>OX941092.1:7165000-9863333 GCA_954870635.1 Arctium minus
GGGACACCACCATCATTGTAGAGAACAATGGGGTGTCAACTCCTTCCGAGTCCAATGGAGATCTCTTCATATTTGAAAAGACCTTACCTTTGGGGATTTTGGGTACATATACCTCATCAAAGTGAGGCATATCCATCAATTCATGGGTTATAACTACCTGTACAAATCTTGGGTACATATAAAAACTCTTTTTGCTTCCCAAGTTTGATACAAGATCATTGAAAATCATTTTAGAAAACGCCATTGGGTATAAAATTTAGCTTTTGAGAATTTGAAACCACCCAATTGGCCTCCATACCCCATTCTTGAAAGGTTAGAGAACAAGTCCTCATTAGGAATAGAGGTAATATCTGCAGCATCGTCTAGACGTAGACATATGCGAATTACCTCTTCAGAAACTGACAAGGGTTTGTTACACACCCTTGTTTTGATTATCTGCACACCATTTTCTGTGACTATGGTGGCATTCGCCCAAAATTGTCTTTGATGCTCTATGTAGATTGTTGGCGACACTGTAAGAGCATGGGCAATGTGGTTGGACTTGAGAAAATCCACAATCTGATGGAATCCTGCAGCTTGTTTAGGCTTTTGTAGCATTGCAATCTCATTATGTTCATCAATGAACGCCATAGCTGCCATCGAGCTTGAGTATTCTATACTGAAACACTTGGTACTTGAGAGAAAAAGGGTTAGAGAGCAGATGAATAGAAATCAAAGAGTCGTTATGAACTTTTAGGCGGACAAAAAGGGTATTTATACGATTCGGGACATAAGCAGTATTAACCACTAGCAGTATTAACTAACTAGCAGTATTAACCACTAGCAGTATTAACTAACTAGCAGTATTAACGAACTAGCAGTATTAACTGGGAGCAGTATTAACCACTAACAGTATTAACTAACTAGCAGTATTAACTTTGCACTGGCAGTATTAAAACTGCACCGGCAACATTAACTATACCTACACTTTTTGAAGCTTGAGGTACTCTGAGCAAGGTAATAACTTCCTAAGAAAGATGTTAGTAGCACCAAAGAATAATCCAATAACAGGTATGAAAACACTTTTTAAGACATGAGCTCATTCAGAGTTGATCATGCCCACACTTGTGACCAAGAAAGTGAATCTACCCACATCAAAGGCTTTAGTGAATAGATCAACAAACTGGTTGTCAGTATGAACTTTAGCAACTTGTATTAGCTTCTTTTCGTTACAATCTCTAATAAAGTGATACCTGATCTCAATGTGCTTTGTTTTGGAGTGCTTGACTGGATTGTTAACAATGCTTATAGCACTGCTGTTGTCAATGAAGATTGGAGTGTGAAGAAAGGTTACCCCATAGTCCAGCATCTGATTCTGAATCCATAGAACCTGAGAGCAGCAACTTGCAGCAGCAATGTACTCAGCTTCTGTTGTTGATAAGGGCACCGTGGTTTGTTTCTTACACTGCCAAGATACTAGTCTTGCACCCAAAAGTTGACATCCACCTGAAGTAGACTTTCTGTCCATGTTAGCACCTCCCAAGTAACTATCTGAATAAGCAATCAAGTCAAAGTTGGATTCATAAGGATACCAAAGACCTAATCTAGGTTGCCCTCTTAAGTATCTGAAAATCCTTTTAACAGCTTGAAGATGTGATTGCTTTGGCTTGACTTGGAATCTGGCACACAAACACACTGGAAACATGATGTCTAGTCTTGAGGTTGTGAGATACATGAGAGATCCAATCATTGATCTATATAGATGGACATCAACATCCTCCCCCTCAAGATCAGCAGTGATCTTTTTATGAGTCTCCATAGGTGTGCTTGCTGGCTTTGAGTCTGTTAAACCATACTTATCCAGGATGTCTTTCACATATTTTGATTGGCTTATGAAGATCCCATCTTTCTTCTGTTTCTCTTGAAGCCCAAGGAAGAAGGTAAGTACACCCATTGAACTCATTTTAAAGCTCTTGTGCATCAGCTTTTCAAAGTCTCTACACATCTGATCTTTTGTGGATCCAAAGATGATATCATCCACATAAATCTGAACAAGTAGGATGTCCTTCTTACTTCTTTTAATGAAGAGGGTCTTGTCAATTATTCCTCTTTCAAACCCATTCTCCAAGAGATAGGTAGATTGTGTATCATACCATGCTCTTGGGGCTTGATGAAGACTATAAAGTGCTTTCTTCAATTTGTATACTCTGTCTGGATATGATGGATTTTCAAATCCAGGGGGCTGACAGACATATACTTCTTCATCAATTGTACCATAAAGAAAGGCACTCTTCACATCCATTTGGTATACCTTGAACTTCATGTATGAGGCATAGGCTAGAAATAGCGTAATTGCCTCTACCCTTGCCACTGGAGCAAACACTTCTTCATAGTCTATGCCTTCTTCTTGAGTGTACCCTTGTGCCACAAGCCTTGCTTTGTTCCTGATCACAATTCCTCTCTCATCCTTTTTATTCCTGAAAATCCACTTGGTGCCAATAGCTCTATGACCTTTTGGAAGGTCCACCAAGTCCCAAACTTCTTGCAATTTGAACTGCAGTAACTCTTCTTGCATAACTTCTATCCAACTGGAATCTTTCATTGCATCATAAACCTTCTTAGGCTCAATCTGAGATAGAAAGCAAGAGAGTATTGTGTGTTGCTGATCCTGCAGCTCTTGAAGTCTGCTTTGATTCCTTGTTATCATAGGAGAAGAGATGTCTCCAATGACCAACTCTGGAGGATGGTTCTTTTGAGTTCTAGTCTGATGACTAGGTTCTTCATTGATTCCCACATCTAGATTTGAATCATTTAAGTCAGCTGAGGGGATCTCATCAGCTGCTTCTGGCTCTTCATGTACTTGATTCTCCTCATCTCTTCCTTCTTCTTCACTCTGAATTTGTTCAGTCATAGTTTCCTTTGCACAGACATCAACAGGCTCTATTGTAGGTATGGGAAAGATCACAGACTCGGGAATAATGTCTTGTACTTGTACTTGTTCATCCCCTGATCCTCCACTTCCTGAACCTGCATGATAATCACTATTGAAACCCAAAGAGTTAGTTAGTGAATCAATGTCAAATAACCACTGAGGACCAGACCCAATAGGATTTGGTGTGTTCTCATTGCACTTGACATTGTCACTTTCCTCAATTATTCTAGAAGAAGAAATAAAAACTCTGTAAGCCTTACTCTGAGATGAGTAACCAACAAGAAAACCATCATCTGCCTTGCTATCAAACTTTCCTAAGTGAGTTTTGGTATTGAGAATGGTACAAGGACACCCAAAAGGTTTGAAAAGTCCAATAAATGGTTTTCTTTTATTTAAAAGCTCATATGGTGTCTTGTTTTTAGGCTTGACTACCAGAACCCTGTTTTGGACATAGCAAGCAGTATTAACTGCTTCAGCCCAGAAAGTAATTGGTAGTTTGGAATCAGCGAACAGAGATCTAGCAGCCTCAATCAGTGTCCACTTGGTGCCAATTGCTCTATGACCTTTTGGAAGGTCCACCAAGTCCCAAACATCTTGTAATTTAAATTGTAGTAACTCTTCTTGCATGGCTTCTATCCAACTTGAATCTTTCATTGCATCATAAGCATTCTTAGGCTCAATCTGAGATAGAAAGCAAGAGAGTACTGTATGCTACTGATCCTACAAATCTTGAAGTATGCTTTGATTCCTAGTTATCATAGGAGAAGTGATGTCTCCTATTACCAGCTCAGGAGGATGATTCTTCTGAGTTCTTGTCTGATGACTAGGTTCTTCATTAATTCCCACATCTAGATTGGAGTCATTTAAGTCAGCTGAGGGGATCTCATCAGCTACTTCTGGCTCTTCATGCTCTGAATTCTCCTTATCTTTTCTTTCTTCTTCACTCTGAATTGGTTCAGTAACAGTCTCCTTTTCACAGATTTCAACAGGGTCCATAGTAGGTATGGGAAAGATCACAGACTGAGGAATAATATTTTGTACTTGTTCATCCCCTGATCCTCTACTTCCTGATCCTGCATGATCATCACTACTGAAACCCAAAGAGTTAGTTAGTGAATCAATGTCAAATAACCACTGAGGACCTGAACCAATAGGATTTGGTGAGTTCTCATTGCATTTGACATTGTCACTTTCCTCAATTATTCTAGAAGAAGAATTAAACACTCTGTAGGCCTTACTCTGAGATGAGTAACCAACAAGAAAACCATCATCTGCTTTGCTATCAAACTTTCCTAAGTGAGTTTTGGTATTGAGAATGGTACAAGGACACCCAAATTGTTTGAAAAAACCAATAAATGGTTTTCTTTTATTTAAAAGCTAATATGGTGTCTTGTTCTTAGGCTTGACTACTAAAACTATGTTTTGGACATAGCAAGCAGTATTAACTGCTTCAGCCCAGAAAGTAATTGGAAGTTTTGAATAAGCTAACAGAGATCTAGCAGCCTCAATCAGTGTCCTATTCCTTCTCTCAGCAACACCATTTTGTTGTGGAGTCCTAGGAGCACTGTATTGCCTCTCAATTCCTTTTTCCTCACAAAAGGTGTTTAGGTCATGATTTTTAAATTCAGTACCATTGTCTAACCTAATGACTTTTACCTTTTGATTTGTTTGGTTTTCAATTCTTAGAATAAAGGATTTGATCAGTCCACTTGTCTCATCCTTAGTCCTTAGAAAATATACCCAAGTAAATCTAGAGTAATCATCAACAATAACTAGGCAGTATGATTTCTTACCTATACTCATAACATTTGTAGGACCAAACAGATCCATATGCAACAACTGAAGAGAATTTGAGATTGTGTTCAACTCTTTGGACTTATGAGAAGTTTTGTGTTGTTTGCCTTTGAGACAGGCAACACAATGATCATCACATGAAAAGACTTTGACCTCTTACAAGGTTGTTTTTAACAAGTTTATTCATTGTTTTAAAGTTCATGTGACACATCCTTCTGTGCCAAAGTGATGATTCATCCAAAGAAGCTTTTGAAACAAGACAGTTTAGGGATGAATCAGTTGAAACACTTTCCATATATAAGCAATATACATTATCCTTTCTGGGAGTTCTTAGTAGTATCATCTTTTCATCAACTACCTTGAATCCAGGAGCAAGGATAATGCATTCAGAATCAGTAAATAATATACTATGTTGTTTGTCACAAACCTGTGATACACTTAACAGGTTGTACCTTAACTGCTCAACATAGAATACATCTTCAAAGGTCATTTTACCTTTGGTTACATCCCCCTTACCACTTATCTTACCTCCATCTGGAGTATTACCAAAGGCAACATGCCCACCATCAATTTTCTTGAAATTCTTAAGGCATGACATGTTCCCTGTCATGTGCCTAGAGCAACCACTATCAACATGCCAGATGCTCTTCCCCTTGAGCTGTTGGTTGCCCTGCACATAAGATTAAACAATTAGTATTGATTGGGGACCCAAGCCAAAGTGGTCTTGGGTCTCCCTTTCTCATCAAAGTACTTACATTCCTTTTTGATGAGATTTTTAAAATCAGTACACTCTTTATTGGAGTACTTTGTCAAGATGATTGGCTTAGCAGCACTAACACTAGAAGCAGTACTAACTTTAGAAGTACTAACAGAGTTAGCAGCACTAACAGGTTTAGCAGTACTAACCTTGTTAGCAGCACTAACAGAGTTAGCAGTATTAACATTTGAAGAAGTACTAACAATGTCAGCAACACTAACATTGATAGCAGTAGTATTGCTTCTAGCAGGACTATCATTGTCAGCAGCACTATTTGTGGTAGCAGTACTAACAGTTTTAGTGCTTTTAGGAATCCACATCTTGACACTTTCTTTCACAGTCTTTTTCTTCATGTGACTATTAGATTTAACATATTTCTTAGCCACATGGTTCCTTTCAATCTTCCTATAACCAAAGGGTTTTTGCATAGATCTTTGAAAATTCATCCTTTGGTTCATAGGATTGAAATAACAGTATTTGGCAAGATGATTCAATTTACCACAAATGAAACAAGGTTTTGGTCTATTGATTTTACTCAAATCAACCCCTTGTTTTTGTACCCACTGATTATTCCAGTTTCTTTGATTTCCCCTCTTTTTATCATGTTTTAGGGGCTCAGATTTCTTGCATGCACACTGTTTGCAAGGAACTGGATTCACAACTGTGGTCTGTTTGTAATGTACCTTACCAGACTTTCCCTCTGTCTTCTCTATGTCCTTTGATTTGACCCAAATCTTTCCACACCCCTCATTGGTAATGATATGATTCTCTAAGGGAATCTCACCACTCACATTGTTCTCCTTACTCATACCAACCTCTTTCTCAGTCTTATCCTCAACAACTACCTCATCTAAGGGATCTATCTCAGTTGCTCCCTCAGGCAAGTCCTTCCTATCTTTGGTTTCTAGCAAATCTGATGTAGGAGGAATGTAGTTGTTGTTGTATGGTGGTGGTGTGGTATTATACCCAATTCCTCTTCTCAATTTGTCATGAATCTGAGTTTGTAGTAAAGAATCCATTGCTTTAGAAGCATTGGAAAACTTTTCCACATCAAGCTTCACCTTGGTTAGCTCCTCTCTCAACTTTTCACTCTCTTCTTTAGATTTGGTCAGTTGGAGTTCTAGATCCTTTTTCTCCCACTTCCAATAATTGGTATCATATGAGTGTTGGAGTTCATTGGCTTGAAAACCTTTAATCTGTTCCTCAAACCTTTCAACAATTCTCACATGGTCTTTTATATCTTTTGCTAACCTCTTAAGGTCATCACTCATCTTCTGGTTGTGATCCCTGTACCTTTTAACAGTGTCTATGCAAGTTTTAGAACAGAGATTAGAACTTACCTCAGTTGGGAGATCAGATACTTCTGCCATAAGAGCTTGATTTTGGATAGCCTCTTCTGCTTGATCACTCCAGTCAAACCCCATTCCTTGTTGAGAAACAAGGGCTTGAGCAGAGTTTCTGTTATGGTTTAGGTTTCCGGACTGTGCTTGTTGGTGGTTGTTGTTGTGAGACACTCCACTTTTGCATTCCCTGGCAAAGTGTCCCTTCAGATGACATTTATAGCACTCCACCTTTGATTTATCAAAGCCTGCTCCATCTTCTCTTCTTTGGGAGAAGTTGTTCCTCCCAGTTCTCTTGATGAACTTCTTCAACCTCATGGAAAGAATGGCCATCTGCCATTTAATATCCATCTCTTCAAGATCATCAGGATGAAGTTGTTCCAAATCATCATTGATTAAAGAGGAGTTTCCATGGCTGGAAAGAAAAGCTTCAAACACAGATTCAGTGCCTTTTTCTTGATTTGCTCCATTAGCAGGATTAACTGATTCAGGGTTAGCAGTAGAATCAATTGATGCTGATAGGAGTGCAGCATTATGAACATATCCATAAGGCTTCTTCTTTGCCTCTACCTCAGCTTCAAATACTCTAATATCATTGTACAGATCATCAAGTTCTTTCTCTTCCAATTATTCATTCTGTCTGAATGAAACAGTGTACATGGTCCATTCATCTCCAAGGGACCTTAAGAACTTTCTGTTTACATCATCTTGATCAATCTGTACTCCCATAGTGGCTAGTTCACCAATTAGCTTGTTAAACCTGTCAAACGTTTGAGTCATTGACTCATTCTTAGTTGACATAAAGTTTTCATACTGTTGCTTCAAAATTGCCTTCTGATTTCTCTTGGTACTTTTGGTACCAGAGAATCTCTTTTCTAGAGCATTCCAAAGCATCTGTGCATCAGTGCAATTACAGAATTGGTGTTGATACTCATTGGGAATGGCCAAGAGCAGTGTGCTCAAGGCTTTCATCTCTGTCTGCCTTGTCTTTCTTTCTGCATCCGTCTTTGGTGGGGTTCTTTTTCCATCTTCACCAATCTTTCCTGCATCAGATGGGTCATTCTCAATGATGTCCCACATGGAGTAATCTATGAGGAGAATGTATTGCTTGATTCTAATCTTCCACATGTCAAATTCATTAGATCTGAGCATTGGAACCTTTGAGACCAGAGTACTGTTTGATTCAACTGTGTTTTCCATGATGAATAAGATTTCTGAGAATACTTGCTCTGATACCACTTGTCAGGATCTGAATTCTTAACAAGAATAAACACTCAGAAACAATATTAAAGAAGTTTGCGGAATAACACTTTAATATTCAAAGATCAATGAAACAGTGAATCAGAATAACAACTTGTAAACTTTATTGAATGATTGTAAAGCTACAAGATTCAACACACAACCTCAATATTGATGAACAGGCTCACCAATACGAATTCTACTTCTCTAGAATTAGGATTATAAACCTTGAGGTTGATTCTCTCTATGAAAACAAAAACTCAGAATTAATTCTCTATTCTAAAGTTACAAACTATTCTATACTTATACTAAAGATAAAAGATAATTACAAATAATAAAAGATCTTCAGAATAATCTTCCATCTTTATCTCCAAGCTTTCCATAATCTTCAATCAAAACAGCTGTCATCCTTGCCATATGAAGTCTTCATCTCATAAGCAGTATTAAGTCTTCAGCAGCATTAATACTTTGAGCAGTATTAAGTTCAGCAGTACTAACTACTAGCAGTACTAAAATTGCTTAGCAGTAGTAACTTCATCAAGCAGTATTAATCTTGACTAGCAACATTAATCTTTCTCAGCAGTATTAACTTCAGAAGTAGTAACCATTTAGTGCTAGCAGCGTTAACTGTACTTGAGCAATTCTTTCAGTTCCCAACACTCTTAGTAGTTGGCACTAAGGTACATTGTTGTAACAACCTCAAAATTCAGAGTAAATTAAAACCTTAAAATATGGCAACATGACATTCGTATTGGTATAAACTTCCCATAAAGGGGATCAGTCCTTAAGACATTACAAAACATGTACGGATATAGGGTTCATCAACAACTAATCTCAAAATAATTATCCAGATTACATCAGTTGACAATCCAATTTTACCAAAAGAATGGGACTTAACAAATGCCCAACTTCAATACTTAGTCATCTCAAAAGCCTCGAGACCCAAACTCGTCTCTCAAAACCCTTGGCAACCCACCGCTAAGGGAAACCTGTTATACATATCATTTGAGAAAAAGTGTTAGGCTTTACGCCTAGTGAGAACATACAGTTTATAAATTTCAAGAAATATAAACATATGAATCATACGGAAATCTTTTCATAAAGATAAATTTGTAAATGATATACTTTCGCCACAACCGGGCCTTTTCGGTCCAAAAATCTCATCATACGATGACAAAAGAACCATTTTACCAAGGATTGTGGTGTAACACAAAGTATACCACAAATCCGAGTTGTGAGCTAAATACTTGGATCCAGGCCACGAACATCGTCGGTCCGTACTAAGATGTGGGGGAGGGCACCCGAGGAAACCAAGTCATACTCGTTCACTAGGACTACATTTGACCCATGACTAGTAATCGGCCCCACATAACCGTACCAAAGGCACTCGAGGATCAAATGCATCCATAGCTACAAAGGGGAAAAATATCCCAAAAATAAGCCAACTCAATACCTAGAGATCCACTAGTAATAGTCAAGACTTGTCACAATCAATAGTGACCAACCATATATAACCATATGGTATTCAAAACATTTTATAAACAAAATGCCTTCAGAACCTCACAATTTAATGCACATGTAGTTCTTATTTTACTTTCCTTTAAATAGTCCACATAAATGTGTAAGTAAAAACATCATTTTACGTCAAATAAGTTGGAACCCATCATTTTAGTCAAAACTGACCGGGAACCTCAAAATCTCCAAAAACTCAAGTTATGCCAAAATGTAGAGAACTAAAATCCATACGGTAGAAATACTTTGGATTTCAAAAATATAAGTTTTGACATGTATAAAGTTTATAAAATGATAGTAAGAACTCACTAGTAGGTTTTAGAATAAAACCCAGAAAATAAGATATCGATCACGACGAAGTGGTGAAGCTTTTAACACCGACCCCTTGCTAGAAACACTAAGTCTAGCAACCAAACGAAGCTCTTACGATCGAAGAACGAAAAGAGAGAAACCATAGAGAGAGAGAGAATTGATTTTGAGATAAAAGAGATAATCACACCAAATGAGATCTTTATGGCTGAAAATATCTAAGTCGGCCAGGCAACTCCGCGGGTTATGCCGCGACTTCAACTCGTGGCATAACTCGCTCGTGTCCCAATAACAGTGAGTTACGCGGGTTGTGCCGCGACCTCAAGTCGCGGTGTAACTCGCGTAGCTCCACGAATCTCATATCAACAGTGGATTACGCGGGTTGTGCCGCGACCTCTAGTCGTTGTGCAACTCGCGTAGATCCTTAGAACCGTTGACATCCAGTGGGTTACGCGGGTTGTGCCGCGACCTCTAGTCGTGATGCAACTCGTGTAGTTCACTGTTTGTCTGTCCAAACCACCAAAACCAAACTCGAATACGAAACCAAACGCGATACTAACGACAAAAGCTTAACACAAGAATACAACGATTATATAATGAAAATTCAGGGTGTTACAATCCTCCCCAACATGGGAATGATTTCGTCCCCGAAATCCAACTATACAAAAAGATGAGGATATCTTCGCTTCATATCCTCTTCAGCTTCCCACGTCACATTTGCTCCCCGGTGATGCTTCCACTGCACCTTGACCAAAGTGACTTCTTTGTGACGCAACTTCTTAGACTTTTTCTCTAAGATGGCGTCGGGCTCTTCCACACAACGGTTACCTTCGTCTACCCATAACTCTGAGAGGGGAATGACGTTGTCTTCCACCGCCAGACACTTCCGAAGGTAGCATACATGAAACGTGTTGTCGATTATGTTCAACTCCGGTGGCAGTTCCAACTGGTAGGCTTGCAAACCCACCCGTTTAAGCACCTTGAAAGGTCCGAGGAAACGGGGACTCAACTTCCCACGTTTTCCGAACCGTATTATGCCCTTCCATGGCGACACCTTAAGCATCACGCGGTCGCCCACTTGGAACTTTATCGGTCGCCTCTTCTTATCGGCATAGCTTTTCTGCCGATCCTGAGCCACTTTCATTCTTTCACGAATGCACTTGACCTTATCGGTCGTCTCTTGCACGATTTCAGGTCCGACAAACTGCTTCTCTCCCGCTTCAAGCCAGCACACGGGAGTTCGGCACTTTCGCCCGTACAACGCCTCAAAAGGTGCCATTCCAATACTCGAGTGGTAGCTATTATTGTAAGCAAACTCCACCAAAGACAGGTGAGAGTCCCAACTACCCCCGAAATCGATGACACAAGACCTCAACATGTCTTCCAACGTTTGTATCGTTCTCTCGCTTTTCCCGTCAGTTTGCGGATGGTAAGCCATACTCAACTTAACTCGTGTACCAAGCTCTTTCTGAAACCCATCCCAAAAGTTCGAAGTGAATCGACTGTCGCGATCCGACACTATCGACAATGGTATTCCATGCCTCGAGACCACCTCATCGATATAAAGTTTTGCTAACTTATCCATCGGTAAAGTCTCGCGCATAGCCAAGAAGTGAGCGCTCTTTGTCAATCTATCAACTATCACCCAAATGGTATCGTGACCTCGAAGAGTTTTAGGCAACTTCGTCACGAAGTCCATGGTGATGTGCTCCCACTTCCACTCGGGAATCTCTAAAGACTGAAGACTCCCATACGGTCGTTGATGTTCGGCCTTAAATTGCGAACACGTCACACAACGTTCCACGTAACGCGCCACATCAAATTTCATTACTGGCCACCAATAGTGTAACTTCAAGTCCCTATACATCTTTGTACTCCCCGGATGAATGGAATACTTGGACTTGTGAGCATCCTCAAGCAACAGATCACGGTTACCCCCAATCTTGGGTACCCACACACGACCGCTGAACAGTTTCACTCCACGGCTATCATCCGTTAAGAGCAAACGCTGTTTTGTCATGACTTCCTCTTTGAGATTCTCTTCTAACAATGCTTCAACCTGCGATGCCTTGATCTTTTCAACAAGGCTAGACACTAGCTCTATTCTCGAATAGGTAGCCCGAATACTTCTGCTATAGTCTTTCCGACTTAACGCATCGGCCACCACGTTTGCCTTACCGGGATGGTAAAGCAACTCACAATCGTAGTCTTTAAGCAATTCGAGCCACCGCCTTTGCCTCATATTCAACTCTTTCTGGTCAAAGACATACTTCAGACTCTTATGATCTGTGTATAGAGTACATTTCGTGCCGTAGAGGTAATGTCGCCAAAGTTTCAAAGCGAACACCACCGCTGCTAACTCTAGATCGTGGGTAGGATAATTCTTCTCGTGTATTTTAAGTTGTCTCGAGGCATAAGCGATTACCTTGCCTCTTTGCATCAACACACAACCCAGCCCCATTTTTGAAGCAACAACGAAATCTTCTGACCCTTCAGGTAACGACAAAATCGGAGCTTCACACAATTTCTTTTGAAGGATCTGGAACGCCTTCTCTTGGGTTTCGGTCCATTCAAACTTCACATTCTTCCGAGTCAAAACTGTCAAGGAAGAAGCGATCTTTGAAAAGTCTTGGATAAATCTCCGGTAGTATCCCGCCAGACCCAAGAAACTTCGGATCTCGGACGGACTCTTGGGAGACTCCCAATTCATCATGGCTTCGATCTTGGAGGGATCCACTTTCACTCCGTCTCGAGTGACAACATGACCCAAAAACTGTACCTCTTCAAGCCAAAAGTCGCACTTGGAAAACTTGGCGTACAATCTTTCCTTTCTCAATACTTCAAGAACCTCGCATAGATGTTGCTCGTGCTCTGACTCGCTCTTGGAGTACACGAGTATGTCATCAATGAATACAATGACCGACTTGTCGAGAAATGGTCGGCACACTCTATTCATCAAGTCCATAAATACCGCTGGTGCGTTCGTTAGGCCAAAAGGCATCACGAGAAACTCGTAATGGCCATAACGCGTTCTAAAAGTCGTCTTCGGAACGTCTTCTTCTCTCACATTCACTTGGTGGTAACCTGAACGTAAGTCTATTTTGGAAAAACAACCCGCTCCTTGAAGTTGATCGAACAAGTCGTCTATTCTCAGAAGCGGATATTTGTTCTTTACTGTAGCCTTGTTTAACTCACGATAGTCGATGCACATTCTCATTGTGCCATCTTTCTTTTTGACAAACAAGACCGGAGCTCGCCAAGGTGACGAACTCGGTCTTATAAGGCCCTTCTCCAAAAGTTCTTGGAGTTGTGCCATCATCTCTTGCATCTCCGATGGCGCTAAACGGTAAGGATCTTTAGCAACAGGTGCCGCTCCAGGCACGAGATCAATCCGAAACTCTACTTGACGATCGGGTGGTAACCCGGGCAAGTCGTCCGGAAAGATATCTGGAAACTCACGCACAATCTTCACATCTTCAAGCTTTGATTTTTCTAACTTGGCATCGATCACATAGGCTAGGAAAGACGAACATCCTTTTATCAAGCACTTGCGTGCTTTGCCTTTGTGATTATTGCCACATCGCCCTTTCTCTTCTCACCATAGATCACAACGACTTCACCACAGGGATTGGGAATTCGAATTAACTTTTTAGAACACAAGATCTCGGCATGATTGTTCGCCAACCAATCCATACCGACTACGACATCAAAACCTCCGATTAACATCGGCAGTAAATCGATCGATAATTCTATCCCTTCGATACCGAGAGTACACTTCTTCAGAACCTGACGGATCAAAACTTGGCTACCATCAGCTATCTCTACCACTAACGCATCCTCAAGACTAGTAGTGGGCATAGAAATCTTTTGACGGAACAATTCAGATACGAAAGAGAAACTGGCACCCGTATCGAATAAAACACGAGCAGGTACAGAGTTTATAAGAAAAGTACCCGATACCACATCAGCGGATGCCTTGGCCTCATCAGCCGTCATCTGGAACGCTCGACCCGGGACCCTAGGAGGGTTCTCCTTCTTTCCCGCCATGCTACCCGATGCAAGCTTCGGGCAATACCTTCTCATATGACTCGACGCCTTGCACTCAAAACAGACAATCCCTCTGATCGGGCAATCCTTGGTGGTGTGGTCTGACTTCCCACACTTACTGCAAGGTTGAGGAGGGGTGTTACAGTTACCGTGGTGCTTGGTCCGACACTTGTGGCACCATCTAGCCTCATGATAACCGCTGAAGCTGCGGTTTCCGACAAAAGGTTGGGTTCTCTTGGGAGGAGCAGAACTGTTCTCCCACTTTCTCTTGTCATTCACCACCACGACTCTCTCGGCCTTGCCTCTCGTGAACATCTCTTCCATGAATTGAGCTTCCTCAATCATCTCACGGAGATTAGAAGCCTTAGAATTGTGGACCATGGATAGCATATCCGCTGGTAGGCCATTGAGATAGGCCTTCATCTTATCTTTCTCCGTTGGGGCCACGTGCCCCACCAACCTCAGCTTTTCCACAAATTGACGGGTGTAAACTCTCACCGTCAAGTTTCCCTTTACTAGGGATCAGAACTCTTTCTCGATGCGGTCCATCGATCTCTCACTGCAGAACTCTTCCATTAACTTCCTTTTGAATTCGGCCCACGACAACTGAGCCAAAACTGTAGGAGAGATAGTGGATTGAGTAATATCCCACCAAGTAAGAGACGCATCCCTTAACAATTGAGTGCCAAAACGCACCCTCTGATCATCCCCCACATTCAGTGGATCCGAAAGCTTGCTCAACCGCTCGAATCCACTTCACACACACAGCTGGGTCATCGGAACCAGAGAACTCTGGTGGTCCGCATTCCAGAAAAGACTTGTAGGAACAACCTTTCCTACTTCCCGGAGCACCAACAACCCTGTGCTCCTCAATTCTGATCCCTGCACCAGCGCCTCCAGAACCCACCACAATGTTTTCTACAATCGTTTCACTTCTCCGATTGTTCACATCGCGATCTTTAATCACCTTCAGCAGAAACTCCTGTTGCTTTGCCATCTCATCCGTCATTGCCAACACCATGTTGGCCATCAACTCAGACTGGGAATTAGCATCCCTGATGACTGGGTGAGAGGAATCCAGATCTACCTGAGGAATGACCTATGGGCCCCCACCTAGTCTTTGCTGAATAGGTGAACGCTCAACAACCTCAACTCCTTCCGGCTGACCAGCGGTAGAGGCTGTTGCCTCCACGCCATCAACAAGCGTACGCGATCTACCACGCATATTCACCATACAAAACTTCTACACAGAACAGAGAAAGAGATAAGAGAGGGATAGGACAAACACGAAGGAAAACGTACTTCCACATTACCGATTGTCATAGTAATAGCAATTCAAGCACACTTTCGTACAATATCCTCATAATAACATTAGCTAAGTGAGATTATGAACATATAACACATAAAGGTTCTCGTCACCATCTTTACAACGCCTGATAAACGTACTTTCCGTTGACTCTTAGACAACCCATCTTAGAAGTTCTACCCAAACTTGCAAATCCATTCTTAATATACTCAGTCTAAGTCTAGACATCTTACATTCATGCCTAGTTCACTTAAACTAGAGCTCTGATACCAACTTGTAACACCCTCAAAATTCAGAGTAAATTAAAACCTTAAAATATGGCAACATCACATTCGTATTGGTATAAACTTCCCATAAAGGGGATCAGTCCTTAAGACATTACAAAACATGTACGAATATAGGGTTCATCAACAACTAATCTAAAAATAACTATCCAGATTACATCAGTTGACAATCCAATTTTACCAAAAAAATGGGACTTAACAAATGCCCAACTTAAATACTTAGTCATCTCAAAAGCCTCGAGACCCAAACTCGTCTCTCAAAACCCTTGGCAACCCACCGCTAAGGGAAACCTGTTATACATATCATTTGAGAAAAAGTGTTAGGCTTAACGCCTAGTGAGAACATACAGTTTATAAATTTCAAGAAATATAAACATATGAATCATACGGAAATCTTTTCATAAAGATAAATTTGTAAATGATATACTTTCGCCACAACCGGGCCTTTTCGGTCCAAAAATCTCATCATACGATGACAAAAGAACCATTTTACCAAGGATTGTGGTGTAACACAAAGTATACCACAAATCCGAGTTGTGAGCTAAATACTTGGATCCAGGCCACGAACATCGTCGGTCCGTACTAAGATGTGGGGGAGGGCACCCGAGGAAACCAAGTCATACTCGTTCACTAGGACTACATTTGACCCATGGCTAGTAATCGGCCCCACATAACCATACCAAAGGCACTCGAGGATCAAATGCATCCATAGCTA
The DNA here is from genome assembly GCA_954870635.1 of Arctium minus. Taxonomy (NCBI): domain Eukaryota; kingdom Viridiplantae; phylum Streptophyta; class Magnoliopsida; order Asterales; family Asteraceae; genus Arctium; species Arctium minus. The sequence goes on from OX941092.1 coordinate 7,181,215, forward strand.
CAAAGGGGAAAACACATCCCAAAAATAAGCCGACTCAATACCTAGAGATCCACTAGTAATAGTCAAGACTTGTCACAATCAATAGTGACCAACCATATATAACCATATGGTATTCAAAACATTTTATAAACAAAATGCCTTCAGAACCTCACAATTTAATGCACATGTAGTTCTTATTTTACTTTCCTTTAAATAGTCCACATAAATGTGTAAGTAAAAACATCATTTTACTTCAAATAAGTTGGAACCCATCATTTTAGTCAAAACTGACCGGGAACCCCAAAATCTCCAAAAACTCAAGTTATGCCAAAATGTAGAGAACTTAAATCCATACGGTAGAAATACTTTGGATTTCAAAAATATAAGTTTTGACATGTATAAAGTTTATAAAATGGTAGTAAGAACTCACCAGTAGGTTTTAGAATAAAACCCGAAAATTAGATATCGATCACGACGAAGTGGTGAAGCTTTTAACACCGACCCCTTGCTAGAAACACTAAATATAGCAACCAAACGAAGCTCTTACGATCGAAGAACGAAAAGAGAGAAACCAGAGAGAGAGAGAATTGATTTTGAGATAAAAGAGATAATCACACCAAATGAGATCTTTATGGCTGAAAATATCTAAGTCGGCCAGGCAACTCCGCGGGTTATGCCGCGACTTCAACTCGCGGCATAACTCACCCGTGTCCCAATAACAATGAGTTACGCGGGTTGTGCCGCGACCTCAAGTCGTGGTGTAACTCGCGTAGCTCCACGAATCTCATATCAACAGTGGGTTACGCGGGTTGTGCCGCGACCTCTAGTCGCGGTGCAACTCGCGTAGATCCTTAGAACCTTTGACATCCAGTGGGTTATGCGGGTTGTGCCGCGACCTCTAGTCGCGATGCAACTCGCGTAGTTCACTATTTGTCTGTCCAAACCACCAAAACCAAACTCGAATACGAAACCAAACGCGATACTAACGACAAAAGATTAACACAAGAATACAACGATTATATAATGAAAATTCAGGGTGTTACAATTGTCTCTTTGGGTGGAACTTTATTGGTGCTATGGGTATCCCCCATTGACTCCACATTGGTTGAACTTTGGTTAACCGCTGATAAGAATTGTGACTGTTCATGCATGCTTATTATTGTTCAACTCACTAGGATCTTTGGCCTAACACTTGTTTGGTGTCGATGTGTATCTCAGGTTCTAGAGGCCCCGACTCTAAGCTATCATAATTGCTTGGGTGAGAGTTTGGGGATTACTTGCGATTGGACATACTTTTGATAGAAGAACTTTTGGGTTTATAGATGACAACCCTTTTGTAATCTCTTTTCTAGTTGTAGAAATTAGATTAGTTGGTTGTTAATTTATTGTCCGTTAAATTACAACTGTAATTAAACAGGTTTGTATAATTCCCCATTTTTGGGGGCTCTTGCCATGGCAATTTTATATATCGCATGTCCGTTTTTCGGATTTGTTTTATCCCTATTTTTAGGGTGTTACAAATAGTCATAATTCTCCCACTTGCTCCTTCTCCTTGTGTACTCCAGCGTCTCATCCTCCATCACTTATGGCATAGGTGTACTCAGCACATACACTACCTTCAGAGTGGTCAGCAGAAAGTGCATCTTTTTCTGCCAACGTCTGAAGTCAGTGCCTTCAAACTTCTCCAGCTTTCCAAACTTTGAGGTCATCTCTTTCACAGAATCGGCCATGATCGACATGTCGAGATACCAATTCGATTGTTGGAGACTGGGGGAAAAGGTAGTCGATCAGTTGACCGGATTTCTTGAGAATCGTGTAAGTCACTTTCCGAATTGGTATTTCGACCCTATGCCTGGGTTGCACGAAATCCAATATGGGATAATACTCAAGAACACTCACGTTTTTAGGCACCAAAACGAGAGCAAATTTGCTGGAGAGTATATATGATTATTTAAAATCGTGAGTCTAAAACATAAGTATATACGGTTTATATACTAGTCCCATTCGTAAAATAGGAAATAACAGAAAATCGCAATGATTGCAAATCACTATCAATTATAGTCGGTTACAATCAATTTAGCTAAAATTAAGGGCAGAAAATAACTGAGCATTAAATGTTCAGTAAATGCAGATTTAGTCCAAAAATAGACACCAGAGCTTCTAGTCCAGAGACGCCCATCAGAGGCTCTGACGTGCCTTAAGAGGATGACGCCCATCAGAGGTTCTGTCGTGCCTTAAGAGGCTCTGTCGTGCCTTAAGAGGCTCTGTCGTGCCTTAAGAGGCTATGTCGTGCCTTAAGAGGCTCTGACGTGCCTTCAGAGGCTCTGTCGTGCCTTCAGAGGCTCTGACGTGCCATCAGAGGCTCTGACGTGCCTTCAGAGGCTCTGTCGTGCCTTAAGAGGCTCTGACCTGCCTTAAGAGGCTCTGCCACTTGTATTACCGTCAGGGGCGTTGCCCCTTGACCCCCCCCCCCCCCGCCATTTCATCATGTTCGGGATCAAACTCGTCTTATAACAAGTGTGCACTCTGCACCACCTAACTTGTATTAGATCACAGTTTGAAACCCATTAGTACTCGTGTTATAACCAATTACACTTAAATGCCTGGTGACACTAAAATCACCAATAAACACCCACCAGTCCTCAAGTTCCCCACTTTGTCAAAGAATTCATTGTCTATGTAAAAGATACCCAAACCTTAAAGGTTATCTTTACACCCTCACCCAACTCATATGCCTTCATCAACGGTATTGAAATCGTTTCAATGCCTGAACATCTGTATTATCAACAAAACAACTTTGAATACGTTGGTATTTCTGACGACATGGCTCAGGAAACAGTTTACAGGCTAAACGTAGGTGGCGGACATATATCTGGTAACGCTGATACCGGTATGTATCGATCATGGGCACCAGATGATGAGTACATATTAAATAGAGTTTTTAATTTTAAAATTCCATTGAATTAAGATCTACGGAAAACCTCCATTCAGCACTCTCATCAGATCGTTGTCGTCGTTTCACCCTTAAAGAAGTGAAAGTTTCCACTCGGGAATTCAACGACAATTGCGTAATAGGAAGGGGAGGGTTCGGGAAGGTGTACAAAGGCTACATCGACAACGCTAAAACCACCGTCGCGATCAAACGGCTCAACCCGTCATCCAACCAAGGGTTTCATGAATTCCAAACCGAAATAAAGATGTTATCGAAGCTACGTCACGTGCATCTAGTCTCCCTGATCGGGTTCTGCGACGAAGATGGTGAGATGGTCCTAGTCTACGACTACATGGCTCACGGTACTCTACAAGAACATCTCTACAAGACCGAAAACCCTACATTGCCATGGAAAACTCGTCTCCATATTTGCATCGGCGCTGCCCAAGGGTTGCTTTATCTCCACACGAGCGCGAAACGAGGAATCATTCACAGGGATGTCAAGTCTACGAACATCTTGTTGGACGAGAATTGGGTGACTAAGGTTTCTGATTTTGGTTTTTCAAAGTTAGGGCCGAAAGGCGAATCAGATACACACGTTACGACGCTCGTGAAGGGTAGTGTCGGGTATTTGGATCCTGAATATTACCGACGACAACAACTCACGGATAAGTCCGATGTGTACTCATTTGGAGTGGTTTTGTTCGAGGTTTTGTGTGCAAGACCTGTGATCATTCCATGGTTGCCGAATGAACAAGTGAATTTGGCGGAATGGGGTAACGATTGTTATCGAAACGGAACTTTGGATGAAATAATCGATTCGAAACTAAGAGGCGAGATCGCACCCGGGTCGTTAAGGAAGTTCGGAGAGGTAGCAAGTAGTTGCTTGAAAGAGCAAGGAAGTGAAAGACCAGCCATGGATGCTATAGTTTGTGGACTAGAGTTTGCATTGATGCTACAAGAAGCTGTTGAGAAAAGGGATGTTGAAGAGCATACCACAATGGAAGGAAAAAGATAGCTTTTTTGGGTTTTTTTCCTTTTAAATTGTTGTTTGTTTTTGGCATGTAAAAGTATACAAATTTGAATTATGTAATAAAAAATGATACAAATATTATAAGATATTTTTTTAAAGTATATAATATTTATATACGACAAATGAAACTCTTAACGATTTAAAGTTTCTCTTTTAATGGAACTGTTAAGAGGTGCAAACAACCCCTTAGCATTTTATATTGTTGGGACCAAAAAGAGAACAAAGAGAAACACGATAATTGGGATGCATGTTATCTATGGTATACAGGCAAGACCTATCTACATTCTTTTATCACAAATCTTACATCTATAAAAGATTTATTAATCATGTCCATTCAATTTGGCTTGATTTGGTTTGATATTGGGTTATTCTAAATAAACATTTTGTAGCTAAAAACTCCGAGATAAATACAAATTTGGTCCCTATGGTTTACAAATATTAACGACTAAGGTCCCTCAAAGAAATATTTAACGAATAACGTCCCTCTACTTTCCATTTTATAACACGTAGGGTCCCTCTTAGTAACACTGTTAAATAACGTGTATTTAAGTGGGGGTAAATTTGTCCATTCATCTATTCTAGGTTTGGTAACATATTTGGTCCCTCCTAAAATTCAGGGATTAAAAAACCCTATTATAGTTTGTAACATATTTGGTCCCTCTATGAATTTAAATAAGAAGTTAAATGCAAAATTGATCCCTATGGTTTACAAAAACTAACAAGTAACATCCCTTAAAAATTAAATTTCAGTAATCTCCAAACCTGCACTAGCATTTTTTGGACACAAGTCACAACTACTGTTTGGTTAACTTAAAAAATTGATTAATAAAGACAAAATAAATAAAACCATGCACATATACAAGGCCATAACTCAGGCACATGCAAAGGACGGGAACCTTAACTTGTGAAGTTTGATTTTCTTTTGTTCAAAGCTTGGTGTAATTATCCATTCTTAACTTTTTTGTAGCTAATTACTGCTATTTTGGCATTATTTTTTGTAGCAGCTTTAATGTTGGTTTTGTAGCTGCTGATTTGGGGTCATTTTTGTAGTAGCTTTTAATTTAGAGAACATATGATGAAATCACCACTTGGTTGTCACCATCCAACGTGTTCTTTTATGTTGACCAAATATTTATATTTTATGGTGTGATACTTTTTATTTAGTTTGTTTTTATTAATCGTCTTTTTTTAAGTTAACCAAGTAGTGGTTGTGACTTGTGAGTTTAAGACTTGTCTTCATGCTTCTATCCAAAAAATGCTAGTGCTACTGCTAGGTTTGAAGATTAATGAAATTTAATTTTTAAAGGATGCTACTTGTTATTTTTTTGCAAACCATAGGTATCAAATTTGCATTTAATTTCTTATTTAAATTCATAGAGGGACCAAATATGTTATAAACTATAAAAGAGTTTTTTAATCCCTAAATTTTAGGAGGGACCAAATATGTTACCAAACCTAGAATAGATGAATAGACAAATTTACCCCCACTTAAATACACGTTATTAAACAGTGTTGCTAAGAGGGACCCTACGTGTTATAAAATGGAAAGTAGAGGGACGTTATTCGTTAAATATTTTTTTGATGGACCTTAGTCGTTAATATTTGTAAACCACATGGACCAAATTTGTATTTAACTCTAAAAACTCCTCTAACCACTTGGTTTTAGCGTACCGTTAAGACACATGGGAGATATATTTGGAAATCTCATATATTTTCACAGGTGTAAATCTAGGCGTTGCTAAAATACTTGTGGTTATGTATGTTCACTTGCATTGACTCCAGAGTATTCGTGGTTGCCTAAGGATTAGTCCAGTGACGGATCCAGGATTTTTGCATAGTGGGGGAATCTACCTTGTAAAGTCATCTGACGTGTTTTTATCTTAATTTCACCGTTTCAAAAGATTTTAAATCTTTTTTTAATTGATTTCAATGGATCTTTTACATGTCCATGTCCTTGTCGATATGTGTAAGCAATTAGACCAAAAGAAGGTTATGATGTTGAAAACCCGAATCGGTTTTCTACCCCAAATAGCAAGTTAGCATGTCACCTTCCCTTGGTTATAGTCTAGTCCAAGGTACAACTCTTAATGCACAAAGTACAAGTGCCTGTAGGACTTGATTTTTCTATTGGTTAATTGGGAAGAAGACTTCTACTCGAAAAATCAGAAAATGGTGTTTGCTATGAATTAGTAATACTCTTCTCTAAAAAACCATACAATTAATCAATCATATCATACTATTCTTCTACTCTTACTATGTTCACCTTCACTTTACCACTCCTCCTACTCCTCCTCTTCACCACCACCGCCGCCGCCGCCCAACCTTACAAAGCCACCGATCTCTTCTTCCTCGACTGCGGTTCATCCACCACCACCACCACTTCTGATGACCCGACATGGGATGGCGATGAAGGTTCCAAATTCGTAACTTCAGATATCAACACCACCTCTTTTTCATCCAAACCTTCCTACCGTGATCCTTGGGTCCCCGATACCCCTTACTGCTCGAATCTTTAACGCTTCTTCGTTCACCTACACGTTTCCGGTCTCTATAGGCCCCAAATTCCTCCGCCTCCATTTCTATCCCGCCAACTACTCCGACCTCAAAGCGAACCAATCTTTCTTCTCTGTATCATCAAACGACTACACTCTCTTAACCAACTTCAGCGCTTTCCTAGCCGCCTCCTATCGGCCAACACCCACCAGTCCTCAAGTTCCCCACTTTGTCAAAGAATTCATTGTCTATGTAAAAGATACCCAAACCTTAAAGGTTATCTTTACACCCTCACCCAACTCATATGCCTTCATCAACGGTATTGAAATCGTTTCAATGCCTGAACATCTGTATTATCAACAAAACAACTTTAAATACGTTGGGATTTCTAACGACATGGCTCAGGAAACAGTTTACCGGCTAAACGTAGGTGGCGGACATATATCCGGTAACGCTGATACCGGTATGTATCGATCATGGGAACCAGATGCGATTACATATTCGGTGCAGCTTTTGGGCTAACACCGCGTAATACGACGTCGATCACGTTCACCACGGAGACACCGAATTATACCGCACCCGAGCTACTTTATGCTACCCAAAGGAGTATGGGAAATATGTCACCTCTCTACAATCTGACTTGGATATTTCCAGTTGATTCTGGGTTCCATTACAAGATCAGGCTCCATTTTTGCAGCATCATATCACAATACAATAGAAGTGGTCAGGTGGTCTTTACGATTCTCATTTATAATCATACTGCCGAGGACCAGGTTGATCCATTGTACTGGACTAAAAGCGGGGATCCTGTATTTAAGGATTACGTTGTGTATATAATCGACCCAGATGGAACACATGGAAAGCAAGATTTGTGGCTTGCAATGCATCCTAACTTTGGTGCCTCAGCAGAATATGCTGATGCTTATTTGAATGGTTTGGAAGTCTTCCGGTTGAGCATCGAGGGTGATCTTTCGAGCCCAACCCCTGAACTTTTTGATTCGTCGGAGTCTCCAACAAAAGCGATCAACCGGGAGAATATTATTGAGAAGAAGACTCCATATCCCGCCATAATTGGAGGTGTCGGGGGAGGGTTAATCCTGTTATCCGGTTTAGTTCTTGTAGTTTCGGAAGGGAACTTTGGATGAAATAATCGATCCGAAACTACGAGGCGAGATCGCACCTGGGTCGTTAAGGAAGTTTGGAGAGGTAGCAAGTAGTTGCTTGAAAGAGCAAGGAAGTGAAAGACCAGCCATGGATGTTGTAGTTTGTGGACTAGAGTTTGCATTGATGCTACAAGAAGCTGCTTGAAAAAAAGGATGCAAAAAAATCATGAAAATTTGATCACAATGGATGGAATAAGATAACTATTTCTTGTTGTTTTTTCTTTTTAAAAATGTGGTTTGTTTTTCAAGTAAAAATATATAAATATGAATCATGAGTTGGGTTTTGGTGAGAAAAGAAGTTATGGTGAGAAGGGGAAGAAGGGATCTTCAACCTTGGATGCACATTAAGATGAGATGCATCACGATGTACCGGATCAATTCTCGTATCAAACGCGATTCATAGGTGGGTTTGAGATTAAAAGTGATTTGAAAGGTGTCAAAGACCTGGATTCTACGTAAATCTCACCCCCTATAAACTTGTACAAATTCTTTCAATAATTTTGTTATAGAAAAGATGTGCAATCAAAACCCTAAATCAAGTAATTATAAACCAAAAAACCTTAAATATCATTTCGTAATCCAAATTTTTTCTAGTTTATGTTGCCTATAAGTATTTTAAGGTTTAAAAACGTCCCATCAACTTATTGCAACATCTTTAAATATGACATGTTATTATTTGGAGTAAACTACTATTTTCGTCCATGTGGTTTGTTGTTTATAGCTATTTTTGTCACTGATCTTTAAAAATTGATTTTTTGGTCATTGTGGTTTGCAACTCTTTTCGCTTTTAGTCCCTGAGAATATTAATTTTAGGGACGAAAAGATAAAGAAATTGCAAACCACAATGACCGAAAAAGTAACCTTTAAAGTAATGGATGAAAATGGTTATAAACAACAAACCACAAGGACGAAATTGGTAGTTTACTCTATTATTTATTGGAAGAATAGTGTGATTGATTGTGTCCTTTTATTCGTATATAGCAACACCATTTTCGGATATTTGGAGTAGACTTGGGAAGACTTTTGGCCAACCAATAGACAAAGTCCTCCTACATGAACTTGTACACTGTGCATTAAGAGTTGTACCATGGACTAAGACTATAACGAATGGGAAAATGACATGCTAACTTGATATTTGGGGTAGAAATTAAACTAACTGATCAGAGTTTTCAAGATCATAACCTTCATGTTATCAAGGTGCAAATAAGTGGTGCAAATAAGTTGAGCTTATGGGTAGGGTTCCGTAAATTTCGTCGCTAATTCATCACTGGAGTGGGTGATACTATTAGCAACGAAGCGACAGATAATCGACAAACACAAATGAGATGCACCGGATCAATTCCCTTCTAAAGCGTAGTTCATGGTTTGTTTTGATAACCGACAACCTCAACCTGCCTCATTGAACCTGCCTCCAAAGACACCAATATGAATGGACATTTTTTCACTCACTCAACAGTTTGTATTCGGTTGACGTTGTTCCACCTATTTACCAACTGAGCTACACGTCAAAGGCAAAATCATATAATCTTTATGTATTTTCATTTTCTTTAATTACATGATGCCTATTTATATATTTTTACATGAAAAAACAAACCACATTTTTAAAAATAAAAAAGAACATGAAATGGTTATCATATTCCATCCATTGTGAATTTGTGATCAACTCTTCATGATTCTTTTGCATCCTTTTTTTCAAGCAGCTTCTTGTAGCATCAATGCAAACTCTAGTCCACAAACTACAACATCCATGGCTAGTCTTTCACTTCCTTGCTCTTTCAAACAACTACTTGCTACCTCTCCGAACTTCCTTAACGACCCGGGTGCGATCTCGCCTCTTAGTCTCGGATCAATTATTTCATCCAAGGTTCCCTTTCGATAACAATCGTTGGCCCATTCCGCCAAATTCACTTGTTCATTGGGCAGCCATGGAACGATAACCGGTCTTGCACACAAAACCTCAAACAAAACCACTCCAAATGAGTACACATCGGACTTATCGGTGAGTTGTTGCCGTCGGTAATATTCAGGATCCCCCGACACTACCCTTCACCAACGTCGTAACGTGTGTATCCGATTCGCCTTTGGGGCCTAACTTTGACAAACCGAAATCAGAAACCTTAGCCACCCAATTCTCGTCCAACAAGATGTTTGTCGACTTGACATCCCTGTGAATGATTCCACGTTTCGCACACGTGTGGAGATAAAGCAACCCTTGGGCTGCGCCGATGCAAATTTGGAGACGTGTTTTCCATGGCAATGGAGGGTTTTCGGTCTTGTAGAGATGTTCTTGTAGAGTACCGTGAGCCATGTAGTCGTAGACCAGTACCATCTCGCCATCTTCGTCGCAGAATCCGATCAGGGAGACTAGATGGGCGTGACGTAGCTTCGATAGCATCTTTATTTCGGTTTGGAATTCATGAAACCCTTGGTTGGATGACGGGTTGAGCCGTTTGATGGCGACGGTGGTTTTAGCGTTGTCGATGAACCCTTTGTACACCTTCCCAAACCCTCCTTTGCCGATGACGCAATTGTCGTCGAATCCATGAGTTGAAACCTTCACTTCTTTAAGGGTAAAACGACGGCAGCGATCTGATGAGAGTGCTGAATGGCAGTTCTTTGTAGATCTAAATTCAATGGAAGTCAGGCCGCAGGATGGCTTGTCGTCGTTGGCGGTACCACGGTGTTTGCGTCGCCTTTGCCGCCATAAAACTACAAGAACTAAAATAAATAACAGGATTAACCCTCCCCCGACACCTCCAATTATCGATGGAGTTTTATTCGGATTCCTTTTCCAACGAGATGCCAGTGTCAGGGTTGTTGGGAGCGTTGAACTAAGTTCCGGATTGGCGCTAGCAAGGCTTCGTGTACTAGCCGTACTCAACTTGAAGGCTTCCAAACCATTCAAATAACCATCCCTATACTCGTGCGAAGACGGAACGTTAGGATGAATCGAAAGCTGCATGTCTCGCTTGCTTTCGCTGCTGTGTGGATCGCCGACAAACACTCCGTAATCCTTGAACACTGGATGACCGCTACCTTTACTCCAACGCAATGGATCAGCCTCCTCTTCAACAATTTGATCATTAATGAAAATCTTAAAAACCACCTGACCACTTGTATTGTATTTTGGTATAATGTTGCAAAAATGGAGCCTGAGAATGTAATAGAACCCATAATCAACCGGAAGTATCCAAGTCAGATTGTAGAGTTCAGACAGATTGCCCATACTCCTTTGGGAAGCATAAACTTGCTCAGGTGCGGTATAATTCGGTGTCTCGTTAGTGTACATGATCGGAGTGTGGTTAACATTCGTTAAACTTAACCCATACGCTGCACCGAATATGGAATCATCATCTCCACCGTATAAGTAAGCATTATCTGCTTCCCATGATCGATACTGATACACGGAGAATTCGGGAGTTATCAAGGTGTTTCTTCTATCTTTGGAAAAGAAGAAAACGAGCTCGAGAGAAGCTCGGAATCTGGCATCAAAAACCGAGAAACAATCGTTTACGCGACTTATCCCGCAACTTGGGTCGCGTTCAAAGTCGCGGGCGCGTTCTAACGAGTCCTGAAAGGATTGCTATGATTTGTTTATTTGGTTATTTTATTTCTTAATTAGTTTAGGATAATTATTTAATTTTAATTATTATTTATTATCTTTATAATTATATTAGGATTATTATTATTTATCTAATTAAGTTTTATAGTTAATTTAAGATTATTTAGTTTCCTTTTATTAGTTATTTAAATAGCTTCCTAGTTAGTTTATAATTAGGATAGTTCTAATTTCCATAGTTATTTCTTAGTTAGTTTAGCTATAAATAGGTTTATTGTTTTTCATTGTTAATCAAGTTATCAATTAATAAAAGTTTAGCTTTTTAGAGAGTTTTCTCTTAATTTTGAGTTTTACGCATCGTAATTCTCAACCGTTAAAGGGTTTAGACGCTTGTCGATCCTTCCGCAAACCTACGCTGCGTCAGTTGGTATCAGAGCAGGATTCGCCTGTCTTTTCACTAACAATTGCAGATCGACAGCCGACTACCAAAGCGGGTCTAGTAGAGATGAATGTGGCCTTATCCACATCACTTATTAATCTGACAGCGGCTGTTAACAGGCTTCAACCCAACATCGTCAACGACAATCGTCGGAGAAGAGACAGGTTTGAAGGACCGGTTATGGCGCCGTGTAATGGCCACCATAACCGGGTTAATTTTTCAAGTTCCGAATCCAAAGAAGATAAGGAAGAAGAACCAGTGAACTTGAAAAGAAACGACCACAATAACCGAATAAGAGTGGACATCCCGTCTTTCTATGGAACCAGAGGTGTAGAAGAATTCTTAGATTGGCAAATCGAAGTCGACCGATTCTTTGACATTATGGATGTTCCCAAAGACATACAGGTAAAGTTGGTTGCTTTCCGTCTAAAAAGTGTCGCCGCTATTTGGTGGGATAAATTGATTGTGCAAAGACAACGACAACGAAAGAGACCAGTTCGATCTTGGAGGAGAATGAAGCAACTTATGATGGAACGATTCTTACCGGGAGATTATGAACGGATCCTTAACAAGCTATATCCCAAACCTGACAACAACAATGACTCTATTATGTGTCCCGTTTCTTCTCTCGTCAAACAACCACCAATTCCGAAGAAGCCACCCGAAAAAGATGAAGTATTGTCGGACAAGGTTGAAGATAAAATCGTTTTTGTTGAAACAGAATCACAACCCGAGATCTATACCGATCCCGAAGAGTCGACAACAGATTTCGGATTAGCAGTCAAAGAAACCAAAGGCGAGATAATTGAAGACATTCCCGAGACAGTGAAACTGTTGTCAGAAGAAGTCAAGAAGGCTAAGCCCGATTATAATGTTTCCATTATTCCAACACCTAAGGTTCCGAATCAAATTGAAACAATTCCTACTAAAAATCTTGTCGCTTCTTACCCCTTCGAGTTTGATAAGGTATCACTTGTATGGAGACGATTAGGACAGTATCCTTTGGAACTTGAAACCTTTTCGATTTTTGAAGATCGAGTTATGGAGCCAAATATGTTGAAGACAAGAATGTTCTATGATTCAACATTGCATCAAAAATCAAATGATGTTTTTCAAGTGAACTCGAGGACGAGTTCTTTTCAAGTAAGGGTGACTGATACAGGGAGAATTCGGGAGTTATCAAGGTGTTTCTTCTATCTTTGGAAAAGAAGAAAACGAGCTCGAGAGAAGCTCGGAATCTGGCATCAAAAACCGAGAAACAATCGTTTACGCGACTTATCCCGCAACTTGGGTCGCGTTCAAAGTCGCGGGCGCGTTCTAACGAGTCCTGAAAGGATTGCTATGATTTGTTTATTTGGTTATTTTATTTCTTAATTAGTTTAGGATAATTATTTAATTTTAATTATTATTTATTATCTTTATAAATATATTAGGATTATTATTATTTATCTAATTAAGTTTTATAGTTAATTTAGGATTATTTAGTTTCCTTTTATTAGTTATTTAAATAGCTTCCTAGTTAGTTTATAATTAGGATAGTTCTAATTTCCATAGTTATTTCTTAGTTAGTTTAGCTATAAATAGGTTTATTGTTTTTCATTGTTAATCAAGTTATCAATTAATAAAAGTTTAGCTTTTTAGAGAGTTTTCTCTTAATTTTGAGTTTTATGCATCGTAATTCTCAACCGTTAAAGGGTTTAGACGCTTGTCGATCCTTCCGCAAACCTACGCTGCGTCAGATACATACCTGTGTCACTGCTACGGGGTATATATCCCCCACCCACGTTTAGCCGGTAAACTGTTTCTTGAGCCATGTAGTCAGAAATCCTGAGGTCTTTCAATCTGTTTGATTTATAATACAGATTTTCGGGCATTGAAACGATTTCAATTCCGTTGATGAAGGCATATGAGTAGGGTGAGGGTGTAAAGATAACCTTTAAGGTTTGGGTACCTTTTACATAGACAATGAATTCTTTGACAAAGTAGGGATCCCCATAACCGGTGTGTGTTTCCATATAGGAGGCGGCTAGGAAAGCGCTGAAGTTGGTTAAAAGAGTGTAGTTGTTTGATGACACAGAGAAAAAAGCTTGGTTTGCTTTGAGGTCGGAGTAGTTGGCAGGATAGAAATAGAGGCGGAGGAATTTGGGGCCTTGAGAGACCGGAAACGTGTAGGTAAAGGAAGAAGCGTTAAAGATTCGAGCAGTGGAGTAAGGGGTTACGGGGCCCTAACGACCACGGTAGGAAGGTTTGGTTGAAAAGGAGGTGGTGGCGATGTTGGCCGGCGTGAATTGGGAACCCTCATCGCCGGCCCATCCATGGGCGGCGGAGGATGAACCGCAGGCAAGGAGGATGTGATCGGTGGCTTTGTACGGTTGAGCAGCGGTGGTGAAGAGGAGGAAAGAAAAGAGTGGTAAAGTGAAGGTGAACATAGCAACGGTGGAAGAGTAGTAGTAGTATGATATTTTGATTGTATCCTTTTAGAGAAGAGTATTAATTCATAGCAAAAACCATTTTCTGATTTTTCGAGTAGACTTGGTCCCTTGAGTCCCCACATTGAATTTTCATGCATTTAAATTTTAGTTAATTTAAATTCTATTTAACTTAAATTCATATATATATATATATATATATATATATAGGGGTTAAATCATGTAAGAACCAAAAAAACATTGAGAACCGTGAGAACCGATCTAAGCCGTAATTTGGTTTTGATCCCACGGTTTTAAATAAAAGTTGATTTACTTCCAGTTTATTTCAAAATTGACTTTGTCTTTAATGACCATGGATTAAAATTAATTAATGGTTTAGATCGGTTTTCACGGTTATCAACCTATTTTTAGTTCTCATTTGATTATCGTCCTATATATATATATATATATATATATATATATATATATATATATATATAGAGAGAGAGAGAGAGAGAGAGAGAGGGTGTTTTTCATTTGCAAACCAAGTAATTCGTACAAGCTTTGTAAACCACTATATTAAAAAGCAATAGATATATATTTATGAATGATTATTATGATTTATTAATAACGATTGTGATATAGATGATAAGATTCGTTCATTATGATCATTAATTTAGATTAAGGAACATAATAAAATCATATATTTGTTAGACTTAATGAACGGCTAAGATTGGTTTGCATAGTTTGTACGAATTGCTTGGTTTGCAAATGAAAAACACCCTCTCTCTCTCTATATATATACGAAGGATCGTGTAAGAAGTTGAGTTAATGGTGAGAAGTGGATCTGAACGTTGATCTCTTTTAATCTCAAGCGGCTTAGAAGGGAATCGATCTGGTGCATCTCATCCTAATGTGCGTCCATTTCTCATCCAACGGTTGATAACCACTTCTCACGCTTCTCACCGTTAACTCAACTTCTTACCGGAACCCAACCCTATATATATATATATATATATATATATATATATAAGATCAGGTTCAGGGGAAAACCTCAAAAAAGGAGAAAACTGAAAAACACCATGGTAGCCCTTCATCTGGACGGTATGCACTTGTGCATACAAGTAATTTGTAACTTGCACACGTGCATAATGCACTTGTGCATAAAAACCACAAAAACAACATAATTTACCTGTATATACAAATGCATACTTTCCAGATGAAAGACTACCATAGTGTTCTTCAGTTTTCCCTTTTTTTGAGGTTTTCCCTTGAACATTCGTCTCTCTCTCTCTCTCTCTCTATATATATATATATATATATATATATGAAGAGGTTCAAATGAGAACCGCTAAATATATGAAAAGTAGAGAAGTGATCTTAGCCATTCATTTGGTCAACATTTGCGGCTTTGACTGAGAAGCACCGAATAATTCATCGCATGGTCTACAGAAGAAAGAGTAGTAGTTTCGTAACTTTTACAAATAGACGGCAAACAAGTTCATATATGAACCCGTGTTGATTAGTTCATATGAGAATCAGTTAATTAGTTCATATGTGAATTACAATGGTTCATATGTGGATTTGTTAATTAGTTCATATGATTCACATATGAGCCTCTGGGTTAATTAGTTCACATATGAATCAGTTAAAATAGTTCATATGTGAATTATAAGGGTTCACATATGAACACAATTCAGATGTGAATCACACGGGTTTACATATGAACCCGTCTACCGCATAATTGTAAAGTTACGAAACTACCTTTTTATTTTTGGCATAGCTGCAAATTTTGATCAATCAAATTCGATCATGACCGTATGAAGGTCTGAGATTACTTCTCTACTATTCATATATTTAGCACTTCTCATTTGAACCTATGACTATATATACATATATATATATATATATATATATATATATGTGTGTGTGTGTGTGTGTGTGTGTGAGAGAGAGAGAGAGAGAGAGAGAGAGAGATTAGAGGATATTAATGAGATCGTGAAAATTTGTGATGAGAGATTTTTGTCTTTCCCAACCAGTAGGAAAAGTTTAAGAGTAATTTGTATGTTGTCTATTAAACGAGGGTAGATTTGTAATTCTTTAGTTTGTGTCTCATCTTTTTTACATTTATTTTTGTTGAAACAAAAAAGTATTTTGCTCCATTTGGTCTCAATCCTTGATTGTCCTTATCTCATGTTGTGTCTAAACGGTGAGTTTTTGTCATGTCTCAATGTCACGCCAAATAAGGAAAAGTGAGTTTTGTCATGTCCGGTTCAGTCTCATGTACCAAATGCAGCCTAAAAATTGTAGCGTTGACTAGACTATAAGGAGGGAAAGTGATATGCTAACTTGATATTTAGGGTAGAAAAGTAGTGATGCTTTCCAAGATGATAACCTTCTTATGGCTCTAATTGGTTATTGAAAATATAGAAAAAGATGACATGATGTTGATATGTATGAATGTGATTGATAGGATAACAAATTGTTCATTTAAAATAACTCAATATCAAACTTAACCAAATGTGTAAATTTTTTGCATAAAAGGATTAGAATGCGCCCCCAATTAAGAAGTTTCTCTTTTTGGTCCCAACAATGTAAAATATCATGATATCAACGAACAAATAAATGGTAATAAATGGTGCCAGTAGATGGAGGCTATGGGTGTAAAATTATATTTTTGGTTCTTTAATCCAGATTGATTCATAAAAGATGTCATCTCCAAATGAATGGAAGATATTTCTTCCTCTTAATCTAAACTAATTTAGCCAATGTATTCCATATCCTATCTTCAAAAATCAAATGTATGAAGACCCTTACATATGTTACTAAAACATATTAAAACTCTAATTTTGGTCCTTGAGGTTTAATGAAATCTTTGAAAGTGGGACTTGAGCTTTGATAACTCTAGAAGTCGTCCTCATCGTTCTCATTTTGCTCTGAAAGTGGTCCCTGGTCACTAACTTCGTTAATATTCTTTGAGGGACAATTTTGTCTTTTTACACTTTTCTTAATTTTCTTTGATATTTTTTTATTAAATAAATTAATATACAAGTCTGATTGGTCATTGTTGTAAAACTGAAAATAATACGCACAAAATTGGCACCCTTGAAATCGTGTATGGGGCTTACATTTTTTTTTACACAACAACCACAAATTTTATACCAAAAACCAAAAGCATAAGCCCACCAAGTACATAACAGAACCAAAGTATAAGCAGGAAAGATAACAGAGTAACCAAGGGCCTTTGGCCTAGCGGTATCGGAGCCTTTGGCCTCCTAGGAGGTCAGGGGTTTAATCCTCACCAAAGGTGAGGAGGGTGTGTGAGTTTATTTGTTGTAGTTGCTTTTGCCGTATATGAATATCATATACTTCCAAAAAAAAAAAAAGATAACAGAGTACTCAAAACCAAACTGCTTGCGCGAAGCAAACATAAATAACGACAACACTACCGAACCACAGGGACGAACGAAGAACTGCTAATCGAAGGATAAGCAGTGTATGGGGCTTACAATGTTTGTCTTAAAAGACCAAAGTTCTTGTTTCTTAGTGGCTATCATTTCCCGGCAAACCGACCCTCGACGAAAACGCCATTATCAATTTCTTTAAAAGCAACGACCATCAAGATTCGAATCCCTGTTCATTACAAGATATTCAATGGACGAAGCCCAATTTGCTTCACTACTAGTGTCTTGTCAGTCTCCATCATCTTGATGATGATGACGATGATTTTGATCAAAGATTGTGAAGGATGGCGGTTGTCGTCGTGGAGTGCAACGGAAGTGGCTTGGCGGAGTGTCAGGTTTCGGAGGTAGAAGAGCTAGAGTTTATGATGGATACTGAAGAACATTGGCGGATTTTGATGACAACATATATTAATTATGATAGTCTAGACCGTCAAAATCCGGCTTGCGGGGATAATTGTGTTGGATCCCAGAAGTACAATGTCAACGGTAGGCCGTGTGGAACATACGATCGTTGCCGCAGTTGATCTAGAGGGGTTTTGGTTCTTATCTGTTGTTTGAATCCTTCTGGAGCTCTTAAATTTCTTGTGAATTAGTATTGTTTTGGTCAGATGAATAGTATGGTTTAAATGAATTCAATATTTCACATAGATGGCTTAGGGGTTGTTTTTTTTTTTTAAAAAAAACCTCTTAATGGCTCTTAAGTCTGAATCGTTCAGACCTTTTAATATTTAGACTATTCGTTTTTTTCCTAGTTTTCAAAATCTTTTAACTCTTAAATATGTCTGAAATAAGAAGTGGTGACCTAACTTCTTAATGTTGAGATGTAGGCTTCGGCCCATTAAGGGGGAGGCGCAGATAGGAGCCGACCCTAGGCCCTCTACCCTAGTTACCTTAATTAGGAGATTATCCTAATTATGTTTCTCTATATATTAATCTCATTGTACTTGTAAACATTATAATATAAAGAAAACCCTAGTTGTTCCCGTAAACTAGCACGATCACCCGAATCGTGTGAACCACGTAAATTCTTGTGTTCTTCTCTTGCTTTCGGTTTGTGTGATTGTGTGTGTAACGTTTAACCCTAACACTTAAAATTTCTTATCGCCACCCTAATTCATATGCTTTACTTTCTCTCAAGATGCCTCCAGACGTTACAGAAATATACAGTCTTGTTGATTTAGATTTCAGAATTTAGCACCACCTCTTATTAATCAGAAGTAAAATAAGACTTCAAACTTCAAACCTCTTGAAAAACAAACGGCACCTTAATATGGTTTATGGTTTAATATGTTGTATCAAATGATCATCTTGAAAACCTTTTTTGTATTATAAATCTATAAGGGGTCACTTAGAATCCGTTTACCCAACACTTACCCCGGTAAGCACTTACTGGTAATAGCACATTCTTACTATACTTATCAGTAAGATTTTTATCCATTAAAACGGTATCATATGCAACATTTTTACTAAACTTATCGATAATATTTTTACCCACGGTTAAAGGCTAGTACACCCCCAGGAATTAACTAATCATAAAGATATGTTCAACAACTAAACATATCCTTCAAGAACGTTTATGCAGATTTCATGAAAAGAAAAAGAAAGAATTAAGAGAGACAAACCATGGAAATATGACACATATATATAGGTTTGTATGTATAACTGATTTGGATAAGGTTAACTAACTTTAAACTTTATCCAAAATCAAATTACC
This sequence comes from Arctium minus, assembly GCA_954870635.1. NCBI lineage: Eukaryota > Viridiplantae > Streptophyta > Magnoliopsida > Asterales > Asteraceae > Arctium > Arctium minus. The sequence continues at coordinate 7,200,399 of OX941092.1, forward strand.
GTGAAAAACCCCGTCAAAAATGGTCAGGAAAACGTCAACAATGGTTTAGGCGACTTTTTGGCGGGTTAACCCGCATTACACACTGTCTTCAAGCACTAAAAAATATAATTTTATGGAAATCACACACACGCTAGCTTGCTATCTTTTGACCGCTTAAAGTATGTGTAATATCCACACAACAAGGCCAAATTCTCCTTAGTTCATTTAAGCTCTTAAACAACTCTACAAGTTGTTTAAAGACTATAAACTAAGAAAGAGTTTATTACTCTTCCAATGTGGAACACTGATAAGTCTAAGATGCATATATATATATATATATATATATAACTCTATGAACCATTATAAACCATTGATCATGGAAATCAATGGTTGAGATTGAATATCTTTTAAAAGCCTTAATAAATGCACACTTAATGAAAAATTAAGAGTGAACTATAGTGATAAGGGTATTTTGGGGAAAAAATAAATGAAACATTATGTCTTTATTCTCTCTTAATTAATGTTCCTTTCAAAAGAATTGTAACCCCCGGTTCATTAGTGTTCATGGATCTGCATGTATTTGAACATTATTCTTCCAAAAGAATCGTAACCCCTGGTTCATGCATGTTCATATGAAGAAATATGGACAATATTACTTTTAAATATCATATTCATATGAAGAAATATGAACAATATATTACTTTTAAATATCATATTCATATAAAGAAATATGAACATGAATGAACCACCACCTTACTGTTCATGTGACTCGTTAACAAGTTTTTGTTCATATGCCCAATGGTGAAGTAATGAACAAACATGAACAGGTTGGATGAAAAACTTATGGTCGTATGTATGATCTGATGCTACCCCTTAAAATAGTAGTGTATTTGACTATCCCCCTTAAAATAGTAGTGTATTTGACTATCTGTTTCATTGATTTTAACTGGGGTATGTTCATGCGTTGTATGAATTTCTCGAAAAGAACGACTACGATATACGGTTTTATCCAAACATGAACCAAACTACTATAATAATATTGAAATGATTCAAAAATATTATGAAAAACGATAAAATTCTAAAATCGTAACCTACAAAGTAATTTTGGAATCTTCATTTTTGTAACTCCCATAAAATTAATGACAAAAGATTACTTATGAAATGACGTTAATACCCTTTTGTATTAAATAAATAAATCAATTAAACATCAACTAACCTTGCAATTCTATTGGTTGAACAAAGTTCACATAGTTAACAAGAAATAAATGGTTAACAAATGATCCTTGCTCTCTCTCTCTCTCTCTCTCTCTATATATATATATATATATATATATATATATATATATATATATATATACCTCACTTATTCAAGTAAGATTCCACTATTCTTTCTATGTGGGACAAATCTCACTATGAAGACTATATATATAACAGGTACAACCACGGTAGCAATCAAACGGCTCAACCCATCATCCAGCCAAGGTTTTCTTGATTTCCGCACATAAATAGCAATGCTATCAAGTTACACCATGTCCATCTAGTATCCCGGATTGGATACTGCTAAGGCGACGGAGAGATGGTGTTGGTGTATGACTAAATGGCTCATGGGACCCTACAGGAACATCTGTACAAGTCGAAAAACCCTTGCTTATCATGAAATGCGTCTGCATATTTCCATTGACGCAGCCCAAGGGCTGCATAACATCCACACCGGGTGCAAACTGCAGAATAATTCACCGGGATGGCAAGTCCCCACACAATTTACTGGACGGGAATCGGGTGGCTAAGGTGTCTGATTTCGGCTTGTCAAAGCTAGACTTCTAAGACCTATTAGAAACACATGTTAGCATGTTTGTGAAGGGTAGTATCGGGTATTTGGATCCCGAGTATTGTTGAAGGCAACAACTAACAAACAAGTCTGATATGTGCACTCATTTGGAGTGATTCTGCTTAGAAGTGCTGATAAATTTATATTGATCATATCAAATATACAACGATGTCTTATAAATATATGGGTTTTTTAAAAGGACTTTATTGAAGTAGAACTTAATTACACAAATCAAAACATAATACAATAAAATGTATTATGAGACATTATTTTTGAAAGATGCCATTCCCCATGAAAGGAACGTTGTCTCCTTTAATTTCCAGAAATTGGCCTGGGACCTAAAATTTCCAGAAAGCTACCACCTCAACTTCAGCAAACCGTGCAAGACGGACTATCTGTCTTCGACCTCGATCCCTGGAAATGCAAGGTTGCGGCTCGGATGGTGGCGAATTAGACGCACCATCATCCTCACCATGAGACAACGAAGACGAAGACGACTGTGAGACGGTAGAAGGCGTCGTCTTAGAACCAACTGGTAGCTCCACCTCCACTCGAGATCCCTCAGAAGAATAAGGAACATCTAACTTCATATGATCAAAAACGGAAGACTTGCACAACATAGAGATTTCATCAAAAGTCACATCCCTACTCACGATGGTCTTTCGGGTCTCCGGACACCATAACCTGAAACCTTTTACACCGGCTTTGAAACCCAGATTTATACATTTAATGGCTCTCGGCTCAAGTTTACCATTGTCCACTTTGGCATACGCGAGACATCCAAATACCTTCAAGTCAGAATAATTAGCAGGTTTGCCCGACCACACCTAAATAGGTGTCTTTTTGTCAAGGGCATGTGAGGGAAATCTATTAATGATATAACAAGCTGTTGAGGCGGCGTCGACCCAAAATGCTTTTGCCAAACCAGAGTTTGACAACATACACCGAACATTTTCCATGATCGTTCGATTCATGTGCTCTGCCACACCATTTTGTTGGGGAGTGTGAACCACCGAATGGTGTCTAGTAATGCCTTGACTAGTACAAAAGGCATTAAACTCTGCCAAACAAAACTTTAGACCATTATCGGTCAGGAGATATTTGACATGCTTGTTGGTTTCCTTTTCTATCATAGTCTTCCAATCACGGAAGGTAGCAAACACATCATTTTTATGTTTTAAGAAATAAGCCCATACCTTACGCGAGTAGTCGTCAATAATCGTCAACATGTAAACAGCACCACCATGTGACGGTACTCTCGCCGATCCCCATAGGTCAGAATGCACGTACTCGAGAATCGCCTTGGTTGTATGAGTTGAGCTCGAGAATGACACCTTCTTTTGCTTCCCATAAACACAGTGCTCACAGAATGGGAGCTTCTCGATTGTTTGGCTACCCAAAAGCTTCCTTTTGCTCAACTCCATCATACCGGCTTCACACATATGTCTGAGTCTCATGTGCCACAACTTTGTTTTATCAACATTCGAAAGATTCGATGAAGCTACCTGAGCATCTCCCATGATGGTAGTGCCCATCAGAACATACAAATCCGCACTTTGCCTAGTGCCCTTCAAGTAGACAAGATTACCTCTAACCACTTTGATTACTCCACCTTCACCGATGAATTTGTAGCCTTTGATGTCAAGACTACTAAGTGAAACCAGGTTCCTTTTCAGCTCGGGTACATATCTAACATTACCCAAAGTTCGGATGACCCCATCTGTAACACCCTCAAATTCTAAAAATAGCAACCAAGTTAAAATTTTCTAAATACATCGATAATAGCTTTATCTAAAATCACAATTTAATATCTAAACTCAATACACACATATCATTTTATGCATAAGATCTACAATAAAGACGGGCGTTACTAAAACCCAATAATAGCCGCTATCTCCAAACTGCGGAGGTCTTCGCCAAATACTTACACTCGCGAATAACTAAGCGCATTTCTTCATAGGACTGCTAGTGTTGGGAACTGAAGATTTTACTAAGTGTAGTTACTACTGCTAGTACAAATGTAGTTACTACTGCCAGAACAAGTTGAAGATTAATACTGCTGAGTGTTACTACTGCTAGTGTTAATTAATACTGCTAGTCAAAGTTAGTACTGCTTGAACAAAGTTAGTACTGCTTAGCTAGTTAGTACTGCTAGTGGTTAGTACTGCTTGCAGTTAATGCTGCTAGATGAAGTTAATGCTGCTGAGCATTATTAGTGCTGCTAAAGAGATCCGGATGGAAAGTACTACAGCTGGATATACTGAAGATATACTTAGAAGATATACATGGAAGATATACTGAAGATTTGTTTATTCTTTGTAATTATCTTTTTATTAGTATATGTATAGAATGTTTAGAATAGATAGAAAGAACTTTTTTTGATAATTGTTTTTTTTTTCAAGAGAAAAATCAACCTCAAGGCATAGATCCTAATTCTAGAGAAGTAGAATTCGTATTGGTGAGCCTGTTCATCAATATTGAGGTTGAGTGTGTAACCTTGTAGCTTTAAGCATTCAATACAAGTTTACTGTTTGATCATTATATACTGTGTTTGATTACTGTTTTATTAAATATCAAAGTGTTTTTCCGCAACTTCTTTGATATTAGTTTCTGAGTATTAATTCTTGTTAAGAATTCGATCCTGACAAGTGGTATCAGAGCCAAATTCTCTCAGAAATAGTTATTCATCATGGAAAATCTTACAGAATCAAGCAGTACTTTGGTCTCAAAAGTTCCAATGCTCAGATCCAATGAATTTGACATGTGGAAAATCAGAATCAAGCAATATATTCTCCTCACAGATTACTCTATGTGGGACATCATTGAGAATGGCCCATCTGATGGAGGAAAGATTGGTGAAGATGGCAAAAGAACTCCTCCAAAGACAGATACAGACAGGAAATCAAGACAGACAGAGATGAAAGCCTTGAGCACACTGCTCTTGGCCATTCCAAATGAGTATCAACACCAATTCTGCAATTGTACTGATACACAGATGCTCTGGAATGCTCTAGAGAAGAGATTCTCAGGTACTAAAAGTACCAAGAGAAATCAAAAGGCAATCTTAAAACAACAGTATGAAAACTTCATCTCAACTAAGAATGAGTCCATGACTCAAACTTTTGACAGGTTTAATAAACTTATTGGTGAACTAGCTACTATGGGAGTACAGATTGATCAAGATGATGTGAACAGAAAGTTCTTAAGGTCCCTTGGAGATGAATGGACCATGTACACTGTGTCATTCAGACAGAATGATCAGTTGGAAGACAAAGAACTTGATGATCTGTACAATGATCTTAGAGTTTTTGAAGCTGAGGTGGAGGCAAAGAAGAAGCCTTCTGGATATGTTCATAATGCTGCACTCCTATCAGCATCAATTGATTCTACTGCTAACTCTGAATCAGTTAATGCTACTAATGGATCAAATCTAGATAAAGGCACTGATTATGCATTTGAAGCTCTTCTTTCTAATCATGGAAATTCTTCTTTGATCAATGATGACTTAGAACAACTTCATCCTGATGATCTGGAAGAGATGGATATTAAATGGCAGATGGCCATGCTCTCCATGAGGGTTAAGAAGTTTATAAAGAGGACTGGAAGAAACAACTTCTCACAAAGAAGAGAAGATGGAGCAGGGTTTGATAAATCAAAGGTAGAATGCTACAAATGTCATCTGAAGGGACATTTTGCTAGAGAATGCAGAAGTGGAATGTCTCACAACAACAACCATCAACAAGCTCAATCTGGAAGCTTCAATAACAATAGAAACTCTGCTCAAGCCCTTGTTTCTCAACAAGGAATGGGGTTTGATTGGAGTGATCAAGCAGAAGAAGCTATTCAGAATCAAGCTCTTATGGCTAAAGTATCTGATCTCCCATCTGAGGTAAGTTCTAATCTCTGCTCTAAAACTTGCATAGACACTGTTAAAAGGTACAGGGATCACAATCAGAAGATGAGTGATGACCTGAAGAGACTAGAAAAGGATATAAAAGACTATGTGAGGATAGTAGAGAGATTTGAAGATCAAATCAAAGGTTTTCAAGCCAATGAACTACAACACTCATATGACACCAATTACTGGCAGTGGGAGAAAAAGGATTTAGAACTTAAACTGACCAAATCTAAAGAGGAGAGTGAAAAACTGAAAGAGGAGTTAACCAAGGTTAAGCTTGATGTAGAAAAGTTTTCCAATGCTTCTAAAGCAATGGACTCCTTACTGCAAAATCAGATTCATGATAAATTAAGAAGAGGAATTGGGTATAATGCCACACCTCCACCATATAACAACAATTACATTCCTCCTACTTCAGACCTGTTAGACACCAAAGATAGGAAGGACTTGCCTGAGGGAGCCACTGAAATAGATCCCTTAGATGAGGTAATTGTTGAGGATAAGACTGAGAAAGAGGTTGGCAAGAGTAAGAAGAACAAGGTGAGTGGTGAGATTTCTATAGAAAACAACATTATCACCAATGAGGATTGTGGAAGGGCTTGGATCAAATCCAAGAACTTTGTTTCATGTGGAGTTTGTTGGGTAAACTCTTGGTCATCAACAAATTATCTAACTTCGTCTACATTCCAGCCGTAGTAGTCTCGTCACACACATCTTGTAGAACATCGTTTGACAAGTGTAGGCGAATTTGAGATATTGCTCTCAAATCGTTATAATCCTTCAACTCCTCATTCCATGCCGCAGGCATCGCATCACGGCCCTCGATACACCAATGTAAACCCATTTGTATCAACACGTCCCTCATCTTAATCTTCCAAAGAGGAAACCGAGTATTCCTATCAAGCAACGACAAATCAATCTTCATGGTCGACATATCGATCAAAAACCCAATTGAGAGAAACACAAAATGAAGTTTATCGACAAAACCCGACAGCTCTGATACCACTTGTTGCAAATTCCGATCACACCACACTTGATCGAACCCCACAAAACGAGACCGAATCGAGTAGAAACTTAACCGAAATCAACCCAAGATCCAAAATAAACTAAAACGAGTTTGTAATGCGGAAACGATAAACTCGAATCTCTCAACGGAATAATAATCAACCACACAATAAATGTAAACTTGACGGAATTAAAAATAAAGGGAGAAAAACGACACCGGATTTACGTGGAAAACCCAAAATGGGAAAAACCACGGGCGGAGGAGACCACCGAGAAGTCCACTATAATCGACGATGGTACAATGCTTGAGAAACGGAGAAATCGATGAAGAGTAAAATTACAGATTGTGCTATTCTAATCTCACGATATTGTTGGGAGCGAAAGCCTAATTTCAATGGAGAGCCTCACATTTATTTGGAGATGAATGCACCATGAAAACAAATGAAAAAAACTTGTAACCGTCCACAATTATTGTGTGAGATTCAATGTGGGTTTAGATGCCTCAAAGCCACGCGAAAAAACAATCTTCATAGTAAACCCACAGTGACTTGCGCGAGATGCAAGTGAGATTGGATTACAAGGAAGTCACAAGAAAGTTGTCTAGCTTAGGTGTCGTTTGTTTTTTAAGAGGTTTAAAGTCTGAAGTCTTAATTTAGTTATAATTAATAAGAGGTGGTGTGTAAAAAGGTCTGAACGATTCAGACTTAAGACACATTAAAAGATTTTTTTTTAAAAACAAACCTCTTACTGTGCCATTGACGCAGCGTAGGTTTGCGGAAGGATCGACAAGCGTCTAAATCCTTTAACGGTTGAGAATTACGACGCGTAAAACTCGAAAACTCAAGAGAATACTCTCTAAAATATAAACTTTATTGATTAAAACTTGATTGAACTGCTTAACAAAGATCCCTAATAGTCCTATTTATAATCTAAACTAGCAAAAAGATAGTTACGAAATTAATTAAACCTAATCTAAAGATAACTTAAGAGATAATAATTAATTATTAAATCTAATAATAAAAACAATGGAAATAGAATGGAAATAGGATTGATATATGTCACGTGGATGAGAAGGTCATGCATGAGAATTGGCGGATTAGTGGGATTAGTGATGGTCACGTGATATGAGTATGGAAAACACAGTGAGCAACACGATTAGCATGTGGGTTGAACTCACGTAATAAGCCGCGAGAGGCACTGTTTATGCGGGTGTCATGCAGCTCAAGTCGTTTCGCACTCGCATTCGCTTCTGTTTACGGTTTTCGATTCGCTCTTCAATTTCCATCGCCATTCTCTCTATACTCGGTGCTTTATATTTGCCTCTTTTTCGATACCAAATTTCGAGCCTCTTTCGAGCTCGCTTTTCTATTCGATCTCGATTTCCCATTTTCCAATTATTATTAAAAATCCTTATTAACACTCGAATTCTCCCTGTATCAGTCACCCTCACTTGAAAAGAACTCGTCCTCGAGTTCACTTGAAAAACGTCTTCCTCTGATTCGTAGAACATTCTTTTCTTCGAAATAATTGGATCCACATTCCGGTTTTCAAAATTCAAAATTTTTGACCGGTCTTCAAATCCAAACTGAGGTTGTCGTGATCGTCTCCATACGAGCGATATTTTATCAAATTCAAAAGCATAAGGGACTAAATTAACTTTACCGGGATTTGTTTCGGTTTGAACCAGAGCTTTGGGTGCGGTAATAATTGAAGTGTCACCTTCGAAATCACCGTTCACCGCTTTCGTTGGCTCGAGAATGTCTTCCACTATCTTGCTTTCGGTGTCTTCGGTGACTGGTCCGAGATCTAGTTCCGACACTTTTGCCTCGATAACAATTTCTTCTTGTGACTCGGTCACGACTTCATTTTCAACTTTGTCCGGCAAGACTTCATCCTCTTGTTTCGATGGCTCCTCCGGAATGGGTGGTTGTCTGACCAGAGAAGTAACCGAACCAATAGTACGGTTGTTGATGTTGCTCTTCTTGTTGGTGCCTGCATCGAAGCTATCAACCGGAGTCACGGCGATCTTTCGGTCACCACAATGGAATAGTACGAGGTCGTATTGACGCCTGTAAGTGGCATGATTGTCGAATTGCCACGGTCGGCCCAATAGAATGTGACAAGCATCCATATCAAGGACATCACATAGTACTTCTTCTCGATAGTATTTGCCAATTGAGATGGGTACTCGACAAGTTTTTGTAACTTTAACTTGAAACTCGTCCTTGATCCACCCAAGAAAATAAGAAGCTTCATGGGGCTGAGTAGGTAGATTAAAGTAATCGACTAATCTTTGGGACACGAGGTTCTCACAACTTCCGTTATCGATAACTAGGTTACATACCTTTTTGTGCACCGAACAATGTGTTCGAAAAAGATCTTCGTGTTGACTTTCTTCTTTTGACGAAAGAAGTATTCGTTGAAGTATGATATGGATTTTTTCTTCTTCCTCCTACTTTCCGGATTCGGAACTCGAGAGATCGACCCGGTTACGGTTGCCATTGCATGGCGCCATATCCGATCCTTCAAACCTGTCTCTTCTCCGACGGTTGTCGTTGACGATGTTTGGTTGAAGTCTGTTAACAGCCGTTGTCAGATTAGTAAGTGATGTGGATAAGGCCACATCATCTCTACTAAACCCGCTTTGGTAGTCGGCTGTCGATCTGCAATTGTTAGTGAAAAGACAGGTGAATCCTGCTCAACCAACTGACGCAGCGTAGGTTTGCGGAAGGATTGACAAGCGTCTAAATCCTTTAACGGTTGAGAATTACGACGCGTAAAACTCGAAAACCCAAGAGAATACTCTTTAAAATATAAACTTTATTGATTAAAACTTGATTGAACTGCTTAACAAAGATCCCTAATAGTCCTATTTATAATCTAAACTAACAAAAAGATAATTACGAAATTAATTAAACCTAATCTAAAAATAACTATATAGATAATAATTAATTATTAAATCTAATAATAAAAACAATGGAAATAGGATTGATATATGTCACGTGGATGAGAAGGTCATGCATGAGAATTGGCGGATTAGTGGGATTAGTGGGAGGTCACGTGATATTAGTATGGAAACACAGTGAGCAACGCGATTAGCATGTGAGTTGAACTCGCGTAATAAGCCGCGAGAGGCACTGTTTATGCGGGTGTCATGCGGCTCAAGTCGTTTGGCACTCGCATTCGCTTATGTTTACGGTTTTCGATCCGCTCTTCAATTTCCGTCGCCATTCTCTCTATACTCGGTGCTTTATATTTGCCTCATTTTAGATACCAAATTTCGAGCCTCTTTCGAGCTCGTTTTTCTATTCGATCTCGATTTCCCATTTTCCAATTATTATTAAAAATTCTTATTAACACTCGAATTCTCCCTGTATCAGCCATAGCCTCCAAAATTGACTTTGCTTTCTATATTTGACTTTCTTTTTCTTCCATGCTGCATCTTCATTTCATGCATGGACTTTTGAAAAACTTTCTTATGCATGAATTTATTCACTTCCCTGCATATATATATATATATATATATATATATATTGGACGCATATATATATATATAGGGGCAGGTTCAAACAAGAAGCTAAACATTTTGCGAGAAGGCGAGAAGTGTTTAATCACATATGATACACAAGCTTAATCATATATGATTAAACACATGTTATATTGGAAATAGATAGACGTTTAATCATATATGATTAAACACATCTACAGGCCGTGTAATCATATATGATTAAACACTTCTCTCCTTCTCGCAAAATGTTTAACTTCTCGCATGATCCTTCCTATATATATATATATATATGATGAAATTTGGAGAAACAATTTTATACTTCTCTAAAAAAACATACAATTAATCAATCAAATCATACTATTCTTCTACTCTTACTATGTTCACCTTCACTTTACCACTCCTCCTCCTCTTCACCACCACCACCGCCGCCGCCCAACCTTACAAAGCCACCGATCAACTCCTCCTTGCCTGCGGTACAATATCCTCCAGGACCACCACTTCCGAAAGCGTACGCGTTGCCGTCGGTCCGAGACGGCACAATCATTACGGTCATTTCCTGGCTTTCGTCAACGCTCGCGCAAAACTCTCTCGAGAACGAGATCACGCTCGCGGCTCGAGCCGCGAGCGAAGGACTGAACTCGTGTAGGAGCTTGTACGGTCTGGCTCGAACCGTGAAGAGATCGGTAGCGGTCTCGAACCCAATGTAAGAAGCGGGATTGAAGTGTAACCGGACGAATTTCGGGCCAGGATGGAGTTTAAACGTGTAGAAAAACGGAGAACGGGAGGCTCGAGCCGTCAAGTACGGAACGGGATCCCCCGAAAGAGACGTGTGGACCACTTTTGTGGTCATCGAGCTACCGACTTGCTTTCTCGAAAGACCGAATTTGGTTCCGATATCGCTGGTCCATTCCCGACCATCGAGTGCGGACGAGTTTCCGATCGATCCGCAGTTAACGGCAATGTCGTCGATCGGAAAGTACGGGGCCGGTAAGTTTGAGGTGACAACGAAAACGAGATGAAGAATGAACACATAGAAGAGGGGATCATTAAGGTACATTTTAGTGTGTGTTTTCTGGGATTATAGAATGAAGATTGAATATAAATTCATTGATAATCAAATTGTTGGAAGGATTTGTGAATATGGTCAACTGATGACAAAAACAGACATGCCAACCACAAACTGCATAAAGAAAATAGCTTCACGATTCACAAAACTACACGTTGTTTGAAGCTTTGCAAGTAACATCCTTACATTATTATCATGAATAGATTCAAGTAACACATTCATATGTGAATCAATTAAATATAGAAAATGTGTTTGAAACGAAATCCAACTTAAAATGATCATAACTTTTGATTAGTTAAAAAATATGGTTATTTGACCCAAGTTTTTTTTGGCACGGAATCTTTTCGTTTGGAGCTCCGAATCTAACTCTGAAGATTTTGGGTTTTATTTAGGGTAGTTTATCTAGCGTTTACCTAGTAAGAGTTTATCAAGTCACATTATATTACGGAATGAATACGAGAAGAACCGATAATCTTACCCGATAAGAGTGATGACAATGACCAAGAGTCTTACCGGTAAGTGAAGATGACGACTCTTACTGATTAACGCGTATCGGATAAATTGTTGCATAAGATGTTTTAATGGAGTAAAAATCTTATCCAGTAAGGTGAGCGATAGTATTGAGTGTCATGGTGATCAGTGGGGTGGGGTGGGTCGGGCCAGCCACTACCAATGCCACCAGGGTGGGTGGTTGCAGGGTGGGGTACAAAGGTGGTAGCTGTGACGACGACAATAGTTACATTGTAGTTGGTGTGGTGTGGGAGCGGGGTGGTAGGGGGAAGTTGTCGTCTTTACAACTACCACCTTTCCCACCAAAAAAATGAAGATTCCAATTTTTACCAACCAAACGTATGATTAAATTTCATCAAATTCCTTTCCAGTTTCTTCAAAGTTAAATTCCTTTGATGAATTGCATTTCCACCAAATTCCATTCTATGAACCAAACACTCCTATAGTCTTAAATTATTCAAACATATGCACCACCATTTATTTGTTCGATAACACGATTTTGTAAAATTTTCAACTAAAACTTTTTCTAGTATAATTTTATCATATAAATCAAATAATGGATGTTCAAATAAGAACACTAAATATCGTGAGAAAATAATAAAGAAAAACTAAGGGGCCGTTTACCAAACGCTTACCCGGATAAGCGCTTACCAATAAAATTTAAAATTATCACTTTCTTAGCGGGTAAGATTTTAGTCCACCAAAACGGTATCTGTAACACCCCGATTTCCGAAGGGTATCATTTCAAGTTAATACCGAAACCGTTATGTTAAGGAAAAATAAGATATTTAATGTTGGGCTTGAATCCTTGATTTTATAGTCTATATGGATGAAGGATTCAATTACGAGTCCAACGGTTCTTTCCGGAGCGAAAACGGAGCTATAACGAAGAAGTTATGACCGAAACGGGATTTGACCAAATAAGAAGAAAAATCAGTGGCTGACGTACTTTGTTACGTGCGTTGCTGAAGCTGAACCCACGGAACAACCCACGAGAATGGTGGCCAAATCAGTGGCTGACGTACCTTGTTACGTGGGTTGCTGAAGCTGAACCCACGGAGCAACCCACGAGAATGAAAATTAGGGTACCTTGTTATGTGGGTTGCTGAAGCTGAACTCACGGATCAACCCACGTGGATGGCTGGACGTTTTTATGCTTTGTTTTCCCCAAATATTTCTCATTTCTCATCTTCTTCAATTCAAGAATTCTCTCCCAAACCCTTCCTCTTCACCTACCTCTTCTAAGCCTCTTCAACCACCAAATCATCACCATTTATTACTAGAGTGAAGATCATCCAAGGTTTCGGGTTGGAAGCTTCACCTCCATCTCCATCTTCATCTTCTTCATCACCTTCTCACCATTGTTGACCATATTTTGGGGTTTTCAAAGAAACCTACTTGTAAGTCATTCTAACCATTTCTAAACCATGAAATAAGTTATAAATGTTCCATTGATGGTTTCCTAGTGTTTGATTTCTCTAATTTTCGGTTTGAATAATTTTGGGAGTTTTGGATCAAAATTAGGGTTTTGCCCAAAATAGAGATTTTGATGATTAAGTGTTTGGGGATCATTTAATTATGGTAGAAAATGTATATTTATGGTTGGAACCTTGTGGATCTAGGTTTTTGAAGATTTGGTTTGAAGAACCAAATTTCTTCAAGGAAAGCTCTAAGTGGGTAAATACTAGATTTTGCTTAAATCTAGCAAGGTGAGTTTACTAAACTTTTGTTAAAACTGGATACACATCATATTTTGCTTATTTGTTGTTATTATCACATATTTGCTCAAAAGGGTCATCTTTACGGGTTTAAGTATTTGATGGTATTTCCATGAGATTATGTGAGATATATGTATATGAGGTATCATCCCATGATTTACTCTATGTTGTTTCATTATTTAGGGATTTCCACTATGTGTGCCACAATGGGTATTTTACATGAAAAAGGAATATATGTTTGGTATATTATGATGATTTCATTTGGAATATACTCTTGATGATATTGTATCTACAACGTGGCTATGTGGATATTTAAGTCTTATGTTGGACTCATGCTATGAGGAGGGTGATATTGTACCCACGGTTGGTATTGAATTATATTTGGTTGAAATACACCTAAAGGACCTCCTATATGCATTATGTTGGACGAACCAAGTCAGTTCACAAGGAGGATGTAGTCTTGGGCGCCACTGTGATGGTATGTGCCTAGACCTCCGCCATTCGGGGAATTTTCCTTTGGAGTAGTCTCCGGGTGTGCCGGGCCTTGGGATGTTCCTTGTTAAGGGCATAAAGGTATATCGACTCTTGGGGTGGGCTTGATTGGTGCTTTGGGTCTCCCCTAATGACTCCACATATATTGAACACTAGTTAACTGTTGATAAGAATGGTATCTGTTCATGCATGCTTATTATTGTTCAACTCACTAGGATTTTTGGCCTAACACTTGTTTGGTGTCGATGTGTATCTCAGGTTTTAGCGACACCGGTTCTATGTCGGCTTGGTACTTGGGTGAGAGATTTGGGAATATTGCTTTTGGTAGGAGAATCCCTTGGGTTTATAAATGACACCCTTATTTGTAATCTCATTTCTGGTTATAGAAATTGGTTTAGTTGGTTGTTATTTATTGACCGCTTATTTACGATTGTATTTAAACAGGTTTGTGTATTTTCCCCATTTTTGGGAGGCTCTTGCTTTGGCAATTTTAAATACCGCATGTCCGTTTTTCGGATTTTTGTTATCCCTATTTTTAGGGTGTTACAAGTTGGTATCAGAGCTCTAGTTTAAGTGAACTAGGCATGAATGTAAAATGTCTAGACTTAGACTGAGTATGTTAAGTAGTGATTGTGAGATGGGTAGAATTTCTAAGATGAGTTAGTCTTAGAGTCGACGGAAACTATGGTTATCAAGCGTTGTGGCGATGGTAACGAGAACCTTTATGTATTATATGTTCATAATCTCACCTAGCTAATGTTATTATGAGAATATTTATACGTGATGGTGCTTGAAGTGCCGTTACTGTGACAATTGGTAATGTAGTAGTACGTTCTCTTGTGCTTAATTTTCTAATGTTATGATAGTTAGTAGACGTTGTAGTACGTTTCCTTCGTGTTCAATTCTGTTAATCTCCTCCTTATTCATCCTCGTGCTTGTACGAATTGTATTGGTATGTTGATCGTTGGGGTCGTAAGAAAGTTTATGAATGGGTATATATTAGAAAAGGTTGACGATTATATTATTCGTTACTTGGAGTGACGGTAAGTATGGTGATTGCATTAAGTGGACTGTTTCGAGTCGGATTGATTGGTTGGATTAGAACCATAGACTTTTTGAATCGATGTATTCGAGGAGAATTGTAAGGTGAACCTATGAAGCCCGTGGTTTTTCTTTAAGATGTTGAATATCTGGATGACGGTAGTGTAACTATAGAAATCGAGGAGCGTGAGTTCAAGTTGATTTGTTAAAACGGTGTACATGCCAAAATGGTTATTTTAAAGTGTTTTACATGAAATGGTTAACTACTGATAAGTTTTGAGTACTTTGAAGTAAAAATGTATTTTACTTGGTATTTGTCAAAGTGTGAGTATTTTAATGAGTTTTCATATTTGATATACTTGGCTTATTTTAGTTCCATAAAATACTCATATTTGGAAGTTGGACATCTTGATAAGTAATAGCATGATTATAGCATTTTGGGATTTTGTACAAATAGAGTCCATTTCATGACTTATGCATCTTGGTAATTTTGGTACAAATGAAGTCTATTATATGTTATATGCATTTTGGCGTATTTGCATTCATAAGCCCTTTTGAAACTCCTTGGTCCCATTATGTATTGAGTTTTGGGGTTAATCTCGTCTTTGAAGTATGTGTCTTCATAAACGTTGTGTAAAGACATTTCATTATTTGGGTGAAACTTGTCAAGGATTCGTAGGGACACTTGGGCTTTCATGTCGTTAGGTGTCATACGATGAACGTTGTAGGAGTGGCATACTTCGTGCTCTTCCGCTCTCAACGGATACGAGTACCCTCGTTGTCGGCCACTATATTTGGGATATTTAATTGTCCATTTGGTGCATATGATTTTATAAACCGTTGGAAAATGCATGTCATTGAACTAGGAGTCGTTTTGGAAACATGAAGAGAAAGAGTTCATTTGGAAAACATTTTGCTGCAACCAATGAGAAGTTTTGGGTATTTTGGAATGTTTAGTTTTATGAACATGTCGAAACATCCATTTTGGAATCTTTGGGTATTCCGGTAAATAAATCATATTGAAATGTTACTTGATGATTTTACATATATAATTGGAGTTCAATTGACGTAAGTGTCATTTTGTGTATTTGATCTTATAAACCTTTTTCAGAAAACACATATTATTGTGTTATGAGACATTTTGAAAACATAAGAGTATGAGTTCATTTGAAAAAATGGTTTGTCTCAACCAACGATGAGATTTTAATTATTTATACTTTTGGTCGTGTTTGCATATTAGACGGTCAAACGGGTTCCAATATTTATATCGGTTTTATTTGGGTATTTACGTAAAGTGTTGGGCATTTGGCTCGGTTTTGACTAAATGAGTCGTGTGGACATTTTTCCGGATTTATAATCGTCGTGGGTTTTGAGTATGATGACGCTTAATTCGTGTCATTGGTGAGTTACATGCTTTGGGTGCTTTGGTCATTCATTGGGAGTCATGTAATGTTAGACAGTGTCGTAATGGATCCATAGGCACGTAAGTCTGTCTGTTTTGGAAAGCCTAAGTTTTTGGTTACTGTGGTGACCACTTGGGTATGCTAGCGAGTAGGCAATAGGTGGCTCGAGCCGCTGAGTTGAAACTCGTTTAGATTGAATAGGCACCCATGTTTGTAAGACCCTGGAGTGGAACTCGACGGAGTATGGCAAGGGGCAATAATAGATCTGAGGATTGTGATGTCTGGTATGGCATGGGAACTAGGACCGGTATGTGTGGTGAAATCCAATAACATCACGGGTGGCCCCATTCACGTGTTCTCGCCACCCAAGATGGAAATGTTTAGATGACACGTGAGGAAGTTGTATGGGCGGCCTACTTGCGTGTTTCTCTATTCTCATTGTATACGGGTCTCTCCGTCGTAGAACCGTGGTATTTTAAATGTTAATGTCGTATTTTACCAACTTTGGTTTTTATGTGGTCGACGGCTAATGATAGCTTTAATATTGGGTTTTCCCCACGTATATTAAGGTTTGAATGGAATGCGTCATTTACATGTTTCGGTATTTGTGTTTGTCCACTTTTACGGTCGTGTGAGTTTGGGTCGAATGTCCGTGTTCACGGAAAATTTTATTTATATAGATTTTATCTATGTTTTATGAGTTGGGTATCATGTTCTACCGTGTTGGGTATTTCGAGATATAACCTTTTACCCGCATTTTATAAAGATTGGGAGTTCTCTTTCTATTCTCATTTTGAACAAGTTTTGGATTAAATTTAAGTTTATGAAAGAACGTTTTAGATTGAAATATTATTTCATGCTGCATTGTGACTAAAAGAGAGAAAACTTTAAGAGTTCGATACCATGAGCATGTTGTCTTGGGTTTTACAAATTTTTATTGCACATGTTATAGGACGGAAAGTTATTTTTCATATGCATAGCATAAATTGATGCATACTAGAACTCTGGTAGTCCGTTTGAAAATTTTGTTACGCATCTTCGTTACCGTTTTATTAACATAAGTACTGATCAAATGAGTTTTGAAAATGGTTTTACATGCGTGGCATTGGTGATCAATTTTGAAACCTGTCGAATGCACGATAATGTATTTTTACCGCGCGTTTAATTGTTATAAAACTTATGTATTTGAGAGTTTTATAAATTTCAAATTGGCATAGTAGTGTGAAAAACCTTGAACTCATTGGGCTATAGGTGTAAGCCCCCTCGTGTTAGAAGTCGATATTAAGGATTAAAAGAGTCCTCGGAGTTTGAGGCGTTAGACATGTGTTTTCTCTCAGTTAGTTAGATAACGATCTTTAGGCTTCGTTAAACCTACGGATTAAAATCGTGTTCGGTTGTTTGGGTATGGTTGGTTTTGGAATTTTGATACAACGGTATGTTATGTGTCGGTGGTGTACTATATTGTTGGGTATTCGTGATTAATGATGATGTTATGGTTGACTGGTAACGATGTTGGATTTGGGTGACTATTTCCAAGAGTAGGTGTCAACTTTGAATCGACATTACTAATCGGGAAGGAAATATTTGGTAGTATACCCATGTTTGCAGAATGGTCGTCTCAAGGTTAGGTGTTGGTGCGTAATTTGAGGACAATGATTGCTGGTGTGCTTCAATGTATTTCCGTTAGATCTGGTGCGTCTGTAGGACGAGTGGTAAACTTAAGGAAATTAGATGTTGTTAATTAAGAAATCAATCATTGGTATTTTGATAATTGACAGGACTTTCGTTGATTTGGAAATCGATGCTTGAGAGCATGGTGGGAGTTTGGTGGTAATGTTTATTGGATACATTTGGTGAGAATGTCGAGGTGAATTTTAATTACAAATCGATTATCAAGGAGACCTTGATGCGTCGTATTTAGAGGTATCTAAACGAAATGTTTGAATTGGGGTATTTTTGGTGGAAAAGATTGAATAAGGTCGTAGGTTACTCTTGAGGTAATATGAGCAGCATAAGGTTGGGAGGCAACCGAGATTTATTGGTTAAGAAAATGATCAAGCGAGGACTTGATGTTCATTCCGTCATCGGTGAGTTATGTCGAACCTTGAGATTAAGTTTTGTAATGTCACATTATGAGAAACTCGACGACAACCTCAACCGGGTTGTAATTGGGTTCGTATACAAGGTAAGGTTTCGTGGAGGCATTTTTATGGGAAATCAATCGATCTAGCCAAGTACTATATTGGGTTCTTGGTTGGTGCCAGATTTCGAGGACGAAATCTCTTTTAAGGATGGGAGGATTGTAACACCCCGATTTCCGAAGGTATCATTTCAAGTTAATACCGAAACCGTTATGTTAAGGAAAAATAAGATATTTAATGTTAGGCTTGAATCCTTGATTTTATAGTCTAGATAGATGAAGGATTCAATTACGAGTCCAACGGTTCTTTCCGGAGCGAAAACGGAGCTATAACGAAGAAGTTATGACCGAAACGAGATTTGACCAAATAAGAAGAAAAATCAGTGGTTGGCGTACCTTGTTACGTGGGTTGCTGAAGCTGAACCCACGGAACAACCCACTAGAATGGTGGCCAAATCAGTGGCTGACGTACCTTGTTACGTGGGTTGCTGAAGTTGAACCCACGGAGCAACCCACGAGAATAAAAATTAGGGTACCTTGTTATGTGGGTTGCTGAAGCTGAACTCACGGATCAACCCACGTGGATGGCTGGACGTTTTTATGCTTTGTTTTCCCCAAATATTTCTCATTTCTCATCTTCTTCATTTCAAGAATTCTCTCCCAAACCCTTCCTCTTCACCTACCTCTTCTAAGCCTCTTCAACCACCAAATCATCACCATTTATTACTAGAGTGAAGATCATCCAAGGTTTCGGGTTGGAAGCTTCACCTCCATCTCCATCTTCATCTTCTTCATCACCTTCTCACCATTGTTGACCATATTTTGGGGTTTTCAAAGAAACCTACTTGTAAGTCATTCTAACCATTTCTAAACCATGAAATAAGTTATAAATGTTCCATTGATGGTTTCCTAGTGTTTGATTTCTCTAATTTTCGGTTTGGATAATTTTGGGAGTTTTGGGTCAAAATTAGGGTTTTGCCCAAAATAGAGATTTTGATGATTAAGTGTTTGGGGATCATTTAATTATGGTAGAAAATGTATATTTATGGTTGGAACCTTGTGGATCTAGGTTTTTGAAGATTTGGTTTGAAGAACCAAATTTCTTCAAGGAAAGCTCTAAGTGGGTAAATACTAGATTTTGCTTAAATCTAGCAAGGTGAGTTTACTAAACTTTTGTTAAAACTGGATACACATCATATTTTGCTTATTTGTTGTTATTATCACATATTTGCTCAAAAGGGTCATCTTTACGAGTTTAAGTATTTGATGGTATTTCCATGAGATTATGTGAGATATATGTATATGAGGTATCATCCCATGATTTACTCTATGTTGTTTCATTATTTGGGGATTTCCACTATGTGTGCCACAATGGGTATTTTACATGAAAAAGGAATATATGTTTGGTATATTATGATGATTTCATTTGGAATATACTCTTGATGATATTGTATCTACAACGTGGCTATGTAGATATTTAAGTCTTATGTTGGACTCATGCTATGAGGAGGGTGATATTGTACCCACGGTTGGTATTGAATTATATTTGGTTGAAATACACCTAAAGGACCTCCTATATGCATTATGTTGGACGAACCAAGTCAGTTCACAAGGAGGATGTAGTCTTGGGCGCCACTGTGATGGTATGTGCCTAGACCTCCGCCATTCGGGGAATTTTCCTTTGGAGTAGTCTCCGGGTGTGCCGGGCCTTGGGATGTTCCTTGTTAAGGGCATAAAGGTATATCGACTCTTGGGGTGGGCTTGATTGGTGCTTTGGGTCTCCCCTAATGACTCCACATATATTGAACACTGATTAACTGCTGATAAGAATGGTATCTGTTCATGCATGCTTATTATTGTTCAACTCACTAGGCTTTTTGGCCTAACACTTGTTTGGTGTCGATGTGTATCTCAGGTTTTAGCGACACCGGTTCTATGTCGTCTTGGTACTTGGGTGAGAGATTTGGGAATATTGCTTTTGGTAGGAGAATCCCTTGGGTTTATAAATGACACCCTTATTTGTAATCTCATTTCTGGTTATAGAAATTGGTTTAGTTGGTTGTTATTTATTGACCGTTTATTTACGATTGTATTTAAACAGGTGTTGGGAACTGAAGAAATGCTAAGTACAGTTAATGCTGCTAGAAGAACATGGTTACTACTTCTGGTTACTACTTCTGTGATTAATGCTGCCAGTTGAAGATTAATACTGCTGAACAAGATTAGTACTGCTAGTTCTAAGTTAGTACTGCTTGAAGAGATTAATACTGCTGAGCATAGTTAGTACTGCTGGAGTTAATACTGCTCAGAGTATTAATGCTGCTGATGGATAATACTGCTTATAAGATGAAGACTTCGCATGGAAGGATGACAGCTGGATGGACTGAAGATATTCATGGAAGTTTGGAGATAAAGATGGAAGTTTATATTAAAGATCTTTTATTATCAATATATGTATAGATGTGTTTAGAATAGTTTTGTAACTTTAGTGAGAACAATTATTCTGAGTTTAGCTTTCAATAGAGAGAATCAACCTCAAGGTTAGAACCCTAATTCTAGAAAAGTAGAATTCGTATTGGTGAGTCTGTTCATCAATATTGAGGTTGTTTGTAAAAGCTTGTGACTTTCAATCATTCAATAGAAGTTTACAAGTTGTGGTTTTGATTCACGGTTACATTGTTTGTTTGAATATTAAAGTGCTATTCCGTAGCTTCTTTAATATTGTTTTCTGAGTATTTATTCTTGTTAAGAAGTTAAGATCCTGACAAGTGGTATCAGAGCAAGTATTCTCAGAAACCTACATTCAAAACCACATCATCATGGCTAAAGGTTCAGAGTCTTCAAGCTCAGAAATTCCTGCAGAGGTAACATCTAATCTTTGTTCTAAATCCTGTATTGAAACTGTTAAAAGGTACAGGGATCACAACCAGACAATGAGTGATGACCTTAAAAGATTAGAGAGAGATATAAAAGACTATGTAAGAATTGTTGAGAGTTTTGAGGAATATATTAGGAGTTTCCAAGCCAATGAGCTTCAACACTCTTATGACACAAACTACTGGAAGTGGGAGAAAGATCAGTATGAGCTTAAGCTTAAACAGAAAGAAGAGGAGAATGAGAAGATAAAGAGTGAGTTTGAGAAAGCCAAGCTGGATATTGAGAAATTTTCCAATGCTTCTAAAGCAATGGACTCTTTGCTCCAAACTCAAATCCATGACAAACTTAGAAGAGGAATAGGCTATAACACCACACCACCACCATACAACAACAATTACATTCCTCCTATATCAGACCTGCTAGAGACCAAGAATAGGAAGGAATTGTCTGATGAAGCCACTAAGGTAGATCCATTAGACAAAGTGGTGGTTGAAACAGACTCTGAAGAAGAGAACTCTAATGATATGAGTAAGGAGAACACTGTGAGTGGTGAGATTCCTCTAGAAAATCACATTATCACCAATGAGGGATGTGGAAAGACTTAGGTCAAATCTAAGGACATAGAGAAGACTGAGGGAAAGTCTGAGAAGGTCCATTATAAGCATACCACAGTTGTGAATCCTGTCCCTTGCAAACAGTGTGCTTGCAATAAATCTGAGCCCCAAAAACATGATAAACCAAGGGGAAATCAGATAAACTGGAATAATCAGTGGGCACAAAACAAGGGGTTGATCTGAGTAAAATCAATAGACCAAAACCTTGTTTTATCTGTGGCAAATTGAATCATCTTGCCAAATACTGTTATTTCAACCCTATAAACCAAAAAGTTACTTTTCAAAGACAAACACAAAACTCTTTTGGTTATAGGAAGCAAAGAAGGAATCATATGGCTGAGAACAGAGCACCTATAAGATCACATGCTCAGAACAAGTTTGCTAAACCAAAGAAAAATACTCCAAATAAGCCAAGGAGTAATTTAAAGACAAAGAAAGCAAAAAAATTTGTTCAGGTTTGGGTTTCTATTGTAAAGAAACCTGTTAGTACTGCTATCCCAGATAGTGCTGCTAACAGAAATAGTGTTGCTGCATCCAATACTACTGCTAACAGGGATAATGCTTCTACTAGTATTAATGCTGCTAAGCCTATAATCTTGACAAAATATTCCATCCATGAGGTTCCTAAACAACTCATCCAGACCAAACTGACAGATTATATAAATGAGAAAGGACAACCCAAGACCACTTTGGCTTGGGTTCCCTCAAAGACTAAATGATTTATTAAGTGTGCAGGGCAACCAAAAGCTCAAGAGGAAGATCATTTGGAATGTAGATAGTGGTTGCTCTTGGCACACAACAGGTAACATGCACTGCCTTCAAATTTTTCAAAAGATTTGATGGAGGACATGTTGCATTTGAGTCAGAAGGAGGTATAATAAATGCTCAAGGCATGAGTTAAAAGGTAAGTTGACTTTGGAAGATTTCATTGAGCATGATGCTACTAACCTGTGTGTTTAAGTGTTTCAGGTTGCATTTAGTAATACTCCAAAGGGAGTGATGATCATGTAGGATCAAGAAGAAAAGGATCAGGGGATGAACAAAGTACTAAAAAGTATGAGTAAAAGGATGGTGTCAAAAAGTGTAAGTGTAGTTAATGCTGCCAGTGCAGTTTTAATACTGCCAGTGCACAGTTAATACTGCTGGTTAGTTAATACTGCTAGTGGTTAATACTGCTCTCAGTTAATACTGCTGGTTAGTTAATACTGCTAGTGGTTAATACTGCTCTCAGTTAATACTGCTAGTTAGTTAATACTGCTAGTGGTTAATACTGCTCTCAGTTAATACTGCTAGTTAGTTAATACTGCTAGTGGTTAATACTGCTCTCAGTTAATACTGCTAGTTAGTTAATACTTCTCTAGGTTAATACTGCTTATGTCCCGTATACTATAAATATCCTTTGCCCGCCTAAAAGCTCATATCGACTCTTTGTATACTGTTCATCTGCTCTCTAATCCTTTTCTCTCAAAGAACAAGTGTTTCAGTCTAGCATACTCAAGTTCAATGGCATCCATGAATTTCATTGACGAGCACAACGAGATTGCGATGCTACAGAAGCCAAAACAAGCCGCTGGATTCCACCAGATTGTGGATTTTCTCAAGACGAGCCATATCGCCCATGCTCTAACTATGTCTCCAACCATTTACATAGAGCATCAAAGGCAATTCTGGGCTAATGCCACCATAGTTACAGAGAATAGTATGCAGATTCTGAAAACAAGGGTGTGTGACAAACCCTTGTCAGTTACTGAAGAGGTGATACGCATCTGTCTACGTCTAGACGATCTTGCAGGTATAACCTCTATTCCTAATGAGGAATTATTCTCAAATTTGTCAAGAATGGGGTATGGAAGCCAATTGGGAGGTTTTAAATTCTCAAAAGCTAAATTTTATACCCAATGGCGTTTTCTAGTTCATACCCTCATGCATTGTATCTCTAAAAAGACTACTGGATGGAGTGAGTTTAGCAGCACCATTGCATATGCTTTGGTCTGCTTGGCCACTGCCAGAAAGTACAATTTTTCAAAGATGATTTTTAGTGATCTTGTATCAAACCTGGGAAGCAAAAAGAGTTTTTACATGTACCCCAGGTTTGTATAGGAAGTTATAACTCATGAATTGACGGATATGCCTCACTTTGATGAGTTATATGTACCCAAAATCCCCAAAGGTAAGGTCTTTTCAAACATGAAGAGATCCCCTTTGGACTCGGAAGGAGTTGACACCCCATTGTTCTCTACAATGATGGTGGTGTCCCACACTGAAGAAGGTATGGCAGCAGGGTCAAGGCCCTTATTAGACCATCCTACTGCTAGCCAATCCCAACCTTCCCACTCTATATCTATTCCCCAGTCTCTACTTCATAAGCCAACTTCACCAATCACCCAAACATATATAAGGAAAAAGGTAAAGAAGGCTCCTTCCCTTCTTGTACCTTCACCCACTGAGCCTTTAAGCCCTCTAAGGGAGAATTCTCCTTTATAGAATATCTACAGGAAACCACAGGGGTGTCTCCCAACCCCAAGGAGGTGCTCACTGAGGAGATGGTTGAGCATATGGGTGCTAAGGCTGCCACTACTCCTGCTAGCACAGAGGAGGTCAGTGGTAACATAAATAAGACCTTCCCCATGGCAAATTTGGGTGAGCAATCATCCAAAGGTCCCTGGTGCCAAGAACCCACGGGGGTGGAGAGTGCTTCTGTTAGGCAGAAGGCTCCCACTACAAAAAGATCCAATGATCCTTCAAAAGAGGGTAACACTTCTGGAGAAGGTGAGGACATATATAACTATTTAGAATTGATGGAAACCATGGGAAACATCAACATGGATGTGCTCAAACAGGGCAAAGATATAGAGGAGCTGAAAATGATAGTTCTGTCACAACAAGAACATATTGTCAACCTGAAGCAAATGGTGAAGAAATTGATTCTGCAAAAGAAGAAGAAACAATTTGTACTAAGAAGGAGGAAACCAGTGACTGATGCTCCCAAAAAGGGGGAGTCAGAAGCTGATGTCAATATGGAAGATGCCAAAGCTAAGGGGGAGCAAGAGAAAGTTGAGTTTGAGGGGGAGCAAACAACTGCAGAAAATGTTGTACAAGAAGCAGTAACAGAATCAATAGCAGCAGAAATAGTTAATGCTGCTCAAGTAAATAAAGCAGCAGAAACTGTTAATGCTGCTGAACTGAATGAAGCAGCCGAAATGGTGAAAGAAGTGTTAAGTGATCTTCAGAGCAGAAATTTGGAAGAACTTGAGACAGCTGAAGCATTAATCAAAGCCAAGCTTGATACTCCCAAGGTCACTTCAATGGCTAAAGGAGTTGTCATCAAAGACAATGTTGAAGTTGTCAAGAAAGTTAGTATTCAGAAAGTAATGAGTAAAGAGAAAGGCAAAGCAAAGCTAGTTGAATCTGATCAACCAATGAAAAAGCAAAAGTTGATTGAGGCAGATGAAGCCCTGGCTAGAAAGATACAAGCTGAACTGGAAGAAGCAGAAAATGTGCAAGTAGAAAAAGATAGAGAGATAGCAAAAGCAATGGCTGCAGAACTGAATAAAGCTTATCAAAAGAGTCTTGCAACAGAGCTAGCCAAGAAGAAAGCCACATCTCTAAGGAAGTCTGGAATGATCAAAATGGCTGCAAAGAAAAGACAAAGACAACCTTCAAAGACATACCTTGGTGCTCAAGAGAGAAAGAAGATGATCACTTTCCTCAAGGGTGCTGTAGGTGTCAAAAAGGAAATGTTTTCAAAAATGTCTTTTGATCAAATAAAAGGGTTGTATGATGCAGAAATGATCAAGCTTCAAGGGGATGAAACTGCAAGGGTGGAAATGGAGAAAAGGATGAAAGAGAGCAATGACTTCTTACAAAAACCTTTTCCAGATGAGCAAGAAACTCCAAAGAGAGAGGCCACTCTTGGTGAAAGTCTAAGGAATCTAAAAAGAACCAAGATGATTGCAAGGAGAAAATCAACCAAGAAGCCTAAAATAGCCACAGAAGAAGCTGAGAAGGTTGCTGAAGAAGAAGAGGCACCTGAGTCATCAGAAAAGAAAGAGCCTTTAAGCACTGATGATATAAAGATGTACATGGTAGTGATGGACAAAGTGCCTGAACCAATTTCAGCAGAACCTGTAGGAGTTAAGCCTCCTGAAGTCATTCATTGGGATGTAATGGAGGTTGATGGAAAAGAGTACATAAGGCTGAAAAGACAAGATGAAAAGTATGAAGTCTACAGTACTTGGGCCAAGATTGTCAGAACATGCTCCAGGTCAGATATAGAAGAAATGTTTGAAATAGGAATGAGATTGTATGCAGATCAACTAAAAGCTCCAGAGATTTCAATTACAAAGTTAGTGATGGAGTATCTGTGTATGATGTTCAAACCTGATGAAGTAGAGGAGATCATAAGGAATGTTTTTCAAACAGTCAACAACTGGAATCTATATGAAACTAGTGGAGTATATGCAGTGACTTTAGACATAAATCACATAGAATACTTTCTAGTGGATAGAGTATACAACCATAGCAGACTGAAGCTTCATGCAATGTTGAAGAAGAAGCTTGGATGTATTGAAAACTCAAAGATGGCAAAATATCTGATTCAGAGAATGATCAATCAAAGTTTGGGGATAAATGTTGATACAGGGATCTGAAGAATGGTATTTTGAAGACTAATCTGAAGAACTTGACTTCTCTTCCTAAAAGTCAAGTTAGGGGGAGATTGTTGGGAACTGAAGAAATGCTAAGTACAGTTAATGCTGCTAGAAGAACATGGTTACTACTTCTGGTTACTACTTCTGTGATTAATGCTGCCAGTTGAAGATTAATACTGCTGAACAAGATTAGTACTGCTAGTTCTAAGTTAGTACTGCTTGAAGAGATTAATACTGCTGAGCATAGTTAGTACTGCTGGAGTTAATACTGCTTAGAGTATTAATGCTGCTGATGGATAATACTGCTTATAAGATGAAGACTTCACATGGAAGGATGACAACTGGATGGACTGAAGATATTCATGGAAGTTTGGAGATAAAGATGGAAGTTTATATTAAAGATCTTTTATTATCAATATATGGATAGATGTGTTTAGAATAGTTTTGTAACTTTAGTGAGAACAATTATTCTGAGTTTAACTTTCAATAGAGAGAATCAACCTCAAGGTTAGAACCCTAATTCTAGAGAAGTAGAATTCGTATTGGTGAGCCTGTTCATCAATATTGAGGTTGTTTATAAAAGCTTGTGACTTTCAATCATTCAATAGAAGTTTACAAGTTGTGATTTTGATTCACTGTTACATTGTTTGTTTGAATATTAAAGTGCTATTCCGCAACTTCTTTAATATTGTTTTCTGAGTATTTATTCTTGTTAAGAAGTTAAGATCCTGACAAGAGGTTTGTGTATTTTCCCCATTTTTGGGAGGCTTTTGCTTTGGCAATTTTAAATACCGCATGTCCGTTTTTCGGATTTTTGTTATCCCTATTTTTTGGGTGTTACAGTATCGTATACAACAATTTTCTCGATAAGCACTTACCGGTAAAATTTAACACTATGACTTACTTACCGGGTAAGATTTTAGCCCACGAAAATGGTATCGTATGCAACAATTTTCCCAAGTCATTTAAGGTAATATGACTTGGTAAGCGCTTACCCGGGTAAGCGTTTGGTAAACGACCCCTAAATGTGGCATTTGGTTCGCAGATTCTGAAGGAATATGATGTAATTAGAATGTTGAATTTCATTGAACAAATTTCATTCATTTGTTTGGTTCGTTCTTTTTCATTGAAAAAATCTTTAAATTCCATCAAGTTCCACAAACGAGAGAATTTAACATTCCTTAGCAACTACAAGATATTTTGATGGAATGAAATTCTTTTTTTTTTCTTTTCAAAATACCACAATCCCCTTAATCCAATATAACTTAATCACATAAAATCTATCTAATTAAACCACGTATCCATCGGTTCTTTCTCTAAACCACCACCGACCACTGTCGATCTGAACCACCGCCCACCACCGCCGATTCGAACCACCGCCCACCACCGCCAATCTAACCACTGTCGACAAACTTGAACGTACATAAATATTCATAATGAATATAACACATATATAGCATTTCACGTAAAAAACGGTTAAAACGACAAAAAAAAACTATATCGAGATGGATGTCATATCGAATAGCACGAAATTCTCGTTTTTTTGATGTAATTTGTTTGATTAAAATATTAGTAATTTTTAAGATAATTTATTTTAAACTTTAATTGGGTAAAAAAAATTAATTAAAAATGAAAATAAAAAGTCAAATATGGTTGACGTACGTTTACATTTTTTTCCATTTTTACCCCTAAACATTTTAAAATTAAAAACTCTATTTAATATGAGTTGCTGGATCAAAATAGATCGAGTGACTAAGATTTGTTCTCACGTGCACAATGAAAAATGAGTTTTCATTTGAACTTTCCTCTCTCTCTCTCTCTACTATATATGAAAGCGCTTAAACGGTTCTTGAAATTTACAGTTCTTGAAAAGTAGTTCTTGAAAACCCTGTTTTCTAGGTCTTCTTCCCCACGTACTGCACAACCCTCTCCTCCCCTCGTTTCCTGCAATCACTCACAGGGATATCTCCTCTCCTATCCTCATTTCTCTCCTCAACTGGTTCTTCCTTTTCCTCTCCATGATGTGCTCTTCAAATTGGGATGAAATTCCTGCTCTTTTTCTTTTTATTCTTATCGCTGATGCTCTCCGTGGTTGGCGACTCTGGTAATTGCAACCACTCTCTCCGATCCACTATCTCTCCTTCATCGTTGTTGTTGTTGTCGTTTCATCAATGAGGAACGATTTCTCTCTTATTTTGTTTGTGTTCTATAGAGTCTTTAAAATAACAAAATTGTTTATTTTTGTTGAAGGAAATTAAACGATCAAAGAAATTAGATGGATGAAGAACGATCGATCGCTATTTCAACCCTCGTCAGGTGCTCATATTTTATGGGATTTCCTTTTCCCTTGGTAGTCAATTCTGCGATACAACCGTTTAGGCCCTCCTCTAGGGTTAGATATTGGGATGATGATGATGATAAACTGAAGTTTTGAACAGAAATGGATAATCACCAATTCTTTTTTCTATTTATTCTTTCGATTCAAGATAAGGATGTGAGTTCATTGATTTTTCTATTGACTATGAAATTTTACAGGGAGAAACGTGGTCACAAATCCACATAAAGTTGCAAAGGTCGATCGGTTTTCTTCTCTTTTAGACCTGCTCCATATCAAAGGTACTGCACATTTTGGAAACATATGGATTAAGATCGTTATTGAGCATTCGATATTGCTACTAGAGTTTTGATTTACTTTCAGTTTTTTATCATGTAACTTTTCAATTTTTCCGTCATTTTTTTGTTTTGTCAAGAAACCACCAACAAACCCATTGAATTTTTGTAGAAATTCATTGTAAACTCAATGGAAAAGCAACTTTTAAGTGTGATTGGCTTCCGGTCAAATGTGAACAGAAAGCTTGATTGTTAGTGCCTTTTAGATTGTTAGTTGTTTAGCCTCTATCATGTTCGAAGTTTGGATTGGTTAGTGTTTGGCATTTGAGTTACAGGTTTGTTTATTATTGTTATTGTATTCATATCCATTTATGATTTTAACCATGAAAGTTGTCTATCTCTTTTTTAATTTTGAGTTGGATTTGTTGGTTTATATGTTGAATCCAGGTGGTTGTCAGTTTGTTCACCACTCCCCTGAAATCTCTACATAACTTCCTA
Organism: Arctium minus; assembly: GCA_954870635.1. NCBI lineage: Eukaryota > Viridiplantae > Streptophyta > Magnoliopsida > Asterales > Asteraceae > Arctium > Arctium minus. The sequence goes on from OX941092.1 coordinate 7,230,235, forward strand.
CTAACTTCAAAGCCCCTAAATTATCTGATAATCTCATCAGCACTCCTTGTGAATCTGCTCAAAAGTATTGGATTGGGGGTGGACGAAGGAATCTCGAAGCGTATGAGAGCGAAAGAAGAAGAAATCGTGTCGAGAATCAAATCTGGCAAGATTTAGCTCAAACAAACGAAGCTAACAGCAAACGCATTACACAACAACTTGAAACAAGTTATGGAACAGGTCGTCCATGACGATTACCGTTACCACCGTACCACGGCGGCTTTGGCAGAAGATGCACAATCGTGCTGTGAAAGTAACAATGAAGAAAACCGGTTGTCGATCGATCAGGATAACATCAATGATGATTGTAGCAGCAATAATAACAACAACAACAACAACTGATTGTGCAAGAAGTGTGGTCAGGAAGAATCATGTGTTCTACTGCTTCCTTGCAGGCATCTCTGCCTTTGCACAGTATGTGCTTCTTCTGTTAACACTTGTCCGATTTTTAAATCCATAAAGAACATCAGTGTTCATGTGAACATGTCCTGATGATTTTGATTTTTTTTCCTTTGATTTTCAATATTACAATGACAAATAGTTTGAAGAAACTAACAAATTGTAGCGATTAATCATGAGAAATTAGGTTCTCTGCTTCTCGATCTATGTCTCTCGATTCGTGTCCTGATACGATCTCCTTCTTTGATTGGCTCTTGATTTTTTGATACGGCTCTACCTGGTACGATCTATGTCTCTCGATTTATATCCTGATCGATACTATTGTTTACATTTTAAGTATGTAATTGAATTTTTTACTTATTATTTTGAGTTTTCGATGGTTTTCATTCGAGCTGATATATGTTACATATCTATAATTTCGGGTTGGGTTGCTCTTGAAGCTGAAGTTAAGATGGTCTCAATCGCTTTTTTTGATGGTTGTCTTGGTGATGTCGAAATTTCAGGTATTTTCTACTGGCTTCTGTGTGCATTGGTAGTTAACAATTGAGTGAAACATACAAGGGGTATGTGTGTTGTTTCTACCATAGCCTCTGCTCTTGTCATTCCAAGTTTGTAGCTTTAACCCACGTTCTTTCTTCCTTATGGGAAGTAAAATAAGGGACTTCCTCACTTTTCTTTTGTTCTGTTCCTGACCACACACAATATCTGTTTTCGCAGATGCCTTGTTAAAAAAAAAAAATATATATATATATATATATATGTTACGAGGGGGACCTGAGTATTTCAAGAAGCTATCTAGAATTATCTTATCATTTTAAACGATTGGGTCTATATGCCAGGTAAAACCTTCATCAGTTTCTGGATGTATCAACGTCTCTTATGGCATACTTATATATCAATGGGAATAAGAGAATGAAGTTTCAACGTCTAGTTTTCATCATCTGTACGTATCAACATATCTGTGTGCACTTTTAGCAGAGATGTTTCTTAAGCTTTGTCTTTGACTTTGGTCAAATTCAGATGTCTGAGACTCCAGTGTTTTCATTGTGATGCAGATTTTGGTGCAAGTCACACAAGTACAAGTTTGGTATTTTGCTCTCTTTCGAATTAAAATAAGATCCAATTATACATATGCTTGTTATCCCTTGAATAATGTAGTACCCACATAACCATAAAAAAAAGGAAATTTTTTATATGCTTGTTAACGTTGGAGGCTTGTGATCTTTTTGCTATTTAGTAGAGAGAATATGAAGTTTGTTTGTTACATCCATGAAATATATGAGAAATGCACTTTAAAGGTAATTCATAAAACATGTTTATCTTCTAATGCCTCAATCAAGTTGCCCTTTGCCAAAGCTTTGTGGGAAATATTGTTGTTATTATTATTTTGTTCAAAAATCCAAATTATCATGACTATAACTCATTCTTTTGATATGTGTAATACAAGGAGTAGTTTTATATGTTGGGAAGTGAAGATTTGCTTAAGTATAATTAATGCTGCTGGTACAGTATGGTTACTACTGCTGAGTCAAAATTACTACTGCTTGAAGAAGTTAATATTGCTTAGCACAGTTACTACTGCTAGTAGAGATGGAGAAGATTAATACTGCTCAGAGTGTTAATGCTTCTACAACTTAATACTGCTTATGTGATAATCATGGAAGATGCGCACATCATGGAAGGTTGAAGATAAACATGGAAGACTGAAGATAATTATGGTATTGATGCTGAAGATCAATTGTATTTTGATAATTATCTTTTGCTTAGTCCTGTATATATATATATAGCATAGAAGTCTTTGATAGAACAACATTATTATTCTATGTTTTTGTTTAGATTGAGAATTAACCTCAAGGTTTTCAATCCTAATTCTAGAGAAGTAGAATTCATCTTGGTGAGCCTGTTCATCAAGATTGAGGTTTTGTGTGAAAGCTTGTAACTTTAATCATTAAATAAAGTTTACAAGTTGTGATTTCTATTTTACTGTTCCATTGATAATTTGAATATTAAAGTGTTTTTCCGCAACTTCTTTAATATTGTTTCTGAGATTCATTATTCTTGTTAAGAATCAGATCCTGACAAGTGGTATCAGAGCCTAGTATTCTCAGAAAAACAACAATCATCATGGACGGTTCAAGTGATAGCGCTCTGGTCTCAAAGGTTCCAATGCTTAGATCTAATGAGTTTGACATGTGGAAGATTAGGACCAGGCAATACATTCTTCTCACAGATTACTCTATGTGGGACATCATTGAGAATGGCCCATCTGATGAAGGAAAGATTGGTGCAGATGGAAAAAGAATCCCACCAAAGACGGATGCAGAAAGGAAGATAAGGCAGACAGAGATAAAAGCCTTGAGCACACTGCTCTTGGCTATTCCCAATGAGTATCAACACCAATTCTGCAATTGCACAGATGCTTTGGAATGCTCTAGAGAAGAGATTCTCTGGTACCAAAAGTACCAAGAGAAATCAGAAGGCAATACTGAAGCAACTGTATGAAAACTTCATGTCAACTAAGAATGAGTCTATGACTCAAACTTTTGACAGGTTTAACAAGCTAATTGGTGAGTTAGCTACTGTTGGAGTACAGATGGAACAAGATGATGTCAATCGAAAGTTCCTCAGATCTCTTGGAGAAGAATGGACCATGTACACTGTTTCATTCAGACAAAATGACAAATTGGAAGAAAAGGAACTATATGATATGTACAATGATCTGAGAGTGTTTGAATCTGAGGTGGAAGCAAAGAAGAAGCCTACTGGATATATTCATAATGCTGCACTCCTATTAGCATCAACTGATTCTACTTCTAACCCTGAATCAGTTAATGCTGCCAGTGGAGTAAATCAAGAAAAAGGCAATGAATCTGTGTATGAAGCCTTTCTTTCCAGCCATGGTAACTCTTCTTTAATCAATGATGACTTGGAACAGCTTCATCCTGATGATCTTGAAGAGATGGATATTAAATGGCAGATGGCCATGCTTTCTATGAGGGTGAAGAAGTTCATCAAAAGGACTGGGAGAAATAACTTCTCCCAAAGAAGAGAAGATGGAGCAGGCTTTGATAAGTCAAAGGTGGAGTGCTACAAGTGTCATATGAAGGGACACTTTGCCAAGGAATGCAGAAGTGGAGTATCTCACAACAACCACCAACAAGCTCAAACAGGAAGCTTTAACCAGAACAGAAACTCTGCTCAAGCTCTTGTTTCTCAACAAGGAATGGGGTTTGACTGGAGTGATCAAGCAGAAGAGGCCATTCAAAATCAAGCTCTCACGGCAGAGGTATCATATCTCCCAACTGAGGTACTTTCTAATCTCTGTTCTCAAACTTGCATAGACACTGTGAAAAGGTACAAGGATCACAACCAGAGTATGAGTGATGACCTTAAGAGGTTAGAAAAGGATAGAAAATACTATGTGAAAATTGTTGAGAGGTTTGAGGAACAAATTAAAGGTTTCCAAGCCAATGAACTTCAACACACATATGATACAAATTACTGGAAGTGGGAGAAAAATGATCTAGAAATCCAACTGACAAAGTCTAAAGAGGAGAATAAAAAGTTGAGAGGAGATCTAGCAAAGGTTAAGTTGGATGTGGAAAAGTTTTCATATGCTTCTAAAGCCATGGATTCAATTCTAAAAGTCCAAATCCATGATAAGCTTAGACCAGGAATTGGGTACAATACCACACCACCACCATACAACAACAACTACATCCCTCCTAAGTCAGACTTGCTAGAGACCAAGGATAGGAAGGACTTGAATGAGGGAGCCACTAAGATAGATCCTTTAGATGAAGTAATTGTTAAGGACAAGACTGAGAAAGAAGCTGGTAAGAGTAAGGATAATACTGTGAGTGGAGAGATTCCCTTAGAAAATCACATTATTACCAATGAGGGTTGTGGAAAGAATTGGATCAAATCTGCTGACATAGAGAAGACTGAGGGAAAGTCTAAAAAGGTCCATTACAAGCAGACTACAGTTGTGAATCCTGATCTTTGCAAACAGTGTGCATGTAATAAGTCTAAGCATCTAAAACATGATAAAAGGAGGGGCAATCAAAGAAATTGGAATAATCATTGGGCTCAGAAACAAGGAGTTGATCTGAGTAGAATCATCAGACCAAAACCTTGTTTCATATGTGGCAAACTGAACCATCTTGCAAAGCAATGTTATTTTAATCCTATTAACCAAAGGATGAATTTTCAAAGATCTGTGCAAAAACCCTTTGGTTATAGGAAGGATGAAAGGAACCATGTGGCTAAGAAATCTGTTAAATCTAAAAGCCACATGAAGAAAAAGACTTAATAGAAAGTGTCAAGATGTGGGTTCCCAAAAGCACTAAAACTGTTAGTACTGCTACCACAAATAGTGCTGCTGACAAAGATAGTGCTGCTAGAAGCAATACTGCTGCTAGCAATGTTAGTGCTGCTAAGAGTATTAGTACTTCTAAAACTAACATTGTTAGTACTTCTTCAAATGTTAATACTGCTAACTCTGTTAGTGCTCCTAACAAGGTTAGTACTGCTAAACCTGTTAATACTGCTAACTCTGTTAGTACTTCTAAAATTAGTACTGCTTCTAGTGTTTGTGCTTCTAGACCAATCATCTTGACAAAGTACTCCAGTACAGAGGATTCTAAATTTAAAAATCTCATTCAAAAGGAATGTAAGTATTTTTATGAGAAAGGGAGGCCTAAGACCACTCTGGCTTGGGTTCCCAATCAATACTAATTGATTTATTTTATGTGCAGGGCAACCAGCAGCTCAAGGGAAAGAGCATCTGGCATGTTGATAGTGGTTGCTCTAGGCACATGACAGGGAATGTTGATGGAGGGCATGTTGCCTTTGGTAATACTCCAGATGGAGGTAAGATTAGTGGTAAGGGAGACGTAACAAAAGGTAAGATGACATTTGAAGATGTCTACTATGTTGAGTAGTTAAGGTACAACCTGTTAAGTGTATCACAGGTTTGTGACAAAAAGCATAGTATATTATTCACTGACTCTGAATGCATTATCCTTGCTCCTGGATTCAAGGTAGTTGATGAAAAGATGATACTACTAAGAACTCCTAGAAAGGATAATGTCTGTTGTTTGGATATGGAAAATGTTTCAACTGATTCATCCCTAAACTGTCTTGTTTCAAAAGCCTCTTTGGATGAATCATCACTTTGGCACAGAAGGATGTGTCACATGAACTTTAAAACAATGAAAAAAATTGTTAAAAACAACCTTGTAAGAGGTTTGCCTTCAAAAGTCTTTTCATGTGATATCATTGTGTTGCCTGTCTCAAAGGTAAACAACACAAAACTTCTCATAAGTCCAAAGAGCTGAACACCATTTCTTCTTCTCTTCAGTTGTTGCATATGGATCTTTTTGGTCCTACAAATTTCATGAGTATAGGTAAGAGATCATACTGCTTAGTTATTGTTGATGATTACTCTAGATTTACTTGGGTATATTTTCTAAGGACTAAGGATGAGACAAGTGGACTGATCAAATCCTTTATTCTAAGAATTGAAAACCAAACAAATCAAAAGGTAAAAGTCATTAGGTCAGACAATGGTACTGAATTTAAAAATCTTGACCTAAACACCTTTTGTGAGGAAAAAAGGAATTGAGAGACAATACAGTGCTCCTAGGACTCCACAACAAAATGGTGTTGCTGAGAGAAGGAATAGGATACTGATTGAAGCTGCTAGATCTCTGTTAGCTGATTCAAAACTTCCAATTACTTTCTGGGCTGAAGCAGTTAATACTGCTTGCTATGTCCAAAACAGAGTTCTAGTAGTCAAGCCTAAGAACAAGACACCATATGAGCTGTTAAATAAAATAAAACCATTTATTGGAATTTTCAAACCTTTTGGGTGTCCTTGTACCATTCTCAATACCAAAACTCACTTAGGAAAGTTTGATAGCAAAGCAGATGATGGTTTTCTTGTTGGTTACTCATCTCAGAGTAAGGCCTACAGAGTATTTAATTCTTCTTCTAGAATAATTGAGGAAAGTGATAATGTCAGATGCAATGAGAACACACCAAATCCTATTGGTTCAGGTCCTCAGTGGTTATTTGACATTGATTCACTAACTAACTCTTTGGGTTTCAGTAGTGATGATCATGCAGGTTCAGGAAGTGGAGGATCAGGGGATGCACAAGTACAAGATATTACTCCTCAGTCTGTGATCTTTCCCATACCTACAATGGAACCTGTTGAAATATGTGAAAAGGAGACTGTTACTGAACCAATTCAGAGTGAAGAAGAAAGAAGAGATGAGGAGAATTCAGAGAATGAAGAACTAGCAGTAGCTGATGAGATCCCCTCAGCTGACTTAAATGATTCCAATCTAGATGAGGGAATTAATGAAGAACCTAGTCATCTGACAAGAACTCAGAAGAATCATCCTCCTGAGCTGGTAATAGGAGACATCACTTCTCCTATGATAACTAGGAATCAAAGCATACTTCAAGATCTGCAGGATCAGCAGCATACAGTACTCTCTTGCTTTTTATCTTAGATTGAGCCTAAGAAGGCTTATGATGCAATGAAAGATTCAAGTTGGATAGAAGCCATGCAAGAAGAGTTACTACAGTTTCAATTGCAAGATGTTTGGGACTTGGTGGACCTTCCAAAAGGTCATAGAGCAATTGGCACCAAGTGGATCTTCAGAAATAAAAAGGATGAGAGAGGAATTGTAATCAGGAACAAAGCAAGGCTAGTGGCACAAGGGTACACTCAGGAAGAAGGGTAAAGGAAATTAGGCTGTTTCTAGCCTATGCCTCATTTATGAAGTTCAAGGTATATCAGATGGATGTGAAAAGTGCCTTTCTTTATGGATCAATAGATGAAGAAGTATATGTCTGTCAGCCCCCTGGATTTGAAAATCCATCATATCCTGACAGAGTATACAAACTTAAGAAAGCACTATATGGTCTTCATCAAGCCCCAAGAGCATGGTATGATACTCTGTCTACCTATCTCTTGGAAAATGGGTTTGAAAGGGGAATTATTGACAAGACCCTGTTCATTAAAAAAAGTAAGAAGGACATCCTACTTGTTCAGATCTATGTGGATGATATCATATTTGGATCCACAAAAGATTAGATGTGTAGAGACTTTGAAAAGTTGATGCACAAGAGCTTCAAAATGAGTTCAATGGGTGAACTCACCTTCTTCCTTGGGCTTCAAGTGAAACAGCAGAAAGATGGGATCTTCATAAGTCAATCAAAGTATCTGAAAGACATCCTAGATAATCATGGTTTATCAGACTCAAAGCCAGCAAACACACCAATGGAAACTCACAAACAGATCACTGCTTATCTTGAGGGGGAGGATGTTGATGTCCATCTTTATAGATCAATGATTGGATCTCTCATGTATCTCACAGCCTCAAGACCAGACATCATGTTTCCAGTGTGTGTGTGTGCCAGATTCCAAGTCAAGACAAAGCCGTGACATCTTCAAGCTGTCAAGAGGATTTTCAGATACTTAAAAGGGCAACCTAGATTAGGTCTTTGGTATCCGTATGAATCTACTTTTGAATTGATTGCATATTCAGACAGTGACTTGGGTGGTTCTAGCATGGATAGAAAGTCTACTTCAGGAGGATGTCAGCTTTTGGGTGCAAGACTAGTATCTTGGCAGTGTAAGAAGCAAACCACAACGTCCTTATCCACAACAGAAGCTGAGTACATTGCTGCTGCAAGTTGCTGCTCTCAGGTTCTATGGATTCAGAATCAAATGTTGCACTATGGGGTAACCTTTCTTCACACTCCAATCTTCATTGACAATAGCAGTGCTATTAGCATTGTTAACAATCCAGTCAAGCACTCCAAAACAAAGCACATTGAAATCAGGTATCACTTTATTAGATACTGCAATGAAAAGAAGCTTATTCAAGTTGCTAAAGTTCATACTGACAACCAGTTTGCTGATCTATTCACTAAAGCTTTTGATGTGGGTAGATTCACTTTCTTGGTCACAAGTGTGGGCATGATCAACTCTGAATGAGCTCATGTTTATTAAGTGTTTGTATACCTGTTATTTGTTTATTCTTTGGTGTTACTAATCATCTTTCTCAGGAAGTTTATTGCCCTGCTCAGACTAACACAAGCTTCAACAGTGTAAGTGTAGTTAATGTTGTCAGTGCAGTTTTAATGCTTCCAGTACAAAGTTACTACTGCAGGTTCATTATTACTACTGCTAGTCTGAGTTACTACTTCAGGTCTCAGTTAATACTGCTAGTTAGTTAATACTGCTAGTTGGTTAATACTGCTCTCAGTTAATACTGCTCTCAATTAATACTGCTCTCAATTAATACTGCTCTCAGTTAATACTGCTAGTTAGTTAATACTGCTAGTTGGTTAATACTGCTCTCAGTTAATACTGCTTCTTTCCCGAATATTATAAATACCCTTTTTGCCCGCCTAAAAGCTCATAACGACTCTTTGAATACTATTCGTTTTCTCTCTAACCCTTTTCTCTCAAGCAACAAGTGTTTCAGTCAAGGATCATCAAGCTCGATGGCATCTATGGAGTTTATTGATGAACACAATGAGATCGAAATGGTTCAAAAGCCTAAGCAGGCTGCTGGATTCCACCAAATAGTGGATTTTCTCAAGTCCATCCATATAGCGTATGCTCTTACAGTGTCACCATCAATCTACATCAAGCACCAGAAGCAATTTTGGGCGAATGCCACCGTTGTTACAGAAAACGGTGTTCAGTTTATCAAGACAAGGGTGAGTGACAAACCCTTGACAGTTTCTGAAGAGGTCATTCGCATCAGTCTACGTCTAGACGATGCCTCTGGTATTACCTCTATCCCTAATGAGGAATTATTTTCCAATCTAACTAGAATGGGGTATGGAGGCCCATTGGGTGTTTTCAAGTTCTCCAAATCTAAATTTTCTCCCCAATGGCGTTTCTTTGTCCATACCCTTATGCACTGTATTTCTAGAAAAACTACTGGATGGAGTGAGTTCAGTAGTACCATTGCTTATGCTTTGGTCTGCTTGTCCACTGCCAGAAAGTATAATTTCTCTCAAATGATTTTTAATGACCTTGTGTCAAACTTGGACAATAAAAAGAGTTTCTATATGTATCCAAGATTTGTCCAGGCAGTTATTAACTCTGAATTGACGGATATGACTCATTTTAATGAGGTATATGTACCTAAAATCCCTAAGGGCAAGGTCTTTTCAAATATGAAGAGATCTGCCAAGGACTCGGAAGGAGTTGACACCCCATTGTTCTCTACAATGATGGTGGTGTCCCACAATCAAGAAGGTATGGCATCAGGGTCAAGGCCCTCACCAGACCATCCCACTGAGAGCCAATCCCAATCTTCAATCACTATATCAATCCCTCAGTCCCTTCTTCAAAAACCAACTTCACCCATCACCCATACTTACATAAGGAAAAAGGTAAAGAAGGCTCCTTCCCTTCTTGTACCTTCACCCTCAAAGATTTCAAGCCCTCTAATGGAGAATTCTCCATTAGAGAATATTAATAGGGAAACCACAGGGGTGTCTCCCAACCCCAAGGAGGTGCTCACTAAGGAGATGCATGAGCATGTGGGTGAGAAGGCTGCCACTACTCCTGCTAGCACAGAGGAGGCCAGTGGTAACATCAATAAGACCTTCCCCATGGCAACTTTGGGTGAAAAATCATTCAAAGGTCCCAGGTGCCAAGAAACCAAGGGGGTAGATGGTGCTTCTGCTAGGCAGAAGACCTCTACTACTAAAAGATCCAAGGATCCTCCACGGGTGGTAAACACACCCAAAGGAGGTGATGACAGATATAACTATCAGGAATTGATGGATACAATGGGAAACATTAACCTGGATGTCCTCAAACAGGGAGCAGATATAGAAGAGATGAAAGTGGTAATTCTGTCTCAACAAGTACAGATTACCAAATTGAAGAAGATGGTGATGAGATTGGTACAGAAAAAGAAGAGAAAGCAATATGTTCTGAAGAAGAGGGGTGATGCTTTCAACAAGGGGGACAATCAAGATGAAGGGGAGAAACAAAGTCCCATTGGTATGGAAGCACAGTTTGAGGGGGAGTGGAACAGGGAAACAGAAACTAGTAAAGTAGCAGAAACTGTTAACCTAGCAGTAGAAAAAGCACAAGCAGCAGAAACAGAAAAGGTAGCAGCAGTAACAGGGCTATCTGTTGAAGAGTTAGAGATTGCAGAAACATTAGTCAAAGCCAAGAATGACACTCCTAAGGCTACCCAAAAGGCTAAGGGAGTGGTTATTAAAGAAGGAGGTATTGAGCATAAAAGAACAGAAATAAGTGAGGCGGAATTGAAGGGGAAAGGAAAGGAAAAGGTGGATGAATCTGCAAAGCCAACAAAGAAAATAAAACAGATGGAACTAGATGAGGAATTGGCAAAGAAGCTGCAGGATGAGCTACAACAAGAAGAAGAGACTCAACAGGCCAAAGATAGGCAAATTGCTCTAGATCTGTCTACTAAGCTGAATGCAGAGTATCAAAAGAGTCTGAAAACTGCAGTTGAGGCCAAGAAAAGATCAGTGAAAGCAACCAAGCACAGAATTCCTGTAAAGACTCAGAAAAGACAACCCTCTAAGACCTATTTCGCCAATCAAGAAAGGAGAAAGATGATAAACTTCCTGAAAGGAGCTCTTGGAGTTTCTAAAGGAATGTTTACAAAAATGGCTTATGGTAGGCTTGAGGAACTTTATACAAAGGAGATGGCAAAGCTTCAAGGGGACTCCACTCAAAGGGAAGAAGCTGAAAGGAGAATGAAAGAGAGGCATGATCTAAACATCCAACAACCGTTCCCTAAGGAAACCACTCCTTCAAAGGAAAAGGCTGAAGAAAAGAAGGAAGAACCTGTTGCTGTGGAAGTTAAATCTGCAAAGAGAGTAAAGACTATAGCTTCCAAGAAACAGTCCAAAAAGCCAAGGGTTGAAGAAGCAGAAAAAGAGGCAGAACCTTTTGTTACACCTTCAGCAGAACCTGAGCAAAATCCAGAGCAGTCCAATCAGCAATCAAATGAGCAGGTTGACTTGTTTATGACTTTAACTAATGAAGAACCAGTACAGGATGTTCCCATATCTATGAAGGCACCAGAAATCATCTTTTGGGATATTCTGAGGGACAACAGAAAAGATTACTTCAGACTCAAAAGAATTGGTGATTTATTTGAAGTATATTCAACTTGGGGAAAAGTGATCAGAAGTTGTTCAAGGGATGACTTAGAAGAAATGCACAAGGTGGGAATAAAGCTATATGAGCCTGTTATGAAAGGAACTGAAGAAAGTCTACTCAAATTTGCTATGGAATACTTGTGTATGATGTTTGAACCAGAAAAAGTGGTGTACAGGATAAAGGATTTGCATCATGAGTATGGGTTCAAAAGGATTGATCAGTGGATGCTCTTCGAAAACTGTGGTGTCTACATGATCACAATAGACAACTGCTATCATGAGTATTTTCTAGTGGACAAAGTGTATGATCATAGCAAGGAGAAGCTAGAAGGAATGCTGAAAGCCAAGCTAGTTTGTGCAAAAGGATCTGAAATGGACAGAATTGTGATAAGAAGGATAATCAATCAAAGTCTGGGCCTGGATCCAAATTTGGGCAACTAAGCTGAAGTGTTGAAAGCATCTTGAAGATCAGATCTGATGAACTTGACTTCTCTTCCTAAAAGTCAAGTTAGGGGGAGATTGTTGGGAACTAAAGATTTGCTTAAGTATGATTAATGCTGCTGGTACAACATGGTTACTACTGCTGAGTCAAAATTACTACTGCTTGAAGAAGTTAATACTGCTGAGCACAGTTACTACTACTAGTAGAGATGGAGAAGATTAATACTGCTCAGAGTGTTAATGCTGCTACAACTTAATACTGCTTATGTGATAATCATGGAAGATGCGCAGATCATGCAAGGTTGAAGATAAACATGGAAGACTGAAGATAATTATGGTATTGATGCTGAAGATCAATTGTATTTTGATAATTATCTTTTGCTTAGTCCTGTATATATATATATATATAGCATAGAAGTCTTTGATAGAACAACATTATTATTCTAAGTTTTTGTTTAGAGAGAGAATTAACCTCAAGGTTTTCAATCCTAATTCTAGAGAAGTAGAATTCATCTTGGTGAGCCTGTTCATCAAGATTGAGGTTTTGTGTGAAAGCTTGTAACTTTAATCATTAAATAAAGTTTACAAGTTGTGATTTCTATTTTACTGTTCCATTGATAATTTGAATATTAAAGTGTTTTTCCGCAACTTCTTTAATATTGTTTCTGAGATTCATTATTCTTGTTAAGAATCAGATCCTGACATTATAACTTATATTAGGTTCAAAAATCAGTTGAATATCTAATAGGAGTAGAACCCATTGGTTTCATGAAGATCACTTGAAAATTTTTATGTACTCTTTTGGTTGGTTGATTCGATCAAAGTTAATTTGTTCTCAGTATATTTCTATTTCATGTTTGAGAAAATAGAAGATACCATCTATTTTCTATCAATGGACAGTGGTTACGTTCTATTTTAAGTGATTTCTGAAGTCCATGAAGTAATTTTTTTTACTGAATTGCATTTTTGTCTGTCTCGATCTAATCGAGCGATTTCCAAGAGAGAGCATTAGATATGTGATTGTGGGTTCCCTTTACTTGATGAGCGAAGAAATGAAAACTGGTACAAGTATGGAGTTTCCCTAATTTGACATACATTTCATTAGTACATACTTTAGTCATAATTTACACATTTGACAAATAAGCACAGTTGCTTTTAATTTGTACTATTGTGCTTGTGCTGATACAAATACCAAGTGGAAATTCCATTTCAATTGAAACTTTCAGGAAACTTTTCTGATAATTGGTTACGTTTATAATGGTTCAAATTGGTATATATCTGCCAACATGAACACTCACAATCGTAGATGATTTGATTTACAAAGAAATCATGGATTTTCTTTTAGCTATGAAGCAGTCTTGTGGATGTTAATTTCTCCACGAAGCAACTTAGATCGAAATTATCTTTAAAATAGGTATAAGTAATGATAATAAAACGACTTTAAGTAGGTTTGAACGTAAATTTTCCAACATTGACATCCATTGTTCAGAAGGAAACATATTTTTTATTCTGGTTTTATACATTGTTTTCTTATAGTTGAATGTTGTATTGTTGAGATGTTATTGCTATTCAGCTGTTAATATTATTTTATGCAAATGAAGTAATTTTGCCTATTATGGGTGCACATATTCCAAGGTGCATGTTGCAATAATTTTGCCTATTAAGTTTGCTTATGTGGTATCATTATTTCATCTTACAACCATTGTTTCACATGCATCATGGATTTTTTAATGCTTACAATAATACAATTATGCAGTCTGGAATTCTTGATGGTGTTAATAAAGCAAAAGAGATATAAGGAGACCTCAAGATTATGGTGACATGACATTCAATGGGAGGGACTATGGCTGCTTCTTGTGGCATGGATCTTGCGGTAACCACGATCAAGACACCCTTCACTTATGTGGCTTTCTTTTTGCTGATACACACATACCATTTACTATATTGCAGTCATTTTTTTACATGGAGGTTACACAACTATTTGACCATTATTTTCGAACTATGAAGAGGAAGATAACTCTGAGGAAATCATAGCCCAGATTCCCAATTATAATTTTGAAAGTAAAGAAGGAAATGGGAAATCTATGGAGTCCTTTGATGAAGAAGTTGAAGAAAGTAACGGTCTTGATGCTTTTAAGGTACTGAAAAGGGTTTATTCCCAAAAAGACCAATGGCTCTACGTCATTTGCCATCTAACAACGTGCTATAACTTTAGTCAATTTGACAAATATATATATATATATATATATATATTTGATCACTTGTTACCGATTCTGGTAAAATATCTTGCCGAAAATTTGATGTGTTAAGACAAATCACATGCTTTCTACACATCACAACGCAATTTGCATTGCAATGTTTTTGAGTCAATTTTGAAACAAATGTTTATCAAATTTGTTGGCTGTCATCGTTTCTCGAATTGGGGAGTGACATAGTATGCTTGTCTTTTTGGCAATGTTTTAAAACCCGGGTTGACCCGGCCGGTTCAACCGGTTGAACCGGGAACCGGTGAAGAGACCGGGTCAATTACGACCGGTTTTTTGGGAAATTACGACCCGGATTGAACCGCCGGTTTTTTGATTGAACCGGTCTAATTGAACCTGTAAAAACCCGGGTTGACCCGGTTAAAAAAATTAATTTCTTATATTTGTATTTTTTATGTTTTTGGATTGATGTAAAACTTGTTGTTATGTGCTTTTTTAATGTTTTTGGATTGATGTAAAACTTTTTGTTATGTGTACTTTTAATGTTTTAACTTGTGGACATCAAATTCTTGGTTTTATATATACATATATATATATACAAGAAAATGAAAAATACATAAAATTTCTTGAAACCGGGTCAACCACCCAGTTGAACCGTGACCCGGTTGAACCGTGACCCGGTTGAACCGTGACCCGGTCACCACACCCGGTCAACCAAAAAAACGATTTTTAAAACATTGCTTTTTGGTGATCAATCATGCTAAAAATCGATCGCTTTTTCTTGATTCACTACATTTGTGTGATTTTGTAGGTTCTATGTTTACGACATCTGGATTAAGAGTCGGATTTCTCCATGTACATTTTACCACCGGATTTGGTGTTTTGTATGTAGATAAATTACACATGTTTTGAATCTCAGATGATTTAAATCATTTTGGTTGTTTGTAGGTACGGGAGAAAAGTGGTTAGAATATGGTTAAGTGGGTCAGGAATATGACGAAAGCGGGTTCATATGAAATAAGATGTTAGATGGTTTAGAGACTTTCGTTCCCGATTACCAAATGAGCTAGGAAGACAATCGTGCTGTTTTGGCAGATTCGTTGATTCCGACTACACAAACTTGTATATTTGTTAATGTTGTGCTATATTAATGTCTATAGAAACTGATATAATGCAACTATACATGTTTTATTTGAAGCTAGATGCATTTGGTATGTTGGATTGGACATGATACAATAGAACAGAAGCTTGACATTTGGTGTCACATTAGATTGAGACATGAAATGATAAAACCGAGTGGGATTAAAAATGTTTCTTTATCCCATTAGAATAGGTGGAACCTTGTTCATTTTCTTGAAGAACCCATTTGATACTATGGCATTCGTTGTATGATTTGGTTCCATCATCATGACCATTTAAGAATTTTATTTTATTATAACTGTAGGTGTAGTGCGGTTTGTACCTAAATGTGATGCGTGAAATATGGTAATATAAAATTTCATAGTTCATATAATACAAAATATATAAGGTATAACTAATTAGGTGTTGGGTGCAAGCTCTTAAGGGGGCGTTTGGTTCGCAAAATGATTTCTGATGGAATGGAATCTGTCAATGGAATTGGAATTTGGAAGGAATTGGAATTTGGAAGGAATTGGAATGGAATGTTTTCAAGTTTGACCAACTGTTTGGTTGGCAGAAATGGAATGTAATCAGTCAAATGAATTGGAATATGTTTATTTGGTTTACAAAGGAATTGGAATGGAATTTTGAAAAAGGACAAAAATACCCTTTCTTTTATTTTTATTTATTTATTTATTTTTTTTAAATGCCGAGAGAGAGAGAGAGGAGAGAGAGGGGAGAGAGGAGAGGAGAGAGAGAGGAGAGAGAGGAAACCAAATCCACATCTGATGGGTTTTAATTTTGTTAGAAAAGGTTTGGAGGGTATTTTTGTCTTTTTGAAAAACCATGATGGAATGGAATTCAATTCCATCCATTTTCAAATGGAATGATCAATTCCTTAATCTAAGGATTTCATGGAATTCAATTTCATTCCCTTGGCAACCAAACAGCACGACGGAATTTGGTCAATGGAATTGACCATTCCAATTACACCAGATTCCGGCGAAATCCAGCGAACCAAACGCCCCCTAGCTACAACCTACAAATCCTCCACAATCTCTGTCATATACTTAAATTTCCAAACGAATTATAAATATGTAATTATTACACTTTTTAATTAACTAAATGACAATTTTACCCTTGATAATAGAGAGAGTAATGAATTTATCCATCTCATAATTAAGGGTAGAACTGAAAGTGGACACTTATTTTGGGACAAACTAAAAATAGAAATGTTTACACCGGTTTTCGGATAAATTAAAATAGAAATGGGGAAACTTATTTTGGGACAGACGAAGTTTTTGGTATGATTTTATTCCAACGCTCTACAATTTTCTCTTGTATAATGTCTTTTCGTTCACTAACCGGGATTGATTCAATTGCGTTGATGATTTAATGTCTAATTTTATGTTTTCTGGAATTTCTTAGGTTTCTGAAAAAGATTCTTACCGAGGATTTTCCTTGATTATTTGTGCGTCCCAATAAGATTGTCTTGGATTTCCAGAAGGGGAAAGCAGTTGGTCCAGTAAAAAATGATTTCAATTCAGCAGAAGTGCAAGAAGGTAATAAAGATCTTGCTGGCGAACTTTCAGTCACTCTTGTTGATGCTCGAAAGCTCTCTTACATCTTGTATGGTGAGTGTATTGGTAATTTGTTCCTTTTACGAGATTTTTATAAACGTCCACTATGAAAAAGGCACACAGTTTTAGGTTTTGCATTGAGACCTCAACATATATAGAGATATTGTGAATATGCAATTATGTGCAAGGTTTTGTTCTCTGATCTCATTATTTATATACATTTTATATATTGGTAGGAGATTTCCATTTTGTTGTTGAGAATAAGTTATTTCTTTTAAGTACTTATGGTAGGAAAAGTTGAGATATGTCCTCTGTAAAACACTAAGAATGTGATTTGTAATAAATTAGAAAGGTTTTTAGGCATTCTTCTATTCCATGAACTTGATTAGTGACCACTTGGATAAAGTTGAACTTAATCAAAAAACTAATGTTAAACCTTCTATGTTTTCTTGTAAATAATTTAAATCGAGAAGGAATAAAATAGAACAAAAAATGAAACATGATTGTCGTTTCACGATGATACGCGACTGAATCTTTGGAAAAATATGCGACTCTTGTGAGATCTAACAAAGTATGCGACTGAATCTTTGGATCAAGTTTGCGGCTTCATCAAGATCCCATCGCGAATCCTCCGTCAAAGCAAGTAATGGCTTACCTAAATTATGAATACACTTTACAATCACTTTCGAGTTTTCGATTTTAGATTCGATATGTCTGGCGCCGCATCGCGCGCGGGTATATGCCTAGTATATATATAAACGAGTTATTCGCGTCATTTTCGAGTTGAAAAGTTTGACCTTGACTTTACCCTTTTAATTTTTGTGTCGTGTCATGTCAACCCGTTTACTTAGTGAAATGTATTGCCCAAACCCATTTATTTCGTGTCGGGTTAACGTGTTGTATCATTTTTTGCCGGGCCCCGCCTAGTCATATGTCACATCTCTTCCGTCATAGTCTAGGTCCATGATACAAGTCTTAATGCAGAAAGTACAAAGTTAATTGTAAAACTTTTCTTATGGGTTGGGAAGACTTCCCAAGTCTACTCTTGAACTAAATCATGCATACTGCTATTACTAATACTCTTCTCAAGGATACAACTAGATGTGATCATACTCTTCCACCATTACTAATACTATGATTACTATGTTCACCTTCACTTTACCACTCCTCCTCCTCCTCCCCACCACCACCACCACCACCGCCGCCGCCGCCCAACCTTACAAAGCCACCGATCTCTTCCTCCTCGACTGCGGTTCATCCACCACCACCACCACTTCTGATGACCCGACATGGGATGGCGATGAAGGTTCCAAATTCGTAACTTCAGATATCAACACCAACTCTTTTTCATCCAAACCTTCCTACCGTGATCCTTGGGTCCCCGATACCCCTTACTGCTCGAATCTTTAACGCTTCTTTGTTCACCTACACGTTTCCGGTCTCTCAAAGCCCCAAATTCCTCCGCCTCCATTTCTATCCTGCCAACTAATCCGACATCAAAGCGAACCAATCTTTCTTCTCTGTATCATCAAACGACTACACTCTCTTAACCAACTTCAGCGCTTTCCTAGCCGCCTCCTATCGGCCAACACCCACCAGTCCTCAAGTTCCCCACTTTGTCAAAGAATTCATTGTCTATGTAAAAGATACCCAAACCTTAAAGGTTATCTTTACACCCTCACCCAACTCATATGCCTACATCAACGGTATTGAAATCGTTTCAATTCCTGAACATCTGTATTATCAACAAAACATCTTTAAATACGTTGGGATTTCTGACGACATGGCTCAGGAAACAGTTTACCGGCTAAACGTAGGTGGCGGACATATATCCGGTAACGCTGATACCGGTATGTATAGATCATGGGAACCAGATGACGATTACATATTCGGTGCAACTTTTGGGGTAACGCCGCGTAATATGACTCCGATCACGTTCACCACGGAGACACCAAATTATACCTCACCCGAGCTAGTTTATGCTACCCAAAGGAGTATGGGCAATCTGTCTGAACTCTACAATCTGACTTGGTTTTTTCCAGTTGATTATGGGTTCCATTACAAGATCAGGCTCCATTTTTGCAACATCATACCACAATACAATAGAAGTGGTCAGATGGTCTTTACGATTCTCATTTATAATCATACTGCCGAGGACCAGGTTGATCCATTGTACTTGTTGGGAACTGAAGATTTGTTTAAGTATGATTACTGCTGCCAGTACAACATGGTTACTACTGCTGAGACAAGTTACTACTGCTGAGCCAGATTAATACTGCTTAAAGAAATTAATACTGCTAAGCATAGTTACTACTGCTGGTGAAGATTAATACTGCTCAGAGTGTTAATGCTGCTATGACTTAATACTGTTTATGTGATAATCTTGGTAAGTCGCGCAGATCAAGGATTGAAGATAATCATGGAAGGTTTGAATATAATTATGGAAGAATATACTGAAGATCTTTTATGTTTTGTAGTTATCTTTTATTTTCAGTATATGTATAGAATTATTCAGAATAGTTTGTTAAGTCGTGTATTCTGAATTTTTGTTTTAGAGAGAGAATTAACCTCAAGGTTTACAACCCTAGTTCTAGAGAAGTAGAATTCGTCTTGGTGAGCCTGTTCATCAAGATTGAGGTTTTGTGTGAAAGCTTGTAACTTTAATCATTTAATAAAGTTTACAAGTTGTGATTTCTACTTTACTGTTACATTGATATTTGAATATTAAAGTGTTTTTCCGCAACTTCTGTAATATTGTTTCTGAGTTTCATTATTCGTGTTAAGAATTAGATCCTGACAAGTGGTATCAGAGCTTAGTATTCTCAGAAACCTTCATTCATCATGGATAACACAGTTGAATCAAACAGTACTCTTGTTTCAAAGGTTCCCATGCTCAAACCTAATGAGTTTGACATGTGGAAAATTAGGATCAAGCAGTACATCCTCCTTACAGACTTTGCTATGTGGGACATTGTTGAGAATGGTCCCTCTGCTGAAGGTAAAATTGGACAAGATGGAAGAAGACCACCTCCAATGAGTATCAACATCAATTTCACCACTGCATTGATGCTCAGATTCTATGGAATGCTTTAGAGAAGAGATTTGCTGGCACCAAGAGCACTAAGAGGAATCAAAGGGATATTCTCAAGCAGCAATATGAGAATTTTACATCTTCAAAGCATGAGTCTATGACTCAAACTTTTGATAGATTCAATAAGTTAATTGGTGAGTTGGCTACTGTTGGAGTCCAGATGGAACAAGATGATGTCAACCGAAAGTTCCTCAGATCTCTTGGAGATGAATGGACCATGTACACTGTTTCATTCAGACAGAATGACCAATTGGAAGAAAAGAAATTGGATGATCTGTACAATGATCTGAGAGTGTTTGAATCTGAGGTGGAAGCAAAGAAGAAGCCTACTGGATATGTTCATAATGCTGCACTACTATCAGCATCAACTGATTCTACTGCTAACCCTGAATCAGTTAATGCTGCCAGTGGAGTAAATCAAGAAAAAAGGCAATGAATCTGTTTTTGAAGCCTTTCTTTCAAGCCATGATAACTCTTCTTTAATCAATGATGACTTGGAATAGCTTCATCCTGATGATCTTGAAGAGATGGATATTAAATGGCAGATGGCCATGCTTTCTATGAGGGTGAAGAAGTTCATCAAAAGGACTGGGAGGAACAACTTCTCCCAAAGAAGAGAAGATGGAGCAGGCTTTGATAAGTCAAAGGTGGAGTGCTACAAGTGTCATATGAAGGGACACTTTGCCAGGGAATGCAGAAGTGGAGTGTCTCACAACAATCACCAACAAGCTCAGACTGGAAGCTTCAACCAGAACATAATCTCTGCTCAATCTCTTGTTTCTCAACAAGGAATGGGGTTTGATTGGAGTGATCAAGCAGAAGAGGCCATTCAAAATCAAGCTCTCATGGCAGAGGTATCTGATCTTCCAACTAAGGTACTCTCTAATCTCTGTTCTCAAACTTGTATAGACACTGTTAAAAGGTACAGGGATCACAACCAGAGTATGAGTGATGACCTTAAGAGGTTAGAAAAGGATAGAAAATACTATGTGAAAATTGTTGAGAGGTTTGAGGAACAAATTAAAGGTTTCCAAGCCAATGAACTTCAACACACATATGATACAAATTACTGGAAGTGGGAGAAAAATGAGCTAGAAATCCAACTGACAAAGTCTAGAGAGGAGAATGAAAAGTTGAGAGGAGAGCTAGCCAAGGTTAAGCTAGATGTGGAAAAGTTTTCATATGCTTCTAAAGCCATGGATTCAATTCTAAAGGTCCAAATACATGATAAGCTTAGACCAGGAATTGGGTACAATACCACACCACCACCATACAACAACAACTACATCCCTCCTAAATCAGACTTGCTAGAGACCAAGGATAGGAAGGACTTGCATGAGGGAGCCACTAAGATAGATCCGTTAGATGAAGTAGTTGTTAAGGACAAGACTGAGAAAGAAGCTGGTAAGAGTAAGGATAATACTGTAAGTGGTGAGATTCCCTTAGAAAATAACATTCTTACCAATGAGGGTGGTGGAAGGGATTGGGTCAAATATGAAGACGTAAAGAAGACTGAGGGAAAGTCTAAAAAGGTCCATTACAAGCAGACTACAATTGTGAATCCTGTTCTTTGCAAATAGTGTGCGGGTAATGAGTTTGTGTCCCTAAAACATGATAAAAGAAGGGGCAATCAAAGAAATTGGAATAATCAGTGGGCTCAGAAACAAGGAGTTGATCTGAGTAGAATCATCAGACCAAAACCTTGTTTCATATGTGGCAAAATGAACCATCTTGCCAAACACTGTTATTTTAATCCTATTAACCAAAGGATAAATTTTCAAAGATCTGTGCAAAAACCCTTTGGTTATAGGAAGGATGAAAGGAACCATGTGGCTAAGAAACCTGTTAAATCTAAAAGCCACATGAAGAAAAAGACTGTAAAAGAGAATGTCAAGATGTGGGTTCCCAAAAGCACTAAAACTGTTAGTACTGCTACCACAAATAGTGTTGCTGACAAAGATAGTGCTGCCAGAAGCAATACTGCTGCTATCAATGTTAGTGCTGCTGAGAGTATTAGTACTTCTAAAACTAACATTGCTAGTACTTCATCAAATGTTAATACTGCTAACTCTGTTAGTGCTTCTAACAAGGTTAGTACTGCTAAACCTGTTAGTGCTACTAACTCTGTTAGTACTTCTAAAATTAGTACTGCTTCTAGTGTTTGTGCTTCTAGACCAATCATCTTGACAAAGTACTCCAGTAAAGAGGATTCTAATTTTAAAAATCTCATCAAAAAGGAATGTAAGTACTTTGATGAGAAAGGGAGACCCAAGACCACTTTGGCTTGGGTTCCTAGTCAATACTAATTGATTTATCTTATGTACAGGTCAACCAGCAGCTCAAGGGAAAGAGCATCTGGCATGTTGATAGTGGTTGCTCTAGGCACATGACAGGGAACATGACTTGCCTCAAGAATTTCAAGAAAATTGATGGAGGGCATGTTGCCTTTGGTAATACTCCAGATGGAGGTAAGATTAGTGGTAAGGGAGATGT
This sequence comes from Arctium minus, assembly GCA_954870635.1. Classification (NCBI taxonomy): domain Eukaryota; kingdom Viridiplantae; phylum Streptophyta; class Magnoliopsida; order Asterales; family Asteraceae; genus Arctium; species Arctium minus. The sequence goes on from OX941092.1 coordinate 7,252,785, forward strand.
AACAAAAGGTAAGATGACCTTTGAAGATGTTTTCTATGTTGAGCAGTTAAGGTACAACCTGTTAAGTGTATAACAGGTTTGTGACAAAAAGCATAGTATATTATTCACTGATTCTGAATGCATTATCCTTGCTCCTGGATTCAAGGTGGTTGATGAAAAGATGATACAACTAAGAAATCCGATAAAAGATAATGTCTATTGTTTGGATATGGAAAATGTTTCAAATGATTCATCCCTAAACTGTCTTGTTTCAAAAGCCTCTTTGGATGAATCATCACTTTGGCACAGAAGGATGTGTCACATGAACTTTAAAACAATGAATAAACTTGTTAAAAACAACCTTGTAAGGGGTCTGCTTTCAAAAGTCTTTTCATGTGATGATCATTGTGTTGCTTGTCTCAAAGGCAAACAACACAAAACTTCTCATAAGTCCAAAGAGTTGAACACAATTTCTTCTTCTCTTCAGTTGTTGCATATGGATCTTTTTGGTCCTACAAATGTCATGAGTATAGGTAAGAAATCATACTGCTTAGTTATTGTTGATGATTACTCTAGATTTACTTGGGTATATTTTCTAAGGACTAAGGATGAGACAAGTGGACTGATCAAATCCTTTATTCTAAGAATTGAAAACCAAACAAATCAAAAGGTAAAAGTCATTAGGTCAGATAATGGTACTGAATTTAAAAATCTTGACCTAAACACCTTTTGTGAGGAAAAAGGAATTGAGAGGCAATACAGTGCTCCTAGGACTCCACAACAAAATGGTGTTGCTGAGAGAAGGAATAGGACACTGATTGAGGCTGCTAGATCTCTGTTAGCTGATTCAAAACTTCCAATTACTTTCTGGGCTGAAGCAGTTAATACTGCTTGCTATGTCCAAAACATAGTTTTAGTAGTCAAGCCTAAGAACAAGACACCATATTAGCTTTTAAATAAAAGAAAACCATTTATTGGTTTTTTCAAACCTTTTGGGTGTCCTTGTACCATTCTCAATACCAAAACTCACTTAGGAAAGTTTGATAGCAAAGCAGATGATGGTTTTCTTGTTGGTTACTCATCTCAGAGTAAGGCCTACAGAGTGTTTAATTCTTCTTCTAGAATAATTGAGGAAAGTGACAATGTCAAATGCAATGAGAACTCACCAAATCCTATTGGTTCAGGTCCTCAGTGGTTATTTGACATTGATTCACTAACTAACTCTTTGGGTTTCAGTAGTGATGATCATGCAGGATCAGGAAGTAGAGGATCAGGGGATGAACAAGTACAAAATATTATTCCTCAGTCTGTGATCTTTCCCATACCTACTATGGACCCTGTTGAAATATGTGAAAAGGAGACTGTTACTGAACCAATTCAGAGTGAAGAAGAAAGAAGAGATAAGGAGAATTCAGAGCATGAAGAGCCAGAAGTAGCTGATGAGATCCCCTCAGCTGACTTAAATGACTCCAATCTGGATGTGGGAATTAATGAAGAACCTAGTCATCAGACAAGAACTCAGAAGAATCATCCTCCTGAGCTGGTAATAGGAGACATCACTTCTCCTATGATAACTAGGAATCAAAGCAGACTTCAAGATTTGTAGGATCAGTAGCATACAATACTCTCTTGTTTTCTATCTCAGATTGAGCCTAAGAATGCTTATGATGCAATGAAAGATTCAAGTTGGATAGAATCCATGCAAGAAGAGTTGCTACAGTTTAAATTGCAAGATGTTTGGGACTTGGTGGACCTTCCAAAAGGTCATAGAGCAATTGGCACCAAGTGGATTTTCAGAAATAAAAAGGATGAGAGAGGAATAGCAATCAGGAACAAAGCAAGGCTAGTGGCACAAGGGTACACTCAGGAAGAAGGCATAGACTATGAGGAAGTCTTTGCTCCAGTTGCACGGGTAGAGGCAATTAGGTTGTTTCTAGCCTATGCCTCATATATGAAGTTCAAGGTATATCAGATGGATGTGAAGAGTGCCTTTCTATATGGAACAATTGATGAAGAAGTATACGTCTGTCAGCCCCCTGGATTTGAAAATCCATCATATCCTGACAGATTATACAAACTTAAGAAAGCACTCTATGGTCTACATCAAGCCCCAAGAGCATGGTATGATACTCTGTCTACCTATCTCTTGGAAAATGGGTTTGAAAGGGGAATCATTGACAAGACCCTTTTCATTCAAAGAAGTAAGAAGGACACCCTACTTGTTCAAATCTATGTGGATGACATCATATTTGGATCCACAAAAGATCAGATGTGTAGAGACTTTGAAGAGTTGATGCACAAGAGCTTCAAAATGAGTGCAATGGGTGAACTCACTTTCTTCCTTGGGCTTCAAGTGGAACAACAGAAAGATGGGATTTTCATAAGTCAATCAAAGTATGTGAAAGACATCCTAGATAAGTATGGTTTATCAGACTCAAAGCCAGCAAGCACACCAATGGAAACACACAAACATATCACTGCTGATCTCGAGGGGGAGATTGTTGATGTCCATCTTTATAGATCAATGATTGGATCTCTCATGTATCTCACAGCCTCAAGACCAGATATCATGTTTCCAGTGTGTGTGTGTGCCAGATTCCAAGTCAAGCCAAAGCAGTCACATTTCAAGCAGTTAAGAGGATTTTCAGATACTTAAGAGGGCAACCTAGACTAGGTCTTTGGTATCCTTATGAATCCACTTTTGACTTGATTGCATATTCAGACAGTGACTTGGGTGGTGCTAATATGGATAGAAAGTCTACTTCAGGAGTATGTCAGCTTTTGGGTGCAAGACTAGTATTTTGGCAGTGTAAGAAGCAAACCACAGTGTCCTTATCCACAACAGAAGCTGAGTATATTGCTGCTGCAAGTTGCTGCTCTCAGGTTCTATGGATTCAGAATCAAATGTTGGACTATGGGGTAACCTTTCTTCACACTCCAATATTCATTGACAATAGCAGTGCTATTAGCATTGTTAACAATCCAGTCAAGCACTCCAAAACAAAGCACATTGAAATCAGGTATCACTTTATTAGAGATTGCAATGAAAAGAAGCTTATTCAAGTTGCTAAAGTTCATACTGATAACCAGTTTGCTGATCTATTCACTAAAGCTTTTGATGTGGGTAGATTCACTTTCTTGGTCACAAGTGTGGGCATGATCAACTCTAAATGAGCTCAGGTTTAAAAAGTGTTTGTATACCTGTTATTTGTTTATTTTTTGGTGCTACTAATCATCTTTCTCAGGAAGTTTATTGCCTTGCTCAGACTAACACAAGCTTCAACAGTGTAAGTATCGTTAATACTGCCAGTGCAGTTTTAATGCTGCCAGTGCAAAATTACTACTGCAGGTTCATTATTACTACTGCTATTCTGAGTTACTACTTCAGGTATGTGTTACTACTGCTAGTTAGTTAATACTGCTAGATTAGTTAATACTGCTAGTTAGTTAATACTGCTAGTTAGTTAATACTGCTAGTTGGTTACTACTGCTCTCAGTTAATACTGCGAGTCGGTTAGTGCTGCTTTAACTGAAATTAGGGTTAATACTGCTTCTTTCCTGAAATCTATAAATACCCTCTTTGCCCGCCTAAAAGCTCCCAACGACTCTTTGAATGCTGTTCATCTTCTCTCTAACTCTTTTCTCTCAAGCAACTAGTGTGTTTCAGTCAAGAATCCTCAAGCCCGATGGCATCCATGGCGTTTATTGATGAACACAATGAGATCGCAATGCTTCAAAAGCCTAAGCAGGCTGCTGGATTCCATTAAATAGTTGATTTTCTCAAGTCCAGTCATATAGCTCATGCTCTTACAGTGTCCCCAACAATTTACATCGAGCACCAGAAGCAATTTTGGGCCAATGCCACCGCTGTTACTGAAAACGGTGTGCAGTGTATCAAGACAAGGGTGTGTGACAAACCCTTGACAGTCTCTGAAGAGGTCATTCGCATCAGTCTACGACTAGACGATGCCTCAGGTATTACCTCTATCTCAAATGAGGATTTGTTTTCCAATCTCACAAGAATGGGGTATGAAGGCCAACTGGGTGTTTTCAAATTTTCCAAAGCTAAATTTTCTCCCCAATGGCGTTTCTTTGTTCATACTCTTATGCACTGTATTTCTCGAAAAAACTACTGGATGGAGTGACTTCAGTAGTACCATTGCTTATGCTTTGGTCTGCTTGTCCACTGCCAGAAAGTATAATTTCTCACAAATGATTTTTAATGACCTTGTGTCAAACTTGGATAATAAAAAGCGTTTCTATATGTATACAAGATTTGTCCAAGCAGTTATCACCTTTGAATTGACGGATATGCCTCAGTTCAATGAGGTATATGTACCTAAAATCCCCAAGGGCAAGGTCTTTTCAAATATGAAAAGATCTGCCAAGGACTCGGAAGGAGTTGACACCCCATTGTTCTCTACAATGATGGTGGTGTCCCACAACCAAGAAGGTATGGCATCAGGGTCAACGCCCTCACTAGACCATCCCACTGATAGCCAAACCCAACCTTCAACCACTATATCACTCCCTCAGTTACTTGTTCTTAAGCCAACCCTAGTTATATCCAAAACTTATACTAAGAGAAAGGTACACAAGGCTCCTTCCCTTGTTGTATCTCCTACAAACCCAGAACCTCAAAGCCCTCTAATGGAGCATTCTCCATTAGAGAATATCCATAGGGAAATCACTAGGGTGTCTCCCAACCCCAAGGAGGTGCTCACTAAGGAGATGCATGAGCATGTGGGTGAGAAGGCTGCCACTACTCCTGCTAGCACAGAGGAGGCCAGTGGTAACATCACTAAGACCTTCCCCACGGCAACTTTGAATGAGCAATCATTCAAAGGTCCCGGGTGCCCAGAAACCAAGGGAATAGGTGGTGCTTCAGCCAGGCTGGAGATCCCTATTAAACATTCCAATGATCCCTCAAAAGGGGGTAACACTCCTGGAGAAGGTGAGGATAGATATGACTACCAGGAATTGATTTCTGCCATGTCCAACATGGCATTTGAACTGGATTCTCACAAAAAGGTTGTAAATGAACTCTAGAAAGTCATCATCAACCAGCAAGAAGAAATTAGCACCTTAAAGAAGTTGGTTAAGAAGGTGGTTCAAAGAAGGAAAAAGCAAAGATTTGAGCTCAGAAGAAGGAACCCAGTGGATGATGCTCCCAAAAAGGGGGAGTCAGAAGCTGAGGTCAACATGGAGAATGCTAAGAATAAGGGGGAGAAACATGGAGATGAGGGGGAGGTTGATGTACAAGCAGTAGAAACAGAAATAGGGTTTCAAAAAGCAGCAGTTACAGAGAAAGCAACAGTTACAGAGAAAGCAGCAGAAACGGTTAATGCTGCTGAAGCAAGCAAAGCAGCAGAAACAGTTAATGAAGCAGCATAAACAGTTAATGCTGCTGAAATAAATGAAGCAACAGAAATTGTTCAAGAGGTATTAACTGACCTCCTTAGCAGAAATTTGGAAGAAATTGAGATAGTTGAAGCATTAATCAAGGCTAAACATGACACTCATAAGGTCACTTCAAAGACCAAAGGAGTTGTCATCAAAGATAATGTTGAGGTTATCAAGAAAGCTAGTGCTGACAAGGTAGCAAGCAAGGACAAAGGCAAAACCAAGATAGTGGGATCTGACCAACCACTTAAAAAGCAAAAGTTGATTGAGTCAGATGAAGCTTTGGCTAAGAAAATTCAAGCAGAACTTGAGCAAGCAGAAAAAGATCAAGTGGAAAAAGATAGGGAGATGGCAAGAGCTCTAGCTGCAGAGCTTAATGAAGCATATCAAAAGAGCTTGGCAACAGAGATAGCATAGAAGAAAACTGAAATTCTAAAGAAGCCTATAATGATCAAGATGGGTGCAAAGAAGAGGAAACCTTCACAGAACTACCTTGGCACCCAAGAGAGAAAGAAGATGATCACTTTCCTCAAAGGTGCTGTGGGAGTCAAAAAGGAAATGTTCACAAAAATGTCATTTGATCAAATCAAAGGTTTGTATGAGACAGAGATGACCAAGTTACAAGGAAATGACAAAGCAAGAGTTGAAGTGGAAAAGAAGATGAAAGAGAGGCATGACCTTTAAATACAAAAACCCTTTCCTGATGATCAAGAAACACCAAGGAAGGAAGCTAGTCTAGGTGAAAGCTTGAGGACTTTGAAAAGAACAAAAATGATGGCAAGAAGAAAAACAGCTAAGAAACCTAGAGTGGATGAGGAAGAAGCTGAGAAAGAACAGAAGGTAGCTGAAGAAGAAGAGGCACCTAAGTCTGATGAACTGGAAGCTCAATCTCAGGAAGAACCATCAAGTACTTCTGATGTGAATATGTACATGGTGGTGATGGAAAAAGTGCCTGAGCCTATAACAGCTGAACCGGTTGGTGTCAAGACTCCTGAGATTATTCACTGGGATACCATGGAAGTAGATGGAACGGAGTATATCAGGATTAATAGGAAAAATGACAAGTTTGAAGTGTATCATACTTGGGCCAAGATTGTAAGAGTATGCTCCAGATCTGATTTAGAGGAAATGTTTGAGGTGGGGATGAAATTATATGCTGATAAGCTAAAAACTCCAGGGATACCAGTTACAAAACTTGTGATGGAATATCTATGCATGTTATTCAAGCCAGAGGAAGTTCAGCATGTTATCAGAAATGTTTTCAAAACCATCAACAACTGGACTTTGTATGAAAGAAGTGGAGTATATGCAGTGACTATGGATATAAATCACATTGAATACTTCTTAGTGGATAGAGTTTACAACCATAGTAGGCTAAAGCTGCATGATATGTTGAAGAAAAAGCTTGGTTGTGCACCAGATTCTGCAATGGCAAGATACTTGATCCCGAGAACTATTAATCAAAGTTTGGGGCTGAATCCTGATACAGGATTATGAGCAATGGAGTTTTGGGAGCATCTGAAGAACTTGACTTCTCTTCCTAAAAGTCAAGTTAGGGGGAGAGTGTTGGGAACTGAAGATTTGTTTAAGTATGATTACTGCTGCCAGTACAACATGGTTACTACTGCTGAGACAAGTTACTACTACTGAGACAGATTAATACTGCTTAAAGAAATTAATACTGCTGAGCATAGTTACTACTGCTGGTGAAGATTAATACTGCTCAGAGTGTTAATGCTGCTATGACTTAATACTGTTTATGTGATAATCTTGGTAAGTTGCGCAGATCAAGGATTGAAGATAATCATGGAAGGTTTGAAGATAATAATGGAAGAATATACTGAAGATCTTTTATGTTTTGTAGTTATCTTTTATTTTCAGTATATGTATAGAATTATTCAGAATAGTTTGTTAAGTCGTGTATTCTGAATTTTTGTTTTAGAGAGATAATTAACCTCAAGGTTTACAACCCTAGTTCTAGAGAAGTAGATTTCGTCTTGGTGAGCCTGTTCATCAAGATTGAGGTTTTGTGTGAAAGCTTGTAACTTTAATCATTCAATAAAGTTTACAAGTTGTGATTTCTACTTTACTGTTACATTGATATTTGAATATTAAAGTGTTTTTCCGAAACTTCTTTAATATTGTTTCTGAGTTTCATTATTCGTGTTAAGAATTAGATCCTGATAGTACTGGACTAAAAGCGGGGATCCTGTATTTAAGGATTACGTTGTATATATAATCGACCCAGACGGAACACATGGAAAGCAAGATTTGTGGCTTGCAATGCATCCTAACATTGGTGCCTCAGCAGAATATGCTGATTCTTATTTGAATGGTTTGGAAGTCTTCAGGTTGAGCATCGAGGGTGATCTTTCGAGCCCAAACCCTAAACTTTTTGATTCGTCGGAGTCTCCAACAAAAGTGATCAACCGGGAGAATATTATTGAGAAGAAGACTCCATATCCCGCCATAATTGGAGGTGTCAGGGGAGGGTTAATCCTATTATCCGGTTTAGTTCTTGTAGTTTTTTGGTGGCAAAGGCGAGCCAAACACCACGGTACCGCGAACGACGACAAGCCATCCTGGGGCCTAACTTCCATTGAATTAAGATCTACGGAAAACCTCCATTCAGCACGCTCATCAGATCGTTGCCGTCATTTCACCCTTAAAGAAGTGAAAGTTTCCACTCGGGAATTCAACGACAATTGCGTTATAGGCAGGGGAGGGTTCGGGAAGGTGTACAACGGCTACATCGACAACGCTAGAACCACCGTCGCCATCAAACGGCTCAACCCGTCATCCAACCAAGGGTTTCATGAATTCCAAACCGAAATAAAGATGCTATCGAAGCTACGTCACGCGCATCTAGTCTCCCTGATCGGGTTCTGCCACGAAGATGGCGAGATGGTCGTCTACGACTACATGGCTCACGGTACTCTACAAGAACATCTCTACAAGACCGAAAACCCTCCATTGCCATGGAAAACCCGTCTCCATATTTGCATCGGCGCGGCCCAAGGGTTGCTTTATCTCCACACGAGTGCGAAACGAGGAATCATTCACAGGGATTTCAAGTCTACGAACATCTTGTTGGACGAGAATTGGGTGGCTAAGGTTTTTGATTTTGGTTTGTCAAAGCTAGGGCCGAAGGCGAATCGGATACACACGTTACGACGCTCGTGAAGGGTAGTGTCGGGTATTTAGATCCTGAATATTACCGACGACAACAGCTCACGGATAAGTCCGATGTGTACTCATTTGGAGTGGTTTTGTTCGAGGTTTTGTGTGCAAGACCTGTGATCATTCCATGGTTGCCGAATGAACAAGTGAATTTGGCGGAATGGGGTAACGATTGTTATCGAAAGGGAACTTTGGATGAAATAATCGACCCGAAGCTAAGAGGCGAGATCGCACCCGGGTCGTTAAGGAAGTTCGGAGAGGTAGCAAGTAGTTGTTTGAAAGAGCAAGGAAGTGAAAGACCAGCCATGGATGTTGTAGTTTGTGGAATAGAGTTTGCATTGATGCTACAAGAAGCTGCTGAGAAAAAGGATGGTGAAGTGCAGATCAAAATGGAAGGACAAAGATATCTATGTTGTGTTTTTTTTTTCTTTTTAAATTGTTGTTTGTTTTTGGCATGTAAAAGTATACAAATTTGAATTATGTAATAAAAAATGATACAAATATTATAAGATATTGATGCTGAGATTATGTTAGCCATTGTTGTTCTTTTTTTCAGTCGATTTTCTAAGCATTTTTTCGCAAATTCCGTGAAGATTTTCAGGCAATGAGTCGAGATTTTGTTTCTCAAACGTGGGTCGATAATCTGGTCGAGTTTACCGTCTTTGATGCTCTGGCGTACCCATATCGCGAGGCTGCGTTGATCTTCCTCGAGCCCGGGATCGACTGCAGGTCTACCGCATAGGACTTTGAATAACACGACACCGAAGGCGTAAACGTCGGATTTTCTTGAAAGCTTTCGGGATAAAAAGTATTCGTGATCGAGGTATCCGACTGTACCCTTTATGTTTGTGCTAACATAGGATTTCGGCAACGATTGGGTTGTTGGATCGAAATAGAAATAACAATGAAAAATCAACCAAAGTTCGAATTTGTATAACTGAGAAATTTTCTACACACACTTTGTTTGTACAATTGATTACATATTTATACATAACTAAGAGATGCCAACGAACCATTGCGACTGTTCGAATGGTGGCGATTGAACCATTGTGATGGTTGGCGGTGGCGGTTGGTGGCGGTTCCACAACAGCCCCAAACGACACATCCTTTCAATTTTCTACTAATTACAATCTGATCCCTAATCTATTATAATTTACATATTTAATACTTTAAACTAAGTTTAGTTTCTATATCCAATACTCCCCCTTAAACTAAACATAGTTTAAGTGAGGTCTTCCATTCTTCAAAGCTCGTCTATAGTAGTGTTGGACCAATTGTTGGTTCGTCGTCTTTGTATTGAGCCAAGTTAACTTCCTCCTCCCTTTTTGTGCATTCATATTTGAAGTGTCCAAATGCGTTGCACTTCAAGCATTTTATCTGACTCTTGTCTTGTTGATGTTGGTTACCATCTTTATTCCTCCACGATTTCCAATTTCTACCATGGCCTCTTCCTTTGATATCTTGATTTGACTTTCTATAACCGCAACGTTCACAGCTATGCTCTTTGTCTTCTTCTTTTCCGTCTGTTTTGGTGTATAGAAGTCCATCATGTGTATCTTCTTCCTTGTTTGGCTTCTTAATGCGTTCTTCATAGGCTTTTAATCTTCCGATAGTTTCTTGAAATGACATGGTATTAAGATCGGCAAATTGTTCAATTGCAACAACAATTTGAATGAATTTTACTGACGCAGACCCTAGAAGTTTTCGAACCAATCTTTTGTTCTCTATTGTAGATCCAAGATTGTTTGTTTGTGACACAAGTTGACTAATTTTTCCTGTAAATTCATCGAGTGATTCTGAGTCCTTCATTTTCAAGGATTCAAATTCTGATTCTAATGTTTGTAGTCTAGCCTCCTTGACTCTGTCAGCACCAACGAATCGAGCTTTCAAGTCTTCCCATATTTCTGAGGCATTCGTATGATGAGAAACTTGTAGAACGAGTTGTTCGGGCAAAGCTTGAAAAAGATAAGCAATAGCCATTGTGTTTTTCTTTATATCCACATCTCCTTTGGTTTGAGTGCTTCCCATATTCCATATACATTAAACAGTGCTTTAATCTTCACGACCCAAATAGTATAATTTGTGGAATTTAGAATTGGGCATTGGAAGGTCATTGACATCCCTCCTTCAATTTTCTTTGATGTTCCGGAATCCATCCCTCCTTTATTTTCTTTGGGTGATTCGGGCATTGACCGTTTCTTCTTTCTTCCAATTTTCGGCTTCTTAAAAAAACTTCTTCTTGTGCGAAAAAAAACTCTTTCTTTCTTGTTTGCAGGGCGAATCAAACCAACTGCCTCTAACAGTCCCCTGGTTCTTTTTTCACCGGACAAAACTACTGTCTTCTCCTGTTTTGCAGGGCAAATCAAACCAACTGCAACTAACAGTCCCCTGGTTCTTTTTTCACCGGCCAAAACTACTGTCTTCTCCTGTTTTGCGGGGCAAATCAAACCAACTGCCTCAAACAGTCCCCTGGTTCTTTTTTCACCGGACAAAACTACTGTCTTCTCCTTCGATTCCAATCGAACCCCTTTCTGTGGTGATCTTCTTTTGAATCTCCGGCGCCGATTTTGGTGGGTTTCTCGGTTTCTTGATGAATGGTAGTTGTTGAGAACCTTGGTTGATAAACCAAACGCTCTGATACCAATTGTTGGATCGAAATAGAAATAACAATAAAAAATCAACCAAAGTTCGAATTTGTATAACTGAGAAATTTTCTACACACACTTTGTTTGTACAATTGATTACATATTTATACATAACTAAGAGATGCCAACGAACCATTGCGACTGTTCGAATGGTGGCGATTGAACCATTGTGAAGGTTGGCGGTGGCGGTTGGTGGCGGTTCCACAGCAGCCCCAAACGACACATCCTTTCAATTTTCTACTTGTTAATGTACATATGTGTATTAGGCCCAAGCCCGTGGGCCCATATAGTCTGTGTATATATTTCTCTTGTATCTTCTAGTTTAGGTTAAACCGCTATTTTACTTTCATCATATGGTACTTTTCTCTCAATCAATATATCGAAGTCATCAAGCCTTCAGTATAATCATCGTCTCTTTCAATTATCATCATATTCTAACATGGTATCAGAGTTGTAGGTTTGCTTTCTTCCTCTCTCTCATTGTCACCATCGTTCTCTCGCCGTCACCGTCGACAACCGAAAACCCAGCCGCCGACAACCGCCTATAAACTCTAGCCGTCGCCGCCCTCTCTGTATCTCGTCGCCTTCGAATCGTACGGGAACAAGTCGACAATTATCGTCGCCCTCTCTGTCTCTCGTCACCTTCGAATCGCACGGGCCGACCTCTCTGTCTCTCGTCGCCTTCGAAACCCTAGCCGCATAACCGGAAGAACTCCGGTCGCAAACTCCATACCGGTCGCACCACTCTACCGGTCGCACCACATACCGGTTCATACCGGTCGGTCCATATACCGGACGCATATACCGGTCTTCATACCGGTCGCATATACCGGTCACATATATCGATCCATACCGATCGCATCCTACCGGTAGATAACACCATACCGGTCAATACCGGTCGATCACACCCTACTGGTTCATACCAGTCGCACACTACCACCGGTCCATACCGGTCGCTCACCCTACCGGTTCATATCGGTCGATACTACCGGTCGCATCCTACCGGTCGCACACCATGGCTGCCAATCTCACTACTGATAGTGTCCTCTACACTTCCCACCCTAAGTCCAAGGGCAAATGGACGAACAACAACCATCCCAAATCTATGGGAAAGATGAACACATCTGAGTGTGCTTTTTGCCATTATACTGCTCATCTTCTTCTTGATTGTCCTATTCGCAAGTGTCGTCGGTGTGGCATCACTCATCCTCGCCATTATGAGTCTGATTGCCCTAAGAACTCAAAGAACACTGGTCCTCAGAACCGGACTCACGCTGTTGCTGGATCTACTGTTACTGATAACACCACTTCAGGCTCCTCACCTGACCTCATGGAACTGATGCGTCGCAATCAGGAACTCATGGAGAAGATCATGTCTGGTGCTATGGGTATGAATTCTCAACAATTAACTGCATCAGGTAACTCATGGCTTTTTGACTCTGGATGTTCCAATCATATGACACCCTGCACTGATGGTTTTGTTTCTAAGAAACCACCTCAGCATTTTACGTCAGTACGAACTGCTGACAACACTGGCCTACCGGTATCCTTTAGTAGAAATGTCTCCACTCCTCATATTCAATTACCGGGTGTTCTCAATGTTCCGAAACTATCTCTGAGCTTAGTTTCAGTTGCGCATCTTTTAGAATCTAACCTGATCATTTTATTTCATTCTTCTGGTTGTATTGTACAGGATCCAAAGACCAAGCAGATCCTTGGACTCGGTCGTAAGGTTGGACGGATGTTTGAAGTGGTCTATCTTCGTCTGCCGTTACCATCTTCAAATCTTGTTGCCTCCGTTTCCAGCTCTTCTTCCTTTGAATTGTGGCATGCCCGGCTAGGTCACTTATCTCTAGCCAGAATAAAATCATTAGCTAAATCAGGGGTGTTAGGAAATTGTGTGTCCACTGATAGTATTTCTTGTTTATCATGCAAACTTGGAAAACATCATGCTCTATCCTTTGAAACAAATGAGTTTAATTCTACTTCTGCTTTTGATCTTATTCATTCTGATGTATGGGGACCAACACCACATCCATCAATGGGGGGTGCTCGATATTTTGTTATTTTTGTTGATGACCATACACGTTTCACATGGATATATCTCATTAAACATCGTTCGGAGATACCTAAAATTTATATAATGTTTGCTCGGATGATTCACACTCAATTTTCAAAATTTATAAAGATTCTTAGAGTTGATAATGCTATGGAATACAAAGAGTCCTCTCTTCTCTCCTTTCTTCAATCTCAGGGGACTCTCTCTCAATACTCCTATCCTGACACATCTCCTCAAAATGGTCGTGCCGAACGCAAACACCTTCATATACTTGATACAGTTCGCACTCTTCTCATTTCTGCTAAATGTCTGGAACGGTTTTGGGGGGAAGCTGCTTTTACTGCAGTTTATACTATCAATCGTCATCCTACTCCTCTTCTTAAACATAAGTCTCCTTACGAGGCTCTTTATGACATCCTCCCTGCCTATGAACTCCTAAAAGTTTGGGGTAGTGCCTGTTTTGTTCAGTTACAACCCCATGAACATACCAAACTTGAACCTCGCTCCAGACTTTGTTGCTTCCTTGGATATGGTATTGAGCACAAAGGCTATCGCTGCTGGGATCCTATCTCCCAGCGTCTTCGTATATCGCATCATGTTACCTTCTGGGAACATGTTCCTTTTTCCTCTATATCCAAGTTTTGTGAGTCTCCCACTTTCACCACTCCGTTCTTCACTGATGCTTCCGTCTCATTGGACTCACTCAAATCTGACATCATATTGCCTCCACCTGTTGTTCCATCACAGTCTGAATCTGCCTCTCCTTCAGAGTCTCCTGCCCCTACACAGCCTGCCTCCTCTAGTTTTCCTGATCAACATCAATCATCTGCTCCATCCGCACAACCAACATCTGAGGTGCCTGCTGAGTCTTTGGCTCCTGGAATGTCTCAATCTCAGAATGTTAGACGATCAGATCGGGTAAGACAAGTTCCTTCTCATCTCCGTGATTATCATGTTTATGCTACTCTACTGTCAAATCACGAACCTACTTCCTACAAGGAAGCCTCCTCTAACCCTGATTGGCAGAAAGCTATGGATGAGGAACTTCAGGATCTTGACAAAACTCAGACATGGGAATCTGTCCCTCTTCCTCCGGGCAAGTCACCCATTGGCTCCAAATGGGTGTTTAAAATCAAGAAAAAATCCGATGGGTCTATTGATCGGTACAAAGCTCGCCTTGTGGCCAAGGGCTTCAATCAAGAGTATGGTATTGATTATGAGGAGACATTTGTACCTGTTGCTCGAGTCACTTCTGTTTGCAGTCTTCTAGCCATTACATCTACCAAACAATGGCCTCTTTTTAAGATGGATGTTAAGAATGCCTTCTTGAATGGTGACTTATCTGAGGAAGTCTACATGACACCTCCTCTGGGCGTTCGACTTCCACAAGGTCATGTTTGTCGACTTCGAAAGGCTCTTTATGGACTCAAGCAAGCTCCGCGAGCTTGGTTTGAGAAGTTCAGTTCCACCGTCATCTCTCTAGGTTTTGCACCCAGCAACTACGATTCAGGACTGTTTACTCGGACCACTGAGGCTGGCATAATCTTACTTCTGTTATATGTGGATGATATGATTATTACTGGAAGTGACTCTACTGGCATAGCTCATCTCAAGACATCTCTCAGCTCCTGTTTTGAGATGAAGGATCTTGGTTCTTTACACTATTTTCTTGGTCTTGAGGTGATCTCAGATCCGTCGAGAATTTATCTTTGTCAAGCCAAATACACCTCCGATCTCTTGACAAAAGTTGGGCTTACTGACAACAAAACTGCATCCACTCCTCTTGAGCACAACCTTCATCTGGCTCCGAATGTTGGACCTCCTCTGCGTGATCCTACTCTGTATCGACAGTTAGTGGGGTCACTTGTCTACCTGACAGTGACTTGACCTGACATTTCCTATGTTGTCCATACAGTTAGTCAGTTCATGTCTGTACCCTGTTCATATCACTATGCTGCTGTCCTTCGCATCCTTTGATATTTAAAGGGGACCATGTTTCACGGTCTTCATTTTTCATCCGCATCCTCATTGACTTTGCGATGATTTTCTGATGCTGATTGGGACAGTGACATTATGGACCGTCGCTCTACTACTGGTTATTGTTTCTTTCTTGGAGACTCTCTCATCTCTTGGAGAAGCAAGAAACAATCTCTGACAGCTCGATCCAGTACTGAAGCTGAGTATCGAGCACTAGCTGACACGGCTCAAGAACTTGTGTGGTTACGCTGGATACTCTCTGACATGGGGGCACCTCAACATTCTCCAACCCCTTTGTGGTGCGACAACAATAGTGCTCTTCAGATTGCTCACAATGACGTTTTTCACGAGCGAACGAAGCATATTGAAATTGACTGTCACTTTGTTCGTCAACACGTGACTCGTCAGACTATTCAGCTTCTTCCTATTTCAACTATTGATCAACCGGCCGACATTTTCACAAAAGCTCATCTACCAGGACGGTTTCGTGATCTAGTTTCCAAACTCCATCTGGCTCATTCTTCTCCCGATTGAGTTTGAGGGGGGATGTTAATGTACATATGTGTATTAGGCCCAAGCCCGTGGGCCCATCTAGTATGTGTATATATTTCTCTTGTATCTTCTAGTTTAGGTTAAGCCGCTATTTTACTTTCATCAGATTGTACTTTTCTCTCAATCAATATATCGAAGTCATCAAGCCTTCAGCATAATCATCGTCTCTTTCAATTATCATCATATTCTAACACTACTAATTACAATCTGATCCCTAATCTATTATAATTTACATATTTAATACTTTAAACTAAGTTTATAGAAAAAATTAGGTGCATACCCAAATATTACCTAAGTTAAACATAACTTAGGTACAAAACTCTAAAATATGCACATACCCAAATATTATCCATAACTCATCAAAACACATGTTATCAAGCTTTAATACCAAGGATAATAACCTCGTAAATGTCCATAATAATAACCAAGACTATACTTTCAACAAACCCAAATGTAGCAGTTAGGTCAAACTTATCAGGTGATCAACTTTTATGTAAACATGATATGTTAAGCAAGTAAATGTACAAAATATGTATCTCATTTGAAAATATTAAGAGAAAACTCACTATCTAGGGTTTTACACAAAACCCTAGAAAACTTGGATGAGAAGACGAGAGAGTGATGGCTTGAAGGTGCTTTAAATGCTTCACTTGAGGATTCTTGAAGCTTCCTTAACCACCAATGAATGTCCCCAACTAATCTAGGGTTTCAATAAATGTTTGGTGGGTTTAGAGGTGGAAGAAAATCGCCCTAACTAGCTCTAAGCCGGCCCCAAAACGATTTAAGATGAGAAGTGAAGTCAAAATGGTCAAAGTTGGATTTTTATACCCTCAGACACCGCCGGCGATAGTGTCTGGCGATTGTACCCATGGCACTATCACGGGGGCACAATCGCGTCGCTCAGCCGACTCTCGGTACAACTCAGGCGATAGTGCCTGGCGATTATGCCAAGGGAACTATCGCGGTGGCACAATCGCGACCACCCCCGACTCTACAGTACAGTCCCCGCGATAGTGACCAGCGACTGTGCCCAGGGCACTGTTGCGTGGCACTATCGCGCCACACCCCCTCGGCACCGAAAACTTGATTTTTCTAAGGGTCAATAAAGCGAAGCTAAATATGCAGATGAACATGCAATAATTGGTTGGTAAAACACAATTTAAACACACAAAGGGATTCATAATTTAGCCAACAGTCAAGGAACGAGGGGAATACCTACCTTAGACTTTTCGGGTGTTACATTGGTGCAAAATGATTAAGTGATCAGAATGATTAAGAGGCTCTTATGATATAGTGCAAAATGAAATATAGTTGTTTGCTAATTGTTCATAATGAAATCAGGGTGCTTAATGGTTAAGGGAGCACCAGGATACAAAATCATTCAGAGGGTTTTGGAACCATTAAGAGACAGGTCTTTTTTTTACCAAACAAGATTCACCTCTTAACGATTCAGAGGTTGCTTCTTAATGGAACCATTAAGAAGTAAACAAACGGCCCCTAAGACTATAACGAATGGGAAAATGACATGCTAACTTGATATTTGGGGTAGAAATTAAATTGACCAGCGTTTTTAAGATCATAACCTTCATGTTATCAAGGTGCAAATAAGTGGTGCAAATAAAAGGCAATCTCTGAATTGCTAAGAGATAAATCTTGTTTGGCAAAAAAAAGGGTTGCCTCTTAATGGTTCCAAAATCCTCTTAATGATTTTGTATCCTGACCCTCCCTTAACCATTAAGAGCCCTGATTTCATTATGAACAATTAGTAAACAACCATATTTCATTTTACACTATATCATAAAAACCTCTTAATCATTCAGACCACTTAATCATTCTGCACAAAACCATTCAGCAACTACCAATCAGCCCCTAAGTTGAGCTTATGGGTAGGGTTACTGTGAATCCCAGATTGCTCAAGTAACAATGAATAATTGGAAGATTAACTGTATTGAATGATTGAGAGAGTTACAAACATATGATTGAAAAGCAAACTCTCTCTCTAAACCTGATAAGCACACAGTCTAATGTTTTCTCTCAACTTCTAACCCTAATTATTAGAAAACAAACAATAAATACTCAGGCCTAAAATCCTACAGGCCTAAGGCCCAACAAACCAAACAAAGCCCAATATTAAAATAAGGCTTTTACAACGCGATAAATAATTAACAAATAAACTCTATAAATACTTTATAGAACTTTTCACGCACTAGGACTTTCAGTCCTAACAGTTACCGTAAATTTCGTCGCTAATTCATCACTGGAGTGGGTGATACTATTAGCAACGGATTAGCAAAGAATATCTGCGACAATCAGGATTAGCACGAATTAGCGACGAACTATTCTAGCGACAAATAAGCGACAAAAATAAATGAGATGCACCGGATCAATTCCCTTCTAAAGCGTAATTCATGGTTTGTTTTGATAACCGACAACCTCAACCTGCCTCACTGAACCTGCCTCCAAAGACACCAATATGAATGGACATTTTTTCCCTCACTCAACAGCTTGTATTCGGTTGACGTAGTTCCACCTATTTACCAACTGAGCTACACGTCAACGGCAAAAAAAAGAAAAAGAAAAAGAAAAACATATATCATATAATCTTTATATATTTTCATTTTCTTTAATTACATGATACCTATTTATGTATTTTTACATGAAAAAACAAACCACATTTTTAAAAAGAAAAAAGAACATGAAATGGTTATCATATTCCATCCATTGTGATCAACTCTTCATGATTCTTTTGTATCCTTTTTTTCAAGCAGCTTCTTGTAGCATCAATGCAAACTTTAGTCCACAAACAACAACATTCATGGCTGGTCTTTCACTTCCTTGCTCTTTCAAACAACTACTTGCTACCTCTCCGAACTTCCTTAACGACCCGGGTGCGATCTCGCCTCTTAGTCTCAGATCGATTATTTCATCCAAGGTTCCCTTTCGATAACAATCGTTACCCCATTCCGCCAAATTCACTTGTTCATTCGGCAACCATGGTATGATCACACGTCTTGCACACAAAACCTCGAACAAAACCACTCCAAATGAGTACACATCGGACTTGTCGGTGAGTTGTTGTCGTCGGTAATATTCAGGATCCAAATACCCGACACTACCCTTCACAAGCGTCGTAACGTGCGTATCCGATTCGCCTTTGGAGCCTAGCTTTGACAAACCGAAATCAGAAACCTTAGCCACCCAATTCTCGTCCAACAAGATGTTTTTGGACTTGACATCCCTGTGAATGATTCCTCGTTTCGCACTCGTGTGGAGATAAAGCAACCCTTGGGCTGCGCCGATGCAAATTTGGAGACGTGTTTTCCATGGCAATGGAGGGTTTTCGGTCTTGTAGAGATGTTCTTGTAGAGTACCGTGAGCCATGTAGTCGTAGACTAGTACCATCTCGCCATCTTCGTCGCAGAATCCGATCAGGGAGACTAGATGGGCATGACGTAGTTTTGATAGCATCTTTATTTCGGTTTGGAATTCATGAAACCCTTGGTTCGATGACGGGTTGAGCCGTTTGATGGCGACGGTGGTTTTAGCGTTGTCGATGTAGCCTTTGTACACCTTCCCAAACCCTCCTTTGCCGATGACGCAATTGTCGTTGAATCCACGAGTTGAAACCTTCACTTCTTTAAGGGTAAAACGACGGCAGCGATCTGATGAGAGTGCTGAATGGCAGTTTTCTGTAGATCTAAATTCAATGGAAGTCAGGCCCCAGGATGGCTTGTCGTCGTTGGCGGCACCACGGTGTTTTCGTCGCCTTTGCCGCCATAAAACTACAAGAACTAAAACAAATAACAGGATTAACCCTCCCCCGACACCTCCAATTATCGATGGAGTTTTATTCGGATTCCTTTCCCCGCGAGGTGCCAGTGCCAGGGTTGTTGGGAGCGTTGAACTAAGTTCTGGGTTGGCGCTAGCAAGGCTTCGTGTACTAGCCGTACTCAACTTGAAGGCTTCCAAACCATTCAAATAAGCATCAATATACTCGTGCGAAAACGGAACGTTAGGATGAAGCGCAAGCCACATGTCTCCCTTGCTTTCGCTGCTGTATGGATCTCTGACAAACACTCCGTTATCCTTGAACATGGGATGACCGCTACCTTTACTCCAGCGCAATGGATCAGCCCCCTCTTCAACAATTTGATTATTAATGAAAATCTTAAAAACCATCTGACCACTTGTATGGAGCCTGAGAATGTAATAGAACCCATAATCAACCGGAAGTATACAAGTCTGATTGTAGAGTTCAGACCGATTGCCCATACTCCTATGGGTAGCATAAACTTGCTCAGGTGCGGTATAACTAAGTGTCTCGTTAGTGTACATGATCGAAGTGTTGGTAACAGTCGTTAACCCATACTCTGCACCGAATATGTAATCATCATCTGGTTCCCATGATCGATACATACCTGTGTCACTGTTACGGGATATATGTTTCCCACCTATGTTTAGCCGGTAAACTGTTTCTTAAGCCATGTAGTCAGAAATCCTGAGATCTTTCAATGTGTTTGATTTATTATACAGATTTTCGGGCATTGAAACGATTTCAATTCCGTTGATGAAGGCATATGAGTAGGGTGAGGGTGTAAAGATAACCTTTAAGGTTTGGGTACCTTTTACATAGACAATGAATTCTTTGACAAAGTTGGGAACCGGAGGACCGGTGGGTGTTGCCATATAGGAGGCGACTAGGAAAGCGCTGAAGTTGGTTAAAAGAGTGTAGTCATTTGATGACACAGAGAAAAAAGCTTGGTTCGCTTTGAGGTCGGAGTAGTTGGCAGGATAGAAATAGAGGCGGAGGAATTTGGGCCTTGAGAGATCGAAAACGTGTAGGTAAAGGAAGAAGCGTTAAAGATTTGAGCGGTGGTGTAAGGTGTTCCAGGGACCGAAGGATCTTGGTAGGAAGGCTTGGATGAAAAGGAGGTGGTGGCGATGTTGGCCGACGTGAATTGGGAACCCTCATCGCCAGCCCATCCATTGGCGGCGGAGGATGAACCGCAGGCAAGGAGGATGTGATCGGTGGCTTTGTACGGTTGAGCAGCGGTGGTGAAGAGGAGGAAAGAAAATAGTGGTAAAGTGAAGGTGAACATAGTTGTTAGACCACAGTCTCATTGGATTCAAGATCATCCAAACTGAAGATCGCAATCTGAAGCTAAAGCCGGAAAGTCGACTCTCGATATTAAAGTCTATGTCGTTTGTAATAAATGCCAATGTATTTGTTTATTATTCTAATAGTTAACTTAATATCTAGTTTGATAGATATTAGTTAACTTTGTTAACTTAGTTAGTTATAGTTAGTTATTAGTTAGATATAATATCTATTTGTTAGATATTATTTAAGTTATAATAGTTTTATATTGCAACTTGTAGTTGCAAGTTGTTAGGTTGATAGTGTGTCTTAGAAGCTAGAGATATTATCTGATATCTCAACAACTCTCTTAGAGTAGACAAGATCAGATCACACACAAACACACACTTAAAGGTGTAATAGAGAGAAAACAGAGAACACACATCAATAGCTTGAATCGATCAACCTTGTAACATTTGTTATAATCAATACAGGTTGGTAATCTTATTGTTGTTGTTTCTATAAAACTTGATATTAGTATTGTTGGACCGACAATTGGTATCAGAGTCTGATTAAGATCAAATCAAGTTTTATTTCTGAAAAACGACTCTGTGTTCTTCAAGAAAAATCGATTTTGAGTGTTTAAGTGTTTTAGGTGTTAGAATCGATTAGGTTGTGGTCGATTTACATGCTAGATAGAGTTGTGAGTGTTTGATTTCACTTTTAAGCTTTTATCGAGTTCCATTTTGTGGATTTAGTGGTCAAACAGTCGAGTTTAGAAGTTCACTGTGCCATCAAATTATTTTCGAAAAAGTGTGTTTTAGAGAGATTGAGTGATCACATTCAGTTCTAGAAGTGTTTCTAGACATAAGGGTAGTGTTTGGATTTGCTAATCGTTACAGGAACAGATTTTAGACAAATTTTCGAATTACAGGACGAATAAAGCGCAAAGCAGAGGAAGAACATACGCAAAGTCCAACTTTGCGCTTCCAACCTCAATCGCAAACTTCAACTTTGCGGCTCCCACATCAAACGCAAAGTCCTACTTTGCGCTTCTCAAAGGAAACACAAACCTTACTTTGCGGTTCCATCTTCAATCGCAAACCTTACTTCTCGGGTCCTCAAGCATACGCAAAGTCCACTTCTCGGTTCCTCTAGACACGCAAACCTCAGAAACGCAAACCTCAAGCAATCGTGTTCATCTCTTCAAAAGATCAAGTCAACTTTGTGCTCCCAACTAGAAACGCAAAGCTCAACTTTGCGCAACTCAAGACAAACGCAAACCTCTGTTTGCGCTTCACACTAGACCCGCAAACCTCAGTTTGCGCTTCCCACTAGACCCGTAAACCTCAGTTTACGCTCCTCACTAGACCCGCAAACCTCCATTTGCGTTCCTCATTTGAAACGCAAACCTTCTCAAACTCAAAACCTCTATTCCAGACTTAGAATATTTTTTCTGAGAATTTTTCGAAACTGTAATTGGGTCTTTAATTGTCATAAATTTTTTTCTCTAGGGACCCCCGTGCTAATGCTGCCTAGGTTGACAAAATTTCTTGTGTGATCAAATTTTATCTGTATTTATTTTGGGCTAACGATCATATTCAAGTTTTTCTAATCTTATCAGAATGTCTTCCTATTTTCCAATGTTGAATAAAGGAGAATACGAAAAGTGGAAAAGGAATTTTTTCAGCTTCATAGATGGTGATGAACTGGGTCAAGACATGAGATTATCATTGTCTGAAGGAGCACAACGAAATCATGCTGATTATAGAGCTAGAATTTATCTGATAAAGAGTATTTCTAAAGACATACATGATTTAATGGATATTCCAGTAACTTCAGGGAAAGAGATATGGGACTATCTTGCATTAAACTCTGAATGGATTGTCTTAGACCGAAACGTTTTCTTAGAAGGAAAAGATTTGGAATCTGAGAATAATGAGCTAAAAAGAAAGATTTATGATCTGGAAGCTCAAATACAGAAGCAAGAGTCTGCTGAGAGCAATGAGAAGAAGTCCAAAGATTTGGAGAATGCAAATGCTGAGCTACAAAAGAAAATATCTGAGTTTGAAAAGAAGTTCTCAGATCTGTCAAAGAAGGGTGTGGAGGAGAAGAAGGTGATCGAGCTTCAAAGTTTAATGGTTTCTCAAAAAGTTGAAGACTTTGAGAAAGTAATCATATTGGAAAGAGATCAGTTTTCCAAAGAGAGGAAGGCAAATGATCAAAAGGGTGCTAAGAAGAGATTCGAAGAAGAAAGAAGCATCCTTGAAGCTGCTATTAGGAAGATTAATGCAAAGCTATCTGAATTGTCTAAATTTTCACAAAAAGAGAAGAAAAAGAAGTGTGAGTTTGAGAAGAAGATTGAGCTCCTTATCAAAGAACAAGACAATTATTCTTCAAAGGTAAAAGAGCTTCAAGATATTATTTCAAAGACGGTGGTGGTGACTGAGCGAACGACTCCAGAGTCAAAAATCCACTCACCTAGAAATAATTCAGTTGGTTCTAACAAACCAGCCGCAAGCTCACATCAGAAAACTGCTCTTTTCAAAAGGTCAGTTAAATCTTCTAATCAGATTCATTCTACTAATCTTTTCTATGACAGGAATAGAGACAGTTCAGGTACACAAAGAAAGAGAAGAAGCTTCCAGGAAGAAGCTGAACTGGTCTGGAACAGGAAACCAGTTAAAGAAGAGCTGAAATATAAAAGCTCATGTGTACATATGCAGAATGCCAAGAAGAACAATGCGCTGAAAGGTAAACCTGATTTTGTTTACTCGAGAGATAAATTAATCAGTTTATCAGGTAACAAATTTTATTGTTCTTATTGTCGTACACATGATCCTGTTCACAAGACTAGTGACCATTACTGGTATGGTTCTTACTCAGTAACCCCCATACGAACTGCAACTAACACTTATGGACCCAAATACCAGTGGGTACCAAAGAAAACTAAACCTGTGTTGCAAGCACCTACTGTCAAGGGGGAGTAGGAGAACAAAGGCTTCTAAGTACATCAGCTTAGAACCCGTACTTCAACGAAGAATGGCTTTTGAACACAACAGTTCAAGACCCGCACTTCAAAGATCAAAAGACCTTACTCCGTGCTGAATGAAATTGTACTCCGATACTCCAATGAGGAAATCAACCATTAAGGGGGAGTACATACTTTTATGAAATTTTAAATGCATATCTTTTTCAATGATAAGTTTAAAATGCATAATTTCAGGAGGAGTATAAAAAGGTGATGACTTCTGATTATTTCTAATCAGAACTCGTACTTTAAAAAGTTTTACTGCTTTTTGTCTTTTCAATTTAAGTGAATAAATTTTACTTTGACTTGACATAAGACTTTTGCAGAATTTTTGAGAGAAGCTTACAAGTTCATATGTTTATGACTTAAAGCTTAGCTTCATGAGATGTAAGATCGCATGTAAAAGTACAATCCTTTATCTTAATCTCATAAATGGTTGAAAGAAGGACAACTTTCAATCATTGGAAAACATTGTTTTTAATGTTCAAACCACTTCCCGATTTTTCAACAGATTTTATATTTTGGGAGTGTATTTTAAATGTTTTCATGATCTAAATTGTGCTTTAACTGAATAGTTAAACCAATCTGAGCATCACGTGCATCATAGGAAAACAAGAATCATTGTGCTAGGAATTAACACAACTTCTATGGAATCACCTTAACCAGTGATTTCTACCCAAGAAGTTAATCCTTAGTGATTGAGTGTGAGAAGTAGAAAAGAAATGAGTGTGATTAGAGAAAGCAAAATGTTTAAAAGAAAGAGCGTGTGAGTACAGAGTTAAAAGAATATCACAACTCTGCACCAACTTTTTCTGAGCCGGGTAGCCACCATTCTAGTGATTCACAAATCTTTGGTGATCATTATTGAAACAGGCAACTAACCCATGCCAACTCTTGATCAAACCTCACTATCTACTCATTTTCTTCTTCACAAGAAAGTGTTTCACATTTTCAAATGGGATGCAGCACATTTGCTATCTGATTTTCATTTGAAAAATCTGGATATTGAAAAGAAGGAAGTCTACCCCACATTCGTACTTCAATCATACACATTGAGTCTGTGTTAAACTTACTGTTGTCTTAGTGGTTTACACAATTTTGAGCCAATAAGCAATCATCTGTGCTTAATTCTTTCTAACACAAGCACGAACACACAAGGAATTAGTTTCTTTGTCATAACGTTTATAGAAAGTACCTTTGTGGTGTTTCGATGATTAAATGGAAGCCCTGGGGGAGTCAACATCAAACAGCTCCATTCCAATGTGTATTTGTTACACACAGTGACTTAGTGTTACTGACAGACATGTTAACTGATTCATTAGTTGATTCAGGTGTTACACGACTAATTTGTCTAGATTTGCAAAGATCTAGATGAATCTCTTATGAATTGACGAATCAGGGGCTCTAACCGAAAGATAGACATTTCTTACAAAAAGTTTTGATGAAGTCGTTGCACTTAACATCAAAAAGGGGGAGAATGACTACACAAGAAATGGCAAAGATCACATGTTTCAAGAATCACGTCCACTCTTCAAAAGGGGAGATTGTTAGATTGAAGACATGCTGATTCCAGAGCTAGAGAAAGAGATTGCATCTTCTGAGCTGAAAGAGAAGATCAAATTGCTACATCATTTTCGTAATAATCTTGATCCAAAGGGGGAGATTGTTAGACCACAGTCTCATTGGATTCAAGATCATCCAAACTGAAGATCGCAATCTGAAGCTAAAGCCGGAAAGTCGACTCTCGATATTAAAGTCTATGTCGTTTGTAATAAATGTCAATGTATTTGTTTATTATTGTAATAGTTAACTTAATATCTAGTTTGATAGATATTAGTTAACTTTGTTAACTTAGTTAGTTATTAGTTAGATATAATATCTATTTGTTAGATATTATTTAAGTTATAATAGTTTTATATTGCAACTTGTAGTTGCAAGTTGTTAGGTTGATAGTGTGTCTTAGAAGCTAGAGATATTATCTGATATCTCAACAACTCTCTTAGAGTAGACAAGATCAGATCACACACAAACACACACTTAAAGGTGTAATAGAGAGAAAACAGAGAACACACATCAATAGCTTGAATCGATCAACCTTGTAACATTTGTTATAATCAATACAGGTTGGTAATCCTATTGTTGTTGTTTCTATAAAACTTGATATTAGTATTGTTGGACCGACAATAGTAACGGTGGAAGAGTAGTAGTATGATATTTTGATTGTATCCTTTTAGAGAAGAGTATTAATTCATAGCAAACACCATTTTCTGATTTTTTGAGTAGACTTGGTCCCTTGAGTCCCCACATTGAATTTCCATGCATTTAAATTTTATTTAATTTAAATTCATATATATAGAGAGGGTGTTTTTCATTTGCAAACCAAGCAATTCGTACAAACTTTGTAAACCACTATATTAAAAAACAATAGATATATATTTATGAATGATTATTATGATTCATTAATAATGATTGTGATATAGATGATAAGATTCATTCATTATGATCATGAATTTAGATTAAGGAACATAATAAAATCATATATTTGTTAGACTTAATGAACGGCTAAGATTGGTTTGCATAGTTTGTACTTTGTACGAATTGTTTGGTTTGCAAATGAAACGCGCCTATATATATATAGTATATATATACTATATATATATATATATATATATACGAAGGATCGTGTAAGAAGTTGAGTTATATATATATATATATATATATATAAGGTCAGGTTCAAGGGAAAACCTCAAAAAAAGGGAAAACTAAAAACACCATGGTAGCCCTTCAACTGTACGGTATGCACTTGTGCATACAAGTAATTTGTAACTTGCACACGTGCATAATGCACTTGTGCATAAAACCACAAAAACAACATAATTTACCTGTATACACAAATGCATACTTTCCAGATCAAAGACTACCATAGTGTTCTTCAGTTTTCCCTTTTTTGAGGGTTTCCTTTGAACCTTCCTCTCTCTCTCTCTCTCTCTCTATATATATATATATATATATATATATATGAAGAGGTTCAAATGAGAACTGCTAAATATATGAGAAGTAAAGAAGTGATCTTAGCCATTCATTTGGTCAACATTTGCGGCTTTGACTGAGAAGCACCGGATAATTCATCGCATGATCTACAGAAGAAAGAGTGGTAGTTTCGTAACTTTTACAAATAGACGACAAACAAGTTCATATATGAACCCGTTGATTAGTTCATATGAGAATCGGCTAATTAGTTCATATGTGAATCACAAGGGTTCATATGTGAATTTGTTAATTAGTTCATATGATTCACATATGAACCTCTGGTTAATTAGTTCATATATGAATCAGTTAAAATAGTTCATATGTGAATTATACGGGTTCACATATGAACACAATTCAGATGTGAATCACACGGGTTTACATATGAACCCGTCTACCGCATAATTGTAAAGTTACGAAACTACCCTTTTATTTTTGGCATAGCTGCAAATTTTGATCTGTCAAATTCGATCATGACCGTATGAAGGGCTGAGATTACTTCTCTACTTTTCATATATTTAGCCCTTCTCATTTGAACCTATGAGTATATATACATATATATATATATATATATATATATATATATATATACACACACACATATATATACATATATATATGTATGTGTGTGTGAGAGAGAGAGAGAGATTAGAGGATATTAATGAGATCGTGAAAATTTGTGATAAGAGATTTTTGTCTTTCCCAACCAGTAGGAAAAGTTTAAGAGTAATTTGTATGTTGTCCATTAAACGAGGGTAGATTTGTAATTCTTTAGTTTATGTCTTATCTTTGTTACATTTATTTTTGTTGAAACAAAAAAGTATTTTGCTCCATCTGGTCTCAATCCTTGATTGTCCTTATCTCATGTTGTGTCTAACGTGCGACAGTGAGTTTTTGTCATATGTCTCAATGTCACGCCAAATAAGGAACGATGAGTTTCGTCATGTCCGGTTCATTCCCATGTACCAAATGCAGCCTAAAAATTGTAGCGTTGACTAGACTATAAGAAAGGAAAGTGATATGCTAACTTGATATTTAGGGTAGAAAAGTAGTGATGCTTTCCAAAAGATGATAACCTTCTTATGACTCTAATTGGTTATTGAAAATATAGAAAAAGATAACATGATGTTGATATGTATGAATGTGAGATTGATAGGATGTTTATTTGTTAACAAATTGTTCATTTAAAATAACTCAATATCAAACTTAACCAAATGTGTAATTTTTTTGCAGAAAAGGATTAGAATGCGCCCCCAATTAAGAAGTTTCTTCTTGTTCTCTTTTTGGTCCCAACAATGTAAAATATCATGATATCAACGAACAAATAAATGGTGCCAGTAGATGGAGGCAGTAACTTCGTTATGTTACTAAAACATATTAAAACTCTAATTTTGGTCCTTAAGGTTTAATGAAATCTTTGAAAGTGGGACCTGAACTTTGATAACTCTAGAAGTTGTCCTCGTCGTTCTCATTTTGCTATGAAAGTGGTCCCTGGTCACTAACTTCGTTAATATTCTTTGAGGGACAATTTTGTCTTTTTACACTTGTCTTAATTTTCTTTGATATTTTTTTATTAAATAAATTAAGATACATGTCTGATTGGTCATTGTTGTAAAACTGAAAATAATACACACAAAATTGGCACCCTTAAAATCGTGTATGGGGCTTACATTTTTTTTACACAACAACCACAAATTTTATACCAAAAACCAAAGGCATAAGCCCACCAAGTACATAACAGAACCAAAGTATAAGCAGGAAAGATAACAGAGTAACCAAAGGGCCTTTGGTCTAGCGGTATCGGAGCCTTTGGCCTCCTAGAAGGTCAGGGGTTTAATCCTCACCAAAGGTGAGGAGGGTGTGTGAGTTTATTTGTTATAGTTGCTTTTGCCGTATATGAATATCATATACTTAAAAAAAAAAAAAGATAACAGAGTACTCAAAACCAAACTGCTTGCGCGAAGCAAACATAAATAACGACAACACTACCGAACCACAGGGACGAACGAGGAACTGCTAATCGAAGGATAAGAAGTGTATGGGGCTTACAATGTTTGTCTTATAAGACCAAAGTTCTTGTTTCTTAGTGGCTATCATTTCCCGGCAAACCGACCCTCGACGAAAACACCATTATCAATTTCTTTAAAAGCAACGACCATCAAGATTCGAATCCCTGTTCATTACAAGATGTTCAATGGACGAAGCCCAATTTGCTTCACTACTAGTGTCTTGTCAGTCTCCATCATCTTGATGATGATGACGATGGTTTTGATCAAAGATTGTGAAGGATGGCGGTTGTCGTCGTGGAGTGCAACGGAAGTGGCTTGGCGGAGTGTCAGGTTTCGGAGGTAGAAGAGCTAGAGTTTATGATGGATACTGAAGAACATTGGCCGATTTTGATGACAACATATATTAATTATGATAGTCTAGACCGTCAAACTCCGGCTTGCGTGGATAATTGTGTTGGATCCTAGAAGTACAATGTCAACGGTAGGCCGTGTGGAACATACGATCGTTGCCGCAGTTGATCTAGAGGGGTTTTGGTTCTTATTTGTTGTTTGAATCCTTTTGGAGCTCTTAAATTTCTTGTGAATTAGTATTGTTTTGGTCAGATGAATAGTATGGTTTAAATGAATTCAATATTTCACATAGATGGCTTAGGGGTTGTTTGTTTAAAAAAAAAACTCTTAATGGCTCTTAAGTATGAATCGTTCAGACCTTTTAATATTTAGACTGCTCGTTTTTTTTCTAGTTTTCATAATCTTTTAACTCTTAAATACGCCTGAAATAAGAAGTGGTGACCTAACTTCTTAATGTTGAGATGTAGGCTTCGGCCCATTAAGGGGGAGGCACAGATAGGAGTCGGCCCTAGGCCCTCTACCCTAGTTACCTTAATTAGGAGATTACCCTAATTATGTTTCTCTATATATTAATCTCATTGTACTTGTAAACATTATAATATAAAGAAAACCCTAGTTGCACCCGTAAACTAGCACGATCACCCTGATCGTGTGAACCACGTAAATTCTTGTGTTCTTCTCTTTCTTTCGGTTTGTGTGATTGTGTGTGTAACGTTTAACCCTAACACTTAAAACTTCTTATCACCACCCCAATTCATATGCTTTACTTTCTCTCAAGACGCCTCCAGACGTTATAGAAATATACAGTCTTGTTGATTTAGATTTCAGAATTTAGCACCACCTCTTATTAATCAGAAGTAAAATAAGACTTCAAACTTCAAACCTCTTGAAAAACAAACGGCACCTTAATATGGTTTATGGTTTAATATGTTGTATCAAATGATCATCTTGAAAACCTTTTTTGTATTATAAATCTATAAGGGGTATAAGGGGTCACTTAGAATTCGTTTACCCAACACTTACCCCGGTAAGCACTTACTGGTAATAGCACATTCTTACTATACTTATCAGTAAGATTTTTATCCATTAAAACGGTATCATATGCAACATTTTTACTAAACTTACCGATAATATTTTTACCCACTATCAAGGTTGTTTCGGTTAAAGGCTAGTACACCCCCAAGAATTAACCAATCATAAAGATATGTTCAACAACTAAACATATCCTTCAAGAACGTTTATGCAGATTTCATGAAAAGAAAAAGAAAGAATTAAGAGAGACAAACCATGGAAATATGACATATATATATAGGTTTGTATGTATAACTGATTTAGATAAGGTTAACTAACTTTAAACTTTTTCAAAATCAAATTACCGTGAAAAAACCCGTCAAAAATGGTCAGGAAAACGTCAACAATGGTTTAGGCGACTTTTTGGCGGGTTAACCCGCATTACACACTGTCTTCAAGCACTAAAAAATCTGATTTTATAGAAATCACACACACGCTAGCATGCTATCTTTTGACCGCTTAAAGTATGTGTAATATCCACACAACAAGGCCAAATTATCCTTAGTTCGTTTAATCTCTTAAACAACTCTACAAGTTGTTTAAAGACTATAAACTAAGAAAGAGTTTATTACTCTTCCAATGTGGAACACGGATAAGTCTAAGATGCACATATATATATATATATATATATATATATATATATATATAGGGTCAGGTTCATTTGTTAACCACATTTTTTGTGTTAACTCTATGAACCATTATAAGCCATTGATCATGGAAATCAATGGTTGAGATTGAATATCTTTTAAAAGCCTTAATAAATGCACAATTAACGAAAAATTAAGAGTGAACTATAGTGATAAGGGTATTTTGGGAAAAAATAAATGAAACATTATGTCTTTATTCTCTCTTAATTAATGTTCCTTTCAAAATAATTGTAACCCCGGTTCATTAGTGTTCATTGATCTGCATGTATTTGAACATTATTCTTCCAAAAGAATTGTAACCCCTGGTTCATGCATGTTCATATGAAGAAATATGAACAATATTACTTTTAAATATCATATTCATATGAAGAAATATGAACAATATATTACTTTAAAATATCATATTCATATGAAGAAATATGAACATGAATGAACCACCACCTTACTGTTCATGTGACTCGTTAACAAGTTTTTGTTCATATGCCCAATGGTGAAGTAATGAACAAACATGAACAGGTTGGATGAAAAACTCATGGTCGTATGTATGATCTGATGCTACCCCCTTAAAATATTAGTGTATTTGACTATACCAACTTGTAACACCCTAAAATTCGGGTAATTTTAAAAATTGAAAATTCGGCAATATAACGTTTATAAATAGGGCAAACCACCCAAATATGGGCAAAGCGTGAGCATTTACAAAACCTGCAATAATGCATAGGGAAACGACAACGAACTAATCTAAACTACATCTAGCTAGATTACATTGGTTGTCAACCCAATACCAAAATGAATAATTGTTTTAAATGCTAAAGCTTCCAAAATAACTATCTTCCAAAAATTGCCCTCAAGAGACCACGCTCTTCTCTCAACCCCTCGACGACCCGCCGCTAAGGAAACCTGTTATACACATCATTTGAGAAAAAGTGTTAGGCTTAAAGCCTAGTGAGAACATACAGTTTATATGTAAGACAATAAAAGATATAGTTGCAATAAAGTCGAAACTATTTTCATCAACATCCTTGTAAATGGTTTGAAAAAAAAAGCACATAATGACCTTCCGGTCCAAACGTCATCTTGCGATGATGGGTGTAAGCCCGAATTCCAAGGATTATGGCGAAACACAAAGTAGGCCACTTTCCGAGTTTTGAGATCGTCATACTAGGATCAAGGCCGTGAACACGCCGACTCAAATAAAGATGTGGGGGGATGGCACCCAATGATCCCAGTCATACTCATTCACTAGGATTTACATTTACGACCCACGGCTAGTAACCGGTCCCACATAACCGTACCAAGTTGCCCTCTAGGGTCCAATGTCTCACTAGCTACATACGGGAGTTACCCCCAAATAAAAGTCGACTAAAATACCTATGGATCCATTTGTAATAGTCTAGACTCGTCACAATACACTTGTGACCAACTATAATCAAACATATAGTTCATAAAACTATTTAGTTCCCAACATCACCATCTAATGGTTAACTGCTGATAAGAATCACAAGCCCATATATAAAAACATAAGGCAAACAATCTCAAATCCCAAAATGTTTCTTTACCAAATAAACCTTTCCATCATAGAAACCATTTTATAAAAACATGGATTTCTTTATATTGTAACCATTTGTTTCCTTTCCACAAAATAACCTTTTTCACCAAAGCCCTCATAAAATGTTTAATCGTAACTTGGCTAGAAACCAAAAGTTAAACATTTATTCAACATAATATAACAACAACACATTTGTAGTTCCAAGACATGGATTTAATCATCATTTCACAAAAAGGTGAGAAACCCTAAAAATCTCCTAAAATCACCAAGTTAGGTCAAAACTCATCAACAATAACAATGTAAACAAGGAGATGTTTAGAAGTCAAAATATGCATTTTGATGTGTATAAAGTTTAGTAAAAGGAAGTATGAACTCACATTGGGTTAAACACCAAACCCTAGAAATTTTACTTGATCTCTTGAAGAAGATGACAAGCGAGGAAGAGAGGAGATGAACCCTAGATCCTTCAAACTTGGTTGGTGATGATGATCCCTTGAAATAAATGAGACTTAAATGCACATACCAAACCCTAGGTTCGGTTTTTGGAATAAGGGGAGAGAGAGAGTGTTAGAAGAAATAAATGAAGTGATGAGAGTAAATGAGCCAAAATCCTGTTTTAATCGACCAGACCTCCGCCGGCGAGAGTGCCAGCGAAAGTGACAAGGTGTCACTTCCGCGGAAACTGTACTGCGGGTTCTCACGTAGCGCGGCGATAGTGACAAGCGAAAGTGACGCCTGTCACTCTCGCGAGTCACTCTCGCGGAGATGGTACCGAGCCCAAAATCACTCCAAAACTCAAGCTCTTCGCATGGGTCAGCTAGGGGCTCGAAAGGAATAAGTAACCTAACCAAAAAGCTAGATAAAAGACGATTAGGAGGCCTAAGGAGCACAGGAACTTACATTGCAAAAATTACGAGTGTTACAATCCTCCCCAACTTGGAATTTATTTCGTCCTCAAAATCCCAACTACTCAAACAGGTGAGGATATCTTCGCTTCATATCCTCCTCGGCTTCCCACGTCACATTGGCACCTCGATGATGCTTCCATTGCACTTTGACCATAGTGACTTCTTTATGGCGAAGTTTCTTTGACTTTTTCTCTAAGATAGCTTCGGATTCTTCAACACAACGATTACCTTCGTCCACTCTAATCTCGGAAAGAGGGATAACACTCTCCTCTTCCGCCAAACATTTCCGAAGATAGCAAATATGGAACATGTTGTGGATCCCGTTCATCTCTGGAGGAAGTTCCAACTGATACGCTTGCAAACCCACACGCTTAAGCACTTTAAATGGTCCAAGGAAACGGGGACTCAACTTCACTCGCTTTCTGAACCGAATAATGCCTTTCCATGGCGACACTTTCAACATCACATGATCGCCCACTTGGAATTCCACCGGGCGTCTCTTCTTATCAGCATAGCTCTTTTGCCGATCTTGAGCCGCTTTCAATCTTTCCCAAATGCCTTTGACCTTATCGGTCATTTCTTGTACGATTTTCGGTCCGGCAAATTGCTTCTCTCCTGCCTCAAGCCAACATACGGGAGTTCTACACTTCCGCCCGTACAAGGCTTCGAACGGAGCCATTCCGATACTCGAGTGGTAGCTATTGTTATAAGCAAACTCCACCAAAGGTAGGTGTGAGCCCTAACTACCCCCGAAGTCGATAACGCAAGACCTTAACATGTCTTCTAGCGTTTGGATCTTTCTCTCGCTTTGACCGTCGGTTTGAGGGTGGTATGCCGTACTCAACTTCACGCGCGTACCCAACTCCTTCTGCAAGCCATCCTAAAAATTGGAAGTGAACCGACTGTCACGATCTAAAACAATAGACAAGGGTACTCCATGCCTCGAAACCACCTCATCAATGTAAAGCTTCGCTAACTTGTCCATCGGTAGTGTCTCACGCATGGCCAAGAAATGAGCGCTCTTGGTCAACCGGTCAACTATTACCCATATGGTATCATGACCTCGAAGAGTCTTGGGCAACTTAGTCACGAAGTCCATGGTAATATGCTCCCATTTCCACTCGGGGATCTCCAATGACTGAAGACTCCCATACGGTCATTGGTGCTCGGCCTTTACTTGCAAACATGTCACACAACGCTCTACGTAACGTGCCACGTCAAGCTTCATCACCGGCCACCAATAATGCAGCTTCAAGTCCCGGTACATCTTTGTACTCCATGGATGAATGGAATACTTGGACTTATGCGCATCTTCAAGGAGAAGTTCCTAATTGCCCCCAACCTTGGGCACCCACACACGACCGTTGAACAACTTCACCCCACGACCATCCTCCATTAAGAGCAAACGTTGCTTTTTCATGACTTCATCCTTGAGATTCTCTTCAAACAATGCTTCCCCTTGAGATGTTTTGATCTTTTCAATGAGACTCGACACAAGTTCCATTCTGGAGAGGGTGGCCCGAATGCTCCCGCTATAGTCCTTCCGACTCAACGCATCGGCCACTACGTTTGCCTTACCGAGATGGTAAAGCAACTCACAATCATAGTCCTTCAGTAACTCAAGCCACCGCCTTTGTCTCATATTCAACTATTTCTGATCAAAGACATACTTCAAACTCTTATGATCTGTGTACAAAGTACACTTTGTGCCATAGAGGTAGTGTCGCCAAAGCTTCATGGCGAACACCACCGCCGCCAACTCTAGATCATGGGTAGGATAATTCTTTTCGTGAATCTTGAGCTGCCGCGATGCGTAAGCGATTACCTTGCCTCTTTGCATCAACACACAGCCTAAACCCATCTTCGAAGCGTCGCTATATACCACGAAGTCTTTCGACCCTTCGGGTAATGACAAGATTGGAGATTCACACAACTTCTTTTGTAAAGTCTGGAACGCATTCTCTTGCGTTTCGGTCCAAACGAACTTCACATTCTTTCTAGTCAAGGCCGTTGAGGAAGATGCAACCTTGGAGAAGTCTTGTATGAATCTATGATAATAGCCCGCCATACCCAAGAAACTTCGGATTTCGGACGGACTCTTGGGAGGTTCCCAATTCATCATTGCTTCAATCTTGGAGGGGTCCACCTTCACTCCGTCTCGAGTGACAATGTGACCCAAGAATTGAACCTCTTCAAGCCAAAAGTCGCACTTGGAAAATTTGTCATACAACCTCTCCTTTCTCAACACTTCTAGAACTTCGCGTAGGTGTTCCTCATGTTCTGTCTCACTCTTGGAATACACGAGTATGTCATCAATGAATACAATGACCGATTTGTCGAGGAATGGTCGGCACACTCTGTTGGGAACTGAAGATTTGCTTAAGTATGATTACTACTGCCAGTACATCATGGTTACTACTGCTGAGACAGATTACTACTGCTAGGCCAGATTAATACTGCTTGAAGAAGTTAATACTGCTGAGCACAGTTACTACTGCTAGTGAAGATGGAGAAGATTAATATTGCTCAGAGTGTTAATGCTGTTGTGTCTTAATACTCCTTATGTGATAATCATGGGAAGATGCACAGATCATGGAAGTTTGAAGATAAACATGGAAGGCTGAAGATAACTATGGTATTGGTGCTGAAGATCAATTGTATTTTGATAATTATCTTGTACTTAGTCTTGTATATATAGCATAGAAGTTTTTGATAGAATTACATTATTATTCTAAGTTTTTATTTTAGAGAGAGAATTAACCTCAAGGTTTACAATCCTAGTTCTAGAGAAGTAGAATTCGTCTTGGTGAGCATGTTCATCAAGATTGAGGTTTTGTGTGAAAGCTTGTAACTTTAATCATTTAATAAAGTTTACAAGTTGTGATTTCTATTTCACTGTTCCATTGGTAGTTTGAATATTAAAGTGTTTTTCCGCAACTTCTTTAATATTGTTTCTGAGTTATATTATTCTTGTTAAGAATTAGATTCTGACAAGTGGTATCAGAGCCTTGATAAACTCAGAAAAACAACAATCATCATAGACGGTTCAAGTGATAGCGCTCTGGTCTCAAAGGTTCCAATGCTCAGATCTAATGAGTTTGACATGTGGAAGATTAGGATCATGCAATACATTCTTCTCACAGATTACTCCATGTGGGACATCATTGAGAATGGCCCATCTGATGAAGGAAAGATTGGTGCAGATGGAAAAAGAATCCCACCAAAGACGGATGCAGAAAGGAAGATAACGCAGACATAGATGAAAGCCTTAAGCACACTGCTCTTGGCTATTCCCAATGAGTTTCAACACCAATTCTGCAATTGCACTGATGCACAGATGCTTTGGAATGCTCTAGAGAAGAGATTCTCTTGTACCAAAAGTACCAAGAGAAATCAGAAGGCAATATTGAAGCAACTGTATGAAAACTTCATATCAACTAAGAATTAGTCCATGACTCAAACTTTTGACAGGTTTAACAAGCTAATTGGTGAGTTAGCTACTGTTGGAGTACAAATGGAACAAGATGATGTCAATCGAAAGTTCCTCAGATCTCTTGGAGAAGAATGGACCATGTACACTGTTTCATTTAGACAGAATGACAAATTGGAAGAAAAGGAACTGGATGATATGTACAATGATCTGAGAGTGTTTGAATCTGAGGTGGAAGCAAAGAAGAAGCCTACTGGATATATTCATAATGTTGCACTCCTATCAGCATCAACTGATTCTACTTCTAACCCTGAATCAGTTAATGCTGCTAGTGGAGTAAATCAAGAAAAAGGCAATGAATCTGTGTATGAAGCCTTTCTTTCCAGCCATGGTAACTCTTCTTTAATCAATGATGACTTGGAACAGCTTCATCCTGATGATCTTGAAGAGATGGATATTAAATGGCAGATGGCCATGCTTTCTATGAGGGTGATGAAGTTCATCAAAAGAACTGGGAGGAACAACTTCTCCCAAAGAAGAGAAGATGGAGCAGGCTTTGATAAGTCAAAGGTGGAGTACTACAAGTGTCATATGAAGGGACACTTTGCCAGGGAATGCAGAAGTGGAGTGTCTCACAACAACCACCAACAAGCTCAGACTGGAAGCTTCAACCAGAACATAAACTCTGCTTAAGCTCTTGTTTCTCAACAAGGAATGGGGTTTGAGTGGAATGATCAAGCAGAAGAGGTCATTCAAAATCAAGCTCTCATGGCAGAAGTATCAGATCTCCCAACTGAGGTACTTTCTAATCTATGTTCTCAAACTTGCATAGACACTGTTAAAAGGTACATGGATCACAACCAGAGTATGAGTGATGACCTTAAGAGGTTAGAAAAGGATAGAAAAGACTAAGTGAAAATTGTTGAGAGGTTTGAGGAACAAATTAAAGGTTTCCAAGACAATGAACTTCAACACACATATGATACAAATTACTGGAAGTGGGAGAAAAATGATCTAGAAATCCAACTGACAAAGTCTAAAGAGGAGAATGAAAAGTTGAGAGGAGAGCTAGCAAAGGTTAAGCTGGATGTGGAAAAGTTTTCATATGCTTCTAAAGCCATGGATTCAATTCTAAAGGTCCAAATCCATGATAAGCTTAGACCAGGAATTGGATACAATACCACACCACCACCATACAACAACAACTACATCCCTCCTAAATCAGACTTGCTAGAGACCAAGGATAGGAAGGACTTGCATGAGGGAGCCACTAAGATAGATCTTTTAGATGAAGTAGTTGTTGAGGACAAGACTGAGAAAGAAGCTGGTAAGAGTAAGGATAAAACTGTGAGTGGTGAGATTCCCTTAGAAAATAACATTATTACCAATGAGGGTTGTGGAAGAGATTGGGTCAAATCTAAGGAAGTAGAGAAGACTGAGGGAAAGTCTAAAAAGGTCCATTACAAGCAGACTACAGTTGTGAATCCTGATCTTTGCAAACAGTGTGCATGTAATAAGTCTGAGCCTCTAAAACATGATAAAATGAGGGGCAATCAAAGAAATTGGAATAATCAGTGGGCTCAGAAACAAGGAGTTGATCTGAGTAGAACCATCAGACCAAAACCTTGTTTCATATGTGGCAAAATGAGCCATCTGGCCAAGCACTATTATTTTAATCCTATTAACCAAAGGATAAATTTTCAAAGATCTGTGCAAAAACCCTTTGGTTATAGGAAGGATGAAAGGAACCATGTGGCTAAGAAACCTGTTAAATCTAAAAGCCACATGAAGAAAAAGACTGTAAAAGAGAGTGTCAAGATGTGGGTTCCCAAAAGCACTAAAACTGTTAGTACTACTACCACAAATAGTGCTGCTGACAAAGATAGTGCTGCTAGAAGCAATACTGCTGCTAGCAATGTTAGTGCTGCTAAGAGTATTAGTACTTCTAAAACTAACATTGTTAGTACTTCTTCAAGTGTTAATACTGCTAACTCTGTTAGTGCTTCTAACAAGGTTACTATTGCTAAACCTGTTAGTGTTGCTAACTCTGTTAGTACTTCTAAAGTTAGTACTGCTTCTAGTGTCTGTGCTTCTAGACCAATCATCTTGACAAAGTACTCCAATACAGAGGATTCTAAATTTAAAAATCTCATTCAAAAGGAATGTAAGTATTTTGATGAGAAAGGGAGGCCTAATACCACTTTGGCTTGGGTTCCCAATCAATACTAATTGATTTATCTTATGTGCAGGGCAACTAGCAGCTCAAGGGAAAGAGCATCTTCCATGTTGATAGTGGTTGCTCTAGGCACATGACAGGGAACATGACTTGCCTCAAAAATTTCAAGAAAATTGATGGAGGGCATGTTGCCTTTGGTAATACTCCAGATGGAGGTAAGATTAGTGGTAAGGGAGATGTAACAAAAGGTAAGATAACCTTTGAAGATGTTTTCTATGTTGAGCAGTTAAGGTACAACCTGTTAAGTGTATCACAGGTTTGTGACAAAAAGCATAGTATATTATTCACTGATTCAGAATGCATTATCCTTGCTCTTGGGTTCAAGCTAGTTGATGAAAAGATGATACTACTAAGAACTCCTAGGAAGGATAATGTCTATTGTTTGGATATGGAAAATGTTTCAACTGATTCATCCCTAAACTGTCTTGTTTCAAAAGCCTCTTTGGATGAATCATCACTTTGGCACAGAAGGATGTGTCACATGAACTTTAAAACAATGAATAAACTTGTTAAAAACAACCTTGTAAGAGGTCTGCCTTCAAAAGTCTTTTCATGTGATGATCATTGTGTTGCTTGTCTCAAAGGCAAACAACACAAAACTTCTCATAAGTCCAAAGAGTTGAACACAATTTCTTCTTCTCTTCAGTTGTTGCATATGGATCTGTTTGGTCCTACAAATGTCATGAGTATAGGTAAGAAATCATACTGCTTAGTTATTGTTGATGATTACTCTAGATTTACTTGGGTGTATTTTCTAAGGACTAAGGATGAGACAAGTGGACTGATCAAATCCTTTATTCTAAGAATTGAAAACAAAACAAATCAAAAGGTAAAAGTCATTAGGTCAGATAATGGTACTGAATTTAAAAACCTTGACCTAAACACCTTTTGTGAGGAAAAAGGAATTGAGAGACAATACAGTACCCCTAGGACTCCACAACAAAATGGTGTTGCTGAGAGAAGGAATAGGACACTGATTGAAGCTGCTAGATCTCTTTTAGATGATTCAAAACTTCCAATTACTTTCTGGGCTGAAGCAGTTAATACTGCTTGCTATGTCCAAAACAGAGTTCTATTAGTCAAGCCTAAGAACAAGACACCATATGAGCTTTTAAATAAAAGAAAACCATTTATTGGATTTTTCAAACCTTTTGGGTGTCCTTGTACCATTCTCAATACCAAAACTCACTTAGGAAAGTTTGATAGCAAAGCAAATGATGGTTTTCTTGTTGGTTACTCATCTCAGAGTAAGGCCTACAGAGTATTTAATTCTTCTTCTAGAATAATTGAGGAAAGTGACAATGTCAGATGCAATGAGAACACACCAAATCCTATTGGATCAGGTCCTCAGTGGTTATTTGACATTGATTCACTAACTAACTCTTTGGGTTTCAGTAGTAATGATCATGCAGGTTCAGGAAGTGGAGGATCAGGGGATGAACAAGTACAAGATATTATTCCTCAGTATGTGATCTTTCCCATACCTACAATGGAACCTGTTGAAATATGTGAAAAGGAGACTGTTACTGAGCCAATTCCGAGTGAAGAAGAAAGAAGAGATGAGGAGAATCCAGAGCATGAAGAGCCAGAAGTAGCTGATGAGATCCCCTCAGCTGACTTAAATGATTCCAATTTAGATGTGGGAATTAATGAAGAACCTAGTCATCTGACAAGAACTCAGAAGAATCATCCTCCTTAGCTGGTAATAGGAGACATCACTTCTCCTATGATTACTAGGAATCAAAGCAGACTTCAAGATCTGCAGGATCAGCAGCATACAGTACTCTCTTGCTTTCTATCTCAGATTGAGCCTAAGAAGGCTTATGATGCAATGAAAGATTCAAGTTGGATAGAAGCCATGCAAGAAGAGTTACTACAGTTTAAATTGCAAGATGTTTGGGACTTGGTGGACCTTCCAAAAGGTCATAGAGCAATTGGCACCAAGTGGATTTTCAGAAATAAAAAGGATGAGAGAGGAATAGTAATCAGGAACAAAGCAAGGCTAGTGGCACAAGGGTACACTCAAGAAGAAGGCATAGACTATGAGGAAGTCTTTGCTCCAGTTGCAAGGGTAGAGGCAATTAGGCTGTTTCTAGCCTATGCCTCATATATGAAGTTCAAGGTATATCAGATGGATGTAAAAAGTGCCTTTCTATATGGAACAATTGATGAAGAAGTATATGTCTGTCAGCCCCCTGGATTTGAAAATCATCATATCCTGACAGAGTATACAAACTTAAGAAAGCACTCTATGGTCTACATCAAGCCCCAAGAGCATGGTATGATACTCTGTCTACCTATCTTTTGGAAAATGGGTTTGAAAGGGGAATCATTGACAAGACCCTTTTCATTAAAAGAAGTAAGAAGGACACTCTACTTGTTCAGATCTATGTGGATGACATCATATTTGGATCCACAAAAGATCAGATGTGCAGAGACTTTGAAAAATTGATGCACAAGAGCTTCAAAATGAGTTCAATGGGTGAACTAACTTTCTTCCTTGGGCTTCAAGTGAAACAGCAAAAAGATGGGATTTTCATAAGCCAATCAAAGTATGTGAAAGACATCCTGGATAAGTATGGTTTATCAGACTCAAAGCCAGCAAGCACACCAATGGAAACACACAAACAGATCACTGTTGATCTTGAGGGGGAGGATGTTGATGTCCATCTTTATAGATCAATGATTGGATCTCTCATGTATCTCACAGCCTCAAGACCAGATATCATGTTTCCAGTATGTGTGTGTGCCAGATTCCAAGTCAAGCCAAAAGAGTCACATCTTCAAGCAGTAAAAAGGATTTTCAGATACTTAAGAGGGCAACCTAGATTAGGTCTTTGGTATCCTTATGAATCCACTTTTGACTTGATTGCATATTCAGACAGTGACTTGGGTGGTGCTAACATGGATAGAAAGTCTACTTCAGGAGGATGTCAGCTTTTGGGTGCAAGACTAGTATCTTGGCAGTGTAAGAAGCTGAGTACATTGCTGCTGCAAGTTGCTGCTCTCGGGTTCTATGGATTCAGAATCAAATGTTGGACTATGGGGTAACCTTTCTGCACACTCCAATCTTCTTAGACAATAGCAGTGCTATTAGCATTGTTAACAATCCAGTCAAGCACTCCAAAACAAAGCACATTGAAATCAGGTATCACTTTATTAGAGACTGCAATGAAAAGAAGCTTATTCAATTTGCTAAAGTTCATACTGATAACCAGTTTGCTGATCTATTCACTAAAGCTTTTGATGTGGGTAGATTCACTTTCATGGTCACAAGTGTGGGCATGATCAACTCTGACTGAGCTCATGTTTAAAAAGTGTTTGTATACCTGTTATTTGTCTATTTTTGGTGCTACTAATCATCTTTCTCAGGAAGTTTATTGCTTTGCTCAGACTAACACAAGCTTCAACAGTGTAAGTGTAGTTAATGCTGCCAGTGCAGTTTTAATGTTGCCAGTGCAAAGTTACTACTGCAGGTTCATTATTACTGCTGCTAGTCTGAATTACTACTTCAGGTCTCAGTTAATACTGCTAGTTAGTTACTACTGCTAGTTGGTTAATACTGCTCTCAGTTAATACTGCTAGTTAGTTAATACTGCTAGTTGGTTAATACTGCTCTCAGTTAATACTGCTAGTTAGTTAATATTGCTAGTTGGTTAATATTGCTCTCAGTTAATACTGCTTCTTTCCCGAATACTATAAATACCCTTTTTGCCCGCCTAAAAGCTCATAACGACTCTTTGAATACTGTTCATCTTCTCTCTAACTCTTTTCTCTCAAGCAACAAGTGTTTCAGTCAAGAATCATCAAGCTCGATAGCATTAATGGCGTTTATTGATGAACACAATGAGATCGCAATGCTTCAAAAGCCCAAGCAGGCTACTGGATTTCATCAAATCGTTGATTTTCTCAAGTCCAGTCACATAGCCTATGCTCTTACAGTGTCACCATCAATCTACATCGAGCACCAGAAGCAATTTTGGGCCAATGCCACCGTTGTTACTGAAAACGGTATGCAGATTATCAAGACAAGGGTATGTGACAAACCCTTGATAGTCTCTGAAGAGGTCATTCGCATCAGTCTACGTCTAGACGATGCCTCTGGTATTACCTCTATCCCTAATGAGGACTTGTTTTCCAATCTCACAAGAATGGGGTATGGAGGCCCACTAGGGTGTTCAAATTTTCAAAAGCTAAATTTTCTCCCCAATGGCGTTTCTTTGTCCATACTCTTATGCACTATATTTCTAGAAAAACTACTGGATGGAGTGAGTTCAGTAGTACCATTGCTTATGCTTTGGTCTGCTTGTCCACTGCCAGAAAGTATAATTTCTCGCAAATGATTTTCAATGACCTTGTGTCAAACTTGGAAAATAAAAAGAGTTTCTATATGTATCCAAGATTTGTCCAGGCAGTTATCACCACTGAATTGACGGATATACCTCAGTTTAATGGGGTATATGTACCTAAAATCCCTAAGGGCAAGGTCTTTTCAAATATGAAAAGATCTGCCAAGGACTCGGAAGGAGTTGACACCCCATTGTTCTCTACAATGATGGTGGTGTCCCACAACCAAGAAGGTATGGCATCAGGGTCAAGGCCCTCACTAGACCATCCCACTGATAGCCAAACCCAACCTTTATCCACTATTTCAATCCCTCAGTCCCTTCTTCAAAAGCCAACTTCACCTATCACACATACCTATATAAGGAAAAAGGTTAAGAAGGTTCCTTCCCTTCTTGTACCTTCACCCTCAAAGCCTTTAAGCCCTCTAATGGAGAATTCTCCATTAGAGAATATCTATAGGGAAACCATAGGGGTGTCTCCCAACCCCAAGAAGGTGCTCACTAAGGAGATGCATGAGCATGTGGGTGAGAAGGTTGCCACTACTCCTGCTAGCACAGAGGAGGCCAGTGGTAACATCAATAAGACCTTCCCCATGGCAACTTTGGGTGAAAAATCATTCAAAGGTCCCAGGTGCCAAGAAACCAAGGGGGTAGATGGTGCTTCTGCTAGGCAGAAGACCTCTACTACTAAAAGATCCAAGGATCCTCCAAGGGTGGTAAAAACACCCAAAGGAGGTGAGGACAGATATAACTATCAAGAATTGATGGATACTATGGGAAACATTAACCTGGATGTCATCAAACAGGGAGTAGATATAGAAGAGATGAAATTGGTAATTCTGTCTCAACAAGTGCAGATTACCAAATTGAAGAAGCTAGTGAAGAAGTTGGTACAGAAAAAGAAAAGAAAACAGTATGTCCTGAAGAAGAGGGGAGATGCTTTCAAAAAGGGGGAGAAACAAGATGAAGGGGAAAAACTCAGTCCTAGTGGTATGGAAGCTCAGTTTGAGGGGGAGCTGAATAAGGAAGAAGAAAGTAGTAAAGCAGTTGAAACTGTTAACCTAGCAACAGAAAAAGCAAAAGAAGCAGAAACCTCACCAACAGCAGTAACTACACCAGAAGTAGTAACAACAGCAGCAGTAACTACACCAGAAGTAGTAAAACCAGCAGCAGTAACAGAAAAGG
Organism: Arctium minus; assembly: GCA_954870635.1. Classification (NCBI taxonomy): domain Eukaryota; kingdom Viridiplantae; phylum Streptophyta; class Magnoliopsida; order Asterales; family Asteraceae; genus Arctium; species Arctium minus. The sequence goes on from OX941092.1 coordinate 7,297,447, forward strand.
TAGCAACAGAAACAGGGCTATCCATGGAGGAGTTAGAGATTGCAGAAACCTTGATCAAAGCTAAGAATGACACTCCCAAAGCCACTCAAAAGGCCAAGGGAGTGGTCATTAAAGAAGGAGATCTTGAGCAGAAAAGAACAAGACAGATCAGTGAGGCAGAATTGAAGAGGAAAGGAAAGGCAAAGGTGGATGAATCTGCAAAGCCACCAAAGAAACTGAAACAGATTGAACAAGATGAGGAATTGGCAAAGAAGCTGCAGGCTGAGCTACAACAAGAAGAAGAGACTCAACAGGCCAAAGATAGGCAGATTGCTCTAGATCTGTCTACTAAGTTGAATGAGGAGTATCAAAAGAGCCTGAAAACTGCAGATGAGGCCAAGAAAAGATCAGTGAAAGCAACCAAGCACAGAATGTCTGTAAAGACTCAGAAAAGACAACCCTCTAAGACCTATTTGGCCAATCAAGAAAGGAGAAAGATGATAAACTTCCTGAAAGGAGCTCTTGGAGTTCCTGAAGGAATGTTTACTAACATGGCCTATGGTAGGATAGAGGAGTTGTATTCAAAGGAGATGGCAAAGCTTCAAGGGGATTCCACTTAAAGGAAAGAAGCTGAAAGGAGGATGAAAGAGAGGCATGATCTCAATATCCAACAACCCTTCCCTGAGAGTGAGGAAACCACTCCTTCAAAGGATTTGCATGAAGAAAAGAAGGAAGAACCTGTTGCTGTGGAAGTTAAAACTGTAAAGAGAGTGAAAACTCTAGCCTCCAAGAAAAAGTCCAAAAAGCCAAGGGTTGAAGAAGCAGAAAAAGAGGCAGAACCATCTGTTGCAGGTCATACAGAGCAATCAAGTCAAAGTGCACAACAACCAAGTCAATCTAATGTGCATTTTGAGCTTTACATGACTGTAACAGATGATGAACCAGCACAAGTTGATCCCATTTCTATGAAAGCACCTGAAATCATCTTTTGGGATATCCTGGAAGATCAAAGAAAGAAATACTTCAGGATTAAGAGGATGGGAGACATATATGAGGTGTACTCTACTTGGGGAAGAATCATCAGAAGTTGTTCAAGATCAGATCTAGAAGAGATGTTCAAGGTTGGAATGAGTCTGTATGAAAAAGAGCTAACAGGAGAAGAAAGGAGCTTAATCAGATTAGCCATGGAGTACTTATGTATGATGTTTGATCCTAGCAAAGTTCGACATGTTGTCAGAGATTTGCATCTAGAGAATAAACTCCAAAGAATAGAAAACTGGATGATATTTGAAAGGTGTGGAGTCTATGTCATCACTGTAGACAGAGCTTATCATGAGTACTACTTGGTTGATAAGATCTATGATCACAGCAAGGGTAAACTGCAAGCAATGTTGAATGCCAAGCTTACATGTTCAAAGGATTCAGAAATGGCAAAGATTGTGGTAAGCAGGATCATCAATCAAAGCTTGGGTTTGGATCCTAATCTAGGGGTGTAAACTTAGGTTTTGAAAGCATCTTGAAGACCATATCTGAAGAACTTGACTTCTCTTCCTAAAAGTCAAGTTAGGGGGAGATTGTTGGGAACTAAAGATTTGCTTAAGTATGATTACTACTGCCAGTACATCATGGTTACTACTGCTTAGACAAATTACTACTGCTAAGCCAGATTAATACTGCTTGAAGAAGTTAATACTGCTGAGCATAGTTACTACTGCTAGTGAAGATGGAGAAGATTAATACTGCTCAAAGTGTTAATGCTGCTGTGTCTTAATACTGCTTATGTGATAATCATGGGAAGATGCGCAGATCATGGAAGTTTGAAGATAAACATGGAAGGCTGAAGATAATTATGGTATTGGTGTTGAAGATCAATTGTATTTTGATAATTATCTTGTACTTAGTCTTGTATATATAGCATAGAAGTTTTTGATAGAATTATCAATTGTTTTTCACTATTCCATTGGTAGTTTGAATATTAAAGTGTTTTTCCGCAACTTCTTTAATATTGTTTCTGAGTTATATTATTCTTGTTAAGAATTAGATCCTGACACACTCTATTCATCAAATCCATAAACACCGTCAGTGCGTTAGTTAGACCAAACGGCATCACAAGGAATTCGTAATGGCCGTAACGCGTTCTAAAAGCCGTCTTCGGAACGTCTTCCTCTCTCACCTTCACTTGGTGATATCCCGAGCGCAAATCGATCTTCGAGAAACAACCTGCTCCTTGGAGTTGGTCGAATAAGTCGTCGATCCTCGGGAGTGGATACTTATTCTTTACTGTGGCCTTATTTAGTTCACGATAATCGATTCACATTCTCATTGTGCCATCCTTCTTCTTGACAAACAAGACCGAAGCTCCCCAAGGTGACGAGATCGGTCTTACAAATCCCTTCTCTAGGAGTTCTTGGAGTTGAGCCATCATTTCTTACATCTCCGATGGCGCCAACCGGTAAGGAGCTCGCGCAATTAGAGCCGCCCCTGGTATAAGATCAATCCGGAACTCCACTTGACGATCGAGTGGCAAACCGGGCAAATCATTCGGAAAGACATCGGAAAATTCGCGCACCACCTTTACGTCCTCGAGCTTCTTCTTCTCGAGTTTCGCGTCTATCACATAAGCTAGAAAGGACGGATATCCCTTCACCAAACACTTTCGTGCCTTAGCCATGGTGATAACCGCCACATCACCCTTCCTTCTCTCGCCATACACTACCACCATGTCACCATCCGATAAAGGGAGTCAGATTAGTTTCTTGGAGCATAAGATTTCGGCATGGTTGTCTGCCAACCAATCCATGCCGACCACTACGTCGAAACCACCAATGACCATTGGCATCAAACTAATCAAAAACTCCTTTCCTTCGATACTAAGGGTACAATCTTTCAAGACGTCACGGATTAACACTTGACTACCATTAGCTATTTCTACCACTAAAGCTTTCTCTAGACTGTTAGTGGGCATGACAAGTTTTTCACGAAACGAATCAGATATGAAAGAGAAGCTGGCACCCGAATCAAATAGCACACTAGCAGGTACGGAGTTCAGGAGAAACGTACCCGATACAACATCAGCGGATGCCTTGGCCTCTTCGGCCGTCATCTGGAAGGCTCGGCCAGGAACTCGGGAAGGGTTCTTTCTCTTCCCCGGTGTGTTCCCTGCCCTCCACTTTGGGCAATCCTTTCGGAAATGCCCCGAAATCTTGCACTCAAAGCAAACAATCCCTTTGATCGGACAGTCTTTAACAAGATGTCCGACCTTACCGCACTTGGCACAAGAAATGGAACTAGAATTACAGTTGCCGAAATGCTTGCTCTTACATCTTTGGCACCATCGTGCCTCCTGTTGGTTGCTGGAACTCCTATTCCCAACAAACGGTTGATTCCTCCTAGGAGGTTCATAATTGATTTCCCACTTTCTCTTGTCCCTAACCACAACTGATTTCTCCGCCTTGCTCCTCGCAAAGATTTCCTCCATGAATTGAGCTTCCTCAATCGTCTCACGAAGATTGGAAGCCTTGGAGTTGTGGACCATGGACAACATGTCCGCCGGCAGGCCATTGAGGTAGGCCTTTATCTTCTCTTTCTCTGTTGGGGCCACGTGCCCCACCAAATCAAGCTTCTCCATGAATTGACGGGTGTACTCCCTCACTGTCAAGTTCCCCTTTACCAGAGATCGAAACTCCTTTTCGATGCGGTCCATAGATCTTTCGCTGCAGAATTCTTCCATGAGTTTCCTTTTAAACTCGACCCAAGACAACTGAGCCAAAACGGTAGAAGAGAGAGTGGATTGAGTAACATTCCTCCAGGTGAGCGCCGAGTCTCTCAGCAGGTGGGTACCAAAACGTACCCTCTGATCGTCTCCATATTCAGCGGAGCCGAAAGCTTGCTCGACAGCTCTAATTCACTTCACACACAAGACAGGGTCGTCAGAACCAGAGAACTCTGGCGGCCCGCAACCACAACTCTGTGCTCTTCCGTTCGGATACCCGGACCGGTGCCACCAGAACCAACCACAACGTTCTCAGCAACCGCCTCATTTCTCTTGAGGTTGGCATCGCGATCCTCCAACATCTTCATGAACGCTTCTTGCTGCTTTTCCATCGCCGTCGATACCAATTGCATGATGCTGGCCATCATGTCGGTTTGAGGGTTCGCGTCCTGAACCACCGGGTTTGTGAATGCCAACTCCACTCTCGGCACTTGTTCCACCTCACCCGTGAATATAGGTGGCATACCCGGAGGGATGACGGTCGCTGCCCGAACTATTGGATTCCGCTCAGGCGAACTATCTCACGCAAATCCCCATCGGCTAACGGTCGACTACGAGTGTTCACCATACGAGAATAATGGTTGCCACACACGCACGAGAAAGAGTAAGAAAGAGGTTAACGGAATTGAACACGAAATAAACGTACCACTATATCTACCAAATGTCATAACATTAGAAAGCCAAGCACACTCACGTAAAATCTCCTCATGATAACATTAGCTAAGTGAGATTATGAACATATAACACATAAGGGTTCTTGTTACCATCATCACAACGCTTGATGAACATAATTTCCGTCGACTCTAAGACTAACCCATCTTAGAAGTTCTACCCGACTCACAAATCATTGCCTAACATACTCAGTCTAAGTCTAGACATCTTACATTCATGCCTAGTTCACTTAAACTAGAGCTCTGATACCAACTTGTAACACCCTAAAATTCGGGTAATTTTAAAAATTGAAAATTCGGCAATATAACGTTTATAAATAGGGCAAACCACCCAAATATGGGCAAAGCGTGAGCATTTACAAAACCTGCAATAATGCATAGGGAAATGACAACGAACTGATCTAAACTACATCTAGCTAGATTACATTGGTTGTCAACCCAATACCAAAATGAATAATTGTTTTAAATGCTAAAGCTTCCAAAATAACTATCTTCCAAAAATTGCCCTCAAGAGACCACGCTCTTCTCTCAACCCCTCGACGACCCGCCGCTAAGGAAACCTGTTATACACATCATTTGAGAAAAAGTGTTAGGCTTAAAGCCTAGTGAGAACATACAGTTTATATGTAAGACAATAAAAGATATAGTTGCAATAAAGTCGAAACTATTTTCATCAACATCCTTGTAAATGGTTTGAAAAAAAAACACATAATGACCTTCCGGTCCAAACTTCATCTTGCGATGATGGGTGTTGTTGGTCCCGAAGGTGCTTAACAAGTTTGTAGAAGGGGGGGGGGGTTGAATACAAACACAGAAATTAAAGTTTAATAAATTGTTTATTGATAAATCAAAATACAATTTACAAGTTTGTTGCGGAATAAGATTAAGACAGACTCAATCTAAACAAACTTAAGAAACACTAAGATGGTTGCACAAGAAATTCAGAGAATGGGGGATTTTTAGAGAGATAGAAAACAAGGGTTTCTATTTTGGAGTTCAAGGATTGAGCACACCTTCAGATGAAGGAGTGAGCTTCCTATTTATACCCTATGCATTAAATGCATGGCAGGGTACTTTACACGTGGCATTCATAGATTGGCTTTGGTAGTCTCACTTTTGGAGACATGCTTTTGGCCACTTTATGAACAGTGTAGTTGACAGAGTTGGTGTACGATTTGTGGCAGAGACTTGTCCGTTCTGACACATCGTACTGGTTGTGCAAGGTAAGACAAAAGAAAACTTGAGGCATAAGCTTTGTGATCGTTGATCGCTGAGTATCTCTTCTTCCAGAGATAAAGAAGTTCAGCTATCGCTGAAGCTTTTCCTCAGGCTTCTTCGCGTAAGTAGATTTGTCTGGTCTTCGCTGATATCCGCATCAGGTCACTAGTAGACTTATCTATTGTTCAGTGGCTTCGTCTTCGATTCAGCTATGAACTATGTTGACGCGAGACTTGTCTTCAGGGATTACGTTAACTGTGTTACATAGGAAACTATCAGTGATAACTGAACAGACTCAGTTTGATCGCTGAAAGTGAAACACTAATACATATTAAATGTTTACAGAAAGGTCATCAGCGATAACTGAACAGACTCAGTCTGATCGCTGATGATGAAACACTAATACATATAATAACGTAATTTTCACTAAGTATAAAAGAGGGTCGTTATCAAATCACTGAGAGAGTTTGGATCAACAATCTCCCCCTATTTGATAATGACAAAGTAACAAAAGAAAATTACTTTTTAATTCAAAATATAGGAATAACAAGGACTCATAGAATGCATGTCCCAATTACTATTTTGAGGGATCTTTTACAGTACTGATAGGGTTAAGTACATCACTGCAATTTTCATTTAATTCAGGGATAGAATTACAAGATATGAAAATCATAAGTACAAGTGACTAACTAACTACTGTAAGTATAACTAACAGATTACAGATAAGAAAACTAATCTATCAGCTATAAGAAGATTTGGGAGGATTGATCATATACTCAGGTATTTCTTCTCCTTTCTGTCTTCGTTCCAAAGATTCTTGACTGATAATTTCTTTAATTTTTTCAGCGGCAGGGAAGAAGTCACACCATAAGCATAAGAGATCCTTGAGATGATTCAGAGGACAGATAGGAATCTCAGAGATTCTTTGAAATCTGAGTTCCTCATCATCATCTCTGAAGAATATTCCATAAGGCTTGTCGATTACTTGACCAGCTTGGAAGGGACCACCAGGAGGCAGAGATAAGTCCAGAACTGAAAGATCAGGAGGAGGACCAAACAGTGCATCTCTTGAAAATTTGATAGAAGTTTCATTCCTGATGATGGCGACATCTTCAGAGGAGGAGGACCCAATTTTTCTCTTGAGTTTCAAAGATTTGGGAGGAAGAGGAGATGGCAGCTTTAGTACAGAAACGACTCTATTTATGAGGGCTTCAAGGAGTCCTTCAACGTAGCCTCTGTATGTAGATTTGGATTTCTTCAGCGCATCCCAGAACTCTAACCATTCCGTAAATCCGAAGCTTTCAAGTTTTGATACGTACATTGCTTTTTGGGTTCCATCCTCTCTGGTAATCTCCATGGTCACTGAGAGTTGATCTTTCTTCTTGCGACCAGAGATAGTCACGGCTGATATTGGAAGAAGATCAGAACGATAATCCATCTTTTGTTTGCACCATTCGATAGACTTATCGTTGATCTCTTGTTCTTTGAAGCGTTCCTCTTCAATTTCTTTCAGTAGTGCTGCTTGAACTTCCACAGGTTTGCTTTTTAGCTTTTTGTCCCTAACTTGAGAGGATTGAATCTTTAAAGCGAGTTGGGCATCTCGTTTGCATTCAGCGATCAGCTTCTCAGCTTTGGCAGATTCTTCTCTTTCAGCTTCAGTAAGGAAGTCGAGCTCTGTGGATATTTGAAGAGGGATTTTCAGCCGTTGACTTTCTAGTTGAGCGATCATTTCAACTCTTTTCTTCAGCACTTCCTCTGACCAATGAGATGGTCGAGAGGGCCTTCCTGGATGGACCAGGGAATCTTCTTCTTCTTCATCAATCTCAGCGATAGAGATTGGGATTATTTCTTCAGCGATAGCCGCTGGTATTATTTGTAGTTCAGAACCCTTAAGCAGGGGTGAGAACTGAGAAGGATGCTCCCCCTCAGATTGTGATCCAGTCCTCAAGCATTCTTCAGCGATTGGTTGCTTGTCTTTGCTTTGCGAAGGAACACTTGAAGATGTATCACCTCTCACCCCTGTTTTGACAACCTCTTGCGAAGTTGTCCCTGATACGACGTTCGGCTTAGAGAACCACATAGATTGGTCTTCATCGTCGTCGTCGTCATCGGAGGGCTGATCCTTTTCTTGATCAACAAGATCTAGATCATCTTCCTCTTCATCGTCTTCTTCCTCATCCTCTTCAAAGAGAATGGAGTGAATCGATGAGGATTCTTTTGCCTTCTCCCCCTCAGATTGAGAGGGAGGTTCCTTAGCTTCCCCAGCAGCAATAGAGGTTTCTTCAGTTTTCTCCCCCACTTTGTCATTATCAGCGGTAGGGGATTGTTCAGCTGCTGGAGTAGCTGTTGAAGCTTTTAGCACTTGAACGTCAGCCTCCAGACGCTTAAATCGGTCTTCAACCGCAGGTATGTCGCATGTGGCATCATGAATGAATTCCACAGCGATGTTGAGGTTGGTACGATCATCTTCAGTGAAGGAGGGAGGCAGCGCTGGAGCTGGTTCATTCACTTTCTGTAGAAATTGCTGAAGAAGGGATGTGCAGAGGTCAACCTTGGAAGAGAGACCCTGAACGTCAGCTGTAAGAGACTCAAATCGTCCTTGAAAGAGTCGAGAGGACTCTCTGAGTTGGACGACTTGTTCTTCAAGAGCTGAAAGTTGAGAGTTCTCAGCTTTAGATGAGCAAGTGGCGGTCAACTTCTTCAGCTCCTCACCAGCCTGATTGACGGCGTTGGTGGTTTCATTGATGGTGTTGGTGAGAGCATCCACCTTTTCTCCTAGACTGTTGACATGCGTGTCAACAGTCGCCAAGCTAGGACCTGAAAATAATGTTAGTTCAGATATGGGCTTATTTGGAGAGGGTGGGAGAGAAGTGTTTAGGAGTATAGGTGTACTTGACGTATCAAACATTTTGTAGAACTGCATAGATTCCTCAAAAGTTTGATGCTCAGGTCCTATAGGGAAAGAAGAGGTGGCAGGTTCAGAGACCAAATGAGGAGAGAAGGGAAGAGTTTTGGGGATAGAAGTAGGGATGGGGTTAATCTCAGGGAATGAGATAGTAGGTGGGGTTACTGATGATGTGACAGCGAGTGAGATCGCTGACACGGCAGTATGAGTGACTGCTGAAGTTGTGGAGGAAAGACCCACAAAAGCATCTAAGGTAGCTTGTTGAGAAGCTCCCTCAGGTATAGTACTAGAAGGTGTACTTTCCTTAGTCTTTTTGGCCTTTTTGGAAGGACCAATTGGACTAGCTGATGGTCTTTTAGAAGTAGTGGTAGCGACAGGGATAGCAGACGAAGGAACCGTCTGCGTAGTCGCTGAAGATGAAGAAGAATGGAGAGAGAGACGAGAGCGAAGGAGAGAGATACTTACCTCGTCGGCGAGTGGCTTGACCTCCAGTGATCGTTGACCAACCCTGGCAAAGGTGCCATCATCTTTGGTGGGATAGGTGTTGGGATAGAGGAACTTGATGTACGTACATATGAAACGTACGTACGAGATCTTGGGATCTCGTTCAGGCTTCTCTAATCTCGACCTCAGATCTTCAAAGATGGCTGTGGCGTAGTCAAAGTTTTGACCAGCGATAACGGAGTATGCCATCTGCAGTTGTGTTTTGCTGGCTTGATCCAGCGAACCACTCTTCCCACTCATGCACTGAATTATGTGCGAGAAGATAAAGTTCAGTTGTGATGGCATCTGAGCTTTAAGAATCTTGGTGAGCTTCTTGTTAGGAATAGAGGATCTTGGTTTGTTTTCCCAACAATAGCCCATTGCGTCCAGGAAGAATATCAGCTCATCATCAGTGGGGAGGGCGTCAAATCCACTCTTTGGTTTGTCAGGGAATCTTAAAGATTTCCTGAGGCTAAGAGCGGTCATGCTCCCTGGCCCTAATTCCGTGCTGAACGAGATAGCAGGGACTCGTTCGCCTTTCCTGTTTGTAAGTTCAGTAGCATCAGCAGTGAACCAGAACTGCTGAAGTAGAGTCTTGGAGGGCTTAGGATCCACAGTGATCGCGTAAGCTATGCATGACTGCTTGAGGAATTCAGCAGCTTCCATCAGATGTGGGTATTTGTCAGCTTTGAAGTCGAGTCTGGCCAAATGATTACATTTAGTAATCTCAACTTCAGTGAGAGCGAATCGTACATGCTTGGAAGCAACGATTGAAGACTGTGTCATTTCTGTTATGGAAAGAGGCATAATAGAAGAAATGATTTAGATTAAAAATAATATGATTACCAGTTTCCATAGAAGAAGGGAAACTGGAAAATTATCAAGTTATTTTTAAGAGAAAAAAATAGTGTTCTGGGTAGAAAGAAGGAAGAACACTTTAAAACCAAAAGGTTTTTATTTAAAAACATAAAATCAGAAAGAATGATCTTTAGTTTTAATAAACGTTTTATAAAATCCATAGAAAGCGAGTAGGATTTTAAAAGAATAAAAAGCATATGAACAAAGCATATAAACATGAAATAAACCTGTGTATCTTGAAGAAAAAGAGTTGCAGATTCAATATTCTGGGTTTACTTGCTTGAGTGTTCTTGAGAGAATGTTTCTTGCTTTGAAAGTTTTGAAAGCGTAAACCGTATAAAGGAGAGAAGAATTCCTTTTATACGAAGAGAGAGAAGAGAGATAAGAGAGAGAATGAAGCGGGAAAAGAAATCATCATGACATTGACACGTTCCACGAAGTTGATTGGATAGGAGGGCAACGGACGAACGTGTCAGAAAAGGCATGTCGTGGATTGTCGGTTCAAATGACGTCATAGAGGAGAGAGACTGTTCATTTGTCCGTTCAAATGATCACTGAAGAAAAGTCAGTGATAGATTTTCCTTTTTAAAAGTATCCCTGATTGTAAAGATAGGGATAGATTTTCCTTTTAAAAGATCACTGATTGGAAATATCAGTGATTAATGTATTTTTCAAAAAAAAAGCTTTTAATCATTTGAAGAAAATTCAGTGATTAAAGTTTATATTTTGAAGAAAAACATCTTTGAGGGAGAGAGAACATACCTGAGAGTCAGAATGTTTATCAGAGAGAATGATGAGGGGAACTTTTGATTACTGACACAATACATGAACGCTGAAGAATTATTCTTCGAGGTTCAGCATTCCAAGCTCACTGATGAGAAAGTTGAACCTTGTCTCATCAAGAGGTTTGGTGAAAATATCAGCAAGCTGAAAGTCAGTAGGGATAAAGTGAAGTTCAATATCACCATTCATCACATGATCTCTGATAAAATGATATCTGATCTCTATGTGTTTTGTCTTTGAATGTAGCACTGGATTATTTGCTATAGCGATAGCACTAGTGCTGTCGCAATAGATAGGAATCTTTGACAGCTGAAGATCATAATCTAATAGTTGATTTCTCATCCATAGGATTTGTGAACAACAGCTTCCAGCGGCTACGTATTCAGCTTCAGCTGTGGAAGTGGACACAGAATTTTGCTTCTTGCTTGTCCAGCTTACTAGCTTTCCTCCCAAGAGTTGACATCCACCAGTGGTACTTTTTCTGTCAAGTTTACAGCCTGCAAAATCACTATCAGAATAACCAGTTAGATCGAACCCTGAGTCTTTGGGATACCAAAGACCTAGGTTAGGAGTTCCTTTCAGATATCTGAAAATTCGCTTTACAGCGATCAGATGGGATTCCTTGGGTTCAGATTGATAGCGTGCACATAAACAAGTAGAGTACATGATGTCAGGTCGGCTTGCTGTAAGATACAGCAATGAGCCTATCATTCCTCTATAGGCAGTGACATTAACAGGTTTTCCAGATGGATCCTTGTTAAGTGTCAGTGGTGGTGCCATAGGAGTTTTCATCGCTGAAGTTTGTGTTAAATCAAACTTCTTCAGCATGTCTTTAACATACTTACCTTGGCAGATAAAAGTACCTTTGTCAGATTGTTTAATCTGAAGACCAAGAAAATATGTCAGCTCACCCATCATACTCATTTTATATTCTTTCTTCATTCTTTCAGCGAAGCGAGTACATAGAGATGGGTTAGTAGAACCAAATATTATGTCATCGACATATATTTGTACAAGAATTATATGACCTTTTATCTTCCTGAAAAATAACGTATTATCAATCTTGCCACGTTCAAAATTTTCAGAGATAAGAAAAGATGAGAGAGTGTCATACCAAGCACGAGGGGCTTGTTTTAAACCATAGAGAGCCTTATCCAATTTATAAACATAATTTGGATGCTTAGGGTCATAGAACCCTGGTGGTTGTTCTACATAAACTTCTTCATTCAGTTTTCCATTCAGAAAAGCTGATTTTACGTCCATTTGATAAACGATGAAGTCTTTATAGACTGCATAAGCTAAGAATAGTCGAATTGCTTCGAGCCTGGCCACAGGGGCAAAGGTTTCATCATAGTCTATGCCTTCCTCTTGTCTGTATCCCTGAGCAACAAGTCGAGCCTTGTTGCGGGTTACAATTCCATGTTCATCTAACTTGTTTCTAAACACCCATTTGGTGCCTATTACAGTTTTATCAGATGGTCTAGGAACGAGATTCCAAACTTTGTTTCGAGAGAATTCAGTCAGCTCTTCTTGCATAGCGCTGACCCAGTTTGGATCTCTGAGGGCATCATCAGTCTTCTTTGGTTCAATTAAGGAGAGAAAGTTTACAAAGAGACAGATATTACCTGAGCTTCGTCGTGTCTGAATACCTGCATCTGGATTACCAAGAATTTGATCTATGGGGTGATCTCTGGTCCATCGCTGAGCAGGAGCAAGATTGCTTATTTCAGCGATAGGATCAACAATAGGAGCAGTCGCTGATGAAGATGCTTGAGGTTCATCAGCTAGTAATTGTTGAACATTAGATACACCAATGCTTTCAGAAGGGTTTTCAGACGTAGATGGATTTGATGGTAGAAGTGTGTTTAGAGGTTCAGCTGAAATCCATGAGTTGGATTCAGCGGTGGGAGGTATGATACTTGGTTCTTCATCAGCAGCTGGAGTTTCAGTGTGCTGTTGGTTTGAGAAGAAAGGTTCAGTTTCTCTATAGTGAGAGATCATCCAAGTATTCAGTTCTTCATTGTCAGCGATTGGTTTAGAGTTCGCTGAGCGCGTTTCATCAAACGTGACATGAATGGTTTCTTCTACGGTTTGTCTTCTTTTGTTGAAAACTCTGTAGGCTTTTGAGATGGAGGAATATCCTAAAAATATTCCATCATCGGCTTTTGGGTCGAACTTTCCAAGTTGATCTTTGTTGTTTAAGATAAAGCACTGACAACCAAAGATATGAAGAAAACTGATAGAAGGCTTCCTTCCAAGAAAGAGTTCATAAGCTGTCTTCCCAAATCGCTTTATTATCAGCGATCTGTTTTGAGTAAAACATGCAGTGTTTACAGCTTCTGCCCAAAATTGAGTAGGGAGGTGAGAATCGCTGAGCATTGATCTAGCAGCTTCTATGATCGTTCTGTTTCTTCTTTCAGCGACTCCATTTTGCTGAGGTGTTCTTACTGAAGAGAAGTTGTGAGAGATTCCCTTGTTCTCAAAGAAATTGTTCAGGGAACTATTTTTGAATTCAGTTCCATGATCACTCCTTATTGATCGAACAGTAAGATTATTCAGCACTTCCATCTTTTTGACAAAAGATATTAGTTCTTCTGGAGTATCATTCTTGCAGCGAAGAAAAATAACCCAGGTGTAGCGAGAATATTCATCTACAATGACAAGCGTATATTTCTTTCCAGCTATTGATTGGATATTGACAGGGCCAAATAGATCCATATGCAAGAGCTGAAGAGGACTTGTTACTGAGGAAACTTGTTTCGACTTGAAACTAGCTCTTGTTTGTTTTCCTTTTTCACATGCTGAGCAGAGAGATTCTTTAGCATATGAGTGCTGAGGAAGACCAGAAACCAGTTCCTTAGATGAGAGAGAATTCAGGGTTTTGAAGTTTAGATGAGAGAGCCTTTTATGCCATAGCCAGTTGACATCAGAAGAGGCCTTAGAGAGAAAACATAAGTTATCAGTGATAGTAGAGTCCATATCTATTACATAGACATTTTCTCTTCTATAACCACTGAGAGCAAGTTTTCCTTTTTCATCTACCACTGAACATGCTTTCTTAGAAAAGCGAACTTCGTAGTCTTTGTCACATAGCTGACTGATGCTTAGAAGATTGTGCTTCAGTCCATCTACATAAGCGACTCTTCGAAAGGTAGTTGTCCCATTGCTGAGGACACCAAACCCACGGGTAAATCCTTTTCCATTTCCACCAAAGGTCACAGAGGGACCTTTCTCTTCCTTGTATTCAGTGAGCAGGTCTCTTTGTCCAGTCATATGACGAGAACATCCGCTATCGAGATACCAGATGCCCTTTGATCCCTGCATACATAAGGAAGATTAAGCTTTGTTTGGTACCCACTTTTCAATGGGTCCTTCAGAGTTAGTGGATAAGGAAGATTCAGCTTCAGTGGTAATCTTCACTTTGGTTAATTTCTTAACCTTAGTGGTATTTTTCTTCACTTTGGTGACTTTATTTGCCTTGGAGGCATTTTTCTTCACTTTGGCTGTTTTATCAGCTTCGGTGGTATTTGGACACTTGCTCGCAATATGGTCAGTGAATCCACAGTGATAACATTTTCTATATCTGATGGTGGATTTATAGCCAGAAGGTTTTGAAAACTTAAGATGAGCAGGTCCAGCTCCAAGAATACCTTTAGCACGAGATCTGGGAGGAATTTTTATTTCTTCAGATTTCACGGGCTTTAGATCAACCTTCAGCTTTGGAGGACAGATATCAAAGATTTCTGTCACTGAGCTAAAAGGTTTATCCACTGAAGGTTTGGAAGGAACTTTCAGTTTGGTTTTCTTGGAAGCCTTCTGAGGAGGGAGAATAGACTTTCCTTTATCTGCAGGCTTAGATCTTGCAGATATCTCCTCAGGGATGGGATTAGAAGAAGAACAGGGATAGAATTGATTATAAGAAGTGTCAAAGAAAGATGTGACAAAAGTTCCAAACTTAAGCGAGGAACTTTCTTCTTTAGGATCATCCTGTGGTGTCCAAAAACCAAGACCAGTTTTGTCACTTTCAGGAGTTTGAGCATTTATTATCTCAGAGATCTTTGTTGATGATTTGCACCATTTTTCAACATGAGCCTTTTCTGCTTTTAGAGCAGCGATGGCTTGTTCGCGTTCAATGCTGATGATTTCATTTATAATGACTTGATCTTTTAGCTTTTCTTCTAAAAGATTTAGTTCACTGATCTTTTCATGACATTTCTCTAGCTCTTGTGTTAAATAAACATTTTTATTTTCAGCTTGAGTTTTGTCGTTTAGAGCATTATAAAGGTCAATCGTCAGCACATCAACAGCGCGACTTCTCTCAGCTTCAGGCAGAGAGGGATTTGTAGAGATGGATACCTGAGATGATATGTAGCTCATAGAAGGTTCAGATGGTTCTTCTACTTCTTCTTTAATCTCAGCCATGAGGCAAAGATTAGCGACTTCTTCTTCATCAGAAGATGATTCTTCTGATTCAGCCCAGTCATGTTCTTCAGCGATGAGACCTTTACCTTTTTGCTGATAGCTTTTCAGCTTTTGATATTTGTTTTTCAGCTTATGGTATTTGTCATCACTGGATCTTCTTGAGGTAGAAGGTTTGAAGACCTTTTTAGACCTGCACTCACTAGCAAAATGTCCAATTTTTTCGCAGTTATAGCAAGTGGCTGTAGCCTTATCAACCGGAGTTGATTTTGGCTTTTCAGTAAGAGAGAGAGGTTTACTTCTTCGGAAGTTACTCTTTCTTGCAAATCTCTTAAAAGAGTTTGTCAAGAGTGCTAAGGACTCATTAAACTCTGAA
Organism: Arctium minus; assembly: GCA_954870635.1. Classification (NCBI taxonomy): domain Eukaryota; kingdom Viridiplantae; phylum Streptophyta; class Magnoliopsida; order Asterales; family Asteraceae; genus Arctium; species Arctium minus. The sequence goes on from OX941092.1 coordinate 7,312,911, forward strand.
AGATCAGGGTCTGATAAATCCTCAGATTCAGAATCTAACTCAGTGATGGTGAGAGTAGATCGCTGGGATGGAATTATCTCTGATGAGACTAAAGCAACAGCAGTGCTTTTGGAGTCTTTAGAATCTTTTACAAGATTCTTCTTCAAAAGATTAGATTGCTCATAGTTGAGCAATATTCCATACAGAGTGCTTAGAGAGAGAGTATGTAAGTCCTTTGTCAGCTTAAGACATATTGAATAACTGTCCCAGCTTTCAGGAAGACTTTCCAAGAATTTTGTTAGGACCTCAGAATTAGAATAGGTCCTTCCAACAGTTCTTAGGTCAATGATCAGGCAGTTAAACCGCTGATGAATGTCAGAAAGAGATTCATTCTTACCAGCGATAAAACTTTCATACTGTCTTACCAAGTTAATCTTTCGGGTCTCTTGGATTTCAGTGGTGCCCTCATATTGAACACATATGGTTTCCCACATTTCTTTAGAAGTTTTTAGATGCATGATGGAATGGAAAACTTCATCAGGCAGAGCCATTGATATAATGGTCTTTGCTCTTGCATCTATGCCTACCTTCTTTTTATCTTCATCACTCCACTGTCTTATTTCCTTAACGACATATCGTTCAGGGACAGCTTCAGTGGTGGCAGTAGCAGGAACAGCAGCTATAATTCTAACAGGTTCATAGGGTCCGTTTTCTATATATTCAGGTATAGTAGGATCCGCACCTTCAAGAAATAGCATCATTCGATTTTTCCATAGAGAAAAGTTATCTCTGCTAAATCGAGGAGGTTTAGAAAGTGAACCATTATCATAGTAGTTTGTGTTTGTGTTTAGTGCCATTTTAGAATAGCAAGGAAGAGTATACAGCAAGATCTTGTTTATTAGATTAAACAAACTGCTCTGATACCACTTGTTGGTCCCGAAGGTGCTTAACAAGTTTGTAGAAGGGGGGGGGGGGGGTTGAATACAAACACAGAAATTAAAGTTTAATAAATTGTTTATTGATAAATCAAAATACAATTTACAAGTTTGTTGCGGAATAAGATTAAGACAGACTCAATCTAAACAAACTTAAGAAACACTAAGATGGTTGCACAAGAAATTCAGAGAATGGGGGATTTTTAGAGAGATAGAAAACAAGGGTTTCTATTTTGGAGTTCAAGGATTGAGCACACCTTCAGATGAAGGAGTGAGCTTCCTATTTATACCCTATGCATTAAATGCATGGCAGGGTACTTTACACGTGGCATTCATAGATTGGCTTTGGTAGTCTCACTTTTGGAGACATGCTTTTGGCCACTTTATGAACAGTGTAGTTGACAGAGTTGGTGTACGATTTGTGGCAGAGACTTGTCCGTTCTGACACATCGTACTGGTTGTGCAAGGTAAGACAAAAGAAAACTTGAGGCATAAGCTTTGTGATCGTTGATCGCTGAGTATCTCTTCTTCCAGAGATAAAGAAGTTCAGCTATCGCTGAAGCTTTTCCTCAGGCTTCTTCGCGTAAGTAGATTTGTCTGGTCTTCGCTGATATCCGCATCAGGTCACTAGTAGACTTATCTATTGTTCAGTGGCTTCGTCTTCGATTCAGCTATGAACTATGTTGACGCGAGACTTGTCTTCAGGGATTACGTTAACTGTGTTACATAGGAAACTATCAGTGATAACTGAACAGACTCAGTTTGATCGCTGAAAGTGAAACACTAATACATATTAAATGTTTACAGAAAGGTCATCAGCGATAACTGAACAGACTCAGTCTGATCGCTGATGATGAAACACTAATACATATAATAACGTAATTTTCACTAAGTATAAAAGAGGGTCGTTATCAAATCACTGAGAGAGTTTGGATCAACAGGTGTAAGCCCGAATTCCAAGGATTATGGAGAAACACAAAGTAGGTCATTTTCCGAGTTTTGAGCTCGTCATACTAGGATCAAGGCCGTGAACACGCCGGCTCAAATAAAGATGTGGGGGGAGGGCACCCAATGATCCCAGTCATACTCATTCACTAGAATTTACATTTACGACCCACGGCTAGTAACCGGTCCCACATAACCGTACCAAGTTGCCCTCTAGGGTCCAATGTCTCACTAGCTACATACGAGAGTTACCCTAAATAAAAGTCGACTAAAATACCTATGGATCCATTTGTAATAGTCTAGACTCGTCACAATACACTTGTGACCAACTATAATCAAACATATAGTTCATAAAACCATTTAGTTCCCAACATCACCATCTAATGGTTAACTGCTGATAAGAATCATAAGCCCATATATAAAAACATATGGCTAACAATCTCAAATCCCAAAATGTTTCTTTACCAAATAAACCTTTCCATCATAGAAACCATTTTATAAAAACATGGATTTCTTTATATTGTAACCATTTGTTTCCTTTCCACAAAATAACCTTTTTCACCAAAGCCCTCATAGAATGTTTAATCATAACTTGGCTAGAAACCAAAAGTTAAACATTTATTGAACATAATATAACAACAACACATTTGTAGTTCCAAGACATGGATTTAATCATCATTTCACAAAAAGGTGAGAAACCCTAAAAATCTCCTAAAATCACCAAGTTAGGTCAAAACTCATCAACATTAATAATGTAAACAAGGAGATGTTTTGTTAGAGCACAGTTTTATTGGATTCAAGATCATCAATATCTGAAGATGGAAATCTGAAGTCAAAGCTGATAAAGTTGACTCTCAACAAATAGTCTAGGTCCTTTGTAATAAATAGTCAAAGTTTGTTTCTGTATTTTCATTTTAGTCCTTTTGTTTTAAATTAGGTATATGGTATTTATTAGATAATTAGGTTTTTTGTTTTGTGGTTGAAGAGAGCGCCGTACAAATTGAGAGAGATTGAGAGAGAGAGCTGCGGCTAGAGAAAAACGTGAGAGAGATTCATCTTCAACCGGGTAACCATTCGAATCGTTTGATAAATCAATATCATGTTTGCTTAATCTTATTGATTAGTTGTTTTGCTTGATTGAATCGTTAATCACAGGGGCACACTACAGTTTTATTGGATTCAAGATCATCAATATCTGAAGATGGAAATCTGAAGTCAAAACTGATAAAGTTGACTCTCAACAAATAGTCTAGGTCCTTTGTAATAAATAGTCAAAGTTTGTTTCTGTATTTTTGTTTTAGTCCTTTTGTTTTAAATTAGGTATATGGTATTTATTAGATAATTAGGTTTTTTGTTTTGTGGTTGAAGAGAGCGCCGTACAAATTGAGAGAGATTGAGAAAGAGAGTTGCGGCTAGAGAAAAACGTGAGAGAGATTCATCTTCAACCGTGTAACCATTCGAATCGTTTGATAAATCAATATCAAGTTTGTTTAATCTTATTGATTAATTGTTTTGCTTGATTGAATCGTTAATCACAGGGACACACAATTGGTATCAGAGCCTAACAGATTGAAATCAAAAAGATTTTTTTTTTGGTACTGTTTCATATCTGTCAAGATTCAACTTTTTTATTGTGTGATTGTTCTATCAAGCTGTTTTTGATTGGGTTGGAGTCGATTTGCATATTCTATTGAATTGGCATTGATTTATGTGAGTATATTATTGCTTTTGATTGTCGTTTTTATGATTTTAGTAGTGTTTGTTTTTCATGAACACAACACTGTTTCATTAATTGATTTTTACTAAAAGTGCTTGTTATTGAAATTACTTGATTGCAATCAGTTCTAGTTGATTAGGAGATCGAATTGGCAAAGTTTTGTAGTGTAATTCGAGTTTTCAATTGGTTTCTGGGTTGATTTTTGATTTCTGGGTCGAAAGCTTCAAGAACATACCGGTCGATATTCAAGTCGACGGAATACCGGTCAACCTTAATCACGCAAATCTTTACTTTGCGCCACACACTTCACCGGTCCATACCGGTTGGGACATCGTCACATTATCCCGGTCAGTCTCAGTCGATTTCACCGTCCCGGTCGAATCCATACCGGTCGACCGCACCATACCGGTCGACACCACCCCGGTCAACTCTTGATACCGGTCACCCGGACAACACTCAATCCATATCGGTCACGGACTTTGGTCGAAATACCGGTCGACTCTCTATCGGTCCAAGCAGGATACCGGTCGAAGCAATACACCGGTCGCACAAGGCACCGGTCAAGTACTCTATTTTGAGCCATCAACGTGTCGCGCAAACTCTCTTTTGCGCCACCCACGTGTCACGCGAAACTCACTTTTGCGCGACTTGCTTCTCGCGCAAACTGACTTTTGTGCCATCAACGTGTCACGCAAACTAACGTTTGCGCCAGCTTCATCTCGCGCAATCTGACTTTTGCGCCAGCTCCGTCTCACGCAAATCTGAACTTTGCGCCAGTCACTTTTAACGCAAAACCTCTTTTGCGCCACTGCCTTTTGGCGCATTTCTGTCTTTTTGCTCCATATTCTAATTTTTCATTATTAATCTGTATTGTTTGATTTTATCTGGACTAACGATCAATTTCAAGTTTCTCTTTGCATATCTTATCAAATAAGAATGACTTCCAGCGAAGCTCCTTCAATCAGTATGGATGAGAATCCACCAGTACTTTTCAAAGGAGAGTATGATGCATGGAAAAATCAGTTCATAGATTTCATTGATAAACATGCATTAAGGGATCTTATTAGAATATCTCTGAGGGAAGGGAGTATGACAACTCCAAGGAAAGTTTTTAATCTTATAAAGGATAATGGAGAAAGAGAAGAAAAAGAACTTCCTTTACCACTTGATATGTACTCTGACGAGCAAAGAAAAAGATATGAAGCTGACAGAAGAGATTTCAAAAAGAGATCTTTTTTACATTAGACAGTAAAAAGGCTACAGGAAAGTTGTGATGGGAACATATTGAGAAGATGATGATAGGATCAAAGATGTCATCAAGAGTTAAGCTTCTGAAAATTGAGAATGCTGAGCTAAAAGGAAAGATTTCTGATTTGGAAGCTAAAACTCAGCTTGCAGCTTCTGTTGAAAAAGAGAAAGAAGAGAAGGAAGAGACAGCACACTTGTGCTTGATGGGTCAGATGAAGATAAAAACCGAAGCTGATTCTGATGAAGAGGTATGTGATATGACTGAATCGGATTTCTTGAATCAAATGCATGCCATGATGACTAAACTCCAAGAGTTAGAGTCAAAGCTTAAGCGTGAGAGAGGTATCAACAAAGACAAAAACCAATCAATACAGAAACTTAGCGAGAATATTGCTGAGAATAAAGTATTGATTGAGACTTTACATAAACATATTGATACCACCGCTAAAGAAAATACTCTCATTCTTAAAGAGTTAGCTGAAACAAATTCAAGGTATAGACTGAGTGAGTTTGAATCAAAAGAGATTTCTAAAATTAATTCTTCACTTTCAAAAAAAAAGAAATCTTTAACTGAAAAGGTGGATGGTTTGAAGGAAAAGCTTTATACTTTGGGTCAAACTGAACACACTATTCATTTGAACAAACCTAAAGAGAACCCTGATTCTTGGGGACTTGGTTACAAGAACCCACATCACCTCAAAAAGGATATATCTGAAGTGCCTGCGCTTTATGACTTTGGGTGTATGATATTGGCCCCTCAATATCCGGAACTCAAACCCTTTTGGACTAGTCTGTCTGAAGAGGATAAAGCCAAGGAATATGCTAAAAGAAAGAACACATCTAAAGTTCAACTTCCATTTCGTTATGAGAAGTTGAATAACAGTTATAGTTCTGATAAATCAAAATTTCTTTCAAATGATTATTTTGAGAGTTATTCTGTAAAAGAATTGGAGGCTAAGCCCGTCGAAGGTAAGCTTTACGTCCCTCCTCTAGTTTTGGAAAGTAAAATTTTTGAACTCGAGAATACTCTTACAGAAGAAAGAATTTTGATGGACTTAGAACAAACTGTATTTTCTACAGTGTTCAAAAATACTGAGTTTTCAAAATTTTCAAAGGCTTTAAAATCTGATGATAGATCTGGTTTACTTGATAATGAGCTTAATTTCTTAAACTCAGATGGTGTTTTAAATGATTGTGTTGCTCAATTTGATTTTACAACCAAACTTCCTGATCATTCATCTTGTGTTGTTAATTCTTTCGGTCTACCCAGTGTGTATGAAAAGGGTGAAACATCAACGAAAGTTGATAAATCAGTTTCTATGAAATCGAAGAATGCAAAAGGTAAGAAAAGAAAATCTCAGCATTCACAGAAACCGATCACCACTGATAAGCCAAAGAAGAAACATTCTTTTGATTCTCACCATTCTAACTCTAAAGTTTCAAATGTTTCAGATTTGAGAAAGAAAAAGCATGGAGTTAAGTCGGAATGGCTACCGAAACAGAAGTTTGATGAGAAAGCTAAATCATTTTCTAGTTCTGATTGTAATAAGAAGACTAATAGTAAAGATGATTTGATTGCGAATATTGCTATTTCTAAACCAAAACTTGTCGATTCTCGCAAGAAATATTCCATACAACAATTATTCCAATTATCTCCATCTACTAGAAAGTTTTCGAATTATGGTAGAAATGATTATGCTTCTCGAAAATATTCTGATTTTTGGTTCGACACATATCATGTTTATTCTCATCATTTTTACTCTTCTTATGGTTTTAAAAGGAAAAGCGGACCCAAATACCAATGGGTACCAAAATCATGTGCTAACACAGTTGGACCCAAATACTAGTGGGTACCAAAGAAAAAGGATGAATCTGTGTTGCAGGCACCTACTGTGAAGGGGGAGTAAGAAATCAGAGGCTTCTAAGTAAATCAACTTAGGACCCGTACTTCAACGAAGAATGACTTCTAAACATAACAGTTTAGGACTCGCACTTCAATGATCAAAAGACTTTACTCCTAAGCTGAATGATATTGTACTCCTAGATCATATATGAGAAGATCAACATTCAAGGGGGAGTACATAACTGTCTGAAATTTTATGCATCCAACAGATATGATGATCAACTTTTGAGGGGGAGTTAATGCATATCTTTTACACTGATAATTTTTCTGATGCATAATTTGAGGGGGAGTAAAGGTTATGACTTCTGATTACTTCAGATCAGAACTCGTACACTTTAATTGTTTTACTGCTTTATGTCATTTTAATTTTCGTGAATAAAGTTGCTTTGACTAGACCTTAAGACTTTTGCAGTTTGAGAAATGCTTACAAGATCATATCTTTATGACTTTAAGCTTGACTTCATCAGATGTAAGATAGTACGTAAAGGTATAACTCTTTATCTTACTCTCATATATGGTTGAAAGAAGGACAACTTTCAATTATAGAAAACATGTTCCTAAATGTTCAAACCACTTCCCGATTCTTCAACAGATTTTATAATTTGGAAGTGTGATTTTAAATGTTTTCTGCTTCATCTTCGAGCTTTAACTGATCAAGTTAAATCATCTGAGTAACATATGCTTCATAGGAAAACATGGGATCTTTGTGCTAGGACTTAATTGAAACTTCTATGGATTCACGTTAACCAGTGTCTCCTACCCAAGAAGTTAATCCTTAGTGATTGAGTGTGAGGAGTCAAAAGAAATGATTGTGGGATTTGTGTTGAGGTAAAATGGAAAAGAGAGTTTGACTAGATGTGAGCTTACATGATTAAAAGAAAGACGGTGTGAGATCAGAGTAAAAAAATATCAAAATCTGCACCAACTACTTTTTGAGTCGGGCAGCCACATTTCTAATGCTTCACAATTCTTGGTGAACATTATTGAAACAGACAACTATCCCATGCCAACTCTTTCCATTACCCCACCAGCCACTCATTTTCTTCTTAACAAGAAAATGTTTCATTTTCAAAGGGGACGCAGCACATATACTATCTGGTTTTCTTTTGGAAAATCTGGATACTGAAAAGAAGGAAGTTTGTCCCACCTTCGCACTTCACTAATGCACATTGAGTCTGTGTTTAACTAACTGTTGTTTCAGTGGTTTACACATTTTGAGCCTTCTAAGCAATCATCATATGCTTAATTATTTCTATCACTTGCACGAACACACAAAGAATTTGTTTCTTTGTCATAACGTTCATAGAAATTGCCTTTGTGGTGTTTCGATGATTGAATGGAAGCCCTGGGGAGTGAACATCATAAAAGCTCCTTTATAATGTGTATTCGTTACACACAGTGACTTCGTGTTACTGACAGGCAATTTTAACTGATTCATTTGTTGATTCAGGTGTTACATTTCATTTTCTAATTTGTCTAGATTTGCAAAGATCTGGATGAACATCTTTCTGAATTGACGGATAATCGAAGGTTCTGTATGCACGATCAGTGGTCAGACATTTCTTGAAGAAAAGTTTTGATGAACTCGTTGCTCTTTTCATCAAAAAGGGGGAGAAGCGTCAACCAAGAAATGGGGAGAAAACAAGTTTTTGAAAGAATTTCTGAAGATATGCTGAATTGAAGAAATTTTATTTGAAGATGATTTGCTAAAGCATTCCGAGCTGAAACTGGAGATAATTTCTTTCCAAGAGATTTTATTCTCATCGATTGGGGAGATTGCTATACTTTTGAAAACAAAGATGGAGATTGCATCTTCTGAGCTTAAAAGAGAAGATTGAATTGCTAAATCTTTTTAGTAATGATCTTGATCCAAAGGGGGAGATTGTTAGAGCACAGTTTTATTGGATTCAAGATCATCAATATCTGAAGATGGAAATCTGAAGTCAAAGCTGATAAAGTTGACTCTCAACAAATAGTCTAGGTCCTTTGTAATAAATAGTCAAAGTTTGTTTCTGTATTTTCGTTTTAGTCCTTTTGTTTTACATTAGGTATATGATATTTATTAGATAATTAGGTTTTTTGTTTTGTGGTTGAAGAGAGCGTCGTACAAATTGAGAGAGATTGAGAGAGAGAGCTACGGCTAGAGAAAAACGTGAGAGAGATTCATCTTCAACCGTGTAACCATTCGAATCGTTTGATAAATCAATATCAGGTTTGCCTAATCTTATTGATTAATTGTTTTGCTTGATTGAATCGTTAATCACAGGGACACACATGTTTATAAGTCAAAATATGCATTTTGATGTGTATAAAGTTTAGTAAAAGGAAGTATGAACTCACATTGGGTTAAACACCAAACCCTAGAAATTTTAGTTGATCTCTTGAAGAAGATGACAAGCGAGGAAGAGAGGAGATGAACCCTAGATCCTTCAAACTTGGTTGGTGATGATGATCCCTTGAAATAAATGAGTCTTAAATGCACATACCAAACCCTAGGTTCGGTTTTTGGAATAAGGGGAGAGAGAGTGTGTTAGAAGAAATAAATGAAGTGATGAGAGTAAAAGAGCCAAAATCCTGTTTTAATCGACCAGACCTCCGCCGGCGAGAGTGCCAGCGAGAGTGCCAGCGAAAGTGACAAGGTGTCACTTCCGCGGGGCACTTCCGCGAAAACTGTACCGCGGGTTCTCACGTAGCGCGGCGATAGTGACAAGCGAAAGTGACGCCTGTCACTCTCGCGAGTCACTCTCGCGGAGATGGTACCGAGCCCAAAATCACTCCAAAACTCAAGCTCTTCGCATGGGTCAGCTAGGGGCTCGAAAGGAATAAGTAACCTAACCAAAAAGCTAGACAAAAGACGATTAGGAAGCCTAAGGAGCACAAGAACTTACATTGCAAAAATTCCGAGTGTTACACAAGTCCCCACACAATTTACTGGACGAGAATCGGGTGGCTAAGGTGTCTGATTTCGGCTTGTCAAAGCTAGACTTCTAAGACCTATTAGAAACACATGTTAGCATGTTTGTGAAGGGTAGTATCGGGTATTTGGATCCCGAGTATTGTTGAAGGTAACAACTAACAAACAAGTCTGATATGTGCACTCATTTGGAGTGATTCTGCTTAGAAGTGCTGATAAATTTATATTGATCATATCAAATATACAACGATGTCTTATAAATATAGGGTTTTTTAAAAGGACTTTATTGAAGTAGAACTTAATTACACAAATCAAAACATAATACAATAAAATGTAGGGAAAAGTCCAAAAAAACCCAATGGACTTTAGTGTTTGGAGTGATTAAGTCCTTGGACAATTTTTTGAAACAAATAAGTCCTTGGCCATTTCAAAACCTGTTAACTAAATTCTTGGACTTTTGATAACTTGTTGAATACATTCTTATTACTTAAAAATTTAACTTGCAACCTATACAGCAGGTAAAACTACAAATTAAAAACAAAGTCACCTACTTTATCCGCCTACAAATTAAAAATGGGAAAATTAACTAAAATAGTCAATCTCATCAACCATATTTATTTTTCTTTTACCATTTTTCAAAGTTTTTTTTCCTAAAATTGCCAAAGTTTGCACATAATGTTTTTTTCCTGCGTAAGGATTATTTTTTTTCCAAAAAAATAAAAATAACAAACATCCTCACGTAGAAAATTTTATGTATAAAGATTCACTTTCTGCTTATAGTTTTAGAAAAAATTTACACTTTGCATTCTTATAAAGTTATAATTAGTTATTTAATTTATTTTATATCAATTACTTTTTCATTTACATTTTTATTTTATTAACATACACAATCGGATATTAACTAAAATATATCAAAAAAATTAGTTTTTTTTACAAATTACACCATTATAGTCGTTTCGTCAATACGTTCAAAATGAACTCAATATTGTTTTTGAACTTTATCTTGTATTATTCAATATCATAAATACGTACGAATTATTTTTAATATTTACCCTTTATAACTACAAATTAATCTTATATTATTAAATAAATAACCTTAAAGGATAGAAAGTGTAAATATTAAATATAATTAGTACGTATTTATGATATTTAATAATATGAGATTAAATAAAAAAAAATCAATATTAGGCTCATTTTAAACGTATTGACGAGACAATTATAATGGTGTAATTTGTAAAAAAACGCTACTTTTTTTTGATATATTTTAGTTAATATACGATTATGTGTGTTAATATAATAAAAAGTTAAAATGAAAATAAAAAGGTAGAAGATATAAAGTAAATTAAATAACAAATTATAAAGATGTTTTCTATTTTTTTTTGCCAAAAACAATTTTTAAGGCAAAAAAAATAATATGTTTTGACTATTTTAATAAAAGACTTTGAAAAGTGCTTAAAATTTAATTTTGTTGATGAGATTGACTATTTTAGTTAATTTTCTTAATTTTCTTATTTGTAGGGTGATAAAGTAGGTGACATCTTTTTTGTTTTTCCTTCTAATTTGTAGTTTTACCTATTATGTAGGTTACAAGTTACATTTTTAAGTAATAAGAATGTATTTTACAGGTTTTCAAAAGTCCAAGTATTTATTTAGTGTGTTTTGAAATACTTAGGACTTATTTGTTCCAAAAAATTGTCCAAGGACTTAATCACTCCAAACATTAATGTCCATTGGGTTTTTTTGGACTTTTCCCTAAAATGTATTATGAGACATTATTTTTGAAAGATGCCATTCCCCATGAACGGAATGTTGTTTCCTTTAATTTCCAGAAATTGGCCTGGGACCTAAAATTTCCATAAAGCTACCACCTCAACTTCAGCAGACCGTGCAGGACGGACTATCTGTCTTCGACCTCGATCCCTGGCAATGCAAGGTTGTGGCTCGGATGGTGGCGAATTAGACGCACCATCATCCTCACCATGAGACAACGAAGACGAAGACGACTGTGAGACGGTAGAAGGCGTCGTCTTAGAACCAATTGGTAGCTCCACCTCCACTCGAGATCCCTCAGAAGAATAAGGAACATCTACCTTCGGTTGATCAAAAACGGAAGGCTTGCACAACATAGAGCTTTCATCAAAAGTCACATCCCTACTCACGATGGTCTTTCGGGTCTCCGGACACCATAACCTGAAACCTTTTACACCGGCTTTGAAACCCAGAAATATACATTTAATGGCTCTCGGCTCAAGTTTACCATTGTCCACTTTGGCATACGCAGGACATCCAAATACCTTCAAGTCAGAATAATTAGCAGGTTTGCCCGACCACACCTCAATAGGTGTCTTTTTGTCAAGGGCATGTGAGGGAGATCTATTAATGATATAACAAGCTGTTGAGGCGGCTTCGGCCCAAAACGCTTTTGCCAAACCAGAGTTTGACAACATACACCGAACATTTTCCATGATCGTTCGATTCATGCGCTCTGCCACACCATTTTGTTGGGGAGTGTGAACCACCGAATGGTGTCTAGTAATGCCTTGACTAGTACAAAAGGCATTGAACTCTGCCGAACAAAACTCTAGACCATTATCGGTCTAGAGATATTTGACATGCTTGTCGGTTTACTTTCTATCATAGTCTTCCAATCACGGAAGGTAGCAAACACATCATTTTTATGTTTTAAGAAATAAGCCCATACCTTACGCGAGTAGTCGTCAATAATCGTCAACATGTAAATAGCACCACCATATGACGGTACTCTCGCCGGTCCCCATAAGTCAGAATGCACGTACTCGAGAATCGCCTTGGTTGTATGAGCTGAGCTCGAGAATGACACCTTCTTTTGCTTCCCATAAACACAGTGCTCACAGAATGGGAGCTTCTTGATTGCTTGGCTACCCAAAAGCTTCCTTTTGCGCAACTCCATCATACCGGCTTCACTCATATGTCCGAGTATCATGTGCCACAACTTTGTTTTATCAACATTCGAAAGATTCGATGAAGCTACCTGAGCATCTCCCATGATGGTAGTGCCCGTCAGAACATACAAATCCGCACTTTGCCTAGTGCCCTTCAAGTAGACAAGATTACCTCTAACCACTTTGATTACTCCACCTTCACCGATGAATTTGTAGCCTTTGATGTCAAGACTACTAAGTGAAACCAGGTTCCTTTTCAGCTCGGGTACATGTCTAACATTACCTAAAGTTTAGATGACCCCATCGTACATCTTGATTTGGACATTACCTTGACCCACTATCTTGCACAAAGCACCATTCCCAACCCGAACTGACCCCGAGCAAGGCTCATAAGTGGAAAACCAGTCACGGTTTAGGCACGTGTGGTAGGTACATCCCGAGTCAAGAATCCACTCGGGTGGTGAAGCATTCACGTCATCCGTCACGACCATCAAATCACCCGTATCATCTTCGGCTACATCCACGTGAGATTGGCTAGAGGATCCTTTTCCTTTGTCTTTGTTTTTGTTCTGTAGCGTGTAGCACTCATCAATAACGTGACCCTTCTTTTTTACAAAAGTTGCAAAATTTTCTCTTGACCTTGGATTTCGACCTTGATCTCCACGGGCTCTTGAAATCTCTCTCCGACTGTCTCCCTCTTATAGTAAGGCCTTCGGCCGCCTTAGTAACATTAGCAATCGGCTTCATCTTGTTCTTTGCATTCAAAGATGCATAGACCTCCTCCAATGACAAAGAATCTCGGCTATAAATAATGGTATCCATGAAGTTAGCGAATGACGGTGGCAACGAACACAAGAGAATCAAACCCAAGTCTTCCTCATCGTACGACACATCCAAGTTCTTTAAGTCTTCAACAATTTCCTTGAACGTTGAGATATGTTCGGTAATGGAGCCACCCTCCTGTAATCGATGAGTATATAGCCTTTGTTTCTTGTGGAGTTTGTTGGGTAAACTCTTGGTCATCAACAAATTATCTAACTTCGCCCACATTCCAGCCGTAGTAGTCTCGTTACACACATCTTGTAGAACATCGTTTGACAAGTGTAGGCGAATTTGAGATATTGCTCCCAAATCGTTATAATCCTTCAACTCATCGTTCCATGCCGCAGGCATCGCATCACGACCCTCGATACACCAATGTAAACCCATTTGTATCAACACGTCCCTCATCTTAATCTTCCAAAGAGGAAACTGAGTATTCCTATCAAGCAACGGCAAATTGATCTTCATGGTCGACATATCGATCAAAAACCCAATTGAGAGAAACACAAAACGAGGTTTATCGACAAAACCCGACAGCTCTGATACCACTTGTTGAAAATTCCGATCACACCACACTTGATCGAACCCCACAAAACGAGATCGAATCGAGTAGAAACTTAACCGAAATCAACCCAAGATCCAAAATAAACTAAAACGAGTTTGTAATGCGGAAACGATAAACTCGAATCTCTCAACGGAATAATAATCAACCACACAATAAACGTAAATTTGACGGAATTAAAAATAAAGGAAGAAAAACGACACCGGATTTACGTGGAAAACCCAAAACGGGAAAAACCACGGGCGGAGGAGACCACCGAGAAGTCCACTATAATCGACGATGTTACAATGCTTGAGAAACGGAGAAATCGATGAAGAGTAAAATTACAGATTGTGCTATTCTAATCTCACGATATTGTTGGGAGCGAAATCCTAATTTCAATGGAGAGCGTCACATTGATTTGGAGATGAATGCACCATGAAAACAAATGAAAAATACTTGTAACCGTCCACAATTATTGTGTGAGATTCAATGTGGGTTTAGATGCCTCAAAGTGATACAAGGAGAATTCGGGAGTTAATAAGAATTTTCGAAAGTAATTGGAAAAGAGAAAAACGGGAACGAACAGAAAAACGAGCTCGAAAGATGCTCGGAATTTGGCATCGGAAAAAGTGGCAAAGAGAAAACGCCAGATATAGAAAGGGTTACAATAGAGATCGAAAAAAAAGACGAGAATCGCAAACAGAAACGAATGCGAGTGCCAAGCGACTTGAGCCGCATGACACCCGCATAACAGTGTCTCACGCGACTTGTTAAGTGACTACCACCCACATCTAAATCGCATGTGCCACTGTTTGTTTTGCCACACCATCACGTGACACAATTCTCATCCACCACAATTCTCATCCACACGTGATATGCTTTCCTCCTTCACCCCAAAGTCTTTTGATTTATTTAATTAACTTTAGCTTTGTCTAATTTTCTTTTTAATTATCTTTATTAGCTAGTAATTTAGGATTAGTTTTAATTTAGTATTTATCTTTTTCTCTAGTTTAAGTTATAAATAGGATAGTTATGATTAATTGTTTATCAATTCAATCAGGTTATCAATTAATAAAAGTTTAGCTTTTTAGAGAGTTTTCTCTTGAATCTGAGTTTTACATTCCGTAATTCTCAACCGTTAAAAGGGTTTAGACGCTTGTCGATCCATCCGCAAACCTACGCTGCGTCAGTGAGTATCAGAGCAGGATTCGCCTGCCTTTTCACTAACAATTGCAGATCGACAGCCGACTACCAAAGCGGGTTTAGTAGAGATGAATGTGGCCGTATCCACATCACTTACTAATCTGACAGCGGTTGTTAACAGGCTTCAACCCAACATCGTCAACGACAATCGTCGGAGAAGAGACAGGTTTGAAGGACTGGATATGGCGTCGTGTAATGGCCACCGTAACCGGGTTAATTTTTCAAGTTCTGAATCCAAAGAAGATAAGGAAGAAGAACCAGTGAACTTGAAAATAAACGACCACAATAACCGAATAAAAGTGGACATCTCGTCTTTCTATGGAACCAAAGGTGTAGAAGAATTCTTAGATTGGAAAATCGAAGTTGATCGATTCTTTGACATTATGGATGTTCCCAAAGACATACAAGTAAAGTTGGTTGCTTTCCGTCTAAAGAGTGTCGCCGCTATTTGGTGGGATAAATTGATCGTGCAAAGACAACGACAACGAAAGAGACCGGTTCGATCTTGGAGGAGAATGAAGCATCTTATGATGGAACGATTCTTGCCGGAAAAATATGAACAGATCCTTACGAAACTCCATCCCGAACCCGATAACGACGACTCCTGGAGAAAGGATACGCACGAGAAATCAATCATGGTTTTGGGTGACAACAACTACGATCATATTATACCATCAGTTTCTTCCCTCGTCAGACAACCACCCATTCCGGAGAAGCCATCGAAAAAAACAAAGTTTACCCGGACAAGTTTGAAGAGGAAGCCATCCCCGTCGTGACCGAGTCACAACAAGAAATTTTTACCGAGACCAAAGTGACCGAACCAGATCTTGGACCAGCCACCGAAGAAATTGAAAATGAACCGGCTAAGAACAATCTCGAGCCAACGAAACCGTTGTCACAAGAAGTCAAGAACGATGATTCCAAAGGTGACACTTTCATTATTACCGCACCCAAGACACCGGTTCAAACCGAATCAACTCTCGGCAAAGTTAATTTAATCTTTTACCCTTTCGAGTTTAATAAAACATCGCTCGTATGGAGATGATCACGACAACCTTCGTTGGGATTTGAAGACCGATCAAATTTGTTGAATTTTGGAGGCCAAGTTGTGAATCAATACGTTTTGAAGAAACGAATGTTCTACGAGTCGGAGGAAGACGTTTTTCAAGTGAACTCGAGGACGAGTTCTTTTCAAGTGAGGGTGACAGATACAGGAAGAATTCGGGAGTTAATAAGAATTTTCGAAAGTGATTGGAAAAGAGGAAAACGGGAACGAACAGAAAAACGAGCTCGAAAGATGCTCGGAATTTGGCATCGAAAAATGAGGCAAAGAGAAAACGCCAGATATAGAAAGGGTTACAATAGAGATCGAAAAACAAGACGAGAATCGCAAACAGAAACGAATGCGAGTGCCAAGCGACTTGAGCCGCATGACACCCGCATAACAGTGTCTCACGCGACTTGTTAAGTGACTACCACCCACATCTAAATCGCATGTGCCACTGTTTGTTTTGCCACACCATCACGTGACCCAATTCTCATCCACCACAATACTCATCCACACGTGATATGCTTTCCTCCTTCACCCCAAAGTCTTTTGATTTATTTAATTAACTTTAGCTTTGTTTAATTTTCTTTTTAATTATCTTTATTAGCTAGTAATTTAGGATTAGTTTTAATTTAGTATTTATCTTTTTCCCTAGTTTAAGTTATAAATAGGATAGTTAGGATTCATTGTTTATCAATTCAATCAGGTTATCAATTAATAAAAGTTTAGCTTTTTAGAGAGTTTTCTCTTGAATCTGAGTTTTACGTTCCGTAATTATCAACCGCTAAAAGGGTTTAGACGCTTGTCGATCCATCCGCAAACCTACGCTGCGTCAGTTGGTATCAGAGCAGGATTCGCCTGTCTTTTCACTAACAATTGCAGATCGACTGCCGACTACCAAAGCGGGTTTAGTAGAGATGAATGTGTCCTTATCCACATCACTTACTAATCTGACAGCGGTTGTTAACAGGCTTCAACCCAACATCGTCAACGACAATCGTCGGAGAAGAGACAGGTTTGAAGGACTGGCTATGGCGCCGTGTAATGGCCACCGTAACCGGGTTAATTTTTCAAGTTCTGAATCGAAAGAAGATAAGGAAGAAGAACCAGTGAACTTGAAAAGAAACGACCACAATAACCGAATAAAAGTGGACATCTCGTCTTTCTATGGAACCGGAGGTGTAGAAGAATTCTTAGATTGGAAAATCGAAGTTGATCGATTCTTTGACATTATGGATGTTCCCAAAGACATACAAGTAAAGTTGGTTGCTTTCCGTCTAAAGAGTGTCGCCGCTATTTGGTGGGATAAATTGATCGTGCAAAGACAACGACAACGAAAGAGACCGGTTCGATCTTGGAGGAGAATGAAGCAGCTTATGATGGAACGATTCTTGCCGGAAAATTATGAACAGATCCTTACGAAACTCCATCCCGAACCCGACAACGACAACTCTTGGAGAAAGGATACGCACGAGAAATCAATCATGGTTTTGGGTGACAACAACTACGATCATATTATACCATCAGTTTCTTCCCTCGTCAGACAACCACCCATTCCGGAGAAGCAATCGGAAAAAACAAAGTTTTGTCGGACAAGTTTGAAGAGGAAGCCATCCCCGTCGTGACCGAGTCACAACAAGAAATTTTTACCGAGACCAAAGTGTCCGAACCAGATCTCGGACCAGCCACCGAAGAAATTGAAAGTGAACCGGCTAAGAACAATCTCGAGCCAACGAAACCGTTGTCACAAGAAGTCAAGAACGATGATTCCAAAGGTGACACTTTCATTATTACCGCACCCAAGACTCCGGTTCAAACCGAATCAATTCCCGGTAAAGTTAATTTAATCTTTTACCGTTTCGAGTTTAATAAAACATCGCTCGTATGGAGACGATCACGACAACCTTCGTTGGGATTTGAAGACCGATCAAATTTGTTGAATTTTGGAGGCCAAGTTGTGAATCAATACGTTTTGAAGAAACGAATGTTCTACGAGTCGGAGGAAGACGTTTTTCAAGTGAACTCGAGGACGAGTTCTTTTCAAGTGAGGGTGACTGATACAGGAAGAATTCGGGAGTTAATAAAAATTTTCGAAAGTGATTGGAAAAGAGGAAAACGGGAACGAACAGAAAAACGAGCTCGAAAGATGCTCGGAATTTGGCATCGAAAAATGAGGCAAAGAGAAAACGCCAGATATAGAAAGGGTTACAATAGAGATCGAAAAACAAGACGAGAATCGCAAACAGAAACGAATGCGAGTGCCAAGCGACTTGAGCCGCATGACACCCGCATAACAGTGTCTCACGCGACTTGTTAAGTGACTACCACCCACATCTAAATCGCATGTGCCACTGTTTGTTTTGCCACACCATCACGTGACACAATTCTCATCCACCACAATACTCATCCACACGTGATATGCTTTCCTCCTTCACCCCAAAGTCTTTTGATTTATTTAATTAACTTTAGCTTTGTTTAATTTTCTTTTTAATTATCTTTATTAGCTAGTAATTTAGGATTAGTTTTAATTTAGTATTTATCTTTTTCCCTAGTTTAAGTTATAAATAGGATAGTTAGGATTCGTTGTTTATCAATTCAATCAGGTTATCAATTAATAAAAGTTCAGCTTTTTAGAGAGTTTTCTCTTGAATCTGAGTTTTACGTTCCGTAATTCTCAACCGTTAAAAGGGTTTAGACGCTTGTCGATCCTTCCGCAAACCTACGCTGCGTCAGTTGGTATCAGAGCAGGATTCGCCTGTCTTTTCACTAACAATTACATATCGACAGCCGACTACCAAAGCGGGTTTAGTAGAGATGAATGTGGTCGTATCCACATCACTTACTAATCTGACAGCGGTTGTTAACAGGCTTCAACCCAACATCGTCAACGACAATCGTCGAAGAAGAGACAGGTTTGAAGGACTGGCTATGGCGCCGTGTAATGGCCACCGTAACCGGGTTAATTTTTCAAGTTCTGAATCGAAAGAAGATAAGGAAGAAGAACTAGTGAACTTGAAAAGAAACGACCACAATAACCGAATAAAAGTGGACATCTCGTCTTTCTATGGAACCGGAGGTGTAGAAGAATTCTTAGATTGGAAAATCGAAGTTGATCGATTCTTTGACATTATGGATGTTCCCAAAGACATACAAGTAAAGTTGGTTGCTTTCCGTCTAAAGAGTGTCGCCGCTATTTGGTGGGATAAATTGATCGTGCAAAGACAACGACAACGAAAGAGACCGGTTCGATCTTGGAGGAGAATGAAGCAGCTTATGATGGAACGATTCTTGCCGGAAAATTATGAACAGATCCTTACGAAACTCCATCCCGAACCTGACAACGACAACTCTTGGAGAAAGGATATGCACGAGAAATCAATCATGGTTTTGGGTGACAACAACTACGATCATATTATACCATCAGTTTCTTCCCTCGTCAGACAACCACCCATTCCGGAGAAGCCATCGGAAAAAACGAAGTTTTGCCGGACAAGTTTGAAGAGGAAGCCATCCCCGTCGTGACCGAGTCACAACAAGAAATTTTTACCGAGACCAAAGTGTCCGAACCAGATCTCGGACCAGCCACCGAAGAAATTGAAAGTGAACCGGCTAAGAACAATCTCGAGCCAACGAAACCGTTGTCACAAGAAGTCAAGAACGATGATTCCAAAGGTGACACTTTCATTATTACCGCACCCAAGACTCCGGTTCAAACCGAATCAATTCCCGGTAAAGTTAATTTAATCTTTTACCGTTTCGAGTTTAATAAAACATCGCTCGTATGGAGACGATCACGACAACCTTCGTTGGGATTTGAAGACCGATCAAATTTGTTGAATTTTGGAGGCCAAGTTGTGAATCAATACGTTTTGAAGAAACGAATGTTCTACGAGTCGGAGGAAGACGTTTTTCAAGTGAACTCGAGGACGAGTTCTTTTCAAGTGAGGGTGACTGATACAGGAAGAATTCGGGAGTTAATAAGAATTTTCGAAAGTGATTGGAAAAGAGGAAAACGGGAACGAACAGAAAAACGAGCTCGAAAGATGCTCGGAATTTGGCATCGAAAAATGAGGCAAAGAGAAAACGCCAGATATAGAAAGGGTTACAATAGAGATCGAAAAACAAGTCGAGAATCGCAAACAGAAACGAATGCGAGTGCTAAGCAACTTGAGCCGCATGACACCCGCATAACAGTGTCTCACGCGACTTGTTAAGTGACTACCACCCACATCTAAATCGCATGTGCTACTGTTTGTTTTGCCACACCATCACGTGACACAATTCTCATCCACCACAATTCTCATCCACACGTGATATGCTTTCCTCCTTCACCCGAAAGTCTTTTGATTTATTTAATTAACTTTAGCTTTGTTTAATTTTCTTTTTAATTATCTTTATTAGCTAGTAATTTAGGATTAGTTTTAATTTAGTATTTATCTTTTTCCCTAGTTTAAGTTATAAATAGGATAGTTAGGATTCATTGTTTATCAATTCAATCAGGTTATCAATTAATAAAAGTTTAGCTTTTTAGAGAGTTTTCTCTTGAATCTGAGTTTTACGTTCCGTAATTCTCAACCGTTAAAAGGGTTTAGACGTTTGTCGATCATTCCGCAAACCTACGTTGTGTCACAAAGCCAACCGAAAAAACAATCTTCATAGTAAACCCACATTGACTTGCGCGAGATGCAAGTGAGATTGGATACAAGGAAGTCACAAGAAAGTTGCCTTGCTTAGGTGTCGTTTGTTTTTTAAGAGGTCTAAAGTCTGAAGTCTTAATTTAGTTATAATTAATAAGAGCTGGTGTGTAAAAAGGTCTGAACGATTCTGACTTAAGAGACATTAAGAGATTTTTTTTAAAAAACAAACAACCCCTTACTGTGCATAGCCTCCAAAATTGACTTTGCTTTCTATATTTGACTTTCTTTTTCTTCCATGGTGCATTTTCATTTCATGCATGGACTTTTGAAAAACTTTCTTATGCATGAATTTATCCACTTCCATGCATATATATATATATATATATATTTTGGACGCATATACATATATATATATATATATATATATATATGATAGAAATTTGGAGAAACAATTTTACACTTCTCTAAAAAAACATACAATTAATCAATCAAATCATACTATTCTTCTACTCTTACTATGTTCACCTTCACTTTACCACTCCTCCTCCTCTTCACCACCACCACCACCGCCGCCGCCGCCCAACCTTACAAAGCCACCGATCAACTCCTCCTTGCCTGCGGTCAGTGGTGGATCTAGAAACTCAGACTGGGGTCAGACTTAGGAGTGTTAAAAAATTTTCCAAAACCGAAAATAACCCACCTGAACCTAACTGGTTTCGGGTTATTTGGTTTTCGGGTAAAACGGTTTAATTTCAGTTATTATTTTGTTATAACGGTTAAACCCAATAGCAAATTATACCATAATTTTATATATTTTATATTTAGATAATTGGTTAGAAGCTTTGAGCATATAAAACAATTAATATATCATAAACCATTTTATATTAAAGCTAAAATAACAAGATATTGAGATGTATTTGATAAGACGATACAGAAAAACTAGATATTGAGATGCTTAATCTTGAAATGGATTTTGAGATGAACTTATTCCTTTTGGTTTTGGTAGAAAAAAAAACAAATATGTGGGGTCTTGTAAAAATCGAATGGGTATTTAAGTATAAAACTAAATCATTTGTTAAGGGTAAATCTTTGTTCTATGTTAAATCTAGCTTTTTTTAATTTTTGACTGGGGTCAAGAGACCCCATTGAGTTGTATGTGGCTCCGCCACTGCCTGCGGTACAATATCCTCCAGGACCACCACTTCCGAAAGCGTACGCGTTGCTGTCGGTCCGAGACGGCGCGATCATTACGGTCATTGCCCGGCTCTCGTCAACGCTCACGCAAAACTCTCTCGAGAACGAGATCACGCTCGCGGCTCGAGCCGCGAGCGAAGGACTGAACACGTGTAGGAGCGTGTACGGTCCCGCTCGAACCGTGAAGAGATCGGTACCGGTCTCGAACCCGATGTAAGAAGCGGGATTGAAGTGTAACCGCACGAATTTCAGGCCAGGATGGAGTTTAAACGTGTAGAAAAAGGGAGAACGGGAGGCTCGAGCCGTCAAGTAGGGAACAGGATCCCCCGAAAGAGACGTGTGGACCACTTTTGTGGTCATCGAGCTACCGGCTTGCTTTCTCGAAAGACCGAATTTGGTTCCGATATCGCCGGGCCATTCCCGACCATCGAGTGCGGACGAGTTTCCGATCGATCCACAGTTAACGGCAATGTCGTCGATCGGAAAGTACGGGGCCGGTAAGTTTGCGGTGACAACGAAAACGAGATGAAGAATGAACACATAGAAGAGGGGATCATTAAGGTACATTTTAGTGTGTGTTTTCTGGGATTATAGAATGAAGATTGAATATAAATTCATTGATGATCAAATTGTTGGAAGGATTTGTGAATATGGTCAACTGATGACAAAAACAGACATGCCAACCACAAATTGCATAAAGAAAATAGCTTCACGATTCACAAAACTACACGTTGTTTGAAGCTTTGCAAGTAACATCCTTACATTATTATCATGAATAGATTCAAGAATTAACACATTCATATGTGAATCAATTAAATATAGAAAATGTGTTTGAAACGAAATCCAACTTAAAATGATCATAACTTTTGATTAGTTAAAAAATATGGTTATTTGACCCAAGTTTTTTTTGGCACGAAAAATGATGGTAGTGCCCGTCAGAACATACAAATCCGCACTTTGCCTAGTGCCCTTCAAGTAGACAAGATTATCTCTAACCACTTTGATTACTCCACCTTCACCAATGAATTTGTAGCCTTCGATGTCAAGACTACTAAGTGAAACCAGGTTCCTTTTCAGCTCGGGTACATGTCTAACATTACCCAAAGTTCGGATGACCCCATCGTACATCTTGATTCGGATGACCCACTATCTTGCACAAAGCACCATTCCCAACCCGAACTGACCCCGAGCAAGGCTCATAAGTGGAAAACCAGTCACGGTTTGAGCACATGTGGTAGGTACGTCCCGAGTCAAGAATCCACTCGGGTGGTGAAGCATTCACGTCATCCGTCACGACCATCAAATCACCCGTATCATATTCGACTACATCCATGTGAGATTGGCTAGAGGACCTTTTTCCTTTGTCTTTGTTCTTGTTTTGTAGCTTGTAGCACTCATCAATAACGTGACCCTTCTTCTTACAAAAGTTGTAAAATTTTCTCTCGACCTTGGATTTCGACCTTGATCTCCCCGGGCTCTTGAAATCTCTTTCCGACTGTCTCCCTCTTATAGTAAGGCCTTCGGCCGCCTTAGTAACATTAGCAATCTGCTTCATCTTGTTCTTTGCATTCAAAGATGCATAGACCTCCTCCAATGACAAAGAATCTCGACTAAAAATAATGGTATCCATGAAGTTAGCAAATGACGGTGGCAACGAACACAAGAGAATCAAACCCAAGTCTTCCTCATCGTACGACACATCCAATTTCTTCAAGTCTTCAACGATTTCCTTGAACGTTGAGATATGTTTGGTAATGGAGCCACCCTCCTATAATCGATGAGTATATAGCCTTTGTTTCATGTGGAGTTTGTTGGGTAAAATCTTGGTCATCAACAAATTATCTAACTTCGCCCACATTCCAGCCGTAGTAGTCTCGTCACACACATCTTGTAGAACATCGTTTGACAAGTGTAGACGAATTTGAGATATTGCTCTCAGATCGTTATAATCCTTCAACTCCTCATCCCATGCCGTAGGCATCGCATCACGACCCTCGATACACCAATGTAAACCCATTTGTATCAACACGTCCCTCATCTTAATCTTCCAAAGCGGAAACCGAGTATTCCTATCAAGCAACGGCAAATCGATCTTCATGGTCGACATACCGATCAAAAACCCAATTGAGAGAAACACAAAACGAAGTTTATCGACAAAACCCGAGAGCTCTGATACCACTTGTTGCAAATTCCGATCACACCACACTCAATCGAACCCCACAAAACGAGATCGAATCGAGTAGATACTTAACCGAAATCAACCCAAGATCCAAAATAAACTAAAACGAGTTTGTAATGCGGAAACGATAAACTCGAATATCTCAACGGAATAATAATCAACCACACAATAAACGTAAACTTGACGGAATTAAAAATAAAGGGAGAAAAACGACACCGAATTTACGTGGAAACCCCAAAACGGGAAAAACCACGGGCGGAGGAGACTACCGAGAAGTCCACTATAATCGACGATGTTACAATGCTTGAGAAACGGAGAAATCGATGAAGAGTAAAATGACAGATTGAGCTATTCTAATCTCACGATATTGTTGGAAGCGAAAGCCTAATTTCAATGGAGAGCCTCACATTTATTTGGAGATGAATGCACCATGAAAACAAATGAAAAATACTTGTAACCGTCCACAATTATTGTGTGAGATTCAATGTGGGTTTAGATGCCTCAAAGCCACGCGAAAAAACAATCTTCATAGTAAACCTACAGTGACTTGCGCGAGATGCAAGTGAGATTGGATACAAGTCACAAGAAAGTTGCCTTGCTTAGGTGTCGTTTTTTTTAAGACGTCTAAAGTCTGAAATCTTAATTTAGTTATGATTAATAAGAGGTGGTGTGTAAAAAGGTCTAAACGATTCAGACTTAAGAGACGTTAAGACATTTTAAAAAAAACAAATAACCCCTTATTGTGACATAGCCTCCAAAATTGACTTTGCTTTCTATATTTGACTT
Source organism: Arctium minus (assembly GCA_954870635.1). Classification (NCBI taxonomy): domain Eukaryota; kingdom Viridiplantae; phylum Streptophyta; class Magnoliopsida; order Asterales; family Asteraceae; genus Arctium; species Arctium minus. The sequence goes on from OX941092.1 coordinate 7,337,886, forward strand.
TCTTTTTCTTCCATGATGCATCTTCATTTCATGCATGGACTTTTGAAAAACTTTCTTATGCATGAATTTATCCACTTCCATGCATATATATATATATATATATATATATATATATTGGACGCATGTGTATATATGATGAAATTTGGAGCAACAATTTTACACTTCTCTAAAAAAACATACAATTAATCAATCAAATCATACTATTCTTCTACTCTTACTATGTTCACCTTCACTTTACCACTCCTCCTCTCTTCACCACCACCACCGCCGCCGCCGCCCAACCTTACAAAGCCACCGATCAACTCTTCCTTGCCTGCGGTACAATATCCTCCAGGACCACCACTTCCGAAAGCGTACGCGTTGTCGTCGGTCCGAGACGGCATGATCGTTACGGTCATTTCCCGGCTCTCGTCAACGCTCACGCAAAACTCTCTCAAGAACGAGATCACGCTCGCGGCTCGAGCCACGAGCGAAGGACTGAACTCGTGTAGGAGCGTGTATGGTCCGGCTCGAACCGTGAAGAGATCGGTAGCGGTCTCGAACCCGATATAAGAAGCGGGATTGAAGTGTAACCGGACGAATTTCGGGCCAGGATGGAGTTTAAACGTGTAGAAAAACGGAGAACGGGAGGCTCGAGAGGTCAAGTACGGAACCGGATCCCCCGAAAGAGACGTGTGGACCGCTTTTGTGGTCATCGAGCTACCCGCTTGCTTTCTCGAAAGACCGAATTTGGTTCTGATATCACCGGTCCATTCCCGACCATCGAGTGCGGACGAGTTTCCGATCGATCCGCAGTTAACAGCAATGTCGTTGATCGGAATGTACAGGGCCAGTAAGTTTGCGGTGACAACTAAAACGAGATGAAGAATGAACACATAGAAGAGGGGATCATTAAGGTACATTTTAGTGTGTGTTTTCTGGGATTATAGAATGAAGATCAAAGAATGAATATAAATTCATTGATGGTCAAATTGTTGGAAGGATTTGTGAATATGGTCAACTGATGACAAAAACAGACATGCCAACCACAAACTGCGTAAAGAAAATAGCTTCACGATTCACAAAACTACACGTTGTTTGAAGATTTGCAAGTAACATCCTTACATTATTATGATGAATAGATTCAAGAGTTAGAGGTTGTTTGTTTTTTTTAAAAAACCTCTTAAGTCTGAATCGTTCAGACCTTTTTACACACCACATCTTATTAATCGTAACTAAAATAAGACTTCAGACTTTAGACCTCCTAAAAAACAAACGGCACCTTAAACACATTCATATGTATCAAAGGGGGTTAGCTCAGTTGGATAGGTAACATCCTGGGGGGTGTGGGGTGAAAGTCACACTACCCTGGTTCGAGTCCCACAAGCGACACTTTCCTGAGATATCCAGACTCTGGGTCTAGTTCTTCGGGGCCGGGGCCGGGACCGGTTCGGGTGGGTCCAGTCTATGGGACCCTCTACCCTGTCGGTCGGGTTCAGCCAAAGGCTGGGCCGGGTCGCAACGGATTAGTGGGATTGCCCGTAATTGAGGCCCGATACCGCTGGAATGTGTGTGTGCGTTAACTTGTTGTTAAAAAAAATCATATGTGAATCAATAAAATATAAAAATATGTTAGATAATTATTCCAACTTAAAATGATTATAACTTTTGATTCGTTGAGTAAATTGGGTACTTATGGTTAGGGTCCACCCACCACCAATACCACCAGGGTGGGTGGTTGCCGGGTGGGGGTATAGGTGTTATTCCTAAATCTATCAAGTTCTAATTGTAAAACATAAATCAATTATGAATCGTAGTCATATGTCATTGATCAAATCTCAATTTCACATATTACAAGTTTTCTCTCACTACTCTCTCTCTAGAAATGTATTCTAATCAGCTCTCACTCTCACAAATGACTTACTTCTTTTTACTTACAAAGACATGAAGGTATTTATACCCTCACACAATTACAAAGAAACAAAATACAAAACATTGACTTTGACTTTTATTACAAAATGACTTTGACTTTCACTGAGAGTTGACTTTCCAACTTTGACTTCTTGAACTTTCATCTTCAATCTTAATGATCTTGAATCCAACAAAGCTGTGCTCTAACAATCTCCCCCTTTGGATCAAGATCATTACTAAAAGATTTAGCAATTCAGTCTTCTCTCTTTAAGCTCAATTTGAATAAACTCCCCCTTTGATCAACCTTTATCTTTTCTTGTAAACTCCTTGTTAATCCAAATCATCTTCAGAAATAAGGATAACCTTTAAAGTACAATCTCCCTTTCAGGCTTTATAAATGCATCCAATCTTTTAAAGCTCAGAAAAATTCATTCTCCCCTTTTGTGCATAGAACATTCTCTTTTCTTTGATAAGCACAATCTTCAATACTTTGTTCTTCAAGAATAATTGACATTCTCTCCCAAGGTTATAAAACCTCTTTCACAAATAGAATTTCAACAAAATTTTCAAAATCTTTCATCTTTCAATCAAATCATGAACAACTCTCCCATATCTTGAATTTCAGACAATTCTTCAAACTTTTCAACCAACATTTATTGATATGAACTCTTCTCCCCCTTAACCACAAGGTTTGTGGTGTAGCGGTAATCACCTGGGGAGTTCATAGCGCTCAACCCGGGTTCGATTCCCTGCATTCGCAACTTTGTGGCCACTGGGCTTAACCTCAGGGCTGCATGCTTTCGCAGTCGGTTTCTTTGCCAAGGGATTAGTCTGGGCCAAAGGCCCAGGATACCCTTTCCCAAAAAAACTCTTCTCCTCCTTTTTGATTAATAGAGCATCTATAGCATCAAAACTTCCTCCAAGAAATGTCTTTATAAGTTCTGACCATTCTGATATGTTCAAGAGCCACTGATTCGTTGATCCGTAACCATGTATTCATCTAGATCTTTTCAAATCCAGAAAAATTAGGAATGTAACACCTGAATCAACAAATGAATCAGTTAATATGTCTGTCAGTAACACAAAGTTACTATGTGTAACGAATACACATAGAAAATGAGCTTTTTGATGTTCACTCCCCCAGGGCTTCCATCCAATCATCGAAACACCACAAAGGCAATTTCTATGAACGTTATGACAAGAAAACAAATTCCTTTTGTGTTCGTGCAAGTGTTGAAAAAATTAAGCATATGATGATTGCTTATAATGGCTCAAAATTGTGTAAACCACTGAGACAACAGTAGATAAACACAGACTCAATGTGCATGATTGAAGTGCGAAGGTGGGGCAAACTTCCTTCTATTTCAATATCCAGATTTTCCAAATGAAAACCAGATAGATTATGTGTTGCGTCCCCAGAAAAATATAAAACATTTTCTTTTTAGGGGTGGTAGCTGTGACGACGATAATAATGACATTGTGGTTGGTGTGGTGTGGGAGCGGGGTGGTAGGGGGAAGCTGTCGTCATCACAACTACCACCCTTCCCCCCAAAAAAAAGTTGGAGATTCCAATTCTTACCAACCAAACGCATTGTCAAAATCCATCAAATTCCTTTCCAGTTCATTCAAAGCCAAATTCCTTTAATCATTTGTAATTCCCCCAAATTCCATTCTATGAACCAAATACCCCTATAGTCTCAAATTATTCAAACGTATACACCACCATTTATTTGTTCGATAACACGATTTTGTACAATTTGCTACTAAAACTTTTTCTAGTATAATTTTATCATATAAATCAAATAATGGATGCTCAAATAAGAACAATAAATATCGTGAGAAAATAAGAGAAAAAGACCACGGGAAAATTCATATATTGTAAAAAATTCATTTAAAGATGCATATGTGAACTCATACAAATAATCTGAAACATCGGTTCACATATACATCTTCAAATAGATTTTTCAATGGATTCACATATGAATCTTACTTTTTTTAACTTCTCATACTTTAAACCCTTTTATTTGAACCGACCCAAATCAAATAAATTTTAAATATTTCATAAATTGAACCACAAAGTTGCCTTTCAATTGAATTATGTCCCTTTCGAGCAAACCAACCCCCAACTAGAATGCCATTTATCAAGTTCATTATAAGCAAGGATGACCACAATATTTCTATCACCAGAAAACGAAGATATGGCTAATGGACGTTCCCCAAACCGCTTCACGACTATCGTCTTATCGTTATCAATCATCTTGACGATCATGATACCGATGAAGGAATGTGATGGGTTACGGTTGTCATCGTCGTGTAATGGAAGTAGTTTGGCGGAGTGCCAGATGTTTGCGGAAGAAGAGCAAGAGTTTCTGATGGATACCGAGGAACATAGGCGGATTCTGGCGACGACAAAACGTAAACTCACTTATGGATCTCTGGAACGTAGAAATACGGCTTGCGGCAAAAATTGCGTCGGAAAATATAATGTCAAAGGCAGGCCATGCAGACTATACCAACGTTGCAAGTGATTTGGAGTGAAGAGGGTTTGGTTCTTGTTTGTTGTTTAAATTCTTATGGACCTCTTTTAATCCTTGTGTACTAATTATTAATATTGCCACGGTTTTTTTTTATTGTTAAATTGTTTTTTAAAAATAATAATATAACTATAAATTCTTATGATAACATTGTAATAATAACTTACGATAAATTGTATGTTGTTAGGGGAAAATTAAAAGAGAACAGAAAGGAAACTCCAATATTTGGTATCCGAACGATATAAGTAACAATTTTACTTGTCATTCTAGATTAAGCATTGAATTAAAATGACTATTTAATATACATGTTGAATACAAATTCTGAATAATAAAAATAGAAAAAAGTCTAAAAAAACCCAATAAACTATCTACTTTTGAATAGTTAAGTCCTTAAACTATTTTAAAAATAAAAAAACCTTAAACTTTTTAAAACCGATTAATTACATTCTTTTTATCATTAATGTTTACCTGTTTAATAGGTAATTCTTAAATTAAGAAAAGAAAAAAAAATTCTAATCTAAACCCTAATCAATCCACGACCTGCCTCCATTCCCATCACCACAATCCACAGCCTCCGCCACCAGCCCCGCAGGCCACCGGCACCGCCAGCCACCGTCGTCACCGGCCCAACATCACTTGCCACTGTCGTCACCGACCCGCTTAACCTATTTAACCCGTTTAACATTTATAAAACTAAAAATTAAAAATCCAAAATTCACAAAAAAATACAAATCCAAAATTCAAATGAAAGCATTAGGATTCCAAATTTTATAGTTCAAACTTAAAAGTTCTAACCAAATCTAAAACATTAAAAATCCAAAGCATTAAAAAGAAAACTTATAATATATATATAGGGGTGGATTCAAATGAAAACTCATATTTCATTGTGCACATGAGAACAAATCTTAACCATTGATCAAAACTTAGAAACTAATCAATGATTAATACATAAAAAGATTAATTGAGAAGTGATTAAGGACAAAATTGTAATTTTGAATCAATGTCTACCTTCTTTGACCTTTTTATTTTTATTTTTAATTAAAAAAAATTTGCCCCCTTATATAAACTTTAAAATAATTTATCTTAAAAATTACTAACATTATAATCAAACAAATTACATAAAAAAAACGAGAATTTCGTGCTCTTCAATATGACATCCATCACGATATAGTTTTTTTTTTTTTCGTTTTAACCGTTTTTTACGTAAAATTCTATATACGTGTTATATTCATTATGAATATGCATGCACGTCTTCTGGTGTCCATATTCAGTATGAATAACAAAGGTGAACGTTCATTCACTATTAATGATGAATAATACCGTATGCAGGATTTTTTTTCGTTTTAACGTTTTTTACGTGAAATTCTATATATGTGTTATATTCATTATGAAAATGCATGGACGTCCTAGGGTGTCCACATTCAGTAAGAATAACAAAGGTGAACGTTCATTCACTATTCATGATGAATGATACAGTATTCAGGATGAATAATACAATATTCAAGATGAATAATACACAAATCCATTATTCATGTATTATTTATCATTAATCGTGTATTATTCATGTTGAATGATACGTTATTCATGATGAATAATATATGAATGACCCGTGAAGGTGTAGACACATGACGCACTCTCTTTTGTTTTCCAATTCACAATCGAAATTTGGTTTAATTCATTATGAATATGTATGCGCATCCCCGGATGCCCCACATTCAGTATGAATAACAAATGTGAACGTTCATTCATTATTCATGATGAATAATATAGTATTCAGGATGAATTACACAACATTCATGACGAATAATACACGAATTCATGAATTGTGAATTATTCACCCTGAATGTTGTATTATTCATCCGGAATGATACATTATTCATGATGAATAACACATGAATTACCTGTGAAGATGTGGAGACGTGACGCGCTCTCTTTTGTTCCCCGATTCACAACAGAATTACTCGATAGGTTCTCGATTCGTCTTGATGGGTGTTGGGTTACGGTGCTGAAGAAACGTGATGCCTTACGACGTTGAAGAAAGTGTTGAAGAAGGTGATGTCGAGTTACATACTTACGGTGTCGAGGCGTTGTACAAACTTGAACGTACATAAATATTCATAATGAATATAACACATATATAGCATTTCACGTAAAAAACGGTTAAAACGACAAAAAAACTATATCGAGATGGATGTCATATCGAAGAGCACGAAATTCTCGTTTTTTTTATTTAATTTGTTTGATTAAAATATTAGTAATTTTTAAGATAATTTATTTTTAACTTTAATTGGGTAAAAAAAATTTAATTAAAAAAGAAAATAAAAAGTCAAATATGGTAGGCTGTGTGTTTAAATTTTCTTCCATTTTTACCCCTAAGCATTTTAAAATTAAAAACTTTAATTAATATAAGTTGTTGGATCAAAAGAGATCGAGTGACTAAGATTTTTCCTCACGTGCACACTGAAAAATGAGTTTTCATTTGAACGTTATATATATATATATATATATATATATATATATATATAAACGGGTTATTCAGATCATTTTCGAGTTGAAAAGTTTGACCTTGACTTTACCCGTTTAATTTTCGTGTCGTGTCAACCCGTTTACTTAGCGAAATGTATTGCCCAAACCCGTTTATTTCGTGTCGGGTTAGCGTGTTAGTATCATTTTTTGTCGGGCCGAGTCATATGTCACATCCCTTCCGTCATAGTCTTGGTCCATGATACATGTCTTAATGCAGAAAGTACAAAGTTAATTGTAAAACTTTTCTTATGGGTTGGGAAGACTTCCCAAGTCTACTCCTGAACTAACTAAATCATGCATATTGCTATTACTAATACTCTTCTCAAGGATACAACTAGATGTGATCATACTCTTCCATTCCACCATTACTAATACTATGATTACTATGTTCACCTTCACTTTACCACTCCTCCTCATCCTCCCCACCACCGCCGCCGCCGCCGCCCAACCTTACAAAGCCACTGATCTCTTCCTCCTCGACTGCGGTTCATCCACCACCACCACTTCTGATGACCCGACATGGGATGGCGATGAAGGTTCCAAATTCGTAACTTCAGATATCAACACCACCTCCTTTTCATCCAAACCTTACTACCGTGATCCTTGGGTCCCCGATACCCCTTACTCCACTGCTCGAATCTTTTACGCTTCTTCGTTCACCTACACGTTTCCGGTCTCTCAAGGCCCCAAATTCCTCCGCCTCCATTTCTATCCTGCCAACTACTCCGGCATCAAAGCGAACCAATCTTTCTTCTCTGTATCATCAAACGACTACACTCTCTTAACCAACTTCAGCGCTTTCCTAGCCGCCTCCTATCGGCCAACACCCGCCACCAGTCCTCAAGTTCCCCACTTTGTCAAAGAATTCATTGTCTATGTAAAAGATACCCAAACCTTAAAGGTTATCTTTACACCCTCACCCAACTCATATGCCTTCATCAACGGTATTGAAATCGTTTCAATGCCTGAACATCTGTATTATCAACAAAACAACTTTGAATACGTTGGGATTTCTGACGATATGGCTCAGGAAACAGTTTACCGACTAAACGTAGGTGGCGAACATATATCCGGTAACGCTGATACCGGTATGTATCGATCATGGGCACCAGATGATGAGTACATATTAAATAGAGTTTTAATTTTAAAATTCCATTGAATTAAGATCTACGAAAAACCTCCATTCAGCACTCACATCAGATCGTTGCCGTCGTTTCACCCTTAAAGAAGTGAAAGTTTCCACTCGGGAATTCAACGATAATTGCGTTATAGGTAGGGGAGGGTTCGGGAAAGTGTACAAGGCTACATCGACAACGCTAAAACCACCATCGCGATCAAACGGCTCAACCCGTCATCCAACCAAGGGTTTCATGAATTCCAAACCGAAATAAAGATGCTATCGAAGCTACGTCACGCGCATCTAGTCTCCCTGATCGGGTTCTGCGATGAAGATGGCGAGATGGTCCTAGTCTACGACAACATGGCTCACGGTACTCTACAAGAACATCTCTACAAGACCGAAAACCCTCCATTGCCATGGAAAACCCGTCTCCATATTTGCATCGGCACGACCCAAGGGTTGCTTTATCTCCACACGAGCGTGAAACGAGGAATCATTCACAGGGATGTCAAGTCTACGAACATCTTGTTGGATGAGAATTGGGTGGATAAGGTTTCCGATTTCGGTTTGTCAAAGTTAGGGCCGAAAGGCGAATCGGATACACACGTTACGACGCTTGTGAAGGGTAGTTTCGGGTATTTGGTTCCTGAATATTACCGACGACAACAGTTTACCGATAAGTCCGATGTGTACTCGTTTGGAGTGGTTTTGTTCGAGGTCTTGTGTGCAAGACCTGTGATCATTCCATGGTTGCCGAATGAACAAGTGAATTTGGCGGAATGGGGTAACGATTGTTATCGAAACGGAACTTTGGATGAAATAATCGATCCGAAACTAAGAGGCGAGATCGCACCCGGGTCGTTAAGGAAGTTCGGAGAGGTAGCAAATAGTTGTTTAAAAGAGCAAGGAAGTGAAAGACCAACCATGGATGCTGTAGTTTGTGGACTAGAGTTTGCATTGATGCTACAAGAAGCTGCTGAGAAAAGGGATGCTGAAGAGCAAACCACAATGGAAGGAAAAAGATAGCTTTGTTGGGTTTTTTTCCTTTTAAATTGTTGTTTGTTTTTGGCATGTAAAAGTATACAAATTTGAATTATGTAATAAAAAATGATACAAATATTATAAGATATTTTTTTAAGTATATAATATTTATATACGACAAATGAAACTCTTAACGATTTAAAGTTTCTCTTTTAATGGAACTGTTAAGGGGTGCAAACAACCCCTTAGCATTTTATATTGTTGGGACCAAAAAGAGAACAAAGAGAAACACCATAATTGAGATGCATGTTATCTATGGTATAGAGGCAAGACCTGTCTACATTCTTTTATCACAAATCTTACATCTACAAAAGATTTATTAATTATGTCCATTCAATTTGGCCTGATTTGGTTTGATATTGGGTTATTCTAAATAAACATTTTGTAGCTAAAAACTCCGAGATAAATACAAATTTGGTCCCTATGGTTTACAAATATTAACGACTAAGGTCCCTCAAAGAAATATTTAACGAATAACGTCCCTCTACTTTCCATTTATAACATGTAGGGTCCCTCTTAGTAACACTGTTAAATAACGTGTATTTAAGTGGGGGTAAATTTGTCCATTCATCTATTCTAGGTTTGGTAACATATTTGGTCCCTCCTAAAATTCAGGGATTAAAAAACCCTATTATAGTTTGTATGTTGGGTCTGAAATGTGCTAAGGATGGATACTACTGCTAAGTCTTGGTGGTTACTACTGTTGAAGACTTTAGTACTGCTGAAGTGTTAAAGATTAATACTACTGAAGATTTTACTACTTCTACTTGAAGACATTACTACTGCTAGTAGAATTACTACTGCTTAGAGAGTTAATACTGCTAGTAGTTAGTACTGCTTGAAGATTAATGATGTTGGATGATTAATACTGCTTATGAAGATAATGATGATTGGTTACTTGGAACGAAAGACTAGGAGCTGAAGATAATGTTGAAGATAATCATGGAATGGATGCTGAAGATCAATATTTCTTTAGTAATTATCTTGTAATCAGTTCTGTATATATAGTCTATTAGTTTTTGTTAGATTAACAAGTTTTACACAAGTTTTGCATATATGTATTGTTTATGTTCTAGAGAGAATTAGCCTCAAGGTTCTTTGTAATCATTTCAATAGAGAAGTATTGAACGTCTGTTGAGCCTGTTCAACAAATTGAGGTTGTGGTTGTAATCATTAAGTTAATTCAATATAACTTGTGATTTGATCCATATACTGTTTCATTGATTTACTGTTAAAGTGTTATTCCACAAACTTCTTTAACATAGTTTCTAAGTGTTTAGTTTAATTCTTGTTACGAATTTCGATCCTGACAAGTGGTATCAGAGCCAAGGAACTCAGAAAGCTATAATTATCATGGACGGATCAAACGACAGTGTTCTAAACACAGAAATCCCCACAGAGGTAAAATCTAAACTTTGTTCTAAAGCATGTCTTGAAACTGTTAAAAAGTACAGGGATCACAATCAGAGCATGTGTGATGACCTTAAAAGGTTGGAGAAAGATAGAAGAGAGTATAGTTTGATCATTGAGAATTTTGAAGAACAAATTAAGTCATGCCAGGCCAATGAACTTCAACATTCATATGATACCAACTACTGGAAGTGGGAGAAGAATCAGTTAGAGATTGAACTAGAAAAGTCTAGAGAGGAATGTGAGAAAATCAGGAGTGAATTTGAAAAAGCTAAATTAGACGTTGAGAAATTTTCCAATGCTTCTAAAGCAATGGATAGTTTACTCAAAACTCAAGTTCATGACAAACTAAGAAGAGGAATAGGCTACAACAACACCCCTCCACCTTACAATAACAATTATATTCCACCCACCTCAGACCTCTTAGAAAGACAATATAAGAAGGAATTACCTGAAGGAGCCACTGAAGTAGATCCACTAGATACAGTAGTGGTTGAGAAAGAGTCTGAAGAAGAGAATACTGAGGGTAAAAATAAGGAAGACCATAAAGAAATTCCCCTAGAAAACCACATTCTGACAAATGAAAGGGGGGGTAAACCATTTGTCAATAGTGAGAAAGTGAAGACTGGGGAAGAGACTGTTAAGAGTGAGAAAGCTGAGACCTCCAGGAAAGGGAAAGAAAAGGTACAAGGAGTTCACTACATGCAAACCTCTATTGTAAATCCCTGTACTTGTCAACAGAACAAGCCCCATCAACATGATAAAATAAGGGGAAATCAGAGAAACAGAAATAACCAGTGGGCTCAAAAACAGGGAATTGATCTAAGCAAAGTCAATAGACCAAAGCCTTGTTTTATTTGTGGCAAGTTGAATCATCTAGCCAAACACTGTTATTTCAATCCTATTAACCAAAGATTTACTCTTCAAAGACAAACACAAAATTCAGTTGGTTATAGGAAGCAATCAAGAAATCACATGGCTGCTAATATGAGAACAGTACCAATGAAAACTGGGACTGCAAGATCTCATATTCAGAATAAGTTTGCTAAATCAAAAGAAAATACTCCAAGCAAGTCAAGGAGTAACTCACAGAATAAGAAAGCAAACAACTTTGTCAAGATTTGGGTTCCAAAAGTCAAGAAACCTGTTAGTACTGCTATCTCAAATAGTACTGCTAACAGAAATAGTGCTGCTGATAGCAATACTACTGCTAACCAAGTTAGTACTGCTAACCAAGTTAGTACTGCCAACAAGGATAGTACTGCTACCAGTGTTAATACTGCCAAGCCTATAATTTTGACAAAGTATTACAGCCATGAGATTCCTAACTCTGATCATCTCATCCAGACTAAGGTTACTGATTATGAATATGTTGATGAGAAAGGGCAACCCAAGACCACTTTGGCTTGGGTTCCCTCTAAAATCTAACTGTTTTATTCTATGTGCAGGGCAACCAACAGCTCAGGAGGAAGAGCATTTGGCATGTAGACAGTGGTTGCTCTAGGCACATGACAGGTAACATGGACTGTCTTCAAAACTTCAAAAGTTTTGATGGAGGACGTGTTGCTTTTGGTGATAATCCAGCAGGAGGTAAGATCAGTGGAAAAGGTATGGTTTCAAAAGGTAAGATGTCTTTTGAAGATGTGTACTATGTTGAGCAATTGAGATACAACATGTTAAGTGTATCACAGGTCTGTGACAAGAAACATAGTATATTATTTACTGAGACTGAATGTATTATCCTTGCTCCAGGATTCAAGGTAGTTGATGAAAATATGATACTACTTAGAACTCCTAGAAAGGATAATGTCTATTGTTTGGACTTAGAGAGTGTTTCATCTGATTCATCACTAAACTGTCTGTTTTCAAAAGCTTCTTTAGATGAATCATCTCTTTGGCACAGAAGGATGTGTCACATGAATTTTAAAACAATGAACATTCTTGTGAAAAACAACCTTGTAAGAGGTTTACCTCAAAAAGTGTTTTCATGTGATGATCATTGTGTTGCTTGTCTTAAAGGCAAGCAACACAAAACTTCTCATAAGTCCAAAGAAATAAATACAATCTCTTCACCTCTTCAATTATTGCATATGGATCTCTTTGGTCCTACTAATATGATGAGTATTGGTAAGAAATCCTACTGCTTAGTCATTGTTGATGACTTCTCTAGATTCACTTGGGTATATTTTCTGAGGACTAAGGATGAGATAAGTGGACTGATCAAATCCTTTGTTCTTAGGGTTGAAAACCAAACAAATCAAAGAGTTAAAGTCATCAGATCTGATAATGGAACTGAATTTAAAAACAATGACTTAAACAACTTTTGTGAGAATAAAGGTATTGAGAGACAATACAGTGCTCCTAGAACTCCTCAACAGAATGGTGTTGCTGAGAGGAGAAATAGGACATTGATTGAGGCTGCTAGATCTCTGTTGGCAGATTCAAAATTACCAATTACTTTTTGGGCAGAAGCAGTTAATACTGCTTGTTATGTCCAAAACAGAGTTTTAGTAGTCAAATCCCAAGGAAAAACACCTTATGAACTTTTTAACAAGAAGAAACCTTTTATTGGATTTTTCAAACCTTTTGGGTGTCCTTGCACAATTCTCAACACCAAATCTCACTTAGGCAAGTTTGAAAGCAAAGCTGAGGATGGATTTCTTGTTGGATACTCCTATCAGAGTAAGGCATATAGAGTATTTAATAGTTCTTCAAGGATTATAGAGGAAAGTGACAATGTCAAATGCAATGAGAACACACCAAATCAAATTGGTACAGGTCCTGATTGGTTGTTTGACATTGATTCACTAACTAATGCTTTGGGTTTTAGTAATGTGCAAACTGCAGAAACAAATTCAGAACAGGTACAAGCACATAAACAAGAATTTGTGTTGTTCCCCATACCTACTGTTGATCCTGTTGAATTTTGCCAGCAAGATAAGAAAGATGATTCAGACACAGGTAACTCTGAATCAGAACAGGATGCAACTGATAAAGGTGATGAAGAGGATAAAGGTGATGAAGAGAATAAAAGTGATAAAGAGGATGCTCATAATTCAGGAAACACAGGTCCTGAGATGCCCATACTGTCAGAAGATGATACTGATGAAGAAAATTCTTCAGTATTTGGTGGAAGCACTCCTGAGAAAAATGACTCTAATCTGGATGCAAATATCAATGAGGAGGCTGCACATCAAACAAGAACTCAGAAAAATCATCCTCCTCAGTTGGTGATTGGTGACATCAATTCTCCTAGGATCACAAGACATCAAAGTAAGATAGGAGGATTGAAAGACTTGCAGACAGGGTTGTTATCTTGTTTTCTATCTCAGATTGAACCCAAGAAGGCCTATGATGCAATGAAAGAACCAAGCTGGATAGAAGCAATGCAAGAGGAGCTGCTGCAGTTTGAGCTGCAAAATGTGTGGGATCTGGTTGATCTTCCACAAGGATAAAGGGCAATTGGTACTAAATGAGGAATAAGAAAGATGAGAGAGGAATTGTGATAAAGAATAAGGCCAGGCTTGTGGCACAAGGGTATACACAAGAAGAGGGGATAGATTATGAAGAAGTATTTGCACCAGTAGCCAGAATTGAGGCAATCAGGCTGTTTCTAGCCTATGCTTCTTTCATACAGTTCAGAGTATTTCAGATGGATGTCAAGAGTGCATTTCTATATGGGAAAATTGATGAAGAAGTGTATGTTTGTCAGCCTCCAGGGTTTGAGAATCCTACATTTCCTGATAAAGTATACAAACTAAAGAAGGCACTCTATGGGCTACATCAAGCACCAAGAGCATGGTATGACACTCTGTCTACCTATCTCTTGGAAAATGGTTTTGAAAGGGGAATAATTGACAAGACTCTGTTCATCAAAAGGAAGAAGAAGGACATCCTTCTTGTGCAAATCTATGTGGATGACATCATCTTTGGATCCACAAAAGATTATATGTGCAAGGAGTTTGAGGAGCTGATGCACAAAAGATTCAAGATGAGCTCTATGGGTGAACTTACATTCTTCCTTGGGCTATAGGTTAAACAGAAGAAAGATGGTATCTTCATCAGCCAATCCAAGTATGTGCAGGATATACTTACAAAGTTTGGATTTTCATATTCAAAGCCTGCAAGCACACCTATGGAAACACACAAACAAATCACTGCAGATCTTGAGGGGGAGGATGTAGATGTTCATCATTATAGATCTATGATAGGCTCCCTTATGTAACTAACAGCTTCAAGGCCAGATATTATGTTTGTTGTCCGTGTGTGTGCCAGATTTCAAGTAAGACCTAAGCAATCTCATTTTCAAGCAGTCAAGAGGATCTTCAAATATCTCAAAGGACAACCTAGGTTGGGTCTTTGGTATCCTCATGACTCACCATTTGATCTACTTGCATATTCTAATAGTGATTTGGGTGGTGCAAACTTGGATAGAAAGTCTACATCAGGAGGATGTCAGTTTTTGGGTGCAAGACTAGTCTCATGGCAGTGTAAAAAGCAAACTACAGTGTCCACCTCTACAACAGAAGCAGAGTATATAGCTGCTGCAAGCTGCTGCTCACAGGTGCTATGGATTCAGAATCAGATGTTGGACTATGGTGTTACTTTTCTTCACACTCCAATCTTCATTGATAACAACAGTGCTATAAGCATTGTTAACAATCCAGTCAAGCACTCTAAAACCAAGCATATAGAAATCAGGTACCATTTTATTAGAGATTGCAATGAAAAGAAGTTAATTCAGGTTTTGAAAGTACACACAAGTAACCAATTTGCTGATCTATTCACCAAAGCTTTTGATGTGGGCAGATTCACATTCTTGGTCACAAGTGTAGGCATGATAAACACTGAATAAGCCTCTTTTGATTTTCTTTATGTACCATTTCTGTATAGATTCCTTCCTGCTTACTTTCTCATATTGTATTGTGCATGGTGCTGCTAACTATGTGTGTTTAAGTGTTTCAGATTACATTGCTGAACTGGATACTTAGTACTTCTAGTTCAATTAATACTGCTCTCACTATTACTCTTTCTGACAGTTCAAATATGGTTAAGTATGGTTACTACTGCTAGGTGGTTTATACTGCCAGTGCAAAGTTACTACTGCTTGCCTTATTTCTACTGCTAATCAGTGTTACTACTGCTGGTATGTGTTAATACTGCTAGTCTGTGTTAATACTGCCAGTATGAGTTACTACTGCTAATATGAGTTAATACTGTGGGTATGTGTTCATGCTGCTAAGGTACTTAGTACTGCTTCTAACTGAAACCCTCCACCTATAAATACCCTCTCTGACCGCCAAAATCCGAACGGCTCTTTGAATTTTCTTCGAGTGTTCTTTCTCTATCTCTCTCTCTCGAATTCTTGCTTCCCAGTGCATAAACCCTAGAGTTGATTCGATCCCAAGAACGATGGCAGGATTGGAATTTGTGGACGATCACAATGAACTCGCAATGCTGCAGAAACCCAAACAAGCTGAGGGTTTTGAAGAAATTGTAGATTTCCTGAAAGCATCTCACATTGCCTATGCGTTAACTGTCAATCCCACTATCTATGTGGAACACATGCGACAGTTCTGGGCAAATGCGTCCATCCAGAATGTTGAAGGCAATCAGGTCATTCACTCAAGGGTTTGTGATAAACTCATCACAATCACAGAGGGATGCATACGCACTCATCTACGACTAGATGATGCCTCAGGTATTACCTCTCTGTCCAAGGAAGATCTCTTCCAATCAATTAGTCGAATGGGGTATGAAGGTCCCACTGAGGTGTATAAGTTCTTTAAAAGCAAATTTTCACCTCAATGGAGATTTTTTGTTCATACCCTTCAGCATTGTATTTCCCGCAAAACAACTGGATGGAGTGAGTTCAGCAGTACAATAGCTTATGCTCTTGTCTGCTTATCTACCTCCAGAAAGTTTAATTTTTCTCAAATGATCTTAAATGATCTGCTGTCAAACCTGGATACCAAAACCAAAACAAAAAGATTCTACATGTATCCAAGGTTTGTGCAAGAAGTACTAAATAATGAATTGACGGATTTACCCTCTTTTAATGAGGTGTATGTACCAAAACCTCCCAAAAGGAAGGTATTCTCCAACATGAAAAGACCAAGTAAGGACTTTTCTGGACAAGAGACACCATTGTTCTCTACAATGATGGTTATGTCTCATTCCCATGGTGAGGCATCAGGGTCAAAGCCCACATCTGACCACCCAACTTATGACCTACCCACACCATTCATTTCAATTGATACTCCTCAGATCCCTATTGTGAAGTCAAAATCCCCCATCACCAAAACATATATAAGGAAAAAGGTACAGAAGGTTCCTTCCCTTCCTGTATCTTCACCCCAACAGCCTGCAAGCCCTCTAATGGAGCATTCTTCATTAGAGAATATCCAAAGGGAAACCATAGGGGTGTCTCCCAACCCCAAGAAGGTGCTCTCTAAGGAGAAGGAAGAGCATGTGGGCAGTAAGACTCACACTACTGATTCTGCACAAGGTGTGGATCAGGACAGTGTGAACATCTCTAAGACCTTCCCCACGGCAACTTTAGATGAGAAATCATCTAGAGGTCCCAGGTGCCAAGAAACCACGGGGGTAGAAGGTGCTCCTGCTAGGCAGAAGGCCTCTACTAAAAGATCCAAGGATCCTTCAAGGGTGGTAAAAACACCTAAAGGAGGTAAGGACAAATATAACTATGAAGAATTGATGGATACTCTTGGTACAATAAGTCTGGAAATTCACAATCAAGATTTGAAGATAAAATAATTGAAAAAGGTGATTACTTCTCAACAAGTGCAGATCTCCAAACTTAAGAAGACGGTACTCAAATTGGTGCACAAAAAGAAGAAAAGCCAATTTGTTTTGAAAAAGAGGATCATTGATCATGATGCTTCCAAAAAGGGGGAGACTCAAGAGGATGAAAGTGAAAAGAAAAGCCCTGTTGGGATGGAATCTCAATTTGAGGGGGAGATTGGTGCAGAAACAGTGAATGAAGCAGAAACTGAATAAGCAGCAGAAACAGCAAAAGCAGTAGAAACTGAGAAAGAAGTAGAAACTACAGCAGCAGTAGAAACAGATAAACCAGCAGCAGAAACTGAAATGTCCAGAGAAGAGATAGAGATTGCAGAAACTCTGGTCAAGGCAAAGCATGACACTCCTAAAGCCACTCAAAAGGCTAAGGGAGTGGTGATCAAAGAAGGAGAATCAGAGAAGAAAAAGACAAAGGTCAGTGTGCTAGATGCAAAGAAGAAAGGAAAAGAGAAGATGGTTGAGCCTGAGAAACCAGTGAAAAAGTAGAGGCAAATCGAATTGGATGCAGAGTTGGCAAAGAAGCTGCAAGAAGAGCTTGAAAAAGAGAATGAGATTCAAACATCTAAAGACAGACAGATTGCCTTAGATTTGTCTACAAAGCTAAATGAAGAATATCAGAAGAGTTTAAAGCTTGCTGCTAAGAAAGTTACCATGAAAGCATCTAGGCAAAGGCAGCCATCAAAGACAAGACAAAGACAACCTTCTAAGACCTTTCTGGCTGCACAAGAAAGGAGAAAGATGATAAAATTCCTAAAAGGGTCCATTGGAGTCCCTGAAGGAATGTTTACTAACATATCCTTCAGCAGAATAGAGGAGTTGTACAAGAAGGAGATGGCCAAGCTTCAAGGAGACTTTAGTCAGAGGGTTGAGGTTGAAAGAAAAATGAAAGAGAGACATGATCTGAATATTCAACAGCCCTTCCCTGACAGTGAAGAAGGCACTCCTACAAAAGAAAAGACTGAAGTCAATAAGGAAGAGTCTCTAGCACAGAAAATTGGAGCTATAAAAAGAAAGAAGTCTATTGCTACCAAGAAACAGGCAAAGAGTCCAAGAATTGAAGAAGTTGAGAGGGAGAAGGAAAGTGAAAGAACAGAAGCAGAACCATCAGAACATATTGTTGCACCTTCAGCAGAGCAAGAGCAGAATCAAGAGCCAACAAGTCAATAATCAGAACAGCCAAGACAACCTGAGGAACAGTTTGAGTTGTACATGACAATATCAGATGAAGAACTAGTGAAAGTTTATCCCATCTCTGTGGAA
The DNA here is from genome assembly GCA_954870635.1 of Arctium minus. Classification (NCBI taxonomy): domain Eukaryota; kingdom Viridiplantae; phylum Streptophyta; class Magnoliopsida; order Asterales; family Asteraceae; genus Arctium; species Arctium minus. The sequence continues at coordinate 7,356,489 of OX941092.1, forward strand.
GCTCCAGAGATTATCCATTAGGATACTTTAGTGGATAAAAGAACAGAGTATTTCAGAATAAAGAGAATGGGTGATCATTATGAAGTGTATGCTACATGGGGTAAAATAATCAGAAGCTGTAACAGGGTGGATTTGGAAGAAATGTACAAGGTTGGTTTGAACTTGTATGGGGATTTACTGAAAGGAGCAGGGATGAGCATTAAAAAGATGGCCATGGAGTACTTGTGCATGATGTTTGATCCTGAAAGAGTGCAGTATGTTATCAAAGACTTGCATCTTGAGAATGGATTTAAAAGAATAGATAATTGGATGTTATTTGAAAGATGTGGAGTTTGTGCCATTACAATTGACAAAAGTTATCATGAGTATTACCTGGTTGACAAGGTGTATGACCACAGCAAGGCAAAGCTGCAAGGGATGTTTAGAGCAAAGTTGGTCTGCCCTAAAGGTTCAGAAATGGCCAGAATAGTGATCAGAAGAACTATCAATCAAAGTCTAGGTCTGGATCCTAATCTGGGAAATTGAGCTGAAGTTTTGAAAGCATCATGAAGACCATATTTTGAAGAACTTAACTTCTCATTTTGAAAAGTTAAGTTAGGGGGAGATTGTTGGGTCTGAAATGTGTAAGGATGGATACTACTGCTAAGTCTTGGTGGTTACTACTGTTGAAGACTTTAGTACTGCTGAAGTGTTAAAGATTAATACTGCTGAAGATTTTACTATTGCTACTTGAAGACATTACTACTGCTAGTAGAATTACTACTGCTTAGAGAGTTAATACTGCTAGTAGTTAGTACTACTTGAAGATTAATGTTGCTGGATGATTAATACTGCTTATGAAGATAATGATGATTGGTTACTTGGAACGAAAGACTAGGAGCTGAAGATAATGTTGAAGATAATCATGGAATGGATGCTGAAGATCAATATTTCTTTAGTAATTATCTTGTAATCAGTTCTGTATATATAGTCTAGTAGTTTTTGTTAGATTAACAAGTTTTACACAAGTTTTGCATATACGTATTGTTTATGTTCTAGAGAGAATTAGCCTCAAGGTTCTTTGTAATCCTTTCGATAGAGAAGTATTGAACTTCTGTTGAGCTTGTTCAACAGATTGAGGTTGTGGTTGTAATAATTAAGTTAATTCAATATAACTTGCGATTTGATCCATATACTGTTTCATTGATTTACTGTTAAAGTGTTATTCCGCAAACTTCTTTAACATAGTTTCTGAGTGTTTAGTTTAATTCTTGTTACGAATTTCGATCCTGACATTGTAACATATTTGGTCCCTCTATGAATTTAAATAAGAAGTTAAATGCAAAATTGATCCCTATGGTTTACAAAAACTAACAACTAACATCCCTTAAAAATTAGATTTCATTAATCTCCAAACCTGCACTAGCATTTTTTGGACACAAGTCACAACTACTGTTTGGTTAACTTAAAAAATTGATTAATAAAGACAAAATAAATAAAACCATGCACATATACAAGGCCATAACTCAGGCACATGCAAAGGACGGGAACCTTAACTTGTGAAGTTTGATTTTCTTTTGTTCAAAGCTTGGTGTAATTATCCCTTCTTAACTTTTTTGTAGCTAATTACTGCTATTTTGGCATTATTTTTTGTAGCAGCTTTAATGTTGGTTTTGTAGCTGCTGATTTGGGGTCATTTTTGTAGTAGCTTTTAATTTAGAGAACATATGATGAAATCACCACTTGGTTGTCACCATCCAACGTCTTCTTTTATGTTGACCAAATATTTATATTTTATGGTGTGATACTTTTTATTTAGTTTGTTTTTATTAATCGTCTTCTTTTAAGTTAACCAAGTAGTGGTTGTGACTTGTGAGTTTAAGACTTGTCTTCATGCTTCTATCCAAAAAATGCTAGTGTTACTGCTAGGTTTGGAGATTAATGAAATTTAATTTTTAAGGGATGTTACTTGTTAGTTTTTGTAAACCATAGGGATCAATTTTGCATTTAACTTCTTATTTAAATTCATAGAGGGACCAAATATGTTACAAACTATACTAGGGTTTTTTAATCCCTAAATTTTAGGAGGGACCAAATATGTTACCAAACCTAGAATAGATGAATGGACAAATTTACCCCCACTTAAATACACGTTATTAAACAGTGTTGCTAAGAGGGACCCTACGTGTTATAAAATGGAAAGTAGAGGGACGTTATTCGTTAAATATTTCTTTGAGGGACCTTAGTCGTTAATATTTGTAAAATTTGTATTTAACTCTAAAAAGTCCTCTAACCACTTGGTTTTAGCGTACCGTTAAGACACATGGGAGATATATTTGGAAATCTCATATATTTTCACAGGTGTAAATCTAGGCCTTGCTAAAATACTTGTGGTTATGTATGTTCACTTGCATTGACTCCAGAGTATTCATGGTTGCCTGAGGATTAGTCCAGTGACGGATCCAGGATTTTTGCATAGTGGGGGAATCTACCTTGTATAGTCATCTGACGTGTTTTTAGCTTAATTTCACCGTTTCAAAATATTTTAAATCTTTTTTTAATTGATTTCAATGGATCTTTTACATGTCCATGTCCTTGTCGATATGTGTAAGCAATTAGACCAAAAGAAGGTTATGATGTTGAAAACCCGAATCGGTTTTCTACCCCAAATAGCAAGTTAGCATGTCACCTTCCCTTGGTTATAGTCTTGTTCAAGGTACAACTCTTAATGCACAAAAGTGCCTGTAGGACTTGATTTTTCTATTGGTTGGCCAAAATAATTGGGAAGAAGACTTCCAAGTCTACTCGAAAAATCAGAAAATGGTGTTTGCTATGAATTAGTAATACTCTTCTCCAAAAAACCATACAATTAATCAATCATATCATACTATTCTTCTACTCTTACTATGTTCACCTTCACTTTACCACTCCTCTTACTCCTCCTCTTCACCACCACCGCCGCCGCCGTCGCCGCCCAACCTTACAAAGCCACCGATCTCTTCCTCCTCGATTGCGGTTCATCCACCACCACCACCACTTCTGATGACCCGACATGGGATGGCGATGAAGGTTCCAAATTCGTAACTTCAGATATCACCACCACCTCTTTTTCATCCAAACCTTCCTACCGTGATTTTTGGGTCCCCGATACCCCTTACTCCACTTCTCGAATCTTTAACGCTTCTTCGTTCACCTACACGTTTCTGGTCTCTATAGGCCCCAAATTCCTCCGCCTCCATTTCTATCCTGCCAACTACTCCGACCTCAAAGCGAACCAATATTTCTTCTCTGTATCATCAAACGACTACACTCTCTTAACCAACTTCAGCGCTTTCCTAGCCGCCTCCTATCGGCCAACACCCACCAGTCCTCAAGTTCCCCACTTTGTCAAAGAATTCATTGTCTATGTAAAAGATACCCAAACCTTAAAGGTTATCTTTACACCCTCACCCAACTCATATGCCTTCATCAACGGTATTGAAATCGTTTCAATGCCTGAACATCTGTATTATCAACAAAACAACTTTGAATACGTTGGGATTTCTGACGACATGGCTCAGGAAACAGTTTACCGGCTAAACGTAGGTGGCGGACATATATCCGGTAACGCTGATACTGGTATGTATCGATCATGGGAACCAGATGATGAGTGCATATTCGGTAATTTCGGGCTAACGCCGGTTAATACGACACCAATCACGTTCACCACGGGGACACCGAATTATACCGCACCTGAGCAAGTTTATGCTACCCAAAGGAGTATGGGAAATATGTCACTTTTCTACAATCTGACTTGGGTATTTCCAGTTGATTCTGGGTTCCATTACAAGATCAGGCTCCATTTTTGCAACATCATACCACAATACAATAGAAGTGGTCAGATGGTCTTTACGATTTTCATTTATAATCATACTGCCGAGGACCAGGTTGATCCATTATACTGGACTAAAAGCGGGGATCCTGTATTTAAGGATTACGTTGTGTCTATAATCGACCCAGATGGAACATGTTGTGAAATTACCAAGACCCAAATAGCTAAAAGCTCAATGATTGGTTCCCAATAAAAACACAAAATTACCCAAAAACAAATGAACTAAAGTTCTATATCGAGATTCAAAGCAGAAATACGATTAACAATGTAAGATAATCAACCACTAAGAAAATGTAAACGATGATCAAACCCAATAAATGTAAAATAAAGCATAAGTAAGAGAGACACCGATATTTTTACGTGGAAACCCGGAAAGGGAAAAACCACGGGCGGAGGACGCCGAGAACTGATCCACTATCACTTTGATGATGATACACTTGAGATATTATAGCTTACAATAATGGGGAAATAATATTAGGGCTCTTGAGGTTTAAGAAAAACTTGGAAGCCAAGTTTTAGAGAGAGAGGGAGCAATTGAGAAGGTGATCAAAAATTCTGATTTCCTCTCTTGTTCTCATGTGTATTTAAAGAACAAAATGTAGTGCAAAGTGGGTTGGTGGAGCAACTGGAAATAACAAGGGACCACAGCTGTATTTAGAGCTGGAAACACCAAGGAGCCAAAGTTTGTATGAGCTGTCAAGTGGTTGGATGCAAACATTTCTCACAAATCTCCACCTTTGACTTCAATCCAAAACCCATAAAAGAGTAAAGCTCCACCTCGTCTTCAAACTAAGTAAAATACATCAAGAGCACAATCTCCACCAAACTTCATCTCAAGCCAAAACATCATCCATAGATAAAGCAATACCAAAGTAATCAAAGTTCTCGAAAAATAGTATCCTCCGCCAATTTGCCCTTAAGGGCATCAACCCCGTCTTGCAACACCAACCAAGTCCAAACACAAATCGAACTTGGATACCAGAAGCGGCTTAGTCAACATATCCACTGCGTTGTCGTGAGTGCTAATCTTGACCACTTTAACATCACCTTTAGCTACTACCCCACAGACATAGTGATGACGAATATCGATGTGCTTCGTCCTATCGTGAAATATCCGATCTTTGGTCAAGAGAACCGCACCTCGATTATCACAGAAAACCTCCTCGCCCTTCAGATGATCACTCAATTCACCAAAAAATCCTTTGAGCCAGACAGCTTCTTTAACAGCTTCATTAACCGCCATGTATTCCGCTTCCGTTGTGGACAAAGCGACGATCGGTTGCAAATGTGCCTTCCAACTAATGGCACACCCATCAAGAGTAAAACATATCCAGTAATAGATCTTCTTTTATCAAGATCCTTGGCATGATCGGAATCCTCATAGCCAAGTACCCCCGAAGAATTCTTCCCAAAGTGTAAACACAGATCTGTCGTGCCTCTCAAGTAACGAAAAATCCATTGGACCGCTCTCCAATGCTCTTTACCCGGGTTGTCCATATATCTGCTCACCATAGAAACTGCATAGGCAAGGTCAGGACGGGTACAAATCATGGCATACATTAAAGATCCCACCGCACTAGAATATGGCACTCTTGCCATATAGGCAACATCGGCTTGAGTCGAAGGACTTAAAGCGGATGATAAATTGGAATGAGGCGCAAATGGAGTGTTGACAGACTTTGCTTCAGACATGTTGAACCGACGAAGAACTTTCTGAACATACCCCTTTTGACTAAGGTATAATTTTTTCGCCTTTCTGTCACGAATAATCTCCATACCAAGAATTCTCTTTGCGGCTCCCAAATCCTTCATATCAAATTCTGAATTTAACTGATCTTTAACTTTCTGAACTTCTCCCATATCTTTAGTTGCTAAGAGCATGTCATCCACGTACAAGAGAAAATATAACATCGACCCATCTTCACACTTCTTGAAATAAACGCAGCTGTCGTACGACGAATTTGATAAGTCGTGTGCGGTCACAAATGCATCGAATCTCTTGTACCATTGCCTAGGAGACTGTTTGAGGCCATAAAGAGATTTAATAAGTTTGCACACGTGACCTTCTTTACCCGGAATCTCGAAACCTTCTGGTTGTTGCATATAAATCTCTTCCTCTAGTTCACCATTCAGAAAAGCGGTCATTACGTCCAATTGCTCAAGCTAAAAATCATTAGACGCGACCATCCCGAGCAATGCACGTATAGAAGTATGTTTCACCACCGGTGAGAAAATGTCATTATAGTCAACGCCAGGAATTTGACTATAACCTTTCGCGACTAACCGAGCTTTATACCTTGGCTTTTCATTTGGAGTGGTCCCTTCCTTCAATTTATAAACCCACTTGCATCTAACCGGCTTTTTGCCCTTAGGAGCCGACATGAGCTCCCAAGTTCCGTTCTTTTGCAAGGATTCCATCTCCGCATGCATTGCCATCATCCATTTATCCGCATCTTTTAGTTTCATAGCCTCACTATAAGAAGTAGGCTCAACGGTGCATTCCATTTCTTCTGCTACACTCAAAGCATATGCTACTAAATCTGCTTCTTCAGTATACCGTGTGGGGCGTACAATTTGTCTCCTTCCCCTATCACGCACAATGCACGGTTCAGGCTCTTGTGGCGAAGGTTGTGATGGAGCATCACCTACCACTTGAACACCTGTAGTGGAAGAAGAAGAAGAAACATTAGTGTCATTAGTAACATGTGGGATCGATGTTTGAGCCATAGGCAGCTCCACCTCCACCGGAGATTTCTCCTTAGGAGCTTCATAAATGGTCTCGGATATAGGAGACGGCGAATCATGCAACATGGAGGATTCGTCAAAAGTGACATCTCGGCTTATAACGATCTTCTTTGTTTCCAGGCACCATAGCCTAAAGCCTTTCACCCCATCTTTATATCCAAGGAACTTGCATTTCAATGCTCTCGGTTCCAACTTCCCTTTATCAACACGTGCATAAGTCGGGCAACCAAATATTTTTAAATTAGTGTAATCGGCCGGTGATCCGTTCCAAACTTCCATGGGAGTCTTCTTCTCAATAGCAACGGAGGGAGACCGATTGATGATATAACAAGCGGTAGAAGCCGCTTCCGCCCAAAAAGACTTGGGCATTTTAGAGTTTGAAAGCATGCATCGAACTTTCTCAAGAATAGAGCGGTTCATCCTTTCGGCTACACCATTCTGTTGAGGAGTATGGTTCCGACAGTAGGCATTGAACTCCTTGGAGCAAAATTCTAAGCCATTATCCGTTCGGAGATATTTCACCTCTTTACCGGATTGCTTCTCGATCATCGTCCTCCAATCTTTGAATATCTCGAAAACATCATTCTTGCGTCTTAAGAAGAAAGCCCACACTCGACGAGAGAAATCGTCAATAATAGTGAGCATCTAAGAAGATCCACCATAAGAAGTAACACGAGCCGGACCTCAAAGGTCGGAATGAATATAGTCAAGCGGCCCTTTAGTCGAGTGAATGCCACTTGAGAACTTGACCCTCTTTGTCTTGCCGTACACACAATGCTCGCAAAATTGCAAATCGGTAACTTTGTGGCCATTCAACAAACCACGTTGACTTAGCTCGGTCATACCACCAAGGCTCATGCAACCAAGACGAAGATGCCATAGCTTGGATAGATCACCATCAGACATTGACTTGGAAGCTACCGCAACGTCACCCGTAATGGTTTGACCCTGCAAAATATAAAGGTTAGCGGACTTTCTTTGAGCTTTCATTGCAACTAGCGCTCCACGCTTGACCTTAAAAGCTCCACCTTTACCCAAGAACTCGTAACCCTTTTCATCAAGGGAACTAAGAGAGGTGAGATTTCTTCGAAGCTCGGGAACATGTTTCACATTCCCAAGTGTTCGGGTGACACCATCATGCATACGTATTCTAATTGTGCCTTGACCAACAATAGGGCAAGTAGCATTGTTCCCCATCATCACAACACCTTCGGAAACTTGCTCATATGTATGAAACCAACTACGGTTGGGACACATATGAAATGTGCAACCCGAGTCTAGAATCCACTCTTCCGTGGCCTTTGGATTACCATCGGAGACCGTCATGACTTCACCTTCACTAGCTCCACCTTCATCGTGCTCAACAATGTCGGCTTCCCCGAAGGAACCCGTTGTCTTGTTCTTGGCTTTGTTTTTGGCTTGAAGCTTAAAACATTCGTCAATGATGTGAGCCCTCCGTTTACAAAAGTTACAAAACTTCTTCTTTCCACGAGATTTTGATCTTGATTTGCTTGAAGATCTAGAGCATTTTTCAAAAAGTCTTCCCCTTGCATTTAATCCCTCGGCCTTTGGTTCATGACCGGGGATTATCTCCTTCATCTTCTCTTTTGAACTCAAAGCGGTATACACTTCCTCAAGAGTAAGTGAATCCCTACTATAGATGATTGTATCCATAAAAGTCGCGAATGATGGTGGTAAAGAGCATAGAAAAATGAGACCCAAATCCTCATCGTCATATTTCACCTCAAGGTTCTTCAAGTCACCAACTATCTTTTTGAATTTCGATAGATGTGCAGTAATTGAACCACCTTCAGATAAACGATGGGCATACAACTTAAGCTTCATATGGAGCTTATTGGGCAAGCTCTTTGTCATAAGCATTTTATCTAGCTTACACCATATTCGATAAGTTGTTTCCTCTTCCGCAACATCCTGTAAAATATCGTTAGACAAATGCAATCTAGTCAAGGATGAGGCTCTCAAGTCATTTAGTTATTTTCCCTCTTCCGTCCAAGCACCGGGCATAAAAGCCCGTCCCAAAATACATTTGTGTAAATTTTGTTGGACAAGGACATCTCTCATCTTTATCTTCCATAAGGGATATCGGGTATCTCGTTCCAACAAAGGCAAATCGAATTTCATTGTCGACATAAATGAAAAACTTAGCAAATCAATAATCCCACAATCTTCAATCGATCAAAGAATCTCAATATTAATCCTTGAGATCTGATACCAATTGTTGTGAAATTACCAAGACCCAAATAGCTAAAAGCTCAATGATTGGTTTCCAATAAAAACACAAAATTACCCAAGAACAAATGAACTAAAGTTCTATATCGGGATTCAAAGCGGAAATACGATTAACAATGTAAGATAATCAACCACTAAGAAAATGTAAACGATGATCAAACCCAATAAATGTAAAATAAAGCATAAGTAAGAGAGACACCGATATTTTTACGTGGAAACCCGGAAAGGGAAAAATCACGGGCGGAGGACGCCGAGAACTGATCCACTATCACTTTGATGATGATACACTAGAGAGATTATAGCTTACAATAATAGAGAAATAATATTAGGGCTCTTGAGGTTTAAGAAAAACTTGGAAGCCAAGTTTTAGAGAGAGAGAGAGAGAGAGAGCAATTGAGAAGGTGATCAAAAAATTTGATTTCCTCTCTTGTTCTCATGTGTATTTAAAGAACAAAATGTAGTGCAAAGTGGGTTGGTGGAGCAGCTGGAAATCAGCTGGAAACAACAAGGGACCACAACTGTATTTATAGCTGGAAACACCAAGGAGCCAAAGTTTGTATGAGCTGTCAAGTGGTTGGAGGCAAACATTTCTCACATAACACATAGAAAGCAAGATTTGTGGCTTGCAATGCATCCTAACATTGGTGCCTCAGCAGAATATGGTGATGCTTATTTGAATGGATTGGAAGTCTTCCGGTTGAGCATCGAGGGTGATCTTTCGAGCCCAAACCCTGAACTTTTTCATTCGTCGGAGTCTCCAACAAAAGTGATCAACCGGAAGAATATTGAGAAGAAGACTCCATATCCCGCCATAATTGGAGGTGTCGGGGGAGGGTTAATCCTGTTATCTTATTTAGTTCTTGTAGTTTTATGGCGGCAAAGGCGAGCGAAACACCACGGTACCGCCAACGACGACAAGCCATCCTGGGGCCTAACTTCCATTGAATTAAGATCTACGGAAAACCTCCATTCAGCACGCTCATCAGATCGTTGTCGTCGTTTCATCCTTAAAGAAGTGAAAGTTTCCACTCGGGAATTCAACAACAATTGCGTTATAGGCAGGGGAGGGTTCGAGAAGGTGTACAAAGGCTACATCGATAACGCTAGAACCACCGTCGCCATCAAACGACTCAACTCGTCATCCAACCAAGGGTTTAATAAATTCCAAACCGAAATAAAGATGCTATCGAAGCTATGTCACGCACATCTAGTCTCCCTGATCGGATTATGCGACGAAGATGGCGAGATGGTACTGGTCTACGACTACATGGCTAACGGTACTCTACAAGAACATCTCTACAAGAACGAAAACCCTCCATTGCCATGGAAAACCCGTCTCCATATTTGCATCGGCGAGGCCCAATGGTTGCTTTATCTCCACACGAGTGCGAAACGAGGAATCATTCACAGGGATGTTGTTAAAAGGTGCCTCAAAATTTTGGTCTGCTCGTGGCCACTCCCCTATTTACTCACAAGTGCGCCAAACCTGTGTTTTGGAGGCAGAAGGGTTTCTCGCGGCCACTCCCCTATTTGCTCGCGGGCGCGAGCACTGTTCACTTTTCTCAAAAGTTCTTTTTCATCAGATTTTCTTTTCCCCTATTTTAAGGGATTGTGTCCCCTTTGAAATCTCTTTTCTTGGGCCACAAAATCTGATCAATGTTGCTTGCAAGACTCAACTTTTCCATTTTTTAATCTTCCCCAAAATTGGGTTATACAAGATCACACTCAAATTATCTCACTTGAGTGTTTTTCAAAAATGGGTTGAGCTAAAGCATAAAAACACTGTTGAGAATATGTTTAGAGATCATTCCATTTTATCATTTCTATCTCCAAATACATACACTCACTATAGTTGTGATTCTTCTCCTTCAAGAGCATTGTAATCTTCATCTTTCACTAGTGGATTTCTCTCGGTGGTCTCCTCCACCCGTGGTTTTCTCCCGATTTGGGTTTCCACGTAAATCTTGGTGTTGTCTTCTAACTCTATCTCTTTACTTTGTGTTGGATGCATATTTAGAATCATCATATTTGTATGTTTTGAGAATTTTGTCTTGTACACTAAGAACACCCTTGAGTGTTCAAGCTAGAGATTCATTGGGATCACTAACTTATCCCTTGTTTGACTTCGGTTAAACTCTCTAATTTGGGATTAAGTTAGCATTATCTCCTTTTCGTTTTACAACAATTGGTATCAGAGCATCTTTGGTTATTTTGGTGTAGTAGACTTTGTTTGGGTTCTCATTATTTGTGGTGATTATGGCATCTTTGAGATATGATATTCCTTTGTTAGATAGAAACACTAGATTTTCTTTGTGGCAAGCGAAGATGAAAGATATTCTCATTCAAATGGATTTGCATCAAACCTTGAATGGTTTTGAGCAAATGCCTTCTACTTGGACTCTACCCGAAAAACAGTTGAAAGATTTAAAGGCATCTTCTCAAATTCGTTTACATCTATCTAATGATGTTTTGCAAGATGTTTTGAAAGAAAAAACAATTGCGGCTCTTTGGGCTAAGTTGGAGCAATTGTTGTTGACAAAGAGCCTTCCTAACAAGTTACACTTGAAGCAACGTTTGTTCACTCACAAGATTAATGAAGGCGGTTCCGTAACTGAGCATGTCTCTAAGTTTAAGGAAATTATTTGTGACTTAGAGAACATGGATGTTAAATATGATGAGGAGGATTTGGGCTTGTTCTTATTATGCTCTTTGCGTAACTCTTATGCCAATTTCAGGGAGACTATTCTCTATAGCCGTGAATTTCTTGCATTAGATGATGTTCTCAATTCTTTGAGTTCCAAGGAAAATATGAAGGAGATAATGGTGGTTGGAGATTCTAAGGCCGAAGGTCTTAATGTTCGTGGGAGATCTTTTGATAGAAGTTTCAAGAGCCCGACGCGTCACCGGTCAAAATCAAAAGCCAAAGATAAAGACAAATTTTGCAACTATTTCAAGAACAAGGGTCATGTGATCGATGATTGTTTCAAGCTTCAAAACAAGAACAAAGCTAATGTCAAAGGAAAGCCAAAGGATTCCGGTGAAGCCGAAGTGGTCGAAGAGCTTGCGGGTGACCTCATGGTGATCTCGGATGAGGACAATATGTCTTCATCTGATTGGATTCTTGATTTCGGTTGCACTTATCATATGTGCCCTAACCGTGATTGGTTCTCCTCATACGAGCCTTGTACGGGGTCGGTTCGAGTTGGTAATGGAGCCTTATGCAAGGTTGTGGGACAAGGAAACATTCGGATCAAAATGTTTGATGGCGTCATTCGTACTTTGGGAAATGTCAAGCATGTTCCTAATTTGAAGAGGAACTTGATATCTATTAGCTCTCTTGATCAAAAGGGCTATCGTTTTTTCCGGTGAAGGTGGAGTTCTCAAAGTTACAAGAGGTTCTCTTGTGTTCATGAGAGGCAAACGAAAGGATGTCGATCTTTATGTTTTGGAGGGCACTACCATTCTTGGCGATTCCGAGGTAGCATCATCATCATCATCCCTTTCCGACAAGTCGAGGTTGTGGCACATGAGGTTGGGCCATATGAGCGAAAATGGTATGGCGGAGTTGAGCAAAAGAAACTTGTTATGCGGTCAAAGTATCGATAAATTTCCCTTTTGTGAACATTATGTTTTCGGGAAGCAAAAGAAAGTTTCATTTCGAAGTGTCACTCATTCAACCAAGGGTATTCTCGATTATGTGCATTCGGATCTTTGGGGATCAACAAAGGTACAATCGCACGGTGGTGCTTTGTACATGTTGACTATTATTGACGATTTCTCGCGCAAAGTTTGTGTAACACCCGTGATTTTTCGGTAAGTAATTATCACCGGACGTTTTCGTGACTTGTAAACCTTGGGGTTTTGTTGGGAATTGCTTTGTTTAAAGTTCCTAAGGGTTTCGAGAGTGTTGGCATGAAAGAAGTCAAGTTTTGGGACTCGAAGAAGTTTAGGCGACATTGCCTGCGACATTGACAACTGTCACTGTCGCCGTGTCACTCTCGCGGGAGAGGTACCGCGGCCCCTAAAAAGCGGGCGACTATGCCCCGCGACTCTGGCAAGGGCATATTCGCCGTGTCAATGTCGCGGACGGGGGCTGAGAGGTTGTTAAGTCCGAATTTCTCACCATTCTCCTCATTTCTCACTTCTATCTTCTTCCCTTTTCTCTCCCAAACCCTAAAACCGAACCCTAACCCATTTTGGAGGCTTTTCTTCTTCATACCACATGATTCTTAATCATTTAGCTAGTTGGGATAATAACCCACAAAACCTTCATCTTCATCTTCCTCATCAAGTTCAACGGTTGGGAGCTCGGGTTGAAGTGTTGGATTGGGTGTTCTCGGAAGTCTCTTTGTCTTCAAGGGTAAGTTTTCTTGTAATAAGGTTATAAATGCTCCATTGGTGGTTTCTTAAGGTTCGATATCTCAAATCTCGGATTTGATGGTTTTGGAGAAATTAGGGTTTTGATCTTGTTTGAGATCTTGGTATTTTTATGTTTGGAGGATGTTTCCTTATGGTTGATTATGGTTATTTATGGGTTGGAATGTTGGATATAGGTTTTGGAAGTTTTCGGCTTGAGGATTCAAGCAGCCTTCAAAGAGCTCGTTGGGTGAAATCTAGATTTAGCCTAAATCTAGCAAGGTGAGTTCAAGTTGATTTGTGAAAACGGTGTACATGCCAAAATGGTTATTTTAAAGTGTTTTATACGAAATGGTTAACTGCTGATAAGTTTGGAGTATTTTGAAGTAAAATATGTTTTACTTGGTTATTTGTCAAAGAGTGAGTATTTTGATAAGTTTTCGTATTTGGTGAACTTGGGTTGGGTTAACTTCATAAAATGCTCATATTTGGGTTTTGAATGTTCTAACGAGTAAATAGCATGGTTTTCACATTCATGGTGATTTTGTACAAGTAAAAGCTATTCTCAGGAATTATGCATCATTGATGGTACAAATGAAGTCTATTTCATGTTATATGCATTTTGGTACATTTGTATTCATAAACCCTTTGGAAAATCGTTAGTCCCATTTCGTGTGGAGTTTGGGTTAATCTCGTCTTTGAGATATGTGTCTTCATAAACGTTATTTTAAATACATTTCATTATTTGGAGGACCGATAATTATTGGTCAAATGGATTTTGAGCATCTTAGCTCGGTGTTGGCTTAAAAGAGTCTTGAGGACACTTGTCCGATTTTTAACGGCTCGATTTAGAGTCCAAAAAGGTGGTTTACATCTTAACGCATTTTATTGCATATTTATAATTACAGGCTCGAGTGCGTTGTCATTCCTGGGTAGTCGTGTAATGTTAGACCGTGTTGCATTGGATCCATAGGCACGTGAGTCGGTCTTTCTTAATGGTTAATGAGGTGGTGCGGGGTAATCTTCGAGAATCCACCTTATGACCTTGTCCTTTCATGTCATACATCAGGAGGGTTGAGTTATGGGTTTGTGCTATCATGGCTGGTGTAGTTATTGGATGGGCGTTATAGAACCTCTGCCATGTGGGGAAATGCGATGGTTGTATCCCCCTTGTGCCGGGCCTTTGAAGCGATATTCAGGTTAATAGTCGCAAGGTCAGTTGACTCTGGGGTGTGGCTGAAAGGAGTCGTAGGGACACTTGGGCTTGTTGGTCGTGAAGTGTCATACGATTAACGTTGTATGAGTGGACTACTGTTGTGTTCCTCCACTCTCAACGGATACGGGTAGCCCCCGTCGTCGGCCCGTCGTAATTTGGATATTTAATTGTCCATGCTTTAATATTGGGATTTCATTCTACTTTATGGTCGTGTGAGTATTAAATTGAGTTACATGTTTTCAATGACGTACCATATTATTAAGAATCGTTTTCCTTTATTTAAGGGCCGAGTATTATGTCCCGCCCGTGTTTTGGGTGTTTTGGGATATAAGGTATTATTTACAATTTCATAATTGGAATATCGAACTATGACCCCATTTTGGGTGAGTTCCGAATTGCATCATTTTACATGAAGTGTGTGTTTGGGAGCATTGTCTTTAAAAGTGCATATTGTGGGAAAATGTGTCGTTTCCATTTTAAAGTATATTATTTCGAAGGATCTCGCTTTAAACTGGTTTCCTTGCTTTTAAAGATTTATTCATTCATGTTAAAACTCTTGAGCTCACTAGGCGTTAAGCCTAACCCTTTTTATTTGTCGACATGTGCATCAGGTTCCAGTTTGGAGATAGTGACTATGCATGGGCATTAAGTCCTCCGCAGGATTGAAGATAGTATTTGTTATTGGGTTTAGTAACACCCGTCCTGTTCGTAGAATGTATGTATAAGATGAATGGGAATATTGAGGTTGATTCTCAATTTATGTTTGTAGTTCAATGTATTTGTTGATGTATTTAGAAATTTTAAATAAGTTGCTATTCCGGATTTTGAGGGTGTTAAAAGTTGGTATCAGAGCTTAAGTTTGAGAGATTTAGGTATTGATTTTGGGATGCCTAGACTCAAACTAGCGTTCTTATAAGCGAAGATAAGTGGAGTTGCACATTAGATACCATAAGATAAGATGCTTTGAGGATGACTAGTCGCTAGAAACGGGAAAATTGTCGAGGGTCGCAAGGATGGTCATGTACGGTACGTTCATAATAGCACCTGGCCAGTGTTATGGTGAACCTACATGCTACATATATGCATTTGCGCTACCTCGAAATGATGACCGTTGGGGTAGTGAAAAAGTTCCTAAGTGAGTCAGCTAAGGAAGGATTGATGTTTATATCAAGGTCACCGGGAGAGATAGCTAAGCGCGAGGAGGTCACTAAGTTGATCCTCTTGGGTCGGAAATCTTGGTTGGATTTAGATCCGTGAGTTTGTTAGACCGATTCTATTTCAAGGAGAATTCGTAAGTTTATCAAATTATTGAGATTGTGACTTTAAGACGTTTGATGCATCCGAATGACGATAGTCTGTCGGGTTGTTGGGAAGGGTAGTCCTATGATGCCAAGTGCCGATCAAATTCATGCACTAAATTTACTTCTGAAATAAATTGCATAAATTGTTTCTTATGTTCGTAAAACAAAAAGCGGTTTATATCATAAAGTTTTGGTAAAGCATTTAACACGCATCAGATTTGAAACTGTGAGCTTAAGCATACTTGAAATTGTTTTGTTGCACGTAATTGCAAATTGTGATCAAAAGTCTCCTTATTCACGTCTTGTGTGTAATGTTATTTTCGGATATTGTAATATCCATGTTTTAATGTCATTTGGGTGTTGGGCAAGTAACTATGAGATTTTAACCTAGACATTGGATCACCTCCACGTATGTTGATGGTTTTAAAGGAAAGGTTAATCCCACGTTTTGAGTCGGAATTTCTTGAGGATTTTTTTTAGTTTGTGCGAGTTTGCTAAATTTCATGGTGTACTGTTTTATGCAATGTCCTTTTATGCGTGAGTTTTAAATTTTGCCTCATTTAAACTTGCAAGTTATTTAGCGTCGTGCCCCATGTAAATTTTGTAAAGTGTTATTTTACCTTTCATTTCAGTAAAAGGAGGAAACTCCTAAAAGTTTGATATTAAAAGCGTATTGCCGTTTTCTTTACACTTTCTGTTGAGAAATGAAGATCTTGACACCGCATGATTTTAGCGTTAATGAGTCTCGCGAAAATTCAGTTGGGGTTAGGGTGTCTTGTCTTACGTCATTTTGCGTTGCGTAAATAATTTTGAGAACATGTGCATATGCATCATTGTGTGCATTAAATGTTGAATTTTATACAAATGTCATTCGTTGTATGCTTTTCGCGTTTGGATTTAATTATAACGTCGGTGTGTGTAAACATGAAAAAGATCTTCGTTATTTCAAACAAGACTTTTGTTTCGATCGTAATTCAATCATCCACTTTTACTGATAGAAATTTCCGCAATGCGTTTATCGAGTCAGCAACATCCTGGTCGTTGAAGTTTTGTTGGGCCAAATGTGTTTAGTTATGCGACTTAAAGCTTTAAACTCAATTTGAAATCTTATTTGCATTCCCATCATTTTACCGCCTATGGGGAATGAACTGCTGTTTATGGGGTTCGTTGAAAATTCTTTTGCCACAACGTCTTTTGGTTAAAGAGGCAGAATTTTTTTTAAAGTTAAAATTGTGAAATTCTCGCTTGGAGTTGTACAAACATTTATTGCACGTGTTGTGGTGCAAGAACCTGTTTTCACGTTTATAGTGTAAATTGTTGCGCGTACTTTAGTATTGTCCTATTTAACGTAGGCACGGTACCGCCAACGACGACAAGCCATCCTGGGGCCTAACTTCCATTGAATTAAGATCTACGGAAAACCTCCATTCAGCACGCTCATCAGATCGTTGTCGTCGTTTCACCCTTAAAGAAGTGAAAGTTTCCACTCGGGAATTCAACAACAATTGCGTTATAGGCAGGGGAGGGTTCGGGAAGGTGTACAAAGGCTACATCGACAACGCTAGAAACACCGTCGCCATCAAACGGCTCAACCCGTCATCCAACCAAGGGTTTAATGAATTCCAAACCGAAATAAAGATGCTATCGAAGCTACGTCACGCGCATCTAGTCTCCCTGATCGGATTTTGCGACGAAGATGGCGAGATGGTACTGGTCTACGACTACATCGCTAACGGTACTCTACAAGAACATGTCTACAAGACCGAAAACCCTCCATTGCCATGGAAAACCCGTCTCCATATTTGCATCGGCGAGGCCTAATGGTTGCTTTATCTCCACACGAGTGCGAAACGAGGAATCATTCACAGGGATGTTGTTAAAAGGTGCCTCAAAATTTTGGTCTGCTCGTGGCCAATCCCCTATTTACTCACAGGCGCGCCAAACCTGTGTTTTGGAGGCAGAAGGGTTGCTCGTGGCCACTCCCTATTTGCTCGCGGGCGCGAGCACTGTTCACTTTTCTCAAAAGTGCTTTTTCATTAGATTTTCTTTTTCCCTATTTTAAGGGATTGTGTCCCCTTTGAAATCTCTTTTCTTGGGCCACAAAATCTGATCAATGTTTCTTGCAAGAGTCAACTTTTCCATTTTTTAATCTTCCCCAAAATTGGGTTATACAAGATCACACTCAAATTATCTCACTTGAGTGTTTTCCAAAAATGGGTTGAGCTTCAAGCATAAAAACACTGCTGAGAATATGTTTAGAGATCATCCCATTTTATCATTTCTATCTCCAAATACACACACTCACTATAGTTGTGATTCTTCTCCTTCAAGAGCATTGTAATCTTCATCTTTCACTAGTGGATTTCTCTCGATGGCCTCCTCCACCCGTGGTTTTCTCCCGATTTGGGTTTCCACGTAAATCTTGGTGTTGTCTTCTAACTCTATCTCTTTACTTTGTGTTGGATGCATATTTAGAATCATCATATTTGTATGTTTTGAGAATTTTGTCTTGTACACTAAGAACACCCTTGAGTGTTCAAGCTAGAGATTCATTGGGATCACTAACTTATCCCTTGTTTGACTTTGGTTAAACTCTCTAATTTGGGATTAAGTTAGCATTATCTCCTTTCCGTTTTACAACAATTGGTATCAGAGCATCTTTGGTTATTTTGGTGTAGAAGACTTTATTTGGGTTCTCATTATTTGTGGTGATTATGGCATCTTTGAGATATGATATTCCTTTGTTAGATAGAAACACTAGATTTTCTTTGTGGCAAGCGAAGATGAAAGATATTATCATTCAAATGGATTTGCATCAAACCTTGAATGGTTTTGAGCAAATGCCTTCTACTTGGACTCTACCCGAAAAATAGTTGAAAGATTTAAAGGCATCTTCTCAAATTCGTTTACATCTATCTAATGATATTTTGCAAGATGTTTTGAAAGAAAAAACTACCGCGCCTCTTTGGGCTAAGTTGGAGTAGTTGTTGTTGACAAAGAGCCTTCCTAACAAGTTGCACTTGAAGCAACGTTTGTTCACTCACAAGCTTAATGAAGGCGGTTCCGTAACCGAGCATGTCTCTAAGTTTAAGGAAATTATTTGTGACTTAGAGAACATGGATGTTAAATATGATGAGGAGGATTTGGGCTTGTTCTTATTATGCTCTTTGCGTAACTCTTATGCCAATTTCAGGGAGACTATTCTCTATAGCCGTGAATTTCTTGCATTAGATGATGTTCTCAATTCTTTGAGTTCCAAGGAAAAGATGAAGGAGATAATGGTGGTTGGAGATTCTAAGGCCGAAGGTCTTAATGTTCATGGGAGATCTTTTGATAGAAGTTTCAAGAGCCCGACGCGTCACCGGTCAAAATCAAAAGCCAAAGATAAAGACAAATTTTGCAACTATTTCAAGAACAAGGGTCATGTGATCGATGATTGTTTCAAGCTTCAAAACAAGAACAAAGCTAATGTCAAAGGAAAGCCAAAGGATTCCGGTGAAGCCGAAGTGGTCGAAGAGCTTGCGGGTGACCTCATGGTGATCTCGGATGAGGACAATATGTCTTCATCTGATTGGATTCTTGATTCCGGTTGCACTTATCATATGTGCCCTAACCGTGATTGGTTCTCCTCATACGAGCCTTGTACGGGGTCGGTTCGAGTTGGTAATGGAGCCTTATGCAAGGTTGTGGGACAAGGCAACATTCGGATCAAAATGTTTGATGGCGTCATTCGTACTTTGGGAAATGTCAAGCATGTTCCTAATTTGAAGAGGAACTTGATATCTCTTAGCTCTCTTGATCAAAAGGGTTATCGTTTTTTCCGGTGAAGGTGGAGTTCTCAAAGTTACAAGAGGTTCTCTTGTGTTCATGAGAGGCAAACGAAAGGATGCCGATCTTTATGTTTTGGAGGGCACTACCATTCTTGGCGATTCCGAGGTAGCATCATCATCATCATCCCTTTCCGACAAGTCGAGGTTGTGGCACATGAGGTTGGGCCATATGAGCGAAAATGGTATGGCGGAGTTGAGCAAAAGAAACTTGTTATGCGGTCAAAGTATCGATAAACTTCCCTTTTGTGAACATTATGTTTTCGGGAAGCAAAAGAAAGTTTCATTTCGAAGTGTCACTCATTCAACCAAGGGTATTCTCGATTATGTGCATTCGGATCTTTGGGGATCGGCAAAGGTACAATCGCACGGTGGTGCTTTGTACATGTTGACTATTATTGACGATTTCTCGCGCAAAGTTTGGGCGTTTTTCTTGAAGAATAAGAGCGATGTGTTTGCTTCTTTCCGTGATTGGAAAGTTATGATTGAAAAGCAAACCGACAAGCAAGTCAAGTACCTCCGTACTGATAATGGGTTGGAGTTTTGCTCGGAGGAGTTTAATTCCTATTGTCGATCTCATGGCATTACTAGACACCATACGGAGGTTCATACTCCTCAACAAAATGGTGTGGCCGAACGCTTGAACTGTACAATTATGGAGAAGGTTCGTTGCATGTTGTCTAATTCCGGAATGACAAAGACTTTTTGGGCCGAAGCCGCTTCATATGCTTGCTACATCATTAATCGCTCTCCATCTTTTGCCATTGACAAGAAGACACCTATTGAGGTGTGGTCCGACAAACCCGCGGATTATTCTCTATTGAAGATATTTGGTTGTCCCGCTTATGCCAAAGATGATAACGGAAAGCTTGACCCACGTGCCGTGAAGTGCATGTTTCTTGGGTTTCAAGCCGGAGTCAAAGGTTTTCGTTTATGGTGTCCGGAGACCCGGAAGACCATGATTAGTAGAGATGTAACATTTGATGAAGAATCAATGCTCGACAAGCCATCCGATCCTATTCCTCAAGAGAAGGGTATTTCGAAAGAAAACCAAACTAGGCGATCTAGAGTGGAGGTGGAGATTCCAATTCGCACCAATGGTGCATCTACTCCATCTCATCCACATGTTCCCGATCAACCGTCAATCTCAATTTCTTATGGTGACAATGAAGGTGATTCCCAATCCAATGCACCATCATTGGAACCACCGGAATGCATTGCTAGAGACCGAAGTCGGAGAGCTATTGTACCTCCTAGAAGGTATGCGGAAGCGGATTTTATGGCGTATGCTTTTAGTGCCGCCTCGGAGATCGATTCGGTTGAGGAACCTTCTACTTATGATGAAGCTATTGTTTCTCCGGATTCGGAGAAATGGATTGTGGCTATGAATGACGAGATGGAGTCTCTACAAAAGAATGGTACTTGGAAGCTCATTCCTCTTCCCATTGGAAAGAAACCCGTTCGTTGTAAATGGGTATATAAGAGGAAGGATGGGATACCGGATGTTGAAGACTCTCGTTTCAAGACAAGACTTGTGGCAAAGGGATTTAGTCAAATCTCGGGTATAGATTTCACGTACGTTTTCTCTCCCGTTGTCAAGCATACTTCTATTCGTGCCTTGTTAGGCATTGTCGCTTTGGAAGATTTGGAGCTTGAGCAACTAGACATCAAAACAACGTTTTTACATGGAGAGTTGGAAGAAGACATCTTTATGGACCAACCCGAAGGGTTTGTCACCGTTGGAAAGGAAGACATGGTGTGCCACTTGAAGAGGTCACTATATGGCCTAAAGCAATCACCGAGGCAATGGTATAAGAAATTTGATTCTTTTATGATCTCACATGGTTTTTCTCGTTGTTTGTATGACAGTTGCGTCTACATAAGGAGAGGTGAAGATCAATCGATTGTGTACCTTTTATTGTATGTCGATGATATGCTTATTGCGGCCAAGAGCAAAGAAGAAATTCAAGTTGTTAAAGATCAATTGAATGAAGAGTTTGAAATGAAGGATTTGGGGCATGCACGGAAGATTCTCGGAATGCAGATCATTAGAGATCGAAAGGCGGGCACTTTGATTCTAAGCCAAAGAGGCTACATTGAGAAGGTGTTGAAGAGATTCAACATGATTGGTGCCAAAGCGGTCTCTACTCCGTTAGTTCCACACTTCAAGCTATCTTCAAGATTATGTCCCGTTTCAAGTTCCGAGAAGGCGTATATGTCACGTGTTCCTTATTCAAGTGTTGTGGGATCATTGATGTATGCAATGATATGTACACGCCCCGATTTGGCCTATGCCGTAAGCATGGTAAGTCGTTTTATGGCCAACCCGGGAAAGGAGCATTGGAAGGCGGTGCAATGGATCTTTAGATACCTATCCGGTACTAGAGATACTTCTTTGCATTATGGAACATCTAGAGATGGTGTCGTTCGGTATGTTGACTCGGACTATGGGAAAGACTTGGATGTACGTCGTTCTCTTACGGACTATGTGTTTACTATTGGCTCGTGTGCCCTTAGTTGGAAGGCCGTTTTGCAACCTACGGTTTCTTTATCTACTACTGAAGCGGAGTATATGGCTATAACGGAAGCGTTTAAAGAAGCGATGTGGCTTAAAGGCTTATTTGGTGAGCTTAGCAATGATTTGGTTGTGGACTCGGTCTATTGCGATAATCAAAGTGCTATTTTCTTAGCGAAAAACCAAATGTTCCATGAGCGCACAAAGCACATTGATGTGCGTTATCATTTTGTGCGTGAAGTCATTGCTAAACGCGACTTCAAGGTGAGTAAAATTTGCACTCATGACAATCCGGCGGATATGATGAAGAAGGTTCTTCCTACGGCTAAGTTCGATTTATTTTCGAGCTTGGTCAGTGCTCGTGGTTTGAAGTAGCCCGTAAGGGGCTATGGTGGAGGAGACTAGTTTTCTGATAATCATTTTCGAAGAAGTCAATACGTTTGCTAGTGATGATGGTTTATGCTTTGTGGAGCTTTGTTCTTGGATGATTTTTGATTGGGTTATGTTCTTTGGAAGTGAAATTTGAGTCAAGGTGGAGATTGTTAAAAGGTGACTCAAAATTTTGGTCTGCTCGCGGCCACTCCCCTATTTGCTCACGGGCGCGCCAAACCTGTGTTTTGGAGGCAGAAGGGTTTCTCGCGGCCACTCCCCTATTTCCTCGCGGGCGCGAGCACTGTTCACTTTTCTCAAAAGTGCTTTTTCATCAGATTTTCTTTTTCCCTATTTTAAGGGATTGTGTCCCCTTTGAAATCTCTTTTCTTGGGCCACAAAATCTGATCAATGTTTCTTGCAAGAGTCAACTTTTCCATTTTTTAATCTTCCCCAAAATTGGGTTATACAAGATCACACTCAAATTATCTCACTTGAGTGTTTTCCAAAAATGGGTTGAGCTTCAAGCATAAAAACACTGCTGAGAATATGTTTAGAGATCATCCCATTTTATCATTTCTATCTCCAAATACACACACTCACTATAGTTGTGATTCTTCTCCTTCAAGAGCATTGTAATCTTCATCTTTCACTAGTGGATTTCTCTCGGTGGTCTCCTCCACCCGTGGTTTTCTCCCGATTTGGGTTTCCACGTAAATCTTGGTGTTGTCTTCTAACTCTATCTCTTTACTTTGTGTTGGATGCATATTTAGAATCATCATATTTGTATGTTTTGAGAATTTTGTCTTGTACACTAAGAACACCCTTGAGTGTTCAAGCTAGAGATTCATTGGGATCACTAATGTTCATGGGAGATCTTTTGATAGAAGTTTCAAGAGCCCGACGCATCATCGGTCAAAATCAAAAGCCAAAGATAAAGACAAATTTTGCAACTATTTCAAGAACAAGGGTCATGTGATCGATGATTGGTTCAAGCTTCAAAACAAGAACAAAGCTAATGTCAAAGGAAAGCCAAAGGATTCCGGTGAAGCCGAAGTGGTCGAAGAGCTTGCGGGTGACCTCATGGTGATCTCAGATAAGGACAATATGTCTTCATCTGATTGGATTCTTGATTCCGGTTGCACTTATCATATGTTCCCTAACCGTGATTGGTTCTCCTCATACGAGCCTTGTACAGGGTCGGTTCGAGTTAGTAATGGAGCCTTATGCAAGGTTGTGGGACAAGGCAACATTCGGATCAAAATGTTTGATGGCGTCATTCGTACTTTGGGAAATGTCAAGCATGTTCCTAATTTGAAGAGGAACTTGATATCTCTTAGCTCTCTTGATCAAAAGGGTTATCGTTTTTTCCGGTGAAGGTGGAGTTCTCAAAGTTACAAGAGGTTCTCTTGTGTTCATGAGAGGCAAACGAAAGGATGCCGATCTTTATGTTTTGGAGGGCACTACCATTCTTGGCGATTCTGAGGTAGCATCATCATCATCATCCCTTTCCGACAAGTCGAGGTTGTGGCACATGAGGTTGGGCCATATGAGCGAAAATGGTATGGCGGAGTTGAGCAAAAGAAACTTGTTATGCGGTCAAAGTATCGATAAACTTCCCTTTTGTGAACATTGTGTTTACGGGAAGAAAAAGAAAGTTTCATTTCGAAGTGTCACTCATTCAACCAAGGGTATTCTCGATTATGTGCATTCGGATCTTTGGGGATCGGCAAAGGTACAATCGCACGGTGGTGCTTTGTACATGTTGACTATTATTGACGATTTCTCGCGCAAAGTTTGGGCGTTTTTCTTGAAGAATAAGAGCGATGTGTTTGCTTCTTTCCGTGATTGGAAAGTTATGATTGAAAAGCAAACCGACAAGCAAGTCAAGTACCTCCGTACTGATAATGGGTTGGAGTTTTGCTCGGAGGAGTTTAATTCCTATTGTCGATCTCATGGCATTACTAGACACCATACGGAGGTTCATACTCCTCAACAAAATGGTGTGGCCGAACGCTTGAACTGTACAATTATGGAGAAGGTTCGTTGCATGTTGTCTAATTCCGGAATGACAAAGACTTTTTGGGCCGAAGCCGCTTCATATGCTTGCTACATCATTAATCGCTCTCCATCTTTTGCCATTGACAAGAAGACACCTATTGAGGTGTGGTCCGACAAACCCGCGGATTATTCTCTATTGAAGATATTTGGTTGTCCCGCTTATGCCAAAGATGATAACGGAAAGCTTGACCCACGTGCCGTGAAGTGCATGTTTCTTGGGTTTCAAGCCGGAGTCAAAGGTTTTCGTTTATGGTGTCCGGAGACCCGGAAGACCATGATTAGTAGAGATGTAACATTTGATGAAGAATCAATGCTCGACAAGCCATCCGATCCTATTCCTCAAGAGAAGGGTATTTCGAAAGAAAACCAAACTAGGCGATCTAGAGTGGAGGTGGAGATTCCAATTCGCACCAATGGTGCATCTACTCCATCTCATCCACATGTTCCCGATCAACCGTCAATCTCAATTTCTTATGGTGACAATGAAGGTGATTCCCAATCCAATGCACCATCATTGGAACCACCGGAATGCATTGCTAGAGACCGAAGTCGGAGAGCTATTGTACCTCCTAGAAGGTATGCGGAAGCGGATTTTATGGCGTATGCTTTTAGTGCCGCCTCGGAGATCGATTCGGTTGAGGAACCTTCTACTTATGATGAAGATATTGTTTCTCCGGATTCGGAGAAATGGATTGTGGCTATGAATGACGAGATGGAGTCTCTACAAAAGAATGGTACTTGGAAGCTCATTCCTCTTCCCATTGGAAAGAAACCCGTTCGTTGTAAATGGGTATATAAGAGGAAGGATGGGATACCGGATGTTGAAGACTCTCGTTTCAAGACAAGACTTGTGGCAAAGGGATTTAGTCAAATCCCGGGTATAGATTTCACGTACGTTTTCTCTCCCGTTGTCAAGCATACTTCTATTCGTGCCTTGTTAGGCATTGTCGCTTTGGAAGATTTGGAGCTTGAGCAACTAGACATCAAAACAACGTTTTTACATGGAGAGTTGGAATAAGACATCTTTATGGACCAACCCGAAGGGTTTGTCACCGTTGGAAAGGAAGACATGGTGTGCCACTTGAAGAGGTCACTATATGGCCTAAAGCAATCACCGAGGCAATGGTATAAGAAATTTGATTCTTTTATGATCTCACATGGTTTTTCTCGTTGTTTGTATGACAGTTGCGTCTACATAAGGAGAGGTGAAGATCAATCGATTGTGTACCTTTTATTGTATGTCGATGATATGCTTATTGCGGCCAAGAGCAAAGAAGAAATTCAAGTTGTTAAAGATCAATTGAATGAAGAGTTTGAAATGAAGGATTTGGGGCATGCACGGAAGATTCTCGGAATGCAGATCATTAGAGATCGAAAGGCGGGCACTTTGATTCTAAGCCAAAGAGGCTACATTGAGAAGGTGTTGAAGAGATTCAACATGATTGGTGCCAAAGCGGTCTCTACTCCGTTAGTTCCACACTTCAAGCTATCTTCAAGATTATGTCCCGTTTCAAGTTCCGAGAAGGCGTATATGTCACGTGTTCCTTATTCAAGTGTTGTGGGATCATTGATGTATGCAATGATATGTACACGCCCCGATTTGGCCTATGCCGTAAGCATGGTAAGTCGTTTTATGGCCAACCCGGGAAAGGAGCATTGGAAGGCGGTGCAATGGATCTTTAGATACCTATCCGGTACTAGAGATACTTCTTTGCATTATGGAACATCTAGAGATGGTGTCGTTCGGTATGTTGACTCGGACTATGGGAAAGACTTGGATGTACGTCGTTCTCTTACGGACTATGTGTTTACTATTGGCTCGTGTGCCCTTAGTTGGAAGGCCGTTTTGCAACCTACGGTTTCTTTATCTACTACTGAAGCGGAGTATATGGCTATAACGGAAGCGTTTAAAGAAGCGATGTGGCTTAAAGGCTTATTTGGTGAGCTTAGCAATGATTTGGTTGTGGACTCGGTCTATTGCGATAATCAAAGTGCTATTTTCTTAGCGAAAAACCAAATGTTCCATGAGCGCACAAAGCACATTGATGTGCGTTATCATTTTGTGCGTGAAGTCATTGCTAAACGCGACTTCAAGGTGAGTAAAATTTGCACTCATGACAATCCGGCGGATATGATGAAGAAGGTTCTTCCTACGGCTAAGTTCGATTTATTTTCGAGCTTGGTCAGTGCTCGTGGTTTGAAGTAGCCCGTAAGGGGCTATGGTGGAGGAGACTAGTTTTCTGATAATCATTTTCGAAGAAGTCAATACGTTTGCTAGTGATGATGGTTTATGCTTTGTGGAGCTTTGTTCTTGGATGATTTTTGATTGGGTTATGTTCTTTGGAAGTGAAATTTGAGTCAAGGTGGAGATTGTTAAAAGGTGACTCAAAATTTTGGTCTGCTCGCGGCCACTCCCCTATTTGCTCATGGGCGCGCCAAACCTGTGTTTTGGAGGCAGAAGGGTTTCTCGCGGCCACTCCCCTATTTCCTCGCGGGCGCGAGCACTGTTCACTTTTCTCAAAAGTGCTTTTTCATCAGATTTTCTTTTTCCCTATTTTAAGGGATTGTGTCCCCTTTGAAATCTCTTTTCTTGGGCCACAAAATCTGATCAATGTTTCTTGCAAGAGTCAACTTTTCCATTTTTTAATCTTCCCCAAAATTGGGTTATACAAGATCACACTCAAATTATCTCACTTGAGTGTTTTCCAAAAATGGGTTGAGCTTCAAGCATAAAAACACTGCTGAGAATATGTTTAGAGATCATCCCATTTTATCATTTCTATCTCCAAATACACACACTCACTATAGTTGTGATTCTTCTCCTTCAAGAGCATTGTAATCTTCATCTTTCACTAGTGGATTTCTCTCGGTGGTCTCCTCCACCCGTGGTTTTCTCCCGATTTGGGTTTCCACGTAAATCTTGGTGTTGTATTCTCCTTTCCGTTTTACAACAGATGTCAAGTCTACGAACATCTTGTTGGATGAGAATTGGGTGGCTAAAGTTTCTGATTTCGGTTTGTCAAAGCTAGGGCCGAAAGGCGAATCGGATACACACGTTACGACACTTGTGAAGGGTAGTGTCGGGTATTTGGATCCTGATTATTACCGACGACAACAACTGACCGATAAGTCCGATGTGTACTCATTTGGAGTGGTTTTGTTCGAGGTTTTGTGTGCAAGACCTGTGATCATTCCATGGTTGCCGAATGAACAAGTTGAAAGGTTTTGAGCAAACCTACTACCACATGACATAGGCAACGAAAGCATATTTAAAATTATCATGTGTAGCAATACAAACTAACAACTTTTCAGGATACATATGTTCTAGATAATTAACTACAAAAGAATGAACCAAGATTACTTACTTGTTGATTGTGATTGTCGAAAATCACAATGATAAATCAAACCTTTGATCTCGCCTCTTGGATGTTAAGGACCAATAGTATGAATCCCTCTAGTGGCTCACACTTAAGAACACCAAATACCAACAATCAAGAAGAGGCTTAAACCCTAAACCCTTATTAGGGTTCACGATTTTGGGAGAGAGGGAGAGGGGATCGACAGCTACTAGAGAGAAGGAGAGAAAAACTTATTAGGTTTTGACCCCTAGCAGTTTATTTATACTCCTCTCCTGCTTCTCTATTTTACACTTAGCCCCTTGAACAGATAAGCTCGTTAAAACTATTTTAACCAATTATCGTTTATCCCTTTATATAATTAATCTAATTAATTATATTTTAGCTTACTATTAATTTATCATCAAATGATAAATTAATAAAATAATTGTTTCCCTTTATCCTTCCGATTGTTTATTTGGGTCTTAAGGGCAACCCAAAAGGACCCTGCTATTATTAGAAATATTACCAATAGTTAATGACCTTGGACACTATATCCAACAGTCTCCCACTTGGACAAGTTATTAACTCTATTTGGTTCAACACTTTCAAATAATCAGCAGAGAGCAAACCATCCAATGCAGCTGCCGAACTCTGATAAAGATTCGGTCCTAAAATAAGTGATTTAATGTTCCTTTGTTCTACAAGATATCATATGAACCTGAGACATGGATGAATGTCTATCTCATGGATCAAGATTATGTTTCCCGATTTCCGATATGTGTTGAATTCATCAGACTACTCAATCGAACACATCAATTCTAGTCAGGGTTTGGCCAAACACTTAATGTCAACACCAAATCATCGAGGGGCCCATGGATATCGCTTCTCCTGTTTAGGCAGAAGGAACAAATAAACTTTGACTACACAGTTCATTTCTACTCATCATATTATACATGGACATACCCTGTATACCTGCCAGTTACGGTCAACGTTGGAGCACACCAAAGCATAACAGAATCCTAGAGCAAAACTCTATGTATCTCCGTTTGAAGAACATAAAATATTATTATCTCAAAATTACTCTGACTTAATCCATGGAGTAAACGTTTGAGTGCGGGTTGTTCCAATACTCAAATCACTATTTAGTACTCATGAGTGTTAGTTGCATTCTCTATGCTTCTATCACTCTATGACAGTCTTGAATCACTACTTTCTTCCAGGAGTATGACCGACTGTGGAGGTTTAAGTAAATTAATACTCAAGAAGTTGGTTCTAAACATGCAAACCAAAACACGATAATAAATTAAATGTAAATGGACGCAATCCAGCATATATTATAATCTCCATATAATAATCTCCAAATCAAATACAATTTATTATGTTTTCAATACATCAAACTAACAACTAAAACATTCAAGGTATATTGATAATTCTAACACCTATGGCTTCACCTCTTTTGTTGCTTCACTAGCTGCAATATATTCTGATTCACACGTGGAGTCAGCCACCGTGTCCTTCTTGGAACTTTTCCAAGTCACGGCCCCACCATTCAACAAGAACACCCATCCTGATTGCGAGCGGGAATCATCCCGATCTGTCTGGAAACTCACATCAGTATAACCTGTTACTCGTAATTCATCCTTTCCACCATAGACCAAGAACATGTCTTTAGTCCTCCGAAGATACTTAAGAATGTTCTTTACAGCTAGGGGTGTTCAAAAAAACCGTTGGACCGCTCAAACCGGTCGAACCAAGTCAAATCGGACCGTTTTTGGCTGTTTGAGCGGTTTGGCGGTCCGGTCTGGTCTGGAAAATTGTCAAACCGGGCGGTCTGGTCCGGTCTGCGGTTTGGAGATTTTTTTGGGCGGTTTGGACCAAACCGACCGCCAAATATATAAATATATATTTTTTATTTCTTTTATATATACCTTTATTATAAAGAATAGATGATATAAAGCTCAAATGTCCAAGTATATACAAAAAGGCCCAAGGTATTTTAAAAGATTGAAATATTTATGGATTGTGGAATACAAAGAGCGGAAAAATGAAGAAGTGAAGCCGTTGATTTTATTTGCACTTTGCATATTACTTTTTTTTTAGTGTTTTGTCTTCGGATATTTAGTTAACTTTTGTGGACTTTGTTCTTTATTTCAAATGGACTCAAGCCAACGAGCCTTTAAAATTCAAAGTTTTATATGTTTTTATGTTTAAACTTAAAAGTCCACTAAAAGGCCCACACCGCCTAAACCGGTCGACCAAACCGCCTAAACCGCGGTCCGACTTGACCGGTCTGGGCACTTGATGTCAAACCGCTCGGTTTGAAAAATCAATAAACCGCCACTTGCGGTTTGGTTTGTGGTCTGAGGGGTTAAACCGCCCAAACCGGACCGCGAACACCCCTATTTACAGTCGTCCAATGACTTTCGCCTGGGTTCCCTTGATATCTACTCACCATGCTAAAAGCAAATGAGACATCAGGTCTAGTACATGTCATGGCATACATGATCGATCCTATAGCAGATGCATATGTGTCAGGATCGAATTCTTAACAAGAAATAATTCTCAGAAACAATATCAAAGAAGTTTGCGGAATAACACTTTGATATTCAATGAAATAGTAAATCAACACAGTAAATATAAAGAACAAACTGTAAACTTGTATTGAATGCTTTTAAGTTACAAGATTACACACTCAACCTCAATATTGATAAACAGGCTCACCAATACGAATTCTACTTCTCTAGAATTAGGAACTATGCCTTGAAGTTGATTTTCTCTGTAGAACTTAACTTAGAATTTTTTTCTTTAATCTATTCTATCAAATCTGTACATATACTGAATAAACAGATAATTACAATAAATAAAATATCTTCAGTATATCTTCCATCATTATCTTCAAGCCTTCCATGAATATCTTGAATCTTTCCAGCTGTCATCCTTTCCATTTGGATCTTCAAGTCATAAGCAGCACTAACTATGCTTAGCAGCATTAATTCCTTCTAGCAGCATTAACTACCAAGCAGCACTAACCACTAGCAGTACTAACTAGCTAAGCAGTACTAACTTTGTTCAAGCAACACTAACTTTGACTAGCAGTATTAATTCTACTAGCAGTAGTAACACTCAGCAGTATTAACCTTTAAGTCTTCTAGCAGTAGTAACTTTGAACTAGCAGCATTAACCATACTTGATGAATTCTTCAGTTCCCAACAATCTCCCCCTAACTTGACTTTTAGGAAGAGAAGTCAAGTTCTTCAAATTTTCTTCAAGATGCTCCCAAAACTCTATCATGGCCTAAATTCCAGTGTTTGCATCCAATCCCAAACTCTGATTAATTGTTCTTTGAATCAAGTATTTAGCCATTTCTTAATCTGGAACACATCTTAACTTTTTCTTCAGCATGGCATGAAGCTTCAATCTGCTATGATTGTACACTCTATCCACTAGGAAGTATTCAGTGTGATTTAAATCCAAAGTCACTGTATATACTCCACTAATTTCATATAGAGTCCAACTGTTGACTGACTTGAATACATTCTTGATCACATGCTCTACTTCTTCAGGTTTGAACATCATACACAGATACTCCATTACCAGTTTTGTAATTGAAATCCCTGGAGCCTTCAGTATATCTGCATACAACTTCATTCCTATCTCAAACATCTCTTCAAGATCTGACCTAGAGCATGTTCTTAAAATCTTTGCCCAAGTATTGAATACCTCATACTTTTCATCCTTCCTTTTTAGCCTTATGTATTCCTTTCCATCCACTGTCAATGTATCCCAGAGAATGACCTCAGGAGGCTTAACTCCTACAGGTTCTGCTGAAATTGGTTCAGGCACTTTGTCCATCACTACCTTATACAAATTTACATCATCTGTGTTTGATGGCTCTTTCTGTTTAGATGACCCAAGTGCCCCTTCTTCTTCAGCAACCTTCTCAGCTTCTCCTTCAGCTATTCTAGGCTTCTTGATTAACTTTCTCCTAGCCATCATCTTTGTTCTCTTTAAAGTCCTTAGACTTTCTCCCAAAGTAGCTTCTTTCTTTGATGGTGTTTCCTGCTCATCTGGAAAGGGCTTTTGTATCAGAAGATCATTACTTTCTTTCATCCTCTTCTCCATCTCCACTCTTGCAGTTTCATTCCCCTGAAGCTTTAACATCTCTGAATCATACAGCTCTTTAATCTTCTCAAAAGACATTTTGGAGAACATCTCCTTTTTTACTCCTACAGCACCTTTGAGAAATATAATCATCTTGTTTCTCTCTTGGGTACCTAGGAATGTCTTTGAGGGTTTTCTCTTCTTTATAGCTGCTTTTATTACCACTGATTTCTTCATAGTTGCAGCTTTCTTCTGTGCAATTTCAGTTGCCAGACTCAGTTGATAAGCTTCATTCAGTTCAGCAGCTAGAGCTTTTACCATCTCCCTGTCCTTTTCCATCTGAACTATTTCTTCCTCTTCAATGTCATCTTGCATCTTTCTAGCTAAGGCTTCATCTGATTCAACCAACCTTTGCTTTTTGATTGGTTGATCAGATTCCACCATCTTTGCTTTTCCTTTGTCCTTGTCCATTGCCTTCTTACTGTTATCTTACTTGATCACTTCACCTTGTTCTTTGATGATTACTCCTTTGGTCTTTGAAGTGACCTTGGGAGTATCATTCTTGGCTTTAAGTAAGGTTTCTGCAATCTCAAGATCTGTTAAAACTTCTTTCACTGTTTCTGCTGCTTTATTTATGTCAGCAGTAGTAACCGTTTCTGCTGCTTCTTGTGTTTCTATTGGCACTGAATCTCTTTCTGTTTCTGCTTCCTACTCCCCCTCAACATCACATTTCTCTCCATCAAGCTCCCCCTCTCTTGTGGCTTCTTCCATGTTGATCTCCCCCTTTTTGGGAGCATCATTCTCAGATTTCCTTCTCCTTAGTTGGAATTGCTTTCTCTTCTTCCTCTGTACCAGACTTATCACCATCTTCTTCATCTTAGCAATCTGTACTTGTTGTGACAGAATAACCAGCTTCATTTCTTCAATTTCTTTGCCTTGTTTGAGAACATCTTGATTGATGTTCCCCATTGCTTCCATCAATTCATAGTAAGTATATATGTCCTCACCCTCTCCAGAAGTGTTACCTTCTTTGGAAGGATCATTGGATCTTTTTGTAGTGGAAGTCGTCTGCCTAGCAGAAGCACTGTCCACCCCCTTGGTTTCTTGGCACCAGGGACCTTGGAATGATTGCTCATTCAAAGTTGCCATGGGTGAGGTCTTATTTATGGTACCACTGTCCTTCTCTGTGCTAGCAGGAGTAGTGGCAGCCTCAGTACCCATATGCTCTACCTCCTCCTCAGAGAGCACCTCCTTTGGGTTGGGAGACACCCTTGTGGATTCCCTTTGGATATTCTCTACTGGAGAATGCTCCAATAGAGGGCTTAAAGGCTGAGTGGGTGATGGTACAAGAAGGGAAGGAGCCTTCTTTACCTGTTTTCTTTGATAAGTTTGGGTGATAGGTGAAGTTGGTTTGTCAAGAAGAGACTGAGGAAGTGATGTAGAGATGGAAGGTTGGGATTGGCTAGCAGTGGGTTGGTCTAATGGGGGCCTTGACCCTGCTACCATACCTTCATTGGTTTGGGACACCACCATCATTGTAGAGAACAATGGGGTGTCAACTCCTTCCGAGTCCCCAACAGATCTTCTCATATTTGAGAAAACCTTGCCTTTGGGGGGTTTAGGTACATATACCCCAACAGGTTGAGATATGAGTCCAGCCTCTAGATTAGAGTCATGTAACTCAACTGAAGTGTTTTCAGATGCCACTTCTGATTCTTTATTTTCTTGAGTCTCCTCATCTCTAGTTTCTTCTTCACTATGACTTGGTCCAGTAGATAATTTCTTTTCACAGTCTTCAACAGAATTCACTGTGGGTATGGGAAATATCACAGATTTAGATATACTTTCTGAGACTTGTGTAGTCCCTGATCCTCCACTTCCTGTTCCTGTATAATCATCACTACTGAAACCAAAAGAATTAGTTAGTGAGTCAATATCAAATAGCCACTGAGGACCAGACCCAATTGGATTTGGTGAGTTCTCATTGCATTTGACATTGTCACTATCTTCAATTATTCTGGAAGAAGAGTTAAAAACTCTGTAAGCCTTACTCTGAGATGAGTAGCCAACAAGAAATCCATCATCTGCTTTGCTATCAAACTTACCTAAGTGAGATTTGGTATTGAGAATTGTACAAGGACACCCAAAAGGTTTGAAGAAACCAATGAAAGGTTTTCTTTTATTTAAAAGCTCATAAGGGGTCTTGTTCTTTTGCTTGACCACTAGAACTCTGTTTTGGACATAACAAGCAGTATTAATTGCTTCAGCCCAGAAGGTAATTGGCAATTTTGAATCAGCCAACAGAGATCTAGCAGCCTCTATTAGTGTCCTATTTCTCCTTTCAGCAACACCATTCTGTTGAGGAGTCCTAGGAGCACTATATTGTCTCTCAATGCCTTTTTCTTCACAAAAGGTGTTTAGATCCAGATTTTTGAATTCAGTTCCATTATCTGATCTAATGACTTTTACTCTTTGATTAGTTTGGTTTTCAATTCTTAGAATAAAGGATTTGATAAGTCCACTGGTCTCATCCTTAGTCCTTAGAAAATGTACCCAAGTAAATATGGAGTAATCATCAACAATAACCAAGCAGTAAGATTTCTTGCCTATACTCATAACATTTGTAGGACCAAACAGATCCATATGCAATAATTGGAGACAAGAAGAAATAGAATTTAACTCTTTGGTCTTATGAGAAGTTTTGTGTTGTTTGCCTTTAAGACAAGCAACACAATGATCATCACATGAAAAGACTTTTGAAGGTAAACCTCTTACAAGGTTGTTTTTAACAAGTGTGTTCATAGTCTTGAAATTCATGTGACACATCCTTCTGTGCCATAGAGAGGATTCATCCACAGAAGCTTTTGAAACAAGACAATTCAGGGATGAATCACTATCAACATTGTCCATATCTAGACAATAAACATTGTCCTTTCTTGGAGTTCTAAGTAGTATCATGCTGTCATCAACTACTTTGAACCCTGGAGCAAGGATCATACACTCTGTGTTTGTAAATAATATACTATGTTGTTTGTCACATACCTGTGATACACTTAACAGATTGTACTTTAATTGATCAACATAGTAGACATCTTCAAATGTCATCTTACCTTTGGTGACATTACCTTTTCCACTTATCTTACCACCAGTAAGATTATCTCCAAATGCAACATGTCCTCCATTGATATGTTTGAAATCCTGAAGGCATGACATGTTGCCTGTCATGTGCCTAGAGCAACCACTATCAACATGCCATATGCTCTTTCCCTTGAGCTGTTGGTTGCCCTGCACATAAGATAGATTAGTTAGTATGAATTAGGACCCAAGCCAAAGTGGTCTTGGGTACCCCTTTCTTATCAAAATACTTGCATTCTTTCTTGACAAGATTTTTAAAGTTTGATTCCTCATACTTGGAGTATTTTGTCACAATTATAGGCTTGGAAATATTTTTTCTAGAAGCAATACTGGTTTTAGAAGTACTAACTGCCTTAGCAGCACTTGCAAGCTTAGCAGTACTAACCTTGTTAGCAGTAGAAACCGTGTTAGCAGCATTAATATTTTCAGCAGTACTAACACTGTTAGCAGTAGTAACTATGTTAGCAGCACTAATATTGTTAGCAGTACTAACACTGTTAGTACTTCTAGGTACCCATAGTAAAATACTTTCTTTTAAAACCTTATTTTTTAAAGTGCCTTTGCTTTCAAAAGATTTCTTTATCACATGTTTCTTTCCAGCCTTCCTATAACCAACAGGGTTTTGCAAAAATCTTTGAAAGTTCATCTGTTGGTTAATAGGGTTAAAGTAACAATACTTAGCCAAATGATTCAACTTGCCACATATGAAACAAGGTTTTGGTCTATTGATTTTATTCAGATCAACTCCTTGTTTCTGATCCCATTGATTATTCCAGTTTCTTTGATTACCTCTTTTTATACCAGAATTTAGGCTCTTAGTTGTATTGCAAGCACACTGTTTACAAGATCCAGGATTCACAACTGTGGTTTGTTTGTAATGGACCTTGTTATCCTTTCCTTTTGTCTGCTCTATCTCCTTGGACTTGATCCAGATTTTCCCACAACCCTCATTGGTGATAATATTGTTTTCTAATGGTATTTTTTTACTCACAGTATTATCCTTATTCTTACTAGCTTCTTTCTCAGTCAAATCCTTAACTACTACCTCATACAAAGGATCTATCTTAAGAGCTTCCTCAGACAAGTCCTTTTTCTCCTTGGTTTCTAACAAGTCTGAAGTAGGAGTGATATAGTTGTTGTTGTAAGGAGGAGGTGTATTGTTGTATCCAATACCAGGCTTCATCTTATCATGAATCTGAGCTTTTAGAAGAGAATCCATTGCTTTTGAAGCATATGAAAACTTTTCTATGTCAAGCTTGGCTTTAGACAGTTCCTCTTTCATCCTATCATTCTCTTCTAAGGACTTAGACAGTTTGGTCTCTAACTCATTCTTTTCCCACTTCCAATAGTTTGTGTCATAAGAGTGTTGAAGTTCATTAGCTTGAAAGCCTTTGATTTGCTCTTCAAATCTCTCTACTATCAACACATAATCTCTTCTGTCCTTTTCTAATCTTTTGAGGTCATCACACATACTTTGATTGTGATCCCTGTATCTTTTGACAGTGTCTATGCAAGATTTAGTGCAAAGATTAGAAATTACCTCAGAGGGAAGATTAGACACTTCTGCCATAAGAGCTTGATTCTGAATGGCTTCCTCAACTTGATCACTCCAGTCAAATCCCATTCCTTGTTGGGAAACAAGGGCTTGAGCAGGATTCTTTTTTTGATTGTAGCCTCCATTCTGAGCTTGTTGGTGGTTGTTGTTTGGAACAACACTCCTGCATTCTCTAGCAAAATGTCCTTTCATGTGACACTTATAGCATTCCACCTTAGTCTTGTCAAAACCAGCTCCATCTTCTCTTCTTTGAGAGAAGTTATTCCTTCCTGTTCTTTTAATGAACTTCTTTACCCTCATTGATAACATGGCCATCTGCCATTTAATATCCATCTCCTCCAGGTCATCAGGGTGAATTTGATCCAGATCATCATTAATCATAGAATTGCTGCTATGACTGGACAAAAAGGCTTCAAAGATAGTTTCAGTGCCTTTTTCTGAACTTACTCCACTGGCAGTACTAACTGCTTCAGAGTTGGTAGTAGTATCAGTGGATGCTGAGAAAAGTGCAACATTGTGGATATAACCAGAGGGCTTCTTCTTGGTTTCTACCTCAGTTTCAAAAACTCTTAGATCATTATATAGATCATCAAGTTCTTTCTCTTCCAGATTGTCACTTTGTCTATATGATACAGTGTACATAGTCCATTCATCCCCAAGAGATCTGAGGAACTTTCTGTTGATATCATCTTGTTCCATCTTTACTCCTACAGTAGCCAGTTCACCTATGAGTTTGTTGAACCTATCAAAGGTTTGAGTCATAGACTCATTCTTTGAGGAAGTGAAGTTCTCATACTGCTGCTTTAGAACATCTCTTTGATTTCTTTTAATGCTTTTAGTTCCAGCAAATCTTTTCTCTAGAGCATTCCAGAGAATCTGAGCATCAGTGCAGTTGCAAAATTGATGCTGATATTCATTGGGGATGGCCAAGAGCAAAGTGCTCAAGGCCTTCATCTCTGTCTGTCTGATCTTCCTCTCACCATCTGTCTTTGGTGGAGGTCTTTTCCCATCTGGTCCTATCTTTCCTGCTTCAGAAGGACCATTCTCAATGATATCCCACATTGAGTAGTCAGTGAGAAGAATGTATTGTCTAATTCTGATCTTCCACATGTCAAACTCACTGGGTTTGAGCATTGGAAACTTAGAGATCAAAGTACTGCTTGATTCTGTAAGATTTTCCATGATGAATAGATGTTTCTGAGAGAGTTTGGCTCTGATACCACTTGTCAGGATCGAATTCTTAACAAGAAATAATTCTCAGAAACAATATCAAAGAAGTTTGCGGAATAACACTTTGATATTCAATGAAATAGTAAATCAACACAGTAAATATAAAGAACAAACTGTAAACTTGTATTGAATGCTTTTAAGTTACAAGATTACACACTCAACCTCAATATTGATAAACAGGCTCACCAATACGAATTCTACTTCTCTAGAATTAGGAACTATGCCTTGAAGTTGATTTTCTCTGTAGAACTTAACTTAGAATTTTTTTTCTTTAATCTATTCTATCAAATCTGTACATATACTGAATAAACAGATAATTACAATAAATAAAATATCTTCAGTATATCTTCCATCATTATCTTCAAGCCTTCCATGAATATCTTGAATCTTTCCAGCTGTCATCCTTTCCATTTGGATCTTCAAGTCATAAGCAGCACTAACTATGCTTAGCAGCATTAATTCCTTCTAGCAGCATTAACTACCAAGCAGCACTAACCACTAGCAGTACTAACTAGCTAAGCAGTACTAACTTTGTTCAAGCAACACTAACTTTGACTAGCAGTATTAATTCTACTAGCAGTAGTAACACTCAGCAGTATTAACCTTTAAGTCTTCTAGCAGTAGTAACTTTGAACTAGCAGCATTAACCATACTTGATGAATTCTTCAGTTCCCAACAATATGGAATTCGACTCATCCTGTCCAGTTCTTCACTAGAGCTGGGACATTGATCTTTACTCAATCTTATGACATGTTGCATGGGCAAATACCCTTTCTTGGATTCACTCATATTGAATTTCTTCAATATCTTATCCAAGTATGTACTTTGGCTAAGTCCAATTAAACGCTTGGTTCTATCTCGATAAATTCTTATTCCAAGTATGTATGCTGCATTTCCCAGATCTTTCATAGCGAAACATTTCCCGATCCAGACCTTTACATCTTGCAACATAGGAATATCGTTTCCTATGAGTAGTATGTCATCAACATACAAGACTAGAAATACAACATTACTCCCACTAGCCTTAACATATACGCAGGACTCATCTTCGCTTTGAGAAAATCCAAACTTCTTGACCTTTTCATGAAAACAAAGATTCCAACTACGAGACGCTTGTTTAAGTCCATAAATGGATCTTTCAAGCTTACACACCTTATATGGATACTCGGTATGTACAAAACCTTCAGGTTGTGCCATATACACATCCTCGTCAGGTTTCCCATTAAGGAAGGCGGTTTTTACATCCATTTGCCATACTTCATAGTCATGAAACGCATCTATGGCAAGTAATATCCTGATAGACTTAATCTTTTGCCACTGGTGAGAAGGTTTCATCATAATCAATCCCTTGAGTTTGAGTGTAACCTTTCACAACCAGTCTAGCCTTGAATGTGTGCACATTCCCATCCATGTCGGTCTTCCTTTTGAAGATCCACTTACACCCAACTGTCTGCGACCTGGTGTATGATCAACCAATTTCCAAACTTGGTTATCTTACATAGATTGAATCTCACTCTCCATGGCCTCTTTCCATTTGGAAACCTCAGGGCCTGCCATCGCTTCCTTGTAGTTGGATGGCTCATTCGCACTATCAAATGTTTTATCATTGACTAGTGTATCTCCTTCCTTTGTAATATGAAAACCATAATAAAACTCAGGAGGTCGATTAACTCTACTAACTCTAATAGTTCTGCGAAGAGGTGGTGGAGGTATGTTAGTTTCCTCAACAGGTGGTTCAACCTCATATTGAGGGCTAGTGTCAACTATAGGTTCATCATTGGTTGTTTCTTGAATTTCTTCAAGATCAATACTGCTCCCACTATCCTCTTTGGAAATGAGCTCCCTTTCTTGGAAGACTCCCTTTCTAGCTACAAATACTTTGTTCTCAGAAGGTTTGTAAAATATATATCCAAAGGATTTGTAGGGATAACCAATGAACCGACACTTCTCTGCTCTAGGTTCTAGCTTGTCGTTAGTTTCGCGCCGAACGAAGACTTCACAACCCCAGACCTTTATATGTTCTAACGAGGGATGAGTCCCAGTCCACATTTCAGAGGGCGTCTTTGCAACCTTCTTAGTTGGAACGAGGTTTAAGATATGAGTTGCAGTTTCTAAGGCATAGCCCCAGAATGATATTGGAAGTGTATCACAACTCATCATGGACCGAACCATATCAAGTAGCGTTCGATTTCTTCTCTCAGCTACACCATTGAGTTGTGGTGTTCTGGGAGGAGATAATTGTGAAACTATTCCACAATCCCTTAGATAGTCGTAGAATTCATGACTCAAGTATTCTCCACCCCTGTCGGACCGGAGCATCATGATCTTCTTGCCCAGTTGGTTTTCTACTTCGTTTTTGAATCCTTTGAACACTTCAAAGGTGTCCGATTTGTTTTTCATCAAATAGATAAATCCATATCTACTGAAATCGTCAGTAAAGCTAACAAAGTATCTCTCATCGTTTCTCATGGCAGATCTGAACGGTCCACATACATCTGTATGGATTAAGTCCAACAGATCCTTACCCCTTTCCATTTTTCCTTTGAAAGGTGCTTTTGTCATTTTGCCAAGTAAGCAAGACTCGCATTCTTCATCCGACTTTAAGCCAAATGATTCCAAGATCCCGTCCGATTGGAGCTTGGCGATGCGTTTCTTGTTTATGTGGCCAAGACGATGATGCCATAACGACGATTTATCCAATTCACTATTGGAGGAACCAACATTTAGAGTTAAGTTATTATTATTTCTACCAGCACAAATCACGCTTTCATACGCACCATTACAAGGAGAGGCTTTAAAATAAAACAACCATGTTTATAAACCAAAATGCAACCATTATCAAATTGAAGTTCAAAACCATCCTTGTACAATGCATGAAAAGAAATAATGTTTCGAGCCATTTCCGACGAGTAGCAACAATCTAATAACTTTATTGAAAAAACACTACTAAGCACGAGCTCAAAATCTCCAATCTTGGTAACAGCGGCAGTCATCCTGTTTCCTATGATCAGATTTAGCTCCCCATGTTTCAACGTCCTACTTCCCTTTAGTCCCTGAAAATTAGAGCAAATGTGAGTACCACATCCCATATCAAGGACCCAAGAGTTAGAAATTGAAGTACTATGGAGTTCAATCATAAAAATACCTGAGGTGCCACACCATTTGACCTTGTTTCTTTTCAAGTCCTCCAGATATTTTGGGCAGCTTCTCTTCCAATGGCCCTTTTCTTGACAGTAAAAGCATACGGCCTCTTTAGGGTCACTTATGGGTGGTATGTCAGAAGAATCAACTTTTCTCTTAAGGCCTTGGTTACGAGGAGCAACTTTAGCCTTTCCCTTCCCTTTGAGATGAGAAACTTTCTTCTTCTTACACCACCTTCCCTAATGGACAGGACGGGATCAGTTGAGTGAGCACTTTGGGTCTTACCCATACTTGCTTCCGCAGATCTCAACATGCCATGGAGCTCCATCAAGGTCTTGTCCATATTGTTCATATTGAAGTTCACTATGAACTGTTTATATGCCCCACTAAGAGAGTTCAGCACCATGTCAATAGCGAGTTCTCTTGGGAAATCGACGCCTAGATTGCCCAACCTGTCAATGTACGCTTTTTGTAACACCCCGATTTTTGAAAAGGTATCATTTAAAGTTAATACAGAAACCGATATATTGAGGAAAAATAAGATATATGATTTTGGACTTGAATCTTAGATTTTATAGTCTTGATGGATAAAGGATTCAATTACGAGTCCAACGGTTCCTTCCGGAGCGAAATCGGAGATAAAACGAAGAAGTTATGGCCAAAACAGCGTTCGGTACCCTCTTGGCTATTGTGAAAGCGATTGTGACAATGTCACTATAGCCGTCACAATAGCCAGAGTTGGCGATTGTGCCAGCGATTGTGCCACTGGCACAATACCCTGACACTATAGCCTACGGGTACCAGAGTGTTAAAAGTTGCGATTTTCAGCCCCCTATCCCATTTTCTCACTTCCACTCTCTTCCCTTTCTCTCCCAAACCGATTCCTATCATATTGGTTCGAACCTCAACCATTTCCATGGCCATTTACTTTGATCTTGAAGCATTCCATCATCATCTAAGGTCTTGGAAGTCTAGAATTCAAGGAGCTACCATCTCATCATCTCCATTGTTGTCTTCTTCAAAAAAATCCTAGGGTTTTGAGTTTTATCAAAACCCACCAATGTTAGTTCATCCCTTCTTCTTTCTAACACTTTAATCAAGTTGTAAATGCTTCATTCATAGTTTCCAAGTACTCTATTTCTTAAGTTTTGGTTGGATGATTTTGGAGAAATTAGGGTTTTGATCTCGTTTGGGGATTTGAAATAAATTGTTGGGGAATGATTCTACGTGTTTGGTTATGTTTATTTATGGTTGAATATGTATGGATTTAGGTTTTTGGAAGTTTTGACTTGAGAATCCAAGTGTTCTTCAAAGGAGCTCTAGTTGGGGGGAAATCTAGATTTAGCCTAAATCTAGCAAGGTGAGTTCAAGTTGATTTGTGAAAACGGTGTACATGTCAAAATGTTTATTTTAAAATGTTTGTGTTTTACCTCAAATTGTTAACTGCTGATAAGTTTTAGTTATTTTGAAATGTTTAGTTTTATAAACATGTTGAGACACCCATTTTGGGATTTTGTGCATTTTGATAAATAATCATATATTTTGGGTATCTAAATGATTTATTTCATGGAGTATAATTTCGAGTATAAATGCATTTTATTGGGTGTCATGGGATGATTTGAAAGGATAAATGGTATAAACTCACTTGGAAAATGTTTCGTCCCGACCTAAATCATGTTAAAGTTATTCGGGTGTGTTGAAGCATGGGTTACATTATTTCGGGTCGTTTACGTTTGATTTCATTTTATGATTTTCAACGTTGGGTCTTTGGGTTTGTTGAGCTTATGGCTCGTTTGGATTTTGTCGGGTTTTGAGGACGCTTGTCCGGTTTTGATAGCTCAATGTAGAGCGTTTGGTTATAATTTGCAATTATTGCATCTTATTTGGGAATTACATGTTTGGAATGCGTTAGTTCATTCGTTTTGAGTCATGTAATGTTTCAGCCCCGTCTGCTATGGATCCATGAGCACTTTTGTATTTTATACGGTGTTGGGACGACTAGTTTTCCACATCGAGGCACGTTCGGCATTGGATGTGATGTAAGTCCTTCGTGCTCGTATCAATGGGTGTATGCTGAAAGATGTTGAGCTCGATACATTTATTGCTTTATCCGATGGTGGGACGATTAGTTTTCCCCATTGAGGCGCGGTTGTCTTCTTTGGTATGGTGTAAGTCCTCCGTGCTAGTATCTATGGGTATATTCTGAAAGATGTTGAGCCCGATACTTATACCACTTTAACGTAATGTGTGGCTTACTCTGTGCACGTCACATTATGTGGAATCGGGTTTCCCCCGTCACCGAAAGGTGTTATTTTTGGGCTGAGTCGTTTATTATTTGTTTTCGATGACATTTTCATACATGAATTTATTCCATGTTTTATGGGTCGAGTATTAATCCCTATCCGTGTTTTGGGATGTTTTGGGATATAAAGTATTATTTACATTATCATAAATTGGAAGTCATTTTATATCCACGTTTTGAATTTGGGTTATCTCCCTTATGCTATAATTTTGGAGACTTGAGTTTAATCATATTTTGGTCGTTTGTTTTATAAAGCTTACTCAAATTTCATTAATTGAGCATTACCATTATTCCCGTTTCAATTAAGTGTTGGATTGCATCATTTCATGAAAGAGTGTTTTGGCGTTTTGGCGACCATCTATAAAATGCATATTATTGGTAAATGAGTTGTCCCATTATTTTTAAAGTAAATCATTTTAAAGGATCATGATTATAAGTTGCAATATTTCCATTTTATGTTTTCTTTATAATCATGATATAAACTCTTGAACTCACTAGTCTTTAAGCCTAACCTTTTTATTTGTCGGCATGTGCATCAGGTTCCAGATGGGGATTTGGTCCTAGTTGTCCCAAGAAGAGATGTGCTTAGTTCTCCCGAGTGTAAGTTAGTGAAGACTTCCGCAGTTTGGAGATAGTGACTTTTATTGGGTTTTAGTAGCACCCGTCCTTATTATAAACCGTATGTATAGAATGAATGTGTGTGTTGAGGTTAAATATTAAATTGTGGTTGTAGATGATTCTTTTATTGGTGTATTTAGAAAATTTTAAATTAGTTGTTATTTCCAGAATTCAGGGTGTTACAAGTTGGTATCAGAGCTTAAGTTTGAGAGAATTAGGTGTTGATTTAGAATGCCTAGACTCAAACTAGCGTAATTTTTAAGCGTTGAATGTGAGATCACACCATTAGGCACTTTAAGATTTGATGAGTCGAGGTGAGTGGAACCACTAAGAACGGGAATCACGCCGAAAATGGCAAGAATGATCATGTACAGTACGTTCATAATAGCACCTGGCCAGTGATATGGTGAACCTACGAGTTACGTGTGTATGCTTGAACTGCCTTGGTATGATAACCGTTGGGGTAGTGAAATAGTTTCTATATGAGTAGCCAATAGAAGGAGTTGATGATTTTAGTCTTCGTCACTTGGAGTGACGGTAAGCATGGTGAATGCACTAAGTTGATCATCTTGAGGTCAGAGTTATCGATTGGATTAGAGCTATGAGGTTGTTAGACCGATTCTACTTCGAGGAGAAATTGTAAGTTACCCAAATTAGTGGGATTGTTGCTCTAAGATGTTTGGTACATCCGGATGACAATAGTATGACGGGAAATTGAGAAGCGTAGTCCTAA
The DNA here is from genome assembly GCA_954870635.1 of Arctium minus. Lineage (NCBI taxonomy): Eukaryota > Viridiplantae > Streptophyta > Magnoliopsida > Asterales > Asteraceae > Arctium > Arctium minus. The sequence continues at coordinate 7,401,132 of OX941092.1, forward strand.
GATGTTGAGTGCCGACCAAATTTCATGCACTAAATTTATTTCTAAAATAAGTTTGCATCAATTGTTTCTTATGTTCTCAAAACATAAAGTGAGTTACATTCTAAAGTCTTGACAAAACATTTAGCACTCATCAGATTTTTAAACCGTGAACTTAAGCAAACATGAAGTTGTTTAGTTGCACGTGATTGCAAATTGTTATCAAGAATCTCTTTGTTCTCGTCTCATGTCTAACGCTATTTTTGGATATTTTAAGATCCGTGTTTTAATGTTATTTGAGGTATTGGGCAAGTAACTGTGGAATTTTTGACCTTGACATTGGATCTCCTCCACGTATGTTAAGGTTTTAAAGGAAGAGTTGTTCCCATGTTTTTTTTGAGTTGGAATTTTCTTGGGAATTTTAGTCTGTACGAGTCGTGTTGAATCTTATGGAATATTGTTTACGACGTTTTGGGCGCGTGAGTGTACTTTGAGATGCGTGAGTTTTAATTTTATTGCGTGTAAATTTACGACCTTTTTGGGCGTCGTGTCTCATGAAAGTTTTGTTGAAAAGGGTCAATTTATTGTACGTTGTGGTTTTAAATTTTTTAACATTTTAGACTTATTGTCGTCTTATATTCTTGTTTATGATTGGGAAATAAAAGATTTTGACACCACTTGGTTTCAGCGTTACTAGGTTTTATGAAAATTCAGTCGAGTCTTCTGGCGTCTCATCTTACAGCATTTTGCGTCACGTAGATAAATTTTGGAACGTGAATACATGCATTATGGTGTGCGTTAATTTACAGGTTTTGTTAATATATGTCACCCTACCTGCTGTTTTGGGAAAATTGCATCATCATGTGTCTTACCTTTGGGTTCGATACAAGTGTAAATCACTGCATACTTTTTGCATTCAACTTTAAATTATATTGTTGGTGTGAGTAAGCATATAAAAGATTTATGTTATTCCAGATAAAACTTTTGTTCTGAACATATTGTAGTTATTGATTTTACTATTAGAAATTTTCCGCAATGCACTTCAATGAGTTATCGGCATTCACGTCGTTATATTTACTATTTGGGTCAAATGTGATTTATCGGTGCGGCTCAAAGCTTTAAACTTGATGTGAAAATTTATTTACGTTCCTATGGTGTGGCTAAATTTGGGATTTAAACGGACGTATGTGGGCCTTATTGGGGACGTTGTCCTCCGACGTTTTGTGTAATTAAAGGAAAAGATTTTAAAGTCGAAGTTGTGAGATTTTCCTTTGGGAGTGGCACAAATTTCTATTGCACACGTTATAGTGCTGAAAATTATTTTCATATGCATAATATAACTAATGCATGCTAAGACCATGGTAGCCCGTTTGAAAATTTTGCTGCCCATATTTTATTATTATCCCTATTAACGTCAGTACACGTCAAATGAGTTTTGAAAATGTTTTTATATGCGTAGAGTTGGTGATCAATTTTGAAACCCATCGAATGAAGGGTAGTGTATTTTTACCGCACGACTAATTGTTGCAAAACTTGTGTATTTAAAAGTTTTATAAATTTCAAATTGGCATACTAGTTGAAAAACCTTGAACTCATTAGGGCTATAGATTTAAAACCCTTATTGTGAAAGGAGTTGTTATAATGGACTAGAGAAGTCCTTGAGATTTGGGGCGTCGGATGATCCGACTTGTGGCCAGTTTTGAATGTTGGGTTTCAGTTTTGGATCTGTGCACGTATGGATAATTGAGGTATTAGATTTATATGTTACCCCTATATATATATAAGCGGCAATATTTCCTTTCGGTAAATCTGTGAGTTGAGTCTTGTGTGATTGCTTGAGTGTGGTTTGTTTTGAATTGATGGGTTGATATTGACAGCATGTTATGTGTTGGTGGTGTACTACCTTTACGGATATTTGGAATATTAAGGACGTTACAGTTTGGTTGTAAAAAGGTATGATCGGAGTTATCATTCCCATATTAGGTGTTAATTTTAAATCTTTGAGGATCGACTCAGTACAAATCGACCTGTCCTTTTGAGGTCAGTAATCCTTGGAATGTTGGAAGTGTCCCCGTTGGATTACAAGAAATGTTAGCTTCTCGGTAATGGAACTTAAAGTAAGTTAGATATTGGTAATTAAGTGTGGGACTGTACGATTTTTCCTTGTTGTGGTAATTTTGGGACTGATTTGGGCTGGTGGTGGAATTTGGATTACAAATTCAGAATCGGGTTGAGCTGGAATGATCTAATCAGTGGGAAGTTGAAGTCACAAACTATCCTTGGGGTAGTGCGTGTCACCCAAGGTTGGGAGACAACCGCAGTCTCATGGTTAAGGACTACGTTAGTAAGATAACTATTCATTCAGATATAAGTGTGATGCGCCCAAGGGGACATTTATCGTGAGGACTGACATAAGGTTATGGTGGTAGTTCTGGCAAGTGGAGTAGATACAACCTATTATGCGGTAAACGTTTCATGGGAATCTAGATTTCGAGGACGAAATCTCCTTTAAGGTTGGGAGGATTGTAACACCACGATTTTTGAAAAGGTATCATTTAAAGTTAATACAGAAACCGATATATTGAGGAAAAATAAGATATATGATTTTGGACTTGAATCTTAGATTTTATAGTCTTGATGGATAAAGGATTCAATTACGAGTCCAACGGTTCCTTCCGGAGCGAAATCAGAGCTAAAACGAAGAAGTTATGGCCAAAATAGCGTTCGGTACCCTCTTGGCTATTGTGACAACGATTGTGACAATGTCACTATAGCCGTCACAATAGCCAGAGCTGGCGATTGTGCCAGCGATTGTGCCACTGGCACAATAGCCTGACACTATTGCCTACGGGTACCAGAGTGTTAAAAGTTGCGATTTTCAGCCCCCTATCCCATTTTCTCACTTCCACTCTCTTCCCTTTCTCTCCCAAACCGATTCCTATCATATTGGTTCGAACCTCAACCATTTCCATGGCCATTTACTTTGATCTTGAAGCATTCCATCATCATCTAAGGTCTTGGAAGTCTAGGATTCAAAGAGCTACCATCTCATCATCTCCATTGTTGTCTTCTTCAAGAAAATCCTAGGGTTTTGAGTTTTATCAAAACCCACCAATGTGAGTTCATCCCTTCTTCTTTCTAACACTTTAATCAAGTTGTAAATGCTTCATTCATAGTTTCCAAGTACTCTATTTCTTAAGTTTTGGTTGGGTGATTTTGGAGAAATTAGGGTTTTGATCTCGTTTGGGGATTTGATATAAATTGTTGGGGAATGATTCTACGTGTTTGGTTATGTTTATTTATGGTTGAATATGTATGGATTTAGGTTTTTGGAAGTTTTGACTTGAGAATCCAAGTGTTCTTCAAAGGAGCTCTAGTTGGGGGGAAAATCTAGATTTAGCCTAAATCTAGCAAGGTGAGTTCAAGTTGATTTGTGAAAACGGTGTACGTGTCAAAATGTTTATTTTAAAATGTTTGTGTTTTACCTCAAATTGTTAACTGCTGATAAGTTTTAGTTATTTTGAAATGTTTAGTTTTATAAACATGTTGAGACACCCATTTTGGGATTTTGTGCATTTTGATAAATAATCATATATTTTGGGTATCTAAATGATTTATTTCATGGAGTATAATTTCGAGTATAAATGCATTTTATTGGGTGTCATGGGATGATTTGAAAGGATAAATGGTATAAACTCACTTGGAAAATGTTTCGTCCCGACCTAAATCTTGTTAAAGTTATTCGGGTGTGTTGAAGCATGGGTTACATTATTTCGGGTCGTTTACGTTTGATTTCATTTTATGATTTTCAACGTTGGGTCTTTGGGTTTGTTGAGCTTATGGCTCGTTTGGATTTTGTCGGGTTTTGACGACGCTTGTCCGGTTTTGATAGCTCAATGTAGAGCGTTTGGTTATGATTTGCAATTATTGCATCTTATTTGGGAATTACATGTTTGGAATGCGTTAGTTCATTCGTTTTGAGTCATGTAATGTTTCAGCCCCGTCTGCTATGGATCCATGAGCACTTTTGTATTTTATCCGGTGTTGGGACGACTAGTTTTCCACATCGAGGCACGTTCGGCATTGGATGTGATGTAAGTCCTTCGTGCTCGTATCAATGGATGTATGCTGAAATATGTTGAGCTCGATACATTTATTGCTTTATCCGATGGTGGGACGATTAGTTTTCCCCATTGAGGCGCGGTTGGCTTCTTTGGTATGGTGTAAGTCCTCCGTGCTAGTATCTATGGGTATATTCTGAAAGATGTTGAGCCCGATACTTATACCACTTTAACGTAATGTGTGGCTTACTCTGTGCACGTCACATTATGCGGAATCGGATTTCCCCCATCACCGAAAGGTGTTATTTTTGGGCTGAGTCGTTTATTATTTGTTTTCGATGACATTTTCATACATGAATTTATTCCATGTTTTATGGGTCGAGTATTAATCCCTATCCGTGTTTTGGGATGTTTTAGGATATAAAGTATTATTTACATTATCATAAATTTGGAGTCATTTTATATCCACGTTTTGAATTTGGGTTATCTCCCTTATGCTATAATTTTGGAGACTTGAGTTTAATGATATTTTGGTCGTTTGTTTTATAAAGCTTACTCAAATTTCATTAATTAAGCATTACCATTATTCCCGTTTCAATTAAGTGTTGGATTGCATCATTTCATGAAAGAGTGTTTTGGCGTTTAGGCGACCATCTATAAAATGCATATTATTGGTAAATGAGTTGTCCCATTATTTTTAAAGTAAATCATTTTAAAGGATCATGATTATAAGTTACAATATTTCCATTTTACGTTTTCTTTATAATCATGATATAAACTCTTGAACTCACTAGCCGTTAAGTTTAACATTTTTATTTGTCGGCATGTGCATCAGGTTCCAGATGGGGATTTGGTCCTAGCTGTCCCAAGAAGAGATGTGTTTAGTTCTCCCGAGTGTAAGTTAGTGAAGACTTCCGCAGTTTGGAGATAGTGACTTTTATTGGGTTTTAGTAGCACCCGTCCTTATTATAAACCGTATGTATAGAATGAATGTGTGTGTTGAGGTTAAATATTAAATTGTGGTTGTAGATGATTCTTTTATTGGTGTATTTAGAAATTTTTAAATTAGTTGCTATTTCCAGAATTCAGGGTGTTACACTTTCATCTTTTGCACATGCGCACATACAGGGGCACCGTCCTGTTGCTTACATTCCACAAGCGATTTTACGACTTGGAACCTTTCTTGCCTCGCTTGCTCCTGAAATATTTCACGAAGCTGCTCATTCAGTTCAAACGCCCCCATGTTCTCGAAACTCTTTTGAAGTTCCGAGGACATGGACGCCAACATGAGACATGCGACTTTTGTGGATTCCGCGAATTGCTTGTTATATTGAGTTACCGCTTCAGGGCTTGCATCATCATTAAGTATAGGAAGATCCTCGTCGAGCAAATACTCTTTGTCTTCATACCTCAAGGCAATTCTCAAGGCACGAATCCAATCCAAGTAGTTTGGCCCAGTCAGCTTATCTTTATTTAGGATAGAGAGTAACGTAAGGTTGGATGTTGAGTGAGTAGGAGGAGGAGGAAGAGGAAGATTTTCAGCCATCTGTAGATATAGTTTTAGTTAGTTTGATTTTATTTACCCGAAAATATTTAACAAGGGTTAGGATCCATATTTTACTCTATGATGCGAAAAGGGATGTCGTAATCACATCACAAAGTTATTTAGGTAAACAAATGCTATTTGTTAGTTTCATTCACTATGAAACTCCTAGGTCTTTTGAGATTCATTGACTTATATCAATGGCATGTTAATCTCGATTATGCTTATCTTCTATTTGTGACTGGGATGCCGAGGATCACAAACTAGATGGTGAATCGACCATGCAAAAAACACATGGACCCCTACGCTCAAGTACGCTTGAGAATCACGAGCGCCACATCATTTTCGACTATAGTTTCACATTAACGTGTCGGCAAACCGCACACGCTCCGTTAACAAACTATAAGAATATGTGTGTTCTTTTCATGCAAACCTTTTATGCAAGTTAAAAAAACTTAGTTTCTAAAAATAAGGTTTTGAGGTCATGACCATGAAACCCTAACTTAGGGATTAAGCAATCCAATGGTCAAAAAAAATAAGAAAATTGAAATTTTTTTTAACCTCAAACCCTAGTTTTCGAAAACTTTAAACCAACACAAATAGTTTTGCAAATAAAATTGAAACTACTTTTGAGCAAATATCTAATAATTATGGCTCTGATACCACTGAAAGGTTTTGAGCAAACCTACTACCACATGATATAGGCAACAGAAGCATATTTAAAATTATCATGTGTAATAATACAAACTAACAACTTTTCAGGATACATATGTTCTAGATAATTAACTACAAAAGAATGAACCAAGATTACTTACTTGTTGATTGTGATTGTCAAAAATCACAATGATAAATCAAACCTTTGATCTCGCCTCTTGGATGTTAAGGACCAATAGTATGAATCCCTCTAGTGGCTCACACTTAAGAACACCAAATACCAACAATCAAGAAGAGGCTTAAACCCTAAACCCTTATTAGGGTTCACGATTTTGGGAGAGAGGGAGAGGGGATCGACGACTACTAGAGAGAAGAAGAGAAAAACTGATTAGGTTTTGACCCCTAGCAGTTTATTTATACTCCTCTCCTGCTTCTCTATTTTACACTTAGCCCCTTGAACAGATAAGCTCGTTAAAACTATTTTAACCAATTATCGTTTATCCCTTTATATAATTAATCTAATTAATTATATTTTAGCTTACTATTAATTTATCATCAAATGATAAATTAATAAAATAATTGTTTCCCTTTATCCTTCCGATTGTTTATTTGGGTCTTAAGGGCAACCCAAAAGGACCCTGCTATTATTAGAAATATTACCAATAGTTAATGACCTTGGACACTATATCCAACATAAGTGAATTTGGCGGAATGGGGTAACGATTGTTATCGAAACGGAACCTTGGATGAAATAATCGGCCCGAAGCTAAGAGGCGAGATCGCACCTGGGTCGTTAAGGAAGTTCGGAGAGGTAGCAAGTAGTTGTTTGAAAGAGCAAGGAAGTGAAAGACCAGCCATGGATGTTGTAGTTTGTGGACTAGAGTTTGCATTGATGTTACAAGAAGCTGCTGAGAAAAAGGATGGTGAAGTGCAGATCAAAATGGAAGGACAAAGATAACTATGTTGTGTTTTTTTTCTTTTTAAATTGTTGTTTGTTTTTGGCATGTAAAAGTATACAAATTTGAATTATGTAATAAAAAAATGATACAAATATTATAAGATATTGATGCTGAGATTATGTTAGCCATTGTTGGTCTTTTTTTCGGTCGATTTTCTAAGCATTTTTCCGCTAATTCCGTGAAGATTTTCAGGCAATGAGTCGAGATTTCGTTTCTCAAACGTGGGTCGATAATCTGGTTGAGATTACCGTCTTTGATGCTCTGGCGTACCCATATCGCGAGGCTGCGTTGATCTTCCTCGAGCCCGAGATCCACTGCTGGTCTACCGCATAGGACTTCGAATAACACGACACCGAAGGCGTAAACGTCGGATTTTCTCGACAGCTTTCGGGATAAAAAGTAGTCGGGATCGAGGTATCCGACCGTACCCTTTATGTTTGTGCTAACGTAGGATTTCGGCAACGGTTGGGTTGATTTCGTGATCTCGACTTTCGATAGTCCGAAATCGGAAATCTTTCCGACCAGGTTCTCGTCTAGTAAGATGTTGGAGGTTTTTACATCACGGTGTATGACTCCGTGACGAGTACCTGTGTGAAGGTAGCCATTCCACGGGCTGCTCCTATGCATATTTTGAGCCGTTGGTCCCACGAGAGTGGCGAAAAGTTGCTACTGTCGTCTGGACCGAGCTTAAAAAGATGCTCGGCGAGGGTCCCGCATGGCATATACTCGTAAACGAGGATCATTTCATTTATGTCATTGCTGTAGCCGATGAGGGAAACGAGATGATTGTGACGAAGCTTGCAGATCATTTGAATCTCCATCCAAAACTCGAGATCACCTTCGTGTGATCTCGAGCTCATTCGCTTTATAGCGACCGTTTTCGTACCGTCATCGATAACGCCTTTATACACCTTCGCAAATCCGCCCATACCGATCACCAACGCCTCGTCGAAATTGCGGGTCACGGCGGTGATCTCCGCTAGCGAAAACCGACGACACGGCTCGACTGATGACAGTAAAGAAACGTTTTTCTTCCCGAGCTTTTCTTCCCAAAACCATCGTTGAATGTACACAATAATGTTCAATCCCGTGATTATCATGATCGATTTTGTCGCAATCGCATTTAGGCTACCAAAAGTCGGCAACTTCGGCATCCAAATTGACGACGAATGCGATGGAAATGCAGGATTCGAACCTGCAAGACTATCGTCGGGATTACTTAGCTTGAAAATCTCTAATCCGTTCAATTTCCCTTCAATCAACCCGCTCATAGAAATATGTATCTTGTGCTTTGATACTTGTAAAATAAGAGATTTTTAAAATCTTGCATAAAATGATGGTACCTTGTGCCTAATAATTTGTATTTAAGAGTTTTTTATCCGTGCTTATAATATAGTATAGATAGATGGATTCAAGAGTTAAACACATTCTTATGTGAATCAATAAAATATAGAAAATGTGTTTGAAAAGAAGTCAAAAACTTAAAATGCTCATAACTTTTGATTCGTTGAGAGTTACGGTTATTTGACCCAAGTTTTTTTTTTTGGAATGAATTCCTTGTCTGGAGCTCCGAATATATTTTGGAAGATTTTTTTATGGATGAGTAAATTACGTACTTGTTAAAAATTGTGAATTTTGTTTATGTGGATTCAAATTTATGGTTTGGAATTTATTGTTATTTTCGTCTTTGAGACTAACTCTTATCTTTTCGTATGAGGGACTAAAACAATAAAGAATTATAAATCATATAGACAAAAACAACAATAAATTATAAATCATAAGAATGAAAATAATAATAAATTGTAAAGTATAGGGATAAAATCATGATTCCAAAAATATAATTTACTTTTTATAGATATTAAGGGTCGTTTACCAAACTCTTACTTGGGTAAGCGCTTACCGGCAAAATTCAACACTATCACTTACTTACCGGGTAAAATTTTAGTCCACCAAAACGACACCATATGTAACAATTTACCCGGTAAGCGCTAACCATGGTAAGAGTTGTCGCCCTCACTTACCGAGTAAGACTCCGGTCCTTACCTTTGCTCTTACCGGGTAAGATGTGTGGTCCTTGTTATATGCATCCGGTAAGGTAATGTAACTTGGTAAGTGCTTACCCGGGTAAGCGTTTGGTAAACAACCCCTAAGTCTTTTGAGTAAATTACGTTCTTGATTGTTCTTACCCGGGAAAGCGTCCATGTGATTTACATTTTTTCACACACCGGGTCCTCTCACGCTAACTCCGTTAATAGAGATATGTTAAGTGAGTTAAATCAAGGGGAACTTAGGTGCCATTTACCAAACGCTTACCCGACTTACTTAGTGATTTATAATTATTTCTTGCATATCTAAACCTGCATTTCGTAAGTGGTGGTGGTGAAGAGGACGAGGAAGAAAGACAAGGGTGGTAAATTGAGGGTTGGGTTCTGGTGAGAAGTTGAGGTTAACGTGAGAAGTGCTTATCAACCGTTAGATGAGAAATGAATGGACATTAGAATGAAATGCACCGTGATAAGATGCACTGAGATGCACCAGATCAATTCTCTTCTAAGCCGTAATTCATGAGAGGACATTTGATTAAAAGTGATCAACAGTTCAGATCCACTTCTCACGCTTCTCACGTTAACCTCAACTTCTCACACGATGTTTCACGGGTAAAATGAAGGGGAACATAATAACAGTTAACAGTGGAAGAGTAGTATGATTGATTGTGTCCTTTTATTCATATACTAGTGTTGGAACCGTGCGTTGTGCGGTAGCATGAGTAACTCTAGTAGTGATACATAGATATAATCATGAATAAAACAAAACATTTTCCTATGAGAAAAAATAAAATAACAACGCCTTGAAATTGTCAACCGCTTCAAAAAAAACATCAGATGAAGAAACCAAAAATGATATAAAATATCACAAAACTCATTATTCAAAGTTCATTTTAAACTACATCAGTTCTGATTCTGTTCCCTGTGCCTCCAGAACCAACTAACACGTTCTCTTCCACTGCCTCGTGCCTTCTGAGGCTCGCATCACGGTCTTCCATCATTTTCAGAAACGCCTCTTGCTGCTTCTCCATAGCCGATGTCACCATATGCATGACGATGGCCATCATGTCAGCTTGAGGGTTTGCCTCTTGAACAACTGGGTTGGTGGATGCCAATTCCACCCTAGGCACTTGTTCCACTTCCCCAGTAAATATCGGTGGCATACCAGGAGGAACGACAGTCGGCGCCCTTACCACCGGGTTTCGATCGGGTGAACTAACATCGCGAAGGTCTCCGTCGCCTAACTGACGACTACGAGTGTTCACCATAATGTAATAATGGCTGCAACACAAGCACGAGAAATAGTAAGAGAGAGATAGGATAAAACACGAAGGAAAACGTATTACCATATTACCAATTGTCATAGTAACAGTACTCCAAGCACACTCACGTAAAACATCCTCATAATAGCATTAGCTAGGTGAGATTATGAACATACAATACATAAGGGTTCTCGTTACCATCGCTACAATGTTTGATAAACATAATTTTCGTCGACTCTAAGACTAACCTGATAGGCGGGTTTACACCCCCCCTAATCTAACCGCAAGTGTACGGGTCGAATCAAGTAATATGTACTTGGAAGTACGAGTATCGAACCAAGGGAACTAGGAACTGAGTATCACAATTACTATAATCACTATTTACTGGACGATCCAATTGATGAATTGTTGATGATTAACTAATAACTAAATTAATAAAAATAAACTCTAGAGTAAAAGCAAGAACAAAGTTGGAAACTTTTTCGGGAAGAAAGCAGTTGAGGGTTGGAATTCCAATGGTTTTCACAAAGAACACTCCACTTATGACTGTTATCAGACTAATCCAATTAAATGAATACACAATCACCAAAATAACTGTTATTCTCTCTCGAGCAACAACAGAGTTATCTCTAAAAATATAAGTTTCATCTCTCGATCTCAACCTATGAGTTTAGAAATTCATTACGAACAAGATTGTAAAATAGGTACTAAGGTTTAATTGGTATATCTCTATCCAATTTCTCACCTTAGGCATACAAATCTAATTCAAGTTATAAGCTAGTTCTCTCGAATCTAATCCATAACAAATAAATCAATTTGTAAGTTGATCGGGCTTACAAAAGCATTAAGACCAAATTCATATGCTTCATTAACTAGAAAAACTGATAAAAGTCACAAGATTTCGTGTTCATATGCTTAAAAACCAAAGTTCATCCAACCCCCAACATCTAAAGATTAGTTCATGTTGGGGGTGTTAAAACTCAAAGCAATAGGAAGAATAATCAAACTAAACATGGTCTCTTGAACAAAAATCTAGATATGAACAAACTCCCCTTTTGTTGAATCGCAATACCCACGAACAATGCTTTGATCTTCGTTAATCTTGTGTTCTCGGATGATTTCCCCGCATCAATTCGGTGTGTTCTTCGTGTAAAAATCGCCCCAAAGTCGCCCTCGCTTCCCTCCCGTCGCCAATTTTGAGAATAGAATGAAAAGTGATTGAAAACCCTAAGAGATAAGGCTTAAAAACGATTTCAGCATGTCATTGCTACTTTCACCGATAGTTAACTAGCGGTGAAAGTAGCATTGGGCTCTGTTTCACAAAAATTGCACTGGTGCTAGTTGTACCGAGACTTAAGTCTCGGTCAAAGTCTCGGCAGGCACTTTTCTCTAAAATCAGATTTTGATGCTAGTTACACCGAGACTTAACTATCGGTCAAAGTCTCGGTGAACAATTTTTCTCCAAAATCAGGCTTTGATGCTAGTTACACCGAGACTTAACTATCGATCAAAGTCTCGGTGAACACTTTTTCTCCAAAATTTCACTTTGATGCATTTTCCGAGCCTTGACCCAAGATTTGACTTGCACGAGCTTTGCTTTGCCATTAAACTCATCGGGTGTGCCATTCTCGTCTATAATTAGCTTCTTTTGGACCCATTTTCTTAATTTATTCCTGAAAGATAGATACCTGAAAAACTCGCGAATAAATGTGAAAAGACGCTTCATTTGTTTGGAGAAACAAACATAATTACTCGAAAAGTGGCTCTAAAATAACGCCGAAATTGGCGTTATCAACAACCCCAAACCGAGCGTTGCTTGTCCCCAAGCAAATTAGCGACAAAGATAAAATAAGAAAAGATCAAAAGCAAGATGATTCTGCAACAGTGGCCAACGGGTATACTTATCATGAAGTTTGAACTATTATTGTGCCAACTAATCGTGAAGACTAAGAAGAAGACAGTAAGAATTCAGTCATAGCACAATTAACAACAAACTAAACATTGAAGATTGAACTGAAAACAACGACACCATACTGAACTACAACTATTCAACTAAACTTTCAGAGAGGATTTCGCCTCGACCTTACCTCACGGGATGCACTCGAATCCTAGGCTATCACACATATATTTCATGCAGGTTGAGGTTATAGACAAAGAAAATCAAGTAATAACTGCATGATGTATAATTTGAAAAACGCACAGATGAACTCAAGGTGATCTCAGAAGGGAATCAAGTAACAAGACAAGGAATATTAGTAAGAGAGTTAATCTACCTTTATCACATTTTCCAGAAGATCATTCAGGTCTTTTTAACGGGTTGTAATGGGGCTAGGGGTTGTGGCTAAGAAACGATGGGCAAAGTGGAACAAAAGCCCAGATGTGTCAGTAATTTATGCGGTACTACGACTTTTCACCTTACTCACCCCTTTTCTTTCTTTTTCACTTTCCTTCTTCCACCATTACACCCTTTGGGTGTATTTCTCTACTCTGCTGCTCTTTTTTTCTTTTTTTTAATTTTTTTTTCTTTTTTTCCATTTTTTTTTGCTCGGGTAACTACCCTTTCTTTTCTTTTTTTTTTAATTTATGGGGCACCATTGGCCCTCTTTTATTAGCAGCTCTATAACCTGATTGGCTATGATTTTTTTTTTCAATCATTTCCCCCTTTTTTTCATTCATTTCTATCTACCATCACCATGACTACTAACCGCTTGTGATTGACACGTCTTAGGACAAGGGTAGGTTAGTGTTTAGGCTGGGGTCAAAAGTGGGTTCAGAAACGAATATTAAACAGTAAAAGGCTGCAAAAGGGGTTGGGTGCACACAATTAAAACAAGGGAGCGATAGGTAAAAGAATTAAATCATAGAATTCACACACAATGCCTGAAATCATGTCTTAAGGTCTACACAAATAGGTGACTAAACCTTTACTCAATATCCTGATGGATGTCTTTGCTACTTGATGCAATTTATAGTGAGATCAAGCTATAACTACAATGAAAGAGTAACAGATAAGTGTATAGACTATTTTGAATTATATCTCTCAGAATCGAATCGGTGTTCATTAGGCTCAACATCTCACGGGTGGTCTCCACTAATGTCTCCTAATCATGCAATCTCCTAATTGTTGGTCCAGACTATATCATCGTTCTCAGATTCGCAAAACAATATAAATTTTGTGAAACTTGTGCTTTTCATAGAATCTCGTGTCCTCATCCTAAAAGAACGTTTTAAAATGTTGGCCTAAAACAGTGTAATGCAATTATACAGTAATGAGTATACCCGTGCCTACAACCCCAAACCTTACCAACACATTGTCCCCAATGTGTCGGCTTGGTTTTGATTAAAGACAATAAGATGTGCAGAATTTAACAAAAGACAGCAGATCATATCAGAGCATGGCATAAGTGCGAGTAGCGACAGAAGTATTAGTTAGGTACAGTTATCCATACGGCCGATAAGTAGAATGTACAAGGAACTCAAGGAGTCCTTGAATTCGGATCCCACGCTCGTTTAGTACCCTTCTCTTTTTTCAGTTAACGCTCTTCTTCTTGTGATATATGTGTTTGGCTCTTGACGTACTCGGGCCTTTTCCACTGCTAAGCTTGCCATAAGCTGACCATCTCGGGATCGTAGTGGTCGGGTTGCTTCTTCCCATTTCCATCGAAATTGCGTTAATCGCTGGGAATCGTTCAAAACTCGGATCCTTGACAAGAGACCACAACGACACGAAACTGAAACATAATGAACAACTAAAACATAACGAAAATTAAAACTATGAAACTTAAACGAAAATAAACATGGTGGGTTGCCTCCCACCTAGCGCCTTATTTATAGTCGTGGCACGACTGTGTGGCTCTCAACTTGGCTTGATATCGCTTGCGGATTTGAACCGCCCACACATACGGTTTTCTGCAGATTCTCCCACATCTGGTTTTCCGTGATCACCCGTTTCTTGTCCAGTTCGACCCTTTACACTCTCTAACACCTTGAAAGTCACTTTTTCACTTCCAACTCTTAATGTCATCTCACATTCCTCCATGTCAATAAGCGCTTTGCTCGTGGCCAGAAATGGTCTTCCCAATATTAGCGGGACCTCCTTGTCTTCATCCATATCCAGAACCACAAAATCAACCGGAAAGTAAAACTTACCGACTCTAATCAACACATCTTCAACTACTCCATGTGGGTGCTTTAATGACCGATCTGCCAATTGTAATGTCATTGAAGTCGGCTTTACTTCTCCAATACCCAACTTCCTGAAAATTGATAAAGGCATTAAATTAATACTAGCTCCTAAATCACATAACACCTTATCAAAACAAAAATTTCCAATTTGTATAGGTATAGAAAAGCTCCCTGGATCTTGAAGCTTCAGGGGAAGCTTATTCTGAATAATCGTGTTGCACTCCTCAGTGAGTGCCACAGTAGCCTTACCCTCGATCTTCCTTTTCTTGGATAGAATATCTTTCATAAACTTGAGATATGTCGGCATCTGAGCAAGGGCTTCTGCAAAAGGAATGTTGATGCTTAATTTCTTGAAGACGTCAATAAATTTCTTGAACTGTTCCTCATCCTTGTGTGCCTTCAATCGATTTGGAAAAGGTAGCAGTGGCACATAAGGGTTGACTATCGGCTTTGGTGGAGGTGTCACATCTTTATCCTTTGGCTCTTTAGGATCAACAATATCATTAGGATTACCATCTTTTAGCCCAACATCTTCGGCCTTGATCCTTTTCGTCTCTACATGCTCATTCTCGGATTTATCGATATCTGGCTCATGAGTTGAATCTTTGATCAATTACGTGCCACTTCTCAGATGAATGGCATTGCAATGTTGCCTTGGTTTTGGTTCAGTCTGACTAGGGAATTGACCTTGAGGCCGAGATTGTAGGGCTTCAGCTATTTGGCCCACTTGTCTCTCTAGAATCTGGATTGAAGCAGTATTCTGCTCAGTTGCTGCTTTTACGATGCCCACAGTGGTAGTCAAAGTGCTCACGGAAGAAGTTATCCCTTCAATAGTATTGTCCATCTTTGAGATGAACTTCATCAAAACATCTTCTAATCCAGGCTTCTTATCTCCAGATTGTCCTTCCTCCTGCCTTCTCTGATTATAACCTGGGGGACGATAAACATTATTAGCATGAGAGGAAGAAGAAAAATTAGAATTGTTACCATACTGTTGTTGTTGTTGTCCCATAGTCTCTCTTGGTTGATTTTGTGGTTGGTTCCATGAGAGGTTGGGATGCCTCTTCCATCCTTCATTGTAGGTATTAGAGAATGGATCATTCCGAGGATGATTGTTCCGATTTTGTAAGAATTGAACCTGCTCAGGTTCATAAGAAGCGGGGAACAAGTCAGGAATGTCTCCATCATAATTAAGTGCAGGTTGGATGGAAGCTCCTTTCAGCTGGTTTGTGATGGCGGCCAGTTGAGCTTTTATCGCCTTTAGCTCATCAGATTCCTGAACCTTAGCTACACGTCTGGTATCGGATCGTGGAGTGTCATAACTGTGTTCAGCCAAGTTTTCAATCAGCTCAACTGCCTCTTCATAGGTCTTATTCATCAAGGCACCACCCGCTGCTGCAGTAATATCATTCTTGTACTGCGAATGAAGCCCACCAAAGAAGGTCTGGATGATTACCCAGCCATGTAACCCATGATGTGGACACCTTTTCAGCATATCCTTATACCTTTCCCATGCCTCATACAGTGACTCCTGTTCCCACTGAGCAAAGTGGGTAATCTCAGCCATTAACTGAGCTATTCTACCCGGTGGAAAGAATTTTTGTACGAACGCTGCAACCATGTCTGCCCAAGTAGTGATCTGACCTGTGGGTATGCTCTCCTCCCATATCTGAGCCCTTCCCTTCAGTGAGAAGTTAAATAACCTCAATTTGATGGCATCATCCGACACTCCATTGATCTTGAAAGTGTTGCAAATCTTTTCAAATGCCCGGAGGTGTCCATGAGGGTCCTCTGTTGGTGCTCCCCCAAATTGGTTTTGTTGTAGCAGCTGGATAGTGCCATATCTTATCTCAAAGTTATTTGCTCCTACCGCGGGGGCTTGAACACCTCGGTTGAGGGCAACCACATTTGGATTGGCAAAGGATCTCATCGGAACTCTTGCTGGTGCTTCCTCTCCCATTATATGATTTTTTTTTTCAATAAATTTGAAACAGGGAAAAGAGAGGATCACGGAATGTGTGGAAAATAAAATAAAGCAAAATAAAATGTCCAATGCAATAGCGCTTATAGCTGGTAGTGCTATCAGTGCAAACTAGTTCCCCGGCAACGGCACCAAAAACTTGATAGGCGGGTTTACACCCCCCCTAATCTAACCGCAAGTGTACGGGTCGAATCACGTAATATGTACTTGGAAGTACGAGTATCGAACCAAGGGAACTAGAAACTGAGTATCACAATTACTATAATCACTATTTACTGGACGATCCAATTGATGAATTGTTGATGATTAACTAATAACTAAATTAATAAAAATAAACTCTAGAGTAAAAGCAAGAACAAAGTTGGAAACTTTTTCGGGAAGAAAGCAGTTGAGGGTTGGAATTCCAATGGTTTTCACAAAGAACACTCCACTTATGACTGTTATCAGACTAATCCAATTAAATGAATACACAATCACCAAAATAACTGTTATTCTCTCTCGAGCAACAACAGAGTTATCTCTAAAAATATAAGTTTCATCTCTCGATCTCAACCTATGAGTTTAGAAATTCATTACGAACAAGATTGTAAAATAGGTACTAAGGTTTAATTGGTATATCTCTATCCAATTTCTCACCTTAGGCATACAAATCTAATTCAAGTTATAAGCTAGTTCTCTCGAATCTAATCCATAACAAATAAATCAATTTGTAAGTTGATCGGGCTCACAAAAGCATTAAGACCAAATTCATATGCTTCATTAACTAGAAAAACTGATAAAAGTCACAAGATTTCGTGTTCATATGCTTAAAAACCAAAGTTCATCCAACCCCCAACATCTAAAGATTAGTTCATGTTGGGGGTGTTAAAACTCAAAGCAATAGGAAGAATAATCAAACTAAACATGGTCTCTTGAACAAAAATCTAGATATGAACAAACTCCCCTTTTGTTGAATCGCAATACCCATGAACAATGCTTTGATCTTCGTTAATCTTGTGTTCTCGGATGATTTCCCCGCATCAATTCGGTGTGTTCTTCGTGTAAAAATCGCCCCAAAGTCGCCCTCGCTTCCCTCCCGTCGCCAATTTTGAGAATAGAATGAAAAGTGATTGAAAACCCTAAGAGATAAGGCTTAAAAACGATTTCAGCATGTCATTGCTACTTTCACCGATAGTTAACTAGCGGTGAAAGTAGCATTGGGCTCTGTTTCATAAAAATTGCACTGGTGCTAGTTGTACCGAGACTTAAGTCTCGGTCAAAGTCTCGGCAGGCACTTTTCTCTAAAATCAGATTTTGATGCTAGTTACACCGAGACTTAACTATCGGTCAAAGTCTCGGTGAACAATTTTTCTCCAAAATCAGGCTTTGATGCTAGTTACACCGAGACTTAACTATCGATCAAAGTCTCGGTGAACACTTTTTCTCCAAAATTTCACTTTGATGCATTTTCCGAGCCTTGACCCAAGATTTGACTTGCACGAGCTTTGCTTTGCCATTAAACTCATCGGGTGTGCCATTCTCGTCTATAATTAGCTTCTTTTGGACCCATTTTCTTAATTTATTCCTGAAAGATAGATACCTGAAAAACTCGCGAATAAATGTGAAAAGACGCTTCATTTGTTTGGAGAAAAAAACATAATTACTCGAAAAGTGACTCTAAAATAACGCCGAAATTGGCGTTATCATAACCCATCTTAGAAGTTCTACCCAAACTCACAATCAATGCTTAACATACTCAGTCTAAGTCTAGACATCTTACATTCATGCCTAGTTCACTTAAACTAGAGCTCTGATACCAACTTGTAACACCCTAAAACTTCGGGTAATTTTAAAATTTGAAAATTCGGCAACATAACATTTGTATTTGGAGCTAACCACCCAAATGGGTAAAAGTGTACGCGTTTACAAAACCTGTATAAGATGCATGGGAAATCGACAACAAACTAATCTAAACCATTTCTATCTAGATTACATAGGTTGCAACCCAATTCCAAAAATAATAAATTGTTTTAAACGCCAATACTCCAAATTATCTATCATCCAAAAATGCCCTCAAGAGACCACGCTCTTCACTCAACCCCTTGGCGACCCGCCGCTAAGGGAACCTATTATAGACATCATTTGAGAAAAAGTGTTAGGCTTAAAGCCTAGTGAGAACATACAGTTTATAATTCGAATAAACATAGACAATTGTAATAAAAGGAAATCTTTGCAAGAGAGTTGAGTTTACAATTGAAATCTTGGTTACATAAGGACTGTTCGGTCCAAAATTCATCTTACGATGACAGTGGATACCTGTTTTACCAAGGATTGTGGCGGAACACCGAGTAAGCCACAATCCGAGTTATGAGCTAAATACTTGGAATCCATGGCCACGAACAACGTCGATCCGTACTAAGATGTGGGGGAGGGCACCTGAGGAAACCAAGTCATACTCGTTCACTAGGACTACATTATGATCCATGGCTAGTAACCGGTCCCACATAACCGTACCAAAGGGCCTCCGAGGATCAAATGCGTCCATAGCTACAATGGGGAAAACATCCCAAAATATAAGTCGACTCAATACCTAGGGATCCACTAGTAATAGTCTAGACTTGTCACAATTACATTTGTGACCAACTATAATCAAACATATAGTTCATAACACCATTTATTTCTCAAATCATATTTTCATGGTTAACTGCTGATAAGAAATACAAAGCCCAAACATGAATCATAAGGCCATCTTCCCATATCCAAATATGTTTCCTTACCAAGTAAACCTTTCAAGTGTAAAAACCATTTTAATGAAATACGGATTTCCTCAAGATTAAACCATTTATTCCCTTTTTACAAAATAACCCTTTCACCCAAATATCCATAATATGCTTAAAACATAATCATGGCTAAAATGCCACAGGTTGAACATTTACTCATCAAAATATGAAAGCATCCATATTTATAGTTCTAAGACATGTAATACTTCTTTATTTTACAAAATGGTAAGAACCCTAAAAATCTCCAAAATACCAAGTTAGGTCAAAATCTCATCAACAATGAAAATGTAAACAAGGAGATATCTAGAAGTCAAAAATGCATTTTGATGTGTATAAAGTTTGATAAAAGGAAGTATGAACTCACAATCTAGGGTTTGGTTGAAACCCTACAACCCTTGAAATGAAAGAAAGAGCTAGGAGACTAGGAGTAGAGAAGAGCCCTTGAATCTTGTCTTGGAACCTTAGATGGATGATGAGGAACACTTGGAACTTCAAGATTTGATGATTTAGGAAGACCTTGAGATGACCATAAATGCTCAAAATCGTCCAATGTGAGAGTGTTTGAGGTTGGTGAAGAGAGTTATGAGAAATAAATGAGGAAAAAGGGTCATTTAACTCACTGCAGCCCGCTCGCGACCTTGCCATGCGATGGTGACAGTGTCACTATCGCGAGGCACTCTCGCATGGATTGTACCGCGAGTTGGTACTTCCTCGGCGATTATGCCAAGCGATAGTGACACTTGTCACTATCGCGAGTCACTCTTGCGCCAATTGTACCGAGCCCCAAAAAGGTTCAAAACTTGAGATTTTCGCATGGGTCGATTTAAGGTTCGAAAGTACAACATATTTCACCCAAAAAGATAAACGGAAGAGGAGTAAAGATCAACGAAGGACGGAAACTTACTTGCAAAAATACCGGGTGTTACAATGAGGTACCAAGAGAAAATGGATATTTTGTAGATTAACCCTATATATACAAAATGTATGCAAAATTACCAAAAAGAACTCCACTAACTGTTACATATAGATTTTTGGTATATGGCAACGGTCCTCATAGCCACACTTGCAATACAAAAAATTAAATTTATGGATTTTCAACGATTCCACAAAAAATTTGTTGCCATCGAAAACACTTTCAAGATAAGTAGAGATCGAGAGAAATAAAGCAAGTATGGAATACACCATTAAAAAGTAACTTGAAAATGAGATGAATAGACTGGATGATTTATAAGAGATGGAGGGAGTTGGATAATTGGATATTGAACATAGTTTTGCAAGTAAAATTACCAAAAGAACAACCAAATTATAATGAAATATACATTTTTCATAAAGGGTAAACATGTGTATTAAATATTTTTTTTAAAGAATGAAAAGGTATACTTCACAATTGTTACATGTGCAATTTGACAAAGAAAAAAACTCAAGTACCGAGAGATTTTAAAACGACAACACAATTCTTGTGACTTATATATATATATATATATATATATATATATATATATATATATATATATATATATATATATATATATATATATATATATATATATATATAGACTTAAGTTCGCGTGAGACCAAACAGTTTCCGTGAGACCGGTGAGACCAAGCTTTAAAGTATGAAACTTCACACCAAAAAACTGTGAATGTAAAAAAAAATCGTACTTTTCATAGGGAAAACACCGTAAATGTTACGTTCACGGTGTTTTTCGCTGTGAATGTTCGCTTTTTTTTACCTTCACA
Source organism: Arctium minus (assembly GCA_954870635.1). Lineage (NCBI taxonomy): Eukaryota > Viridiplantae > Streptophyta > Magnoliopsida > Asterales > Asteraceae > Arctium > Arctium minus. The sequence continues at coordinate 7,422,297 of OX941092.1, forward strand.
GCGTCTTCACTGTGAAGGTTCGGATATACCTTCACAGTCTTTTATCTGTGAATGTTTGATTTTTTTTAATTTGGTTTAGGTTTTTTTACCTTCGTAGTGTGATTACATTATGAAGGTTCGAATGTTTTTTACCTTCACAGTGTTTCGGTGTGAAGTTTCATGTTTTAAGGTTTGGTCTCACGCGGTCTCACGGAAACAGCTTGGTCTCACGTGAACCTGACCCTATATATATATAGGGGAGTGATCAAATGGAAACCACTCTAATTTTGAAAACCGTGGAAACCTTCGATTTCATTGGTTACGTTAATGAAATTGTTTCATGAAATTGTTTAATTATATGAAATTGTTTCATATAATTCTTTTATTGATGAAATTGTTGCATATATTTGTATTTTTTATGTAAAAATGAAAAGGTTTCATCAGACTGCGAAAATACATGAAACAATTTTATCAGAATGAGAAAAATAGATGAAACTATATAAAAAAACACAAATATATGAAACAATTTCATTAACAAAAGAATTATATGAAACAACTTGATTATATTAAACAACTTTATGAACCAATTTCGTTAATTTAACCAATAAAATTGACGGTTTCCAAAGTTTTCAATTTAATATGGTTTCCAATTGAAACCACCTCTCTCTCTCTCTCTCTCTCTCTCTCTCTCTATATATATATATATATATATATATATATATATATATTAATGATTCATAATTGGAAAAGATGAAACGGTTTTTGAATTCATGAGTGATTTTAACTCTTGAAAATAATCAATATATAATGTACATTCCATTAACTAATATCTCTTAAAAAAAGTAAAATAATTGATTCTAATTTTATTTCATTTATGTATATAGTTTGTTATTTTAATGTAAATTAAAAAAAATGAAATGATTTATATATATATATATATATTAATAATCATTGTAAAATTTTCATTTATTTTTAATTTATAGAATATTGTTTTTTAATTTATATAATGTATATTTCATTAACTAATATTTTATAAAAAAATAAAAGAATTGATTCTAATTTTATTTCATTTATGTATATAGTCTGATTTTAATGTAATTTAAAAAAATGAAATGATCTTTATATATATTAATAATCGTATTAACTTTTTCATTTATTTTTAATTTATAGAATATTGTTTTTTATCCTGTTTTATACATACTATTAGATAAACTGTAATAAACTTATGAGTTTTCAAATAGTGATTGTAGTAGAATTTCTAATTGTATATATTGTTTTTAATAATAATTTATTTATTTATTTAAGCTAACAGTGATTGATTGTTGTAGTAAAATAATAAAAATAAAAGAAAATATATAAATTAGAAGTTTGATCATTTAATAAGGTTTTACGATGTTTTTATTTATGTATATTTATTTCTAATAAGTTGTTTAAATTATTATGAATTTTATAGATTTTTATTTTACATATTATTTTCTTTTTACAAATATTAATGGTGGTAGTACATTCATTTTTCTTAATTTTTTATATTGATTGGTTGTTGTGATGTAAATAAAATAATGAAAGTTAAATAAAAATAATAATTTTTAATTATATTGATTGTTGTTATGTAAATAAAAAAATTAAATATAAATAAAATATAAAAGTTTTTCTTTAAATTGATAGTTGTAAATTGAAAAATAAAAAATTATAGAGAAAATGAAAGGTTCAAGTTTTAAAATTAAAAAATATCAAAATTAGAAAAAAAAAAATAGATACACATCAATTGAGACATCATATTGGTTCTACTGAAAATTGTTTGTTTGGATTTCCTTTCCGTTCATCTTTGATAATTCTACAAAAGCTCTTATTAATAGTTTGATTGCCAATGAAACAAAATCACAATATTAAAATGCAAGGTCTGTGTTAATCATAAGAACCAAAATACCAAATTTGCCAAATTGTACTCGCCTTTTGGTTAGGTGAAATGAAAACTTACTTAAGTGAGATACTTGTAATGTTTGTTTCTAAAATATTGTTGCCGAAGTGCATCCTCATGCTTCCATCATGGTGACTTGCATCGTCACTTCTATCAATCTAAACGGTAGAAGTGTATATATAGTGTTCGAAGAAGTTCAAGAGAATGAAAAACTAAAACGTTTGAAACTCATGTTTTAACTAAAAGAATCATGTATCCTTTGAATTAATATCTAACTCAAAAAGAATATAAACGTAAGAAAAAAGACCAACATGTAATACAATCGTAGAATTTACAATTTACAAAGGAAGAGATAGAGAATAAATCTTTGAGGGCTCATCATAACTTGCAAAATATATTGAAACGTCTCCAATGTCACCAAATCTTGAAGAGTCCTACAAAACGTCAAAAATCCACAAATTTTTTTTTACTTTCTATATAAGTTGCTTAGGTTGGAAACATATAAAATAATATCCATCTAGATATGAATCAATATGTACCTAACACAACAAAGTGATATATTCTCTCATAAATTTTTTTGGTTTTTTGATGTCTAGAGAATTTCATAGCTTGGCAATGTTGTTTTTTCCCATCACAACTTCAAAAAAACAAAAAACCACCTATATTTAAATAAGAGAAAACGGATTATTAATTAATTAACATTAAAAAAAGGAAAAACGAATAGACATTAACATAAAGACGGGAAAACAAATGGTTAATAAACATAAATTGCAATAATTAGGGGTGAACATGGTACGGTACCATGTTTTTTTACTCAATACCGTGTACCAACCAATTATAATTGGTACGTAAATTTTTATACCATGTACCTGTTGAAAAACTTAAATCAGATAAGTTTTATTGGTGTTGTGCAACTCACCAAACACAATGTACAAGTGTCTAAAGCATAGATATGTGGATTAATATGAGCCACATATTTTTGGAAGTTTACTTGACTTGGATTTTCTTTTTGCATGAGAAATATGGAAGATATCTTGGATGCCAACTTGCATCTATTTGCCAACCCATACCCATTTGTCTTCTTGCACCATTCTATCCCTATAAATACATGCATCATTTCCATCCCAAAATACACCAACAAGAAGTTAGAAGTCTTCTTTCTAACTTTCTTCTTCTTCTTCTTCCTTGTTCCCTTTTGTTGATATATATATATATATATATATATATATATCATTGATATATATTTATATATCTTGTTTTGGGGGAACATTTGGTTAGCTGATTTGTTGATCCAAAGATCTCGTAAACACGTTGTAATTTCTCTCGGTTGGTAATATAAAGATATCTCTCTCCCTGTGGATGTACACTATCACACTGATAGTGGAACCACGTTAAATATTGTTGTCTCGATTTATTTGCTGTTTCGATATATTTTATCGTATATTCGATAACTGCTATATTTACACTTGTGGATCGGTATGAATCAATAGACCAAAATATACAATAATTAGATCTCGTTATTCCGCATTTGTTGTAACGGGTCAGTTGCACGTGATTTATTGTTATCACCTTTTTGGGACCGTAAATCACTTTTAGTAATTAATTTTCATTTATACATATTGTAATAGACTCATTTAATAATAGACGTATTGATATAAACATTTGTTAACTTACTAAGAAAAATAAAAAATTAAATAGATAGACTCATTTAACTTTTTAATAAATAAAACAATATACTCATTTAATAAAAGTTTTGATTTTTAAGTATTGTTATCTTAGTAAGAAAAAAAAATAGATTCATTTAATAAATAAATTATTTATAATCATTGTTAGCTTACTAAAAAAATAAAAAAATAAGTTCATTATAAGATTTTTTATTGTATTATATATTTATATATTGTTTTTTTTTGTATTTTTCATGAAAATTTTAAAAGTCAATACATATATTAATTGCTTTTTAACACATTAAGTAATAAAAAAAATTATAATCTTATAAATTGAATTAAAAATCGTTGGATTATTGAATAAAAAGTTTGATTAAATAATAATAATAATTTTTAATAAGACTAAAAAAAGTAAGACAAATTTAAATTATATTTCTTGATATACTTATGTTGTGTAAATAAAAATAATATAAAATAATAGAGAAAATGAAAGGTTAAATTCATGTTAAACTCATTTAATGATAACTTTGTACTTTAAAAAAATTCAAAATTAGGAGAAAATAGAAAAAGATGAATGGAGACTTCTCATTATGCCACCTAAGCAACATCAAGTTTTGCTTTTATATAGATAATATAGATAGATTCCAACACCATTTTGTGATATTTGGAGTAGACTTGGGAAGACTTTTGGCCAACCAATAGAAAAAGTCCTCCTACATGAACTTGTACATTGTGCCTTAAGAGTTGTACCATGGACTAAGACTATAACGAATGGGAAAATGACATGCTAACTTGATATTTAGGGTAGAAATTAAATTGATCCGGGTTTTCAAGATCATAACCTCCATGTTATCAAGGTGCAAATAAGTGGTGCAAATAAGTTGAGCTTATGGGTAGGGTTATCGTGAATTTCTTCGCTAATTCATCACTGGAGGGGGTGATACTATTAGCAACGGATATCAATGACAATCAGGATTAGCAACGAATTAGTGACGGATTATTCTAGCGACAGATAAGCGATAAACACAAATGAGATGCACCGGATCAATTCCCTTCTAAAGCGTAATTCATGGTTTGTTTTGATAACCGACAACCTCAACCTGTCTCACTGAACCTGCCTCCAAAGACACCAATATGAATGGACATTTTTTCCCTCACTCAACAACTTGTATTCGGTTGACGTCGTTCCACCTATTTACCAACTGAGCTACACGTTAAAGACAAAAAAAAAAAAAAAAAAGTAATTTACTTTTTGTGTGTTTAATAGACACTTGGAGCCAGCCAAAAGAAGGGTCAATCATGTTGAACATGTCACTTTCCTTCCTTAATAGTCTAGTCCATGCCCCATGGTCCCATACATTTCTATTCTATTTAGTCTCATAATAAGTTAATACTTTTATTTTCACGATTAAAAAAATTTCAAATTTAGTTATATAAAAAATGTAATAACAATACATTTTTAAAACTATGTATCGTTTTCATTATGCACGTTTATTTTATTTTTGGACGAAGGGAGTAATACTCTTCTCTAAATGGATACAAATCAATCATACTATGTACTCTTCCATTTTCACTATGTTCACCTTCACCTTACCACTCTTTTCTTTCCTCCTCCTCTTCACCACCACCGCCGCCGTCGCCGCCAGCGGCGGCCAACCCTACAAAGCCACCGAACACTTCGTCCTTGACTGCGGTTCATCCTCCACCACCACCGTTTCCGATTGGAGATGGGACGCCGATGAACGTTCCAAATTCACGCCGGCCAACATCGCCACCACCTCCTTTTCATCCAAACCTTCCCATCAAGATCATTCGGTCCCCGAAACACCTTACTCCACCGCTCGAATCTTCAACACTTCTTCGTTCACCTACACATTTCCGGTCTCCGAAGGCCCCAAATTCCTCCGCCTCTATTTATATCCCGCCACCTATTCCGACCTCAATGCAAACCAATCTTTCTTCTCCGTATCATCCAATGGCTACTATCTCTTAACCAACTTCAGCCCTTTCCTAGCCGCATCCTACGTCGGAAGGACCCTTTCTGACGCAGGCGTAAGTCACGCTCCTGCAGTCCCCCACCTCGTCAAAGAATTCATCGTCTATGTAAAAGATACCCAAACGCTAGACGTTATCTTTACACCCGAACCCAACTCGTATGCCTTCATCAACGGTATCGAGATCGTTTCGATGCCAGAAGATCTCTATTACAAACAAAACAGCTTGAAATACATTGGGATTTCTGACGACATGGCTCAAGAAACAGTTTACCGGCTAAACGTCGGTGGGGGATATATATCCGGTGATGCTGATACCGGTATGTATCGATCTTGGGAATCAGATGACAAATACATATTCGGTAAAGATTTTGGGTTCAATTATGTTAATACGACTCCGATCACGTACACGAGGGAGACACCTAATTATACCGCACCCGAGAAAGTTTATGCTACCCAAAGGAGTACCGGTAATCTCTCCGAACTCCAGAATATGACTTGGACACTTCCCGTTGATTCTGGGTTTCATTACAAGCTCAGGCTCCATTTTTGCAACATTAAATCACAGAACACAAATAGAAGCTCGATGGGTTTTAGGATCTTCATTTATAATCAAACCGCTGAGAAGGCGGCTGATCCGTTCTATCAGACTCGAGGTAGCGAGTATCCTGTATTCAAAGATTATGGCGTGTTTGTTGCCGACCCGGATGGCAGCCATAGCAAGCAAAATTTGTGGCTTGCGATGCATCCAAACGATGGTGCCTCGGATGACGGTTATTTGAATGGTTTGGAAGCCTTCAAGTTGAGCATTTCCGGCAATCTTTCGAGCCCGAACCCTGATCAACTTAATCTTGCCCCGGAGTCGAGTACTCCCATGAAACGAAACACGAAGAGAACTCCAAGATATGTTGCGACAATTGGCGGGGTTTGTGGAGGGTTAGCCTTGTTGTTTGTTTTCGTTGTTATAGTTTTCCGACTATGGAAGCGAGTAAAACACTACGATACCGAAGACAAGCGATCTTGGGGACTAACTTCCATTGAATTAAGATCTACGGAAAACCTCCATTCAGCACTCTCATCAGATCGTTGCCGTCGTTTCACCCTTAAAGAAGTGAAAGTTTCCACTCGGGAATTCAACGACAATTGCGTTATAGGCAGGGGAGGGTTCGGGAAGGTGTACAAAGGCTACCTCGACAACGCTAAAACCACCGTCGCCATCAAACGGCTCAACCCGTCATCCAACCAAGGGTTTCATGAATTCCAAACCGAAATAAAGATGCTATCGAAGCTACGTCACGCGCATCTAGTCTCCCTGATCGGGTTCTGCGACGAAGATGGCGAGATGGTCCTAGTCTACGACTACATGGCTCACGGTACTCTACAAGAACATCTCTACAAGACCGAAAACCCTCCATTGCCATGGAAAACCCGTCTCCATATTTGCATCGGCGCGGCCCAAGGGTTGCTTTATCTCCACACGAGCACGAAACGAGGAATCATTCACAGGGATGTCAAGTCTACGAACATCTTGTTGGACGAGAATTGGGTGGCTAAGGTTTCTGATTTCGGTTTGTCAAAGCTAGGGCCGAAAGGCGAATCGGATACACACGTTACGACGCTTGTGAAGGGTAGTGTCGGGTATTTGGATCCTGAATATTACCGACGACAACAGCTGACCGATAAGTCCGATGTGTACTCGTTTGGAGTGGTTTTGTTCGAGGTCTTGTGTGCAAGACCTGTGATCATTCCATGGTTGCCGAATGAACAAGTGAATTTGGCGGAATGGGGTAACGATTGTTATCGAAACGGAACTTTGGATGAAATAATCGATCCAAAACTAAGAGGCGAGATCGCACCCGGGTCGTTAAGGAAGTTCGGAGAGGTAGCAAGTAGTTGTTTGAAAGAGCAAGGAAGTGAAAGACTAGCCATGGATGTTGTAGTTTGTGGACTAGAGTTTGCATTGATGCTACAAGAAGCTGCTGAGAAAAGGGATGCTGAAGAGCATACCACAATGGAAGGAAAAAGATAGCTTTGTTGGGTTTTTTTTCCTTTTAAATTGTTGTTTGTTTTTTACATGTAAAAGTATACAAATTTGAATTATGTAATAAAAAATGATACAAATATTATAAGATATTTTTTAAAAGTATATAATATTTATATACGAGAAATGGAACTTTTATCGATTTAAAGTTTCTCTCTTAATGGAACTGTTAAGAGGTGCAAACAACCCCTTAGCATTTTATATTGTTGGGACCAAAAAGAGAACAAAGAGAAACACCATAATTGGGATGCATGTTATCTATGGTATAGAGGCAAGACCTATCTACATTCTTTTATCACAAATCTTACATCTACAAAAGATTTATTAATTATGTCCATTCAATTTCGCTTGATATTGGGTTATTCTAAATAAACATTTTGTAGCTAAAAACTCCGAGTTAAATACAAATTTGGTCCATAAAATGGTTTACAAATATTAACAACTAAGGTCCCTCAAAGAAATATTTAACGAATAACGTCCTTCTACTTTCCATTTTATAACACGTAGGGTCCCTCTTAGTAACACTGTTAAATAACGTGTATTTAAGTGGGGGTAAATTTGTCCATTCATCTATTCTAGGTTTGGTAACATATTTGGTCCCTCCTAAAATTCAGGGATTAAAAAACCCTATTGTAGTTTGTAACATATTTGGTCCTTCTATGAATTTAAATAAGAAGTTAAATGCAAAATTGATCTCTATGGTTTACAAAAACTAACAAGTAACATCCCTTAAAGGCTTGGGGAGTTCATAGCGCTCAACCCGGGTTCGAGCCCCACTCGCAGCACTTGTGGCCACTGAGGATAAACTCAGGGCTGCACGCTTTAGTAGCTGGGCCAAAGGCCCTAATTGCCAGGGATTAGTCTGGGTCATAGGCCCAGGATACCCTTTCCAAAAAAAAAAAAAAAACTCAACTTCTTACCGGAACCCAACCCTATATATATATATATATATATATATATATATATATATATATATATAAGGTCAGGTTCAAGGGAAAACCTCAAAAAAAGGGAAAACTAAAAACATCATGGTAGCCCTTCAACTGGACGGTATGCACTTGTGCATACAAGTAATTTGTAACTTGCACACGTGCATAATGCACTTGTGCATAAAAACCACAAAAACAACATAATTTACCTGTATGCATTATGCATACTTTCCAGATGAAAGACTACCATAGTGTTCTTCAGTTTTCCCTTTTTTTGAGGTTTTCCCTTGAACCTTCGTCTCTCTCTCTCTCTCTCTCTCTCTCTATATATATATATATATATATATATATATATATATATGAAGAGGTTCAAATGAGAACCGCTAAATATATGAGAAGTAGAGAAGTGATGTTAGCCATTCATTTGGTCAACATTTGCGACTTTGACTGAGAAGCACTGGATAATTCATCGCATGGTCTACAGAAGAAAGAGTGGTAGTTTCGTAACTTTTACAAATAGACGGCAAACAAGTTCATATATGAACCCGTTGATTAGTTTATATGAGAATCAGTTAATTAGTTCATATGTGAATTACAAGGGTCATATGTGGATTTGTTAATTAGTTCATATGATTCACATATGGACCTCTGGTTAATTAGTTCATATATGAATCAGTTAAAATACTTCATATGTGAATTATACGGGTTCACATATGAACACAATTCAGATGTGAATCACACGGGTTTACATATGAACCCGTCTACCGCATAATTGTAAAGTTACGAAACTACCCTTTTATTTTTGGCATAGCTGCAAATTTTGATCAGTCAAATTCGATCATGATCGTATGAAGGGCTGTGATTACTTCTCTACTTTTCATATATTTAGCACTTCTTATTTGAACCTATGACTATATATACATATATATATATATATATATGTGTGTGTGTGAGAGAGAGAGAGAGAAAGAGAGAGATTAGAGGATATTAATGAGATCGTGAAAATTTGTGATAAGAGTTTTTTATCTTTCCCAACCTGTAGGAAAAGTTTAAGAGTAATTTGTATGTTATCCATTAAACGAGGGTAGATTTGTAATTCTTTAGTTTCTGTCTCTCATCTTTTTTACATTTATTTTTTGTTGAAACAAAAAAGTATTTTGCTCCATCTGGTCTCAATCCTTGATTGTCCTTATCTGATGTTGTGTCTAACGTGTGACAGTGAGTTTTTGTCATATGTCTCAATGTCACGCCAAATAAGGAACAGTGAGTTTTGTCATGTCCGGTTCAGTCTCATGTACCAAATGCAGCCTAAAAATTGTAGCGTTGACTAGACTATAAGGAAGGAAAGTGATATGCTAACTTGATATTTAGGGTAGAAAAGTAGTGATGCTTTCCAAGATGATAACCTTCTTATGGCTCTAATTGGTTATTGAAAATATAGAAAAAGATGAAATGATGTTGATATGTATGAATGTGAGATTGATAGGATAACAAATTGTTCATTTAAAATAACTCAATATCAAACTTAACCAAATGTGTAAATTTTTTGCAGAAAATGATTAGAATTAAGAAGTTTCTCTTTTTGGTCCCAACAATGTAAAATATCATGATATCAACGAACAAATAAATGGTGCCAGTAGATGGAGGCTATGGGTGTAAAATTATATTTTTGGTTCTTTAATCCAGATTGATTCATAAAAGATGTCATCTCCAAATGAATGGAAGATATTTCTTCCTCTTAATGTAAACTAATTTAGGGGCTGTTTGTTTACCTCTTAATGGTTACATTAAGAGACAACCTCTGAATCGCTAAGAGGTAAATCTTGTTTGGTAAAAAAAAGGGTTGTCTCTGATTAATGGTTCCAAAATCCTCTTAATGATTTTGTATCCTTACCCTCCTTTAACCATTAAGATCCCTGATTTCATTATGAATAATTAGCAAACAACCATATTTCATTTTACACTATATCATAAAAACCTCTTAATCATTCAGACCACTTAATCATTCTGCACTAAACCATTCAACAACTGTCAAACAACCCCTTAGCCATATATAATAATGTATTCCATATCCTCTCTTCAAATGCATGAAGACCCTTACATATGTTACTAAAACATATTAAAACTCTAATTTTGGTCCTTGAGGTTTAATTAAATCTTTGAAAGTGGGACCTGAACTTTGATAACTCTAGAAGTTGTCCTCATCGTTCTCATTTTGCTCTGAAAGTGGTCCCTGGTCACTAACTTCGTTAATATTCTTTGAGGGACAATTTTGTCTTTTTACACTTTTCTTAATTTTCTTTGATATTTTTTTATTAAATAAATTAAGATACAGGTCTGATTGGTCATTGTTGTAAAACTGAAAATAATACACACAAAATTGGCACCCTTGAAATCGTGTATGGGGCTTACATTTTTTTTACACAACAACCACAAATTTTATACCAAAAACCAAAGGCATAAGCCCACCAAGTACATAACAGAACCAAAGTATAAGTAGGGAAGATAACAGAGTAACCAAAAGGCCTTTGGCCTAGCAGTATCGGAGCCTTTGGCCTCCTAGGAGGTCAGGGGTTTAATCCTCACCAAAGGTGAGGAGGGTGTGTGAGTTTATTTGTTGTAGTTGCTTTTGCCGTATATGAATATCATATACTTCCAAAAAAAAAAGATAACAAAGTACTCAAAACCAAACTGCTTGCGCGAAGCAAACATAAATAACGACAACACTACCGAACCACAGGGACGAACGAAGAACTGCTAATCGAAGGACAAACGAAGAACTGCTAATCGAAGGATAAGCAGTGTATGGGGCTTACAATGTTTGTCTTATAAGACCAAAGTTCTTGTTTCTTAGTGGCTATCATTTCCCAGCAAACCGACCCTCGACGAAAACGCCATTATCAATTTCTTTAAAAGCAACGACCATCAAGATTCGAATCCCTGTTCATTACAAGATGTTCAATGGATGAAGCCCAATTTGCTTCACTACTAGTGTCTTGTCAGTCTCCATCATCTTGATGATGATGACGATGATTTTGATCAAAGATTGTGAAGGATGGCGGTTGTCGTCGTGGAGTGCAACGGAAGTGGCTTGGCGGAGTGTCAGGTTTCGGAGGTAGAAGAGCTAGAGTTTATGATGGATACTGAAGAACATTGGCGGATTTTGATGACAACATATATTAATTATGATAGTCTAGACCGTCAAAATCCGGCTTGCGGGGATAATTGTGTTGAATCCCAGAAGTACAATGTCAACGGTAGGCCGTGTGGAACATACGATCGTTGTCGCATTTGATCTAGAGGGGTTTTGGTTCTTATTTGTTGTTTGAATCCTTCTGGAGCTCTTAAATTTCTTGTGAATTAGTATTGTTTTGGTCAGATGAATAGTATGGTTTAAATGAATTCAATATTTCACATAGATGGCTTAGGGGTTGTTTTTTTTTAAACCTCTTAATGGCTCTTAAGTCTGAATCGTTCAGACCTTTTAACATTTAGATTGTTCATTTTTTTCTAGTTTTCAGAATCTCTTAACTCTTAAATACGTCTGAAATAAGAAGTGGTGACCTAACTTCTTAATGTTGAGATGTAGGCTTCGGCCCATTAAGGGGGAGGCGCAGACAAGGTTCTAAATGGCGTGAGGCGTGGCGTGGCGTGGCGGCGAGGCCAAGCCTCAAGCCTTAGGAGCCACGGCGAAGCCATGGCGTTTTCAAGGCGTGACTTATGGCGTCAAATTTCTAATTCATATATAATATTATATAAAAAACGTATGTTTTGTAGTGTTAGTCAATGAGTCAATAGTAATAAGCAAGTTAAATTAGGTTAAATATTAAAAACTTGCAAATAAGACATTAAAAACGTAAAGAAAAATCAAATATCTCATTACGATAATTGAGCATTAGGCCATGGCGTGCCATGGGCTTAACGTGACGTGACACACAAGCCTTGGTGCCATGGCGCGCCATGGCGGCTGTGCGGCGAGTTTTTTAGAACATTGGGCGCAGATAGGAGCCGACCCTAGGCCCTCTACCCTAGTTACCTTAATTAGGAGATTACCCTAATAATGTTTCTCTATATATTAATCTCATTGTACTTGTAAACATTATAATATAAAGAAAACCCTAGTTGCTCCCGTGGACTAGCACGATCACCCTGATCGTGTGAACCACGTAAATTCTTGTGTTCTTCTCTTGCTTTCGGTTTGTGTGATTGTGTGTGTAACGTTTAACCCTAACACTTAAAACTTCTTATCGCCACCCCAATTCATATGTTTTACTTTCTCTCAAGACGCCTCCAGACATTACAGAGACATACAATCTTGTTGATTTAGATTTCAGAATTTAGCACCACCTCTTATTAATCAGAAGTAAAATAAGACTTCAGACTTCAGACCTCTTGAAAAACAAACGGCACCTTAATATGGTTTATGGTTTAATATGTTGTATCAAATGATCATCTTGAAAACCATTTTTGTATTATAAATCTATAAGGGGTCACTTAGAATTCGTTTACCCAACACTTATCCCGGTAAGCACTTACTGGTAATAGCACATTCTTACTATACTTATCAGTAAGATTTTTATCCATTAAAACGGTATCATATGCAACATTTTTACTAAACTTACCGATAATATTTTTACCCACTATCAAGGTTGTTTCGGTTAAAGGCTAGTACACCCCCAGGAATTAACTAATCATAAAGATATGTTCAACAACTAAACATATCCTTCAAGAACGTTTATGCAGATTTCATGAAAAGAAAAAGAAATAATTAATAGAGATAAACCATGGAAATATGACACACATATATATATATATGTTTGTATGTATAACTGATTTGGATAAGGTTAACTAACTTTAAACTTTATCCAAAATCAAATTACCGTGAAAAAAACTGTCTAAAATGGTCAGGAAAACGTCAACAATGGTTTAGGCGACTTTTGATTACACACTGTCTTCAAGCACTAAAAAATCTGATTTTATGGAAATCACACACACGCTAGCATGCTATATTTTGACCGCTTAAAGCATGTGTAATATCCACACAACAAGGTCAAATTCTCCTTAGTTCATTTAATCTCTTAAACAACTCTACAAGTTGTTTAAAGACTATAAACTAAAAAAGAGTTTATTACTCTTCCAATGTGGAACACTGATAAGTCTAAGATGCATATATATATATATATACCTCACTTATTCAAGTAAGATTCCACTATTCTTTCTATGTGGGACAAATCTCACTATGAAGACTATATATATAACAGGTACAACCACGGTAGCAATCAAACGGCTCAACCCATCATCCAACCAAGGTTTTCTTGATTTCTGCACATAAATAGCAATGCTATCAAAGTTACACCATGTCCATCTAGTATCCCGGATTGGATACTGCTAAGGCGACAGAGAGATGGTGTTGGTGTATGACTAAATGGCTCATGGGACCCTACAGGAACATCTGTACAAGTCGAAAAACCCTTGCTTATCATGAAATGCGTCTGCATATTTGCATTGGCGCAGCCCAAGGGCTGCATAACATCCACACCGGGTGCAAACTGCAGAATAATTCACCGGGATGGCAAGTCCCCAAACAATTTACTGGACGAGAATCGGGTGGCTAAGGTGTCTGATTTCGGCTTGTCAAAGCTAGACTTCTAAGACCTATTAGAAACATATGTTAGCATGTTTGTGAAGGGTAGTATCGGGTATTTGGATCCCGAGTATTGTTGAAGGCAACAGCTAACAAACAAGTCTGATATATGCACTCATTTGGAGTGATTCTGCTTAGCAGTGTTGATAAATTTATATTGATCATATCAAACATACAATGATGTCTTATAAATATAGGGTTTTTTAAAAGGACTTTATTGAAGTAGAACTTAATTACACAAATCAAAACATAATACAATAAAATGTATTATGAGAAATTATTTTTGAAAGGCGCCATTCCCCATGAAAGGAACGATGTCTCCTTTAATTTCCAGAAATTGGCCTGGGACCTAAACTGTGGAATATAGAATAGAATTATTTTTTCAGCACACTTAAATGATTGAGATATCATCGTATGTTTGAAAGGTGTCAAAGACACGGATTCTGTATAAATCTCACCCCCTAGACCTTGCTTTCGAGCATGATATGTTCCCAGGCGGATCCAAAATCTCCAACTATTAGGAGCAAACATTAGGCGTTGCAGGCAAGATGCATACACTAATTTAACATTTCTTTTACCATTATCCTAGTCAAAATCATAGAGGACACTGCCCCCCAACCCCAAACAGCCACATGGATCCGCCCCCGTATATATTTTGTTCGTTTGGTTTGGTATATATCGCAGCTTAAATAGCATAAACTTCAAAAGGTAAGATATTCCTATTATAAATCTAGGATGTGTAGAGTATCTTTCATAATCTGGAGTGATTCGTTGTACCGGTCCAAGGTCATCATGGTGGAGGTAAATCACCTGTCATGGGGTTAGTGGTGGTACCTATAGTCAAACCCCAAACCTCTTACCAGTTAATAATTTTGTATTTTTTGTTTTAATGAGGTGTGTTCAAACTGGTCCGGACACCTATGGTTAACATGAAAAAAAAAAAGAATTGAGTTTGAAGTTTTTGATACACACGGTGATTGGCATTGATTTTGTCTTTATGTAACTAGGATTGATCTGAACTTAAAAGGACCAGACTTAAAAAAAAGTCTCATTTGGAGAAGACCAAGAAGACTTTCCAGGTCTACTCTTCAAGCAAGTAGATAAATCTTTCACTATGGACACTGCTTGCTGCTATGATTTATATAAACATCAATAATACATTTTCTCCGATCAAACTACACTCTTCCACCATCATGTTCACCTTCATCTTTTCTTTGCTACTCCTCTTCTCCACCACCACAACCGCACAACTATACAAAGCCACCGATCACTTCCGCCTTGCCTGCGGTTCATCCACCACCGTCGATGGATGGGATGGCGATGAGGGATCCAAATTCACGACAGCCAACAACGCCACCACCTCCTTTTCATCCAAACCTTCCTACAATGATCCTTCGTTCCCCGGAACACCTTACACCACCGCTCGAATCTTTAACGCTTCTTCATTCACCTACACGTTTCCGGTCTTCCATGGCCCCAAATTCCTTCGCCTCCATTTCTATCCGGCCATGTACTCCGACCTCCAGGCAAACCAATCTTTCTTCTCCGTATCATCAAATGGCTACTCTCTCTTAACCAACTTCAGCGCTTTCCTAGCGGCCTCCTTTATGGAAAAGATCCGCACTGATGCAGGACTTGACGGCCCCCAAGTTTCCTACTTTGTCAAAGAATTCATCATTCATGTAAAAGATGCACAAATCCTGAACGTTACCTTTACACCCTCACCCAACTCATATGGCTTCATCAACAGTATTGAAATCGTCTCAATGCCGGAAAATCTGTATTATAACGGGAAGAATTTGAACTATTTGGATCAAATTACAGGGCCCATGATTGCTGATGGCATGGCTCTCGAAACTATGTACAGGCTAAACATGGGTGGGGGACATATATCTGGTGACGATGATACCGGTATGTATAGATCATGGGAACCAGATGATGAGTACATATTCGGTGCAGCTTTTGGGGTAACGCCGCGTAATACGACTCCAATCACGTACATCACGAAGACACCGAATTATACCGCACCTGAGCAAGTTTATGCTACCCAAAGGAGTATGGGCAACATGTCAGATCTCTACAATCTGACTTGGTTTTTTCCAGTTGATTCTGGGTTCTATTACATGATCAGACTCCATTTTTGCAACATTATACCACAATACAATAGTAGTGGTCAGATGGTCTTTAGGATTTTCATGAATGATCAAACTGCTGAGAAGGAGGCTGATCCATTGTACTGGACTCAAGGTAACGGGCATCCGGTATTCAAGGATTACGTCTTGTTTGTCGGTGATCCAGATAACGGCAAAAGCAAACAAGACCTGTGGCTGGCAATGCATCCTAACGTTGGTGCCTCGGCAGAATATGCTGATGCTTATCTGAACGGTTTGGAAGCCTTCAAGTTGAGTAATACTCGTAGTCTTGCTAGCCCCAATCCAGAACTTAGTTCTACACCCCCACTGCCAACACCGGCATCTCCCATAGAAAGGAAGAAGAATAAAACCCCACCATATGCCGCGATAATTGGAGGAGTTGGGGGAGGGTTAGTCTTTTTATCTGTTTTAGTTCTTATCGTTTTCCGGCGTCGGAGGCGAGTCAAAAACTATGGCGCCGAAGACAAGTCCTCCTATATTGAATCAAAATCAACACATTCTTGCCATTCTTCACTGCCATCAGATCGCTGCCGTCGTTTTTTACTTACAGAAGTGAAAGCAGCTACCGGTGAGTTTAACGACAATTGCATTATAGGCCATGGCGGGTTCGGGAAGGTTTACAAAGGGTACATAGACAACGGAACAACCACCGTTGCAATCAAGCGGCTCAACACATCATCCAGCCAAGGTCTTCGTGAATTCCAAACAGAAATAGGGTTGCTATCGAACTTACGCCACGTGCATCTAGTGTCCTTGATTGGATATTGTGACGACGATGAAGAGATGGTGCTGGTGTATGACTACATGGCTCACGGTACTCTACGGGAACATCTATACAAGTCGAACAACCCTCCTTTGTCATGGAAAAGGCGACTCCTTATTTGCATCGGTGCAGCCCGTGGGTTGCATTATCTCCACACGAGTGCGAAACGCAGGATAATTCACAGGGATGTCAAATCCACAAATATTTTACTGGATGAGAATTGGGTGGCTAAGGTTTCTGATTTCGGTTTGTCAAAGCTAGGCCCCAACGACCCATCGAAAACCCATGTTAGCACGGTCGTGAAGGGTAGTATGGGGTATGTGGATCCCGAATATTACCAAAGACAACAACTCACAGATAAATCCGACGTCTACTCATTTGGAGTTGTTCTGCTTGAAGTTTTGTGCGCAAGACCTGCTATGATTCCAGGGTTGGCGAAAGAACAAGTGAGTTTGGCAGAATGGGGAAAATATTGTTATCGGAAGGGGATCCTGGATCAAATAACTGATCCAAAACTAAGAGATGAGATCGCACCCGAGTGCTTAACGAAGTTCGGAGAGGTAGCAAATAGTTGCTTGAAGGAGCAAGGGTGTGATCGATTAACCATGGAAGAAGTAGTTTATAAACTAGAGTTAGCATTGGAAGTACAAGAAACTGCTGAGAAAACAAGAGGTGGGGCGATGTTGGAAAATCAAGAACTTCCGTTTCTGAGGCGAGGAGAGGCAACGACAACGGACGAGGATGTGTTTTCGGGATCATCGGCAATAAGAAATGGAACGTCATCGATTAGTAGCACCTACGAAGGGTTCAAGTCAGAAACAGTTTTCTCCGAGATTGGGAAGCCAACAGAAAGGTGATAATTATGAAACATCACATGTGAAATATGGCCTGTGATTGTTGTCTAATCAACAATTTTATGTGTGAATAAAAAACACAAAAATACGTGGTATATGAATATTAATTTGGAACAAGGTTTTAAAAAACGGAATCGTGCCTCTTATAATTATATATAAATATATATATACACCAATCTGGAATGCATCTGCTCAGAAATATATGCAAGATATATACACACTTGACACTTGAGTGCTAGACAACAAAATATATATCATACTAAATTACTAAATGAATTTACATATACTTTTTTCAATCACGAAATATAGATGTACATGTACTAACAAAAAAAATTATTGATCTATTCATAACACACATATATATGCATATGTATATACTAGCCGTCTACCCGCGCGATGCAACACGGGTGAATCGCAATTCTGGAGCAACAACTTAGCCTTCGATTACGTAATTCTCCGTTCATCTCAAATTTTTCATAAGTTTGTGTGGAGAGGTTTTTGTCATAGATCGTAACTGCACTACCTGTTTTTTCAAAAATTTCGTATTTAATCAATTTTAATTTTGTAGAATTTTAATAAAGTTTCGTATTTAATCGGTTTTGTTTATTAATATATTTAAACTAATCATATTTAAATAAATTTATTAAATAAATAATATAAAATAAATACATAATTAAAGTAACTATCTTTTTATATAAAAAGACAAAAGAAAAAAGTTTGAAATAATCAAATGGAAGATGACAGTTTTTTCTTTTACAAACTTTATCTATACTATGTTATAAAGTACGGATAAAAAACTCTTAAATATAAATTATTAGGCACAAGGTACCATCATTTTATGCAAGATTTTAAAAATCTCTTAATTTACAAGTATCAAAGCACAATATACATATTACTACTGTAGGTTTCTAACACCCACCAATTTGGTATGTGCATGACCTTCCTTTTATGTAGACCTTTCCATGTATCACATTAATTAATATATTATATTACTATAATTTTGTTTTAATTATATTATTAAATATGTAATTGGTTATTTTTTCTAGATGTCATTAAAATATATAAGATAATCGTTGAATTCTAACAAAATTCTTAATTTTTTTATATAAAAAACATTATATTATTAAGCATAAATTAAACAAATTTATAAAAAAAACATTATCACTTTCTCAAAACCATCCAAAATCGTACTGTAAATCGACAAAAAAATAAAATGAAACATTAAAATTGTAACAACCCAACCATAAAATACAAAAATAACACTTTAAACTTAATATTAACAATGCCCAAATGGCCCCAAGCGTACAATAGATAATTCAAGGTTTGCAAAGGCCACTTATACACAACTGAGATACTATAAAAAAAAAAATTCTAAAATGACGGTCTTCTAACTCTTCTACTACGCCTTCACCGTTCCTTCATCCGCCCTTCTAATAAAACTCGCTTGCCTGAAAAGATTTTTAGTTTTAAAAGAGCGAGGGTTAGACCGAAGGTCTAGTGAGTTCCCTCTAACAGTTAAGCAACAAGATTTACTTTCCAGAATTTAAAACAACATTTAATAATGGCACATAAATCAAACACGCTACGGACCACACGACCGTCATAGACGATGTGTCTAGCTCGCGCTGCCTTAATGTTGGGACACGCCCCCAACGACATAAACGGGCCACACTCCCCGGCACGAGTAGGCGGGCCACACTCCCCGACTTAGGTCACGTAGCCCACAAATAATGTATGCATACATTTATACAACAATTTATAACACACTTGAACAATTTAATAAAGTCATGCCATTATACATAAATTCAAAGTTTAAAATAACATTCACATACTTTTACCATCAAAAGGTTTAGTTTAAAAGAAAACTCACCTGACGTCCTTAGCTTAAAATGTCATGCTCACTTTTACAATTCGGTACGAAACCTAAAAGGAAACATTGACCGATGATCTCCCAATTAAATATACTCTATAACAAACTTAACCCATAAATCAATCTGTATCTAACTTCTAATTAAAAGCATGATACTAAGTCCTTAAATTAAAAGAAATGGCCTAACTAACTAAAATGGCCCAAATCGCAACCTTATAACCCACTCAAAAGAAGTTGGGTTTCGGCCCAACTAGAGAAAACCAGGGGACCGAGGCCCTGCTGGCCGCCCGGTGTGAGGCTTGACCGGGGTCGCACACCCCCTCTTCGACCGGTGTGCTCCCATGACCGGTACCTCCCTGAGCCGACCGAACTCACCCTCGACCGAGGTCACCTTTCTCGACCGATACCGAAGCACTGACCGGTGAATACCCAACTGACCGATATCAAAATTTTATCGACCGGTGCGCCGATTCGCCGAACAAACACACCCATATTTAAAACTCACAACCAGAATTCGATAACCAACTCCACCAAATACCCAAAACGAAAAGCAGAACTCGATTAATCCAAAAACCCATAAGTCCAAAACTAAATCTATTAGAACAAACAAACTAAACCCAACCACTCAAATTCAAATCACTGGCTAGAAGAAAACCAACTAAAGGGTTTGAGAAAACAATTACTAAACCCTCAACAATTAAGAGAATGGAAAATAAAACTTACCTTAGAAAAATTGATGAGCATCAAGAACTCAGCCCCTTGCTCTCCTCAGATCGATATCTCCAAGTTCTCCCTTTCTCCCTTTTTCCCAAAATGAGCCGCCAACATTCCAATGCTAGATTTTTAGGGTTAAAAATCCTTTTTATCCAATGATACTCCCTTACCCTTTCATCTTTGAATAGTAACCAAATAAACCCTCCACTTTTCGATTTTAAAACTTTATACTCGGTTATTACAACACTCCCCCCTTAAAAAGGATTCCGTCCCCGGAATCCCTTCGCTAACGAACTAGAGTATTGGTTTCTCCTAACCAACTATAACTTCCCAAATTGCTTATTGATCCTTGAGTAATTGCCACTGAACTTTCACTCATAGAACTCTTTTGCTCCTCAATTATCTTCACTTTTACGGTCCAGAATGGCCACCGGCTTCTCCGCACAGTTTATCACCTCATCTAATTGGACATCCACTAAAGATATAACGACATCACTTTCTACTAAACATTTCTTCAGATTAGATAACTAGAAACAGGGTGCACTCCTCGCAGATCTACAGGTAGATCCAGTCTATACACTACCTTTCCCAATGCGTTCCATGATAGCAACGACCCAACAGAGCTAGGTCTTAACTTTCATTCCATTCTGAGTCGGGTCATACCCTTCCAATGCAAGACTGGTAACTTTACATCTGTCACCAATTGGGCCTAATGATTCATAATTCTCAATCTAACCGAATTAGTACCAATCGATTATTCAAGCCATTCTGATCAATACATAGCCGTACACAACCATTAGATTACCCCTCGATTACATCAACTTCCTTAGCCGATAGGATCCCTGACTAGATACTCACCCACATGACACGTCGACCACTGTGGACATCACCAACAACTCACAGCCATGAGTTTCTTCATCAAGTAACTTGTCCTTGCAAGCAACCCCTCTTAGTACGACATAAATCAGACGCATAAGCACTTTCTCTTTCGAACTACATTGGTCTCAATTCCTCAGCATTATCCAATTCCTACACGCTGAATATAAATCGTTCCAACGTCACCTCTTCAACTTCTCACATATGGGTAGAAACTTCCACAAATCAAACCCTCGTAATTCACCAATTTCCATTGGCCAATAAGTACAGCGCATACCACCCTTGCTCATTGCATCCCCAATCCCTCGACCCGAAGCGCAATAACACCCAACTTCACCCGCTCAACACAGAGCGACCAAACTCATACTAACTATCCCAAATAGTTTAACACAGGACAACCGTCTCACTTGGGATCCCTTTTACGCATCATCAAAACTGACACTATGGTCCTTCGCTCCGAGCACTATATCCAACCACCTCTACCTTCTTCTTTGAAGACTTCAACCCCCTTATAACGACCGACCACCGATTAGTGGTGTGAACTTTTGACCAGTTGCACGATTTTTGATTAATCAACACTCACACCGCACCGAACGCCATATTCTCTCTCTTATACTCACGCTAGGGATTTATAAACCCGCTAACAGCAGAATCTAAAAACGTGCCCCCACATTTGTGCCTCTTGCCAAACTTCTTACTCTCAGATTTCCCAAACGTATCGAATCACGTTTACGTTACTTTGCTTGATCAACCGACTTTCCACAATTCTTAAGCGAGATAGCCAACCCCTCATTTCTAGATCATTACCCACTACTCGAAAGCGCCACGTGATTTTCGCTCTCCAAACCGAATTACCCAATCTGCTAGAACTCTCATCACTCCAAAGAATACTTCAACATGCCCGCGGATTTCCTATCTACTACACAGCCCCTTAAATTAAGCAGTCCGACACTTTCAACAATCATTCTAGGGATATAAGATAGTCCCGCCCCAAAACTTGTCGATACCCAGAACACACGGTTCCTCTCTTAGATAACTGCCAATCCTCATTTGAAGATTATTCTCAACTTAGCAATATCCCGAGACAAACCAAACATTCACACATCCCAAACACAAACTTACCACTTACAAATCATTCCCCATAGATCTTCGGACAAGGACATTCATTCTACAACGAATACGCCCGCCTTCCACATATCCTCAAGGAAACTCTTTACTACTTTACGGATTTACGCTCCCAGCTATGCCATAAAAGCATTACCAACTCATGGTTACGACCATCACTCTACTACCTCATCCCAGAACAACTGCAAGTCTCCACGACCACTTGGCACACAACCTGAACTGTCCTACTCACACTGGCCGTAATACTAAAAAAAATCGGACTTCAAGGCATTCCACGACTTATCTTTCTAGAACATAAACAATTCTCAAACTATGATCTTCAATACTACCCAACAAGATATTGCTCCTTGTCGGCTCATCGCGACCTGCTGGAATCAAACCCTAGCAGTCTGAAAGATTAAGCATACTACCTCGAAGGCTTAAATGCATAAAGCGCAACCCTTCCAATTGTGCTACAAATAAACTTCGCTCCCACATGACCATCAAACCTCATTGGTAATGAATCACCTGACCGAACTAAAGATCTTCCATTTTGAAAGAACCACACGATGTTATCCAATATCGTACTAGGTTTGCGCCTTTTCTAAGTAATCTTTCGCTTTCTCACGGGGTTCCTTGAAACTAACCATAACCACTTCTTCGTTTTCAGCGTCCCGATATTCACCATGAAATAGTTTCTGACTTCCACAGTAACTGCCGGCGTTGAGGCACTTCCACCATGTCTCCAACCAACAAGGATTCCCAACGAAAATTATCTCTTCCACTGCAGCCGTTAACTGCTAAAATATCTTTACGACTTTTCATTCTACTCCCGACACAACCATTTGTCGCCAAACACAACTCAAGCCTCGGAACAACCGACAAGCCACTATGGTACCATCATCCTTAATGTCATAAGGCAATACCTCCATTAACCACCTTCGCTATTCACCAGCCTTTCTTAGAAGAATACCAAAATCAAGTATTTACTCCCCTCTGATCAACCTCCACCCTTCCTCTTTCAAACCTTCCTCACGACCTAGAGAGTTCATAGCCTTCATGCATGACACACAATTAATTAAACTCTTGATGCGTTTGAAAATTTAGAAGATACTCACATTACGAAATAAAATTGAGTGTTCACGACCCAACAATAATTTAGCCATGCAAACGTTTTCAAGAATCGTTCAACCTCAACTTCATGATAAATTTCTCTTCACCACCCCCCAACTTCGGTGTTGACACAATTGAAATCATTTTCGATGAACTTCATCTACATGGTTTATGAAATACTACATAAAATTTTATTGAATGTGCCAAACGACTCTCATCTTTATTGATATGACAACTCAAGTCTATACCACACTCACTTATAAAATCACGCGACCAAATGTTGTTTTGGTTTTCATAACAAAAGTTAAATCATTCATAAAAAGATATATGATGTTTTCCTCACACCCAAAATCAAAATTTATCTCCAAATGCCATAACTTGTCTTTTCTATCCAAGCACATATTTACACGTGACAAAACGTTTTCAAAACAACTACTTCGTAAGGTACACACAATGCATGGGACGCAACATAATTGAAGGCTATTACTCTACAAGGTCAACTGCTTGCACTCACACAGTTCATCTCATAATTTCTACTTCTGACCAACCCCCCCCCCCAAGTTCCTCACATCATATTATCTTCCAACACTGATCTCGACTCTCAACCACCCTTCAAATAACTACAACTTTAGATGTCCCACTTCTATCCTTCGATTCTTGGGTCAACACTCTCCTGCTTCTCCCTAATCAACATTCCACTCTACTAGACCGAAGACTCCCTTGGAGCAAAAGTTCACCTAACATTATTCTCCTCTTTATGGACTCAGGAGGTCCTTTTTCGACGCAATATCTACATCCCGAACGATTTGCATCCTAACGATATTAACCGTACTACCAAAAACGAACTTCCACCACCCACTAGACTAAAACTATTGATCTACGGATAGAATTCTCTACCCTGAACCACACCCAACAATAGTAATTGAGTATGCCCATGCACCTGTAAATTCATAATGGCATTGGCCAGATGCGATTTTGAATTTACCTTACATGAGAATTCTCACTATCGTTATCACAACTCTCGATAATCAACGTCTTCCTTAAAGACTTCCTAAATCTTAGTTGTGTCCCTCTACTCCACAGTTTAAGTTTAGGTACACTCGGTCACCTAAATCCCTTAAACTATGGCTCTGATACCAACTGTAACAACCCAACCATAAAATACAAAAATAACACTTTAAACTTAATATTAACAATGCCCAAATGGCCCCAAGCGTACAATAGATAATTCAAGGTTTGCAAAGGACACTTATACACAACTGAGATACTATAAAAAAAAAAATTCTAAAATGACGGTCTTCTAACTCTTCTACTACGCCTTCACCGTTCCTTCATCCGCCCTTCTAATAAAACTCGCTTGCCTGAAAAGATTTTTAGTTTTAAAAGAGCGAGGGTTAGACCGAAGGTCTAGTGAGTTCCCTCTAACAGTTAAGCAACAAGATTTACTTTCCAGAATTTAAAACAACATTTAATAATGGCACATAAATCAAACACGCTACGGACCACACGACCGTCATAGACGATGTGTCTAGCTCGCGCTGCCTTAATGTTGGGACACGCCCCCAACGACATAAACGGGCCACACTCCCCGGCACGAGTAGGCGGGCCACACTCCCCGACTTAGGTCACGTAGGCCACAAATAATGTATGCATACATTTATACAACAATTTATAACACACTTGAACAATTTAATAAAGTCATGCCATTATACATAAATTCAAAGTTTAAAATAACATTCACATACTTTTACCATCAAAAGGTTTAGTTTAAAAGAAAACTCACCTGACGTCCTTAGCTTAAAATGCCATGCTCACTTTTACAATTCGGTCCGAAACCTAAAAGGAAACATTGACCGATGAACTCCCAATTAAATATACTCTATAACAAACTTAACCCATAAATCAATCTGTATCTAACTTCTAATTAAAAGCATGATACTAAGTCCTTAAATTAAAAGAAATGGCCTAACTAACTAAAATGGCCCAAACCGCAAGCTTATAAACCACTCAAAAGAAGTTGGGTTTCGGCCCAACTAGAGAAAACCAGGGAACCGGGGCCCTGATGGCCGCCCAGTGTGAGGCTTGACCGGGGTCGCACACCCCCTCTTCGACCGGTGTGCTCCCATGACCGGTACCTCCCTGAGCCGACCGAACTCACCCTCGACCGGTACCTTCGACCGGTACAAGAGTCGACCGAACCCACCCTCGACCGGTACCTTCGACCGGTACAAGAGTCGACCGAGGTCACCTTTCTCGACCGATACCGAAGCACTGACCGGTGAATACCCAACTGACCGGTATCAAAATTTTATCGACCGGTGCGCCGATTCGCCGAACAAACACACCCATATTTAAAACTCACAACCAGAATTCGATAACCAACTCCACCCAATACCCAAAACGAAAAGCAGAACTCGATTAATCCAAAAACCCATAAGTCCAAAACTAAATCTATTAGAACAAACAAACTAAACCCAGCCACTCAAATTCAAATCACTGGCTAGAAGAAAACCAACTAAAGGGTTTGAGAAAACAATTACTAAACCCTCAACAATTAAGAGAATGGAAAATAAAACTTACCTTAGAAAAATTGATGAGCATCAAGAACTCAGCCCCTTGCTCTCCTCAGATCGATATCTCCAAGTTCTCCCTTTCTCCCTTTTTCCCAAAATGAGCCGCCAACATTCCAATGCTAGATTTTTAGGGTTAAAAATCATTTTTATCCAATGATACTCCCTTACCCTTTCATCTTTGAATAGTAACCAAATAAACCCTCCACTTTTTGATTTTAAAACTTTATACCCGGTTATTACAAAAATCGTGATATATCTCGTTGCATTGCGCGCATACGCTTCTAGTATATATTTTAAAAATGGTATATATATTATTGTTTGATCCGAAACAATACAAAATCCAATATGAAATATCCTTCCGATAATATTTAACTATTTAAAGTTAACTTTAGAGACGACTACAAATACACAATTACGTAGCAAAGACGCTACAATTCTTCAAACGAAAGTTAAGTAATGCAAATTTATAAATCATGAAGGACTAAAACCGATAATATACAAAATGTGAAGGTTCTCGGCCATCGACCATCATGATTATTCTGCATACTCCTTTCACAAAGTGAATCTTGGAACTTGCATTGGCATCCATTTCAAGCTTTATCATCTTCATGCTTGGTAAATTTCTAAACTTGAAACTTTTTATTACAGATTTCTTTTCTATAATCTCAAGTTTTTTACTGGGTTTTTTTCGTTTTCGTTTATCACCATTTTTTGATTTTTACAGAATTTTGTTTCTATAGTATATGATTTGGGTTCTTACTGTTTTTTTACAGATATTCGTTTTCGTTTATCGCCAGTTTCATGGTCGAAGTTGGTGTTTTTAAGATCAAATCTTTGGTGGGTGTTCTTAAAATGTCCCTCAGATTTATGTAATTTTGGAAAATGGTTGTTTTTGGATAAAATCTTTGATGCAGAAATACAAAAAAAAAGGTGGAGATTGAGTTTCTCCCTCTGTTCGTCCATCCTAGGGGTTTGATTTTAGGGTTTTATTTTGGTTTTAGAGTTTGATATTTGGGTAATGTAACACCCTCAAATCTGGATATAGCAACTTATTTAAAATTTTTCTAAATACATCAATAAATGAATCATCTACAACCACGAATTCAGATTTAGCTACAATACACGTATACCATCTTATATATATACAGACTAAAATTGAAACCCACGCAATAAAATTGAAACCCACGCAACTCAAGGTACACTCACCCGCCCAAAACGTTGCAAAACTTTACTTCATAAAATTGAACACGACTCATTCAGACCAAAATTCTGCGAAAAATCCCGACTCCAAAACATGGGACAACTCTTCCTTTAAAACCTTAACATACGCGGAGGAGATCCAATGTCAAGGTCAAAAAGTCCACAGTTACTTGCCCAATAACTGAAATAACATTAAAACACGGATATTACAATATCCAAAAACAACGTTAGACACAGAACGTGGACGAAGAGATTTTTAACAACAATATGCAGTCGCGTGCAACAAAACAATCTTATGTATGCTTAAACTCGTGGTTTAAAATCCGATGAGTAATAAATGTTTTATCAAGACTTGATAATATAGCTCACTTTATGTTTTGAGAATACGAGAAACAATTTATGCAAACTCATTTTAGAAATAAATTACGTGCATAGATTTGGTTGGCACTCAGCATCTTAGGACTACACTTCCCTATTTTCCGACACCCTATTGTCATCCGGATGCATCAAACATCTTACAGCCACAAACCCACTAATTCGGTTAACTTACAATTTCTCCTCGAAATAAAATTGGTCTAACGAACTTATAGTTCTAATCCAACCAATAATTCTGACTCAAGATAATCAACTTAATGCATTCATCGCACTTAACTATCACTTCAATGCAACATTGCTATAGACATCAACCTTTCCTTAAATTACTCGCTTAGAAACTTTCTCACTACCCCAACGGTCATCATACCAAGGTAGTTCAAGTATGCACATGTAATATGTAGGTTCACCATAACACTGGCCAGGTGCCATTATGAACGTACCATGCATGATCATCCTTGCGACCCTTGACAAATTTCCCGTTTCTAGCGACTCGATCAACTCCAAAATATCTTATCTTAAGGTGCCTAATGTGCAACTTCATTTTCAATCACTTATAAGAACGCTAGTTTGAGTCTAGGCATCCAACAATCAATACCTAAATCTCTCAAACTTAAGCTCTGATACCAACTTGTAACACCCTCAAATCTGAAAATAGCAACTTATTTAAAATTTTCTAAATACATCAATAAATGAATCATCTACAACCACGAATTCAGATTTAGCTACAATACACGTATACCATCTTATATATATATATACAGACTAAAAGGGACGGGTGCTACTAATACCCATGCATAATCACTATCTCCATAAAACGGAAGACTTCACCGAATACTTACTTTCGGATCTAGCTAAGGCTTTACTCTTCACAGGATTGCTAGAACCAACTCTCAACCTTGAAACCTGATGCACATGCCGACAAATAAAAAGGTTAGGCTTAACGCCTAGTGAGCTCAAGAGTTTTAACATAAGTATATATCTTTAAAAGAAAAGAATTCAATTTAAATCAAGGCCCTTCGAAATATTACGCTTAAAAATGGAAACGACACATTTTCCCATAATATGCACTTTTAAAGGCAAAGCTCCCAAAACACACATTTCTTATATAACGCGCAACGCATAACTCACCCAAACGGGATCATAGTTCGACACTTATTTGGTAAAAACATGAATAACCATTTATAACCCAAAGTACCCAAAACGCGGGCGAGACAGAATACTCGACCCATAAATCGCTATCAAAACCACATATGTCGTACATCCGAAAACATAGACACTTGGTCCAATACTCACGCGACCGTAAGGAACCAATGACAATAAAATAAGACGTTCTTATATTTAACATACTGATAGCCAACAACGGGGGAAACCCGTATCCATTGAGGGTGGAGGGAACACAAAAGTATACCACCCAAACAACGTTAATCGCATGACACCTCCCGACATCCCAGCCCGGTGTCCCTACGACTTCTTTACAAGTGTCACCCCAAGTCAGTTGACCTTGATGGATCATTTCGAAGAACTCCATCCCGAAGGCCCGACACACTTAAAGACTACCTCCCAGGCATTACCTCAAGCGGCGGAGGTCCTAGCGCCTACTATTCCGGTAGCACTAGCCGACTCAACCCTCCTAGCGATCACTTGTAAAGTTTCCGGTCATAAAACATAGGTACCGAAGTTCAACCCCGCAATACCCAATTGACCATCCAAGACAGACTGACTCACGTACCTATGGATCCATTACACACTGTCTAACGTTACATGACTCCAAATGAAAGACCAAAGCTCCCAAAACATGTAACTCACCAATGACACAAATTAAGTGTCCTCATATCTAAAACCCACGATGGTTAAAAATCTGGACAAATGTCCCCACGACTCGTTTAAGCCAATACCGAACTAAAGAGCTCAAAATCCGTTTGACCAATAATTACCGGTCTCCAAAATAGTGAAATGTCTTTAAACAACGTTTATGAAGACACGTACCACAAAGACTAGATTTACCCAAAACTCCATACGAGATGGGACTCAAGATTTCCAAAGTGTTTATGAATGCAAATACACCAAATGCCTATAACATGAATTAGACTTTACTTGCACAAAATCGTCAAAGACATATAACTCATAAAATAGACCTTACTTGCACAAAATCACCAAGAATACGTAATTCATGTTATTTAGTTGTTGGAAACATTCAAAACCCA
This sequence comes from Arctium minus, assembly GCA_954870635.1. Taxonomy (NCBI): domain Eukaryota; kingdom Viridiplantae; phylum Streptophyta; class Magnoliopsida; order Asterales; family Asteraceae; genus Arctium; species Arctium minus. The sequence continues at coordinate 7,452,265 of OX941092.1, forward strand.
ATAGAAGCATTTTAAGAGGTTAGCACAACCCAAGTTTACTAAGTAAGAAAACTTATCCAAATACTCACACTTTGACAAATAACTAAGTAAAACATATTTTACTTTTAAATACTCAAAACTTATCAGCAGTTAACCATTTAATGTAAAACACTTTAAAATACACATTTTGGCATGTACACCGTTTTCACAAATCAACTTGAACTCACCTCGCTAGATTTAGGCTAAATCTAGATTTTACCCACTTAGAGCTCCTTTGAAGAAACTTGAATCCTCCAAGCCAAAAGTCTCCAAACACCTATACCCATACATTTCCAACCGTAAATAACCACATTCAACCATATAGAAACATTCCTCAAACATTACACATCAAAATCTCCATTTTGGTCCAAACCCAAATTTCGACCTAGATTTCTCCAAAACCATCAAACCCGAAATTGATAAACCACACATTAGGATAATCATCAATGGAGCATTTATAACTTATGTTAAGGTTTAGAAATGGAAGGGATACACTTACCACTTAGGTTTTGATGAAAACCTAGAAAACCCAACAATGAGCTTGAGGTTGAAGATGAAGATGGAGATGGTGAATCCTTATTAAAGCTTTCCATTTTACCACTTGATGGTGTTCCCTCTTCATGAAATCCAAGGAATTGAGCCACAATTAAGCGAGGGTTTGAAAGGGGAAGAAGGAAAACGAATTAGGAGAGTATAGAAGAAGTTTGGGGGTGAAGAAATGAGGAAATAGCTGATTTCCGCGACTTAACAGCCCCCTGGAGTGTTTGGGCGACATTGCCAGCTGGTCATAGTCGCAGCCAGCCAGCCTTCTTCTCGTTCACTGTTTTGGCCGTAACTTCTTCGTTATAGCTCCGTTTTTGCTCCGAAAAGGACCGTTGGACTCGTAATTGAATCATTCGTCCATCTAGACTATAAAATCTAGGATTCAAGTCCAAGATTAAATATCTTATTTTTCCTTGATATATCGGTTTCTGTATTAACTTGGATTGATACCTCTCGAAAATCAGGGTGTTACAGGTAACTATTTTTTTTCTTTTCAATCTCTTGTTTTCAACCATAAAGCATAAAGGCAGTTGCCTTGTTGTGGATTTGGTGGAGCTGCTTAATGGCATAAAACAGTTGGCTTGTCGTGGATTTTTGAAAAGGATAAAGCATAAACTTTTTATTTCTGTTTTGTTTAGATAGGAGATAGAGATGAAGCCTATGGTTGAGAAAAGAAAGTACTTTTTCCAATTAAGGTTGCAGAATTGGATGAGATTCAAATGAAATAGGTAATCATGTAAATATTCTTTCTGTTTTCCTTTTCTGTTCTAGAAAATGGTCGGTTGAAGGATCTGTAAGATATAGGTTTATGTTATATGCAGAGGAGTTACCTGCACAGTAACCTGATACAGAGAAAAGAAAGAGGAGAAGAGGAAGTTATAAACTTGTCTCCAGTTCTGATGAAACATAAAACCAAGAAAGAAAGTATCAAGATTAGATTTTTCTACCAAAATGCATATCCTTTGTGCTTCAGTCATATGCATTTTGGTTTTAACTGCTTATTTGTTTTGATTTCAGTTAGAATCTTTAAAAATAGATGTTTTGGAGATTTTTAGATAAAAATGGCTCAACAGAGTTTATACCTGTGGTGCAGAAATACAAATCAAAATCAAAATCTCAAAATTAAGTAGATTTTATACCTTACTGTGCAGAGCTAAATCATGGTGGAGCAAGATGGAATAGAACCTTGTCTGAACAGAAAAGGAAGGGAAGATATATGAATTGAACTAGAGGAAAGGTGGATGATTCGGCCAAGATGTTACCATTGTGGACGATAATAATGAAAGAGCATTAAAAGATGATAAATGCAGAATTGAAAGGAGGAAATGAAATGAAAGAGCATTCAAAGGCCTCGATTTCTACAAACATCTTTCCTTCATCAATCTCACCACCGGTTTTGTTTAATGTCATTAACCCACCTCTTCTTCTCTTTATCTATGCTTGATAATCCAAGATCACTAAACCTTTAGAGAGAAAAAGTAGAGAGAGAGATTGAAGTTCAAAGATGAATGTTCTATTAGAATATACGTGAATCCTTACAAGACACAAAGCACAAGGGACTTAAATACCCTTGGCTTATACTACACAGATAAACTCTCTAAACACAGTATAAGACCAAGCCTATAAATACAATGATTACTATGAAATCAGACTTAACAATCTCCCCCTTAGTAATCATTGGCGCTGTGGTCTTCAATATCCATCTTCTAAATCAGCACGGACCATCTAAGCGACTTAGCAAAGAAGCTTCTTAACTTTTTAAAAAAAATTCTTCTCATCATCTTTTAAACCCAGTTGCCTTTGCTGCCTTGACAAGACTTAACTCTTTGTCTCTTTAACTTCTCCTTAACTTCTCCCCCTCATATGACCTTGATGATCTAGATCAACTTGGTCATGCAAATGTTGGAGACGAGACAACTTCAGATCTGCAAAACTCAAAATAAAGGAGAAAATGGAGGATTTGCGCTACACGTTGGTGGCGCAAAGATTGGTTTGCGCTAGCTGAAGGTGGTGCAAAGTTATATTTGCGCTACCAACTGTTGGCGCAAAGCTGACTTAAACTCAGAAAATTTTTACCTGAAAAGCTCTTTGACTCCCCCTACACAAATGCACTAAATATGACAATTCAATTTAGCATTCACAAAGAGAATCAAATACTCCCCCTCAAAATCAGATATGATCTTTCAGAAAAAATCTCCTTATTCACTCCCCCTTGAATAATGCACAGACCCATTTACAAAGATATGAGAACACAATAATGGAAACATCAACATAGAAAGAAAAATATACTAAATACAAATTTTGTAACAACTGAACATATAAAATTTTAAACACTAAACAAATTAAATTCTACTCAGTAAAATATCACAGATTTAACAATCAATTGAAATCAAATATGTGTTGTTGGATACAGAAACAAGTTTCATTGCATATCAAGTTAAGACATGTTCAGTTTCAAAAATGTTGGGAATTACAGATTTGCTTAAGTACAGTTAATGCTGCTAGTACAACCTGGATACTACTTCTGAGATTACTACTTCTGAGGTTAATGCTGCAAGTTGATGTTAATGCTGCTGATACAAGTTAGTACTGCTAGAACAAAGTTAATACTGCTGAGCATAATTAGTACTGCTGAACTTAATACTGCTCAGAGAATTAATACTTCTGAAGAATTAATGCTGCTTATAAGATGAAGATCAGTATGGAAAGGATGACAGCTGGATTGAAGATATTCATGGAAGCTTGGAGATAATGATGGAAGATGATATTGAAGATCTTTTATTATTTTGTAATTATTGTTTATCTTCAGTATATATAGAATTAGTTAGAATTGTTTAAAATAACTTTAGAATTCTGAGTTTTAGCTTTCATAGAGAGAATCAACCTCAAGGTTAGATCCCTAATTCTAGAGAAGTAGAATTCGTATTGGTGAGTCTGTTCATCAATATTGAGGTTGTGTGTATGTTGGGAACTGAAGATTCTACTAAGTGTAGTTACTACTGCTAGTACAAGTGTAGTTACTACTGCCAGAACAAGTTGAAGATTAATACTGCTGAGTGTTACTACTGCTAGTGTTAATTAATACTGCTAGTCAAAGTTAGTACTGCTTGAACAAAGTTAGTACTGCTTAGCTAGTTAGTACTGCTAGTAGTTAATACTGCTTGCAGTTAATGCTGCTAGTTGAAGTTAATGCTGCTGAGCATTATTAGTGCTGCTAAAGAGATACGGATGGAAAGTACTACAGCTGGATATACTGAAGATATACTTAGAAGATATACATGGAAGATATACTGAAGATTTGTTTATTCTTTGTAATTATCTTTTTATCAGTATATGTATAGAATGTGTAGAATAGATAGAAATAACTTTTGATAATTGTTTTTCAAGAGAAAAATCGACCTCAAGGCATAGATCCTAATTCTAGAGAAGTAGAATTCGTATTGGTGAGTCTGTTCATCAATATTGAGGTTGAGAGTGTAATCTTGTAACTTTAAGCATTCAATACAAGTTTACTGTTTGATCATTATATACTGTGTTTGATTACTGTTTTATTAAATATCAAAGTGTTTTTCCGCAACTTCTTTGATATTAGTTTCTGAGTATTAATTCTTGTTAAGAATTCGATCCTGACAAGTGGTATCAGAGCTAATTCTCTCAGAAACAGTTATTCATCATGGAAAATCTTACAGAATCAAGCAGTACTTTGGTCTCAAAAGTTCCAATGCTCAGATCCAATGAATTTGACATGTGGAAAATCAGAATCAAGCAATATATTCTCCTCACAGATTACTCTATGTGGGACATCATTGAGAATGGCCCATCTGATGGAGGAAAGATTGGTGAAGATGGCAAAAGAACTCCTCCAAAGACAGATACAGATAGGAAATCAAGACAGACAGAGATGAAAGCCTTGAGCACACTGCTCTTGGCCATTCCAAATGAGTATCAACACCAATTCTGCAATTGTACTGATGCACAGATGCTCTGGAATGCTCTAGAGAAGAGATTCTCAGGTACTAAAAGTACCAAGAGAAATCAAAAGGCAATCTTAAAACAACAGTATGAAAACTTCATCTCAACTAAGAATGAGTCCATGACTCAAACTTTTGACAGGTTTAATAAACTAATTGGTGAACTAGCTACTATGGGAGTACAGATTGATCAAGATGATGTGAACAGAAAGTTCTTAAGGTCCCTTGGAGATGAATGGACCATGTACACTGTGTCATTCAGACAGAATGATCAGTTGGAAGACAAAGAACTTGATGATCTGTACAATGATCTTAGAGTTTTTGAAGCTGAGGTGGAGGCAAAGAAGAAGCCTTCTGGATATGTTCATAATGCTGCACTCCTATCAGCATCAATTGATTCTACTGCTAACTCTGAATCAGTTAATGCTACTAATGGATCAAATCTAGATAAAGGCACTGATTATGCATTTGAAGCTCTTCTTTCTAATCATGGAAATTCTTCTTTGATCAATGATGACTTAGAACAACTTCATCCTGATGATCTGGAAGAGATGGATATTAAATGGCAAATGGCCATGCTCTCCATGAGGGTTAAGAAGTTTATAAAGAGGACTGGAAGAAACAACTTCTCACAAAGAAGAGAAGACGGAGCAGGGTTTGATAAATCAAAGGTAGAATGCTACAAATGTCATCTTAAGGGACATTTTGCTAGAGAGTGCAAAAGTGGAATGTCTCACAACAACAACCATCAACAAGCTCAATCTGGAAGCTTCAATAACAATAGAAACTCTGCTCAAGCCCTTGTTTCTCAACAAGGAATGGGGTTTGATTGGAGTGATCAAGCAGAAGAAGCTATTCAGAATCAAGCTCTTATGGCTAAAGTATCTGATCTCCCATCTGAGGTAAGTTCTAATCTCTGCTCTAAAACTTGCATAGACACTGTTAAAAGGTACAGGGATCACAATCAGAAGATGAGTGATGACCTGAAGAGACTAGAAAAGGATATAAAAGACTATGTGAGGATAGTAGAGAGATTTGAAGATCAAATCAAAGGTTTTCAAGCCAATGAACTACAACACTCATATGACACTAATTACTGGAAGTGGGAGAAAAAGGATTTAGAACTTAAACTGACCAAATCTAAAGAGGAGAGTGAAAAACTGAAAGAGGAGTTAACCAAGGTTAAGCTTGATGTAGAAAAGTTTTCCAATGCTTCTAAAGCAATGGACTCCTTACTGCAAAATCAGATTCATGATAAATTAAGAAGAGGAATTGGGTATAATGCCACACCTCCACCATATAACAACAATTACATTCCTCCTACTTCAGACCTGTTAGACACCAAAGATAGGAAGGACTTGCCTGAGGGAGCCACTGAAATAGATCCCTTAGATGAGGTAATTGTTAAGGATAAGACTGAGAAAGAGGTTGGCAAGAGTAAGAAGAACAAGGTGAGTGGTGAGACTTCTATAGAAAACAACATTATCACCAATGAGGATTGTGGAAGGGCTTGGATCAAATCCAAGAACATAGAGAAGACAGAGGAAAAGTCTGGTAAGGTCCATTATAAACAGACCACAGTTGTGAATCCAGGTCCTTGCAAACAGTGTACTTGTAAGAAGAATAAACCCCAAAAACAGGACAAAAAGAGGGGAAATCAAAGAAACTGGAATAATCAATGGGCACATAAACAAGGGGTTGATCTGAGTAAAATCAATAGACCAAAACCTTGCTTTATCTGTGGCAAATTGAATCATCTTGCAAAATTCTGTTATTTCAATCCTATGAACCAAAGAATGAATTTCCAAAGATCCATGCAAAAACCCTTTGGTTATAAGAAAATTGAAAAGAACCATGTGGCTAAGAAAAATGTTAAAACTAAAAGCCACATGAAGAAAAAGTATTCTGTTAAAGAAAGTGTCAATATGTGGATTCCTAAAAGCACTAAAACTGTTAGTACTGCTACCACAAATAGTGTTGCTGACAATGATAGTGCTGCTAGAAGTAATACTACGGCTAACAATGTTAATGCTGCTAACAAGGTTAGTACTGCTAAACCTGTTAGTACTGCTACACCTGTTAGTACTGCTAACTCTGTTAGTACTTCTAAGGTTAGTACTGCTTCCAGTATTGATTCTGCTAAACCAATCATATTGACAAAGTACTCTAATAAAGAGTGCTCTGAGTTTAAAAACCTCATTAAAAAGGAATGTAAATACTTTGATGAGAATGGCAGACCCAAGATCACTTTGGCTTGGGTCCCCAATCATACTAATTGATTTATTTAATGTGCAGGGCAACCAACAGCTCAAGGGAACGAGCATATGGCATGTTGATAGTGGTTGCTCTAGGCACATGACTGGCAACATGTCATGCCTTCAGGATTTCAAGCAAATTAATGGAGGACATGTTGCATTTGGAGACAATCTTACTGGTGGTAAGATAAGTGGAAAAGGTAATGTCACCAAAGGTAAGATGACATTTGAGGATGTCTACTATGTTGATCAATTAAAGTACAACCTGTTAAGTGTATCACAGGTTTGTGACAAACAACATAGTATATTATTTACTAATACTGAGTGTATGATTCTTGCTCCAGGGTTCAAGGTAGTTGATGAAAGCAAGATACTACTTAGAACTCCAAGGAAGGACAATGTTTACTGTCTTGATTTGGACAATGTTGATAGTGATTCATCTTTAAATTGTCTTGTTTCAAAAGCTTCTATAGATGAATCCTCCCTTTGGCACAGAAGGATGTGTCACATGAATTACAAGACTATGAACAATCTTGTTAAAAATAACCTTGTAAGAGGTTTACCTTCAAAAGTCTTTTCATGTGATGATCATTGTGTTGCTTGTCTCAAAGGCAAACAACACAAAACTTCTCATAAGACCAAAGAGTTAAATTCTGTTTCTTCTTGTCTCCAGTTATTGCATATGGATCTGTTTGGTCCTACAAATGTTATGAGTATAGGCAAGAAATCTTACTGCTTGGTTATTGTTGATGATTACTCCAGGTTTACTTGGGTATATTTTCTAAGGACTAAGGATGAAACAAGTGATCTTATCAAATCCTTTATTCTAAGAATTGAAAACCAAACTAATCAAAGAGTAAAAGTCATTAGATCAGATAATGGAACTGAATTTAAAAATCATGATTTAAACACTTTTTGTGAAGGAAAAGGTATTGAGAGACAATATAGTGCTCCTAGAACTCCTCAACAGAATGGTGTTGCTGAAAGGAGAAATAGGACACTAATAGAGGCTGCTAGATCTCTGTTGGCTGATTCAAAATTGCCAATTACATTCTGGGCTGAAGCAGTTAATACTGCTTGTTATGTCCAAAACAGAGTTCTAGTGGTCAAGCAAAAGAACAAGACCCCATATGAGCTTTTAAATCAAAGAAAACCTTTTATTGGTTTCTTCAAATCTTTTGGGTGTCCTTGTACAATTCTAAATACCAAATCTCACTTAGGTAAGTTTGATAGCAAAGCAGATGATGGATTTCTTGTTGGATACTCATCTCAGAGTAAGGCCTACAGAGTTTTTAACTCTTCTTCTAGAATAATTGAAGAAAGTGACAATGTCAAATGCAATGAGAACACACCAAATCCTGTTGGGTCTGGACCTCAATGGCTATTTGACATTGATTCACTAACTAACTCTTTTGGTTTCAGTAATGAGTATACAGGAACAGATGGTGGAGAATCAGAGATCACACAAGTTCAAGAAAGTATATCTAAATCTGTGATTTTTCCCATACCCACAGTAAATGAAGACTGTGAAAAGGAATCATATACTGAACCAAGTCAGAGTGAAGAAGACACTAGAGATGAGGAGACTCAAGAATCAGAAGTGACATCTGAAGACACTTCAGTTGAGTTGCATGACTCTAATCTAGAGGCTGGACTGAATGAAGAACCTAGTCATAACACAAGAGTTCAAAAGAATCATCCTCCACAGCTGGTAATAGGAGATATCTCTTCTCCTATGATGACTAGACATCAAAGCAGGCTTCAAGAAATGAAAGATCAACAGCATACAGTCCTTTCTTGTTTTCTATCCCAGCTTGAGCCTAAAAAGGCACATGATGCTATGAAAGAATCTAGCTGGATAGAAGCAATGCAAGAAGAACTGTTACAATTCAAGCTACAAGATGTATGGGATCTAGTAGACCTTCCTAAAGGTCACAGAGCAATTGGCACAAAGTGGATTTTCAGAAACAAGAGAGATGAAAGAGGTATTGTTATAAGAAACAAAGCAAGGCTGGTAGCTCAAGGCTACACTCAAGAAGAGGGCATAGATTATGAAGAAGTTTTTGCACCTGTAGCTAGGATAGAAGCAATCAGACTATTCCTAGCCTATGCTTCTTACATGAACTTCAAAGTCTACCAAATGGATGTAAAAAGTGCTTTTCTCTATGGGTCAATTGAAGAAGAAGTATATGTCTGTCAACCACCAGGGTTTGAAAACCCAAGCTATCCAGACAGAGTATACAAATTAAAGAAAGCACTTTATGGACTACATCAAGCCCCAAGAGCATGGTATGACACTCTGTCATCCTATCTCTTGGAAAATGACTTTGAAAGAGGAGTCATTGATAAGACTCTATTTATCAAAAGAAAGAAGAAGGATATCTTGCTGGTCCAAATATATGTTGATGACATTATTTTTGGTTCTACAAGAAACAATATGTGCAAGGAGTTTGAGGATTTAATGCATCAAAGGTTCAAAATGAGTTCCATGGGGGAACTTACTTTCTTCCTTGGACTCCAAGTTCAACAGAAGTCAGATGGCATTTTTATATGTCAATCCAAGTATGTGCAGGATATTCTAACCAAGTTTGGTTTCTCAGAATCAAAACCTGCCAGCACACCTATGGAAACACACAAGCAGATCACAGCAGATCTTGAGGGGGAGGATATGGATGTGCATCTTTATAGATCCATGATTGGCTCTCTCATGTATCTCACAGCATCAAGGCCAGATATTATGTTTCCAGTCTGTGTATGTGCAAGATTTCAAGTTAGGCCAAAGCAATCTCACTTTCAAGCTGTTAAGAGGATATTCAGATATCTCAAAGGGCAACCCAGATTGGGACTTTGGTATCCTCATAACTCACCTTTTGACCTAATAGCATACTCAGACAGTGATCTAGGTGGGGCAAACTTGGACAGAAAATCTACTTCTGGAGGATGTCAGTTTTTGGGTGCTAGACTAGTCTCATGGCAGTGCAAGAAACAAACCACCGTATCCACATCTACAACAGAGGCAGAGTACATAGCAGCTGCAAGTTGCTGTTCTCAAGTCTTATGGATTCAGAATCAAATGCTGGATTATGGGGTAACCTTTCTACATACTCCAATCTTTATTGACAACAGCAGTGCTATTAGCATTGTAAATAATCCAGTCAAGCACTCAAAGACAAAGCACATTGAAATCAGGTATCACTTTATAAGAGATTGTAATGAAAAGAAACTTATTCAAGTTATCAAAGTTCACACTGATAATCAGTTTGCTGATCTATTCACTAAAGCTTTTGATGTGAGTAGATTCACTTTCTTGGTAACAAGTGTGGGAATGATAAACTTTGAATAATCTTCTTCTCAAAAAGTGAGTTTATACCTGTATATTGTTATTCTTGGTGTTACTAATCTTCTTTTCAGGATATGCATAGCAGTACTCAGTATTTAGCAAGTTTAAAAGGAGTAAGTCTAGTTAATACTGCTTGTGGTTAATACTGCTTTCAGTTAATACTGCTAGTAGTTAATACTGCTAGTTCAGTTAATACTGCTCGTGGTTAATACTGCTCTCGATTAATACTGCTAGTTAGTTAATACTGCTAGTAGTTAATACTGCTAGTTCAGTTAATACTGCTCGTGGTTAATACTGCTCGTGGTTAATACTGCTCGCGATTAATACTGCTAGTTAGTTAATACTGCTAGTAGTTAATACTGCTAGTTCAGTTAATACTGCTCGTGGTTAATACTGCTCGCGGTTAATACTGCTAGTTAGTTAATACTGCTCTAGGTTAATACTGCTTATATTCCGAATACTATAAATACCTTTTGCCCGCCTAAAAGTTCATAACGACTCTTTGCATACTGTTCTCTTGCGCTCAAAACCTTTTCTCTCTCAAGTTCGAAGTTTTCAGGCAAGTTTTCACTAAGATCAATGGCATCCATGACATTCATCGACGAGCACAACGAGATTGCGATGCTACAAAAGCCAAAACAAGCTGAAGGTTTTCATCAGATAGTCGACTTTCTGAAGTCGAGCCACATTGCTCATGCTCTTACTGTATCACCTACAATCTACATTGAGCACCAAAGGCAGTTCTGGGCTAATGCAACCATTGTTGTGGAAAATGGTGTGCAAATGATCAAGACAAGAATCTGTGATCACTCACTTACAGTTACTGAAGAAGTCATTCGCATCAGTCTACGTCTAGACGATGCCGCTGGTATAATGTCTATCTCTAATGATGAACTGTTTTCTAATCTTACTAGAATGGGGTATGGAGGCCCATTGGGTGTTTTCAAATTCTCAAAAGCAAAATTTTCACCCCAATGGCGTTTTCTTGTTCATACCCTAATGCATTGTATCTCCAAAAAGACCACTGGATGGAGTGAGTTCAGCAGTCCAATTGCATATGCTTTGGTATGCTTGGCTACATCCAGAAGGTACAATTTCTCAAAGATGATTTTCAATGATCTTGTATCAAATATGGGAAACAAAAAGAGTTTCTTTATGTATCCCAGATTTGTTCAGGAAGTAATTAACCATGAATTGACGGATATACCTCAACCTGTTGGGGTATATGTACCTAAACCCCCAAAAGGCAAGGTTTTCTCAAATATGAGAAGATCTGCTGGGGACTCGGAAGGAGTTGACACCCCATTGTTCTCTACAATGATGGTGGTGTCCCAAAACACTGAAGGTATGGCAGCAGGGTCAAGGCCCTCATTAGACCATCCCACTGCTAGCCAAGCCCAACCTTCTCACTCAAAAACAATTCCCCAGTCCATTCTTACAAAACCAACCTCTCCAATTACCCAAACTTATCAAAGAAAACAGGTAAAGAAGGCTCCTTCCCTTCTTGTACCATCACCCACACAGCCTTTAAGCCCTCTAAGGGAGAATTCTCCCCTAGAGAATATCCAAAGGGAAACCACAAGGGTGTCTCCCAACCCAAAGGAGGTGCTCTCTGAGGAGGAGGTAGAGCATATGGGTGATGAGGCTGCCACTACTCCTGCTAACACAGAGGAGGAAAGTGGTAACATCAATAAGACCTCCCCCATGGCAACTTTGAATGAGCAATCATTTGAAGGTCCCTGGTGCCAAGAAACCACAGGGGTGGATAGTGCTTCTGCTAGGCAGAAGACTTCCACTACTAAAAGATCCAATGATCCTTCAATAGGGGGTAACACTCCTGGAGAAGGTGAGGACAGATATAACTATGATGAATTGATGGAGGCAATGGGCAACATCAACATGGATGTACTCAAACAGGGCAAAGACATAGAAGAGCTAAAACTCATAGTACGGTCACAACAGGAACAAATCATCAAGTTGAAGCAAATGGTAAGGAAACTGATTTTGCAAAAGAAGAAGAAACAATTTGTGCTCAGAAGGAGGAAACCAGAGACTGATGCTCCCAAAAAGGGGGAGATCAACATGGAAGAAGCATCAAGGGAAGGGGAGATTGATAAAGAAAGAGTTGAAGTTGAGGGGGAGAAGGAAGCAGAAACTGTTAATGTTGCTGAAACCTCACAAGCAGCAGTAACAGAGTTAACACCAACAGAAATTGAAGTAGCTGAAGTGCTAATCAAAGCTAAGAATGACACTCCCAAAGCAAAGGGAGTGGTCATAAATGAAGGGAGAGACAAGAAATCAGAAAAGAAAGACATGGCTGCAGATATAAAAAGAAAAGGGAAAGAAAAGATGATAGAATCTGATCAACCATCTAAAAAGCAAAAGATGATTGAGTCAGATGAAGCATTAGCAAAGAAAGTGCAAGAAGAGTTAGATCTAGCAGAAAAGGAACAGGTTGAAAAAGACAGAGAAATGGCCAGAGCACTAGCAAATGAGTTAAATGAAGCATTCCAGAAAGGGTTGGAAACAGAGAAAGCCAAGCAAAGAGCAATAACCTTGAGAAAGGATATGATGGCCAGATCAAGTGCAAAGAAGAGAAGACCTTCACAAACTTACCTTGCCACTCAGGAAAGAAACAAAATGATAACTTTCTTGAAAAGTGCAATTGGGGTAAAGAAAGAAATGTTTGTGAAGATGAATTTTGATCAAATCAAGGATCTATATGAGAAAGAAATGGAGAAGCTGAAGAGCAATGAAAAGGATAGAGTGGAGTTTGAAAAGAAGGCAAAGGAGAGACATGATATAGATATGAATCAACCATTCCCTGAAAGTGAAGAGGGAACTCCTATAAAAGAAATGGAAAGGGAAAAGGAACAAAAGAAGAAGGAAGCTACTCTAGTACAGGTTCAAAAGACTTTGAAAAGAACCAAGATGATGGCCAAAAGAAAGAAAGATAAGAAGTCTAGAATAGAAGAAGAACAAAATGTTGCTGAAGAAGAAGTGGCACCTGAGTCATCAAGCCAGCAAGGGTCATCAATCAAAGATGATGTAAGCTTATATATGGTAGTGATGGACAAAGTGCCTGAACCAATTTCTGCAGAACCTGTTGGAGTGAAGCCACCAGAGATCATTCACTGGGATGTTCTGAAAATGGATGGAAAAGATTACATCAGACTAAAGAGGAAGGGTGACAAGTATGAAATATTCAATACTTGGATCAAGGTTGTCAAAACATGCTCTAGATCTGATATAGAAGAGATGTTTGACATAGGAATTAAGCTGTATGCAGACCATCTGAATACTCCAGGAATGTCTCTTACAAAACTGGTGATGGAGTATTTATGCATGATGTTCAAACCTGAAGAAGTGAACCAGGTAATCAAGAGTGTGTTTAAAGAAGTCACAAGTTGGACTCTATATGAAACTAGTGGAGTATATGCAGTGACTTTGGATAGAAATCACACAGAATACTTCCTAGTGGATAGAGTATATAATCACACCAGACTGAAGGTTCATGCCATGCTAAAGAAGAAGTTGGGTTGTGCACCAAATTCAGAAATGGCCAAGTATCTCATTCAGAGAATAATCAATCAGAGTTTGGGACTGAATCCAGACTTAGCAGCGTGATCTTGGAAGTTTTGGGAGCATTAAAAAGAGCATCTGGAAGAATATCTGAAGAACTTGACTTCTTCTTCTAAAAGTCAAGTTAGGGGGAGATTGTTGGGAACTGAAGATTCTACTAAGTGTAGTTACTACTGCTAGTACAAGTGTAGTTACTACTGCCAGAACAAGTTGAAGATTAATACTGCTGAGTGTTACTACTGCTAGTGTTAATTAATACTGCTAGTCAAAGTTAGTACTGCTTGAACAAAGTTAGTACTGCTTAGCTAGTTAGTACTGCTAGTAGTTAATACTGCTTGCAGTTAATGCTGCTAGTTGAAGTTAATGCTGCTGAGCATTATTAGTGCTGCTAAAGAGATACGGATGGAAAGTACTACAGCTGGATATACTGAAGATATACTTAGAAGATATACATGGAAGATATACTGAAGATTTGTTTATTCTTTGTAATTATCTTTTTATCAGTATATGTATAGAATGTGTAGAATAGATAGAAATAACTTTTGATAATTGTTTTTCAAGAGAAAAATCGACCTCAAGGCATAGATCCTAATTCTAGAGAAGTAGAATTCGTATTGGTGAGTCTGTTCATCAATATTGAGGTTGAGAGTGTAATCTTGTAACTTTAAGCATTCAATACAAGTTTACTGTTTGATCATTATATACTGTGTTTGATTACTGTTTTATTAAATATCAAAGTGTTTTTCCGCAACTTCTTTGATATTAGTTTCTGAGTATTAATTCTTGTTAAGAATTCGATCCTGACAGTGTAAAAGCTTGTGACTTTCAATCATTCAATAAGAGTTTGCAAGTTATTCATCAGATTTACTGTTTGTTTACTGTTTCATTGAATATCAAAGTGTTATTCCGCAAACTTCTTTGATATTGTTTTCTGAGAGTTTATTCTTGTTTAGAACTAAGATCCTGACAAGTGGTATCAGAGCCTATATTCTCAGAAATCTTATTCATCATGGAAAACGCAGTTGAATCAAACAGTACCTTGGTCTCAAAGGTTCCAATGCTCAGATCCAATGAATTTGACATGTGGAAGATCAGAATCAAGCAATACATACTCCTCACTGATTATTCTATGTGGGACATCATTGAGAATGGCCCATCTGAAGCAGGAAAGATTGGTGCTGATGGAAAGAGGACACCACCAAAAACTGATGCAGAAAGAAAGACTAGACAGACAGAGATGAAAGCCTTGAGCACTTTGCTCTTGGCTATTCCCAATGAATATGAACACCAATTCTGCAATTGCACTGATGCACAGATGCTCTGGAATGCTCTAGAAAAGAGATTCTCTGGTACTAAAAGTACCAAGAGAAATCAGAAGTCCATACTGAAGCAACAGTATGAGAACTTTATGTCAACCAAGAATGAGTCCATGACTCAAACTTTTGACAGGTTCAACAAGCTAATTGGTGAACTAGCTACTGTGGGAGTACAAATTGATCAAGATGATTTAAACAGGAAGTTCCTAAGGTCCCTGGGTGATGAATGGACCATGTATACTGTCTCTTTCAGACAGAATGATCAACTGGAAGAAAAGGAACTTGATGATCTATACAATGATCTAAGAGTTTTTGAATCTGAGGTAGAGGCTAAGAGGAAGCCTTCTGGGTATGTTCACAATGCTGCACTCCTATCAGCATCAATTGATTCTACTTCCAACCCTGAATCAGTTAGTGCTGCTAATGGAGCAAATCAAGAGAAAGGCACTGAATCTGTGTTTGTAGCCTTTCTGTCCAGTCATGGAAACTCTTCTCTAATTAATGATGACTTGGAACAACTCCATCCAGATGACCTTGAAGAGATGGACATTAAATGGCAGATGGCCATGCTCTCTATGAGAGTTAAGAAGTTCATCAAGAGAACTGGGAGGAACAACTTCTCCCAAAGAAGAGAAGATGGAGCAGGATTTGACAAGTCAAAGGTGGAATGCTATAAATGCCATCAGAAGGGACACTTTGCTAGGGAATGCAGAAGTGGAGTGTCTCACAACAACAACCACCAACAAGCACAGTCTGGAAGCTTCAATAGTAACAGAAACTCTGCTCAAGCCCTAGTCTCTCAACAAGGTATGGGGTTTGATTGGAGTGATCAAGCAGAAGAGGCTATCCAAAACCAAGCTCTAATGGCAGAGGTGTCTAATCTCCCAACAGAGGTAACTTCTAATCTTTGTACTCAAAATTGCATTAACACTGTTAAAAGGTACAGGGATCACAACCAGAACATGAGTGATGACCTTAAGAGATTAGAAAAGGACATAAAAGATTATGTGAGGATTGTTAAGAGGTTTGAAGAGCAGATTAAGAGTTTTCAAGCCAATGAACTTCAACATTCTTATGACACAAACTACTGGAAGTGGGAGAAGAATGACCTAGAACTTCAACTGACCAAATCCAAAGAGGAGAGTGAAAAGTTAAGAGGAGAGCTAGCTAAAGTCAAGCTAGATGTAGAAAAGTTTTCCAATGCTTCTAAAGCAATGGATTCTTTACTACAAACCCAGATTCATGATAAACTGAGAAGAGGAATAGGGTACAATACCACACCACCACCCTACAACAACAACTACATTCCTCCTAGTTCAGACTTGTTAGAGACAAAGGATAGGAAGGACTTGCCTGAGGGAGCCACTGAGATAGATCCCTTAGATAAAGTAGTTGTTGAGGATAAAACTGAGAAAGAAACTGTTAAGAATAAGGACAGTACTGAGAGTGGTAAGATTCCTATAGAAAACCACATAATTACCAATGAGGGATATGGAAAGCATTGGGTCAAGTCCAATGAGATAGAGAAGACTGAGGGAAAGACTAAGAAGGTTCATTACAAACAGACCACTGTTGTGAATCCTATCCTTTGCAAACAGTGTGCATGCAATAAATCTGAGCCCCAAAAACATGATAAACCAAGGGGAAATCAGAGAAACTGGAATAATCAGTGGGCACAAAAACAAGGGATTGATCTGAGTAAAATCAATAGGCCAAAACCCTGTTTTATCTGTGGAAAGCTTAATCACATTGCCAAATACTGCTATTTCAATCTAATGAACCAAAGGCTGAACTTTCAGAGACCTACTCAAAAACCCTTTGGTTATAGGAAGAAAGAAAAGAACCATGTGGCTAAGAAAGTTATTAAATCTAAAAGCCACATGAAGAAAAAGAATGTGGAAGACAGTGTCAAGATCTGGATACCTAAAAGCATTAAAGCTGTTAGTACTGCTACCACAAATAGTGCTGCTGACAGTGATAGTGCTGCTAGAAGCAATACTACTACTACCAATGTTAGTGCTGCTAACATTGTTAGTACTTTTGCAAATGTTAATACTGCCAAACCTGTTAGTACTGCTAACTCTGTTAGTACTTCTAAAGATAGTGCTGCTTCTAGTTTTCGTGCTGCTAGACCAATAATCTTGACAAAGTACTCAAATACTAAGTGTTCTGTTTTTAAAAACCTCATCAAAAAGGAATGTAAGTATTTTGATGAGAAAGGGAGACCCAAGACCACTTTGGCTTGGGTCCCAAATCAATACTAATTGTCCAATCTTATGTGCAGGGCAACCAATAGCTCAAGGGGAAGAGCATCTGGCATGTTGATAGTGGTTGATCTAGGCACATGACAAGGAACATGTCTTGCCTCAAGAACTTCAAGAAGATTGATGGTGGACATGTTGCTTTTGGGAATACTCCAGATGGAGGTAAAATCAGTGGTAAAGGTGATGTGACCAAAGGTAAAATGACCTTTGAAGATGTATTCTATGTTGAACAGTTAAGGTACAACCTGTTAAGTGTATCACAGGTTTGTGACAAACAACATAGTATATTGTTTACAGACTCTGAATGCATTATCCTTGCTCCTGGATTCAAGGTAGTTGATGAAAAGATGATACTACTAAGAACTCCCAGAAAGGATAATGTTTATTGCTTAGATATGGAAAGTGTTTCATCTGATTCATCCCTAAATTGTCTTGTTTCAAAAGCTTCTCTGGATGAATCATCACTTTGGCACAGAAGGATGTGTCACATGAACTTTAATACAATAAATAAACTTGTTAAAAACAACCTTGTAAGAGGTTTGCCTTCTAAAGTCTATTCATGTGATGATCATTGTGTTGCTTGTCTCAAAGGTAAACAACACAAAACTTCTCATAAGTCCAAAGAGGTGAACACAATCTCTAATTCTCTTCATTTATTGCATATGGATCTGTTTGGCCCTACAAATGTGATGAGTATAGGTAAGAAATCATACTGCCTAGTTATTGTGGATGATTACTCTAGATTTACTTGGGTATATTTTCTAAGGACTAAGGATGAGACAAGTGGACTGATCAAATCCTTTATTCTAAGAATTGAAAACCAAACTAATCAAAAAGTAAAAGTCATTAGGTCAGACAATGGTACTGAATTTAAAAATATTGACCTAAACACCTTTTGTGAAGAAAAAGGAATTGAGAGATAATACAGTGCACCTAGGACTCCACAACAAAATGGTGTTGCTGAGAGAAGGAATAGGACACTGATTAAGGCTGCTAGATCTTTGTTAGCTGATTCTAAACTGCCAATAACTTTTTGGGCAGAAGCAGTTAATACTGCTTGCTATGTCCAAAACAGAGTACTAGTAGTCAAGCCTAAAAACAAGACACCTTATGAGCTTTTAAATAAAAGAAAACCCTTTATTGGATTTTTCAAACCTTTTGGGTGTCCTTGTACAATTCTCAATACCAAATCTCACTTAGGAAAGTTTGATAGCAAGGCAGATGATGGTTTTCTTGTTGGTTACTCATCTCAGAGTAAGGCTTACAGAGTTTTTAATACTTCTTCTAGAATAATTGAGGAAAGTGACAATGTCAAATGCAATAAGAACACACCAAATCCTATTGGGTCTGGTCCTCAATGGTTGTTTGATATTGATTCACTAACTAACTCTTTTGGTTTCAGTAGTGACAATTATGCAGGTTCAGGAAGTGGTGGATCAGGGGATACACAAGTTCAAGACATTATACCACAGTCTGTGATCTTTCCTATGCCTATAAAAGAACCTGTTGAATTCTGTGTAAAAGAAACTTTATCTGAACCAAGTCAGAGTGAAGAAGAAAGAAGAGATGAGGAGAATCAAGTGAATGAAGTACAAGAAGTAGCTGATGAGATCCCCTCAGCTGACTTAAATGATTCCAATCTAGAGGTGGGAATCCATGAAGAACCTAGTCATCAGACTAGAACTCAAAAGAATCATCCTCCAAAGCTGGGAATAGGAGACATCTCTTCTCCTATCATTACAAGGAATCAAAGCAGACTTCAAGAGCTGCAGGATCAACAGCACACAGTACTCTCCTGCTTTCTATCCCAGATTGAGCCTAAGAAGGCCTGTGATGCAATGAAAGATTCAAGTTGGATATAAGCCATGCAAGAAGAGTTACTTCAATTCAAACTACAGGATGTTTGGGACTTGGTGGACCTTCCAAAAGGTCATAGAGCTATTGGCACCAAGTGGATCTTCAGGAACAAAAAGGATGAGAGAGGAATTGCGATCAGGAACAAAGCAAGGCTTGTGGCACAAGGGTACACTCAAGAAGAGGGCATAGATTATGATGAAGTGTTTGCTCCTGTGGCAAGGGTAGAGGCAATTAGGCTGTTCCTAGCATATGCCTCATACATGATGTTCAAGGTCTATCAAATGGATGTAAAGAGTGCCTTTCTATATGGTACAATTGATGAAGAAGTATATGTCTGTCAGCCACCTGGTTTTGAAAATCCTACATATCCTGACAGAGTATACAAGCTGAAGAAAGCACTATATGGTCTACATCAAGCCCCAAGAGCATGGTATGACACTCTGTCTACCTATCTCTTGGAAAATGGGTTTGAAAGGGGCATAATTGACAAGACCCTTTTCATTAAAAGAAGTAAGAAGGACATCCTACTAGTTCATATCTATGTGGATGATATCATCTTTGGATCCACAAAAGATCAGATGTGTAGAGACTTTGAAGAGTTGATGCACAACAACTTTAAAATGAGTTCAATGGGTGAACTTACCTTCTTCCTTGGACTTCAGGTGAAACAGCAGTCAGATGGGATCTTTATCAGTCAATCAAAGTATGTGCAAGACATCTTAGAGAAATATGGTTTAAAAGACTCAAAGCCAGCAAGCACACCAATGGAAACTCACAAACAGATCACTGCTGATCTTGAGGGGGAGGATGTTGATGTCCATCTATACAGATCAATGATTGGATCTCTCATGTATCTCACAGCCTCAAGACCAGACATCATGTTTCCAGTATGTGTATGTGCCAGATTCCAAGTCAAGCCAAAACAATCACATCTTCAAGTTGTGAAGAGGATTTTCAGATACTTAAGAGGGCAACCTAGATTAGGTCTTTGGTATCCATATGAATCTTCATTTGACTTGATTGCTTATTCAGATAGTGACTTGGGTGGTGCTAACATGGACAGAAAGTCTACTTCAGGGGGATGTCAACTTTTGGGTGCAAGACTAGTATCTTGGCAGTGTAAGAAACAAACCACAATGTCCTTATCAACAACAGAAGCTGCGTATATTGCTGCTGCAAGTTGCTGCTCTCAGGTTCTATGGATTCAAAATCAGATGCTGGACTATGGGGTAACATTTCTTCACACTCCAATCTTTATTGACAATAGCAGTGCTATAAGCATTGTTAACAATCCACTCAAGCACTCCAAAACAAAGCACATTGAGATCAAATATCACTTTATCAGAGATTGCAATGAAAAGAAGCTCATTCAAGTTGCTAAAGTTCATACTGACAACCGGTTTGCAGATCTATTCACTAAAGCTTTTGATGTGGGTAGATTCACTTTCTTGGTCTCAAGTGTGGGCATGATCAACTCTGAATGAGCTCATGTTTTTAAAAAGTGTTCCTATACCTGCTATTTTGGTTATTTGTGTGCTGCTAATCATCTTTCACAGAAAGTTATTGCCTTGATCAGACCTCCATAAGCTTCAAAAAGAGTAAGTATAGTTAATACTGCCAGTGCAGTTTTAATACTGCCAGTGCACGGTTAATACTGCTAGTGGTTAATACTGCTCTCAGTTAATACTGCTAGTTAGTTAATACTGCTAGTTAGTTAATACTGCTAGTGGTTAATACTGCTCTCAGTTAATACTGCTAGTTAGTTAATACTGCTAGTGGTTAATACTGCTCTCAGTTAATACTGCTAGTTAGTTAATACTGCTCTAGGTTAATGCTGCTTATGTCCCATACACTATAAATACCCTTTGCCTGCCTAAAAGATCATAACGACTCTTTGAATACTGTTCACTTTCTCTCTAACCCTTTTCTCTCAAGAATCAAGTGTTTCAGGCAAGAATACTCCAGTTCAATGGCATCCATGGCATTCATTGACGAGCACAATGAAATCGTGATGCTACAAAAGCCAAAGCAAGCTGCAGGCTTTCATCAGATAGTGGATTTTCTGAAGTCTAGCCATCTCGCCCATGCTCTAACTGTGTCACCTGTTATCTACATTGAACACCAAAGGCAATTCTGGGCGAATGCCACCATAGTCACAGAGAATGGTGTGCAGTTTCTGAAAACAAGGGTGTGTGACAAACCCTTGTATGTCTCTGAAGAGGTGATACGCATCTGTCTACGTCTAGACGATGCTGAAGGTATTACTTCTCTTCCTAATGAGGAGTTGTTCTCCAATTTATCAAGAATGGGGTATGGAGGCCAATTGGGTGGTTTTAAATTCTCAAAAGCTAAATTTTATACCCAATGGCGTTTTCTTGTTCATACCTTAATGCATTGTATCTCTAAAAAGACTACTGGATGGAGTGAGTTTAGCAATACCATTGCTTATGCTTTGGTCTGCCTGGCCACTGGCAGAAAGTATAATTTTTCTAAAATGATTTTCAGTGATCTTGTCTCAAACCTGGGAAGTAAAAAGAGTTTTTATATGTACCCCAGGTTTGTACAAGAAGTTATAACCCACGAATTGACGGATATGCCTCACTTTGATGAGGTATATGTACCAAAAATTCCCAAAGGTAAGGTCTTTTCAAACATGAAGAGATCCCCTTTGGACTCGGAAGGAGTTGACACCCCATTGTTCTCTACAATGATGGTGGTGTCCCACACTGAAGAAGGTATGGCAGCAGGGTCAAGGCCCTCATTAGACCATCCCACTGCTAGCCAATCCCAACCTTCCCATTCTATATCAATCCCCCAGTCTCTACTTCAAAAGCCAACCTCTCCAATTACCCAAACTTATATCAGGAAAAAGGTAAAGAAGGCTCCTTCCCTTTTTGTACCATCACCAACAGAGCCTTTAAGCCCTCTAAGGGAGAATTATCCTTTAGAGAATATCTACAGGGAAACCACAGGGGTGTCTCCCAACCCCAAGGAGGTGCTCACTGAGGAGATGGTTGAGCATATGGGTGCTAAGGCTGCCACTACTCCTGCTAGCACAGAGGAGGTTAGTGGTAACATAAATAAGACCTTCCCCATGGCAACTTTGGGTGAGCAATCATCCAAAGGTCCCAGGTGCCAAGAAACCACGGGGGTAGCAGGTGCTTCTGCTAGGCAGAAGACCTCTACTACAAAAATGGGAAACATCAACATGGATGTGATCAAACAGGGCAAAGATATAGAGGAGCTGAAAATGATAGTTCTGTCACAACAAGAACAAATTGTCAACCTGAAGCAAATGGTGAAGAAATTGATTCTGCAAAAGAAGAAGATACAATTTGTACTAAGAAGGAGGAAACCAGTGACTGATGCTCCAAAAAGGGGGAGTCAGAAGCTGATGTCAGTATGGAAGATGCCAAAGCTAAGGGGGAGCAAGAGAAAGTTGAGTTTGAGGGGGAGCAAGAAACTGCAGAAAATGTTGTACAAGAAGCAGAAATAGAATCTCAAGCAGCAGCAGTAACAGAATCAATAGCAGCAGAAACAGTTAATGCTGCTCAAGCAAATAAAGCAGCAGAAACTGTTAATGCTGCTGAACTGGATGAAGCAGCAGAAATGGTGAAAGAAGTGTTAAGTGATCTTCAGAGCAGAAATTTGGAAGAACTTGAGACAGCTGAAGCATTAATCAAAGCCAAGCATGATACTCCCAAGGTCACTTCAAAGGCCAAAGGAGTTGTCATCAAAGACAATGTTGAAGCTGTCAAGAAAGTTAGTATTCAGAAAGTGATGAGTAAAGAGAAAGGCAAAGCAAAGCTAGTGGAATCTGATCAACCAATGAAAAAGCAAAAGTTGATTGAGTCAGATGAAGCTCTGGCTAGAAAGATACAAGCTGAACTTGAAGAAGCAGAAAATGTGCAAGTAGAAAAAGATAGAGAGATAGCAAAAGCTATGGCTGCAGAACTCAATAAAGCTTATCAACAAAGTCTTGCAACAAAACTAGCCAAGAAGAAAGCCACATCTCTAAGGAAGCCTGGAAAGATCAAAATGGCTGCAAAGAGAAGACAACCTTCAAAGACATACCTTGGTGCTCAAGAGAGAAAGAAAATGATTACTTTCCTCAAGGGTGCTGTAGGTGTCAAAGTGGAAATGTTCTCAAAGATGTCTTTTGAGAAAATCAAAGGGCTGTATGATGCAGAGATGACAAAGTTTCAAGGAAATGAAACTGCCAGGGTGGAGATGGAGAAGAGAATGAAAGAAAGCAATGATTTCATAGAAAAACCTTTTCCAGATGAGCAAGAAACTCCAAAGAAGGAAGCTACTATTGGTGAAAGTCTAAGGACTTTAAAAAGGACAAAGATGATGGCAAGGAGAAAGATAACCAAGAAGCCTAGAATAGCTGAAGGAGAGGCTGAGAAGGTTGCTGAAGAAGAAGGGGCACCTGAGTCATCTGAAAAGAAAGAGCCTTCAAGCACTGATGATGTAAATATGTATATGATAGTGATGGACAAAGTGCCTGAACCAATTTCAGCTGAACCTGTTGGTGTAAAGCCTCCTGAGGTTATTCTCTGGATACATTGACAGTGGATGGTAAGGAATACATAAGGCTGAAGAGGAAGGATGAAAAGTATGAGGTATTCAATACCTGGGCAAAGATTGTTAGAACATGCTCTAGGTCTGATATAGAAGAAATGTTTGAAATAGGGATGAAGTTGTATGCAGATCAGTTAAAAGCTCCAGGGATTTCAATTACAAAACTGGTGATGGAGTATCTGTGTATGATGTTCAAACTTGATGAAGTAGAAGGAGTGATAAGGAATGTGTTTCAAACTGTCAACAATTGGACTCTATATGAAACTAGTGGAGTATATGCAGTGACTTTAGACATAAATCACATAGAATACTTCCTAGTGGATAGAGTATACAACCATAGCAGACTGAAGCTTCATGCAATGTTGAAGAAGAAGCTTGGATGTGTTGAAAACTCAGAAATGGCAAAGTATCTGATTCAGAGAATGATCAATCAAAGTTTGGGGCTAAATGTTGATACAGGGATCTGAAGAATGGTATTTTGGGAGCATCTGAAGAACTTGACTTCTCTTCCTAAAAGTCAAGTTAGGGGGAGATTGTTGGGAATTACAGATTTGCTTAAGTATAGTTAATGCTGCTAGTACAACCTGGATACTACTTCTGAGATTACTACTTCTGAGGTTAATGCTGCAAGTTGATGTTAATGCTGCTGATACAAGTTCGTACTGCTAGAACAAAGTTAATACTGCTGAGAATAATTAGTACTGCTGAACTTAATACTGCTCAGAGTATTAATACTTCTGAAGAATTAATGTTGCTTATAAGATGAAGATCAGTATGGAAAGGATGACAGCTGGATTGAAGATATTCATGGAAGCTTGGAGATAATGATGGAAGATGATATTGAAGATCTTTTATTATTTTGTAATTATTGTTTATCTTCAGTATATATAGAATTAGTTAGAATTGTTTAAAATAACTTTAGAATTCTGAATTTTAGCTTTCATAGAGAGAATCAACCTCAAGGTTAGATCCCTAATTCTAGAGAAGTAGAATTCGTATTGGTGAGTCTGTTCATCAATATTGAGGTTGTGTGTAAAAGCTTGTGACTTTCAATCATTCAATAAGAGTTTGCAAGTTATTCATCAGATTTACTGTTTGTTTACTGTTTCATTGAATATCAAAGTGTTATTCCGCAAACTTCTTTGATATTGTTTTCTGAGAGTTTATTCTTGTTTAGAACTAAGATCCTGACAAAAAACTTCCAGCAATCTATTCAGTGTGCTCGCATGCGAACTTTGATTAGCTTCAAGAAAATGCAATTCTGAAAATATAATAGAGAACTTTGCATGTACTCACACTAAGCCATCAAGAATTAAGACTTTCACAAATTTACAGGTTTATCACAACTCAGAAATATCACTAAGTATCATGAGATGTGTGCTCATTGGCATCTTTTAGCATTGTGCACATTGACATCTTCACATGAGTGTGCTCTTTGGAATCTTTTAAGCTTGTGCACTTTGGCATCTTTTAATCAAAAAGTTTGGTAAGTAAAGAACATGTCGTAAACGTAACTTTCTATCTGACCCTATTGCAGGATTTGGGTCAGCCACTCCCAGACCAGTTGGCCTTAGGGGACTAGATGTCAAGCACCCCTTGGAACTTACTTTCCCAGATCAGAAAGGCTACATCGACACATCCTAAATCCATTCATACCAGTAGAACATGACTTTCGATCTGGTTCTATAGAAGGATTTGGGTTCGATCACTCCCAGACCAATTGACCTTAGGGGACCAGATGACAAGCATCCCACAGAACTTACTTTCCCAAACCAGAAAGGTCACAGGTACAAACTTTTTAAACTTAGAGATATCTGAATTTTATATATATCATTCATCTCAATCACTCAGTTTTACATCTAAGTGCTTAGCCCATATTTTCATTACAATCTATAATACTGACTTTTTAGGTTTTCTAAGCATTGTAAACTATAAATATTCTGAATAACACAACTTTAAAACAATATCAAAAGTTTCAAACATGTTGCTGACCTTTCGACGTTTGTTAGACTTGAAAGTTGAACATATAAAAACTTTAATATAAACAAAGCAACTTGAAAATTTATCCTAGACACACATTAAAACAACCGAAGTTCATCTAACGCAAATTTTACTGTCATAAAATAGCTCATGACGAAAATCGGCTCAATTCAACAATGATATCTTTAGATTTGCAATAAGACATCCTATTACATAACTGAGATAATAATGAAATAATTCCAAGAATCTATTCGGGAGTCTTCTATCGTGGACGCTGCTCAAACCTTCTCTTTCCCTTTGCCGGAACCCCCAGCCCCTAGCTTACCTGAAAAGTTTTTGTATTTTAAAAGAGCGAGGGTTAGACCAAAGGTCTAGTGAGATTCCCCCAAAATAAGAACTATCACATTTAACAAATATTAGTATAAGTAAACTCCTTCGGTTAAAAACATAACAACACATAAAGCTCGCTTCCGGCACACACTACCGTTACAAAAGTTACGGCGTGTCTGTCTCATACTGCCTTAGATGGGACACACCCATATAGTATAAACGGGACACACACCCCGGTATGAGTACAGGCGGGCCACACCCCCCATCATTAGCCTCTCTTAACAATGTATGCATACATTTAATATTCAAGGAAACTTAAACCGCATGAAAGAGACTCACATAACGAAAGCTTGCATAAATAAGGATACTTCTAAAAATAACTTTCCCATATCTTAAATAGTTAAAAACAATATAATCATTTACTTAAAATTCAATGCGCATAAAACAACTTCGTATACTTGCAAGATTTTAAGTTTAGAAAACTCACCTTCGGTGCTTGCTCACAATCCGACTCTACGAAACTCAACCTACGCCAAAACGATAACTCGATAAGAATAACTGTCTAGACATTAAAATTCTGTCATACTCAACCCACGACCTAAAGGCAATCTGGGTTACCCTACATTCTGGAATCTGCCCGACCGAATCCCCCCCCGGTCCCCTTCTCCCCGACCGGGGTCACTCACCGACCGGGACCTTTGGCCGACCGGTATCACTCACCGACCGGGGCCTTTGGCCGACCGGTATCACCAACGACCGGGGCCTTTAGCCGACCGGTATCACCAACGACCGGTATCTTTTGGTCGACCGGTACTATCGAACGACCTCCCTTTCGACCGAGGTCTTCGACCGAAGTCGTCGACCGGGGCGATACTGGGTTTTCGAACACCCTGAACTCAATCACAGACCCTAATTTTGTTACTAATCAGATTCTAATCGCAATAACTCGATCAATTACATTTTCCTTAACCCAAAACAATCATTTACAGCATTACCAATCCAATCCTTAATCGACATTCAATAGATTAGAACATGAACTTCCTACTCCATTAATCAAACTTTAACCCCCAAAAACTAAACTGAATAAGCATTACAAATTTGTGTGGAGGTTGGTTAAGAGTATTACCTTGCGATGATTCAATGCTCAAACCTCCCAAAATCTTCTTCTCTAATTCGCCTCTTCTCGCCTTCTTCTTTGCTTCTCTCGGCCGCAAACAATAACAGGCCCAAAACCCTAGACTAAATTCTTTAAGGCAACCATTTACACTTAGCCCCCTTCCTTAGAAAACTTTTAACAAAATTTCCACCCAACTTATACTTATTTATTTTGAACTGGTTATTACAATATCCTCCCCTCAAAAGAATTCCGTCCCCGGAATTCCATTTTTGAAAAGATGTGGATATTGTGACTTCATGTCCGCCTCCACTTCCCAAGTTGATTCCTGCCCTTTATGGAACCTCCACTGCACTATTACCAGCCTGGTTTCTTTATTTCTTAACTTCCTTACCTTAGAATCTATAATTTCCACCAGTTCTTCGACGTAAGATAATTTTTCATCCACTTGAATGTCCTCTAACGGTACAACTACATCGGTCTCTGCCAAACATTTCTTCAAATTTAACACATGGAACGTGGGGTGTACTTCTCGCAACTCCCCAGGCAATTCAAGTTTGTAAGTTACCTCTACTACACGTTCTAAAATGACAAACGGTACGACAAACCTCGGACGAAGCTTACCTTTCTTTCCGAATCGGACTACCCCTTTCCAAAGCGAAACTTTCAACATAACTCTATCTCCTACTTGAAATTCGATAGGCTTTCTCCGTTTATTCGCGTACATCCGTTGTCGATCCTGAGCCATCTTTAATCTCTCTCGAATGCGGTTCACCTTTTCTGCCACTTGTACTATCTCGGGACCTGTCAGCTGACGTTCACCCACTTCATTCCAGCACAACGGTGTTCTACATTTCCGACCGTACAACGCCTCAAACGGTGCTGCTTGAATGCTCGCGTGATAACTGTTATTATTAGAGAACTCTATTAACGGCAAATGAACTTCCCAAGAACCCCTGAAATCAATCTCACAAGCTCGGAGCTTGTCTTCGAGCGTTTGAATGGTTCTTTCACTTTGACCGTCAGTTTGCGGGTGATAAGCTGTACTCAACTTAAGTTGCGATCCCAACTCTCTTTGCAAACTTCTCCAAAAGGATGACGTAAAATGAGCGTCTCTGTCCGACACTATTGATGACGGTACTCCATGCCTGGTTACTATCTCGTCTATGTACAACCGAGCCAGTTTCTCTAGCGGGTACGTCTCCTTGATCGGTAGGAAGTGAGCCGACTTTGTGAGTCGATCCATTATCACCTAAATGGCATCATGCCCCTTATGTGATCGCGGTAATCCGGTGATAAAATCCATCGTGATCTCGTCCCACTTCCAGACCAGAATTTCCAATGGTTGAAGCTCCCCGTATGGTCTCTGGTGTTCTGCCTTAACTTTCAAACACGTCAGGCATCGCTCGACGAAGTGAGCAATATCCTTCTTTAAACCCGGCCACCAATAGCCTTGCTTCAGATCTCGGTACATTTTGTTGGTTCCCGGATGCACAGAGTAACGTGACTTATGCGCTTCTTCCAACACCCTCCTTCGGAGTTCTCCCACCTTTGGGATCCAAACTCTATTCTTGAAGCACTTCACCCCGCGACTATCATCGGTTAACAAATTAATAACACCCACAATTCTCTCACTCTTCCAGTTTCCCTCCAAAATAGCTTCCTTCTGGTATCCCTTGATTTCTTCCAAGAAGTTGGAAACAACTTCGGATCGATAAGCCACCACCTTTGTGGCTTATCCACGTTCCTTACGACTTAGAGCATCCGTCACCACATTGGCCTTGTCCGGATGGTACAGGATCTCACAGTCGTAATCGCTCAGCAACTCCATCCACCTACGCTGCCTCATATTGAGTTCTTTCTGATTGAAGAGATGCTGCAGACTCTTGTGATCCGTGTAAATCTGACACTTGATCCCGTATAGGTAGTGTCTTCAAATCTTCAGAGCGAAGACTACCGCTGCCAATTCCAAATCATGCGTTGGATAATTCTTTTCGTGCTCTTTCAACTGACGAGATGCATACGCGATCACCTTGCCTTCTTGCATTAACACGCACCCCAGACCCAACTTTGAAGCATCGCTATAGATTACGAATCCTTCAGTTCCATTGGGTAGGGACAAGATAGGCGCACTACTCAGACTCTCTTTCCCGTGTCGGGATATTACTTCATCGATGTACAACTTCGCCAATTTATCCATTGGTAAGGTCTCCCGCATGGCCAAGAAATGAGCGCTTTTGGTCAAGCGGTCTACTATAACCCAAATGGTGTCGTGACCTTTCAAGGTCCTTGGCAGCTTTGTCACGAAATCCATCGTGATGTGTTCCCATTTCCATTCCGGAATTTCCAAGGATTGCAAACTTCCGTAAGGTCTTTGGTGTTCAGCCTTCACTTGCAAGCAAATTACACACTGCTCCACATAGTGCGCCACATCAAGCTTCATGATTGGCCACCAATAATGCAATTTCAAATCTCGATACATTTTCGTGCTTCTCGGGTGAATAGAGTATTTTGACTTGTGGGCATCCTCGAGAAGAAGTTCTCTATTACCCCCAACCTTAGGCACCCAAATTCGCCCATTGAAAAGCTTCACCCCTCGACTATCTTCGGTCAACAAAAGGTGTTGTTTTGCCATGACTTCTCCTTTGAGATTTTCTTCTAGCAAGGCTTCGACTTGCGATTCCTTGATTCTGTCAATGAGTGTTGAAGTTATTTCAATCCGTACAAAGGTAGCACGTGGATTTCCTCCACAGACTTTCCGACTCAAGGCGTCGGCAACAACGTTTGCCTTACCCGGATGGTAGAGCAACTCGCAGTCATAATCCTTCAACAACTCCAACCATCTCCGCTGCCTCATGTTTAGCTCTTTCTGATCAAAGATATGATTCAAACTCTTGTGATCGGTGTAAAGAGTGCATTTCGTACCGTAAAGGTAGTGTCGCCACAATTTCAGTGCAAACACCACTGCTGCCAATTCCAAGTCATGAGTAGGGTAGTTGACTTCGTGCACTTTAAGTTGTCTTGATGCGTAAGCGATAACCTTCCCTCTTTGCATCAGGACACAACCCAAACCCACCTATGACGCATCGCTGTACACCACAAAATCTTTCGTTCCGTCGGGTAAGGATAGGATAGGAGCTTCGCAAAGCTTCTTTTGTAAGGTGCGGAACGCCTCTTCTTGCCTCTCGGTCCACACAAATTTCACGTTCTTTCGGGTCAAGGCCGTCAGTGACGAGGCTATCTTCGAGAAGTCTTGTATGAATCTACGGTAGTACCCTGCCAAGCCTAGGAAACTTCGGATCTCAGAGGGACTCTTGGGAGGTTCCCAATTCGTCATCGCCTCAATCTTTGCGGGATCCACTTTTACTCCTTCCTTTGAAACCACATGCCCCAAAAACCGTACCTCTGGGAGCCAAAAGTCGCACTTTGAAAACTTTGCGTAAATCCTTTCTCGCCTTAACACATCCAACACTTCACGGAGATGTTGCTCATGCTCTTCTTCATTCTTGGAGTAAACTAGGATGTCTTCGATGAACACGATTACCGACTTGTCAAGGAACGGTCGGCACACTCGGTTCATCAAGTCCATAAATATTGTCGGTTCGTTGGTTAGGCCGAATGGCATCACCAGAAACTCGTAGTGTCCATAGCGTGATCTAAATGTCGTCTTTGGGATGTCGTTCGTTGCTACTTTCACTTGGTGATACCCCGATCGATGGTCGATCTTTGAGAAACAACCTGCTCCCTGAAGTTGATCGAACAGATCATCGATTCTCGGAAGCGGATACATGTTCTTCACCGTCACTTTGTTCAGTTCTCTGTAGTCTATACACATTCTCATTGCACCGTCCTTCTTTTTGACGAACAGGATCGGAGCTCCCCAAGGTGACGAGCTCGGTTGAATGAAACCTTTCTCAAGAAGGTCTTGGAGTTGAGCCATCATTTCTTGCATTTCGGTAGGAGCCAAACGATAAGGAGCTCGAGTAATTGGAGCCGCTCCAGGAATGAGGTCAATACGGAAGTCCACTACACGATCGGGTGGCAAACCAGGAAAGTCTTCCGGAAACACATCGGGAAACTCGCGCACCACCCTAACATCTTCTAGTTTCCGTTGTTCGACTTTGGTATCGATAGCATAAGCCAGGAAAGATGAACATCCTTTCGCCAAACACTTCCTAGCTTTGATCACTGAAATATTCGCCACATCGCCTTTCCTTCTTTCGCCGTAGATTATTGTCGCTTCTCCATTTGCCACGGGTAAACGAATCAGTTTCTTGGAACATACAATTTCGGCTTGGTTCTTTGATAACCAATCCATACCCACAACCACATTGAACCCGCCATCTTGCATAGGCAATAAGTTAATGGGAAATTTCTTTCCTTCAAGCTCTAAGATGCAATCTCTAATGATATAATGGATTAAAATTTGATCTCCATTTTCTATTTCTACAACAATAGCATTCTCTAGCATACTCTTAGACATAGCAAGCCTTTGACAGAACAAATCGGATACAAACGAGTAGCTAGCACCAAAATCCAATAACACACGTGTAGGTACATAATTTAGAAAGAACGTACCCGACACCACATCGGTCGATGCCTTAGCTTCCTCTGATGACATCTGAAAAGCCCTTTCGGTCGACCGTGGGGGTTCCATCTTCTTCCCGCCATAACCTCCGGTCTTGAGCTTCGGGCATTCCGCCTTTACATGCCCCGTTTACTTACATTCGAAACATATTTGCCCCTTAAGAGGGCAATCTCGAAACGTGTGACCCGTCTTTCCGCACTTGTAGCACATTCTGGGAACAAAGTTGCATGGGCCGAAATGCTTGCTTCGGCACTTGGAGCACCACTTGGCATCACGTCTAGGATCGGCTCCTCGCTGAGCGTTGCTGTTGGCATAAAAAGGTTTCTTTTAGGGCATTGAGCTTCCCTCCCATTTCCTCTTCTCGACTTGGCGACCACTTTGATCCCTGCCGAGAATGTAAGCATCCTCCATGAGTTGAGCTTCTTCCATTGCCTCCCGAAGGGTGGAGGTCTTTGTTACACGCACCATCGACATCATGTCCGATGGGAGGCCCTTGATGTAAGCCTTGATCTTATCTTTCTCTGTCGGGACCAAGCGTCCCACAAAACCCAGCTTGTCCATGAAGAGACGGTTGTACTCCCTCGCCGACATACCACCTTTCTTTAAGTTCTGAAATTCCTCCATGATTCGGTCCAACGACCTCTCTTTACAGTACTCCTCTAGCAGTTTTTCTTTGAAGGTAGACCAAGACAGTTGATCCAGAATAGTCGGCTCAAGTGAAGCAAAGTACACATCCCACCAAGTAAGAGCCATACCCCGCAACATTCGGGAACCAAAGATAACCCTTTGCTTCTCCCCACATTCACTCGAGCGAAAATCTTGCTCCATTTCTCGAACCCAGCTCATACAATCCAGAGGATTGTCCGAGCCCTTAAATTCTGGCGGTCGGCAACACAGAAAAGCTTTGAACGTGCAAGTCCGCGTTGCTCACCCGACACCCAGGGCTGCGGTCACCTCAGGGGAAATTACAGGTCCAACACCCCCAGATCCCGCAACAACCACATTCTCGTCAACCGTTTCATGCCTACGGATGTTGGCGTCTCGGTCCTCAAGGAGTTTCAAGAACACCTCTTGTTGTTGCGCCATGGCCCTGTTCATGGCCAACATCATACGGTCTATCATTCTCGTCTCTGCCGTCACTTCCTCAATAATAGGCTCTGCAGCCTCCAAATTGCGTCGAGGAATGTGCTCGGGTCCTCCACCCAGCACATTATCCACACGCGCGGTTTCCCCCACTACAGTCACCAGCGGATGGTCGGCCGAAGATCTTTTGGCCTCCTGACCTTCCGGACGATTCCTGGTATTAACCATTGTTCTGCTGGACGCAATCATGCAAAAGAACGGGATAAGGATTATGGAAAACACAAAGAACGTACTACCACACTTATCAATTATTATAACAACAGTAATTTAAGTATGCCCACGTAAAACATTTTCATAATAACGTTAGCTAAGTGAAATTATGAACACATAATACGTAAGAGTTCTTATTACCATTGTTACAACTTTCAATTTGTGCAAGTTTCCGTTGACCCTAAGACCATCCTATCTTAGAAGGTATACCCCATGTCACGAGTCATAGCTTAATAGTCTCGGCTTAAGTCTAGGCGTCTTACAGCCATACCTAGTTCACTTAAACCAAGGCTCTGATACCAACTTGTAACACCCTAAAAATTAGCGGAAAATAAAATTCGAAATTCTGCAATAGACTAAACTTGCGGAATAAAGTATTACAATCCCAACATACAAAATCATCCCAAACGGAGTATAGGTTAGACATAAACATGGTCAATAAATGAAGCATAAGACGACAACCTACTAATCTACAATTTATTAACTAGATTAGGGTCGGGTGTCGCTATCCTTCCAAAATGCGTATCTTCAAAACTCACTGTACGATGGTCACTAGTTATCCTCAAAAAGACCACTCACGACCCCAAGGTCGTTCCCTCAGTCCCGGCGTGCCCCACTGTTAAGATGACCTGCCAACATGACAACCAAGAGCAAGTGTTAGGCTAAAGCCTAGTGAGAACAAGCCAATTAAAAGGGATTACTAAACCCAATCGATGTCACGCGGTGAGTATAGCCATGAGCTAAGTCAAGGAACCAAATAAACCATTAGTGATTAAACATGGTACAAATAACACCAAATCACATAACGAGCTCAACCCCTCTAGATCTATTGCTCAAAACATTAAGTCAACCCCTCTGGATCTATTCTTGAGAGTTCCAAAACAGGGGAACTCAAGCACAATATAGAATTACACCTTACTGCACCATGAGACGCTGTCCGACCGTATAGGCCCACACCTTATTATCATGGCAACCCGATGCCTATTCCGTGCCAAAAATGTGAACCAAATGCCCAAAACGGGGACATAGGAACATCGTGCCTATGGATCCATTGCACAAGACTCAAAGCCAAAGCATGTCATTTCATAACATACTCATATTAAATCAAGTATATAGGCAATTCATATGAGCAATGGTTCAATTCAATAAATCTTGATTCTTGTAAATGATGTTGTAAATGATGGGATTTAGAAAACGTTACCCAACAACAATATGCCATATTAAAATCGTGATTTTCCACATTTAAACAAATATATTTATCACATAGCTTTCGTAATACAAACGGATTTAGCTTAAAGGACTCACCTCAGATTTCTTCCTGTTTAAAGTCCGCTTTCTACGATTGCTACCTACGACAGCACCGATATATCGGTAAGCCAAAACATAGATAACTCACTAACTTACTAACTTGAATACAAAACACAACACACTGCACACTCCGGTCGAGACTGCCCCGGGCGACATACCCTACCGGTCGACACAACTACCGGTCGACACAACGTACCGGTCGACACGAGTACCGGTCGACACGAGTACCGGTCGACACAACTACCGGTCGAAACGACTACCGGTCGAGACAACTACCGGTCGAGACCTTCTTCCCGGTCCTATACGATGATTACCAAGAACACGCCGGAGACATTCTCAGAACCTAGATCCAAACTCAAAATACGTAAATCTCGAAATGAAACGGTTAAAAACCTTAACAACGAGATTCTATACGGCTAACAACACTTAGAAGTTGATAAAAGACGAGATCGTACCTTGAATGAGGAATGGAGTCGATGCCTGAAAAATATCTCTCTGCTTCTTTCTCTCTTCCACAACCCAGGACCAAAATATCAGTAAGAGATATTTTAGAAATATCTCTGGGTCAAACATATATATGTAACCCAAGTTACATTTGACCCCCTTGAATTTTGGGTAAAGGTCAACTTTTCCCCCAACTCCAAAATTAAATAAAATTTGGATCCGGATATTACACTATCGAACGACTCCCTTTCGACTGAGGTCTTCGACCGAAGTCGTCGACCGAGGCGATACTGGATTTTGAAACAACCCTAAACTCAATCACAGACCCTAATTTTGTTACTAAGCAGATTCTAATCGCAATAACTCGATCAATTACATTTTCCTTAACCCAAAACAATCATTTACAGCATTACCAATCCAATCCTTAATCGACATTCAATAGATTAGAACATGAACTTCCTACTCCATTAATCAAACTTTAACCCCCCAAAACTAAATTGAATAAGCATTACAAATTTGTGTGGAGGTTGGTTAAGAGTATTACCTTGCGATGATTCAATGCTCAAATCTCCCAAAATCTTCTTCTCCAATTCGCCTCTTCTCGCCTTCTTCTTTGCTTCTCTCGGCCGCAAACAATAACAGGCCCAAAACCCTAGACTAAATTCTTTAAGGCAACCATTTACACTTAGCCCCCTTCCTTAGAAAACTTTTAACAAAATTTCCACCCAACTTATACTTATTTATTTTGAACTGGTTATTACACACATTTTATTCAAAAGAAAGAAAAACTATAAAACTTTTACTTTATAGAATAAAATTTGTAAAGATTTAAACTTTTAAAAACAACATGCCGGGTTTTTTTTATCGGCAAATTTATATTTAGTTGAAACAAAATATAATTCAACAAAATATTTTCTTCCACAAGATGTATAAAATGAATTGGTGTCTCAAATTAAAAAAAAATTGGGTTGTACAAATTCAAGTTTTGAAATGAACTTGCTCAGATTCATGAAAAAGTTTTGAGAAAACCGGAATAACATCATTAACAGAGAAAAATGCAGCGGAATAAAGTGAATGTACTCACAGTTTCTCATTAGTCAGAAGCTAAATTCTTTGAAGAACGAGTCCTAGACTGACATGTCTAGAAGTCGTAGTTCATTGAAGTACGGGTTCTGAGCTGAAGTACTCAGAAGCCAACATTCTTGTTGGGAACTGAAGAATTTACCAAGTATGGTTAATGCTGCTAGTACAAGATTACTGCTGCCAGAGGACTTCAATAGTTAATACTGCTGAGTATTACTACTGCTAGTAGAATTAATACTGCTAGTCAAAGTTAGTGCTGCTTGAACAAAGTTAGTACTGCTTAGCTAGTTAGTGCTGCTAGTGGTTAGTGCTGCTTAGTAGTTAATACTGCCAAGCTGATTAGTGCTGCTTATAAGATGAAGATTCGAATTAGAAGAATGACAGCTGGATATTCTGAAGATATTCATGGAAGATATACTGAAGATATTCTATTTATTGTAATTATCTTTTTGTTCAGTATATGTATAGATTTGATAGAATAGTTTTAACTAGAAGATTATAATTCATTCTAAGTTTTTATTCTAGAGAGAATCAACCTCAAGGTATAGATCCTAATTCTAGAGAAGTAGAATTCGTCTTGAAAGAGTCTGTTCTTCAAGATTGAGGTTGAGTGTGTAATCTTGTGATTTTAATCATTCAATACAAGTTTACAAGTTGTTAATCATATACACTGTTTGTTTACTGTTACATTGAATATCAAAGGGTTATTCCGCAACTTCTTTGATATTAGTTTCTGAGAATTTATTCTTGTTGAGAATTCGATCCTGACAAGTGGTATCAGAGCTAGTTCTCTCAGAAACATCTATTCATTTATCATGGAAAACTTTGCAGAATCAAACAGTACTCTGGTCTCAAAGGTTCCAATGCTCAGATCCAATGAATTCGATATGTGGAAGATCAGAATCAAGCAGTACATACTCCTCACTGACTATTCTATGTGGGACATCATTGAGAATGGCCCTTCTGAAGCAGGAAAGATTGGTGCAGATGGAAAGAGAACTCCACCAAAAACTGATGCTGAAAGAAAGACTAGACAGACAGAGATGAAAGCCTTGAGCACTTTGCTCTTGGCTATTCCCAATGAATATCAACATCAGTTTTGCAACTGCACTGATGCAGAGATGCTCTGGAATGCTCTAGAGAAGAGATTCTCAGGTACCAAAAGTACCAAGAGAAATCAGAAGGCCATTCTGAAGCAACAATATGAGAACTTTATGTCAACCAAGAATGAGTCCATGACTCAAACTTTTGACAGGTTCAACAAGCTTCTTGGT
The DNA here is from genome assembly GCA_954870635.1 of Arctium minus. Taxonomy (NCBI): domain Eukaryota; kingdom Viridiplantae; phylum Streptophyta; class Magnoliopsida; order Asterales; family Asteraceae; genus Arctium; species Arctium minus. Next base: position 7,489,469 of record OX941092.1, read on the forward strand.
GAACTAGCTACAGTGGGAGTACAAATAGATCAAGATGATCTAAACAGGAAGTTCCTAAGGTCCCTGAGTGATGAATGGACCATGTATACTGTGTCTTTCAGACAGAATGATCAACTGGAAGAAAAGGAACTTGATGATCTATATAATGATCTAAGAGTTTTTGAATCTGAGGTAGAGGCTAAGAAGAAGCCTTCTGGATTTCACAATGCTACACTCCTTTCAGCATCAATGGATTCTACTTCAAATCCTGAATCAGTTAGTGCTGCCAATGGAGCAAATCAAGAGAAAGGCACTTAAACTGTATTTGAAGCCTTTCTGTCCAATCATGAAAACTCTTCTCTTATTAATGATGACTTGGAACAACTCCATCCAGATGATCTTGAAGAGATGGACATTAAATGGCAGATGGCCATGCTCTCTATGAGAGTTAAGAAGTTCATCAAAAGAACTGGGAGGAACAACTTCTCTCAAAGAAGAGAAGATGGAGCAGGATTTGACAAGTCAAAGGTGGAATGCTATAAATGCCATAAGAAGGGACACTTTGCTAGAGAATGCAGAAGTGGAATGTCTCAAAATAATAACCACCAACAAGCTCAATCTGGAAGCTTCAATAAAAACAGAAACTCTGCACAAGCCCTTGTCTCTCAACAAGGTATGGGGTTTGATTGGAGTGATCAAGCTGAAGAGGCAATTCAAAACCAAGCTCTAATGGCAGAGGTGTCTGATCTCCCAACAGAGGTAACTTCCAATCTATGTTCTCAAAATTGCATTAACACTGTTAAAAGGTATAGGGATCACAATCAGAACATGAGTGATGACCTTAAGAGATTGGAAAAGGACATAAAAGATTATGTGAGGATAGTTGAGAGATTTGAAGAGCAGATTAAGGGTTTTCAAGCCAATGAGCTTCAACACTCTTATGACACAAACTACTGGAAGTGGGAGAAGAATGACTTAGAACTTCAACTGACCAGATCCAAAGAAGAGAGTTAAAAGCTAAGAGGAGAGCTAGCTAAAGTCAAACTAGATGTAGAAAAGTTTTCCAATGCTTCCAAAGCAATGGATTCTTTGCTACAAACTCAGATTCATGATAAACTGAGAAGAGGAATAGGGTGCAATACCACACCACCACCCTATAACAACAACTACATCCCTCCTAGTTCAGATTTGTTAGAAACAAAGGATAGGAAGGACCTACCTAAGGGAGCCACTGAGATAGATCCCTTAGATGAAGTAGTTGTTAAGGATAAAACTGAGAAAGAAGTTGTCAAGGATAAGGACAACACTGTGAGTGGTGAGATTCCTATAGAAAACCACATAATCACCAATGAGGGATGTGGAAAGCATTGGATCAAGTCCAATGAGACAGATAAGACTGAGGGAAAGCACAAGAAGGTTCACTATAAGCAGACCACTGTTGTGAACCCTATCCCTTGCAAGCAGTGTGCATGCAATAAATCTAAGCCCCAAAAATATGATAAACCAAGGGGAAATCAGAGAAACTGGAATAACCAATGGGCACAAAAACAAGGCATTGATCTGAGTAAAATCAATAGACCAAAGCCTTGTTTCATATGTGGAAAGTTAAACCATTTGGCTAAGTACTGTTTCTTTAACCCTATTAACCAACAGATGAACTTTCAAAGATTTGTGCAAAAACCTATTGGTTATAGGAAGGCTGGAAAGAAACATGTGATGAAGAAATCTGTTGAAACTAAAGGCCCCATAAAGAAAAAGGTTTTAAAAGAAAGAATTAAAATGTGGGTGCCTAGAAGCACTAAAACTGTTAGTACTGCTGACAGGGATAGTGCTGCTGGAAGCATTACTGCTGCTACCAGTGTTAGTACTGCTGAAAATATTAATGCTGCTAATACTGTTAGTACCTCTTCAAAGGTTAATACTGCCAACACAGTTACTGCTGCTAACACAGTTACTACTTCTAACAAGGTTAGTACTGCTAAGCATGCAAGTGCTGCTAAGGCAGTTAGTACTTCTAAAACCAGTACTGCTTCTAGCAAAAGTGTTTCCAAACCCATCATTATGACAAAGTACTCCAGATATGAGGAGTCAAAGTTTAAAAATCTTGTCAAGAAAGAATGCAAGTATTTTGATGAGAAAGGGATACCCAAGACCACTTTGGCTTGGGTTCCTAATTCATACTAACTGATTTATCTTATGTGCAGGGCAACCAACAGCTCAAGGGAAGGAGCATATGGCATGTTGATAGTGGTTGCTCTAGGCACATGACAGGCAACATGTCATGCCTTCAGGATTTCAAGCATATCAATGGAGGACATGTTGCATTTGGAGATAATCTTACTGGAGGTAAAATAAGTGGAAAAGGTAATGTTACAAAAGGTAAGATGACATTTGAGAATGTCTACTATGTTGATCAATTGCAGTACAACCTGTTAAGTGTATCACAGGTTTGTGACAAACAACATAGCATATTATTTACTAATACATAATGTATAATCCTTGCTCCAGGGTTCAAGGTAGTTGATGAAAGCATGATACTACTTAGAACTCCAAGAAAGGACAATGTTTATTGTCTAGATATGGACAATGTTGATAGTGATTCATCCCTGAACTGTCTGGTTTCAAAAGCTTCTGTGGATGAATCCTCTCTATGGCACAGAAGAATGTGTCACATGAATTTCAAGACTATGAACAAACTTGTTAAAAACAACCTTGTAAGAGGTTTACCATCAAAAGTCTTTTCATGTGATGATCATTGTGTTGCTTGTCTTAAAGGCAAACAACACAAAACTTCTCATAAGACCAAAGAGTTAAATACAATTTCTTCTTGTCTCCAGTTATTGCATATGGATCTGTTTGGTCCTACAAATGTCATGAGTATAGGCAAGAAATCTTACTGCTTAGTTATTGTTGATGATTACTCTAGATTTACCTGGGTATATTTTCTAAGGACTAAGGATGAGACAAGTGGACTGATCAAATCCTTTATTCTAAGAATTGAAAACCAAACTAATCAAAAAGTAAAAGTCATTAGATCAGATAATGGGACTGAATTTAAAAATCTTGATCTAAACACCTTTTGTGAAGAAAAAGGAATTGAGAGACAATATAGTGCTCCTAGGACTCCTCAACAGAATGGAGTTGCTGAAAGGAGAAATAGGACACTAATAGAGGCTGCTAGATCTCTTTTGGCTGATTCAAAACTGCCAATTACCTTCTGGGCTGAAGCAGTTAATACTGCCTGTTATGTCCAAAACAGAGTTCTAGTGGTCAAGCCAAAGAACAAGACCCCATATGAGCTTTTAAATAAAAGAAAACCCTTTATTGGATTTTTCAAACCTTTTGGGTGTCCTTGTACAATTCTCAATACTAAATATCACTTAGGTAAGTTTGATACCAAAGCAGATGATGGATTTCTTGTTGGTTACTCATCTCAGAGTAAGGCTTACAGAGTTTTTAACTCTTCTTCTAGAATAATTGAAGAAAGTGACAATGTCAAATGCAATGAGAACACACCAAATCCTATTGGATCTGGTCCTCAGTGGCTATTTGACATTGATTCACTAACTAACTCTTTTGGTTTCAGTAGTGATGATTCTGCAGGTTCAGGGAGTGGAGGATCAGGAACTACCCAAGTCCAAGACAGTATATCTAAATTTGTGATCTTTCCCATACCCACAGTGGATCCTGTTGAAAACTGTGAAAAGAAACCATCTACAAGACCAAACCAGAGTGAAGAAGAAAGTAGAGATGAGAAGACTCAAGACAATAAAGAATCAGAAGTAGCTGCCGAAAACACCTCAGTTGAGTTGAATGACTCCAATCTAGAGGTGGGACTTAATGAAGAACCTAATCATCACACCATAATTCAAAAGAATCATCCTCCACAGCTGGTAATAGGAGACATATCCTCTCCTATGATGACTAGAAATCAAAGCAGGCTGCAAGAAATGCAAGACCAACAGCACACAGTGCTTTCTTGCTTTTTATCCCAGCTTGAGCCTAAGAAGGCACATGATGCTATGAAAGAGTCCAGTTGGATAGAAGCAATGCAAGAAGAGCTACTGCAATTCAAGCTGCAAGATGTTTGGGATCTGGTATACCTTCCTAAAGGCCAAAGAGCAATAGGAACAAAATGGGTCTTCAGGAATAAGAGAGATGAAAGAGGCATAGTGATAAGAAATAAAGCAAGGCTGGTGGCTCAAGGGTATACACAAGAAGAGGGAATAGACTATGATGAAGTATTTGCACCTGTGGCCAGGATAGAAGCAATTAGATTATTCCTGGCTTATGCTTCTTTTATGAAATTCAAAGTCTATCAAATGGATGTGAAAAGTGCATTTCTTTATGGCTCAATTGAAGAAGAAGTATATGTCTGTCAACCACCAGGGTTTGAAAACCCAAGCTATCCAGACAGGGTATACAAATTGAAGAAAGCACTTTATGGACTGCATCAAGCTCCAAGAGCATGGTATGACACTCTGTCATCCTATCTTTTGGAAAATGGCTTTGAAAGAGGAGTCATTGATAAGACTCTATTTATCAAGAGAAAGAAGAAGGATATCTTGCTGGTCCAAATCTATGTTGATGATATCATCTTTGGATCTACAAGAGACAACATGTGCAAGGAGTTTGAGAAACTAATGCATCAAAGGTTCAAAATGAGTTCCATGGGGGAACTTACTTTTTTCCTTAGACTCCAAGTTCAACAGAAGTCAGATGGAATCTTTATCTGTCAATCCAAGTATGTGCAGGACATTCTAACCAAGTTTGGTTTCTCAGATTCAAAACCTGCCAGCACACCTATGGAGACACACAAGCAGATAACAGCAGATCTTGAGGGGGAGGATATGGATGTTCATCATTATAGATCCATGATTGGATCTCTCATGTATCTTACAGCCTCTAGGCCAGATATAATGTTTCCAGTCTGGGTATGTGCAAGATTCCAAGTTAGGCCAAAGCAATCTCACTATCAAGCTGTTAAGAGGATATTCAGATATCTCAAAGGACAACCCAGATTGGGACTTTGGTATCCTCATGACTCATCCTTTGACCTACTTGCATACTCAGATAGTGATCTAGGTGGAGCAAACTTGGACAGAAAATCTACTTCTGGAGGATGTCAGTTTTTGGGTGCAAGACTAGTTTCATGGCAGTGCAAGAAACAAACCACAGTGTCCACATCTACAACAGAGGCAGAGTACATAGCAGCTGCAAGTTGCTGTTCTCAAGTCTTATGGATTCAGAATCAAATGCTGGACTATGGGGTAACCTTTCTACACACTCCAATTTTTATTGATAATAGCAGTGCTATTAGCATTGTGAATAATCCTGTCAAGCACTCAAAGACAAAGCACATTGAGATCAGGTATCACTTCATAAGAGACTGTAATGAAAAGAAACTTATTCAAGTTGTAAAGGTTCATACTGACAACCAGTTTGCTGATCTATTCACCAAAGCCTTTGATGTGGGTAGATTCACTTTCTTGGTAACAAGTGTGGGAATGATCAACTCTGAATAAGCACCTTCTCAAAAAGTGGTCACTCCTGTATATTCTTTATTCTTAGTGTTACTAATCTTCCTTTTCAGGGAATACATAGCAGTACTCAGTTCATCACAAGCTTAAAAGAGTAAGTTCAATTAATACTGCTAGTAGTTAATACTGCTAGTGGTTAATACTGCTCTTAGTTAATACTGCTAGTGGTTAATACTGCTAGTTAGTTAATACTGCTTTCAGTTAATACTGCTAGTTAGTTAATATTGCTTTCAGTTAATACTGCTTTCAGTTAATACTGCTTTCAGTTAATACTGCTTTCAGTTAATACTGCTCTCAGTTAATACTGCTAGTTAGTCAATACTGCTAGTGATTAATACTGCTCTCAGTTAATACTGCTAGTTAGTTAATACTGCTAGTGGTTACTACTGCGCTCAGTTAATACTGCTAGTTAGTTAATACTTCTAGTGGTTAATACTGCTCTCAGTTAATACTGCTAGTGGTTAATACTGCTCTCAGTTAATACTGCTAGTTAGTTAATACTGCTAGTGGTTAATACTGCTGTTAGTTAATACTGCTCTAGGTTAATACTGCTTATATCCCGAATACTATAAATATCCTTTTCCCGCCTAAAAGTTCATAACGACTCTTTGCATACTGTTCACTTGCGCTCTAAACCCTTTCTCTCTCAAGTTCAAAGTTTTCAGGAAAGAAACTTCAAGATCAATGGCATCAATGGCATTCATAGACGAGCACAATGAAATCGCGATGCTACAGAAGCCCAAACAGGCCGCTGGTTTCCACCAGATTGTGGATTTTCTCAAGACAACCCATATTGCCCATGCTCTCACTGTATCGCCATCAATCTATATCGAGCATCAAAGCCAATTCTGGGCAAATGCCACCATTGTTACTGAGAATGGTGTGCAAATGATCAAGACAAGGGTGTGTGACAAACCCTTGACAGTTACTGAAGAGGTAATTCGCATCAGTCTACGTCTAGACGATGCCTCTGGTATAACTTCTATCTCTAATGATGAACTGTTCTCTACTCTTACAAGAATGGGGTATGGAGGCCCATTGGGTGTGTTCAAGTTCTCAAAAGCAAAATTTACACCTCAATGGCGTTTCTTTGTCCATACCCTTATGCATTGTATCTCTAAAAAGACTACTGGATGGAGTGAGTTCAGCAGCACCATTGCTTATGCTTTGGTGTGCTTGGCCACTGCCAGAAAGTATAATTTTTCTAAAATGATTTTCAGTGATCTTGTTTCAAACCTGGGAAGCAAAAAGAGCTTTTATATGTACCCCAGGTTTGTCCAAGAAGTTATCACCCACGAATTAACGGATATGCCTCATGTTGATGGGGTATATGTACCTAAACCCCCTAAAGGCAAGGTTTTCTCAAATATGAGAAGATCTGTTGGGGACTCGGAAGGAGTTGACATCCCATTGTTCTCTACAATGATGGTGGTGTCCCACACTGATGAAGGTATGGCAGTAGGGTCAAGGCCCCCATTAGACCATCCCACTGCTAGCCAATCCCAACCTTCCCACTCTAAATCCATTCCCCAGTCTCTTCTTGATAAACCAACTTCACCAATCACCCAAACATACAAAAGGAAACAGGTAAAGAAGGCTCCTTCCCTTCTTGTACCTTCACCCTCTAAGCCTTTAAGCCCTCTAAGGGAGGATTCTCCCTTAGAGAATATCTTCAGGGAAACCACAGGGGTGTCTCCCAACCCCAAGGAGGTGCTCTCTGAGGAGGAGGATGAGCATATGGGTGAGCAGGCTGCCACTACTTCTGCTAGTACAGAGAAGGACAGTGGTAACATAAATAATACCTCCCCCATGGCAACTTTGAATGAGCAATCATTCAAAGATCCCAGGTGCCAAGAAACCAAGGGGGTGGATAGTGCTTCTGCTAGGCAGAAGGCTTCCACTACAAAAAGATCCCATGATCCTTCAATAGAGGGTAACACTTCTGGAGAAGGTGAGGACAGATATAACTACTATGAATTGATGGAAACAATGGGCAACATCAATCAAGATGTTATTAAACAAGGGAAAGAAATTGAAGAGATGAAGCTGGTAATCCTGTCACAACAAGTTCAGATTGCCAAATTAAAGAAGATGGTGACAAAGCTTGTACAGAAGAAGAGAAGAAAACAATATGTGTTGAGGCAGAGGAAACCTGAAAAAGATGCTTCCAACAAGGGGGAGAATAAAGAGAATGAAACAGAGAAGGAAAGACATTCTGAGGAGAGATTTGATGGTGAAGGGGATAAAGAAACAGTTCAGGGGGAGCAAGAAGCAAGAACTGAAATAGAACAAGCAGCAGCAGAAACTTTTAATACTGCTCAAGCAGCAGAAACAGTTAATGCTGCTGAGATAAAAGAAACAGCAGGGCTTTCTGTGGAGGAACTGGAGATTGCAGAAACACTAGTTAAAGCCAAAAATGACACTCCTAAGGCTACTCAAAAGGCCAAGGGAGTAGTCATCAATGAAGGAGGAATTCAACAGAAGGAAACAGAAAAGGCAAAGGAGTCAAAAGGAAAAGGAAAGGAGAAGATGGTTGAAGCTGAACTGCCTGCAAAGGAGAAGTCCCAGATTGAAATGGATGAGGCAATAGCAAAACAGCTTCAAGAACAAATGGAAAAGGAGGAACAGTTGCAAACAGAAACAAACAGAGAACTTGCAAAGATCATGGCCAGAAAGTTGAATGCAGAATATCAGAAAAGCATCAAAGAAGCAGCTCAAGCCAAGAAACTTCAAGTCAAAAAGATGCCAATTCAAAAACAGAAAAGACAACCTTCCAAAACATTTTTGGCCAATCAGGAAAGAAGAAAGATGATAAATTTCCTGAAAGGTGCAATTGGTGTCAAGGGGGATATGTTCACCAACATGGCATACACTCAGGTTGAGGAGTTGTATCAGAAAGAGATGCTCAAGCTTCAAGGGGATTCAGTCCAAAGGGAAGAGGCTGAGAGAAGAATGAAGGAAAGTCATGACCTGAACATACAAAGACCATTCCCTGAGGAGACTACTCCCTCAAAAGACAGAACTAAAGAGATGAAAGAAGAGCATGAGGGTGTTGGTGAAGAAGCAAAATCTGGAAAGAGGGTGAAAATAATTGCTTCAAAAAGGCAGTCTAAAAAGCCAAGAGTGGAAGAAAGAGCAGAAACTGAAGCAGAACCTTCAGTCACACCTCCAACAGAACCTGTGCAGAGCCCAGAACAGTCCAAAGAGCAATCAGATGAGCATATGGGGCTGTACATGACTATAGTAAAACCTGTACAGGCTGTTCCAATCTCCATGAAAGCTCCAGAGATCATCTTTTGGGATATTCTAAGAGACAATGGAAAGGATTTCTTTAGACTCAAAAGAAATGATGGTTCATTTGAAGCATATTCAACATGGGGGAGAGTTATCAGAAGTTGTTCAAGAGCTGATATAGAAGAATTGTACAAAGTAGGGATGAAACTCTATGAGCCTGTGTTGAAAGGTACTGAAGAAAATCTTCTCAAGGTAACATTGGAATACTTGTGCATGATGTTTGATCCAGAAAGAGTGGCTTATAGGATTAAAGATCATAATCATGAGTTTATATTCAAGAAGATTGATAAATGGATACTATTTGAAAACTGTGGAGTATACATGATTACTATTGATAACTGTTATCATGAATACTACCTGGTGGACAAAATCTATGAGCATAGCAAGGAGAAGCTAGAAGGGATGCTTAAAGCTACACTGGTATGCATAAAGGATTCAGAGATGGCTAAAATTGTGGTAAGAAGAACTGTAAATCAAAGTCTGGGGCTAGATCCAAATTTGGGAAACTGAACCTGAGGTGTTGAAAGCATCTTGAAGATCAGATCTAAAGAACTTGACTTCTCTTCCTAAAAGTCAAGTTAGGGGGAGATTGTTGGGAACTGAAGAATTTACCAAGTATGGTTAATGCTGCTAGTACAAGATTACTGCTGCCAGAGGACTTCAATAGTTAATACTGCTGAGTATTACTACTGCTAGTAGAATTAATACTGCTAGTCAAAGTTAGTGCTGCTTGAACAAAGTTAGTACTGCTTAGCTAGTTAGTGCTGCTAGTGGTTAGTGCTGCTTAGTAGTTAATACTGCCAAGCTGATTAGTGCTGCTTATAAGATGAAGATTCGAATTAGAAGAATGACAGCTGGATATTCTGAAGATATTCATGGAAGATATACTGAAGATATTCTATTTATTGTAATTATCTTTTTGTTCAGTATATGTATAGATTTGACAGAATAGTTTTAACTAGAAGATTATAATTCATTCTAAGTTTTTATTCTAGAGAGAATCAACCTCAAGGTATAGATCCTAATTCTAGAGAAATAGAATTCGTCTTGAAAGAGTCTGTTCTTCAAGATTGAGGTTGAGTGTGTAATCTTGTGATTTTAATCATTCAATACAAGTTTACAAGTTGTTAATCATATACACTGTTTGTTTACTGTTACATTGAATATCAAAGTGTTATTCCGCAACTTCTTTGATATTAGTTTCTGAGAATTTATTCTTGTTGAGAATTCGATCCTGACAATTCTCTTACTCCCCCTTGACATTAGGTGCCTGCAACTTAGAATCAATCTGAGATTTTGGTACCCACTTGTATTTAGGCCCATGTTTGTTAGTTGCAGTTCTTATGGGGAAATATTTGTGAGATTTAACATTGAAAGCACATGAAATATTATCAGAATAATGAACATAAGAATCAGAAGAAGAGAAAGCATAATCATCTGAACTCGAATCAGAAGAAGAATATGAGACATCTTTTGAAATTCGAATCATTTGCTTTATTGAGTATTTGGAAATTTTATTACAAGTAGCAAATGAATCACTTTTATATTGTTTGTCTACATATAAATCCTCATCAGTCGCAGATTCATCAGATGTCCGCTTGGCCCTCCATATCTGCTTTGTAGACTTGCTCAAAGTCCTATCTGAAAATTTTGAATCAGAAGAATTAGAATTATCAGAAATAAAGTATCTTGTTTCTTTGATTTCTTTGACCTTCTTCTTTTGCGCTTAGGTTTATAATAATCATCATTGAGCGTAAAAGATTCATCAAGAATTTTCGATTTAATATTTGAATCAGAAGAAGCAATTTTACCTAAGAAAACCCAACTGATCAACCAATAAATCTGAACTTACCTCGGAGTCAGAAAAATTTTGAGAAAAGATTTCAGTTTTTAGAAATTCCTTTTTGTGATCTTGAAAATCAGAAGAAAGGCCAAAAATAGAATCTTGTTTTTGAGAAAATAATTTTTCTTCAAGACTTGACGTCATGAAAGAAAGAATAACATCAGATTCAATTTCTTTTTGAATATTTTGATCTTCCATTTTATCTTCTAGGTCAATGATTTTGCCTTCTAATACTAATGGAGGAGTATATCTCTTAGAATCATAAAAGATTGGAGAGATATTTTCCTTATCAGACTTAGTGGCATATATATCAACATAATCATCAGACACTGAAGACTTAATGGGAGATATTTCATTTAAACTTTTTCTTCCTTTCTTTGTTTTGTCAGGAAAATATTTGGCATTTTCGCTTGTATAAACAAAAGAAATTTCCTTTTTCTTGTTATTCATCATTTTCTCTTTTTCGATTTCTAACACTTGCTTTTCATTCATCCAATCAATTTTAAATTGAGGAGTATATTTAGCAAGAGTTAGATAATCGTATTTATATAAAGTATGGGATTTTTCTATCTCATTGTTTAAACAATGTGGATTTTCAAAACCAAGTCCCCATTTTTCTTTTATAGACTCATAACTCCGCGGTTTGTTCAAATAAATAGTTTGTTCAGATTGATTCTTTTGATATAATTTTTCTTCCAACTCATTTATTTTATCTGAAAATTTATCTTTTAAATTGGTCATTTCAGTCAAAGAATCAAGATAAATCTTATTTGATTTTTTTAAATCATCTAATTTCTTTTGAAAGATGTCTTTTGTATGAACCAAAATAGATTTTTCATCTTTCAAAGAAATTTGTAATTTATCAATCAAATTTGACTTTTCTGAATTTAAATTCTTTTCAGATAAAAACTTCGAGCGTAAATCATGTAAAGCAGTTATCATAATGTTCATCTGAGAAGAAATGAAAGTGTAATCAAACTCAGAAATTACCTCATCTTCATCAGTGACGTCATCATCATCAGTCTGATCATCTCCGATTAAGCACATTTGAGCAATCTCTACATTATCAGCTTCATCATCGTAGTGATCCAGCCAAAATTCTTCTTCCACCAGCAAACCAGTTCCATTCTCTCTTTTCTCAGCTAGTTCCAGTTTCTTCCGATAATACGCAGAATCCCGAACTACCTTCACTCGACACTCCTTTGAAAAATGACCCGGCTTTCCACAGTTAAAACATGCAACATCTTTCTTAGCCCCAGGCACTTTGACATTCTTTGACCCAGAAGTGAAGCGAAGATTGTTGGAACCCGAACGAGGTTGGAACTTCTTCTGATAGTGTTGAGAGAGAAGGATCATAGCTTTCTGAAGAGCCTCACCATCATCATCAGTTGCACCATCATAAGCATTCTCGGATAATACTTGTTCAGACAGTTTTCTTGTGAGTAGTGCAACTGTGTCCACTGTTTTATTATTTTTCTTTTCGAGTTTGGACTTCTTTTCTGTGACTATGCACTCATCTGTTAGTAGAATCTCGTACATCTCTTGGATTTGCATAGAAGATATTCTGACATCATTCCTCAAGCGATGGTAAGATTTGTTCCATTCAGGTTGAAGTGCATTGAGGAATTTCATATTCGTCTCTAGCTCAGTCTTTTCCACTTTAATTTTCCTCAGATCATTTATTACCGCACATAATCTGTCATAAACAATTTTCAGTGACTCCCCATCCTTGGCTTTGAATTCTTTAAAGTTGTTCATGTAACGTGTATGCTGAAGTTGAGTTGCAACTGAAGACCCAAGCATAATCTTTTCTAGTTGTTGCCACATAAGGTTAGGATGATTTTTGAAACAATCAATCCTGTTGTAGATAGAATTTGGCAAGGCTAGCATAAGATTTGCCTTTATATCTCGATCAACTTTATATTGCACTGACTCTTCAGGTGTGTACTCGACAGTAGGCTTTGGTAATCCAGAAGCCAAAGTGGGTCTTACAAAAGATCCTTCAGATAAAATCTTCATCATATCATCTCCGTTCTTTTGACGATCGATGAAATTCAAAAATCGATCTTGCCACTGAGTGAACTCATTTTCATCAACTAGAACCGGAGGACGAGTTTCTGTGCCCAATGACATCATGAGATCGCTTTTGTAGAACTGAGCTTGAAACGCAAACTTTTCAGAATCCATATCTTCAGAAAACCAGAAAAAAATTCTAAGTCTTGAATGCAGAGGATCTGGCGCAAACTTGAGATTTGCGTAAGCAGAAGGTCGCGCAAAAGAGATTTGCGTGACTCGTTGATGGCGCAAACAAGGATTTGCGTGACGCACAGATGGCGCAAACTTGAGTTTGCGTGATGAACAGATGACGCAAAATTGATTTTGCGTGAAGCTTGGATGACGAGAACTTCTGCTTGACAAGTAAGTGATGAAACTGATTTGCGTGATGAGAAGCTAATGCAAACTTTACTTTGCGTTATTTAATGATGACGCAAACTGATCTTTTGCGTGAAAAGACAATGACGCAAAAGAGATTTTCTCGAGCAATTGGTGACGCAAACTAGATTTGCATGACAGGTTACTAATGAAAATCTGACTTTATCTTCAGCAACTGCAACCCTGAAACTTGATGAACTCGCGCAAAACTCGAAGAACTCGCGCAAATTTCAGATCTGGCGCAAAGTTGAAGAAAAACTCAGAATCTTTCTAAATTCGATTACAAAACCGAAATTGATGAGATTTTTCTCCACAGAAGAGTTCGAAAACTGTTTTCTAACAACATTCAAACAATCAAAATGATTAAAAGCCACAAAATCAAGAATTCGTTAATCCAACAGTACGTGAAAAACGTTTTTCCAGAATTTAAAAAATTTCAAAATTGAAGATCTAAACAAGATTTTCTTGCAATCTGATGTGAATCAAAAGAATTTTACTAGTAAAAACAGATCCAACGAACCAAAATTCAAGAAAAATCGACCACAAACCAGTCCGAATTTGATGAAAAATCAACAAATGAGATTTTCTTGAAAAATTCAAGAAAATTGATCAAATTTCTGATTTAAACACAAATTCAGATTTTGAAAAACATATCTCTCAATTCTCTCAGATTTAGATTGGCTCTGATACCAATTGATAATCCAAGATCACTAAACCTTTAGAGAGAGAAAGTAGAGAGAGAGAGAGATTGAAGCGCAAAGATGAATGTTCTATTAGAATATACGTGAATCCTTACAAGACACAAAGCACAAGGGACTTAAATACCCTTGGCTTATACTACATAGATAAACTCTCTAAACACAGTATAAGACCAAGCCTATAAATACAATGATTACTATAAAATCAGACTTAACAATGCTCATTCTACATTTTGCCTTTATCGTTTATAGAGAAAACAACATCAGTAATACAAGGTACAAGCTTTAAGAAAATGGTTTTGAAAATGCAAGGCTACATCTAGAACCCATTAGTTTACAAAAACCCATCTCGAGCACGATGTGATGTAGGATCAAAATCAAAATCGAGCACGAGTTACGGTTTCGTACCTTACGGTTTCAAGCAGTAGCAAATTGCAGTAGAGAAGCTTCAATATTGAGGTAGGTTTCTTTGAATGGTGCTACTGATTGAGGTGTGAAGAGATCTCAAGTACTTCATTTATAAACACAACAAATTTAGCCAAGCCTTCAAAAGGGAAGTTGTGAAGCAATATTCAACAACAAGAGCATGAAGACAACTCCAAAACATTAAGTAACTAACATTCAGTTACTTTATAGAAATGATAAGGACTTTGCCAAAAACTATGAGCATGCCACCACAAAAAATATGCAAAAGGTAGATGAAGATATACATACAAACATGTATGTGTATATATATATATGCAGAGATTAAGTGGAGGAGAAGTGAGTTAGATTTCATGAAAGCTTTGAAGTTAAATATGTGTAGATAAGAGGTTTGGTGGCTAGAATGGCAAGAGCAATGGGTCTCGGGGTTTCTGGTGGCTAGAATGGCAAGAGCAAAATCGAAATCGAGCAGAGCCAAATGGAGCAGATCAGCTTCAATGGTGAGGTAGATTTCTATGAACGGTGCTATTACTGATCGAGTGAATGGTTTTTAAAAGAGAAAAGTTGAACCATTGGCATGGCTTGTTGCTTGTTTCAATGTTTTTATTTGCAGGTGAGAGTTAAGTTTAGCATCCATTAGAGTTTGAAAGTAAAAAGAGTGGGTTGAACATACTAAATAAGAGGAAGAAAAGCTGGAAAGAGTGTTGGAAAAGAAGCTGGAACTAATAAAGTAAGTCTCAAAGTTTCTATTTTGGTGGTTTAGAAGGCACTGCATCAACAAGATGTACACTATGCTTTCTTAGTTGTAAATTCATAGTTTTTTGAATTTTATACATAAAATGGTTGTACAATTGTGCTTTGTGACTTGTCTTTAAGAGTTTTGATATGAATGTATTATAAGGTAGTAATAGATTAATATGCTCACAACTCATAAAGAAAAAATATTAAATATCAACAATTTGTGAGTAGAAGTGTGACTGTGACCCTCACACATAGTAGAGACTAACTATAAAAGAAATGTATCCGATACATATACATAATATTTTTGCGAACCGAAGAGAATCGAAGAAGAAAATGCAAAGAAAACGGGAGAAAGATGGAACTCACGAAAGACGATAGATGAATGCAGATAGGGCTTAGGAGAACCGGAGAAGAACAAGGTTTTCAAAAAAAGAAATAGATAAGGTTTTAGTCATTTTTTAAAATAATTTAGCCTCGGTATTGAGGTGTACGCCTCTATACCGCCTCACGCCTCACCGCCTCAATCACCGCCTCAGACGACCGAGGCATACGCCTGTTGGTCCCAAAGGTGCTTAACAAGTTTGTAGAAGGGGGGGGGTTGAATACAAACACAGAAATTAAAGTTTAATAAATTGTTTATTGATAAATCAAAATACAATTTACAAGTTTGTTGCGGAATAAGATTAAGACAGACTCAATCTAAACAAACTTAAGAAACACTAAGATGGTTGCACAAGAAATTCAGAGAATGGGGGATTTTTTAGAGAGATAGAAAACAAGGGTTTCTATTTTGGAGTTCAAGGATTGAGCACACCTTCAGATGAAGGAGTGAGCTTCCTATTTATACCCTATGCATTAAATGCATGGCAGGGTACTTTACACGTGGCATTCATAGATTGGCTTTGGTAGTCTCACTTTTGGAGACATGCTTTTGGCCACTTTATGAACAGTGTAGTTGACAGAGTTGGTGTACGATTTGTGGCAGAGACTTGTCCGTTCTGACACATCGTACTGGTTGTGCAAGGTAAGACAAAAGAAAACTTGAGGCATAAGCTTTGTGATCGTTGATCGCTGAGTATCTCTTCTTCCAGAGATAAAGAAGTTCAGCTATCGCTGAAGCTTTTCCTCAGGCTTCTTCGCGTAAGTAGATTTGTCTGGTCTTCGCTGATATCCGCATCAGGTCACTAGTAGACTTATCTATTGTTCAGTGGCTTCGTCTTCGATTCAGCTATGAACTATGTTGACGCGAGACTTGTCTTCAGGGATTACGTTAACTGTGTTACATAGGAAACTATCAGTGACAACTGAACAGACTCAGTTTGATTGCTGAAAGTGAAACACTAATACATATTAAATGTTTACAGAAAGGTCATCAGCGATAACTGAACAGACTCAGTCTGATCGCTGATGATGAAACACTAATACATATAATAACGTAATTTTCACTAAGTATAAAAGAGGGTCGTTATCAAATCACTGAGAGAGTTTGGATCAACAATCTCCCCCTATTTGATAATGACAAAGTAACAAAAGAAAATTACTTTATGATTCAAAATATAGGAATAAAAAGGACTCATAGAATGCATGTCCCAATTACTATTTTGAGGGATCTTTTACAGTACTGATAGGGTTAAGTACATCACTGCAATTTTCATTTAATTCAGGGATAGAATTACAAGATATGAAAATCATAAGTACAAGTGACTAACTAACTACTGTAAGTATAACTAACAGATTACAGATAAGAAAACTAATCTATCAGCTATAAGAAGATTTGGGAGGATTGATCATATACTCAGGTATTTCTTCTCCTTTCTGTCTTCGTTCCAAAGATTCTTGACTGATAATTTCTTTAATTTTTTCAGCAGCAGGGAAGAAGTCACACCATAAGCATAAGAGATCCTTGAGATGATTCAGAGGACAGATAGGAATCTCAGAGATTCTTTGAAATCTGAGTTCCTCATCATCATCTCTGAAGAATATTCCATAAGGCTTGTCGATTACTTGACCAGCTTGGAAGGGACCACCAGGAGGCAGAGATAAGTCCAGAACTGAAAGATCAGGAGGAGGACCAAACAGTGCATCTCTTGAAAATTTGATAGAAGTTTCATTCCTGATGATGGCGACATCTTCAGAGGAGGAGGACCCAATTTTTCTCTTGAGTTTCAAAGATTTGGGAGGAAGAGGAGATGGCAGCTTTAGTACAGAAACGACTCTATTTATGAGGGCTTCAAGGAGTCCTTCAACGTAGCCTCTGTATGTAGATTTGGATTTCTTCAGCGCATCCCAGAACTCTAACCATTCCGTAAATCCGAAGCTTTCAAGTTTTGATACGTACATTGCTTTTTGGGTTCCATCCTCTCTGGTAATCTCCATGGTCACTGAGAGTTGATCTTTCTTCTTGCGACCAGAGATAGTCACGGCTGATATTGGAAGAAGATCAGAACGATAATCCATCTTTTGTTTGCACCATTCGATAGACTTATCGTTGATCTCTTGTTCTTTGAAGCGTTCCTCTTCAATTTCTTTCAGTAGTGCAGCTTGAACTTCCACAGGTTTGCTTTTCAGCTTTTTGTCCTTGACTTGAGAAGATTGAATCTTTAAAGCGAGTTGGGCATCTCGTTTGCATTCAGCGATCAGCTTCTCAGCTTTGGCAGATTCTTCTCTTTCAGCTTCAGTAAGGAAGTCGAGCTCTGTGGGTATTTGAAGAGGGATTTTCAGCCGTTGACTTTCTAGTTGAGCGATCATTTCAACTCTTTTCTTCAGCACTTCCTCTGACCAATGAGATGGTCGAGAGGGCCTTCCTGGATGGACCAGGGAATCTTCTTCTTCTTCATCATCAATCTCAGCGATAGAGATTGGGATTATTTCTTCAGCGATAGCCGCTGGTATTATTTGTAGTTCAGAACCCTTAAGCAGGGGTGAGAACTGTCTGGTTAGAAAAAGAAGGAAAGAAGGGATAAGTGTATTTTTAGAACGAGAGAGATAAAGGCTAGAAAGACATAGGGGTTTGGAAAGAGTAGAAAAGTGGTACAATTGAAAGACATACCTGAGAAGGATGCTCCCCCTCAGATTGTGATCCAGTCCTCAAGCATTCTTCAGCGATTGGTTGCTTGTCTTTGCTTTGCGAAGGAACACTTGAAGATGTATCACCTCTCACCCCTGTTTTGACAACCTCTTGCGAAGTTGTCCCTGATACGACGTTCGGCTTAGAGAACCACATAGATTGGTCTTCATCGTCGTCGTCGTCATCGGAGGGCTGATCCTTTTCTTGATCATCAAGATCTAGATCATCTTCCTCTTCATCGTCTTCTTCCTCATCCTCTTCAAAGAGAATGGAGTGAATTGATGAGGATTCTTTTGCCTTCTCCCCCTCAGATTGAGAGGGAGGTTCCTTTGGAGTCTCAGCATCCCCAGCAGCAGCGATAGAAGTTTCTTCAGCTTTCTCCCCCACTTTGTCATTATCAGCGGTAGGGGATTGTTCAGCTGCTGGAGTAGCTGTTGAAGCTTTTAGCACTTGAACGTCAGCCTCCAGACGCTTAACTCGGTCTTCAACCGCAGGTATGTCGCATGTGGCATCATGAATGAATTCCACAGCGATGTTGAGGTTGGTACGATCATCTTCAGTGAAGGAGGGAGGCAGCGCTGGAGCTGGTTCATTCACTTTCTGTAGAACTTGCTGAAGAAGGGATGTGCAGAGGTCAACCTTGGAAGAGAGACCCTGAACGTCAGCTGTAAGAGACTCAAATCGTCCTTGAAAGAGTCGAGAGGACTCTCTGAGTTGGACGACTTGTTCTTCAAGAGCTGAAAGTTGAGAGTTCTCAGCTTTGGATGAGCAAGTGGCGGTCAACTTCTTCAGCTCCTCACCAGCCTGATTGACGGCGTTGGTGGTTTCATTGATGGTGTTGGTGAGAGCATCCACCTTTTCTCCTAGACTGTTGACATGCGTGTCAACAGTCGCCAAGCTAGGACCTGAAAATAATGTTAGTTCAGATATGGGCTTATTTGGAGAGGGGGGGAGAGAAGTGTTTAGGAGTATAGGTGTACCTGACGTATCAAACATTTTGTAGAACTGCATAGATTCCTCAAAAGTTTGATGCTCAGGTCCTATAGGGAAAGAAGAGGTGGCAGGTTCAGAGACCAAATGAGGAGAGAAGGGAAGAGTTTTGGGGATAGAAGTAGGGATGGGGTTAATCTCAGGGAATGAGATAGTAGGTGGGGTTACTGATGATGTGACAGCGAGTGAGATCGCTGACACGGCAGTATGAGTGACTGCTGAAGTTGTGGAGGAAAGACCCACAAAAGCATCTAAGGTAGCTTGTTGAGAAGCTCCCTCAGGTATAGTACTAGAAGGTGTACTTTCCTTAGTCTTTTTGGCCTTTTTGGAAGGACCAATTGGACTAGCTGATGGTCTTTTAGAAGTAGTGGTAGCGACAGGGATAGCAGACGAAGGAACCGTCTGCGTGGTCGCTGAAGATGAAGAAGAATGGAGAGAGAGACGAGAGCGAAGGAGAGAGATACTTACCTCGTCGGCGAGTGGCTTGACCTCCAGTGATCGTTGACCAACCCTGGCAAAGGTGCCATCATCTTTGGTGGGATAGGTGTTGGGATAGAGGAACTTGATGTACGTACATATGAAACGTACGTACGAGATCTTGGGATCTCGTTCAGGCTTCTCTAATCTCGACCTCAGATCTTCAAAGATGGCTGTGGCGTAGTCAAAGTTTTGACCAGCGATAACGGAGTATGCCATTTGCAGTTGTGTTTTGCTGGCTTGATCCAGCGAACCACTCTTCCCACTCATGCACTGAATTATGTGCGAGAAGATAAAGTTCAGTTGTGATGGCATCTGAGCTTTAAGAATCTTGGTGAGCTTCTTGTTAGGAATTGACGATCTTGGTTTGTTTTCCCAACAATAGCCCATTGCGTCCAGGAAGAATATCAGCTCATCATCAGTGGGGAGTGCGTCGAATCCACTCTTTGGTTTGTCAGGGAATCGTAAAGATTTCCTGAGGCTAAGAGCGGTCATGCTCCCTGGCCCTAATTCCGTGCTGAACGAGATAGCAGGGACTCGTTCGCCTTTCCTGTTTGTAAGTTCAGTAGCATCAGCAGTGAACCAGAACTGCTGAAGTAGAGTCTTGGAGGGCTTAGGATCCACAGTGATCGCGTAAGCTATGCATGACTGCTTGAGGAATTCAGCAGCTTCCACCAGATGTGGGTATTTGTCAGCTTTGAAGTCGAGTCTGGCCAAATGATTACATTTAGTAATCTCAACTTCAGTGAGAGCGAATCGTACATGCTTGGAAGCAACGATTGAAGACTGTGTCATTTCTGTTATGGAAAGAGGCATAATAGAAGAAATGATTTAGATTAAAAATAATATGATTACCAGTTTCCATAGAAGAAGGGAAACTGGAAAATTATCAAGTTATTTTTAAGAGAAAAAAAATAGTGTTCTGGGTAGAAAGAATGAAGAACACTTTAAAACCAAAAGGTTTTTATTTAAAAACATAAAATCAGAAGGAATGATCTTTAGTTTTAAAACAAACGTTTTATAAAATCCATAGAAAGCGAGTAGGATTTTAAAAGAATAAAAAGCATATGAACAAAGCATATAAACATGAAATAAACCTGTGTATCTTGAAGAAAAAGAGTTGCAGATTCAATATTCTGGGTTTACTTGCTTGAGTGTTCTTGAGAGAATGTTTCTTGCTTTGAAAGTTTTGAAAGCGTAAACCGTATAAAGGAGAGAAGAATTCCTTTTATACGAAGAGAGAGAAGAGAGATAAGAGAGAGAATGAAGCGGGAAAAGAAATCATCATGACATTGACACGTTCCACGAAGTTGATTGGATAGGAGGGCAACGGACGAACGTGTCAGAAAAGGCATGTCGTGGATTGTCGGTTCAAATGACGTCATAGAGGAGAGAGACTGTTCATTTGTCCGTTCAAATGATCACTGAAGAAAAGTCAGTGATAGATTTTCCTTTTTAAAAGTATCCCTGATTGTAAAGATAGGGATAGATTTTCTTTTTAAAAGATCACTGATTGGAAATATCAGTGATTAATGTATTTTTCAAAAAAAAAGCTTTTAATCATTTGAAGAAAGTTCAGTGATTAAAGTTTATATTTTGAAGAAAAACATCTTTGAGGGAGAGAGAACATACCTGAGAGTCAGAATGTTTATCAGAGAGAATGATGAGGGGAACTTTTGATTACTGACACAATACATGAACGCTGAAGAATTATTCTTCGAGGTTCAGCATTCCAAGCTCACTGATGAGAAAGTTGAACCTTGTCTCATCAAGAGGTTTGGTGAAAATATCAGCAAGCTGAAAGTCAGTAGGGATAAAGTGAAGTTCAATATCACCATTCATCACATGATCTCTGATAAAGTGATATCTGATCTCTATGTGTTTTGTCTTTGAATGTAGCACTGGATTATTTGCTATAGCGATAGCACTAGTGCTGTCGCAATAGATAGGAATCTTTGACAGCTGAAGGTCATAATCTAATAGTTGATTTCTCATCCATAGGATTTGTGAACAACAGCTTCCAGCGGCTACGTATTCAGCTTCAGCTGTGGAAGTGGACACAGAATTTTGCTTCTTGCTTGTCCAGCTTACTAGCTTTCCTCCCAAGAGTTGACATCCACCAGTGGTACTTTTTCTGTCAAGTTTACAGCCTGCAAAATCACTATCAGAATAACCAGTTAGATCGAACCCTGAGTCTTTGGGATACCAAAGACCGAGGTTAGGAGTTCCTTTCAGATATCTGAAAATTCGCTTTACAGCGATCAGATGGGATTCCTTGGGTTCAGATTGATAGCGTGCACATAAACAAGTAGAGTACATGATGTCAGGTCGGCTTGCTGTAAGATACAACAATGAGCCTATCATTCCTCTATAGGCAGTGACATTAACAGGTTTTCCAGATGGATCCTTGTTAAGTGTCAGTGGTGGTGCCATAGGAGTTTTCATCGCTGAAGTTTGAGTTAAATCAAACTTCTTCAGCATGTCTTTAACATACTTACCTTGGCAGATAAAAGTACCTTTGTCAGATTGTTTAATCTGAAGACCAAGAAAATATGTCAGCTCACCCATCATACTCATTTTATATTCTTTCTTCATTCTTTCAGCGAAGCGAGTACATAGAGATGGGTTAGTAGAACCAAATATTATGTCATCGACATATATTTGTACAAGAATTATATGACCTTTTATCTTCCTGAAAAATAACGTATTATCAATCTTGCCACGTTCAAAATTTTCAGAGATAAGAAAAGATGAGAGAGTGTCATACCAAGCACGAGGGGCTTGTTTTAAACCATAGAGAGCCTTATCCAATTTTAAACATAATTTGGATGCTTAGGGTCATAGAACCCTGGTGGTTGTTCTACATAAACTTCTTCATTCAGTTTTCCATTCAGAAAAGCTGATTTTACGTCCATTTGATAAACGATGAAGTCTTTATAGACTGCATAAGCTAAGAATAGTCGAATTGCTTCGAGCCTGGCCACAGGGGCAAAGGTTTCATCATAGTCTATGCCTTCCTCTTGTCTGTATCCCTGAGCAACAAGTCGAGCCTTGTTGCGGGTTACAATTCCATGTTCATCTAACTTGTTTCTAAACACCCATTTGGTGCCTATTACAGTTTTATCAGATGGTCTAGGAACGAGATTCCAAACTTTGTTTCGAGAGAATTCAGTCAGCTCTTCTTGCATAGCGCTGACCCAGTTTGGATCTCTGAGGGCATCATCAGTCTTCTTTGGTTCAATTAAGGAGAGAAAGTTTACAAAGAGACAGATATTACCTGAGCTTCGTCGTGTCTGAATACCTGCATCTGGATTACCAAGAATTTGATCTATGGGGTGATCTCTGGTCCATCGCTGAGCAGGAGCAAGATTGCTTATTTCAGCGATAGGATCAACAATAGGAGCAGTCGCTGATGAAGATGCTTGAGGTTCATCAGCTAGTAATTGTTGAACATTAGATACACCAATGCTTTCAGAAGGGTTTTCAGACGTAGATGGATTTGATGGTAGAAGTGTGTTTAGAGGTTCAGCTGAAATCCATGAGTTGGATTCAGCGGTGGGAGGTATGATACTTGGTTCTTCATCAGCAGCTGGAGTTTCAGTGTGCTGTTGGTTTGAGAAGAAAGGTTCAGTTTCTCTATAGTGAGAGATCATCCAAGTATTCAGTTCTTCATTGTCAGCGATTGGTTTAGAGTTCGCTGAGCGCGTTTCATCAAACGTGACATGAATGGTTTCTTCTACGGTTTGTCTTCTTTTGTTGAAAACTCTGTAGGCTTTTGAGATGGAGGAATATCCTAAAAATATTCCATCATCGGCTTTTGGGTCGAACTTTCCAAGTTGATCTTTGTTGTTTAAGATAAAGCACTGACAACCAAAGATATGAAGAAAACTGATAGAAGGCTTCCTTCCAAGAAAGAGTTCATAAGCTGTCTTCCCAAATCGCTTTATTATCAGCGATCTGTTTTGAGTAAAACATGCAGTGTTTACAGCTTCCGCCCAAAATTGAGTAGGGAGGTGAGAATCGCTGAGCATTGATCTAGCAGCTTCTATGATCGTTCTGTTTCTTCTTTCAGCGACTCCATTTTGCTGAGGTGTTCTTACTGAAGAGAAGTTGTGAGAGATTCCCTTGTTCTCAAAGAAATTGTTCAGGGAACTATTTTTGAATTCAGTTCCATGATCACTCCTTATTGATCGAACAGTAAGATTATTCAGCACTTCCATCTTTTTGACAAAAGATATTAGTTCTTCTGGAGTATCATTCTTGCAGCGAAGAAAAATAACCCAGGTGTAGCGAGAATATTCATCTACAATGACAAGCGTATATTTCTTTCCAGCTATTGATTGGATATTGACAGGGCCAAATAGATCCATATGCAAGAGCTGAAGAGGACTTGTTACTGAGGAAACTTGTTTCGACTTGAAACTAGCTCTTGTTTGTTTTCCTTTTTCACATGCTGAGCAGAGAGATTCTTTAGCATATGAGTGCTGAGGAAGACCAGAAACCAGTTCCTTAGATGAGAGAGAATTCAGGGTTTTGAAGTTTAGATGAGAGAGCCTTTTATGCCATAGCCAGTTGACATCAGAAGAGGCCTTAGAGAGAAAACATAAGTTATCAGTGATAGTAGAGTCCATATCTATTACATAGACATTTTCTCTTCTATAACCACTGAGAGCAAGTTTTCCTTTTTCATCTACCACTGAACATGCTTTCTTAGAAAAGCGAACTTCGTAGTCTTTGTCACATAGCTGACTGATGCTTAGAAGATTGTGCTTCAGTCCATCTACATAAGCGACTCTTCGAAAGGTAGTTGTCCCATTGCTGAGGACACCAAACCCTCGGGTAAATCATTTTCCATTTCCACCAAAGGTCACAGAGGGACCTTTCTCTTCCTTGTATTCAGTGAGCAGGTCTCTTTGTCCAGTCATATGACGAGAACATCCGCTATCGAGATACCAGATGCCCTTTGATCCCTGCATACATAAGGAAGATTAAGCTTTGTTTGGTACCCACTTTTCAATGGGTCCTTCAGAGTTAGTGGATAAGGAAGATTCAGCAGTCTTCACCGCTGATGAAGATTCAGCTTCAGTGGTAATCTTCACTTTGGTTAATTTCTTAACCTTAGTGGTATTTTTCACTTTGGTGACTTTATTTGCCTTAGAGGCATTTTTCTTCACTTTGGCTGTTTTATCAGCTTCGGTGGAATTTGGACACTTGCTCGCAATATGGTCAGTGAATCCACAGTGATAACATTTTCTATATCTGATGGTGGATTTATAGCCAGAAGGTTTTGAAAACTTAAGATGAGCAGGTCCAGCTCCAAGAATACCTTTAGCACGAGATCTGGGAGGAATTTTTATTTCTTCAGATTTCACGGGCTTTAGATCAACCTTCAGCTTTGGAGGACAGATATCAAAGATTTCTGTCACTGAGCTAAAAGGTTTATCCACTGAAGGTTTGGAAGGAACTTTCAGTTTGGTTTTCTTGGAAGCCTTCTGAGGAGGGAGAATAGACTTTCCTTTATCTGCAGGCTTAGATCTTGCAGATATCTCCTCAGGGATGGGATTAGAAGAAGAACAGGGATAGAATTGATTATAAGAAGTGTCAAAGAAAGATGTGACAAAAGTTCCAAACTTAAGCGAGGAACTTTCTTCTTTAGGATCATCCTGTGGTGACCAAAAACCAAGACCAGTTTTATCACTTTCAGGAGTTTGAGCATTTATTATCTCAGAGATCTTTGTTGATGATTTGCACCATTTTTCAACATGAGCCTTTTCTGCTTTTAGAGCAGCGATGGCTTGTTCGCGTTCAATGCTGATGATTTCATTTATAATGACTTGATCTTTTAGCTTTTCTTCTAAAAGATTTAGTTCACTGATCTTTTCATGACATTTCTCTAGCTCTTGTGTTAAATAAACATTTTTATTTTCAGCTTGAGTTTTGTCGTTTAAAGCATTATAAAGGTCAATCGTCAGCACATCAACAGCGCGACTTCTCTCAGCTTCAGGCAGAGAGGGATTTGTAGAGATGGATACCTGAGATGATATGTAGCTCATAGAAGGTTCAGATGGTTCTTCTACTTCTTCTTTAATCTCAGCCATGAGGCAAAGATTAGCGACTTCTTCTTCATCAGAAGATGATTCTTCTGATTCAGCCCAGTCATGTTCTTCAGCGATGAGACCTTTACCTTTTTGCTGATAGCTTTTCAGCTTTTGATATTTGTTTTTCAGCTTATGGTATTTGTCATCACTGGATCTTCTTGAGGTAGAAGGTTTGAAGACCTTTTTAGACCTGCACTCACTAGCAAAATGTCCAATTTTTTCGCAGTTATAGCAAGTGGCTGTAGCCTTATCAACCGGAGTTGATTTTGGCTTTTCAGTAAGAGAGAGAGGTTTACTTCTTCGGAAGTTACTCTTTCTTGCAAATCTCTTAAAAGAGTTTGTCAAGAGTGCTAAGGACTCATTAAACTCTGAAAGATCAGGGTCTGATAAATCCTCAGATTCAGAATCTAACTCAGTGATGGTGAGAGTAGATCGCTGAGATGGAATTATCTCTGATGAGACTAAAGCAACAGCAGTGCTTTTGGAGTCTTTAGAATCTTTTACAAGATTCTTCTTCAGGAGATTAGATTGCTCATAGTTGAGCAATATTCCATACAGAGTGCTTAGAGAGAGAGTATGTAAGTCCTTTGTCAGCTTAAGACATATTGAATAACTGTCCCAGCTTTCAGGAAGACTTTCCAAGAATTTTGTTAGGACCTCAGAATTAGAATAGGTCCTTCCAACAGTTCTTAGGTCAATGATCAGGCAGTTAAACCGCTGATGAATGTCAGAAAGAGATTCATTCTTACCAGCGATAAAACTTTCATACTGTCTTACCAAGTTAATCTTTCGGGTCTCTTGGATTTCAGTGGTGCCCTCATATTGAACACATATGGTTTCCCACATTTCTTTAGAAGTTTTTAGATGCATGATGGAATGGAAAACTTCATCAGGCAGAGCCATTGATATAATGGTCTTTGCTCTTGCATCTATGCCTACCTTCTTTTTATCTTCATCACTCCACTGTCTTATTTCCTTAACGACATATCGTTCAGGGACAGCTTCAGTGGTGGCAGTAGCAGGAACAGCAGCTATAATTCTAACAGGTTCATAGGGTCCGTTTTCTATATATTCAGGTATAGTAGGATCCGCACCTTCAAGAAATAGCATCATTCGATTTTTCCATAGAGAAAAGTTATCTCTGCTAAATCGAGGAGGTTTAGAAAGTGAACCATTATCATAGTAGTTTGTGTTTGTGTTTAGTGCCATTTTAGAATAGCAAGGAAGAGTATACAGCAAGATCTTGTTTATTAGATTAAACAAACTGCTCTGATACCACTTGTTGGTCCCAAAGGTGCTTAACAAGTTTGTAGAAGGGGGGGGGGGGGGGTTGAATACAAACACAGAAATTAAAGTTTAATAAATTGTTTATTGATAAATCAAAATACAATTTACAAGTTTGTTGCGGAATAAGATTAAGACAGACTCAATCTAAACAAACTTAAGAAACACTAAGATGGTTGCACAAGAAATTCAGAGAATGGGGGATTTTTTAGAGAGATAGAAAACAAGGGTTTCTATTTTGGAGTTCAAGGATTGAGCACACCTTCAGATGAAGGAGTGAGCTTCCTATTTATACCCTATGCATTAAATGCATGGCAGGGTACTTTACACGTGGCATTCATAGATTGGCTTTGGTAGTCTCACTTTTGGAGACATGCTTTTGGCCACTTTATGAACAGTGTAGTTGACAGAGTTGGTGTACGATTTGTGGCAGAGACTTGTCCGTTCTGACACATCGTACTGGTTGTGCAAGGTAAGACAAAAGAAAACTTGAGGCATAAGCTTTGTGATCGTTGATCGCTGAGTATCTCTTCTTCCAGAGATAAAGAAGTTCAGCTATCGCTGAAGCTTTTCCTCAGGCTTCTTCGCGTAAGTAGATTTGTCTGGTCTTCGCTGATATCCGCATCAGGTCACTAGTAGACTTATCTATTGTTCAGTGGCTTCGTCTTCGATTCAGCTATGAACTATGTTGACGCGAGACTTGTCTTCAGGGATTACGTTAACTGTGTTACATAGGAAACTATCAGTGACAACTGAACAGACTCAGTTTGATTGCTGAAAGTGAAACACTAATACATATTAAATGTTTACAGAAAGGTCATCAGCGATAACTGAACAGACTCAGTCTGATCGCTGATGATGAAACACTAATACATATAATAACGTAATTTTCACTAAGTATAAAAGAGGGTCGTTATCAAATCACTGAGAGAGTTTGGATCAACAACGCCTCATCTGGGGATTGAGAGGCGTCGCCTCAGGTGCGATTTTGGATCGCCTCGCCTCGAGGCGTGCCGTACGCCTCACACGCTTTTGAAAACCATGTTTTGGAATAATCTATCAATAGTCGGTTACCAGGTTCTTAAGGGGGTGTTTGGGATTGCTTATTTAAAACAACTTATGTTTATTTTGAAAAGTGTTTATTAACTTATGTGGTGTCAAACCGGAGTTTTTAAAAAAGTGTTTGGATTAGCTTATTGTGGTACAAAAACGTAATAAGTTAATAAGTTGTTATTTAAAAGTGTTTGGGATTGCTTATACATACAAAATAACCAAAAAAGTAATAAGCACTTTTCAAATAAGTTGATAAGTCAGAACAAAATGACTTATCAAAAATGGCTTTTCAGCGGTTTGGCACCGCTATAAGCTCTTTTCTTTTTGTTTCATCCAAACATTCAAAATGGCTTATCTCCGGTGCCAAATCGCAATAAGCTAAAAAGCCCCTCAAATAAGCAATCCCAAACACCCCCTAAATACTAGAGTAAATTACGTTTTTAGTCCATGTGGTTTGTTAAACTTTTTTATTTTCATCCTTATGGTTTTGAAATTACAATTTCCATCCTTATGGTTTTTATTCATTAACTTTTTCGTCCTTATGATATAAATTTTATTGTTTTTTTCATCCCTATGGTTTACAATTCATTTCTATTTTAGTCCTTCATACTTAAAAGGCCTCAGGGACGAAAATAGAAATGAATTGAAAAACATAAGGACGAAAACCAAAATTTTAAAACCATATGGACAAAATCCGAAATTTTCAACAAACCACAGGGACGAAAAAGATAATTTACTCTAAATAATTTATGGTTCCTAGTTGAACTTGTCCACGTGTGTGTATATATATTTACTAGTTGTGTACCCGCGCGATGCAGCGCGGATGAATCGTAATTTTGATGTCAATAAGTCAGTCTTCAATCATGTTTCTTGTTTCAATTCATTCTTTGTCCCTCTTGATGTTGAATATAACTTCCATCTGTAAACATGTTCTGCAAAAAACATGTAATTATTTTGATAGAAACGTATTATATCAAATCTGCAATACCAATTAGTTGATTGTATCATATTTAGCACGTAAAACTTTTTTATAGACGACGTTTCATGTGTAGACTACAACATGATTTAATTTTTTGTAGTCTACACTAATACCTTTGTATTACCTAGTGATGTCCCTATGGATAAAGCCACATAAATTTGGTCGTACGGGAACAATAGTTTCGGTAGATAAACACGTAAGTTTGGAATTGTCTATCCTTAAGCTTTATTGATTGTCATAGAAGTGTTAGGTCGAACAGGAAATGGTTTTCTCTTCAATTTGAATGAGAACGTTTTATCTTCAGACAAGCATAAATGATTATCACTCGTTATCGGTTGGTTTTTTCAAACGTGGACCTATAGGTTGTACCAAGACAATTATATTGAATTTTATGGAATGTACATTAATTAATCATACCTCATACATGTGCACTTAGGCATGGTAATTGTATCTGACCCGTTGGGGAACCGGTTCACCCGCCCCCGATCGGGGCTGGTGATTCCCCCATAAAACCGGGTACTGGGGTCGGGGATTCCCCGATTGTCTAAAATCGGGGCAGGGCCAGGGCAGGGTAATGCACTCCCCGACCCTCCCTTGTCCCTGTATATATTTAATATATATAATTTTTTAATATTTTTGTTAATTTACATAGTCCTAATTCTTTTTTAATATTATTTTTTATATGTTTTTCTTAATTTATATACGACAATTGTGATTTTAATTTTTTTTAACTTCGTTCACTTAATGCAATCACAATTTACGAATTTATTTAAAAAAACTCGATTTAATTCTTAAATGTAACCGGACCGGGGATTTACTGGGGATGGGTCGGAGATAGGCCCAAGAAAAAACCGGGGGGGGGGGGGGGGGGGGGGATTCCATTCCCCGTACCCGCCAGGGACCGGGGACGGCCCGGGGATTGCATTCCCCGCCCCGTTGCCATCCATATGTGCACTTAAGGAAAGCATCTGCAACCTCCTTAAAACTAAGCAAATATGATGTACCAAAAGAAGTTTCATCTACACTCCATAACACGATTTACAAATATGGGTGCATCCTTGGAAAATCATGCAAGTAGATCAAATAAGATTCAAAATCTATGAGCATATGTTTGAATAAAATCACCTATATCTTTATCTTTAGAGTGAATTGTGGATTTGGTCCCTGTGGTTTTGTGATTTCTTTGACTATGGTTCTCATTCTATGTTTATTGTGGATTTGGTCCTTGTGGTATTCAATTTATCTTGGTCATGGTTCTTCTGACTAACATCTCCGTTAACTTCGTTAAATCAAGGACCATTTTAGCCATTTGCCATTTTTTTGTCCTTTTACAATAAGAAAAAAACAATACTTTTATACACACACATATAACGATATCAAAATAAATAAAATAGAATATTATTGTATGATTTGATTGTTTAACTTTCTTAAAAGATTAACTATATTAATACGATTTAATTTTATTATTTTATTATAACGATACAAAAATATTGTTTTATTGTTTAAATCAAAAGAATATATTTAACTAATTTTTGTAGATAATTTAGCTGTTCAATAAAATTTGATCAACCAAATTTAGAAGGTCCGTAGAGTTTTTGTGTCATTTTTCCCTTGTATGAAAAGAAGATGTGTGCTTGCATCAAAACAAAAAATAAAAGGAGAATAGAAAATCATGGAAAGAAAATATAGAGCATAATCTTTACCTCTATGGCTTATTATCACCTACAACATAACCCTAGAGTAGTAGTGGAGAGCAAGATTGGGAAAATAAAAGGAGAATATGCATCATAATTTGTACATGAAACATTTAACATTGTACTCAAGTGAGTACAAAATTGATGCTTGAGCAATACAAAGCCAAAATAGGGGAGGAAAAAAAAGCTGAAAGGAATAAAGTAAGGGTGAAAATTTCAGTTTGAGTGATATTGATAGAGGTGTATTAGATTAAATGATTAAAAAATAACCAAATGAAATTGTCAAACATTTCTCAAGCATCTAATTGTATACCATACAATGCAACGGGATACAAATATCGAATAAACATAAGAAAGAATGCAGAGTACAAATACATTTTTTACTAAATAAAAAGCACAAGTGAGTCCATCTTATTTAGAATGGTAGAACGGATGAAAAGCAATTGATGCCATGCCGTTGAATATTACATTCAATAACATTTGAAAATGTTTTAGGATGTTTGTGAGTTGTGAGGAGTCATACATGCTGACATTGGATGGCATTGATGTTGAATAGGATAATCTTTATGTTTCATACCTACCAGGATTGGACAACCTTTGATATTGATTCAATGCTAATGAGTAAAGAAAAATCTTAATCCTACAAGGCAAAAGCAATTTATCTTTCATGAGTAAACCAAAATATTAAATGTGAGTAGGTCTTAGAAGCTACTTTCCATGAATATTTGTCCAACATTAAATGGAACTTCTCTTCCCTCATGATTCTTTGTCCAGCTGTTCTACTTCTACATACGGGGTCCTGTTGAAACAGATGACAAACACAAAGTCTTGGTCGTTGAAACTTGCATGATCGACCTCGATAGATTGATATCAAAGAGATATTGATGGTTGAATATCCAAAGCATACAATAAGAAATGGTCATAGTACTTCTAGTTGTGTACCCGCACAATGCAACAAGATGTAAAGAGATATGAAATGGACACTGAATTATACCACTATAGTAAGTCACAAATAACTTGCCAAAAAATGAATGTTTAACAAAGTGAATAACCAAATAGACTTGAGAAACAAAGCAGTAAGTTGACATAAATACCTTACAGAAGCATTTAAGGTCCAATTTGATCATGTCGATGATGCTACTCCATATATGGTATGTTGTTTTTTGGTGGCTTATTTGTTGCTCCAACTCCAACCATCATGAGTTAACACAAAGCATATTCATGGGATCAGCAAAAAACAAATCCATAAAGCATTTTGATGTTCATGGGATCAGTAGAAAACAAATCCAAAAATATATTTCAAAGCATCGAAGATAAGCATTTTCATGTTCATATGAACAAATGAAAATACTAATCACACAAAACAAATCCTTCGTAAGCTGATCAACTAAATTCATCCATGTATCACCCGACCTTGGATCATCATCCGGACCAAAGCCTCTCGTCTTCTTCTGCAAACCCAAATCCAAAATCAAAATCTATACCTAAAATCCGAACCAAGTCCAAAACCAAAGATCATAAAAATACAATCACACATGTTGGCATTAAAAAAAGGTGGCTTTGTCTTTATTTGGTTAAAAACAACTGAACGGATACAAGCATTTGAACAGAAAAATGAAGGGTGAACAGTGACTAACAAAACATATGATGCAGGTATATAAGCCATATATATATATATATATATTTAAGGTAGAAGGAGCAGCAACTCAACATATTTCTGCAGATTGATGGAAGTAAAAATGAAGTTTTACCTTTCAGGTAAGCCAAAAGTTCCATTACCAGCTTGTTCCTCTCCTCCTCCTCTTTCTTCTCCTCCTCCTTGTCCGTCTCCATCGCCATCTCCATCATAAAGTCGTCCATATTTTCTATCATCGTATCTATATCTGGATAATACAATTCTCGAACACTAACACATTCAGCATGATTATGACCCCACAATTCTGTTTGAAAACTAATGCTTTTCAACTTCATCAACACCACCTGATTTCATTTTGCTGCAACTAACTTCATCTTTCTCCTTTACCCCAACACTATCATTTGATGCCATCCTTGTCTACGACGTTTGTTCTTTCCAACACAAGTCTTAACGCCTAAAAGAAACCGTTAATTTTCACAAGCAGTATTCGATACTAAAAAAAGATGAGATTTAAAAATAAATAAATAAAAAAAGGTGCGTAAAAATATTTATGATCAAAGAGTGGTAAAATACCATCACTGGAATTCATCTTCTGCAATTGCTCTAAATCCTTGCAGTCTGCAATGCAAACAAGGCCAACAACAGGATTCGGACAAAGTTAAGGGAGTTCTAAGTAACCAAAAGAGTGTGTACAAGAGGTAATAGGAACAAGAGAAAAAAAAAGCATCAAATACAGATATATCAGACAATTTATCAAGAAATTCGTTCCATACCAGTATGGTTTTCAAAATCAGCAACGACAATTGGTTTCATTTTGTCGCCAGTCTCTTCAGTATCATTTGATGTCTTCTTTCCCCTTTTGAGTCTGTTTTTTCGAACATAGGTCTTAACCCCTAAAAAGGAACGTCTTACAACAGTTAATTTCACAAGCAACATTTGATACTAAAAAGATGAGATCAAAAAAGAGATTGTAAATCTTTATGATCAAAGAGGGAGGGGTAACATACCTTGGTTGGAATTCATGTTTTGCAATTGCTTTAATTCCCTGCAATTTTCAAGCAACAGGATTCAGACAAATTTAGGGGCATTCTAAGTAACCAAACGAAAGAGTATGTACAATGGGAAATAAGAACAAGAACAAAAAGCATCACATATGAAGACAATTTATCATAAACTCGTTTCTATAGTTTGAAAAACCCTAGAAAACCAAGGACTATCTAAAGTTTAAAATCACAACAGGAAACAGAGACAATAATCGAAGAAAATACAACCTGACGAATAAAATAGACAAACAATCGAATTATGTAACCACTTAGTGGTACCCTTAATTGGGCTGGGCCGTGGTCGACGGGGATTAGTCGGGTGGCACCCTTAAGTGGGAGCCCGGATACCCCGGGAACGTGTGCGTGTGTTAACTTGTGGTTCAAAAAAAAATCAAATTATGTAACATGAAAACACATAAAATTAGGTATGGTCTTGAAGAAGTAGAAGAAGTACAAAAGGTATAGTCTTGAAGAAGGAGAAGAAGAAAGGGTATGGCTGGTGGGTATGGTGGAAACGTGAAAGTAGAAGAGAAAGTACTGGTTATGGTGAGGGGGAGACTTTTTTGTGCGTGTGTGAGAAGAGGTAGAAGAAGAAACTCCATATTAAAGGAATGCATTGAAATACTTGTATCTCATGCTTCACAACTTGTAATTAAGAGTTTTTTGAA
Organism: Arctium minus; assembly: GCA_954870635.1. Classification (NCBI taxonomy): domain Eukaryota; kingdom Viridiplantae; phylum Streptophyta; class Magnoliopsida; order Asterales; family Asteraceae; genus Arctium; species Arctium minus. Next base: position 7,523,409 of record OX941092.1, read on the forward strand.
TTTCATGCTTAAATTGGTAGTACATTGTGCTTTAAAACTTGTCTTTAAGACATTTGGTATAAACCAATATTAAGGTAGTATAGATATATAAATATATATATACACACACGACAAATCATATATAAATCATGTAAAAGTTACAAACCAATCTCAACCATCGTGCAGGTTACCGGCGATGTGGATAATTCAGTTCCTGCATTTACTTGATAACCAATCTAAAACTCTCAGCTCTATTAAAACAACAAAATCATAAATTATAATTATAAAGATAAAGATAAAAATCGTTATTTCAAAAATAGCCAGTTTTCAACAAACCACAGACGAAAAAGATAATATAATTACCATACAAATTATTTTTAGAGATTAAAAATAAGATTGCTATTTTGAATCGTCAATCTTTCGTATTGATGATTCAGGGGCTGTTTGTTTACCTCTTAATGGTTCCATTAAGAGGCAACATCTGAATCGTTAAGAGGTAAATCTTGTTTGGCAAAAAAAAGGGCTGCCTCTTAATGGTTCCAAAATTCTCTTAATGATTTAGTATCCTGACCCTCCCTTAACCATTAAGAGCTCTGATTTCATTATGAACAATTAGCAAACAACCATATTTCATTTTACACAATATCATAAAAATCTCTTAATCATTCAGACCACTTAATCATTCTGCACTAAATCATTCAGCAACTGCCAAACAGCCCCTGAGTCTTATCAAGGGTGCATGTAACTTTCTATGGGACAACTCCTACTGTAGGACGTACAAGTCTGACGCAGCGTAGGTTTGCGGAAGGATCGACAAACGTCTAAACCCCTTTTTTTTATAACGAGAATTACAACCGTAAAACTCAAATTAAGAGAAAACTCTCTAAAAAGCTAAGCTTTATTGATTGAAACTTGATTAACAATGAAAACAATAAACCTATTTATAGCTAAACTAACTAAGAAATAACTATGGAAATTAGAACTATCCTAATTATAAACTAACTAGGAAACTATTTAAATAACTAATAAAAGGAAACTAAATAATCCTAAATTACTAGCTAATATAATTATTTAATTAAACTAAATCTAATGTGATTTGGAGAGTTAAATAAAGCAAAAAGATAATTACTAAACTATGGAATTGAAGCTATCATGGGACGGTGGATATGGAAAGTCACGTGGTCGCAAAATAGGAAAACAAACAGTGTGCTACGCGGGTATTGTGGCGGCTTAGGACGCATCAAACTCGCATGGAAGGGAAATAAGCCGCATGACACCCGCTTTCTCGTCCGTTTGTATTTTCCGACTTGTTCTTCGATTTCTGTCACAATCCTTTTTATACTTGGTGTTTTATATTTGCCTCTTTTCCGATGCCAAATTCCGAGCCTCTTTCGAGCTTGTTTTTCTATTCGATCCCGTTTCTCTTTTTTCCAATTACTTTCAAAAATTCTTATTAACTCCCAAATTCTCCCTGTATCAAAGTCCCTGGTAGAATCGTTCCAATTAGTGAATGCAAAAGACCAAAAAGACTTTCCAGGTCTACTCATCAAAAAGACCCATTAGAAACACAAGTTAGCACGTTCATGAAGGGTAGTATCGAGTATTTGGATCCCGAGTATTGTCGAAGGCAACAACTAACAAACAAGTCTGATGTGCACTCATTTAGAGTGATTCTGCTTAGAAGTAAACTACTATTTTCGTCCATGTGGTTTGTTGTTTAACTATTTTCGTCTCTGATCTTTAAAAATTGTTTTTTTGATCATTGTGGTTTGCAACTCCTTTCGCTTTTAGTCCCTGAGAATATTAGTTTCAGGGATGAAAAGGGAAAGAAATTGCAAACCACAATGACCAAAAAATCAGCTTTTAAAGTCAGGGACGAAAATGGTTATAAACAACAAACCAGAAGGACGAAAATCGTAGTTTACTCCTAACTTTAAATAAAATGGTTAGTAAATTGAAGGGTATTTTACTCCATTTATCTTTTCTTTGTATTTTTCATTTTTTTTTGTTTTATCATAGTACATAGTAAATTACAATTTTAGTCCTTGTGGACTATGGTTTGTTTGTTTTTTTCTTTTTTGTATTTCCTACCTTTTTCATTTTATACTCTTATTATATTAATTAACTAATGATAATTTTTACTAAAATACGTTAAAAAATATATTCCGTTTTATAAATTATTATGAGAAATTATTGTTAAAAGATACCGTTCCCCATGAAAGGAACATTGTCTCCTTTAATTTCCAGAAATTGGCCTAGGACCTAAAATGTGGAATATAGAATTACATTATTTTTTCACACACTTGAATAATTGAGATATCGTCCTTTTGTTTGAAAGGTGTCAAAGACATGGATTCTATGTAAATCTCACCCCCTAGACCTTGCTTTCGAGCATGATATACTCATGGGCAATTCTATAATCTCCAACTATTGGGGGCACACATTAGGCGTTGCAGGCAAGATGCATACGCTAATTTAACATTTCTTTTACCTTTATCCTAGCCAAAATCATAGAGCACACTGCCCCCACCACCACCACCCCCAAACAACCACATGGATCCGCCCCCTATATGTTTTGTTCGTTTGGTTTGGTTTATATCAGAGCTTACATAGCATAAACTTCAAAAGGTAAGATATTCCTATTATATATCTAGGATGTGTAGAGTATCTTCATAATCTGTGTGAAAAGTTCTACGAAAAGGGTATGATGTCATCATCCGGAGTGACTCGTTGTACCAGTCCAAGGTCATCATGGTGGAGGTAAATCACCTGTCATGGGGTTAGTGGTGGTACCTATAGTCAAACCCCAAACCTCTTACCAGTTAATAATTTTGTATTTTTTGTTTTTATCATGCAGCAAATCAACATGAGGCTGTCTATATAATCTCATTTTATGGATTATTGACTCCAAAGCCATGCAATTGCTTATCCAATTTGGATTATTGACCCATTCAAATGCTTTTTTTCTTGATGTACATATTCCAATTGATAACGATATAAAGCATCTCATTTATAAGAATTTTCCACACCAATTATCAAGGCAAATATGTCACTTTCTATGGTACAACTCCCTGGAGAAATTAGTGAGTGGAGAAGACCAAGAAGACTTTTCAGGTCTACTCTTCAAACAAGTAGATAAATCTTTCACTATGGACACTGCTTGCTGCTATGATTTATAATATAAGGGAAAATGGCTGAAATAGCCATATTACAAAGGAAATTGAATCTCCTAGCCATTTCACTTCCTGATTGACCAAAATAGACCTAGGTCCGTAATGGCGGACCTGCAGGTCCGCTACTATGCAGAAAAAGACAAAAACAATTGTCGGTTCAAGACAGGTCCGCAACGGGTCGACACGTGTCACGATCTCACTCGACGACAGCTCTGGCGGACCTGCTGTTTATTCAGTTTATTAATTGTTTTATTTAAGACCCACCTACCTTTTTTTATATTTTTTTCTGCATGGTAGCGGACCTGCAGGTCCGCCATTGCGGACCTAAGTCTATTTTGGTTAATCGGGGAGAGAAATGGCTAGGAGATGCAATTGCCTTTGTAATATGACTATTTCAGTCAATTTCCCTTTATATAAACATCAATAATACATTTTCTCCGATCAAACTACTCTTCCACCACCATGTTCACCTTCATCTTTTCTTTGCTACTCCTCTTCTCCACCACCACAACCACCCAACCATACAACGCCACCGATCACTTCCTCCTTGCCTGTGGTTCATACTCCACCACCACCGCCACCTTTGACGACAGGAGATGGGATGGCGATGAACGTTCCAAGTTCATGCCGACCAACATCGCCACCAACTCCTTTTCATCCACACCTTCCTACCGTGATCCTTCGGTCCCTGAAACCCCTTACTCCACCGTTCGTATCTTTAACGGTACTTCTTCGTTCACCTACACATTTCCAGTCTCTCAAGGCCCTAAATTCCTCCGTCTCCATTTCTATCCGGCCACTTACTCCGACCTCAACCCAAACCAATCTTTCTTCTCGGTGTCATCAAATGGCTACATTCTCTTAACCAACTTTAGCGCTTTCCTAACCGCTTCATATCTGGCAAAACCCAGCGGTCCGCCAGTTCCCCACTTTGTCAAAGAATACATCATCTATGTAAAAGATGCACAAATCCTAACCGTTACCTTTACACCCTCACCCAACTCGTATGCGTTCATCAATGGTATTGAAATCATCTCAATGCCGGAAAATCTGTATTTTGATGCTAAGAATTTGAACTACGTTGGTCAAACTTCAGGGCCCAAAATTGCTGACGACACGGCTCTCGAAAATATTTACAGGCTAAACATGGGTGGGGGACATATATCTGGTAACGCGGATACCGGTATGTATAGATCATGGGAACCAGATGACGATTACATATTCGGTGCAGCTTTTGGGGTAACGCCGCTTGATATGAGGCCGATCACGTTCAACACGGAGACACCAAATTATACCGCACCTGAGCTAGTTTATGCAACCCAAAGGAGTATGGGCAACCAGTCTAACCTCCACAATCTGATTTGGATATTTCCAGTTGATTCTGGGTTCTATTATATGATCAGACTCCATTTTGCAACATTATACCACAATACAGTACAAGTGGTCAGACGATCTTCACGATTTCCATGAATAATCAAACTGCTGAGAAGGAGGCTGATCCATTGTACTGGACTCAAGGTAACGGGCATCCGGTATTCAAGGATTACGTCTTGTTTGTCAGTGATCCAGATAACCGCAAAAGCAAACAAGACCTGTGGCTGGAGATGCATCCTAACGTTGGTGCCTCGGCAGAATATGGTGATGCTTATCTGAACGGTTTGGAAGCCTTCAAGTTGAGTAATGCTCGTAGTCTTGCTAGCCCCAATCCAGAACTTAGTTCTACACCCCCACTGCCAACACCGGCATCTCCCATAGAAAGGAAGAAGAATAAAACCCCACCATATGCCGCGATAATTGGAGGAGTTGGGGGAGGGTTAGTCTTCTTGTCTGTTTTAGTTCTTATCGTTTTCAGGCATCGGAGGCGAGTCAAAAACTATGGCGCCGAAGACAAGTCCTCCTATGACCCAGCTTCTATTGAATCAAAATCTACACATTCTTGCCATTCTTCACTGCCATCAGATCGCTGCCGTCGTTTTTCACTTACAGAAGTGAAAGCAGCTACCGGTGAGTTTAACGACAATTGCATTATAGGCCATGGCGGGTTCGGGAAGGTGTACAAAGGGTACATAGACAACGGAACAACCACCGTTGCAATCAAGCGGCTCAATTCATCATCCAGCCAAGGTCTTCGTGAATTCCAAACAGAAATAGGGTTGCTATCGAAATTACGCCACGTGCATCTAGTATCCTTGATTGGATATTGTGACGACGATGAAGAGATGGTGCTGGTGTATGACTACATGGCTCACGGTACTCTACGGGAACATCTATACAAGTCGAACAACCCTCCTTTGTCATGGAAAAGACGTCTCCATATCTGTATTGGCGCAGCCCGAGGGTTGCATTATCTCCACACAAGTGCGAAACGCAGGATAATTCACAGGGATGTCAAATCCACAAATATTTTACTGGATGAGAATTGGGTGGCTAAGGTTTCTGATTTCGGTTTGTCAAAGCTAGGCCCCAACGACCCATCGAAAACCCATGTTAGCACGGTCGTGAAGGGTAGTATGGGGTATGTAGATCCCGGATATTTCCAAAGGCAACAACTCACAGATAAATCCGACGTCTACTCGTTTGGAGTTGTTCTGCTTGAAGTGTTGTGTGCAAGACCTGCTATCATTCCGGGGCTGACCAAAGAACAAGTGAGTTTGGCAGAATGGGGCAAGTGTTGTTATAGGAAGTGGGTCCTGGATCAGATAATCGATCCAAAACTTAGAGATGAGATTGCACCCGAGTGCTTAACGAAGTTCGGAGAGGTAGCAAATAGTTGCTTGAAGGAGCAAGGGTGTGATCGATTAACCATGGAAGAAGTAGTTTATAAACTAGAGTTAGCATTGGAAGTACAAGAAACTGCTGAGAAAACAGGAGGTGGGGCGATGTCGGAAAATCAAGAACTTCCGTTTCTGAGGTGAGGAGAGGCAACGACAACGGACGAGGATGTGTTCTCGGGATCGTCGGCAATAAGAAATGGAACGTCATCTATTAGTAGACCTACGAAGGGTTCAAGCCAGAAACAGCTTTCTCCGAGATAGGGAAGCCAACAGAAAGGTGATATATATGAAACAACACATGTGAAATATGGCGTGTGAGTGTTGTCTAATCAACAATTTTATGTGTGAATAAAAAACACAAAAATACGTGGTATATGAATATTAATTTGGAACAAGGTTTTAAAAAACGGAATCGTGCCTCAAGGCGTTTTCCCTCAATGAGGCGAGGCGTAAGCCTTGAGGCGGAAATATATACACTACACAATAATGATAATATCTATACTATATTATAAAGCATGGATAAAAAAACTCTTAAATACATATTATTAGACACAAAGTACATCATTTTATGCAAAATTTTAAAATTTTCTTCATTTACAAGTATCAAAGCACAAGATACATATTACTACTAGAGGCTTCTAACACCCACCACTTTGGTATGTGCATGACCTTCCTTTTATGCAGATCTTTCCATTTATCACTATTAATCTATATCTATCTATACTATCTATACTATATTATAAAGATGGCATAAAAAACTTTTAAAAACAAATCTTAAAGCTTAATGTACAGCTATTTAATGCTAATTACTTAAAAAACAACCATTAAAGCAGTATGTACTACACTTAATGCTATTTATTAATTTTCAATCATTATCTCTAACCATTTTAACTCTCCTAAAATCATTTACCACTTTAACTCCCCTAAAATAACTCTCAACATAATTAAATATAACCCCCCTAAAATAACTCTCAGCATAATTAAATATAGAAGAAAAATCAAATTTTAAATATAAAAATATAAAATATAATTAAAAAAATCTAACAGAATATTTTATAAAAAAAAATATATTTTTAAAACAAAATAAATTACATTATATTATTAAGTCTAAATTAAACAAATTTATATAAAAAAATCATTATCAATCTCTCATAACCAACCAAAATCGTAATGTAAATCGACAAAAAATAGAAAATAAAACGAAACATTAAAATCGTGATGTATCTAGCGGCATTGCACGAGTACACTTCTAGTATATAATTATATATATATATATATATATATATATATATATATATACACTAATCTGCGTTCCACTGCATCTGCTCAGAAATATATGCAATATATGTACACATACTTGACACTTGAGTGCTAGACAAAAAAATATATATCATACTAAATTACTAAAAGAATTTACATATACTTTTTTCAATCACGAAATATAGATGTACATATACTAACAAAGAAAAAAATTATTGATCAACATAACACACACATGTATATGTATATATTAATATGCTCACAACTCATAAAGAAAAAATATTAAATATCAACAAGGTGTGAGTAGAAGTGTGATTGTGACCCTCACACGTAGTAGAGACTAATTATAAAAGAAATGTATCCGATACATATACATAATATTTTTGTGAACCGAAGAGAATCGAAGAAGAAAATGCAAAGAAAACGGGAGAAAAATGGAACTCACGAAAGGCAATAGATGAATGCAGATAAGGCTTAGGAGAACCGGAGAAGAACAAGGTTTTCAAAAAAGAAATAGAGAAGGTTTTAGTCACTTTTTAAAATAATTTAGTCTCGGTATTGAGACGTACGCCTCTCTACCCCCTCACCGCCTCAGACGACCGAGGCGTACGCCTCATCTGGGGATTGAGAGGCGCCGCCTCAGATGCGATTTTGGACCGCCTCGCCTCAAACGCTTTTGAAAACCATGTTTTGGAATAATCTATCAATAGTCGGTTACTAGGTTCATAAATACTAGAGTAAATTACGTTTTTAGTCCCTGGGGTTTGTTAAACTTTTCTATTTTCATCCTTATGGTTTTGAAATTACAATTTCCATCCTTATGGTTTTTATTCATTAACTTTTTCGTCCTTATGATATAAATTTTATTGTTTTTTTCATCTCTATGGTTTACAATTCATTTCTATTTTAGTCCTTCATACTTAAAAGGCCTCAGGGACGAAAATAGAAATGAATTGAAAAACATAAGGACGAAAACCAAAATTTTAAAACCATAGGGACGAAATCCGAAATTTTCAACAAACCACATGGACGAAAAAGGTAAATTACTCTAAATAATTTTTTTTCTTTTTTTAGGAAAGGGGGTCTTTGGCCCAGACTAATCTCTTGGCAAAGAAACCGACTGCGAAAACATGCAGCCCTGAGATTAAACCCAGTGGCCACAAAATTGCGAATGCAGGGAATCGAACCCGGGTTGAGCGCTATGAACTCCCCAGGTGATTACCGCTACACCACAAGTCTTGTGGTTTACTCTAAATAATTTATGGTTCCTAGTTAAACTTGTCCACGTGTGTGTGTGTGTGTGTGTGTGTGTGTGTGTGTGTGTGTGTGTGTGTGTATACAGAACAAATAAGATATAAATCATGTAAAAGTTACAAACCAATCTCAACCATCGTGCAGGTTACCGGCGATGTGGATAAATCAGTTTCTGCATTTACTTGATAACCAATCTAAAACTCTCAGCTATGTTAAAACAACAAAATCATAAATTATAATTATAAAGATAAAAAAAGTTATTTCAAAAATAGCCAGTTTTCATCAAACCACAGACGAAAAAGATAATATATTTACCATACAAATTATTTTCAGAGATTAAAAATAAGATTGCTGTTTTGAATCGTCAATCTTTCGTATTGATGATTCAGTCTTATCAAGGGTGCATGTAACTTTCTATGGGACAACTCCTACTGCAGGACGTACACTGGTAGAATCATTCCAATTAGTCAATGCAAAAGACCAACAAGACTTTCCATGTTAGCACGTTCATGAAGGGTAGTATCGGGTATTTGGATCCCGAGTATTGTCGAAGGCAAAAGCTAACAAACAAGTCTGATGTGCACTCATTTGGAGTGATTCTGCTTTGAAGTGTTGTTGATAAATTTATACTGATCATATCAAATATACAATGATGTCTTATATAAATATAGGGTATTTTAAATAAGGACTTTATTGAAGTAAAACTGAATTACACAAACCAAAACATAATACAATAAAATGTAAAGTAAATTACATTTTTGGTCCTTGTGGTTTTCATTCATTATCAACTTTGGTCCCTCTTTCAAACTAATTACACTTTTGGTCATTGTGGTTACCATTTTATTTCACTTTTGCTCCCTATGACTAACTTTATAGTAACTACTATTTTCGTCCATGTGGTTTGTTCTTTATAACTATTTTCGTCTCTGGTTTTTAAAATTTGTTTTTTTGGTCATTGTAGTTTGCAACTCCTTTCGCTTTTTAGTCCCTGAGAATATTAGTTTCAGGGACGAAAAGGGAAAGGAATTGCAAACCACAATGACCAAGAAAGCAACTTTTAAAGTCAGGAACAAAAATGGTTATAAACAACAAACTAGAAGGACGAAAATCGTAGTTTACATTAAATTTTACTAAAATTTTACTCCATTTACCTTTTTATTTTTCATTTTTTTTGTTTTATTAGAGTATATAGTAAATTACAATTTTAGTCCTTGTGGTTTGTTTGTTTTTTCCTTTTTTGTATTTCCTACCTTTTTCATTTTATACTCTTATTATTAGGGGTGTACAAAAAAAAATCAACCCGCGAATACCCGCCCAACTGCCAAATCGCTCACCCGCCAAACCGCAAATTAAGAGGGTTGAAATTGGGTTACGATTTGTTTAACCCGCCCAACCCGCCAACCCGCCGCTAATATATAATATTTATAAAATTATATATATATATATAATACAAGAATAAAAAACAACTAGTCTATTTAAGCAAATTTATATCCCAAACTATATTATATACATTATATATATATAATACATTTTACTTAACCGAACAAACTAATGGAGGATTGTTCGTGTTCTTTCATTAAACTTAACCAAACAAATGAATGAACACGAACGGTAAAAGAACCTAATTTTTGGTGTTCATGTTCGTTCGTTAAAAAATGTGTTTGTTCGTGTTCATTTACATTTGTTCTTTAAGATGCTAAATGAACATAAACGAACGAACACAAATGAACGAAAAAATAACATCATTAATCATCATTTCGTTCCGAAATAACATAATAAAATGAAAAATCGGGTAAATTTATGAATAATAAAAAAGGAATTCTTAAATTTTAATATAATTAATGATTTTACATATTAATATCATAATATATATATATAAACAAACGTAAACAAACAGACATTAACGAACGTAAATGAACGAACAAGCTCATTGTTCATATTCGTTCATTTAACTAAACGAACAAAAAAATGTATTCATGTTCGATCAATTCTTAAATAAACGAATATAAAACGAAATTCTTCCGAACGGTTCGCCAAACGTTTGGTTCATTTACATCCCTAGCACAACTAAGGGGCCGTTTACAAAACGCTTACCCGGTAAGCGCTTATCGGGGCATTTACCTTAGCGGATGAATTGACAAGAGCATAGAATCTTACCCAGTAAGAGCTAGGATAATGATGAAGAGTCTTACTCGGTAATTGAATGTGACAACTCTTACCCGGGTAAGCGCTTACCGGGTAAATTATTGTATATAATACCATCATGATGCTTACAATCTTACCCGGTAAAGTAAGTTAGTGTGTCGAGTTTTATCGGTAAATGCTTACCGGGTAAGTATTTGGGTAAACGGCCCCTAAATGCTAACCAAATAACCTCTTGGTTCGCTAAACGTTTGTATATTCTTAGTAGTATTTATCGTACTTCATTTTACAATTTTATGTAAACCGCCCAACCCGCCATAACCCGCAAGGGTTGGGTTGGGTTATACTTTTGAATGGGTTGGGTTGGGTTGAGTTTTTCCAAACCGCCATAATTGGGTTGGGTTGTAAAAATGTCCAAAACCGCCCAACCCAACCCGCGTACACCCCTACTTATTATATTAATTAACTAATGATAATTTTTACTAAAATACATTAAAAAATATATTCCGTTTTATAAATGTATTATGAGAAATTATTGTTAAAAGATACCGTTCCCCATGAAAGGAACGTTGTCTCCTTTAATTTCCAGAAATTGGCCTAGGACCTAAAATGTGGAATATAGAATTACATTATTTTTCCACACACTTGAATAATTGAGATATCATCCTTTTGTTTGAAAAGTGTCAAAGACATGGATTTAGGGACAGACTTGTTAAGGTGCCCACGGTGGTATGTTCCACCGTATCGTTTCTCCGTCGTAAGGTAAAATTAGGTTTGTGAAAGGTGCAACTGTATCGTTTTAGAAGGTGTAACCGTATGATTTTAGAAGTGCAACCGTACCTCGTAATCAACCAAAAAACCAAGAAAACTCTTGAAATCAACCAAAAAACCCGTAAAAATCTCTTGAAATCAACCAAAAAAAACCGTAAAAATCTCTTAAAATCAACCAAAAATACCGAAAAAGTCTCTCAAAATCGATAAAAAAAACTTAAAAATGTCTTGAAATCAAGCAAAAAACTTTAGAAATCCCTCGAAACGGTGGAATTAGGCTAAAAATACATCAGACGATATTGATCGCCGGTAAAAAAAATTAAGACATGTCGATAAAAATCATATGAAAAATATGGTGTCACCATATGAAAAGGTTGTTGTGTCCGTCCCTGCATGGATTCTATGTAAATCCCCCCCCCCCCCCACCTTGCTTTCGAACATGATACACTCATGGGCGAATCTAGAATCTCCAACTATTGGGGGCACACATTAGGCGTTGCGGGCAAGATGCATACGCTAATTTAACATTTCTTTTACCTTTATCCTAGCCAAAATCATAGAGCACACTGCCCCCACCACCCCACCCTCAAACAACCACATGGATTTGCCCCCTATATGTTTTGTTCGTTTGGTTTGGTTTATATAACAGCTTACATAGCATAAACTTCAAAAGGTAAGATATTCCTATTATATATCTAGGATGTGTAGAGTATCTTCATAATTCGTGTGAAAATTTCTACAAAAAGGGTATGACATCATCATCCGGAGTGACTCGTTGTACCCGTCCAAGGTCATCATGGTGGAGGTAAATCACCTGTCATGGGTGGTACCTATAGTCAAACCCCAAACCTCTTACCAGTTAATAATTTTGTATTTTTTGTTTTATCAAGCAACAAATCAACAGGAGGCTGAATGAGAGTGCTGAATGGCAGTTTTCTGTAAATCTAAATTCAATGGAAGTCAGACCGCAGGATGGCTTGTCGTCGTTGGCGGTACCATGGTGTTTGCGTCGCCTTTGCCGCCATAAAACTACAAGAACTAAAACAAATAACAGGATTAACCCTCCCCCGACACCTCCAATTATCGATGGAGTTTTATTCGGATTCCTTTTCCCGCGAGATGCCAGTGTCAGGGTTGGGAGCGTTGAACTAAGTTCCGGGTTGGAACTAGCAAGGCTTCGTGTACTAGTCGTACTCAACTTGAAGCCTTCCAAACCATTCTGTTAGAATATGAAGATGATTGAAAGAGACGATGGATATGCTAAAGGTTTGAGACTTCGATATATTGATTGAGAGAATAAACGTACAATACGATAAAATAATAATGAGAGTAATAACCTAGACTAGAAGATACAAGGTATTTATACATAGACTATATGGGCTTGGGCCTTATACATATATATATATATATATATATATATATATATATATATATATATATATATATATACTAACATCCCCCCTCAAACTCAATCGGGAGAAGAATAAGCCAGATGGAGTTTGGAAACTAGATCACGAAACCATCCTAGTAGATGAGCTTTATTGAAAATGTCGGCCGGTTGATCAATAGTTGAAATAGGAAGAAGTTGGAAAGTCTTACGAGTCACGTGTTGACGAACAAAGTGACAGTCAATTTCAATATGCTTCGTTCGCTCGTGAAAGACATCATTGTGAGCAATCTGAATCGCACTGTTGTTGTCACACCACAATGGAGTTGGAGAATGTTGAGGAGCCCCCATGTTAGAGAGTAGCCAGCGTAACCACACAAGTTCTTGAGCCGTGTCAGCTAGTGCTCGATACTCAGCTTCAGTACTGGATCGAGCTGTGAGAGATTGTTTCTTGCTCCGCCAAGATATGAGTGAGTCTCCAAGAAAGAAATAGTAGCCGGTAGTGGAGCGACGATCAGTCTTGTCACTGTCCCAATCAGCATCAGAAAAGCCTCGCAAAGTCAAAGATGATGTGGATGTAAAATGAAGATCGTGAAACATGGTCCCTTTTAAATATCGAAGGATGCGCAGGACAACAGCATAGTGATCAGAACAGGGTGCAGACATGAACTGACTGACGGTATGAACATCATAGGCAATGTCAGGTCGAGTCACTGTCAGGTAGACAAGTGACCCCACTAACTGTCGATATAAAGTAGGATCACGCAGAGGAGGTCCAGCATTCAGAGCCAAATGAAGGTTGTGCTCAAGAGGAGTGGATGCAGCCTTGTTGTCAGTAATCCCAGCTTTTGACAAGAGATCTGAGGTGTATTTGTCTTGACAAAGATAAATTCCCGATGAATCTGAGAGCACCTCAAGACCAAGAAAATAGTGTAAAGAGCCAAGATCCTTCATCTCAAAACAGGAGCTGAGAAATGTCTTGAGATTAGCTATGTCTGTAGAGTCACTGCCAGTAATAATCATATCATCCACATACAAAAGAAGTAAGATTGTGCCAGCCTCAGTGGTCCAAGTAAACAGTCCTGAATCATAGTTGCTGGGTGAGAAACCCAGAGAGGTGACTGTGGAACTGAACTTCTCAAACCAAGCTCGCGGAGCTTGCTTGAGTCCATAAAGAGCCTTCCGAAGACGACAAACATGACCTTGTGGATGTCGAACGCCTGGAGGAGGTGTCATGTAGACTTCCTCAGATAAGTCACCGTTCAAGAAGACATTCTTAACATCCATATGAAAGAGAGGCCATTGTTTTGTAGCTGCGATGGCTAGGAGACTGCGAACAGACGTGACTCGAGCCACAGGTGCAATTGTATCCTCATAATCAATGTCGTACTCTTGATTGAAGCCCTTTGCCACCAGGCGAGCTTTGTACCTATCAATAGAGCCATCAGATTTTGTCTTGATTTTGAACACCCATTTGGAACTAGGGATGGTAACGGGGCGGGTTTGGGGCGGGGATCCCCTTACCCGGCCCCGGTCCCCGGCGGGTACGGGAATCAAAAACCCGTCCCCGGTCAAACCCCGGTTAAAATCCCCGCCTCCGGTACCCGCTTACCCGGTTTTAGAAATCTTTTTTTGGGGGGGATTTTTGGGCAGTTTTTGGACTGTTTTGGGGGCTGTTTTTGGGCCATTTTACTACAACTCAAAGTTAATCATCAAACATCAAAACATTTCAAACATAAACGTCAAACTTAATAAGTTAATACATCAAAAAACATTTTAAACATCAAACATAATAAGTTGTTTCCAATTCCAAACATCAAACATCAAAACATTTCAAACAAAAACATCAAAGTTAATACATCAAAAATTTAAAACATCAAACTAGTGAGCAACACATCACAATTCACAAGTTACCAACATCATCACATCATTCAACGTCTTCATCGAATGCAACCGTTTGATCAAATCCTTGCGGTTCTCCATCCTTTTTATCTAAATTTAAAAATAATACAAGTTAGAAAAATAATATATACACCGCGTATCATATAACAATTTATATAATTATTACCTTCAAGTTCTTTTCTCAACCAACTTTGGGTACACATCAATGGTTCAACTGTTTGCGATTTTAGCCGACTACGTTGTTTTGTGTAACACACTAAAATTTTGCGAAAAATAGAATTCGAAAATTCGGCAATATAACGTTTGGAAATAGAATAATTCCATCACCCTAAAATAGGGGATAATTTAAACCTGTGAAGATAGGGTAAAACATTTCGAAACCCAAGAGTATCATCCCAAACGGGGCATAGTGTGTGATAATTACAACCCAATAAATGAAGCATACGACGACAACCTACTAATCTACAATTAAGAAACTAGATTATGGTCGGGTGTCGCTATACTTCCAAAATGTGTATCTTCAAAATAATCTTTATGTTGGTCACTACGCATCTTCCCAAAAAGACCACTCACGACACCAAGGTCGTTCCCTCAATCCCGATGTGCCCCACCACTAGGGTAGCCTGCCAAACATGACAATAAGAACAAGCGTTAGGCTAAAGCCTAGTGAGGATAAATCAAACAAGGATTAAATAACTAAACCCATTCGAAGTCTCGCGGAGTATATAGCCATGAGCTAGAATCAACAAACCAAATAAACCATTAGTGATTAGATACGATACAAATAACACCAATCACATATTGAGCTCAACTCCTCTAAGTCTATTGCTCGAAAACATCAAGTCAACCCCTCTAGGTCTATTCTTGAGAGTTCCAAAACGGGGAACTCTAGCACAAGGGAATTACACCTTACTGCCCATTAGACGCTGCCCGACCGTATAGGTCCACACCTTACTTATCATGGTGACCCGATGCCTATTCCGTGCTAAGTGGTAATCCCAATGCCCAAAGCGGGGACATAGGGACACCGTGCCTATGGATCCATTGCACTAATACTAAATACCAACAACTAGCATGTACAATACTCATATAAAACCTAGGTATAGATAAATCACATTTGAGAGGTCACCAACATGCAAAGCTTAACACCCAAATGGGTGAACTTTCGATAATAGTAATTTACCTTAAACATTATTCTTGTTCTACATACAAACCAACATCTTGGTCATTTCACCCAAATACTTGTTTTCCCCAAATATAGTCCAATATTCCATTTAATACACCACAACCAAGAAATCATAGTTATTGGTCAAAAGAGTGGATGTTAAGGCACCACCTCTTTTACATTTGAAATACTCTCATTACCATTCCACTTTGATTAGTAAACCCTAATATTTTCCCAAAATCCACCATTAGGTCTAAGAATCATGAAAGATCAAGATACAAGAAATACTCATATATTTTAAGGTTAGAAGAGGAGAAACAACTCACCTTGCAAATATTATGTAAAACCCTAGATGAGAAATGGACAAGAAAATGATGAGAATCACTTGAAGCTTCAACCCTTAGTCACTTGAGGTTAAGCTTAGCCCAAAACCTAGATTGAGTCACCAATAAGCATTCAATGCTCCAACTAAAAGGGATTTAATGAAGAGAGGAGAGGAATGTTACCTTACACCATAAAAATCTCCCAAAGTAGCTCCCAAGTCAAAATAATGAGTTTTAGGTCGTGAAAATGAGATTTAATAGGTCTGCCCCCGACCGCGACTATGCCTTGCGAGAGTGACATTGTCACTCTCGCGTGTCACTTTCGCCCGAGAAAATGACCCGCAGTACCAATTCGGCGATTGTGCCCCGCGAGAGTGACACTGTCACAATCGCGAGGGCACTCTCGCATCACCACCCCCACTCTCGGTACCAAATGGGCGATTGTGCCCCGCGAGAGTGAAAATGTCACAATCGCGAGGGCACTCTCGCTTGACTCGTACCGAAGCCCAAAAGTGGTCGTTTTCAGTCCGAACGTTCCCCCTCTCAACGATAAACTATGCTTTAGGGTAAAATACCAAATTAGGGACGTACCGAAAACACGGGTGTTACAATCCTCCCCAACTTGGAGAAGATTTCGTCCTCGAAATCTCGGCTAGGGAAATAGGTGAGGGTACCTCCGCTTCAGATCCTCCTCCGCCTCCCAAGTCACGTTAGCACCCCGATGGTGCTTCCACTGCACTTTCACCATCGTGACTTCCTTGTGAAGAAGCTTCTTCGTCTTCCTTTCCAAAATCGCCTCCGGCTCCTCAACGCACCGATTTCCTTCGTCAACTCTAATTTCGGAGAGTGGAATAACACTCTCTTCCTCCGCTAGACACTTACGAAGATAGCATACGTGAAATGTGCTATGGATCCCATCCATTTCTGGAGGAAGTTCCAATTGATAAGCTTGAAGTCCTACCCGTTTAATCACTTTGAAAGGTCCAAGGAAACGGGGACTTAACTTTCCACGTTTCCCAAAATGAATGATCCCTTTCCAAGGGGATACCTTTAGCATAACGTGGTCACCCACTTGGAACTCTATTGGTCGCCTCTTCTTGTCGGCATAGCTTTTCTGCCGATCCTGAGCCGCCTTTAAGCGTTCACGTATACCCTTCACTTTATCTGCAGTTTCCTGAACAATTTCGGGTCCGGCAAATTGTTTCTCTCCTGCCTCGAGCCAACATACGGGAGTTCGGCACTTGCGACCGTATAAAGCTTCAAACGGTGCCATCCCTATATTTGAGTGGTAGCTATTATTATAAGTGAATTCTACCAAAGGTAGATGTGAATCCCAACTACCTCCAAAATCAATTACGCACGATCTCAACATATCCTCTAGAGTTTGGATTGTCCACCGTCGGTCTGAGGATGATAGGTCGTGATCAAATTCACACGCGTGCCCAATTCCTTTTGCAACCCCTCCCAAAAACGAGACGTGAATCGACTATCGCGATCCGAGACAATAGATAGAGGTACACCATGTCGAGATATAACTTCGTCGATGTACAGCTTCGCCAATTTGTCCATAGGTAAAGTCTCTCGCATGGCCAAGAAATGAGCGCTCTTGGTCAGGCGGTCTACTATTACCCAAATAGCGTCATTACCTCGCAAAGTCTTTGGCAATTTCGTCACAAAATCCGTCGTGATGTGCTCCCACTTCCATTCCGGGATTTCCAAGGATTGTAAACTCCCATACGGTCGTTGGTGTTCGGCCTTTACTTGTAAACAAGTCACGCATCGCTCCACATAGCGCGCCACATCAAGCTTCATGACTGGCCACCAATAATGCAATTTTAAGTCTCGGTACATCTTCGTGCTTCCCGGATGGATAGAATACTTTGACTTATGGGCATCTCCGAGGAGAAGTTCTCGGTTGCCCCCGATCTTCGGCACCCAAATCCGACCATTGAAGAGTTTCACCCCTCGGCTATCTTCCGTTAGAAGTAGGTGTTGCTTCACCATAACTTCTCCTTTGAGATTTTCCACAAGCAAGGCTTCGGCTTGTGATGCCTTAATCCGGTCGATGAGTGTTGAGGCTAACTCAATTCGTGCAAAAACGGCCTTGGAACTCTCTCCATAGTCCTTTCGACTAAGGGCATCGGCGACAATGTTTGCTTTCCCGGGGTGGTAAAGTAGTTCACAATCGTAATCTTTCAATAGCTCTAACCACCTTCGTTGTCTCATATTTAGTTCCTTTTGGTCGAAGATGTGTCGTAAACTCTTGTGGTCCGTGTAAAGAGTACACTTCGTACCGTAAAGGTAGTGCCGCCATAATTTCAATGCAAACACCACTGCGGATAACTCCAAATCATGGGTTGGGTAGTTGACTTCATGGACTTTAAGCTGCCTTGACGCATAAGCAATCACCCTCCCCTTTTTCATAAGAACACAACCCAAACCCATCTTCGACGCATCGCTATACACCACAAAATCTTCCATCCCATCGGGTAAAGATAAGACTGGAGCTTCGCAAAGTTTCCTTTGTAGAGTTCGAAACGCTTTTTCTTGACTCTCACCCCAAACAAACTTAACATTCTTTCATGTTAGAGCCGTCAACGGTGAAGCTATTTTTGAAAAGTCTTGAATGAATCTTCGGTAGTATCCGACCAATCCTAGAAATCTTTGAATTTCAGAGGGACTCTTGGAAGGTTCCCAGTTCATCATCGCCTCGATCTTTGCGGGGTCCACCTTCACTCCATCCTTCGTGACCACATGGCCCAAAAACTGCACTTCTCGAAGCCAAAAGTCGCACTTTGAAAACTTTGCATAAAGCTTGTCCCGTTTCAACACATCCAAAACCTCTCGAAGGTGACACTCATGGTCTGCCTCGTCCTTGGAGTACACGAGGATGTCGTCGATGAACACAATTACCGACTTGTCAAGAAACGGTTTGCACACTCGGTTCATTAGGTCCATAAATATCGCCGGCGCGTTAGTTAGGCCGAATGGCATTACTAGAAATTCATAATTACCGTATCGCGTCCTAAACGCCGTCTTTGGAATGTCTTCCTTCGCCACCTTCACTTGATGATAACCCGATCGTAGATCGATTTTGGAGAAATAGCTCGCGCCTTGCAATTGGTCAAATAAATCGTCGATTCTCGGGAGTGGATATTTGTTCTTCACCGTCACCTTGTTCAATTCCCTGTAGTCGATGCACATCCTCATTGAGCCATCTTTCTTCTTTACGAATAGGACCGGATCTCCCCAAGGCGACGAGCTCAGCCTAATGAAACCCTTCTCAAGAAGATCTTGGAGTTGCGTCATCATCTCTTGCATCTCTGTAGGGGCCAACCGATAAGGAGCTCGAGCAATCGGAGCTGCCCCCGGAATGAGATCAATACGGAACTCTACCAAACGATCGGGTGGTAAGCCGGGCAAATCCTCCGGGAATACATCGGGAAATTCACGTACCACCCTAACATCTTCTAGTTTCTTCTTCTCAAGCTTGATGTCGATTGCGTAAGCCAAGAAGGATGAGCATCCTTTTGACAAACACTTTCGCGCCTTAACCATAGAGATGATCGCCACTTCCCCCTTTCTCTTCTCGCCATAGATTATCGTCGGCTCTCCATTCGCCACAGGTAGTCGGATCACCTTCTTGGAGCACACGATCTCCGATTGGTTCTTGGACAACCAGTCCATCCCTACAACTACATCGAACCCACCGATTTGCATGGGCATCAAGTCTATAGGGAATTCCTTTCCTTCGAAGCGAAAAGTGCAACTTAACACGATATCCTTGATCACCACTTGACTACCATCGGCTATTTCTACCACTACAGCATCCTCTAGACTACTCTTAGACATGGCAAGCTTTGGATAAAATACATCTGATACAAACGAGTAACTAGCACCCGAATCAAATAGTACACGTGTAGGTACGGAGTTTAGAAGAAACGTACCCGACACCACATCAGTTGATGCTTTAGCTTCTTCCGCCGTCATTTGAAAAGCTCTTACGGTTGCTCTTGAAGGCTCCACCTTCTTTCCACCGGCCCCAACGACCTTCAGCTTCGAGAATTCCGCCCTAACGTGCCCTTACTCTTTGCATTCAAAACATATTTGCCCCTTGATGGGAAAATCCTTAAAGGTATGCCCGGGTTTCCCACATTTGTAGCAAGTCCCGGGGACAAAGTTACAAGGGCCAAAATGTTTGCTCCGACATTTGGAGCACCACTTGGCATCGCGCCTAGGGTCGGCACCACGGTGATTGTTACCTGCATATCTAGGCTTCTTTGAGAGTGTCGAGCCACTCTCCCATCTTCTCTTCTCGGCTTGACGGCTACCTTCCTCTTTCCCCAGATTGTAAGCGTCTTCCATAAGTTGTGCCTCTTCAATTGCCTCACGGAGAGTGGAGTCTTTTGACACTCGTACCATTGACATCATGTCTGATGGAAGACCCTTGATGTAAGCTTTAATCTTCTCCTTCTCTGTCGGGACCAAGTGTCCCACCAACCCTAATTTGTCCATGAACATACGATTGTACTCTTTCACCGACAAATTACCCTTCCTTAAGTTTTGAAATTCTTCCTTTATTCGGTCCATCAACCTCTCATTACAGTATTCCTCCAGTAGTTTCTCCTTGAATGTTGCCCAAGACAGTTTGGCCAAGACAGTCGCTTCAATGGAAGTGGAATACACATTCCACCAAGCGAGGGCCGCACCTCTCAACATCTGTGACCCAAAAATTGCTTTTTGCTCCTCCCCGCATTCGCTCGATCGGAATTCCTGCTCCATTTCACGTAACCATGTCACACAAGCTATCGGGTCATCTGAACCTTTAAACTCTGGTGGTCGGCAACCTAGGAAGGCCTTGAAAGTGCAACCTTTCGTTGCTTGCTTGACTCCCAGCTTCGCGGTCTCGTTGGAGGGAACTATGGGCTCGGAGCCCCCGGATCCCGCCACAACCACGTTCTCTTCCACCGTCTCGGGTCTACGGTTTTTGTTGACACGGTCCTCTAGGAGTTTGAGGAACATTTATTGTTGCTGTGCCATCGCTCGGTTCATAGCCAACATCATACGATCTATCATTCTCGTCTCGGCCGTCACTTCTTCCATAAGGGGATCATTTGTTTCTAGGTTGCGGCGAGGAATAAACTCGGGTCCCCCGCCCAACGCATTCACCATGTGAGGAGGTTCTTTCACAACAGTCACCCTCGGTTGGGTCGGCCGTGGATACTGTGGCCTCTTGACCATCCGATCGGTTTCGGGTATTAACCATGATTCTGCCACACATAAAATACCACTGAATGAGAGACAAGCCCACAAAAGCAACACAAGGAAACATACTATTACACTTATCAATTATCATAACAATAGTAGATCAAACATACTCACGTAAAACATCTTCATAATGACGTTAGCTAAGTGAAATTATGAACACATTATACGTAAGAGTTATCGTTACCATCACTACAACTTTCAACTTGGGCAAGTTCCGTCGACTCTGAGTCCAACCTATCTTAGTAGTTCTACCCCCTTCTCACAGTTCATAGCTTAACAGTCACAGCTTAAGTCTAGGCATTCTACTTTCATACCTAGTTCACTTAAACTAATGCTCTGATACCAACTTGTAACACCCTAAAATTTTGCGGAAAATAGAATTCGAAAATTCGGTAATATAACGTTTGGAAATAGAATAATTCCATCACCCTAAAATAGGGGATAATTTAAACCTGTGAAGATAGGGTAAAACATTTCGAAACCCAAGAGTATCATCCCAAACGGGGCATAGTGTGTGATAATTACAACCCAATAAATGAAGCATACGACGACAACCTACTAATCTACAATTAAGAAACTAGATTATGGTCGGGTGTCGCTATACTTCCAAAATGTGTATCTTCAAAATAATCTTTATGTTGGTCACTACGCATCTTCCCAAAAAGACCACTCATGACACCAAGGTCGTTCCCTCAATCCCGATGTGCCCCACCGCTAGGGTAGCCTGCCAAACATGACAATAAGAACAAGCGTTAGGCTAAAGCCTAGTGAGGATAAATCAAACAAGGATTAAATAACTAAACCCATTCGAAGTCTCGCGGAGTATATAGCCATGAGCTAGAATCAACAAACCAAATAAACCATTAGTGATTAGATACGATATAAATAACACCAATCACATATTGAGCTCAACTCCTCTAAGTCTATTGCTCGAAAACATCAAGTCAACCCCTCTAGGTCTATTCTTGAGAGTTCCAAAACGGGGAACTCTAGCACAAGGGAATTACACCTTACTGCCCATGAGACGCTGCCCAACCGTATAGGTCCACACCTTACTTATCATGGTGACCCGATGCCTATTCCGTGCTAAGTGGTAATCCCAATGCCCAAAGCGGGGATATAGGGATACCGTGCCTATGGATCCATTGCACTAATACTAAATACCAACAACTAGCATGTACAATACTCATATAAAACCTAGGTATAGATATATCACATTTGAGAGGTCACCAACATGCAAAGCTTAACACCCAAATGGGTGAACTTTCGATAATAGTAATTTACCTTAAACATTATTCTTGTTCTACATACAAACCAACATCTTGGTCATTTCACCCAAATACTTGTTTTTCCCAAATATAGTCCAATATTCCATTTAATACACCACAACCAAGAAATCATAGTTATTGGTCAAAAGAGTGGATGTTAAGGCACCACCTCTTTTACATTTGAAATACTCTCATTACCATTCCACTTTGATTAGTAAACCCTAATATTTTCCCAAAATCCACCATTAGGTCTAAGAATCATGAAAGATCAAGATACAAGAAATACTCATATATTTTAAGGTTAGAAGAGGAGAAACAACTCACCTTGCAAATATTATGTAAAACCCTAGATGAGAAATGGACAAGAAAATGATGAGGATCACTTGAAGCTTCAACCCTTAGTCACTTGAGGTTAAGCTTAGCCCAAAACCTAGATTGAGTCACCAATAAGCATTCAATGCTCCAACTAAGAGGGATTTAATGAAGAGAGGAGAGGAATGTTACCTTACACCATAAAAATCTCCCAAAGTAGCTCCCAAGTCAAAATAATGAGTTTTAGGTCGTGAAAATGAGATTTAATAGGTCTGCCCCCGACCGCGACTATGCCTTGCGAGAGTGACATTGTCACTCTCGCGTGTCACTTTCGCCCGAGAAAATGACCCGCGGTACCAATTCGGCGATTGTGCCCCGCGAGAGTGACACTGTCACAATCGCGAGGGCACTCTCGCATCACCACCCCCACTCTCGGTACCAAATGGGCGATTGTGCCCCGCGAGAGTGAAAATGTCACAATCGCGAGGGCACTCTCGCTTGGCTCGTACCGAAGCCCAAAAGTGGTCGTTTTCAGTCCGAACGTTCCCCCTCTCAACGATAAACTATGCTCGTATTTGACCCGACATTCATGCTTACAGATTCGTTAGTGTCGTTACGAGTCGTTTGATCTTTCTTATTTCCTTCTGTAGCATCACATTCTACATCTACAATATTCTCATTTTCTACCGTCGCCATCTAAAACAAATTTGAAACTTGGATTCATAACTCCATAAATAAACAAAATCCACAATTTCAAGAATAGAAACAGTAATTCACCAAACTATATTTACTATCAAAAATAGTAACTAAACCTATTCACCAAACTAAACTTATTTCACCAAACTAAACTTAATTCACCAAAAATAGAAACAGTAATTCACCAAACTAAAAATAGAAACTAAACTATATTCACCAATGTAATTCACAGTAATTCACCAAACTAAACTAAACAGTAATTCACCAAACTAAAATAGAAACAGTAATTCACCAAATGGCTTTTCAACAAATCAATTAAAAAAATAAAAAAAGAACTAAACTTATTGCCAAAATCAAGAACACCCAAATGAAAATCTTACACTTATTGCCAAAATCAAGATTATCAAGAACACCCAAATAAAAAAAAGAACTAAACATTGAATCTTACACTTAATGAAAATCTTACAGAAGATGAGGCCGCCTGTGAGTAGGTCGCCGGTGCTTGCTGTGTCGTCTGTGGAGGAGCAGGTCGCCGGTGGGTGGTGGCAGACGACTAGACGAGAACAAGAAGAGTGGGCTGGTCACTGACTCGCTGGTGGGTGGTGGCTGGGCTGTGTGAATGTGAAGACAGAAGACTAAAGAGAAGTTAACCTAATTTGGAAAAGTTTGTTCTTTTTATTAGTATTAATATATACATATATATAATATATATTAAAAAATTAATAACTATATTATAACCGGGTATCGGGCGGGTCGGGGGGTAGGCTACCCGGCCCCATCCCCGGTTTGAGTGTACCGGGTATTCCCCGGCCCCGGCCCCGTTTTTCCGGGTATTCCCCGGCCCCGCCCGGGTCGGGTGAACCGGGTTCCCCAACGGGTCGGGTCAAATTCTCATCCCTATTTGGAACCAACGGGTGACTTGCCCGGTGGAAGAGGAACAGAGGTCCATGTCTGAGCTTTGTCAAAAGCCTGAAGTTCCTCATCCATAGCTTTCTGCCAATCAAGATTAGAGAAGGCTTCCTTGTAGGAAGTAGGTTCGTGATTGGACAACAGAGTAGCATAAACATGATAATCACGAAGATGAGAAGGAACTTGTCTTACCCGATCTGATCGTCTAACATTCGGAGATTGAGACGTTCCAGGAGCCAAAGACTCAGCAGGGAGATCAGATGTTGGTTGTGCGGATGGAGCAGATGATTGATGTTGATCAGAAGGTGTAGGTGGTGTAGAGGCATGAGACTCTGAAGGAGAGGCAGATTCAAAAGATGTTTGAACAATAGGCGAAACGATATGATGTCATATTGGAGTGAGTCCAATGAGACGGAAGCATCAGTAAAGAACGGAGCGGTGAAGGTAGGGGACTCACGAAACTTGGATATAGAAGAAAAAGGAACATGTTCCCAGAAGGTAACGTGACGAGATATACGAAGACGCAGGGAGATAGGATCTCAACAGCGATAACCCTTGTGCTCAATACCATATCCAAGGAAGCAGCAAAGTCTGGAGCGAGGTTCAAGTTTGGTATGTTCATGAGATTGTAACTGAACAAAACAAGCACTACCCCAAACTTTTAGAAGTTCATAGGAAGGGGTGACCTCATGAAGAGCCTCATAAGGAGACTTATTATTAAGGATGGGAGTAGGATGACGATTGATAGTATAAACTGCAGTGAAAGCAGCTTTACCCCAAAAACGTTCTGGACATTTAGCATAAATGAGAAGAGTGTGAACTGTATCAATAATATGACGGTGTTTGCGTTCGGCACGACCATTTTGAGGAGATGTGCCGGGACAGGAGTACTGAGAGAGAGTCCCCTGAGATTGAAGAAAGGAGAGAAGAAAGGACTCTTTGTATTCCATAGCATTGTCAGCTCTAAGAATCTTTATAGATTTTGAGAATTGGGTGTGAATCATCCGAGCGAACATAATATAAATTTTAGGTAGTTCCGAACGATGTTTCATGAGATATATCCATGTAAAACGTGTATGATCATCAATAAAAATAACAAAATATCGAGTTAAACTCATTCGTTTCAAAAGATGGATGTTGTGCTGGTCCCCATACATCAGAATGAATAAGATCAAAAGAAGAAGTAGAATTAAACTCATTCGTTTCAAAAGATAAAGCATGATGTTTGCCAAGTTTGCATGATAAACAAGAAATATTGTCAGTTGATACACAATTTCCTAACACCCCTAAATTAGCTAATGATTTTATTCTGGCTAGAGATAAGTGACCTAGCCGGGCATGCCACAAATCAAAAGAAGAAGTGCTGGAAACTGAGGCAACAAGACTTGAAGAGGGTAATGGAAGACGAAGGTAGACCACTTTAATCATCAGTCCAACTTTACGTCCGAGTCCAAGGATCTGCTTGGTCTTTGGATCCTGTACAACACAACCAGAAGAATGAAATAAAATGATCAAGTTAGATTCGAGAAATATGCGCAATCGAAACTAAGCTCAGAGATAGTTTCGGAACGTTTAGAACATCCGATAATTGTATATGAGGAGTGGAGACATTTCCACTAAAAGATATCGGTAGGCCAGTGTTGTCAGCTGTTCGTACTGACGTAAAATGTTGAGGTGGTTTCTTAGAAACAAAACCATCAGTGCAGGGTGTCATATGATTGCAACACCCAGAGTCAAAAAGCCATAAGTTACCTGATGCAGCTGAGTGTGGAGAATTCATACCCATAGCACCAGACATTAGCTGCTCCATGAGTTCCTGATTGCGACGCATTAGTTCCATTAGGTCAGGTGAGAAGACTGGAGAAACCTCGTTATCAGCGATAGTAGACCCAGCAACAGCGTGAGTCCGGTTCTGAGGGCCAGTGTGCTTTGAGTTCTTCGGGCAGTCAGACTCATAATGGCGCGGATGAGTGATGCCACACCTACGGCACTTGCGAATAGGACAATCATGGAGAAGATGAGCAGTAGAATGGCAAAAGGCACACTCAGATGTGTTCGTCTTTCCCACATATTTGGAATGGTTATTGTTGGTCCATTTACCTTTGGACTTGGGATGAGACGTGTAGAGAACGCTATCAGTAGCGGACATCGGTGAGCGCATGTGAAGACGAGTTTCTTCACTTAACAATTCGGATATGGCTTCTTCAAGAGTGGGTAGAGGCTTCCTATGAAGAAGAGAAGCACGAACATTCTCAAATTTATCCGTAAGACCCATCATAATGGTGATCAAATGTAGCTGATTGAAGTAGGCTGTGAACTGTTGAGCCGTTTCATCAAAAATTTGTGGTGCTCCAAGACTTATATGATCTCTGAGAGACTGCATTTCAGAGATATAAGAGTTTACAGATTGAGGAAGCTGGCGTTTGTTCTGAAAGGTAGTCCACAGTTGATATTGATGAGATAGGCCCGATGACGTGTACCGCTTGGCGAGAAAATCCCAGTGACTTTTGGCGGTGACATAGCCAAGAAACTGTTGGTTGATCTCAGGAGTAGTGGAGGCATTAATGAAACCCAAAATACGAGCATTATTGATGTCCCACTCATTCATGCGTTTTGCAAAATCAACAGCATTCTCAGTTGCTGCCTGAACTGGAAGTTTGGATGCACCAGTAACATAGGTGTAAATCCCATGGGATTTTAGCAGAATTGTCATATGATGATGCCACAGGATGTAGTTGCTACCATTGAAAATAACCGAAATGGGATTTGAGTGACTGAGATTGGCAGCCATGGATGTGACGAGAAACAGTTCACTGAGTGACCGGTATGGACTGGTAGGATGTGCGACCGGTAGTATCGATCGGTAGGATGTGCGACCGGTATGGACCGGTGGTATCAACCGGTATGGACCGATAGGGTGTGCGACCGATATGAAGTGACCGGTGTCGTCGACCGGTATGAGTGAACCGGTATGTAGTGACCGGTGTCCGTCGACCGGTGTTGAAAAGGACCGGTATCGACCGGTATGGAGTTTACGACCGGAGTTCTTCCGGTCTGCGGCTAGGGTTTCGATTTTCGATTCAAAGATGAGAAACAGAGAGAACGTACCCGTGTGTATGAGGGAGGCGACGGCGAGGGCGACGAGAGACAAAGAGGTTGAGAGGGCGACGGATGATTCAAAGGGTTCCCGTGCGATTTGAGTATGCGATTCGAAAGCGAACAGAGAGGGCGGCGTACAGTACGATTCTAAGAGAGGGCGACATACAGTGCGTACTGTGCGTACAGGCGACGATGATTGAAAACAAATGATTGAAAGAAACGATGATGACGGTGATGGTGAAAACAAACCTACAGCTCTGATACCATGTTAGAATATGAAGATGATTGAAAGAGACGATGAATATGCTGAAGGTTTGAGACTTTGATATATTGATTAAAAGAATAAACGTACAATACGATAAAATAATAATGAGAGTAATAACCTAGACTAGAAGATACAAGGTATTTATACATAGACTATATGGGTTTGGGCCTTATACACACATGGGCCTGGGCCTTATACACATATATACACTAACACATTCAAATAACCATCCCTATACTCGTACAAAAACGGAACGAGGATGAATCGCAAGCCACATGTCTCGCTTGCTTTCGCTGTTGTGTGGATCGCTGACAAACACTCCGTAATCCTTGAACACTGGATGACCGCTACCTTTACTCCAACGCAATGGACCAGCCTCCTCTTCAAAAGTTTGATTATTAATGAAAATCTTAAAAACCATCTGACCACTTGTATTGTATTGTGGTATAATGTTGCAAAAATGGAGCCTGAGAATGTAATATAACCCATAATCAACCGGAAGTAACCAAGTCAGATTGTAGAGTTCAGAGTAACGATTGCCCATACTCCTTTGGGTAGCATAAACTTGCTCAGGTGCGGTATAATTCAGTGTCTCGTTAGTGTACATGATCGAAGTGTTGGTAACAGTCGTTAACCCATACGCTGCACCGAATATGTAATCATCATCTGGTTCCCATGATCGATACATACCTGTGTCACTGCCACGGTTTATATGTCCCCCACCTACGTTTAGCCGGTAAATTGTTTCTTGAGCCATGTAGTCAGAAATCCCTAGATCTTTCAATGTGTTTGATTTATAATACAGATTCTCGGGCATTGAAACGATTTCAATTCCGTTGATGAAGGCATATGAGTAGGGTGAGGGTGTAAAGATAACCTTTAAGGTTTGGGTATCTTTTACATAGACAATGAATTATTTGACAAAGTAGGAAACCGGAGGACCGGGGTATGTTTCCATATAGGAGGCGGCTAGGAAAGCGCTGAAGTTGGTTAAAAGAGTGTAGTCATTTGATGACACGGAGAAAAAAGCTTGGTTCGCTTTGAGGTCGGAGTAGTTGGCAGGATAGAAATAAAGGCGGAGGAATTTGGGGCCTTGAGAGACCGGAAACGTGTAGGTAAAGGAAGAAGCGTTAAAGATTCGAGCGGTGGTGTAAGGTGTTCCAGGGACCGAAGGATCTTGGTAGGAAGGCTTGGATGAAAAGGAGATGGTGGCAATGTTGGCCGGCGTGAATTGGGAACCCTCATCGCCGGCCCATCCATTGGCTGCGGAGGATGAACCGCAAGCAAGGAGGATGTGATCGATGGCTTTGTACGGTTGAGCAGCGGTGGTGAAGAGGAGGAAAGAAAAGAGTGGTAAAGTGAAGGTGAACATAGTAACGGTGGAAGAGTAGTAGTAGTATGATATTTTGATTGTATCCTTTTAGAGAAGAGTATTAATTCATAGCAAACACCATTTTCTGATTTTTCGAGTAGACTTGGTCCCTTGAGTCCCCACATTGAATTTTCATGCATTTACATTTTATTTAATTTAAATTCTATTTAATTTAAATTCATATATATATAGAGAGAGAGAGAGGGTGTTTTTCATTTGCAAACCAAGCAATTCGTACAAACTTTGTAAACCACTATATTAAAAAACAATAGATATATATTTATGAATGATTATTATGATTCATTAATAATGATTGTGATATAGATGATAAGATTCATTCATTATGATCATGAAGTTGGATTAGGGAACATAATAAAATCATATATTTGTTAGACTTAATGAACAACTAAGATTGGTTTGCATAGTTTGTACAAATTGCTTGGTTTGCAAATGAAACGCCCCTATATATATAGTATATATATATATACGAAGGATCGTGTGAGAAGTTGAGTTAATGGTGAGAAGTAGATCTGAACGTTGATCTCTTTTAATCTCAAGCGGCTTAGAAGGGAATTGATCTGGTGCATCTCATCCTAATGTACGTCCATTTCTCATCCAACGGTTGATAACCACTTCTCACCGTTAACTCAACTTCTTACCGGAACCCAACCCCATATATATATATATATATAAGGTCAGGTTCAAGGGGAAAACCTCAAAAAAAGGGAAAACTAAAAACACCATGGTAGCCCTTCAACTGGACGGTATGCACTTGTGCATACAAGTAATTTGTAACTTGCACACGTGCATAATGCACTTGTGCATAAAAACCACAAAAACAACAAAATTTACCTGTATACACAAATGCATACTTTCCAGATGAAAGACTACCATAGTGTTCTTCAGTTTTCCCTTTTTTTGAGATTTTCCTTTGAACCTTCGTCTCTCTCTCTCTCTCTCTTTCTCTCTCTCTCTCTCTCTATATATATATATATATATATATATATATATATGAAGAGGTTCAAATGAGAACCGCTAAATATATGAGAAGTAGAAAAGTGATCTTAGTCATTCATTTGATCAACATTTGCGGCTTTGACTGAGAAGGACTGGATAATTCATCGCATGGTCTACAGAAGAAAGAGTGGTAGTTTCGTAACTTTTACAAATAGACGACAAACAAGTTCATATATGAACCCGTTGATTAGTTCATATGAGAATTACAATGGTTCATATGTGGATTTGTTAATTAGTTCATATGATTCACAAATGAGCCTTTGGTTAATTAGTTCATATATGAATCAGGTAAAATAGTTCATATGTGAATTATACGGGTTCACATATGAACACAATTCAGATGTGCATCACACGGGTTTACATATGAACCCGTCTACCGCATAATTGTAAAGTTACGAAACTACCCTTTTATTTTTGGCATAGCTGCAAATTTTGATCAGTAAAATTCGATCATGACCGTATGAAGGGCTGAGATTACTTCTCTACTTTTCATATATTTAGCACTTCTCATTTGAACCTATGACTATATATACATATATATATATATATGTGTGTGTGTGTGTGTATGTGTGTGTGTGAGTGAGAGAGAGAGAGATAGAGATTAGAGGATATTAATGAGATCGTGAAAATTTGTGATAAGAGATTTTTGTCTTTCCCAACCAGTAGGAAAAGTTTAAGAGTAATTTGTATGTTGTCTATTAAACGAGAGTAGATTTGTAATTCTTTAGTTTGTGTCTCATCTTTTTTACATTTATTTTTGTTGAAACAAAAAAGTTATTTGCTCCATCTGGTCTCAATCCTTGATTGTCCTTATCTCATGTTGTGTCTAAACAGTGAGTTTTTGTCATGTCTCAATGTCACGCCAAATAAGGAAAAGTGAGTTTTGTCATGTCCGGTTCAGTCTCATGTACCAAATGCAGCCTAAAAATTGTAGCGTTGACTAGACTATAAGGAAGGAAAGTGATATGCTAACTTGATATTTGGGGTAGAAAAGTAGTGATGCTTTCCAAGATGATAACCTTCTTATGGCTCTAATTGGTTATTGAAAATATAGAAAAAGATGAAATGATGTTGATATGAAAGAATGTGAGATTGATAGGATGTTTATTTGTTAACAAATTGTTCATTTAAAATAACTCAATATCAAACTTAACCAAATGTGTAAATTTTTTGCAGAAAAGGATTAGAATTAAGAAGTTTCTCTTTTTGGTCCCAACAATGTAAAATATCATGATATCAACGAACAAATAAATGGTGCTAGTAGATGGAGGTTATGGGTGTAAAATTATATTTTTGGTTCTTTAATCCAGATTGATTCATAAAAGATGTCATCTCCAAATGAATTGAAGATATTTCTTCCTCTTAATCTAAACTAATTTAGCCAATGTATTCCATATCCTATCTTCAAATGTATGAAGACCCTTACATATGTTACTAAGGTGTCGTTTGTTTTTTAAAAGTTCTAAAGTCTGAAGTCTTATTTTAGTTATGATTAATAAGAGGTGGTGTGTAAAAAGGTCTCAACGATTCAGACATAAGAGTCATTAAGAAGTTTTTTTAAAAAAAACAAACAACCCCTAAAACATATTAAAACTCTAATTTTGGTCCTTGAGGTTTAATGAAATATTTGAAAGTGGGACCTGAACTTTGATAACTCTAGAAGTCGTCCTCATCGTTCTCATTTTGCTCTGAAAGTGGTCCCTGGTCACTAACTTCGTTAATATTCTTTGAGGGACAATTTTGTCTTTTTACACTTTTCTTAATTTTCTTTGATATTTTTTTATTAAATAAATTAATATACAAGTCTGATTGGTCATTGTTGTAAAACTGAATATAATACGCACAAAATTGGCACCCTTGAAATCGTGTATGGGGCTTACATTTTTTTTACACAACCACCACAAATTTTATACCAAAAACCAAAGGCATAAGCCCACCAAGTACATAACAGAGCCAAAGTATAAGCAGGAAAGATAACAGAGTAACCAAAGGGCCTTTGGCCTAGCGGTATCGGAGCCTTTGGTCTCCTAGGAGGTCAGGGGTTTAATCCTCACCAAAGGTGAGGAGGGTGTGTGAGTTTATTTGTTGTAGTTGCTTTTGCCGTATATGAATATCATATACTTCCAAAAAAAAATAAATAACAGAGTACTCAAAACCAAACTGCTTGCGCGAAGCAAACATAAATAACGACAACACTACCGAACCACAGGGACGAACGAATAACTGCTAATCGAAGGATAAGCAGTGTATGGGGCTTACAATGTTTGTCTTATAAGACCAAAGTTCTTGTTTCTTAGTGGCTATCATTTCCCGGCAAACCGACCCTCGACGAAAACGCCATTATCAATTTCTTTAAAAGCAACGACCATCAAGATTCGAATCCCTGTTCATTACAAGATGTTCAATGGACGAAGCCCAATTTGCTTCACTACTAGTGTCTTGTCAGTCTCCATCATCTTGATGATGATGACGATGATTTTGATCAAAGATTGTGAAGGATGGCGGTTGTCGTCGTGGAGTAACGGAAGTGGCTTGGCGGAGTGTCAGGTTTCGGAGGTAGAAGAGCTAGAGTTTATGATGGATATTGAAGAACATTGGCGGATTTTGATGACAACATATATTAATTATGATAGTCTAGACCGTCAAAATCCGGCTTGCGGGATAATTGTGTTGGATCCCAGAAGTACAATGTCAACGGTAAAAGGTTTAATAAATTGTATCAAAATTGTTAATTGTTCTCTTCATATTGAAGGCTATATATACACGCAGATATAACAAACTAATATACACATGGCCTATTCTTAGGGAACTAACTAACAACCATACTCTACAGATAAGTATGATCGATATGCACAGATGTCAATTAAGCAACTGTGTGTAAGATAGAGTCCAGAAGAGTTAAGTGGGTAAGGTTCTATCAAACGGTAGGTCGTGTGGAACATACGATCGTTGCCGCATTTGATCTAGAGGGGTTTTGGTTCTTATTTGTTGTTTGAATCCTTATGGAGCTCTTAAATTTCTTGTGAATTAGTATTGTTTTGGTCAGATGAATAGTATGGTTTAAATGAATTCAATATTTCACATAGATGGCTTAGGGGTTGTTTGTTTTTTTTTTAAAAACCTCTTAATGGCTCTTAAGTCTGAATCGTTCAGACCTTTTAATATTTAGACTGTTCGTTTTTTTTCCTAGTTTTTAAAATCTTTTAACTATTAAATATGTCTGAAATAAGAAGTGGTGACCTAACTTCTTAATGTTGAGATGTAGGCTTCGACCCATTAAGGGGGAGGCGCAGATAGGAGTCGGTCCTAGGCCCTCTACCCTAGTTACCTTAATTAGGAGATTACCCTAATTATGTTTCTCTATATATTAATCTCATTGTACTTGTAAACATTATAATATAAAGAAAACCCTAGTTGCTCCCGTAAACTAGCACGATCACCCTAATCGTGTGAACCACGTAAATTCTTGTGTTCTTCTCTTGCTTTCGGTTTGTGTGATTGTGTGTGTAACGTTTAACCCTAACACTTAAAACTTCTTATCGCCACCCCAATTCATATGCTTTACTTTCACTCAAGACGCCTCCAGATGTTACAGAAATATACAGTCTTGTTGATTTAGATTTCATAATTTAGCACCACCTCTTATTAATCAGAAGTAAAATAAGACTTCAAACTTCAAACCTCTTGAAAAACAAACGACACCTTAATATGGTTTATGGTTTAATATGTTGTATCAAATGATCATCTTGAAAACCTTTTTTGTATTATAAATCTATAAGGGGTCACTTAGAATCCGTTTACCCAACACTTACCCCGGTAAGCACTTACTGGTAATAACACATTCTTACTATACTTATCAGTAAGATTTTTATCCATTAAAACGGTATCATATGCAACATTTTTACTAAACTTACCGATAATATTTTTACCCACGGTTAAAGGCTAGTACACCCCCAGGAATTAACTAATCATAAAGATATGTTCAACAACTAAACATATCCTTCAAGAACGTTTATACAGATTTCATGAAAAGAAAAAGAAAGAATTAAGAGAGACAAACCATGGAAATATGACATATATATATATATATGTTTGTATGTATAACTGATTTGGATAAGGTTAACTAACTTTAAACTTTATCCAAAATCAAATTACCGTGAAAAAACCCGTCAAAAATGGTCAGGAAAACGTCAACAATGGTTTAGGCGACTTTTTGGCGGGTTAACCCGCATTACACACTGTCTTCAAGCACTAAAAAATCTGATTTTATGGAAATCACACACAGGCTAGCATGCTATCTTTTGACCGCTTAAAGTATGTGTAATATCCACACAACAAGGCTAAATTCTCCTTAGTTCATTTAATCTCTTAAACAACTCTATAAGTTGTTTAAAGACTATAAACTAAGAAAGAGTTTATTACTCTTCCAATGTGGAACACTGATAAGTCTAAGATGCATATATATATATATATATATATATATATATATATATATATATATATATATAGGGTCAGGTCATTTGTTAACCACATTTTTTGTGTTGACTCTATGAACCATTATAAGCCATTGATCATGGAAATCAATGGTTGAGATTGAATATCTTTTAAAAGCCTTAATAAATGCACAATTAATGAAAAATTAAGAGTGAACTATAGTGATAAGGGTATTTTGGGGAAAAAATAAATGAAACATTATGTCTTTATTCTCTCTTAATTAATGTTCATTTCAAAAGAATTGTAACCCCCGGTTCATTAGTGTGCATGGATCTGTATGTATTTGAACATTATTCTTCCAAAAGAATCGTAACCCCTGGTTCATGCATGTTCATATGAAGAAATATGAACAATATTACTTTTAAATATCATATTCATATGAAGAAATATGAACAATATATTACTTTTAAATATCATATTCATATAAAGAAATATGAACTTGAATGAACCACCACCTTATTGTTCATGTGACTCGTTAACAAGTTTTTGTTCATATGCCCAATGGTGAAGTAATGAACAAACATGAACAGGTTGGATGAAAAACTCATGGTCGTATGTATGATCTGATGCTACCCCCTTAAAATAGTAGTGTATTTGACTATACCCCCTTAAAATAGTAGTGTATTTGACTATCTGTTTCATTGATTTTAACTGGGGTATGTTCATGCGTTGTATGAATTAATATTAATATCGGACAAATTTCTCGAAAAAAACGACTACGATATACGGTTTTATCCAAACATGAACCAAACTACTATAATAATATTGAAATGATTCAAAAATATTATGAAAAACGATAAAATTCTAAAATCGTAACCTACAAAGTAATTTTGGAATCTTCATTTTTGTAACTCCCATAAAATTAATGACAAAATATTACTTATGAAATGACATTAATACCCTTTTGTATTAAATAAATAAATCAGTTAAACATCAACTAACCTTATTCTTGAACAAAGTTCACATAGTTAACAAGAAATAAATGGTTAACAAATGATCCTTGCTCTCTCTCTCTCTCTCTCTCTCTCTCTCTCTCTCTCTCTCTATATATATATATATATATATATATATATATATATATACCTCACTTATTCAAGTAAGATTCCACTATTTTTTCTATGTGGGACAAATCTCACTATGAAGACTATATATATAACAGGTACAACCACGGTAGCAATCAAACGGCTCAACCCATCATCCAGCCAATGTTTTCTTGATTTCCGCACATAAATAGCAATGCTATCAAGTTACACCATGTAACACCCTAAATTCTGGAAATAGCAACTTATTTAAAATTTTCTAAATACATCAATAAAGGAATTATCTACAACCACAAATTAAGATTTAATCTCAATACAAACATTCATTCTATACAAAAGCCTATGATAAGAACGGGTGCTACTAAAACCCCAAAGATAGTCACTATCTCCAACATTGCGGAAGACTTCACCAACTACTTACTTTAGTGTCTAGTAAGGCTCTACGCTTCATAAAACTGCTAGAACCCAACTCCCAACTGGAACCTGTTGCACATGCCGACAAATAAAAAGGTTAGGCTTAACGCCTAGTGAGCTCAAGAGTTTTCAACATATATAAAGATGTCTGCGAAAATAGGTAATGCATTTTAATTCATAATCTTTCAAAAGGTATGCTTTGAATATGCAAACGACTCGTTTTCCAATAATAT
Organism: Arctium minus; assembly: GCA_954870635.1. Classification (NCBI taxonomy): domain Eukaryota; kingdom Viridiplantae; phylum Streptophyta; class Magnoliopsida; order Asterales; family Asteraceae; genus Arctium; species Arctium minus. The sequence goes on from OX941092.1 coordinate 7,559,926, forward strand.
GCATTTTAGACGGAGAACACCAATTTGGACGTTTTCCAAATCAAATTACTACAAAAGAATGATACCAATGTAAACCGCCCCTTCATAAATTAGCTTTAACCCAAAACTCACTCAAAGCGCAAACATAAATTAAACTCTCCATTTGAGAAGGTACGGTTAAACCTTATATTTCAAAACACCCAAAACTCGGGTGGGGCATAATACTTAACCCATAAATCAAGGGTAAAACCCAAATATACAAAACGTCACCGAAAACTTGGATAATAAAACTCAATACCCAAAAACAACACCTTTCGGTGACGGGGGATTCCCGATTCCATAAAATGTGACGGTCCACAAAGTAAGCCCATTTTATGTTGTTATGACTAGTCATATAAACAAAAGTACACACATGTTTTACTCAAAACAGATCGTTGATAGTAAAGCGATTTGGAAAGACAGCTTATGAACTTTTTCATGGAAGAAAGCCCTCTATCAGCTTTCTTCATATCTTTGGTTGTCAGTGCTATATATTAAACAACAGAGATCAACTTGGAAAGTTCGACCCAAAAGCTGATGATGGAATATTTCTAGGATATTCCTCCATCTCCAAAGCCTACAGAGTTTTCAACAAAAGAAGATAATCCGTGGAAGAAACAATTCATGTCACATTTGATGAAACTCGCTCAGCGAACTCTAAACCAATCACTGACAATGAAGAGTTAATGCTTGGATGTTTTCTCACTACAGAGAAACAGAACCTTTCTTTTCAAACCATCAGCACACAGAACCACCTACTGCTGATGATGATCCAAACATCATACATCCTAACGCTGAATCCAACTCATGGGTTTCAGCTGAACCTCTTAACACACTGCTACCATCAGATCTACCTTCGTCTGAAAATCTCTCTGATAACAATAGTATGTCCAATACTCAACAGTTAATTGCTGATGAACCTCAAACGTCCTCATCAGTAAACATCCCAATTGTTGATCCAACCTCTGAGTTAAGAGATCATACTCCTGCTCAGAGATGGACCAGAGATCACCCATTAGATCAAATTCTTGGTGATCCAGATGCATGTATTCAGACACGATGAAGCTCAGGTAATATCTGTCTCTTTGTCAACTTTCTCTCTTTAATAGAACCAAAGAAGACTGATGATGCCCTCAGAGATCCAAACTGGGTCAGCGCTATGCAAGAAGAGCTGACTGAGTTTACTCGTAACAAAGTTTGGAATCTCGTTCCTAGACCATATGATAAAACTGTTATAGGCACCAAATGGGTGTTTAGAAACAAGTTAGATGAACATGGAACTGTAACCCGCAACAAGGCTCGACTTGTTGCTCAGGGATACAGACAAGAGGAAGGCATTGACTATGATGAAACCTTTGCCCCTGTGGCTAGGCTCGAAGCAATTCGACTATTCTTAGCCTATGCAGTCTATAAAGACTTCATCGTTTATCAAATGGATGTAAAATCAGCGTTTCTAAATGGAAAGCTGAATGAAGAAGTCTATGTAGAACAACCACCAGGGTTCTATGACCCTAAGTATCCAAATTATGTTTATAAATTGGATAAGGCTCTCTATGGTCTAAAACAAGCCCCTCGTGCTTGGTATGACACTCTCTCATCATTTCATATCTCTGAAAATTTTGAACGTGGCAAAATTGATAATACATTATTTTTCAGAAAGATAAAAGGTCATATTATTCTTGTATAAATATATGTCGATGACATCATATTTGGTTCTACTAACCCATCTCTATGTACTCGCTTCGCTGAAAGAATGAAGAAAGAATACAAAATGAGTATGATGGGTGAGCTGACATATTTTCTTGGCCTTCAGATCAAACAATCTGACAAAGGTACTTTTATCAGCCAAGGTAAGTATGTTAAATACATGCTGAAGAAGTTTGATCTTACACAAACTTCAGCGATGAAAACTCCCATGGCACCTCCTCTGACACTTAACAAAGATCCATCTGGAAAACCTGTTAATGTCACTGCCTATAGAGGAATGATAGGCTCACTGCTGTATCTTACAGCGAGCCGACCTGACATTATGTACTCTACTTGTTTATGTGCACGCTATTAATCTGAACCCAAGGAATCCCATCTGATCGCTGTTAAGCGAATTTTCAGATATCTGAAAGGAACTCCTAACCTCGGTCTTTGGTATCCCAAAGACTCAGGGTTCTATCTTACCGGATATTCTGATAGTGATTTTGCAAGTTGTAAACTTGACAGAAAGAGTACCACTGGTGGATGTCAACTCCTAGGAGGAAAGCTGGTAAGCTGAACAAGCAAGAAGCAAAATTCAGTGTCCACTTCCACAGCTGAAGCTGAATACGTAGCCGCTGGAAGCTGTTGTTCTCAGATCTTATGGATGAGAAATCAACTATTAGACTATGACCTTCAGCTATCAAAGATTCCAATATATTGCGACAGCACTAGTGCTATCGCTATAGCAAATAATCCAGTGCTACATTCAAAGACGAAACACATAGAGATCAGATATCATTTTATCAGAGATCATGTGATGAACGGTGATATTGAACTTCATTTCATCCCTACTGACTTTCAGCTTGCTGATTTATTCACCAAACCTCTTGATGAGACAAGGTTCAACTTTCTCATCAGTGAGCTTAGAATGCTGAATCTCGAAGAATAATTCTTCAGCGTTTATGTATTGTGTCAGTAATCATACGTTCCCCTTTTATCATTCTCTGATAAACATTCTGACTCTCAGGTATGTTCTCTCCATCCCTACAACTGAATCTTCATTCAGTTAAGATGTTTTTCAAAATATAAACTTTAATCACTGAACTTTCTTCAAATGATTAAAAGCTTTTTGAAAAATAAATTTATCACTGATATTTCTAGTCAGTGATCCTTCTTAAAAAAAATTTATCCCTAACTTTACCATCAGGGATACTTTCAAAGAAAATCTATCGCTGACTTTTCTTCAGCGATAATTTCAAAACGGACAAATGAACAGTCTCTCTCTATTCTATGACGTCATTTGAACCGACAATCCACGACATGCCTTTTTTTGACACGTTCGTCCGTTGCCCTTCCATCCAATCAACTTCTTGGGACGTGTCCATGTCATGATGAACATTTGTTTTCCCGCCTCTCACACTCTCTCTCCTTCTCTCACACGTATAAAAATAATGTTTTTCCATTCTTATCGTTTTACGCTTTCTGGAAATACTTTCAAAGCAAGAAAACTCTCTCAAAAGCATTATAGCACTCTCAAGCATTTGCATCGTCTCCTTCAAAGATCAACAAGTTATTCTTGATCTTCTTCTTATTCTTGTTCTAAATCTTTTTACATAATACTCCATTTATGGACTGCCATTATGGGTTTATAAGATTTTTTTTCATAAATTCATTTTTCTTTTTGATTTTATTCGTTCAAAACTATTTTCTTTTGATTATCTACATTCAAAATCTTTGGTTTTTCTTCTTGTTCTTATATCTTATATTAAGAACACCTTTTTAATCTTCAAATATGTTGATTTTTCTATGTTTCTTTCCCAAAATAGAAACTGGGAAAACCTTCTTTATTTTTAGACTAAAACCTTTCTTCTATTCCTCTATCTGTTCATATTCAGAATGGCTCAATCTGCACTTGTCGCCTCTAAGAACGTCAAGTTCGCCATCACTGACTCTGAGCTTCCGAAAAACAATCATCTTGCTCGCCTTGATTTTGATGGTGTCAAATACCCACATCTGGTGGAAGCCGCAAAGTTTCTAAAGCAATCCTGCATTGCCTACGCTATCACTGTGGATCCCACACCTTCAAAAGCTCTTCTCCAACAATTCTGGTTTACCGCTGAAGAGACCTCTATCACCAACAAAAAGGGTGAACTGTTCCTGCTATTTCCTTCAGCACTGAACTTGGACCAGGTATGATGACGGCTTTAGGGATAAGGAAAGCTCTGCGATTTCCTGACAAACCCAGGAATGGATTCGATGCCTTGCCCACTGATGCTGAACTCATCCAATTCCTGAATGCTATGGAATACTCTTGGGAACCCAAGCCGAGGATGACAATTCCCAACAAGAAGCTGACTCTTGTGAAGAAGGCGCTCATGCATTCTCAACTTAACTACATCTTCTCTCACTTCATTCAGTGTATGAGTGGGAAGAGTGGGTCACTGGACCACGCAAGCAAGATTCAGGTCCAAATGGCTTACTCAGTGATCGCCGGAAGAAATTTCGACTACGTAACAGCTATCTTTGACGATCTAAGGTCAAAGATAGAGAAGACCAAGAGGGATCCCAAGATCCCCTATGTACGCTTCATCTGTGCGTACCTGAAGTTCCTCTACCCTGCTACTTACCCCACTAATTCTGATGCAACTTTTCTCAAAGTGGGTCAGCGCTCACTGGAGGTCAAGACGCTCCCCAACGAGGTAAGTATCTCTGAACTTCGCTCCCGAATCTCTCTCCTCACTTCTTCGTCTTCAGCGGCCACGCAGAAGGTTCCTTATTCTGCTATCCCTGCCGCTACCCTTTCCAAACGACCATCAACTGGCTCCCTTTGTCCTTCGAAGAAGGCCAAGGTGACCAAGGAGAAAGGTACCTCTAGCTCAATACCTAAGGATGTTTCTCAACAAACCTCCTTGGATGCATTCGTGGGTCTCTCCTCCACATCCTCAGCAATACCCACCTCAACCATGCCAGCGACTACGATCGCTGTCACATCAACAGTGACACCACCTATCATCTTAGCTCCTCCACATCCTGAGGTGATCACAACGGTAACTACCCCTATCCCTACTTCTGTCCCCATCTCTCATCCTTCTATTTCTTTGGTCTCTGACACATCATCTACTTTTTCGCAACCACAGTTTGGACCCATAGAACCTGAACATCAATCTTTTGAGGAATCTATGCAATTATACAAAATGTTTGATAATTCAGGTACTCCTATAACCTTAAACACTACTCCCAACTCACCATATAAGCCTGTTTCTCAAAAACTAACTTATAGTTCAGGTCCTAGTTTGGCGACTGTTGACACCAATGTCAATAGTTTGAGTGCAATGGTGGAGTCTCTGACTGCCTCTCTCAACAACACCACCAGCGCTGTTCATACCGCTGGTGAAGCACTGAAGACGCTGACAGCTCAATGCGCCTCTAAAGCTGACGTCTCTCAAATCGCTACTCTCCAAGAAGCGATTGTCAAAGTCAGGGAAGACTCCAAGTAACAGTTTGATGCCCTGTTTGCAAAGGTTGACACCTGCACTACTATTCTTCAGCAAGTCCTCGACCAACTGAAGGCACCAGCTCCAATTCCTGCTCCTTCATTTACAGAGAACGATCGCACCTCTCTGAACATAGTTGTGGAGTTTATTCATCAAGCTACGTCAAATATCCCTGTACTTGAAGGTCGTCTCACAGGACTGGAGGCTAAAGTCCAGAAGTTGGCCACTGCAGAAACCTCTACTCCTTCCAAAGATCTCTCTCTCCGTGATAATGACATAGAGGGGGAGAAAGAAGCTGAACAAAATAAGGAGAAAGAAGCTGATGCTAATGAACAACTGAAGAAAACTCCCTCTCATGTTGAGGGGGAGATAGCTGCTGAAAAGGCCCCTCCTACCATCGATGAGTTAATCGATGAAGAGGAAGAGGAGGACGATGAAGATGAAGCCCTTGATCTTGAAGATCAAGAGGAAGAACCTCATCAAGATGATGATGATGACGATGAAGAAGATCAATCTCTATGGTGTTCTTCAGTCGTCACTTCATCAGCGATAGCTTCGAAAGAAGTTATCAAAGCAGGGGGGAGTCATGAGACATCTTCAGGAACCCCTTCCCAAAGCAAAGGTGTAACTGCTGAGGAAAGCCTGAAGATGACCTCACTACCTGAGGAGAATCCTTCTCAGGTATGCCTTACTCTCGTACCCTTATCCTTCTATAAAAATCCCACCCCTGTTTCTTTCTAGCCTTTATCTCTCTTCTTCCCTAAAAATAAACTAACCTTTTTTCATTTTCTGACCAGACAGTTCTCTCCCCTGCTTAAGGGTAAAGAGCTCCAAATAATCCCAGCTACTGAAGCTGATGACCAGATAATCCCAATCTCTGTAAGAGAGATTGATAAAGAGGATGAAGAAGAAGAAGAATAGTCCCTGCAACATCCACGGAGGCCCTCTAGACCACTTCATTGGTCAGAGGAAGAGAAGAAGAAAAGAACAGAGATGATCTCTCATCTAGAGAATCAACGGCGAAAGATCCCCTCTCAATCATCAGATCTAGAGTTCCTGACAGAAGCTGAAATTGAAGAATCCGTTAGCGCTGAGAAGCTGATTGCTGATTGTCAAAGAGATGCCTCTCTGGCTCTCAAAATTCAGTCTTATCAAGTCAAAGACAAGAAGCTGAAGAAGAAACCAGTTGAAGTCCAGGCTGCTCTTTTGAAAGATATTGAAGAGGAACGCTCAAAAGAAAAAGCGGTCAGCGATAACTCAGTCGATTGGTGCAAGCATAAAATTGACTATCGATTTGACCCAATGAAGATCATAGCTGTTACTATCTCTGGAAGAAAGAAGAAGGACAAAGTTTCTGTCACTATGGAGATTACCAGAGAGGATGGAAGCTGCAAGGCGATGTTTGTTTCAAAGCTGGAAAGCCTCGGCTATATAGAATGGCTTGAGTTCAAAGACGCACTGAAGAAATCAAAGTCAATCTACAGAGGTTATGTTGAAGGGATAAATGATGCTCTCATCAACAGAGTCGCTGCAATCCTAAAAGTGTCGTCTGCTCTTCCTTCTAAGACTAAGCAGATCAGAAGAAATCCTGTCTCCTCCTCCTCTGAAAATGTCGCGGTGATCAGGAATGAAACCTCCATCAAATTCTCAAGAGAAGCTCTGTTCGGTCCTCCTCCTGATCTTTCAGTTCTGGATCTATCTCTGCCTCCTGGTGGACCATATGTTGCGGGAAAAGTACTTGAAGAACCTTTTGGAATCTTCTTCAGAGATGACGAGGAACAACTCAGATTTCAAAGAATCTCTGAAATCCCTATCTGTCCCCTCGGTCTTCTCAAGGATCTCATGTGCTTATGGTGTGATCTCTCTCCTGCTGCTGAGCAAATCAAAGTGATCATTAGCAAAGAATCTTTAGAGCGAAAGCAAAAAGGAGAAGATATACCTGAGTACTTGATCAATCCTCCTAAATCTTCTTTAGATAGCTGTTAGATTAGTTTTCTTCTTGTAATCTATTAGTTTAACTTACAGTAATTAGTACATCACTTGTACTTGTAATTTTCATACCTTGTAATTCTTTTCTTGGATTAATGAAAATTTCAGTGAATTACTTAACTCTATTAGTACTGTAAAAGATCCCTCAAAATAGTAATTGGAACATGTATGTTATGAGTCCTGATTATTCCATCATTTTGAATTATAAAGTAATTTTCTTCAGTTACTTTGTCATTATCAAATAGGGGGAGATTGTTGATCCAAACTCTCTCAGTGATTTGATAACGACCCTTTTCTGTACTTAGTGAAAATTACGTTTAATATGTATTAGTGTTTCACCATCAGCGATCAGACTGAGTCTGTTCAGTTATCGATGATAGTCTTTCTTATAAACATTTAATATGTATTAGTGTTTCACTATCAGTGATCAAACTGAGTCTGTTCATTTATCGCTGATAGTTCTGATGTAAACAGTAACGTAATCCCTGAAGACAAGTCTCGCGTCAACAGATGTTCATAGCTGAATCGAAGACGAAGCTGCTGAACAAAGAGAAGTCTACTAGTGACCTGATACGGATATCAGTGAAGCAAAGACAACTCTACTTATACGCGAAGGAACATGAGGAAAGCTTCAGCGATCGCTGAACTCTTGATGTCTCTGAAGAAAGAGATATTCAGCGATCAAATGATCACAAAGCTTATACCTCAAGTTTCCTTTTATCTTACCTTTCACAACTCAGTACGATGTGTCAGAACGGACATGCCTCTGCCACAATTCGTACAACAACTCTGTCAACTACACTGTTCATGATCCGGCCGAAAGCATGTCTCCCAAAGTCAGACTTCCAAAGCCAATCAGTGAACGCCACGTGTAAAGTGCTCTGCCATGCATTTAATGCATAGGGTATAAATAGGAAGATCACCCCTCCATCTGAGGGTGTGCTCAATCCTTAAACCCCATTTGTTTTCTATATTCCTTAATCCCCATTCTCTGAAATTCTTGTGAAATCATCTTAGTGTTTCTTAAGTTTGTTTAGATTGAGTCTGTCTTAATCTTATTCCGCAACAAACTTGTAAATTGTGTTTGATTTATCAATAAACAATTTATTAAACTTTAATTTCTGTGTTTGTATTCAAACCCCCCCCCCATTTCTACAAACTTGTTAAGCACCTCCGGGACCAACAAACACTTTGGCCTCGATAACAATTTCTTGTTGTGACTCGGTCACGACTTCATCTTCAACTTTGTCCGACAAGACTTCATCCTCTTGTTTCGATGGCTCCTCCGGAATGGGTGGTTGTCTGACCAGAGAAGTAACTGAACCGATAGTATGGTTGTTGATGTTGCTCTTCTTGTTGGTGCCTGCATCGAAGCTATCAACCGGAGTCACGGCGATCTCACCACAATGGAATAATACGAGGTCGTATTGACGCCTGTAAGTGGCATGATTATCGAATTGCCACGGTCGGCCCAATAGAATGTGACAAGCATCCATATCAATGACATCACATAGTACTTCTTCTCGATAGTATTTTCCAATTGAGATGGGTACTCGACAAGTTTTTGTAACTTTAACTTGAAACTCGTCCTTGATCCACCCAAGAGAATAAGGAGCTTCATGGGGTTGAGTAGGTAGATTAAATTAATCGACTAATCTTTGGGACACGAGGTTCTCACAACTTCCAATATTGATAACTAGGTTACATACCTTTTTGTGCACCGAACAATGCGTTCGAAAAAGATCTTCGTGTTGACTTTCTTCTTTTGACGAAAGAAGTATTCGTTGAAGTATGATATGGATTTTTTCTTCTTCCTCCTCCTTTCCGGATTCGGAACTCGAGAGATCGACCCGGTTACTGTTGCCATTGCATAGCGCCATATCTGGTCCTTCAAACATGTCTCTTCTCCGACGGTTGTCGTTGACGATGTTTGGTTGAAGCCTGTTAACAGCCGCTGTCAGATTAGTAAGTGATGTGGATAAGGCCGCATTCATCTCTACTAAACCCGCTTTGGTAGTCGGCTGTCGATCTGCAATTGTTAGTGAAAAGACAGGTGAATCCTGCTCTGATACCAACTGACGCAGCGTAGGTTTGCGGAAGGATCGACAAGCGTCTAAATCCTTTAACGGTTGAGAATTACGACGCGTAAAACTTGAAAACTCAAGAGAATACTCTCTAAAATATAAACTTTATTGATTAAAACTTGATTGAACTGCTTAACAAAGATCCCTAATAGTCCTATTTATAATCTAAACTAGCAAAAAGATAATTACGAAATTAATTAAACCTAATCTAAAGATAACTAAATAGATAATAGTTAATTATTAAATCTAATAATAAAAACAATGGAAATAGAATGGAAATAGGATTGATATATGTCATGTGGATGAGAATGTCATGCATGAGAATTGGCGGATTAGTGGGATTAGTGGGAGGTCACGTGATATGAGTATGGAAAACACAGTGAGCAACGCGATTAGCATGTGGGTTGAACTCGCGTAATAAGCCGCGAGAGGCACTATTTATGCGAGTGTCATGCGGCTCAAGTCGTTTGGCACTCGCATTCGCTTCTGTTTACGGTTTTCGATCCGCTCTTCAATTTCCGTCACCATTCTCTCTATACTCGGTGCTTTATATTTGCCCCTTTTTCGATACCAAATTTCGAGCCTCTTTCGAGCTCGCTTTTCTATTCGATCTCGATTTCCCATTTTCCAATTATTATTAAAAATCCTTATTAACACTCGAATTCTCCCTGTATCAGCCATAGCCTCCAAAATTGACTTTGCTTTCTATATTTGACTTTCTTTTTCTTCCATGCTGCATCTTGATTTCATGCATGGACTTTTGAAAATCTTTCTTATGCATGAATTTATCCACTTCCCTGCATATATATATATATATATATATATATATATATATATATATATATATATATATTTTGGACGCATATATATATATATATAGATATATATATATATGATGAAATTTGGAGAAACAATTTTACACTTCTCTAAAAAAACATACAATCAATCAATCAAATCATACTATTCTTCTACTCTTACTATGTTCACCTTCACTTTACCACTCCTCCTCCTCTTCACGACCGCCGTCGCCGCCCAACCTTACAAAGCCACCGATCAACTCCTCCTTGCCTGCGGTACAATATCCTTCAGGACCACCACTTCCGAAAGCGTACGCGTTGCCGTCGGTCCGAGACGGCACAATCGTTACGGTCATTTCCCGGCTCTCGTCAAAGCTCACGCAAAACTCTCTCGAGAACGAGATCACGCTCGCGGCTCGAGCCGCGAGCGAAGGACTGAACTTGTGTAGGAGGGTGTATGGTCTGGCTCGAACCGTGAAGAGATCGCTAGCGGTCCCGAACCCGATGTAAGAAGCGGGATTGAAGTGTAACCGCACGAATTTTGGACTAGGATGGAGCTTAAACGTGTAGAAAAACAGAGAACGGGAGGCTCGAGCCGTCAAGTATGGAACGGGATCCACCGAAAGAGACGTGTGGACCGCTTTTGTGGTCATCGAGGTACCGGCTTGCTTTCTCGAAAGACCGAATTTGGTTCCGATATCGCCGGTCCATTCCTGACCATCGAGTGCGGACGAGTTTCCGATCGATCCGCAGTTAACGGCAATGTCTGTTAAAAAGGAAGGCTCAATGGGATCAACAAGATTGGTGGACAATCACATCATATCCCTTGCAATTAGGAGAATGTATATCTGCCTTCCATTCTTCAAAAATTGACAGCCAGCAATTGATTTTTTTTCCATATTTAGATCATTGTAATTTTGTATAAATAGTGGGTATTTCTCTCTTTGTAATCAATCAAGACAATATACAAACAACCAGTTTCCCATCTATTTTTTATGTTCTTTATCATGGTATCAGAGCAGGTTTGCTCATTATCTAACCCATAGCCTGCTAAAAACTCGATCCCTACTAAGTCGCCATGGCTGAAGACGACAACTTAGAAACCAGGTCATCGTTGCAGATTGCCAATCTGTTAAAGAATGGCATCAATCCCCAATCTCAGAATCCAAAGCTATCCGATAATCTTCAAATAAACCTCAAACTCAATAGCCAAAACTATGCTTTATGGACTCGAATGATTCGAGTTTACATAGGTGGAAAATCCAAGGCCCTGTTATCTCACTTGACCTCTGACCCTCCAAGCCAAGACAACGAATCTTACGAGCAATGGGAACAAGAAGATCTAATTGTGTTTTCATGGCTCATCCAGAATATTGAACCTACTCTTGCAGGTAACCTGACCGAGTACCCCACTGCAAAAATGTTATGGGATGCTTTGGTGGTCACATACAGTAGTGGCAGAGACAAACTTCAAACCTTCAACCTCCATGTCAAGGCTAATGACATCAAGCAAAATGACAGCCCTCTCGAAGAATTTTGGATTACGCTCCAAGGTGTGTGGGGGGAAATCGACAGGATCGATCCCAACCCCATGAAATGTCCAGATGATATCAAGACTTACGCAAGAATCAGGTCAGAGCAAAAACTTTTTCAATTCTTAAATGCCCTCGATCGAAAATACGAATCAATCAAAATAGAGATCCTTCGATTGGAACCACTGCCTTCGGCGGAGGCGGCTTATGCCACCATCCGTAAGGAAGCCGCTCACCAGAAATATTCTGGGAGCAACTAACCACGGTTCACAGGGCATAGCAGCAGGTCTCGTCGCTACCGAATCCGAGGGAATGGGGCTTGCCGCCAAGGGGATTCGCCGATCGGAAGGAAAGAAGAATGGATCGATGGTCAAAGAGGATAAAACAAACCTGAAGTGCGATCACTGTGGCATGTCGAGACACACCAAAGAGCAGTGCTTCCGGCTCGTTGGTTACCCCGAGTGGTGGGCCGATGGCCATAAGAAGGGCACCAAGGGTCTCGGACCAAAAAAAGGAAAAACCCCAACCACCGACAACAATACCGATCGGAAAAACGCCACTGGATTTGGGGGGGTTGCAGCGGCGGCAATCGATGAAGAAGATGAAGGTTTCTCAATGGAGATGAAGGTTTCTCGATGGAGACAGGTACATGGGGTAAGAGAGAGGGTAACTCGAAACCCCAAATGCACTTTAACCATAAAAAGAACCATGGTGTTAATGGTTGTGCAAATGTGGCTCATGAACGGTCATGGATATTTGATTGTGGAGCCACCGACACCATGACTTATGATTTATCTGACTTTGCTATGTCAACTAAACCAACAAAGTCATATATTCAAACCGCAAATGGAGAGAAAATGAATGTAAAGAATGGGGGAATGATCGAAATTTCACCGACACTTAAGCTCTCTAATTGCCTCTATGTTCCTGCTCTATCTCATAAACTCCTATCAGTAAGTCATGTAACAAAGGAATTGAATTGCTCGGTCCTTATGCAACCTACTTTCTGTATTTTACAGGATATCAGGACGGGAGCGATAATTGGGCGTGGCACTGAAAAACAAGGGTTGTATTATGTGGATGAGGTAGCTCAAAATGGTGTTGTAATGTTGTCTCATGGAACAAAGGAAAGGGAAGCTTGGCTATGGCATAGAAGATTGGGACATCCATCCACCGGTTACTTACATATTTTATTTCCGAAATTATTTTCTTCTAAGTGTAAGTCACATTGTGAAACTTGTGTATTAGCCAAAAGTCACCGAAAATCTTTCAAGCCGAATAACACGAGGGTTGACCTACCGTTCTCATTGATTCACTCGGATGTGTGGGGTCCCGCTCCAATCATTGGGGGGCAAAACTTTCGTTTTTTTGTTATATTTGTTGATGATTGCACACGCATGACTTGGGTTTATTTATTAAAAAATAAATTTGAAGTTCTTGACAAATTCAGTATTTTTTACAACATGGTCCAAACTCAGTTTCAGAAAAACATACAGATTTTTAGATCTGACAATGGAGGAGAATTTGTCAACTCTGAAATGAAATCCTTTTTTCAAACCAAGGGTATAATTCATCAAACCACATGCCCTCATACTCCAGAACAAAATGGTGTCGCGGAACGAAAAAATCGCATCCTGTTAGAAATAACTCGAGCCCTTCTCATAGAATCACAAGCTCCAAAGTATTTTTGGCCATAAGCCCTCGTTACTGTTGCATACCTTATCAACCGGCTTCCCACCCAAATCCTAAAATCTAAAACCCCTTTGCAAACACTCACCGAATACACTAAACTCCCATCTGTTCTTACCCTTGAACCACGAATATTTGGATGCACTGTATTCGTTCATATACCTAAAGCCAACAAATCTATACTCGACCCCTGTGCTGAGAGATGTGTCTTTGTTGGGTACGGAATAATTCAAAAGGGATACCGGTGTTATAATCCAAAAACCCGACACATGTTCACTACAATGAACTGTGACTTCCTTGAAACTGAGTATTATTATGCCTCCCAACACAGTGGTCAGGGGGAGACGGAAAGTATTGACACACTGAGTTGGTTGAGATATGCTACATCTGAAGAAGGAAGAAGCCATAGTCCACAAAATGAGACTCCTCTTCCCACACAACCAGGAAACATCAATGCCACCCAAGAAACTGATCCTGACCTGATACCCGAGGTAAGTAATACTCACCCTGATCATCCTTCTCTTTCTGAGACTCCTAATCCATCAGGACAAAGTGAGAATGTACAGGAACGAGAAAATACATCAGCAGAGCAAAGAGAACATGCGGAGGAACAAGAGACCGTTGAGACCCCATCAGGAAGGTATGTGTTGCCACCAAGATCAAATCGGGGAGTTCCTCCAAAAAGATATTCACCAGAAAAGGAGTCCAAAGGGCATAGATACCCGATGGCTAACATAGCCAAAGAAAATCTATCCAAAAGAGCTAAAGCCTTTGTCTCATCGCTGTATTCCAATGAAATTCCGGCTACCACGGAACAAGCCTTAAAGTCAAAACAATGGAGAGATGCAATGGAAGAAGAAATGAAAGCTCTTACAAAAAATAACACCTGGGAAAATCGTATCTTGCCACCAGGAAAAAAAATTGTCGGGTGTCGGTGGGTATTCACAATTAAATACAAACCCGATGGTACAATTGAAAGATACAAAGCGAGATTGGTAGCTAAAGGCTATACACAAACTTACGGTATTGACTACTCTGAAACCTTCTCTCCGGTCGCAAAGGTCAATACAATCAGGGTTCTATTTTCTGTAGCAGCAAATAAAGGATGGCCCTTACACCAGTTTGATGTGAAGAATGCTTTCCTACACGGAGAACTGAAAGAGGAAGTTTATATGGAAGCCCGACATGGATTTACAGACATGTTTGGAGAGAAAGAGGTGTGCCTTCTAAAGAAATCCCTTTATGGATTAAAACAGTCCCCGAGAGCATGGTTCGGGAAGTTCACCTTGGCCATGAAAAGTTATGGATTCAAGCAAAGTAACTCAGACCATACGTTGTTTCTTAAACGAAGAGGCAATCTCATAACCTGTTTAATAATCTATGTTGATGATATGATTATCACAGGAGATGACAAAGAAGAAATAGCCAAACTCAGAAAGAGCTTGTTCACAGAATTTGAAATGAAAGACCTCGAGGAACTCAAATACTTCCTTGGGATTGAAGTCCTAAGATCAAAACAGGGGATCTTCATGTGTCAAAGGAAGTATGTCCTGGATTTACTTGCAGAAACTGGTATGGTTGATTGTAAACAGCTGACACTCCGATGATTGTGAATCAGAAGCTTTATATGGAGGAGAAAGCAGAGCTGGCTGAGAAAGAAAGATACCAACGAATGGTAGGAAAACTGATATACCTCTCACACACCCGACCCGACATAGCTTATGCTGTGGGAGTGGTAAGTCAGTTTATGCATCAACCCCAGAAGGCTCACATGGAAGCAGTCTTAAGAATTTTAAGATATCTCAAAGGAACAGCCGGATATAGAGTCTTGTTTCGGTCAAATGGGCATCTTGAAACACAGTTGTACACTGATGAAGATTGGGCAAGAGATAAAGGTAACCGACGATCCACCGCAGGGTACTTTACCTTAGTTGGTGGGAATCTTGTTACATGGAGAAGCAAGAAACAAAAGGTGGTAGCTCTTTCAAGTGCAGAAGCCGAATTCCGAGGAATTGCAAGGGGATTAACCGAAGTTTTATAGGTACGGAGGCTCCTAACAGAAATAGGATATCCACCACAAAAACCTTGTAGAATTCTGAGTGACAACGAGGCAGCCATCCAAATTTCAGAAAATCCAGTTCAGCATGATCGAACGAAGCATATAGAAGTTGATCGACACTTCATCAAAGAGAAGTTGGAAGCAGAAATCATCACACTCCCGTTTGTTCGATCAGAAGACCAATTTGCCGATATCTTGACAAAAGCGGTTAATAAAAAGGATCTACACGAATGTCTGGACAAGTTGAATTTTGGAAATCCCATTATTCAACTTGAGGGGGAGTGTTAAAAAGGAAGGCTCAATGGGATCAGCAAGATTGGTGGACAATCACATCATATCCCTTGCAATTAGGATAATGTATATTTGCCTTCCATTCTTCAAAAATTGACAGCCAACAATTGATTTTTTTTCCATATTTAGATCATTGTAACTTTGTATAAATAGTGGGTATTTCTCTCTTTGTAATCAATCAAGACAATATACAAACAACCAGTTTCCCATCTATTTTTTCTGTTCTTTATCAATGTCGTCGATCAGAAAGTACGGGGCCGGTAAGTTTGCGATGACAACGAAAACGAGATGAAGAATGAACACATTGAAGAGGGGATCATTAAGGTACATTTTAGTGTGTGTTTTCTGGGATTATAGAATGAAGATCAAAGATTGAATATAAATTCATTGATGATCAAATTGTTGGAAGGATTTGTGAATATGGTCAACTGATGACAAAAACAGACATGCCAACCACAAACTGCATAAAGAAAATAGCTTCACGATTCACAAAACTACACGTTGTTTGAAGCTTTGCAAGTAACATCCTTACATTATTATGATGAATAGATTCAAGAGTTTAACACATTCATATGTGAATCAATAAAATATAGAAAATGTGTTGAAAAGAAGTCCAATTTAAAATGATCGTAACTTTTGATTAGTTAAAAAATATGGTTATTTGACCCAAGTTTTTTTTGGCACGAAATCTTTTCGTTTGGAGCTCCGAATCTAACTCTGAAGATTTTTGGTTTTATTTAGGGCAGTTTATCTAGCGTTTACCTAGTAAGCGTTTATCAAGTCACATTATCTTATGGAATGAATACGAGAAGAACTGATAATCTTACCCGATAAGAGTGATGACAATGACCAAGAGTCTTACCGGTAAGTGAAGATATTAGCCGACAACCGTAATTGAAATTCCTTTTGTATCAAATAAATTGTACAGTAGCTTTATTGTATTTTGTTAATAGTGCTTTGTCCATTAGTGGTAGTGAGATGGCAGATGTTTCTAGAATCTTTTCCTTCCTATATAGGTCATGTATCCCACTATATTCTTTGAAGAAATTATCATTATCGTTCCTTCTTCATACCTCTGATATGGTATCAGAGCACTCAGCTTTTCTTCCTAAATTTCATATTTAGAATTACTTTTTTTTTTCGGTTCGTATGTCGGTTATGCCTCAATCCCAGAGCTCGCCGGTATCTCAAAGCTCACCGGTATCTCAAAGCACGTCGGTCATGACTCAGTCTGGTACGCAACCTCCTATAACCGATTATACTCATCCTTATTACCTTCATTATTCGGATAATCCCGGATTGGTTCTCGTCAACCAACCTCTCACCGGTGATAACTATCCATCCTGGAGTCGTTCAATGAAAATGGCTATTTCTGTCAAAAACAAAATTGGTTTTATAGATGGATCCTTGTCAAGACCTGACGATTCTGATCCAGTTAACCTTAGTTCTTGGATACGCAACAATAACATGGTTATTTCATGGATCCTTAACTGCGTTTCCAAGGAAATTTCTGCATCTGTGATTTTTACAGAATCTGCTTATGAGATTTGGACTGATCTCCAAGAGAGATTTCAGCAAAGCAACGGTCCCCGAATCTTCCAGATTCGTCGTGACATAATGGGTCTTAGCCAAAACGATAACTTGGTTGCTGTTTATTACACCAAACTCAAATCCTTATCTGAAGAACTGAATCAATTTCGGCCCGTCTATGCATGTAATCATCATGATTGTGATGCGATTAAGAAGATTCATTCATACTTTCAGTCAGAGCATACTATGAATTTCTTAATGGGTTTGAACGACTCATTTTCACAAATTCGTAGTCAGATCCTCGTCATGGACCCTTTGCCTCCTATCAACAAGATATTTGCGCTAATTGTGCAAGAAGAAAAGCAGAGGAAAATTTCACAGATTGTGAATCCCTTACCTATGGCTTTCAATGCTTTTGTACAGAAGAACCAACGCACTCAAACTAATAGTTACAGAGGCGTGAGGAAGGAACGTCCTTATTGCACTCACTGTAAGGTTCAAGGGCATACGATGGAGAAATGTTACAAACTTCATGGCTTTCCGCCGGGTTTTAAGAGTAAACCTCTGATAGAAGTTTACTCTGATAGAAGATGACAAACTTCATGGCTTTATACCTCTGATAGAAGATGACAACTCTTACTGATTAACGCGTATCGGGTAAATTGTTGCATAAGATGTTTTAATAGAGTAAAAATCTTATCCAGTAAGATGAGCGATATTATTGAGTGATAGTAGTGTCATGGTGATCAGTGGGGTGGGTCGGGCCAGCCACCACCAATGTCACCAGGGTGGGTGGTTGCAAGGAGGGTACAAAGGTGGTAGTTGTGACGACGACAATAATTACATTGTAGTTGGTTTGGTTTGGTGTGGTGTGGGAGTGGGGTGGTAGGGGGAAGTTGTCGTCCTCACAACTACCACCTTTCCCCCCAAAAAAATGGAGATTTCAATTCTTACCAACCAAACGTATGATCAAATTCCATAAAATTCCTTTCCAGTTTCTTCAAAGTTAAATTTCCTTTGATGAATTGCATTTCCACCAAATTCCATTCTATAAACCAAACACCCCTATAGTCTTAAATTATTCAAACGTATGCACCACCATTTATTTGTTCGATAACACGATTTTGTAAAATTTTCAACTAAAACTTTTTCTAGTATAATGTTATCATATAAATCAAATAATGGATGTTCAAATAAGAACACTAAATATCGTGAGAAAATAAGAAAGAAAGACTAAATGTGGCATTTGGTTCGCAGATTCTGAAGAAATCTGATGTAATTAGAATGTTGAATTCCATTGAACAAATTTCATTCATTTGTTTGGTTCGTTCTTTTTCATTGAAAAAATCTCTAAATTCCATCAAGTTCCACAAACGAGAGAATTTAACATTCCTTAGCAACTACAAGATATTTTGATGGACTGAAATTCTTTTTTTTTTCTTTTCAAAATACCACAATCCCCTTAATCCAATATAACTTAATCACATAAAATATATCTAATTAAACCACGCCTCCATCGGTTCTTTCTCCAAACCACCACCGACCACTGTCGATCTAAACCACCGCCCACCACCGTTGATTCGAACCACCGCCCACCACCGCCAATCTAACCACTGTCGACAAACTTGAACGTACATAAATATTCATAATGAATATAACACATATATAGCATTTCACGTAAAAAAACGGTTAAAACGACAAAAAAAAAACTATATTGAGATGGATGTCATATCGAAGAGCACGAAATTCTCGTTTTTTTGATGTAATTTGTTTGATTAAAATATTAATAATTTTTAAGATAATTTATTTTAAAATTTAATTGGGTAAAAAAATTTTAATTAAAAAAGAAAATAAAAAGTCAAATATGGTAGGCGTACATTTAAATTTTCTTCCATTTTTACCCCTAAACATTTTAAAATTAAAAACTCTATTAATATGAGTTGTTGGATCAAAAGATATCGAGTGACTAAGATTTGTTCTCACGTGCACAATTAAATGAGTTTTCATTTGAACTTTCCTCTCTCTCTCTCTCTATATATATATATATATATATATAAACGAGTTATTCGCGTCATTTTCGAGTTGAAAAGTTTGACCTTGACTTTACCCGTTTAATTTTCGTGTCGTGTCGTGTCAACCCGTTTACTTAGTGAAATGTATTGCCCAAACTCATTTATTTCGTGTCGGGTTAACGTGTTGTATCATTTTTTTGTCGGGCCCCACCTAGTCATATGTCACATCCCTTCCGTCATAGTCTTGGTCCATGATACAAGTCTTAATGCAGAAAGTACAAAGTTAATTGTAAAACTTTTCTTATGGGTTGGGAAGACATCCCAACAAGTCTCTAAATCATAACCACAAGGGTTGTGGTGTGGTGGTAAAGGCTTGGGGAGTTCATAGCGCTCAACCCGGATTCGAGTCCCACTGGCAGCACTTGTGGCCACTGAGGATAAACTTAGGGTTGCACGCTTTAGCAGCTGGGCCAAAGGCCCTAATTGCCGGGGATTAGTCTGGGCTATAGGCCCAGGATACCCTTTCAAAAAAAAAAAGTCTCTAAATCATGCATACTGCTATTACTAATACTCTTCTCAAGGATACAACTAGATGTGATCATACTCTTCCACCATTCCTGTTTACTGTTATTACTATGTTCACCTTCACTTTACCACTCCTCCTCCTCCTCCTCCTCCTCCCCACCACCACCACCACCGCCACCACCGCCGCCGCTGCCGCCCAACCTTACAAAGCCACCGATCTCTTCCTCCTCGACTGCGGTTCATCCACCACCACTTCTGATGACCCGACATGGGATGGCGATGAAGGTTCCAAATTCGTAACTTCAGATATCAACACCACCTCCTTTTCATCCAAACCTTCCTACCGTGATCCTTCGGTCCCCGATACCCCTTACTCCACTTCTCGAATCTTTAACGCTTCTTCGTTCACCTACACGTTTCCGGTCTCTATAGGCCCCAAATTCCTCCGCCTACATTTCTATCCTGCCAACTACTCCGACCTCAAAGCGAACCAATCTTTCTTCTCTGTATCATCAAACGACTACACTCTCTTAACCAACTTCAGCGCTTTCCTAGCCGCCTCCTATTGGCCAACACCCACCAGTCCTCAAGTTCCCCACTTTGTCAAAGAATTCATTGTCTATGTAAAAGATACCCAAACCTTGAAATCGTTTCAATGCCTGAACATCTGTATTATCAACAAAACAACTTTGAATACGTTGGGATTTCTGACGACATGGCTCAGGAAACAGTTTACCGGCTAAACGTAGGTGGCGGACATATATCCGGTAATGCTGATGTTGGAAATCAAAAACCTAAAAAAAACTCACACTGATGAAGAAAACAGACTTGCAGAAAATAGAGGAATTAATTACTGTGTAGATAAAATGTAAAACCAAAACAATATATTAAGGATGCAGAAAAACTAAACTGCCATACTCTATTTCACGAAAAGAAAACACACCTCTCCTATTTAAAGCAATAAAAGACTAAAAAATAGACCCCTTAACTCCTAAAATATGGCTACCCACTACCCACTATTCTCCACTAAACTTGGTCAACCTAAGACCAAGTCCAAACAAACTAAAAAATCAACTCGAAAACTACCGAACCGTAACCCGCTAACCCGTAAACCATACCGATTAATCCAACAGCCGATACCGGTATGTATCGATCATGGGAACCAGATGATGACTACATATATGGTGCAGCTTTCGGGCTAACGCCGGTTAATATGACGCCAATCACGTTCACCACGGGGACACCAAATTATACCGCAACCGAGCTAGTTTATGCTACCCAAAGGAGTATGGGCAATCTGTCTGAACTCTACAATCTGACTTGGTTTTTTCCAGTTGATTCTGGGTTCCATTACAAGATCAGGCTCCATTTTTGCAACATCATGCCACAATACAATAGAAGTGGTCAGATGGTCTTTACGATTTTCATTTATAATCATACTGCCGAGGACCAGGTTGATCCATTGTACTGGACTAAAAGCGGGGATCCTGTATTTAAGGATTACGTTGTGTATATAATCGACCCAGATGGAACACATAGAAAGCAAGATTTGTGGCTTGCAATTAATGCATCCTAACATTGGTGCCTCAGCAGAATATGGTGATGCTTATTTGAATGGTTTGGAAGACTTCCGGTTGAGCATCGAGGGTGATCTTTCGAGCCCAAACCCTGAACTTTTTCATTCGTCAGAGTCTCCAACAAAAGTGATCAACCGGGAGAATATTATTGAGAAGAAGACTCCATATCCCGCCATAATTGGAGGTGTCGGGGGAGGGTTAATCCTGTTATCCGGTTTAGTTTTTGTAGTTTTATGGCGGCAAAGGCGAGCCAAACACCACGGTGACGACAAGCCATCTTGGGGACTAACTTCCATTGAATTAAGATCTACGGAAAACCTCATTCAGCACTCTCATCAGATCGTTGCCGTCGTTTCACCCTTAAAGAAGTGAAAGTTTCCACTCGGGAATTCAACGACAATTGCGTTATAGGCAGGGGAGGGTTCGGGAAGGTGTACAAAGGCTACATCGACAACGCTAAAACCACCGTCGCGATCAAACGGCTCAACCCGTCATCCAACCAAGGGTTTCATGAATTCCAAACCGAAATAAAGATGCTATCAAAGCTACGTCACGCGCATCTAGTCTCCCTGATCGGGTTCTGCGACGAAGATGGCGAGATGGTCCTAGTCTACGACTACATGGCTCACGGTACTCTACAAGAACATCTCTACAAGACCGAAAACCCTCCATTGCCATGGAAAACCCGTCTCCATATTTGCATCGGCGCGGCCCAAGGGTTGCTTTATCTCCACACGAGCGCGAAACGAGGAATCATTCACAGGGATGTCAAGTCTACGAACATCTTGTTGGACGAGAATTGGGTGGCTAAGGTTTCTGATTTTGGTTTGTCAAAGTTAGGGCCGAAAGACGAATAGGATACACACGTTACGACGCTTGTGAAGGGTAGTGTCGGGTATTTGGATCCTGAATATTACCGACGACAACAGCTGACCGATAAGTCCGATGTGTACTCATTTGGAGTGGTTTTGTTTGAGGTTTTGTGTGCAAGACCTGTGATCATTCCATGGTTGCCGAATGAACAAGTGAATTTGGCGGAATGGGGTAACGATTGTTATCAAAAGGGAACCTTGGATGAAATAATCGATCCGAAACTAAGAGGCGAGATCGCACCCAGGTCGTTAAGGAAGTTCGGAGAGGTAGCAAGTAGTTGCTTGAAAGAGCAAGGAAGTGAAAGACCAGCCATGGATGCTGTTGTTTGTGGACTAGAGTTTGCATTGATGCTACAAGAAGCTGCCGAGAAAAAGGATGGTGAAGTGCAGATCAAAATGGAAGGACAAAGATAACTATGTTGTGTTTTTTTTTTCTTTTTAAATTGTTGTTTGTTTTTGGCATGTAAAAGTATACAAATTTGAATTATGTAATAAAAAATGATACAAATATTATAAGATATTGATGCTGAGATAATGTTAGCCATTGTTGGTCTTTTTTTCGGTCGATTTTCTAAGCATTTTTCCGCTAATTCCGTGAAGATTTTCAGGCAATGAGTCGAGATTTCGTTTCTCAAACGTGGGTCGATAATCTGGTCGAGTTTACCGTCTTTGATGCTCTGGCGTACCCATATCGCGAGGCTGCATTGATCTTCCTCGAGCCCGGGATCGACTGCGGGTCTACCGTATAGGACTTGTTTAGAATCTGCACAGGTTTAGATCTTCCTAAGATCATGCAATCTGGCCATTCCATAGATCACCATGCATTCAACATCATTCACAGAATAAGGATAGAAGAAAAAACAAGAAACGTGGGTTGAACCCTTTAATAATCTGGAAATATATATTTAGAATTCCACCACATTGGAAACTATACAAATCGATACATATTTATAGACACCGAAAAGATACCATCGAACCATCACAATGGTTCGGTAATGAACAATCACACCCCTTCACGAATAACTACCATAACTACCATATATTTACATATTAATAATTCTATAATAATAATTTATGTCTAATAAATGACTAATGATATTTAATATTTCCAACAGGACTTCGAATAACACGACATCGAAGGCGTAAACGTCGGATTTTCTTGAAAGCTTTCGGGATAAAAAGTAGTCGGGATCGAGGTATCCAACTGTACCCTTTATGTTTGTGCTAACGTAGGATTTCGGCAACGATTGGGTTGATCTCGTGATCTCGACTTTCGATAGTCCGAAATCGTAAATCTTTCCGACCAGGTTCTCGTCTAGTAAGATGTTGGAGGTTTTTACGTCACGGTGTATGACTCTGTGACGAGTACCTGTGTGAAGGCCAGTCCACGGGCTGCTCCTATGCATATTTTGAGCCATTGGTCCCACGAGAGTGGCGAAAAGTTGCTACTGTCGTCTGGACCGAGCTTAAAAAGATGCTCGGCGAGGGTCCCGCATGGCATATACTCGTAAACGAGGATCATTTCATTTCTGTCATTGCTGTAGCCGATGAGGGAAACGAGATGATTGTGACGAAGCTTGCAGATCATTTGAATCTCCATCCAAAACTCGAGATCACCTTCGTGTGATCTCGAGCTCATTCGCTTTATAGCGACCGTTTTCGTACCGTCATCGATAACGCCTTTATACACCTTCGCAAATCCGCCCATCCCGATCACCAACGCCTCGTCGAAATTGCGGGTCGCGGCGGTGATCTCGGCTAGCGAAAACCGACGACACAGCTCGACTGATGACGGTAAAGAAACGTTTTTCTTCCCGAGCTTTTCCTCCCAAAACCATCGTTGAATGTACACAATAATGTTCAATGCCGTGATTATCATGATCGATTTTGTCGCGATCACATTTAGGCTACCGAAAGCCGGCAACTTCAGCATCCAAATTGACGACGAATGCGATGGAAATGCAGGATTCGAACCTGCAAGACTATCGTCGGGATTACTTAGCTTGAAAACCTCTAATCTGTTCAATTTCCCTTCAATCAACCCGCTCATCGAAATATGTATCTTGTGCTTTGATACTTGTAAATTAAGAGATTTTTAAAATCTTGCATAAAATGTTGGTACCTTGTGCCTAATAATTTGTATTTAAGAGTTTTTTATCCGTGCTTTATAATGCTAGAAGCGTACTCGCGCAATGCAGCGAGATACATCACGATTTTAATGTTTCATTTTATTTTTTGTTTTTTTGTCGATTTACGGTACGATTTTGGATGATTTTGAGAAAGTGATAATGTTTTTTTTATAAATTTGTTTAATTTAGGTTTAATAATATAATGTTTTTATATAAAAAAAATTAAGTATTTTGTTAGAATTGATTATCTTATATATTTTAATGACATTTAGAAAAAATAACCAGTTACATATTTAATAATATAATTAAAACAAATTTATAGTAATATAATATATTAATTAATAGTGATACATGTCTGCATAAAAGGAAGGTCATGCACATACCAAATTGATGGGTGTTAGAAGCCTGCAGTAATAATATGTATCTTGTGCTTTGATACTTGTAAATTAAGAGATTTTTAAAATCTTGCATAAAATGATGGTACCTTGTGCCTAATAATTTGTATTTAAGAGTTTTTTATCTCTGCTTTATAATATAGTATAGATATAGATAGATTCAAGAGTTAAACACATTCATATGTGAATCAATAAAATATAGAAAATGTGTTTGAAAAGAAGTCAAAAACTTAAAATGCTCATAACTTTTGATTCGTTGAGAGTTACGGTTATTTGACCCAAGTTTTTTTTGGAATGAAATCCTTGTCTGGAGCTCCGAATATATTTTGGAAGATTTTTTTATGGATGAGTAAATTACGTACTTGTTAAAAATTGTGAATTTTGTTTATGTGGATTCAAATTTATGGTTTGGAATTTATTGTTATTTTCATCTTTGAGACTAACTCTTATCTTTTCGTATGAGGGACTAAAACAATAAAGAATTATAAATCATATAGACAAAAACAACAATAAATTATAAATCATAAGAATGAAAATAATAATAAATTGTAAATTATAGGGATAAAATCATGATTCCAAAAGTACAGGGACAAAAATATCAATTTTCAATAAACCACAAGGACGAAAAATATAATTTACTTTTTATAGATATTAAGGATCGTTTACCAAACGCTTACTTGGGTAAGTGCTTATCGGCAAAATTCAACACTATCACTTACTTACCGAGTAAAATTTTAGTCCACTAAAACGACACCATATGTAACAATTTACCCGGTAAGCGCTAACCATGATAAGAGTTGCCGCCCTCACTTACCGGGTAAGACTTCGGTCCTTACCTTTGCTCTTACCGGGTAAGATGTGTGGTCCTTGTTATATGCATCCGGTAAGGTAATGTAACTTGGTAAGTGCTTACCCGGGTAAGCGTTTGGTAAACAACCCCTAAGTCTTTTGAGTAAATTACGTTCTTGGTCGTTCTTACCCGGGAAAACGTCCATGTGATTTACATTTTTTCACACACCGGGTCCTCTCACGCTAACTCCGTTAATAAAGATATGTTAAGTGAGTTAAATCAAGGGAAACTTAGGGACCATTTATCAAACGCTTACCCGAGTAAGCACTTAGCGATTTATAATTATTTCTTGCATATCTAAACCTGCATTTCGTAAGTGGTGGTGGTGAAGAGGACGAGGAAGAAAGACAAGGGTGGTAAATTGAGGGTTGGGTTCTGGTGAGAAATCGAGGTTAACGTGAGAAGTGGTTATCAACCGTTAGATGAGAAATGCATGGACATTAGAATGAGATGCACCGTGATAAGATGCATTGAGATGCAACAGATCAATTCTCTTCTAAGCTGTAATTCATGAGAGGACATTTGATTAAAAGTAATCAACAGTTCAGATCCACTTCTCACGCTTCTCACGTTAACCTCAACTTCTCACACGATGCTTCACGAGTAAAAATGAAGGGGAACATAATAACAGTGGAAGAGTAGTATGATTGATTGTGTCCTTTTATTCATATATTGCAACACCATTTTGTGATATTTGGAGTAGACTTGGGAAGAGTTTTGGCCAACCATGTAATGATCGTATTTGTTAATATAAGAATTGGAGGGGAGAATTCTGCCATAAGTTTAAAGTGGAGGGGAAGATAGTGTAAAAGAAGGAATAAAGAGGGAATAAGCTCTTACCCTAATCATTTTATTAAACGGCGGCTAAGAGCAGGAAGAGGGGCAGGGCGATTTTGTGGACGATCTAGAGGAGGTCGACTCGATCAAGATTTCAAGTTACACTGTTTCTTTCTTAAGAGCATCTCCAACGGTAACACTAAAAAAACACCAAAAACACTAAATTTTGTGGGCCCATCAACACCAAAAAAAACTTCACCTCCAACCGTCCTCTAAAAACACCAAATTTGTCAAAAAAAAAATCAAATTTATTTAAGTTATCACACAGAATGGTGGGTCCCCCAAGAATTTAAAGACCGGCAAAAAAAAATTGGGCCGGCAAATATGCCGTATGAAATTCTTGACCGACAAAAGATTGGTGTTTTTACCGGCCGATTGGAGCTACCGCACGTCAAATCCTTTGATTTACCGTGCGGTTGGAGATGCTCTAAGGTAATCCTCCTTCTTAGCAATATCTTCTTTAGATTTTATTGTATCAGTTTTTAATCTTTGAGGTTGGGTTGGATGGAGTGGTCTGATGATTTTTGGTTCGGAGGAGTTGGGGTTAGTTTATTTAATTTGTTTATGGAGTTCTAGTTTGATGAGGTTATAGTTTCTTTTGTTAATGTTGTAATCAATCAGGGAAGGAGATTCGGGTTTTTTTTAATCGATTCCTGATCTCTGTTGGTTGGGATTCGAAAACCCTCTTGATCGAGAACCTGTTGTCATCGACCGAACTCTTGGGTTGGGGGACCGGGGGACCCCGGTCACTGAAACCCCGGGAGACCCCGGGAGGCATGACCCCGGTCGACACCGGGGGAGGATGTCCCGGTCGATACCGGGGGTGTTGGGTCCGGTCGTAAGCATCATCTGGGCGACCATTCGGTCAGACCCCGGTCGAGTTTGAGGAGGGCCCCGGTCGACGCAAGTCCCGGTCGACTCTCGAGTCTGGGCCGGTTCGGGCGTTGAGGTGTTGGGCCGTAGCCCATAATCTTTTAATCTGTGGACTTTGGGTTGTTGGTAGCAGGCCCAATTGTGCTTCTGGACTGATAAGTTTTGTGGGCCGGGTTCTATTAAATTGAATTGGTCCAATCGTTTGGGAGTTATAGGATGTTTCGGTTGGTTTTCGTGTTGAATTAGAAGGTACCGAGAGTTTATCGGTCTATGTCTTTTTATAGGATTCTTTTCGGGCCGTAAGGGTAGACGCAAAGAGTAAGCAGGACACCAGGTGAGTTTTCTGAACTAAAGTCTCTTATGACGATCAAGTTATGTTTTATGTATGTGAATTTATATGCAAGCTTTGAAATGATGTTGCTTTAATATTTACCTGCGAGATTTACTAAAATGTTAAAGATTTTATTATTGTTGTCAAAGTGGAAATGTATGCATACATGGTTCTAAGTGTGTAGGCTCAAAGTCGGGGGTGTGGCCCGCCTGTGCTCATACCGGGGGGTGTGTTCCGTTTATGCCGTTGGGGGTGTGTCCCAACAAAGGCAGTGTGAGTCACAAACATGTTGTCACCTTAGGGCAGGGACGGATTTAGTGTAGGGAATACGGTGGCACGTGTCATCGTATTATTTCTCCGTCGTAGGGTGAAAATTTTTACGATTATGAAAGGTGCAACCGTATTGTTTTAAAATGTGTCACCGTATGATATTCAAAAGTTCAAGAAGGTTTAACAATACCTTGTAATCAACAAAAACCCAAAAAAAACTCTTGAAATCAACCCCAAAAACCGAAAAAAGTCCTTGGAAATCGATAAAAAAAACTTAAAAATCTCTCGAAATCAAGCAAAAAACTATAAAAATTGCTCGAAACGGTGAAATTAGACCAAAAACACGTCGGGCGATATTGAACGTTGGTAACACATCGATAAAAACCGTGCTTATTGTAATTATTTTTTATCTATATTATATAGTGACACCGTATGAAAAAAATTCTGGATATGTCCCTGCCTTAGGGTGGCGGTAGTGTGAGCTGAGAAGTTTGCTGAAAGCTAAAGGTTTTCCGTGAAGCTGAAAATGGTTTATTTTATGATAAATCTTTGAATGTTTGTTGAGTTAAAAACTGTTGTAAGAGGGGACTCACTAGACCGTTGGTCTAACCCTCGCTCTTTCAAATTTTAAAAACCTTTTCAGGCAGGCGTGAGCTAGGATGGGCCGGTAAAGGTAAAGAGAAGGTGTAGCGGAAGTGGGTAAAAGACCGTCACTTTAGTTCATCTTCTTTATTATCTCAGTTGTGTAATAGGTTGTTGTTGCAAAGCTTAAATTAAGTTGTAAGCTTGGGATGGTTTTGGCTTGGATTATTATTGATTTTTTTTTATTTGCTGTGCGTATCGTGTGGGTTGTTACAAACCAATAGGAAAAGTCCTCCTACATGAACTTGTACATTGTGCCTTAAGAGTTGTACCATGGACTAAGACTATATAACGAATGGGAAAATGACATGCTAACTTGATATTTGGGGTAGAAATTAAACTAACTGATCAGGGTTTTCAAGATCATAACCTTCATGTTATCAAGGTGCAAATAAGTTGAGCTTATGGGTAGGGTTCCCGTAAATTTCGTCGCTAATTCATCACGGGAGTGGGTGATACTATTAGTAACGGATTAGCAACGAATATCAGTGACAATCAGGATTAGCAACGAATTAGCGACGGACTATACTAGCGACTAATAAGCAACAAACACAAATGAGATGCACCGGATCAATTCCCTTCTAAAGCGTAATTCATGGTTTGTTTTGATAACCGACAACCTCAACCTGCCTCACTGAACCTGCCTCCAAAGACACCAATATGAAATGGACATTTTTTCCCTCACTCAACAGCTTATATTCGGTTGACATCGTTCCACCTATTTACCAACTGAGCTACACGTCAAAGGCAATATATATATATATATATATATATATATCATATAATCTTTATGTATTTTCATTTTCTTTAATTACATGATGCCTATTTATATATTTTTACATGAAAAAACAAACCACATTTTTAAAAAGAAAAAAGAACAAGAAATGGTTTTCATATTCCATCCATTGTGATCAACTCTTCATGATTCTTTTGCATCCTTTTTTTCAAGCAGCTTCCTGTAGCATCAATGCAAACTCTAGTCCACAAACTACAACATCCATGGCTGGTCTTTCACTTCCTTGCTCTTTCAAACAACTATTTGCTACCTCTCCGAACTTCCTTAACGACCCAGGTGCGATCTCGTCTCTTAGTCTCAGATCAATTATTTCATCCAAGGTTCCCTTTCGATAACAATCGTTACCCTATTCCGCCAAATTCACTTGTTCATTCGGCAGCCATGGAACGATAACCGGTCTTGCACACAAAACCTCAAACAAAACCACTCCAAATGAGTACTCATTTGGAGTGGTTTTGTTTGAGGTTTTGTGTGCAAGACCGGTTATCGTTCCATGGCTGCCGAATGAACAAGTGAATTTGGCGGAATGGGCCAACGATTGTTATCGAAAGGGAACTTTGGATGAAATAATCGACCCGAAGCTAAGAGGCCCTTGTTCAAATTCAGGGTTCAAATTCAAATTCAGGCGCTGCCAAAGCCCTTGTGGCCATGGAGGTTCACCTGCGATGACTCCAGACCATTCGTGGTCGCCCGGGGATTAGTCGGTGCGCGTAAGCTGGTTCGGAAACCCACGGTTACCAAAAAAAAAAGATAGTGATATTTAATAAATAATTATTTCAATTATATATACACACACATACAAATAAAATATATCGTTAAAGAGAGTTGAATTAGAGCACCTCCAACAAATTCTATAAAATAGACAAAATGTTGTAGGAGATATTTCTATTTAAAAAATAATAAAATGAAATGTTGTATTTAATTTTTTTTTAAATCACCAAAAATTAGTGACAGATCAGTGAAGGAAATCCGTCGCTAACTAACCGTCTCTAATCAGTCACTAAAAATGTTTGCCATTGATTCGTCGCTAATCGGTCTTTCAAAAATATGTCTCTGAATTTCGTCGCTAATCCGTCGCTGATAGTATCACCCACCACATTTTCAACGACGGATTTTCAGTGACGGATTAGCGATGGAAGTCACTTTCAGTGACAGATTAGCGACGGAAGTCACTTTCAGTAACGAATCAGCGACGGAATTTTCCGTCACTGATAGGTTCGATTTTTGTAGTGACTATCTTTCATTCCTAAGCCCATGGGTTCAGTAATCAAGTCGCAACCACTTGATTAGGACTTGTTTCAGGTGGTGAAAGCATCCCGATCTTTCATGGGAAAATAATCATATGAGGGGAAGGTTTCTTCGTCCAAAAGCTCCGAAAACTACAAATCAAAGACGCTTCATTAACGAAAAATTTTGTCGGTAATCCGTCGGAAGAAGCCATCACACCGGTAGATTATCGACAGATCTCATCGCCAGAGAAAGTGTGGCCGATGATTGTGATTACCGGCAGATTTTCAATCGTCAATGGAAAAATCCCCCGGCAACTACTTGTGGAATATTTCGTTGGTGAAATGAGAAATCCCAAAATTTTAAGAATGGGAGAATCATAAAAGAAAGTATTGGTGTTTTTTTTTCCAAATTCAAATAACAATCATAACATCATAACAAACACATGTGATTGTTATCTGTTACTGCAAAATGAATAATGGTAAAATAATAGTGTTTTTTTCGTTTTATATGTTTGTTGTATTTTGCTACTGATTTGTTAACAAATGGAAAAGTAAAATTGTATATTTCTTTCGTTTTATGCAAAAAACTGTTCAATGACTTAATTATTCAAAATATGAAAATGTTGCCCCCGAGGGGGGGGGGCGGTTTAGTAAATTCAAGGATTTATTTTGTTTGATTTAGTAAGTTCAACGATTTATTTGTTCAACAAAAATGTTCAAGGACCTGATCACTTAAATGTAAATGTACGTTTTTCTTAGTTTTTTTAATCAATATATTATATATATAGTACTATTTTAGTAGACGTATAATTATTTACGAATTCAATTATTTGTACAAACTAACAAACTAGTTTTAATGTGCTGTTTCACATATGGAAAAACACATCTGAAACTGTAGTGTTTATACCGTATTGTTTCATACATAAAACGCTCATGAATGTTTTATGTGTGGAAAGAAAAACAGTCATAAACGTTTCACATATGAAACACTATTGTATAAACATTACACTTTCACACGTGTTGATTTATATATGAAACAACACATAAAAATTATTTTGTAAGTTCATAAGAATTATTGAGTTTGTAGAAGAATGCGACTCTATTATAGTATTTGTTTTCAACAAAATTTAATACATAGACCCAATTTTTTTAGTGTATAATAGGAGCCCACAAAGAATGTTGTAGATAACAATGACACCAAAATATTAAAACTACTTACATTTTTTTTTTCTTCTTCTTGATTATTGCTATATGTATATATGCTTGACTATTAGAGTATTAGTACCCTTTTCATACTTCACAATTCAAATGACAACAACTTTAACACTTTTTAGAGCTTGTTGTTATTATATTTCTTCTGCTTTTATTGTCAATTTCTATTTGTCGATGACCCTTTTTTTTATATACGACATGTATGTTTGTTGGCAATGGAAAACCTTCTAACTAACATTGTAGAAGCCCACGTAAATTTCCATTGAAATCCGGCACGGTCGGTTCGGACGAGAAACCCCCAATACCGTCGCCTTTTGCGTATCGGCAAAAAATATGTTTCACGCT
Source organism: Arctium minus (assembly GCA_954870635.1). Lineage (NCBI taxonomy): Eukaryota > Viridiplantae > Streptophyta > Magnoliopsida > Asterales > Asteraceae > Arctium > Arctium minus. Next base: position 7,591,993 of record OX941092.1, read on the forward strand.
TAAATACGTGACTCCGTTTTAGGCCCATGACCAGTCAAAACGGACCTTGGAAGGTCCACCACACAATGGGTAGGACGTTTGGTGGCAATAGTGCGTTTCGATAAACTGCACGACGTACGTTCGTTCGGTTTGGCCAATGCGTATCTACGGCGATTTGAGACTCTAGAGCGGTTTTTTCCAAGTTATATATGGTGAAAACCTTCTAACTAACATAGCGATTTTTTCCAAGTTATGACAAATAATTCATCATTCATGTCATAAAATTAAATTTTTTGGTAAATATTAAATCTTTGGGAATATAGATAATGTTACTTTGGGTTCATCCAATAGGAATTTTTTGGTTGAATTAATTGGTCATTGTCTTACAAGTCCCAACTTTTTTCTTAGTGGCTATCAATTGCTTTATAAGCAAAGGCAACCAAGATTTGAACCCCAATTCATCACAAGTAATTAAAACCAAGATGTTCAATGTACGAAGCCCGATTTGCTTCACGACTGTCGTCTTATCGCTCTTGTTCATCTTGATGATGACGACGACGATGATCAAAGACTGTAATGGATTGCAGTTGTCGTCGAATGGATCGTGCAAGGGAAGTAGCTTGGCGGAGTGTCAAGTTCTCGAGGAAGAAGAGCATAGGCGCAATCTGGAGACAACTTCCACATTTATCGTTTCTGGGGCTTTGGACGCTTTGAAAGCGTTTTGCAACGATAACTGCCCCGGAGACCGAAAATACAATGTCAAAGGCCATGGCGACTTATGCGAAATATACAACCGACCTTGCAAGAGGTGATCGGTTCTCGTCTGTTGTTTGAATCCTTCCCGAACTCTTTAATTTCTTGTGTATTAGTATTGTTTTAATCGTCGGATTGTTAATTGTCTTTACGAAATAATAAATAATAATGTAAATCCTTGTGGTAATAGCGTTACACAGGGTCGTTCTTTAGCATGTTAAATGTGTGATTTTGAACAGAGCCTCCAAAATTTTGGGGCCCAATTTACGTTATTTAGAGTCTTTAATCAATAAATGTAAAACTACAGCTCACCTTCCTCACTAACTTTTATCAATAAACAAAAATAATATATTATACCATCGCCTCGGTAATTTGTCTATTGTTATCTCACTTTGCACTGTAATCTAAAGGTTTAGGTGTAACAAGGCCTCCAAAAAGATTGGAACGTCCCCGGCGTTACACTTGTATTTTATGGCATAGAAGTTGTATATTGTTTGGGATGAAGAAACTCTGCAATTAACAGACACAACTTTTATAAAGATTTTCTAGATAAATAGTTTAATTCATACATGATTTAAAGGAAAAACAAACAAACAAACGAAGAAACAAACAATTTGGTCATCTTCTTTGTTTTGCTTCGGTTCTTGAGGTACATGCTTAATGTTTTGTATCAACACGATCACCTTGAAAACAATTTTTGTTATATAATAAATCAACTCCAAATGTGAAGTTAACCACTTGGGTTGTGACACACTGGTTAAGGCACATGGTAGGGACAGACTCAGGAATTTTTTCATACGGTGACACCATATAATACAGACAAAAAATAATTACAAAAAGCGCGGTTTTTTATCGACATGTCTTCATCTTTTTACCGACGTTTAATATTGCCCGATGTGTTTTTAGCCTAATTCCATAATTTCGAGGGATGTTTTTCGGTTTTTTTGGTTGATTTCGATGGTTTCTTTTGTTTTTTTGGTTGATTATGAGGTACGGTTGCATCTTCTTAAAGTTTCCAAAATAATACGGTAGCACCTTCCAAAACGATACGGTTGCACCTTTCACGAACCTAATTTTTTTACCCTTCGTCGGAGAAATAATACGGTGGCACGTGCCATTGTATTTAACATACTAGGTTCGTCCCTGGCACATGGGGATGTAGTGGAAATCTCATATTCCACATATACGAATTCAGACACTGTTATATGACAATAGAGATTCATCTGTAATGATTCCAGATCATTTGTGATCACCAAAAGAATTTAGCATTGTACGTAAACTGGGCTAAATATCCACAAGAAAACAAAAAAATAAAGTTAACATGTCACATTCCCTTTGTTATACGCTTATAGTTAATTAGTTATAGTACATGGTACAACTTTTAATGCACAAGGAACAAGCAGGGATGAACGCAGAAAATTTTTCATACAGGTAGCACCATATAATAGAGACAAAAAATAATTACAAAATGTACATTTTTTCTCGACATTCAATATTGTCCGGTATGTTTTTAGCCTAATTCCATAATTTCTAGGGATTTTTAAAGTTGTTTGCTTGATTTCAAGGGATTTTTAAGTTTTTTATAATCGATTTCGAGAGATTTTTTCGGTTTTTTTGGTTGATTTCGATAGTTTCTTTTGGTTTTTTGGTTGATTATGAGGTACGGTTGCACCTTCTTGAAGTTTCCAAAATAATACGGTAGCACCTTACAAAACGATATGGTTGCATCTTTGTGGAACAAGTCATAGAACTTTTCACCACATGGGAAGACTTTCCAAGTCTACTCCTGAAGCAGACGCGGATAAGAAACGGTTCCTTGCAATAACTACCTCTCATTTCTCCTAAGGAGGTTTTTGGTTCGCAGAATGGAATTTGATGGAATTGAAATCCATTGAAGGAATTTGACTTTGAAGGAATTGGAATGAAATTTGATGGAATTTGAACATACGTTTGGTTGGTAGGAATTAGATGGAATTCAATTATTTCACTTTAGCTAAGGAATGATGAATTCCTTGATTTGTGGAATTCAATGGAATTCAAGGGATTCCATCATGATCAATATGTGAACCAAACAAAGGAATTGGAATTTGGTCAAAGGAATTTTCCATTCCAATTCCTTCAAAATCCATGAACCAAACACCCTCTTAAAAACCACTTGCGTTTTGTAGAATGGAATTTCATCGATAAGAATTACTCCCTCCGTCCCAAAATAATTGTCCACAATGAAAATGGCACACAGTTTTAGAAATGTGCAACTATTTCACTTTTTAAATAACCAAATGACATTTTTACCCTTGATAATAAAGAGAGAAACTTTATCCACCTCATAATTAAGGGTAAAATGGGAAATTGAAAACTTACTTCTGAAAGTCAACATTTATTTTGGGACAAACTAAAATAGTAATATGGACACTTAATTTGGGACGGAGGGAGTAATAATTAAATATAAATAAGAAGGAGTCTTTATGTCGTGTTACCGAATACCGAGGTCCTCATTTCAAACAAATACGCCGCCTTGGGGCTTTACCGGGGCTAACTAATAAAAGGCCCAGAGCTAGAAGTGATCTTAGAAACCAATCGCGTTCCGGGAAAAAAAATCCCAATATCGTATTCGCCTAGAAGAAAAACCATCATATTCGCCTAGAACAGAAACAAAAATTGCGTTTTCATTATGGTCTTACAGGACGATAATTACTTAAAAACGTTCGTATCACTTTCTAAAATGTTTTGTGGTTAGAAAAATATATAGTTTCTATCGATTTTGGTAATGGTTTACTATCTTATGCTTTTATTTTGAACTTCCAAGTAATCTTTCTTTCTCCCTTGTTGAGATCAAGTCACATCTTATACTAAGGGTTGTTTACTAAAAATTTATCTTGGTAAGCACTTATCAGTTCAATCGTTTTACCAAGTGAACATAACAAAGGCAATCTTGCAGTTTGAGAGTCTTACCCGGTAAGTAAATGTGATAACTCATATCCGGTAAGCGTTTACCGGGTATAAATGCTTACCATCAATCCATTTTGATGGCTAGGAATGTCAATCTCATATAAGGTAAGTGAGGGTGGTGACTCTTGCAAGTAAGCGCTTACCCAGTAAACATTTGATAAATGACCACTAAGGGGCCAGGGACGGACCAAAAAAAAATTCATACGGTAACATCACTTAATATAGACAAAAAATAATTACAAAAAACACGGTTTTTATCGACGTGTCTTCATCATTTTACGTTAAATATTGTCTGATGTGTTTTTGCCTAATTAATATTCCACCATTTCGAGGAAATTTTAAAGTTTTTTGCTTGATTTTGACGGATTTTTAAATTATTTTTATCGATTTCGAGGAATTTTTTCGGTTTTTTTGGTTGATGTCAAGAGTTTTTTTCGGTTTTTTGGTTGATTTCAAAAAAAATGTTTTTTGGTTGATTACGAGGTACGTTGCATCTTCTTGAAGTTTCCAAAATAATACGGTAGCACCTTCCAAAACGATATGGTTGCACCTTTCATTAACCTAAAAATTTTACCCTTCGTCGGAGAAAATAATACGGCGGCACGTGCCACCGTCGCCACCAAGCTGGGTCCGTCCCTGTAAGGGGCCGATTACCTAACGCTTACTGGCAAAGACATCACTCTCGCTTTCCTTTTTTAATTATAAGTTTCAAAAAATAAAAGTTATTAATACATAAGTCAGTCGTTAAAAGCTAAGAACAACCAATGTTTTGAGTTTGGAAACCCCATTATTCATTAACTCCATTTCAAAATCTTTGAGCAATCGACCATATTAACCTTTACTTTATATACTATCCAATTTGCGATATAAACCACATAGATGCATAAAATTAACATCGAGAAGGAAGGAAATAGAACAAAAAAATGAAACATGATTGTCGTTTCATATGGAAAGATTACTTGAATACTGTTGGAGTTGAGTATAATTTTTTTTTTTAAGATTTTAACTTTTAGTTCTCTATTTTAAAGAAATTATAAAAAAACAAAATACTGTTGGAGTTGAGTATATAGCCTAGGACACCCTTCCAAAAAAAACAAAATTTCTAACCCTAAAAAAACAAAGATGTTCAGTTAAAGAAGGAACAAAAACAATTTAATTCGTCAATCTTTCATATGACAATAAAGATGATGATGATTATCAAAGACTATAATGATATCACACTTCTCGTTGATCTTCTCGCAAAATATTTAGCTTCTTGTTTGAACATGTCTCATAACGGTGTTGGGGTGGTAATCAACAAGTGGCAAAATGTAACCACCAGTTGTTGGGAATTCAGAATTGCACAAGTATGGTTAATACTGCTAACCAAGATTACTACTGCTTGATGAAGTTAGTACTGTCAGATCAAAGTTAATACTGCTGAGCACAGTTACTACTGCTGGAGAAGATTAATACTGCTCAGAGTGTTAATACTGCTACAACTTAATGTTGCTTAAGAGATAATCAAGATACGTGCAGATCAAGAATGAAGATAATCATAGAAAGCTTGGAGATAACTATGGAAGATTATACTGAAGATCTTTTATATTTTGTAAGTGATACCGCCCAACAAACAAATCTAATGTGAAACGTTGTAAAATATTGCAAGCTACCTCTTGTTAACCCGGTTCTAGCTTACGTATACCGTTGACTCCTGTGTCTTAATTACATACAAGGTTGACATAAGGAAATTCATCATGTTTGGCAACCATATAAATATAAATTAAGTTTATTCTTTAAAATTATAGAAAAAGTTAGCTAAAAAACTAGTTGAGCTTGTAAGTTAACTTTTTGAAAAATTACTTGAAAATTAGGTCCAAGGGTTTTTTACTTTTTTTCCAATTATATTTTTTTATATTTTACTACAATATACATGACCAAAATCCATGGGGTTTTTTCACTTATTTTCTTTTATGGGTGCCTATTTTAGTTACTTCTTTCACCTATGAAACCCTACCTATCTCTCCAAAACTATTCTTTAAAATCAATGGTATGTTATATGTACGTGAGATTGTCTCCTTCAAAACCCTTCATCGAAATGAGAAAGTAAAGTTTAATGATATGAGAGGGGTTTGAATTGAAATTTTGAATAAATTGATGGTACCTCGTGCCTAATAATTTGTATTTAAGAGTTTTTTATCCGTGTTTTATAATATAGTATAGATAATGTTAGAATTAAGCAATTTTATAACATGTTTTTTAAATGATTTTACATTGTTATTATCTTATCAACTAATTTTAATGAAACATTAAGGATTTATTAGACACAAAAACTCACTTATAAGTTATTCCTATCTCATTTTATGGATGGTGGAGGTCTCTCGACTCCGAAGCCATGCAATTACTTATCCAAATTGTACTATTCACCCATTCAAATGAATTTCTCTTCATGTACGTATGTTTAGGGGTGTGCATCGGGCGGGTCGGACGGGTTCGGGTAGGCAAAAGCAAAACTCGATCGGATTTCGGATATGAAAATCAAGACCCGAATTTTAGATTTCGAATTTTGGATTGCTTCGAGTTAATGTCGGTTGGGTTCGGGTATTATTCTAATGCAAAAAGTATATATAAATTTTATCGATTTGAAGGATGAATTCAATCGTTTGAGAGATTGATGAAATCGATTGTAAGTTTATAAATTAGAAAACATTTCGACCGACTAAAATTTACGATTTTCAAATGATAATTACACAAATAAATATATTTATATAATATATATGTATATTATTTCGGATTTTCGGACGGGTCGGATGGCCAAAAATCAAACCCAACCCGAACCCAAATATCCCCACAAAATTCGGGTTTCGGATTTTCAGATTTCGGGGTATTCGGGCTTTGCAAAAACGCCTTATTTTCGGTTCAGATTCGGATTCAGATTTCGGATTATTCGGATTTTACACACCCCTACGTATATTCCAATTGAAAACGATATAAAGCATCTCGTTTATAAGAATTTTTCACACCAATTATCAAGGCAACATTTCATTTTCTATAGTAAAACCCCCACTACAGAAGGTAGGATTATTGATATTATACCATCTCCAATCAAGTGACTTATAAGAACGATTTTTTGTACTTTTATAGGTTTTATGTATTTTTTTCAACATCAATAATTATTATATTTTTATAATAAAAGTCGATATATATATATATAGAGAGAGAGACGTTCAAATGCAACCCCTTTACATGATATATATATATATATATATATATATATATATATATGGGTCTAATCATATGAGACCCTAGTATTTTGTGGTAACTATGAGATCCAATCTCATCCATCCGTCTAATTTTATTATTTTTTTATTAATTAATAAGGAAGGCTATTTTAGTCATTTGATAAATTAAATAATATTAAAAACACATTTGTAACTGAAAATATCAATCATTTATCAATTAAATATACTGTTTCCTTGAATATCTCAACAAACTGATTCTGAGATATTCTGGGTTTGAACTTTGATCGTATGAAATATTCAATCTTGTAGCCGAAGTCTACATCCCTTTCTGGTTCTACATTGTCTTTTTTTACAGAAACCTGCAACACAATTTTTGAAAGACGATCATAGCGTAACACCTTTTTTTCAAGATGATCATAATGTAACACACTTTGGTGCACGACGATCATAATGTAACACGTTTTTTTCAATATGATCATAATGTAACACACGTTTTTGCAAACATATCATAATATACCACATCGCAAACAAATAAGTTAAGGGTTCAACAATTCATAATCACTAACGTAACACATATTTTTGAAAGACGATCATACCGTAACACCTTTTTTCAAGATGATCATAATGTAACACACTTTGGTGCACGACGATCATAATGTAACACGTTTTTTGCAATATGATCATAATGTAACACACGTTTTTGCAAGCAGATCATAATGTACCACATCGCAAATGGATTGATATGTTTTAATGTTTGGAGGTTATCACATCTGATTCACTGCTTAAATTATGGGTTGGCACCTAAATGAGATAACACTAAATTTCAATGTTTTTTGACAATTTTACCCCTTTTTCCTAATTTAGTGGCATAAAATCCTTTTTTTAAGTAATATTTCTATTAGTTATTTTAGACCCTTGATTAATTAAATGGATGGATGAGATTAGATCTCATAGTTACCACAAAATACTAGGGTCTCCCATGAAAGACCCCTATATATATAAATATATATATATATATATATAGAGAGAGAGAGAGAGAGGAAGAATCATGCGAGAAGTTAAACATTTTGCGAGGATGCGAGAAGTGTGATATCATATATGATTACACGGTCTGTAAGTGTGTTTAATCATATATGATTAAGTTTGTGTATCATATATGATTAAACACTTCTCGCCTTCTCGCAAAATGTTTTGTTTCTCGTTTGAACTTGCCCCTATATATATAGAGAGAGGGAGGTTCAAGAGAAAACCTTAAAAAAATAGAAAACTGAGGAACACCCTGATAGTCATTCATCTGGACGGTATGCACTTGTGCATACAAGTAAATTAAGGTGTTTTTTGGTTTTATGCACTTGTGCATATGCACGTGTGCATGTTACAAATTACTTGTATGCACAAGTGCATACCGTCCAGATGAATGGCTATCAGGGTTTTCCATATATATATATATATATATATATATATATAACGGCGAAGGATCATGTAAGAAGTTAACGGTGATAATCGTGAGAAGTAGATCTAAACCGTTGACCTCTTTTAATCTCAAGCCCTCCCATGAATTGCGCCTTAGAAGGGAATTGATCTAGTGCATCTTATCACCGGAACCCAACCCTATATATAACACTATTAAAATGTCATTTCATATAAAATTCAAGGTAAGAATCAATGTTCTTGTAAAAGAACTCCAAAACTGTGGGTGATTTATGACTTTCCAATAGTGGTAACATGTAAGAACTATACTTTTTGCTTACGAAAACGTGTCGTTAGAAATCCTCTTAGCGAGTGGAAAGGGCCGAGAGGACTTTCGAGGTCTACTCTTCAAGCAAGTAGACAAATCTTTCACTATGGACACAAGAATGAATTCACTGATTGCAAACGCGGTTGAGTAGATGTTACAGATGATTAATCACTAGGGGTGTAAATGAGACGAGACAACTCTCGCGAGCTACTCGAGATCGACTCGGTCAAAACTCAGTCAACACTCGACTCGAATAGGTTCGACTCAAACTCGAGCTCGACTCGATATACTAACGAGTTGAGTCGAGCGACCTGATACTCGACTCGATAAGCTCGTGAGATACTCGATAAGCAAAATAATAATAATAATTAGTAATATTATTTTAATTTAATTGATAATAATAATAATAAACTAAGTTTTTTGATTTTTTTTTGGAAAATAATGGTGTAAAAGACATGGGTAAACTTTTGATGGTGTGTCTAATCCGTCCCACATTGGCGGGATATAGAACCCAATGTTTTGAACTCCACTATATATAGACCTTTCTTCTTCTTTATTTTACATCTTTTGTCTTTGTTAAATTGCTTAAGCCTAAGGGCTTGAGCTTATGTAGGGGTGTAAATGAGACGAGACAACTCGCGAGCTACTCGAGATCAACTCACTTGAGATCGACTCGGTCAAAAGCCGGTCAACACTCGACTCGAATAGGCTCGACTCGAACTCGAGCTCGACTCGATATACTAACGAGTCGAGTCGACTCGCATCATTTACACCTCTATAAATCACTACGGTTATGAATTATATAAAGATCAATAATACTCAGCTTCTCTAATCAAACTACTCTTCCACCACCATGTTCACCTTCATCTTTTCTTTGTTCTTCCTCTTCACCACCACCATTACAACCGCCCAACCATACATCGCCCCCGATCACTTCCGCCTTGCCTGCGGTTCATCCTCCACCGCCCACGAATGGGATGGCGATGAGGGTTCCATATTCACGCCGGCCAACATCACCGCCACCACCTCCTTTTCATCAAAACCTTCCCACCAAGATCCTTCAGTCACCCAAACACCTTACACCACCGCTCGAGTCTTTACCGCTTCTTCATTTACCTACACATTTCCGGTCACCGAAGGCCCCAAATTCCTCCGCCTCTATTTCAATCCCGCCACCTACTCCGACCTCAACGCAAACCAATCTTACTTCTCCGTATCATCAAATGGCTACACTCTCTTAACCAACTTCAGCGCTTTCCTAACCGCCTCCTTTATGGAAAAGATCCGCTCCGATGCAGGACGTAGCTATCCCCAGGTTCCCTACTTTGTCAAAGAATTCATCATTCATGTAAAAGATGAACATGCGCAAATCCTAAACGTTACCTTTACACCCACACCCAACTCATATGGCTTCATCAACGGTATTGAAATCGTCTCAATGCCGGAAAATCTGTATTTTAACGGTGAGAACTTGAACTACGTGGGTCAAACTACAGGACCCAAGATTGTAGACGACATAGTTTTCGAAACTATGTACAGGCTAAATGTGGGCGGGGGGTATATATCCAGTAACGCTGATACTGGTATGAATCGGTCATGGGAACCAGATGATGATTACATATTCGGTGCAACGGGGATAATCCCTGTTAATAATAGGACGACGACGCCTATTATGTACACCACGGAGACCCCGAATTATACCGCACCTGAGCAAGTTTATGCTACCCAAAGGAGTATGGGTAATATGTCAGAACTCTACAATCTGACTTGGTTACTTCCAGTTGATTCTGGGTTCTACTACAAGCTCAGGCTCCATTTTTGCAACATTATACCACAATACAAGAAAATTGGTGATGTGATCTTTACAATTTTAATGAATAATCAAACTGCTGAGGAGAAAGCTGATCTGTTCTACTGGACTCAAGGTAGCGGGTATGCTGTATTCAAGGATTACGGAGTGTTTGTGAACGATCCAGATGGCCGCGGAAGCAAGCAAGACTTATGGCTTGCGATGCATCCTAATTCTCTCTCGCAAGCATATGGTGATGCTTATTTGAATGGTTTGGAAGCCTTCAAGTTGAGTAAGACTCGTAGTCTTGCTAGCCCCAATCCAGAACTTAGTTCTACACCCCCACTGCCAACACCGGCATCTCCCATGGAAAGGAACAAGAACAGAACACCACCATATGCCGCGATAATAGGAGGAGTTGGGGGAGGGTTAATCTTATTGTCTGTTTTAGTTCTTATAGTTTTCCGGCATGGGAGGCGAGTCAAAAACTATGGCACCAACAACAAGTCCTCCTATGACCCAGCTTCTATTGAATCAAAATCTACACATTCTTGCCATTCTCCACTGCCATCAGATCGCTGCCGTCGTTTTTCACTTACAGAAGTGAAAGCAGCTACCTGTGAGTTCAACGACGAATGCATTATAGGCCGTGGCGGTTTTGGGAAGGTGTACAAAGGGTACATTGACAACGTAACAACCACCGTTGCAATCAAACGGCTCAATACATCATCCAACCAAGGTTTTCGTGAATTCCACACTGAGATAGGGATGCTATCGAAATTACGCCATGTCCATCTAGTGTCCTTGATTGGATACTGTGACGACGATGAAGAGATGGTGCTGGTGTATGACTACATGGCTCACGGTACTCTACGGGAACATCTATACAAGTCGAACAACCCTCCTTTGTCATGGAAAAGGCGACTCCTTATTTGCATCGGTGCAGCCCGTGGGTTGCATTATCTCCACACGAGTGCGAAACGCAGAATAATTCACAGAGATGTCAAGTCCACAAATATTTTACTAGATGAAAATTGGGTGGCTAAGGTTTCTGATTTCGGTTTGTCAAAGCTAGGCCCCAACGACCCATCGCAAACCCATGTTAGCACGGTCGTGAAGGGTAGTATGGGGTATGTGGATCCCGAATATTTCCAAAGGCAACAACTCACAGATAAATCCGACGTCTACTCGTTTGGAGTTGTTCTGCTTGAAGTGTTGTGTGCAAGACCTGCTATCGTTCCGGGGCTGCCCAAAGAACAAGTGAGTTTGGCAGAATGGGGCAAGTGTTGTTATAGGAAGGGGGTCCTGGATCAGATAATCGATCCAAAACTTAGAGATGAGATTGCACCCGAGTGCTTAACGAAGTTCGGAGAGGTAGCAAATAGTTGCTTGAAAGAGAAAGGGTGCGATCGATTAACCATGGAAGAAGTAGTTTATAAACTAGAGTTAGCATTGGAAGTACAAGAAACTGCTGAGAAAACAGGTGGGGCGGTGTCGGAAAATCAAGAACTTTCGTTTCTGAGGCGAGGAGAGGCAACGACAACGGACGAGGATGTGTTCTCGGGATCGTCGGCAATAAGAAATGGAAGGTCATCGATTAGTAGCACCTACGAAGGGTTCAAGTCAGAAACAGTTTTCTCCGAGATAGGGAAGCCAACAGAAAGGTAATATATATGAAACAACACAAGGTGATATTATGAAACAACACATGTGAAAATCAACAATTTTATGTGTGAATAAAAAACACAAAAATAACGTGGTATATGAATATTATTTTGGAATAATCTATCAATAGTCCGTTACCAGGTTCTTAAATACTAGAGTAAATTACGTTTTTAGTCCCTGTGGTTTGTTAAACTTTTCTATTTTCGTCCTTATGGTTTTACAATTTTCATTCTTATGTTTTTATTCATTAACTTTTTCGTCCTTATGAGTTATGATATAAATTTTATTGTTTTTTTCATCCCTATGGTTTACAATTCATTTCTATTTTAGTCCTTCACACTTAAAAGACCTCAGGGACGAAAATAGAAATGAATTTAAAACCATAGGGACGAAATCCAAAATATTCAACAAACCACAGGAACGAAAAAGGTAATTTACTCTAAATAATTTATGGTTCCTAGTTGAACTTGTCCACGTGTGTGTATATATATATATACACACGACAAATCAGATATATATCATGTAAAAGTTACAAACCAATCTCAACCATCGTGCAGGTTACCGGCGATGTAGATAAATCAGTTCCTGCATTTACTTGATAACCAATCTAAAACTCTCAGCTCTGTTAAAACAACAAAATCACAAATTATAATTATAATTATAAAGATAAAAATCGTTATTTCAAAAATAGCCAGTTTTCAACAAACCACAGACGAAAAAGATAATATAATTACCATACAAATTATTTTCAGGGATTAAAAATAAGATTGTTGTTTTGAATTGTCAATCTTTCGTATTGATGATTCAGTCTTATCAAGGGTGCATGTAACTTTCTATGGGACAACTCCTACTGCAGGACGTACAAGTCCCTGGAAGAATCGTTCCAATTAGTGAATGCAAAAGACCAAAAAGACTTTCCAGGTCTACTCATCAAAAAGACCCATTAGAAACACATGTTAGCACGTTCATGAAGGGTAGTATCGGGTATTTGGATCCAGGCCCGGCCCTGGGGCCGTGCAGCCCGTGCGGCCGCACGGGGCATCAAAGCCGATAGGGGCATCAAATTTTTATATATCAGTGGTATAGGTTTAATAATTTGGGTTTGGGCTCAAAAAAAAATCAAAGTCCATATTTGGTTATTGGTAGGTTTGTATTTTTAATATCAAAATTCAAAGCCCATATTTGTTTATTGGAGAATGAAAAAAAAAAGTAAATAACGTTCTTAAGCTTCAGCCTTCTAGCGTCGATCGACATCGACTCTTCCGATTTTCAATACGGCGCTCCACTTCCAGAGGCACAAGATCAGGGCCGTTAGGCCGACGATGTATGGGCTAATGCTTGCTGTCGGCCGTCGGTGACTATATATACGAGATATACGGCCGATTCACATCACAGTCTCACCTATGCGACCAATTTAGGCATTTAAAAAAGGCAACTCTCAATCTTTCATTGTTTCTCAAATCTCAAGTGGATTTCTTCTGATAGTTCTGACTTATGTGCTTTAGTTCTCAATATTTCATTGTCGGCTCTTCACTTCTTCGGTTCTTCCCAATCTGTGTGGTTGTGTTTATGTGGAACACTAGAATATTGTTATTTCTTGTTGAGTTGTTTCTTGATTTTCTTCCCAAGTCTCACTGTCCCAGGTATAATTTTGTTTCTAAACTCTAAATTCATTGTATTTCCAATTTCCAATTTTTGTGTGGTTTACTTATAATTGATAATTAAACACTAGTTTTAGAAACTCTAGTGTGGTTACTGATAATCTATTTCATTATGTTTAAAATTGATAATGGTGGAAATTTGGGAAAAAAACCCTAGTTTTAAAAAGATGAACTTAAAGCTCATTTGTCAATGGCTTACTGATTTTGGCTTATTTTGACAATGGTTTACTGATTATATGATTTTTATCAATGGCTTACTGAGTTACTGATTACGTCAATGGCTTACAACTTTGGCTTATTGATTTTGTGATTTTTGTCAATGGCTTACTGAGTTACTTTAGTCTTTTGAATTTTGTTTACAACTTTGGTTAAACTAATTATGGTTTTTACTTGTCTTTTAAGTTGCAGATTGAAGTAAAGGTTCTAGTGTACCGGTACTAATTTGGAAAAGGAAAAACTAGAAAGGAACGAAGCACGATCTTAATCCAGGTTTTATCCTTCTATACTCGACTAGTAGTAAACATGTTTCCTAGATCACAACCTTCAGGTGCACAAAATAGAAAAAGAAAAAAAAACAGCAAGAAATTGCTCAATCTTTACAGGGATCATTAAATAGATATTTTGTTAGGTTTGAAAATGTGCCTGAAAATCTCAATGAGTTTGTTGACAATATTGAAAATTCAGTTGAAGAATTAGTTGATGATTTTGTCGTTTCATTTACTTAAAACCGCTTAGGAACGACCCTGTTTGGATCCCGAGTATTGTCGAAGGCAACAGCTAACAAACAAGTTTGATGTGCACTCATTTGGAGTGATTCTGCTTAGAAGTGTTGTTGATAAATTTATACTGATCATATCAAATATACAATGATGTCTTATATAAATATAGGGTCTTTTAAATAAGGACTTTATTGAAGTAAAACTGAATTACACAAACAAAAACATAATACAATAAAATGTAAAGTAAAGTACATTTTTGATCCTTGTGGTTTTCATTCATTATCAACTTTGGTCCCTCTTTCAAACTAATTACACTTTTGGTCACTGTGGTTGCCATTTTATTTCACTTTTGGTCCCTATGACTAACTTTAAATAAAATGGTTAGTTAATTGAAGGGTATTTTAGTCCATTTACCTTTTCTTTGTATTTTTCATTTTTTTTGTTTTATTAGAGTATATAGTAAATTACAATTTTAGTCCTTGTGGTTTGTTTTTTTCTTTTTTGTATTTCCTACCTTTTTCATTTTATACTCTTATTTTATTAATTAACTATTTATAATTTTTACTAAAATACGTTAAAAAATATATTTCGTTTTAGGGAAAAGTTCATAAAAACCCAACAAACTATTCCATTTTGAATGATTAAGTCCTTAAACTAATTTTTTGAATGAAAAAACCATTAAACTTTCTCGTTTTGAATGATTAAGTCCCTTAACTATTTTTTTGAATGAAAAAATCATTAAACTTTTTCATTTTGAATAAAAAAAACCATTAAATTTTCTCATTTTGAATAATTAAGTCCCTGGACATTTTTTTCAATAAATTAAATCATCGAACTTCTAAAAAATTGTTACTTACATCATTTTAACCCAAAAAAACTAACCTAAAACTGGTTATCTTTTGAGTTTTCTCTTTTGATAGATAAAAAATAGATCAAAAAGAGGGAGATCGATGATAGGGACAAGAACGTGTTAGGTGATATGGAGAATGGACAACGTTCGGGCAACGAGGAGTAGCGAGGCAGAGGGATACAATTATTTATGAGGGGTTTTAATGGCGTAGAGTTTGAGAACGGTAAAACTGATTTAGATTTGTTTTTACTTTAAAACCTTCATAGTCAGTTCTAGGTACCTTTAAAAAAAGATAACCAATTTTTAGAAGTTCGATAGTTTATTTATTAAAAAAAGTGTTTAGGGGCTTAATCATTCAAAATGAAAAAGTTTAATGGTTTTTTCATTCAAAAAAACAGTTTAAGGACTTAGTCATTCAAAATTGGATAGTTTATTGGGTTTTTTTGAACTTTTCCCTTCGTTTTATAAATGTATTATGAGATTATTGTTGAAAGATACCGTTCCCCATGAAAGGAACGTTGTCTCCTTTAATTTCCAGAAATCGGCCTAGGACCTAAAATGTGGAATATAGAATTACATTATTTTTCCACACACTTGAATAATTGAGATATCGTCCTTTTGTTTGAAAGGTGTCAAAGACATGGATTCTATGTAAATCCTCCCCCCCCCCCCCCCCCCCCCTAGACCTTGATTTCGAGCATGATATACTCATGGGCGGATCTAGAATCTCCAACTATTGGGGGCACACATTAGACGTTGCGGGTAAGATGCATACGCTAATTTAACATTTCTTATACCTTTATCCTAGCCAAAATCATAGATCACACTTCCCCCACCCCCACCCCCAAACAACCACATGGATCCGCCCCCTATATGTTTTGTTCGTTTGGTTTGGTTTATATCACAACTTACATAGCATAAACTTCAAAAGGTAAGATATTCCTATTATCTATATTATATTATAAAAGAGACATAAAAAACTCTTAATTATAATATTTTAAGCACAAAATACAACTAATTAAAGTCAATTACTTAATTTACAATTTCATAATGTTTTAGTACAACTTATATTTTATTATAAAGATGTAATTTATTTACTTTTAGTTATGATCTGTTTATAAAGATAATGATAAATTATTTTGTTATGTTATTATATTTAAAATTATTGATAATATATTTTAATAAAAAATAAAACAGGTAGTTTATCTCATAGTGTTTATCCTGTATTTAAAATGTTTATTTGCAGTTAGTTATACAAATAAAAACATGGAACTTTAATAAGTTATAATTATGTTTCATTAACTTGTAATTTTGAATTTTAACTATTATATCTATACTATATTATAAAGCATTTAAGCTAAACTCTTAAAAACTAATTTTTATGCATTAGGTGCCACTTATTAATGCATATTACTTAAAATTCCAAAAGTAGAAATTGATTAAACATAAGTACAACTTATAATAGCTCAATGTTTAAATTCGTGTAACTAACTGCAGATAAGCACTTATTTTTATTTTCTAAAATATCTAAAATTTTTAACTATTGATATAACTAACCGATAAATATAAAAAGATTTGAGATAAAACACCTTATTTTTATTTTTTATTGAAGTATGTTATCTTTTTAATTTTAAATATAAAAAAAATTAAATATAGTTATCATTTAAATTAAACATTTTTTGACCCGTAACAAAATACTTTATTATTATTTTTTATAAAAAACCATAATTAAACTAAACTAAAATATATTTTTGTTTTAAATCTAGGTTTCTCAAAATCGTAAAATAAAAAAAAAAAAAACTAACAAAAAGTATGAATAATGATTGAGAGTTCAAGTTCTAGATTTCAGAAACCCGCTGCATTGCGAGGGTACATTTCTAGTATATCTAGGATGTGTAGAGTATCTTCATAATTTGTGTGAAAAGGGTATAACATCATCATGGTGGAGGTAAATCACCTGTCATGGGGTTAGTGGTGATACCTATAGTCAAACCCCAAACCTCTTACCAGTTAATAATTTTGTATTTTTTGTTTTATCAAGCAGCAAATCAACAGGAGGCTGTCTAAATAATCTCAGTTTATGGGTGGTGGTGGTCTCTTCACTCCAAAGCCATGCAATTGCTTATCCAATTTGGACTATTGACCCATTCAAATGCTTTTTTCTTGATGTACATATTCCAATTGATAACGATATAAAGCATCTCATTTATAAGAATTTTCCACAGGCAGGCTGGCAAGCATGTCACTTTCTATGGTACAACTCCTACTGCAGGACGTACAAGTCCCTGGTGGAATTAGTGAGTGGAGAAGACCAAGAAGACTTCCCAGGTCTACTCTTCAATCAAGTAGACAAATCTTTCACTATGGCCACTGCTTGCTGCTATGATTTATATAAACATCAATAATACATTTTCTCCGATCAAACTACACTCTTCCACCATCATGTTCACCTTCATCTTTTCTTTGCTACTCCTCTTCTCCACCACCACAACCGCACAACCATACGTCGCCACCGATCAATTCCTCCTTGCTTGCGGTTCATCCTCCACCACCACCTTTTCCGGCAGGAGATGGGATGGCGATGAGGGATCCAAATTCACGACGGCCAACAACGCCACCACCTCCTTTTCATCCAAGCCTTCCTACCAAGATCCTTCAGTCCCTAGAACACCTTACACCACCGCTCGAATCTTTAACGCTTCTTCGTTCACCTACACATTTCCGGTCTCCCACGGCCCCAAATTCCTCCGCCTCCATTTCTATCCGGCCATGTATTCCGACCTCCAGGCAAACCAATCTTTCTTCTCCGTATCATCAAATGGCTACACTCTCTTAACCAACTTCAGCGCTTTCCTAGCCGCCAATTATCGGCCAACACCAAAAAGTCAGCCGGTTCCCCACTTTGTGAAAGAATTCATCATCTATGTAAAAGATGCACAAATCCTAACCGTTACCTTTACACCCTCACCCAACTCATATGGGTTCATCAATGGTATTGAAATCGTCTCATTGCCGGAGAATCTGTATTTTGATGCTAAGAATTTGAACTACGTTGGTCAAACTTCAGGGCCCAAAATTGCTGACGACATGGCTCTCGAAAATATTTACAGGCTAAACATGGGTGGGGGACATATATCCGGTACCGCTGATACCGGTATGTATAGATCATGGGAACCAGATGACGATTACATATTCGGTGCAGCTTTTGGGGTAACGCCGGGTAATATGACGCCGATCACGTTCACCACGGAGACACCGAATTATACCGCACCTGAGCTAGTTTATGCAAACCAAAGGAGTATGGGCAACCAGTCTAACCTCTACAATCTGACTTGGTTTTTTCCAGTTGATTCTGGGTTCTATTACATGATCAGACTCCATTTTTGTAACATTATACCACAATACAATAGAAGTGGTCAGATGGTCTTTACGATTTCCTTGAATAATCAAACTGCTGAGAAGGAGGCTGATCCATTGTACTGGACTCAAGGTAACGGGCATCCGGTATTCAAGGATTACGTCTTGTTTGTCAGTGATCCAGATAACCCCGAAAGCAAGCAAGACTTGTGGCTGGAGATGCATCCTAACGTTGGTGCCTCGGCAGAATATGGTGATGCTTATCTGAACGGTTTGGAAGCCTTCAAGTTGAGCAATACTCGTAGTCTTGCTAGCCCCAATCCAGAACTTAGTTCTACACCCCCACTGCCAACACCGGCATCTCCCATAGAAAGGAAGAAGAATAAAACCCCACCATATGCCGCGATAATTGGAGGAGTTGGGGGAGGGTTAGTCTTCTTGTCTGTTTTAGTTCTTATCGTTTTCCGGCGTCGGAGGCGAGTCAAAAACTATGGCGCCGAAGACAAGTCCTCCTATGACCCAGCTTCTATTGAATCAAAATCTACACATTCTTGCCATTCTTCACTGCCATCAGATCGCTGCCGTCGTTTTTCACTTACAGAAGTGAAAGCAGCTACCGGTGAGTTTAACGACAATTGCATTATAGGCCATGGCGGGTTCGGGAAGGTGTACAAAGGGTACATAGACAACGGAACAACCACCGTTGCAATCAAGCGGCTCAACACATCATCCAGCCAAGGTCTTCGTGAATTCCAAACAGAAATAGGGTTGCTATCGAAATTACGCCACGTGCATCTAGTGTCCTTGATTGGATATTGTGACGACGATGAAGAGATGGTGCTGGTGTATGACTACATGGCTCACGGTACTCTACGGGAACATCTATACAAGTCTAACAACCCTCCTTTGTCATGGAAAAGGCGACTCCTTATTTGCATCGGTGCAGCCCGTGGGTTGCATTATCTCCACACGAGTGCGAAACGCAGGATAATTCACAGGGATGTCAAATCCACAAATATTTTACTGGATGAGAATTGGGTGGCTAAGGTTTCTGATTTCGGTTTGTCAAAGCTAGGCCCCAACGACCCATCGCAAACCCATGTTAGCACGGTCGTGAAGGGTAGTATGGGGTATGTAGATCCCGAATATTACCAACGACAACAACTCACAGATAAATCCGACGTCTACTCATTTGGAGTTGTTCTGCTTGAAGTTTTGTGTGCAAGACCTGCTATGATTCCAGGGCTGGCGAAAGAACAAGTGAGTTTGGCAGAATGGGGAAAATATTGTTATCGGAAGGGGATCCTGGATCAAATAACTGATCCAAAACTAAGAGATGAGATCGCACCCGAGTGCTTAACGAAGTTCGGAGAGGTAGCAATCAGTTGCTTGAAAGAGAAAGGTTGCGATCGATTAACCATGGAAGAAGTAGTTTATAAACTAGAGTTAGCATTGGAAGTACAAGAAACTGCTGAGAAAACAGGAGGTGGGGTGGTGTTGGAAAATCAAGAACTTCCGTTTCTGAGGCATGGAGAGGCAACGACGACGGATGACGATGTGTTCTCGGGATCATCGGCAATAAGAAAAGGAACGTCTTCGATTAGTAGCACCTACGAAGGGTTCAAGTCAGAAACAGTTTTCTCCGAGATGAGGAACCCAACAGGAAGGTGATATAATTGTTGGAATTTTAGAGCCACCAGTGACACCAACAAGCAATCAATCTTTCATCAGATATCTTGTTTGGTGGTACCGCATTTCCTTTTAGTTTCCTGATTCTAAGTCAAGTGTTTATCCTATAGATTTTGATTTCAATAATTGCATTAATAGAATAGTGATTAAATTATATATACTTTCATTTACAAATTCATGTTCAAAAACTCAATATAAAAACCAAAAATTTAATTTATATATACTCAAATATCACATCTTTCACCAGAAATGTGGAAAAGAAAGAAAAAGAAGACAAAAACTGAGTTTGAAAATTAGGCAACTAAAATTGGCAGCACATGTGGAAGACAAGAGAGACAGAGTGGCTTTCATTATTTATTTATTTCTGGGAAAAGGAGAAGATATTTCTATTAATTGATAAAACGGAAATTTCAAAAAAAAAAACATACTTTTTAAGTTACTTTAACATTTTTTTTAACAAATAAATCATTGGGTTTCTTCGGTTTTAATAAGTTTTCAGCAAGTTCAAGGATTTATTTATTAAAAAAATAGGGACTTAATCATTCGAAATGTGAAAGTGAGTAGAGTTTTTTCATGGACTTGTGCCATTGACAAAAGCTAAAGATTACAACAAAACATGTTCTAGTGGCAAATGAATGGTCATGTGACATAAATTACGTGGTTCAGCCGCCGCCGAACCATACGAACCAACCGACTACTTCCTCCTCGACTGTGGTTCATCCACCGCCACCACTTCTGACCGGACATGGGATGGCGATGAACATTCTGAATTCATAACCTCAGACATCAGCACCACCTCCTTTACATTCATACCTTCCTTCCAAGATCCTAAAGTCCCACGAGAACCCCTTACTCCACTGCCAGAATCTTTAACACTACTTCCTTTGCCTACCAATTTCCGGTCTCAGAAGGTCCCAAATTCCTCCGCCTCTATTTCTATCCCGCCACCTATTCCGACCTCAATGCAAACCAGTCTTTCTTCTCGGTATCATCCAATGGCTACTCTCTCTTGATCAACTTCAGCGCTTTCCTAGCCGCGTCCTACGTCGAAAGGACCCTCTCCAATGGAGGACTCGGCGGTCACCGAAATGCCCACCTTGTCAAAGAATTCATCATCTATGTAAAAGATACCCAAATCCTAAACGTTACCTTTACACCCTCACCCAACTCGTATGCTTTCATTAATGGCATTGAAATAGTTTCATTACCGGAAAGTTTGTACTTTAACTCTAAGAACTTGAAGCACGTTGGTCAAGTTACAGAATCAGTGATTGATGACGACACAGCTCTCGAAAAAATTTACCAGCTAAACGTCGGTGGGAGACAAATATCTGTTAATAGTGATACGGGTATGTATCGATCATGGGATCAAGATGATGATTACATATACGGTGGAGCGATTGGGTTAACGCCTGTTAATAAGACTCTGATCACGTACACCACGGAGACACCGAATTATACCGCACCTGAGCTAGTTTATGCTACCCAAAGGAGTATAGAAAGTAGGGGGAAAGTTGTACTCTTTTCATTATACACAAAGGACTAATAAATAGTACACTGGACAACAAACTTTCCTAGCTATAAGATATAGATAAGAGCTAAATTAAAAAGACCTATCTTTTAGGAAACTCTAGTTTTGAATTCAAACTCTACAGCTGTAAATATAGCCTGTATATTCAATATCACCCCCTCAAGATGGGCCACGATTAGATAGGCCAATCTTGTCGACTAATTGTCTATACTGAGATGTAGACAACGGTTTAGTCAGAAGATCTGCAAGTTGATCAGCTGAAGAAACTTGAGCTACTCGGAGAAGTCCAGATTGTACTTGATCTCGAATAAAGTGATAATCCACAGCTACATGTTTCATTCTGGAATGGAACACTAGATTTGAACTGAGTTGTGTTGCCCCCTTATTATCACAATAAACAACAGGAGAAGTTGGTATGCAGACACCAAGTTCAGAAAGCAGAGAACAAGTCCATCGGAGTTCAGCAGTTGTTGCTGCAACAGACCGATATTCTGCTTCTGTAAATGAGCGAGCAACAGTCGGTTGCTTCTTAGAGCTCCAAGATATAAGATTTCGTCCAAGGTAAACTAGGTAAGCACTCGCGGAAGAATAATTGTCTCGATTGCCTCCCCAATCTGCATCAGAGAACGCATGAAGCACCAACGGAGAGTCACGATAAAGAAGAAGTCCCTTGTCTAGAGTACCACACAAATAACGTAATATACGTTTAACAAGAACCCAATGTTCGTCAGTCGGTATGTGCATAAACTGAGCCATCTTGTTCACTGCAAAGGAGATATCTGGTCTAGTTAGCGAGAGGTATTGAAGGCTACCAACTACAGCCCGATATGTAGTTGGATCGGATAAAGGTGTACCTGATTTGATTGAGATTGTTGCTGAACCAGTGGGTAATGGGGTGGAAACTGGTTTTGCATCTTCCATGTGAGATCGTTTAAGCAAGTCTTGAATGTATCGTTTTTGTGAAAGCAACATGCCATGACGATGTTGGAGAACTTAAACTCCAAGAAAATATGATAGTGAACCAAGATCTTTGAGGGAGAACCGGTTAGCAAGTGTCGTAACGAATTGGGAGACAAGATCGGGACAACTACCAGTTAAAATGATGTCATCAACGTAGACCAGAAGATACAAGACATGATTGTTGCAGCGACGGACAAATAAAGACGTATCCGAATATGAATTCTTGAACCCAGAATTTACCAAGAATTGACGTAATTCGTGATACCAAGCTCGAGGAGCTTGCTTGAGACCGTAGATGGCTTTACGGAGTTTGCACACATAAGAAGGATAATTTGAATCTTCAAAGCCTGGTGGTTGACTCATATATACATTTTCAGAGAGTTTGCCTTGGAGAAACGCGTTGTTAACATCCAACTGGCGGAGTGACCAACCGTATTGGACAGCAATACTAAGCACAAGTCTCACCGTGGTTGGTTTAACAACGGGACTGAAGGTTTCTTGATAGTCCGTCCCCGGTCTTTGATGAAATCCCTTGGCGACAAGGCGGGATTTATACCTGTCAATAGAACCGTTAGATGTTAGTTTTATACGAAAAATCCATTTACAACCAACCACGTTAGAAATGCCATCACGAGGGACAAGTTCCCATGTTCCATTTTTGACAAGTGCATCATATTCCTCATACATATCTTGACGCCACCGATGATCTTTGAGAGCTTGTGATACGGTGGTAGGCTCTATGTCTTTGGAAGTGGGTTTATGGGTATGAAGATTGAGTTTCTGGATGGGTTTGGTGATGTTCTTAGAGCGGGTGGTCATTTGATGTTGAGTAGTAGGGGGAACTGTGACGGTTACATCTGTTGGTGAAGGGGCTGGTTGTGTTGGTGAGGGTGAAAGGGAGTTTGGTGGTTGTCTTTCCGGTGAGTTCGGTTGTGGTGACGGAGTATCGAAAAACGGTAGTTCTTGCGAGATTGCTGCAGACGGAGTGTTGGATGCCTGCTGGGATGACGTGGGAATGGTAATGATAGGTGGAATTCAAGTATTGATGGTGGCGGAAGTGGGACGTGAGAGATTAGTGTGTAGAGAGACATAGGGAAAGACAGATTCAACAAATTGAACATGTCGAGACACATATACCTTTCTGGTAGATGGTTCAAAACAGATGTACCCACTTTGTGATAAGGAGTATCCAAGAAAAATACACGGTTTAGATCGCGGGGTAAGCTTATGAGAAGCGTATGGGCGAAGCCATGGGTAACACAAACATCCAAAGACTTTGAGTTTAGAGTAGTTGGGACTTTTCTGAAAAATTAATTGGTGAGGTGATGACATGTTTAGTGTAGGGGTAGGGAGTCTGTTAATTAGGTAAACAACAGTAGCAAAGGCGTGGGGCCAGAAGGTGGTTGGGATAGATGCATGAGATAGTAAGGCAAGTCCCGTTTCAACAATATGGCGGTGTCTTCGTTCAGAGTAGCCGTTATGTTCGGGTGTGTGTGGTGGAGTAGTGAGGTGGGAAATTCCATTTAAAGAAAGAAAGTTTGTGAGACCCATGTATTCTCCTCCATTGTCAGTGTATAACGTGACGATTTTAAGTGAGAAATAATTTTCAACAATGGCTTTGTATCGTTTAAAGACTTCAGAAACATCAGATTTCCGTTGGATCGGGTAAAACCATATGTATTTAGTAAAATGATCAACGAAAATGACATAATATTTGAAGCCATCCTGTGAGACAATTGGAGAAGTCCACACATCAGAGAAAATTATTTGAAGAGGTTGTGTTGAAGTAAGAGACGAAACATGAAATGGAAGCTTATGAGTTTTATTGCTTAAACATGCATTACATGAGAATTCCTTTGGTAAGGGTGCAGAAAACTCTAATTGGAAATAATGTGTTTTAGAATAGGAAAAGCGGGATGGCCGAGGCGGTGATGCCAATTGCAGGATGTAGTTTTGATGTGCGAGAAGGCAAGAATTGGAGACGACTGAGGTGGAATAGTTGGCCACTCGTACATTCCATCTTTAGCATCAAAAGAATTGCCCCAGTTCGAATGTCCTTCACACGAAAAGAAGAGGGTAAGAACTCAATAGATGCATTATTAGTATTGCAAAACGGAGAAACGGAGATTAGATTCTTTTTCATATTTGGTACACAGAGAACGTCATTTAATGAAAAAGTGGTGGTTGATGTAGATAAAGATGCAGAGCCAGTATGGGAAATGGATAAACCTGTACCATCACCAATTCAAACTCTACAGCTGTAAATATAGCCTGTATATTCAATAAGGAGTATGGGGAATATATCTGATAGCTACAATCTGACTTGGATACTTCCTGTTGCTTCCGGGTCTTATTACAAGCTCAGGCTCCATTTTTGCAACATTATACCACAATACACAAAAAGAGGTCAAGTGGTATTTAGGATTTTCATTAATAATCAAACAGCTGAGGACGAGGCTGATCTATTCCACTGGACTCAAGGTAGCGGGTATGCAGTATTCATGGATTATGTTGTGTTTGTTAATGATCCAGATGGCCGCCAAAGTAAGCAAAATCTGTGGCTCGCGCTGCATCCTAACAGTCGAGCATCTGAACGACATGGGGATGGTTCTTTGAATGGTTTGGAAGCTTTCAAGTTGAGCATTGCTGGTAATCTTTCAAGCCCAAACCCGGAAATTGGGCCTGCAACCTCAATGCCAATCCCTGTGTCTCCCATAATACGGAACCGGAACGCTCCGCCATATGCTGCCATAGGTGGAAGTGTTGGAGGAGGATTAGTCTTGTTCTCTATTCTAATTCTTATAGTTTTATGGTGGCGAAGGCGAGTTATGTAATAACCCGGACTAAAAGTCAATATTCTCAAAGTTGGAGTGGAGTGTGGTCAAAACCCATTATTGAAGGGGGCTAAGAGAAAATATTTCTTATAAGGGGATAACCTAGGGATTTGGGTTACTGTGGCGGCTGATAAGCTTTTGGAGATAGGAGAGAAAGTTTGAAGAGAATCGATCGAAAAGAGCAAAGAAGGAGCTGAGGTTGGTGTTCTTCATATTTTTATAAGGTAAAATTCTAATCCTAATCTCCTTATTAGTAAGAGTCTAGCATGTATTTCTAAATCAGTTCTTGAAGTTGGAATTCCTGGGTTGAGTTAAGAACTTGAAATAATTAGAATCTGTGCAGAAATTAATGATGTTATTGGATTGTTCAAAGAAATAGAGTTTCTGCATCGGTTTATGGATTATCAGTTTATCTACTGTTTGATTTCTGGGTTTTTTGCGTCCTGTGTTGATTATCGGAAGTCTCTGGGGTTTTCATTCGAGAGTCCGGTCATCGAATTGTGTGATACCGGTCAATGGGGCTACTCCGGTCGACTTCCACTTCGGTCGAATGAAGGGAGTATCGAGACCCCGTCGATTTATTTGGATCTCTAGACTCCGGTCGACCTGCAGACACCGGTCAGGTTCGACCCCGGTCGGGGGGGGGGGGGGGGGGAGGGGGGGGTTGCCACTCCGGTCGTTGGCACCGGTCGCGATGACACCCCGGTTGGCCCTTGGCCCCGGGCTTAAGCACACCGGTCGGCCTGTTGGCCCCGGTCCGTGAGGTAATCTTATGGGCCGAAGCCCAGTTTCTATTTAGGGCTTTTGTTATTTAGTTAGTTTATCTTTGTAGTTGGGCTTTGTGTGTGTTCTGTAAATAGGCCCATTGTCTTAAGTTTTGACTTGAGAATTTATTATAGTTAGTCTCGAGTGAAATATTAGTGGGTTAAATATTCAGGGATTAAGTGGCGATGGGATTTCGTTATCAAGGTCACACCTTCTATAAATTAGAAAGTTGAGGGATTTCACCGATCAATTCTTCCTTTATAGGTTTCGGTTCGGATCTTAAAGGTAGACGAAAAGCTTTGAGCTAAGGGACGTCAGGTGAGTTTTTCTGAACTAAAATCCTTTTTGGTGACAGAAGCATGTAAAGTTTGTTTTCTTTAAACTTTGATTTTTATATGATGGCATGAGTGTTATGAAAATTATATTCAAGCTTTAAAATGATGTTGCTTTAATACTTACTTGCGAGTTTATTTAAATGCTAAAGATGATTTCCTTAATGTTGACAAAGTGGAAATGTATGCATACATGGTCCTAAGCGAGTAG
Source organism: Arctium minus (assembly GCA_954870635.1). Lineage (NCBI taxonomy): Eukaryota > Viridiplantae > Streptophyta > Magnoliopsida > Asterales > Asteraceae > Arctium > Arctium minus. The sequence goes on from OX941092.1 coordinate 7,618,996, forward strand.
GCTCAAAGTCGGGGGGTGGCCCGGCTGTGCTCATACCGGGGGGTGTTCCGTTTATGCCGTGGGGGGGGGGGGTCCCAACAAAGGCAGTGTGAGTCACAGACACGCTGTCACCTTAGGGTGGCGGTAGTATGAGCGAAGAAGTTGTTGAAAGTTAAAGGTTTTTCCTTGAAACTGAAATTGGTTATTTTATGATAAATCTTTGATTATTTGTTTGATGAGTTAAAAGTTGTTGTAAGAGGGGACTCACTAGACTTTTCGGTCTAACCCTCGCTCTTTTCAAATCTAAAACCCTTTTCAGGTAAAGAGTGGCAGTAGAAGGAGCGGTTACGTTTATAGAGAAGATGCGTGTTGGAGCTAAATTAGAGGACTTCCTTTGTAGTCTATTGTCTCTGTATTCTCAGTTGTGTACTAGGTTATCTTTCCGCAAATCTTGTATTTTGGGTATTGTATTGTGCCGTTTGGCATTTTTATTTAAGATTTAAGTTGCTATCTTGTTGTTTAAGGTTGGGTTGTTACAAGTTAAACACTTTGGGATAATCAGAAGTCAAAATAAAAGCATCTGTGAAAATCATAACTCACCTATAAATGCAAAAATTCTGTGACGCAAAACATCAAACACCTACAGTGCATACGCACTACACCACCTAAAGTATCTCAAATACATGCAAGAAGCGGAAAATTGATCATCAGAACGAGCATCAACAAAATAGTACAACATAAGAACACGCAAATAACATATGAAACACATAGGATTATCATAATTAAAGCTATTGTGATGCGTTGATTTTACCAAAACTCATAGCGATATAATTCAATAACAAAAATGTTTAAAAGCAGGATGAATCATTTGCGTACCGTTGAGAGAAAAAGGTTCGCCTGAGGAATTTGCCGATAATTGACCTTGGCCGTCGATATGAATGACTCTGAGCAGCGGCGAAGTAAACATTTTCAATCAGCGGTAGTAGTATCGTATCCATTTTTATCCAATTCTAATGTAATATTGAGAAGAAAACGTATAACAAAACGAGTTTGAATTTATAAGAACTCGATTTGAATTTATATTTATGTGTTTTCGAGTCATGCAAATACGTGTGTATATATATCCATTGAAAATATCAAATTAGAATCATAAAAATATTATAAATTATATGAACCCATTTTTTCGAGTTCAATTTTTTGTCGATTAATGTTGAATCATATATTATTTTATACATGATTTGTTGTTTTCTTGATTTTTTAAATAGTGATCGTTCTCATTTGAGCTTTCCTCTAACTAACTAACGGTTAATGTTAATAGGTAATTTTATTAAATTTAAAGAGTTTTAAGAGCATCTCCAACAGCTTCTCCAAAATAGAGAAGTAAAAAGTGAAAATCTTCAAAAAAAACATCTTCATCTCCAACAGATTCTCTATTTTGGATATTACACAATTAATTATATTATTAAAATATTCAATACAACTCATAAAATATTATTTATGTCTCCTAAACATATAATTTAAAGCAGTTGCATTGGCAGAATGAATAAAAAATCATCTCTCTCATATGTAATTATTTTTTAAGATATCTCCAAATTTGAAATTTTTTATCATCTCTCATAGTTTCTTTATTTTGAAGAAGGTTTTGAGTAATTTGTTAGAACAAAAAATCCCAAAATCTCCATTTTAGAGAAGGAGTTGGAGATGCTCTAAGAAATTTTATCTATCCATTAATTATTTTAGTCTCAAACATAGCCTTAGGTGGCGTTTGGTTCGCAGATTCTGATAGAATTGGAATGTTGAATTTCATTGACCAAATTTCATTCCTTTGTTTGGTTTGTTATTTTTCACGAAAGAAATCTATAAATTCCATAACATTCCTTAACAATTACAAGATATTTTGATGGAATGGAATTCTTTTCTTTCATAATACCACATATGCCCTAATAACATAAAACCTATCTAATTAAACCATGCCTCAATTGGTTCCTTCTCCAAACCACCATCGACCACCGTCGATCTGAACCTCCGCATATATGAACCACGATGACCACCGCTGACCACCGCCTACCTCCATTGATCTAAACCACCACCGACCATCGCCAATCTGAACCACCGCCACCACCACCGATTTGAACCACTGTCGACCATTGTCGATCTAAACCACCGCCTATCTTAACCACCAACGACCACCGCCGATCTGAACCACCACCGACCATTGTCGATCTAAACCATCGCCGATCTGAACCACCGCCGATAACATCCGATCTAAACCACTGCCGACCACATCCAATCTGAACCACCTTTACAAATAAAGTATTTTTAATGACTATTTTATTAAAACATTTTTGTTTAAAAAAATTAAAATTATCAAAAAGGGAATTTTGATCATTTAACAACATTTCATTCAAATTCCAAAGCTACATTATGTGAACCAAACAGAAAGATTCCAATTCCTTTAACAGATTTTATTCCAATTATGTCAACCAAACAGGTGGTCAAACCTGACAACATTTCATTCCAATTTCTTCAAAGTCAAATTTCTTTTCTAGGTGTTTACGGTGCGGTTTGGGGTAAAACCGCAAACGCACCGCATTAGCATTTTCCCAAACCGCACCGCACAATACGGTGCGGCTTATGCCGTTTGTACCTAACACACTTTACACCTACAATCTAATAATTATAAAATTAAAACTTTATTTTAAAATCAACAATAACGTGACCGTAGTCCAAAAAATAAAAATATTCAACACGTTTGATTCCTAACATAAATATTGCAATTATTTTATCTATACATATATGTGCGTGTAATATATAAAATAAAAAATATATACATATATATATATATATATATATATATATATATAATGTGCGGTGCGGTGCGGATTGAACCACGGTTTGATAACTCAAAACCACAAACCGCACCGCATTGTGCAGTTTGGTAAAAATGCAAACCGCAAACCGCACTGCGGAAGTTCTAAACCACACTTTGCGGTATGGTGTGACCGTTTTGTGCGGTTTGACGGTTTAAATGAACACCCCTAATTTCTTTAACAAATTTCATTTCATCTAAAAACATTCTATGAACCAAACACCACCTTAATCTTTTTCGCTTTAGTTAGCAAAGAGAAAAAAATAAAAAATAAAAACTTCAACTATAACAAGACAAGTAGACAACCCTCAATTATTAAAAGTGTCTTTACCTTTTAAAAAAAAAACCTCAATTATTAAATCCTTGACACTGACCACCATTAATTAAAAGGCCCCTGCTAAAACGCCCATTATAGACCACAACCAGATTCCAATCCAACCCCCATTCCTCACAAGAATACCAAGATCAAGATGTTCAATGGACGAAGCTCGATCCGTTTTACGATTATCGTCTTATCGCTATCGGTCATCTTGATGATGACGATGGTCACGGACTGTAACGGATTACGATGGTCGTCGACCGCAGTGTGCAATGGAAGTAGCTTGGCGGAGTGCCAGGTGTTCGAGGAAGAAGAGCAAGAGTTTCTAATGGATACAGAAGAACATAGGCGGATGCTAGCAACAACAAAACCTAGAAAAATCGATTATAATGCTCTACAACGTGGTTTTACAATTTGTGGCAATAATTGCGCCGGAAAATATAATGTTAACAGGAGGCCATGCAGACTATACGATTATTGTCGGTGATCTGGAAGGGGGTTTGGTTGTTTTTTGTTGTTTGAATCCTTCTTGAACTCTTTAATTTCTTGTGTATGTATTAGTGTTGTTTTCGTTGATCTGGGGTGGGTTCTTGTGATGGTTTTGTTTTACCATCTTGCTATTAATTGTCTTTTATGAAAATAATGAAAGTTAAATCCTTGTGATAGTAATATTGCAAGTACTTGTATTTTATGCCATAGAAGTTGTATATTGAGACTAATAATTCCAAAAGGGCAAACTCGGTAACGAGCATGCAACTTTCGTGAACGTTTTTTAGACATGTGTTTTAACAGTAAAACAAAGAAATAACCGTCAGGGGTGTTTGGTTCGCATAATGTTTTTTGGATGGAATAGAATATGTCAAAGAAATTTGACTTTGAAGGAATTGGAATGGAATGTTATCAGGTTTGACCACTTGTTTGGTTGACAGACATTGAAATGAAATTTGTTAAAGGAATTGGAATCTGTTTGTTTGGTTCACATAATGTAGCTTTGGAATTTGAATGAAATATTAGTAAATGATCAAAATACCCTTTCTGAAACTTTTGAAATCGAAATCCAACTATTGTGGTTCAGATCGGTGGTGGTCGGTGACGGTTCAGATCGGTGGTGGTCGACAGCGGTTCAGAACGATGGTTCAGATCGGTGACGGTTTCAGAACGGTGGTGGTTAGTGGCGGTTCAGATTAGTGGTGGTCAGTGGCGGTTCAGAACGGTGGTGGTCGGGCGGTTAGATCGGTGAGGGTCGGCGGCAGTTCAGAATCGTGAGGGTCGGCGGCAGGGCAATTCCACCCAGAAGGTAATGGGTTACTCCTACAGCACGTCCTTGTACAATGCTTAAGGCTCTCGGCCTTCCCGATACCTCTCAAGGAAAATCTCGAATTGGATCCGGAAGATATTGTCAATAAATAAAAGTACGTCTTGTTCGAACAGTGGTGGTTGGCGACAGTTCAGATCAGTGGTGGTCGGCGGTGGTTCAGATCAGTGATGGTTGGCGGTGGTTCAAAACGGCAGTTCAGATCGGTGGTGGTCGGCGGTTCATATCAGTTGTCGTTCAGAACGGTAGTGGTCAGCGGCGATTCAAAACGGTGGTGGTCAGGCGGTTCAGAACGGTGAGGGTCGGCGGTGGTTCAGAACGGTGAGGGTCGGCGACGGTTTAGATCGGTGAGGGCCAACGGCGGTTCACAACGGTGGTGGTCGACGGCGGTTCAGACAGGTGGTGGTCGACGGTGGTAGGCGGTCGTTCAGACCGGTGATGGTCGGCGGTGGTGGGTGGTCGTTCAGATCGGTGGTGGTCGGCGGTGGTTCAGATCAACGGTAGTCAACATAGGTTCATGAATGTGTGGAATGTGTGGAATTCAAGTAAGGAAGATGAGGGTAGTTTTGTCTTTTTGAGAAAATGTGATGAAATGGAATTGAATTCCTTCTCAATTGTGATGGAATGACCAAATCAATGAATGATGGAATGTGTAATTCAATTCCATTCTATAGGTAACCAAACGCCTGAATGGAATATAGTCAATGTAATTGATCATTCCAATTCCTTCATATTCCATTGGAATCAAACGCCCCCTCAGTCTTCTCTGTTTCTTTCGGTTCTTGAGGTATATACTTAGATCCAATTTGGTTTGACAAAATATTTTTGAGGGATAAAATTTTCTTGGAAGGATTTGGAATTTTTTGTATTTTTGGTTTATAATATTTTGAACGGAATTGAATTCTATTTTCATAAATAATTTAAAAAACAAATAAAAATAATTATAAAATGAATTAAATTATCTTTTAGACTTTTATTAATTAATTATTATGAAACATATGTTTTTTACATATTTTAAAACATTATTACAAGTCGATCATATGAAATCCCATGAAATTCAAACTCTCCCATTGGATTTCTAAATCTAATGTTTGTGGGATTTCATTGGAGTCCCGAGATTTCAATGACGGACTTTCCTTTAAACCATATGTAAGATGTGAAATGGAATCCAATTCCAAATCCCACCAATTCTCGCAAACAATACAAGCAATCATTTAAAGATCTCCTCTATCCAAATCCCACATCCCCTCCCTATACCACCAATCACATGAAAACGGATCATCAAAAATACAATGAAAATATAAATTAAATTATTTTCTTTCAATCTAAAATAAATATCCACGTGTTTATTTATATTTATCCCAAAATAAGTGTCCAATTGCAAAAATAGATAACCAAATTCTCAAATATACCCTTCATTAGGGGCGTTTGGGATTGCTTATTTAAAACAACTTATGTTTTTTTTAAAGTTCTTATCAACTTATGTGGTGACAAATAGGAGTTTTATAAAAAATGTTTGGATTAACTTATTATGATACCAAAACATAATAAACTAGTAAGTTGTTATTTAGAGGTGTTTGGTATTGCTTATACATGTAAAATAACCAAACAAGTCATAAGTTGTTTCAAATAAATTGATAAGTCATAATGATTTAACTTATCAAAAACTCCTTATTATCGGTGTGGAAAAGCTATAAACATTTTTTTCCTCAACCCAAACACTAAAAATAGCTTATTAGTGGTGAGAAAAAGTTACAAGTTAATAAAAAGTTTAAATAAGCAATCCAAACACCCTCTAAAAGATACGAAGAGAGAAATTAATTAGGGGTAAAGTTATCATTTATATAACTAAAAACGTAACAATTATACATGTCTAGAACTGTGTCATTTTCATTGTAGACACTAATTTTAGGACAAGGGAATAAATAACTCTTCGTCTTTGTGTGATTGGTATAAGAAAGATCAGACGAGATATGCAGACATAAGATTTTTTATTCCTCTTCCACCAAAATAATCTCGGTTAACTTTTTAAATAATCTGGTATGAAAGGAAACCTACAATTTTTTTTAACCGTTACAAATTTTCTTACCAAGTTGATATCCATTAAATACTTTCCTTATCTCACCAAAATTTAAAAAAAAAATTAACCGTTACAAATCCCTCAATCTTGATACGAATTGTCATACCCCTAACACTTCAAGATCATATTATATATTTCAAGATTCAATATCAAAACGAAATCTTCCATTAGATTTCTCCAAGATTTCTTGAAAATCTTTGTATATATTTCAAGGCATTGATCACATGACTTCAACTCGATGTGCCGTTTGCAAGTATTTCAGACGAAGATGTCCTTCAGATTGCGTTTTTGCACCTTATTTCCCGGCCAATAACCCTCAAAGATTCACTTGCGTCCATAGAATCTATGGCGCCAGCAACATCGGCAAGATGATCGAGGTAAATCTTGAACTTAATTGTGTGCATATGTGGAAATTTGATGGTCTATAAATTCGAAAATGTTTGTTTTCTAACACGATCACTATCTTTTTGTCGATTGTCGTAATTTTATGTAGGAACTACCTGTGCAACTACGAGCGGATGCAGTAGAGTCGTTGTATTTCGAGGCCAAGTGTAGAATACAAGATCCTGTGTACGGGTGTGTTGGAATAATATCATTGTTGCATCAACAAATACATATAGCGCAAAGCCAACTAGCGAAAGCTCAAGCGGAGATTGCTTTCCTAGATGCTAATGTTACGGTAGCCGAAACAATGTTGGGCTCGGGTGAGTCGTTGGCTCAACAAAACGGCGTCGATCATAGTCTAGACCATCCTTCTAATCCTTGGTTTTACTAAAAATCTTCGCTAGTTTTGAGCTCTCGAATACAAAGAAACGTGTTCTTTTTGTATTCGTTAGTGCTTGTTTTTGTTTAGATAGTGTGGTTCGATCATCGCCTATGGTTGGCTTGGACATTCTCTAAATTGGACCTAGATGTAGTTTTGTTTCCAAACATGTAACTCATGGACAGCAAAATGAAATTTTCGATTTGTAGAAGAATAATACTGCTTTTCGAACCAACTAGATATCAAACCTACAACTACAATCTGTTAGAAAGTAGGTAATAGGAGAAATAGTTGCAGCAAATCTATGATTAGAACGATAGAACATGAAGGTTCACTATCCTAAGGATATTATTAGCCCCCGCTATCAAGGTTGTTTGAATTAAAGGCTAATACACCCCCAGGAATTATCTAATCATATAGATATGTTCAGCAACTAACATATGTCCTATGAACATATCTGCAGAAAATTTGGATAAGAGAAAGGAGAGGATTAAGAAGTTAATTGAAACAATGGAAAGATTACACACATCTATATATATAGGTTTAATATATGTGTAAAATCCACACAACAAGGTCAAATCCTCCTTAGTTCATCAAATATCTTAAACAATTCTACATTATGTTTAGAGCTTATAAACTATTCAGCCTATGTGGGATAAGTGGTATGCCTAAAAGTGTGTGTGTATATATATATATATATATATAGCTCACCACACAAGTAAGATTCCACTTTGCTTTCCATATGTGACAACATCTTCCTATGAAGAATATATAAACACAATCCTCATCCACCTTACTACAGTAGACCTTATATCCAAATCTGCATTAAAGAAACCAGTAGTGTCCAATAGCTATAGACTAAGGGTCCGATAACCAAACGCTTACTGGATAAGCGTTTACCGGGTAGAGCCATCACTCTCATTTACCTTATGGAGTAACATTCCAGACCATGAAAATGGATTATGGTAAAAGTTTATAACCTGGTAAGTGCTTACCGAGTAAGAGTCATCATCACCCTTACTTATTGGGTAAGACTCTCTCGATCATTGTCTTCCTCTTGTCATGTAAGATTCTTGGTCCTTGTTATGTTCACCTCGTAAGGTAATTTAATTGGTAGACCAAGGTAATTGTTTAGTAAACAGCCCTTAACTAACTCTAACCAATGAATTTGGCAAACTACATTTCCAGCAAAAATGCACAAAAACACACAGATATTAGACAAATTAATCTCTCAAATAGGATACTACTTTGCTTTGGGATAATCAGAAGTAAAAACAGAAAAAACATCTCCGACAATCATAACTCATCTGTGAGATCCTATATGCAACAATTATATACGACACAAAACATCAAACACCTACAGTGCATAAGCAATATACCCCTAAAGTACCTCCAATACATGCAAGGAGCGTAAAATTGATTATCAGAACGAATTCATCAACAAAAGAGTAATATAAGAACAAGCAAATTAATCTCCAATATCGGATACTATCATACTACTTTGTTTTGGGATAAATCAGAAGTAAAAAACAAAAACAAAAACAAAAAAGAAACTGTGTCAATCGTAAGTCGTAACTCATCTGCAAGATCCTATACGCAAAACTCTGTGACACAAAACATCAAACACCTACAGTGCATACGAATTGCACACCTAAAGTACCTCCAATACATGCCAGAAGCATAAAATTGATTATCAGGACCAATTCAGCAACAAAAGAGTAACATAAGAACAAGCAAATTAATTAATCTCTAATATCACTATCATACTACTTTGCTTTGGGATAATCAGAAGTAAAAAAACAAAACAAAAACAAAAAAGCAACTGCGTCAATCGTAACTCACCTACGAGATCCTATACGTAAAACTATGTGACACAAAACATCAAATACCTACAGTGCATACAGATTACACACCTAAAGTACCTTCCTCCAATACATGCAAGAAGCATAAAATTGATTATCAGAACGAATCTCATCAGCAATAGAGTAACATAACAAAACGCAAATCACGCAAAAACATATAAGATCTACATCATTAAAACTATTGTAACGAATCAATTTTCACCAAAATTCATAACTATATCATTGAATTGAATCAAAAAATGTTTAAAAACAGGATGAATCACTTGCTACCTCTGAGAAACAAGGCTCGCCTGAAGAATTTGCCGGAAATCGACGTTCGCCGTCGACGCCATTGACTCAGAGCAGCGAGCTCAAGTTCACTTCGACTTGATTTGACTCCATGTAAAAATGACAAAAAGATTGTTGTAAAATATAACTGGTATTTCCAGATGAGTTACTGAAAAATCCAGAATGACATTTTTTTTAATGACTTGTACATTGTGCATATAGCCTTATACGTTGTTTTGAATTTAATAATTTCTGATCTGTAAATAGCTAATTTGAATAGCTTTTAAAAAGAGTAAATTACAATTTTGGTTTTTATGGTTTTCTTTCAATATCAATTTTGGTCTATCTTATAAACAAATTACATTTTTAGTTGGTTTGCGTTTTGTTTCAATTTTTGTTCTTTTGACTAACTCTAGTTAAAAGAGTGGTTAATTTTTTTTGTCTTTTTCTCTTTTTTGTCTTATTAGATCATAGAGTAAATTACAATTGTAGTCCCTTTGGTTTGTCTCTTTTCATTGTTGTCTTTCCTACAATTTTATTTTTTATTTTATATCCCTTATCTTATTAATTAATTAATAATATTTTTAATTAAAAATATGTATTTTATTTTGTATATTATATTCTAAAAAACTGTTGTCGATATCTATAAAATAAGTTCAATATTTAATATTTTGAAATTTTATGCACATTATATGTAAGCAAATCTCATCTACACTAATCCAATAAACATTTTCTACTTCAATTTGGGTTCAAAAAATGTGTCATTTTTTTCATAATAATGTAATATGAAAATGTAAATTTATCTATGTCTATATATGAAAATTTTATATAGGTCATTTTTTCTAAAATTTATACACACACACAGGGGTGAGATCATATGAAAACCTTCCATGTATTGCAAACTATACAAACTCATATCAACCAATCAGAAAATTTCGCACCTTTTTTTTTTTAATTATCAGAAAGGGTATTTTTGACATTTTGATATGACAGAGTTATTTATGGAATTTATGTTTACATTAAACATAAACCGTTTTCAATGAAGCATTTAATGCAAGATAATTATCTTGCGAAATATATTTGTTCTATTAAGAATTTTTGGAAACCAAAATCTGGAAAAATTTGGTTTATAGTCACCGTTGTTTTTTTTTTTTTTTGAACGGCAAGTTAACACACGCACACGTTCTCGGGGTATCCGGGCTCCCACTTAAGGGTGTCACCCGATTAATCCCCGTCGAACACGACCCAGCCCAATTAAGGGTACCACTAAGTGGCAGACCCATGATCATGGATGTCACAGGATGCTCACCACGGGGTTCGAACCTGGGTAGTCAGGGATACCATCCACTGACCCCCAGGATGTTACCTTACCACTGGGCTACAACATGAAGGACCACCGTTGTTTTTTTACTTCTTTTATATATAAACACGGTATTACAATTTTATGATAAATGAAATTTATTTTTCCTATTAATTATTTTGGAAACCAAATTCTCGAAAAATCATTTTTTGATTAATTATTTGGCAACCCAAATCTGGAATTATTTTGTTTTTTTTATATATATAGATGAATTCATACCGGTTGGAAAACAATTTTGTACAACAAATCAATACATATCGTTCATCGATATCATCCGAGGAAGAACACGGTGGATAAAAGTGTAGTAGAAATAGTATCCCACAATGAAATTCAAGTCAGCGATGTGTATGCAAACGATGAAGAATTTCTTTCGACATTTGTAAAACCAATCGGCGTTGATTATCAGCTTTGTTCAGGGGAAACCGTAGATGAACCAAACGATGCGATGGAGGACATACATGATCAACCGAACGAGAAAAACAATTCGGACGGTATGCGTAACTCTTCGAGTTTCGAATTTAAGTGCATTATTTGTATTGATAATTACACATCCAATAAAACATATTTCATACACAAGTTGACGTATTCATGTCTAGAAATTATATTCACGGTGCAATCGTGATATTGATGAACGATATGTATTGATTGGTTGTACCAATTGTGTTTCCCAACCGGTATGTATTCATCTATATATATAAAAAATCGGCGAATAAAAAACAAATATTTCCAGATTTTTTTCATGTCTCAAATGATATACAAAGTCAAAACATATATAAGTTGTGTTTGTTTATACATTTCGTTCATTATATGCATTAGATGTGGTTTTTTTCATTTCAATTAGTTTTGGGTTTGAAGCAGTTTCATTAAGATATAATGATGCAGTATGATATGGGTGCATGGATTGTGTGTCTATGTGGTTTTTGTTGAGTTTCATGTATTTTTATATTCAACGTGAATCGGAGTGTTAAATATGCAAGTGAGACTTAGGGGTTGTTTGTTTTTTTTTAAAAACCTCTTAATGGCTCTTAAGTCTGAATCATTCAGACCCTTTTACACACCACCTCTTATTAATCATAACTAAAATAAGATTTCAGACTTTAGATCTCTTAAAAAACAAATGACACCTTAGTAAAAAGTATAGATGGTTTGCATGTTGTTTTTAGAAATGCAGCATATTCATTCATTTGTTTTTCATGCTACTAGTTTCATAACGTGTTTAATGTTTTATAGATAAGAAAACGCAAGAGGTGTTTGAATCGCCGGGTGGTACAAAGTATTGGATACCAATCATGGGTAGTAACAATTCACCCAATATTGGTGACAGGTTTGATTCGGTGGCTAGTGTCGAAATAATGTATCGGAAGTATGCTGAAATTGCCAGGTTTGATGTACGTTTGTCTAATAAAAAAACCAACAAACTTGGGCAGGTACAAACCCGTTATTTTCTTTGTAGCAAACAAGGTGTTCCGGTAAAAAGGACATTGATTCATTGGTGGTTGGGGTTGGCGAGAAAAAACGAAGAAGGTCTAGTGTAAAAAGGACGGGTTGTAAGGATTGTCTTAAGATACATTATGTTGGTGAGAAGGGGTGTTACGAGGTATATAAATTCAACGAGGCTCATAATCACATGCTTTTTTTACCCGAAGATAGGTTGTTTTCCCGTTCCAAAAGACAACTTAGTTATATCGATCGTAGGAATGCGTTTCATGCGTCTAGTTCATGCGTTTCACTCAATAAATCAATACCACCCAACGGCAAGCCCAACAACTCATGTATCGATTCAACTGTTATCGGTATATTACCATCATTCAACCTTAATGACATTTCATGCGTATCTAGTCGGTCTACTACAAAAAAAACCCAACCTTGAAGGTATCCCATCGGTTTTCATGCTTAGTAGACATCCTAATCCCATATTCTTCACAACACCTTTTCGCTCAGGTGTTAGTTTCTGAATTGTTTCATGGAGAGGTCTTGGTGATGTTCTGGTCCTTAAAATCTCAACATGTTCTGCTTTATTCCCCGGTTTACCTACTCTAGGTGCAAACCTTTCATCTCTTTTCCCAACAAACTTCTCTAACTTCCTTCTTCCACTCTTGATGTCTTCATTCTCTGTCTTATCTAACTTCAGTCCGGCTGTTTCATCTCGAGTCTGCACACATTTTTTTACATTCCTTTGACTGCTTCTCAAACCACTTCTAATTGAATGAATGTTACTCTTCAGTGCTGCAGTGACAAGGTAGAATATGCCGTATTTAATATTTTTTAACTATTATAATTTACATGACATTTGAACAAGTGTATAAACGGTTTTTAATGTTTGTATACCGTCATTCAGACTAATTGATTTGACGTCTTGGACTACTTTATTTGTCAAGTGGGTTCGTGGTTGTTCACCAACCTCACGACCCTTCGATGAACTAGGCCGTACGGATATTGTGCTCACCACAAAATCAGAATCTGCGATTCGAAATAAACGAACATATTATTAGTAGCTATTCATAAGTTCAAAATTAAATTACAAAAACACAAAATAAATGTTCATATATTACCATCATCTGCTAAACACTTTGCAATACTCGAAATTACTTCACTCTTCATTTGTACTTCATCTGTTACTAATGGCTTTTTGTCATCACCTGTTTTAGTGTAAGTGGTTAAAATACTTGTATATAGTTTAACATTAATTTACAGAAATCCAGACACGCATACCTCGAACTTCACGTGCCGCCTTTCCGCTGTCAACAGCAACTATGTTCGGTTCCCCTTTATGATCAGCTTTATGTCCAACAATTGCATTTGATATTAATGTCTTTCTACATATTTATACTTTTTCAGTTCTATAGATTACATACCTATTGCCGATGATCCCACAACAATCAAGTTCATTGGACGATTGTTACCTATTTATGAATGTTATGTGTTAGTGGATCATTAACAGTGTTTCACCTCCACATCATTAATTCAACATGTACTAAGTCAAAAAAAAAATACCATTCTCGTTTCATTATACTATACTATGTGTTCACCGACCATTGCCCCCATGTTAGTATAAATTACATACGTACCTGTTAATGATGAACCAACGACAACCACATCTGACGAATAATGAACGCCTATCGCTGCTTGTCCTGTATTACAATGAAACTCAAATGACGAACCAACGACTCTGCTAGTTACACATTACAGCATTTATTATGCCTTTTTCCAAAACACAAACCCAGGAGTTCAATACGCAATAAGGCAAATATATTCTTATCTAGTTATAGTATAATCTAATATGCATTCATTTATTTTCTTACCCCATTTTATCAACAACTACATACATACCCGTTGATGATGAACCAATCGCAATCACGTTTGGTGAATGCTCTATGCCTTTCATTGTATATCCTGTATTATTGGAATTACAATAAAAAAAATGCTGAAAGATCTGATACATCATAAGAAACCACATCATTTCCTACGACCACTTTTAAAACTTAAAACTAGGAAATCACTATGCATTAAGGCAACTACCTTCTTTCATTGTTTCATTTATAACTTTCGCTGAATCCACCGTAGTAACAGTTGTTGAATGTTCTACACCTTTCGCTGTATGTCCTGCATTATTGGTAGTACAATCAAACACACATGATGAAATATCGACTACGTCAATATGATTCACATTATCTCTTAGGATTCTTTGAAAAAAATATGGGCATAGTAAATTGTAGTAAATCACAGGGTGGGTAGTTGGATAAAGACAAATTTCACCATCTATCCCTATACGGTTTCAGTATAATTATGGTTTCCATTTTTATCAAGAACAAATTCCGCATGGTTTCATTCAACACAGGGTATCACCCAACTTTTAAAGTTTTACTTCACCTCAAATACATAAGGTGTCCCTGTATTTGAACAAATTCAGCATATAAGAATAATCCACTACATAATGTTTTTTCATTCGTTCCAAACCCAAAAATTATAAACATCCCTTTAAAAGTATATAGCTCACCGACTAACAAATAGAAGATCTTTACAGAATAATCATCCCAAACAGATTGCATGTTATGCTTTCACCCAAAATAGTTGAAAATTGTATCAACGATCTTATTTCCAATTTAGGTTAACATTCATATCATCTAATTTCTAACATCTGATTGCGATTTCATAATATTAAACTTTATGAAAAGGATTACGATACTGAATCATACCTTCAACTTTGCCTAAATACTTCCTTCGCCGTTCAGGAGGTTTTCTTTCATCGCCGCCAGTAGGATGTTTTGGTTGGTTTATCTCATTTCCATCCTCGTCGAGTGGGTTCTCCGCTGTGTTCTTGAAGTTCGAAAAGCTGTGTTTCTTCATCAATCGCTCACTGCGTTTCCGTCCTACGACAAGAGAATGTGTTAGGCAAAGCAAAAAATTTTCAACGAATGTTGTTCTTCAGCGGATACATAACCCTAAATACCTCCCGGAAGTTGAATCATAGCACCGATGAAGAAGATGATCCTCTGAAATCCCCCCCAAAATATACTGACGTTAAATTGTGAAAATGATTTTTTGGCGCTGCGATTATTATGGGATTCATATGCTTTCCTAATTCACGTCATCATCAAAAAGTACCATTTTACCCTTTTACAGCTTATTTTTTAATTACAAATGGAAAAAGAATTTCATTGTTACCATAAATGCATCAACTCAATCTCATCCGTCCAAAATTTTAATCTAAGGCTGAAATGTGGTTTCACAGCTTGCAATATAATGGTGGTTTCCAAATGAAACCACCTCCACACACACACACACACATATACATATATGTAAGCAAATTTATCTATGTAAATATGAAAATATAAATTTAGGGGTTGTTCGGTTCATTTTCCATTAAGATCTGTATGGGTAAAGTTGTCTGTATGATAACAGATAAACTGTTGTTCGGTTCTTGTGCTGAATAAACAGTCTGAATATCAAAAATTACCAATTTACCCCTAGTATATATTTTTATTTGAATAAAGTAAATGTTTGATAAAACTATTAAATAAATAACTTATAATTATAAAAAATATCAATTTAAATCTTTGTTAAATAAAAACAACTTGTTAAATAATAATATAATTTAAAGGTTTATTTTCTTTTAAAAATATAATTTATATTATGTATTAATATTTTATTAATATGATATCTGATATCTCTTTACACGTATGAACAGGGTTAATTTTCTTTTTTCATTTACATTAAATATATATCTTCTTAATCATTCATTATCTCCATTCATATTCATCTTCTCTCTCTCTCTCTCTCTCTCTCTCTCTCTCTCTCTCTCTCTCTCTCTCTCTCTCTCTCTCTCTCTAAAGTGTTTTCTCAACTGGGTGATTAGCGATTGGTGACGGGAATAAGGAGAACAAGAGTCAAAAGGTTTAGAGAATAGGAGATCTGTTTTTTTTTATAGAAAAAGGTTTACAATAGAAAATCGGATGTATTTTTTTGGACAAAAATGGGTTTAGAGCCCCTAATAACGACAAAAAAAGGGAGTGTTTTGTGGAAGAAAGGGCAGGTGAAGTGATGGAAGGGGAGAAGAAAGAGTAGATGTAGTTGTGTTGGGGAGGAAAGAAGAAAAAGGGTAGTTGGGGGAAATTTTATGTGATTTAGTGGTTGAGTGCATATGACTTTGGTTTTCTAGCTGAGCGAATCAGCCATCGTCTGAGCGAATAAGCTCATAACGAACAGCTAGGTATGACTGTGCGAATAAGTCATATCTGTTATACAACTCATTAAGTTGTTACCAAACAGTCCCTTACTCTATGATTTAATAAGACAAAAAAGACAAAAAGACAAAAAAAATTAACCACTCTTTTATCTAGAGTTTGTCAAAAGGACCAAAATTGAAACAAAATGCAAACCATAATGACTAATATTGTAATTAGTTTATAAGAGGGACCAAAATTGATAGTGAATAAAAACCATAAGAACCAAAAATGTAATTTACTCTTTTAAAAAATTTGAACCCAAGTCATCCTACATGGTGGGAATTTAGTTTGCCGCGTTGAAATTTTCGTAATCTATACTATATTATAAAATTCTTATAAAAAACAATTGTTAAAGTTGAATGTATCGCTATTTAATGTTAATTATTTAAAATCTTTTAAAATCAATCATTAAAGCTTTATGTATAAATTTAATGTTATTTATTAAATTTCAATCCTTATCTCTAACTATTTTAACCCTCCTAAAATCACTTTTCACTTCAACTCCCTAAAATCACTCCCCATATAACTAAATGCAGGATAAAAATCAAATTTTAAATATAAAAAATCTAAAATTTAATTAAGAAAATTTAATAAAATATTTAATATTTATTTTATAAAAAAAACATCATATTATTAAACCTAAAATAAATTATAATATTATTAAACTATCAAAGTAACTATTAAAAACAAGTTTGTATGTATTAAGTATAGTTTATTAATACATAATACTTAAAATTCAAGATTACAAGTCATGATAAATGAGTACAAATTTCTAAACTATATGTGTGAATTCATAACTAACTGATAAACATAATCAAAACAGGATAAACATCTCAATTTAAATATAAAAAATTTAAAATATATAAGATCATCATTGAATTCTAATAAAATACTTAATTTTTTTAATAAAAAGTATTATATTATTAAACTTAAATTAAACAAATTTATAAAATAAAATAAAAAAACAATTATCACTCTCTTAAAACCATCCAAGTACTGTAAATCAATAAAAAATAAAATGAAACATTAAAATCATAATGTATCTCGTTGCATTGCGCGAGTACGCTTCTAATTATTTTATAATCTAGTTTAGCGATAATGTTTAAAGAAAATAAAATTAAAATGAGAATATACAAATAAGATCGATAAAGTAGGGGAAAAAAGTTGAAAGTTAATGTAAATAAGAAAATAAAATGATGATTGGAAGATTGTGGTTTAATTATAAATAGAGGTCATTATGAGTTAGTCTAATAACTATTGTATATATATCAATTAAGGACATAACAGTATAGAGTCAGGTTCAGATAAAATCCTTAAAAAACCGGTAAACTGAGGAACACCCTGATAGTTCTTCGTCTAAATTAGGGGTGTTCAAAAAAAACCGTTGGACCGCTCAAACCGGTCGAACCAAATCAAACCGGACCGTTTTTTGCGGTTTTGGCGGTCTGGTCTGGTCTGAAAAATCGCGAAACCAGGCGGTCCGGTCTGGTCTGCAGTTTGGAGGTTTTTTTGGACGGTTTAGACCAAACCGACCACCAAATATATCTATATATATATTTTTTATTTTTTTATATACATCTTTATATCATCTATTGCTTAGCCCAAATATCCAATTTATCTTTAGACTTAAATATATATAAAAAGGCCCAAACATAATTTTAAATCGTCGTGAATTTTATTTACACTTTGCATATTACTTTTTTTTAATGTTTTGTCTTGGGATATTTTGTTAACATTGTTGTAGACTTTTATTTATTTCAAATGAACTCAAGCTAATTAACCTTTTAAGTTCAATTTTTTATATGTTTTTTTATTTTTAAACATTAAAGCGCACTAAAAGGCCAAAACCGTCTAAACCGGTCGACCAAACTGCCTAAACCGCGGCCTGACTTGACCGGTCTAGGCACTTGGTGTCAAACCACTCGGTTTGAAAAATCAACAAACCGCCACTAGCGGTTTTGTTTGTGGTTTGAGGGGTTAAACCGTCCAAACCGGACCGCGAACACCCCTAGTCTAAATGGGTCAGGTCAACTTCATCTATTTTTTGTTGATAATTTTTTTAAAAAAAATCGGATATCGATGAATTAACGCCATAAGGGTAAAATAATAATAATAATGAAACTCCTGAAAAATCTTAAAAGGATCCTAAAAGAACTAATAAATTCATGTTAAAGGAAAAACAAATAGAACAACAATATGGAGATAATAACAATAAGACAGAGAGAAAAAATCTGTAATTCTCATTAATCATAAGCCCTTTAAATAGAGAGGAGTTTACAAAGAAAATGAAACATTCATTATGGTAAATTCTAATACTAGGAAAATATTATATCAATCACTTCCTTTTTATGATGGCACATAATCCTACAACACTACCCCTTGTGCCGAGTCAAAGGAGTGATGGTGCACAATTGTTGCCTCGTTAAAACCTTACGCCAAAATAAAAACCCAGTGGGAAAAAATAAAAGTCTGACGAAGGAAAGAGTACAACGCACCAGTTTTTTGCAATATATAGACCTTTCCTTCAATCTAGTTTTCTCTTAGATTCGTACATTAATCGAGAGAGTTAGGAAAATATGATGGTATATAAACAGTTGTCTCACTAAAACCTTACACTAAGGAACAAAACCCAATGGGAAAAATAAAACATTGGTTAAGGAAAGAGCACAACATATCAATATCACAAATATATTAGACTCCCCCTTTTGTCTATCACTCCCCCTGATTCGTGCATTAATCAAGGGAGTTTGGAAAACATTTGCATTTACTTTCTACATGTTTCCCAATATATGGTTTTAGGTAATGATTTGGTAAAACATGTCATGTCCTCTTGACATCTTACTTGATTTGATTGAATTTCGATGAGAGTTTTCTTATTGCTGATTGTATAAGACTTAAGCAGAATATGCTTTGTGTTATCACCCTTGATGTATCTTATGTTCATTTCTTCGATACATGATGCATTATTTCCATATATGCAAATAGGATACTGGTTGAACCCAAAATTACTAACTCCTCTAATATATGTAATGATAGTCCTTAATCATATACATTATCTCATGGAGAGTAATATTATTGGATTAGTTCAAGGAGGTAGTTACAAGGGTTTGCTTGGCTTACTTCCAAGCAATCGGCGTATTCCCAGTGGTAATTCCTTATCCAATTTGAGAACAACCTTTGTATGGGTCAGACAGATACCTAATATCAGCAAAGACATACCAAGAGGTTGTTTGGTGTTTTTCTATAAGAGCTAATACTTATGATGCTTACAATTTAAGTAGGTATTGAATTTTCATTATCAATCTCATTTTTATTTTTACAGGGAAAGTATAAGCCCATGTCAATGGTTTTAAAAGATTTACTTGATATCATTCCAAATGACGTTGCGTTGGCGCTGAGCTAAATCTAGCTAATAAGTTCACTGAGAAATAGAATATACAGTCAAGTGTATTGTGTTAAGTACGATAATACTTATATTGTACTTAGATAGGGAATTCCAACTCCCAACACTTTTTTCGTCACCATCCTTTAGACGAAATGGACAATTCCTTATATCCAACACTTTGACCAATCATGGGAGTGCTAACCGGATGCGCTTTGTCCATATTAAATTGCCTGATTATTTTCTAGACATATGCGATCGGTGAATTAATATTTCACAAACTCGGTATCCTGACTCAAATAGCTAGACAAACTCATGTTTTCCCAAGATTTTTATCTCAGATTTAGATTTCAAGTTGCTTGTGGTTTCTCTTATTTCATCAAGAGTGCCTATTATGTTCATAACATCGACATATAAAGCTACTTTGAAAATCTAGAACTTGTTTTTCTACATAAATACGCAAGGGCACAATTCATAGTTCTTATATATCCTTTCCCAATCAAGTGTTCACTTAGGGGGTTATACCACATCCGCATAGATTGTTTTAATCTATAAAGTGATCGTTTCAATTTTATTGCAAACACACTTCGTGGTGTAGAGTTACTTGATTTTGGTAATGTAATGCCATCAAACACTTTTATATCTCTAAATCTAGATCCCTATAGAGATATGTATTAACCACATCCATAAGCTACATTTCCAGTCATTCGGAAACTACTAGTCTAATTAATTAGCATAACGTTATAACGCCCATCACGGGATAGTAAGTCTTCTCGTGGTCAATCCAGGGCGTTGTGAGAAACCTTGCGCCAAAGGAGAGTCTCATATATTATGACTTGATTATTCTCATTACGCTTTACGACAAATGATTTATCTATGTCTTACAGGCTTTACACTTGGTGAGTTAGCACTACCAAACCAAATACCTATTCATTTGTCAAATAATATGATTCTCCTGGATTGCTTATTTAGGTCAATTTGCTCTTTGTTGATAATTTTCAACTGAGCATGGTTCGATGTCAATGTGCTTCATCATCTCATAAGCAACAATATATGCGAAATATATCATCAATGAGTATGTATGATCTGTCCATCTACTCATATGTACTCCCATAATTCATTTGAAATTTCTTTAATCTCTGGAATCAATATTAACTTTGGAGCGTCCTCCAGTAATGATTCATAGACATAGTTTTAATCAGAGACAATCTCATGAGAGGTTTATGTATTGATGACAAATAGTTGTGCCTTACTCTTCTCTTCCTTTAGATGAGTATCTATCGAACCAAGTAGCTTCCCCCATTTCCGTTTGGGAGCTACGACCTCAACCACACCTCCACCATGTGTGATTGCAACGCACTTTCCAATGACGTTGTGCCCTTGTTTGGGGACTTTAACCTTGCGAGTATATTTGCAGCTCGTATATGTGATTTTGTCACTTATGGAATAACATTAAACGTATCAGGTATCGAGTCTGATTCGTTTGACTTCAACATTACGTTGTGAAAAATGAGACAGAGTGGGAATATTCAATGACACTTCCTGTCGTTCCCATGGAAAATCCTTTTTCCTATATCCCCCTAACGACGGGAAGATTGTCTCATGAAAGTGACAACCCGCAAATCTAGCGGTAAAGATATCACTAGTCAAATATTATGATTAGCGGATAATTGTTGGGGATTCATATCCAACATATACCAAATCATCTTTAAGGACCCATTTCGATGCGTTGTGGGGGCGCAATTGGCACATATAATCAAACATACGTAAATGTAAAGTATCAGGCTTATATCCAGTTACCAACTGGTACGCATGAGGTTGGTTAGCAAGCATTGGGTCTAAAAACGAAAAAAAACTGCATATAATAATTGCATAACCCCAGGTAGATGTGGGTAAATTGGTGCGCATTACTAATACCCTATATGTCATCATATTCTTTTGATAACAACTTATATGAGACCATTTTATATATACACATGGGGTATAGGAAACTCTACATTGATCCTCATACATATGCAATTAACATCAAATCCTTATGATGTAAATTCTCCAGCATTCCAAGTCATGTAGACTTGATGAATTAATCAGGATGGTGAGCCCTTAAACGTATAGCTAGTGCTAGGAGTGCAGTATTTCATGTGGATAATAATACGACATGCGTTCATCGTGTCGAAACCAGAACCATAAAGTTTTAATGGCCCGCATTTTGGATGTTTATGTCCATAAATATCACCTTGTATTCGTTCTAACAATGGAATATTTTTGTATTATGTCCTTAGCTTTAGAATGATCTCATTCCTGTCTTGGATAAGGATTAGGGTATATACAAAAGTTCTAGGTATTCGAGAGGGCATATTATGATGGCAATGTTGTTTTTTATGCTGCAGAAGTCAACAGTTGCAATTTGCCTCGTTTTGCCTATCACTCGAAAGAGAATGTGTCTATGTGTATTTTGCAATACACGGATCACTATGTCATAACCATGGTGTCCCACATGGTCATGTCGAAACATATATGTGTCATTTCCCTAAATTTCTTTATTGGTGACAAAAATGTTTCGATGGCTCAATAATCTACTAGCTAGTTTGATACATATATATGTTTACTTTCAAATTCATTAAAACTTATGTATATATGCTCATTATAATTTCCATTTGATACGAATATTTTTACAAGGTTCCTATTGATCTTGTACCAACAAGAAAATGACAGTTCATCGTCTAAGTATTTCGGTTGAATGAATTATAAAATAAGTATTTGTCTATCATTTTAGATTGTGTGAGAGGTAAAAAAAAATCAATTCTCCTCGATACATTCCTACACGGAACGGAGAATATTGAAATTTTTGCATTTGTTATGATGTATTTCTTTACATCTATAATGGTTACATATTCGATTACTTAGCAGAGAAATTGATTTTAATACTTAAAATTAATTTTCAAAGAAACATATGCTTAATCAATATTAAATATTAAATTAATATGTTATAGTTCATTTTCAACTTGTTCCATTTTTGATAGAAGCACTTTTTAGTGCATTTCTTATTTGATTGTCCATTATCACCTGGGATAATAGTTGTATTCCTACTCCAGGTGTTGAGAATTTTTTCCTGGCTCTTACCAAGACCCTGACCCTTTTTAGGGTCTCGTCCACATGGTGCATAAATGTGTGAAATTGTTTTTAACTCACAATCATTTGGAGTTGTTTCCACCTCTAACGCTTTCATTATTGATATCGATAATTTTCTTTGTCCCGACATATGTGGCGTTGTTATTTGAAATAACTTTGTTATGTCTCTCAACTACTTGCAGTTGGTTGATGAGTTTGTCTAAAGGTTACATTCCAACTTATATTGGTTCAATAATATTTACCGATGTATGAAAAGTAAAAATAATGTTATGAATCATGTCATCTTCTATGAGTTCCTTGTCATAGATATTGAGACGCATTTTGGGATACATCATTTATTTGTTGAAATCAGTTACCTTTTTTGTAATCGAATAAGCGGGTTTCATTTCACTGTACGATTAGTTCGAGAAGTACATGTTCATGAATACTCCCGATTCTCTCTTTCGGGGCATCCCACTGTTCTTTGGGGGTTTTAGTGAAGGTATTCTTATGAAGGTTATGATTTATTTATCTCTCAAAACATGATGGTATTTGCTTGTACTTTTTCAAGAGGTTGTTTTAGGGTTAATAGGAAGTTAATGAACTTTAGGTATTTTCTTGTACCTTTTCAAAAGGAGGTTTATATACTCATTTATGATACTCAGATTCTTTTGAGTTTACGACGTTGATTTTGGGATAAGTTGATTCAACCATTTACGTATATAAGGGATAATATATGATTTTTTTTTTATAAGACAGTGGATTGTGGTTATAATTATTATTTTATGTATGAAATTTCATTATCATAACCATATTGGATTTTTGTATGTTTTAATTTTATTGATAATACTTCATCAATATTTCAATTTGCAAAAACAAATCACTCAATCTATTGGATTTCCAGTAGGGGAATCACATGGATTTCTTAAGTCCCTACAAACCTTATGGCTATTTACACTCGTTTGACAAAATCCAATTGATATTTTGAGATTTATTTAATTTAAATTTAAAATTATTAATTATAGAACATTTGGCATGAGGCCAAAATGACTATGAGTTTGACATATAAAACCAATTTTAATACCTTAATAGTATTTTTGGAGCTTTTGGTAAGATACCAAAATATGGGGGTTGGAAGTGTAACTTCTAAAATTTAATTACAGAATTAAGAATTATGAGTAGAAACTCAAGATAAACATTTAAATTTATATATTAAATTTTATAAAACATTCAATGTCAAAATGAATAAACTACAAAACATTTTAACAATTATATGATCCTCAATCACAAATATGACTACTAAGAATTCAAGAGCCTTTAAATATGCTTAAATACTAATATAAATAATAGGAACGTATTTACATATCCATATATAGTTGGTTTAAAATAGCAACTGGAATATTAAATAACCCATATTATTGAATTAAATAAATTATCATATCTTAAATTAACTTGTTATAAAACAAATATAAAAGTGTATATTTTAGGAATATTTAAACAAATATATAATTTTTTTTTGACCAAAATAAAATAATAATGAATTTATAAATTGACATACATATAGAAGATTTCAAAAGAGATAATAATGGTATTAGAAATCCATAATCAAGTTTATAAATATTTATTGCCCCATATAATTAAATTAAAAATGGCAAGCCAAGTTAAATAAATTAACTATCATATTCAAATAATAATTAATTAACATATCTCACAATAATATATTAGTCTAATTTAAAAGATACCATCAAATTGTAGACATAAATAAATACATAACATTATATAATGAAATTGACCATCTAAACATGTTTAAACTAATTGAATAATCATAAATAAATAAAAATAAAAATAAATTCAAAATTCAAAATTATAAATCTACCATATACATAAAAGTTATCATTCCGCATTAAAACACAATAAATTAATATAATAAATATTTAATAAATAAAACCAATTTAATAGGAGGTAAATACAAACCATATTTCAAGTACATACGGTGAGCTACATCCGTGAAAAATTAATTGAAGAATACGATTTTTTTTACTAATTGTTTTTTTTTAACAACAATTCTAAAGTTGCATAGTCCCCAAAAAAAGTTATTGATTTCAAATCAAATTAAATAACGATCAATTACTATTATAAAAAAACCATATCACCATTAAAAAAATAGAAGGATTTTGAAAGTAATTGGTTACAACATTTCAAATTGCCAGAACCATTTTTATGTTTATTAAAATTGATCGGAGACCACAAACTAATAAGAATAATAAAAAAATAAAAACTGAAGCATATAAGCATGATCATGGCTAAAAGAGTTGATCATGATTAATCATAATTCATAGACAAAAAAATTGTAAGTTTTTGTAGATATACTTTCTTGAATTGCAATATTGGAAAAACAGACCTTCTAATGGTGGTAGATTGTGAATAGAACAACCGTTTAATAGCGGCAGAAACGATTTAAGGGAGCGATAGCGCAAACGAGCTACGTGCTGATAACGTGTTAAAGGAAAAACAAATAGAACAACAATATGGAGAGAATAACAATAAGACAGAGAGAAAAAATCTGTAATTCTCATTAATCATAAGCCCTTTAAATAGGGAGGAGTTTACAAAGAAAATGAAACATTCATTATGGTAAATTCTAATACTAGGAAAATATTATATCAATCACTTTTTTTTGATGATGGCACATAGTCCTACAACAATTCCTAAATACTTTCCATTGTCTAATTTGTTTCTCAAAAAAATATCCTAATATCATATAAAAAATATCGGTTAATAGATTTTTTTTAAAAATGAAAAAAAAAATCATGATTTCATGGTTTCGTTAATAAAAAACTCATGATTTCATGTTTCATGGTTTCGTGTATCAAAAAAACTTAGAACATCTCCAACAGATTCTCTAAAAAATTTAAAAAATGGAGAACCAAAGTTTAAAATCTTTAACAAAAATTGCATTTATCTCCAACATATTCTCTATTTTAGATATGACATCGTTATTTATAGAGTAAATTACGTTTTTAGTCCCTATGGTTTGTTGAGAATTTCTAGTTTTGTCTTTATTGTTTTGAAATTACAATTTTCATCCCTATGATTTATAATCTTTACCTCTTTCGTCCTTATGATTTAAATTTTATTTCTTTTTTCATCCATATGGTTTACAATTCATTTCCTTTTTAGGGGTTGTTTGGCAATTACTGGATGATTAAGTGCAACATTATTAAGTGGTCAGAATGGTTAAGAGAGTCTGTATGATTTAGTGTCAGGTGAAAAAAAATTGTTTGGAAACTCCTCTGAATGAACAGTCTGAATGACATAAAATTGCCATTTTACTCCCAGTTTTTTGTTTTATGAAAAATAACGTATAACAATAGTCCTGACTGAAATTTCTAAATAAAAACTAGAAAATAATTAATGGTCAAAGCCAATACATGATTCATATCACTCCAAACAAACACAAAAATGCATGTTCAAGTTTTGGCATAACAAAAAATACATGGAATGCAAGTTCAAACACCAAATTTTGTGTACATCATCTAATTTGAAGCATTTAGCACCAATTGATTTGCAATCTCATTTCGCAAATTAGCCATGTACTCATTGTCTTAGGGACCCCAAGGTGTTGTATCCATCTCTTCTTCCTCGCCTCCCTCAATTTGTTCTTGTGCTTCATTAATGAACATCGGGTTATTGTCGTAATCCATGAATAATTGATCTTGCATATTGCACATCCTTATAAAGTTGTGGATCGTAAAACAAGCAATTGCAATGTTTCTTTGTATTCGAAAAGGATAAGGGGTCATTTGCTTCAAAATCGGGAATCTTGCTTTCAATACACCAAAAGCACGCTCGATAACATTTATGAGTTGTGCGTGGGCATGATTGAATCTTTCTTCTTTCGTCAAGGCACGTCGACGTTGAAAACCAACTAGCCAATATCTTGTATTGCGATATGGAGTTAGAAATCCACGAGTGTTGGCATATGCAGCATCACATAGATAATATTTTTCTACATTTAACATGTAAGACAAGTTATTGTTAAGTAAAATGTATAAGAAATAAACTATCTTTAATATTAAGTAAAAACTATAAATACCTGGCGGAGGAAATGGAAAGCAAGAAGTTGGGTTAAATGCAACTTCTCTTAAAACTCTAGCATCATGTGCTATGCCCTCCCATCCAGCCCAAACATAAGTGAATACCATATTAAAATCACAAATCGCTAAAACGTTTTGATAACATTCACCTCTTCCTCTGCCCCTATAACGAGCTTGTTGATCAACAGGCACAACTGCATGTATGAGAGTCCCATCTAACGCACCTATTGCCTCCTTTATTAAAAAAATATAAATTATAAGAAACTTTTTAACTATCTTCTTATTTTGTAAATTATATAAATGAAAACATACCGGAAATGTTTGTCTAAGATTTCTTTGTCGTTCTGACATGTTGGAGGTTTCTTCATTGGACATTGGTCGTACAACTTCTCTAGCAAATTCCATCATTGCTCGTAGTACTTGACATAAATATCTATGAATAGTCTCCGTTGAATGTTGAAATCTCCGTTTAATCATTCTATAGCGTTAATTGTGACCTATTATTGTTAAAAAATTGTCATATTCTCCTCAACACTTGCATTCCTACTATTTTGCAACCAATTCTTTTGTTTAAAATGGTTGCATAATAGTATATATGCATCACGGGAAAGACGCATCAATTCAACACATTGTGTATTTGAGTCATTTAATAGTTCTAGAGTATACGCATGTCCGGTCAACGATGACGTATTATCTCTTATCCTTTCGATTCTTGATGTAGCTTTTCGTTTCAAGTACAACCATAAAAGTAATAAAAGCAACAATTCTTCCTCAACATCCATAGATAGCACCTTGAAAAAAAAATACATCATAATAAATAAAAAAACATTCAAAGCCCATGATTCAAAAGCATGTTCAAAAGTTACATCATCCAAAAGCATGTTCAAAAGTTACATCATCCAAAAGTCACGTGTTCAAAAGCTAAACATCATTCCAAAGCTAGCAACACAATGTTCAAAAGCGTAACATGATTCAAGAGTTAACATCAAAGGTTTAATCATCCAAAAGTTAACATCATATCAGCCCATGCTTTCGTCCTATCATTGTAACCCAACCCTCACAACCCTCCGGCTTTAAGCACAACCACACTTTTCTATAATCGACACTTTCACTAAAGATAAACGTCGCTACGTTGTACAACGGGTGCTCCGTTCCCCATCCAAGTTCATCCAACTTTGCCAAGCAAGCAGGCACATCGTTTGCATATTTTTCCATAATTGCTTTTACGGCCTTAGAAATATCTTCTTCAACTTGTGAGTTATTAGCTTGTTTACCTTTTCGCTTTTTGCTTTTTGTAGGTGGACGAGAATCACATTCTTGTCCTAAAGTTGAGGTCAGGGGTTGTTGAGTATTAGGAACTACCTCAACATCATCACTCGAGCGATCAGAAAGTGGGTCGGAAATGTCAGGAATACTAGAACGTGGACCATGACTTTCAATTCCCGTTACTTGAACTCCATCAAATAGTTGAACACAAAGATCGGGAAAAAGTAGTCTTGTACTCCTTATAGGTTCTACATATTTGCTTATCTGTTTTTCAGGAAAGATTATATAAATAAATTATATAGATACCAAATGAAAAACGATATAAAATGATAGAATTATAAAATTATAAAGATACCTTAATTTCTATCTCCCATTCTTCATCGGTTAGATTAAACGTGTTGGTTGTTGGGTCATACACGTTGCCGGTTTTGTTTTTCAGTCTCGTCCATGCATTGTATTTCGCTTTCAAATAATCATAATGTTTTTTCATTTGTTTTTGATATGCTATGAAGTTATGTTTGTTTTTTAGAGTCTCCGCAACATTCTTCCATGAACGCGACTTAAGATTGGTGCCTTCTCGTCCATGTATAACGACCTCATGTATACATGCTTCAAGAAACGTTTTCACCACACTATATTTTTTCCAATTTATTCTACGTCTTTTTTGTTGTGAACCCTCACCAACATTGTCCATACCTATTGCCAATCAAGATTGAAATCCTAAGAAATCACCATATATAATCCTAAGAAATCACTATACAGTACCAATTTGGACAAAACCATGAACAAAAAAGGTATAAAAAAACATGTTATTCATCAATAATGAAAGAACACCATACAAACAAAACCATCATAAACATGGTGTTCGTTAAGTACCAATTTGGACATAACCATGAAGCATTTTTGATGAACATACTGTCTCGACAAATAGAACAAAACCATGAAGGAACATAAATCACAGATCAATGAAGGAACCTACTGTCTCGACAAATAGAACAAAACCATGAAGCATTTTTGATGAACATAAACATGAATACAACTATAATGTTTGATGAGCATGAAGCATTTTTCATAAATCACATATCATTAAAAGCAAACAGGTACCAAATATCGATTTTTCATAAATCACAGATCAATAGATTCAAAACAGGTATCTATCGATGCTACCAAAAACAGGTACCAAAAAACCGATTCAAAACAGGCATCCAAAAAATCGATTCAAAACAGGCATCCAAAAAATCGATTCAAAACAGGCCATCCAAAAAACGATTCAAAAAATCGATTCACCAATGCATCTTGGAGGAGAAGAATAATTACCTCTTTCAAAAAATCGATTCCAAACCACATAATATAGCAATCAATGTCACCGAATACAATGGAGAAGAATAGTTACCTCTTTCAATCGGTACAGGCAGGAGGAGAAATCGCTGGTTCTGTCTCTGTCTGGTGCGAAATCAAACAGAAATCGAGCTCAAAATCGATAAAAGCAAACATAAATCGAGCTCGAAATCGACTGGTGCGTGAAACAATGGAAGGAATCGATGGTGAAATCGAGTGTAGATATCGAATGGGGCAACAATCGAGAAATCGATGGTGAAGTCGCTGGAGCGTGAAACGTCGTTGAAAGGGCAACAATGGAAAAGTGAGGCGTCTAAACGGGATAGGGGAGGGAGGGGGAGTTGAGCGATCCAGACCTAGATTAGCGATTCATACATTTTAAAATGTGTAGCCAAACAACCCAATGTCTGACCGATTCAGATGTTTACCTCTTAATGGCACCATTAAGAGGTAAACAAACAACCCCTTAGTCTTTCATACTTAAAACTAGTGTTTTGGCCTCAGGGACGAAAATAGAGATGAATTGCAAACCATAGGGACGAAAATCGAAATTTGAAACTACAGGGACGAAATCCAAAATCTTTAACACACCACAGGGACGAAAAACGTAATGTACTCTTACTTATATTATTAAAATAATGTATATATCTAATAAAATATTATTTCTCTTTCCTCTATATTTCATTTCAAGATTTCTTATTGGTATAATATAATAAAAAAAATCTCCCTAATTGTAATCATTTTGGAGAGTTCTTCAAATTTGGAGAAATTTAAACTATCTCTCATACTTTCTCCTTTTTTGAGAAATATTTGAAGAATCAGTTGGAACAAAAAATTGCCAAAAATCCTCATTTTCTTCATTTTGGAGATGCTCTTATAATCTTAAAAAACCTCATGATTTCATGAATGAAAAAACTCATGATTTCATAGTTTATAAGAATGGTTTCAGATTTCATGATTTCATTAATGAAAAAACTCATTATTTAATGACAAAAACAAACTTTAATATCTGCAATCTTAATTTCAATATGTGTTGTAGATATACTCAAATATGTACAACCAAATAAAATCAATATATGTTAGATGACATATAGATGCAAAACATTTCCCATTACAAGTTTTCTACAATATGGGTGATATCGACCACAAACTACAGGAATAAGATCAAATAATCTAAAATATATGTAAACCAACAAAAAAAACATGTAGAAACAAGATACGCAATATAGGGGCTATTCGGTTCATTTTTTTCCATATGGATAAAGTTTGTTTAATATAAGATAAATTGTTGTTTGATTATTGTGCTGAATAAACAGTCTAAATGACTAAATTTTACTATTTTACCCCTCAACCTAGATTAAGAGCAACTATTAAAATAATTGTATAGCAAAGTGGAAATTCTAATTCATAAGTTCATCCACCAAGTTATAATAATTGTTTAGTCTAGACTAAGCACCATGAGACTGGTGCAGACCCAGATCGAATTTTTGATGCGGACCCCAACTTTTAGTCTAATTTGTGATTTTACACTGCAACGATAGCAAAGGATCAGATCGAAATTCTGATGCAGACCCAATTTTTGCAATGACTTAACTTTTGCAAGTACAAAGGCCCAAATTGAAAGTCTTGACCTAAGATTTTGAAAGTGTTGATGGAGACCCGAATCGAAATTCCTGAAACCAATGACCCAAATCAAAATTATAGAACTAGATGTTATAGAGGTGGAGGGGATTCAAAAACTCACCAGAGTTTGGGAGGAGTCATGATTTGAACCCCGGTCGGATTGTGCATATGCAGATGGTTGAGCAGTGACAAGGAGAAGCATCAGAGGACAGGTGATATAGATGAGGGAGGATATAGGAGGAGAGTCATGAGACTAACCGGAGGAGGAAGGATGATAGCTTGAAGACTGTTAAAAGAGGTTGGAAACATGTTTTAGAAAAGGGCACATGGGAATTTTTTGGGCGAAGTCTAAACAACACATATATTGTAGTTGACCGAATAAGTCTCCGGTTAACCGATTAAGCCATATCCGAACAAGTTTACATGGTCGAGCAAATAAACCATATAACTTATACAACCCATTAAGCCGCAACCGAACAACCCCATAGTCATTTTACATCAAAAGGACACATATCTAGTTGTCCAATATGAAAGCAACACCATCATGCCCTTTAAAAAAAATATTAAATATAATATTTTGTTAATTATAAAAATATAGACAGGTTGAACCGTCTAACCCGAGTTTCTTTTGCATTGCATTGTCCAAGTTCGTTTTCAGCACACAAACAAGCCGGGTCTAACGAACCATCTATGAATAACTCAACTCGATACTTCATACTTGAGGTACCAAACTTGCACAAAACCAATACTCTAGGTACCAAAGTTGCACAAAAAAGCAATAGTCAAGGGGTCCAAGAGTCAAACTAAGACTTCCTTCTAGGTTTAAGAAACGCTATGCGTTTCAATATTGTGCAGGAAAGCAATATGAGCAGCAGACCTCGTGTTGGTCCGCCGAAACACGCAAACAAATACGCCTGGAAACCAAACGCCGGCGTCAAAATCAACGAAACCGAAGTCGGAGGGAGGTTCCGGCCGTTGTCGGAGATCACCGGAGTGTGCCCTAAGTGTAGAGATCAGATCGAATGGAAACGCAAATACGGCAAATATAAACCACTATCAGAACCTGCTAAATGGTAATACTATCTGCTATAATCTAACTTACGTCGAATTCCTGATGTAGATTATCGGTGATAAACTGATAATAACTTGTTTCGATGATTTATTTGACAGTCAGAAATGTACGAAACGAGCTGTTCGTCAAGCTTACCATAATCTCTGTAACGGTTAGGGTTTTGATGATTAACAAGTTTTTGTGCGATATTGACATATTGTTGTTCAATTTGGTTATGATTTTGTTTATTTTATCTAATAGATGTAAAATAAAATGCAGCTTGTGCTAGGGAGCATAACGTATGTGCTAAATGTTCGTGCCGTGTTGAACGAATCGTTGGAAGGTATGAGAATTTTCCGTTTTTCTATCGATAATTCGATATATAGGATAGAAAGTGTTCCGTTTAGTGTTGTGTGTGTGTAGATAGGGTAAATGATATGGTGAACTACCATAAGTTACCTTCGAAATCACTGCAAACACTAAAACTAGAATAGGTGGAACAAAAACAGGGAAGATACACAAGTTTGGTGAATTACTGAACTAACAACGTCAAATTAAAATCCTAAAACGTCTACAATTCTTTCACCCGCCTAGAAAGTTTTTTCAGGCGGTGGCACCATTAGACTATAAGAAACAAATATAGGGATATTTTTCACAAAATCATCATTGGTCTGCTGGTTAGTTCATTGCTTTTCATGTGTGAGGTCCTGATCAAGTATTTTATTGTAATTTTCTTTCAGAAACATAATAAATTGAAATTAAAAGCTAAAAATTAAGAAATAATATTAACGGGATTCAAACTCGGGTATGGGGTGGAAAAAAAGCCTTGCAAACCAACTCTATCAAGGGAAACTCGTGTCTTCATTGTAGTTTCAAAATATATATGGTGGCACATGAAAAATTGATACGGTGGCACTTTTCATGTCCCTATAATTTTTTACACTAGAACGGAGGAACGAAGAGGTGGCCCATGTCACTGTATACAATACACTGGGTCCGTCTCTGCTACAGACTCTTCCCCGTCCAGTCAAGTTTAGCCATACCGGACGCACTCTTAATGCACATCCTCTATTTGAAAAAATGAAATATAATGGGGACTCTAGTAGTAACTGTAATGTTTAGATGTATTTCATTATAATTAAAACCCTAAAACCTTCCACGGTCTTTCACCCGCCTACCTCACTCTTACTTGTCCACGTACCAAATGCACCCTTAATGCACGTCATCTATTTGAAAAAACACGAATAAAATGGTGACTCTAGTTGTAACTGTAATGTTTAGATTTATTTGTCCATATATGATATATATGCCGGTGCACCTTTATGTGTGTAGCTCTTTGGTAAAACCCTCATTATACAAACACCATTACATTATTTTCACTAGTTTTCTATCCTCAATTGTTGAATAAATCATATAGAACGGGCTCCCTATACACAGTCACACCCACATGAGAAATAGCATTCAAGACATCCATCCCGACAAATGGTGGTTAGGTCTCTCTCTGTGAACCATGTGGCAATATCTTTTCCTTAAGCACCCATGACCAATATGAGCTTGAAGCTTTCTTTGTAACTCTTGGAACTTCCATTCTGATCAATATGAGAGAGAACAAGTTTCAATCTTAATCGCCATAAGTTTAACTGTTTTTTTGAATATATAATATTTATATACGGCAAATGCAACAAATAAACTCACACACCCTTCTCACCTTTGGTGCGGTTTGAACCACTGACCTCCTAGGAGGCCAAAGGCCCTTTGGTGCCATAAGTTTAACTTGGTCATAACATAATTGACAAATGGAAGATATTGCTGTTAATCCATGGAAACCTCAAATACCACCTCCCCTTTATATATACAGATAGGGGTGTGCAGAAATTCAACCGATCCAATAGGAACCGACCGACCATAATTGGATCAGATCGGATTGAAAATCTCAACATCCAATTTGGATCGGTCGGTTCTTGGATGGCAGTCCAGAACCGACCAAACCGAACCGACCAACATCGAATTACCCATCCAATTAACCATCCGATTACCATCCAATTATGTTTTTTGCAATTTGCTTAAATCTAAATTTGTTTTGTGTTGGTTTTTGAATTCTTAGTCTCACTTATGTAGGTTTTAACACAAACTAAAAGTAATTAATTAGAACACTACATTAAATTAACACGTTGGACGGATCCGATCTGATCATCCATTGGATGTCGGATGGATCCAATCTTATCCAATGGATATCCAATAAGAATATCCAATAAGAATATCCAATGGATATCCAATAAGAACATCCAATGGATGGAACCGAACCGATCCAATCATCCATTGGGTTGGAAAAACCCAACATCCAATGGATGATTGGATCGGTTCGGTTCCCCTCACATCCATTGGATGTCAACCGATGAACACCCCTATATACATATATGAATATATCTTTCCCTGGGACCCCACCTCTGGGTGGGATGTACGAGGTTCGTTTGGTTTGGTATGGTTCTACACTTCTACTTTAAAGCTTCGGTGTCTATTTTCAAAATTAATATTGGCACTAGTCATAATGATGATGAACACATATGTTGCCTATTTGAAAGCGTACCATCAATGAAATTTGTAGAATAATTACCTGAGTGTGTCAATGATGAATATAATATAGATGTACTTGTATGCAGAGATGTTACTGAAGTAGAGGCTGAGCAGAAGATGCTTCAAGCGGTTTGTGTTTACTTTCACTTGTTTACATATGTATTGGTCATCTTTGATGTTGCTTTTGAAGTTGAAAAAATCCCGGTTTTTATTTCAGGCCATTAGTAATGCTCGAGAAAGAGAGAAGAGATCCTTGCTTCGTGCCGTAAGTTTCTTTCAGTCACCCTCTCCCAGTTTCCTTAACTGCAAGAAATCATATTTCTCACTAGAAAGTGCACAATGACAACTCAATTGAATCCTCGTGATTGTACGTTTTATTTTTTATCCCGGTGTTTTTATTAGACAAGTCTTGATTACTTTCGTCGTTCAAGACTATAATTCTAATAGACCTACCAACTGACTTCGACAAATTTTACACAAGCTGGGGGGTCTTTACGGAAACAACCACTCTACTCTTTGAGGTAGATGTCAGGCGTCGCCTGCCTACATTTCACCCCCTCCACTTCTAAGCAGGATTTAGCTGGTTGGTTAGGTTTGATTTAACTGATTTAAGCAAATTAGAACATGGAAGAGATGAAGTTGCAAATGAACACAAGATGGTTTATGTCTGAAAGTTATCAAATATCTAAAAGTGATTTCAATAATGATAAAAATAGAGGAATTTGGTACCTTGTGGACCATATAAGCAATACTAGTAAAAATATTTTTACTTGTGGACCGTAGTCAAGTATGTTGTCGTGACTTATTCAGAACAAAGGGCTTATCGGCGGTGGTGCTTTGGGCTTGCTAACAGCGTTTTCCAGACTGGTGCTTCTTAAATCCATGACCATCTGACAAGTCACTAGGCATTCTTGTATATGGAAATGACATTCTTTTGTTAAGCAGTGACGTTCTCAAACCTATCAAAAGGTCATTTGACCAAATGACCCCTCTACTTTTGAGTGGGGTTTATTGGGTTGGTTTGGTTTGGTTTGGTTTTAATTCTTCCAAGTTGTTAATGATTTAGTTTTCTTGATGATCATTCTCATGGCCATCCTACATACAGATGAACAAAGGGAAATCTCAAACAAAAGAACAAGACCCAACTGATAATCCAAACAAGGCTGGTGACTTGTTCAAAGCCGAATCACTCGAAGCATTTGCGGACACAACGAGAGACGACGAAGATGAAGATGGTAGTGACCGTGAGACCCAAGTAGTTAACTGAGAATGTTTTTAATATGATCAAATCAGGGTTAAGAATGACCATATTCTACAGAAACAACCGCTCTATTTCTTTAAGGTAGAGGTGAGGTCTACGTACATTCTACCCCCATACCCTCCCTCTAGGTGGGGTATACTGGGTGGAGTATACTTGATTTGATCCCATTATGTGGTAATTAGATAGAGCAACATCCTTTTATCATTATATTGACAGTGATACTGTGAGTTCCCTTTTTCTTTGAATGTATGCCTATCAATGATAAGGTCCATTTTTGTCTCTTCTGTTGCATTTTCTCTATTGATCCTAGTATTTTTGCAATTTCTACAATATTAAAATATATCAAAATGCAACAAAATTTGTCTCTATTTAGTGTAACTAGAAGTGTATTCGCGCAATACAGCGAGATACATCACGATTTTAATGTTTCATTTTATTTTCTGTTTTTTTGTTGATTTACAGTACAATTTTGGATGGTTATGAGAAAGTGATAATGTTTTTATATAAGTTTGTTTAATTTAGGCTTAATAATATAATGTTTTTTATATTAAAAAAAATTAAGTATTTTGTTAGAATTCAATGATTATCTTATACTAGAAGTGTACTCGCGCAATGCAGTGAGATACATCACGATTTTAATGTTTATTTTTATTTTTTGTTTTTTATTGATTTACAGTATGATTTTGGATGACTTTTATTGAGTGATAATGATTTTTTTATATATAAATTTGTTTAATTTAGGCTTAACAATATAATATTTTTTATATAAAAAAAATTAAGTAGTTTGTTAAAATTCATTAATTATCTTATATATTTTAAATTTTTTATATTTAAATTGAGATGTTTATCCTGTTTTGATTATGTTTATCAGAATTCAAATTTCATAATTTTAGGATTTGGGGATTAGAGATAAGAATTTTGGGGGATAAGGATGAAATTTATTAATTAGGGTTAAAAACATTTAAAAGTAGTACATATTGCTTCATTCATTGTTTTTTAAGAGATTTTAAGTAGATTAACATTAAATAATAGTACATAATGCTTAATACATCACGATTTTAATGTTTATTTTTATTTTTTGTTTTTTATTGAATTCAGTACGATTTTGGATGGTTTTTATTTAGCGATAATGGTTTTTTATATATAAATTTGTTTAATTTAG
Organism: Arctium minus; assembly: GCA_954870635.1. NCBI lineage: Eukaryota > Viridiplantae > Streptophyta > Magnoliopsida > Asterales > Asteraceae > Arctium > Arctium minus. Next base: position 7,656,398 of record OX941092.1, read on the forward strand.
GCTTAACAATATAATGTTTTTTATATAAAAAAAATTAAGTAGTTTGTTAAAGTTCATTAATTATCTTATATATTTTAAATTTTTTATATTTAAATTGAGATGTTTATCCTGTTTTGATTATGTTTATCAGAATTCAAATTTCATAATTTTAGGGTTTGGGGATTAAAGATAAAGATTTTGGGGGATAAGGATGAAATATATTAATTAGGGTTAAAAGCTTTACAGGTAGTACATTATGCTTTAGTAGTTATTTTTAAGAGATTTTAAGTAGATAGCTTTAAATGATAGTACATAAAGCTTAGTGAGTTGTAATTAAGAGTTTTTTATGTCATCTTTATAATATAGTATAGATATTTTAATGACATCTAGAAAAAAATAACCAATTACATATTTAATAATATAATTAAAACAAATTTATAGTAATATAATATATTAATTAATTAATAAATAGTGATACATGAAAAAGTCAGCATAAAAGGAAGGTCCTGCACATACCAAATTGGTGGGTGTTAAAAGTCTGCAGTAGTAATATGTATCATATGCTTTGAAACTTGTAAATTAAGAGATTTTTAAAATCTTGCATAAAATGATAGTACCTTGTGCCTAATAATTTGTATTTACGAGTTTTTTTATCCGTGCTTTATAATATAGTATAGATAATGAATTTTCCCCCCAATCAGCGTAACAAACGTTGTATTTTTCTTGTTTTGTACCTATTTTGATCGGTAAGGGGTAGATTTTGTAACTGCGGATGATTAATTTATGACTACATGGAAACTGTCACATCAAAATCAAGTAATGCCAGATAGGCTGAAAAGTCGTTTACCATGTAAGATTGATTTGTTGCATCAAGTAAGAAAGAGGCTTAATCATTTGAGAACGTCGTATATTGTGATAATTGTGGGAACTATTATCCTAAAGGTATTGTTTCACAATATATTGATTAACATATATTAGTTTCACAATGTGTTTGATATAGCAACATTGTGGTTTTCACGGAGTATTGGGTGTATGATTTAATGTAATCACTTTTGAGTCTTTGTTCAGATGATATCAGATATTTTTGTCATTTTTACTAGTTCTCAAATGTAGGTTGCCCCTACATTGATATCATGTCTATTCATGTACGTTTTGTTTTGTTGACATTAACTATGTGTTCATGGTTTATCTAGAGCGAATATGCGCTCTAGATTTGTAGATTAGTCCACAAACTACCTGCTTCTTCCGTCCCGTGTGTTTGTTCAGATGATGATGCTAGATACTTTTGTAATTTATACTAGTTTAAGATGCATGTATACGGTAATAGTGTCGAATTACACAAGACTCTCTTTGTTTACATGACGAGTAGAACTAGATCACATAAAAACAAATATACGATTCATAGATCACATTCTTTTAACCATTTTTGATTAATTATAATTGAATCGATTCAATATTATATCGTTTAATCTCGTTTTATAACAAAAGATAATAAGCATATAATTGTTATTTTAACATAAAGGAATAAATTCATAAAACAAGATTAGTTTAATTTTTGTTTTCTTAAGGGGCTGTTTGTTTACCTCTTAATGGTTTCATTAAGAGACAACATTTGAATCGTTAAAAGGTGAATCTTGTTTGACACTGCCTCTTAATGGTTCCAAAACCCTCTGAATGATTTTGTATCTTGCCCTCCCTTAACCATTCAGTGCCCAAATTTCATCTTGAACAATTACCAAACAACCATATTTCATTTTGCACTATATCATAAGAGTCTCTTAATCAATCTGACCGCTTAATCATTCTGCACCAAAGCATTCAGAAACTACCAAACAACCCCTAGATAACCGTCGAATTCTGAAATCATGAACTTAAACCGAACTTTCTTTTTTCAGTTAACCAATCCGATTTTCATACAAACAATCAATTCGATTAATTAGTTTCGGACTTTCGGTTTTGGTTTCTTTTTAATACCAATCATTATGTATAAGAAAGAGTAATGTTAACGGCCAATACCTATTCAGTTATTGATCATCACTTTCTGCTGTTCCATGACTTCCATCCGTCCGTCCTAAAATAAATGTCCATTGAAAAGGCGAACAATTTTACAAATATGTAATTATTACAATTTTTAATTAGGTAAATGACAATTCTACCCTTAATAAATGGAATAATTAATTTCACCAAGTCGTAATTAAGAACATAATTGAAAAGTGACAAACTTTTAAAAATTAACATGGGAAAAACTAAAACTAAAACTAAAACAAAAACACTAATCAAGCTTTTATTATTATTATTATTATTATTATTATTATTATTGTGAAACTATAATTAATATTATGTTAGATATTTTTTAATTTATATTTAGTTTTATTATTTATTTATTTTTTAGTTTTATTTCTTTGTATTAATATTTAAAATAAAAATAATAATATTTAAAAAAATACAAATATAAAAAATGACTAAAAGAAAATTATTTTATATTATTATTATCATTATTATAGAACAATACCTTTTTTATATTTCTTATTACAAGTATATTTTTTTATATAAATAAAAGATGATACAACATAAACTAATTTATATTCGAAAGTTTGGTAAAAAATTGATGAATTATTATCTGATTTTTTAAAAGTTCATAAAACAATGATGGATTATTTTTGAATATTCAAAAACTTAAAATAATAATTGATTGGTTAATCTTGAACTTTTAAAGTTGAAAAAGATGATAAGTTTTTTTTATTGATTTCTCAAGTTGCAAAAAAATCGATGATACGTTATATGAGAATATAGATAAAATGAAAATTTTTGGTTACTATTTTAGTTTTTGAAGTTTTTATTCAATTCATGGAATTTATAAAGCTGTCAAATAAATGATATATTATTTTTTTATAAATAACAAGACATTGTTTTTTAGTTTAATTATTTTAAAAAAAATTATATATAATATAAATAAAATAATAATTACTTGCACTAATTAATATTATTATCTATTAATAAAAAAAATAAAAATAAAAACCAAAAGAGTGAGAGAGAGAGAATGAAATGATGTCTTTCCTAATTCCTAGGTGATTTAATAATACTTTTTAGAATTTTTTAACTTTTTAATTGCACCCCTACCTATAGGGGTGCAAATAACAACCCCTTTACATTCTTACAGGTGCTTGATCAGGGGTAATAAAGGATGGGAAATGGACACACAAATCATTAATAATATAGGATCTATTTGAGACAACATAACGACTAACGACCAAAGGGCCTTTGGCCTAGTGGTATCGGAGTCTCTGGCCTCTTAGGAGGTCAGGGGTTCAACCTCACCAAAGGTGAGAAGGGTGTGTGAGTTTATTTGTTGCATTTACCGTATATAAATATTATATACTTAAAAAAAACGACTAACGAGTCATTATCGGTAATGAAGCATTCTTCAAGACCACGATAAACCTTCGACTGAAAACCACACTGATTATTAGCTTCAAGAATCGTCACCATTAAACATGCCGAAAACACCAGAAATCATGAAACAATGTCTTCTTATCATTTCTGTTCTATAAAAGGGATTACAGAATATAACATCGAATCGATTCTAGCAAGTCAAAAATGGTTAAAAGAATTATGTATGAATCATACATTTGTTTTTTGTTTATGCGATCTAGTTCTACTCGTCATGTAAACCAAGAGAGCCTTGTGCCATTCGACACTAATTTCTGTATACATGCATTCTTGAACTAGTAAAAATCACAAAAGTATCCGGTATCATCATCTGAACAAATACCACCCGGGATGGAAGAAGCAGGTAGTCGGTGGACTAATCTACAAATCTTGAGCACATATCCGCTCTAGATAAACCATGAACAAATAGTAAATGTCAACAAAACGAACAACACATGAAAAAAGACATATGATATCAATGCAGGGGCAGGTTCAATTGAGAACCATAAATATTTTGAGCACTGTAGGAACCAACTATTCATAATGAATATGAATGAAATATGCATGATATTCATGTATATGTATTTATATTCATCAAGAATAGTTGGGTCACACAGTTCTCAAAATAGTTCTCAAAATATTTATGGTTCCTAATTCCTAAATGAACTTTCTATTATCAATGTAATTACATTAAATCATCCTCCTATTCCCCATGAAAATTGGAATGATTGATTTGGTAGCATATATTTTAAGAAAATGTTGTAATTTAACAGGGGTAGTTTAGTAATTTAACAGGCTTACCTATCTCCCTGATTTTTGTTCCACGTATTTTGGTGGGACAGAAAAAATGCAATTCTGTCCCACTTAGTCCTGTCCAATCCCAAACTAATTGTCGCAACAAACATGGAACAATAAGTTTTTGTTTTGTCATGTATTGTACTGTCACGTGTACCAAACGCACCCTGTAAGAATGTACTTCTAAACATGGGTAGATACTATCTAAGTTTTGGTTATCATGATGCTTATGTTGATGATTACTTCAAAATGACACAAAAATGTACAAAAGGAAGAGTTCTTACTCAAATATTCGTATGCGAGTATCATGGATGTTCCCCATGCCGACATGCTAAAAAACCTCGGACCAATCCCTCTATAGAAGCCTTTCCAGCCATCATCTGCAATCAACGTTTTGATAACTTGGCGTGTAGAGGGTCGTTTTTCGTGTCCCATTACCTTGTACAAAAAATATCAATGAGCATCAATGCTTAAGCCCCGTTCAAAAAGAAACGTGAACCACAAACTTATATAATTATCAAATTATGATATGATGTTCGACTGGTGCATGGTTCTAGGAAGATATTTGAATATACGTCGAATATCTGAAATACCTTTAACAAAGTAAGAAAACCTTCGGGGACCAAAATCAATACCCTCAAGTTTCACCAAAGGGTCATTGACCCAGCAGTACCCGAGTTACCGGTAGATCTCAACCTCCCTTGAGCTCAGGAGTTGAAGCCTCACCAAATGTGAGGGTTCGGCTTGAAGCCTTGCCAAAAAGGGAAACTTCGCAATTAATTTTGAACTAGCCAAAAAGAGTATTGTTGCATTTACTTCGGAAGGAGGGAATCTACAATTAGATCTCCCGAGTCCTAGGTTAGACTAGAGGTGTGTAGTTATTTGCTACCTTGGTTATGTTTTCTTGTACCTGCTTATGTTTATATGTTTCTGTTTGTTGTTTGTCTGATTTGAACGTTGTTGCTTACTTCTAACTCGTTTTCAAATTTTTAGCACCGTCTTTCTTATTTTCAAGTTTGTATTATCTTTTTCCGTGAACTTTTAGCAAGTTTTATCCTTTCTTTTCGCACATTTTGCACAAGCCAGGGGTTCTAAACAGAAACAACCGCTCTACTATTTGGGTAGAGCTCAGGTCTGCGTACATCTCACCTCCCCCAGACCCCACCTCCGCGTGGGACATACCGGGTTTGGATGGGTTTTACTTCGGAAAGGAGAAGACAAGAATCTAGATTATGTTCTCACGTGAAAGAAGGTTAGTAAATAGCGCAGTTTAGATCAATTCAATGGTTGTACCTGTAGTCGGGTCTTTATAGTGTCTAGTGGTGTCGTGATGCAGGACGCTGCGGCACCCGCAAAAATTCCTCCAGCACCTTGAACCATAACTATCGTCCCTTGGCCGGGAAGAGATCCGTTGCCATCAGTTCCATGACCTAATAGACTACATAAAACAAATTAAACTCCGATTTTTCATATAAACAAAAGAAAGCAAACAAAACTCCTCACCTACCAAAGGGTCATTGACCCAACGGTATATGGGTTACCCGTAAATACTAGCCTCCCTGGAAGGGTGAGGAGTCTGTGTGAGTATTTGCCGTATATATATATATATATATATATATATATATATATATATATATATACACTTCAGAAAGAAAAGACTCTCTCACCTCCATATAACGCGTTGACTGGAACCATAGCTTGCCCACCAGACGGCACTAGACGGGGAATACGTCATGACGGATAGACCGAATCCTCTATAGAGACCTCGGATGCCATCTTGCTTAAGAACTTTACGAGCAACATCCAGGCCACCATTATAGCTTGCATGGCCTGAATATCCTTGAACCATCAGTCTTTGACTAATCTGTCAATTTTCAATATTTAGGAGATTAGCCTACGTCCTATACAGATAACTGTTAACGAATCTTGTATTTTCAATATTTTCTTTTTCGGTTTCTTGCTACTCCATCCGTCCCAAAATAAATGTCCACATTTTATATTTTCCAATAGTAAGTGCCTCTGGAGAAATTCATTTCTCCCTCTGTTATCAGGGATAAATTGTCATATAGTCAATTAAAAGGTGTAATAATTACACATTTCTAAGACTGTGTGCCTTTCCCATTGTGGACATTTATTTTGGTGACCCGCGGGGGGTTGAGGGAGGGGGGGAGGTGGTACTAGTCTTGGTTCTTCTTTCCTTCTTGCTCGCACTTTTGCAAAGCCGGTGGTTCACACAGAAACTGTCGGTCAACCCTTTTGGGGTAGAGGTCAAGTTTGCGTACATCCAACCCCCCCCCCCCAGGCGGGCAGACCTGCTTTCGAGTGGGATACACTGGACTGGTTTGGTTTGGTCTTTGGATCTTGTTAAGCAAGCCGTGTATGTGTTTGTGGACAAAGCATTCAGTTGTAAACAATTTGATTTCCTTGTGGATGTTGTGAGGTTAAAGCGAGAGGGAAACATGACAATGAGTGAGCCGTGTAGCAGGTTTTCAAGTTTTAACAATCTTGAATAGAACAAAAAACCACCTATAGTTTTATTGGATTATTTAGGAGAATAACCTTCCCACCGACTTTTTTAAATGCACGACCTTCTGAAAGATGCATCAAAATCTGTGAGAACGTCGTGCATTTGGAAAAAAAATCCGTCGGAAGTTTATTCTCCTTAATAAACGAAGTTTTATTGGACCGTAAAACCAGTAGATTTCCAGCACAACCAATCTACGCACACAAAAATCTAACATTCATCTTGCAAGGCCGACCACAGAAAGCTCGAAAAACAGATGATGAAAGCATACCACGTCAATAGGAACAAAGACACCCTGAGAAAAAAGGGACGCCGTCATTCCCGCAATTCCATTAGCTATCGCAGCCTTTGTAGGATCTGAAAGCTTGAACGGTTCAACCATTTTGAAAGCAGCCACCTTTGTGGTCTCTAATGCAGTGAGAAATATAATCCTTGCCGGAATTGCCCCTGTGATGACCGTGCCAAAACCTCTGTATAAACCCGGGACGCCTTCCGTTCTCAGCAATCCACGGACAACAGCATACGCACTCTTATCGACCGAGTCCTTTGTAGCGACCTGCATCCTGGTCTTTACGACGGATATAGGGTACAGTCCAACTGTAAGTCCCGTGAATATCCCTGCTCCTACGACATAAAACTTAGTTTTATCAAGCCTGCATAAGAATGAAAGAACTAGATTAGCTTTTGGTAACCGTGGGTGTCTGGGTTAGCTTGCGTACACCTCAACTAATTACTAATCCCATGGGCCCTGAAGTTAATAGTCGGGCAAACCCTCCACTATCCCCAGGACTTGAACTGGTGACCACTGGGGAGCAAACCCAAGGTGTTACCACTTGAGCTAACTGTAAGATCCAACATTGATTGGTGAGGGGTGAAAATTGTCTTATAAGAAATTGGATACTTCATCTATCAAAAATGTTTTAAAACAGTGAGATCAGGTGTGTGGACAATATCTGGTACGGTTAGCCTGGGATGTTACACATGGTATAAGAGTCGATCCTTGTACAATCGGGATGGTGGGGGCAAGCATCATCGGGAATGATGAGTCCTCGAGGGTGGGTGTTTGTAGCATCTTAGGCGAATCCCACATTGCCGATTACAAGGAGGAAGATTCTAGGCAGGTCTCACTTGAGTTTTGGTGGGGGAGTTTTTAACAACTAGTCCCACGTGGATAAAAAATGAGATTTGTCATCTCCTTATAAGCCTCAAGTTATTGTGCTAGCCTGTGGCTTTGGGTTTTGGGGTGTTACAAATGGTATCAGAGCTGGGAATCGGACTAGTGTGCCAACGTCCACTCCAAGGGGGGCGGATTGTAAGATCCCACATTGGATGGGGAGCGAAACTAAGGTTGCCTTATAAGGGACTGGATATCTCCTCTACCAGATGCGAATTAAAACCGTAAGCCCAGTGTATGGACAAAACAGACAATATCTGGTATGGTTAGCCTCGGATGCCTCCTCTACCATACGCGTATTAAAACCGTGAGTCCAGGAGTATGAGCAAAACAGACAATATTTGGTATGATTAGCTTGGGATGTTACACAGTAAGTTCTGTTCTATCCTCTCTAATCCTACATCCAATGTCATGTCAAACATGGAACAGTGCCAAACGTGGACAGTGAGTTCTGTTCTATTTAGTCCGGTTCATCCCCATGTACCAAATTTCTGGTACTTCTACAATTAATGTAGTTATAACTTTTTTCATAAATTTTTTGGGCATTTGGGAAAGTTTTGCAGAACGAATCTATATAAATGCTAAATTACCTAACTATCACTTCCTTTCTATAATCACTTTGTTGCATCCAAACACCAACTTAAATCAAATGTGAAGTTAGAAAATCAATCTGCTTCAACACAAAATTCGAAACAGCATCTTCTTAACATAGGGAAATCAAAATTCCTATGAAATATCACAAAATTCCCCTAAATTGAAATATGATACCAAAAAAAAAAAAAAAAAAGCTATAAAAAACCACCAAACACCGTGATGATAAACATAACTCATAAATAATGATTATCAAGTTGAAAAAAATTAAGTCAAAAAGGGGAATGAAGGTTGCTTACTTGTCCCAATTAATTTCCGTTTGCGCGAAAGATCCCGTATCGGAACGAGCAGTCTCCATTAACTCAATCAAATCTTACTGAAACTACAATTGGAAGAATTCAAATCAAACACACGAAAACAAAACCCTAACAGAACCCCGAAACGATCATTTTTCTTCCGATTACAAACAAGAATCTTGGTGTTAGGGTTCTTGCAATTTGCAAAATCAAAATCAAACTCGCGTTGATTAGGGTTCTGTAATCTCAATAGAAACTGTAGGAAGGAGAAAAGGATCCAGATTACTTGGAAATGGGAAAATGAAAAGGGGGAAGAACTCGAAATCAAAATTGAAATTGAAATTGAAATTGAAATTGAAATCAAACTGTTTAAAGACGGTTAGGTTTAGCGGTCCAATTGGTTGTACTCCAATTTTATTGTATTCAATTCAAATAGAGGAAATGGGTGTTTTAGATCCATGGTCTCTGATTTGGTACGCTTATGAAATAAGCCCAATTATTGGTCCACTTTGTTCACCTTGTGCACCAAGTTACTAAAAGTCATAGGATTATGGTTTGTTAAAAATTATGACTTTTATTTTTGTGGTTTTGAAATTGTGGTTTTTGTTAATATGGCCTGCAATTCGTTTTATTACTCTTCTTAGGACTAACTTATAGGGGGGGTTTGGTTTGGAGAATGTTTTTAGATGGAAGTTAATTTGACTTTGAAGGAATAAATGAAATGTTATCAGGTTTGCCAATTGTTTTGTTGACAAATATTGGAATGAAATATGTCTGTTTAGTTCATATAATGTAGCCTTTGAATTGGAATGAAATATTGGTAAACGACCAAAATACTCTTTTTTGAAAATTTTGAAACTGAAATCTAACTATTGTGGTTTAGATCGGTGGTGGTTGGCGAGGGTTCGAATCGGTACTGGTTCATATCGGTGGTGGTAGGCGGTGGTTCGGATTGTGTCACACCCCGCTAAAGCGGAAACACGAGGCATAACAGCTCCGATGTCATAGCACAAGATTATAAACATACTAACATTTACTTAACATTCAAAATACAATACATTTTTAAGTACAAGGTATCGTCATTGTTTACAAATCCCAAACTTTAAAATATAACGATACGCATAAAGCAAAAAAATAATCTTGCTTCAAAATATGAAGTGCGCTGATAAAACATCATGGAATTACTTTCTTGATTCCTGAAAAGCATGAATAGAAACTAAGGTCAACTACAAAGAGTTGGTGAGTTCACAGGTTTTAAATATGCACAAATCATTTTTATATGCAAGTCGACATTTGTAAAACATACGTATTAACCAACTTCAATTCTTTGATTCATGAGCATCACAATTTAATTTCTTTATGATAAGTGTACGCAAAGATGGTATTACGTTGAGCCACTACTAAGCCATCCCTGACCAATTTCAACGCCCCCAATGAACTAACTCAGCGGTGGTTCATGCCACATGTTTAGTCATCTTATCTAGTATAGTGCACCCCTGCTCGTCAGCATTAAGGTGGGCTTGTCACACCAAATAGCGCTATCCACTAATACTATAGGCCCGATTTTCTTCGAGTTAATAGTAGTGTCACGGGGTCTTAACATTAAAAACTCAACACATCAAATGCATACTTATCATATAGCTTATAATTCCAAACGCTTTTAACAAAGCCTTTTAAATTGCCAAATCGCAATACTTTCAAACAATTCTCATGAATCTTTAAATACGCAATTTAGACATGCTTTTCACCCCAAAATCAATTAAAACGATAAAAGTGGGGCTGTGAATACTCACCTTGATGCAAGCAACGAGTGAAGCTTTACTTTAAACTTAATGAATTTTGTCACGCCTTAACTTTCCCTATATAAGAGTTGCCATAAGAAACACATTAATACCCTATTCCGATGTCCAACCAATATGTCCAATTGTCCCATGAAATGCCATCAAATAAGTTTCTTAGTCCATAATTATTTTGTCTAAACAAAGTTCCATAATATAATAAGACATTACTTAAACTTGATAAAACAACTTTTCTGGATTCAGCACATGCTGTCCAGAAAAGTTATCCGGTAATTTCAACACGGAAACTTAACTTCTCAAGAGAATTATTTACTCACAAATTTTGTGATGAAACTATAATATGTTTAGATTGAATCTGCACTTTTTCATAATTTTTGAATAACTTTTGGTACATCAAATAATTTTGGTAGAATAAAGTGTCACTGATTTTCGGATCAGTGACATACCTCACTTGTAACAGGATTTTGAGGTATCAATTCTTGGAATTAGCTAGTGATCCATATATGGATGCAAACCTAACTCAAAATCCTAACATTTGGAAAAAGGTTCACTTAATTTGGATGAGTAGTGAGGGAGTTATGGCCTCAACAAGATAGGTGTATGAATATGTCTTCACTGGACAGATTGCACCATTTTCTTATAAAATCCATTTAAGTGCCCAAATCATCTCCAAATTCTATGTTTTTGGACTTTTTAGAAAGCTAACACTCTAAACTGAAGTTTAGAAGCAAAAACCCCAAATTTGGACATGTGGTTTGTGAGTTGTGCAAGCTAGAAGTAGAGTCCATTTTCTGGACAGATTATGAAATGATGCAAATACTATTTTAAACCAAAAATTAATGATCATTAGACATGGTTTTTGATTATAAACCATGTCTTCACTCCTCAACACATGATAAACTAACACATGCATCATGGATTCATGGCAATCTAAATGCTCATCCAAATGCATGCATGAACACAATATAAAGAAAATAAGACATTAACATTGATACAATGTTCTTAATCATGTAGAACTTAGAAAATTCCTTCATAAGAACATCTTTATACTAACACTCATTAAAACAAGAGTCAAAAACTCATATTATATAAATATCCAAGGTAAACCATCTTATTAACAAATTTTCAACCACATGCAAGACAACATAAACACTAGATTAGTGGTTTAACACTAATTAGAACTCTTTAATCATATGAGATTGAACAATCTCATCCTAAGAGTTTATTTATACATAAAATTGATATAAATGCATAAATTTCAATCCAACATTATTAAAATTTTGTGGACCAAAAACCACATTTCATAAAATTATCATCTTTTTAACAAAATTTCCAAAATAACACACATGGAAACCCTAGTTTCATTGGAAGATCATTAAATGGTTCATTAGCAAATGTATAGATACTAATGCATCCCATTTCACTTCCAAAACTTGGATTGTACAATACTTACATAAAAAAAATATGAAATGTACCACTTTTGATTATAAACTTGAAAAAAATGGAAGTGTTAAGTGATTACCTTCACAATAGGAGATGAAGACTTGGATTCCAACTTCAAAATAGTGAAGGATTCTTGGTTGGATTTTTGATTCTTAGCAAATGAGAGGAAAAGAAGAAGAAAAAAATAAAAATGGTGATGGTGGTGGAGGGTTTCGGCCGAAAAGAGAGAGAGGAGAGAGAGAAGGAGGTGAAAAGTTAATTTTTGAGAATGAGGATGAACTCTTGATTTTAAATTTGGTTTTAATTTTTAAAATAATTAAAATTTGGTAGGATTAGGACATGTGTCCTAGTGACTCACCAATACATAAAAAAATTTAATTTAATACCATTATTTGAATTATTAGCTTTAAACTATACAATATCAGATATATTTGAGAACCGAAATACCCGATTCTCAATTTTTGCTAAATAAATGACGAATTTGAAAACTTTGCAATGCAAGAGAATTTAATATTCTGATTTTTTTATAATTTAAGGATTTTGGACTTTTATTTATTTATTTGGCATTTCTGGACAGTGACGGTCAGATACGGAACTGTTCCGGGTCTTTAACGCAACTTCTAAATTTTTCGGGGAAACTTTTTATCTTAAAGGCTTTTAATAAAATTTAAAAAGTGACAAAATTTATAAATTATTCTGGAGGGTGCTGACCTCATTATTCAAAATTTGACAGTTGTCACAGTCTCCCCTCCTTCAAAGAATTTCGTCCCGAAATTTATGACTGATATTTCTGGGCAGGCTTTTCATCAAACAACTTAGGATACTTGCGCTTCATAAAGTCTTCTCTTTCCCAAGTATATTCAGGTCCATGACGTGAATTCCAACGGACCTTTATGATTGGAATTTTGCTGCGCCTAAGACGTTTAATTTCACGATCCAGAGTTTCGATAGGTTCCTCTCTAAAACAAAGGCGCCCATCAACTTTTACTTCATCTGGGGACACAATCATAGATTTGTCTATCAGACATTTCTTTAGATTTGACACATGAAAAGTGTCATGAATAGCACTTAACTCTTGAGGTAAGCTCAGCTTATAGGCTACTGGTCCAATTCTTTCCAGTATCTCAAACGGACCAATATATCTTGGACTTAGTTTACCTCTTTTCCCAAATCTGATCAATCCTTTCCATGGTGATACTTTCAAAAGAACTTTGTCACCTTTCTGAAATTCTAACGGTTTTCTGCGGTTATCCGCATAACTCTTTTGACGATCTCTTGCAGCTTTGAGTCTTTCCTTGATGGTTGATACTTTATCAGTGGTTTCTTGTATAATTTCAGGCCCAATCAGTTGACTATCACCAATTTCTATCCAACTAAGTGGAGATCTACACTTACGTCCATAGAGAGCTTCGTATGGCGCACATTGAATGCTGGTGTGATAGCTGTTATTGTAAGAGAATTCAACTAACGGCAGATGCTTATCCCAGCTTCCTCCAAAATCTATAGCACACGCGCGTAACATATCTTCCAAAGTTTGAATGGTCCTTTTTGTTTGCCCGTCTGTCTGTGGATGATATGCAGTACTCAGATCCAACCTGGTACCCAGTGCCTTCTGAAATGCTTGCCAAAATCGGGAAGTGAAACGACTATCTCTATCAGAAATGATAGATAGGGGTACTCCATGCCGAGAGACAATTTCGTCTATGTACAACTGCGCCAATCTTTCTATTTTGAAGTCCTCTCTTATAGGGAGAAAATGCGCAGATTTCGTAAGTCGATCCACAATGACCCAAATCGCGTCGTTCCCTTTTCCAGTCCTGGGTAGTTTGGTGATAAAATCCATAGATACCTGATCCCATTTCCATTGTGGTATCTCAGGTTGTTGAAGAAGTCCAGAAGGCTTTTGATGCTCTGCTTTGACTTTGGCGCAAGTCAAACATTTACTCACAAATTCAGCAATGTCCTTCTTCATTCCCGGCCACCAATAATATTCCTTCAATCCTTTGTACATTTTATCGGCTCCTGGGTGAACCGAATACCTTGATCCGTGAGCTTCTTCCAGAATAATTGATCGCAGATTAACAACCTTTGGTATCCAAACTTTATTCTTGAAATATCGTACTCCATCTGATCGTGATTCAAACTCTTTTTCCAAGCCATGCAAGGCTTCACAACAAAGATTTTCTGTTTTCAATGCTTTCTCTTGGGCTTCACGAACTTGTGTCTTAAGGCTTGATTGGACCAACATTCCCAAAGCTCGTGTCCTTAATGGTTTTACTCTTTCTTTCCTGCTTAATGCATCAGCTACCACATTAGCTTTACCAGGATGATACTTTATTTCGCATTCATAATCATTAAGCAGCTCAACCCATCTCCGTTGTCTCATGTTCAACATTTTCTGATCAAAAATATGCTGAAGACTTTTGTGATCAGTATAGATGGTACATTTAGTGCCATAAAGGTAATGTCTCCAAATTTTTAATGCAAACACTACTGCTCCCAATTCCAAGTCATGAGTGGTGTAGTTCTTTTCATGAACTTTGAGTTGTCTTGACGCATAAGCTATAACCTTATTCTTCTGCATTAATACACATCCTAAGCCTTGATGTGATGCGTCACAATATACCACAAAGTCATCCGTACCTTCCGGTAATGCAAGAATTGGTGCGTCACATAACTTGCGCTTAAGTATTTGAAATGCTTCCTCCTGTTTTTCTTCCCAGACGAATTTCTTGTCCTTCTGAGTCAGTGCTGTCAGCGGTTGAGCGATTTTTGAAAAATTCGCTATGAACCTTCGGTAGTAGCCTGCCAGACCAAGAAATTGACGAATTTCTGTTGGTGTCCTTGGGGTTTTCCATTTCTTAATGGCTTCAACTTTTTCCGGGTCAACATGAATTCCTTTTTCATTAACTACATGTCCTAGAAAGTGTACCTCTCGAAGCCAAAATTCACATTTGGAAAACTTAGCATACAACTTCTGATCTTTGAGAAGTTCTAAGATCAACTTCAAATGTTTCTTATGATCTTCCTTGCTTCGTGAATAAATCAAAATATCGTCTATGAATACAATCACGAACTTGTCTAAATACGGCCGACAGACTCTATTCATTAAATCCATGAAAACTGCTGGTGCGTTCGTCAATCCAAAGGGCATAACTAGAAACTCATAATGTCCATAACGAGTTCTAAATGCCGTCTTATCAATATCCTCTTCGCGAACTCTCATTTGATGATATCCAGATCGCAAGTCAATCTTTGAGAAGTACGTTGCGCCTTGCAGTTGATCAAACAGATCATCAATTCGAGGGAGTGGGTATCGATTCTTGAGGGTTAACTTATTGAGTTCTCTGTAATCGATACACATTCGGAATGTTCCATCTTTCTTCTTAACAAAAAGAACTGGAGCTCCCCAAGGCGAAGAACTGGGTCTGATAAATCCTTTGTTAAGCAGCTCTTGGAGTTGTTCAGACAGTTCTTGCATTTCGGATGGCGCCAAACGGTAAGGTGACTTGGCCACTGGTGCAGCTCTTGGAATTAAATCGATACGGAATTCGACTTGTCTCGGTGGAGGTAACCCAGGTAGATCTTCCAGAAATACTCCGGGAAAGTCTCGAACCACAGGAATATCTTGTAAGCACTTCTCCTTGATCTCTTTGTTGACTACATGAGCTAAATACGCAACATATTCCTTCCTTAAATACTTCTGCATCTTCATGCAGGATACTATTCTTAACTTCCTTTTGGATTTTTCTCCGTGTACTATAAGTACTTCTCCTTGAGGTAACGGAATTCGAAGAGTCTTTTCGGAGCAACATATTTCCGCTTGGTTATTAGACAACCAATCCATGCCCACAACTATGTCAAAACTTCCTAACTTGATTGGAATTAGATCTATCTTAAATTCCTTTTCAGCTAGACTTAGGGTACAATTCGAAAATACATCTTCAACCCTAATCTCTTGTCCGTTAGCGAACTCAATAACATAAGTTTCTTTTAGTTTTTGGGGCATTTGGTTATATTTAGATCTAAAACTTAATGACACAAAGCTTCTATCTGCTCCGGAATCAAACAATACAGATGCACGATGATTATTTAAGAGAAACGTACCTGTGATCACATCCTGATCCTGTCTCGCTTCTTCCGCTCCAATTTCAAATACTCGGCCTCGTGCTTGACCTTTTTGATTCCTCTGATTGACCGGTCGAGTCTGGTTTACGTTCATCCTTCTGATAAATTTGGGACAGGCATTTCTGAAGTGGTCCTGACTCCCACACTCAAAACAGGCTCGCCTTCCTCCATTCTTACAATCTTTCGCATAATGACCTCCTTTGTTACATTTGAGACAAATAACACAATTTCCGAAATGATGATTGTTGCACTTGCCGCATCTCGGATATACTTCCTTTCCTTTATCAGCTGTTTGAGTCTGAATTCCATAATTACCCACCGTTCTCTGTTCCTTTCCTCTTCTTCTGTCAAACGGTCTCCTTGAATTTTCCTCAACCTTCCTTTTTCCTTTGACTTTATCGTGAATGAAAAGCCCCGATCGATTGGCATTATTGGTGAGCTTGGTTGCCAGATTTACCGCCTCCTGAATGGTTTTTGGGTTACCCGAGGTCACATCCCCTCGGATTTCTAGAGCTAAACCCCAGACATACCTGTCTACCCGATTCTCTTCTGGTGTAACCAGATGTGGCACCATCTTAGCCAGCTCATGAAATCGTGCCGTATATGTATCAATGTCGTTTACTTTCATTTCATGCTCCCATAACTCTGCGTGTAATTTCTGCATTTCGCTTCTTGAGCAATATTCTTCCTTAAGCATTTCCTTAAAGGTTACACGGTTATCGAGTTCAACCACCCACGATCTATACCTCGAGCCCTTCACTAAAGGTTACACGGTTATCGAGTTCAACCACCCACGATCTATACCTCGAGCTCCCATTAGCCATAAATAATTTTAAGTCTCAAAACAGGGATAAAGTCCCCAACTGACTGACTCATATGCATATGGATCTAATGCATTACAGTCTAAAACGTTATATGACTCAAGCGAATGAACTAACGCATTCAAAACATGTAACTCTCAAATAAGATGCAACTAAGTACACCATACGTCCAGGGCTCCTTAACGAGCTACCAAAATTGAACAAATGTTCCAAAGACTCATCTGAGTGTAAACCAAAGCCCAAAAGGCATAATGAATGTTTGGCTAAAATACGTGAGCCAATAAGGTTACATAAACCAAAATACATCTTTTTCCAAAAAATTTAGTTTCTCAAATCACAATTGGTCTTTGGCCCAAAACTAAAAAGGTTTACCATTTCTAAAATGTTCTCAAGGTCGGGAATGACCAAAATCAAAGGACTCACACATTCGTACCTTCAAAACGTCCCATTACATAAATTATGCATATTTCCAACAATCACTAAGGTGTCGTTTGTTTTTTAAGAGGTCTAAAGTCTGAAGTCTTAATTTAGTTATGATTAATAAGAGGTGGTGTGTAAAAATGTCTGAACGATTTAGACTTAAGAGAGATTAAAAGATTTTTTTAAAAAAACAAACAACCCCTAAAAGTGTATTTTGACCTAAATAATCTTCATTTATGAATAAATCATTAAAACACCTTCATTCATGACTCATTTATCAAAATGCCAAAAAAATCCCAAATGTGGATGTTTTACAAAGTTTATAAAGCTAAACACTTCAAATAATCAAAAGTTACCAAATAACTCAACAGTTAATAATTTCATGTAAAACACATAAACACTTTAAAATGAACATTTTGGCATGTACAACGTTTTTACAGATCAACTTGAACTCACCTTGCTAGATTTAGGCTAAATCTAGATTTTTACCCCACTTAGAGCTTCCTTGAAGAAACTTGAATCTTCAGAGCCCAAAACTTCCAAAACCTAGATCCATAAATTTCAACCATAAATATTTACATCCAACCATTTAGAAACATTCCCCAAACATTAAACATGAAGATCTCAACTGATACCCAAAACCCTAATTTTCCATAGTTGAAGAGAAGAGAATATTACATTTACCATAGTTTGAATCCACAAAACTCTTCTAGGTCACCAAAATGATCCTCAAACTCCCAATCTTCAAATTGGTGAGAATGGTTGGGCAAAAACGTAAGGAAACTTGGTGATGATGGAGAAGATGAAGATACCTTAGTTCTAGCTTCCCAAACCTTGCTAGATGATGAAGGAACACTTGGCTTTTAGAAGAGAAACCCCAAAAAACAAGCTAGGGTTCATATGAGAGGGTGAGGGGTCGTTTTGGGAGAGAAAATGGGAAGAGATTTGAGGGTTTTGGTAAAAATGGGGAGGGAGGCCGGTTTTAGCCTTATAAATACGAACAGTGGCTCCGCGCGAGCGCTGGCGCAGATTGACTCAGGCGGAGGGTCGCGCGGGGAACTGTTGACATTTTTCGCCTTCTCTTCGGCCAGAGATTTCGGGGTGTTACAAAAACGCATTTTTTTTTCATTTACAAATTATACCATTATAATCATCTCGTCGATATTTTCAAAAGAAATTAATTATTGAATATTTTATAATTTAATTACAATGTAAAATAATATAAATACGTATCGAGAAATTAAAGAATGATATATCGAGATTTTTTTAAACTTGTACATTTTACACCTCTATCTATATTTATTTATCTATATTTTCTTTAAAGAAATTATATTATGGTTATTCTTGGCACTATGTGATGGACAATAAAACTAGACATGAAACAAGATTATTCTTTCGAGTCTTTAGCTTTAGATTCAGAATGTTTTGTGTTGTATCGCGCACGGTTACGTATCTAGTTTAATTTTGGGAAAACAAAGGGTGTTTTGATATTTTGAGTGATTAAGTTCGAATATTTTTTTTAACAAATAAATTGTAAAATTTATTAACATGAAATTCCATGAACTCATTGAATCGAATAAATAAATCTTTGGACTTACTAAAACCTTGAAAAATGTAACATACTTTCATATTCTAAATCGATTAAGTACATAAACATTTTTGTGAATGAATAAATTCTTACACATATAAAACGAGAAGAATATGATCAATTTTCTTTTGATGTATCAACAAATGTGTACCAATGTACAATGAAACAATAAAAAGAGAGAATATACCATTTTTATTAACCATTATTTATTTTTCCGATTCAAATGACAATCATATATTTTTGTTATGATCCCGTAATTTTTATATATCACTTTTTTTTAGGGTTGGGTTCACGTGAGACCAACATGTTTTTATGAGACCCGTGAGACCACGATTTTACACTTGAAACTTCACAACAAAACACTGTGAAGGTAAAAAATCCGAATCTTCACAGTGTTTTGATGTGAAAGTTTTTACCTTCACAATGTTTTGCTGTGAAATTTCAAATGTAAAAACATAATATCACGGATCTCATGAAAACAGACTGATCTCACATGATCCCAAATCTATCTTTTTAATATGTTTATTACTTTTTGGCGTGAAAAATGCTTAAAAACAAAAAACATGTCCCAAACAATCTTTTTGTCATAGTTATGCTTAACGTATACTTTCATGCTACAAATATTCAAGTCTAGCAAAAAGTCATCCGTTTGAAACGAATTTTTTTTAATACTTTTAGACAATTTATATTGTTAAATATTATATTCTCTATCAATATGTAACTGTCGTGCAACTGGAATAAATAAATACAATTAAAGATAAATAGAAAATAATTAATGGTAGAGGAAAAAATGCGTTTCCAAGTATATTTTACGTTTTATAATTTATTTTATTAAATTTTGAAATATGTAAAAAAAAAAATTGATCAATTTGATTCATTACATGTACATTTTTAATAAATAATTTTACTAGTTAATGTTTATATTGTTAACATAATCATTTATTTTGACAATTCACCAGATTAAAAGTAAAATAAAGATTGAGAAAGTTTATTTAGTTAAAGAATTGAAATTAATGAACACATAAAATTGGATATATATTTGATATAATTTGGTTGATTTATGCAATCGAAAAACATTTTATAAATAATAATGAAGAATTTGTTTATGAAAACTTAAAAAATCATCAAAGTCTCTCGAAATAAAAAAAAAACTTTTTTTTTGTTGCAAAAGATGGAATTTAGGCTTTGTGGGCCTTTCATTCACTTCGAAGGTGCATTTGTTTGACAAAATTATTGGTCCAACGATGTTTTTAATCGATGCTGAATCGATAAATACACAAAAATATAAAAAGTTATAAAATAAAAAGTAGATACTAAAAGAACAAAATGCTTGACTCATAATCTTCATCTTTCTGTTGATATAGATGTTTAAAAAAATATGGAATTAACTATAAAAATTTATAAATTCACGACTTGGTGATAAAATTGATCATTAACTGCTTTCAGAATACTCCCTCCGTCCCAAAAGAAGTGTCTACATTACTGTAACAACCCAACCAAAGCAACTAAATAACAATCTAATCTTCATAATAATAATGTCAAAACGGCCCCAAGCGTACAATATAATTTCAAGGTTTGCATAGACAACCTATTCATAACTGAGATACATGTAGTAGAAGAAACTAAGTTGACGGTCTTCTATCTGATCCCGCTACAATTTCTCCTTCCCTTTATCTGCCCTTTCTAAAACTCGTTTGTCTGAAAAGATTTTTAGTTTTGAAAGGGTGAGGGTTAGACCATAGGTCTAGTGAGTCCCCTCTAACAGATAAGCAACAAAAATAACTTTCCAGCAATTTAAATCAACAACTTTATAAGCACGTAAAGATAACACGCTACTGACCACACGACCGTTAAAGACGATGTGTCTAACTCGCAGTGCCTTAATTTTGGGACACACCCCCAATGGCATAAACGGGCCACACTCCCCGGTACGAGTAGGCGGGCCACACTCCCCGACTTAGGTCACAATTTTCACATATAATGTATGCATACATTTAAACATCAACGATATAAAACACACTTAAATAATCTCATAATAAACATGTCATCATAAATAAGTCAAAGTTTAGAAATTAAACTTTACAAGCTTTCGTAACAAAAAATGTTTAGTTCAGAAAACTCACCTGTCGTCCTTAGCTCAAACTTCGCATATACTCCTATAATTCGGTCCGGAACCTATAAAGGAAAAATTGACCGGTGAACACCCGATTCTTTCTATTTTAACAAAGTAGACCTTGACACCCTAATTCCCACTTCGCAAATTCCTAAATTACTTATCCCACTAGAATCCAAAGACTCGATACAAGATACCCAAAAACGAGAATGGGCCGATGACTCAAACTAATTCAAGCCCAATACTTAAACGATTTACTCTAGGCTAATTGTGGGCTTCGGCCCAACAAAACAGGGCCCGGGGACCGGGGCTACATTGGCCGCCCGGTGTGGAAAAATTGCGACCGGGGTCACCACTCCCCCCCCAAGCGCCGACCGGGGACTCCCCCCCTGCGCCGACCGATGTTGAATGGACCGGGGTCTCCCCCCTCGACCGGTGCCGACGAGTGACCGGGGTCTCCCCCTTCGACCGGAGTTAACCAAAACCACATCGACCGAACCGGTGTCAACTTTGATAAGCTGTGACCGGTGTCAAGACCTTCGACCGGATTATCGAACATATAAAACCCCAAAAACTCAAATACCAAGGCACGGATCGCAGTAACCCAGAAATCAATGGCAACCCACCCAAATAATTCATACACAGATGCAGAAATTTATTTCCTCATACCTTTTTATTAATTTCTTATTTTCCAACCATAAACTCTTAAAACTTAAACCCATAATTCATCCTTAGAAACGAAATTCATGGATTCAATCCACCAACAGATTGGAAAACAAATTGCTAACTCATACTAATAGTAAGGAGAGGTTTAAAGTGTACCTTGGAGATTGAATGAACACCAACCCAAATCGGTTTCTTACTCCCTTTGATCGATGGCTCCAGCTCTCTCTCTTTCTCTGCTCCTTTCCCAAAATTTATCAGCCGCCAACAATAACACCAATCCCTAGGGTTTAATCACTCATTTCCCCATTTTCCATTTTAGACCCCCACTATTAAGGCTCTTCCATTTTCTCACCCAAACTTTAAATTCTTTTACTTCTAACCCGGTTATTACAATTACTATTTTTGTTTATCCGAAAATAAATGTCCACTTTCAAAAGTAAATTTACATTTCCTATTCTACCATTAATTATGTGATGGAAAAATTTTCTCTCTCTATATTTAAGGTAAAATTGTACTTTAATTAATTAAATAGTGTAATAATTAGACACTCCTAAAACTGTGTGCCTTTTTCATTGTGGACATTTATTTTGGGACGGAGGAAGTACCATGCTAGTCTTAAGAAGATAAACCCTAAGTATATAAACACTTATGGATGTTTGGCTTGGGATGTAGTAGAAAAATAAGGAATAAAAAAAATCAGAATCATAAACAGCGCTGGGTTTAAGTAGTAAATGAGAACAACTGATAATGTTTTGTTTAATATTATAAAACCAGTCATTGACTGATACGAGTTAATGAATTATTTCTCACTAAATTGGGGGAATAAAAACTCATTCCCCAAAACCTTAACACCTCCCAACTCAGCCTACGATGTATCGACCATCATCCCTCCTTCGTCCACTGCCAATTGCCCATTGTCGTCGTGATTCATCGCCAAAAATTGTCACCACCATCTACCATTGCGATGATGGATTGTTGTCATGAATCCCATTCGTCTTCACAAACACGTACTCGCTAGAACCGAAATGAAGACATTGATTTAGCCAAACTATTGCTATAAAAAACCCCTACCTTTTAGGAAATTCGCCAAGTTGCAAAATCTTTTGAATTTTTATCGAGCTTTTTGTTGTTGCTCACAAAACCCTTGGTCATACAGATAAATTATTCATGGGTTTATGTAGTTGGTTTGACACTTCATGTTATACAGTTGGTAATGCACTTCATATAACAGTTGAATTATTATATAATACGTAATAAAAAATTATTCCCAGTTTCTGACTTCTACCTTCACATTTGGATTGTGTCTGCACCATTCTCCATATCATTCGCGCATCAACAATGCAATAGAAATACTCATTCCCATTTCGTATCATTTTATTTTGATTAAATTATGTTTTTCATTCCCGTTGTTTGTTGAAAATTGTTATTCTTGTTCCTGTGCTTTAGAAATATGATTTTCGTCTATGTGGTTTACAATTCATTTTTTTTTTCCGTCCTTGTTGTTTACAACTCACTGTTGTAATGGTAAGCCACTAACATAAGAAAACAACAATAAATTACAAACTATAAGAAATAAACTGCAACTTCGAAAGTAAACAGACGAAAGTCACAATTTTTAACAAACTAGAGGGACGAAGATCATAGCTTACTGATTTATTTTTATTCCTATCTTCTTTGAAGAGAGAGAGTACTCATTTTCTTAAAAAAAATAACCTCAAAAAATATTAATTGTAAATCTTATGAAGAATTATAATTATTCTTTTTTATATATTTTAAAAACATTTTCAACAGATTTTTAAAAGAATAGATTTTGAGATTTTAATCAAGTTTTATTTTGTTAGATGTTTCAAAATGAAGAAAGTAAAAGAAACAGTTTTAAAATTTTCGAATTTAAAGAACTCCCAAAAATAATTATCATTAGAGATAAATATATTTTTTTATTATATCTTCACCGATAGAAAATACTGAAATTAAATGTTTATGATAAAGATAATATTTTTCTAAATATATGAAATATTTTAATAGAATGATATTTGGACTCTTATTATAATAATATAATTAGGCATTGTTTGACAAAAAAAAAATAACTTATAAGCTAGTTTTTTTTTGGTATATATTTGGATGACCATAAGCTAACTTATTGAAAAACTACTCATAGTAGCGTTTTAAAAAGCTAACTTAACTATCAACTACCAACTAGCTTATAAGCTAGTTTGCCGAACATAGCCTTAATGTTATAATTTTAAAAATACATAATAAAAAAATATATATATTTTTAAAATATTTTGAATTTAAATACTTAATTTCATTAAAAAAACCCAAAAAGAATGTTCGAGAGAAAGTCAATTAACTAGAAAGAAAGACATCCAGTACAGCAATTATCCAGGCAATCGTATAAATATTTTATTATTTTTTTTATATTCCCACTTTTTTTCTTTTTAAAAAAAAGTCCTGAACAAGGTTTTGCACTCGTCACTCACCAAAATCCACCGCCCCCCACCACAAAATCCCTCTTCCCCTCATCAATAATCAAACCAATCAACCAAATCTCGCATCAATTAATGGATCATTGCTTCAGATCCCTCACACAATTCACAATTTCCACCATTCTTCTCGTGATCTTTCTCTCTTCATGCAATTTCACTCCCACAGGTTTGAACTCGTAATTCACATTTTTTTAGCTTTCATCATTGAATTCGCTTGAGTTTTTGAAGCTTTTAATTTCCAGTTTAATCGATTTGGATTTCGTGGGTTTGCTTGATTTCCGATTTTAGAGCTTAATTGAGTGATTTTAGCTATTGGTGAATGGGATTAGTGGTTTTTTGATCAAATTGGTTTGTGGGTTGTGGAAATTGAAAAGGGTTTGATGTTTGTTTATTAATTCTCAGGATATGTAATTGTGTGGCTTAATTGACTAATGGGTTTGAGAGATATGGGTGATTTGTGAATTTAGTGAAATTAGTTGGTACATTTGGGTGGGTGTTTTTTAAATTGTGTAAAAATGGTTTGAGTTCGCATTGGTTTTTAGTGAACATGTTCATCTGGAAGAAGAATTGAGAGGTTTTTTTGTTTATTTATGTAAACTTGTTTAATTTGTAGATTAAGATCAGTAAATGTCAAATGAATTATATATATATAGGCGAAGGATTGTGTGAGTAGTTGAGTTAACGTGAGAAGCGTGAGAAGTGGATCTGAACCCTTGAACTTGATCGCTTATAATCTCAAACTCACCCATGAATCATGCTTCATAAAGGAATTGATATGGTGCATCCTGGTGCATCTTATCTCAGTGCATCTAATTCTAATGTGCATCCAACGGTTGATAACCACTTCTCACGTTAACTCAAATTCTCACGGGATTGGGTTCCGGTGAGAAGTTGAGGTAATCTGAGAAGCGTGAGAAGTGGTTATCAACCGTTAGATGCATATTAGGATGAGATGCACTGAAATAAGATGCACCGAGATGCACCAGATCAATCCTCATATCAAACACGATTCATGAGTGGGCTTGAGATTTAAAAGTGATCAATGCTTCAGATCCACTGAATGAACAAGATCTTGAGGAATTGTCCATACGTAAAATCATAATTATTGATACGGCCCTTTTCCTCACTCTTCTCACGTTAACTCTACCTCTCACATGATCCTTCGCCCATACAAATATGTATGTGTGTGTGTATATATATATGTTGGATTTGATTCTGAACCCTAATTTGTATATCTAATCTTTTAGAAATCATTGAACAAAGAAGAAATTACTAACCTTTACCAAGTGGGGTCTTGTCATTCAAGAATCAAGATTGACTCAATCATAAAGGTTTTCAAAGAACAAATTCTTATTATAGTAAAAGTAACTCATTGCATATTGATGGTATTTTCAAAAGGAGTTGAAGAGTTTGAAACTATTGATGGCCTATATGTTATTTAAGATCATGATATCTATGTTTGTCAAAAAGGAGTGTTAATGTGACGATGCAACCTTAAAACCATATGACGAAGATTTTGGTACCCCATATCCAAGGACTCATAGGGGATTTACATTTCACCTTTTTTTTTGGTAACCATGGGTTTCCGGGCCAGCTTCCGCACACCGACTAATCCCTGGGCGAAAACGAATAGCCTGGAGTCATCGCAGTCATCACAGGTGAACCTTCATGGCCACAAGGGCTTTGGCAGTGCCCGGATTTAAACCTTGGGTAGATGAGATTTTCTACTACATCCCCAAAGGCTTTACCAGTGCACCACAACCCAAGTGGTTATTTAGATTTCACTTTTACTACCAATGTGGGCTGTGATGTTACGGTTAATTATGTACCTGATGCTTGTTTGCACACACTCCTCTGCTACTTCTCTCATACGTGTCCTTGTAAGTTTCGTTTTGCAAGCTGAGGTCTTCATGGAAACAACCTCTCTACCTAACTGGGTAGAGACAATGTTTGCGTACTATCCTACCCCAACCCTACCTGTAACACCCAGGCTAGCCCAATAACTTCGAATCCAACTTAAAACCATGGTGGAAGTTATTAGTAGCCCACAACTTGAGGCTTATAAGGAGCTCACAAATCCCATTTTTCTATCCATGTGGGACTAGTTGTGTGTGTGTGTGTGTGTGTTTTTTTTTGGGGGGGGTGGTATATGGTGATTTTATTTGCTCTCTATTTGCCATTAATCCATTATATGATTTTATATAATTTTTGAGGCTATTTCTTATGAAACATGTGGGGAATTGCTATTTTAAAGTATCTCTCTTGATGGATGATATATCGATCGCTTCTTTTTATTTGCAGAAGCCTACGATGCACTTGACCCAAATGGAAATATCACAATCAAGTGGGACATTATGAGTTGGACTCCGGATGGCTATGTTGTAAGTGTCGTTAACTACGTTTTTTAGGCTATGTTTGACAAAATAGTTGAAAAGCTAGCTGTTAGTTGAAAAACTAGTTGTTGCCTAATAAGTTAGTTGTTAGCTAAACTAGTCATGTTTGGTTAAAGCTAGTTGATAAGCTAGATAACGATGAAATGACCTAAAACCACATGTTGGAAAATTAATTCGAAAAATATAAGGGGGCATAATTGGAAAAAAGTGGAAAAAGCCCGTGGAGCTTATTGAAACGCTACTTGAAGCTAACTTTTAAAAAAAAAAATTAGCTTATAAGCTAGTTTATGGCTAACCAAACGGTTTTTTTTCAGTAAGCTCGAAAAATAAGCTCGTTTATGGTTGCCAAACATGGCCTTAATCGTCAAAGTGTATGGCTATTCAAGATCTCTCATGGATACGTTCGAAATGTCCTTTAACTTTTTTGAATTGGTTTCGTAATTTGCGTAGGCCGTTGTTACAATATACAACTTCCAACAATATCGCCACATCCCGCCTCCGGGGTGGACCTTAGGTTGGACGTGGGCTAAAAAAGAGGTGATATGGAGCATGATGGGTGGTCAAGCCACGGAACAAGGAGATTGTTCGAAATACAAGAGTTCACCGCCACATTGCTGCAAGAAAACTCCTTCGATCGTCGATTTACTTCCGGGGACTCCTTACAACCAGCAGATCTCGAATTGCTGTAAAGGCGGAGTTATCAACTCGTGGGCCCAAGAACCCAACAACTACGCCAGCTCGTTTCAGCTTAGCGTTGGTGCGGCTGGGACCACTAACAAAACAGTTAAACCGCCCAAGAACTACACGTTGCTTGCACCGGGTCCTGGTTACACCTGTGGACCGGCTGTAGTTGGTAAACCGTCGAAGTTCATAACTCCGGATGGAAGACGAGTGACTCAAGCTATGAGTGAGTATTCTTTTGATCAAAACTTGTAGTGGCCGTGTGAAATTACGATT
This sequence comes from Arctium minus, assembly GCA_954870635.1. Taxonomy (NCBI): domain Eukaryota; kingdom Viridiplantae; phylum Streptophyta; class Magnoliopsida; order Asterales; family Asteraceae; genus Arctium; species Arctium minus. The sequence goes on from OX941092.1 coordinate 7,684,000, forward strand.
TTACCCTTCGGTTGTTTCTGTTGGAGTCTCACGTCAGCTAGACTTAGATAATTTCTCAGGGCTATTTTGGGGAGTAATCTGATGGGGTTCGGTATATTCTTACGGTTTTCTAATTTCCCCCTATTCGTGTTTTGGCAGTGACTTGGAATGTTACGTGTACGTATTCACAGTTTTTGGCTCAGAAAACCCCGACTTGTTGCGTGTCTCTCTCATCGTTCTACAATGATACCATTGTACCATGCCCGACTTGCACTTGTGGATGCCAAAACAATGCTACACACCCGGGAAGTTGCGTAAAGTACGTTCTTTTTCTTTCAATTTTACCGAACTAAACGAACCCGGTATATCCCGCTTGAAAGTAGTTTTAGGGGATGTATGCAAACCTGTCCTCTGCCCCAAAGGGTAGAGCGGGATCTTTTCCTTCCATTTTCTTATCTTTAATGTCATACGCCCACCGTCCCAAAATAAATGTCCATACCGAAGAAAGACACACAGTTTTAGAAATGTGTAATTATTATACCTTTTAATTAACTAAATGACAATTTTACCCTTGATACGAGAGGGAGTGATGAATTGCTCCATTTCTTAATTAAAGGTAGAATTGTAAAGTAGACACTTACTTTTTAAAACTGGACACTTATTTTGGGACAAATTAAATAGAAACGTGGGCAAGGGTGTAAACGAGCCGAGTTGAGTCGAAGTACAAGTTATTCGAGCTCAGCTCGAAAAAATATTAACATGCTCGAGCTTGATACTCGTTTATGGGCTCGAAGCCTAGAACTCGAGATCGGTTAGTTTGCTTATTGACTCGACCTCAATAATTTATACTTCAATTATATAATTCATGAACAATTGAACATGTTTGACTAAAAAAAGCGTATGCTTGAATTGCTCGGCTCGACTCAAAAAATGTAATCGATTTCCGAACAAGCTGAGTCGAACATTGGTGTTATGGAGCTCGACTCATTAAGTTAAACGAGTTTTAGTGTTTGTCCGAGATCGGCTCAAGCTTGACAATTATTAAGCTCGGACTCGAGATAAACGATCTCGAATAGCTCGTTAAAAACTCGGCTCATTAACACCCCTAAATGTGGACACTTAGTATTTGGTTTTCCGAATCTTTTTTCTTTTACAATCTTTATCGTCGTATCTAATTTTTCAACAAATTCCCGACTGTTTTGCAGCCCAAACTCGCCATATCTAGCTTCGGTTGTTAACGGTCCGGGTAAAAACAGCTTAACACCCCTGGTTCAATGCACACGACACATGTGCCCGATTCGTGTTCATTGGCACGTGAAGCTTAACTACAAGGATTACTGGCGGGTGAAGGTCACGGTTACAAACTTCAACTACCGGATGAATTACTCGCAATGGAACTTAGTAGTTCAACACCCAAACTTTGACAACCTTACGCAAATTTTCAGCTTTAATTACAAGCCGCTCACTCCGTACTCTTCTATAAGTAAGCGATCGTGTTCTCGGTGATTAATTAGTTCTTAAAACACATCTAATCGGTGATTAATTTGCTAATTTATTTCTTTGCAGATGATACCGCTATGTTATGGGGCGTTAAATTCTACAACGATTTCCTTAACCAAGCCGGACCGTTGGGGAACGTTCAGTCGGAATTACTTTTCCGCAAAGATAAAACGACTTTTACTTTCGAAAAAGGTTGGGCTTTTCCACGTAGAGTTTATTTCAATGGCGATAATTGCGTTATGCCGCCCCCGGAAGCCTACCCGTATCTCCCGAATGCGGGTTCTCGGTTAAATTTCTCATTACTCGCATTCTTGATGACATATTTGGCCGTTTTCTTGATCTTCGAGTGAGTAATCGGCATTTGTGCGTTCCGAAGTGCCTGCGGGAAGTCTTGTTTACCGTTCATGGTTCAAGATTTTTCATGCTTAGTGGGTCCCAGGTGCGTGTTTCGTCTTATTCAAGAAAATTCGAGCATGCGATTTGTGGGTGAATTCACCTATTTGCAACTGTTTTTCTTGCGTGAATTGGTTTGTAGAGTGTTCGAGTCTTTAGTGCTAATTTATAGTTGTAGTACGATAAGAACCTACGGTTTTCTGTTAATTATATTGTAATATAAATACTCGAATTTAGCAAAACGTCTATCGGTAACTTATGTTGCCTTAAAATCGTATATCTTAACAAACATACAAAATCTTTGTGTCACTTGTTACATTCTTTAGCTTCAAAACTTGAACTACTAACAAAGTGGAAGACGAATGGTGTTCGAAATTAAATGAGCAAGAAGACGAACAAAGAAACCGATAACGTTAACGGACCGAATAGGGTTTTGTGAGCGGAATTTGGTAGGAACGGGTATGATTCCGGTGAAGGAAGCATGCACTCGTCACCGTTGAAGTAGACTTTCCTAGGGAACGCCCATCCTTGCTTGAAAGTGAACGTGTTTTGGTCCTTTTGTAGTAGAACCTCCGATTGTACGTTTCCTTTCGGTCCTGCTTCCATTAGTAGGTCGTTGAAGAACTTCATCCCGTAGAACATACCCGTATCATCTGCATACGCATAATTACGAAAATGTCCTTTAGCAACTAGTTACCATCATTTTTGTCGAACTTCGACAGAATCCGAGGAACCGTAAATATTTTGAGAACCAACTATTCAAGAATTATTCATAATGAATGTATCATGAATGATAAAATGCATGATGAATAATATTCATGAATATTTAGTTATATTCATCATGAATAATTGGTTCTCACGGTCAACAATAATGTTGACTTTTGGAGACACAAAAACGCTAGAGGTTTTGTCGTTAAGATGACTGAAAGACATTGAAGAAAATACAGGGTTTCTTGTGTTCAAATTGGTACCCCGAGAGAGTATAATGCTTAGACACCACTTACTTATAGACTCGTATGGAACGAGTGGCTTGTAGTCGAAACTGAAAACTTGAGTAACGTTGTTGAGATTAGGATGTTGAACCACGAGGGTCCACTGCGTGTAGTTCATCCGATAGTTGAAATTCGTTATCGCCACCTTTGCCCGCCAGTAGTCTTTGTAGTTTTGCTTTACGTGCCAGTGAACCCTCACGGGACACATATGGCGAGTGCACTGAAGCAACGGTGAATTGTCTTTCTTTGGCGTATTTACTCCAACGACGCTTAAAAGCTTAGAATCGCTCCTATAATCATCATCAACCGTTAGGTTCTCAAAAATCTAAAAAAACCAAACGAAACTAAAAGAAAATCCAATATATCCCACTCAAAAGTAGGGTCTGGGAAACCACAATGTGTACTGGTTGAGGACCTGGGGGATGTGGTGGAAAATCTCATCTGTCTAGGGTTCAATTCCAGGCGTACACAACAGTTGTGACCATTGAGTTTATTAGGGCTGATTTCTTGCGGTCACAATTTGCTGGGATTAAAAAGGTAGGGTCTGGGAGGGGTAAGATGTACGCAGGCCTTCCCTCAACCACTAAGATCGAAAGGCTGTTTCCGTGAAAACCCCTGATTTGTGCACGAAACAAAAGTAGGTACAATAACGATTCAATGGTGTGCGAGCAAACAATATAATAGGTTCTCAAAAACTTATATAGACCGTAATCTAGATTCAAGAAGTCGTAAAACTTACTTGACGCATTTGTTCTTATTTTCACAACCACACGCACACGTGGGACACGGAGTGATAGTTTCGTTGTAGAACGATGAGAACGATACACAGCAACTCGGGTGCTTCGTAGCCAGAAATTGCGAATACGTGCACGTCACGTTCCATGTCACTACATTGTACACAAGCCACTCGTTAGTCTTTGACCTCGAGTCAAAGTCAAAGTCAACAAACAAAACCAAACCAAACGAGCCCAGTATGTCCCACTGGGTTCTGGGGTAAGATGTTCATAGACCTCACCTCTACCCCCAAAGAGTAGAGCGTTGTTTCCGTGAAAGTCAAAGTCAAACTTTATTTTTTTCGGAACCAAGAAAACTTACTCAAGGCCTGTGTTCTTCTCCGGCGATCAGGAGTGAGAAACGTAGTCGAAGGAACAATCTTTGCAGGCCCGCAGGTATACCCCGGTCCGGGACCTAAAAGTGTAAAATTCTTCGGTAGTTTTACCGTCTTGTTTGTGGTCCCGGCTAGCCCAACACTGACTTGGAAGGCCGAGACGGAAGCCGACGGATCTTGGCCCCATGCCGCCACAACCCCGCCTTTACAACAGTTCGAGAATTGCTGGTTATAAGGGACACCGGGTAGCAAGTCGACAACGGTCGGGACTTTCTTGCAACAATGAGGCATGTTGGCTTTGAACTTGGAACAGTCTCCTTGTTCTGTGGTCTGAGCCCCAACCATGGACCATATGACTTCTTTCTTAGCCCAGGTCCACCCGAGGGTCCAACCGGGGGTCTGGATATGGCGGTACATCTGGAAGTTGTTCATCGTTACCGTTGCCTGTAGACCATCACAAAAGGGTTATATATGGGGTTGGGTTCACGTGAGACCAACCTGTTTCCATGAGCCCCGTGAGACCACAAAATAACGTTGAACCTTCACAGCAAAATATGTGAAGGTACAAAAAAACACCGAATCTTCACCGCAAAAATATTGTGAAGTTTACCTTTACAACGTTTTGCTGTGAAGGTTCAGGGGTTGGGTTCACGTGAGACCGGCCTGTTTTCGTGAGACTCATGAGACCACATTTTTACACTTGAAACTTTACAATAAAACACTGTGAAGGTAAAAAAAATCTGTATCTTCACAACAAAAAACACTGTGAATTCACAGTGTTTTTTTGCTGTGAAGGTAACTTTCACAGTGTTTTTTGCTGTGAAGGTTCAAGTGTAAAAATGTGGTCTCATGGGTCTCACGAAAACAGGCTAGTCTCACGTGATCCCAAGTCGAAGGTTCAGTGGTATTTTTGTGGTCTCACTGAAATCGGCTGGTCTCACATGATCCAAAGCAGTATCCGGACACAAAAGGTTAAGGGTTCAAATCTCACTGAAGGTGAGGAGTGTACGCTATTATTTGCCATATATAAATGTTATATACTGAAAAAAGGTAATAAAATCAAGAAATCTTGACGGAACTAGTGGCGATTTTCTTACCACGTAACCATCGGCAGTCCACGACATTATATCCCATTTGATCGTTATGTTTCCGGTTGGATCTAGAGGATCGAAAGCAGCTGCAAAATGATCAAATTGTTGTTAGAGATGGTCGTGTTCGTGGAGTTTTATGAAATTGAACGCGTAGTACCTGATAACGAACAGATAACGAGAAAGATGTAAGCGGAGATGAAGATTCTCATCTCGACGTTTTGCGTTCTTGAATCTTCCTCGAAACTGAAGCCGGAAACAGATTCGGTTTCTGAGATATGGCAAGCTCACAGCTTTTCTGTTAGGGGTGGGGGATGTTATTATAGAGCTTGAAGATGGCTTACCTACTGGTTGTTAGATTTTGAACTTTGAAGTGCTAATATATATATATATATATATATATATAGAGAGAGAGAGAGAGAGAGAGAGATAGAGAGAGAGAGAGAGAGGTTCAAGGAGAAACAAAAAAAAAGGAAAATTGAGGAACACCCCGGTAACATTCATCTGGACGGTATGCACAGTGCATTCAAGTAATTGAAACTATTTTTTGGTTTTTATGCACATGTGCATGTTACACACATGTACATACCGGACAAATTGCTTTCAAATTACTTGTATGCATATGTACATACCGTCCAGTTGAACGATTATGAGGGTGTTCCTTAGTTTTTCATTTTTTTATGGACCAGACCCTATATGTGTGTGTATACTTAATTGAGAACCATAAAAAAGATTTAGAATGTGAGAACCAACTTTTTGTGTTGTTTCACATTGTTGTGAAACAGTGCATGTGAAAGTATAACGTTATGATAATTTGATTATTTTTTAATGTCTATTTTTCGTACTTTTTGTTTCACATTTATGAAACAACATTGTATTGCCAATCAATAATTCTCATGGTTATGTGTGTATATATATATATGTGTGTGTGGGTTGGGGGGGGGGGGGGGGAGTGGGGGGGTGTGATCATGTGAGAACCACGATAAGGTAATAAGCCGTGAGAACCAGTGTATCATGTGTTATTTCACATGATTTTTTTTCATTGAAGGCTGAGATTTAAGATATTGATTAATATATATTTGTTTCATATTGTGTTTATTTCACATGTATTTGTTTTCCAATGTAAATCTTTTTTACTTGTTGTGAAACAAAAAATTACACGTAAAAAACCATATTGTAAAAATATTTAAGGTTCCTAAAATAGTTGATTCTCAAGTTCTCAAAATATTTAAGGTTCCTAAATAAACCTGTCCTTTTCCTAAATACCATATATATATATATATAGAGAGAGAGAGAGAGAGAGATGTGGATTGGTATTCATTGTGTGATTTTGAAATTTGTCTGTTGGGGTTTCTGTTTCTTGAAGCAAAGAGTTGAGGTGAAGCAAAGAAAAGAAAACCAAAAGAAAAGAAAAAGAACGCAGAAGCTATTATTCCCAACGGCCACCTGTTCCGTCAAATAATGTGACACTTAGGGGCTGTTTACCAAACGCTTACCCGGATAAGTGCTTACCAATAAAATTTAACACAATCACTTATTTAGCGGGTAAGATTTTAGTCCACCAAAACGGTATCGTATTCAACAATTTTCCCGATAAGTGCTTACGGTAAAAATTTAACACTATCACTTACTTACCGGGTAAGATTTTAGTCCACCAAAACGGTATTGTATGCAACAATTTTCCCGGTAAGCGCTAACCATGGTAAGACTTTTCGCCATCACTTACCAGGGTAAGACTCTGGGTCCTTACCTTAGCTATTACCGGGTAAGATTCTTGGACATTGTCATCTTCATCCATAAGGTAAATGACTTGGTAAGCGCTTACCCGGGTAAGCGTTTGGTAAACGGCCCCTTAAACTCACTTCATTTTTCATGTGAGATCACATATGATTTCTGGGGAATCATCGTCGTTTTGTTTTAAAATAGAATGAAAACGACATGTTAACCTTAACATGATGTGATTAACAAGTAATATATATATATATAATATTCAAAAGCAACTCTTTCCATAGTTCTCATTAAATGAGAAGGAAATAAATTAGACTGGTTCTATATATTCCTTCGTTTTAAAATAAGTGTCCATATTTTTATTTATGTTTATTTTAAAATAAGTGTCCATTTTTAATAATAGATACTCCTTGTGTCCCAAAATAAATGTATATAATAAAAAAGATACATGTAATTATTAAACTTTTTAATTGACGAAAAGATAACTTAATTAAGGGGGAATTTTTTTTTTCATCTCACAATTAAGGTATAATGAGAAAATAGATACTTGGGACAAATCTATTTTTAATTAATGCACAAATATTTAAGATTTGATAACACATATACATTAATTAAGGACAAAGTTGTGATTTGATTAATTAAAAAGTCTAATAATTATTCATATCTAAAACTATATGTCATTTTTATTTTGGACACTTATTTTGGGACGAAGGGGTATGTGTGTGTGTGTGTATATATATATGTATATAGGGTTAGGTTCAGGGGAAAACCTCAAAAAAATGGAAAACTGAGGAACACCCTGCTAGTCATTCATCTGGACGGTATGTATTTGTGTATACAAATAATTTGTAACATGTACAAGTGCATAATGCACACATACATAAAAACCAAAAACCAACTTAATTTACTTGTATGCACAAGTGCATAACTTCCAGATCAAGGGCTACCAGCAGTGGCGGATCCATAAACTATTATGGTTAGGGACACATTTAAGGATGTCGAAAAAATTTCAAAACTGAATAATTAATATAGACCAAAACGGTTTCGGGTTTTTGTTTTCTACTTATTTGGTTCGGTTTTAGTTGATTTTTTTACTGAATATAGATAATCTAACCAATAGTAGATTTTTTCAAGCTCGATTGTGTTGGGTCATCATACTTAGAATATTTTGAGGTTCTTTTAGCAACTTGATTTCTATACAAATGTTCGGTGAAGTCGAAGATCAGCCGAAGAAGACAAAGAAGGAGTATATCTCTCAAAGCGGATTGAAGATAGACTCCTCGGCTTAAAGCCAAGTATGCCTACTTGATCAACACCATTAGCCAGGATGGTGCCGATCTCAAGTCTTCAGGAGCCAAAGACCTCTCAGTCTTCAGGAGCCGAAGACCTCTCAGTCTTCAGGAGCCGAAGACCTCTTAGTCTTCAGAAGCCGAAGACCTCTTCAGAAGCCGAAGATTTCTCAATCTTCAGGATCCGAAGACTTCTTAATCTTCAAGGCCTGAAGATTTCTCAAATACATTGTACTTTTCTGACAAAGTATATTTGTGATATCTTGCATTGACGTGGACCTCATCCGAAGATCAAAAAAAATATGTTTTGTATTTTACACTCTTTTAAGGAAATGTCTCCACCATCCTCTGCAGGTCAACACTTCAAGCCAAAACACCTCAAGACAAAAGGTACATCATGTACCTTGCTGAAGACCTGTGTCCATCCTTTGCTCAACAGATGTCACATGCATTTAATGTATGAGACACTATAAATATGGAGGATGATTCAACATGCAAGATCATCAGCTTTACAAGCCTTCAAGCTCTCTTTGTGCACTGACATTTTCTTTCTACGAAGCTCAATTGTTTTCTAAGTGTTTTTCAATTGTTCTTCTTTCTCTTTGTGTTAGATTGTTTGAACAGATTCATCTGTTCTCTTCCGCAACAATCAAAAGTTTCTATGTGTAATTCTTGATTTTAAATCAATAAGAATTAAATTAAGTAAAAAGTTGTGTGTATTGTATTCAACCCCCCCCCCCCCCCCCTTCTACAATACTTTCCTTGTTTATTTACTGCTATTTGGGACCAACAGATTGATAACTACTTCTCACACTTCTCACTGTTAACTCAACTTTTCATGTGAACCAACCCTATATATATATATATATATACATGTTTTCAATTATTACTTAATAAGTCAAAGATATTAAATAATTTAACCTGTCCAAATCAAAATTCATTTATTTATCCTACTTTTCTATTGATGATATTGGCAAACATTTAATATTTTATAATTTAAATATCTTTGAAAATCAAATTTCGATTTTATTTGTAAACCTGGTAAGCCCTCATTTTTGAGTGTTTATGCACTTGTTTTTAGGCTTTTAGATAGGATTTTGATTTTCAAATCCCAACCTTGAGATCATTTCTACTTCATTTTTATTTATTTAGTTTATGGAGCTGAAGTTTGTGATTTCCTTGTTTCTATTATATTGGAAGGCTAATTTGGGAACTTTTGGTAGATTTATTTTGCACACAGGTCATGCTGCAGCATAGGGGCAACACGAGTCTGGATGATCAAGACTTGAAGACTTGTTGAAAATGAGCTTTAAATCCGAATTTTTTGGAGTGGAAATGAATTTCTATTGACCCATGGATATTAACCAAGCTAGATAATTAGTTGTAACTAAGTATTAGTTGTCATATGTACTATTAGTTACTTGGTTGTACTTGCTACATTAGATGCTAATTGTTTAGTTAGAATTTTCACTTTTGGTCATTCTCCCCACCTATAAATACTAGAAATGTACCCTCGCAATACAGCGGGTTTCTGAAATCTAGAACTCGAACCATCGATCATTATTCATATTTTTTGTTAGTATTTTTTTATTTTATTTTACGATTTTGAGAAACCTAGATTTAAAACAAAAATATATTTTAGTTTAGTTTAATTATGGTTTTTTTATAAAAAATAATAATAAAGTATTTTGTTACGGCCTTATGGGTCAAAAAATGTTTAATTTAAATGATAACTATATTTAAGATATTTTATATTTAAAACTAAAAAGATAACATACTTCAAAAATAAAATAAAAATAAGGTGTTTTATCTTGAATTTTTTTATATTTATCGGTTAGTTATATCAATAGTTAAAAAATTTATATATTTTAGAAAATAAAAATAAGTGTTTATTTGCACTTAGTTACACGAATTCAAACATTGAGCTTTTATAAGTTGTACTTATGTTTAATCAATTTGTACTTTTGGATTTTAAGTAATATGCATTAATAAGTGGTACCCAATGCATAAAAATTAGTTTTTAAAAGTTTAGCTTAAATGCTTTATAATATAGTATAGATATATTAGTTAAAATTCAAAATTACAAGTTAATGAAACATAATTATAACTTATTAAAGTCCCATGTTTTTATTTGTATAACTAACTGCAAATAAACATATTAAATACAGGATAAACACTATGAAATAAACTACCTGTTTTATTTTTTATTAAAATATATTTATTAGATCAATGCATGTTTTTATAATATAGTATAAATATATTAGTTATGAGATTATAACTAATATAGATATAGATATATTAAGAGCAAATCATAAAATAAAAAATAAATATTGATAATAGTAGTATTGATCAAATCGTCCAATAAATATAAAAAATAAATATTGATAATAGTAAATAATATTGATCAAATCGTCCATTAAATATAAAAAATAAATATTTATATTTATATTAATAAATGAGTATCCATTCAACAAATAGATGATGATGTGAGATAGTGTGTTTGGATAAGTTGTACCAAGGCATTATGAAATTATAAATTAAGTAATTGGCTTTAATTAGTTGTATTTTGTGCTTAAAATGTTGTAATTAAAAGTTTTTATGTCTCTTTTATAATATAGTATAGATAAATGAGTATCTATTCCATAAATAGATGATGATGTGAGATACTGTGTTTGGATAAGTTGTACCAAGACATTATAAATTATAAATTAAGTAATTGACTTTAATTAGTTGTATTTTGTGCTTAAAATAATGTAATTAAGAGTTTTTTATGTCTCTTTTATAATATAGTATATATATATTTATATATATATATATATATATATATATATATATATATATATATATATATTTAGGGTTAGGTTCAAGGGAAAACCTCAAAAAAATGGAAAACTGAGAAACACCCTGCTAGCCATTCATCTGGACGGTATGTACTTGTGTATACAAGTAATTTGTAACATGCACAAGTGCATAATGCACACATATATAAAAACCACAAACCAACTTACTTTACTTGTATCCACAAGTGCATAACTTCCAGATCGAGGGCTACCAGTAGTGGTGGATCCAGAAACTTTTATGGTTGGGGGTACATTTAAGGGTGGCGAAAAAATTTCAAAACTGAATAATTAATATAAACCAAAACGGTTTCGGGTTTTGTTTTCGGCTTATTCGGTTCGGTTTTAGTTGATTTTTTACTGAATATAGATGATCTAACCAATAGTAGAATTTTTCGAGCTCGAATAACTTTTTCATGTAGGGCTTAAGCTCGAATATTTTTTTATTTACAAAGCTCAATGTTCGTTTTACGGCCTTGTATTCACGATTAATTAACTCGTTTATTGGCTCGAAATTTATAATTTTTATATTTTGTATTTCAAACGAGACGAGTCTAGTCGAGCATTGGGCCTTACTTCTTTCTTGTTGAGGGCCCAATAAGAAAATTACTAAAATATTTATTTTTTATAGCATTTTAAAAAACATTTGGTGGGTTTGTTGGGGGCGTAGGACCCCTACCAACAAGGGGTGGATCTGCCCCTCTGGTTACCAGGATGCTCATCAATTTTCCATTTTTTTTAGGTTTTCACTTGAACCTCCCCCCCCCCCTCTCTCTCTCTCTATATATATATTTATATATATATAGACTTGAGATCACGTGAGACCAACATGTTTTCGTGAGACCCGTGAGACCAAGTTTTTACACTTGAAACTTCACATAAAAATGCTGTGAAGGTAACCTTCACAGTGTTTTTGTTGTGAAGGTTCGGATTTTTTTTACCTTCACAGTATTTTTACTGTGAAGTTTCAAGTGTAAAAACTTGGTCTCACGGATCTCACGAAAACATGTTGGTCTCACGTGAACCCAACCCTATATATATATATATATATATATATATATATATTATGTTTATTCTTGCGCAAGCTCAATGATCATTATGTATGTGTATGCTATGAATCGGTTTGGGCAAAAAGTTGATAGATTTTTGGAACCTGCTATACTATAGTGAAAATTTAAGTCGAAAATACTTTATACTAGACTCTTGTTAACACGATTATTTCTACCATTGTCATTTGAGTGATACTTGATCCCGTGATCGCTTTTTGGATGATAACATCATACATATTTCTAAAAATATCAAAAACATCGGGCCAACCTTAGAAAGAACCGGTGAGGATTAGTGGTGTTATTTCAGTAATGATGTTCATGTAAATGACCGATTATGGGTCTATAATCAGTTAAGAAAAAGGACTAGTTATGAACAGTACTCCGGCCAGTTAGGACCGGTTGACGTTCCAATTTTGTATATCTCTTATTACGATCGGAAGTCCCAAATATAAATTTTAATCTTTTACAATTTTACTCATTAAATTATCTTAGATTAACTAAATGACTGAGACATGGTGTGACGATGAGGTCAACCCCAAGCCTTAGAAGCCACGACAAGGTCATTCATTCCTTATTTAATCTTTTCTTAATTCAATTTTTTTAATTTACACCTTACATTTATTACCCTTATAATTAGATAGGTATTTTACTTTTAATCACTTACTTTTTTATTTTTCATTTTAGACTCTTATCATATAAACATAAATAATGTATATGAACTAAATTGCATTGAAAACAACATTTTTATTTTTTATAAATTATACCATTGTAATCGTTTCGTCATTACCTTCGAAATGAGTCCAATATTGAATATTTTTGGACTTAATTATATAATTAAATATTCATAAATATATACGAATTAATATGTCGTGATGATATTTAGTATATATATATATATTTTCTATCATGAAGTTTTATAAAATAACATTTTTAATTTTATTTTCTTGACATTATGATATTTAATATATATAGATATATATATATATATCTATACATATAATAAATAAGTAACTAGAAGGACATGTGTCATCTTCTTGTGAACCCATTTTTTTATTTTCCCGTCTAAGCATGTATTTGGACACATTTTACATTATAAGTTCATTTAACACATCTACATTTTACATTTACGGTTATATTATAAATTTTGTTTTATAAATTCTTAATATTTATTCATATTTTTTATTAAATTTTTGCAAAACATCGTTTGTGAAAACTGCCTAAAACAAGGATGTTTTGTAACCAACTGCAAAAAAAAAAACTCTGAAGGGAAAAAAACTTGGAAAAATAGCATCGTACTTTTGATAATCATTCATATCTGTAATATAAGTTTTCAGGCATGATTTAATTTTTTAAATTACCCCGTGTAATACACGGGGTCGAACCTAGTATATATATATATATATATATATATATATATATATATATAAGCGAAGGATCGTGTGAGAAGTTGAGTTAACGGCGAGAAGCGTGAGAAGTGAATCTGAACCGTTGATTTCTTTTAATATCAAGCCCTCCCATGAATTGCAGCTTAGAAGGGAATTGATTCGGTGCATCTCATTTGTACTCATCCAACGGTTGATAACTACTTCTCACACTTGTCACAATTAACTCAACTTCTCACCAGAACCCAACCATATATATATATATATATAGAGAGAGAGAGAGAGAGAGAGAGAGGGAGAGAGGTGAGTTCAAACGAGAATGATGTATATTTAAAATAATAAAGAGACAAATCTCAACCACTGATTGGATAGAATCAATGGCTTAAAATAATAGTGGCATATTATGTAATTAATAAAACAAAAAAACTAATTTCCAACAAGGTCAAAAAAATTTAAGGGTAAAATTGGAAAAAGAAAATATTGTTTAATTGAATTGTTGAGATTGGCGAGAAATATGGAATATGATTATCCCTTCCAAATTGGCTAAAACAATTCTTTCCAAAAAAATAAAATCAAACGCCACTTAATTCATTCCAAAAAAAACATGCGATTTAGGGTATAGTAGAATCACATATGATTTTGTAATAATAACATTCTGCAGACTGTCCATTTAAGATATAGTAGAATCACATATGATTTTGTAATAGACTGTATAGTATAGCATTATGTCTAAGTTGTAGAATCACATATGATTCAAAGATGCATCATCCAAAATAATTCTTTTCAAATAAGTTGTAGTAAAATCACATATGATTTTGTGATATATCTTGAAGATAATCATTCTTTCCAATTCAATACTAGTGTAACCACATATAACAAAAAACATACCGATAGAAAAATTGGTAAATCATTTATGATTATACTCTTCAGAAATAAGACAAGATGCTAAACTGTACCAACCATTACAACATCATATGTGATTGAACACGAAAAAAGTAATAATCATGTATGTACCAACCAAAATCACGTGTGATACTATTAACAATTATATGTATACCCATTTGAAATTCTGGAAACATGTATACCCAGATGCAACCTCGAAAAAAAAACCAAGATTCAGACCTACTCCCCATCTTCTTCACTTTCTTCATCGCCGACGGCAAAACTACGACCATCGTCTTCACTTTAGCGTCCTACCTCCGGTCACCGTTTTCACACCAACGGCCTGCCGCCTGCCTCATCTTCTCCGGCGATGTATTCACAGCCTCCATGGTCGGCGTATTCACAACCTCCATGTTTTGTTTAATCAAAGCCTCCATGAATAGACGATTCATATCAATTTTGACTTTTGAGTAGACGATTCAAAGCCACCATCTTCACTTTAGCGTCCTACCTCCGGTCACCGTTTTCACACCAACGGCCTGCCGCCTGCCTCATCTTCTCTGGCGATGTATTCACAACCTCCATGGTCGGTGTATTCACAACCTCCATGGTCGGTGTATTCACAGCCTACATGTTCGGTTCAATCAAAGCCTCCATGAATAGACGATTCATATCAATTTTGACTAGATGATTCAAGATCGCATGAATTTAGGTTAGTGATATACTATCCTAAATTATTCAAAGTGAAATATTACGTTTTTACCCTTTTTAAAATACCTTTTTATTAAAATAAATAATTAGTAATTTCTTAATTATGATTGGTCCATAATTGTCCCTTTATTCTTTTAAACTGATGTCATTCTCGTATGATCCTCCACACACACACACATATATATATACATACATACATACATGTTTTCAATTTTTACTTAATAGGTCAAAGATATTAAACAATTTAACCTGTCCAATCCAAAATTCATTTATTTATCCTTCTTTTCTATTGATGATATTGGCAAACATTTAATATTTTATAATCTAAATATCTTTGAAAATCAAATTTCGATTTTTTTTATTGATGATACCCCTGACTCTAACGGACAGTTTTAACTGAGTTAACGACGAGGGACGATTTTTAAAGCAAAATGTAAACCATGGGCCGATAATTGCAGTTATTTAACCACATGGACCCCTTTCAAAGAAAGTGATAAACCACAGGGACCAAAATTGTAGTTTACTCTAAATTCAACTCTTAGATCGTTTCCATTTTGAAGATTACAACTTTAATTATATTATTAAAATATTTTATTAATTTAATAAAGTATTATTACTCTCTCTCTCTCTCTCTCTCTCTAAAAGTTAATTTCAAAGTTTTCTATGGGTGGGAATGTATCAAAATTTTAATTATCTATCATGGTAAACATTTTTTAGAGTAAACTACAAATTTGGTCCCTGAGGTTTACCAAAAAATACGAAAGTGGTCCCTGAACTTCAATAAGTGCAGATTTCATCCCTGAGGTTTTGATTTTGCTATGAAAATGGTCCCTCTGGCGTTAGCTCTGTTAGATTTCTCCGTTAAGTCAAGGATATTTTATTCTTTTTATTACACAAGGATAAGTTTTATAATTTTGCTTGAACTTGGGGGATCAAATTGTAATTTTGTCTAATTTATATTAATATTATATTTTTATATATATTATACATTATATATATATACACGAACACATAACAGGACCAGCGACCACCTCTATATCTCCGACGACCACCTCCATATCTCCGGCGACCACATCTCCAGCGACCACCTCCATATCTCCGGTGACCACCACCTCTAAAGAAAGCTCCTTTATCCCCATCTCTCACAAACAAAAACACAAACAGTTGGAAGCTTGTGAATAAGAAACCATTTCACCATTAATGCCATCTCTCCCCAACCTTCATCCACCCCCCCTCTCTCTCTCTTCAATCACTAACTTGTCCTGTTCAAAACACCTATATACTCAACACCCACCACCACCCTTTTCTATCTACTCACAAACTTTAGGGTTTTTATACAAAATTTGGTACAAATTCTTTCTGGGTTTGTTTGATTTAAGTTGGTTTAGTATGATTCATAACCAAAAATACAATCTTTATTTCAAGAAATCCACACCCAGATCTGCTTTTGATGTTGTTAGCTATGTAGTGAATTAACCCTTGTTGTTTCTTTAAGGTCTTCAATTCAAGAAATTTGGTGAAATAAGGGACACCCAGAAACAAGAACTTCAATGGGTGTTTGTTTCATGATTATATATGTGTGTGATTATATGTATATATATATATATATGTGTGTGTGTGTGTGTATGATTATATACATCTGTGTATATATATATATGTGTGTGTGTAATATATATATAGGGTTGAGTTCTTTTGTTAACCAGAGTTTTGTTGTTAACTTTGTGAACTAATCTAAACCCTTCATCTTACCATTGAATGGTTGAGATTAAAAGTAAATTTCTAATTAATAAAAGGGGATTTATTTCTTAAATGGTTAAGTGAACAACAATGGTTAAGGGTAATTTGGGGAATTAAATCTCCCATTGTTTTAAATGCAATTAAATGCCTCATTAATTGTTCCATTGAACAACAATAGTAACCGAAATGAACAATGGGGAATTAAATCTCCCATTGTTCAAATGCACATGATGAACATTCATGAACACCTACAAATATGTTCATTGCTGTTGAACACACCTTCAAAACAGTTATATTACATCTAAATCAAAACAGTTAAATCTCCCATTGTTTCAAATGCACATGATGAACATTCATGAACACCTATAAATATGTTCATTGTTGAACACACCTTCAAAACAATTACATTACATCTAAATCAAAACAGTTACATTACAGCTAAATATGAACTTTTTCTTAGTTGAACATACATGAACACCTACAAATATGTTCATTGTTGAACACACCTTCAAAACAGTTACATTACATCTAAATCATTCTGTAAAAGGTTAACAAAAAAAAGAATAACATCAAACGTAACACAATATTTGTATATTCAATTCAGTAAATGTTCATATGATTTTAACATTAGTTTGAAAATGAAATTTTTTTTGAAATCATAACCTACACTTGAATCAAGGAGGCTTTATTCTTGTAACCCCCAAATAAATAAATGAATCATAAACTACGCTTGAATCAGATATGTTCATGTGTTTTACGACTTAAGATGAATACCGGAAAATTTTCTGGAATAAAACGACTACACGATTTTATCAAACAAATGAACCGGAAATCTATAATAATAATGCTTTGATTTCAAAAATATGATGAAAATGGAAAAAATACTACAATCGTAACCGACAATACTATTATGGAAACTTGAATCTTGTAACTCCCCAATAAAATAAATGAAAAATGGTTACTTATAAAATGACGTTTATACCCTTTTCCATTAAATATACAAATGCATTAAACATCACCCAATCTTGCAATCCTATTGGTGGAGCAAGGTTCATAAAGTTAACAAGAAATGGATGGTTAACAAATGATCCTTGCTCTCTCTCTCTATATATATATGTATGTATTTATATGTGTGTGAGTGAGGTCGCCGGAGATGGTGACCGGAGTGTGTATATATATGTGTGTGTATGTGTATGATTATATATGTGATATATATATATATATATATATATATATATATATATATAGGTGTCATTGATTATGTACAAGAGAGAGAGAATAAGACAAAAAGAAGTAAAGACAAAAAACGTGTAAAAAGACGAAATTACCCCTGACTTAATGGACGATTTAACGGAGCTAACGCTAGAGGGACTACTTTCATAGAAAAATCGAAACTCCAGGGATGAAATTTACACTTATTGAAGTTCAGGGACCACTTTCGTATTTTTTGGTAAACCTCAGGGATCAAATTTGTAGTTTACTCCATTTTTTATGAGTTCTCCATTTTTGAAGATTTACGTGATTTGAGCCGGATTACGCGACCCGCACGACGCGTTCGTTCGGTTAGGTCCCCGACTTAGTTTCCTTGCACGTGGTGCAAGTTTCTCGGACTCCGACTTTTACACTATCTCTCTTACCTTCTCTATGTTGGAAAATCTATTGGAGTAAAAACCAATGTTTTAAAAACTGGGTCGACCCAACCGGTCGAACCGGTGAAGAGACCGGGTCAATTGCGACTGGGTTGATGCCATTTTATGACCCGGATTGAACCGGTCGGTTCTATTAAAAAACTGGTTGAACCGGTATCAAACCGGTTGATCCGGTAACAAAAGTTAAAAACTAATAGTCTAATAGGCAATACGTATTAGCGTTAAAAACCAACACTCCAATGTCAAAAGATCCATGTTTTGGTTCGATCGTTATGTTTCGTTTTGATATATTTGGATTGATGAAAAACTTATACTTATGTGTGTTTATTTAATGTTTTTGGATTGATGTAAAACTTGTTATTATGTGTTTTTTTAATGTTTTTGATTGATGTAAAACCTGTTGTTATGTATATTTTTAATGTTTTAACTTGTGGACATCAAATTTTTGGTTATATATATATGTATGTATGCAGGAAAATGAAAATTACATAGAAATTCTTGAAACCGGGTTGACCCGGTGGTTGAACCGGTTGAAACGTGACCCGGTCACTACATTAGGTCAACCAAAAAACCGGTTTTTAAAACATTGGTAAAAACATATCCAAAATCCTCATTTTCTCCGTTTTGAAGAATCTACTAAAAGATGCAATTAAGGTTTTAAACTTAAATATCATACAGTAATGAAATGACGAAATTGCCCTCCAATTAAAGGCAGACAAATAAGAGGTCTAAAAAAGTCCATACACGCGGACATCCTCGTTGTCGTTGATCGTGTGACCAATCCATTGGGTTGACCCAGTAACCCAAA
Source organism: Arctium minus (assembly GCA_954870635.1). Taxonomy (NCBI): domain Eukaryota; kingdom Viridiplantae; phylum Streptophyta; class Magnoliopsida; order Asterales; family Asteraceae; genus Arctium; species Arctium minus. The sequence continues at coordinate 7,703,132 of OX941092.1, forward strand.
TCAACAGGCTCAAGCACCCGGTTTTCATTTTCCACTCACCTTTAAAATACAATCTTTGTATTTTCTTTATTTGTATCCAATAAATACATACTAATTAATTTTTATTTATGATTTATATTTTTATAGACACAGGTTCGAACGAGAAATTAAATATTTTGTGAGAAAGCGAGAACTGTGATATCATATATGATTACATATATGTTATATTGACAATATATAGACGTTTAATTATATATGATTAAACACAACCACAGACCGTTTAATCATATATGATATCACACTTCTCGTCTTCTCGCAAAATGTTTGACTTCTCGCATGATTCTTCCTTTGATTTTATAAATCAAAATTTTTACAATTCATAGAACAATTATTTAAGTCTTAAATTTATTTTATTCCTTATATAAAAATATAATAAGTAAAAAAGAAAAACCTCAATTTGTTAATTAAAAATACGTATCATAAATTAAAAATGAAAGGTGGATACGAAGATTTTTACGTATTTTTACGAGAATGGAATACTTTTAAATAAATATACGCCATTCAACATTTACTTTCACTAACCCAAATCTGTTGGCTTGATTTCAAGTCAAACCCATTGACCATATACATATACATACACACACGTATATCTATATATCTATATGTATATATACATACACTCATGAAAATATGCTATTCATTACACATTTCTAGCTTTCGAGTTCATCAAATCATTCGATCTACAGATATTTTAGAAGTTTTTTTTCGTGTTCGAAAATTAGGAAGAATGCCGCGTTGGGTTAAACCCGAGGTAACTCATGATCGAATCGGTAGTTAGTGTGTATGTATGTTTTATGTAACGAATTTTTGAGTGATATTTGCGTTAAAAAATACATGTTTTAAAACACAATTGGAATGATTGCAGGTTTATCCTCTAATGGCCGCGATGACGTTTGTGACGAGCATGTGTGTTTTCCAACTTACGAGAAATGTTTTCATGAACCCTGATGTCAGGTAACGTTATTTCACGTTGATTTTTGCCATATGTATCTATCATATACTTTAAAAACCACTTAGACATATTATATATGGGACAGTTCAAACGAGAAATTAAACATTTTACGAGAAAGCGAGAAGTGTGATATTATATATGATACACAAGCTTAATCATATATGATTAAACACATGTTACATTGATAATACACAGACGTTTAATCATATATGATTAAACACACCCACACGTCGTGTAATCAAATATGATATCACATTTCTCACCTTCTCGCAAAATGTTTAATTTCTCGTATGATCTTTTCTCTATTTTATATATATATATATATATATATATATATATAGAGAGAGAGAGAGAGAGAGAGAGAGAGAGAGAGAGAGAGAAAGAAAGAGAGAGAGAGAGAAAGACATTAAGATTCGTTGTTTGATGTTACAGGGTGGACAAGTCTCATCGTACAACGGCTGTGCTCGAAAATCATGAAGAGGGTGAGAAATACGCTGAACATGGACTTCGTAGGTTCTTACGTACACGACGACCGGAGGTCATGCCGGCCATCAACTCATTCTTCTCCGACACCAAGTAGAGATTGATTTACCATCCTTTCAAACAACGTTCGTTTGTGAATTTTTTGTGGCATACATGTTATTGTTAAACGATTGATATTTACTTCGTTTGTTTGGTCTGGTTTTTATATGGTATCATTAATCTATATTCATTATCATATTCGAGTATTTTGTTCAATATGGTTTGTATAAATTTAAAATTGTTTTTATAAATAAAATAAAAGGTTAATTTTCACAGGTTTTGATTATATTCATAAAAAGGTTTTATTTTTATATTTTTTTAATAATTGATTAAAAATATTTGTAATAACATATTTATATTAGAGTTAAAATGTCATCATAGCAACCATAACTATAAAAAAATAACCACTTTGGTTGTGGCGCACAACGCACTAGTTAAATCGAGGGGATGCAATGGAGATCTTAATTAATCCGGCTATGAATTTTAGGCGTTGTCATAACTCTTGTGGTTATGGAGGTTTTCCTATGATGACTTCATGTCATTTGTGGTCACTTGAAGAATTAGGTGGTGCGTGTAAGTTGATTTGGATACTGATTATTAAGAAAAACTATAGAAGTGCATTACACACAATATTTTTGTTACAATTATATCCTTAACAGAATATTTGATCCAATATAAAATGATAATTATATTAATTTTTAAAATTATTTTATATTTCTTTATATTTATGGTATTTTTTTAATTAATGGATTATGTGGTTTATATTGCCTCTCCCCTTCTTGTAAATTGACTGTTTTCTCGTTTGAACTTGCCCTAATATATATATATATATATATATATATATATATATATATATATATAGGGGGGAATTATGCAACCTTTACATGATGCAACGTTTGCAACACCGTTATCCACCACACATTTTACTTTTACTTTTTTTTAATTACATAAAATACATGGTAGATAGAGGGGTTGCATTTGAACGCCCCCCCCTCTCTCTCTCTCTATATATATATATATACACACACACACACACAAACGGTATTTTTTAATTATTATGTAACACCCTAAAATTTAGAGTAAGTATTAAAATTTGAAAATTCGGCAATATAACGTCTATAGTTGGATGAAACCACCCAAACGGGTAAATGTAATAGTGTTTACAAAACCTGTATAAGAATATTAAAATTGACAACAAACTAATCTAAACATTAAACATCTAGATTATATAGGTTGTCAACACAAATTCCCAAAATGCTATAATCCTTTGTACGCCATGACTCCAAGAGTATCTATCATCCCAAAAATGCCTCAATGACCCACACTCATCCCTCAAACCTTGGGGGACCCGCCGCTAAGGGAACATGTTATACACATCATTTGAGAAAAAAATGTTAGACTTAACGCCTAGTGAGAACAAACGGTTCATATCAACAATTTGGAAATGAATTAAATGAAATAAGTAAGAAATCTTTCAAAGATTTGAATTTATAAAGTGTAACACCCTAAAAATAGGGATAACAAAAATTCAAAAAACGGACATGAGGTATATAAAATTGCCATAGCAAGAGCCTCCCAAAAATGGGGAAATGTACAACCCTGATTAATAACAGTCGTAACTTAACGGACAATAAATGACAACCAACTAATCTAATTTCTATAACTAGAAAAGAGATTACAAAAGGCGTGTCATTTATAAACCCAAATGTTCTTCTACCAAAAAGTATGTCTAAGTGCAAGTTTCCCCAAGCTCTCACCCAAGCAACTATCCAGCTTAGAACTGGCACCGCTAGAACCTGAGATACACATCGACACCAAATAAGTGTTAGACCAAAAAGCCTAGTGAGTTGAACAAGAAATAGCATAATAAAACATTTACAATTCTTATCAGCAGTTAACCAATATTGCATTAAATGTGGAGTCAACGGGGGATACCCATAGCACCAATCAAGTTCCACCCAAAGAGACGATGTACCTTGATGCCAACTACTAAGAGCGACATCCCAAAGGCCCGGCACATCCGAGGACTACAACCATGACATTACCCCGAATGGCGGAGGTTTAGGCACATACCATCACGGTGGCACCCAAGACTACATCCTCCTAGTGTCTACTGACTTGGTTCGTCCAACATAATTTATAGGAGGTCTTGAGGTATATTTCAACCAAATATATATTTCGATACCAACCATGGGTACAATATTACCATCCTAAACCACATAAGTCCAAGATAAGACCCAAATACCAATATAATCATTTTGTAGATACAATATCCCAAGAAAGGGTATTCCAAGTAGAAATCATCATACACCAAGACATGTATACATAAATCATGTAAAAAATACTCATAGTGTATAAACATGAGGAAAGCCCCAAATACTTGAACAAAAAGAGTAAATCATGGCATGATACTCATAACGTATTTCCAACATATTTTCATAATGAAACCATCAAATACTTGAACATATAGAGGTGAACATTTTGAGCAAATATATAATAATAACAAGAAGGAGATTATGATGTGTATCTAGTTTTAACAAAGGTTTAGTAAACTCACAATCTAGGTTTTAGGTCAAAAACCTAGAAAAGTGCCAAACCCTAGAAGTGTTGGGGAAGATGAAGATGATTCTTGAACTTGAGCTTCTTGGTTGAAACCTTTGATTGGGGAGCCTTGATCTTGCAATAAATGTAGAGGATGGTGGTTGAAAAGCTCCTTGATAACAATGGAGGGAGTTATGAGGGTAGACAGGGTTTTGAGAGGATTTAGGTTGAGAAGTAAATGAGAAAAGGGCTGAAATCCCCTTTTAATTCGTCAGGGGTCGCGACGCGACTTGACCCGCGCGGTCATCCGCGTCGACCTCTGGGAGTGTTTGGCGGACAGTGCTCCGCGCGGCTCATGGCGCGGCCCCACCCGCGCGGGGCACTGTCTTTTTTTTTTCTACAATCAACTCGACAACTACGAGTCAGGGTGTTACAATCCTCCCCACCTAATAAGGATTTCGTCCCCGAAATCACATCCTACGGGAACAAGCGAGGGTAACGCTTCCGCATATCCTCTTCCGATTCCCAAGTAATGTTGGCACCCCGATGGTGCTTCCATTGGACTTTAACCATAATCACGTCCTTATGTCGTAACCTCTTCACTTTTGACTCTGAGATCGCCTCCGGTTCTTCCACACAACGATTCCCATTATCTACCCGGATGTCCGTCAAAGGAATCACGCTTTCCTCCTCAGCTAGACACTTCCGAAGGTAACACACGTGAAACGTAGGATGTATTACATCCATTTTCGGTGGTAAGTCCAACCGGTAAGCTTGTAAACCAATTTTCTCCAAAATAACGAAGGGTCCAAGGAAACGAGGACTAAGCTTCCTGCGCTTCCCAAAACGGATAATCCCCTTCCATGGAGATACTTTCAACATGACACGGTCGCCCACTTGAAACTCGACCGGTCTCCTCTTCTTGTCCGCATAACTCTTTTGTCGGTCTTGCGCCGCCTTTACCTCTCTCAAATTTCCTTCACCTTGTCCGCCGTCTCTTGAACTATTTCCGGCCCGACGAATTGCTTCTCGCCCGCTTCTAGCCAACAAACTGGGGTTCTACACTTCCGTCCATATAATGCCTCGAACGGTGCCATTCCGATACTAGAATGGTAACTGTTGTTGTATGTGAACTCTACCAAAGGTAGGTGTGAGTTCCAACTTCCGCCGAAATATATTACACACGACCTCCACATATCCTCTAGCGTCTGAATCGTCCTCTCGCTTTGACCATCCTTTTGAGGATGATACGCCGTGCTCAAATTCAATCTAGTGCCCAATTCTTTCTGTAAGCTTGCCCAAAAGTTCGATGTGAAACGACTATCCCGATCCGATACGATAGATTGCGAAACTCCGTGCCTTGACACTACCTCATCAATATAAAACTTGGCCAATTTCTCCATTGGCAACGTCTCCCGCATTGCAAGGAAATGCGCACTCTTGGTTAACCGGTCAACAATTACCCAAATGGTGTCATGCCCGCGCAAGGTCTTCGGTAGCTTCGTCACGAAATCCATGGTGATGTTGTCCCATTTCCACTCGGGAATGGAAAATGGTTGCAAACTTCCATAGGGTCTTTGATGTTCCGCCTTGACTTGGAGGCACGTGACACACCTCTCCACGTAATTGGCCACGTCCACCTTCATCACCGGCCACCAATAATTCAATTTCAAGTCCCTATACATCTTGGTGCTACCAGGATGTATAGAATACTTTGATTCGTGTGCTTCTTCAAGAAGTAGGTCACGGTTTCCCCCAACCTTCTGCACCCAAATCCACCCTTGAAAGAGCTTGAGTCCACGACTGTCTTCCGTCAAGAGTTCCCTTTGCTTTACCATGACTTCGGATTTGAGGTTCTCCTACTTAAGTGCTTCCACTTGTAACACCCCGAATTACGTCATTAGTAAAGTATATTGAAACTTGAAAATCTAGTTTCGACGGCTCGTTACAAAAAAAATCAGCGACGACCTCAACCGGGATGTAATCAGGTTCGTATATGAGGTAAGGTTTCGTGAAGGTATTCCTTTTGGATAGGGAATCAATTGATCTCGCCAAGGGAGATGTTGGGTGATTGGTTGGTGCTAGATTTCGAGGACGAAATCTCTTTTAAGATTGGGAGGATTGTAACACCCCGAATTTCGAAAAACATCACTTCAAGTTAATACAGAAATCAGTAGCTTTAAAGGGAAAAATAAGATATATGATTTTGGACTTGAATCCTATATTTTATATTCTTGATGGATAAATGATTCAATTACGAGTCCAACGGTTCTTTCCGGAGCAAAAACGGAGCTATAACGAAAAAGTTACGACCAAAACAGTAAACGAGAAGCAAACCGGACAAACAGTGCACGGGGCGAGTTGTGGCGCGACTTAGGTCGCCCCGTAACCCGCCCGGAGCCCTGTTCAAGCATAAAACCCATTCGGGCGACTTGTGGCACGACCTAGGCCGCCCGGTAACCCATGTGGAGCCCTGTTCGAGTTTAAAACCCGATTTTTCAGCCACCAAACTTCATTTCTTCATATCTTTTGCATCACAACTACGATTTTGGTGATTCAAGTTGCCATGGTTTCGTTTTTGAGAGATCTTCAAGGACTTAGCAAGTTATTGTAAGTCTATTGGAAGATCCAAGGGTATTTGGTGGTGGTAAGTTCCTCATCTCTCTCAATGTTAAGCTAGGGTTAGATGGTTTCACCCTTTTTCCTTTCATCCTTCAACTTAGGTGTGTTTTTGGTGACTTGTATGTTGAAGGAACCTTGTAGATGTGTTGGATCTATGATCTAGAGAAGTTTCTTGGAGATTCAAGCCTTCATCTTTGGAGATTCAAGTTTTGGGGGTAAAATCTAGATTTAGCCTAAATCTAGCAAGGTGAGTTCAAGTTGGATTGTGAAAATGTTGTACATGCCAAAAATGTTCATTTTAAAATATTTACATGTTTACATGAAGTTTATTAAAAGTTGGGTATTTGAAGAGTTTCACTCATTTGGATTATTTGGTTTTATAAAACTTGTGAACCACCCACATTTGGGATTCTTGAACATTTTGGTGAATAAATCATGTTAATACACTCCCTAGATGATTATATATATATATATATATATATATATATATATATATATATATATAAATGGAGTTCCTTTGATATAAATGACATTTTGTGCATTCGATTTTATAAACCGTTTGGTAAATGCATATTATTGTGTTATGAGGCATTTGGAAAATATAAGGGTATAAGTTCATTTGGAAAATGGGTTGTCTCAACTAATGTTGAGTTTTGAACTAATCTTACTTTTGGTCGTTGTGTTTGCATATCCGTTGGTCAAACGGGTTTTAATGTTTACACTGACTTTCATTTGGAGATTTAAGTAAACTGATGAGCCTTGGCTCGATTTTAACTAAAACGACTTTTAATTCAATTGACCGGTTGACTAGCCCGGGGTGGAAGCTTTTAATTCAATTGACCGGTTGACTAGCCCGGGGTGGAAGCTTTTAGTACAATGGTGTTTATTACGTGTCATTTGAGAGTTACATGTTTTGAGTGCGTTGGTCATTCATTTGGAGTCATGTAATGTTTTAGACTGTAATGCAGTGGATCCATAGGCATATGAGTCGGTCTTTATTATTTAAAAAGAAAATGAACTATTATTTATATGTTGGTGTCAGAATTAGTCTTGGGATTTTGAGGACTTGTCGGTGAGGGCTCTTGGAGTCCAATAACCGAACCTGCATCCGCGAGTTAATTTCTGAGCCTGTTTTTATGGGATAGTCACTTCCCATTTGTATTTAGTTGAGACATTGGATCCTCGGGGGCAACTTGGTACGGTTATGTGGGACCGGTTACTAGCCATGGACCGTAAATGTAATCCTAGCGAATGAGCATGATTGGGAATCCTCGAGGGCCCACCCCCACATCTTAGTACGAGTCGGCGAGCTCGTGGCCATGTGTTCCTAGTATGGTGAGCTCAATAACGTGGAATGTAGCCTACTCTGTGTTCCGCCACTAGCCATGGAATTCGGGTTTGCCCCGTCATCGAAGGGTGTTGTTTTGGGTATTTAACTTTATCCTTGTTTTCGGTGACACTTTGAGTTCGGGTCTTTCCCCATATGCTTTAATTCTGGTCGTTTGGTTTATAAAGTTTTATTCAAAAATCATCATTGGAGCATTTACAACTATTCACGTTTTGAGTAAGCGTTGGATTGCATTACTTCATGAAATAATGTTTGGCGTTGAGGCGTTCATTTATAAATTGCTTAGTTATTGGAAAACGAGTCGTTCTCATATTTAAAGTAATTCATTTTAAAAGATCATGATTTAAGTTGCATTATTTCCATTTAATGGTTTTTATATTCTTGATGAAAACTCTTGAACTCACTAGGCGTTAGCCTAACCCTTTTTATTTGTCGGCATGTGCAACAGGTTCCGATTGGGAATAGTTCTAGTGAGGCTGTGAAGAGATGAGTGCTAGTGGTGTGCTCGAAAAGGTGATTAGCTTGTTAAAGTCTTCCCCACTTATATTGGAGATAGCGATTGGTATTGGGTTATAGTAACACCCGACTTTAGTTAGTCTTTATGTAAGACTTTATTTACTCGTTGATGGCTCAATCTAGAAATGTATTGCATTTACGGATTTGTAGTAAGAGATTTTATCCCTCTTTGAGGTGTTATTGAAAGTTTTATTTTAGTCGCTCTTTCCAAATTTCGAGGGTGTTACAAGTAGGTATCAGAGCTTTAGTTTGAGAGAATTAGGTGTTGATTTTGAATGTCTAGACTCAAACTAGCGTACTTTTAAGTGATTGAAAGCGAGATTACACAAACAGGCACTATAAGATTCGATGTTTTGAGGATAATGGAGTCACTAGGAGCGAGAATCACGTCGAGAGTAACAAGGATGATCATGTACAGTACGTTCATAATTGCACCTGGCCAGTGTTATGGTGAATCTACGAGCTGCATGTGTATACTTGGACTACTTTGATGTGACGACCGTTGGGGTAGTGAAGAAGTTCTAAGTGAGTAACCGTTATGAGACGTCGATGACTTTAGTATTCGTCACTTGGAGTGACGGTAAGCATGGTGATCACTTTAAGTGGACCGTCTGTGGTCGGATTGATTGGTTGGATTAGAACCATAGGATTTTGGAATCGACATTATTCGAGGAGAATTGTAAGGTGAACCTATGGAACCCTTGAATTATTATCCTAAGATGATTGAGTATCTGGATGACAATAGTGTGCCGGAAAATTGAGGATCTTTGGTCTAGAGAAATCGAGGAACATGATTTCGAGGTGTTAAGTGCCGATCAAATCCATGCACGAAATGTATTTCTGAAATAAATTGCATCGATTATTTCTCATGTTTCAAAAAAAAAAATCACCATGTGGGTCATATCACGAAATCTTGAAATATTTAGCACGCACAAGTTTTTAGACCATGATCTTAAATATGCATAAAGTTATTTCATTGCATGTGGTTGCAAGTTTCGTTGAGACTTTGTTTATTCTCATTTTTGCCTAACGCTATTTCCGATTATTGTGATGTTCATATTTTGACGTTGCGTAGAGTCTTGGACAAGTAACTACGACTTATGACCTTAACATTGGATCTCCACCACATATGTTAAGGCCTTGGACGAAGAGTTGTCTTCCACTATTTTAGTGTTTAAGTTTTCCTGGGAATTATATTTCGTGTGAGTTTCGTTAATTTTATGGAGTATTGTTTTACTCGCATGCATGACATAATAGTCACTATTTTGGGCCAAGGAGCGTTTTATCCGAACGACTAGAGTCGAAGTCGATTTAAATTATTTTATGTTTGGTCAAATCGCAAGCACTTCTAGTTTTACTAAGTTTGAGAAATAAACTGGTGTATGTGGGCCATATAGGAGTTTTGACTCCACGTCATTTTATGGTTAAATGAGAAATTTTGGAATTTGATTACACAAATTTCTCCTTCCGGAGCTTATACAAACATTTGTTGCACTCCGCTTTAGTGCGGGAAATTATTTTACGTACATAACATAAAGTGATGCATATTCGGACCATAGCGGTCCATTTAAAAAGGTAGTTGCGCTTATTTTTATCCTTGTCGTTAACAGCATGAGTAGTGATCAAATAATTTCGAAATATTTTCTTATCGGTGTGACGTTGTGATCGTTCTGTACACCTACCGAGTAAAACGGTAGTGGATTTTTACTCGCATGTTTTATTGTTATAAAGCTTAGAACGTGGAAGTTTTATAAAATGTTAAATTGACATATTAGCTTGAAAAACCCTTGAACTCATTAGAACCATAGCTTTAAACCCTCTTTGTGGAAGGACTTGTTAATAAGGACTAGAGATGTCCTTGGGAGTCGAAGCGTTGGATGAGTCGACTGGTGACCAGTTTCAAATCTTGGATTCGATTTCATGAACTGGTTCACGCAGAAGTATTTGATGCGTTAGATTTATGTTTTCCAGTTAATTAGTGATGATCTTTCCGTTACGATAAATCCTTGGGTTAAAATCTTGTACGGTTGCTTTTGGTTGGTTCCGAAGTTGGGGGTTGATGGTACGACAACATGCTATGTGTCTGTGGTATACCACCTTTTGGTATTTGTGGTTATTGGTGTTGTTGTGAGTGGCTAATAGGGACGTATGGTTTGGGTGATTATCTCAGAAAGTAGGTGTCAACTTGGAGTCGACGTTGCTATTTGGGAATGGAATAGTTGGTAGTATGTCCTCATTGCAGATAGTTGTTTTAAGGATAGAAGTCGATTGTTGATTTGGAGGACTTGGAGAGAATGTCGGAGCAGACCTTAAGTGAAAATCGATTATTGAGGAGACCTTGATTTGTCACAGCTAGAAACACTGTCCTTATAGCAACAACGGATGATCGACTCAGAAATTCTATGTACGGATCCCTTATTGTTCGGTTAAGTCACTTTGGTTGTGAATATCCAGAACCGAAATGAGTTTGGTCAACTGTAATTAGTTTGATTGATGCAAACGTCGTTATGGTTTTGGAAGGCAAGCGAGGGTGTAGCGCGGTTCACTGGGAGTTGATTGGAAATATTTAAAGGTAAAAAGTTCGCTTTGGACACCTTGGTGGAAACGGTTGGCTATCATCGCGAGTCACTCTTGAAGTAGTACGTGCAACCTAAGGTTGGGAGGCAACCAAGACCTTAATATTAGGAAAATGATTTGATAAGGACTCTATGTCCTTCCGTCATTAGTAAAGTATATTGAAACTTGAAAATCTAGTTCTGACAGCTCGTTACAAAAAAAATCCAGCGACGACCTCAACCGGGATGTAATCGGGTTCGTATATGAGGTAAGGTTTCGTGAAGGTATTCCTTTTGGATAGGGAATCAATTGATCTCGCCAAGGGAGATTTTGGGTGATTGGTTGGTGCTAGATTTCGAGGATGAAATCTCTTTTAAGGTTGGGAAGATTGTAACACCCCGAATTTCGAAAAGCATCACTTCAAGTTAATACAGAAATCAGTAGCTTTAAAGGGAAAAATAAGATATATGATTTTGGACTTGAATCCTATATTTTATAGTCTTTATGGATAAATGATTCAATTACGAGTCCAACGGTTCTTTCCGGATCAAAAACGGAGCTATAACGAAGAAGTTACGGCCAAAACAGTAAACGAGAAGCAAACCGAACAAACAGTGCACGGGGCGAGTTGTGGCGCGAATTAGGTCGCCCTGTAACCCGCCCGGATCCCTGTTCAAGCATAAACCCATTCGGGCGACTTGTGGCGCGACCTAGGCCGCCCGGTAAGCGCGGAGCCCTGTTCGAGCTTAAAACCCGATTTTTCAGTCACCAAACTTCATTTCTTCATATCTTTTGCATCACAACTCCGATTTTGGTGATTCAAGTTGCCATGGTTTCGTTTTTGAGATCTCTTCAAGTACTTAGCAAGTGATTGGAAGTCTATTGGAAGATCCAAGGGTATTTGGTGGTGGTAAGTTCCTCATCTCTTTCAATGTTAAGCTAGGGTTAGATGGTTTCACCCTTTTTCCTTTCATCCTTCAACCTAGGTGTGTTTTTGGTGACTTGTATGTTGAAGGAACCTTGTAGATATGTTGGATCTATGATCTAGATAAGTTTCTTGGAGATTCAAGCCTTCATCTTTGGAGATTCAAGTTATGGGGGTAAAATTTAGATTTAGCCTAAATCTAGCAAGGTGAGTTCAAGTTGGATTGTGAAAACGTTGTACATGCCAAAAATGTTCATTTTAAAGTATTTACATGTTTACATGAAGTTTATTAAAAGTTGGGTATTTGAAGAGTTTCACTCATTTGGATTATTTGGTTTTATAAAATTTGTGAACCACCCACATTTGGGATTCTTGAACATTTTGGTGAATAAATCATGTTAATACACTCACTAGATGATTATATATATATATATATAAATGGAGTTCCTTTGATATAAATTTCCTTTTGTGCATTCGATTTTATAAACCGTTTGGTAAATGCATATTATTGTGTTATGAGGCATTTGGAAAATATAAGGGTATAAGTTCATTTGGAAAATGGGTTGTCTCAACTAATGTTGAGTTTTGAACTAATCTTACTTTTGATCGTTGTGTTTGCATATCCGTTGGTCAAACGTGTTTTAATGTTTACACTGACTTTCATTTGGAGATTTAAGTAAACTGATGAGCCTTGGCTCGATTTTAACTAAAACGACTTTTAATTCAATTGACCGGTTGACTAGCCCGGGGTGGAAGCTTTTAGTACAATGGTGTTTATTACGTGTCATTTGAGAGTTACATGTTTTGAGTGCGTTGGTCATTCATTTGGAGTCATGTAATGTTTTAGACTGTAATGCAGTGGATCCATAGGCATATGAGTCGGTCTTTATTATTTAAAAAGAAAATGAACTATTATTTATATGTTGGTGTCAGAATTAGTCTTGGGATTTTGAGGACTTGTCGGTGAGGGCTCTTGGAGTCCAATAACCGAACCTGCATCCGCGAGTTAATTTCTGAGCCTGTTTTTATGGGATAGTCACTTCCCATTTGTATTTAGTTGAGACATTGGGTCCTCGGGGGCAACTTGGTACGGTTATGTGGGACTGGTTACTAGCCATGGACCGTAAATGTAATCCTAGCGAATGAGCATGATTGGGAATCCTCGAGGGCCCACCCCCACATCTTAGTACGAGTCGGCGAGCTCGTGGCCATGTGTTCCTAGTATGGTGAGCTCAATAACGTGGAATGTAGCCTACTCTGTGTTCCGCCACTAGCCATGGAATTCGGGTTTGCCCCGTCATCGAAGGGTGTTGTTTTGGGTATTTAACTTTATCCTTGTTTTCGGTGACACTTTGAGTTCGGGTCTTTCCCCATATGCTTTAATTCTGGTCGTTTGGTTTATAAAGTTTTATTCAAAAATCATCATTGGAGCATTTACAACTATTCACGTTTTGAGTAAGCGTTGGATTGTATTACTTCATGAAATAATGTTTGGCGTTGAGACGTTCATTTATAAATTGCTTAGTTATTGGAAAACGAGTCGTTCTCATATTTAAAGTAATTCATTTTAAAAGATCATGATTTAAGTTACATTATTTCCATTTAATGGTTTTTATATTCTTGATGAAAACTCTTGAACTCACTAGGCGTTAGCCTAACCCTTTTTTATTTGTCGGCATGTGCAACAGGTTCCGGTTGGGAATAGTTCTAGTGAGACTGTGAAGAGATAAGTGCTAGTGGTGTGCTCGAAAAGGTGATTAGCTTGTTGAAGGCTTCCGCACTTATATTGGAGATAGCGATTGGTATTGGGTTATAGTAACACCCAACTTTAGTTAGTCTTTATGTAAGACTTTATTTACCCGTTGATGGCTCAATTTAGAAATGTATTGCATTTACGGATTTGTAGTAAGAGATTTTATCCCTCTTTGAGGTGTTATTGAAAGTTTTATATTAGTCGCTCTTTCCAAAATTTGAGGGTGTTACACCACTTGACTCGTCTTTATGTTTTCCAACAAACTCGATACCACATCGATCCTTGTAAGGGACATCTTGACACCACCATCATGGCTCGTTCGACTCAATGAATCCGCCACCACATTGGCCTTACCGGGATGATAGAGTAGGTCACAATCGTAATCCTTCAAAAGCTCAAGCCATCTCCTTTGCCGCATGTTGAGTTCCTTTTGATCGAAGATGTACTTAAGACTCTTGTGATCCGTGAAAAGAGTACACTTTGTCCCATACAAGTCGCCACAACTTCAACGCAAAAACTACCACCGCCAATTCCAAGTTATGAGTCGGGTAATTCTTCTCATGATCCTTTAGTTTTCGTGACGCATACGCTATCACCTTTCCCCGTTGCATCAATACACACCCGAGACCCATTTTGGAAGCATCGCTATACACCACGAAGTCATCCGATCCCTCGGCTAAGGATAAGATTGGAGCTTCGCACAATCTCTTCTTGAGCGTTTAGAAAGCTCGCTCTTGTGCATCGGTCCAAAGAAACTTGACGTTCTTTATTGTGAGTGAGGTGAGGTGAGCGGTGTAGCTATCTTGGAAAAATGTTGAATGAAACGCCTGTAGTAACCCGCCAAACCCAAGAAACTTCGAATCTCCGTCGGACTTGTTGGAGGCTCCCAACTCATCATCGACTTGATCTTTGCTGGGTCCACCTTTACTCCATCTTTAGACACCACATGCCCCAAGAATTGCACCTCTTGGAGCCAAAATCCGCACTTCGAGAACTTTGCAAACTACTTCTCCCTTCTTAAGACTTCCAACACTTCCCGCAAATGTTTCCCATGCTCGGGCTCGTCCTTTGAGTAGATTAAAATATCGTCGATGAAAACGATCACGGATTTGTCCAAGAATGGGCGATACACACGGTTCATCAAATCCATAAATACGGCCGGAGCGTTGGTTAAGCCGAAAGGCATCACTAAGAACTCATAGTGACCGTATCGTGTCCGAAAAGCCGTCTTCAGAATGTCTTCCTTCTTCACTCTCACTTGATGGTATCCGAACCGAAGATCAATCTTTGAGAAGCATCCCACGCCTTGGAGTTGATCAAAAAGATCGTCGATGCGAGGTAGAGGATACTTGTTCTTCACCGTGACTTTGTTTAACTCTCGATAGTCGATACACATCCGCATGAATCCATCTTTCTTCTTCACGAACAAAACCGGTGCTCCCCACGGTGACGAACTCGGTCGGATGAAGCCCTTTTCCAACAACTCTTGAAGTTGCGTCATCATCTCTTTCATTTCAGTCGGGGCCAATCGATAAGGAGCATGGGCTATCAGAGTCGCTCCCGGAGTGAGGTCGATTTGGAACTCCACTTGCCGTTCCGGCGGTAACCCGGGTAAGTCTTCCGGGAAGACGTCCGGATAGTCTTGCACGACCTTCACATCTTCCACCGACTTCTTCTCTTTCTTTGCATCCACCACATAAGCCAGATACGAAGGGTAACCCTTCGCTAGAAATTTTTGAGCCTTAAGAGAAGAGATGATAGGATTACTCCTCTTCCCTTTCTCCCCTTAGATGGTGACCACACCATTTTCCGGCAAAGGCACTTGGATCATCTTTTTGGAGCAAAAGATGTCAGACTTGTTCCTCACCAACCAATCCATGCCTATAACCACGTCGAACCCTCCTATAGCCATAGGTAGCAAGTCTACCCCAAAAGAATTCCCATCAATCTCTAAAGTGCAATCACGAAAACGGTCTCGGATGATCACTTGATCTCCATTGGCTATTTCTACTACTAGCGCATCGGGAAGGACACTAATGGGAGTGATGAAGTGCTTACAGAAAACATCCGACACAAAGGAATACGTACCACCCGAATCAAACAAAACACGAGCAGGAAAGGAGTTTACTAGGAACGTACCCGAAACCACATCGGCCGTCTCCTTTGCCTCCTCAGCAGTCATCCGAAAAGCTAGACTCGGCGCTCTCGACAGTTGCTCGAACCTTGCCGTCGATCCCAAAGAACCTCCACGGTGGCCACCTACTAGCTTCGGACAATCCCTTTTCATGTGCCCCGGTTCCCGACACTCAAAACATACCGGCCCTCGGATAGGGCAATCCCGAATCGCATGGCCTTTCTTGCCGCACTTGGCACACTCCACGGGACCCGAATGAAGCTTGGGGTCGCATGGCCCAGAGTGCTTGGCTTTGCACTTATGGCACCAACGTGCCTCTCGACGATTATCTCTAACTCTTCCGCCGACAAATGGCCTAACTTGACGAATGGGTCCGGATGGCCCTTCCCACTTCCGCTTGTCACCCACGTGACCTCTCTCATCCTTCTCCGCCATCATGTCGTCTTCCACTAACAAGGATTCTTCGATAACATCCTGGAGTGTCAATACTCTCGCGTTTCTCACTGCCGTCCTCATACCGGCCGACAATCCACATTGGTAAGCTTTGATTTTTGATCTCTCGTCGGGGACTAGGTGTCCCACCAAGTTTAGCTTTTCCAAGAAAATCTTAGAGTAGTCAGCGACGGATAAAGTCCCTTTCTTCAACCCTCGGAATTCCGCTTCCAGCTTGTCTAGCGACCTTTCACTGCAGTACTTGTCCATAATCTTCTGCTTGAAAACCGGCCAAGTCAACTTCGCCAAAACTTCGGGAGTGAGGGCGGACCGTGTGAGGTTCCACCAGATCAGGGCCTCACCCCGAAGTAGTTGGGAAGTGAACTTCACCCGTTGTGAGACATCACACTCGCTTGACTCAAAAGCCATCTCCACTTCCTTCAGCCAATACATGCACGCTACCGGATTTGTAGAACCTAAAAAATCCTTCGGATTGCACCCAAGAAAAGCTTTGTAGGTGCATCCCTTGCCTTTACCTTTATTTCCATTCTCCGTCTGATCCTCCGTTACCACAACGGTCGGTCCACCACCCGACCCCATCACTACGTTTTCCGCCATAGTTTCAGGTTGCCGGTGACTAGCATCTCAATCCTCCAAGAGTTTCATGAAGAACTCTTGTTGTTGTGCCATAGCCGAGTTCATGGCCTACATCATGCTATCCCTAATCCTGGTTTCCATGGTCACTTCCTCCACGACCGGGTCATTCGTGGCAAGGTTGATTCGGGGTATATGCTCAGGTCCCCCTCCCAATACATTTGCCACTGGTGGTCTTTCAGTACTCGCGACCAAATGGGGTTGGTCGGCCGTAGATTCATCTTCAACATGACCCTCTGGCGTATTCGGTAATCTGCTCCGAATGGTTACCATTGATAGCTGCCAAACATGTACGAGAAATAGATCGAGAAAAGACTATGCGAGTTGAACTCGTTGTACGTACTAATACCTTCATCAATTATCATAACAATAGTAAACCAAGTATGCTCACGTAACAATGCATTCATAATAGCAGTAGCTAAGTGAAATTATGAACGAACCATACACAAGAATTCTTGTCACCATTATCACAACTTTCAATTAGAGTAATTCCGTAAATCCTAACGCTCTCCCCACCTAGGATTTCTACCCCAAGTGGACAGTGGAACAAGTAAAGTCTAAAGCTTAAGTCTAGATATGCTACATCACTACCTAGTTCACTTAAACTAAAGCTCTAATACCAACTTGTAACACCCTAAAAATAGGGATAACAAAATTCCAAAAAACGGACATGAGGTATATAAAATTGTCATAGCAAGAGCCTCCAAAAAATGGGGAAATGTACAACCCTGATTAATAACAGTCGTAACTTAACGGACAATGAATGACAACCAACTAATATAATTTATATAAATAGAAAAGAGATTACAAAAGGGGTGTCATTTATAAACCCAAATGTTCTTCTACCAAAAAGTATGTCTAAGTGCAAGTTTCCCCAAGCTCTCACCCAAGCAACTATGACAGCTTAGAACCGGCACCGCTAGAACCTGAGATACACATCGACACCAAACAAGTGTTAGGCCAAAAAGCCTAGTGAGTTGAACAAGAAATAGAATAATAAATCATTTACAATTCTTATCAACAGTTAACCAATATTGCATTAAATGTGGAGTCAACGGGGGATACCCATAGCACCAATCAAGTTCCACCCAAAGAGACGATGTACCTTAATGCCAACTACTAAGAGAGACATCCCAAAGGCCCGACACATCCGAGGACTACAACCATGACATTACCCCGAATGACAGAGGTCTAGGCACATACCATCACGGTGGCACCCAAGACTACATCCTCCTAGTGTCTACTGACTTGGTTCGTCCAACATAATTTATAGGAGGTCTTGAGGTATATTTCAACCAAATATATATTTCGATACCAACCATGGGTACAATATTACCATCCTAAACCACATAAGTCCAACATAAGACCCAAGTACCAATATAATCATTTTGTAGATACAATATCCCAAGAAAGGGTATTCCAAGTAGAAATCATCATACACCAAGACATGTATACATAAATCATGTCAAAAATACTCATAGTGTATAAACATGAGGAAATCCCAAATACTTGAACAAAAAGAGTAAATCATGGCATGATACTCATAACGTATTTCCAACATATTTTCATAATGAAACCATCAAATACTTGAACATATAGAGGTGAACATTTTGAGCAAATATATAATAATAACAAGAAGGAGATTATGACGTGTATCTAGTTTTAACAAAGGTTTAGTAAACTCACAATCTAGGTTTTAGGTCAAAAACCTAGAAAAGTGCCAAACCCTAGAAGTGTTGGGGAAGATGAAGATGATCCTTGAACTTGAGCTTCTTGGTTGAAACCTTTGATTGGGGAGCTTTGATCTTGCAATAAATGTAGAGGATGGTGGTTGAAAAGCTCCTTGATAACAATGGAGGGAGTTATGAGGGTATAGAGGGTTTTGAGAGGATTTAGGTTGAGAAGTAAATGAGAAAAGGGCTGAAATCCCCTTTTAATTCGTCAGGGGTCGCTCGCGGGTCGCGACGCCACTTGACCAGCGCGGTCATCCACGCCGACCTCTAGGAGTGTTTGGCGGACAGTGCTCCGCGCGGCTCATGGCGCGGCCCCACCCGCGCGCGACACTGTCTTTTTTTTTTTCTGCAATCAACTCGACAACTACGAGTCAGGGTGTTACATAAAGTGTAGCAATAAACACATAAGGTCCATTTCGGATCAAAATACATATTTTGATGACGGTGGAGACTCGATTTCCAAGGATTTTGGCGGAACACCAAAGTAAGCCACTTTCCCAGTTATTGAGCTCACCGTACTAGGATCAAGGCCACGAACTCGCCAACTCGTACTCAGATGTGGGGGAGGGAACCCAATGATCCCAATCATGCTCATTCACTAGGATTTACATTTACGATCCACGACTAGTATTCGGTCCCATATAACCGTACCCAGTTGCCTTCCTAGTGTCCAATGTCTTAACTAGCTACAAATGGGAATTAACCCAAAATTAAGCCGACTCTATACCTATGGATCCATTAGTAATAGTCTTAGACTTGTCACCATTTCATTGGTGATTCAAACCATAATCACACATATGGTTCATAACAATTTCCCATAAAATATTTACTTATCCTTACCAAGATTGATTTACCATTTGACAAGGTTTGTCAACAAAACATCATTAAAATCAATAACCAACTATACTTTCCATATCTCCCAAAATACCCTTATTTAACAACTCTCATCATATAATGATTCATAAACATGGTTAAAATGCATTTATTCTCATGGCTAACCACAAGTATTTAAAACAACACATTTCCATAGTTTAAAAAGGTAGAATACTTCAATATCCCACAAAATGGTATAAACCCCTAAAAATCTCCAAAATGTTAAGTTAGGTCAAAATCATTTAAAACATGAATATTTAAACGAGGAGATGATTAAGAGTTTGAAATCATAGTTTTGACATGTATAAGGTTTTAAGGTTGAGAATGTACTCACAATATGGGTTTTATCAAAACCCTAGCAAAACTATAGATGGAAGAGGTTGGATCTTAAACTTGAATGCTTGGAATCTTCTCACTTAATGCTTGACAACCCTAGAATGAGTAGTAAATGGTCTTAGGGTTCCATTTATTAGCAATAAATGATGAGAGAGGATGAGACTTACCTAGAACCCAAGAAAATCTCCTCTAACAAAATCAGATGTTGGAATAAATGAGTAAAATCGGCTGGGGTCTGATTTATACCCAATTTCCCCGACCGCGACCTTGCCCGGCGTGAGTGACATTTGTCACAATCGCTGGCATTGTTGCACGTGAATTGGTGCTCTCGGTACAATTCCAGCGAGAGTGCCAAGCGAGAGTGACTTATGTCACAATCGCCGGCACTATTGCGCCACACGTACCGCGGGTGGTAAACTAGCCGCGAGAATGACATGGCGATAGTGACCCTGGCATTGTCCCTGGGCACTATCGCACCAACTCTCCCGGGCTCCGAAAATTGGTTTTTCTCACACGACCTTCTCCAAACTTAAATCGGGGCTTAAATGCCAATAATACGAGCAGTTAAAGCTACTCAACACAAGCGAATTAAAGACTTATGAAGACATAAACGTACCCGAAGTTCCGGGTGTTACATATTCTCTATTAATGGATTATTTCCTATTCATTATCCTATTAATGGATTATTTTCTATTTTTTTAATTATGATATTTTTTAATTAATGGATTATGTGGTTTATGTTGCTTCTCGCTAGGGGTGCTTATGGGTTGGGTTGGGTTCAATTGAGATTTTTCAAACCGCAAGCATTGAGTTGGGTTGTTCAAATATTTTCAACCCAATCAACCCAACCTGTGAGCACCCCTACTTTTTATAAATAAAATATATGATTCTAGCGGGCTGTTTCACAAGCCACTAAAGAGATTTCGTAAGACGCAACGCCCATTTCGAGATAAACACTTGGAAAATCTTGACTATTTTGGTCAAAATGAAAAAAAGTAGGGTAAAAAGTGAAGCATGTTGTTCAAAATGACTAGTTTGGTCAATTTCCCCATGATAGAACAAGGGGGGGTATATAAGTAACTGAGTAACTACGATTTTTTGTACCAAAGGTTTGAGAAAGATTGCGACTTTTGTCCTCGTGGTTTGGAAATTGTGACTTTTGTTCCTATTGTTTGTACTTTATTGTTGTTTTCGTGCCTGAAACTAAATATGTTAAAAATCATCCCTCAACTTAGGGGTATTTTAGTCTCTCTCTCTAGTTGGGGGGGGGGGGGGGGGGGGTATTAGATATATTTTTTGATTTCTTTTTTGATATTTTAGTCTTTTTAATTTAATAAAACTATATATTTTTTGATAAAAAAAATAATGCATAAAAAATTATATTATTTTGTTATTGTTTATAATAAAATAATAAAATATTTTAATACAGTTGGTTTTTTTATATATTTTTTGTCATTATAGTTTTAGTTTCTTATGGTTCTTAATGAAGAAAGAATAATTAAAATACTATAATGTGAAGGGTACTTAATGAATTGTATTTCAATGACTTAGTGATAAATATCAGATTAATAAAATAATAAAACTATCATGACAAAAAAAATTATGAAAAAAACAAAACGTATGGAAAATATTTAGTCATATTATCGTAAGCAATAACAAAACAATACCATTTTTTATGTATAATCATTTTATCAAAAAACATATGGTTTATTAAAATCAAAAAGACTAAAATACCAAAAAAGATATTTAATAGACAAAAAAGGGGGAAATAATAATATTTAACTAAGCTAGATGGAAGATTTTTAACAGATTTAGTCTTAGGGACGAAAACAATAATAAATTTCAAACCATAGAGACAAAAATACTAACAACTTACAAACCATAGGAACAAAAATAGAAATTTCAAAGTCACAGGGATGAAAATCGCAATCATTCAAACCACAGGGACAAAAATCGTAGTTTACTCTAAGTAATTTTATTCAAACATTTGATGGTAATATACTTATTATGTTCCTAAATAAATATTCACAATAACTACATATAGACTATGTTTGACAAATATAAGTTAGATATTTTTGGAGGTTATTGTAAAATATCTGTTTGATTGGGCAAAAACTAGCTAATAAGCTAGAAGTAGCATTTCAATAAGTTCCAAGAGTTTTTTTTGTCATTTTCTTTCGATCATACATATGGCTAATATTTGTTAATAAAAAATAATTATTAATTAGTATTAAATGTAAAGTAAGCGATCCTCTCCAAAGGGTGAGATATAATATCTAGTTCAGAGCAGAGACTGCTTCCTGATCTAGCAACGTATTCTAATCACAAATCATTTGTTTAGTTAATTTTTAATTATAAATTATTTCATTAACATTAACTATTGATTATTTAGAATTATTTTAATAATATTAATTTGTTATATTACTATTTAATTTATTTGGTCATCTAAGATAAATATAACAATTTTAAAAATGTTTTTGAAAGTTACATAAAGATTAAAGTTATATATTTTTATATCTATAAATAATAAAAATGATTTTAATAAATATTTAATTTAGCTATTAACTTTTAATTTTAGAAAATATTAATTAATTAAGATTTATGTAATTACAAACGTCCATCAAGACGGTACATCATCAACGCACGCCACGATGTCGGACAGACAAGCAACCCATTAGATCGAACCCAACCAGGCGTAGATAATCACACAAGACCTTATCCCGCAGGTGTACCAAAGCATATAGGTCATCTCTTAAATAGCTGGGGAACAAAACCTAATACCTCCACTATTCATGTATGATCAGATTCAAAAACCGAAACTCAAAATCAAGGTTGCCCACAATTCGGATCATCCGACGCTTCAAATCCCAAAGACTCCTCTAGTCCCGTAATTACAACTCCTTTCACGATAGGGGTTTTAAATCTATAGCCCTAATGAGTTCAAGGTTTTTCAACCAGTATGCCGATTTGAAATTTATACAATTTTCAAATACATAAGTCTTATAGCAAATAATCGTGCGGTAAAAACACACTACCGTTCATTCGATAGGTTTCGAAATTGCTTGCCAGCACTACTCATATAAAACCATTTACAAAACTCGTTTGATCAGAACATACGTTAATATGGATAATCATAAAAGATGCGTAACAAAGTTTTAAATGGACTACCATGGTCCTAACATACATCAAATTATGCTATTTATGTGAAAATAATTTTCTGCACTAAATCATGTGCAATAAAATGTTGCTACAACTCTAAAAGAGAAATTTACAACTTCAACTTTAAAATATTTTCCTTTAAACCACAAAACGTCCGAGGATAAAATCCCCAACAAGGCCCATATACGTCAGTTTATTCCTCAATACTTAGTAAAACGATAGGGGCGTATGATTTGGTCAAACGCAATTAATTAATTATTTTTTTTAAGTCAAGCTCAAACCTCGGGCCGCACAAATAAAATGTACTCGTCCAAAAATAGCATTTACAATGACATGCATACCGATAACTCCTTTAATGCATTACGGAAAATTTATAACAGTAAAACCAACAACTGAACCTGTATAGATTAAAAGTTTAATACGAGACAACATAAATCTTTCACATACTTACTTACGCGAGTGTAAAATCAAATCCAACCCAAAAAGTGTACACATATACTTGTATAAAACTCACGATGCAATCATGCGACATTAACATTTTCAAAACGCCTCTGACGGTTGCAAAAATACTGGTGCAGACTCGTATGAGACAAAATATTAAACAAACTCATAAGTTAACGCACACATTAATGCAAGTCTACACGTTTCCAAAATTTCTTTTTATTACGCGACTCAAATTGTCGTAAAATAAGACACCTTAAAACCAACTGAATTTTCATAAAACTCATTAACGCAAAACCAAGCGGTGTCAAAATTTTCCTTTCCCAACATAAAAGTATAAGACGACAACAAGTCTAAAATGTAAAAATTCTAAAACCACAACGTAAGATAAGGTGACCATTTTCAACAAAACTTTGATGAGGCACGACGCCCAATAAACGCGTAGATTTACACACCATGAAATTAAAATTCACGCTTCCCAAACTACACTCACGCACCCCAAAACGCCGCAAAGCTATACTCATAAAATTAAACACGACTCTTACAAACCAAATCCTCCAGAAAATTCCGACTCAAGAACATGGGGACAACTCTTCCTTTAAAACCTTAACATACGTAGAGGAGATCAAATGTCAAGGTTAAAAATTATACAGTTACTTGTCCAATACCCAAAATTACATTAAAATACGGATCTTATAATATCCAAAAATAGAGTCAGACACAAAACGGGGATGGAGAGATTTCCAATTAATAAAATATTTGTAACTACGAACAACGAAACAATTTTGTGCATGCTTAAACTCACGGTTTAAAACTTGATGAATGCTAAATACTTTACTAAGACTTCGTAATACAACTCACTTTATGTTTTGAAAACATGAGAAACAAATGATGCAAACTCATTTTAGAAATAAATATCGTGCATGGATTTGGCCGGCACTCAATACCCCGAAATCACGTTCCTCAATTTCTCGTCATACCAATATCATCCGGATGTTCAAACATCTTAAGGCGATCATCGACAATTTCATCGGTTCTCCTTACAATTTCTTCTCGAAATAGAGTCAATTAACAAGCCTATGGTTCTAATCCGACCAATAGCTCCGACTCAAAGTGGTCAACTTAGTGCATTCAATGAGCTTAACTATCACTCCAAAGTGACTTTGCTATAAACATCAATCCTTCCTTAGATTACTTGCTTATAAACTTTCTCACTACCCCAACGGTCATCATACCAAGGTAGTTCAAGTATATACATGTAGCATGTAGGTTCACCATAACACTGGCCAGGTGTCATTATGAACGTACCGTACCTGATCATCCTTGTGACCCTCGACAAGTTTCTCGTTTCTAGCGACTCGATCAACCCTAAAATATCGTATCTTAAGATACCTAATGTGCAAATCCACTTACAATTACTTATAAGAACGCTAGTTTGAGTCTAGGCATCCAAAAATCAATACCTAATTCTCTCAAACTTAAGCTCTGATACCAACTTGTAACACCCTCGAAAATGAACAGAGCAACTAATTTAAAACTTCCAAATTATACAACAAAAGGATATAATCTATTTTACAATCATCACTTGAGACACCTCAAAAGAATATTGGGTTTAACTTTAACAACTAAAGGTCAAGTCTCGCATAAAGACTAGTCAAAGTCGGGTGTTACTAAAACCCAAAAGAAACAGTTGCTCTTATCAACGACTAACGCGGAAGACTTCATCAAGCTACTCACCCTTGCACAAACTCTTAGCACTCAACACTTCACCAAAAACGCTAGAACCTCTTCCCCCATCCGGAACCTGATGCACATGCCGACAAATAAAAGGTTAGGCTAACGCCTAGTGAGTTCAAGAGTTTACAACATGAAACAAATATATTTGTTAAAGGGAAAGAAAGTAATTTAAATCACAGACCTTCTAAAAGATTTACTTTAAATATCAAACGACACCATTTTCCAAAAGTGCATCTTTAGAATAAGGAACCCAACATGAATCTTCTTTCGTAAAAACCACTTTAATCCCAAACTCAACCAAAATGTGAATAGTAAGCAAAGCTCTCAATTTATAAGAATATGAAATAAAACTTTACTTCTCGAAATCCTTCAAACGTGGACGGGGCATAAACACAACCCATAAATCTTGAGTAAACAATTCCCCATAAGTAAAACGCGACCGGAAACATGGATAATAAAAAGACACAATTAAATACCCAATTAACACCTTTCGGTGACGGGGGATACCCGATTCCATTGTACGTAGCAGAACACAAAGTTAAGTCACATAACTATGTTGTCGAACTACACCTCAGATCGTGACCGTATTGCCTGCTCTGCCGAGCTACACCTCCAGTAATGACTATATTTCAAGTCTCTACCACACCGTATCCCTTATTGCCTACTCTACCGAGCTACACCTCAAGGATACGCGATCTTATTGCCTGTTCGGTCTCTAGGGAGTTTCATCCTCAAGGTGCCCACTTGACCCTTAGTGCCTACTCCCTATCAGTCAAGATATGAGCCTCAACTCCTTACTTGATAACACTTGATGTCTAACCCTCGTGCACAAGAATTAGACATCTAAACACCAGACTCAAGGTCTCGAAGTACAACCCATGACGGCTCATCTTCGCAAAACAACCGGGACAACACCAATGCCAACATGACATTATTTCCCAAGGTGAGAATCCCAAGAGTCCTCACCATTAAACACGACTGACTTACATGCCTATGGATCCAATGCAATACGGTCTAAAATACATGACTCCAAATGAATGACTCACGCACCCAAAACATGTATTCTCCAAAATAAAATGCAATAAATGCAACTCACACCCCAAAGCTCCACTTAGGTTATAAAACCGGACAAAAGTCCCTAAGACCCGACAAAGCCGAAAACCGAACTAAAGACCCAACATTTTTCGCAAATCTCCAATGAAAGCCAGTATAAACATCGAAACACGTTTGACCGACAATTTTGTAAACACCACGACCCAAGAGTAATTAATCCAAAACTTCTCATTGGTTGAGACAAAGCGTTTTCCAAATGGACTCGTTCCCTTTATGTTTCCAAAATGACTCTTGACACACTGACATGCATTTTCCAATGGTTTATAAAATTGTATGCACCAAATGGACAATTATACAAAAGGACCTTCATTTATATACTATCATCAAAGGAACGTATCAAAATGATTTATTTAACAACATACCCAAAAATCCTAAAGATAGAGGTTACATAAGTTTATAAAGTTAAACATTTCTAAATAACCAAAACTTATTAGCAGTTAACAATTTAGTGTAAAACACAAACATTTTAAAATAAGCATTTTGACATGTACATCGTTTTCACAAATCAACTTGAACTCGCCTCGCTAGATTTAGGCTAAATCTAAATTTTACCCCAATGGAGCTTCCTTGAAGAAATCTGCATCTTCCAAGCCAAAACTTCCAAGACCTAGATCCATAAATTTCCAACCGTAAACATAGATATTCAACCGCATAAAACCATTCCCAAACATACTACATGAAGATCTCATGAATACCCAAAACCGTAATTTCCAAAGATGAAGAAATAGAAGCTTACCTTAGCCCATAGCTTGAATCCACCATTAATACACCCCTAGAGCACCAAATTAAACCACAAACTCCAAATCTTCAAATGATGGAATGATTGGATGAACCCCATGAACTTGGTGAGGAAGATGAAGATAGAAATGTTATGGTTCAAACTTCCAAATCTTGCTAGATGAAGAATAATCACTTGATTTTAGGAGAAAAAACTCCCAAAATTGGTTAGGGTTTGATTGGGGAGATTGGGGGTCGATTTGGGAGAGAAAGGGGAAGGGATTTGAGGGTTTTGTGAGAAATGAGGGTTTTCAAGGCCGATTCTCCTTTTATTAGCTCACTGTGCGTCCGCGCGGGTGGTGGCGCGACCTGACCCGCGCAGAGAGTCGCGCGGACCACTGGAGCTGTGAGGAAACAGAGCCTCGCGCGGTTCGTGGCGCGACTTAACTCGCGCGAAGAGCCACGCGGGGCACTGTGGGTGTCTTCTTTCGCCTTTTCTTCGGCCAACGATTCCGGGGTGTTACATTTTCAACACCATGGAACAAGATTTTGTCAAAGAAAGTCAATGTTTTTATATGGAGAACTCTGTTGAACTGGCTCCCAATATTTCAACAGCTACAAATCAAATGAATTGATCTCAACTCTAGTCTATGTCCGATGTGTAACAATTTCATCGAATCAGTTGCAAATTTGCTAAGGAGTTATGGGAAAACATCTTTAAATGGTGGAACTTGGAGGATTTCATCCCGTCTTCTTTATCGGAGCTAATTTTCTTCGATGGAGGTAGCCATATTGCTAGTTCTTCAAATTGTATTTTGCAAGCTGTTATTTGGATCGCTGCTTACTTTATTTGGAGGAAACTAAATTTTCGAGTCTTCAAGAGTGCTATTATGAGCAATAACCTTCTTGGCGAAATTAAATCTCGGTCCTTCGATTGAATATCTCTAAGGTGCAAATCTTTCTATAAATCTTGGAACTCGTGGGTTGCTTCTCCAAATGTTGTTGCGATCTAGCCCTTTTTAGTTAGTTACTATTTCAATTTGTTTTTTTAGCTTGGGGTGACACTTGCAACATTCTTTCGGCTTGCTTCTTATGGTTTTTCCGTTATACTTACTTGTGCATGGTTTTGTTGCATTGTTTTGTCTAGGTTAGGAGTTGTTTTCTGGTTCCTCTGTTGCTTTGTTAGGTTCTGTGGTCTTCCTTTCTTACCACTTTCTTCTGTTTCTGCCCCTTGTAGAAACTGTTTTGTACTCTCTTTCCTTTTCTTTTAAACTGGTCTGCCACTTAGTGGTACTCTTAATTGGGCTGGGCCGTGGTCGACGGGGATTAGTCGGGTGACACTCTTAAGTGGGAGCCCGGATACCCCGGGAACGTGTGCGTGTGTTTACTTGCCGTTAAAAAAAATACTTATTTTTTTAAAATAAATATTTATTTTAAATAATAATAAACTAGTGTTGGGCCCGTGCATTGCACAGGAGGATAAATTTTTTGTTGGAATATGAGATGTAATATAAAAAAATACGGAAGAAAAAAGATTTTATATTACATCTCATTAATATAGATTTAAATGTAAAATCTACATTTAAAATAGATTATGCTAATATAAAATCTATTTTATAAAATCCTCCACGAAAAAAACAAATATTTATATTAATAAATGAGTATCCATTCCACAAATAGATGATTATGTGAGATATTGTGCTTGGAAAGGTTGTACCAAAACATTAAGAATTTGTAAATAAGTAATTGGCTTTAATTAGTTGTATCTTGTGCTTAAAATTTTGTAATTAAGAGTTTTTTATGTCGTTTTTATAATATAGTATAAATATGTAGTTAGCATTAAATTGTACTAGTAATTAAGATATAGTATAATTGTTTGTTTTTTTCTCAACTAGAAAGGGAATATCCTTCCTATCTTCCCCCTTCCCATTTGGATTTGTTCATTCTTCCCTATAAATTAATATCTCCATTTTCATTTTTCATTTTTCATTTCATAATTTCATCTTCTTATGCTGCGTTGAACGATTTCTTGTAAAATTTAGCGTTGGAATCAAGCAGCTGATTGATATGGAGTTACGGAGAATTTCATCGGTTTTGATCGTAGCTCCATTGTTGTTCATAGCTATTGCTGCTGCTGCTTGCTCCAACGGAACATGCAAGGTACGTACGTCTCTAGATCTGTGTGTCGAATTCTCGATTTCAGTCGAATTTGTGTAAATTTCTGCAACAATTTGCATAATCTTATGGTTGAATCTCACACACTAACGAATGAAATTTTGAAATGATTAATTTCCGATTGTAGTTATTGGATGATTGTGAAACGGATGGAGATTGCGAGGCTGGACTTTATTGTTTCTCGTGTCCTCAAGGATTTTTAGGCTCAAAATGTGTTCGATCAACTGCTACGCCGGTGTTCAATCTTCTGGTCAGTTTATCTCTCTCTCTCTCTACAGATTTTTGGCTTAAAACATTGAAGGAAAGTGAAACGTTGCAGATGAATGGACTTCAATTCAATGTGTGTTTTAGTGTGTGTGAAAGCGGATCGTTGATTTCAAAGACGATGCCTATTTTGTTGGAAATTAGTGTATGAATGTAGCGACGGATTGTTGTCGATATGAAACAGATGAAATGGTCAAGTTCTAGCCATACCCGTTAACTACAAGGACAACCATGGTTAAATTTACTAGATGCTGAAGTCAAATCATCGCTTCTGATCTTGCAAAATAATTATAAGTATTATTAAACTTTAATTATGTTTTTTTTATCACATAATTGAATAAAAGAAATATATAAGGGGTTGTTTGGTTGGTTTTTTGTTAAGTCAGATAAAGCTGAATGTGGGGATTAATTTAACCGGATAGATTGAGAATGTTTTTGTTTGAGATTGTTTTTTCATAAACGAAAGGAGCGTGTTTTTTTTATTGGCAGGAATAGGTTTGGAAAAAAAATTAGTTTTCTACATAAAACTTCCCCTAAAAGTTTACTGAATAAGCCATTAACAAACAATCATATATATAGCTGAGCGAATAAATTATGAGACTTATTAAGCTCATTAAGTTACTAACAGAGCTGTTAACAAACAAGGTTAAAGAGAGGGGTTGATTTAGAATCACACAAAATCTATCCATCAAATGACTCACATCAAGTACATTAACTCAATCCAATTATGTAGCTTAAATAATTTACATAATTTGTTTTAAATTATCTTCTCTTTAGTCCTTATAATTTATTATTTTGTCTCCACCGATCTTCACCAACGATGAAGGTGTGATTGTAATCCATATGAGTGACATCTCGGTTCAAACCTAGACATTGCTCCTCTCCCTATGGGGTGAATGTATTGATTTACCTTCCCCGTGGTAACCTTGTGACGAGTGTCGGGGGGACAATCTACCCTTTATAATTGATTCTTGAGTAAATTGTGTTTATAGTTCCTGTGGTTTGTTAAAATTCCTATTTTCATCCTTATGGTTTTGAACTTACCATTTTCATCCCTATGGTTTGTAATTCATTAAATTTTTTGTCTTTATGATTTAAATTTTATTATTTTTTTCATCCCTATGGTTTATAATTCATTTATATTCTAGTCCTTCATATTTAAAAGTAGTGTTTTGGCCTCAGGGACTAAAATAGAAATGAATTGTAAACCATAACAACGAAAACCGAAATTTTAAAACCACAAGGACGAAATCCACAATTTTTAATAAACCACAGGGACTAAAAACATAATTTACTATTGATTTTTTTATATGGAATCAACCAAAATTGTACGACAATTGTGTCTCTTGTTTCTTGTAAAGTTAATTGTGTTATTATGATTGAGGAGACATATTGTTACGTATCGTTTTTGAAGACTTTAGAAACCACAAATTGCATGTATGATAATGATATCATCACCTAAAATTAGAAATGAATGTCAAGTGGGTTAGGTGGCTCATTAAAGTTCTTGAACAACCCAATTGGCTCTATGTATACCGGTCTTGGACTGGGCCGTGAATTTTCATAAAAATCGTAACCGGGTCAGGCCCAAGTTGGTCCTTACTGTCTCAGTCCAAATCGGTCCCGGACCGGGCAGGGCCCAAGTCTGTCATTACCGGTTCTAGGCCGAGCCGGGCCCACTTTGGCCATCTCTATCTCAAAGAATCAACTTTCTGGGCTGGGGTTATTACTTACCTGCTTCATGTTCTATAATCTCTACATTTTAACCAACTTTTTATGGTTTTGTTTTGTTCGAATGATCGAAAAACAGAATAATTCTCTCCCGTTCAACAAATACGCGTTTTTGACAACACATAATGCCTATGCAATCGATGATGGGACCCCACGAGTTGCACCCACAAATCAAGAAGACAACATCACTCAACAACTAAACGTATGTTTCTTATCTTATTAGCGTAGACTTGTTTATATCATTTCATTTTGAGAAAAGTATGAAAAAACCCAACAAACTATCTGATTTTGAATGGTTAAGTTCTTAAACTATTTTTTTGAATGATTAAATCCTTAAACTTTCTAAAACCGGTTAAATACATCCTTGTAACCTGTAAAAACAAGTTAATATGATAAAAATTTAGGAAAAGTCTATAAAAACCCAACAAACTATCTGATTTTGAATGATTAAGTCCCTGAATTTTTTTAGCAAATAAATCTCTAAATTTTTTCCTAAATCTTATTACCAAATAAATTCTTGAACATTTTTTGAGGAAATAAATTCCAAACTTTTTTTAAGAAACAAAATCATGAACTTAATTTTAAACCAATAAATCCATTTTTTTTTCTGCATGAACAGAAAAATATATACAAATCCACTCATCGACAATAAAACCATGAACAATTAAAGAGAGAAAACGTATATCATATTATTACTAATTCCGAATAATTCAATTATGCCTAAAATATAAATAGATACATACAAAAATTATATTAATCTTTTCACTAAATATACCAAAAAACCGTCAATCATTTCATAAAATGTACCAAAAAACACATATCTTTTCATGAAATATACCAAAAAACGCTCATCCCTTCACAAATATATAAAAAAATGCCCTATATGTTTATCCTTCTAACAGGAATATATTAAAAGTTATCTCATTTGTAATAACAAAGTAATGTTTAATTTAAAGTAAGAGTTTAATCAACCGTTTGACTTTAATGTATACCATTAACTAAAGGGTCGTTTATCCAAACATTTACCCGGTAAGTGCTTACCGGTAAAAATCGACACCCTAACTTATTTTACCGGGTAAGATTGTAGTCTATCAAAAAGCTATCGCGTGCAACAATTTACCCGGTAAACGCTTACCGAGTAAAAGTCGTCACCTCCACTTACTGGGTAAGACTCTCCATCCTTATATCGTTCTTACCGGGTATGATTCTCGGCCCTTGCGATGTTCATCCGGTAAGGTAAACGAGCCAGGAGTTTTTTTTTGGTATATTTGTGAACGGATTGAC
This sequence comes from Arctium minus, assembly GCA_954870635.1. Lineage (NCBI taxonomy): Eukaryota > Viridiplantae > Streptophyta > Magnoliopsida > Asterales > Asteraceae > Arctium > Arctium minus. The sequence continues at coordinate 7,735,689 of OX941092.1, forward strand.
GTTTTTTTGGTATATTTTGTGAAAGGATTGACGTTTTTTTTTTGTTATATATTTTGTGAAAGGATGAAAATAATTTTTGTACAATTATACGTATCTATTTATGTTTTAGACTTTTAGACATAAATTTTGAATGATTCGGAATTAGTAATAAAAATGTATATTTTTTTTTCTCTTTAATTGGTTCATTTTGCTATATTGTCGGTGAGAGGAATTATATATAGTATTTTTGTTCATGCAAAAAAAAAAATAGATTTATTTGTTCAAATTTAAGTTCATGATTTTGTTTCTTCAAGAATAGTTTGGGATTTATTTGTTTAAAAAAGTTCAATAATTTATTTGGTAAAAAATTGAGGAAAAAGTTTAGAGATTTATTTGTTAAAAAAAATTCAGGGACTTAAATATTCAAAATCAGATAGTTTGTTGGGTTTATTTAGACTTTTCCCAAATTTTTATTACATTAACCTGTTTTTACAGGTTACAAGGATGTATTTAACCGGTTTTAGAAAGTTCAAGGGTTTTATCATTCAAAAAAATAGTTTACGGACTTAATCATTCAAAATCAGATAGTTTGTTGGGTTTTTTCAGCCTTTTCCCTTTCATTTTTCACAAACATTTGTGGGCCCGAAATACAACAAAAGAAAAAAGGGAGATTTTTTATTTCGGCCATGTCTATGTTTTTTTAATCTTATTTCAAAGCTCCGCTTCATAAATCGTAAGTTAGTTTTTTGAAAAGCTATTTTAGATACCATTTCAATAAGTTCCATGTTTTTCTCCAATTAAGCCCCTTATATTTTCAAATTAGTTTTTCAACATGTCATTTTATGTCATTTTACATTGTCATCTAGTTTATCAATTACTTTTTACCGGATATGACTATCAACTAGTTTGCCAAACCCATATTTTGTCAGCTCACAGTTAGCTTATCGGCTACTTTGACGAACATAGCTTTTATGTGTGTGTGTATATATATATATATTGTTTACTAATGTTTACTTGTTATTATCATATTCAATAGAATGGGGTTCGAGCTTTAATGCTTGATACATATGATTTTGAAGATACCGTATGGTTATGTCATTCTTTTGGTGGAAAATGTTACGACTACACTAAATTTGTAAGCATTACGTTTTCTCATGCCATTTCTGCTCAATTGTTATGAGTTTATGACGTTTTTAACCCGATGCAACGTGTGTACATAGTAGGAACCGGCCATAGACACTTTGAAAGAAATAGAAGCTTTTCTATCAGCAAATCCGAATGAAATTGTGACAATCATTCTCGAAGACTATGTACAAGCACCCAACGGTTTGACCAAAGTTTTCACCGATGCAGGGCTGAAGAAGTACTGGTTTCCCGTGACGAGTATGCCAAAAGGTGGCCAAGATTGGCCATTGGTTAAAGACATGGTGGCGAACAACCAGAGATTACTTGTTTTTGGCTCTGTTAAATCCAAGGAACAGAGCGAAGGAATTGCGTACCAGTGGAACTACATGGTTGAGAATCAATGTAAGTTGCTATTCGCTTTTTACTACTTAAAGGAAAATGGTCCAAAATCGAAACCAAAGTATGCGTGGATGATTCGTTGCAACTAATAATAAGATAATCATAAGAGTAGAACGTGTTGGAGTCCCACATCGGCTAGATTTAATTTCAACTATTTTCCCTTTATATATGTTGGAACATTCATTCTTTCCTCAAGGGCTCTTTTGGAGAGTAATATGGAGTTATACATTTTGTAAAAGTATATAATATTATATACTCCCTGACCTCCTCGAAGGGCGTCAAAGGCTCGAATACCGACAGATCAAAGACCCTTTGGTTGGAGTTATACATATTCTCACATAGTTATCAATGCCAAAGTCTACCGCCTTAGGTACTCAACACTATGGGGTTATCTGCATCCGTCTAGCCCGTCTCAACACTCTCAGACAATCTGGGCGCGTTTGGTTTGCGGGATTGGAATGGATTTGGAGGGATTTGGATTTTAAATCCATTCCAATCCTGCGTTTGGTTTGCAGATAAGGATTTCGTTGATCGGATTTCAAATCCGTTGACCATTTTAAAATCCCTCATATGATGGATTTAGAAATCCTTGACATTGGGCATGGATTTGAAATCCAAATCCGATGGATTCTAAAGCGTGATCCATACTTCAAATTGTATCGATCCAAATTCGACGTTTACCAATAAAAATAAATTCTTTATAAAACAAACAAATAATAATAATAATAATAATAATAATAATAATAATAATAATAATAATAATAATAATAATAATAATAATAAAAATAAAACTCAATCCAAATCCAAATCCTACAAACCAAGCAAGACTTGTAAATGAATGAATTTGAAATCCATTCCAAATCCTACAAACCAAACACATGAACGGATTTCAAATCTTCCCAAATCCAAATCCCTTCAAATCCAAATCCCTTCTTGAAATCCAATTCATTCCATTCCAATCCCGCAAACCAAACACGCCCTCTGTGTTCGCCTATCCTCTGTTGGAAGGGGCGTGTTGGAGGTCCACATCTGTCTGACTTGGACTATTTCCAATATATATGGGGACCTTCCTTCTCTCCTCAAACTCAACACTCTGGGGGTGATCTATACCCATCTAGCCCCTCTCAAACAATTTGTGTCTGTCTATCTTCTGTTGGAGGGGGGGGGGGGGTTGGAGATCCACATCTGACTTGGACCATTTCTCAATATATACGGGAACTTTCCTTCTCTTCTCAAACTCTGTTTTGAAAAGTAATCTAATGGGGTTTTACATATTCTCACACATACATGTACTTTTAATTTTCAAGTTATTGATACAGGGAGGATTCGAGAGTTAATAATGATTCTCGGGAATAATTGGTAAAAAGAGAAACGAGCACAAAGCGAAAAACGAGCTCGAAAGATGCTCGGAATTTGGCATAAAAAAAAAAGGCAAAGAGAAAACGCCAAATATAAAAGGGGTTACTATAGAGATCGAAAACGAGTCGAGAATTGCAAACAGAACCGAAAGCATAACCACAATTCCTTCCATAACTTGGAAATCATCCATGGCATGACACGTTGAAAGCAATATCCATAACTTCCTTTTAACTTATTCCTTTATTTTATTATCTTTTTTTTTTAATTATCTTTAGATTATTAGATTTAATATTTATCTTTTCTAGTTAGATTAGGATTAGATTTATTTTACGTAATTATCTATTTCCTAGTTTAGATTATAAATAGGATAGTTGGTTTTCAGTTTTATTCAAGCTATCAATCAATAAAGTTTAGCTTTTTAGAGAGTTTTCTCTTAATTTTGAGTTTTATGGTTGTAATTCTCGTTATCAAAAGGGTTTAGACGCTTGTCGATTCTTCCGCAAACCTACGTTGCGTCAGTTATGCAAATTTAATTGTGTTTATTTTAGATGGAAATGATGGAATGAAGGAAGGGGAGTGTCCAAACAGGGCAGAGTCGTCTCCGTTGAATGACAAAACAAAATCGCTTGTTTTAGTGAACTACTTCCGAACCGTTCCTTTGAAGGTGTTGGCATGCGGTCAAAATTCCGCAGGCCTCTTGGACATGACCAAGACTTGCTACAGTGATTCCGGCAATCGTTGGGCCAACTTTCTCGCTGTCGATTTTTACAAGGTACCAAAACAAAGCTCTGGTCTTTCAAACATTTAAATGGGATGGTAGGCAGCCATAAAGTAGCTTATTTTTGAACTTATTGAAATAACATTGTTTGGTAACCTATATAATCAGATTTTTTGAAAAATTACTTCATATGGTTTTTTGGAATTATATAGTATTTATATATGGCAAGTGCAACAAATAACTCACACGTCCTGGTACTTCATATAGTTTATTGTGGCTTTTTCACCTTTAGCAATTTTGCACCTTATATTTTATATAAATGTCCCATATATATTTTTAGGTCATTTTATATCGTCTTTTAGGTTATCTACTACTTTTTTTTTACCAACAATGACAATTTATCTGCCACCTTATTAGCCCACAACTAACTTTTCAACTAACAGCTAGCTTATAAGCCAACGCTTAGCTTATCAACTAGTTTGTCAAACTTAGCAGTAATGGTTTAGTGTTACAAATCTCAAGAGCATTTTTGACGTTGGATGATATTTGTTTGATTCTATAGAGGAGTGAAGGCGGAGGGACGTTTCAAGCCGTTGACTTGTTAAACGGAGAGCTTTTGTGTGGCTGCAACAATGTACATGCGTGTGTGGTAAGTCGAATACTCGATCGTAACTTATTTTTTCGTATTCATTTTTGTTCACCAAATTTCTAAAAGTAGCGAGGAAAATTGCATATTTTGCAGCCTGGAGGAGGAAGCTGTACACCCTGAAGTTTTTGGGACCAAATAAGACCAATATAGAGTGCTTCAATGACATCAAAATACAAAATAATATTAAGAATTGTAATTTTCTTTTTTGGCATTTATTATGATGCATGTAAGCATGTTTTTTTTTTTTGGAAACTAGAAATTAAAGGAAAAAAAGAATGTTTATTAACGACTTAGTTAAGATTTTTTTCGAGCTATCTCTTACAAAGTCTTCAAAATACAGAAAATGGAGATTTTTCAACAGATTATTTAAAATTTTCTTTAAAATGGAGAAAGCATGACTGATAATGTCAAATTTTATAAACTCCCCAAAAATTGATTACCATGAGAGAATAATATGTCATTATATTCTCATCAATAAGAAAACTTGAAAATAAATGTTTGGGAAAAATAATAATATCTATACTATATTATAAAGCATTTGGTTCAAAGTCTTAACAACTTTTTAAGCATTATGTTACTACTATTTAATGCTAAATTACTTAATTTTCAACTTTACAAGTAAATGATGCACGAGTACAATTTTTTAAAACTCCATGTTTGAATTCATAACTAACTACATACAATTATACTTTTATTAATTTATCATTACATTTTAATTTTCAACTAACTATAACAAAACATTTATCAAAATTATATTTTGTTTGAACTAAACGATTTCATGGAAGTAAAGTTTCTGAAAAAATAAAATATTTCATAGCAAATGCTAAGTTTCAAATTTTATTTAATTATTTTGCTTATTATATTTAAATGATAAATGTTTGTGCCACCAAATTTTATTGACTAAAGGGAGGGACCAAATTCAAAAAATGAAAGTTGAGGAAGGGAATAAATCCAAAAAATGAAAGTTGATGGAGGGACCAAATCTGTTATAAAAATGAAAATTGGGACCAAATCCGTTATAGAAAATGAAAGTTGAGGGAGAGGGTTAATAGACAAAATTGCCCTTCATTGACGGAAGTTTAGTTGACGGTATAAGTAGGAGGGACAATATACATTATAAAAATGAAACTATAGGGACATCCTTCGTCAAAAATTATTTTTAGAGATCTTACTTATTAATTTATGTAAACCACATAAACCAAATTTGCAATTAATAAATAGGACCGGTTTATGACAAAACGACAATTCGGGACCTTTTTTTAGCTTTGTGCCATTTTTTTCATTTACTTGGATCGGGTTCTAAATTACGGGGAGTCGGGGACCAAAGAGTTGTGACTTGTTAGGACCGTTTTTTGTCTCTTTAATTTTTGAGACCTTTTTTACGAAGGAAAGAGAGTAATAAGAAAAGAAAGTAAGGGAAAAATGTAACACCCGGAAATTCGCAAGGTAAGTATTTTGTCTTCTTAAATGCAGTTATTTCGCTTATGTGAGAATATGTGTCTTGGTGTACATTTCATGATCATTATTATGTCTAAATGTCGTATAATTAATTTACCTTCGTTAATCGTTCAAACCTGGTGCTCGTTATCGTTTTCGGTTGAGTTTTGGGCTGTTTTTGAGTGGCTCACGATTGTGCCTTGGCACTATCGCGGAGGGCACTATCGCCGAACATGTAGCGAGGGTACGGGTTGGCTCGCGATTGTGCCCCGCGATTGTACCTTGGCACTATCGCGGAGGGCACTATCGCGGAACATGTACCGAAAGGTTGGAGTGGGCCGCGATTTTGACTCGCGATAGTGCCATTGGCACTATCACCGGGCACTATCGCTCGCGTGGTCCAGACTGCTGTTTTATAAGATTTAATACCTCATTTCTCACTATCATTTTACAAAAAACGGGAGAACCTTCTTGGAGGCGATTTTTTTAGGGTTTCATCACCTACCTCATTTACTTCCTAGGGTTTGGGTTGTTAGGATCATTTATTGATCATTAAGCTTCATCCAAGCTTATCTAGTGAAGATTCTCAAGCTACTCCTCTTCCCTTCAAGTCTCATCTTCTTCAAAAGCTAGGGTTTCATCTTTTCTAGGTTTTGGTCAAAAACCTAGATTGTGAGTTTACTAATCTTTTTTTAAAACTAGATACACATCATTATCTTCTACTTGTTGATGTCAATGCATATCTCAAATGTTCATAGTTAATGTTTCAAGTATTTTGGGGGTTTTTACCCATGGATTTATGTATATGGAAGTTACCATGTGTTATATGTGTATATCTTGGTATGTTGATGATTCCTTTTTGGAATGCCTTTGACGACCTTACATTCTCACGAAGTATTTGGATGGATATTATGTTATATGTTGGATTTACATGAGTAGGATGGTAATAGTGTGTTCCTAGTGGATATCCGAAATGTTACGGATGGAATTACATCTTGAGACCTCCTAAATGCATTATGTGGACGAACCAAGTCTGTGATTCACTATAGGAATGTAGGTGGGTGACATTTGGAGAATTTCCTAAGGCGGTAGTCTCTTATGTACCTAGACCTCCGCCGTCGGGGAATTTCCAAAGGCGGTAGTCCCCGGTGCGTGTCGGACCTTTGGGTTGCCAGAGAAAGTGGCTTCAAGGTGCATTGCCTCTTTGGGTGAACTGGATTGGAGATATGGGTCGCTCCCGTTGACTCCACATCTACGTGATTATTTGTTAACTGCTGATAAGAACTGTAACTGTTTCTGGCATGATTTTACTTGTTCAACTCACTAGGCTTTTTGGCCTAACACTTGTTTGGTGTCGATGTGTATCTCAGGTGTTAGCAGCGCGGCTCCTAGGCAGGTATAGATGCTTTGGGCGAGAGCTTGGGGATACGACACTTGGACTATTTTGAGAAGCCTTGGGTTTATAGATGACACCCCTTTTGTAATCTCTTTTCTAGATGTAGAAATTAGATTAGTTGGTTGTTGTTTATTTATCCGTTAAATTACAATTGTGATTAAACAGGTTTAATTGTATTATTCCCCATTTTGGGAGGCTCTTGCTATGGTAATTTTAGTATACCTCATGTCCGTTTTTTTCGGATTTTTGTTATCCCTATTTTTAGGGCGTTACAAGTTGGTATCAGAGCTTTAGTTTAAGTGAACTAGGTATTGTTGTAGCATATCTAGACTTAAGCTTTAGACTGTTTTGACTTCACTGTCCTCTTGGGGTAGAAGTCCTAGGTGGGGAGAGTGTTAGGTTGCGGAATTACACTAATTGAGAATTGTGATGATGGTGACAAGAATTCTTGTGTATGATTCGTTCATAATTTCACTTAGCTATTGCTATTATGAATGCATTGTTACGTGAGCATACTTGACTTACTGTTATTGCGATAATTGATGAATGTATTAGTACGTACAATGAGTTAAACTCGCTTAGTCTTTTCTCAATCCCTTTCTCGTGCTTGTGTGGCAGCGTGCAATGGTAAACACGCGGAGCAGATTACCGAATTCGCCGGAGGCTCAGGTGGAGGTGCAATCTACCGCTGACCGACCTCCTTTAGTCGTAACCTCCGATGAACCTCCCATACCCCCGATGTTGAGAAGGGAACCGAAGCATATTCCTCCCAGGAACATCGTGGCGGATAATGCTATCCTGGAAGAGGTGACCATGGAGACCAGGATCCGAGATAGCATGATGTTGGCTATGAATTCTGCCATGGCCCAACAACAACTCCAACAACAAGAGTTTTTCATGAAACTCCTAGAAGATCGAGATGCTAGTAACCGCCAACCCGAGACTATGACGGAGAACATCATAGTTGGGTCGGTGGTAGACCTGAAGTGGTGGTGACTGAAGAGCAACCGAGCAACGTGAATCGAGAGAGAACTAAGGGATGCTCCTACAAGGCTTTTCTGGGATGCAACCCTAAAGAGTTCGCGGGTTCCAACAACCCGGTTGCGTGTATGTACTGGCTCAAGGAAGTGGAAATGGCCTTTGAGTCTAGCGAGTGCGACGTCTCGCAACGGGTGAAGTTTGCTTCTCAATTACTCCGGGGAGAGGCATTGATCTGGTGGAATCTCACCCGGTCCGCCCTCACCCCCGAGGTTTTAGCAAAGCTGACCTGGGCAGTCTTCAAGAAGAAGACCATGGACAAGTATTGCAGCGAGCGTTCGTTGGACAAACTGGAAGCCGAGTTCCAGAATCTGAAGAAAGGGAATTTGTCCGTAGCCCACTACTCCAAGATGTTTCTGGAGAAGTTGAACCTGGTGGGATATCTGGTCCCAGATGAGAGATCTAAGATTAAGGCCTTCTGTCTTGGCCTACCGGCCGATATGCGGACTGACGTGCGCAATGCCGGAGGGTCGACTCTTCAAGAAGTCATTGAAGAGGCATTGCTTGTGGAAGATGATAGGTTGGCTGAGGAGGAGGAAAGAAGTGTTGCGGGTGAGAAGAGGAAGTGGGAAGGGCCATCTGGGCCCGTTCGTCAGTCGAAGCCTTTTGTTAGCGGGAGAGCGGGCGACGCTCATAAAAGTGATCAGTGGTTCCAAAGGTGTAGAACCAAACACTCGGGCGTGTGTGCTCCTAAAACCTACGCAGGTCCGGTAGGTTGTACCAAGTGTGGCAGGAAGGGCCATGTGGCTCGGGATTGTGCTACCCATCCAACGATATGTTTTGAGTGCCAGGAGCCGGGGCACGTGAGGAGAAATTGTCCAAAGGTGGCGGGGTTTAATCAAAGCATGTCTGTAGGGTCGACGGCTAGAGTCGACCAATCGCCGAAGGTGCCGAGTCGAGCTTTTCGGATGACTACCGAAGAGGCAAAGGAGACCGCCGATGTTGTTTCGGGTACATTCCTAGTAAACTCCTTGTCTGCTCGTGTTTTGTTTGATTCGGGTGCTACGTGTTCGTTTGTATCGGATATTTTCTGTAAGCGTTTCGTCACTCCTATTAGTGTCCTTCCCGATGCATTAGTAGTATAGATTGCTAGCGGTGACCAAGTAATTATCCGAGACCGTTATTGTGATTGCACCATAGAGATCAATGGGAGTCCTTTTGGGGTGGATTTACTACCTATGACCATCGGAGGATTCGACGTGGTCATAGGCATGGATTGGTTGTCAAGGCACAAGGCTGACATCTTTTGTTCTAAGAAGATGATCCAAGTGCCTTTGACGGAAGGCGACGTGGTCGTCATCTATGGGGAGAAAGGAAAGGGGCGCAACCCCATTATTTCCTCCCTCAAAGCGCGGAAGTTTCTAGCGAAGGGTTACCCTTCGTATCTAGCGTACTTTGTGGACGCGAAGAAGGAAAAGAAGACGATGGAAGACGTGAGGATCGTGCGGGATTATCCGGATGTCTTTCCGAAAGACCTTCCCGGATTACCACCGGAATGTCAAGTGGAGTTTCAAATTGACCTCACTCCGGGAGCGGCTCCGATAGCCCGAGCTCCCTATCGTCTGGCCCCGACGGAGATGAAGGAGATGATGACGCAACTTCAAGAGTTGTTAGAGAAGGGTTTTATCCGACCGAGTTCTTCACCTTGGGAAGCGCCGGTGTTGTTCGTGAAGAAGAAGGACGGATCGATGAGGATGTGTATTGACTACCGTGAGTTGAATAAAGTCACGGTAAAGAACAAGTACCCTCTACCTCGCATCGATGATCTCTTCGATCAACTTCAAGGTGCGGGATGTTTCTCAAAGATTGACCTCCGATCCGGTTATCATCAAGTGAGAGTGAAGAATGATGATATTCCGAAGACGGCCTTCCGAACGCGTTATGGTCACTATGAGTTCTTGGTGATGCCTTTTGGGTTGACCAATGCGTCGGCCGTGTTTATGGACTTGATGAACCGTGTGTGTCGCCCCTTCTTGGATAAATCCGTGATCGTTTTTATCGACGATATTCTAATTTATTCTAAGGACGAATCCGAACATGGTAAACACTTGCGGGAAGTCTTGGAAGTCCTAAGAAGAGAGAAGTTGTTCGCAAAGTTCTCTAAGTGCTAGTTTTGGCTTCGAGAAGTGCAATTCTTGGGGCACGTGGTGTCAAAGGACGGTGTTCAGGTGGACCCGGCGAAGATTGAAGCGATGATGAGTTGGGAGCCGCCGACGAACCCGTCGGAGATACGAAGTTTCTTGAGTTTAGCGGGCTACTATAGACGCTTCATCCAAGACTTTTCCAAGGTAGCTACACCTCTCACATCCCTTACGAGGAAGAACGTCAAGTTCCTCTGGACCGATGTTCAAGATCAAGCTTTTCAGACGCTCAAGAGGAAATTGTGCGAAGCTCCGGTCTTATCCTTGCCTGAAGGATCGGAAGACTTCGTAGTGTATAGTGACGCTTCTAAGATGGGGCTTGGATGTGTACTTATGCAACGAGGGAAAGTCATTGCCTACGCGTCAAGGCAATTGAAGGAACATGAAAAGAACTACCTGACGAATGACTTGGAGCTAGCGGCGGTAGTCTTTGCTTTGAAGTTGTGGCGGCATTACTTGTACGGGACTAAGTGTACTCTATTCACAGACCACAAGAGTCTCAAGTACATCTTCGATCAAAAGGAACTCAACATGCGGCAAAGAAGATGGCTTGAACTTCTAAAGGATTATGATTGTGATCTACTCTACCATCCCGGTAAGGCCAATGTGGTGGCGGATGCTTTGAGCCGGAGGAGCCATGATGGTGGCGTTAAATTGTCCCTTATAAGAATCGACGTGGTATCAAGTTTGGTAGAAAGCATCAAGACGTGGCAAGTGGAAGTGGAAGTGCTCAAAGAACAAAACCTCAAGTCCGAGGTCATGGTGAAGCAAAGGGAACTTTTGACGGAAGATAGCCGCGGGCTTAAACTATTTCAAGGTCGTATTTGGGTGCCGAAGTTGGGTGGAAATCGAGAGTTACTTCTAGAAGACGCACACAAGTCAAAGTATTCTATACATCCCGGTAGTACCAAGATGTATAGAGACTTAAAATTAAATTATTGGTGGCCGGTGATGAAGTTGGATGTGGCTAACTACGTGGAGAAGTGTGTCACGTGCCTTCAAGTCAAGGCGGAACATCAAAGGCCATATGGAAGTTTGCAACCGTTGTCCATTCCCGAGTGGAAGTGGTACAACATTACCATGGATTTCGTGACAAAGCTACCAAGGACCTTGCGAGGCCATGATACAATCTGGGTAGTCGTTGATCGGCTAACCAAGAGCACGCACTTCCTTGCAATGAGGGAGACTTTGCCAATGGAGAAGTTGGCCAAGCTTTACATCGACGAGGTTGTGTCGAGGCATGGAGTTCCACAATTTATCGTGTCGGATCGAGATAGTCGTTTCACGTCGAACTTTTGGGCAAGCTTGCAAAAAGAGTTGGGTACCCGATTGAATTTAAGCACGACATATCATCCTCAAACGGATGGTCAAAGTGAGAGGACGATTCAAACTCTCGAAGACATGTTAACGTCATGTGTTATCGACTTCGGAGGTAGTTGGGACTCACACCTGCCGTTAGTGGAGTTCGCATATAATAATAGCTACCACTTTAGCATTGGCATGGCACCATTCGAGGCTTTATACGGGCGAAAGTGCCGAACTCCAGTTTGTTGGTTAGAAGCGGGCGAAAAGCAATTCGCCGGGCCGGAAATAGTGCAAGAGACGGCGGACAAGGTGAAAGAGATTCGAGAAAGGCTAAAGGCGGCACAAGACCGTCAGAAAAGTTACGCGGACAAGAAAATGAGACCGGTCGAGTTTCAAGTGGGCGACCGGGTCATGTTGAAAGTGTCACCGTGGAAGGGAATCATTCGGTTTGGGAAGCGTGGGAAGCTTAGCCCTCGTTTCCTTGGTCCATTCGTCATATTGGAGAAAATTGGATTATAAGCCTACCGGTTGGATTTACCACCGGAGATGGATGGAATACATCCTACTTTTCACGTATGTTACCTTCGGAAGTGTCTAGCCGAAGAGGAAAGCATGATTCCTTTGTCAGAGATTCGGGTAGACAATGGAAATCGTTCCGTGGAAGAACCGGAGACGATTTTAGAGTCAAAGGTAAAGAAATTGCGGCATAAAGATGTGATCATGGTAAACGTTCAATGGAAGCACCATCGAGGTGCTAACATTACTTGGGAATCCGAGGATGACATGAAGAAGCGTTATCCTCACTTGTTTGTTGTAGCATGAGATTTCGGGACGAAATCCCAATTAGGTGGGGAGGATTGTAACACCCGGAAATTCGCAAGGTAAGTATTTTGTCTTCTTAAATGCAGTTATTTCGCTTATGTGAGAATATTTGTCTTAGTGTACATTTCATGATCATTATTATGTCTAAATGTCGTATAATTAATTTACCTTCGTTAATCGTTCAAACCTGGTGCTCGTTATCGTTTTCGGTTGAGTTTTGGGCTGTTTTTTAGTGGCTCGCGATTGTGCCCCGCGATTGTGCCTTGGCACTATCGCGGAGGGCACTATCGCCGAACATGTACCGAGGGTACGGGTTGGCTCGCGATTGTGCCCCGCGATTGTGCCTTGGCACTATCGCCGAACATGTACCGAGAGGTCGGAGTGGGCCGCGATTTTGACTCGCGATAGTGCCATTGGCACTATCGCCGGGTACTATCGCCCGCGTGGTCCAGTCTGCTGTTTTATAAGATTTAATACCTCATTTCTCACTATCATTTTACAAAAAACGGGAGAACCTTCTTGGAGGCGATTTTTTTAGGGTTTCATCACCTACCTCATTTACTTCCTAGGGTTTGGGTTGTTAGGATCATTTATTGATCATTAAGCTTCATCCAAGCTTACCTGTGAAGATTCTCAAGCTACTCCTCTTCCCTTCAAGTCTCATCTTCTTCAAAAGCTAGGGTTTCATCTTTTCTAGGTTTTGGTCAAAAACCTAGATTGTGAGTTTACTAATCTTTTGTTAAAACTAGATACACATCATTATCTTCTACTTGTTGATGTCAATGCATATCTCAAATGTTCATAGTTAATGTTTCAAGTATTTTGGGGGTTTTTACCCATGGATTTATGTATATGGAAGTTACCATGTGTTATATGTGTATATCTTGGTATGTTGATGATTCCTTTTTGGAATGCCTTTGGCGACCTTACATTCTCACGAAGTATTTGGATGGATATTATGTTATATGTTGGATTTACATGAGTAGGATGGTAATAGTGTGTTCCTAGTGGATATCCGAAATGTTACGGATGGAATTACATCTTGAGACCTCCTAAATGCATTATGTGGACGAACCAAGTCTGTGATTCACTATAGGAATGTAGGTGGGTGACATTTGGAGAATTTCCTAAGGCGGTAGTCTCCTATGTACCTAGACCTCCGCCGTCGGGGAATTTCCAAAGGCGGTAGTCCCCGGTGCGTGTCGGACCTTTGGGTTGCCAGAGAAAGTGGCTTCAAGGTGCATTGCCTCTTTGGGTGAACCGGATTGGAGATATGGGTCGCTCCCGTTGACTCCACATCTACGTGATTATTTGTTAACTGCTGATAAGAACTGTAACTGTTTCTGGCATGATTTTACTTGTTCAACTCACTAGGCTTTTTGGCCTAACACTTGTTTGGTGTCGATGTGTATCTCAGGTGTTAGCAGCGCGGCTCCTAGGCAGGTATAGATGCTTTGGGCGAGAGCTTGGGGATACGACACTTGGACTATTTTGAGAAGCCTTGGGTTTATAGATGACACCCCTTTTGTAATCTCTTTTCTAGATGTAGAAATTAGATTAGTTGGTTGTTGTTTATTTATCCGTTAAATTACAATTGTGATTAAACAGGTTTAATTGTATTATTCCCCATTTTGGGAGGCTCTTGCTATGGCAATTTTAGTATACCTCATGTCCGTTTTTTTCGGATTTTTGTTATCCCTATTTTTAGGGCGTTACAGAAAAGAAAAAAATCCCGTGTTCTTAAGTATTTTTAAGGAGAGAAAGAAAAAAGAAAATAATGTTAATTCTTTTTTACTTTAAAAACTTTCCTCCCAAATGTTGGAGGAAAGGAAAAAATTAACAACTATTTTCTTTATAAAATTACATATCTATCCATCAATTATAGATCGTTTAAAAACATATAAGAATATATATTCGTAAAAATGACATATTTTCTTTCATTTCCATCATATTAAAAAACATGAAAATTTGTTTTCTTTTCTTCTATTTCCTTACTTTCCGTTCTCCCTTAGAAACACAAATAAAAATTCCATTTCCTTTCTTTTCTTTTCCTTCCATTAAATTTCTTTTCTTTTCTTTCCAAATTCGAGAACTTAATATTAAAGTTCATATTTTGGGTCATTTTATCCTTAAAAAATAATTCACTTGTATAAAATCGCAAAATACCCTTGTCCCATTAGAAAAAATAGAACCCAAACGTTTTTCCTCGAAATAAATTTTGGCTATCAATTACTGGTTTTATTGTGTCATCTCGTTAAAATATCGAAGTTTGTATTTATAACATCTAAGTAACCAACCTCAAAACGACTTGTGGTAATAGAATTTGGCTTTTGTCATTGATAAGATTTTAACCTTACTTCAGGGTTCATAGAGCTTCTAGTGTACAAAATTATAGAACCCCGCAACTTCCAAGGTTTCGTTATGGCTATTATTGTGTTTTGCAACCTTTTCAAGTATCAATGCGATGTTTTGCGGGTTGAAATTAATATCACAAGGATCTTTCAATATCAAGTAGATGTGTTGTTGATTCTGCTTGTCCTAATGGCGAAATTTCATTGTATAGTAACTCAATTGAGGCAAAACTTATAAACATGCCAAATGGTTGTTTGATTGGTTTTCCATTATGTCATGTATGAATAAAACAGTCTGTATGGATTAATCTATCTGTATAGATTGATAAAGTTTTTGTTAGGGGGTTTTCTTCAAAGATGAAATGAGCTTGTTTTTTTAATTGGCAGAGATAGGTTTTGAAAAATCTTAGCTTTCTGCATAAAACTCCCCCTTAAAAGGTTACTGAATAAGTCACTTTCTATATCATTAAGCTACTAGCAACCGGTCATATATAACTGATAGAATAAGCAGTAAGTCTCATTAAGCTCATTAAGCTACTAATAAACAGATCCTAAGAGAGATATGGAGAATGCAACACAAACTTGGGAATAAAGAAAGGAAACGTAAAAAGTCACTCAAACCTGAGGCTAATACAATTATAACATTGTGATGCAAAGCAATTACTGACTTGAATAGCTACACTTCGAAAACCTATTCCTTTTGATCACTTGTAACTCTTTGACATAAATAAACAATGGGTCAAATAGCAACTTTCAAACTAGCGAATAATTAGCGAGATAAAATTAAGTTTTATGAAGATTATATACGTTGAACTTGTTATGTTGTTCCATATAAGTATTCACGATCTATTAAATGCCATACTCTTTTGACAAAAACAACATGTTAAAAATGTTATGATTAATTTTTTATAGGGTGACCACACAAGTATAGGTGTGTTAATAATCATACGATAAAAAGCTACATCTTTTTTATATAATATTTAAATGTGATTATTCCATTAGTAGCTCTAAAAAATCATATAAAACATAACTTTAGGACGGTGGTCTATAGAATTAATTTAGAGTAAACTATGATTTTAGTCCCTATGGTTTGATGTTTATAACGATTTTCGTCCCTGATCTTTCAAAACTGTTTTTTAGTCCTTGTGTTTCTATTTGATTCCATTTTCATCCCTCCCTCCAATTTTATTAATATTAAATGTTAATTCATTTAAAAATTAAATAAACAAATTACATATTTGGTCCTTTTGGTATATAAAATTTTACATTTTTATCTTAATTTACATTTTTTTACTTTTTCTTTATTTATTGTATTTCATCAAGACATTTATTTTTCTATTAATTATATTGTATATTTTCATAATTATTATTACTTTAATTATAAAAATAATCAAATAATTTCATTAAAAATACTAATAAATAGATGAATTTTTTTTCAAAGCTTTAGATTTAGATCTCTTAAAATTAATATTTTTTTTCTGTTGATTTATTAAAGCTTTTTATTTATTTTAAATTACCATTGAAAAAAAGTTTAATAAACTTTGAGAAAAAAATATTATTTTATAACAACCGGTTGTTTATTGGTAAATTCACTTTACTCCCATTATTTAATATTTTCATTTAAACTTTATTTTTATTAATTAATCAAATTTGTTAATATTTATAATAAACACATACACACACACACACACACATATATATAGATATAGATAGAGAGAGAGAGAGAATCGGGTTCAAACGAGAACGATATCTCTACTATATATTAAAGGGCTTAAACGGTCTTGAAAAAGACGTTCTTGAAAGTAGTTCTTGATATATATAGTTACAGTTTTGGTCCCTTAACTCTTTTGATAGATTACTTTATACCTTTTAGTTTTACATTTTACATTTTACATTTTCATTATATTAACACATATAAGCATATATTAACTAAAATACGTTAAAAAATAATATTTAATTTTAACAAGTTACACCATTATAGTTGTCTCTTCGATACCTTCGAAATGAGTCCAATATTGAATATTTTTTATTTAATTATTTAATTATATGTTAAAAAATACGTTTTAACATATCACATTAACATATATAATTACGTTGTATTTTGTGGATATCACATGTCGATCAATGAAAACAGAATCATTCGACATATATATAATATATTATTTGAAATAAAGTAAATTAATTGATTTGAAATAAATAAAAATATTATTGAAGACCCTCGTAGACGCAGTTATTCTAACGTGCCAACATTTATCAACTCAAAAGATTTTGGTCATAAATAATCAGCGAGACATAGCTCCTACTTCCAACGACAACCCCCCCCCCCCCCCCCCCCCCAACACTCCATATCTTGATCAAATCCCGAGTTTATTTCATCCATACATCGCACAAGTACAAAATGTATTAGGCGATGGAAATTGTGAATTTCGAGTCATATCTACTTGTTTCGGTGGTCATGAAGATGCATGGGACACTATCCGTACAGAGTTAATGAGTGAACTAACTGGGTATTAAAAGGAGATTACCCAATGCCCACACTCATACACCATTGGACACGTCATGCACTTCCAGATGCAATGTCGTGGATTATCCCATACAAACGTAGATTAGATGTGAATGAAGAATATATAGAGCGTACTCGTACTCGTGAATATGTTGATTTAAATGAATTATCAAAGTTGGAATCTGTTGGAATAAAAAAATACGCAATATATTTATTATGTTTATTATCTTGATGTTAAAACTTACGTTCGATGTAATGCATTTTCTCTTTTTAAAAAAATCGATTAACCAAGGTATAATATATGACATATAATAATATAATTAAATCAAAAAATATTCAATATTGAGCTAATTTCGAAGGTATCGACGAGACGATTATAATGGTGTAACTTGTTAAAATTAAAAATTATTTTTTAACGTATTTTAGTTAATATATGCTTATATGTGTTAATATAATGAAAATGTAAAATGTAAAACTAAAAGGTATAAAGCAAATCTATCAAAAAAGTTCAGGGACAAAAACTGTAACTATGAATTAAAAATAAAATAAGATGTGATGTGAGAGAGAATTGGAAATCCATTAAAATTAAATGTTACATTTACCACCTTTATAATTATATATTTAGTTTACTTTATATCCCTTGTTTTTTCATTTTTTATTTTACACCTTTATCATGTTAACACAAATAATCGTATGTGGAAAAAAATGCAATGAAAAAATACATTTCTTTTTTGTAATTCTTTTTTGGGAAATTAATTAAAATGGGCGTATTTCAAATCCGTATTACCCAAATGCCCCAAATCTCGTTAAATTCGCCGAAATACCCCTTTTGTCCGGGATGAGAGGCCGGGATGGGGCTCGATCCCGGGATTGGTTGCGAGGCCGGGAATCCCGGGGTTATGTCCGGGAATCCCGGGGTTATTTGTAAATAGAGGGGTTACATTTTCATCGGGTAAAAGATTCCTTTTTTATAAGATTTTAAAATATATATTTACATTTTATACCCCTATAATTATTTAGTTAGTTACTTTATACCTTTTACTTTTCTATTTTTTATTTTACATTTTCATTATATTAACACATATAATCGTATATTAACTAAAATGCGTTAAAAAGATACGTTTTAATTTTAACAAATTACACCATTATAACCGTCTTTTCGATACCTTCGAAATGAGTCCAATATTGAATATTTTTGGATTTAATTATTTATTATATATTATATCTGGTTTAGTTTTAATATCATTATTATTGTAAAAACTTTTAAGAATTATCGATTATATAGAGACGACAATTTTAATACATTTATTTTTAAAATGAGGATATTTGAATTTTATTTTTATTATATATTATATCTATTTTAGTTTTAATATCATTATTATTGTAAAATCTTTTAATAATTATCGATTATACAGATACGACAATTTCAATTCATTTTATTTTAAAATGAGGATATTTGAATTTTATTTTTATTATATATTATATCTATTTTAGTTTTAATATCATTATTATTGTAAAATCTTTTAATAATTATCGATTATACAGATACGACAATTTCAAGATGAGACTCCCAGATATAATATATAATAAAATTGTCGTCTCTGTATAATCGACAATTTCAAAAATAAATGTATTAAAATTGTCGTCTCTGTATAATCGATAATTCTTAAAAGTTTTTACAATAATAATGATATTAAAACTAAACCAGATATAATATATAATAAATAATTAAATCCAAAAATATTCAATATTGTACTCATTTCGAAGGTATCGAAAAGACGGTTATAATGGTGTAATTTGTTAAAATTAAAACGTATCTTTTTAACGCATTTTAGTTAATATACGATTATATGTGTTAATATAATGAAAATGTAAAATAAAAAATAGAAAAGTAAAAGGTATAAAGTAACTAACTAAATAATTATAGGGGTATAAAATGTAAATATATATTTTAAAATCTTATAAAAAAAGAATCTTTTACCCGATGAAAATGTAACCCCTCTATTTACAAATAACCCCGGGATTCCCGGACATAACCCCGGGATTCCCGGCCTCGCAACCAATCCCGGGATCGAGCCCCATCCCGGCCTCTCATCCCGGACAAAAGGGGTATTTCGGCGAATTTAACGAGATTTGGGGCATTTGGGTAATACGGATTTGAAATACGCCCATTTTAATTAATTTCCCTTCTTTTTTTACAAATTATACCATTATAATCGTCTCGTCAATACCTTCAAAACGAGCCCAATATTGAATATTTTTTAATTTAACCGTACTATTAAAAACTATGAATATTTGTGAATTAGTTTGTTTTCTATCCATACGTTTTATTTTTTTTCACCGTTAGCATATAAAAAATACATAATTGCTCGTCATTCCAATGGTATGATTGCTTTTAAAAAGAAACTTCAGTTATTAAAGAAAAATCTTCGTGTGTAGATTGATGAAAAAAGAAAGAGTGATATGGAGGTGAAAATTGGATTAAAAACAAGTATTAGGGACATTGACGCTCGGATTGATTCAAGTAACGCTTCTAGATTGGACATCGATTCTCGTGTTCAATTTATGAAGACTCTGGGTGACTTGGAAAGGGTAGAAAATTTGGATGTGGTGCAAAAAGCTAAAATCCGTTGGGGAGCTGAAGGAGATGAGAATTCCAAGTTTTTTCATGGAATTCTTAAAAAGAAAAGACGTCAACTAGCCATTCGTGGAGTTATGATTGATGGTGATTAGGTTATGGAGCCAACCAAGGTCAAAGATGAGTTTTACTCTCACTTTCAAGATCGGTTCAACACTTGTGAGGGGGGAGTTCGTGCAAATTTAGAGGTCGAGTTTCCGAACGTTTTGTCTTCGGATCAAGCTTCCTTCCTTACGGGATGAAATTAAAAAAACAGTTTGGGACTGCGGTGCGGATAAATCCCCGGGACCGGATGGCTTTACTTTCCATTTTTTCAAGAAATTTTGGCATCTCATTGAAAATGACGTGGTGAAATTGGTGGATGACTTCTTTGAGTCCAGTCGATTCCCGAAAGGTTATAACCCTTCTTTCATTGCTCTCATTCTGAAAGTTCTTGACCCTAAATTTGTTAAAGACTATAGGCCGATTAGTCTTATAGGTTGCCAATATAAAATTATTGGTAAACTTCTTGCTAATCGGCTTAGTATGGTTATTGGGGATATCGTTAGTAGCGAGCAGTCCGCTTTCATAAAAGGGCGTCAAATTCTTGATGGTCCCTTAATTTTGAATGAAGCTATGGATTGGTATAAAAAAATCCGGTCTAAGCTTCTGATTCTTAAAGTTGATTTTGAGAAAGCCTACGATTGTTTGAGGTGGGATTACTTGGATTTAATTCTAGCGAAATTGGGATTTGGCATAGTTTGGCGTGGGTGGATTACTGGATGCCTTGAGGATTCGATGGGGTCGGTCCTCGTTAATGGCTCTCCGACTAAGGAATTTTGCATTCGTCGTGGATTAAGGCAAGGAGACCCTCTATCCCCGTTCCTTTTCATCTTAGCCATGGAAGGATTACATGTCATTATTCAAGATGCAGTTTCAAAAAATCTCTTCCTAGGTGCTGCTATTGGTAAAGAACGGTACCCTCTGTCCCACCTTTTCTACGCAGATGATGCGATTTTTCTGGGTGAATGGTCTTTAGCGAATGCTAGGAATATTATCCGTATTCTTAGATGTTTTTTCCTTATCTCGGGTCTCAAAATTAATCTTCATAAAAGCAAATTGTTTGGTGTGGGGGTGGATTCACAAGAAATCGAGTATTTGGCCTCTCGTGTTGGGTGTGATGGATTGAAGCCTCCATTTTCGTATTTAGGCTTACCTGTTGGGGGTAATATGTCCAAAAAGGAGGGTTGGAAGGTGGTGTTCGAGAATTTCTTGGTCAAACTTTCCAATTGGAAAGTTAAAACCCTTTCGGCTGGTGGTCGGGTTACCCTTTTAAAGTCCGTTTTGGGGAACCTCCCTACTTACTTCATGTCTATCTACAAAATCCCAAGATTGGTTGACCAAGGCTTGGAATCTATCCGAAATAGATTCTTCATTGGTGCGGATGTGGAGGAAAAGAAAACGTCTTGGGTCAAGTGGAAAAAAGTTATGACTAGTCTCAAACTCGGAGGACTTGGTATTGGTAGCATTATGGCGTTTAACCGTGCATTGCTTTTCAAGTGGATTTGGCGGTTTTGGTTGGAGGATGAGGCTCTTTGGGTTAAAATTATTAAATCCATCTATGGCGACAAAGGCCTAATTGGTTCGAGTTTGCCTAGGCAAATTTCGAACTCAACATGGGTTTCAATTATAAAATCGGTCAACGCTCTAAAGGATAAAGGTATTGATCTTTTCTCTTTCTGTAAGAAAAAGGTGGGCGATGGTGTTTCAATCGCATTTTGGGATGATGTTTGGCTTGGGGATTCTCCTTTTAAAATTCAATTTCCTAGAGTTTACGCTTTAGAATTGAATAAATCGGCGAATGTCAAGTCTCGTTTGGAGTTAGGCTGTTGGGATGTGTGTCTTCGAAGGGCGCCGAGAGGTGGGGTTGAGGCCATGAAATTTAGTGAACTACAACAAATTTTATCTACCTTTGTGCCCTCCTGTCAAAATGATAGATGGGTGTGGCTGTTAGAAGGGTCGGGTGATTATTCAGTGGCTTCAGCTAGGCGTTTAATTGATTCTAGTCATTTGGAGGTGGATTCTCGTCCTACTAGATGGAATAGATTTGTTCCCATCAAAGTTAATGTGTTCGCGTGGCGGTTGCTTCTAAATCGGCTCCCTACTCGGATAAATTTGGATAAAAGAGGTATCGATGTTTCGTCTCTTTTATGTCCTAATTGTCATATAGGAGTGGAGGATTGCAATCATCTTTTCTTTTCATGTCCTGTCGCTAAAGACTTGTGGGTTCTCATTGGTCGTTGGTGGCGTATGGATATTCTGAATCTCCATTCTTATTCGGATTGGTTCTCTTGGATTGACTCAATTAAGCTGAAGAGGGAGGTTTTTATGTGTTTTGAGGCCGTTACGCTTACCACTTTATGGTCTACATGGGTGTTTCGGAATGGTATTCTCTTTGGCAACCCGAAGCCAAGGAAAGTGCTGCTTTTTTAGAACATCATAACCCGTGCTTATTTTTGGGTAACTCATAGAAGTAGCAATTTATCTATTAATTGGGTTGAGTGGCTTACTAATCCTCCCCTTGTCATTACTCTTATGTAATTGTTTCTTTTTCTAGCTTCTTGCTAGTTCTTTAAAATTCCGCCGTTCAAAAAAAAAAGATCAACTAAAATATATTAAAAGTATGTTTCATTAGTATTATAAATTCTAATATTATAATTTTTTGGTCAATAATTTTAATATAAACTAATTATTGAATATTTTTATTGGTAGCATAAATATGTAACATTATATATATACTATCTATATCTATACTATTATATTAAAATTGTAAACGGTTATTTTCAAAATTCAATGTTACATTTAACATCTTTATAATTAGTTATTTAATTTACTTTATATCCCTTACTTTTTCATTTTTCATTTTACACATTTGTTATATTAACACAAATAATGGTATATGAACAAAATGCAATGAAAAAAAATATGTTTCTTTTTTTACAAATTATACCATTATAATCGTCTCGTCAATATCTTAAAAACGAACCCAATATTGAATATTTTTTTAATGTAACCGTATTATTAAATATCATGAATATCTATGAACTAATTTGTTTTCTATCCATATGTTTTATTTTATTTTTCCACCTTTAGCATATTAAAAATACATAATCGTAGATCAACTAAAATATATTAAAAATACATTTCATTATTATTATAAACTAGGCATATACCCGTGCACGATGTGGCGCGAAAAATCGTGAAATCGAAGGAACAATTGACAAAGGTATATATCTGCTCGCGAAACATCTCGAAATCAAAATGACAACAACGTTTCATTTTAAGTTTGTATTTCTTCGTCATTGTCGATATTTTAGTCTATGATTCACATATAAGTACACCAAACGAAGAACGAAATGAAAACTAATGTATTTAGTCTATGATTTATAGACTAAAGTATCGATAAGAACGAAGAATACAAACTTAAGATGAAAACGTTGTTGTCATTTTGATTTCGAGATGTTTTGCGAGCGGATACATACCTTTGTCAATTGTTCCTTCGATTGCACGATTTTTCACGCCGCATCGTGTGCGGGTATATGTCTATATAATAGTATAGATAAAAATTCTAAAACGATTATTGTACAATAACATTTACCACCTTACAATGTTACATTTACCACATTACACTTACTTATTTAATTTACTTTATATCCCTTGTTTTTTCATTTTTCATTTTACACCATTATCATATTAATACAAATAATCGTATATGAACAAAAATGCAAGGAAAAAAAATACGTTCATTTTTCTACAAATTATACCATAATAATCGTCTCGTCAATACCTTCAAAACGAGCCCAATATTGAATTTTTTTTAATTTAACCGTACTATTAAATATCATGAATATCTACGAATTAATTTGTTTTCTATCCATACGTTTTATTTTTTTCCCACCGTTAGCACATTAAAAATACATAATCGTAAAATACCTTTCATTTTTATTATAAATTATATCATTATAATTTTTTTCGTCAATAATTGTAATATAAACTAATTATTGAATATCTTTATGGGTTTAGGGTTTAGTGTTTCATAAGTTATGATTTTTAGGTCATGGTTTATTGTTGATGACATGTCTATAAGGAAATAGCATTAATTGTTCGTTCTTTACTCACATTCCGCTGCATCGCACGGGTATATACCTAGTCTATTTAAAAGAACACGAGAACGACAAATCACATACAAAATCATAAGTGATTTTACATTAGCTGGGAAGTCGTACAAAATCACAGTATGCGGACGACTTTTGCCGCGACTTAAGGTCGCGGAAATCACATGTAAAATCACTTATATTTTGTATGTGATATGTCGTTGCCGTGTTCATTTTAAATAGGTACCGTTCTCGTTTGATCATCCCCTTCTCTCTCTCTCTCTCTATATATATATATATATATATATATATATATATATATATATCAATGTTTTAAATAATGTTTGTGTTTGACGTCACGTTAATTTTGAGGCACGTCATGACCCATTGCACGATTTTTATAACATATTGAAATATTCTTATCCTTTTATTTTCTTATTTTTTGTTTTTAATATATAATCTAATTTAAAATGGGGTGTGTGTGTGTGTGTTTATATGTGTATGTCTTATTTAAATATTAAACAAATTTGATTAATTAATAAAAAAATAAAGATTAAATGAGGATTTAGAATAGTGGAGTAAATAGTAAATTGCATTTAACAAAAAACAACCGGTTGTTATAAAATAATACTATTTTTTTCTCGAATTTTATTAAACTTTTTTCAATGATAATTTAAAATAAGAAATAGCTTTAATAAATCAATAGATAAAAAAAAATATCAGTTTTAGGAGATTTAAACCTAAAACTTTGAAAAAAATATCATGTATTTATCAATATTTTTAATGAAATTATTTGATTATTTTTATAATTAAAGTTATAATAATTATAAAAATATACAATATAATTAATAGAAAAATAAATGTCTTGATGAAATACAATCAATAAAGAAAAAATAAAAAAATTTAAATTAGGATAAAAATGTAAAAGTTTATATACTACAAGGACCAAATATGTAATTTGTTTATTTAAATTTTAAATGAATTAACATTTAATATTAATAAAATTGGAGGAAGGGATGAAAATAGAAGCAAATAAAAACCACAAGGACTAAAAAAACAGTTTTAAAAGACCAGGGATGAAAACCGTTATAAGCATCGAACCACAGGGACTAAAATCGTAGTTTGAGAGAGATTTCCATAGATGGAAGTAGAGTGGTGAGAGGGGCACGTGTGGAAAAACCTTATTTTATTGCATAAAGCTCTCCTTATAAGCTTACTGAATTAAGCCATTACTATACAATTATGTATAGCTGATCAAATAAGTTGTGAGTCTTATTAAACTATTAATAAACAGACTCTTCATTAGATTTATAAAAATATTTTTTTAAATAAAACAAAAATGTAAAGCAAAACTTTTAAAATCATTAAAGGTTTTGCACTTTGTAAAAAGAAATATTTAGCAAAATCTCATTTTCTTTTTGTGGGTGAGTAGCATGTGATTATGATTATGATGGTGGGAAAGTATCTAATCTCAATCTTAATCAAGCTACTAATCCTTGGTTTAGGGTTTTTGTTAATATCCAAACCTAAATCTTTGTCATGATGCAATATTTTTGGATAATGGGGTTTATGTTACTCAATTTAATGGCATCTCAAGAACTTTCACATCAAGATAGTATCTGTATCTGTATTGCTGTGTATGTGTTATTAGCACTATTTACATGTGAAAGAGTTGTTTAATTAAATGACCTTATATGAAAGTCAATTTTATAAACAAATTGTTTAATGTATTTTCAAGATTTTAATGGGAGTTTACTAAAAGGAAGGTGTTTAACATTAGATACATGTCATTTTAAAGTTATTGAGTTAATCTTTTTCATAAAGTCATAATACTAACTGAAAAGACATTTGAGTTCATTTACTAAATGACTCATACACGACTGCACATGAAAAATGATACAAAGGTAAACAAAGGAAGCTTATGTTAACGGTTGTTTGAGAAGCAAATTGAACATATCTCCAAAGATTAGTAATTAAGTGTTGATGATGATAACTCTGATTGCTGAAGGAAACAAAGAAGAACGTGACAGTTAAAGGGGATGATATTATTCAAGAAATGCCAAAAGACATAAAGTTTAACCGGTTGGAATCTAGTACTGTTTGTTGTCCAAGAATATCTATCCTAAAGTAAAAGGACTAATACACAAAATGGACAACGAAAAACAAAAAAAACCCACAGGGGGTAACATGCAATCTACTAAGAATTTCCATTTGTTGCGTTTACGAGAAAATACCACTCTCTAGGCCCACAAAAACCTAATTTTCTTTCAATGTTAAGGTCAATCATGACCCAATCACATGGTATTGATCATCCATACTCGTCTACCCTTGGCAAAGAATTAGCCTCGTGCTAAACTAACACATTTTATGTCTATAATCGTACTTAACATTCACGATTTTTTTTCTTCATTATTCAATAACTCAACCCTCTATTTGTAGTTTTTTTTTTTCCTGAAACAAATGAAACAATATGTGTTTATAATGTCATTTTAACTTGATTATACCAATTTTAAATCCATATGATTTTATCGTCTTATACATTTATACATTTATAATTCTAACAGTTTTTTCGATTTGGAAGATGGGGCTCAAAGTTTTGTCCACACCAATGACTAATAAACCATCATTGTGTATGATTATCACTTTTATGGTTCCTTAAGGTGTCCTAAACTAGCTATAGCACCTCAACCCCCTCCTCCAACAAATTCAATCATAAAGGTGGGCTTGACACTATGGTCCCCCAATCCCCCCTCCCAAAAAAATGATGTCTTTTGTTGTTTGCATGTGCTTAATTTGTCTATGAGTAATGTTTTTCATTATCCAAAACTTTTGTTAATTTTGGAATACATTTAAGTGAAGTTCAACAAGGGTAAAATGGGAATTTGATAATTTTGTGTTAAATCCCTATCTATCTTTAGGATTGTAACACCCCAAAACTTAGGACAAACAAAAATTTCCATTAAACAGAAACGTGGTATATAAATGTCAAGGCATGAGCCTCCCAAAAAGGAAAATAGTAAACACCTGTTAATTACAAGTTTGTAATAAAAAGAAAACTGAAACAACCAATTAATCTAATTCCTTAAAAGAAATAAGATTACAATCGGGTGTCGTTCAATCAACCAAAGTGATAATCTTCTAAAATGATGGTGTCTCAAAAGGTCTTTCCCCCAAGATCATTCTAACACTCCGCTTATCCCTTCTTAAAAATTGCGCCGCTAGAACCTTAGATACACATCGACACCAAGTAAGTGTTAGGACAAAAAGCCTAGTGAGTTAACAATTAATAAATAATAACAATAACATAAGAAGTGACGAACATAAGGTAATGACTCAACATATGGAATCAATGGGTGAGACCCATAACAACAAATCAAGTTTCACCTCAAGAGTCGACATACCTTAGTATCTACTCCCACGAGTAATACCCCAAAGGCCCGACACAATGAGGACTACCTCCTAGGAATTACCCCAATTGACAGAGATCTAGATGCATACCTCCAAGGTGGCACCCAAGACTATGTCAACCTAGTGCCTACTCGATAATTAATCCAATTTCACAATATAACATAACACATGATTACTCCAAGTAAAGTGTGTATAAAGTCATTAAGGTGAACTCGTGGTCCAACCACTATATTCAACAAATAATAGTTTAGCCATGATAATCCGAGACTTGCAAGTTGGTCATTAAACATATGGATCCACACAATTGTTCTCAAGTGACCAAGTCCATCCATTATGAGTATAAAACATTTAACCACAAGCATTTAACACATATATGCTAGAATTCTCCCTATTAGGCCAAGTATCCAAATTAGGTCAAAATCTTGTAACATAACACTTTTGTGGGAAAAACCATAAAATCGTTCGAAACCCTTAACACTCCCTAACATAGTTCAAGAGTGGTCATATAGATTAAAATGTCAAATAAGGTGATCTTTGTCAAGAACCTCCATAACCTTCAAAATCTCTCAATATATGATATTTTCACCAAAAGAGAGGAAAGAAAAATCCACACATATATAAAATGAAGACAATATGCAAATAGATGTATATCTAGTTTTACAAAGGTTTAGAAACTCACTATCTAGGTTTTTACAAAAGAAAACCTAAAAAAAACCTGGTGAACCCTAGCTTGGAGGAGATGAGAAGGAAGACTTGGATCTTGATGCAAGGTCCTCAAAAAATAATCTTCAAGGTGAAACCATAGGTCGAATTTAATTAGGGAAGAGAGTTGTGGGGAGGGGGGTCACACTTATGGTTAAGAAAATCGCTTCCAAAACTGATTCTTGCATTTAATGGGGAAGAGATCAGCTAAAAATGGGTTTTAACCCGTAAGACCATGCGGGCGAGAGTGCCATCTGGCATTCTCGCTGAGAATGTACCGCAAGGGATACATTCTCGACGAGAGTGACATGCGATTGTGCTTCCCTGGCACTCTCGCTGTCACTACTGCGCCATTGGTACCGAGAGGCATCCCAAGCCAGCGATTGTGACATGCAACGATGCTATTGTCACTCTCGGGGCCACTCTCGTTGAGAGTGTACCGAGGCCCGAAACAACCCTGTTACACTCCAAGTTAACCTTTTAAACGTGTCGATCCTCTTAAGGTTTAATATTATAAGGTACGCCATAACAACTACACATTAAAGGAATTCATTCCTAAAAATGAGAACGAAACTTTACCATGGAAATTCTCGGGTATTACAAGGATCTTCATTTATTAAAATTTCTTTTTTCAAGATGTTCACCATCCCCTTTTTTTGGCATTTAAAAACAATCCCCGTAGCCATTAGCCCATTAACACAAAAACATGTCTAAAAACAAAAAGTGACCTTCAAGATTAATTTTCAATATCCAAAACCAAACAAACACACCCCATTCTCTTTTGGAAAGCGATCTCAAACTTCATCCAAATTAATCTCATGACAAGTGGCGTTTGTAGGTTTTATCCATAACCTTGAGGTAAATTTCCCAGTGGTCACAAACGAATATATAAATGATAGGATTCAAACCCGAGCTGTATCACCCTTTACCTATATCCACCACGCTACCACCCTTGTAGTATCCATTTTAGAATTTTCATTTCCCATGGATCAACCAATAAAACTTAAGCACATTTTTTCCCTCTTTAATCATATGATTTATTCGTATATATTACTTTTTTTTTACCAAATTTATTCATATATTATATCATTTAGGTAATTGAAATTATTATATTTTAAAGCTGATAAAATGTTTTGGTTGTATACACTTACACTACATGTTTATCATTAGATCAACTAGATGGTCCTTTTGGTTTCTTTTTATCGACTGATATGATTGATATGGTCATTTCTTTGATTGGTGATTTAAACGAATCAAATGTGATAAAGATGTATATATGCCTAAAGTGTAACACCCTCAAATTTGGAAAGAGCGACTAATTTAAAAACTTTCAACAATACCTTAAAGTTTCTAAGATTATAGCATAAGAGAGATAACTCAAACTCAAAACGTGGTTATATATTGACTCCTAAGTTATGATAATGTAAATAATACTTCATATCCTAAAACACCCCAAAACACGGGTAGGGATTAATACACAACTCATAAAACATGGAATGAACTCATGTATGCAAAATGTCACCGAAAACAAATATATAAAAGACTCAGCCCAAAGACAACACCTTTCGGTGACGGGGGAAACCCGATTCCGCATAATGCGACGTGCACAAAGTAAGCCACACATTACGTTAAACTGGTATTAAGTATCGGGCTCAACATCTTTCATAATACACCCATAGATACTTGCACGGAGGACTTACACCATACCGAAGAAGCTAAACCGCGCCACAATGGGGGTTAACTAGCGTTTCACCATTGGACAAATAATAAAAGTATCGAGCTCAGCATCTTTCAGCATACACCCATAGATACTGCACGAAGGACTTGTAATCCCAATCCTATGCCTAACGTGCCGTACGAAGGACTTACAACCCAATCTGATGCCAAACGTGCCACGATGTGAGAGGCTAGTCGTCCCAACATCGTTCAAAATAACAAAAGTGCTAATGGATCCATAGCAGACGGGGCTGAAACATTACATGACTCAAAACGAATGAACTAAAGCATTCAAAACATGTAATTCTCAAATAAGATGCAATAAATGAAATCATAACCAAGCGCTCTACATTGAGCTATCAAAACCGGACAAATGTCCCCAAGACCCAATAAAATCCAAGCCGAGCCATAAGCTCAACAAATCCAAAGACCCAACGTTGAAAATCATAAAATGAAATCTAACGTGAATGACCCGAAATAATGCAACCCATGCTTCAACTCACACAAATAACTCTAACATGATTTAGATTGGGACAAAACATTTTTCAAGTGATTTTATACCTTTTATCCTTTCAAATCATCTCGTGACACCCAATAAAATGCATTTATACTCTGTAATAATATGTCCCAAGTTAATAAACTTTAAGTTGGGTGGAATTAGAGAAAATCTTAACTCTTTAAGGGGGTTAAATGTAAGTTTTGTATTTGGATATTAGAATAGGGTTTTGGGCTTAATTTGGGGTCGGCCGAAGGAAACAGAAAGGAGGGAGGCTAGAGGCGATTTGGAGAGGAGAAGGGAATCAAAGAGCTTGAAGGTGTCCAATCGATTCTAAGGTAAGATTCAAAACTAAAACTCTCTTCTAGATTATCCTTTGATTCAAATTCTAGAATGGGTTGTTTGTAAGTTTGGGGTTTTGGGAGGTTTATGAATCTGAGAATTTCCTTGAATCTTTATCTCTTTTGGTCTTATGGTATTGATTCTGTTTGAGATTAAGGTATTGATTATTATGTTGGGATTAGAAGTTGTGTTTGTATGTGGTGGGATTGAAATCGATGAAAGGGGGTGGGTTCGAGAACCCAGAATCGCCCCCGGTCAATGTGAGTATCGGTCGACCAAAAGTCCCGGTCGATGTGAGTATCGTTCGACCAAAAGTCCCAATCGATGTGAGTATCGGTCGATCAAATTGTCCCGGTCGAAGTGAGTATCGGTCGAGCAAATTATCCCGGTCGATGTGTGAGGTCCGGTCGAGGCGGTACCGGTTGTTGTCTAGACCCCGGTCTTGGGCGCCGCTCGGGACGCACCAAGGGCGCAGCTCGGAGCGTGGCTTGAACGCCGCGTGGGGCGCGACTTGGGCTCCGCTTGGGGCGTGGCTCGTGCGCCGCTCGGGTCAGCTTGGGGCGAGGCGAGGTCGTAGTCAAGCATCGGTCGGGCAGGTCTCGGTCAGGTCGGGTAGTGCAGTTCAGTCCATACCAGTTTAGAGCTATGAGTGTTAACTTTTATGTATGTTTTATCCTATCGTGATTATAGGGCCAGTATTAAGAAGATAGAAGGGAAGCTTCGCAAGGATCAGGTGAGTTTTTCTAACTGAACCTTTTGATAGCAAAAGCGAGTAAAGTTAAATTATCTTAAACTTTGATTTTATATGATGGCATGAGTTTTATGGAAGTTATATGCAAGCTTTGATATTATGTTGCTTTAACACTTACATGCGAGATTTATTTAAATGCTAAAGATGATATTCTTGTTATTATTTTTGTCCAAGTGGAAATGTATGCATACATGGACCTAAGTGAGAAGGCTCAAAGTCGGGGGGTGTGGCCCGCCTGTGCTCATACCGGGGGGTGTGTCCCGTTTATGCTATATGGGGGGTGTGTCCCATCTAAGGCAGTGTGAGTCACAGACACGCCGTCACCTTAGGGTGGCGGTAGTGTGAGCGGAGAAGTTTACTAAAAGATAAGGTTTTTTTTTTCCTTGAAGCTGAAAATGGTTATTTTGTGATAAATTATTGATTGTTTGTTTGATGAGTTAAATATTGTATAAGAGGGGACTCACTAGACCTTACGGTCTAACCCTCGCTCTTTTCAAATCTAAAACCTTTTTCAGGTAAAGAGTGGCATATAAGGAGCGGTTGAGTTTTAAGAATTGTTGCGAGCTGAAGCTGATTTAGAGGACCTTCATTGTAGTTTCCTTAGAGGCGGTGTATTCTCAGTTGTGTACTAGGTTGTCTTTCTGCAAACTTTGTATTTCAGATATATAATTGGGCCGTTTGACTTTATTATTTAAATTTAAGTTGCTATCTTGTTGCATTTAAGGTTGGGTTGTTACATACTCAAAAATATACTTCATGAAATAAATCATTTAGATACCCAAAATATATGATTTATTTATCAAAATGCACAAAATCCCAAATGTGGGTGTTTTATAAGTTTATAAAGCTGAATACTTCCAAATAACCAAAACTTATCAGATGGTTAGCATTTAACAATTTTCATATAAAACATGTAAACACTTTAAAATAGACATTTTGGCATGTACACCGTTTTCACAAATCAACTTGAACTCACCTTGCTAGATTTAGGCTAAATCTAGACTTTACCCACTTAGAACTTCCTTGAAGAAACTTGATCCTTCAAGCCAAATCTTCCAAAACCTAGATCCACACGGGTCCAACTATAAATATACATATTCCACCATAAATAATACATACAAAACCATATAGAATCTATCCTCGAACATGTTACATAAAAAACTCCACTTTGGCCAAAAACCCCAATTTGACCTAACTTTTCTCAAAATCCTCCAAACCGAAATTGGAGAAATAAAACACTAGGAAACCATCAATGAAGCATTTACAACTCTTACATAAGTTTATAAATGGAAGGGATAAACTTACCACTTAGGTTTTGATGTAAACCTAGAAAACCCCAAATTCTTGAAGGTGGAGGTGATGATGATGAACTCTTGATCCTTGCTTCCACTCCACCACCAAATACTATTGGATCTTACCAAAACTAACAATCTAACATTGAAAATCTCTCAAATACGAAACCATGGCAACTTGAATCACTGAAATCGGAGTTGGGATGAAGAAGATATGAAGAAATGAAGTTTTAGGGTGAAAATGAGGCTAAAATCAGATTTTAACCCGTGCTGTTTCTTCTGATGCCAAGCACGACCCGTGCCACTTTTGTGAAGACATTGGCACGACCCGTGCCAATGTTTCTGTGTCTTGGCACGACCCGTGACACTTTTGTGAAGAAAATGGCACGACCCGTGCGCCCTGCAGACCATGAATATATGCCCGAACACTGTTTTGGTCATAACTTCTTCGTTATAGCTCCGTTTTCGCTCCGGAAAAAACCGCTGGACTCGTAATTGAATCATTTATCCATAAAGACTATAAAATCTAGGATTCAAGTCCAAAATCATATATCTTATTTTTCCTTAATATATCGGTTTCTGTATTAACTTGAAATGATACCTTTCGAAAATCGGGGTGTTACATAAAGGACTTCTAGTGAAGAGTTCATGTGATGTTCATAACATGTGCATACATGACATAACCAAATTTTGACTAGTGAGAGACTGTTGAGATCGAGAAAGAGAAGTTGGCAACCTAATCGAGATGAAAATCCTTGAAGTGGCAATTTTAAAATAATTTAGATCGATATCACTTAACGTACATCATATGCACACTTAGAGGGAGGGGGGGGGGGGTCAATTGACCCCATAAGTTTTCAGTTTTTCTTTTTACAAGTATATTTCTTTGTTTGATCTACAAATTTTACAAATTTAAATTCCAATCCTGTCACAAAAAATTTTGGATTTGCCACTCGATAGCGCGTGCGCACACACACAGACACACATATAATCAAATGAGAAAACTAGTAAATCATGTGTTGTTTCAAATTTTGAAACAATGCATGTGAAGCATACAATGTTGTTTCATATTATGAAACAAAAATACATGTAAAAAAGTTTCACATTTGACACAATTATATGTGAAATGATATATCAAATAATGCTCTAAGATGAAAAAAAATCATATGAAACAATTTATTGAGATCGCTTCTCCCAGGTTTATAACTTTTTTGTTGTCCTCAAATGATTAACAAAAACCATATAACAAATCCCATGTGTCCATCTCATCTAATCTTAGGGTTGTATTTAGAAGTCGATGCCACGTAAGTTGCATGAAAAGGATTATCTCATTAATTATGAAAATCCTGATTATTAAATGATATCTTTCCTTAACAAACACATTTTTTTATCCAAAATTTTATCGTTTTTGTGTGTGTTTCATATACATGATCACATGTGGTTATGTATAATATAATGTCTTTGTTGTGCGTATACTATACACTATCACATCTGGTTGTGTATTAGATGATGTATTTGTTGTGTGTATCTATACATTATCTCATGTGATTGTGTATGTGATCATATCATCATACATAGAACCACTTCTAATCCTGTACACAATCATGTGGGTGTGTATGACCATAGTAATGGTATCTGATCTTATACATGATCATAGACTCGTAATATTGTTGCTTGTATCTTATATACAATCATGTGATTATAAGAAATGTATATTGAAAGAACATTTGCTTTTGTACAAGATCATTAGATAGATACATTTTGTATCTAAAAACCAACGTTGTACTGTTTGTGTAAATGATCACATATTATTGTATACAATACATGATGTCAATATGTCTGATCATGTGCATAATTACGATAATCATGTAGTTAATACACAACAACTAATACATAATTAAAAAACGAATAAAAAAACATAGTTATATGAATATCCAATTAAATAGAAAAAAATGTTTGTTATTTGTAAATTTTTTGTCTTAATAAAATACTTTAGTTTAAAAAAATGGGGTACATGTTATTTAGTTTTAAAATTTATAATTTCATTGTTTTTTAAATATTGACAATGGCCTTCCCAATTTTGCCCATCTTTGGCCACTTTATATGCTCAAAATGAACAAGCATTGGTCATATTAATTATTATAATGTCTTCGATCTTAATTAAGAAAACAATTGAAAAGATAAAAATATCCCTCATTTTAACTGATACTTTATTTATAGAGTCAGAGACCATAAGGATGATTTCTAAACTTATGACATGTTTTTTAGCCGTTTAATTGGTTTAATGAGACATAAAACTTATTAGGTTAGTTATACATGACTGTTTGGTTATTACTTAATGCTATAGAAATTGACTTATTCAGTAAGTTTACAGGGGAACTTTATGCAGAAAATCAAGTTTTCTTCAAACCTATCACTCCCAATTAAAAAGAACATTCATTCCATCTATGAAAAAACTCTTACAAACAAAACCTTCTCAATCTATACAAACAGTTTTACCCATACAAACCTTAATGAAAAATCAACCAAATAGCCCTAAGTCATACTTTCAAAGTTTTCACTAAACCTTAAGAATCAAAATTAAAGTACCCTTTAAATAGAGGTGTTGTTATATTCACACATATTTATATTAAAAACACAATAAAATGTCTTTATACCTAATTTTTGATAACCTATATTCGTCTGATACAAGACAAGATAAATTCACAAAAACCCATAATGTAGCCATTATCGTAGACCATGTAACATCCCCAACAAATCATACTGGATAATTTTCCGCTTTATCTATACTTGAACTCACGGTTTTAAAACGCGTCTAATACATGAGGTATCTAGCCTCTTATAAGGCAACCTTAATTTCCTTCCTTAACTAATGTAAGATCTTACAAACTATGTCACTCTTACGTCAACGAATTCAGATACAATATAATTTAAAAATTAGTTTTTAGAAGTTTTTCAAAAGATATGATTTCAAAATTTTATGTTCTCGAGATATAACACATGCAATTGTTATTTAAGCTTTTTAAGGACAAACTTTTCTATTATATTATATTTTAAATTAAAAACACACACCAATATCTCCTTTGGTAATTAATTCATTTACTTGTTAAATGATATATTAATTTTTTTTAATTATTTTCCTCTTTTAAAAAGATTTTTTTAAAAATTCAGTGCATTTCCTTTATACTTTTTTGTCTCAAGCACCAAGAGAGTGGATTTGACCATAATTTATGGAGAATTTGGGACTCTTTATGCTTGTTTGGTAAAATGAAATAAACATGTATATATATTTTTTTCATTACTTATTTAAAATTGTAATAATAAATAATGCACATTTTTTATTGACTCATGTGTATAATGTTGCTTTAAATTTAAGAATTATTTTCCTAATACTTTTTTTGATATTATGAAATTGATAACGTCTGATGGAGTTTGTATCTGAATTGAAATTTTTTTCATCTCCTAAAAGTTGCAACATTTAACACACAATTTTTCTGTGATATTTATGATAGTGATAAAGGTTGATGGAGTTTGCATCTTTATGATAATTATGATGAACACATAAGTAAAAGTTTAATACAGAAAAATTTATTTAAGGTAAATTTATCCATACTCCCTTACATCATCATTCCCTCTCACATGAAAAAAAATGACATCATCATTTCCTCTCACATAAGGAGGTAGCCTTAACAACACCCTTTATTTATAGAAATACCTAAAACAATAAATATTTATTCCTTGAAATAAATGATGATAATCAACTTTAAGAGTATTAAAATAAATATTTATAAATTTTATTTAACTTGTTCTATAAATGACTAAAATATTTTCCTTTTTAAGCAAATTTTATTCCAATCAATTTTTAATAATCATTAAAACGTACTAATTATATTAAAATTTTGAGACAAAAAATATTTTGTTTTATCATAAAAATTATTGTGGATATATTTTAAAATTAATTATAAGGTACTACAATTTAGAATACTCTTCAATCTTGGTCCTTGAGGTTTAGTGAAAGACCTGAAAGTGAGACCTGGACTTTAATAAATTTAGAAACCATTCTTATGGTTTTCATTTTGCTCTAAAAAATGGCCATTGGTCGTTAACCTTGTTTATTTTCTCTGCTAAAACAATCTCATTTTGTAAAACAACATAATATTTATTTTATATTTTGTATTTTTTTTATTATAAAATCTCTCTCAATATAAAATTTATTATTTCTTAAATAGAAAATTCAATATTTTGATAAAAAATACTGGTTCCTCGCTTTGATGGAACAAATAAACAAAGTTAACGACCAATAATCAATTGCAGAGCAAAATAAAAACAATAAGAATAGTTTCTAAACTTATTACAGTTGGTCTCGTTTTTCAGACTTTTCACTAAATTGTTGAATTTGAAGTTTAGGATTGTTTGTTTTTTAAAAAAAAAACTCTTAATGACTCTTAAGTCTGAATTGTTCAGACATTTTTACACATCACCTCTTATTAATCATAACTAAAATAATACTTCAGACTTTACACCTCTTAAAAAACAAACGGCACCTAAAAAAGCAATGATTGATAAGAGAAAACCTCAAAATTCCTCAAAATCAGTCAAAGTCAAACCGAATTGGTAAGGGAAAAATGTCAAAATCAAATCTTTGTTCATGAATCTCTCACATATTCCAATAAAAGTATTTCTTTCCTATATTTAAAAATACTACATTCATTTCACTATCAAACCAAATTATATTATTTTATTTATTTTAAACAATTTTTAGTTTACGCAAAGGTGAGGTCTTGTGTTTGATCCGATTACCACCTTTTGTATGTGTTATTTATTTTCTCATAATAATATTGGGATTAGTTGAGAACTTTTAATTAGAGAACAATAATATTGGGATTAGTTGAGAACTTATAAGAATTAGCATTGTGAAGAGTTCTTATAAGAAACTAAAGTCATCTAGGTTCTTAAATAAGAACCTTGGTTCTTACCATGAAGTTTGTGTGAGATGACAATTTCTTCATTTTTATTGGTAATTAAATTAAATATTTGATATTTATTTATAAATAAATAATTATTATTGATGTTAACATGAGGTTCTTGTAAGAGCTACCATTATGAACTTTTAGATAAATTTTTAAATTGATGAGTTGAAAATTAGGTGACACCAAAAAGTGTAAAAATGAGGTTCTTGTAAGAACCTCCATTGGAGATGCTCTTACGTACAAAGTGATACTGCATACAAAAATCTCTAACTTTTATAATATTTTTATTACGCTTATTTTATCTATATCTATATCTATATCTATACTATATTATAAAAACGATATAAAACACTCTTAATTACAACATTTTAAGCACAAGTTACAACTAATTAAACTCAATTACTTAATTTACAATTTCTTAATGCTTTGGTACAACTTTTCCAAGCACAGTATCTCACATAATCATCTATTTGTGAAATGAATACGCATTTATTAATATAACTATTTGTTTTTTTGGCGAATGATTTTATAAAATAGATTTTATATTAGCATAATCTATTTTAAATGTAGATTTTACATTTAAATCTATATTAATGAGATGTAATATAAAATCTTTTTTCTTCCGTATTTTTTTATATTACATCTCATAATGATTTTTCCATATTTTATTTTATAAAATCTTTTTCCATATTTTATTTTATAAAATCTTTTTACATAATGAGATGTAATATAAACTCTTCTTTCTTCCGTATTTATTTTTGCTAATATAAAATCCATTTTATTTTATAAAATCTACACGTATTTTATATTAGCATAATATAAAATCTACACGTATTTTTTTTGATAATATAAAATATACACGTATTTTTTTTCACGAGCATTAAAAGAAGAAAAAAGAAGGTTGATATGAGTTAAAAATAAAAAATAACGAGATACACTAATAAATTATCGTATTCTTTAA
This sequence comes from Arctium minus, assembly GCA_954870635.1. NCBI lineage: Eukaryota > Viridiplantae > Streptophyta > Magnoliopsida > Asterales > Asteraceae > Arctium > Arctium minus. Next base: position 7,774,320 of record OX941092.1, read on the forward strand.
AATAAAAATATTTTGCAATATTTTCCAAATTAACCAAGTGTACAGAAAATAAAATAGAAACGATGTAGATATAAAAATATTCTTCCATATTTTTAATATATTTACATTTAAATGTAAAATCGAAAATAAAAATAAAAAATTTTAAAAATATTCTCTACATTCACTATAAATATATATAGTTTCTCTATGTATCATCCGAGTACAAGAAGAAGACGAACGGTCGGGTGTTAATGGCGGAACCTGCAACTGAATAAAAGGTATTCCACTATATTTTTGTTTCTTTGAAAAACTACTTTATTATATTTTATTTTATTTACTGAGGATTTGTTTATATTTTTCAAAACCCATAATCATATTTTTCGAAGTAGGGGAATAAGATATATATACATATCTTTATTTTTATCGACTAATACTATGAGGTCTTGAAGTCAATAGTCAGATAAATATGTTGTGAGACATGTCGTTTGAGTTTTAAATAATATAATACAACACTATTACCAATATTATTGCACAAGGTCATAACAACAAACGATTAAGAATATATGCAAGTTAACCACTTATGAAAATACATTCGTTTTTCGCATTGTATTTCATTAACTGTTAACAGAGAAATTACGTTTCATTTTAACTCGGTTCAATATTTCAACAAAAAATTTATCCTTCTGTGCAATGCACGGCCTAACACTAGTAAACAATAAGAACGAAAGTATGAATGAATTTATCTTATTTACTTTAAAATATAATATTTTTCATTTTTTTAACTTCACGAAATTACCACACTTTAGTAAAATTTAAATTATCATAAATATAATTAAAAAATTTAATTAAACAAATTATATAAAAAAATAAGTATTTTAATTTTCTTTATTAACCAAACCAATATAAATTTTTTTCAATGTTTTTAACCGTATTTGCAAAATTTCTATTTTAAGTATATATATTCATAGTAATATATTAAATATATTATAAAACATTTACTTATCGTTCTATAAAAAAAATGTAATATTTAAATTTACAACTTATTTATTGTATACGTACGACTCCTTAAAACTTAATATTTGGAAATCATAAAATTAATTAATAATTAACTAGTAAACATGTTTAAAATAAGATAAACATTGAGCCCTACAGTCATATTAATACGCCATAAAACTTTCTTACTCTATCAAAACCACCCAAAAACAAAAATAAAATTAAGTAGACCACAAAGAATAAAACAGCACAAACTAAGATGAAGGGTTTAAGACTATCCAAAATGGTGATCCAACACAATGGTGATCCAATCCAATCTAGAAACACAAAAAAGACAAATCTAGATTATTAAAAAATTATAAAAAATAGATCAATACCCCAATCTTGCTCACATCTAGGATTGGAGCTTTACTTTTTAATTTATTTTAATTAATTTGCCATATGTCAAATTTTCATTGGTTTATATTAAATTTTATTTAGATAAAACTTATCGTATTAAAAAGATAAGTTTAACAAAAAAATTAAAAAATAAAAAATATACCAAAATTCATAATTTTCAATTCCCTACAAATAGAGACCAATATTGACATATTTTCATCACACCAATCTTTCTCTCTATTTCAATACTCTCTTCATCTTGAATACTCTCTTCATTTTCTGTTATGGATCCAAACTACCCAAATTTTTGTTTCGGTTCTCAATATCCTGATAATCTTCAAAACCCAAACACACAATATTGACATAATGCTCTAAAAAATGATTTAAAGTATCAAATAGTTTAAAGAATCTATTTTTTATATGCAAAAAAATAATAATAAATATGATAAAGTATTAAAATTAATATTTTTTAAAAATTATTTAAGATTGGATTGGATCACTGATGAAGATTAAAAAATATGAGATTGGATTGAATTAGAGATTGAGTAGGTGGAAGAGAGATAAATTAATTTTTTAATAAAAATTGGATTAGATTGGATTGAATTGTGGATGTGGGTAGTCTAAGACCTTATCTATAAATATAATTTATTTAGAAATAGAAAAACAAAAGTTAACATCTTAATAAAACAACTTATCGAGCTATTTTAATATCAAATGATACTATGATAATTATTTATATATAGTTAATTACTTTGATAAAAGGTGTGTATTAATTATTTAACATAAATTTGATAATCTTGACTCTTTTCCTTAAATTTGGTTTTATTAATATTTGATTATATTTTATTTTAAGCGATGAAATTATAAAGCTAGAAAATGAAATTAAAAAGAACATATGTCAAATGGGTCAAACCAACTTTGATTTGATTTTGCATTTAAAAAAACCCCACCTCCCAAAAAGGAGTTAAATTCAAAGAAGAGATTGTGTGAACCCACCGAATTCGTAGACTTCTTTCAACTTCTCTCATATGCACATCCAAGGGAGTGGTGTGCATGTGCTCATAATATATATATATTTTTTTTATAGATGGCAAGTCAATAAAATTAAAACAAAACAACAAATGTATAAGAGAGAACGACCAACAAATATGCAAGAAGCAGAAAACGAGACCAGTCGACAACAAAGCCTAAACAAAGAACCTCAAAGAGAAGTAAAGACACGATCGGAACATGCAACAAAAAGCAACTTGAGACCAAAACAAAACACGAGCTTAAAAGAAAACCACCCACCCGAAACTATCCATCAAATAATTGACCACCACACCATATGGGCTACGAGATGATAAGGTTCTTGATGCGCTTCTAAATCCATTGAAACGATAAAAGTTGAAATTTGAAGAGTAAATTGATGTTTTGAGCACCCTCGCTATCAAAAGTTGTTTGTTTCGTTGATTCCATATCATATAGCAAGCAATCCATACAATCGCTTTTCAAATAAAACGTCAAGATTCCGGTAACAAAATTACTATAACTTTTTACTAATAAAATTATATATATATATATATATATATATATAGGTGGGTTCGGTTGCGAATTGATTTTAGATGGTAAACGGGGGGACAAAGGAAAGCGTGCCACGACATGTCTCACCTTCACGGGTTATTCATCATGAATAATATATTATTTTTGATGAACATGTATTATTCATAATGAATGGTGTATCAATTTATCATGGATCATGAATAGTTCATGCACATCCACCTTCATTATACTTGATGAATATGAACACCCAGGGACACATGTCACACTCTCCTTTATCCCCCAGTTCACAACCTAATTCAGTTTCATCTCTCTTTCTCTCTCTCTCTCTATATATATGTGTGTGTGTGTGTGTATGTGTATATATATATATATGTACTATAATTTAAAAAAATAGCAAATCATGTAAAAGTAGTACTAAAAGTCTCGTTTTCAAGTCTACGACAAGTAGAGACAGATTAATATATTTTTCTTTCGTAGAAAATAGATAGCATAATGTAAAAAAAATAATAACTATAGAAAGTACCATTTAATTAATGATGATAAACAAATTATACTTGTCATGTTTTATTGTAGAATTATATCTTTCAACTGTAGTTATTGTAAGAACAAAACCAAAGCTATATAGCTTCAATAAATGATAGACTAAAGGATAACAAAGACATGTTTTTGTTTCCACCATCAGTCTCGAAAGGTCAGCAATACGTCATTCAAGTTGGCAAATCTTTTAGCTTGATGCACAACGTTATGGCATATATCAAGTTCACATTAAAGAGTCGTCATTTCCATTTGAACAAAATCATATGGATAGAATTCACTCTGTTTCAACAAGTTTATTTTGTTAAAACTTTTTTTTCTCTCGTGCTTCTTTCACCATTCATTAGTATTTTTTCCTTCCACCTATTCTGCACACACACTCTTGCATAAGTCAATGGGCTTCATGGAAATAATTGTTTTACGTTGTTCGATAGATGTTAGATCTGCGTACATCTCAATCCCCCCTGGACGAACTCTACTTTCGAGTAAGATTTATCATGTACGTCTACTGCTTACCTAAGTGAAACGATCATCAAACTCTTGAATTTACATATGGTCATATCCACAAAAGTGTTGAATGTGTCATACTCATAATAATGTAGGTTGGTAATGTGGTCCTTTGCCTTCGATTTCTTGCATTTACATTCTATCATATCTAACTTGTTAATATCGTATGTTTCACACACAAAAAATTGTCTTAAAAATGGATCAAACCCAATTTCTCTAAGCACTTGTAATTGTCGTCTGGTTTTTTTCTAACCGCTTCCAAGATATCTTAACATGTTCTTTGAAGTGCTTGTGACATAAATTTGTTATCCCTAAAATGTCCAATATCAAGAGCAAATAAAAACACAAAATTCATTATTAAGTTTGAAAATTTGAAGTTTTGCCATTTAGCACTGTTTAATAGTTTAATACCCGTAACTCCTTCTTAGAGGTTTATGGAGGATATTATTGTTTGCAAGGGCAACGATAATGTTCCTCTACAAAGACAACATATGCTCTCAACGGCTAGGCACCACTCTCTTTCTGAGTTATTCCAGGAATGGGGTTACGACGACAACAAATGATGGTGGAAAGTGGTGGTGTGCAATGGAAGAAGAACTCCTTTACATCTGACGCCATTGTTTTTCTTAAATAACTCCATCCAAAATTTTCGTCATCATTGCATCTGCTTGCAACACCCTCACATGTGTACGAGGCTCTAATTACGAAGGTCAAGTTAACGTACTATTAAAACGAGGGATCAAATTGTTATAAAAAGTTAAAATTTAGGACCACCGATATCCTTAATACGTTTGAGGGATAAAATCCAAAATTTAGGTATACCACATGGATGAAGAATATAATTCATTCTAAAAAGAATGACGATTTCAAACTAGTTATAATGACACATATGAACAAACACGTTTTTTTTAAAGAAACTTTTATAATAACACTTTTTAAAAACTTGTCATAAAATAAGATATCGAATTTTTTTTTCACAATTTCATAAATTAAAACATAAATATACCCTTTTTAAATTTTTTTTTTTTGACATGACACTTTTAGAAAATCTGAAAAGTGTTAATATGATAATATATTTCTTAAATCTTACTAGGTTGTCCAATCTAATACTAGAAATTCATTGTTTTATAAGAATAAATTTGTACTAAAACTTATTTATATATGAATAAAGCACAATTGTTGATAGTATAAATTTGAACTCTCATCAAATACTTTTTTTGTGTGTAAACATATATAGGTATCTGGACCAACTTACGCACTTCGACTAATCTCAGGAGCCCTAGAGACAGTTAGGAAAATCCTCAGTGGATTTGGCCGCGGAAACGCTCGGATGTGATCAACTTTTCGTAGAGATATAGAGTAGTTACAAATAAGCGATCCTCAGTAGCCTTGACAGGACTTGAAACGATGACTCTCATAAAATACTTTAAAAAGACATTTGTGGAAGACTTGAATTAACATATAACTTTTATTGTGGTGATTTTACATTTTAAATTGTCATTATTTTTACTTAAATTTGGTGTAAAATAAGAATATTGTTTTTGAGAAATATGTTGCAAGTTTTAAAGCCATGTAGATCGCTATCAAACCTACTAATTTTTGTGTGATGAAACAAGAAAAAGTTGTGGTCAAAGTTATGATGCATGTGTGTATATATAAATGAGTATATTTTTTTATGTATGAAAACTATTTTATAATTGGGTAAAGAAAAGATTCGTAGCGGTCCACATGCTTATATGCGAAACAATATCTATACATACCTGTATCTTGAAAGCACTAGACGTTTTGGACTACAAATTTTATGTTGAAATACAATCTTTTTATTTAGAAAATACATATAAGATAAAATTGTATAGTTGTTTTTTGAATAAAATATTGATTATTAGGGTCATAGGGTGTTCGCGGTGTGATGAAGTTTATCATCAAAACTACAAATCATATTGCATTTAAACTATATATAAAAAAAATCACGACGTAAAATGAGGTGTATTGTGCATACAGTTTACACAGATATAGTAGTAAACGCACTTCACTCTTAATAATTTATGAAAATATAAGTTCTAAATAAAATCGAATAAGAAGCTTCAATAAGGTGCCGTTTGTTTTTTAAGAGGTCTAAAGTCTGAAATCTTATTTTAGTTATGATTAATAAGAGGTGGTGTGTAAAAAAGATCCGAATGATTCAGACTTAAGAGCCACTAAGAGGTTTTTTTTAAAAACAAACAACCCCTAAATCTCAAATATGTAATAATAATAAATAATAGTTTAAAGCAAAACAAAAAGGTTTTAATTCAAAACAAAATAAAAAGGTCCAATATATATGTGTATATATATTATGTTATATTACGATAATTATAATTTAATATACATTATGTTTATATATAAAATATGCATTGGTGTATATATATATATGTTTATATTTATCATTTATCATTTATATGTGGGAAAAGTTCAAAAAAAACCCAATGGACTTTAGTGTTTGGAGTGATTAAGTCTCTGGACAATTTTTTTGAACAAATAAATAATTGGACATTTCAAAACCTGTTAAATAAATTCTTGAACTTTTGGTTACCTGTTGAATACATTCTTATTACTTAAAAATGTAACTTACAATCTACATAGCAGGTAAAACTACAAATTAAAAAAAATGTCACCTACAAATTTGTAATACCCTTGTTTTATTTAAGTATAGGTCTAAGGAGGTGTTTTGTGTTATTTATTTATTTTGAAGGTATTTTTGGCTATTTTGTTCTAATTGAAGGGTTTAAGGGGTTAATTTTAGATTTATATAAAAAGGTGTCATCTTTTTAAAGTGATTAGTCATATTTTAGTTTTGAGAAGTTTCAAAAAGTGTTGGGGTGTGTGGGGTTTTGGAAGAACACGGTCCAGAGAAGAAAAGGACTTCAAGTCTTCTTCAAGTTGGTTAAAGCAAGGTAATATTTCTTCATTTTTTTTAATAAATTGGAATCTCTTATAGTTTGAATTCTTAGATTTTGGGTTGATAGGTTTGTTCTTCCTTTTGGTTTAGGGTTTTATTTTGAAAATTTTTGGATTATAATATTTTGGTAAAATTTTGGAATCCATACTTGTTGAATCATGTATTATCATTCTATATAAGTTAGTTTACGAGTTTCATTGTTGATTGGTATTACTAAAACCACTTTGAAATTGTGGGTTATCAAAGTGGATTAAAACGATGAAGGTTGGTTTTGGTTGTTTTGATGATTAATGGTTGGAAATCTTTCTATATTTTTAAACTATGAATTTTATACGGTCTAGCGTTTCTTTTGATTTTTTCGCTTCGAGTCGTTTCTAGTTTTTTTCGGGGTATCGTTTAGGATCCCTAGGATTTATTAAGAGTATTGGAATTGGTTAAATCTTATAGATTATAACCGTGAATACGTGATTCAGATTCGATCGTTCGGTTGGGAAATTCGTTATCGGTTCCGATCGTGTTCGTCGGTTAAGTTTGTAATACCGTATCTCATATCGAGGTGAGTTTTCTTTTAACCATTTTTGAACTGAAATACGTTTATTTTAAAATGGTTAACTTTATGTTATGAATGCCAACGATATGTGTACGGTTGTGCTAGAATGCCAACGATATGTGTTAGGTTGTGCTAGAATGCCAACGATGTGTTACGGTTGTGCTAGAATGCCAACGATGTATTACGGTTGTGCTAGAATGCCAACGATATGTGTACGGTTGTGCTAGAATGCCAACGAGGCAGTTATATGTATTGTGCCTGAATGTCAATAAAAGTGTTTTTGATAAATGTTTTATATATATGAACTGTTCTGGTATATTGTGGAATGACAGGGAATATCTCACTAGACCATTCGGTCTAACCCTCATTTTTTTTTCAAAATATGTATTTCAGGATTAGCACGTATAAATGATAAAGGAAAGGGAAAGATGTGATCTTTTGTGTTATTCTGCTATATGTGAAGTGGAAGATGCTAAATGAACGATGTTTTTGATCTTTGTAAATAGATCTTTTGTATGATGTTATCTTTATCGAGAAAATTTGTAGTGACTTCTTGAAATTGTATAGTTTTGGATTATGGGACCTAATATGTAATTCAAGTTGGTTTGTTTATGTATGAAATACATGTTAAATGTTAAGAATAATAGTCGGGTTGTTACAAAATTTACACTTTGCATCCTTATAAAATTATAATTAGTTATTTAATTTATTTTATATCCATTATTTTTTCATTTTATATTTTATTATATTAACACACATAATCATATATTAACTAAAATATAGAGAATTTAATTAAAATACCCAAACATCAAAAATCAGTACCCAAAATACCTAAAATCTTGAAGTTTTTGCCAAAATACCCAACAACCCCGTGTTTTTGGGCCGTGTAAATGGGAAAACGCGGGGTTCTGTTTTTTTGTCCGTGTATCCAACGAAACACGGGGAAAGCACGAGGTGAAACGATTTTGGTCCGCGTATGGGGACAAAACACGGGGTTACCCCGCGTTTTAATTATGTAACGCGGGATTGGGGGTTCTTACACGTTTTAACTTCCATTAATTATTTTATTTACAAAATAATAAATAAATTGGAAATGCAAATGCAAATGGTTTGCAACAGAATTCCACCATTTCTCCCCCCCCCCCCTTCCTATTTATTCAATGTATATATATACACTATATTATAAGATATTTATGTAAAAAAGTTTAACCCCACGTTTTAATTGTTCCAGCCATGTGTTTGTGAAGAGGCCTAACCCCGCGTTACACAATTAAAACGCGGGGTAACCCCGTGTTTTGTCCCCATACGCGGACCAAAATTGTTCACCCCGTGCTTTCCCGTGTTTCGTTGGATACACGGACAAAAAAACAGAACCCCGCGTTTTCCCATTTACACGGCCCAAAAACACGGGATTGTTGGGTATTTTAGCAAAAACTTTAAGATTTTGGGCATTTTGGGTACTGATTTTTGATGTTTAGGCATTTTAATTAAATTCACTAAAATATATCAAAAAATTTAGTTTTTTTTTCTTACAAATTACAATAATCGTTTCGTTAATACATTCAAATTGAACTCAAGATTGTTTTTGAATTTAATCTTATACTATTCAATATCCTAAATATATATTAATTATTTTTAATACTTACACTTTATACTATTATAGTTAAAGATTAATCTTATATTATTAAATAAATAACCATAAAGAATTGAATGTGTAAGTATTAAATATAATTCGTACGTATTTATGATATTTAATAATATGAGATTAAATAAAAAAAAGATAATAATAGGCTCATTTTAAAAGTATTGACAAGAAAATAATAATGGTATAATTTGTAAAAAAACGTATTTTTTTGTATTTTAGTTAATATACGATTACGTATGTTAATATAATAAAAGAGTTAAAATGAAAAAGAAAAATAGAAGATATAAAGTAAATTAAATAACAAATTATAAAGATGTTTTTTTTTGTTGCCAAAAACAATTCTTAAGGCAAAAAAAATTATGCCTAAACTTTGACTATTTTAAGAAGAGAATTTGAAAAATGCTTAAAAATGTATTTGGTTGATGAGATTGACTATTTTAGTTAATTTCTTCATTTTTTTATTTGTAGGATGATAAAGTCGGTGATATCTTTTTTTTTTTCTTTTCAATTTGTAGTTTTACCTGTTATTTAGGTTGCAAGTTACATTTTTAAGTAATAAGAATGTATTTAACAAGTTTCCAAAAGTCAAGGATTTATTTAATGTATTTTGAATTGTCTAAGGACTTATTTGTTCCAAAAAATCGTCCAGGGACTTAATCACTCCAAATACTAAAGTCCATTGAGTTTTTTTGAACTTTTCCCATTATATACATATGTGGTGTGGTTTGAACCAAAGTTTCATAGTTTAAAACCGAAATTACATCATGTGGTATAGTTTAATAAAATTTTATATCACAAATAATATCGTAAAAATTCTAAATCATCCGATATTGCGTGGATGATTTATGCGATTTAATGACATAAAGCTATTAATTAATTTACTCCCTTGTAAATTAATTAATTGCATGTGCATGGAATTGGATATTAATGGGATTTAGTTATCTGCTATACACAGCCACTACTACCACCCTAAGATTGAGTTTTTTATTTACACAAAATATATATCCTTTACAATCTAATTAATAAGTCGTGCAAATAAAATAAAAAAATTAATGAAATACAATATAAATACAATGTACTTATTATTAAACTAGTGTTTTGTATCACACGTTGCATGATGACAACAAATTCTTTAGAAAATATTAAAATTGTAAAAACCCAAAACACAATAATGGCATAGAATAAAAATAATTCCCAACACGGGTTTCATTACAGACCAAACGAAAGAAATTAAACATAAACTCAAAAGCAAAGAGTTATATCACAACTGAGATACTATTGAGTCCACATCTAACACCGCCTCTAAACCGACTGCTTTCGACCCCCTAGCTCTCAACATTTCTCTTGAAAGAAGCACCACCGCTTTTAATCTGGGTTTTCTCCTATTTCTCTTCTCCTTCCCTCTTCACACGCCGCTATCCCAAATCATAGAGGAATAAGAGGAGATTAGAGTTTTTACCCTTAAAGGAAAGTTTTAATAATTTGCCAAAAGCCCCTTAAACTATTTCCTTTTCCCACTTGACCAACAATTTAAAGGATAATAGAAATTTAGGTTGTTACAAAAATAATCAAGAATAACAACATCAAATATTATTTCTTCTCTTGCAAAGGACTTTGGCTTCGACTTCGTAATATGGGTTCATTTATATTCTTTACATGCACCTGAGAGATATAACTATGCGTTAATATATGATGGCAATATAATAATAGATGATGATAGAAAGCAATTCCTTGTTTAAAAAAGTAGGATAACTCTATAATACTAGAAATGTACCATCACAATGCAGCGGGTTTCTGAAATCTAGAACTCGAACCCTCGATCATTATTCATACTTTTTGTTAGTCTTTTTTTATTTTATTTTACGATTTTGAGAAACCTAGATTTAAAACAAAAATATATTTTAGTTTAGTTTAATTATGGTTTTTTATAAAAAAATAATAATAATAAATTTTGTTACGGGTCAAAAAATGTTTAATTTAAATGATAACTATATTTAAGATATTTTGTATTTAAAATTAAAAAAATAACATACTTCAATAAAAAATAAAAATAAGGTGTTTTATCTCGAATTTTCTTATATTTATCGGTTAGTTATATCAATAGTTAAAATTTTTAGATATTTTAGAAAATAAAAATAAGTGCTTATCTGCAGTTAGTTACACGAATTCAAACATTGAAATTTTATAAGCTGTACTTATGTTTAATCAATTTGTATTTTTGGATTTTAAGTAATATGCATTAATAAGTGGTACCTAATGCATAAAAACTAGTTTTTAAGAGTTTAGCTTAAATGCTTTAGAATATAGTATAGATATATTAGTTAAAATTCAAAATTACAAGTTAATGAAACATAATTATAACTTATTAAAGTCCCATGTTTTTATTTGTATAACTAACTGCAAATAAACATATTAAAAACAGGATAAACACTATGAGATAAACTACCTGTTTTATTTTTTTTTAAATATAGTATAGATATATTAGTTATGAGATTATAACTAATATAGATATATATATATTAAGAGCAAATCATAAAATAAAAAATAAATATTGATAATAGTAATATTGATCAAATCGTCCAATAAATATAAAAAATAAATATTGATAATAGTAGATAATATTGATTAAATCGTCCATTAAATATAAAAAATAAATATTTCTATTAATAAATGATTATTCATTTCACAAATAGATGATGATGTGAGATACTATGTTTGGATAAGTTGTACCAATGTATTATGAAATTGTAAATTAAGTAATTGACTTTAATTAGTTGTATTTTGTGCTTAAAATGTTGTAATTAAGAGTTTTTTATTTCTTTTTTATAATATAGTATAGATTAATAAAATGCTCAATTTATCATAATTCTACAACATCAAAATCATATCATAAGTCCAAAATAGAAAGCAATTCCATGTTTCAAAAAGTCAAATAATTAATTCAACATTTGAAAAAAAAGAGTAGACATGATAAACTTCCACAAAGAGTGATTTATATTGATGAAATATTTCATTTACACTTTAAGTTAAATGAATAAAATATAACATTGTGACACTAACTTGCATACTCCTTTATATACATATCAACAACTTTAATCAATCACATTGCAAGAATACATAACAAAAATATTACATGAACTTGTTGGCCATTAGAAGAATCTTACTTTCCTTGAAGAAGATAATTAATGGTTACGTACATGTTCGATATGTTAATGATTGAAGATATTCTTCTTCCTTATTGGGAATTCTTTTGATCCACGTACTTCTCAATTCACTTCTTCCATTTCTATTCCTCAAGTACTTCTTGTCATCCTTGTAACAACCCAACCAAAATAGCAACTCATAAAATAAAATTCTCAACGGTCGAATAATACGCCATGCCATAACGGTCCCAAACTTACAATAATTAATTTCAGGTTTGTCATAACAACAACCTATACATAACTGTTTACTCTCATAAGATCAACTGTTTACATTCAATATAATTTATCCCAGACTCCTCGCTTCCGACCAACCAGTCAGGGTTCTCAACTGTGCCACAACCTACGGCACCATCGACCTCTAACAGCCTTGAAAGCCCAAAACTAGTCATCACAGTGACTATTGACTCACAACCCAAACGGTAACTCATTCCCATCTGAACCTTACTACATATTATCAGTCAACACTGATATCGTCTCTCAACCACTCTTCAATTAACTACAACTTTAGAAGTCTCAAATCGATCCTTCGATTCTTGGATTAACACTCTCATGCTTCTCACTAAACGACATACCCCTTTACCAACCGAAGACTCCCTTGGAGTGACAAGCTCACCTCCTATCATCATTCTCTTTCATATGGACTCAGGAGGTTCTTTCTCAACGAAATTCCTACATCCCGCACGATGTGCATCCTAACGACATAACCTTACTTCCAAAAACGAACTTCCACCACACGTTAGACTAAAATTATCAATCTATGGATAGAACTCTCTACCCTTAACCACACCCAACAATAGTAATTGAGTATGCCCATGCACCTGTAAATTCATAATGGCATTGGCCAGGTGCGATTCTGAATTTACCTTACATGAGAGTACTCACTATTGTTATCACACCTCACATTGATCAAGGTCTTTCTTAAAGGCTTCCTAAATCTCAGTTGTGTCCATCTACTCCACAGTTTAAGTTTAGGCCCAGCTGGTCACCTAAATCCCTTAAACTATGGCTCTGATACCAACTGTAACAACCCAACCAAAATAGCAACTCATAAAATAAAATTCTCAACGGTCGAATAATACGCCATGCCATAACGGTCCCAAACTTACAATAATTAATTTAAGGTTTGTCACAACAACAACCTATACATAACTGAGATCAGTGAATAACTAAAAGCTAAATGACATTCTTCTATCCGCCCCCGCTAGACTTTCTCCTTGCCTTTAGCCGCACAGCCTAATTCACGACGGCCTGAAAAGATTTTTAGTTTTGAAAGAGCGAGGGTTAGACCATAAGTCTAGTGAGTTCCCTCTAACAGTTAAACAACAAAATATACTTTCCAGAATTTGAAACATCATTTAATAATGGCATTTAAGTAAAACACGTTACGGACCACACGACCGTCCAAGACGATGTGTCTAACTCGCGCTGCCTTAATGTTGGGACACACCTCCAACGACATGAACGGGCCACACTCCCCGGCACGAGTAGGCGGGCCACACTCCCCGACTTAGGTCACTTAACCCACAATTAATGTATGCATACATATAATCAACAACAATTTATAACACACTTGAACAGTTAATAAAATAATGTCATCATAATAAATCAAAGTTTAAAAATAAACTTCACATGCTTTCATCATCAAAAAGTTTAGTTTGGAAAAACTCACCTGGCGTTCTTTGCTTTACGCTTTACTTCTACCTTAAAACCCGAACCGAACCTATAAAACAGGACACCGTCCGGTAAATTTCTAGTACAATTCATTTTAGCGAAGAATTGACTTTAACCCTTTATCCCAACAAAACACATGGGCTTCGGCCCAAGACTAACCTGGGTCCGGCCCTTTGGCCGACCGGCAAGAGAACAGTGACCGGGTCTCTCCCTTTTGACCGGTATTGGTCTCGACCGGGATTCCCTCTTGACCGATACCAAAGCTTCGACCGATATTAATTTAGATCGGTATAAAGATCGACCGGTGCCCCTCGATCTTTCGACCGGTGCTCTCTTCTTTATCGTGTGACCGGGATTACCATTCGACCGATACCCATGGTGAGTCTCGACCGGAGTCTGAGACGACCGAACGAAAACCCCAAGAGCTCCAAATTATTTACAGAGATCGAAAGGTAAATCCCCAAAATCCGGAAACAGATTAATCAACTTTCCAAAATCGAAGCAGAAATCTATATTTCATTAACAGACCACTATCCAAAATCGATTTCTGCATAAATTTCTAATTATCTCTTGTTCCAAACTAAATCCAGGGATGAGGGACTTTTAAACCTATGATTCCTTTTACCAAATTAGAAATAAACGCTAAACCTTTACGATTAAGGGATTAGGAGTAGAATTCTTTACCTTACAAAATTGAAGAACACCACTCTCAGCTCCTTTTCTCTCGACCGGCTTGCCTTCCAAACTTCTTCCTCCCTGTGCCAAACTTTAACAGCCGCCTGGAAACCCCATTTCCTAGGGTTTTATCCCCAAATTATCAAAATTCCAAAATTGAACCCTTTAAAAGTTCCTTTTACCAAATAACACCCAAACTTTAAAATTCCTACTTTTAACCCGGTTGTTACAATATCCCCCCCTCAAAAGAATTCCGTCCCCGGAATTCCTTCTTCAAAATAGACTGGGATATTGACTCTTTATAACCGACTCTAACTCCCAAGTCGCTTCTTGCCCTTTATGGAATTGCCACTGAACTTTTACCAAGGAGATTTCCTTATTCCTTAACTTTTTCACTTTACTATCCAAAATCGCTACTGGTTCCTCTACAAAACTTATCCTTTCATCTATTTGAACATCTTCTAACGGTATCACCACGACACTTTCTTCTAAACACTTTTTCAGGTTAGATACATGGAAAACAGGGTGAACTCCTCGTAAGTCTACCGGTAAGTCCAATTTATAAGCTACCTCTCCAACACGCTTCGGGATCGCAACGGCCCGATAAGTCTAGGTCTTAACTTCCATTTCTTTCTGAATCAATTCACACCCTTCTAATGCGAGACTGGTAACTTCCATTTGTCACCGCTTGGGGCTAATGACTCATAATTCTCAATCTAACTAAAATAGTACTATTCGATTATCCAAGCCATTCTGATCATTACATGGTCGTACGTAACCATCAGATTTACCCCTCGATTACATCAACTCCCTTGCCGAAGTCACACCACGACAACATGCATCAGCGACCAAATACTCACCCAACACTCTAACATAACACGTTGTCAACTATGGACATCACCCACAACTCACCGACACGAGTTTCTTCATCATGTAACTTGCCCTTGCAAGCAACCCCTCTTAGCACGCCATAAGTCAAACGCAAACGCACTTTCCTTTTTCGAACCACCCTGATCTCAACTCCTTGGATTTATCCAATTCTTATACCCTGAATATATAACGCCCCAACGTCAACTCTTCTACTTTTCACATATTGGTAGAAACCTCCACAATTCAAAACCTTCGTAATCCATCGGTTCTAACTGTCCGATTAATGCGACACATACTTCCATTTCTCATTGCATCCACAAATACCCAACCAAATACGCAATAAAACCCAGCTTCACCCGCTCGATTCGGAAAGACCAAGTTCATACAAACTTTTTCAAAGGGATTAACACGGAATAACGGACTCACTAGGAATCCCCTTTTTCACGCATTGTCAATACTGACACTATGGCTCTTCGCTCCCAGCACTAAATTCCAACACCTCTACCTTCCTCCTTGAGGGTTTCAAACCCACTTCTAACGACCAACTTACTGATTAGTAACGTGAACTTTTAGTCAGCTGTACGACTTTGATTAATCATACATGCACCGCACCAATGCCATGATCCCTTTCTCATACCCACGCTAGGGATTTATAACTTTGCTGACAACAGAATTTAAAACATACCTCCACGCTTTGTGTCACTTGCCAACCTCTTACTCTCAGATTTCCCATCTTTTCGACATGATATCTTCACTTTCTTCTCGTTGCAAGAAACACCGCTCTCCCAACATTGTTGACTTATTCCTCGATGAATCCCAAATGTATCGAAGCACAAAGACACTACTTGCTAGCTCCACCGACTATCCACAATTCTCACACAAGATTATCAACCCAACTCTTCAAAACGTTACCCACTATCCGAAAACGCCGCATCACTCTCTCTTGCCAAACAAGATTGCCCAATCTGCTATAATCCCTTCACCCTCAAGCATAATTCATCATGCCCACGAATTTCCTATCTACTGCACCACTTCCAGAATTAAACAGTTCGACACTCTCAACATTCATTTTAGGGATATAAAATAATCCCACCCAAAACCTGCTGTAAACCTGAATATAGCTCATCTCTTAGGTAACCACCACCCATCATTTGACAACATTAATTTCAACTTAACATCCCAACCACAATCTTACAACTCATTCCCCCTATATCTTTGGACGAAGACATTCATCCTAAGATGATAACACCCGCCTTCTACATAACCATAAGGAAACTCCTTACCACTTTAAGGATTTGCACTCCCAGCTATGTCATAAAGACGTCATCGACTACTGGTTACTACCAACACTCTACTACCTCCTCCCAGAACAACTGCAAGTCTCTACGACCACTTGGCACACCTACAAATACCGCTTTCTTCTCACTGGTCATAATACTGAAATCGGACCTCAAGGCATTTTACGGCCTTGTCTTTCTCAAATCTAGCTAAATCACAAAACTATGATTTTCAAAACCACTCTACTAGATATCGCTCCCTGCCAGCTCATCGCGACCTGCTGGAATCAAACTCCAGTAGCCTGAATAATCAAACGTACTACCTCGAAGTCTTAAATGCACAAAGCGCCACCCATTCCAGTTGTGCTATATAAAAACGTCACTCCCACATAACCATCAAAACTTCGTTGATAAAGAACCACTTTACTGAACTAGTGATTTTCCCTTTTTGAATTATCCACTCAAAGTTGTCCAACATCACACTAGGTACACATCTTTTCTGAATAACTCTTCGCTTCATCACAAAACTCCTCGAAACTATCCGTAACTACTACTTCATTCTCCGCTCTCCGGCATTACCACAAATGGTTTCTGATTTCCACAGCAACGATTAACATTGATGTACTTCCACTCTGTTACCACCCTACATGGATCTCCAGTGAAACCTTCATCTTCCATTGCAGCAGCTAATTGCTAAAATATTTTTACGACCCAAACTCCACTCCAGACACAACCGCTTACCGACATCCACATGAAACCAACGGTGAACCATTAAAGTACCATCATCCTTAACATTATAGGTCAATGCCTCTATTAACCACCTCCGCTATTCCCCCCTTACTTAGAAGAATGCCAATATCACACATTTACCACTCTCAGATCGAGCGACACACTTCCACTCTTAAAACTTCATCATTCTTATTTGCAACCTTCCTCACGACCTAGAGAGTTCATAGCCTTCATGCATGACGCACAAACAATTAAACTTTTGACACGGTTGAAAATTTAGAAATTACCTACATTAGAAAACAAACTCACGTGCACACGACACGATACTGACTTAGCCACGTACAACGGTTTCAAAATCGTTTTACCTCAACGCCACAACAATTTCTCCTCACCATACCCCATTGTCGGGGTTGGAACAAATGAAAACGTTCCCGATGAACTCTACACACAATTTATAAAAATACCCCAGAAAGTGCTTACACTAAGCGTGTCAACGACTCTCACCTTTGTTGATATGACAACACATGTTTATACTCAACTCCCTTATAAATTCATGCGATCAAATGATGTTTTGATTTTCTTATCCAAGGATCGACTTATTTGTAAAGAATTATATAATTATTTTCAAAATTTATCACCTAAAGTCCAAAAACTTGTCTTTTCGATTCAAACACATATTCGCATGTGTCGACACGTTTTCGAAACAACTACTTCGTAAGACACACACTTGCCAAAACGTCTGATGTGAATGATATAAAAAGCTTCAGCAATTTATTTGACATAATGCAGGAGACTCAATGACATTGAAGGCTATTTACTCTCATAAGATCAACTGTTTACATTCAATATAATTTATCCCAGACTCCTCGCTTCCGACCAACCAGTCAGGGTTCTCAACTGTGCCACAACCTACGGCACCATCGACCTCTAACAGCCTTGAAAGCCCAAAGCTAGTCATCACAGTGACTATTGACTCACAACCCAAACGGTAACTCATTCCCATCTGGTCCTTACTACATATTATCAGTCAACACTGATATCGTCTCTCAACCACTCTTCAATTAACTACAACTTTAGAAGTCTCAAATCGATCCTTCGATTCTTGGATTAACACTCTCATGTTTCTCAATAAACGACATACCCCTTTACCAACCGAAGACTCCCTTGGAGTGACAAGCTCACCTCCTATCATCATTCTCTTTCATATGGACTCAGGAGGTTCTTTCTCAACGAAATTCCTACATCCCGCACGATGTGCATCCTAACGACATAACCTTACTTCCAAAAACGAACTTCCACCACACGTTAGACTAAAACTATCAATCTATGGATAGAACTCTCTACCCTGAACCACACCCAACAATAGTAATTGAGTATGCCCATGCACCTGTAAATTCATAATGGCATTGGCCAGGTGCGATTCTGAATTTACCTTACATGAGAGTACTCACTATTGTTATCACACCTCACATTGATCAAGGTCTTTCTTAAAGGCTTCCTAAATCTCAGTTGTGTCCATCTACTCCACAGTTTAAGTTTAGGCCCAGCTGGTCACCTAAATCCCTTAAACTATGGCTCTGATACCAACTGTAACAACCCAACCAAAATAGCAACTCATAAAATAAAATTCTCAACGGTCGAATAATACGTCATGCCATAACGGTCCCAAACTTACAATAATTAATTTAAGGTTTGTCATAACAACAACCTATACATAACTGAGATCAGTGAATAACTAAAAGCTAAATGACATTCTTCTATCCGCCCCCGCTAGACTTTCTCCTTGCCTTTAGCCGCACAGCCTAATTCACGACGGCCTGAAAAGATTTTTAGTTTTGAAAGAGTGAGGGTTAGACCATAGGTCTAGTGAGTTCCCTCTAACAGTTAAACAACAAAATATACTTTCCAGAATTTGAAACATCATTTAATAATGGCATTTAAGTAAAACACGTTACGGACCACACGACCGTCCAAGACGATGTGTCTAACTCGCGTTGCCTTAATGTTGGGACACACCCCCAACGACATGAACGGGCCACACTCCCCGGCACGAGTAGGCGGACCACACTCCCCGACTTAGGTCACGTAACCCACAATTAATGTATGCATACATATAATCAACAACAATTTATAACACACTTGAACAGTTAATAAAATAATGTCATCATAATAAATCAAAGTTTAAAAATAAACTTCACATGCTTTCATCATCAAAAGGTTTAGTTTGGAAAAACTCACCTGGCGTTCTTTGCTTTACGCTTTACTTCTACCTTAAAACCCGAACTGAACCTATAAAACAGGACACCGTCCGGTAAATTTCTAGTACAATCCATTTTAGCGAAGAATTGACTTTAACCCTTTATCCCAACAAAACACATGGGCTTTGGCCCAAGACTAACCTGGGCCCGGCCCTTTGGCCGACCGGCAAGAGAACAGTGACCGGGTCTCTCCCTTTTGACCGGTATTGAACTCGACCATAGCTCTTGGAAATACTTTTAGAGATTTCTTCAAACTTGGAGATTTATCTCATCTTTTCTCTATTTTAGCATACAAGATAGCATAGTTGTTATAGTGTAAATTTTTTTTTTTTTTCTATTTTAGTATAGTTATTGGAGATGCTATTAACCTTTCTTTATAAATATATATTGATGATAATGATTAATAAGTGTAGTTATTAAAAAAAATAAAAAATGTAAGGTAATAAAACTATATTTTTTTGAAACATTGTTAATGTTGGATTTTAAAGAAAAGAATATTGAAAAGTTATTTCATTTAATGTTATGCAATAATTTAAAAATAAATCAAAAAAGGAAAAAAATATAAATAAATAAATAAATATGAAAGATACACTCTCCTTAATTCTTGTCTTTAACCTTCCTTTTTAAATATATATATTGATTGACTGATGATTAATGCCAAATAGATTAATCTTTTCAACATCCTCTTCCAATAGGGCCTATAAATACACATTCCACCATAGCCAAAAAACTTCATCACCCCAAACCTAACCACCATCTTTTGCATCTCTTTTTCAACATATATATATATATATATATATATTTTTTTTTTCATGGCTGTTTTCACAGTGATAATTGGTGGTGTTTTAGGGGTTTGTTTCTTGTTGACACTTGTTTTGAGATGGAATGAAATGAGGTACAAGAAGAAAGGTCTACCTCCTGGTACCATGGGTTGGCCACTTTTTGGTGAGACCACTGACTTCCTTAAACAAGGCCCTAGCTTCATGAAAACCCAGAGAGCAAGGTGATCTTCGATCGATTGATTCATCTCCCTTTTCTTAATTCATATATCGATCTCTTTCAAAAACCTGTTTTTATGTTTATACAAATAGTACAAATCAATATGGCGTTTGTGTCTTATATCTGTTAGACTTATTTATATTTTATATATATATATATATATGTGTGTGTTAGAACATTGTTTCTCTTTCGTATGACTCTTTTGAAAAATAATCTAACGGGGTTCCATGTATTATTTTCACACCTCAAGTGACCATGGGTTGGGTTTTTTCTTAATAAATTCTTTTAACTTAATCTTGATATCTTCTTTTATGATTTTCCAATAAAACCCTTTAAATTTATGTTGGCACAAATCAATGGTTCTTTTTCTGTAATTTTCTTGCTTTTTTTCTGCATATTACCATGAAGAAATGAATTGTATATAATAACAAAAGAAACCCTTTTCTTGATCTTTTTCAAAACCCCACAAAAACCCTTTCATTGCCTGACTAGTTGAGGTGTTTCCATTGATTATTATAATTCCACTAAAATCTTGATATCTTGAATTATGATTCTTTAATGCATTTCTCTTATATACATAGGTTGAGATGTTAATTTTCTGAGTAACGTTTAAATAAGATCATCAACTAACTAAATAAGAGAATACTAAAACGGTCAAAATTACGTGCAAAATCACATGTGAATCACAGTAATCATAATCATGTGATTCGACTGCTTTCTTATTCTCTTATTTAGTTATCGTTTTTGTTTGAACCTGACTCCTCTCTCTCTCTATATATATATTCATTTTATGATCTATATGCATGCATATATAAGTATGGAAGTGTGTTTAAAACCCATATATTGGGATGCCCTACCATTGTATCAATGGATTCACAAGTAAATAGATTCATACTTATTCTCTTATTTAGTCACTATTCTCGTTTGAACCTGACTTCTCTCTCTCTATATATATTCATTTTATGATCTCTATATATATATATAGGTATGGAAGTGTGTTCAAAACCCATATATTGGGATGCCCTACCATTGTATCAATGGATCCAGAAGTGAATAGATACATACTGATGAATGAAATGAAAGGAATTCCTCCTGGCTACCCACAATCCATGGTTGATATTTTGGGGAAATCAAACATTGCTTCTATTTATGGAGATGCACACAAGAATCTGAGAGGTGCATTTCTATCACTTGTCAGCCCCACCATCATCAATCACCAAATCCGCCCCAAAAATGATGCTTTCATCAGAACCCATCTCAGTAATTGGAGTCATCACATCATTGATATTCAAGAAAAAACCAAAGAGGTAATTAATTTGTTTTCTTTTACATTACATCATGATCTTCTACAAATGCATGCTTCGTAATTTCTCTCAAATAAAGAAAAAAAAAACTTGAAAGTTTTAAAAAAAAGTGCATACAATGTCAACAACCATTCTATTTTGGATATTTTAATATTAATTATGACATTTTTCAAATAAAGTTTCGTATTAACTGTTTTATAAGACATTGTTTGAAAAAATGTCCTTTAAAAACAAGTGTTCTATATAAAACAGTTAATAGACACTTTATTTGAAAAATGTCATAATTAATATTAAAATATCCAAAAATAGAGTGGTTGTTGACATTGTATGTAATTTTTTTTAATAAATTTGGAGTTTTTTTTCTTTATTTGAGACTGTTTAAAAAATGTCCTATAAAAAAATAGGGTTATAGGACATTTCTCAAAAGCGTCATATAAAATAACTAATACGATATTTTATTTTGAAAATGTCCTAAAAAACTTGTTACGACGCTCAAAAACGTCGTATAAACTTAATGTAACACTTTTAGATAGGATGTTTTATAGTTGAATTCGTCTTATAGATGTAAGTCATATAAAACACTATATTAGGATATTTACATATTTTAATCGTCCTATAAATTCAATTTTGTGTTTCTTGATCATCTCTTTAATTACATTTTTCTGATCACAGATGGCATTTCTATCTTCACTTAATCAAATAGCTGGAATTGAATCAAGTCCTTTATCAAAGGAATTCATGGCTGAGTTCTTTAAGCTTGTATTAGGAACTCTTTCACTACCCATCAACCTACCATTCGCCAATTATCGTCACGGTTTACAGGTGAATCCCTCAGTTTCTCACTACAACAAAATCGGGTTTATATATATGACATCAATAAATGTTATAATAAGTTTATATTGCGTTTTTGGACATCTTAAAAAGCTTTTTAGGATACTTTTGAAAATAAAGTTTCATTTTAACACTTTTTATAGGATATTATTTTTTAAAAAATGTCTTATAAAAACAAGTGTTTTACATAAAACGTGTCTATAAAAGTGTCTTATAGTAGGGCTAATATGACACTTCGTTTCAAAGTGTCATAAAAAGCTTGTTAAGATGTCCAAAAACGTTCTAAAAACTTTCCTAACATTTAACCATTTTTGGCGTCTTATAAACTCGATTTAGCTGTAGTGTTCTTTTCATGATTTTTCCGAGTGATCTTGATGAACGTCAAAGATTGAATCTTGAGTGATTGTGGTGCAGGCGAGGAAGAAAATTGTCGGAATACTAGAGGAATTGATTGAAGATCGAAGAAATTCTCAAGAAACTCATGAAGATATGCTTAATTCGTTGATGAATGGTGTCGATAATCGATACAAATTGAGTAATGAAGAGATAATTGATCAAATTATCACGGTTTTGTATTCCGGGTTCGAGACTGTTTCGACTACTTCGATGATGGCTGTCAAGTATCTCCATGATCATCCAAGAGTTCTTGAAGAACTTAGAGTAAGTTCATTATAAAAATTTCAACTAAATTCTAGATTTTTTGATCATGGATTGGAATTATTACTAAAAATTTGGGGTTTATACGACGCCAATAATTCTAGGTATCATAAATTTAAGATTATATTTACTCCGTATCAAAATAAGTGTCCACAATTATTACACATTTTTGTTATCAAATGACATCTTTACCCTTATTTAATTTTTTATTTTTTCACAATTCTTATATATTTGTACATTAATTAAGGATAATTGTGAGAATTTAGTTATCTACTTTTTGAAAGTAGACAATTATTGTGGACACTTATTTTGGGACTGAGGGAGTAATAGGATCAAACAAACAAAGTGTCTTATATAAATGCGTTGTAATAAGTTAGTAAGACTTTTTTTGGTAGTTTTTTTATGATACTTTTAATATAAAGTGTCGTATTAGCTATTTTAGACACTTTTGAGAAATGTCAAATTAACACATTTTTTGTATATGACACTTATTTTCATAAGACAATTTTTTTTCTTCAAATAGTATCTTATAAAATAGTTAATACAACAGTTTTTTATTAACATGTGCTAAAAAAATTATGACACCCAAAAAATTTCTTTTAAACTTATTACAACATCTTTATATGACGTTTTGTTGTTTGGTTGTAAGATCCCACATTGGTTGGGGGGGAAACGAAATTTGTCTTATAAGGGACTGAATACCTCTTCTATCAGACGCGTTTTAAAATCGTGATTCCAGGTGTGTGGACAAAGCGGACAATATCTTGTACAGTTGGCCCGAGATGTTATATTGGTCCTATAAACTTAAGTCTTATAAAGCAATTTATTATAACGTTTAGACATTTTTGCCGTCTTATAATCTCAATTATATTGTTGTATATTTCTATATATAATTTAATTGAAACTTTTAAAAAAATAATATTTTAGGATGAAAACATGGGAATTAGAGAGAAGAAGAAGCCTGAGGACCCACTTGATTGGGAAGATCTCAAGTCCATGAGATTCACACGTGCGGTAGGTTCCCTTTTATTTAATTAAAAGTAAACATTTATCTGGTTTGTAGAAAATATAGCATCTCCAACAGATATTTTAAAGTTCTTCTAAAATAGAGTAAAAAAAAATTAAATCTCTTAAAAGTTTTGCATCCAACTCCAACAACTATTCTATTTTAGCAACTCTAGTATTAATTATCTTATTAAAATATTCAATTTATTTAATTATATTATTAAAATATTTAATATATGGAAAGTTGAGAAAGAAAAAGTTTGTTTTTTGAGTGTAATAATTAATTTTGGAGGGAAATTATCTATTTAGAGATTTCTCTAAATTTAATGATTTTTACAATCCCTTTCTCTATTTTAGCATAGATGATAGCATGATTGTTGGAGCAACAAAAATGTTAAAATCCCATTTTTTATTATTTTAGCATAATTGTTGGAGATGTTCTTTCTCGTTATAGTTTTGAAATTACAAGATGACCATTGTGGTTTGTAAAGATGTTTGTATGTGGACCCTTCTTCTAAGGATCGTTAAAATGAGGGGCATTTCCGATTCTTTGATGAATTTTTTTGTCCTTTACCCAATTAAAAACTACAAGATAAAAAAATCGATAAAATGATGAAAATGTCTCTTATTTAACGGTATTTAGAGGGAGTGATCAAACTCGAACGTTTTTGCAAAGTACAATGGTCATCTTGTAATTTTGAAACTGCAGGGACAAAATTTGTAGCTTATTCTTTAATTAATTTTCAAGAAATTTATAAGATTTATTAAAATAATTTATTTTTTTTTAATAAATTATACAGGTGATACTTGAGACATCAAGATTGGCTACAATTGTTAACGGGGTTATGAGGAAAACCACCAAAGAAATAGAACTCGAAGGTGATTTATGGCAATTATTTAATACAATTATTCACGTAATATTTCTGTATTATATAAAAAAATTGAAATGTTTCTTGGTAATTAAATCATGGTCTTTTACCAAAATACCTAAAAAAATTAAATTTTTTATGACAAGTAAATAAAAATGACAGAATTAATATTCTATAATCTAAATAAATGAAATTTTATTATATGAATTTAGAAAAATAAACCATAAAAATTTGAATTACCATTTTATATATTTCAAAGTTTTTATAAAATAAACTTGATTCTAGATTTCTAGCTTAATGTTAATTTTTTTGGTTTTGAGGTACATTAAAACTTATTTATTGATAATTTCTTTAATTAATTTTGTTTTAATAGGGTATACGATTCCGAAAGGATGGAGAGTATACGTGTATACAAGAGAAATTAATTACGACCCATGTTTGTATCTGGATCCATATACTTTCAATCCGTGGAGATGGCTGGTTTGTTTATATATATACTCGTTGATTTTCAACATTATTACTTTATTTTTATTCAATAAAACAAGAAGTTAAATTAACTGAGATATGCAATACAGGAGAAACCCTTGGAGACAGAAAATTATTTTTTCTTATTTGGAGGTGGCACTAGACGATGCCCTGGAAAGGAGCTCGGCATTGTAGAAATCTCCACATTCCTTCACTACTTTGTAACGAGATACAGGTATCACAAGTTCCGAACGCAGGTTACTTTTTTAGGCAACAAACATATAGATTGTGTTTCAAGATATACGTTTTAGGTCATGTGTTCTAAATGTATGTTCTAAAACACCGATTGGTCAAACTTTTACCTGGTGATTATAAAAAGTTTATAAACCTAATTTGATTTGGAATTAAACTGATGAATGCAGTTGGGAAGAAGTTGGACGAGATGCAATAATGAAATTTCCAAGAGTCGAAGCACCAAATGGTCTACAGATTAAAGTTTCTACTTATCAACAGTGTATTGAGAATTAGAGTATGTGTTTTTCAATTTTATAAACCCGTAAAAAGACAAATGCTGGTATCCGTAGCAGAGAACACCAACCCATTGCTAAAGATTGGATACAACAGCCTGACACATTACTTTTTTGTTTGATTTGGAGAGATTTATTTTATACAATGACTTCTCGGTTTTTATCGTTATAATGAAAAACAATATTTATTACTATAATGTTTTATTTGTATTTTCATAAAGAGAAAATATTATCATAAATAAAATAATTCATCTTCTGTTAGAAAAATATAAATAAAATTGTAAGCAATTATCGTATAAAGGTTCGGTTTTTAGCTGCAAGCATCGTGTTCTCGAGGGCCCTACTTTAGGTGTGTATGAAGTCTAGAGATGCTAAAAAACCGATTGTTTAGCCCGGGTCTAGAAAGCATAGTGCAACAATAGTTTGAAGGCTTAAACCGATCATTAACTAGTCTTGGAATTGGAATATGGGTCGATTTTGTCCATCGGGCTTGAAAACAAATCCAAATTGGTCTTTTATTATTTTTATTTTATTTTCATTGTATTAGATTGTTTAAATTATACTAACATTCCTTTAAATTATAAAAATATAAAAGTGGATCTAAAAAACTAAAATCATTCGTTTGATCTTTGTTCTATAAAATCTTGAAGTTGTTAATTCTTCGGTTTTAAATTTTCAAAATTTCATGTTTAACTTATGCAATTCTTCGGTTATTTACTTCTTTATCCTTTATATTTTGTCTTCATGACCTTCTGTAATATTTTGTAACACCCGGAATTTCCAAAGTGAGTTTCCGTGCATCGTTAATCATTTCTTCGTTTTCCGTTTATCGTTTTGGGTGAAATAGGTTGTACATTCGAGCCTTGAATCGATCCATGCGAGAATCTCGAGTTTTGAGCAAATTGTGGGCTCAATACAAGTCGCGCGAGAGTGACTCGCGATAGTGACATGTGTCATTATCGCTTGGCACAATCGCCGAGAGAGGACTGAACTCGCGGTATAATCTCCGTGAGAGTGCCTCACGATAGTGACACTGTCACTATCGCATGGCAAGATCGTCGTCGGGGTCTGTTTGATTAAAAAACGGGTTTTGACCCAACTCTCATTCATTTTGTCATCTACTTCATTTATTTCACTCTCTCAAAACCTCTCCCTTTTCAAGAACCGAATTTAGGGTTCCACCAAACCTCATCTACCACATTTTGCTAGGAGTTGAGTGCATCAACCAAGAAGTCAAGCTAAGAGCATAAAACCATCATCTCCATTGTCATCTTCTCCAAGAAATCAAACTAGGGTTTTGGGTTTTCATCAAAACCCTACTTGGTGAGTTCATACTTATTTTCTAAAACCTTATACATGTCAAACTAACACTTTTAGACTTCTAATCATCTCCTTATTTAGATTTTCTTGTTGAAATCTATTTTGACCTAACTTTGCATTTTTGGAGATTTTTAGGGTTTGCTCACTATTTTGGAAATCTATTTATGAAACTTATGTTTGAGCTATAAATGTGATGTGTTCTACACATCTATGGTTAACTATCTACATAAATGCTTCTAACTCTATTTATGGTTCACTACTAAAAAAAGAGCTATCACCGACGGACGTTTCCGACGGATTTTCCGTCGGAAAAATTTCCGGCGGATTTCCGACGGATTTCAAAAAAGTCAACGAAAGTCAACATCACCTTAAATCCGTCGGAAATCCGCCACAAATCCGCCACTGAAATTTTACGAAAAATAAATATTTTTATTCTCTTTAATATTTGTGGCGGATTTGTGACGGATATTTTATCCGCCACAAATCCGTCATAAATATTTGTTTAATTTAAATTAAAATACTTAATTAAATAAATTAGTAACTAAACAAGCAAATTAGAAGAAAATTAAATTAATTCTAATTAATTTCCGTCGGAAATTAATTTGATTTTTATATTTTTTTATTTTAAAACATTTTCTTAAATTAAATGGTTAAGTTATAAAATTTTTATAAAAAATCGAATTAATTTCCGACGGATTTCCGACGGAAATAGTTTAATTTAAAATTAAATTAATTTCCGTCAGAAATCCGTCAGAAATTAATTCGATTTTTAATTTTTTTTAAATTTTAAAACATTTTCTTAAATTAAATGGTTAAGATATAAATTTTTTTTAAAAATCGAATTAATTTCCGACGGATTTCCGACGGAAATTAATTTAATTTAAAATTAAACTATTTCCGTCGGAAATCCGTCGGAAATTAATTTGATTTTTATAATTTTTTTTATTTTAAAACATTTTCTTAAATTAAATGGTTAAGATATAATTTTTTTTTAAAATCGAATTAATTTCCGACGGACTTCCGACGGAAAATAATTTAATTTAAAATTAAATTAACTTCCGACGGATTTCCGATGGAAAATAATTTAATTTTAAATCAAATTAATTTCCGTCGGAAATCCGTCGGAAATTAATTTGATTTTTATAATTTTTTTTATTTTAAAACATTTTCTTAAATTAAATGGTTAAGTTATAAAATTTTTATAAAAAATCGAATTAATTTTCGACGGATTTCCGACGGAAATAGTTTAAATTTAAATTAAATTAATTTCCGTCGGAAATTAATTCGATTTTTAAATTTTTTTTAATTTTAAAACATTTTCTTAAATTAAATGGTTAAGATATAATTTTTTTAAAAAATCGAATTAATTTCCGACGGAAAATAATTTAATTTTAAATTAAATTAATTTCCGTCGGAAATCCGTCGGAAATTAATTCGATTTTTAGATTTTTTTTATTTTAAAACATTTTCTTACATTAAATGGTTAAGATATTATTTTTTTTAAAAAATCGAATTCATTTCCGATGGATTTCCATGTGGGGCTATGGTGGTTTAGTTTTCTTATCTAACCAACTACACACCACACACATATATGTGGTAAATATTTGTATACAAACACGTAATAAGTCACATATGGTGTTAAGGCGGACCTTAATAAGTTATAAAGCATCATATTAGGATATAATGGTGATTTAGTGGTTTGTATTGTGATATAATGGTTCTTAGTTCTTTTTTCGACCTTAATAGACAACATATATACATCTATGCACACAAACACATAATAAGTCACCATTGGTGTTATTGGGCTTAATAAGTCATAAAATGTCATATTGGGCAATAATGGTGGTTGAGTGGCTTATATCAGGGTATAATGGTTTTTAGTTGTCTAGTTGACACGAATACACGACACATGCATCTATGAAGTCGATACATGTAAAGAATCACATAATAAGTTATTACTTGTGTGTTTGGGCATTAATAATTGATACAACGATCATAACAGACTTTGATGGGTTCAATTAGGATTTTGTGGGTTATATTGATCTTATATCGATTTTGTTGGACTCAAATCAGTTCAATTACGTTTAAATCGATTCAGTTGGGTTTTTAGGTTATATTGGGCCTTAATAAGTCAACAATGCTCATAATGGGCTTTGATGGGCTTTTATTGGGATTTGATGGTTCTATTGGGCTTAAATCGATTCAATTGAGTTTTATTAGGTAATATTGGGCTTAAATCGATTCAATTGGACTTAAATTGGTTCTATTGGGCTTAAATCAGTTCAATTGGGCTTTTAATAAGTCAATAACAATCATTATGAGTTTTTATGGGTTCAATTGGGATTGATGGGTTATATTGATCTAAGTCGGCTCAATTGGGCTTAAATCGGTTCTGTTGGGCTTAAACTGATTCAACTGGGCTTGTAACATCCCAACCAAAAATATAAACAAACGGATCGATTCTAAAATAAATTTCTCAATGATCGAACAATAATCCATGCCATAACGGTCCCAAACTTACAATAGTTAAATCAAGGTTTGCTGTAAACAACCTATACACAACTGATTAATAAGAATAACTAAGCAATGGTCTTCTAGCCGCCCTGCTAAGCCTTCTCCTTGCCCTTAGCAGTCCTGTCTAACCCACGACGGCCTGAAAAGATTTTTAGTTTTGAAAGAGCGAGAGTTAGACCATGGGTCTAGTGAGATCCCTCTAAACATATAAGCAACAAAATATACTTTCCAGAATTAATACAACATTTAATAATGACACATAAATAAAACACGCTACGGACCACACGACCGTCAAAGACGATGTGTCTACTCGCGCTGCCTTAATGTTGGGACACGCCCCCAACGACATGAACGGGCCACACTCCCCGGCACGAGTAGGCGGGCCACACTCCCCGACTTAGATCACGTAACCCACAATTAATGTATGCATACATTTTAAACATCAACAATTTATAATACGTTTGAACAATTTAATAAAATCATGCCATCATCAACAAATCAAAGTTTAAAATAAACTTCACACGCTTTCATCATCAAAAGGTTTAGTTTAGAAAAACTCACCTGAATTCCACCGCTAAAAACTTTCTTCTACTTGAATGATCTGATTTGAACTTATAAAAAGAGGCATCGCCCGATGAATTAACGACACTTTCTAATTAGGCAACACTTAGCCTTAACACCCCCATCCCAACGACACCTATCCTATGATCGAACTTATTTTGCTAAATTTAACTTGGAACGAAATATCTATCTCCTTAAATAGATATATAAATTAATTAAGTAAATAAATACTTAACTATCTAAGGATTTGGGCCGATAGAAATGGAGCCCAGCCCAAAAACTGTAATATCCGGATCCGAAATTTTATTAATTTTGGAAGTTGGGTGAAAAGTGAAACGAGAACCAAAGTGGAGGGGGGTTATTTGAAAATTTTGGTTTTTATTACTTAAATATCAGATAAGTGAGATTGATATATCATTCTGATATTTGTGTTAAGCCGACTTAAGATTTCAAGAGAGAAAGAGAGAAAGCAAGAAGGCAGAGAAAAGAGAAGGAGATCTTGAGGATCGATCCGTTTTTGGCAAATAGAGGTATGATTTTAGCTTAATACTTCTATCTGCATGTTATAGTCGGTAAATAGTCTTATTAATCAAGCTTTTAACCGTGTATTTGATCGATTTAATGATCAAAAGTTTTCTGGGTTGAACTGATAGTAGCCGACTTACAGTATGAACTCGACCGGTAAGATGATGTATAAGACCGATATAAGTTTAACCGGAATCAAGTTCGACCGATAAAATGTAAAGGACCGATAGTATTTGACTGGTACGACTCTTCGACCGGTATAGTGTAAAAGACCGGTATGCTCTTGACCGGTAGTGTTCGACCGGTAGTGCTCGACCGGTAGTGTTCGACCGATAGATTGTATTCGACCGGTAAAGAGTTGTTGGACCGGTATGTTGTTAGGACCGGTATGCTGGTTCGACCGGTATTTTGTTAATCGGTCTAAGAGGTTTTAATCAGAGTGGTTTCAATCGGGTTAAAATCAATAGATTTCAATTGATGTGTTTATAGAAAGAAAGAGGGTTAGTCACCAGTTAGTTTACCTTTGTTTTTAATACCATCGTAGGTGGTGTTAATCAGTAGAAGTCAGAGTTAATCAAGAAGAATCAGAGGTGAGTCTTTCAAACTAAATCTTTTATGATTTGAGCAGTTATTTGATAAATGTGGGTTTTATATACTGCGCATTTATAATATTGAAAGTTATACAGAATCATTGCAAAAGATTGATTTAATCAGTTGGGTATGTTTATGCTCAGTGTATATAAACTTGTTTTATATACAGACAGGACTAGGTGTATGCATACATTTGAGTCAGAAGTCTGACCTAAGTCGGGAAGTGTGACCCGCCTGCTCGTACCGGGGAGTGTGGCCCGTTTATGCCATTAGGCTGTGTCCCTAAAATAAGGCAGTGCGAGACAGACATACCGTCTTTGAAGGGAATGTTGGTCAGTAGCTTAAGGTACGCTTGTGAAGCGTAAAAGTGGTCAGTGATGGCCAGTAGATTGAGCTATGCTCGCGAAGCATAAAAAGTTTTAAAGTTTGATTAAAAGAACAGATTATGTTTTGAGATATAAAGTTTTGGGTTTAAATGTTTTAATTAATATTTGAACTGTTGCAGTAATAATTGGAGGGGACTCACTAGACCATTGGTCTAACCCTCGCTATTTTAAATTTTTAAATCTGTTTCAGGTTATCGAAAAGTAACAGGTACAGATAAAGGTAAAGAGAAGATATGAGCTATAAGCAGGAGATAGAAGACGTCCTGCAGTAGTTGCCTTTTTGAACTCAGTTGTGTAGTAAGAGATAGATGTGTACATTGTACTCTGTAAATGTAAGCCTGGGGCTGTATTTAGTATGAAATGTTATTTTATTGTTTATATAAATGTCCAGGTTGTTACAATTGGTATCAGAGCATTAGTTTAAGGGATCTAGGTGACCAGATGGGCCTAGACTTAAACTGAGATAGTAGAAGCACAACTGAGTAGTAGGAAGACCGTAAGAAGATAACATTAAGGTAGTAAGGACTAGCATGTAAGGTAAATTTGAAATTTCATCTGGCCAGTGTAATTGTGAATTTAGAGGTGCATGCTTGTGCTTAAACTGCCGTAATGTGTAGCATGTTAGATTGAATATCTTATGTTTATTCTTATCAGAGTATGTCTGAGCGAGTGACCAGGAGTAGATCTATAGTGAATCCAGAAATAGAGCCAGAGAATGAAGTCATTGCCGCAGAGCGAATGACTGATGTCAACCCGACTGCTATCCAAGGAAAGAGTCGTGGTCGACCTAAAGGTAAGACAGTTCAGAAAATAGCTACTCAGGCAAGAGTTTCCAATGTGGGAACTAGAGGTGGGAAGACGAGTCGTGGTATTCGTCAGGATGAAAGTGTAGAGGTAAGAACTGAGCAAGAAACTTCTTATCAAGAAAGTTCGGCTTCTGTGAGGGGTCGAAAACAGACAGGAAAACGTGGTGGAGGTAGAACGCAAGGTTTTGTTACGCAAGAAACTTTTACTGCAGAAATGGGAAAGTTACAAGAAACGTTGAATGCTTTGTTGGTTCAACGTACTAATGAAGTTTCTTCAAGTAAAGAAAAGAGTGAAGATAAAGTAGTGACTGAGGTAGCAGAATCCCCAATAACTGGAGTGGGTAGTCACCCTCAGTCAAATCCCATTGTGTCAGTTAAAGCTGTAGCTGGAAAAGGATGTAGTTTTAAGGAATTTGTTGCTTGCAAGCCTCCTACATATAAAGGGGAATGTGATCCCGTGATAGCATTAAGACGGGTAAAAGGTATGGAGCTAGCGTTTGATACGAGTAAGTGTGCGGAAGACGATAGAGTAGTCTATGCTTTGTCAATGCTGAAAGATGAAGCGGTAATGTGGTGGGATGTAGAATCCGGAGGTCAAAGTTCGGCTGTAGCTAAAGAAATGGTTTGGGGTGAGTTTGTGAAAAGATTTAAAGCACAGTTCTGCCCTCTGGCGGCAGTTAAAAAGTTGGAAGAAGAGTTTATGGGTTTAGAGCAGAAGGGGATGTCAGTTCGAGAATATGCCACAAAGTTTATTGAAAAGTCTCCATTTGCAGGAATTTATGTACCTAATGAAGAAATACGAGTAGAACGTTTCGTCTTTGGATTTAGAAGTGATATTCGAGAGTTTGTCTCGAATAAGGAACCGTCTACTTTTCAAATGGCAGTAAATGCAGCTGAAATGAGAGAGAAAGAAAAGAATAGGCAAGCCACTGAAGGAAGTGGAGATAAAAGAAAATGGGAAGGAACAGTTCGTGATTTCAAACCGTTTAAATCTGCAAAGTTTGAGCAGCGTTTTGTTAATAAGTTTGAAAATAAGCCCTGTAGTAAGTGTAATCGAAGGCATAAGGGAGAATGTAAGATTGATCAGGAGGGCTGTTATAAATGCGGAAAGATTGGGCATTTGGCTAGGGATTGCCAGAGTTCTAGGTCTTGTTATCAGTGTGGATCTCCTGATCATATCAGGACCAATTGTCCACAGTTGAAAAAGGGATCGGTTGGAGGAAATGTAGAAAAGGGAGCGGAGAAAAAGATGGAGCCAACTAAAGCAAGAGCTAGAGTGTTCAATATGTCAGCAGAAGAAGCGGCGGAGATACCTGATGTAGTGACAGGTAATTTCTTTATAGATTCGAATTATGCAAAAGTATTGTTTGATTCAGGAGCAAATCGTTCTTTTGTGTCTCCAAATTTTGTACATACATTGATTGAGAAACCTAAGAAGCTTAAGCATGAATTGAAAGTAGAAGTGGCTGATAATAGTCAAATTTTAGTGGAGGAAGTGTATGATAGGAGTAGTATTCTCATTGATGGACAAGCATTTCCACTTCGACTGTACCCGATGGGTATGGGAGAATTTGATGTTATTGTGGGAATAGACTGGTTGGCGTCTAATGATGCTCATATAGTATGCAATAAGAAATTGTTTCGTATAGCGCAGCCAGGAAAAGAAGAGATAGTAGTATTTGGAGATCGAAGGGATAGAAAATCATGTTTGATTTCTATGATTAAGGCTAAGAAATGTTTAGTAAAAGGGTGTGTGGGGTTCTTAGCTTATGTAATAGATGCTAAGAAGGAAAAGAAGGGTTTAGAATCAGTTTCGGTAGTCAGTGAATTTCCAGAAGTATTTCCGGAAGACTTAACCACTTTGCCTCTTGTTCGGCAAGTGGAATTTCGTATTGATTTAGTTCCCGGAGTAGCGCCAATTGCAAGAGCACCGTATAGACTGGCACCGGCAGAGATGAAAGAAATGATGACTCAACTGCAGGAGTTGTTAGACAAGGGGTTTATTCGCCCTAGTACCTCACCTTGGGGAGCGCCAGTATTGTTTGTTAAGAAGAAAGACGGGTCTATGAGAATGTGCATAGACTATCGTGAGCTCAATAAGTTGACTGTTAAAAATAAGTATCCGCTTCCCAGAATTGACGATCTTTTTGATCAACTTCAAGGAGCGAGTTACTTTTCGAAAATAGATCTTCGATCTGGATATCACCAGTTGAAGGTGAGGGAGGAGGATGTGCCTAAGACTGCATTTCGTACGAGGTACGGACATTATGAGTTTCTAGTTATGCCATTTGGTTTGACCAATGCGCCAGTAGCTTTCATGGATCTGATGAATAGAGTATGTAGTCCGTTTTTAGATAAATATGTCATCGTCTTTATAGATGATATACTGATCTATTCACGTTCCAAAGAAGATCATGAAACTCATTTAAGAGCAATTTTAGAATTGCTTAAACGTGAAAAGTTGTACGCTAAGTTTTCAAAATGTGAATTTTGGCTGAAAGAAGTTCAGTTTCTAGGACACGTGGTGTCGAAAGATGGGATTAAGGTTGATCCAGCTAAGATTGAAGCTATTAAAGGGTGGGAAGCACCGAAATCACCATCTGAAGTAAGAAGTTTTCTTGGATTGGCTGGTTATTATAGAAAGTTCATCCAGGACTTTTCAAGGATAGCTACGCCATTAACAACATTAACCAGAAAGAATGACAAGTTTTTCTGGGCAGAGGCTCAGAAAGAAGTGTTCGGTAAATTGAAAGAGAGTTTAAGTAGTGCTCCTGTTTTGTCTCTACCCAACGGAACGGAAGGATTCGTAATTTATAGCGATGCTTCGAAGTTGGGTTTGGGATGCGTGTTAATGCAAGAAGGCAAGGTAATTGCTTATGCATCTCGACAGCTGAAAGAACATGAAAAGAATTACCCGACGCACGATTTAGAGTTGGTAGCAGTAGTTTTTGCTTTGAAAATCTGGAGGCATTACTTGTATGGGATCAAGTGTCAGATTTACACAGATCACAAGAACCTTCAATATCTGTTTAATCAGAAAGAGCTTAATATGAGGCAGCGTAGGTGGATGGAGCTGTTAAGCGATTATGATTGTGATATTCTGTATCATCCAGGCAAGGCTAATGTGGTAGCAGATGCTCTAAGTCGTAAGGAGCATGGAGAAATAACAGAAGTTGTAGCATTTCGAATTGATGTTGTTTCTAATTTCTTAGAAGAAGTTATAAAGTATCAAGAAGAAGCAACGTCAAAAGAAAATTTGAAAAATGAAAGAATAGTTGGGATTGTTGACTCGTTAGTAGTTGACAATCGTGGAGTAAAGTGATTCAATAAACGAGTATGGGTCCCAAAAGCAGGAGATCTGAGGCAGAAAGTGTTGGAAGAAGCGCATAGATCCCGTTACTCAGTACATCCAGGAACCAACAAGATGTATAGAGATCTGAAACAAAGCTATTGGTGGCCAGGTTTAAAGAAAGATATTGCTCACTTCGTTGAACGATGTCTGACATGTTTAAAGGTTAAAGCTGAGCATCAAAGACCTTATGGGGAGCTTCAGTCGTTAGAAATTCCAGTTTGGAAGTGGGACGAGATTACTATGGATCTTGTTACTGGGTTACCACGATCACCTAAGGGGCATGATGCCATTTGTGTGATAGTGGATAGACTCACAAAGTCAGCTCACTTCCTACCGATCAAGGAGACGTACTCATTAGAAAAATTGGCTCGATTGTATATCGACGAGATAGTAACCAGACATGGAGTACCTTCGTCCATTGTGTCGGACAGGGATGCTCGTTTTACATCAGCTTTCTGGAGAAGTTTGCAAAGGGAATTAGGCTCTCAACTTAAGCTGAGTACGGCCTATCATCCGCAAACTGATGGTCAGAATGAGAGAACTATTCAGACATTGGAAGATATGATTCGTGCATGTGTTATCGATTTCAAAGGTTCATGGGAGATTCATTTGTCGTTGATTGAATTTTCCTACAACAATAGTTATCATGCTAGCATACAAGCGGTTCCATTTGAAGCTTTGTATGGTCGTAAATGTAGAACACCTCTATATTGGAATGAGGTGGGTGAAAGACAGTTAGCTGGACCAGAAATTGTACAGGTGACAGCTGATAAAGTCGATCAGATTCCGGCAAGATTAAAAAGTGCTCAAGATCGTCAGAAAATGTATGTTGATAAACGAAGAAAACCGATAGAGTTTCAGATAGTAGATAAGGTAATGTTGAAAGTTTCGCCTTGGAAAGGGGTAATCAGATTTGGAAAGAAAGGAAAGTTAAGACCAAGGTTTGTTGGACCATTCATCATCATGGGTCGTGTTGGTGAAGTAGCCTATGAACTTGATCTACCAGAAAGTTTGCGTGGGATTCATCCCACATTTCATGTGTCAAACTTGAAGAAGTGTTTGGCAGAAGCAGATATAGTCGTTCCTGTAGAAGATATTCAGATACATGAAAAACTAAGTTATATTGAGGATCCCGTAGCGATTACGGACCTCAAGATAAAGAAGTTGAGGAACAAGGAGATTCGCTTAGTGAACGTTCAATGGAAATTTCACCAAGGACAAGAGTCTACGTGGGAAGTAGAGGCAGATATGAAATCTCAGTATCCCCAATTGTTTAGCGATAGAATTCCGGGGACAAAATTCTCTTAAGGGGGGAAGATTGTAATATCCGGATCCGAAATTTTATTAATCTTGGAAGTTGGGTGAAAAGTGAAACGAGAACCAAAGTGGAGGGGGTTATTTGAAAATTTTGGTTTTTATTACTTAAATATCAGATAAGTGAGATTGATATATCATTCTGATATTTGTGTTAAGCCGACTTAAGATTTCAAGAGAGAAAGAGAGAAAGCAAGAAGGCAGAGAAAAGAGAAGGAGATCTTGAGGATCGATCCGTTTTTGGCAAATAGAGGTATGATTTTAGCTTAATACTTCTATCTGCATGTTATAGTCGGTAAATAGTCTTATTAATCAAGCTTTTAACTGTGTATTTGATCGATTTAATGATCAAAAGTTTTCTGGGTTGAACTGATAGTAGCCGACTTACAGTATGAACTCGACCGGTAAGATGATGTATAAGACCGATATAAGTTTAACCGGAATCAAGTTCGACCGATAAAATGTAAAGGACCGATAGTATTTGACCGGTACGACTCTTCGACCGTATAGTGTAAAATACCGGTATGCTCTTGACCGGTAGTGTTCGACCGGTAGTGCTCGACCGGTATTGTTCGACCGATAGATTGTATTCGACCGGTAAAGAGTTGTTGGACCGGTATGTTGTTAGGACCGGTATGCTGGTTCGACCGGTATTTTGTTAATCGGTCTAAGAGGTTTTAATCAGAGTGGTTTCAATCGGGTTAAAATCAGTAGATTTCAATTGATGTGTTTATAGAAAGAAAGAGGGTTAGTCACCAGTTAGTTTACCTTTGTTTTTAATACCATCGTAGGTGGTGTTAATCAGTAGAAGTCAGAGTTAATCAAGAAGAATCAGAGGTGAGTCTTTCAAACTAAATCTTTTATGATTTGAGCAGTTATTTGATAAATGTGGGTTTTATATACTGCGCATTTATAGTATTGAAAGTTATACAGAATCATTGCAAAAGATTGATTTAATCAGTTGGGTATGTTTATGCTCAGTGTATATAAACTTGTTTTATATACAGGCAGGACTAGGTGTATGCATACATTTAAGTTAGAAGTCTGACCTAAGTCGGGAAGTGTGACCCGCCTGCTCGTACCGGGGAGTGTGGCCCGTTTATGCCATTAGGGTGTGTCCCTAAAATAAGGCAGTGCGAGACAGACATACCGTCTTTGACGGGAATGTTGGTT
Source organism: Arctium minus (assembly GCA_954870635.1). NCBI lineage: Eukaryota > Viridiplantae > Streptophyta > Magnoliopsida > Asterales > Asteraceae > Arctium > Arctium minus. Next base: position 7,813,268 of record OX941092.1, read on the forward strand.
AGTAGCTTAAGGTACGCTTGCGAAGCGTAAAAGTGGTCAGTGATGGCCAGTAGATTGAGTTATGCTCGCGAAGCATAAAATGTTTTAAAGTTTGATTAAAAGAACAGATTATGTTTTGAGATATAAAGTTTTGGGTTTAAATGTTTTAATTAATATTTGAACTGTTGCAGTAATAATTGGAGGGGACCCACTAGACCATTGGTCTAACCCTCGCTATTTTAAAATTTTAAATTTGTTTCAGGTTATCGAAAAGTAACAGGTACAGATAAAGGTAAAGAGAAGATATGAGCTATAAGCAGGAGATAGAAGACGTCCTGCAGTAGTTGCCTTTTTGAACTCTGTTAAGACACAGTCTCATTGGATTCAAGATCATCCAAATACGAAGATCGCAATCTGAAGTTAATGCTGAAAGTTACTCTCAACAATAGTCTAGGGTCTATTCTGTAATAAAGTCAAAGTTGTTTTTAATATCTAGATATTTATTATTTAGATATTATGTTTAGTTTAATATTAGTTTATATTAGTTTTTGATAATATCTTTATCAGATATTATCTTTCTCTCTGTACATCGATCAAAAAACACACACAATACACACACTATCAAAGTGTAAAAGAGAAAAAAACAAACAGAGAGAAAACTCAAGAAATCAACCGTGTAATCATCGTTTGTTATCGAATCAGGTTGGTTTATTATCTATTGTTTGTTGTTTTGATTATCTGGTAACGATCACGGACTCACAAACTCAATTGTGTAGTAAGAGATAGATGTGAACATTGTACTCTGTAAATGTAAGCCTGGGGCTGTATTTAGTATGAAATGTTATTTTATTGTTTATATAAATGTCCAAGTTGTTACAAAAACCAACCTAAACAATACTTGGACTGATTTATATTTCTCCTCACGTGGGCTTCGGCCCACCTTGCTCGAACCATCGACCGGTATAACACATTACAGGGCGACCGGGACATTCCAAAATCACCGACCGGTATAACACCTCAACCGGAAGAACACTCGACCGCTAGGACATCTCGACCGGGAGAACACTCGACCGATGGGATATTGCGACCGGAAGAACACTCGACCGATAGAGTCGCCCGATGTTCTAACATTTCGACCGGGGTTGACCAATCCGGTGACCGGGGTCTCTCGGACAAGTCTCGAACAAACCCCATAACCAGGGTCGGTCCTGAGATTTTGGATGCTCATGGCGAAAGGCAAAAAAAATACCCCTTTATTACGTAAACGAAAAACAATTTAAATGGGTTTGGAACCTAGTCAAGCTAGGCGACTCATCCCCACGTCGGACATAAACCGAAAACCCGTTATAAAACTTAAAATACATTACCTAAAACGATCAATTACATCATTACTTATCAATTCAAATAATGGAACTCGGGGTGAACAGGTTATAGGCAACACCTTTTTAGAAAAAGGCAATCCAAACCACATCAAAAACTCAAATGTGATTGAAATGTCATAACCTGATTTGCACATAATCGGCTCATAAAGATCGCCAATGGCACAGTAATTCTATGTCAAGTAGTAGTCACTGAACCTTAACTAATCTATGCACTGATGTACTTACAAAATGTATATAAATAAAACAGTAAACATGAACACAACATTAGCTAGCACAGCAACTGCCGAACCTATGACAGTAATTTCTAGTACCGGAAAAGCAAATGCAAGGTTTGAACACTGAAGTTAGCATAATTGTTGCAACTACATTTACTCACATATTAAACCCCTTAACTAATTAGAGAAAAGAAAGTAAAAGTTGCTTTTGTCCTGTCCAACATATATAGCACAGAACATACAAGCAAATATGCAAAAGTATAACTAAATGAAAATACATAATTTGATAGTAGAATAAATACATAAATGAACAAACAAATCTGATAGTAGAATAATACTTTATATTCCTTGACAAGGGATTACAATGTATGATGTCATAGAATATTCTAAAAGTCCAAATCATAGGAAATCGACAATATCGACCTAATCAACCGATTGAAACTTCAAAGTTGAAATAAAATTGTTTATGCATAATGACAATTGACAAAGACAACAATATCAAATAAACATTAAATTTTGAAATTAAAGGTTTACCTTTGTAACAACAAAGACTCAATTCCTCAAAGCAGCTTCTGTTCTTGACTGCTTCTGCCCTAAGACCGGTCAGTCACCACCGGGACACCGTCACACCTTGGCCGGAGACAGAGGGAGAGAAGTAGAGTCGGAGATTCAGATTAGAGACAGAGAACGCGAGTTCGAGAATAAAGACAGAGAGGCGAGAGCAAGAGACCGAAGGCGAAGTCGATTAGAGAATAGAGGAGAGGCTGAGAGTTCACGTCCATGGAAGTAATGTTGCCCTGGGCCCAACATAACCTACCTAGTAGTTTTTTTAAGCCCAACAAACCCTACCTAATACTAATGTATAAAAAGAATTTGATGCCCATGGAAGTAATGTTGCCCTGGGCCGCCGCCCCACTGGCCTAGGCCCAGGGCCGGCCCTGCCCATAACTTGGCTTAAATCGGTTCAATTGGATATATTGGTCTTAATAAGTCACCAACAATCACAATTGGCTTTGATGAGTTCAGTTGAGCTTAAACCAGTTCAATTGGGCTTAAATCGCATGTCAATTATCATTTCTCATGAATTGGGTTTCGGTTATTTGAATGAATATATTAAAATTTTGATTGTTTCTTTAGTGTTAGAATCCGTTTTTCTTTAGCTTTTGAATGATTATTGTATTTCAATTTCAACCCTAAGTGGGTTTAATTTTTCTTTGTTTGAATCAAGAAATGAAAGAAAGATAGCTTGTATATTTGTTTATTCTTAATTTTCATATCTTTTAACAAATAAATGATCATTGTTCTTGAAGAATGCAGAAAAGAAAAAAAAGACCATGTGAAGGATGATTTATTGAATTTGAATTTCTACAATTTATCAAAAAACCGATCTTTTTAAGAAACTGTAGATTTTTTCTTTACTGAAAGTCAGAATTCTTGGACTTGCATTAGTATCCCCAAAAATGTAATTTAATTTTGAGTTCATTTTGATGCAATTTCAAATACTACAAGTGGTTTGTTTTTTGGGTTTTGAATCATGAACTTAATAAGAGTTGGCTGGTTCATGTATTTTGTGTAGTTTTTCTTGAAGTAAATGTGTTTGGTAGAATCACTGGAACTTACTGTTATGATCGATAATTGATCCGATCATCCGAAGCTCAATTACATCTGTTAGTGTGTGATTCTTGAGTTCTGATCGATCGAAAATACCATGTTCTATTTTTTCTTGATCCTAACACTTAAACATTAATTAATATATCCCAAATTGTAATCTTCAAAGGTTTGATTATAAGGGCATTGAAATGTATTTATGGTTATTGATCCCAATTCTCTATTTGCAGTGAGAGATGGTTGCTTTTGGGAAAAAGTTGAAGGACAGACAAATCGAAGAATGGCAAGGGTACATTGCATTTTCCATGAATGATCTCTCAGTTATTTCCATTTTTCTTGGAGTAATTCGAAGGATATATAAGAAAAACCACAAACATAATGAAAAAATGATTGTATGATTTGCTAGATACATATTTCATCTACAATTTTTCAGTTTTCGTGGTCGTAAATGCAGTTAGTTAGCTATCACAAAGATTTAAATGTATGCATTCTTGTTTTATGTATGTATATATATGGTAACATTTATCAGATATTACATTAATTACAAGCTCATGAAGAAAAAAGTAAAACAATATGCTCGCCAGATCGAAATGGGAGATCTTGAACGCAGATACGTTCTCAAAGACTTCTCAAGAATGCTTGATAGCCAGGTATATATAATTCGGTTAATTTGTTCAAATAATTCTTATATCAAAAGGAGCAGACTAACCCAATAACTTTCAAACAAACTTAAAACCATGGTGAAAGTTAAAGAGCTCACAAATATAATTTTTTGTCAGTGTGGGACGAGTTGTTAACGTTTGTGTTTTATTGGGTATGTAACGGATGCAGATTGAGAAGATTGTTCTTTTCTTATTGGAGCAACAAGGGCTTCTTCTTTGATTATACACATAGGAAGAGGTCGAGCACAGAGTCATCTTCTTCGGATGGCGGGTCATCACTAGGGGGTTACGTGACTTCGAGGGATAGCCATATTGCGGTAAGTTTATATAATTGTTTAAGTTAAAATGTTATTATATCTATCTATCTATATATATTTGACTAGTTTTGGTTGTCATTTGTTGGGCAAACATTAAGGTTGTTTTAGTATAAATGTTGGTATATATATATATATATATCTCCATTTTAGTCTTGTTGCCATTTCTTGGGCAAACGTTAGGATTGTTTAAGTTAAAATGTTAGTGTTATATCTAGTTTGGGTTGCCATTTTTTGGGGCATACATCTTATTGTTTAGCGGCTATATCTGTCTATGGTTTCATTGTTTGCGGAAATTAATATTGTTTTAGTTTAAATGTTGGTATATATATCTCCATTTTAGTCTGGGTTGCCATTTATTGGGCAAACGTTAGGATTGTTTTATTTGAAAATGTCCCAATTACAGTCGTTATGCTGTTGAAATTGACTTGTGTCTTAAACCACAGAGTAACTATAATGCCAATCTCACCCAAAAATACGGCGAGGATGTCACTTTCCATCCCATAATAGATGAAGAATTGTGGCAACAGGCGGTCGGGGGAAGCAAGAAAGGCCGAACATACGGCTTCTCGAATAAGAAGAGGCCCGCAACTAGGAGATGCGTCGAAGAGACGAGATCCGCAGGAAGGAGCATCAGGAAATGATGGAGATGGTGACCAAGTTAACCCAGAGTCAGGTTACTCAATCGCAGTTTCCGCCTCCCCCACCCCCAGAGTCTTGATGGTCGAGTATTATGACCTATTTTGTATTTGAATTCATGTACATGAACTTGCTTTAGTAAACAATTGTGACAATTTGTATTTTTAGCGTCCTTTATAATCGATTACGGCTTTAATTTATTTTAATATTTTATTACAACTTTTTTGCATTTACAGGATTTTAAAATTTTAAATTTGCTTTCTTTAATTTTTTTTTAATTATCCAGTTAATTTCCGATGGATTATCCGTCGGTGAAATTAAAGAAATAGATCCAAATTTATAATTTAAAAAATGTTCCCGACGGATTTCCGACGGATAATTTAAATAAATATTTTAAATAATAATTTTAAAAAAGAAAAACAATTTTAAAAAATGTTTCTGACGGATTTCTGACGAAAATTTTCGACGGATAATTTAAATAAATATTTTAAATAATAATTTTAAAAAAGAAAAACAAATTTCCGACGGATTTCTGGCGGAATTATCGACGAATTTCCGGCGGATTTTCCGTCGGAAATTTGTTTTTCTTTTTTAAAATGTTTCTTTATATTTTTTTAATAAATAAACGGTTAAAAATAAATTAATTAATAAATTTTTTATCCGTCGAAAATCCGTCGGAAACTAATTAATCAGATTAAGAATTTGTTGATTAATCTGATTTTCTTAAAAAATGGGAAATTAATTTCCGACGGATTTCCGACGGAAAAATCCGTCGGAAATGATAAATCCGTCGGAAATCCGTCGGAAAATCCATTTTCTGGCGGGGCATTTTTTGACAGCGTAATCCGCCAGAAATCCGCCGGTAATTTGATTTTCCGACGGATTTTGCCGTCGGAAATGGTCTTTTTTCTAGTAGTGGTTTTCATCTACCATGGGATTTCTTAAATAAAAATGTTGATGGTAGAAATGAAATCATGTGGGTGATTGTATGACCACAATGATGATTATTGTTACATTAGTAAAAGTTGAAAATTTTATTATTGAGGAAGTAAACAAAATATGTTGGGATTGTTCACATGAACTATATGTTTGATTATAGTTGGTCACAAATGAAATTGTGACAAGTCTAGACTAATATTAGTGGCAGGGACGGAGCCAGAAATTAGTACGAGGGGAGCACCAAATAAAGAAATAGAAGAAAATATTACTTTTCCAAAAAAAGCAAAAACAACAATATTATATTGATGAAATACCGACATTTACAGATTCAACAATGAATTAATTTTCATACGACTAGTGTTAACAACTATCAGAATTATTCATATGTAATAAAGATGACGAATAACCGGTTGTTTTCCTCTTTATTAGACATTTATCAATGTTTGTTAAATGTTAAGCTAGTTAATATAGAAAACTAAAATCTAACACATAAGATTGAAGAAAGTCAAAATCCTAGCATGAAGCTAAAGTCTAAAATAGAGATTCGGAGAAGCGGTGGTTGCGAATAGTGAGCAAACATGCTTCAATTGCCATGAATTCAGATACGGTGAAACTTGTGAGTGTTAGGTGAGCATGAATGATTTATGGATCTGTTAAGCCTTAAGGTCCAAGAGGGAGTCTCTATTAGGTTATTAAAATAATTATCTCAATTTTTTATGATGATTTTTTTTATATAAAGTGAACATTTGCGTATATAAATTGGTTAAATGGTAATATCTAGTTTTAGATAATTGAGGGTTATTTTTAAAGTTGGACCAAAATACAAGGACTTAGGTTGCACATTTCATTTGTATAATTGCTTTGTTGTCTTCATGTCATAAACCCACTTCCCCACCGCCTCATAGCCTTCACTACTCCTGCAACTCAATGCAATATATACTATATATATTTATACATATATATAATAAAAGGCTACTATATCAAATATTTTTCTGAGAAACCCAGGGGGAGCAGCTCGTTACAACGTGGCTCCGCCACTGACTAGTGGATCCATAGGTATAGAGTCGGCTTATTTTGGGTTAAACCCATTTGTAGCTAGTTGAGACATTGGACCCTAGGGTGGTAACTTGGTACGGTTATGTGGGACCGGTTATTAGTCGTGGGTCGTAAATGTAAATCCTAGCGAATGAGCATGATTAGGATCATTGGGTGCCCTCCCCCACATTTGAGTACGAGTCGGTGAGCTCGTGGCCTTGATCCTAGTACGGTGAGCTCAATAACTTGGAAAGTGACCTACTTGTGTGTTCCACCACAATCCTTGGAAAATCGGGTCTCCCCCGTCATCGCAAGATGTATTTTGGACCGAAAGGTCATTATATGGATATTACTTCAACTGTAACCTCAACTCTTTGAAAAAGGTTTCTTATTTTCGCAATTTATTTTATTTCCAATTTATTATATAAATTGTATGTCCTCACTAGGCTTTAAGTCTAACACTTTTTCTCAAATGATATTGTATAACAGGTTCCCTTAGTGGTGGGTTGCCAAAGGTCTGAGTGACGAGCGTGGGCTTGAGGCATTTTTTAGATGAATAGATATTTGGTGTTTTGGCGTTTAATCAATCTCTTTATTTTATGAATTTGGGTTGACAACTGATGTAATCTAGGTAGTGCTTGTTTAGATTTGTTTGTTGTTGATTTCCAATTTCGTTGGCAAGTTTTGGAAACGCTTTATACATTTACCCCTTTTTGGGTGATTTATTCCAAATACAAACGTCATATTGCCGAATTTTCAATTTAGTTTAAATTTTAGGGTGTTTCATATTTGCTAATTTCTTGTCGATCATGGTGTTTGGAGTTATGAATTGGTTTCGTTCTTCTTCAAAAGGTATTATCGATTTCAATGAGACAATTTCCCAACGATTCCGTGTCAGATTCGTTCATTTATATCGTAGTAGTCCTTCAAACACATGCAATCGATTCTTTTGAAAAACGTAACTTTAGAACATGTAGAATCCCACGACTAAAAAAATCGATCCCAAAACTACCATACTAGTTTAAACCGTTAGTTAATCACAAGTCATGAATCGTGGTTGGGAATTAATATTACTTTTCATTTCACCATGGCCAAATATTAAATATCCGAAATTTGCTATTCATCAATATACATAAAATATTAGATCGTGTATACGTAACTAATTAATGTAAACTTGAACTGTCTCATTTACTTTTATCGGTTAAATAATTCACAGAAAATGAAGTGATCATCCGTCGGTGTTCTTCCACAAGAAGAAACACATGATCTTTTTTTCTTATTAGTGTTTATTTTTTGTTTTTAATAAATATCGTTGCTTCATGTCAAAACATGCATTCATCAATAATTGATCGAATTAAAATGTTCTTATAATTTGTGATTTTATGAAAATGGTCCTTTTTGTCTGGGTCTGATCCTCAATGTAACATGTTCTTCTCGAGTTGCGTCTAGACCTGTCCTCAACCCGGGTTTCGTTTTTTAGTATGAACAATCACCTTATGGTACAAGTTCCCGATTTTTTATCACCTAACTTAGGCGATGAAAAAAATCGGTCATCAGACATAATCACATCCGACCCATATACATATTTACAATAATATCCCTATCACAAAACAATCACATTACGGTACAAGTTCCTGATTTTTTATCACCCAACTTGGACGATGAAAAGATCCGTCATCAGACATACTCACATCCGACCCATACTCGACCCCTATACATATTTACAATAATACCCCTATCACAAAACAATCACATTACAGTACAAGTCCCCGATTTTTTTTACCCAACTTAGGCGATGAAAAGATCCGTCATCAGGCATACTCACATCCGACCCATAACCGACCCGTGTGAATATTTACAATAATACCCCTATTACAAAACAATCACATTACGGTACAAGTTCCCATTTTTTGGCGATGAAAAGATCCGTCATCAGACATACTCACATCCGACCCATACCCGACCCGTATACATATTTACAATAATACCCCTATCACAACACAACCACATTACGGTACAAGATCCAGATTTTTTATCACCCAACTTAGGCGATGAAAAGATCCGTCATCAAACATATTCACATCCGACCCGTGTGCAAATTTACAATAATACCCCTATCACAAATGCAAATTTACAATAATACCCCTATCACAAACACAAGGCACAACAATAAAACCGGAAATCAAAACTACTTTGAACAAATCCCAGCCATTGAAACCTCCTTCTCACTCGGTATCTCACTTGACCTTTCCCATTTCTTATTTAACACACTCTCTTTCACTCAAAACCATTAAATAACCTCTCTTTTTCCTCTGTTTTTTTTTCAAGTATGGCTTCTTCATCTTCATCTTCTTCATCTTCATCATACCCTCTGAAAGATGAACTCGATATCGTCATACCCACGATTCGAAACCTCGATTTCCTCGAAATGTGGAGGCCGTTCTTTCAACCGTATCATTTGATCATCGTTCAAGATGGTGATCCGTCTAAGACGATTAAGGTGCCCGACGGGTTCGATTACAAGCTCTATAATCGTAACGACATCAACAAGATCTTGGGTCCGAAAGCATCGTGTATCTCGTTTAAGGATTCGGCTTGTCGATGCTTCGGTTATATGGTTTCGAAGAAGAAGTATATCTTCACCATTGATGATGATTGCTTTGTGAGTTGTTTTTATGGTTTTTTTTATTTAAAGATTCATGAATATGGTTGTTTTATCGATACCCGGATGCTTAAATTGTCTTGAAATGCCTTCAAATACTAAAAGAGATCATCTTTTGATCATATTATGATGTTGGATTCAGTTTTCTTGATTTAAAGATTCAAGAATATGGTTGTTTTATGGATACCCAGGTGCTTAAATCACTACAACAAAATCGGGTTTATAAGACGTTAAAAATGTTTTAAGTGTCTAACTGACTACTTTATAGGACTTATTTATACGACCAAACACTTATATGTCCTATCTAAAAGTGTTGTGATAAGTTTATCGAACACTTTTGGACGTCTTAACAAACTTTTTTAGGACAATCTTGAAACAAATTTATATCTTATTAGCGCTTTTATAAGACACTTTGGCGAAGTGTCCTACATTTTTATAGGACATTTATTTGACAAGACACTTTTTTCGAATAGTGTCATATAAAAGGACTGAGATATGACGCTTTTTTTCAAAAGTGTCCTAAAAAGCCTAATTAACCCGCCTAAAAGTGTCCTCTAAACTTATTACATACAACACTTTTAGATGTGACACATGAGCGTTTGGTCCAAACGTAAGCCCTATAAAGTAGTCTATTAGGATACTCGAACATTTCTGATGTCCTATAAACCCGATTTTGTTATAGTAAAGTATCTTAAAACACCTTAAAAAACATTAAGAAATCATCTTTTTATCGTTACGATGTTCGATTTACAGTTTTCGTGATTCAAAGATTCACAAATATGGTTGTTTTATCGATACCCAGATGCTTAAATTGTCTAGAAATCCCTTCAAAATCTAAAATAAATCATCTTTTGATCATTGTAATGTTTGATTTATATATAATAGGTTGCCAAAGATCCAACTGGGAAGGACATAGATGCACTTCGACAACACATAAGGAACCTCCTCCACCCTGCAACACCCTATTTCTTCAACACCCTTTACGACCCGTTCTCCGATGGTGCGGATTTCGTCCGTGGCTACCCTTTCAGCCTCCGCGAGGGTGTTCCAACCGCCGTCTCTCACGGCCTTTGGCTCAACATCCCGGACTACGATGCACCGACGCAGCTCGTCAAGCCTCGAGAGAGAAACACAAGGTACATTGTCGGACCACTATAAACCATTACAACCCTATGGGTCAGTTAACCTTTAGTGTTACTGTTAGGGGTTGTTTGGCAGTTGCTGAATAGTTTAATGCAGAATGATTAAGTGGTCAGGATGATTAAGAGACTCTTATGATATAGTGCAAAATGAAATACGGTTGTTTTTTAATTGTTCATAATGAAATCAGAGCTCTGAATGGTTAAGGAAGAGTCAGGATACAAAATCATTCAGAAGGTTTTGGAACAGGCAGACCTTTTTTTTTGCCAAACAAGATTCACCTCTTAACGATTCAAAGGTTGCCTCTTATGGAACCATTAAGAGGTAAACAAACAACCCCTTAGTTCATATGGTAGATAAATGCTAGACTTTAGGGATCATTCAAATAGGTCAACAGTTCGAGTCTTCTCATGTCCACTGAAAATTTTCTGATTGTTATCATCAGGGCCTCATGAGATCAGTTGAGGTGTACACAAGCCGGCATGTATACCCTTGGGCCGATTTCAATGGATTCATTTGTTTATTGAGTTTGATGTGGTTTGAGCTCTTTTTAGGTATGTTGATGCAGTCATGACACTTCCAAAGGGCATTTTGTTCCCTATGTGTGGAATGAACCTAGCCTTCGACCGGGATCTCATCGGTCCAGCCATGTACTTCGGACTCATGGGTGATGGTCAGCCCATTGGCCGCTATGACGATATGTGGGCTGGCTGGTGTGTCAAGGTATATACAACTTACATTACAACTCTTTGATCCAACTAGAAATGCACAAAGTCAGGGCTTTTGAGGTCCCCGAGACCTTCCAAGCCCGTTTTAAGCAAAAAAGAAAACCCCGGCTTTTTTGGCCCTTTGGCGGGCCTAAGCTTTGGGTGTGAAAATAAGCCCGATCGGGCTTTTTCAGGCTCAGGTTTTTGAAAAAAACTTGGCTCGATCAAAAACTTTTAGGCCTGGCTTGGCCCTAGGTTTCGGGCTTGCTAGGCCCAAGCTTTTCCGGGCCAAGCTTCGGGCTTTTGTGCATCTCTAGATGTCCCGTGACATTTCGGGGACTTCAATTCACCACCTTTGTGACGTTTTTGTAGGTGATATGTGATCATTTGGGACTCGGGATCAAGACCGGGTTGCCATACATTTGGCACAGCAAAGCGAGCAACCCGTTTGTGAACCTCAAAAAAGAGTACAAAGGCATATTTTGGCAAGAAGAGATCATCCCGTTCTTCCAAGACGCTATTCTTCCAAAAGAGTGTACTACAGTACAGGCTTGCTACATCGAATTGTCGAAGCAGGTTAAGGACAAGCTCGGGAAAATCGACCCGTATTTTGTCAAGCTCGGGGACGCCATGGTTACATGGATTGAAGCTTGGAACGAGCTCAACCCGCCGGCTAAGGCGGCTAACGGCAAGTAAAGAGATATACGCATATAGAAAGATCATATATGATCGTCTTGGACAACCGGGAGCATAATAAAAAAAGTTGGTTTTTTTACTTTTGTTTCTGTGACCCTCCGGTGACCGGGCCGGACCGAGTTGTATCGATCAAGACCGGTGTGGTCACACCAATCTCGTAACATTAGTGTTTGTAATATTATTTCAGTGAACGAACAAACAACAAACCAAGTCTTAAAACGTAACGGGGGGTCAAGTTTAGTGTGGTTTCATCCGGAAGAACATATGATGTCAATCGTCAAATGCTATGAAAGATAACATATTATCATGATCGGGGTAGGTTGATTTGAAAACCGTTTGAACCCACTATTCGTGAATTATTCAAGATGAATACCAATACAAAGGATAATGAAAATGAATGATATTCGGCAGGAATAATATTCATAAATATATTTAGGTATATTCATCCTGAATTATTCGAGAATCATTCATGATAAATATACCTAAATATTCATTAATATCATTCATCATGAATATCAATGCATTTTCATTGTCCATAATATTGATATTCATCTTGAAAATTTCATGAATAGTTGGTTTTCACGGTTCGATCGATTGATAATAACAATAGGAAAAAATCGAACAGGGCTTAATGGTCATTGAAAAACTAACAAAACTTCCAAGGTTTATAAAACTGTCATATAGAAGTTTCACCCATAAATTAATGATGGTTTTTTTGCAAAGAAATGCAGAAAAAGATCATGCTAAAAGGGTATATTAAGGTCTCAAATGTACCTTCTTTTTTCATCATTTTTCTTTCAAGAAATGGAAGTCGGGTCTTCGGTCTTCTTACGCTTGGCTTGGGGCTCTTCGGATTCTTGTTCGTCGTTGTTAAGAATCCCATTGACTGCATCCGCGCCCAATAAGGAGACGTGTTTGCTGGTTATGGTGCGACCAGCCCTCAGTTTCGGACCCCAGTGCCTTTCGGGGTTTGGAAGGAAACGTGCAACCTTCTTCGCTTGAGCTTTGCTAAGTGACGCAACGGCTCTTGCAAAATTAGCCTGTTGGACAGAGCAAAAATGAAGAAGCACACAAAGATAAATTAACAAAAGATACTCTCATCTTGCCCTCTTGGATTTAAGCTACATTTGGTAAACTAGCTGATAATGGCCAATATATAAGCTGACTGCTAGCTGATAAACTAGTAAAAATTGGCCGTTAAGCTAGAAGACAATCTAAAATGACCACAAAAGACATATTGAAAAATTAACCGGAGAAATACAAAGGGTAAAATTAGAAGGAAAAAAAAGTGTAAAAGAAGGCTTTGGAGATTATTGAATATCTACTTGAAGTAGCGTTTCAAAAAGCTAGCTTATGGCTAACCAAACATGACTTTTTCAATAAGCTCAAAAAATAAGCTTAATTATGGTTGCTAAGCATGGCCTTTGCAAATTACACCCTACGTCCCAAAATAAATGTCCACGATGAGAAAGGCATGTAGTTTTAGTAAAGTGTAATTATTACACTTTTTAATCAACTAAATGACAATTTTACCCTTGAAAAAAAAGAAAGTAATGAATTTCTCCATCTCATAATCAAGGGTAGAATTGGAAAGTAGACACTTACTTTTAAAAGTGGATACTCATTTTTGAATAAACTAAAATAGAAATACAGAAACTTATTTTGGTACAGAGGGAGTAACACATTTGATTAAATATAGACATATATGTGATAGAAGTGTCTATCTTTCATCAAGGAAGTGAAGTTATCAATAGCTTCACCTCCTCCCTTGTAATTCAATAAAGAATAGAACTCATAATGGATTGCAAGATACCTGAAGAACAGGTTCTTTGGCAAGGATCACACTTCCGGACTGATCAGGTGATTGCGGTTTCACCGGATGATTTTTAACCTTGATCAAATTAAAAACAAAAAACAAAAAATAGGGATCAATTTCAAGCATCAAAGGTGCATCAGAGACGGAAAATAGAAAACACGAACCCTAGGGGTAACTCAACTGTTAAGACCTTATGTTTGCTCCCAAGAGGTCACGTCACCGTTCAAGTCCCCTCAGGGCCAGGGCCCATGGGATTAGTCGAGGTGCGCAAACACCCACAGTTACGTAAGAAACTATATAAAATAGGAAAATGCTCACCCAACAACGCATGATATCCCATATGACGTCCATAGGAGCATCGGATTTTAACCCTAACGGGTTTACGTGAGTTCCGGAGATACGATATCCGGCGTTGATCACAGCAGACCTGAATATTACAGCAGATGGGGAAGTGCACTTGAGGGTTGCACAGAGATTGTGCAAACTCAGGAACAGAGGAACATCTGGCAATTCCTGAAAATATTTAGATGTAATCAGGAAAATAGAAGCAACATTTATCTCGAATGCATAACGGGTCAAATTTTATGTAGTTATAGCAGGTGAATTCCAAGCAATATGCAAAATCTGAATCTATATCGAACAGTATTCATATGATCATGTGCAAGATTGCTTTAAAATGACACATTGATTTAGCACACAATTGCAAAACACTCCCTCCGTCCCAATAAGCATACCTGGTATGGAGTCGGGCAGACGTATTTTATTATAATACCCCCTTCTGTTCCTCAAATTAAATGCAATTAAATTTTCCTTTTCAAAACCAATAATTTCCAAACACCTAAATACACATTGTGCTAGATATAATAAAATGGGCCATTCTCCCCATCCAGGCCCATTTTTAATTTCAAGTTTGTAATGTTTTGTAAAACATTTGGGATAAAAGACTCGAACACAGGACCTCACGTACAAAAAGCAAGGAATTAACCAACAGACCAACAATGATTTTGTACATAGCTTCATTTTTTATAGTCCAATGGTGCCACAACTTGAAAATTTTTCTAGGTCCGCCTCTGAAGTCTGAAAGACTTCCTTTTTCCGGTTTTCCCTAATCTATGTGATATTATGTGATCATAACATTTTCTTTTGAGTGATGTTATTTAGAAAGCAATAAAATACACCAAAAGTAAGGCCTTGGAGGGTGAGATGTATGCAGACCGGTCTTTTGCACCAATTGGGTATTGAGGTCGTTTCCATGAAGACCCTCAGCTTGTCAAAATATATTCTTTTTTATTTTTTAGAAAAGAAGTAGAATTTAGACCAGATGCCACAAATGTACCTCTGAAATTGTTGTCAAGATGGCAGAAATGCGATCAAAGGCAGGATAGCGATCCTTCATAGCTTTCACCTCTGCTAATATGGATGTCACCCAATCTTGATCATGTATGGGAGCAGACCATATGGGTCCTCCCATGTTATATTTCTTGCCGCAATCGCTGCACCCTTGTGGGACAACAGGGCCAAACCCCGGAAGATATCTCACGCTCGTATTCTTGAGAAAAGAAATACGAGAAAAACGAAGTTAAATAAAAACAAATTCAAGATAGTCAAAACTCAAAAGTGCTAATTTCTCAGTAGACTACGTGTTGAAGCAGGATTTATGTCAAAAACTAATTCAATCATCAACTATGTCTTAGAGTAGAGCGTTAGGGGAAAGCTCAAATGAGAACCGTAAATATTTTGAGAACAATAGAACAAATTATTTCATGTATTATTAATAATCCGGAACAACCCTAAATATTCATGAATATTATCATCATGAATAATTTTACTGATAAATATGTATCATGATATCCATCATGAATAATACAGGCAGGTTCTCAAAAAATTTACGGTTCCCATTTGAACCTTCCCCTAGGGCGACAAATCCTTTAAGTGAAATATGATTTGTAGTATTCTTGGGATTATCTTGTTTTCTGGCATATAAAACTCCGATGCAGAACAGCTACAGAAAGCCGAAGGAAAAGATGAATACCTTGGAAACTGTCCTCCCAATTGGCTGGAGATGAAAGGAATCACAACCAATACATTGATATACGTACGAGAGTTTAAGAGGAGTATTCTTCATTGCACTTGCTGAACTGCATTTATCTTGTAACCGGTTAAAAATGCTAGGCTTTTTTGTCACAATAAACTAACATTCTTCCGTCTCAAAATAAGTGTCCACGTTTTTATTTTAGTTTGTCCCAAAATAAGTCTCCACTTTGAAAAGAAAGTACCAACTTTCCAATTCTACCCTTAATTATGAGATGGAGAAATTCATTACTCTCTTTGTTATTAAGGGTAAAATTGTGATTTAGTTAAATAAAAATGTAATAGTTGCACATTTCTAAAATTGTGTTTTTTTTCATTGTGGGCATTTATTTTGTGACGGAGGGAGTAGCTAATAGCACAAAGGATACTCACGTAAATACGCGAACAAATACACGAACATAAAAGTCCATCTGAACAGACAACACTGGGACAATGTATCGCTTGTACCGATTTGCATGACTCTGCACTCAAGGAAGATATGAAGAGCTTTTAGAAACCAAACTAAGAGATATATAAAGATCACAAAATTCATATATAAAACAAATAGACTTCTTTTGTACGATGGAATTTGCAACCAAAATACCTTCTAACAAGAACAAAATAGAGGAATCTTGTAAACCCATAACAATACCAACGAATTATTTGTAATGGTGATGTTGAACGAATAGATCACTTTAAATAGAATTTGTTTACTAAAACAACCAAATTTAATTTCTAATAAAGAGATGCCTTTCATAATTGGTTTGCTTTGCGATGCAATTTTGAAGGTTTTTTATCGTTAATTTGATTCGTGTTGTATTAGAATCATTCGCGTACTATAAATTCATAATATCCAATTCTATGTATGGCTAAAAATAATTTACACCATGACACCAAGATGAAACCAATTTGATTTGTTTGGTCCTAAAGCTTTCATAGTTGGGTTGGGCCCATGGTTATGTTGTACTTTGTATACTAGAGTGAGAAGTTCAAAATACAAACCTAGACTTCTAGTACTCCGTGTTATCATGCTCGAAAGCAGGGTCTGGGAGGGGTGGGATGTACGCAATCCTGACCTCTAGAACACCACCTTCCCACCCACCCACTAAACCAAACAAACCCAATATATCCCTCTCGAAAGCAAGGTTTGGGGTAGGGCGACTGTTTCCAAGAAGAACGAAGACCCCCCCCCCAAAAAAAAACCCGGGGGGATCGAAAATGCTTAAGGCTGCCAGACCTACCCTCAATTGTTCATCCCACGTCCTCTTCGGCCTGCCCACCCACCCACCCACTATTTCCCAATATCTAAGAAAACAAAAACAATAATGAAACAAGTAGTTGCAAGTCAGAGAAGTACCTCAATGCATGCAAGGAGGATCCGCAAAGCCATTTCGTGACAGTATTTTCCTCTTAGTGGGTAAGAACCGTATCTAGTTCATGATATAGCAGAAGATAAGGAGACATTCACTTTCAATAATCCAAGTATGCTAGAAGGCTAATTACGTAAAGGCATAGTTCCTCAAAAAGCAAAAGGAATTTAGAATCTCACTTTGAATAGCAGACTTCACCATTGCCTCCACATAGCACCGCCATATCTGTTGCCGTACACATTAGCAACCCACCATCGGCAATTGATTGAACTGCAGAGTCCAGGAACACAGAGGGTGAACCATACGGATCAAGATCAACCTGAAAATCGGCAAATGCTTGTTATAGTAATTGGTTTACAATTCAATTATTGATAGATAAACATAAACCAAACCAAACCAAACCAAACCAAACACGCCCAGTATATCCCGCTTGAAAGCAGGGTCTGGGAGGGGTAGGATGTAAGCAATTGTAAACTCAAGTACTCAACCCACAAAGGGTAGAGCGGCTATTTCCGTGAAGACCCCGTGATAGATAAACATAGAAGCTATCATTACTAGAAATCATACCACATCAAATTCCTTAGGATGAGTAAGCATATAGACTCGAGCATCAGCAAGATTTGATTCCACCTTGGCACTCGCGACTGAACCATTGAATTTTATATTTCTCCTGCAAGCTTCAACGGATGCTGAACAAAACCCAGAATAGATATCAAAATCCAAGAAGGCATATTATATGAAAAACATAAACAATGGCATCAAATTTGCGAGAGATGCAAACTACAGCAAGGGTTAACTACTAGCTGTGTATACCAATGTTATCTTTTTCATAGTATACCAATGTGTTCATCAACTTCAAATTTTACCTTTTTTTGGCTCTTTAGCTCAAAATGTCGTCTACCTTCTCTTTTTATGGATTAGTGTATCATTCTTTTTCTATATCATAACAATACTTACTGATTTCGAACTTGAGAACTAACTCATATGTGTTGGTATAAGTAGAAAATAATACACCATGACCCACCTTTGTCATTATCCAGTGCCACGACTTGTCCAATCCCTTCTACTTCTCGTGCATATCTAAGAGCTCTTAAACCTGAAGCCGACAGAGCCTATTCATCCAAGAAGAATGTATGTTAACTTGCAAGAAAATACAACATAAATAAGTTCGACTCCTTCCATAAAAAAGCAATTACATATGAAAATATAACAAAAAAATGGAAACCTCAAGAACTCTTGGTGGTTTCAGTTCTCCTTGGCCTTTTCCCTCAAAAGTTTTCTCTGGTTCATCGCCAGTGCTACATGGCTCACCTTGGGTTATCTCTTCTGACGGTTCACATTCACCATTGGAGCTTCCATTAGTAAGCTTGACGGTTGCTTCCACTTCAGAAGCACGGTTCTCTGTTACTTTTGATGCTTTTTTCATTCTTTTAGAAACTAGTTCTTCGTGTTCTTCTTTACGTTTGGAAATGAATGCCCTCAGTACAGCAATTGACATATCTCTGTTGTTAACCTGTTATTCAAAGAATCGTGATCTCATGTCAGAACTATTGCTAAAAAATCTTATTGTTCTACTCGCTATGAATCTTAAAATTCCCAAAAGAAACTTTACATTTACGTGAAACTAATCTTATTGAGATCCTAAGAAACTATATGTATGCATTTGACAATCTATAGTTCAATCTTAGTGATGTTTTCTTTTCTATACTCCCTCCCTTACCAAAAGATAAAATGTGTTTTACATCCTCAAGTCAAACTGATTTTTTTCAACTTTAAGATATGTTTCTTATTCGAAACTTCTTTCTAAAAAATAACCATATTGAACTTTAGAACAATTAATACAAATTGGAAAAAAAGATTAGGGACAATTTTTTTTTGTAAGATACCAGGTTAGGGAGCATAGAAGTAGGTTTCTGCGTTCAGCATCTTGGAGAACATTAAGGGTGCATTTGGTATGCGGACAAGACTGGACGGACTCGCGAAAGTGAGGTAGGCAGGTGAAAGAATTGTGGAAGGTTTTAGTTTGATATGGTAGTTTAGTAATTTACCTATCTTGTCCCCAATCTCCCTGATTTTTTGTTCCACCAATTTTGGAGGGGCAAAAAACTGCATTTTTCGCCCACTCAGTCAGTCTTGTCCTGTCCCAATCTAATTTACATGGCAAACGTGGGATCTCGTCCTATCCCGTGTATGTGTTATACGAAACTGGGGAAAATAACTTACCAAATAAATAGAATCAACATATTTAATAAAAGAATCCACCCGTACAGTGTGGTTATTGCAACAAAAGGAACACCTAAAAAAGACTAGTAACCACAATCAAGATTTAAAAGAAATACTTCATACATCTAATGAAAATTGCAACTTTCGATTTTACATATAGTTCAAGTAAAATGCATAACTACTTAACATCTAAAGTATTCTCATTAAATCCAAATAAAGGAATCCAGTGAACTCAATTCAAGATCACTAATAAATAATAGTTGGCAAATAAGTAGTCTTAACACTTGATCATACCAAAAAGAAAAGTATTCCAATTATCATGACTCATGAGACGGCCGAAGTCTAACATAGCCAAAAAGAACTAATCGTTATCTCACATTGAAAAATAACTTTATCAATGATACCTCGTCAACTGAGAAGTTAACAAATCGGAACATAGGTTCGCACTTTGAGGGTGTGTTTTGTAAACAGGACAGGGCTGTCCTATGTCTGGTGCAGCATTAGACCGGGACAGGATGAGTAGGACAAAAATGCTTTTTTTTCTATCCAACCAAAATAGATAGGAACAAAAATCAAGGAGATGGTACAAGATTGGTAAATTGACTAAACTACCCTTGTCTCTTAAATTAAAACCCTAAAACCTTCCACAATTCTTTTAGCGTCTACTTAAACCCTTCCATAATTCTTTCAGCAGCCTACCTCAGTCATCCCTAAGAACTAGGGAATCAAAATATATCTCTGTTTTTGATAATTTATCTCCAATAATGAAC
Source organism: Arctium minus (assembly GCA_954870635.1). Classification (NCBI taxonomy): domain Eukaryota; kingdom Viridiplantae; phylum Streptophyta; class Magnoliopsida; order Asterales; family Asteraceae; genus Arctium; species Arctium minus. The sequence continues at coordinate 7,833,495 of OX941092.1, forward strand.
TTTACTGGAATCTAAATCTAAGGTTATAAAAAGCCAAAGTTTTTATCATAATGCTTTCAAAGGATTGAGCCCCCAATTACATTGCTCTACCCGATGCAACAATTTGCAACTTACCAACACAACTTTCAATTAATCATCTCATATATACAACTATTCCAATGAAATCAACGAACTTCGACCATAAACAAAAAACATCAAATCACAACAGAGTTTCAACACCTGACATCCATAACACCAAAATTAACCGATGTATAAGTAAGAAATTGACCTGCGTTTTATTGTAGAAGACTTCGTTTTTTGCGTGCATTAGAATTTCAGCTTCTCCTTCTTTAATAATGGTGAAATCATTGAGATCAAACGGCGGCGTCTTATTAATCTGCTGCATCTCTTCTTCTTCCCCTGTTTTTGCTTCCGCCATTGATGAGGTTCTTGTTGTACTCCTGGTTTGGCTGATGATGGTGGTGGTGGCGGCGGCGGAAGAGAGTGGACGGTGGTGATGCCGATATCTGTAAAGATCGTTCGTGAAGTCTACCGTTTTGTGAAAGAAACTGGATGCATTCAAGTTGAGCAGTTTATATAAAGTGTCAACTGAAAAACCCTATTTTGCAATTTCAATTTATTTTTTCCTAAATAAAAATAATAATTTTTTTATATAAAGAAAATTACTACTCTTGAAGAAACAAATATAGAAAAATAAATAAAATGTTTTGTTTTCAAGAAAAACAAATGTTTATTAATCAATTTTTTAGTTTGATTTCTTTTGTCCAATTAACATAGGTTAATGATTTTAATAGTTTATTCATTCAGTTATTAATCAGTGTTTGTTTTTTATTTAATTACTAAGCGATCGTCAAACTCGGTAGTACGAGTTTTTAGGAAAAACAAATTTTCAATCCTAGTAGTTGAGGTAAGATCTATATACATCATATATTTTAAAACGCTACTTTCCTATAGTGATGGCCAAATGGGCTCGGTCCGATCCGATTTGGGTGGTCAACCGCGGCCCGGCCCGCTAAAAGCCCAGTTCATAGTCCGAAAATCAGGACCGGTCCATGTATTTGGAAGTTTTGGCGGTCCGGCCCGGGACCGGTTCATTGACCGTTTTTTGGCCCGGGCCGGCCCGATCTGAATTTTTCAAAAAAGTAGCCGTTATTTTCGATTTTTTGACCTTTTTTTTTATTTTCTACCCCCCAAACCTCTATAAATACTTGTGTTGATTATGGAGTTAGATACCAACTTACAAAACGCAAAAAACGCATACAATTCTCATTTCTCGGTCTCGCTATATTCGTTTCTCGCAAGTTTTAATCTAATATCTCTAGTTCTCTACTCTCAAAATGGCCGAACAAAATTACCAAGTTGTTGCCGAGCATGGACGTAAAGCACCGGTTTGGACCCATTTCAACTTGGTGATCCTCAACGACGGTACAAAAAAAGCGCAATGCAAAATGTGTGGAGATCTCCTTACGGCGTCTGGAAATTCCACGTTAAAACGCCACCACGAGTCTTCGTGCAAGAAGTTGAAATCGGGTTACAATCAAAATCAACCCATACTTGACAATTCCGGTTAAATATAGTCGTATGATGCCGAGTTGAACCGAGAAATGACAATGAAATGTGTCATTATAAAGAAACTAATTAAAAAAAAGGAAGGACCGGCCCGAAGCCCGCTTGGCCCGGTCCTTGAGGTTCCTGTTTGGGCCTGAAACCCGTTTTGGCCCGGCCAGGCCCAAGCCCGATATTTGGCCATCTCTACTTTCCGATGAAATGTTTTGGGTTTGTTTGGTTTATTATGATTAGATTAGTTAAGGTACTATTTATCTGTTATCCACGTTAAGTCACATTATCCTGTGGACATCATAACGAAAAAAAAAAACAATTTCTAAAAACAATGATTGAAACCATGTAAGTAACTATTTTTTATTGTATAAATGATGAATTTAAAGATTCAAGCAAAACATGTAATAATGTTTAGAACATGAATCCAGCAAAAGATAAGTTATAAAAAAATGTCTCATACTTTATATGAACAAATCTGTTTAATTGATTTTGTAATATTTTATCATAATTGGTACTTAACCACATAATCTATAATTACCCAATTTTATTTAAAGACTAATTGATTCATGACATTGTAGTCATTATTTCTTCAACTTAGTTTTAAAACGACATATATGTCATTTCATGTCAATTTACAAAACCATCTTGTACTCACACAAGATATGACAGAAAATGATAGAACGAGATAAAACAAAGTTTGACAAGACAAGACTGAATTGATAAAATGATCGAGTCATCAAGGTTTTTCATAGTTTTTTTCTTACACATTATTGTCACTTTAACAACTTAAAAACCTTTATATACTTCCACTATGTGAAAAACTCCACCCAAGCTTTTTCATTACTTTTTTAAACTATTCAGGGTCCCACAATTTTAACTTTATATCATTTTTATTCTTATTTATAAAAATAAATATATTAAAATTCATACAAATACATAAAAGTATGTACAATAAAATTAATAAAAATTAAGTTATTAAGAAATATATAAAAGTTGTACAAAAAGTAAGTAAAATAAAAATTAAAAAATGTTAAACTTAAAAGTATGTATAACCGAAAATAAAAATTGGGTCATTAACAAATCTGTTAGAATTGTATAAATATGTCAAATTTGAGATATTATTTTAAAAATATAAAAATATAATTACTTTTATTATGTATTTATTTATATTATTTATTTAATAATTATATTTAAATAGGATTACTTTAAATATATTAATAAATAAAACTGGTTAATAAATAAAATTGATTAAATACGAAACTTTTATAAAATTCTATAAAGTTAAAACTGATTAAATACGAAAAAACAGGTCGTGCAGTTACGTGCACGACCTATGACGAAAAACCACAATTGAAAAACCTCTCCACTATGTGAAAACCCTCAAAATGAGGTTTTTGCTTTTTGAAAAATCTCCCAAAAACCTTCTAACGAACACATTGTGGATGCTCTAAGGGGTTGTTTGATTTTTTATCTATTAAGTTCTGAATCTGTTAAGTTGCTTTTAAGCATTAATCTATCTGAATAAATTAAGATAAGTTGTTGTTTGATTTTTATCATGAATAAATAGTCTGAACAACAAAAATTACCATTTTAACCTTATATCTATATGAGAGTTGAATGAAAATAAACTGTTTGATAAATATTTATCATGACAAAAAAATTTAAATAGAATGAATTATTTAAAATAACATAAATAATATGAAATCAACGAGTACGTCATAACACAATACTTAATAACTTAAATATATTTAAAACAGTAATATATTATTGGTTTTTTTTTAATTTATGCATGTTGGTAATTAAACTATTTATTTTTTTAATTAGACGTGGGATCAAATTGTAGAACAAGGGTAATTTTGGAAATTTTCTAACTTAATGCATTAAGTTAGGATGGGCTAACTTAACATGTTAAGTCAATCTCTTAGTATTAAGTTAAAATCAAACACATTAATATATCTTAACCAATTAAGCTAACCACCCATTAAGCTTATTAAGTTGAAAACAAACACCCCTAAGTTGTTTATATCTTTAAACTAAATTTATAACAGAAGTTTGTGGTGTCTAAATTGGTTTAGTAAGAGAGTACAGTAATAGACCTTCCCTTGCAAATGCAAACAAAAAACCAATAAATTTATAATTACTTTGTAAAAGAATTCTGTAACCACATTTAAAAAATAATAAAAATATCAAACACAACTTTTTAAATCGAAAATAAACGAAATATAATAAAAAAAATTAGAACGAAACAAATTACATCAAGAAAAATGACCATTTAATTATCTATAATTTAACATCCATTTTAATATATTTTTCATCCATCTTTTCGTGATTCTCCCGACTCTTATTTTTCTCAAGATTCTTCCTTAATTTTTTACCTATATAGATATAGCTCTATCGTAATATATACGTAATATTTCATAGGCAAATACATACGAATATTATTTAATTTTATATAAAATAGAAAAATTAAATAATCCATCTCGACCCACAAGCCCACGGGCTTGAACCCGGCCCGCGAAAACCAAACCGCCCACCACACCATTTTCTCGTGCCTCTCGACCCTCTCGAACCCTTCACACCCAACAATATTCGAGATTTCTTTCCTGACCATCTCCTCTACCCTGAACCGATCTTCACCCGAAAGCTCCCCGATCTTGAAACCGGTGTCGATGGAATCGAAAACCGCACTATAGTAATGCAATCCCTTGACCACACGGTCCACCAAACGGTTCGAGTTGTGGTCCGACTCTTGTTCGACTAGTAGAACCAGCTTCGGTGACATCGACCGCAACATTCTCAAAAACTCGCCCATCCTTTTGTTTTCCTTTATTGGATCGTCGTTGACACAATCATCCTCGGCGAGTAAAACGTGAAGATTTAATATCGATACGAACGCTAACGCTTCGCCGGATTTTACATCGAGCATGTCTCGTGTGAGCTTGGTTAGGGCGACGTCCAGAGGGTTATACTCGAATGTCATTTCCAATTTTTTAGCCTCTTTAAGAAGTTCGATCCCCAACTCTTCTAACAAAATCTTGTTATCACTAACGCAGGTGAACTTCACCTGGGGTGGCCCCATGGGGCCACAAGCAAGTTTCGTCAGAAATTGGGCCCATAATTGTGGGCCACCACCTGAGCCCATGTCAATAATGTGGATAACACAGTCCCACGACATGGCTCGGACCAGGGTCTGGGTCAAGACAACATGGGCCAAACCCATGTAAGGAAACGATTTGGAGAATATAGGGGTGGGCCAAACCGGCTCACCCTGAATTCGTGCACGTGGGTCCGGAATGGTTCAAGGCCTTACCAACACCGAACTATACGGTTCGCCAGAGCCGCGGCGAACCTAGCGGCAAGCCGCTGCATGGAGTCACCGGTGACGGAGGCCAAATGGGAAATGCGGCGGAGACACGAGTTGGCACGGTGGAGGTCGCCGGAGGATGCATGGTTGGCGCAAGTTAGCAAGAGGCGGGTGAGTTTGACACCTCGTTCTTCATGCTTAAAGGATTGAGAAAGATTAGGGGATGATAGAGTTAAAGAAAGGGTCACATTTGGTTTCTTTGATGGAGATGAAGAACTCATAATATAACTATTTTTGCTGCAAATGGTCACAACTTAGAAGCCACTTTTTAATGGATAATGTAGGTTAATTATAATATCTTGTGGGCCCAGTTTGGACCGGGGCGGACCTGGTATGTTGAATACGGTGGCACTATTTCTCCGACGAAGGGTAAAAAAATTTAGGTTCGTGAAAGGTGCAAACCATATCGTTTTGGAAGGTGCTACTGTATTATTTTGGAAACTTCAAGAATGTGCAACCGTACCTCATAATCAATCAAAAAACCAAAAGAAACTATCGAAATCAACCGAAAAAATACCTCGAAATCGATAAAAAAAACTTAAAAATCCCTCGAAATTAAGCAAACAACTTTAAAAATCCCTCGAAATTATGGAATTAGGCTAAAAACACATCGAGCAATATTGAACGTCGGTAAAAAGATGAAGACACGTCGATAAAAACCGTGTTTTTTATAATTATTTTTTGTCTGCATTATATGGTGTCATCGTATGGAAAAAAAAATTGGGTCCGTCCCTGAGTTTGGGGTTGTTTGGTTGATTTTTTTTAAGTTTTATATGGAACAAATTGTCTGTGTTGATTAATTTGACTGTATAGATTGAAAAAGGTTTTGTTTGAGAGGGGAATTTTTATATATATAAATGGAATGAATGTGATTTTTAATTGGGAGAGACATGCTTGAAGGAAAAAAAATTTGACTTTCTACATAAAGAATAAGTCATTTTCTATATAATTAAGTCATAACAAACAATTATATATAACTGACAGAATAAGTTGTGACGCTCATTAATTTCATTAAGCTGCTAACAAACGGGCCCTAGCTGTCAAATAAAGACTTATGGGTTTCTTTGTATAGGTCGTCAGTTTGTGTTTTTTCAGGGTTATTAGAGATTTTTTTTTTGTTGTTATATTCAGGGTCATCAGGGATTTTTTGACTGTTATTATTAGGGTCTTAATAAATTAATTAAGATCTGCACAAGCTGATCCGAACATCCAAGGTTATAAAAAGAAAAAAGATAGGTCATAAAGAAACCAAACCGAAAGTCAAATTCTAAGACTTAAAAAGGGAATATAGTGTAGCTAGTTGTTGGAATTTGGTACTTGTCTCAATCTTGCAATGGCATAAAATGAGGCAAATGTATTTTCCCGTGCTTAAGTGACTTGTACATCGTGAATTGAAGGTTGTACAGTGGGACTATGTGAAAAAAAGACGTTTGACCGTTTATGTACAGGTGGTATCAATAACAGATACACAAGTGAGACAAGCACAAGGCAAATGTCATACAACATTTAAGACTTTTTTCGTTCAGATTGTATCTAAATTAAACCCGTAATCTGATAAAATTAGAGTAATAATAATAAGATAATGCCACTTTGTAACCTTGGTGATGTCTAAAATGTTAAACAAGTTATGCCAAATGAAGGGTCTACCATGGAGTTTAACAATAACACAATATAATTGTGTTTGAGGATTGAATTTTCAAAATATACAAATAAGGTACTATAATTTTCTATTTATTTATGTTTAATGTCAAACTTATCGATTGACTTCCAAAAGTTGTTATGATAATCGATCATTATTAGAAAACAAACTTTTACTGAAGAAAACCACCCACGGAATTTTTTGTCACTGATTCAATAGTGGATTATTGACAGATCCAATAATGTTTACTTTTTCTTTGAACTTGTTGACTTCCATCGACAATCTGTTAGAAAGCAGTCAGTAAAAATAAAAATTATCGATAACTTTGACCTAAAACAAAAATAGATTGAGATGTGTTTTGAAATTTCAACATCAAAAATAGAAACTTGTATTAAATATATTATGTTTATTGCATATTTCCCTAAAATATTTGTTATATTATCCTTCAAAAGGCAATTAGATTTGACAAAAAAAAAATCATTTTAAAAACCAAGTTTAAAAGAGATTTGTCAGACAAAATTAATTATATTTAAAAAAACTGTTATACTACTCATGTTTTAATTATGATTGATATTAGAGTAAATTACACCGTGGGTCCCTATGGTTTGCTCAGAATTTGGATTTGGTCCCTCTTTCAAAATAAGTACACTCAAGGTACCTATGGTCTTTATTTTGTTACGAGCTAGGTCCCTTCCTCTAACACTGCTAACTCTTATCCGTTAACTCAAGGGACAATTTAGTCATTTTATTATTTTATTTCTTTTTCTATTAAAAACTATAAATCATATTAAATTATATTTTATTAACGAGATATATTAGGTGAAGACGTGAAGCCCCACCGGCCACCCCCACCAGTTTCCACTGTCGTCGTTATTCATTTCCAGTTTCCACCACCGACGTTATCCATTTCCGTTTATCACCCCCACAGACAATATTACCATGTTTCCATTCACTCCAAGGAAGTGAAGGAACTACTCTCCTTATGCCCACCCACAACATTCATGATGATCTGGCCTTCATTGAAGATTCACCATAATGTTTCTTGCAACTTGCACCATTCACTATTTAATCCTAACTAGCACCAGCCACCACCATTACATGTGAAAGAGAGGAAGACGGATAAGGGAAACAACTGGTGATGGAGGGTGGTAAGTGGTGGCAGAGAAGAAGTGGTAACTGGTGATACGCTGGGAGGAGGGATTTGAAGGCATGCCGCATCGAAGAAGGGTTTTTGAAAAGAGAAGGCATTGGTCAAAATAAGAGAGGACACATGGCTTGTTTTAAGTGGTAGTTTAAAAAGTTTTTTTTAGTTCATAGATAAAATGACTAATTTGTCCCTAAGTTAACGGACAGGATTTAACGGTGTCAGTGAAAGGAATCCAGGTTGAAACGAAATGCAAACCACAGGGACCTTGAGTATAATCATTTAGAAAGAGGGACCATATCCAAATACTAAACAAACAACAAGGACCAACGGTGTAATTTACTCTTAATATTATCTGAGACAGTTTAAATCGTCATTGGTTACCATAACAAACGTTTATGATGCAAAGTAGTTTATGATGCAAAGTAGTTAAAAGTGATCTATTTTTCTGATAACAATTTTAAAAAATGTGAGTGGTTTTTATAACGAAGTATTGATTTCATAACGTGCCACAATGCCACGTAATAATTATGATTAAAAATAACAAATTTTATTAAACAACCAAAACAAGAACAAACTAGAGAGTCGTCCGTAAGACGTGGGAACCAAGACCAAAGACGGAAAAACGTAACAAAAACCACACAAAAAGCAAAGAAAAACAACCAAGCGAACAAAACAAGAGGATACTAAAAAAACACAAACCGTGACCAAAGGTCAAGGAACCCGAAACAATCAAAAGAATCTCGATAGAAAGGGCCAAAAGACAATATCCAGCAAGGCATCAACAACAAAGTCGATCAGAACATACAAAAGACCCTTCGATCACCCGCCTTGACCGCTTAGACAATATAAATTGTCTTAAAAAATGTTTTAAAAAAAAGTAGTTAATTCAGTATAAGGGATATACGTGGAAAAAACTTAAAAAGCTATCGGTGTTTATCGAATAGCTATCTGAAATAGATTTTCAAAAAGTTGACTTATAAGTTAGCTTATGTCTTACGAAAAGAGATTTATTTTCAATACACTAAAAAAATAAGTTAATTTATGGTTGACAAACATAACCTATATGTGAGTATATATTCTGCAATAGGGTGTAAATGAGACGAGACAACTCACGAGCTACTCGAAATCGACTCGGTCAACACTCGACTCGAATAGGCTCGAGTCGAACTCGAACTCGACTCGACATACTAACGAGTCGAGTCAAGCGACCTGATACTCGACTCGATAAGCTCGTGAGATACTTGAATATATATTTATATATAATTAATTCTATATTATAATTTATAAAATATAATGTAAAAAGTTGTAATAAACAAATTCCATAGACTAAACCTAAGTAGATCAAAAAAACCAAGGGACCAAAAATAAAGTTTACAAAAAAATTATATGTATGTTGCCGATAATCAAATAAAAAAAACATAGGGATCATTACAATTCAGTGGGTTAGTGAGTTAGAATCAATGTGTTTGTTAATAGCATTTCCATCCCACGTCACTTGTCTAGGAAGCCTTTTGCTTCATCTCTTGGTTATTTATTTATATATATATATATATATATATATATATATATATAGGGAGAGGTTCATTTGAGAAATGGTAAATATATGAGAAATAGAGAAGTAATCTTAGTCATTCATCTGGTCAACATTTGCGGCTTTGACCGCGAAGCACTGGATAATTCCTTGTGTGGTCTATAGAAGGTAGAGGGGTAATTTCGTAAAATACACGGGATGAGTTCATATATGAATCTGTATTAATCACAAAGATTCATATATGAATCTGTTAGTTAGTTCAACTGATTCATATATGAATCACAAAGGTTCATATATGAATCAGTTAAAAGAGTTCAATTGTGAATTGCACTGGTTCATATATGAACATATAGTTCATATGTGAATTATACATGTTCATATATGAACACAGCCCGTGTGTTTTGTAAAATTTACGAAATTGTCCTTCTATTTTTTGGATAGCCGCAACTTTTGACCGGTCAAAGCCGCAACTTTTGACCGGTCAAAGCCGCAATATTTGACTAATCAAATCCGATCTTGACCATATGAATGGTTAGGATTACTTCTCTATTTCTCATATATTTACCATTTCTCAAATGAACCAAACACTATATATATATATATAACCCTCATTCTCTAAAAACTCAATTGATTTTCCACCGGCTAGTGGTATTAGCCTAGTGACTTGAGCCAATTGGCTTAAGTTTAGTGTTTTGAGTCTATTTGGATTCAGTGGCGTGAGCCCATTGACTTGGTTCAATAACTTTTAATATATACATTAAATGAGTTTGAGCTTGTTTTGAGCTTGAAATGAGTTTGAGCTCGAGTTCGAACTCGGTTCGAGCTTCAAACGAGTTCGAGTTTGAGCTTGGCAGTTGGTTATCGAGTTCAAGTTCGAGTTTGGATTTTTACTACTCGCGAGTTTTCGAGTCGAGTTCGAGCTTGAGAATTGACTTTCGAGTTCGAGTCGAGTATTATGATACTCGAGCTCGACTCACATCATTTACACCCCTATTCTGCAAATAGGATAAATATGACGTAAATGCTACCATGATTTTATGAAACAAGACAACTTACATTTAAGATAACGGTTTTATTTCTTATCTTTTTTCCGTATGTTTTTTTTCTTCAAGTAGTTGTGTTTTTCATGTATAATAACTTCAACATGGTTCATGAATCAAATAATAAGATGTTAGCGAGTCAAATTAATTATTCAAATCACATGAATAACGTGTTTTTTTGCGTGTCATTGTTGATCATAAAATTTTTGTACTTCTTAAATCAAGAACATACTTTCTCAGTAAGTGGCTTGTGGTCCCAAATCATATAAAAGGGATACCCATCCACCATTGTTCCTAGTCTTTTCAAGGATTGGGGAGGAAACTGGACATATTGGCTTTAGACAGTTCAGAATACATGACCTTAGATAAGAGTTTACTGAAACATAGTACTAACATAGTTAATTTTGTGTTAGTACTTGTGGTTATTGTGATGGGGGGGCGGGAGGGGGGTTGGAGGGGTAGAGGTGGGGAGGATGAGGATTAGAGAGCAAACAACTAGGTACCAGAGTTTTAGCAGTAGTTTGGAGCATTTTTGTGCGAGTTGCCAGGTTGGGACTTCCAGTTTCCTTGGGTGTTAGGCTGATTAGTTGTCTACTATTTCTCCTTATGCTTTTGATATCCTCTGAGCATCTCCAACAAATTATTCAAAATTTCTCTAAAATTAAGATTCAAAAATCAAAATCTCAAAGGAAAAAAAATGCATTCACTTCAAAAGCTTTTCTATTTTGAAAATTACAACATTAATTATATATTAAAATATTCAATACATGTAATAGAATATTATTTTTCTTTCATAAAGATTTAATTTTAAAGATTTTTATTGACGTGAATAATAATAAATAAATAAATAAAATCTCCCGAACAATCATTTTTTGGGAGTTCTTCAAGTTTGGAGAAATTTACCATATCTCTCGTACTTTCTTAGTTTTGGATAAAGCTACAAAAAATTTGTTGAAGCAAAAAATTTGCCCCAAATCCTTAAAATTCCATTTATTGTTTTTCAGACATATTTTTTTTGGGTCCCCTTAAGTTCCAATTCTATTGCAATACCCTTTTTGAAAGCCTTTAGATTTTATGCAAACAATCTCTATACCCGTTTCGGTAAAGGAATTATCTATCTAAATTTTACACTCCACATACACTTAAGGTTCGTTTGTTAGCAACTTAATTAATGAGATTCACAGCTTATTCGGTCAGCTATACATGATTGTTTGATAGTGACTTATGATATAGAAGGTGAGTAATTCAGTAATCTTTTAGGAGAGAGCTTTATGAAGAAAACCAAGGTTTTTCCAAACTTGTCTATTCCTAATTAAAAACACGCTATTTCCATCTATGAAAATATCCTCCCAAACAAAAAGTTTTCCAATCTATACAGACAGACTAACCCACACAGACAACTTTATCCATACAAAACTTAATAGAATACCAATCAAACAAACCCTTACTCATATGGGATCTACCAAATACATTTGGTTTGGTCTTCTGTATAGGTCTTCCTTTGCATATATTGTGTTTTCATGGCTCGAATCAACGACCATCTTTCTATTGTGATTGTTATTACTACTTTGATTCAACCTCTGACTGCATGAATATATGTTGTTTTCCACTAACGGGATAATATGAGAAAGATTTTTCCGTATAAATCTCCCTTTCTATTTCAAGAAATTTCAACAATTTCATCTATCTTGCTAATAGCTTTTATGGGAAGAAGGTTGAATTCCTAAAAGACTACTTCAAATTAAGAGTAAGCATCTATAAGGATCCTCATAACCTTCCACTTAAAGTTAAAGAAAGAATGAATTCTAGAAGCCTTTTGAAGCCATAATATGTGCTTTCTTGTGTACCTACTCCACACTCTAAAAGACCAAGAGAAAGTTTGAGAAAAGATTTTTGACCATTCATTGTATTATGTTATAAAACATTTTGATAAAAGTCTTAAAGACAATTGATTAAACATTAAGTATTATTTAGTAATGTATAATCTTGTATTGTATGTATGTAACACTTATCTATAAATTTCAAATTTATAGATAAGTGTTACATACATACAAATTTTTAGAACTCTTTGAAATCTATAAAACTAAATGATAAACATGTTCAAATACATGATAATCATTGAACCTTGCTAATAGTAACTCCAACAGATTATTCAAATTTTTCTCCAAAATGGATAATCAAAATTCAAAATTTCCCAAACAAATTTACTTTCAACTCTAAGAGCTTCTTCATTTTGGAGATTATGACATTGATTATTTAATACACTTTATAAAATATTATTTATCTCTCACATATATTTAATTTCAAGGTTTTTTTTTGTGATAATATAACTAAAAAAATATTTTCTCTCATGTTAATTTTTTGGGAGTTCTCCAAATATGAAGAATTTCACATTCTCTCATATTTTCTCAATCTTGAAGAAGAGTTTTGGAGAATTTATTAAAAAAAAATTGTTCAAAATCTCCAAAATCTCAATTTTCTTCATTTTGGAGAACTTGTTGAAGATGTTGTAACACGAGAGATTTATCTCATCATCATCATTATCCAAAAAAAAAGTAGTTCATCGCTAAAATTAAAATAAATTATACCTAAAATATTCAGATATAATAACATATTGAATTCAACAAAATATACCAAAAAAAACGTGAATTATATAAATTTTATTTTGACACCAGTATCAATATATTCTTTTTGATGTTTTTTACTGGGTCTTTAAATTAGCATAACATGTTCAACTATCGCTTGTAATTTATATATTTTAATTTCTTTTTCTATGATGACAAAATCTTGATATTTTTTTCTATGATTACAAAATCTTGCATGTATAGCATAGATACACAAGAAATCTGTAACAATATAGTGCGATCGGGCCACCTAGACACCTTTCAAACGATAAGTTTGAACACGAACTACTAAAACCTTCAAAAAGAAACAGACCAAATTCATCCCACCTTTAATGCAACATCAGCTAAAGTATAATAAACCAGATAATATCAATAATAAAATAATACTAAATACCCTTTCTCCATCGGGAAAGCTTTCCATTAATAAATAGTTTAGGTGTTACACATCAGGGTCCAAATTGACATTATAATCACTTAAATTAATTAGATACACAATTAAACAATTAATAGTAGTACTATATAATTGACAATTAATTATGTTTTATAACACTTGTCCGCTAGCTGACTCATCGCCTTTTAAATATTCTAACATTCCACCACTCGAAATAGTAAAACTAGAAGCTTCACCTAGACCCATAATTAAACTTAGATCGTCACCAACATAAAAGGCTAAGTACAACATAATAATAAGATGTAACATTTTAGGTTAACTGTATCAGATATTGTATGTTTTATTTATAACTGGATTTATGGTTTTAAAAACGTGTCTAAGGTAATCTTTATAACTTATGTGGGGATAGGGATCTTACAATAATACATTCCCCTTGAGAGCTTGATGTCCTCGCTCGCACCAAGTCCAGTTTCAAGTACGGTGGTCTGAGATCAAGGTTCTAAATGGCGTGAGGTGTGGCGTGACGGCGATGTCAAGACTCAAGTCTTACAAGTTATAGCGAGATCATGGCGTTTTCCAAGGCGTGGCTTAATGCGGCAAATCTGTATATAATTTATATGTATATATGTGTATGTGTGTGTTTTTATCAGTGTCTTGAACAATAATGAACAAGTTATTAACAATTTAAATTCATATAAAACGATAAAAAAAAGAATTTCTAAATTATAATCGATATTAATGGGTAAATTCCAATCGAATTTTGAAGTACACAAATTCGAAGAATCGAAAGTACACAAATTTGTAACGGCATAACGCCCATGGCGCGCCATAACAAGCTTGGTGTCGAGAATTTGTAGCGCCATAACGCGCCATGGCGGGCCATAACGAGCTCGACGACTTATCTCGACGCCAAGGGGTAAAACGTGGCGGCAAGGCCACGCCTCGACGCCATGGCGCGTTTTTTAGAACCTTGTCTGAGATGTTACAAATGGTATTAGAAACAAGAACCAGATTGGCGTGCCAGTGAGGACGTTGGACTCCCAAGGGGGTTGGATTGTAAGATTTCACATCGGATGGGGAGAGGAAAAAATGTTGTCTTAAAAGGGACCGGATATCTTCTCGTTCGGATACGTTTTAAATTTGTGAGTTTAATTTTTGACAAAGCAGACAATATTTGATACAGTTAGTTAAGATGCTATATGATCTCCTCTCCCCAAATCTCTTGTCCCATAAATCATACGAATATATATAATTATCTCATTTAATATACATTTATTAAAGAGAAAAATCCAAAAAAAACAAAAACAATGATTAAGGAGTCATTTACCAAAATGTTTACCGGGTAAGCGCTTACTAGCATGGACAATACCCTCACTTACCTTATCGCATAGTTTTAAAAATCCCAATCGGGACTCGAGGCGTTTTCCCTTTGCGAGGCGAGGCGTAAGCCTCGAGGCGGTTTCCGACCATCAAAATTGATTGTTGGTAAGTGTCTTAAACCCGGTAACCTTACTGGGAAAGAGTCATTTCTCTTACTTACCGGATAAGACTCTAGGTCCTTGTTATGACTCTTATCGGGTAAGATTCTAGGTAGTTTCCATGCTCAGTGGGTAAGGACCGTAAGGTAAATGATACCGGTAAGCGCTTACCCCGGTAAGCATTTAGTAAACGGCCCCTAAGTCATGAACTTTTTTTTGATAAAAAAACCCATCAAATTTCCCTCCTTTTGAATTATGAAGACATTCAATTTTGTTCTTTTGAATTAAAAAAAACGTTAAGCTTTTTAAAATTGGTTATCTACATTGTTTTAATCCAAAAAAGTTACATGTGAACATCTAAAAATGTTTGAAACTAAAAAGAAATCTAAATCAATTTTACCATTTCTCCAAACCCTAAGCCATTTAAACCCGTACACCCAACGACATCCCTTCCCTTACTGTCTTATAGCCGTCCTCTCTCCATCACCACCCATCGCCGTTTTGCCTCTGCCAATATCGATCTTTCTTTTTGTGATATGTTTTTTTCATTTTTCTATTCTCCCTCTTTACCAACAATTCAATGGAGTACGTATGGACAAATCAAAAAACAAAAAAGAACAAGTCAAACAGAAGGAGATCGATGGCAGGGCCAACAACGACGATGGGTGGTGATAGAGAGCAGACGATGTTCGGACAGCAAGGGATGGCGATGGGCGGTTAAAAGAGTGTAGATAACCACTTTCTATAAGTTTGATGATATATTTATACAGAAAAAATTGTTCAGAGACTTGATCATTCGAAAAGAGAAAGTTCAATGATTTATTTTTCAATATGAAAGCTTATTGGGTTTCCTAGACTTTTCCAATGTCATTTCACCTTATTGATGGACAAAAATGATATATAGAATTTGGGACAACAGATTTTTATTCTATACACAGCATCCGTTACAGGATTGCGTGTATCAACATATGTTAAGCAGGGATTGGGCAGGAGGCCATTTTCAAGGAGACACCAACAACCACTAAGTTTGTTTTAAATTGTTATTATGAAGGCCAAGTGCTTTCTTTTAGATTCTGTGTTATCATTGCAAATATGACTTCAGCTTATATAGTTATCATATAAGGAATGTTTTTCTTTGATGTTTAAGTTTTAAAGTTGTATAGATTTGGAGTGTACACTTGCTCGATTTCGATTGGCTAGAATTCAATTTTATCGACACTTGGTTAAACACGATTGGAGGAATCAAAAACATGGTTTACTTTATAAACTATAAGATCCCATCCTAGATTTGCAAATGAAAAGGTGAGATCACAAAGGGGTACTGAATTTGGTGCTAGATGATATAATATATATATATATATGTACGTATGTATATATGTGTGTGTATATATATATATATATAAAGGGGGGGGGGGGTTCAAGTTAAAGAGCAACTTGTGTCTTTTGAGTTGGAGACAAGAAAATAAGTGGAAAAAAGAACGAAAATGGCGGAAATGATGAGTTGGCGAATGCGGGAGGAAGGGTGGAGGAAGGGACCATGGACACCGGCGGAAGATAAGTTGCTTGCAGAGTACGTTACAATGCATGGAGAGGGAAGATGGAGCTCGGTTGCCAGTTGCTCAGGTATCATCTATGTTTCGTTATCATTGTCAGCCTCGCGTATCAGCTAAACACTGACCATCAAATCTGTATAGGGATAAAAGATTCAAAAGGGTTCTACATATCTTTACAATCGGGTTATTTAGCTTCTGACATGTTTCAAGACATTGTTGTGTTTAGAAAAAACGTGTCAGAAGGTCATTTAACCGCATGAACCCCTTAAATTACTCATTTGACTTAATTTTGGCCATTAATCTTGATTTTTGTTTTTTTGTTTTTAGGATTAAAGAGAAATGGGAAGAGTTGTAGGTTAAGATGGGTGAATTACTTAAGACCTGGCCTAAAGAAAGGCCATTTATCACCTCAAGAAGAAGGCATCATTATTGAACTTCATGCTCTATGGGGAAACAAGTAATCCATCTCTCTATTGACTCCATCTTTTTGTTATCTGAAGTATATATAATATTTATATCCAGCGAGGGAGGTTAAAGGGAAAACTTCAAAAAAATGGAATACTGAAGAACATCCTGGTAGCCCTTGATTTGGATGGTATGGACTTGTACATACAAGTAAATTATGCACTTGTGTTTTTTGGTTTTTATGCACATGTGCATGTTACAAATTACTTGTATGCACAAATGCATAACATCCTGATGAAAGGCTATCAGGGTGTTCCTCAGTTTTCCGTTTTTTTTAGGTTTCCCTTAACCTGACCCAAATACTTACACTGCTCATTTTTGGTGAGCTTTAAACCTGCGACCTCATGTGAGACTAGAGGTGGCAAAAAATGGGTCCCGGGCCGAGCCCAAATCAATCCCGGTCTCAAACAGTGTTGGTGTAACCGGTCCCGTTCCTCCGTCGGGCCGGTCCCAAGTCAGTCACGGTCCCGGTCCTCCACTATCCCGGGCTGGACCGGGCCCATTTGACCATCTATATGTGAGACTGTTGAGCCAATTATCCTTTGTTTGGCTCTATCAAAAACCATATATGTTTTCATTATTCAGATGGTCTACTATAGCTCGATACTTGCCGGGAAGAACAGATAACGAAATCAAGAACTACTGGAGAACCCATTTCAAGAAAAAAGAAAAACCGTCGCAGAACCAGAAAAAGCGAAAATACGAAGCTCAATTTAACCAAAATGAACAAGAGAACCAACAAGCTAACGAAATTATGAACGATAATTATACCACATTACCTCATTCAGAAGAGAACGATAGAGGGTTGATCACCAAGTCATCACAAACCATGCTGCAAGTAACAAACCGAACGATCATCAACGAGCAGCAGCAACAAAACCCGTGTGTGATGGCTCAAGACGTTGCACGGTGGTGGGATACGGTATCCGAAGACGGATTATGGAGCGGGTTTCTGTGGAACAATCTTGACCATGATCATCCAAACCAAGCTGTAATGGAACAATTAGATTGTCTGAGCATGATTTAGACTAAATTTCGAACAGTATCGTCATCAATAGGTATCATTTTTCGCTTGTGTTATCGTAAGTAAATATATAAGTAGATCAAAGCTTCTTAATTACAAGTATGTTATTGAATCTTATTAGCAATCTTTAGTCAAAAAAGCATATACGTGCCTTAGTTGAAGTGATTATGAACTTTGGGCTTCAGAATGCTTCTTGTATCTTATGGCCAATTCTTGTGGGATTTTTATCAAACAGTTTGTGGGCATGCAAGTAAAAACACTTAAATCCATGAAATTTATCTCGTATTCATTCGCCAATCTCCATGCATCTACGCTCGTGATATCGTAGATGGTGCATGTTGAATAAGGAGTGGTTTTGGATTCAAGATAAGTTACGGAATCAATCAAAAGTTTGTAAAATTGTATTCGTGTTTGGTGTTTCATCAGTTCATCTTCCCCAGAATATGAATTAGTAAATATTTTTTATGGGGTATTTTAAATATTTACAATTGTTATAATTTTGTAAACACTTTAGACTTTTTTAACAAATAAATCTTTTGAGTTACGGAAACCAAATAAATATTTTGAGCGATTACATCTCACTAAAGCATCATATAAACGGTAACAAAGTACAATAAACTAATGAAATATATACTAGCTTCATGACTCATTATAACATCTCTAACACATTGTTTATAATTTATCAAAAATTAAAAGCGTACTCGCGCAATACAGCAAGATACATCACGATTTTAATGTCTCATTTCATTTTTTGTTTTTTTGTCGATTTACAGTACGATTTTGGATGGTTTTGAGAAAGTGATATTGTTTTTTTTATAAATTTGTTTAATTTAGGCTTAATAATATAACGTTGTTTATATAAAAAAAATTAAGTATTTTGTTAGAATTCAATGAATATTTTTTATATTTTAATGACATCTAGAAAAAATAACCAATTACATATTTAATAATATAATTAAAACAAATTTATAGTAATATAATATATTAATTAATAGTGAAAAATGGAATGATCTGCATAAAAGAAATGCCCTATACATACCAAATTGGTGGATGTTAGAATCCTGCAATAGTAATATGTATCTTGTGCTTTGATACTTGTAAATTAAAAGATTTTTAAAATCTTACATAAAATGATGGTACTTTGCACATAATAATTTGTATTAAAGAGTTTTTTATCTGTGTTTTATAATATAGTATAGATAAAGAGGCAAAAGTCAAAATCTTTTAAAAATTGACATTTAACTTCCATAAATACTCATTTTTAAAGATTTCAACATTTGCTATATTAATAAAATAGGGGCAGGTTCAAACGAGAAGTTAAATATTTTGCGAGAAGGCGAGAAGTGTTTAATCATATATGATACACAAACTTAATCATATATGATTAAACATATGTTATATTGACAATACATAGACGTTTAATCATATATGATTAAGCACACCCACAGGCCGTGTAATCATATATGATATCACACATCTTGTCTTCTCGTAAAATGTTTAACTTCTCGCATGATCATTCATCTAATAAAATAATCTATATGTTTTCATCATCCCAATACACATTTTAAAAATACTTTATATAAAATAATAAATATCCAATCTCATTTGTGGGAATGAATAAAGAATGTATTTCTCTCTACACACATCAAGTTTTAGAGAACCATCTAAACACATCAAGTTTTAGAGAACCATCTAAACTTGAGGGGGTTTACTGGTTTTCTCTGTTTTAGATAACTATAGAGAAAATTTGTTGGAGCGAAATAGAGAACAAAAACTTTATTTTTTTCTCTATTTTAAAGAATATATTGGAAATACTCTTGATATCATTCAGATTCAAATGACAATCATATCACATGTGCGTTTTTATTATCATTGAGATTGTCATTTGAATATGAAAAATAAAGAATGGCTAATGGTTTTGTAATTTGCTAATGATCGGTTGTTGATACATTGACAGAAAAATGATATATATTTGTCATTTTATAAGTTTAAGGATTCGTTCATTCAAACAAATATCCAAAGATTTTTTTTAAATATATAGTTTTTATATACGACAAACGAACTCACACATTTATCATATTTGGTGAGGTTTTAAACTCTCATCCTCCTGGGAGGAGAGGTTCTACCCCTGGATACATTGCTGCCAACGACCATGTATAGAAACTTAATTGTTCAGATATATGAAAGTCTCTTGGATTTTTTCGGTTTTCTGTAAGTTTAAAGATTTATTTGTTCAGTTTTAATAAGTGCAATGATTTATTTTTTCAAAAAAAATATACAACACTCAAAAATATGACTGTATATTTGGTTTTTTGGACTTCTTCTTACAAACAATATGCTTTTCCTATCTGTTTTTGTAAAACTTTGACTTTGTAAAAAAAACGTGGGCAAAAGAATAGAAAAAAGTAAACAGTCTGCGGCAAAAAGGAAATACAAATGTCTTCCATTTTCTCAAGGTAATCTTTGAATCAGATGTCAAACAAGTATTTGATGTTATTCATGCTTCAGGGAATGATGTTTTTTGAGTTTGGAGATATTATCTTGAGGTGTCGTTCTTTGTTCTTTCAGTAAGATTTCTTACTCAGTATTCTTTGCTAGATATAAGTTAATGGGGTTGCTCATGCTTTGTGTAACACCCTAAAAATCAGAGTAAATTAAAACCTGGATAACCTGGCAACATGACGATCGTATTGATATAAACATCCCCTAAAGGGGATCAATCCTTAAGACTTTACAAAAACCAGTACTTAACTGGGATTCATCAACAAACTAATCTAGACGCTTCTACCAAGATTACATCAGTTGACAATCCATAATTCATCAAAAGAATGGGACTTAACAAATGCCCAGATACAATACTAGTCATCTCCAAATGCCTCGAGACCAAACCCGTCTCTCAAAACCCCGACAACCTACCGCTAAGGGAAACCTGTTATACACATCATTTGAGAAAAAGTGTTAGGCTTAAAGCCTAGTGAGAACATACAGTTCATAAATCTCAAGAGATATAATCAAATGCATCAAAGTAAATCTTTTCAATGGTTTAGGTATGCAAAATACAGTTCTTTGATAATAAACGGACAACCGGTCCAAAACACGTCTTCTGATGACGGGGATCACCCGATTTACCAAGGATTATAGTGGAACACAAAGTAGGCCACAAATCCGAGTTATGAGCTAAATACATGGAACCATGGCCACGAACGCTTCGGTCCATACTACGATGTGAGGGAGGCCCCCAAGGAACCAGTCATACTCGTTCGTTATACTACATTTGGCCCATGGCTAGTAACCGGTTTCACATAACCGTACCAAGTGCCCCCGAGGATCAAATGTATCTAACTACAACAGAAGGGGCATAACCTTCCCAGCCATAAGCCGACTCGATACCTAGGGATCCACTAGTATAGCCATGAATTGTCACAATATTTCATGCGACCATCAAAGCTAGATAAATAGCTATCAACACATTTATATTTCAAAATGTCATTTTCTAGACCAACTGCTGGTAAGAAAGATAATCATAAAACCAGTTTATATACATTCTTTCAATAAGCCACAAACATGGGCAAGTAAACATCATTTTACTTCTAATAAGGCGGAACCCGTCATTTTAGTCAAAACAGATCGGGAACCCCGAAAATCACCAAAAACTTCATTTATATCAAAATGTAGAGAACATGAAATCATACCGTAGAAATACTTCTGATTTCGCAAATAAGAGTTTTGACATGTATAAAGTTTGTAAAATGGTAGTAGGAACTCACCAGTAGGTTTTAGAATAAAAACCCGGAAAACCAGGTAACGATCACGACGTAGAGGTGAAGCTTAAAACACTGACCCCTTTGCTAGAAACACCGCAAACTAGCAACCAAACGAAGCCTCAAAGATCGAATGGAAAAAAAAGGAAAAGAAAGAGAGAGAGACTGAGATTTGAGATATTAATCAATAAACCAACCAAAATGAGATATTTAACAAAATATCTCATCAGTCCCAACGCAGCGCACAACCCGTGCACTTTCAAAGAAGGGAGGGCGCACGACCCGTGCGTAAAGCCACTGTCGAGCCCCTGACCCTTGCGCACGACCCGTGCGAAATTCCTGAAGGAGGGCGCACGGGTAGACTAGCACAGAAACCCCCCTTTTTCTCTATTCTTGATCGCAAAAGACCATACGAAATTCGGGGTGTTACAATCCTCCCCAACTTGGGAATGATTTCGTCCCCGAAATCCCAACTACTCAAAAAGGTGAGGATATCTTCGCTTCATATCCTCCTTTGCTCCCCGGTGATGCTTCCACTGCACCTTGACCAAAGTGACCTCTTTGTGACATAACTTCTTAGACTTTCTCTCGAAGATGGCGTCGGGTTCTTCCACACAACGGTTACCTTCGTCCACTCTTAACTCTGAGAGGGGAATGACGCTGTCTTCTACCGCTAGACACTTCCGAAGGTAACAAACATGAAACGTATTGTGGATTCTGCTCAACTCCGGTGGTAGTTCCAACCGGTAGGCTTGCAAACCCACCCTTTTAAGCACTTTGAAAGGTCCGAGGAAACGGGGACTCAGCTTCCCACGTTTTCCGAATCGGATAATACCCTTCCATGGCGACACCTTAAGCATCACGCGGTAGCCCACTTGGAACTCTATCGGTCGTTTTTTCTTATCGGCATAGCTTTTCTGCCGATCCTGAGCCGCTTTCATTCTTTCACGAATGCACTTGACCTTATCGGCAGTCTCTTGCATGATTTCAGGTCCGACAAACTGCTTTTCTCCCGCTTCTAACCAGCACACGGGAGTCCGACACTTTCGCCCATACAATGCCTCAAAAGGTGCCATTCCAATACTCGAGTGGTAGCTATTGTTGTAAGCAAACTCCACCAAAGGCAGGTGAGAGTCCCAACTACCCCCGAAATCAATGACACAAGATCTCAACATGTCTTCCAAAGTTTGGATCGTTCGTTCGCTCTGCCCGTCGGTTTGCGGATGGTAAGTCGTACTCAACTTCACTCGAGTACCAAGTTCTTTCTGAAACCCATCCTAGAAGTTCGAAGTGAACCGACTGTCGCGATCCGACACGGTCGACAATGGTATGTCGTGCCTCGAGACCACCTCATCGATTTAAAGCTTTGCTAACTTATCCATCGGTAGAGTCTCGCGCATAGCCAAGAAGTGAGCGCTCTTTGTCAATCTATCAACTATCACCCAAATGGTATCGTGACCTCGAAGAGTTTTAGGCAACTTCGTCATGAAGTCCATGGTGATATGCTCCCACTTCCACTCAGGAATCTCTAAAAACTGAAGACTCCCATACGGTCGCTGATGTTCAGCCTTAACTTGCGAACACGTCACACAACGCTCAACGTAACGCGCCACGTCAAGTTTCATTAACGGCCACCAATAGTGCAGCTTCAAGTCCCTATACATCTTTGTACTTCCCGGATGAAGGGAATACTTGGACTTGTGTGCATCTTCAAGCAACAAATCACGGTTACCCCCAAGCTTGGGTACTGACACGCGACCGTTGAACAGTTTTACCCCACGGCTATCTTCTGTTAAGAGCAACTGCTGTTTTTTCAAGACTTCCTCTTTGAGATTCTCTTCTAACAGTGTTTCAACTTGCGATGCTTTGATCTTTTCAACAAGACTAGACACCAACTCGATTCTCGAATGGGTAGCCTGAATACATCCACTATAGTCCTTTCGACTTAACGCATCGGATACCACGTTTGCCTTACCAGGATGGTAAAGCAACTCACAGTCGTAATCTTTAAGCAACTCGAGCCACCGCCGTCGTCTCATATTCAACTCTTTCTGATCAAAGACATACTTCAGGCTCTTATGATCTGTGTAGAGTGTACACTTCGTGCCATAGAGATAGTGTCGCCAAAGCTTCAAGGCGAACACCACCGTTGCTAACTCCAAATCGTGGGTAGGATAGTTCTCCTCGTGTATTTTAAGCTGCCTCGAGGCGTAAGCGATTACCTTGCCCCGTTGCATCAACACACAACCTAAACCCATTTTCGAAGCGTCGCTATAAAGGACGAAGTCTTCTGACCCTTCAGGTAACGACAAAATCAGAGCTTCACACAACTTCTTTTGAAGTATTCGGAACGCCTTCTCTTGTGTTTCGGTCCATTTAAACTTCACATTTTTCCGAGTCAAAACTGTCAAGGAAGAAGCGATTTTCGAAAAGTCTTGGATAAATCTCCGGTAGTACCCTGCCAGACCCAAGAAACTTCGGATCTCTGATGGACTCTTGGGAGATTCCCAATTCATCATAGCTTCAATCTTGGAGGGATCCACTTTCACTTCGTCTCGAGTGACAACGTGACCCAGAAATTGTACCTCTTTAAGCCAAAATTCACACTTGGAAAACTTGGCGTACAATCTTTCCTTTCTCAACACTTCAAGCACTTCTCGTAGATGTTGTTCGTGTTCTGACTCTCTCTTGGAGTACACGAGTATGTCATCAATGAATACAATGACCGATTGGTCGAGGAATGGTCGACACACTCTATTCATCAAGTCCATAAATATTGCCGGTGCGTTCGTTAGACCAAAAGGCATTACAAGAAATTCGTAATGGCCGTAACGCGTTCTGAAAGTTGTCTTCGGAACATCTTCTTCTCTTACCTTCACTTGGTGATAACCCGAACATAAGTCGATTTTGGAAAAACAACTCGCTCCTTGAAGTTGATCGAACAAGTCGTCTATTCTCGGAAGCGGATACCTATTCTTCACTGTGGCTTTGTTCAACTCACGATAGTCGATGCACATTCGCAGTGTGCCATCTTTCTTCTTTACAAACAAGACCGGAGCTCCCTAGGGTGACAAACTCGGTCTTATAAATCCCTTCTCCAAAAGCTCTTGGAGTTGTGCCATCATTTCTTGCATCTCTGACGGCGCTAAACGGTAAGGAGCTTTAGCAATTGGTGCTGCTCCAGGCACAAGATCAATCCGAAACTCTATCTGACGATCGGGTGGTAACCCGGGCAAGTCGTCCGGAAAGACATCTGGAAACTCACGCACAATCTTCACATCTTCCAGCTTTGATTTCTATAACTTGGCATCGATCACATAGGCTAGGAAAGACGAACATCCTTTTACTAAGCACTTGTGTACATTTGCCATTGTGATTATTGTCACTTCACCTTCTCTCTTTTCACCATAGATGACAACGACTTCGCCAGAGGGGTTGGGAAGTCGAATCAACTTCTTGGAACATACGATCTCGGCATGATTGTTTGACAACCAATCCATGCCGACCACAACATCAAAACCCCCGATTAACATCGGCAGTAGATCGATTGAGAATTCTCTCCCTTCGATATTAAGAGCACACTGCTTCAGAACATCGTGGATCAAAAATTGACTACCATCGGCTATTTCTACTACTAATGCATCCTCGAGACTAGTAGTGGGCATAACAATCTTTTGATGGAACAACTTAGATATGAAAGAGAAACTGGCACCCGTATCGAATAAAACACGAGCAGGTACAGAGTTTATAAGAAATGTACCCGATACCACATCAGCGGATGCCTTGGCCTCATCGGTCGTCATCTGAAATGCTCGACTCGGAACCCTCGGAGGATTCTCCTTCTTTGCCGCCACGATACCAGACTTGAGCTTCGGGCAATCTCTCTTCACATGCCCCGGTGCTTTACACTCGAAGCAGACCATTCCCGCGACAGAACAGTCGCGGGCGGTGTGATCATTCTTACCACAATTGAAGCAGAATCTAGAAGTGGGTTTACAGTTACCATGGTGCTTTGTTCGACACTTCGAGCACCATCTGGTTTCTTGATAACCGCCGAAACTGCGGTTTCCGACAAAAGGTCGGGTTCTCTTGGGAGGTACAGAACCGCTCTCCCACTTTCTCTTATCAATCCCCACCACAGCTTTCTCAGCTTTGTTCCTCGCGAACATCTCTTCCATGTACTGAGCTTCTTCAACCATCTCGCGAAGGTTAGAAGCTTTAGAATTGTGGACCATAGATTGCATGTCCGCGGGTAGGCCATTCAGATAGGCCTTCATCTTATCCTTCTCTATTGGGGCAGCGTGCCCCACCAGATCAAGCTTCTCCATGAACTGACGGGTGTACTCCCTCACCGTCAGGCTTCCCTTTACCAGAGACCGGAATTCTTTCTCGATTCGGTCCATTGTTCTTTCATTGCAGAATTCTTCTAACAAATTTTTCTTGAATTCGGCCCAAGACAACTGAGCCAACACAGCAGGAGGTAGGGTGGATTGAATGACATTCCACCAAATGAGCGCAGTATCCCTCAGCAGTTGGGTACCGAACCGCACTCTCTGATCATCTCCGCATTCAGAAGAGCCAAAAGCTTGCTCGACCGCTCGAATCCACTTCACACACATGATTGGGTCGTCGGAACCAGAGAACTCTGGCGGTCCGCAACCCAGAAAGGACTTGTAGGAACAACTTTTCTTATTTCCCGGAGCACCAACAATCCCGTGCTTCTCAGCCCTGACCCCTGAACCAGCGCCTACAGGACCCGCTACAATGTTTTCCACAACCGTCTCACTCCTCCGATTGTTCACATCGCGGTCCTCAATCACTTTCAGCAGAAATTCTTGCTGCTTTGCCATCTCTTCCCTCATTGCCAACATCATGTTGGCCATCATCTCAGACGGGGAATTAGCATCCCTGATGACTGGGTGGGACGAAGCCAGGTCTACTCGCGGAATGACCTCTGGCCCCCCACCTAGCCCTTGCCGAACAGGTGGTCGCACAACAACCTCAACTCCCTCCGGCTGACCAGTGGTGGAGGCTGTCGCTTCCAAACCATCAACACGCGTACGCGGTCTACCACGCGTATTCACCATCCCAAACTGCTTCACAGAACAGGACAAGAGATAAGAAAGAGTTGAATAAACACAAAGGAAACGTACTACCACATTACCAATCGTCATAGCAATAGAAATTCAAGTACACTTACGTACGATATCCTCATAATAACATTAGCTAAGTGAGATTATGAACATATAACACATAAAAGTTCTTGTCACGATCGCCACAACACCTGATAAACGCACTTTCCGTTGACTCTAAGACTAACCCATTTTAGAAGCTCTACCCAATCTCACGGATCAATTCTTATCATACTCGGTCTAAGTCTAGACATCTTACATTCATGCCTAGTTCACTTAAACTAGGGCTCTGATACCAACTTGTAACACTCTAAAAATCAGAGTAAATTAAAACCTGGATAACCTGGAAACATGACAATCGTATTGATATAAACCTCCCCTAAAGGGGATAAGTCTTTAAGACTTTACAAAAACCAGTACTTAATTGGGATTCATCAACAAACTAATCTAGACACTTCTACCAAGATTACATCAGTTGACAATCCATAATTCATCAAAAGAATGGGACTTAACAAATGCCCAGATACAATACTAGTCATCTCCAAATGCCTCGAGACCAAACCCGTCTCTCAAAACCCCGGCAACCCACCGCTAAGGGAAACCTGTTATACACATCATTTGAGAAAAAGTGTTAGGCTTAAAGCCTAGTGAGAACATACAGTTCATAAATCTCAAGAGATATAATCAAATGCATCATAGTAAATTTTTTCAATGGTTTAGGTATGCAAAATACAGTTCTTTGATAATAAACGGACAACCGGTCTAAAACACATCTTCTGATGACGGGGATCACCCGATTTACCAAGGATTATAGTGGAACACAAAGTAGGCCACAAATCCGAGTTATGAGCTAAATACATGGAACCATGGCCACGAACGCTTCGGTCCGTACTACGATGTGAGGGAGGACCCCAAGGAACCAGTCATACTCGTTCGTTAGACTACATTTGGCCCATGGCTAGTAACCGGTCTCACATAACCGTACCAAGTGCCCCCGAGGATCAAATGTATCTAACTACAACAAAAGGGGCATAACCTTCCCAGCCATAAGCCGACTCGATACCTAGGGATCCACTAGTATAGCCATGAATTGTCACAATATTTCATGCGACCATCAAAGCTAGATAAATAGCTATCAACACATTTATATTTCAAAATGTCATTTTCCAGACCAACTGCTGGTAAGAAAGATAATCATAAAACCAGTTTATATACATTCTTTCAATAAGCCACAAACATGGGCAAGTAAACATCATTTTACTTCTAATAAGGCGGAACCCGTCATTTTAGTCAAAACAGATCGGGAACCCCGAAAATCACCAAAAACTTCATTTATATCAAAATGTAGATAACATGAAATCATACCGTAGAAATACTTCGGATTTCGCAAATAAGAGTTTTGACATGTATAAAGTTTGTAAAATGGTAGTAGGAACTCACCAGTAGGTTTTAGAATAAAAACCCGGAAAACCAGGTAACGATCACGACGTAGAGGTGAAGCTTAAAACACTGACCCATTTGCTAGAAACACCGCAAACTAGCAACCAAACGAAGCCTCGAAGATCGAATGGAAAAAAAAAGGAAAAGAAAGAGAGAGAGACTGAGATTTGAGATATTAATCAATAAACCAACCAAAATGAGATATTTAACAAAATATCTCATCAGTCCCAACGCAGCGCACGACCCGTGCGCTTTCAAAGAAGGGAGGGCGCACGACCCGTGCGTAAAGCCACTGCCGAGCCCCTGACCCTTGCGCACGACCCGTGCGAAATTCCTGAAGGAGGGCGCACGACCCGTGCGCCCTGTAGACCAGCACAGAAACCCCCCTTTTTCTCTATTCTTGATCGCAAAAGACCATACAAAATTCGGGGTGTTACACTTTGACACATAAATCACGTTACTCATCTTGTCATATTGTTTATTATGATATGTCGAGTTTTTTTGCTTCTTTTATGAACATTACTTGCCCAGATGGGGCTTATTAATATATTTTTCAAAAAAAAAAAAGAAGTAAATAGAGATTATAGATTATTTAATTGAGTTTTATCTTTTTAACTTTTATTTTTTTAAATAATTATTGAGTGATTAACTATTATATAATGATTATTTTATAAATAAAATAGAAAAATGTTTAAGCATACCTTTAATCCTAAGTTTGACCAATTTAAAAAGAAATTACAGTCAATCTGATAAGAATAATTTGACAGATTTACAAACTAAACATGTGAAATATTGTGCTTCTCGAGCCCGACCAAATCAATCATAAACATTTTGTGATAGTTTGGGCAGAAAGAAAATAAAGACGTGCGTTAAGAGATTCAAACTAATGTTTTTCAATAATTATACGATAGTGACCAACTATTAAAGTATATTTCAACATCTACTTATTTATTACTAGTTTAATAAATAATGAAAATACATAGTCAGGTCAATTAAAAATTAATAGTCGGTTTCTCGCTTTAAATAGCTAATAGAATTGTACACCTCTGTATTAAAATTTCAAACTAATGAGCACATAGACAATTTTTAAAGTAGTGAAACCAATTAAACCAGCCAACCGACTTCGACTTCGTCAATTTTGATCAAACCAAGTACCACCCTGCTTTCTCGATAATAAAAAATTGTTACATATTATGAGTCTAAATATTGAATTTATAATGTTCAAAAACGGGTTTTTTTAACTAAAAAAATTGAATTGCAACTCTGGTCGTTTCTCGAATCAAATATACATATGTAGTTGGTTATCTGTCTCAAATCACAATAACTGATAACTCGATTAATACTAGTCAGGTCAAAACTTGATTTGCAAGTGGCTGTTTGGCAGTTGCTGAATGGTTTGGTGCAGAATGATTAAGTGCAAATGAAATTTGGTTGTTTGCTAATTGTTTAGAATGAAATTAGGGCGCTGAATGATTAAGGGAGAACCAAGATACAAAATCATTCAGAGGGTTTTAAAATCATTAAGAGGCAGACTTGTTTTTTTTTCCAAACAAGATTCATCTATTAGCGATTCAGATGTTGTCTTTTAATGAAACCATTAAGAGGTAAACAAACATCCCAATATTGACAACTTTAAAACCCCAGGGGCTAAGATGTAAAAAAATATAGAAAGAACAAAAAGAAAGAAAAAAGTGTATTTATGAAAGGCTAAAAGTGTAAATTAAAACCATAGATCGAGGAATCGTAGTTCACTTGTCATATCAACACGTGGTACCGCAGTCAGTGATATTAACGTCCACTAACATCTCTGCCAATGAGAGTCCGACACGTAGATATTAATTATTAAAACTTTTAAAATTGTCAAAAAGGCCCCCCGGGAAAGACAAATAAAGGAGCGGTCATTTCGTCCCCTTAATTTATTTTTTTACTACTTATTTTATTATTCACTCTCTCTTCATGGTTATTTGACGGTTGCTGAATGATTTGGTGCTGAATGATTAGGTGATCAGAATAATTAAGAGACACTTATGATATAGTTTTTAAGTGAAATAAGGTTGTTTTGTAATTATTCAGAATGAAATTAGGGTGCTTAATGGTTAAGGGAGGTCCAGTATACAATATCATTCAGAAGGTTTTAGAACCATTAAGAGACTGATCTTTTTTTTGCCAAACAAGATTTACCTCTTAACGATTCAGAGGTTACCTCTTAATGAAACCATTAAGAGGTAAACAAACAACCCCTAAAATAAGGGTGTATTTTTTTATATGTATGTTATAAATAAATGTCTAATTTTTTTAAAAAAAATAATACTTAAATTATCAAATATAATATACAAATATTTAAGAATTGTGGAAAGAGATCAATTAATAAAGGGTAAAGTTGTCTTTTGAAACACAACAAAAAATTGCAAAGGATCGACAAAGGTTTAAACTAAACAGGATAATGAGCTTACAAATGTAACACTCAAAAAAATGAGGAAAACACTTGTATAAAACTAGAAATAGAACTCTAAAATGTTTACTTTATAAATCATCAACTTCATTGAAATAAAAAACAATAAATCATGTTTATAGACTAAACTAATTAAAAGATAACTGCGAACTGTAAATTCGAGTTTAATGTTACATATGTTTAAACGGATAAACATGCATATTTTTTTATATAAAAGTTGTTATAACTGATAACGGTTTATGAAACTAAGCTCGGCAACTTTTGTTTTTATGAATTTATCGATGTAACATCTCAAGTTAACCGTACCAGATATTGTCCGTTTTTATCCACACCTGGACTCACGGTTTTAAAACACGTCTGATAGAAGAGGTATCAAGTCCTTTATAAGGCAACCTTCGTTCCGCTCCGCAACCAATGTGGGATCTTACAATCCACCCCCCCCCCCTTGGAAGCCCAGCGTCCTCGCTGGCACTCCAGTCCGGTTCCCGGCTCTGATACCATCTGTAACATCCTATACTAACTGTACCAGATATTGTCAGTTTTTGTCCACACACCTGAACTCACGATTTTAAAACGCGTCTGATAGAGGAGGTATTAAGTCCCTTATAATAAGGCAAAATTCGTTCCCCTATCCAACCAATGTGGGATCTTACAATCGATGATCCAAATAGTAATTCCGTTTTCCACTTTGTTTAATTATATTTCCATAAAACTTTGAAATAACAAAATATGTGAAATTTTGTCATTCATGTATTAGAATTTACATCACTATTAGTTCATTGTGTATACAGAAATGTGAGATTCAAGATCATGACTAGTAACTTATAACATAAAAGTACAAATTATTTATAATGTCGCTTAGAACACACCTGTACTGGATATGACCATAAATTTCCTATCTAAAACATTTATTCTGTTTAGTAAAGTATTGAATGTTGGATACACACAACTGAACAAACTGTACACGGCACTCTCCAAGTTGTGATTAATGACATGTACATTAAACATAGAGATAATTGAATTGTTGCATCTTACATAATTGTGACGGTACTTTTTGATCATATTTTATAAAAATTGTTGATAGTTAATTTATAATATACCTTTTAAGCATATTGCAAGAAAATGCATCATACTTTGTTCGAATTTTAGTTTGTTTATCATACAATTAAAATCTTCATTTTTGTACTTCATATTTAATGCCTCAGACATTTAGATATCTGATTTTAAACCTAATAATGTGTAACAACTCACACATTCAAACACGCCAAAACTACAATCTCATAGATAGCGCCACAACAAGCCCAAAGTGACAAGTCAAACATACGAAAAAAATAACATTAAGGTTTTGCGGAATAAACTGGATTACAGCTGAGAAATAGAATGAAAAGTAGACGAGAATGTCTAACAAAAATCTATCCACGAAGGTCTCCTCTAACGAAGCTTCTAACTCAAATCTTGCCTTACCCGTACTCGAACCTTCGACTACCTACTTACCTGAAAAGGTTTTTGTTTGAAAACCGAAGTTAGACCATAAGGTCTAGTGAGATCCCTCTAGAAACAGCAAACAGGTCACATCACAAAATAACAACAAATTAAGATTTACATTCATTTATAAACAATGTACTTTAAACAAGATATTTGCACGCACGACTGATATGGTTGGCTCACGTTTAGGTCACGTACACACTTGTGACAACATGTCAGGGCACACATCCGCCCTTAACTTGAATATATGAAATGAATTCGTATTTTCAATATGGGTCACACTCCCCATAAGCTCGGTATCAATTAACGTATACACACCCCACAATGTTTACCTTTTAAAAACACCACCTGTTATTTCGCACAATATAAATAACATAAAACATGTAATAATAACGACATTGCATAAGATCATACGTTAACAAAGGATAAGGAAAACTCAATTGAAGTCTGTACTAAGCTCTTATGCTTGCTCTAACAATCCTTTAATGCGCACCTACATTTACACCACACAAGAGAGCGATGAGTCACTCGAGTAACTCACACAGTTCGGTTTTCTCGACAACCTAAAACTCTCAATAGACACTACAAGTCTCGCTCGATGGCACCGACGAAAATCACGAAAACAAGCGACGATGCCCAAGAAATTGACCACTGGGTTCGAGTCTGAACTATACCCGATTTCCCCGGCTCGCCCGGACCCGACTTCCCGGTTTCCCAACTCGCCTAGACTTGGCTTCTCGGTTTCCTGTTTTCTGATTCACTCACTACAAGAAAATGTACTTTTGCCGGCGGATTTGGGAAATTCGTCGGTATAAGTAACTTTTGCCGACGTGTTTGATTAAAGTCGTCAGTAAAAGTTTAACCTTTTACCAACGAAAATTTTTGCCGGCAAAAGTGAACTTTTACCGGCGGGTTTGGGAAATTCGTCGGTAAAAGTAACTTTTGCCGGCGTATTTGATTAAAGTCGCCGGTAAAAGTTTAACTTTTTACCAACGAAAAATTTTGTCGGCAAAAATGAACTTTTACCGGCGGATTTTATCTAAGGCGTCGTTAAAAATATCTTTACCTGCAGATTTCTCAAACTCGCCGGTTAAAGTATTTTTAATATTTTAATTACTTTTTAATGACATTTTTAGCGGCAAACTTCACTAAGTGGTCAGCAAAAGTATTTTAATGTTATTAATATATTTTTTTCACGTACATTTTTACAGACGGACTTCCATATGTCGCCGACAAAACGTATTAATTTCATCAATATCATTTTGTACTTAAACTTTTGAAACCCTGCGACCGAAACTATTTTACTTGTTTAATTATTATTTTAACGATAATTTTACCATCGACCTTCGCTAACTCGTCGACAAAGATCCTGCGTTTATTAATACTTGTTTTACCAACATTTTTGTCGACGAATGTCCCAAATTCGCCGACAAGTGCATTTTGAATTTTATCATTACAACACAATATAATCGAATACGATTCATTACAACCTGATACGGTTATTATAACTGGATAGAACCCACTATAACCTAATAAGTCACAGTACGACCCATTACAACCAACATAATCAAATACGACACCTTACCGTCCAGTAAGACCCATTACAACACTTTGAAACCCAATACGTCGCTATAACAGTCATTACAACCCAATAGAACCCAATCCGATTGACATTACCCAGTACGACCCGTTCTAACCCAATGTAACCCAATATGTCCCTATACAACCCATTATAACCCAATGTAACCCAATAAAACCTAATACGACCAACATGACTCAGTATGATCCATTATAACCCAATGTATCTCAATACATCACTATACGACTTATTATAACTCAATGTTACCTAGTACGACCAATATAACCATATAGAACCTAATAAGACAAATATGGCTCAGTACAACCCATTGTAACCCAATGTACAACCCATTACAAGCCAAAAAAAACATATACAACCATTATCACCCAATAGGCCAATACGATCCGGTATAACCCAACAAAACCTAATAGAACCTAATACAACAAACATGACTCAATACAACCCATTATAACCTAATGTAATCCAATACGTCAGTATACAACCCAACACAGGCCAAAAAACCATATACAACCCAATATAACCTGAAATGACCCATTGTCACTCCAATATGAGATAATGGTATCTTTACTACTTCTCACGTTTCTCACCAAAATTCAATTTTCACATGTTTCCAAGTCTATTTCTCCCCCCCCCCCCCCGCCTCTCTCTCTCTCTCTCTCTCTCTCTCTCTATATATATATATATATATATATATATATATATAGGGGTGATTTGTTTTGCAACCCAATGAAAAGTTGCAACCCGTGTAACTCTCATCTAAACCATTCTTTTAGCCCATTTATTATGTAGACAATGGATTGATTATGCAATTGCATCAATGATTACTGGTTTCATCCAATAATCTACCTACAATGCATAATATTTCATTAAATGCAATGGAACGTAACACATACATGCTATTTCATGAATGTACCAATTTCAATGGATACACCACATGAACCGTTATGTGCATTAGGGGTGTTTATCGGTTGACATCCAATGGATGTGAGGGGAACCGAACCGATCCAATCATCCATTGGATGTTGGATTTTCCCAACCGAACCGAACCGATCCAATCATCCATTGGATGTTGGATTTTTCCAATCCAATGGATGATTGGATTGGTTCGGTTCCATCCATTGGATGTTCTTATTGGATATCCATTGGATCAGACTGGATATCCATTGGATATTATTATTGGATATCCATTAGATCGGATTGGATCCATCTAACATCCAATGGATGATCAGATCAGATTCATCCAACGTGTTAACTTAATGCAATGTTCTAATTAATTACTTTTAGTTTGTATTAAAACCAACATAAGTGAGACTAAAAATTCAAAAACCAACACAAAACAAATTTAGATTTAAGCAAATTGCAAAAAAAATAATTGGATGATAGTTGGATGGAAAACTGGATGGTAATCGGATGGGTAATTGGATGTTAGTCGGTTCGGTTCGGTCGGTTCTGGACTGTCATCTAAGAACCGACCGATCCAAATTGGATGTTGAGATTTTCAATCCGATCCGATCCAATTACAATTGAATATCCAATTATGGTCGGTCAGTTCTAATTGGATCGGTCGATTCCTATTGGATCGGTTGAATTTCTGCACACCCTATTGTGCATTGACATATTTTGCATAAATTCAACAAATAGATAAACACGTTGAAATATATAATCATCATGGAGTGTTACTAATAAATACGATACTCCGTCTTTATTTCTATAAAAACATACTTGATTATTATATTTACTAACAAAATACTTTTTCATTAAAATAAAAACAAATTACATGATATATATTTTTTCATTAAAATAAAAACACATTACATGATGTATGTTTTTTCATTAAAATAAAAGCAAATCACCGCCTTGTTAAAAAAATATTGGGCAAACTCCTAATATTTTTTATTCAAAATGAGAGAATCCCTTTCTTCCCAAAACTTCATCCCGCCCTTTTTTTCACAAAAAATTCTATTCCCGCTTCTTGTTCCTCCCGCCCCCCTTCTTTTTTGGCTTTCTTCCCTAATTTTCATTCGCACAAGTTTTTGTCATCGGTTTTTTTTTCTCTGTTTCTCTCTAAATTTTCATCGTTTCTTCTTCCTCTGTTTCTCGCCAGGGGTTCATAATGAGCAGACCAGATGCTTAACCTTTAGATCTTAAGAAGAAAACTCTCTTTTTCTCCTAGAGGGTTTGTTAATATAAGTTTTTTTGCAGCTTCGTATCAAGTTTTGTACTATCTTCTGTTCATCTACGGAAAACCCAATTTTTTTGTTTTCCCTGACTTGAATGAATACAGGTACATGAACAAGAAACTACGGAGTAAGTTCTCTTTTTCATACAATGTGACGGATTATTGATGGTTGTCTTGACATGGAATCAATTGCATAATATTTGAGAAACAGTTAATCAAATGTTATATCATTGTCACTGTTTATGCTTTATACAATTAGTTCTTTAAAAAGTAATTATATCTTCAAACACATTGATTTTTTTTTGTATTGCATATCATGTGTTTGTATATTTGTCTCTCTGAATATGAATTATTTTCTTGTTGTCTCTTACGCTAATTCACTCTACAACATAGGTGGGGCTATATTTGGTTGTTTGATTCAAATTCCCTATCAAGAGACAATGTCGAGATACATTTGATGCATCTTTTTGTCATTGTAATATTTCTTAGAGTAAATTGAATATCATTATGAAATCTTGGAGTTCTAGGCATTTTTGATAGTTAGAATCTAAGTAGCATAATAGGTATCATCATTGTTAACACGTTCTTTGTTTCATTTGTTTATGTTAGCAAGTAATTGGTTATTGAACTATTACTTTTTTTATGGTAATAAACTTTAAAATGTGATGAGGATGGTACTCATGAGCTGGAAATTTTAACCTCTTATGACTATTTGTTGGAAGGCCATATTACCTGGCTCTAGAGGTGCTTAATTAAGTGTACTTACTAACCAGAGATTGATATATGGAATGCATGAGTGATTCTTTACATTTTATTAATGTGTTACTCTTTATGTATGTGAACATATTGTAGCGTTTTTGTTTTCTTGTTGTGGGAAGGGGCAGATAAAGTTAGTGCTACACTCTCACACTCTTTTTGGCTATGCCTTTCAATATATCCTAATAGGTAAGGTAAGTCTTGGCAACTTTGAACTTTTAAGGTTTTTTGCATTGGATTATATATCACCATTGTCTTTAATGCTTATGTAGCAGAGAAGCTGAAGAGTGTATATTCTTTTGCAGACAGTTGGTCAAGGTTTTTGAATCGGCTCTCTTTTTGGACATGGTGGAGCTCAAAAACTAGTGGTGACATACTCAAATTTCATGATATGCTTTCTGGTAGGTTTCTTATCAAAATCTTAGTTTTTTGATCTTTTATTCAAACCAAAGATGTCCTATAGGAACCCAATCTTCTGATTTCGGTTCTAGTTCAAATAATCAGTGCAATTACACATTTCATTATGGAGGTGGTAAGTTTATGCAAAATCTTTGTTTTGTGGTTCGTTTGATTTTCAAAAGCAACCAATGTTCGATTTTGGTTTGTAGGACGGGGCTGTAATGTGATGCATCGACTTTTGAAAAATTTAAGGCCAACGATTTACAATTCTATGAGCTATAAACAACCAATGAAAACAAAAATGACAACAAAAATCTGATTATTGTTCATTGTGTTTTAACTTTCACTTGTTTGTGGATATGCAGGTTTGGTTTTGAATGATAGCATTGTTACTTGTAATCTGGGTGGTCAGCGGATCGGTTGGGCAAGTTACTGCTGTTAACTATTGAACAATTTAGCTGAATTCATCGTGTGAATTGATATTTAGCTTCTTGCACCTCATGAACTTATTGTTACTTTAGTTTCGAATAATTTTTCGTTGAATGTGGATATTATGTAATTTTGCAAGTGATTTAGTAATTTTTAATATTATTTACTATTTTGGAAATCATGAATTGCAATCCAAAGTCAATTATAGAGTATGTAAATATTTTCAAATATAATTAAAAAAAAAGACTTTTGGCTACATGTTTTTGCGTTGACAAAAACTTGACCAAAAGATTCAACTCTAACTTTTGCTGATGAGTTAGCGTGTTGGTAAAAGATTGTGCGTAAAAATTAAAAAATACTTTGCATTACGCCGGCAAAAGTATTTAGTCGTTGGCAAAATAATTTTATTCGATTACTTGAGAAAAGTTTTTGCCGACGACTTTAGTTTTTACTGACGACTATCTTTCGTCGGCGAAAACTTGACCAAAAAGTCGAACTTAACTTTTGCCGACGACTTTAGTTTTTACTGACGACTATCTTTCATCGGCGAAAACTTGACCAAAAAGTCAAACTTAACTTTTGCCGACGAACTTTTGCGTCGGTAAAAAGTTATGCGTAAAAACTAAAAAAACTTTTGCCGACAGAAAAATTTACGCCGGCAAAAGCATTTAGTCGTCGGGAAAAAGATTTTATACGATTACTTGAGAGACGTTTTTGCCGACGACTTCAATTTTTGCCGATGACTATCTTTCGCCGGCAAAAGAATCTTTACCGACAACCCATATTGTTAGCCGGTAAAAACCCTTTTAGAGGCCAACTTTTCACGACGACTTTTGCCGACGGAAAAGTCCGACGGCAAAAGGTTTTGAACTTTTGTCGGCGACTTTCGAGACTTTTGCCGGCGACATTTTCCTCCGGCAAAAATAGTTATTTTTGTAGTGACTTAATATGAATTTTCTACTGTTTTTTGATTCACTTATAATTAACAACTTATTAGACATTATTAATAGAATTTAAATTTACAATTCTCATTAACTTATTATGTCAAAAGGTTCAAACGTATAGAGAAGCTTAGTAAAAGCATGTATAGCATGATTTTTGAAATAGGGAAATATAGGTTTTGTTATTTATTTGTTCCAACAAATTATTTATATTGTTCTTTAAAATATAAATAAAAGAAAAGAAAACTCTAGACTTAGAGAATTATTAAAACTTGGTAGGAAAGATAAATAATTTTTTATTCATTTCATCAATGAGATTGAATTACTATATATATCATAAAGATGTGATAACTTTGAGAACTAGTGCATCATATACTATTTCATATGATTTTGTTCATCAAATATTAGGGTTTAGAATATTGATTAACGTATATTTGTTTCACAATGTGTTTGTTCTACATGTATTTAATTCATAATATAAACATTTCTACCCCGTTTGTGGAACAAAAGTTACATATAAAAAAGTTTCACATTGTAAACCGTATACATATGAAGCAACACACATTATGAAACAAATACACGTCCATCAATACATTATAAATACTTGTCTTAAATAGAAAAAAAAAATCATGTGAAACAAATATATGTACACTACTTTTTTTTGTAAAGGGTGTCCTAGGCTATACCTAGACTAATCCTTTGGTAAATTATGACTGTAAGACATCAGTACTGATTAAACCTCAGTGGCCACAATTGTTGTGTACGCTTGGATTCGAGTTCAAGTTCTCACATTTATCACAATATATAGAGTTTTCATTTGATTAAACTCTTTTATATATATATATATATATATATATATATATATATATATATAGGGTTGGGTTCCAATGAGAAGTTGGGTTAATGGTGAGAAATGTGAGAAGTGGTTATCGACCGTTGGATGAGAAATGAATGCATATTAGGATGAGATCCACCAAGATGCACCAGATCAATTCCCTTCTAAGCCGCAATTCATGGGAGGGCTTGAGATTAAAAGAGATCAACGGTTCAGATCCACTTCTCACGTTTCTCACCATTAACTCAACTGCTCACATGATCATTCGCCTATATATATATATATATTAAAAACGTATTGAGATGATAAAATTATTGAATATTTGAATAATATTATTGATGTTAAAATCTCTAAAATAAATAATTTGTTAGTGTTAGATGTAATATTTTAAAGATTATAACTTTTAGTTCTCCATTCTAAATAAATGACAAAAAGATTTATTGGAGATGCCCTCTGAGTTAAATCATAAATCTTGTTACATTAGTTTGAGTTAATACATTCTCTATAAATTTCAAAAATGACATAAAACAATTTCTATGTTTCAGTTTTAAATTTTTATATTTAAAAAATTGTTTTGTCAACGGGGAGATGGGAAAGCAAACCTGGACCTCTCAAGAGGTTAAGACCCTTCAATGGGGGAAGAAACTTTGATAATTGCCGAGAAGCGCGGTAGTGCCCAAAATGCCGAAGCAAGCACCACGGAAACTGTAACTCCAACACCACCTCTTGTGCCAAGTGTGGGAAGCCCGATCATACTACCAGAGATTGCCCAGTTAAGGGAATCGTCTGCTTTGAATGTAAGATGCCAGGACATTTCCAGAAGGATTGTCCAAATGGAAGACGGGAAGTGCCCCGGAGAAAAAGGAGAACCCTCATAGGGTTCCTGACCGAGCTTTCCAGATGACGGCCGATGAGGCCAACCACCGACGTGGTATCGGGTACGTTTCTCCTAAACTCCGTACCTGTGCGTTTGTTATTTGACTCGGGTGCCAGTTTCTCTTTTGTATTCGATGTTTTCTATCATAAACTTGTCATGCCCATTAGTAGTTTAGAAGATGTTCTAGTGGTAGAAATAGCGAATGGTAGTCAAGTAGTGATCCGCGACGTCTTGAAGGGTTACATGCTTGATGTTGAAGGGAAGAAATTCTCGATTAACTTGAGGCCTATGGTTATTGGCGGATTCGACGTGGTGGTCGGCATGGATTGGCTAGCAGAGAACCAAGCCGAAATTGTGTGCTTCAAGAAATTCATCCGACTACCCGTTTCGAGTGGTGAGATGGTGGTAATCTATGGCGAAAGAAGAAAGGGTGATGTAGCAATTATCACCATGGCCTAGGCGCGAAAATGCCTAGTGAAGGGATGTTCGTCCTTTCTAACATATGTTATCGATGCCAAGCTTGAGAAGAAGAAACTTGAGGATGTGAAGTCGGTACGCGAGTTCCCCGACGTTTTTCCGGATGACTTGCCCGGTTTACCACCCGATCGTCAAGTGGAGTTTCGAATTGACCTTAAACTTGGAGCGACTCCGATTTCTCGAGCCCCTTACCAGTTGGCATCGTCCGAAATGCAAGAAATGATGACTTAACTCCAAGAGCTTATAGAGAAGGGTTTTATAAGACCGAGCTTGTCACCTTGGGGAGCTCCGGTCTTGTTTGTAAAGAAGAAGGACGACACAATGAGAATGTGCATCGATTACCGTGAATTGAATAAGGCAACGGTGAAGAATAAGTATCCGCTCTCGAGAATCGATGATCTGTTCGATCAACTTCAGGGGGGTTGTTTCTCAAAGATC
Organism: Arctium minus; assembly: GCA_954870635.1. NCBI lineage: Eukaryota > Viridiplantae > Streptophyta > Magnoliopsida > Asterales > Asteraceae > Arctium > Arctium minus. Next base: position 7,874,512 of record OX941092.1, read on the forward strand.
GATTTGCGTTCAGGATATCACCAAGTGAAGGTGAAGGAAGATGACATCCCGAAGACAACTTTTAGGACACGTTACGTCCATTACGAATTCCTTGTGATGTCGTTCGGCCTAACTAACGCACCGACGGTGTTCATGGACTTGATGAATAGAGTATGCCGACCATTCCTCGACAATTCGGTCATTGTGTTCATCGACGATATACTCGTGTATTCCAAGAACAAGGCGGAATATGAGCAACACCTTCGAGAAGTTCTCGAAGTGTTGAGAAATGAGAGATTGTATGAAAAATTATCCAAGTGCGACTTTTGGTTAGAGGAGGTTCAATTCTTGGGCCACGTTGTCACCCGTGACGGGGTGAAAGTGGATCCCTCTAAACTCGAAGCAACGACGAATTGGGAACCTCCCAATAGTCCATCCAATATACGAAGCTTCTTGGGTCTAGCGGGCTATTACCAGAATTTTATCCAAGATTTCTCCAAGATCGCTTCTTCGCTAACCGCTCTAACCTGGAAGAACGTTAAGTTTGTTTGGACCGAAGCGCAAGAGAAGGCGTTTTGGACTTTACAAAAGAAGTTGTGTGAAGTTCCAATCTTGTCGCTACCCGAAGAGTCGAAAGACTTTGTGGTTTATAGTGATGCCTCCAAGATGGGTTTAGGTTGCGTATTGATGCAAAGAGGCAAGGTAATCGCTTACGCATGAAGACAACTCAATGTTCACGAGAAGAATTATCCTACCCATGACTTGGAGTTGGCGGCGGTAGTGTTCGCCTTGAAGCTTTGGCGACATTACCTTTATGGTACGAAATGTACACTCTACACAGATCACAAGAACTTAAAATACGTCTTTGATAAAAAAAAGTTGAACATTAGGCAATGGCGGTGGCTCGAGTTACTCAAGGATTATGATTGCGAGTTGCTTTACCACCCTGGTAAAGCAAACGTGGTGGCCGATGCGTTGAGTTGGAAGGACTATAGCGGAATCATTCAGGCTACCCTTCTGGAATTGTTCAAATAGTTATTGCACGTGTGGTGGTGCAGGGAACCTATTTTCACAAATAGTGTAATCTATTGTGCATGTTTTATCACTGTCTTTACTAACGTAAATGTTGAACAAAGGAGTTTTAGAAATGTTTTATATGCGCTGTGTTGATGATTAATTTTGAAACCTATCGAATGAACGGTAGTGTATTTTTACCGCACGTCTAATCGTTAAGAGACTTATGTATTTGAAAGTTGTATAAACTCAAAATTTGCATACCGGTTGAAAAACCTTGAACTCATTAGGCCTATAGATTTGCACCCCTGTAGAAAAAGGAGTTGTGTTTAGGGACTAAGTGAGTCATTGGGATTAGAAGCGTCGGATGATCTGACTTGCGGTCAGCCTTGAATGTTTGAGGTTTCAGTTTGTGAATCTGTGCGCGTTTATATTAACGGAAATAGTAGATTTAAGTCTTCCCAGTTAATTAAGGGGCGAGTTTATATTTCGGCGATCATGCGGGTTAAGGTCTTAGGTGATTTCCTGCGTTTAGTTTGGGTTCGATTTGGTGGATTGCTAGTCGGTATGACATCATGGTATGTGTTGTTAGGGTACAGTCTTAGTGGGTTCAGTAATTAAAGGAAATTTCGGTGATTTGTCTGTTGGAAATGTAAGATTTTGAATCTTAGCTTTCTGTTAGGTGTCAACCTTAGTGCGACAATTCGTCTGGAATTGAATGTTGGGCGGAATGTCCACATTTTCGAGGTTACCGTTAGGTCCTAGGCATCGACTTGTTTCCTCGAGGTCAATGGATCTTGGAATGTTTGGGATGTATCTCGGTTGGATCATGGGAATTATTGACCTTTAAGTGATGGATTTTGAAGTGAGTTTGGGTATTGAGGATTAAGCATTAATGTGCCCAAGCGTTCCTATGGTGATAAGGATGTTACTTTAGGAATGTTGTGAGATTAGTGTTGGATCGGAGTTAAGTGACCGCCGACTCTATGTTAACCGGTTACATAAAGAACGTATTGGGGCGCCTTGGAAGAATGTCTTTATAAATATTAGGAATGGATCAGTGAAACCTGAGGATTTTGGAAGTGTGATTATGATCTCTGATGTTGGGTTCGAATCGTTTAGACCCGAAGGAAATTGATCGGTGAGAAGTTGGAGTCATAAATTACCTGGAAATGGTAATTGTCACCTAAGGTTGCGAGATGACCGTAACCTTGTGGGTAAAGGATACTTTGAGAATGTTAAGTGTTCGCTTGGTTGTGAGTGTAATATGCCCAAGAGGGGCAGTTGACGTGAGTATCAGTTTTAGGGTCTCAACAGTAGTTCTGACATTTGGGTTGAGGACAACCTTTCCTGCGGACAGTGTTCCATTGAGAAGAGTAGATTTCGAGGACGAAATCAATTTAAGGTTGGGAGGATTGTAACACCCGTGATTTTTGATAAGTTTTACTATGGGATTATCGAGGATTGAATCAGGCGAGAAACGGGAATTTTGGGCCATCGCGAGTTGGGACGCGACTTGGGGTCGCGGCACAAGTCGCGAAACTCACTGGATGTGAGTCTCAGGGAAACGGGCGACTTATGCCGCGAGTGGAGGTCGCGGCATAACCCGCGTAATCGCCTGTCGAGATTAAAACCGATTTTTCAGCCACCAAACCTCATTCTCTTAACCCAAACCCTAAAACCTTCTTCCCTTTTCTCTCCCAAACCCAAATGTCGAACCCTGACCCATTTTGAAGGGTTTTCTCCTTAAACCAAACGATTCTCCATCATCTAACTTGTGAGATCTTGAACCACAAAACCACTATCTTCATCTTCTTCATCAAGTTCGGTTGGGAGCCCGGGTTGAAGAGTTGGATTGGGTGTTCTCGGAAAGTCTCGTTATCTCTAATGGTAAGCTTTCTTGAATTAATGTTATAAATGCTTCATTGATGGTTTCTTAGTGTTGGTATCTCAAATCTCGGATTTGTTAGTTTTGGAGAAACTAGGGTTTTGATCTTGTTTAGGGATTTTGGTATGTAATGTTTGAGGAATGTTTCTAAATGTTTAGTTATGGGTATTTATGGTTGGAAATGTATGGATCTAGGTTTTGGAGGTTCTCGGCTTGAGGATTCAAGTGGCCTTCAAAAGAGCTCGTTGGGGGAAACCTAAATTTAGCCTAAATCTAGCAAGGTGAGTTCAAGTTTATTTGTGAAAACGGTGTACATGCCAAAATGTTTATTTTAAAGTGTTTTACATGAAATGGTTAACTGCTGATAAGTTTTGGGTATTTCGAAGTAAAATATGATTTACTTGGTTATTCGTCAAAGTATGAGTATTTTGATAAGTTTCCATATTTGGTAAACTTGGGTTGTGTTAACCTCTTAAAATGCTTATATTGGGTTTAAACATTTTAGCAACTAAATAGCATCGTATTTTTGGTGACTTTGTACAAGTAAGATCTATTTCATAATTCATACATATTTGATGATTTTGTACAAATGGAGTCTATTTCATGTTATATGCATTTTGGTGTATTTGCATTCATAAACCCTTTGGAAAATCATTAGTCCCATCTCGTGTGGAGTTTTGGGTTAATCTCGTCTTTGAGATATGTGTCCTCATAAACGTTGTTTAAATACATTTCATTATTTGGGGAACCGGTAATTGTTGGTCAAATGGATTTTGAGCATCCTAGCTCGGTATTGGCTTAAAAAGGGGTTTGAGGATATTTGTCCGGGTTTAATGGCTCGATGTAGAGTCCCATTTCATGGTTTACGTCTTAATGCATTTTATTGCATATTTATAATTACAGGCTCGAGTGCTGTTGTCACTCAGGTATAGTCGGGTAATTTTAGACTGTGTTGCATTGGATCCATAGGCACATGAGTCAGTCTTTTTTTATGGTCATTTGGGTGGTACGGGGTTGGACTCCGGGACACATGTTTTATGACCTTGTCCGTTCAAGGAGTACACTAAGAGGACTGAGTCCGGGTGGTGCTATCATGGCGTGGAGTAGCCATTGGATGGGCGTTTTGGACCTCCGCCGGGTGGGGCAATGCCTTGGTTGTATTCCCCTTAGGTCGGGCCTTGGAGCGGTATTTTCGTTAATATATCGCTAAGGTCAGTTGACTCTTTGGTGTAGCTTGGAGGGAGTCGTAGGGACACTTGGTCCTGTGTGTCGTGAAGTGTCATACGATTAAAGTTGTATGAGTGGCATACTTTTGTGTTCCTCCACTCTCAACGGATACAGGAAGCCCCCGTCGTCGGCCCGTCGTATTTGGATATTTAATTGTCCACGTTTTAATATTTCGAGTTCATTCTATTTTATGGTCGTGTGGGTATTATTTCGAGTTGCGGGTTTTCCATGACGCACCATATCTTTATGAATTGTCCTCCGTTATTTAAGGGTCGATTATTATGCCCCACCCCCGTTTTGGGTGTTTTGGGATATGGCGTATTGTTTACATTTTAGTACATTTGAGTATCGAACTATGACCCCGTTTTGGGTGAGTTGCGGGTTGCATCGTTTTATAAGAAATGCATGTTTGGGAAGCATTGTCTTTAAAAGTGTATATTATGGGGAAATGTGTCGTTTCCATTTTGAAGTATAATATATTCGAAGGATCTTGCTTTAAAACTGATGTCCTGTCTTCTAAAGATTTATTCATTCATGTTAAAACTCTTGAGCTCACTAGGCGTTAAGCCTAACCTTTTTATTTGTCGGCATGTGCATCAGGTTCCAGTTTGGGGTTCGGATTCTAGTAGCCTTACGAAGAGTTGAGCCCTAGCCTTACCCAAGAGTAAGTAGTTGGTGAAGTTTTCCGCAGGTTGGAGTTAGTAATTGTTTGTTGGGTTTAGTAGCACCCGTCCTTGTCATAGATTGTATGTATAGAATGAATGTGACTATTGAGGTTAATTCTTAAATTATGTTTGTAGACGAATCTATTATTGATGTATTTAGAAAATTTTTAATAAGTTGCTATTTCCAGATTTGAGGGTGTTACAACGACAGCCCTAGCGACAAGCCCATGGGCAAAGTCGCGGGGCATAGTCGCGATCGGTGTACCGCGGGGGTGGTGAGGCCGCGACAATGACCGGCGATAATGCCATTGGCAAAGTCGTCGGGGCATAGTCACCCGCGTGGACATGACTTCTGTTTTAAAACCTATCTGATGTCTCATTTCACACTTTATCCTTTTGAAAACGGGAGAGCTACTCTTTGGGCGATTTTTGAGTCTTTCAACACTTTCCACAAGTATTTCTAGGGTTTTCGTTGGTAGGATCATTTATTGATCATTAAAGCTCAATCCAAGTTCATTTATTGAAGCATTTGTTCAAGGTCCTCACTCTTCTCCATCAAGTCTTCCCTTGGTAACTTCTAGGGTTTCTATTTTCTAGGTTTTAATCAAAAACCTAGATTGTGAGTTTACTAAACATTTGTTAAAACTAGATACACATCATAATCTTCTACTTGCTAATATCGTGAAACTTTCCTTGAAATGTTCATTTCTAAATGTCTATGTATTTGGGGTTTTCCTTATGAAATATGCTTATTTGCAACTTGCCATGATTGGTTGAGTATATATGTACACATTGGCATTTTGATGACTTCTTACTTGAGACACATTTTGGTGGTATCATATCTACATGATGAAAGTTGTAGTTATACTTGTGGTATATCGGGCTTTATGTTGTTTAGGATGGTAATATTTTACCCATGGTTGGTATTGAAATATTCTTGGTTATAATGTACCTTGAGACCTCCTATGAATTATGTTGGACGAACCAAGTTAGTAGATACTAGGAGGATGTAGTCTTGGGTGCCACCGTGATGGTATGTACCTAGACCTCCGTCATTCGGGGTAATGTCATGGTTGTAGTCCTCGGATGTGTCGGGCCTTTCGGATGTCACTCGTGGTAGTTGGCATCAAGGTATATCGACTCTTTGGGTGAAACTTGATTGGTGCTATGGTTACCCCCATTGACTCCACATTTAGGCATTGTTTGGCAAAAATAAGCTAGCTTATTTTCTTGGTACATGTTTGGATGACCATAAGCTATCTTATCAACTAGCTTTTTGATAAGCTACTTGGAGTAGCTTATGAGGAGCTTTTTGTGATTATTCTAATTATGCCCCTCATTAATATTCATAATTATATATTAGCTTTTAATTATAAATAAATAATTAATGTCATTTTTGGTAATTTAAATGCTTATAAGCTAGTTTTTACCAAACGTGACTTTTTCATCAGCTAGCTTATCAGCTACCAGCTAGCTTATCAGTCACCAGCTAGCTTATCAGTCATCAGCTAGCTTTTCAGTTCAAACTCACTAGGCTTTTTGGCCTAACACTTGTTTGGTGTCGATGTGTATCTCAGGTTCTAGTGGCGCAGTTCCAAAGCAGGTTTAGAAGCGCTTGGGTGAGATCTTGGGGAAGGTGCTTTAGAGTGCACTTTTTGTGAAGATGATTTTTAGGTTTATAGATGACACCCATTTTGTAATCTTCTTTCTAGCATAGAAATTAGATTAGTTGGTTGTTGTCCAATCTCGTTATATTACAACTGTAATTAAACAGGTTTAAATATTTCCCCATTTTTGGGAGGCTCGATTGCTTTAGCAAATTTATATATCATGTTTCCATTTTCCGGAAATTTTTGTTATCCCTATTTTAGAGTGTTACACTGGTGATGAAACTGGATGTAGCACGGTATGTAGAGCGTTGTGTGACATGCTTATAAGTGAAGGTCGAACATCAACGACCGTATGAAAGTCTCCAATCACTAGAGATTCTCGAGTGGAAGTGGGAACATATTACCATGGACTTCGTGACAAAGCTACCTAAGACCTTGCGAGGTCACGACACCATTTGGGTAATAGTCGACCAGTTGACCAAGAGTGCTCATTTCTTGGCCATGCGCGAGACCCTACCGATGGACAAGTTGGCAAAACTTTACATCGGTGAAGTGGTTTCGAGGCACGGGGTGCCCTTGTCTATTGTGTGGGATTGCGATAGTCGGTTCAATTAGAACATTTGGGAGGGCTTGCAGAAAGAGCTTAGTACGCGGTAGAGGTGATCATTTACGGGCTTCGGCGGGACACGGGTCGGGCCTAACATATTTTTCTTATCCAACGGGCCTAGTATATCAAACCCAAACCCATTTTTGTGGGCTTGAAAACTTGTCCATACCCGTTCTATAAATGGGTCGGGCTTGCCAATGGGCTAGCGGGCCTAAAAATTTACATTTAAAAAACTTATATAAATTGTTAGGCTATGTAAAATTATCCAAAATACATAATTTTTTTCCAACTATAAAACGTAAAATGTACTAATGTATACAACGTAAGAAAAAATATTTTTTCACAAAATATGGAGTAGAGACTTTTCCTCTCCAAAGATTATCACCCTTTGAAGTTCAGATTCGTCAACAACAAAGTATTTAACCACCTAATATTTCAAGATCGAGATCGTAGACGTACTATATGACATATCACATATAGTATATATTTGGAGATTGTAACACGTAATTTTAGAATTTCACATCGATGGTAATACGGGAGTCGTTTAACTCTTGGAGCGTAAAGGTATTGGGAAATCAGGTAAACTTCACGATGGAACCTTCAGGAATCGAATCATGCGCGAAAGACGCGAGAAACCGGGCTTTTTGAGGGTCGCGGGTTGGTGCGCGACCCTGGGCCGTGGCGCGGCTCACTGGAGTTGAGTTTTAGGACGCGGGTGACTTGCAAGTCGCGGGCAAGGCCGCATGGTTCTATCAGTGGATTTTAAGCTCGGTTTTTGGAACCAAACTTCATTTTCTCATAACTTCTTCCTCCCAAATCCGATTGGAGTGATTCTTGATCTCATAGTCTCGTCTTTTGGAGTTTTTCAAGTAGATAAAGAAGGGTATTAAAGATATTGGGTGGATCCAAGAGTTTAGGATCAAGGTAATCTACTCATCCTTTCATCTAAAAAGTTAGGGTTTAGTGTTCTTCATCTTGTTTTGCATCTCTAGGGTTTTATATAACTTGGTGAATGTTTGTGGTAGTGGATCTGTAGAAAGCATTGGAGCTAGTGAAAGGATCTAAGATCTCCTCTTCAAGGAACCCAAGTTTGTGGGTAAAACCTAGATTTAGTCTAAATCTAGCAAGGTGAGTTCTAGTTACTTTGAAAAGCTATATACATGTCAAAATGCACATATTTTGGGTTTTAAATGTATATCCATGAGTTTACTCCATTTTAATAAGATTTTGTGAACATTTGTACAATACACATATTTGATATACTTGCACACTTTGTGCTATCAAACTCTTGAGAAATGGGTTACAATATTTTATGAAGTGTTTGAGTCACAAAAAGGGGATTCTTGAACATATGTTACAAACACATTTTACATTTGATGAGTTTCATGGTAAATGGGTATTTTCACATACTTGGAATGTCAAAGCTTTATGAGGGTTGCTAAGTGTGTTTGGAGTGTTTTAGCATCAAAATGATATCCAAGCCTACTAAAGGAATTTTATTGGAATTATTAAAGAAATTAGACAACATAAAGTGTTGGGTTTTATTTTGGTGAAAAGTTGGGTACAAGTGGGAGTCTTGGGATCTTACTTTACTTATGAGTTGAGATATCGATGTTTTAAACAAGTTCGGCTTCAACGGCGTGAGTAAACGGAAATTATCATTTTGGACACTACAAGCAGATTAAGAAATTATGAATCCTACGGTTTTGGCCTTCGACCGACAATACATTGATGGAAATGCATATTTTGGGAAAATTATACTTCGACACGTATAGTCATATTGGTTTTGCTTTTATTGGCAAACGTTCTAAGATGTCTTGTGGCTTGAGTTATACTCTAATGAGTTTTGGGATGTTTTCCCGTTCAAACAGCTCAATATGGGCGCTTTATGGAAATACATTTATTATACAAATGTTGGTTATTACATGTTTTGGATGCGTTAGTTCATTCATATGGAGTCGTGTAATGTTTAGACTGTAATGCATTGGATCCATAGGCATATGAGTCGTTATGTTCATCATGGAGTTTTGATGTCCATGTTTGAGTCTAGTGAGTGGTCCCCAAGTCATGTTGTTATATAAGCTTGTGGTGGTGCTCTTGGAGAGCCGTATACGGAGCTAAGTCTTGCGGTGGTGCCCATGGTGAGCCGGATACGGGGACTTGTGACTTTGTGGTGAGACTCGTCTAGAGTAGACGCTAGGTCATTTGGGTATCTTGCGGTGGTAGCTAAGAGAAGCCGAAAACGGGGATCCATGGTCTATGCGAAACTCGAGAAAGTTGATAAGTGGCTTAACTTTGTGTGTCTGCCACATTCGATGGAATCGGGTCTCCCCCGTCACCGAAATGTGTTATTTTGGGTATTCCCTTACCCATGCCTTTGGTGTTAAAACGTACCATTTTATTTACACAAAGAGTCTTTTGACAAAATACCGTGTGGGTGCATTTTGAGGAAATTTGGATGTCGAATAATTATTTAAAATGGGTGTTTGGAAATTAGAAGTAACTTGATTAGCAAATAAAGCCTCTTTATAATCAGTATTTCTAAAATGGCCTTATTCGGAGTAAAACGTTCACTTTAAATGTTTTATGATTTATATGATGAAAACTGCTTTAACTCACTAGGCGTTAAGCCTAACACTTTTTTTTTCGACATGTATATGAGGTCTTAGATGGATCTGTGTGGCGAGTGGAGCTTGGTAGAAATTCCGGTAGGATGACTTTAGTGACGTCATCCGGTTTGGTGAAGATAACAACTTTGGTGGTTTTAGTAACACTCGACTAATGTTGTCCCTAGTTTGTGGGACTAGATAGTTCCGTTAGAACTCTGATACTTTGTTATAGTGATTCTTCCTTGTAACTTTAAATATTTGATATTTCAAAGCTTTGTATTTAAGAGTTTTTGGAAGTTTTAATTTGTTTGCTATTTTCGAACTTTAGGGGTGTTACAGAGATGGTTGGTACTTAGTTGAGGGAGTCCAACCCAAAACCACTTCTGAACTTTTTCTTATACAATATTAATTATATAAAAAAATAATTAATTATAGTTATATAACGGGTCGGTCGGGCCTGTCCAGATTTCTTTTTTATTGTACGAGCACGCCCGTTAACTTGAACGGTCCCACCTAAGCTTGTCCATATTTTCTTAAATAGTTGTCCAAGCCTACTTTTTTAACGGGCTGGACAGGACGGGTCTAGCGGGACTTACCGCCCATGAACAACTCTAATACGCGGGTGAAGTTGAGTACGACTTACCATCCTCAAACCGACGGGCAAAGCGAGAGAACGATCCAAACGCTAGACGACAATCTAAGATCTTGCGTTATCGACTTCGGGGGTAGTTGGGACTCTCACCTACCTTTGGTGGAGTTCGCTTACAATAACAGCTACCACTCGAGTATTGGGCGGGCACCATTTGAGGCCTTGTACGGGCGGAAGTGCAGAACCCCCGTGTACTTGCTTGAAGCAGGCGAGAAGCAATTCGTCAAACCAGAAATTGTGCAAGAAACGACCGATAAAGTGAAAGGAATTCGGGAACGGTTGAAAGCAACTCAAGATCGGCAAAAGAGCTATGCCGACAAGAAGAGGTGACCGATGGAGTTTCAAATGGGCGACCGTGTGATGCTTAAGGTGTCACCTTGGAAAGGCATTATCCGGTTCGGAAAGCGTGGGAAGTTGAGTCCCCGTTTCCTTGGACCATTCACGGTGCTTAAACACGTAGGTTTGCAGGCCTACCAATTGGAACTCCCACCAGAAATGAGTGGAATCCACAATACGTTCCACATTTGTTACCTTCGGAAGTGTTTGGTGGAGGAGGAGAGTGTCATTCCTCTTTCCGATATAAGGGTGGACGAAGGTAACCGTTATGTGGAGGAGCCTTTTGCTATCCTAGAGCAGAAGTCCAAGAAACTTTGCCACAAAGAAGTCACAATGGTCAAAGTGCAATGGAAACATCATCGTGGGGCTAATGTGACATGGGAAGCGGAGGAGGGCATGAAGCGACGCTACCCTCATTTATTTGAGTAGCCCAGATTTCGAGGACGAAATCGTTTCCATGTTGGGGAGGATTGTAACACCCGGAAATTTCGGTAAGTAGCCCCGTAAAATATTATTTTACCCTTCGCGTATGTTAGAACTACAGTTTAAATTTATGCCTTGGTTTTGAGTGAATCCTTAACCACAGTGCCTTAACCAAAGGAAATTGAGGGGTTAAGTATCGATGAGAGCAAATCGGGCCTCGGTACAAGGCATGCGATTGTTCCCGCGACTATGACAGAATGTCAAGGTCGCAGGTCACAATCACGGAGGATGTGAACCCCGCGGTACAGATGGCACTCTCGCTAGGATGGTACCAAGAGCTCCTTTTAGCGGGCGATAGTGTCGGCGCTTGTGACAATTGTCACTCTCGCCCAGCAAGGTCGCTGTCGGGATTTTGAGTATAAAGCAGACCCATCCGACCCAATGCTCATTTATTCCAACTTCTCATCAGTTTGGGCGATTTTCTTGGGTATTAGGTAAGCCTCATCTTCTCTCCTCATTCATTGCTAGTAAATGAAACCCTAAGATCATTTTCTACTCATTTTAGGGTTGTCAAGCATTAAGTGAGAAGATTTTAAGCATTCAAGTTCAAGATCTAACCTCTTCCATCTAGGATTTTGCTAAGGTTTTGATAAAACCCACATTATGAGTTCATTCTACTTTCTTAAAACTGTATACATGTCAAACATTGTATTTTGATCTCTTGAACTTCTCCCAAATACATTTTCTCATTTGATGGGTTTTGACATAACTTGATTATTTTGAGAAGTTTTAGGGTTTTTACCATTTTATGGAAAAATGAAGGGTTTTATGTTAAATGCTATGATATGAGGTTTATATGCATGTTTATGGTAGAAAACTTAACCCATTTTAGTCATATTTATGATTCTCGTTATATTAGAAAGCTTATTTGGTAAAAATGGGTTTTAGAAGGAAATGAATGGGTTATTATTTGGATAGACTAAAATTATCTTAAAGTCTTATAAATTCTTTTTGTGAACATATTGTGTTGAAAATGAGAATGGTCTTTTGTTAGACCTTGGTTTGGAATTTACCTTCACACGGTGTTGTTTATGCAAGAAAAACATCTTTTTGGAATGTCGATAATCTGAGAACTATATGTGTGATTATAGTTGGTCACAAGTGTAATTGTGACAAGTCTAGACTATTACTAATGGATCCATAGGTATAGAGTCGACTTAATTTTGGGTTAACTCCCGTTTGTAGCTAGTTGAGACATTGGACCCTAAGAAGGCAACTTAGTACGGTTATGTGGGACCGGATACTAGTCGTGGGTCGTAAATGTATATCATAGTGAATGAGCATGATTAGGATCACTGGGTGCCCTCCCCCACATTTGAGTACGAGCTGGCAAGTTCGTGACCTTAATCCTTGTATGGTGAGCTCAATAACTTAATAACTCAATGACTCCAGGTCATTCGTGATCGCCCGAGGATTAATCGGTGGGCGTAAGCTGGTCCGGAAACCCACGGTTACAAAAAAAATAACTCGGAAAGTGGCCTACTTTTGTGTTCCGCCACGATCCTTGGAAATCGGGTCTCCCTCATCATCGAAAGATGTGTTTTAGACCGAAAGGTCCTCATGTGGTTAATATTACATTTTATAATCCAACTTATTGTAAAATCATTTATTTGTTGCATTTAAATCATTTCTAAATCGTTGATATAAATTGTTTGTTCTCACTAGGTGTTAAGCCTAAATTTTTTTTCTCAAATGACGTGTATAACAGGTTCCCTTAGCGGTGGGACGCCCAAGGTTTGAGGAAAGAGTGTGGAGTCATTGAGGCATTTTTGGGATAGGATTCTCTTGGAGATTGGCGTATAAATAGATTGAAACATTTTGGAATTTTGGAGTGACAACCGGCATAATCTAGATAGATGATGTTTAGATTAGTTTGTTGTTAATTCCTATATTCATTTTACAGGTTTTGTAAACGCTTACATTTTTCCCTTATTGGGTGGTTTTCTCCATTTATAAACGTTATATTGCGAAAAATTTTAAGTTTTAAAATTTCCCCAATTTTTAGGGTGTTACATGGTCAGAGTGATTAAGAGACACTTATAATATAGTTCAAAGTGAAATAGGGTTGTTTTGTAATTATTCAGAATGAAATTAGAACGCTTAATGGTTAAGGGGTGTCCAGGATACAAAATCATTTAGAGAGTTTTAGAACTATTAAAAGACAGACTTTTTTTTTTTGCCAAAAAAGATTCACCTCTTAGCGATTATGAGATTATCCCTTAATGAAACCATTTAGAGGTAAACAAACAACCCCTAAGTTAGTTTATTTCAAATGGTTTTATAGCTTACAGAAACATGTGAAAGCATCTTTAGCAGATTCTCAAAAATGAAGATTTTATGGATCTTTACTCCAACATATTCCTCACAACCTTCTCAAAAATGGAGAAAGTAGTAGAAAAAGAATAAAAATATTCAAATTTGAAGATTTTTTCAAAAACAATTATTTATAAGAGAGAAAAATGTTTTTTTATTCATCTCTCTCACCAATGAAATTACTTTAAATTAAATGTTTAAGAGAAAGAAACAATATTTTATGAATTGTATTAAATGTTTTAATAATATAATAATCATGTAATCTTCATATAAAGATATGTTAAAGAGTAACTTTTATTCATTGAGCAACGACTCTTTAACTCATCATCGTCGTATCACTAAGGCCTTCTTTTTGGAGATTTTGTCTTCTTTTTTTTCCATTTTAAAAAATTTGTTAAAAATGTATGTATTTTTTATTTTTTTAATAATAGAGTAAACTACGATTTTCGTCCTTATGGTTTGTTATTTATAACCATTTTCATCCCTGACTTTAGAAGTTTCTTTTTTCGTCATTGTGGTTTGCAATTCTTTTCCATTTTCGTTCCTAAAACTAGTATTTTCAGGGACTAAAAGCGAAAGGAGTTGCAAACCGCAAGGACCAAAAAAGCAATTTTTAAAGATCAAAGACGAAAATAGTTATAAACAACAAACCACATGGACGAAAATAGTAGTTTACTCTTAATAATATGTCTGCCATTAGAAAAAGAAACAAATATGTAGTATATAAGAGCATCTCCAATAGCTTCCCTAAAATTTCTTCAAAATGGGGAAACAAAGATCAAAATCTCTAACAAAAATTGCATTCATCTCCAACAGATTCTTCATTTTGGAGATGAAATCATTACTTATATTATTAAAATATTCCATATATTTAATAAAATATTATTTATCTCTCATAAATATTTTATTTCAAGGTTTCTCATTGGTGTGATATCCAAAAATGATTACCGTGAGAGAGAAATGATATTTTATTATATCACACCAATGAGAAACCTTGAAATAAAATATTTATGAGAGATAAATAATATTTTATTAAATATATGGAATATTTTAATAATATAATTAATGATTTAATCTCCAAAATGGGAAAACTGTTGGAGATTGATGTAATTTTTTTTGTGATTTTAACTTTTGAATCTTAATTTTAAAGAAATTTTAAAAAATCTGTTGGAGATGTTCTAATAGAAGTAATTAAAATAAAAAAAATATTAAAGAAAACAAAAGTTAAAAAGAATAAAATAATAACACCTATGAATTCAACCTCTTAGAGTCCGACACGTGTGATACCTATTTAAGGTTGGTGACATATGTTGGTGTCTTTTATCTGTAAAAACTAATAATTCACATCCACTCTCCCACGCGCTCACCTCCCAACACCACTCCCACAACCGTATCCATCACGCGCCCTAACCGCGAGTGGGATTACCCCATGAGATGATGCTTGCTTGTGTTTCTCAAATAGGTTAAAAAGCATGAAGCTTTGAAGGTGGAAACAACACCAACCCTAAATTTTCATATCTGGGTATGAAATATGAAAGCCAAAAAAAAAATCTTTGAAAACCCTAAAAAAAATAGAATCCAAGATTAAATCCCAAAACCCATCTCAAATTTTCCATCTTTTTTCCACAAATCTTCCAAAAAAAAAAAAAAAAACTTGTTGCAAACTTGCAATATTTCATCTTTGTTTTTCTTACCAAAAAAAAAAAATTTAAAAAATTGCATCTTTGTATATAAATCAATTTTGGAAATTTGTTTCCATTGATTTGGGTTTTGGAAATTTTGTGTTTTTTTTTAAAATTTTTATTTTTGTTGTTGAAAATTTTGAAGAATTATGGGGAGGGGAAGAGTGGAATTGAAGAGGATTGAGAATAAAATAAATAGGCAGGTGACTTTTGCGAAACGAAGAAATGGGCTTTTGAAGAAAGCTTATGAATTATCTGTTCTTTGTGATGCTGAAGTTGCTCTTATTATCTTCTCAAATCGTGGAAAGCTCTATGAGTTCTGCAGTACTTCCAAGTAATTACTAATAATACACCTCTGCTGTGTGTGTTTGTGTGTGTGTGTTTTTTTTTAAAATTTTTGTTACTTTTTTCTATAGATCTGATATGGGTTTTTGTGTTTCTTGACGATTATGAGTTTTATAAGGTTCTTGAGTTGTAGATTCTTTTAAGTTTTTTGTACTTTTATTTTCTTAAATACCCACCAGTTTAATCACCTATATTATATATATATATATATATGTGTGTGTGTGTGTATATATATATATATATATAAAGATTTCTTGATGAAGGTTTATGATTTATACGTATGGGTTTGAGATTAGGTTTAGGGATCTGGGACTTAACAAGATCTTGTCTTTATGAATCTTGAAAAGGGAAGTAGACCATATAGCTATATATACTGACATAAAACAAGAAGTTGGATTGAATTTTTTTACTTTTGATTTTGGGTTCTTTTTTAATTTTCTTGGATTTAAGTTTAATGGGAAGAATGAATTACCTTTTGGGTTTTTGTTCATATGATCCGGTTTTAAAACAAAAAAAAAAAAAAAAGGATTTTTATTCTAAGTTTTGATGCATCAAAACCGATGAATCTTTGTGCTTTTAGGACATAACATTTAATGGGAACAATATTTATAAACAATGTCGATCTTGACCGATCTTTACGGTTCTGGATTGTTTCCTTTCGATTAAAGTCTTTGTCTTTTGTGTTGGGTAATCAAAGATTTTTGTTCAAAACGCTAGTTCAAGCGGCGTTTCATCAAGTTTTTTTTAGGTTCTTTTTTAACCGATGACATGTTAATCTTAAATATTATTTTTTGATATATTTCGGTGTGTTTATTAATTTATATTGTGGAATTAATTGGTGGTTATTTGTGTTGTTAAGATCTTATTGGGGATTTGAGCTGCAAGTTCATTTGATTCATAAAGAAAAGGACAAATTCCTTACTTATTTTCTTGGAACCCTAATTTTCAGCACATTTTTCAAAGAGAAAATGATTAAATCATAGATTTAATGTGATTTGTCTTTTTTTCATTTTGGATTAGGAAATTAATTAATCACATAATTAGCTTCAAAATTTCATTAAATATTGCATAAATTAAACCCTAGCTATTCACTGCTTCCTTTGTCCTTGTTAATTCATGATCATGGTTATGAGGTCTTAATTTTCGTTTTTCTTTCTAAATGTTTCTCTTGTTTTATGATACAAAATCTTGATATATAAAACATGGGTTCTAATATGAAAAACGACATTGATACGAACTTTATACGGGTCGAATTTGGTGGATCCATTAAGTTACGAGATTGTGTTCTTTTTTGTATAAATAAGATGGACCGAATTCAACAAATTACGATAAAAACGTGAATCCGACAAGAACCTACGGATTTTGCCCGTATGAAAATCCGTCAAAATGGATAATTATTTCATTAGTAGGATGGGTTTTATGTTTTACATGAGTTTTACAGGTTCTAGAATCTGATGTGTTGATCATCCCTTGAATTATAAACTTAATTTCAAGACAATCTAGCATGATTTTTGCATCAAATGAGCTCCAATGAATCATTTTTTTGTTGTTGTGACTTAATCATATATATATCGCAGCATGCTCAAGATGCTCGAAAGGTATCAGAATTGCACTTATAGTTCGATGGAAGTCAGCCGATCAGCCAATGATGCCGAGGTATTATAATTTGCAATTCCGATTCACCATAGTTAATTTGGCATACCCTTTTCCTATTCTTCTTTTTCTTCGTTTCGGGCTGCAAAAGGGGGCAGGTTCAACTGAGGAACTGTAAATATTTTGAGAACTAGAGGACTAATTATTCATGATGGATACACGTGGATATATTCATAATGAAAATACATGATTTTTATGATTAATTTGGGTTATTCATCGTGAACATAATACATGAAATAGTTGGTTTTCATGCGTATAAAAACATTTTCTTGCTACATTCTTCGTATTGAGTGTTGTTTCTTGTTAATTTTGATTGTTTATAGCAAAGCAGCTACAAGGAGTACATGAAACTGAAAGCTAAATATGAGTCTCTACAACAATACCAAAGGCAAGTGGTTTGTGTGTGTGTAAAAAAGATAGTTTTTTTATGAATCTAATGAGGCTAAACAAGATTTGTATCTACTAAACCTTGAATCATGATCATTTCACAGGCAACTTTTTGGGGAAGATTTGGGGCCACTGAATCTGAAAGAACTTGAGCAACTCGAGCGCCAACTTGACTCCACGCTGAGGCAAATCCGGTCCATAAGGGTAAGATCGAGACGCCAAATACGAAACTTGATTATCAATTAGTGAAAATGGAAGATTCTTTATGCTTAAAATTGGATCTTTTTACATACCCCATATGATCTTAATGTAATTGCAAGTTTCTGTATGTCTAAAATTGAATCTTTTTATATGATCTTAGTGAAAAAGGAGGTTTCTCTATGTCTTAAATTGGATATTTTTTACAAACCCATATGATCATAGTGAAAATGGAGTGTTTCTTTATGCCTTAAAATGGATCTTTTTACATATATACCCATATTATCTTAGAGAAAATGGAAGTTTCTTTATGTCTAAGATTGGATCTTTTACATAATACCCATATGATCTTAGTGAAAATGGAGGTTTCTTTATGTCTTAATTTGGATCTT
Organism: Arctium minus; assembly: GCA_954870635.1. NCBI lineage: Eukaryota > Viridiplantae > Streptophyta > Magnoliopsida > Asterales > Asteraceae > Arctium > Arctium minus. Next base: position 7,892,549 of record OX941092.1, read on the forward strand.
TTTACATACCCATATGATCTTAGTGAAAATGGAGGTTTCTTTATGTCTAAAATTGGGTCTTTTTACATATCCATATGATATTAGTCAAAATGGAGGTTTCTTTATGTTCTTAAATTGGATCTTTTTACATATCCATATTATCTTAGAGAAAATTGAGGTTTCTTTGTCTTAAATTGGATCTTTTTACATACTGTCATTTAGGGATATAACCTTAAACGAGTTTTTAATTAAATTCATGTCTTTCAAGCTTATTAAAAAAATGGCTTCATACTTGATTCTTATTTAATGTTATATATCTAAATATCCCCCTTTTTTACATACCCATATGATCTTATTGACAATGGAAGTTTCTTTATGTCTTAAATTGGATCTTTTTACACACGTCATTTAGGGATATAACCTTAAATATCCCTTAAATGAGTTTTTAATTAAATTCATGTCTTTCTAGCTTATTAAAGAAAAAATGGCTTCATACTTGATTCTTATTTAATATTGTATATCTAAATATCCCCCTCTTTTACATACCCATATGAACTTAGTGATGGAAGTTTCTTTATGTCTTAAATTGGATCTTTTTACATACCAATATGATCTTAGTGAAAATGGAGGTTTCTTTATGTCTTAAATTTGATTTTTTTACATACCCATATGATCTTAGTGAAAATAGAACTTTTCTTTATGCCTTAAAATGGATCTTTTTATATACCCATATGAACTTAGTGAAAATGGAACTTTTCTTTATGCCTTAAAATGGATCTTTTTATATACCCATATGCACTTAGTGAAAATGGAAGTTCTTTTATGTCTTAAATTTGATCTTTTTACATACCCATATGAACTTAGTGAAATGGAAGTTTATTATGTCTTAAATTTGATCTTTTTACATACCCATATGAACTTAAGTGTCGTTTACCAAAAACTTACTGAGTAAGCGCTTAGCGGCAAGGACATTACTCTCACTTACCTTATTTATATAACATTCCCAGTCATAAAAATTTATTGTTGATAAGCATCTTAAACCCGGTAAGTGCTTATTAGGTAAGAGTCACTTCCCTCACTTATCGGGTAAGACTCTCAGTCCTTGTTATGACTCTTAACGGGTAAGATTTTTCGGTAGTTTTCATGCTCAATAGGTAAGGACCGTAAGGTAAGTGATACCGGTAAGCGATTACCCGGGTAAGTATTTAGCAAACGGCCCTTAGGGAAAATGGAAGTTTCTTTATGTCTTAAATTTGATCTTTTTTACATACCCATATGATCTTATTGACAATGGAAGTTTCTTTATGTCTTAAATTTGATCTTCTTACATACTCATATGATCTTATGGACAATGGAAATTTATTTGTCTTAAATTGGATCTGTTTTCATACCCATATGATCTTAGTGAAAATGGAAGCTTCTTTATGCCTAAAATTGGATCTTTTTTACATACCCATATCATCATAGTGAAATTGGAATCTGCTATATATCTAAAATTGGATCTTTATACATACCCATATGATCTTATGCTCAATATGCAGACTCAGTCAATGCTGGATAGGCTTTCTGAACTTCAAGTTAAGGTATCATAGTTCTAGTTTTCAAGATTCAAATTATGTTTAATTGCGCATATAATTATATAAGTAGAGTCTCCTTCGTTTACAAACTCAATAATTCGTACATACATAGTGGTGTGTCGTATAAGAAACGTTCAGGGCTATATATATATATATATATATATATATATATATATATATATATATTTTTTTTTTTCCAACACACGAAACAGTCCTGAATGTTTCACATATGAAGCAATATTGTATCATCATTGCATTTTCACACGTGTTCTGAAAACTGGTTTGTAAGTTTGTACGATTTATTGGGCATGTAAATGATTGTGCTTCTATACAAGTAATTACATCTGAGTCGACGAATTCAATCACAGGAAAGGATGTGGCTTGAAGCTAATAAAGCTTTGCAGAATAAGGTAAGAATATTGAATAAATCACTTTATATCTATACGTATGTAGGCATTTAATTAATCGAAATCATGAGATCGTTAAAGATTAATATCGAATAAAATATCTTAAATTATGTACAATATATTGCAGCTAGAAGAATTTTATGCAGAAAACCAAGCTGGACCATCATGGGCAGGAGGTGAAAATGGTAATTCATATCATCAACACCAGAATCAGCATCCTCATGAACCTCAGGGCTTCTTCCAGCCTCTAGACTGCAACTCCAATTTGCAAATCGGGTAATTAATCCTTAACTAAAATATTCCAGTGTATATATATATATATATATAGGGTCAGGTTCAAGGGAAACCTCAAAAAAACGAAAAACTAAGGAACACCTTGGTAATCCTTCATCTGAACGGTATGCACTTGTGCATACAGGTAATTTGTAACATGCACACGTGCATATTTACAAGTGCATAATGCACTTGTGCATAAAAACCAAAAATACAACATAATTTACCTGTATGCACAAGTACATACCGTCCAGATAAAAGACTATCAGAGTGTTCTTCAGTTTTCTGTTTTTTTGAGGTTTTCCTGAACCTCCATCTATATATATATAGAGAGAGAGAGGGGCGTTCAAATACAACCCCTTTACATGATGCAACTCATGCAATCCCTCTATCCACCACTCATTTTATTTTCACTTTTCTAATTAAGGAAAAAGAAAATAAACTGAAAATAAAATGAGTGGTGGATAGAGGGGTTATATGGGTTGCACCATGTAAAGAGGTTGCATAATAACCTACCTCTCTCTCTCTATATATATATATATATATAAAGAGAGAGAGGTAGAGAGGGGAAGGATCATGCGAGAAGTTAAATATTTTGCGAGAAAACGAGAAGTCTCAATATCATATATGATTACACGACCTTCAGGTGTGTTTAATTATATAGGATTATTTAGTGTCTATATATTGTCGATGTAACGTGTGTTTAATCATATATGATTAAGCTGCTTGTGAGTATCATATATGATATCACATTTCTCGCATTCTCGTAAAAATTTTAGCTTCTCGTTTGAACATGCCATATATATAGAGAGAGAGAGAGTCAGGTTCTGGGGAAACACTATGTATATAAACAAATCTTTTAACCATTAGGCATTAGTTACTATAAATTAATTACTAAAATAGCCATTTTTAGAGTTGTCATATTACAAAAAATGACCATTTGAACAAATCTTTTAACCATTAGGCATTAGTTACTATAAATTAATTTGGTATATCACTTTTTGTAATATAGGTTAATTTAGTAATTAACCCTAAATATATTCAATGGACAATGTCCCATGAGAAATCCTGAAAGTTATACATGCATATAGTACATGAAAATAACAACAATTTTCATTTCATGATGTGTAAAAAGTATGGCAAAATAAATCAAAATACAACAAGGTTTGCATTAGTTCAGATTTAGTGTAACAAATAAATATTTTTCTCGATCAATGTAACAAAATATTAAAATTTTAACTACAAAAGTTGTGGCATAGTGGTTAAGGTTCTAGGGGATGTAGTGAAATATCTCATTTACCCAGGATTCGAATCCAGACGTACACAATAATTGTGGCCACCCAGTTTATCATGGTTGATTTCTTGCTGTCATAATTTGTCGGGGTTAGTCAACGCATAGCCTAGGACACCCTTCCAAAAATAATATTATTTTCTATTTAGAACCTATTTTGACTCGTAATTTGCTAATTAGATCTTGTACCACTTGATGAGGTATATGCCAAGTTTATCGCTCCTTTCACAGTAACCCTTTCTTACAAAATCATCAGTTTATCTTAAAAATGGGTATAAAATAGAAAATTTTAAAACTTTATTATATCGATTGAGGGAAAAAAAAACCACAATACACTAAACAGATTTAAGCTAAACTTTGTTACATTTTGAAGGATTTTGCCATGAAAAATTTTGTATGTAACTTCAATATTTGCTCATACTCTAGCTATCGTTAGAGAAAACCAACGATCTTGCTTTACGTATTGAAGGGTATTTTAGACATTTCAGAAATTAGAAATTTTATAAAAGATAGTAAGAATAAGAGGGTGTTAATTAAACTGTTAATAATTTGTATAAAATATTTGTTTTTTAATTTTTTTTAAAAAATTTTCAGGTATAACACAATAGGTTCAAGCCAGATAAATGCATCAACAAGTGGACAGAATGTCAATGGAATAGTCCCTGGATGGATGCTTTGACTTTGACTTTGATTTTGGCATGGTCAATGAAGCTGCAAACTGGTCAACCCTCTCCTTTTTTTGGTGATATAAATCTGCAATAAACATGATTCTAATAATTTTGGTTGAATTATGGGGAATGTAAGAACCTATCACAAAAAAAAACCTTTTTTTTCAATTTATAAAGTTTAAATCTGTTTTTTGTGTGCACATTTTAAGGTTGTTAAGTTTTATTTTCTCCAAAATTCGGAAACTGTTTATTGTTTATGTGTATTTTCAGTGTTTTAAAAGGCGTAAGGTAAAGCTCAACGGTTAAACGAGCTTTTTGATATTTAACGGTTTAATTAGTAGGCTTAATTTATGAACGATTCATTTATATATGTAAAAACTAAATAGTTCCGGATGCACGAATTGTGCATGGTGTTATAGGATACATGGAACTGTTTTCAATCTCTCTCTAAAATTGTCATTGTAGAGAAGGGTATGTTTTTATATATAGGGGCAGGTTTCATTAGAAAGCTCGTTTTCAATAAGAATCGGAAGACTGACTACATTGCGACATGACGTATTCATTAGGAATATGGACATGTCATTAATCATGATTCATGATGAATAAAATGTTTAGATTCATGATGAATGTGTTATTTGTTATAATATTCATACTAAGGGACACGTGGCACGTTTTGAACGGTTCCTGGGTTCTCAACCAAAAAAAAAGCAGGTTCTCAATTGGAGGCTAGACAGTGCCTCCAAGAATGATGCGAAAAATATCTGTTAGTGCTAGATGTCGACTCTAATACTATGTTAGAATATATGGAAATCTTTTAAATATGTTTTTGAAGGAGTCTTGTACAGATGGGAGGTTCCTACATATTTATTGTTTAATCGACCATGTCTAGCCGACATAAACTCCAAATATGATAATTATAATCTTCTTGTAGTTGTTCTATTTATCTATTGTCATTGTTATAATTTTGTAGGGTATTTTAAACATTTATAACGACAAATCGAATGTTGCAACTTTTTCATATAAACTAAGCGGAACATCTAAATGGTTTGGACCGTCAACTTATAGATGCGGATATAAGAGCTAAGAATTTGAAACACTCATCATAACGTTGATTAGCATCATAGTATGGTTATGTTTGGCAAGTTAGTTAATAATCTGGTTGTTAATTGATCACTTAGTTGTTCTTTGTTGGTTAATAAGCTAGATTTTAGTTGATAAACATAAACTAAGGTGACATTTGTTTTTTAAGAGGTCTGAAGTCTGAAGTCTTATTTTAATTCAAATTAATAAGAGGTTCTCTGAAGTTTGAAATTTGAATCAATAAGACAGTTTGTTTTTGTAACGCTTGGAGATATCTTGAGAGAAATAAGAAAATATTAAGAAGTTTAAAGAAGCTAGGTCACGACTTATTATTTAGTATACAAGTAACCTAAAATAATTTGATTTTAATAGGCATAATTGTTGCAAAAAGATTTTAGAAAATAAATACTAGACTGTATAATTATCTCTGACTTAAATTAAATATTCTTTTATTTTAATATGATTTCAATGTTGTTACATTCAATTTGATAAAACTAATTATAATTCTTAAAATCCAAATTTTGAGCAAATCACTAGACCTTTGGTGTAATTCACCCTTTTCTTATATTTAATTAAGGGAAAAGTCAGAAAAAACCCAACAAATTATCTAGTTTTGGATGATTAAATCCTTAAACTATTTTTTTGAATGATTAAATTCTTAAACTTTATAAAATCGGTTAAATACATACTTGTAACCTATAAAAACAGGTTAATATGATAAAATTTTGAGAAAAGTCTAAAAAACCCAACAAACTATCTGATTTTGAATGATTAAGTGATACAGGGAGAATTCTTGAGTTAATAAGAATTCTCGAAAATAATTGGAAAAGAGGAAAACGGGATCGAAAGAAAAAACGAGCTCGCAAAAGACTCAGAATTTTTTCATCCATGAAATTCTCATCACGTGACATCACAAATCCTACTTTCATTCTAATTCTTTGCTTTCCATATTAGAATTAGATTTAATAATTATATTAGATAATAATTTAGGATTATTTAGTTTTCTTTTATTAGTTATTTAAATAGCTTCCTAGTTAGTTTATAATTAGGATAGTTATAATTTCCATAGTTATTTCTTAGTTAGTTTAGCTATAAATAGGATAGCTAGGTTTCATTGTTAATCAATTTAATCAAGTTATCAATTAATAAAAGTTTAGCTTTTTAGAGAGTTTTCTCTTAATTTTGAGTTTTACGCATCGTAATTCTCAACCGTTAAAGGGTTTAGACGCTTGTCGATCCTTCCGCAAACCTACGCTGCGTCAGTTGGTATCAGAGCAGGATTCGCCTGTCTTTTCACTAACAATTGCAGATTGACAACCGACTACCAAAGCGGGTCTAGTAGAGATGAATGTGGCCTTATCCACATCACTTACTAATCTGACAGCGGCTGTTAACAGGCTTCAACCAAACATCGTCAACGACAATCGTCGGAGAAGAGACAGGTTTGAAGGACCGGATATGGCGCCATGCAATGGCAACCGTAATCGGGTCGATCTCTCGAATTTCGAATCCGAAAAGGAGGAGGAAGAAGAAAAAATCCATATCGTACTTCAACGAATACTTCTTTCGTCAAAAGAAGAAAGCCAACACGAAGATCTTTTTCGATCGCATTGCTCCGTTCATAAAAAGGTATGTAACCTCATCATTGATAACGGGAGTTGCGAAAATCTAGTATCCCAAAAATTGGTCGATTACTTTAATCTACCTACTCAACCCCATGAAGCTCCCTATTCTCTTGGGTGGATCAAGAACGGTTTTCAAGTTAAAGTTACAAAAACTTGTCGAGTACCCATCTCAGTTGGCAAATACTATCGAGAAGAGGTACTATGTGATGTCCTTGATATGGATGCTTGCCACATTCTATTGGGCCGACCGTGGCAATTCGACAATCATGCCACTTACAAGCGTCGATACAACCTCGTACTATTCCATTGTCGTGACCAAAAGATCGTCGTGACTCCGGTTGATAGTTTCGATGCAGGCACCAACAAGAAGAGCAACATCAACAACCGTACTATCGGTTCGGTTACTTCTCTGGTCAGACAACCACCCATTCCGGAGGAGCCATCGAAACAAGACAACGAAGTCTTGTCGGACAAAGTTGAAGATGAAGTCGTAACCGAGTCACAACAAGAAATTGTTATCGAGGCCAAAGTGTCGGAACTAGATCTTAGACCAGTCACCGAAGACACCGAAAGCAAGATAGTGGAAGACATTCTCGAGCCAACGAAAGCGTTGTCACAAGAAGTCAAGAACGGTGATTCCGAAGGTGACACTTCGATTATTACCGCACCCAAAGTTCCGGTTCAAACCGAAACAAATCCCGGTAAAGTTAATTTAATCCCTTACGCTTTCGAATTTGATAAAATATCGCTCGTATGGAGACGATCACGACAACCTCAGTTTGGATTTGAAGATCGGTCAAATTTGTTGAACTTTGGAGGCCAAGTTGTGAATCAATACGTTTTGAAGAAACGGTTGTTCTACGGGTCGGATGAATACCTTTTTCAAGTGAACTCGATGACGAGTTCTTTTCAAGTAAGGGTGACTGATACAGGGAGAATTCAGGAGTTAATAAGAATTCTCGAAAATAATTGGAAAAGAGGAAAACGGGATCGAAAGAAAAAACGAGCTCGCAAAAGACTCGGAATTTTTTCATCCATGAAATTCTCATCACGTGACATCACAAATCCTACTTTCATTCTAATTCTTTGCTTTCCATATTAGAATTAGATTTAATAATTATATTAGATAATAATTTAGGATTATTTAGTTTTCTTTTATTAGTTATTTAAATAGCTTCCTAGTTAGTTTATAATTAGGATAGTTATAATTTCCATAGTTATTTCTTAGTTAGTTTAGCTATAAATAGGATAGCTAGGTTTCATTGTTAATCAATTTAATCAAGTTATCAATTAATAAAAGTTTAGCTTTTTAGAGAGTTTTCTCTTAATTTTGAGTTTTACGCATCGTAATTCTCAACCGTTAAAGGGTTTAGACGCTTGTCGATCCTTCCGCAAACCTACGCTGCGTCATTAAGTCCCTGAATTTTTTTTAACAACTAAATCTCTAAATTTTTTCCTAAATCTTTTTACCAAATAAATTCTTGAACTTTTTTTGAACAAATAAATCCCAAACTTTTCTAAGAAACAAAATCATGAACTTAATTTTAAACCAATAAATCCATTTTTTTTTTTGCATGAACAAATCCTCTCAACGACAATAAAGCAAAAAAAATTAACCACAAGGGCTGTGGTGTGGTGGTAAAGGCTTGGGGAGTTCATAGCGCTCAACCCGGGTTCGAGCCCCACTCGCAGCACTTGTGGCCACTGAGGATAAACTCAGGGTTGCACGCTTTAGCAGCTGGGCCAAATGCCCTAATTGCCAGGGATTAGTCTGGGTCATAGGCTCAGGATACTCTTTCCAAAAAAAAAGACAATAAAGCAAAATGAACAATTAAAGAGAGAAAAACTATACAATTTTTATTACTAATTCCAAATCATTCAAAAGTTATACCTAAAATATAAATAAATACGTACAAAAATTATATTCGTCCTTTCATTAAATATATCAATAAACCGCCAATCATTTCATAAAATATACCAAAGAAAAACATATTTTTTCACGAAATATACCAAAAAACGCTCATCTCTTCACAAATATACAAAAAAAGCCCGAAATATATGTTTATCCTACTAATAGAAATATATCAAAAGTTATGTCATCTATAATAACAAAGTAATGTTTAATTTAAAATAAGAGTATGATAAACCGTTTGACTTTAATGTATGCTATGAACTAAATGAATGAAACACATACATGCAAAGGAAATACCGTTTGGTATTATTCTTGTTAGTGTGATGAACATATATTTTGGGCATTTTTTTGGTATATTTTGGGAAGGGATTGACGTTATTTTTTGTTATATTTTGTGAAATGATGAGAATAATTTTTGTACAATTGTACGTATCTATTTATGTTTTAAGCATAACTTTTGAATCATTCGTAAAAAATTGGTATATTTTTTTCTCTGTTTAATTGGTTCATTTTCCTATACTGCAGGTGAGAGGAATTGTATATATTATTTTTGTTCATGCAAAAAAAAATATTTATTTGTTCAAAATTAAGTTAATGATTTTGTTTCTTCAAATAAGTTTGAGATTTATTTGTTCAAAAAAACTTCAAGAATTTATTTGGTAAAAGGATTTAGGAAAAGTTTAGAGATTTTATTTGTTAAAAAAATTCAGGAACTTAAATATTTAAAATCAGATAGTTTGTTGGGGTTTTTTAGACTTTTTTCTTAAATTTTTATTACATTAACCTGTTTTTACATGTTACAATGATGTATTTAACCAGTTTTAGATAGTTTAAGGGTTTTATCATTCAAAAAAATAGTTTAAGGACTTAATCATTCAAAATCAGATAGTTTGTTGGGTTTTTCCAGACTTTTCCCTTTAATTAATTAGAAATTTTCTAAATTATTCATTACTACAACAATATTAAGAAAAGTTGTTGAACACAATCTATCTCGCTAACATTTTAGAAAATTGTTAACAAATAAAGTATATATGTATTTTTCTTAACAAGGAAAATAAGAAGTGTTACGTTTTTTTACAAACAAAATATTATATTCAGGCTCGTTCCTGACATTTTATGGCCTGGGCGAGATGTAGAAAAAGGGGCCCTCGATAATTATGAAAAAAAAAATATTTGATATTTTTTATTATATGAAATAAAATTGAATTCAAAAATACTAATAATCGTATAAATTTGTTTTTCCTAGTATTCCTATACGCAAAATCAATCAATAATTATTTCTAAATTAAATTAATGTTATCTGTCATATCAATTTTACATAGCATCATTAATCTGTTATACCGTCAAAAACATCCTTATGATGTACATTTAATATATAAAATGACATATTTTTAGGTCAAAATGTTGACTATTCGAAGTAATACTCTATGTCTATGTAAATCAATATAAAAACAGTTGGATTTCCATCTCACCGTAGGTTAATGTTTGTCATCCCCATTTTAAATTTTTAGGGTTGAAATAAACTTTTTCGGAACCGTCAATCCTAGAATCAAAACCCATTTTGGTTATAGCTTAAGATTTAATTATTGTTTTATAGATAGGATAGTAGTTAAGATTAATACACTCAATATTAGGTAATAAATAGTCAATGATGTTTGAAAAAATAAGGGTATATATATAAGTTGAACCATCTCATATGGTTGGTTATTTTTTTTTTCAAAAGGTAAGAGCGGGTTCTCTTAGTTAATAACAAGAAATCTACTATATTCTAATACAAATATAGAATGCAGGTGGAATAATTAAAAGATTTAGTATGAGATGAATGATGGATAATATATCAATATTTTCTAGGTTAGTAGTTTTAGACTTTGATACTAGATAAAAAAAATCATAGAGAAACAATAGGCAATACTATAAAATGAACGATCAATTAACTTTTTACATATTCTCTTTTCCAATGTAATTAATTAATACATGTTTGGGTCCTTAATATAATACCAAATTATTTGGGTCCCATTAATTAGACTTTGAATTTTTAACAAGACGAGTGGGAAATGAAGATGGAAGATATATCAAAGTTTTTTAGGCGAGTAGTTTTAGATTTTGGTAATAGGTAAAAAAAACTTAGAGAAATAATAAACAATACAATCAAATGTACGACCAACATATTTTTTCTTTTTAAATGTAATTAATTAATATATGTTTGGGCTCTAGTATAACACAAAATTTTGTAGGTCCTATGAGATACTAAAAAAATTTGTCTCTTTTATTTACTACTTATTTGTTATACTATACACTAAAAAATATTGGGCCCCTATTTCTCGTGGGCCCTGGGCGTATGCCCGGCCCGCCCTCCCCCAGGCACGGCCCTGATTATATTACGTCAAATTACTTGATTTACATACAATTTAATAAGAAATGTGAAAAAATTTTGAAAGGTGTTTTTTTAAGAATAGGGATGAAAAATTGAAAATCATACTTTGGGTGGAAAGTGAAAAAAACCATTAAAATTTTGGAAACGGGTTTTTATTTATTTATTTATGACACGTAATAAGAATAATGTGTCATTCAGATCAACTCGTTTAAGTCATCTAAAAAAAATTAAGAAAGCATGTAAAACCTCTTGAATTCTATCTTAAAGTTGAAACTCATTGAATTATTGGAATTGGTTTTCACGAGTTTGTGACATTTATCAGGTTTTTATTTGATTCTCTCTCTCTCTCTCTCTCTATATATATATATAGACACACATACACCCCGAGAGAATCTAACGGTAACATGGTCAAAATAAAAGACCAAGAAAACGACCAAATCACATGTGATTGTACATGCGATTGCGAAATATGGTCAACACAAGGGTGAGTAGGCGACCTGACCCGCAACCTCATGTCGCGGTCAAAACTATTTTTTGCAGTAAGTTTAGAGGCCGTTTATCTAAACGCTTACCCGGTAATCACTGACCGGTAAAAGTCAACACTCTAGTTTATACTATCAGGAAAGATTGTAGTGCATCAAAACAGTATTCTATGCAATAATTTACCCGGTAAACGCTTCCGGGTAAGACTCTCTATCCTTATCATCGCTTTTACCGGGTAAGATTCTTGGTTCTTGCCCGTCATTTTCATCCAATAAGATAATGACCCAGTAAACGTTTATCAAGTAAGCGTTTAGTAAACATCCCCTTAATCAGGAAAAGCAAATATATCAATTACATACAAAGATAATGTATCATTTGATTCATTTCCCATATAAATGATCTATGCTCAAATCCAATCAGCTATTTACATAAGAAAAATGCACAGCTTGTAGCAAACCTTATAGTATATAAAAGTTAAAAAATAAGAACACTCTGTAACCTAAACATATTCACAAATAATTTACAACCTGTGTTTTTGGGATTTTGTTTTTCCATCTCATTCACAACAAGAAAGCCTCAATTGGTCTCATCAAATGCCATCACCTGAAAACCCCAATAATATGCTCATATGTTATAAATCATACAATAAAAACATAAAAATGATCAACCTCAAGTCAATAAACGAGTTAATCAATCGCGAGTTCGAGTTCATAAATGAGCATCGAGCTGGAGCTAAAAAAACTCAAAAAATAATCGAGATCGAACTCGAGTTTGGTATTATTTTTTCAAACCGAGCTCGAATAACCTATTACTCAACTCGACTCCACTCGTTTACCCCCCTAGTTGGGTAGGCCCGAAAAAGCCGAGGACTTGTGCGTCAAACTAAAAAAGAAATGATGGTGCACGAAGACTCGGTTGGTTTTGCAAGGACTAGGCATAAATCCTACCTCTGTGCGTGATTTACTGTGTTTGTTTGGTTCATTGTCTCTACGCTTGAACCTATGACCTTCTAGTCACAAAATAACGTTATTAGCAGCTTCTTTAACGGCTCGCCCAAAAACGTAGGTGAATGAAAATTCGTTTTTGAGAGCTTAAACACGTAAGTATACGTAAGTATGCATTACCTTGCCGCAAACCGGACAAGTTTCACTTCTCTCCATCCACTCGTATATGCAACCAAGGTGGAAATGGTGAGAACACTTCGTAATTATCTTCGGGTTTTCCATAGTATATTCTACATTAACATAGTAAACAAAAATTACAATTATAAAACACAAAATTGCATCAAAATGGAACCAACTTTTGGCTTATTCCTATTCTGAGGAACCAACTTTCAAAATGATCATTTTAGGATCTGTAGCAAACTTTTTCATATATTTAAGGGTCTCGTTTACCTGTTTATCAAGTAACCGGTTACTTCAAAATGACGAGGCCAAAAGAATAACAAAAGCTTACGTGGATATTAAAAACAACCCGTTGTTTAAAGTTTACCTTCAAGACAAGTTGGGCAAACGTCTTCGTCTTCTTCTTGTTGTGAAGCGTAAATATGTGCAAATCCCGTTGTCTCTTTTGAAGTCGAGAGCTTCGAATGTGAATTCGTTTGCGGGTTTTTTGCTTCTTCTACTTCGCCCACGAAATCGTTCGGTTTGTTCCCATCACTTAAAGGATCTACACATGTCTCACCATCACTTCTAAACGGTTCGCTTTCCTCTTGTGAGTGACTCGATCCTTTTTCCCGTCTCGAGGTCGGTTCGTCTCGTTGAAGGCGGAGATACCTAGGATCGGCATCGTAAGGTGTGGGTTGTGGAGGAGAGCGATAAACGTCGGATAGAGAGTTGTCGAGTGATAACGATGAACCAAAAGATGAGGTCCATCGAGAAGGGCTTGCAAGTCTAACGTGTTCTTCCCCTCTTGGAAATAACGATGTGCGCTAGTATAGATAAAAACAAAACCCGATGAGTTGCTAGTAAACAAACAAAATTCAACGTAACATTTAGGATCGAAAACTTTATACACATGAAAAAGAATAGCAATTGCGGAATTGAACAAAAATCAACATAGCATTTACATGGTTTCGTAATTTGCCTACATCCACGGGCATTAATAAAATACACGGGATGAGTTGATATATGAATTTGTATGAATCACAAAGATTCATATATGAATCTGATGAATCTGTTAATTAGTTCAACTGATTCATATACTTTGTGATTCATATATGAATCACAAAGGTTCACTGTTAGTTAGTTCAACTGATTCATATATGAATCACACACAAAGGTTCATATATGAATCAGTTAAAAGAGTTCAGTTGTGAATTGCACTGGTTCATATATATATGAACATATAGTTCATATGTGAATTATACATGAACACAACCCGTGTGTTTTGTAAAATTTACGAAATTGTCCTTCTATTTTTTGGATAACCGCAACTTTTGACCGGTCAAAGACGCAATATTTGACTAGTCAAATCCGATCTTAACCATATGAATGGCTAGGATTACTTCTCTATTTCTCATATATTTATCATTTCTCAAATGAACCAAACACTATAAATATATATATATATATATTAAATAAAATAAAAAGTGTAATCGGGGTCGGATTAGGGGCGGGTAATGCCATCCCGGACCCTGCCCCGGCCCCGCTAAGGGTATGAATATAAATGCCCCCGCCCCCTTCCCGTTACCGATCAAAGCAGGGACTCCTCGCCCCTACGGGTAAAATTTCCATCTCCATGCAAAAAGGACTACTACGCCCTTGACCCTTTTTCTAAAGATGCGTTTAGTACACAAACGGGATTGGATTGGATGGGCAAGAGTGAGGTAGGCAGGTGAAAGAATTACGTAACATTTTATGATTTTAATTTTGACACGGGTAGTTAAATAATTTACCAATCTTACCCTCTCCAGAGCGGACCCCACTCGTGGGGGATTTACTGGGTTCGTTTGATTTGGTTTGAAACGCATAAGAACGACATTACGAACATCAAAGGTACAAACAAGAACAACATACCATATACAACAAATTCTGAAGAACACAACGAACGCATACGCAGTTTCTATACATAGAAATGTTCGGATTAGCGTAATCTTCCAACTCATAATGCAAGCCGCAACAAACGGAACCCATGATGAAGAAACTTCGATCTAGATTGATCGCACATTTACCCAACAAACGAGAGAGGACGCAAAGGCTCGCAGATGTTTCGGTGGCTCTGCAAAACCACTGCACCCTCTCTCTCCGAACTCTCCCCTAACCTGTAAAAGAAAGTTAAATATCAAACCAAACGAGCCCAGTATATCCCACCTGGAGGTGGGGTCCGGGAGGTAAGATGTATGCAAACTTGAGCAGTTGTTTCCGAGAAGAACTGTTGTGACTAGTTCAAGAAAAACTTGTTCTTAAGCAAACCCTAATTTGAGAAACAAGAACCAACACATAATAGTTATAACATATATACTAAAATCAAACAACTTGTTACATCCTAGTTCATATTCCTTTTAAATTACTAAAACCCAATAATATTTCAATCACAAAAACCCGAATAATAAATAGAAAAATATAATATAAACCACTAAACCCGTGTCATTTTCGATTATCAAATCAAACGAGCCCAATATATTATCCAGAGGTGGGGTATGTGATGAGATGTATGCAAACTTATCTTGTATCCCAATACTAAAGCAGTTGTTTCCGTGAAAACCCATGTCACTTTCAGATATAAACTCAAATAAAAATAATGTGAACTATGCCTTTGTGACTGTCTTCCTCTAAAGCAACAATAATCCAAATTAACCATTTTAGGTTGTGGCGCACTGGTTAAGGTTTAGGGGATGCTGGGAAATTAATTTTCCGCTGTCAAACCGTTTGTGGCCAATGGCCATGGAGATTCACCTGCTATGATTCCGGGACATTTTAGTGCCGTAAGCTGACCCGAATACCCACAGTTAACCAAAAAAGAACAATAATCAAAATTATTGAGAAACAAGCAGAGATTTTGTTTTTTAAGAGGTCTAAAGTCTGAAGTCTTATTTTAGTTATGATTAATAAGAGGTGGTGAGTAAAAAGGTCTGAACGATTCAGACTTGAGAGTCATTAAGAGGTTTTTAAAAAAAAAAAAAACAACCCCAACCGCCGAGTCGGCACTGAAATACCTCTTCACATGTGATTCTAAGTAGACGTGGCAAACATGTCGTGTCGTGTCAGGTTCGTGTCGGGTTCAAAGTTAAACAGGTTGAAAGTATCTAACCCTAACCCGACCCGTTTAATAAACGGGTCAAAAAATCCCAACTGTAACCCGACCCGCCTAACCCGACACGACCCGTCTAACCCGTTTAACATTTATAAAACTAAAATTTAAAAATCAAAAATTCACAAAAGAAATACAAATACAAAACTCAAATTAAAGCATTTGAAATCCAAATTTTATAGTTCAAACTTATAAATTCTATAAAACATTAAAAATCAAAGCATTAAAAAGAAAACTTATAATATATATATATATAAACGGGTTACTCGTTTAATTTTTGTGTCGTGTCGTGCCAACCATTTTACTTAAACGGGTTGAAATGTATTACCCAAACCCGTTTATTTCGTGTCGAGTTTGTGTTGGGTTAGCGTGTCGTGTCAGTTTTTGTTAGGTCTAATTCTAAGGACGGGTTTCGTGTGGGACCGATCAGGTTACAAGACTTTTTACTCAAATATCAAAATCAATCATATAAATGAGTTACAGAAATGCTAAATTATATCACGTAATCTTTCTAAAAATTAACCAATTTCAACCCAAATGGTGCAATCGGATTTAGGAATTTCATGAACCCCAATTTTTTTGAATATACATATTGCTGATTCTTCAAATACCCAAAAAATTATAAAAATTCCATCTGAAAATATGAATTCGAAGATGATCAACAACTTCCAAAGGAATCAAACGAACACATATCAATGATCGATTATCGGAAAATATAATTTTAAAAACAAGAGGAATTTGAGAAAATACCTTTACGACAGTGAGAGAAATCCCTAGAAATCCGATGTCGGATGCTAAAGATCGATGAAATTTGGTGGTTATATGATTGATATATTGAGAAATTGTTGAATATTTTCTTGGATTTTCCGGCGAGAACGCGCGGTATTCAAGTAAGCTCTCTCTTTTTTTTCTGTTTTTTTTTTTTTTTGTTTTATGTGTAGATTGTGGGGTAGGTATGAAATAATACAAAGTATAGGTCCTTTGTTTGAAAATATGGTTTGGGAAATTAAGTAATTAACCATTTAGCCCCTTTAAAATAGAGTGAATTATGGATTTGGTCCCTGTGGTTTAGTGATTTCTTTGATCATGGTCCTCATTCTATGTTTATTGTGGATTTGGTCCTTTTGGTATTCAATTTATTTTGGTCATGGTTCTTCTAACTAACACTTCCATTAACTTTGTTAAATCAAGGACCATTTTAGTCATTTTGCCTATTTTTTGTTCTTTTTTGATAAGAAAAATATAAACAATATTTTTATACACACAAACACACATGTATATATATCTATCTATCTATCTATCTATATATATATATATATATATATATAACGATATTAAAATAAATAAAATAAGACATTATTGTATGATTTAATTGTTTAATTTTTTTAAAATTAATTATATTAAATACGATTTAATTTTATTATTTTATTGTAATTGTGAAAAAAGATATAGTTTTATTGTTTTAATGTAATTAAAATTTAAATTTAAACAAATCAGATCATAAAACTATATCTTATTTATTTAGATTGAATAAAATAAAATATGGTTTTATTATTTGATTTATTGAATTAAAATTTTAATTAAGTTAGAGACGATTTAATTATATTGTTCTTTTACTATCATTGCAACAAACAAACTTATTGTTGATATTTTAACATCAAAAATCATTAAAAACCGTTGAGAAATGAACTATAATTTTATCATCTTAAAATTAGAAGCTCCAATTTTCATATTATTTTTCAGTCAAAAACTCAAAATCAATTTTTATATTGTTTTTAGTATGATAAAATTAAAGTTCATTTCTCAACGGGTTTTAATGATTTTTTTGTGTTAAAATATCACTAATAAGCTTGTTTGTTGCAATGATAATAAAAGAACAATATAATTAAATCGTCTTTAACTTAATTAAAATTTTAATTCAATAAATCAAATCATAAAATCATATTTTATTTTATTCACTCTAAATAAATAAGATATAGTTTTATGATCTGATTTGTTTAAATTGAAATTTTAATTACATTAAAACGATAAAACTATATATATTTTTCCACAATTACAATAAAATAATAAAATTAAATCGTATTTAATATAATTAATTTAAAAAAAATTAAACAATTAAATCATACAATAATGTCTTATTTTATTTATTTTAATATCGTTATATATATATATATATATATATTTATATACATGTGTGTGTGCATGTGTGTATACAAATATTGTTTATATTTTTCTTATCAAAAAAGGACAAAAAATAGGAAAAATGGCTAAAATGATCCTTGATTTAACAAAGTTAATGGAAGTGTTAGTCAGAAGAACCATGACCAAAATAAATTGAATACCACAAAAACCAAATCCACAATAAACATAGAATGAGGACCATGGTCAAAGAAATCACTAAACCACAGGGACCAAATCCACAATTCACTCTTTAAAATATGAATAAATCTATTTCTTAGACCATCCACTATAATACAATTTATAACACAATTTCTTAAATGTTACTTTAAAAATTATTTAAAAAATGTTTTTTGTTACAATGATTTCTAACCGGTTTCTTAAATGACATCTTATCATAAGAAATTATTTTTAAAAAATAACAATAAAACTATAATTAAATATTCTTTATTGTAACTTAATATCAATTATTTTATTAATTAAATAACTATTATAAAATAAAATAAAGTGCGTTATTTTCATTTATAAATTTGAGTTGATAAATAAATGTTTATAATTATTTATACTATATTATAAAGTACAGATAAAAAACTCTTAAATACAAATTATTAGGTACAAGTTACTATCATTTTATGCAAGATTTTAAAAATCTCTTAATTTAAGTATCAAAGTACAAGATACATATTACTAGTGCAGGCTTCTAACACCCACCAATTTGGTATGTGCATGGTCTTCCTTTTATGCAGACATTTTCATGTATCACTATTAATTAATATATTATATTACTATAAATTTGTTTTAATTATATTATTAAATATTTAATTGGTTATTTTTTTAGATGTCAATAAAATATATAAAATAACATTGAATTCTAACAAAATATTTATTTTTTATATAAAAAACATTATATTATTAAGCCTAAATTAAACAAATTTATAAAAATATTATCACTTTCTCAAAATCATCCAAAACCGTACTGTAAATCGAGAAAAAAAATAAACATTAAAATCGTGATGTATCTCACTGCATTGCGCGAGTACGCTTCTAGTGTATTAAAAATTTAAATAGAGAATTGAAAAAAAAAAGAGGGGGAGGGGGGGAGGGGAGGGAATGTAATTTATTAATAAAAATGAAAATTTGTATTAAACATACTACATTTAATAAAGAATAAACTTTAATTTTGGTCCCTAACATCTTTTAATTTCAATGGATATCATCCCTAAACTTAAAAAACTTGGATTTGGTCTCTCACATTTGTCAATCTCCAACAGTTTCTGCCCCTCTATCTAACATCCATTAATTGTCTCCGTTAAATCCAGTTAAATGAGGGGTTTGGTCATCCTATATATTTCTTATTTAGAAATTTCACACTTTTTCTCTTATTTACTTTAGGTTAAGAAAAATATTTGGAAAATCTATTGGAACAAATAAACTTATTCAAAATTTTCATTTTTTCCATTTTATAGAATCTGTTATGGATGTTCTCACGTAGATGATTTTAAACAGTCTTATTTATTGTTAAATAATTAATATGGTAAATATAAATGCATCATATATGTCTTGGAATATGATGTTCAATAGACAACGAGTTGGTAGCCTAGCGGGAGGAGACTTGGGGCTAGTGGATGGTATCCATTGGTCTCAAGTTCGAATCTTGTAAAGCTCACTCAATGTCATCAGGCTTTGGGCTTCATCCTTCGGGGTGGGGTTCGGGGCTAGTTGTGGAGGTCCTCTGGGCTGCAACTAGTTGGGTCGGCCTTAGGGTTGGTCAGACCGCCGAGGATTAGTCGGGTTGCCTCGAATGAGAGCCCGGATACCTCGGGAACGTGTGTGTGAGTTATCGTGCCGCTCAAAAAAATATATATGATGTTCAGTATTTTATAGATGGTTACTTTAAATACAAATTAGAAAAACTTATTTTCTTCAGTATTAATATAAATCTTCAAAAAAAATTGTTTATAAAACGTTGATTCATATAGGAGCCAAGAGTAATGGATAATAGATAATGGAAAGAGTGGAATCAAAGTTGTTCTTGACTTGATGGATAAATTATTTCAACTTAAACGGATTAAATAGTGTTTTAAGTCAATTTTTATTTTATTAAAAAAAGAATTTTTATTTGATTTATTTAAGTAAAATAACAAGATATATAGTTTAAATGTCATCTATTTTATGATCGGATTTTTGTCCATTTATGTTAAATTGAAATAATTACAATTAGTTTGATAACCAGATTTCGATACATTACAACGGTTAAAAAAACGATTGTCACATCCTCACATTCTCTTATGACGTGCATGACTTGTCTTATTAACACCATCAACAGAAGAAAAAAATATGTGTAGCTTAAGTCTTTACGTACTGAATATTGAAGATATCAAATGATTCAACAACTAAGCCTCGATACAAAATTGTTCTTACTATACACACAAATTCAAATGAATGGAATAACATAAATAATGCAGCGCAATCAAAACTAAGTCTAGTACTATATAACTAGATTCTTCCTCTTTTGCAGCCAACGGTTATACCTTCTCATGAGATGTCAGATTACTGAGTTCATAGTTTTCACATTTAAAACATATCATGTAAATTTGTGGCATACAAACACAAGTCATGTTGTCGAAAACACATTCAAAAATACTAGTTATGCATTTATCGTCACATACTTGCATGCATGCATACGTATACATATACATAGATTTTGTATTGATGTATTTTTAGATGTTCTGTATGATGTGGGATATCTGATATGCTGATGTGAGACAATACAGAACCCTAGCAACGTGTTTCGTTCCGGCTGAAATGAAATATTTTAATCACATGTTACAAGAAAAAGTGGGATATCAACCTACTTTTAAAAAACTTGTGTCATGTGATATCACAAAATTCCCATTTATTATAAAGAGTTCTAAAAAGTAGCTATTTAAAAAAAAAAGTTAAATACTTAAATGGATAAAACCACATATTTAATCAGACAAGGAAATTTTTTTAATTACTTTAATTTAAAACGTAACTTTGAAAAAAAATAATTGTGCTAAAATGTATAAAAATTAATGTTACAGTAGTTTAAGTTAATAATTATTTTTTGACAGAATATCAAATAAAAATCATCTAGAATTAAGATATTATATTATCGTTAACAACACATAGAAAACAAATAATATAATAAAAGAAAAGTACAGTACAGTACAGTACAGTACAAAATAAAATACATAAATCAGGTTATAATTGAACCGAACTTTCATTAAAAAGAAAATGAAAGATTGTTTTTGATCTTTCAAACGTAGGGTGTTTGGGATTGTTTGTTTAAAGGGCTTATTAACTTATTCTGTTTTGTCATCACTGATAAGCAATTTTCAGTGTTTGGATGAGAGAAAAAAAAACTTTTTATACTGTTTTGTCATTGCTGATAAAGAGTTTTTAATAAGTCATTTCATTCTAACTTATTAACTTATTTGAAATAACTTATAAGTTTTTTTTTTGTTATTTTACATGTATAAGCAATCTCGAACACCCCATAAATAACAACTTATTTTTGGGGAAGGGTGTCATAGGCTATGCTAGACTAATCCATTGGCAAATTATGACCGTAAGACATCAATCCTGATTAAACCTCGGTGACCACAATTGTTATGTACGTCTGGATTCAAACCCTAGACAAATAGAATATTCCACCACATCCCCCAGGGCTTTAACCAATACACCACAACCCTCAATTTCTTGCGTAGAGTTGTATGTGCACGTCGATTGTATTTGATGGTTTTATTAATTTATAATAATAATAAATATAATTGATCAATTTTTATAAAATTAGAAAAAAAAATGAGCATTAAATTTTAATTCCAATCTCGTGAGTCGATGAAATGGACATATTGTCGTTGGCTTTCGGACAAAATAATCCCAATTCCCGTGAAGAAAAAAAGAAAAAGAAAACCTATTTTTTATAGACAAAAACGTCCTCATCATTTTTGTTTTCTAAATTAAATAATTAAAATTGAAAAAACATATACAGATGTATGTATATCTCATGAAAATAATTGTCAAACTTTATCCAACAAATTCTTTAAATTTTTTATGAAATAAAGAATCAGCATCAAAACGAAAAAAAAAAATTGTATTTAATTGTAACAGTTTATTATTTTATAGATTAATAATATTGATTATATTATTAAAACATTTATTATATTTAATAAAATATTATTTATCCTTTTTAAATATCTAATTTCAAGAATTCTTATAACATAATAAGAAAATTTTCCCTCTCATAATAATTATTAGTGGGAATTGGGAAATTTCTTAGATTTGGAGAATTTAATACTACTTGTCATTCTATTTCATAGAAAGTTTTTTTTTTTTGAAATATTTCATAGAAAGGTTTTAAAGAATTTGTTTAGAGTAAAAAACTTGTCTAGAATCCCAAAATCTTCATTATTTTTATTTTAGGGGTTGTTTGTTTTTTTAAAAAACCTCTTAATTAGAGTTGTAAACAAACCGAACGAACACGAACGGATGCTTGTTCGTGTTCGTTCGTTTAACTTAACCGAACGAACACGAACGGTAAACGAACGAAATTTTTTGTATTCATGTTCGTTCGTTAAGAAAATATGTCTGTTCGTGTATGTTCGTTCATTAAGAGCTAAACGAACGTAAACGAACGAACATAAATGAAAATATACAAACATAAACGAACAGACATAAATGAACATAAACGAACACAAATGAATAAAAAACAACCACCGTTACTCATCATTTCTTTCGTAAAAAATAACATAACAAAATAAAGAAAACGGATAAACTTAGGATGTATAAAAAAAAAATTTAAAAATTAATTTAATTAATGCTTTGACACATTAATGTCATAATATATATATATATATATATGGGGTCATTCAAGGAAGAACTCATTTGTTTGTGGTAACTGTGAGATTCATTCTCAACCACAAATTAAAGAATAATTTAGGAAATTTATAAATTTGGTAACTTTGATTTAAAATTTTAATTGAAGGGCATGTTAGGTATTTTTAAATTTTCCTCTATCCTCTATCCTCTCTCTTCTCTCCTCTGAACATAATTCTGGAAAAATACAACGTGATACACCATTGTGATACCCAATAATTTTTAACCATAA
The DNA here is from genome assembly GCA_954870635.1 of Arctium minus. Classification (NCBI taxonomy): domain Eukaryota; kingdom Viridiplantae; phylum Streptophyta; class Magnoliopsida; order Asterales; family Asteraceae; genus Arctium; species Arctium minus. The sequence goes on from OX941092.1 coordinate 7,915,778, forward strand.
GACATAAATCATCAATGAATCACACTGTGATACCAAAAGATTTTCTAACTGTAAGGCACAAACAAACAAACAATGAATCACACCGTGATACCAAAAGATTTTGTAACCATAAGGTACAACCAACAATGAATCACATTGTGATACCAAAAGATTTTCTAACCGTAAGGCACAAACAAACAATGAATCACACTTTGATACCAAAATATTTTCTAACTGTAAGACACAAACCAACAATGAATCACACTGTGATACCACAAGATTTTCCAACTATAAGGTATTTCAAAATTATAAATTATGATATATTAAATTAATTATATTAGGTAACCGTATTTTATAATTGGAAGGGGAGTAAAATAAGGAATTTATTTATTAAAAAAATCCAAATTGTCAATTTACCAAATTATCTTTTTCTTTTATTTTAAATACAATATTAATTATATTAAATGAGTGGCTCACGTTGGATCTCACAGTTATCACAAAGTATCTAGTTCTCATTTGATTACGCCCCTATATATATATATATAATATATAAACGAATATAATTGAACGAACGTTCACGAACGTAAATGAACGAACAAGACCATTGTTCATATTCGTTCATTTAACTAAATGAACAAAAAATGTGTTCATGTTCGTTCATTTATTAAATAAACGAACATAAACGAACTTCCCGCCGAACAGTTCACGAACGGTTCGCTGAACGTTCGGTTCGTTTACAACCCTACTCTTAATAGGTCTTAAGTCTGAATCATTCAGACATTTTTACACACCACCTTTTATTAATCATAACTAAAATAAGACTTCAGACTTTAGACCTCTTAAAAAACAAACGGCACCTTAGAGAATCTGTTGGAGATGCTCTTATATCATTTAGGATAGAAGACATATTTGTGGAAGTTGACCGAAATAGCCAATTTCCCTACCCAAATTCACTTTTTAGTCATTTTTCCAATTGAATTCTCGTTTTAGCTAGAGTTTAAACAAACGCCTTTAACATTTGAGTAAACTTGATTTTCAGTCAAAAAAAATATATATCACAAATTTATGTAAGGATCCACATTTGTGTAACCCATTTGGGCAAGGATCCCCGTATTTTTCTTTTTTTAATCTGATAATAGGCTTTATGCAAATGCGTAAAACATTTGCATAAATTCTGACTATGATGGGAATTTGGTTCCAAGAGTGGTTAAAAAGTGAATTTGGTTGGGAAGACTGATTGTTTCAGTCAATTTCCCCATATCTGCATACATCTTATATAGTTACATTCATACTTTATCTTGGAGTATGGTATATATTAGATTCATTTGGTTTATAGAAAAACCGTAATAAAATCAATTATTAATGATAAATTATAACATTGTACAATTATTTGTAACTTTAAATAAATAAAATCACTTTAAAAACGAACAACCATATATCGCCTTGCTATCAGTCCCAACAATTTCCCCGACAAACCACTGCCATCACCCATTCAAACCGATGAACTTATTGCCATTATTGATTCAAGTAGATGGATTATTGTCACCACTAATTCAAGTTCTAACATGTGATCGTATTTAGAAGACTATTGGTGTTGTTAGCTTAAAAAGCGAATTGTGGTTGTCCGAACACACTCGAGATTATTTGCTTGTGCGCTCTAATCCTACGTACAAATCAGGGTATGGTCTATAATTGTCAGTCTCAAACTGATCCTAGTTGGTCCATCATTCTCAACCCTTTTTGCAGTTCTTTTTTCACCATTGTTCTTTATTATACGATTATAACGACCAACTTTACATGCAAATTAATTAACAAAAATCCAAAACCGGCATGCTTTAGCCTTTAAGCCTATAACGAACTAAATAATTCTTTTGTTACATCATTTCAATTGTTCGTCACGTCTCCATTTCAATTTTCTTGTCCTTTATGTATTTCAGTGTTATCGGGCCAATTCCGTAGCTTGCATTCAGTGGCGGATCCAAGATTTTTTTCTAGTGGGGGAACCTTTATGATAAACTAAAGGCCCACAAAGTCGTCTGATATATTTTTAGCTTAATTACATCGTTTCGAACGATTTTTAAAGTATTTTTGGTTGATTTTAAGCGATTTCTAAGTTTTTTTTTTTTTGCTATTTCGTTGAACTTTTTTTGCTTTTTCTAGCTGATTTCGAAAGGTTTTTTTTTTGGTTGATGGGGTATCCTACAAAAAATCACTGGAGGAACTATAATAGAAATTACAAAAAAAAATTTGATTTAAACCTTTGAAATTTTCTCTTTTTATTTTCTAATGCCACCCCACGCCCCAATCTCTATTAATAAGCATACTTTAGATTTATTAGAATTTTCGTAACTGTTATCTTCAATGTATACACCAACTGGTCTGGACATCTATGATTAAAAAAAAGTACACACTCCATACATTAGTTTTTTGTTGTGTCGATTGATCGACAGTTGACACGTGTCAAGATAGAAGGTGTGGGAATGGTTCGATTTCATGAGAGTTTGCAAAGGATAGCCATGAGCCATGGCCGCAACCTTAGCCTGACACACTCATGGACTTTGTGGCCAACAAAGCACACCCGTGAACCATTTGGGTCCCATTTGTTCCCCTTTGGCTCTACCCACATTTCCAACCAAAATAATATGATTATTTATTTGGTCATTTCTACCTGTAAAAATTGTTACATTTTATTTTTAGCGGGTCAATTAGAAATATAGATTGGTTGGTTTCGATGGTTAGAAATTCCGAAACAAATTTGAAGATTTAGGTGGTGTTTGGTTCACGTAATGGAATTTGGAGGAATTTAATTATTTGACCATGCGTTTGATTACAGGATTTGGAATGAAATATGTCAAAAGAATTTGAATTTGTTTGATTGGTTCGTGGAATATAATTGTCGTGGTGGGATGAAGGCGGTAGTGGTGGCGGCGGTCAAAGACGGACCCATGAATTTTTCATATGGTGGCATCATATAATATAGACAAAAAATAGTCACAAAAAGCACGGGTCTTATCGACGTGTCTTTCATTTTTTCCCGACGATCAATATTGTTTGATGTGTTTTTTGCATAATTCTACAATTTCGAGGGATTTTTAAAGTTTTGTGCTTGATTTCGAGGAATTTTAAAGTGTTTTTTTTATCGAGTTCGAGGGATTTTTTCGGTTTTTTTAGTTGATTTTAAGAGTTTTTACAGTGTTTTGGTTGATTCAAGAGTTTTTTTCTCTAGTTTTTTTGGTTGATTACGAGGTGCGGTTGCACCTTCTTGAAGCTTCCAAAATAATACGGTAACACATTCCAGAACATACGGTTACACATTTCACGAACCTAATTTTTTTACCCCTTCACCGAAGAAATAACACGGTCAGGGGCGGATCCATAGGTTTAAAGGTGGGGGGATGGGCTCCCACTAAATTTTTATTCTTCTCATTTTCTTAGTTCAAAAACAAGATTTTTTTTAACTTTCTACTATAAATTCCCCCATTAATTTCTTACCTGTACCCCCACCATCCAGAAAAATACCTAGAAATCAACTAAAAAACCTAAAAAGTCTCTTGAAATCAATCAGAAAAACCGAATTTTTTTTTTGAAATCAACCAAAAAACTTTTAAAAACCTTTGAAAAGGTGGAATTAGGCTGAAAACATTGGTCGACTTTGCGGATCTTTAATCTAACTAAAAGGTGCCCCGCAAAAATCCTGGATCCGCCACTGGCCACCATAGCCACCAATATAGTTTCGTCCATGGCGGTGGTGGTGGTGGTGATGGCCACAGTGGTGGTGGGGATGAAGGCGACAGTGGCAAAAATGGTGACCGATGTGTTTACCAAATGCACTTTTCATACCTAAAAAGAATCCTACTCGTAAAAATAAGTCGATCGGATGTACGGGACCCACTCATAGTATGATATCTATGCTTTTGTAAGGAATATTTTAAAGGAAACATACAAAAGGTTTCATCAACAAGGTTTTTTGACCATACCACATTTACTGCTGGTTTGGTTTGGTTTGGAGTTATACTGGTTTCTGCATGATTCACATAATGAATCCAAAATTAACACCCCCTCAATTTTCCTTATAAAAATGAAACCATAAAGATGAAATCATACACAAAACCCACCTCAAATTCCCATAATTTCCACAATGCATCTATGGCTTTCATTCATTCTTCTCCTCCTTTGTTTCTCCTTCAACGGTGTTTCCGGTGCCAGACACCGGAAACACCACCGTTCTGACGCCGTTGTCGTCGGAACCGTCTACTGTGACACCTGCTTCCGACAAGATGCCTCGAAATCCATCCACTTCATTTCAGGTTCTTGCGGTTGACTTTTAGCTCGGTGTTGTTATTAGGGGTGTATACGAGCAGAGTCGAGTCGAGTAGTAGATTATTCGAGCTCGACTCGAAAAAATAATATCAGGGGCTCGAGCTCGGTTAAGTTTTTAAAGTCGGGTTCGAGCTTGAGCTCAAATGTTTTTCAATGTTTAGGTTCGAGCTCGATGCTTGGATTTGAGATCGATTAACTTGTTTATTTACTCAAGCTCGATGGTTTTTGAATTTTGATTATATAATTTGTAAACGTATAAATATGTCTGGCTCGAAAAAGTGTATGTTCGAATGTCTTGACTCGACTTGTAAAGTTTAATCGAGTTTTCGAACGAGTCGAGTTGAACATTGGTGTTATCGAGCTCGACTTCTTAAGTTAAGCGAGCTTTATTTTTTGCTCAAGATCGACTAGAGCTCGATAATTATTAGGCTTGAGCTCGAGATAAACGAGCTCGAGTAGCTCGTTAAAAGCTCGACTTGTTTACGGTCCTAGGTGTTATTCCTATTAGTTTCTTTCATTAATGGGTGTTTGATTGTTTTAGGGGCGACGGTGGCGGTGGAATGCGGCGGCGATGGGTTGAAAAGTTTCCGGCAAGAAGCGAAGACGAACAAGAAAGGCGAGTTTGAAGCCAAACTACCGGTTTCGATCAGTAAACATGTGGATAAAATCAAGATGTGTTCGGTTAAATTGGTTAGTAGCAGCGAGCCGTACTGTGCGGTGGCGGCCACCGCCATTGCCACCTCGTCGGAGATTCGTTTCAAGTCCAAGAAGGCCGGCGGGACTCATGTTTTCTCAGCCGGGTTCTTTACGTTCAAACCGGAATTATGTAGTCAGAAGGATTTCGTCGGAAAAGGATTCCCGCCGGCGCTTCCCGATCCGGCGACGCCGTTCTTGCCGCCAGTTGGTGAAGGGGTTCTACCACCTCTTCCGGTACCGGAATTGCCGGTTCCACCGCTAGTTCCTCCAGTACCAGGGGTTCCGGGAATTCCGATGCCGCCGGTTCCGCCGCTAGTTCCTCCGGTACCAGGGGTTCCCGGACTTCCGATTCCGCCGGTTCCGCCGCTAGTTCCTCCGGTACCAGGGGTTCCCGGAATTCCGATTCCACCGGTTTCCGGCAAAAAACCGGAATCCGATAACGTGTCCGATCAAAAGATTTTCGGGTTCCCGTTTCCTCCCACCCCACTCGACCCGCCGATGCTCCCACCCCTGCCGCTTGTGCCATCGCCGCCGTCGGTGATTCCACCGCTCCCATTCCAGCCATCACCACCATCGTTGATTCCGCCTCTCATTCCGTCACCACCGCCGGCATCGATGTTTCCGCCGCTACCCTTTCCACCTCTACCCTTTCCACCTCTACCAGGTGTGATTCCATCGCCGCCACCACCACCACCGCCGTCGTTTCCAATTCCACTCCCACCACTACCTCCGGTACCAAGACTCCCAATTCCACCGGTACCGGGAATCCCAATTCCACCGGCATCTAATCCTCACCATCTACGGAAAACAACTCCTTAGATTAAAATTAAGCAACCAAATATATCTTCTTGAACTTCTTCTTAAAAATCTTTATAATAAACATTTTGATAAAAAAAATTCATACACTTGTAAAAGTCGGTATCATTTATTCTTTTATCAAATGTTTGTTAGAATGATTTTCTTTGATAACCGTGAATTTTCAAACCAGATTATAGGTACTGATATTTTGGGTGACCATGAATCAATAGGGATATTGTATTATAGCATGAATAAATTTGATAATGTAAGAGGGTTGTGAATTATATATATATATATTAAGAGGTTATGAATTTGGATTTTGTATTTATATATTGTTTAATGAATGATAGGGATGTTTTGTAATTATAGTGTATTTTTTAAAGCATTTTTATTATGTTACAAGTTTTCTAAAATAAAGTATTTGATATCAAAATCTATAAATAAAGAAAGTTACATACAAGTAATAGGGTGTAAACGAGTCGATCTTTTAACGAGTTACTCGAGCTCGAGCTCGTTTATCTCGAGCTTAATAATTTTCGAGTTCGAGTTGATCTCGAACAGAAAATAGAATTTGTTTAACTTAACAAGCCGAACTTTATAACAACAATGTTCGACTCGGCTCGTTCGACAACCCGATTCAAAATTTTCGAGTCGAGTCGAGCCGAGCCATTCGAGCATACCCTTTTTCGAGCCAAACATGCTCATATATTTATTAATCATACAATAAAAATATAAAAATTATCGAGCCCGAACCGATAAACGGTTAATTGATCGCGAGTTTGAACCCATAAACGAGCATCGAGCTCGATAACTCAAAAAATATTCGAGCTCGAGCTTGAGCCCTACATTGAAAAGTTAATCGAGTTCAAGTTGAGCTCGAACCCAGTATTAATTTTTTGAGATCGGCTCAATTAACCTATTACTCGACTCGACTCGACTCCTCTCTTTTACACCCCTACATACAACTACAGTTGCTATTTTATTTTAGTAATTTTATCATTAATTATTTTATTAAAATACCGTACATATTTATTATCCTAATAAACTTTAATACTTTATAGTAAACTACAAATATGGTCTCTATGGTTTGCCAAAATAACACTTTTCGTCTTGGCACTTTTAAAATTATAAAATAACTATCGTGGTTTGTAAAACCATCTGGATTTGGTCTCTCCTCTAACGACCGTTAAAGAATTTTGTTAAATGAGGGACAATTTTGTCATTCTATTGATTTTTTTGTTCTTTACCTAATCAAAATCAATATTATGATTTTGGTCCCAGTGATTTTTTATTTGGTAAAAGATTAAAAAAAACAATAAAAGAATGAGAATGCCTCTGAATTAACATATTTTTTAACGGTTGTTAAAAGAAAAGATTAAATGCGAACGTTTTTGCAAACCATGATGGTCATCTTGTAATTTTGAAGTTTTAAGGACGAAAAGTGTTATTTCCAAAATACGACAAGGACCAACTTTGTTGTTTATTCTAAACGTTATAAAAGTTATAACACATTGAGTGAAACAATTAAAATATTATATATCTCTCATAAATATTAAATTTTATATATTTCTCCATATTTGGAGATGTGTACTTTTCTCTTGTTTTGTCTTTGTGTTACCATACACTTTAATATAGTTGTTGGAGGAGGAAAAAAAAAGGCCCAAATCTCTATTTTAACATAGATGTTAAAAGGCCTTAAAAAAACATAGATGTTAAAGATGCTCTAAGTTTTAGGGGTCATTTATCAAATGTTTATCCTGATAAGCGTTTACCGGTAAAATTTAACACCATTACTTACTTACTGGGTAAGATTTTAGTTCTCTAAAATGGTATCGTATGCAACAATATTTTCTGTAAGCGTTAACCGTGCTAAGAGTCTTCACCATCACTTACCGGGTAAGACTCTCGGTCATTGCCTTAACTGTTACCGAGTAATATTCTTGGTTCTTGGTATATTCATCCGTTAAAATAATTTGACTTGATAAACACTTACCAAAGTAAACATTTGGTAAACGACCCCTTAATCTTTTATAATAAAAAGTATCATTTATTTTAGAGAGAATTACAGTTTTGGTCCTTAAGGTTTCGTATTTTCTTTGAAAGGAGAACCTATAGTTCAATATCTCAGATAATGGTCCCTGAGGTTTGGATTTTTGCTCTGAAATGAGGATCTCCTCGCTAACCCCGTTAAAAAACTCAGTTAGTGAGAGGGGTATTTTGGTCAGATCACTTTTTTTCCCTCTTAAATCAACCAAACAAGGACGTTTGACCAAATAAAGTCAACCTCACCGGTTATCTTCTCCGGTGGACTTCTGGTCATCTTCTCCGGCAACCTCACCGGAAAAACTCACCAGAAATTGGAATTTTTCTCCCTTCATCTTGCACAATTGTATGTCTTGACTCGACTTGTAAAGTTTAATCGAGTTTTCAAATGAGTCGAGTTGAACATTGGTGTGTTATGGAGCTCGACTCGTTAAGTTAAGCGAGCTTTATTTTATGTTCAAGATCGACTTGAGCTCGAGTTGCTCGTTTATACCTAAGGATGTTATTGTGATTATTTTCTTTCATTAATAGGTGTTTGATTGTTTGTTTAGGGGCAACGGTGGCGGTGGAATGCGGCGGCGATGGGTTGAAAAGCTTCCGGCGAGAAGTGAAGACGAACGAGAAAGGTGAATTTGAAGCCAAACTACCGGTTTCGATCGGTAAACACGTGGATAAAATCAAGATGTGTTCGGTTAAATTGGTTAGTAGCAGCGAGCCTAACTGTGCGGTGGCGGCCACCGCCACCGCCACCTCGTCGGAGATTCGTTTCAAGTCCAAGAAGGGCGGAGGGACTCATGTTTTCTCAGCCGGGTTCTTTACGTTCAAACCGACATTATGTAGTCAGAAGGATTTCGTCGGAAAAGGATTCCCGCCGGCGCTTCCCGATCCGGCGACGCCGTTCTTGCCGCCGGTTGGTGAAGAGATTCTACCACCTCTTCCGGTACCGGAATTGCTGGTTCCGTCACTGGTTCCTCCGGTACCAGGGGTTCCCGGAATTTCGATTCCGCCAGTTCCCCCGCTAGTTCCTCCGGTACCAGGGGATCCCGGAATTCCGATTCCGCCTGTTCCGCCGCTAGTTCCTCCGGTACCAAGGGTTCCCGGAAGTCCAATTCCGCCGGTTCCGCCGCTAGTTCCTCCGGTACCAGGGATTCCCGGAATTCCGATTCTGCCGGTTTTCGGCAAAAAACCGGAATCCGATAACGTGTCCGATCAAAAGATTTTCGGGTTCCCGTTTCCTCCCAACCCACTCAACCCACCGATGCTCCCACCCCTGCCGCTTGTGCCATCGCCGCCGTCAGTGATTCCACCGCTCCCATTCCAGCCATCACCACCATCGTTGATTCCGCCTCTCATTCCGTCACCACCGCCGACATCGATGTTTCCGCCGCTACCCTTTCCACCTCTACCAGGTGTGATTCCATCGCCGCCGCCACCACCACCGCCGTCTTTTCCAATTCCACTCCCACCACTACCTCCGGTACCAAGACTCCCAATTCCACCGTTACTGGGAATCCCAATTCCACCGGCATCTAATCCTCACCATCTACGAAAAACAACTCCTTCGATTAAAATTAAGCAACCAAATATATCTTCTTGAACTTTTTCTTATAAATCTTTTTAATAAACATTTTGATAAAAAAAAATCATACACTTGTACAAGTCGGTATCATTTATTCTTTTATCAAATGTTTGTTAGAATGATTTTCTTTCATAACCGTGGATTTTCAGACCAGATTATACGTACTGATATTTTGGGTGACCATGAATCAATAGGGATATTGTATTATAGCATGAATAAATTTGATAATGTAAGAGGGTTGTGAATTATATATATATATATTAAGAGGTTATGAATTTGGATTTTGTATTTATATATTGTTTAATGAATGATAGGGATGTTTTGTAATTATAGTGTATTTTTAAAGCATTTTTAACAGTTATGTTACTAGTTTTCTAAAATAAAGTATTTGACATCAAAATCTATAAATAAAAAAAGTTACATATAAGTATTAGGGGTGTAAATGAGTCGAGCTTTTAACGAGTTACTCGACCTCAAGCTCGTTTATCTCGAGCTTAATAATTCTCGAGCTCGAGTTGATCTCGAACACAAAATATAATTTGTTTAACTTAACGAGTCGAGCTTTATAACAACAATGTTCGACTCGGCTCGTTCGACAACCCGATTCAAATTTTTTGAGTTGAGTCGAGATGAGCCATTCAAGCATACCCTTTTTCGAGCCAAACATGCTCATATATTTATTAAAAATAAATAAACTATCGAGCCCAAACCGATAAACGAGTTAATCTATCGCGAGTTCGAAACTATAAACGAGCATCGAGCTCGAGCCCTACATTGAAAAGTTAATCAAATTCGAGTCGAGCTCGAGCCCAATATTAATTTTTTGAGCTCGACTCGATTAACCTACTACTTGACTCGGCTCGGCTCGTTTACACCTGTAACACCCTAAAAATAGGGATAAAAAAAATCCGGAAAACGGACATGAGGTATACTAAAAATTGACATAGCAAGAGCCTCCCAAAAATGGGGAAATATAAATATACCTGTTTAATTACAGTTGTAATTTAACGGACAATAAATAACAACCAACTAATCTAATTTCTACAACTAGAAAAGAGATTACAAAAGGGTTGTCATTTATAAACCCAACAGTTCTTTCCAAAAAGTATAATACGTCCATGTGCAAAATCCTCAAGCTCTCACCCAAAGCAACTATGCCTGCTTAGGACCGGCGCCGCTAGAACCTGAGATACACATCGACACCAAACAAGTGTTAGGCCAAAAATCCTAGTGAGTTGAACCATAATAAGCATGCATGAACATTTATAATTCTTATCAGCAGTTAACCAGAATTCAACAATATGTGGAGTCAATAGGGGATACCCATAGCACCAATCAAGTTCCACCCAAAGAGACAATGTACCTTAGTGCCAACTACTAAGAGTGACACCCAGAGGCCTGGCACACCCGAGGACTACAACCATGACATTACCCCGAATGGCGGAGGTCTAGGCACATACCCACATGGTGGCACCCAAGACTACATCCTCCTAGTGTCTACTGACTTGGTTTGTCCAACATAAAACATATAGGAGGTTTGTGAGGTATATCTCAACCATATATAATTCAATACCAACCATGGGTATTATATCATCATCCTAATCATGTAAGTCCAACATAGGACCCAAATTTCAACATAATCAATATGTAGGTAAAATATCACCAAGAAGGCATTCCAAATAGAAATCATCATCCACTAAAACATATATACCCAAATCAAGTCAAAATACTCATAGTTGGTATACATGAAGAAAACCCCAAATACTTTAACATTTAAAACAAATCATGGCATATCACATATAAACACATTTCCCAACCTATCTTCATAAGGAAATCACAAGTACTTGAACTTAGAGAAACATATATTTTGAACTAGTATATAATAAGGATAACAAATAGAAGATTATGATGTGTATCTATTTTTAACAAAGGTTTAGTAAACTCACAATCTAGGTTTTTGAGCCAAAACCTATAAAATATGGAAACCCTAGAAGTTGAAGATGAGACTTGAAAATGATGAGTGTTGAAGACTTGTAAAACCCTAGAAAATGTTTCCTTTGAAGACAATCAATGCAAATAAACAATCCCAACTACCAAGATGGTTGGTATTAAAGAGGGTTAGGGTTTGGAAGAGATGGGGCTGACTTGGGAGCTCCAAAAATCGCAAATGAAAGAGAGGGTTTGAGAGAAATAAGGTTGAAATCTAATAAGAGCTCATTAAATGACCCTGCACCTCGACGGCGAAAGTGCCCGACGAGAGTGACAATGTCACTATCGCGAGTCACAATCGCTAGGGCATTAAGACACCCGCGGTACAAACCGCGCGAGAGTGTCTGGCGATAGTGACAGTGTCACTATCGCGAGTCACAATCGCGAGCCACCCCCCACTCACGGTACATTCTCCGCGAGAGTGACCGGCGATAGTGACCATGTCACTATCGCGGGGCACTCTCACGCCGCACTCCCCTCAACCCAAAAGTTCAGTCTAAGTCGATTACGAGCGCGAGGTTTAAATGATTAACATGGTAAATCAAATCATGCAACATTTTAATACAACAACCATCAAATGCATATAAAGACTCATATTCTCAAATATCCATAACTTAACAATTAAATAGGAGAATTACTTACCTTATAAATTTCCAGATGTTACAACACCCTTACATACAACTACAATTGTTATTTTATTTTAGTAATTTATCATTAATTATTTTACTAAAATACCGTACATATTTATTATCCTAATAAACTTTAATACTTTATAGTAAACTACAAATATGGTCTATGTGGTTTGCCAAATAACACTTTTCGTCTTTGCACTTTTAAAATTACAATATAACTATCGTGGTTTGTAAAACTATCTGGATTTGGTCCCTCCTCAACGGCCATTAAAGAATTTTGTTAAATGAGGGACAATTTTGTCATTCTATTGATTTTTTTTGTTCTTTACCTAATCAAAATCAATATTATGATTTTGGTCCCTGTGATTTTTGATTTGATAAAAGAAAAAAAAACAATAAAAGAATGAAAATACCCCTGAATTAACATATTTTTTAACAGTTGTTAGAAGGAAAGATCAAATCCGGACGTTTTTGCAAACCATGATAGTCATCTTGTAATTTTGAAGCTTTAAGGACGAAAAAGTGTTATTTCCAAAAAATGACAAGGACCAACTTTGTAGTTTATTCTAAACCTTTTAAAAATTAGAGTAAATTACATTCCTGGTCCTGTGGTTTGGCCATATTTTGGATATGGTCCCTAAAACGTAAAAATTACATTGGCGTCCCTGTGGTATGAATTAGCGCACGTAGAAGGTCCCTCCCTCTAACGAAGTTTGTTAACCCAGTTAACTCCAAGGGTATTTTTGTCTTTCTACACTTATTTTTGTCTTTTTCCTAATAAAAAATTAAAAAACAAAATAATAAATACCCCCTACAACCCCCACCCACTTTCTTCTTCCCTAAACCCAAACCCATCAAACCATGGATTCATCTCAAGAATCCCCTACTATCAGATTGCTAGCTTTTTTTATTGATCTAATTGGCACCTTGAATATCCATTGTTCTCCAATAGAATTTGCCACCAATGTTGTTGTCTGTTAACCGTTTGGAGTTTAACCCAGGGAAGAAAAGAAAGTACAAAACCGAAACTTTTGGACAAAACCAACACCAATCTGAGTTGTACATATACATGCATACATATAGAGAGAACTACTGGGAAGAGTGTCGTCGTCGGCCATCGGCATAGGAGTCAGAGTTGTGTCGTCGTCGGCAGTGGCGGCGGCGTAAGGGAACTACCAGGAGAAGTGAAACCAGCCTCGTCGTAAACGGAGGCGATACACGTCTCACTGTCGATCTCTCTCTCTCTCTCTCTCTCTCACACACACACACACACATACCACATACACGTCTACAAACAACCACACATCGGTGTTTTCATGGTGGTGACCTCCCATATCCAACCCCACCATTAAAACCACCCTAAACCAACAACGGTGAGACGAATTCGAACCAGAACATTATGCGGTTTCAAGTCCCTGTAGGGGGTGTTTATTATTTTGTTTTTTTTTATTTTTTATTAGGAAAAAAAACAAAAATAAGTGTAGAAAGACAAAAATACCTCTAGAGTTAACTGGGTTAACAAACTCCGTTAGAGGGAGGGACCTTTTACGTGCACTACTTCATACCACAGGGACGTCCAGTGTAATTTTTGCGTTTTAGGGACCATATCCAAAATATGGTCATACCACAGAGACCGAGAATGTAATTTACTCTAAAAAATTATAACACAGTGAGTGAAACAAATTAAAATTCCATATATCTCTCATTAATATTAGAGTAAACTCCAATTTTAGTCCCTGACGTTTAGTGATTTATTTGAAAGATGTCCCTATGGTTTCATAGTTCAAGTTTACGTCCCCAGGGTATGGATTTTGCTTTGAAAGAGGTCCCTGAACACTAACACCGTCTATTTGGTCCGTTAGTGCCAGGGGTAAAATGGTCCAACCATATTTTTGTCCCCTTTATGCACTTTTTCTTTGTTTTTCTTGTTTCAGTAAAAATCATAAAAATTAAGGGACCAAATATGTTAACAACTTTGAAACTCATCTTCATCTTCTTCAAACTTCCCCATTTCAAATTATTGAGGAACCCTAGAATCTGAAGAAGAGGTTGAAGAGAATTGAAATTTGAAGATGATGAATATGAGTATTTTAATTAATGATAATTATATGAAGATGTCACCCTAAGAGATAACATTTCTAAGAGAATATTTGGGGAAGTTCGATGAAGATGAGTTTTCAAGACCCTTGATAACAATAAAAACCACACCCCCACCTACTTCGACAACGATTAAATCCAACACCAAGATCACCCCACACCAACACACAACACAACACACCTTTCATGGTCTGAAAAGATTCGATTTTTATTGAAACAAAAAAAACTTTCTTTTCATCCAGGTACTTCTTCTCTCGTTGATCACTTCGATTTTCCATCGTTGTTTCGTAGATTCAGGTTTCTGTGTTGATTTTTTTTCATGGAAATTGTGCAAAAATTAGAAACCCCAAAAACCATATGTTTTATGTTTTGATGTTGTTGATTTTTTCAAGTGGGTGTGCCAGTGGGTTTTTGAGTTTTGTTTTTGACTAATAGCAAAGCTTTCAGGTGTCAATGGCGGTTTTGAAAACCCTAATTTAAGTGGGTTGTTTTTGATTGATGGGTTTTTTTAAGGAATCTTTTTTTTGTTTTTTTTGTTTGTGATTTTGGGTTTGAATCAGTTTCTATTTGGAATTTTTAGGGTGAATCTGATGTGGGTTTTTGTTTGAAAATTTTGTTTTCCAGAAATGGAAACTATAGATGGGAAGACGATAACAAGTGAAACCCTATGTAACACCCTCAAATCTGGAAATAGTAACTTATTTAAAATTTTCTAAATACATCAATAAATGGATCATCTACAACCACGAATTTAGATTCAACTACAATACACGTATACCATCTTATACATACGGACTATAAGGGACGAGTTCTAATAATACCCATGCATAGTCACTATCTCCATACAGCGGAAGACTTCACCGAATACTTACTTTCGGATCTAGCTAAGGCTCTACTCTTCATAGGACTAGAACCAACTCCCAGCCTTGAATACCTGATGCACATGCCGACAAATAAAAGGTTAGGCTTAACGCCTAGTGAGCTCAAGAGTTTTCAACATATATAAGTGATTTGTTTAAAGAAAGAAGAATGCCATGAAAATCATAACCTTTCGAATGATATGCTCCGCTTATGAAAACGACTTATTTATCAATATATATGCATTTTAAACGATAGGGACACCGAGTAAATCATTAACCAAACCGAACTATTTTACAGACTAAGACCCCAATATAAAACGTTCTTTCGTAAACTTAGATTTAACCCAAAACTTGCTAAAAATGAGGATAGAGAGAGAACTCCCAATTTTCATAAAACGTGAGTTAAATGCTATATCTCAAAGTACCCAACACGGGTGGGGTATAATACTCAACCCAGAAATTATGGATAAGATCCATATATACAAAACGTCACCGAAAACTTGGATAATAAAACTCAATACCCAAAAACAACACCTTTCGGTGACGGGGGATACCCGAATTCCATCGTCGGTGGCGGGCACACAAAGTTAAGCCACTTATCAATGTTATATGAGCTTCACTTAGGGATACAATACTCGTTAGCATCAACCTTTCCGGGTCTGTAGCTAACAAATCAACAAGCTCAACACCTCTGTGTCTATTGCTTGGATAATCATCAAGTTCAACCCCTCTAGGTCTATACCTTGGAATTTTCGTGCACTGATCAAGTTCAACCCCTCTGGGTCTATACCTTGGAATTCCCAAATATCCCGGTTAAGCTCGTTCACAAGAAAATTGCAGTCATTGGTCAAAAGACCTCATGCCTACTTCAAGTTACAATACGGGGATGCTCATCCCACTCAAACTGACTCTTATGCCTATGGATCCAATGCATTACAGTCTAAAACGTTACATGACTCAAAAGAATGAACTAACGCATTCAAAATATGTAACTCTCAAATAAGGTGCAACAAAGTACACCATACGTCCAAAGTTCCTTAACGAACTACCAAAACTGAACAAATGTTCTACAGACTCAACTGAGTGCAAATCAAGCCCCAAAATGCTTAATAGACGTTTGGCTGAAACATGAGAGTCAATATGGTTACATAAACCAAAATACATTTTTCTCCAAAACCTTTGTTTCTCAAATCACCATTGGCCTTCGGCCCAAAACCCAAAAAAAAGGTTAATTACTTTTAAAATGTTCCCAAGGTCGGGAATAATCCAACACAAAAGACTCACACACTCTTACTTTCAAAACGTCCCAATACATGAATGATACGTGAAACCCAACAAATACTAAAATGCATTTTGACCAATATTCATGCATGCAGTAAATCGTTAAAACACATTCATCTGTGACACATTTAACAAAATGCCCAAAATCCCAAAGATGGGTGTTATATAAGTTTATAAAGTTAAGACTTTCAAAATAACCAAACTTATCAGCAGTTAACCATTTCATGTAAGATGCAAAACACTTTAAAATAACATTTTGGCATGTACACCGTTTTCACAAATCAACTTGAACTCACCTTGCTAGATTTAGGCTAAATCTAGGTTTCACCCAACGAGCACTTTTGAAGGCCACTTGAATCCTCGAACCGAAAGCTTCCAAAACCCTTTTTGATGATGAGGCTTTCCGAGGGCACCCAAACCAACCCTTCAACTCGAGCTCCCAAAACCTAGATCCACACATTTTCAACCGTAAATAACCACATCCAACCATATAGAAACATTCCCCAAACGTAATACACCAAAATCCCCAACGAGATCAAAACCCTAGTTTCTCCCAAAAACTGCCAAGTTCGAGATTTGATAAGCCAAATACTAGGGGAAACATCAATGGAGCATTTATAACTTATTACAAAGTTTGGAAACGGAAAGAACATACTTACCACTTAGGTTTTGACGAAAACCTAGAAAACCCAAAATGAACTTGAGGTTGAAGGTGAAGATGAAGCTTCTTGACCATAGCTTCCAATCTTTGATGGGTGGAAGGAGGAACACTTGGGACATAATAGATTTGGTGTCTTGGATGCATAAAACCGATTTTAGGGTTTGGGGTTCGGTTTCTAGAGAGAAAAAGGGTGAAAGGAGGTTGAGATAAATGAAGAGGGGCTGCTCAAAGCTGATTAAAAACGACCAGGGGCCGTTGGCGATAGTGCCACGCGACTATGCCCTTGGCATAGTCGCCGGGCATAGTCGTCCGAAGGGGAAGACCCGCGGTACATCACCCGCGATAATTCCCCGCGAGAGTGACATTCTGTCACAATCGCGGGCATAGTCGCCCAGGCCACCCCGAAGATCAAAATTCCGACTTTTCGACCCGACGTGCTCTCGGTCCGAAATTCAAAACCCACGAACACCAACTGGATAAGATCTATAATCATGGCTTAACCGAATAAGGGTGAATTAAGGATTAACCAAAATCACAGGTGTTACACCCTAAGAGAGGTATTTTCGTCTTTTCAAAGCAAAATCCATACCCTGGGGACATAAACTTGAATTATGAAACCATAGGGACCTCTTTTAAAGAAATCACTAAACGTTAGGGACTAAAATTGGAGTTTACTCTTAATATTAAATTTTATATATCTCTCCATATTTGGAGATCTGTACTTTCTCTTGTTTTGTCTTTTTGTTACCATTTGTTGGAGAAATTTAAAAAACAGGCCCAAATCTCTCTTTTAACATAGATGTTTAAAGCCCTTAAAAAAAACATAGATGTTAAGGATGCTCTAAGTCTTAGGGGTCATTTACTAAATGTTTATTTTGGTAAACATTTACCAGTAAAATTCAATACTATTACTTACTTACCGGTATGAGTGCTCAAAAACCGACCAACCGATCAACCCAACCCGACCAACCCGAAAAAATCAACCAGAGTTAACCCGACATATAATCGATATAAAATTACGACAACCCGAATCTATTGGGTTGATATAGGGTTAGGATCAAAGTAACTCGACCAACCCGATAATCCCATAAATGTTTTAGCGACTTCTCCAAAGTTATTTATATTTCCCTTTTATATATATATATATATATATATATATATATATATATATAGGGACAAGTTCAAACGAGAAACTAAATATTTTGCGAGAAAGCGAGAAGTGTTTAATCACATATGATACACAAGTTTAATCATATATGATTAAACACATGTTATATTGACAATACATAGACGTTTAATCATATATGATTAAACACACCTACAGGCCGTGTAATCATATATGATTAAACACTTCTCGCCTTCTCGCAAAATGTTTAACTTCTCGCATGATCCTTCCTCTCTCTCTCTCTCTCTCTCTTTCTCTCTCTCTCTCTCTCTCTATATATATATAAGTTGCTAAAAACAACTCGACAATAACGAGCAACGGAACTCATAAGATTACATTATTGGAAAGTTATATATAATTCATAAATATTTGATGAACTCGTATATTCTTTTGAATGATGGAGCGTATTTCAAATAATTTTTTTCTTATTTTTATGCTTTCATATTGTTTTTATATTGTTTAAACACAACCCGACCAACCCGAACGGGTTGGATTAGGTTGTACTTTTGTTTGGTTTGGGTTGAGTTGAAAATTCTCAAACCGTCAACATTGGGTTGGGTTGTTGAAATGCCTTCAACCCGATCAACTCAACCCGTAAGCACCTCTACTTACTGGGGCAAGATTTTAGTTCTCTAAAATGGTATCATATGCAACAATATTTCTGATAAGCGTTTGTGGTAAGAGTCTTCGCCATCACTTACCGGGTAAGACTCTCGGTCCTTGTCTTAGCTCTTACCAAGTAAGATTCTTGGTTCTTGTCATATTCATCCGATAAGGTAATTTGACTTGATAATCACTTACCCAAGTAAACATTTGGTAAACAACCCCTTAATCTTTTATAATAAAAAGTTTCATTTATTTTATCAGTAATATTTTGTTATGTTTATCTTGAACTTGAAGTATATGATATGTATTGTGAAAAGGTGAGGGGTGTTCAATAAATTTATTAGACTGCGTGTATGGCATGATTTTGTCCATTTTTTTTTGCGTATATGATAGTAACATTGCAGTTTGGCTTAAAAAATAGTCACATGTGCATAGTTTGGTCGAGTTTGTAGTTTTGACCATTGTGTTTGGCTATTTAACCAACCAAATTGTCTATTTACACACAATGCGTGTATATATAAAGTTGTAACCGCTTCTTTGATCACATCATTTGGATCAATTAATCCAATGAATGATGAAATGTTTTTCAAATGTTCATTAATTACACGTTTACCCGTCAACTAAAATCAACTATAAAACAATGGTGTATTAAAATGAAGTGACATGGAAAGTCAACTGATTTATATTGATATACATATTGTTACTCCAAATAGTCAACATTATGACTCTAAATGATGTCAATCTATATACTAAAGATATATCGTAAGATGTTCTTAACGGTGGAACAAATTGACGATACTATGTGAAAAATGTTATGGTAGATAACAGTATAATAATTATTCATTGATTTGATGTCTAGAAATATTCGAAAAATAATTTTATATGAATTATTAGTATTTATTGAATTTAATGTTATTACTGGTTATAAAACAATATTTTGTAAAAAAAAACGTACTTATAGAAAGCCCTTTTTATGTGGTGCAGAAGTAAGGAAAATTTTAAACGAAAGATACAAAATGTTTCATCAATGATGGTTTTTTACCATATTGTTTTTTTTTGTGGGTTAACCATGGTTTCTGGACCTGCTTATGTGCACCGATTAATTCCCGGACGACCACGTATGGCCTAGAGTCATTGCAGGTGAACCTCCATGGTCATAAAAGCTTTGACAACGTCTAGATTTGAACCCTGGATAGATGAAATTTTCTATTACATCCCTCAAAGGCTTTACTAATATACGACAACTCAAGTGGTTGCTGATTTGGTTTGGAGTTCTACTAGTTTGTGCATGATTGCCATAATGAATCCAAAATTCCAAATTAACCCTCCTTAATTTCTCCTATAAAAATAAAACACACAAGATTGAATCAATACACAAACCTATCTCAAATTCCCATAATTTCCACAATGCATCTATGGCTTTCATTCATTCTCCTCCTCCTTTGTTTCTCCTTCAACGGCGTTTCCGGTGCTAGACACCGGGAACAACATCACTCTGTCGCCATCACCCGCCAAAAACCGTCGGAATCCGATGACTTTTCCTATCAAAAGGCGTTTTGGTTCCTGCCTCCTAACCCATTCCAACCGTCCCCACCGCCGCCGTCAGTGATTCCACCACTCCCATTCCAACCACCACCATCATCTCCATCGCCACCACCACCATCGCCGCCATCAAATCCAATTCCTCTCCCTCCTATACCAGGAATCCCAAGTCCATCGACATCTAAATCCTCCCCATCTACGAAAAAACAACCCTTAGATTAAAAGCAAGCAACCAATTATCTTCTTAAAAATCTTTTTTAATAAACATTTGAATGAAGAAAAAAATTCACATACTTATAAAAGTCAGTATCATTTATTTCTTTATCAGGTGTTGGTTATAAAGATTTTCTTAAGTAATTGTGGATTTTCGGACCAGTTTACACGTATTAATCTTCCGAACAACCACGTCAATATATGGGTATTGTATTATAGCATGAATAAATTTGATAATTGGGAATTTTATATATATTAAGGTGTTATGAGTTTGGATTTGTATTGATGTATTGTTTAATAAATAATATGGGTGTTTTGTATTTATAGTGTATACAACAAGTGCATGTTCAATAATCATGTTATAACTTTTCGAAAACAAATTATTAAAATTAAAATCTACAAAATGAAAAAAGTTATATAACTACGATGGATATTCTATTTTAGCAATTCTAGCATTAACTGGATTATTAAAATATCATATATATTTATTATCCTAATAAATTTAAAAAAAAAATCATAACACATTCGATCTTATTGATGAAACAATTAAAATAGCATATAGCTCTCATAAATATTAAGTTTTATAAATTTCTCCAAATTTGGAGATATATGCCTTCTCTTGTTTTGTTTCTATGTTAGCATAAAAAACAAACGGCACCTTATTAAATAATTGTTGGAGGATGAAAAAAAGTCACAAATATCTATTTTAACATATCTGTTAGAGATGCTCTAAACCTCTAAGAGTCTGAATCTTTTATGATGGAAAGTTTCAGTTATTTGATCAGTGATATTTTGTTGTGTTTGCCTTGGAGTATACAATATGTATTATGAGTATTTGATAAGGAATACTTATATCTTCATACTTGACTTTTGTAACGTTAGGGTTCGCATGGGAAAATATTGGACGTTGGAAAACAAAGTGCGGAATGGATACAAGGGTCATTATTTAATCTGATTAGAATTAGAGGTTATGATGTTCAATAAATTTATTCGACTGCAAAAATCAAAATATGCATGATTTGGTCCATTTTTTTTTGCATATATTGCATTAGCATTGCAATGTGGCTTAAAAAAAAGACAAACATGCATGGTTTGATCCAGTTTGTAGTTTTGATCATTTTATTTGACTATTTAACCAACCAAACAGTCTATTTACACACATATGTGTATATATAATCTATATATATACTATATAATGAAAATTCTAAAAGGTTATACGGTTACAATCTTTTGTACAATAACATTTACCACCCTTAATCTTTTGTACAATAACATTTACTATCCTTATAATGTTACATTTACCACCCTTACAATTACTTATTTAATTTATTTTATATCCCTTACTTTTTCATTTTTCATTTTACATCGTTATCATATTAACACAAATAATCGTATATGAACAAAAATGCGATGAAAAATACGTTCATTTTTCTACAAATTATACCATTATAATCGTCTCGTCTGACCTTCAAAACGAGCCCAATATTGAATATTTTTTAATTTAACCATACTATTAAATATCATGAATATCTACGAATTAATTTGTTTTCTATCCATACGTTTTATTTATTTTTCCACCATTAGCACATTAAAAATACATAATCGTAAAATACTTTTAATTATTATTATAAATTATATCATTATAATTTTTTTCGTCAATAATTGTAATATAAACTAATTGTTGAATATCTTTATAGGTTTAGATTTTATAAATTGTGATTCTTAGGTTATGATTGATTGTTGATGACATATCTATAAGAAAGTAACATTAATTGTTCGTTATTTACTTACATTTCGCTGCATTACGCGGGTATATGTCTAGCTATATAATGAAAATTCTAAAACGGTTATCCGGTTATTGTACAATCTTTTGTACAATAACATTTATCACCTTTAATCTTTTGTACAATAACATTTACTACTCTTACAATGTTACATTTATCACTCTTACAATTACTTATTTAATTTACTTTATATCCCTTACTTTTTCATTTTTCATTTTACACCGTTATCATATTAACACAAATAATCGTATATGAACAAAAATGCAATGAAAAAATACGTTCATTTTTTTACAAATTATACCATTATAATCGTCTCGTCAATACCTTCAAAACGAGTCCAATATTGAATATTTTTTAATTTAACCGTACTATTAAATATCAGAATTTATACTATATAATGAAAAAACTAAAACGGTTATTGTACAAACTTTTGTACAATTACATTTATCACCCTTACAATGTTACATTTATCACATTTACAATTAATTATTTAATTTACTTTATATCCCTTACTTTTTCATTTTTCATTTTACATCATTATCATATTAACACAAATAATCATATATTAACAAAAATGCAATTAAAAAAAAAGTTCATTTTTCTACAAATTATATCATTATAAGCGTCTCCTCAATATCTTCAAAACGAGCCCAATATTGAATATTTTTTAATTTAACCGTACTATTAAATATCATGAATATCTACGAAATAATTTGTTTTTCTATCCATACGTTTTATTTTTTTTTTCCACCGTTAGCACGTTAAAAATACATAATCGTAAAATACGTTTCATTCTTATTATAAATAATATCATTATAATTTTTTTCGTCAATAATTGTAATATAAACTAATTATTGAATATCTTTATGGGTTTAGGGACTAGGGTTTAGGGTTTCATAAGTTGTGATTCTTATGTCATGGTTGATTGTTGATGACATGTCTATAAGGAAGTAACATTAATTGTTCGCTTTTACTTACATTCCGCTGCATCGCGCGGCTATATGATTAGTGTATATATAAACTTAATTGCGTTGTTGATACAATGATTTATAAAAAGAAATTGTGCCCTTTAAGATTATTTCGAATGGGCTCTTAGAATTGTTCACAAAATGGACGGCCCAATAATTCCGATTCGTTAGAAAAAACATACTTTAATAACTATCATCGAAAAAATGAATACACACGCATTTATTTTATTTAACTAGATGTATACACACGCAGTGTATAAATGATAGATCTCGTTTATGAAGCCGGAAACACGAACCCTAAATCTTGATTCACGTTTCGTTTTATTATATGTCCATCTTGGTTTTAATTTTATGATTTTGTGTGGTTTTAAAAGATAAAGAGAATACTTGGTTGCTTATAAGCACGCATTGTCATTTTGATATGTAATTTAAAGAAGATTTTAATGAAATTCGTGACCTCTTGACTTGTTTTAAAAAAACGACTTCATACTAATGAGAACATTGTGAATTTAGTTAAATCTTTTAAGGTTATGTATAACCTATATATAATAGGTGCACCCGTGGACACATACTTTGTAATTAAACATGTTTATCAGTTAGTTTATGGGGTTCAAATGTTAAAATTTAAAAAATTGTACAAAATATATTAATAAGTTGTAATGTAAATTTAAATAGATTTTAGGAATATGAATCATACAATAAAAAATATGTACTCCCCCGTCTCAAAATAAATATGTATATTTTTATTTACGTTTGTCTCAAACTAAGCGTTTAGCTACAAAAATAAATTACTAAATTCTTAAATATATAATTAATTAATGCATAAATGTTAATGAGTTATGAAGAGAAATAAATTAGTTAACGGTAATTACTAAAAAAAATGTAATTATTATGTATCTCTAAAATCATGTGTCTTTTAGAATGGAGGAGTAATATACATATAAAAAAATATTTTTAAAGTAAACTATAAATTTAGTCTCTATGGTTTGTCCAAAATAACACTTTTCGTCTTTAGAGTTTTGAAATTACAAGATGTCCATCATGATTTGCAAAAACGTTCGAATTTGGTTTCTTTCTCTAACGACCGTTAAAGAGTTTAATTAAACTAGGGGTATTTTCGTCCTTCTTTTGATTTTTTGTCTTTTACCCAATCAAAATCACAAGGACCAAATTTATTAAATCGATCTTGATCGAGTAAAAGATTAAAAAATCGATAATTATAAAGAAAAAACCCTTTCATTTAGCAGAGCTTTTCTAACGATCATTTGAGGAAGACATCAGAACTGGACTAGGGACGTTCCATCTTTTTGGAGGCCCTGTTATACCTAGGGGTGTTTGCGGTGCGGTTTAGGGCAAAACCGCAAACCGCACCGCATATGCAGTTTGAGCATTTTCCCAAACCGCACCGCGAAATGCGGTGCGGTTTGTACCTAACGCTTTCGCGGTGCGGTTTGTACCTAACGCACTTTACACCTACAATTCAATAATTATAAGATTAAAACTTCATTTTGAAGTCGACAATAACTTGATCGTAATCCAAAAAATAAAAATATTCAACACGTCCGATTCGTAAATACATATTACATAAATATTGCAATTATTCTATATATACATATATGTGTGTGTAATATATATAATGTGCGGTGCGGTTTGAACCGCGATTTGATAACTCAAAACCGCAAACCGCACCGCATAGTGCGGTTTGGAAAAATTGCAAACCGCAAACCGTACAACGAATGTTCTAAACCGTGTTTTGCGGTGCAGTGCAGTGGTGGGCGGTTTAGATGAACACCCCTAGTTATACCTAAGACTTTTGATTACACTAAAAAATGTGGAACAAAGTTACATATATACAAACTAAAGAGACGATGATAAAGCGCATTACTTTTGTTTCATGATAAAAATTAGAGTGGCACTGAGGGTGGGCTAGAGTTTTCACATTCGTTAATAAACAATATTAAATTAGACCCTAAATTATTAGGGATTCTGTTCAAAATTACACATTTAACATGCTAAAGAACGACCCTAATCTGGATGTTTTTTTTGCAAACCACGATGGTCATCTTGTAATTTAAAAAGTATAAGGAAAAAAATGTTATTTTCGATAAACTACAAGGACCATATTTGTACTTTATTCTTCCTTTAATAATTTAATTCAATCAACAATTTTCAAATCCAAACTTGGAGACGAAGCAAATAACCATTTAAATCTAATTTACCTTTTTTCTTTCAATCAAGTCCCACCGCCTCACCTTTTCATTTTTCTTACACTAACAACAAGCAATAAACCCCTCCACTAAACTCTCTTTTTGATTTACAAAAAAAGTTCCATCGAAATTATCTTCTATAATTGCTCCGATCGATCAATCAATCATCGGTGATTCGATTATTTTCATCACGACATGGCGGAAGAAATCGCCAAACTTGTCGGAGTTCTCTTCGACGACAAGGCATCATCTTCATCGAACGATGTTAGACTTCGGTCGGAAAAATTAGGGCTCGAGAAGCTTTATTTGATCCTCAAACAAGGCGTTGAAACGAACAGTGATGGAAAATTAGGGCTACAAAGCTGGGACCACGCTCAGATTCAAGCGGTTATGTCCTTGGCGTACGCGATTGTGTCTTCAACCCGATCCATTTCTGGTATTTCTTTTTAGTTATGAGTTTATGGTGTGTGTATGTTTTTGGTTTTGATTTGAGTATCGATTTTTGGGTTGTGTGGTTCTGGAAGTGTTGTATGTGTACATAATTTTTTTTTTCCTTTTGATTTGACAGTGGAGCAAGTAGAACCGATAATTGTTGCTGTGATGGAGCAGTCGTTGGAGTTTGCTGTTTGTTGTTTGGAGAAGTCAGTTGCCAGCAGTGATGATTTAAGTTTTATTCAGGTTGGTATTTTTGTGTTATGGTTGAGTATGCTAGCTCCATTGAGTTAAGCTATTTAGAGATGCAAGATCGGAGTATAATTGTTAGTTATATAGTTTTATTTCATTTTAGACTAAGAAGCAACGTATAACACTGCAAAATTAAGTAAAATATTACCTATTAGGAATTTGGCCATTTAGGATAAATTATATACCACTAAGCAGCAGTGTGTAGAATTTGTTTTTGACCCCAAGTCTCAAGATGCACACACAGATATACACACACACATATATTAGAGAGAGAGAGAGAGAGAGAGAGAGAGAGAGAGAATTGAGATCGTGGGAACCTTTTTTTTTCTTTCCAGGTAAGAACCGTCATAACCTACCCAAAAGCATTGGATGAAGCGCGCCTCTTGATCCGACAATGCTGATATAAGCAATGACATTTTAGAAATCAAGGGGAGCTTTGATGGTGAAATCAAGGGGATACGGAGGTTAACATAGCTTAAACTGACCATGTTAACATAACATGAAAATATTCAACCTTAATATACATTAATGATTTAGACACCATGACAACTCTGAACATTCATAATATTGGTTAGCATGTCCCACAATCTTAACCTATATTAACATGAAAACCTAACACATCTTAACCTACAATTTTAGCACATTTTAATGCAATCTTAACACACCTTAACTCATACTAACACATAGTAACCATGAAAACCTTAACACGTAGTAAAGAACCTGAACACGTATTAACACACCTTAACGAACATTGCTAATGCAAGAAACTCGGTCCCGACCAGCCTGGACACAATGACCGATCTTCCCTTGTTGTGAAGATGCGGCGTGCACACATGACCATGGATCAATCCGTGCACCTTCATGATCGACGGTCATAGGGGTGTTCCTACGGTTCCTAATGGATTTTGGAATTCCTACCGAAACTGAACCATATATATACATAGACACATAATCATTTACAAACCCAATAAATCGTACAAACTTACAAATCCGTTTTCATGTTGTTTCACATGTGAAACAACACGTGTAAAATGCAGCGTTTGTACAGTGTTGCTTCATATGTTAAAGTGTTCAAAACTGCATTTTCACAACGTGTTGTTTCATATATGGAACAAAACATGAAATTGGGTTTGTAAGAATTATTGGATTTGTAAAAGAAGGCTGGTTCATGTGAGAACCAGAAATTCTTTTAGAACCGTGAGAACCTATATATTCATTGATGCATATAAAACTAATGAACTTTCAGTGCGTATATGCATCAATGCATGTATACTTGCATACAAAGTAGATACGTGTTGATTAATATACTCATTGACGAAATATGTACTTTGATATGCATCAATGAAAATATAGGTTCTCACGGTTCTCAAATTTTTTGTTGTTCTCACATGAACATGAGCCTATATATGTACACACTGTTTCTGTTTTTAAACCGGAGGAGCTAACTTGATGAGGGAACTTGGGTAAATTTCTCTTTATTCTCTCGATGAGCTCACAAAGTACACACGGGAGAGGTGAAATGCATATGCTATATGTTGAAAGTAGAGTATTATAATAGGTGCACCGGTTCATATATTTGATAATTTTTTCATTCAGAGAAGGTAGAGCGAGTGCGACAAGTGTTGCATAAGTGCCCACTATCAACATAATCCATGTTCAGTTGCATAGTCGTCACTATGTTACCGCTTACAGCATGTCCAGCTTGCAAACCTCCATCATACTATTAATACCATATCTAGCAGAAGAAGCACATGTCTAGAATTTTTGTTGTTAGAATGTAAAATTATGTATTTAGGCCCATTAGCCCGTGGGCCCTTAGGGTTTCTCTCCTCTAGGGTTTCCTTTTCTTCTAGGTTTCTTGTCTCTCTCTCTCTCTCTATATATATATATATATATATATATATATATATATATATATATATATATATATATATATATCTGTGTACCCTTTCATTGTAAATATAAGAAATCAATAATATAATCTCTGATTACATGGTATCAGAGCCGCCGCTTCTAAAACCCTAATAGCCGCCGCGCCCAAAACCCTAATAGCAGTCGTCCCACTTTCTACCATCCTCCGGCGTGAACAGTGTTTCGGCGTGAATAGTGCTCCGGCGTGAATAGTGCTCCCGAAGTTTTTGGTACGTTTTTTTGGATCGAAGATTTTTCTCGTTTTATTTCATCCCTGTTCGTTTTGTGGCACCCTGTGAGTGCACTGTTCGTTTTCGTTTTTGTTCGTCGGTTTTCTGGCACCCTGTGAGTGCATTCTCTGTCCAACTTTGACTTTCTGGTTCGTGATTCATTGGAAGATGACCGGAGAAAACAAACCCTCTGGTAGTAACAGTGGTCCACGGGTACCCGAGATACTTCCAGTAAACGTTAGACTCACTGACAACAAGCTTAATGGCTCCAACTTCTTTGAGTGGAGCAAGACCATTCGTATCTATCTCCGAAGTATGGGAATGGGTTCTCATCTCACATTTGATCCTCCTAAAGGTAATGATCCCGATTCCGACTCATGGTTACAAAGTGATGCTCGTTTGTACTTGCAAATTATCAACACCATTGAGCCTTCTGTTTCGTCTCTGGTCAGTCACTGTGAATACGTGGAGGAACTTATGGATTATCTTGATTTTTTATATTCTGGACAAAGTAGCATCTCTCGAATCTATAGTGTGTGTAAGTCTTTTCATCGTGGAGAACAACAGGACCGCTCACTCACTACTTATGTCATGGAGTTCAAGAAAGTATATGAGGAGCTTAACTCTCTTCTTCCATTAAGTGCTAATGTCAAAGCCATGCAGACTCAGAGAGAACAAGTGGCTGTTATCAGTTTCTTGACTGGCTTACGACCAGAATTCGACTCTATTAGATCTCAGTTCTTGAATGAATCTGCTATCCCTTCTCTTCAATAAACATTTGCCCATGTTCTTCGGAATGAGAATATTCAGTCTTCACAAACTTTGGATCACAACAGTGCGTTGGTTAGTCGAGGGGGATTCCGTGGGGGGCTCCCGAGGAGGATTTCGTGGGGGTCACAGAGGGGGCTCTAGAGGTGGCCACAGTGACCAACCAACTGACTCATGGACTACTATTCCAGATTCTGATAATGTTGAGTGTTACTACTGTCATGAGTTCGGTCACACCAAATGTACGTGTAAGAAGCTTTTGGCGAGGCACCCGAGGAGCTCATCAGCACATGTCGCCTCTGCCTCGGATAGTACGGTTACTATACCCGCGGAAGAATATGCTCGGCTTTTAGGGACTGAGAATTCCACTGCTCCGACTGCTGCATTTGCTGAGACAGGTAACTCTAGTACATGCCTATTATCTTCTGCCTCCAAATAGGTCATTGATTCAGGTGCTTCAGATCACATGACAGGTAATCCCACTCTCTTCTCCAATTTCAATAAACACACGTCTCCATCACATGTCACAATTACTGATGGGTCTACCCCACCTGTCCTTGGTTCTGGCACCATTGATCTTACCCCATCTGTTTCGTTATCTTCTGTACTGAGCCTACCCAATTTCTCGTTCAATTTGTTATCAGTCAGCAAAATTACCCGTGCTTTAAATTGTTGTATCTCATTCTTTCCTGATTTCTGTGTCTTTCAGGATCTGTCGACGAAGAGGATTATTGGTAAAGGGCGGGAAACTGACGATCTATACATATTTGAACATCAAATACCTTACTCTTTGGCCTGTTCCAACTCATCGTCTCCGCTTGAAGTGCATTGTCGATTAGGTCATCCTTCTTTACAGAATTTGAAGAAGTTGTGTCCTGAGTTTTCTTCTTTATCTTCTTTACAGTGTGAGTCGTGTCAGTATGCCAAACATCAACGTATTCATTTAAGTCCTAGAGTCTGTAATAAGCGGGCCTCATCCCCATTTGAGTTAGTCCATTCTGATGTTTGGGGACCTTGTCCTGTTACTTCAAAACTTGGATTTAAGTATTTCGTTACTTTTGTTGATGATTACTCTCGCACTACATGGCTTTACTTTATGAAAAATCGATCCGAGGTGTTTACACATTTTTGTTCACTCTATGCTGAGATTAAAACACAGTTTAAAGTCTCCATTCAAACTCTTCGTAGTGATAATGCAAAAGAATATCTGTCTCAAACATTTCAGTCATATATGCTTCAAAATGGTATTCTTCATGAGTCTTCCTGTGTTGACACACCAGCTCAAAATGGGGTTGCAGAACGAAAGAATCGTCATCTGTTAGAGGTGGCCTGTGCTCTATTATTTCAGATGACTGTTCCAAAACTCTTCTGGGCTGATGCTATTGCTACCGCTTGTTTTCTCATCAACCGAATGCCCACTGTTGTTTTGAATGGAAGAAGTCCTTTCTCGGTTCTGTTTCCTACAAAGTCATTGTTTCCTGTCGACCCAAAGATCTTTGGTAGTACGTGTTTTGTCCGTGATACCCGACCACACGTAACTAAGTTAGATCCAAAGTCTCTGAAATGTGTCTTTCTTGGTTACTCTCGACTTCAAAAAGGGTATAAGTGTTTTTCTCCCACGCTTAATCGTTACATTGTATCTCGAGATGTTACATTCCATGAGAATATACCTTTTTTTCCGGTGTCCACTCTTTGCAACCCAAGAGATAGTGATGATTTGTTGATATATACCGTACCGGTTCCCGAGTCTCCTATCCTATCCGACTCGACACAGGCTCAAGATCCTGCTAAACCACCAATCGTTCATGTGTATAGTAGGCGACAACGACCTACGTCAGATCCTGACCCTGTACCATCTTCGTCTGCAGATCCGCCTAATGATGATCCTCTTGCCTCGAGTGATCCACCACCTTCCGGTACACAAGATCATGATCTTGATGTCCCCATTGCCCTTCGGAAGGTAAGTGCTCATGTACTTACCCTATTTCTTCTGTTATTTCCTATGATAAACTCTCTTCACGTTCTCGCTCTTTGATCTCTACACTTGATTCTTTTTCTGTTCCTAAGACGGTTGGTGAAGCTTTGACCCATTCTGGATGGCGGGATGCTATGATTGATGAGATAAATGCTCTCGATCATAATGATACATGGGACTTGGTAGAGTTACCTGCAGGCAAAAAGGCAATTGGTTGCAAATGGGTATTCACTGTGAAAGTTAATCCAGATGGATCCGTGGCTCGTTTGAAAGCTCGGTTGGTAGCCAAAGGATATGCTCAAACTTATGGGGTCGACTACTACGAGACTTTTTCTCTTGTGGCCAAGGTACCCTCCATCCGCCTGTTTATTTCATTAGCCGCCACTTACGACTGGGTACTACACCAACTGGATGTGAAAAATGCCTTCCTGCATGGTGATTTACATGAGGAAGTTTATATGGAGCAACCACCTGGGTTTGTTGCTCAGGGGGAGTCTGGCAGAGTCTGTAAGATGCGTAAATCATTATATGGTTTAAAGCAATCCCCTCGTGCTTGGTTTGAACGGTTTAATGCTGTAGTAACCGAGTTTGGCTTACGGAGGAGCTCTTATGACCATTCTGTTTTCTTTACTTCGTCCTCTTCTGGATGTATTCTATTAGTGGTGTATGTTGATGACATTGTGATTACCGGGAGTGATGAGATTGGGATAAAGAAGGTGAAAGATTTTCTTGCGTCTCGGTTTCAAACAAAGGACCTAGGTCCTTTAAAATACTTCTTGGGAATTGAAGTATCTCGTAATCGGAAAGGGATCTGCTTGTCTCAACGGAAATATTGTTTGGATGTATTGAATGACTCTGGGATGATTGAAACAAAACCGTGTGAGGCCCCAATGATTCCGAACATGAAATTGAAAGCAGACGATGGAGATCTACTTGAGGATCCAAAAAAGTACAGAAGAATTATGGGAAAGCTAAACTACCTGACGATTACACGTCCTGACATCGCTTTTCCAGTAAGTGTTGTAAGTCAGTTTATGTCATCCCCAAGAACTCCACATTGGGAGGCTGTTAGGCATATACTGAAGTACCTAAAGCATGCTCCTGGCCTTGGCATTCTTATCAAAATCACGACCATCATGTCATAGAAGGGTTTACAGATGCCGATTATAATGGGGATCCTACGAACAGGCGGTCTACGACAGACTATTGTGTGTTGGTTGGAGGGAATCTAGTCTCGTGGAAGAGCAAGAAACAAAATGTCGTTTCCCGGTCAAGTGCTGAATCTGAATACAGGGCTATGGCTCAAACCACTTGTGAGTTGATATGGTTGCGTAATCTGCTAGGTGAACTTGGGTTTGCTCAAAGTAAACCGATGAATCTATATTGTGATAATGAGGCGGCTATCCACATTGCAAACAATCCCGTATTTCATGAGAGAACAAAACATATCGAAGTGGACTGTCATTTCACTCGTGAAAAGCTAGAAGATGGAACCATCTCAACTCCCTTTGTTCGAACAGGAAGTCAACTTGCAGATGTCTTTACCAAAGCTTTACCTGGTTCGCGAATCTCTTCTATTTGTAACAAGCTGGGCATGATTAACATCTATGCTCCAGCTTGAGGGGGAGTGTTAGAATGTAAAATTATGTATTTAGGCCCATTAGCCCGTGGGCCCTTAGGGTTTCTCTCCTCTAGGGTTTCCTTTTCTTCTAGGTTTCTTGTCTATATATATCTGTGTACCCTTTCATTGTAAATATAATAAATCAATAATATAATCTCTGATTACATTTGTCAAATCGTGTAATAGCTCTACGCTCTTTGTACACAAACAATTTGTTTGGAAATGGCATGCATGACTTGAAGCAGTGATTTTTTGTGAAATTACTGCGCCCCATGTGGGCCAATTTCTAGGAGAGAATTGAGCAGTACCCATATCACTGGAAGATCTGCAGGCAGGATGTTTTTATGTCATGGCTTGGCTAGGGTAGTAGTGCTCTCAGCGTCTACAGATAGGCAGATTTTCTTGCAATTAACTCTGGATCTAGAGGCATGTATTATGCACTTGCAAGCGGTTATTGATGCTGAATTTTGATAATTGGAAGATGGGACGTTCAAATTATTGTTAGAATTTATAAAGAAAATCTTGAATATGTTGCATTGGAAAAAGATACCTCTAGATAAAGTAACCTGAATCCCATCTCCAGGAAAGCCAGAAAGAAATTACTGATTATGAATGCATATAAGCCCCATGCACAGAATTGGCAGATCAGACCAACTATATTCCTGCTGAGTTATCCAAAAAGACTTCCAGACCATATATTAGTTGTTAAAGATGCAATGTATCCTCCTCCTAATATGTTTTTTACAAAATTAATAGGTTTTATATCCTAATTGACAATATTGGAAAGCTGAATCAGGCTGTTGATCCCCGTCGAGTCGTCGACCCTCAAAATATGTATATGCATATTAAGACTTCAAAATTTGAGTTACGATTGAGAGAGGAGGCTGTCATTTAATGAGTGGGACAACTATGATTGGTAGCCGTTCTTTTGCTTCTATATGGAGTTAAACACCGATTGTTCAATGAAATTCTGAATGAGAAAAAGAACGCTGTCTGGAAGCTGTAAGGACGTATGGTGATTGGTGAACCATGGAAATTGCATGACTCTTTAACTAAACATAATTTAGTAGAAGGTCCAAATGCTTTCTTTTTAAATATTGGTGGCCATTCATGAATTTGAGCAAATATAAATGTGATATTGGTTTGCTGTTGAGTTAGGTTGATTCTTGAAGTTATTGTAATTTATTCCAAAATCAGCATTTGGAGCTCCTCTTATTGAATAAGCAGTGTGGTAAAAATTGTTCATTAAGCACTTGATGAAACTGTGGAATGAATGGGCCTAGTGATAATTTCACCGAACAAGTGGTGTGCCCATCTAGAGATTGATAAAAGTCTAAGCAAACATGCCATTAGTATCATAGTGATTAAATGCTAAATCATATATACATGTGTTAAGAAAGTGATAGTGGCTGCTAGAATTCCATCTCTCTCTCTCTCTCTCCTCCCAGGCTGTTATATGATAGGATTGATGGTGTCCGTCCATGCATTGTTTCAGAATGGGGAACAGTTATATGTGTATCCATCGATATCATTATTATTTATTTCTTCCAAAACGTGTTGCAGTTATTGGAGATCGCACTAGTTGATGGAACGATTAAAGAGGCTGATGTGTCACATTCTTCTTCTATGAATCTGCTTATAGACTCGTTGAAGTCGATCACATTAAGAAATGAAAATGTTGAATTGCAAGACCATATTGAATGTATTGTTCAAGGTACTCATTTCTTTTCTGTTCTTACATTTTGTTTGTTTCATGATTTAGTTGCTAGGTCTCCTAAAGCTGTGTTCTTTTTATGTCATGGAAAGGGAATAGTTGTTCAAAGGAAAAAAAGCCCGTGGATCGTCTCCTTATGACATTAGTTTCCGATTGGACACAACATGATAATATGAACTCATGGACAATTGGAAGGAGTTCTCATGATTTCAATAAATTGGTTCCACTGTTACAGCACTGGGCGGTTGTTCACCTGGGATGCATACAGCGTCTTGTTTCACATTGCATGGGACTGGTTGAGAATCTTGATAGGTGTGATGAGAAGATGGACAGCATCAATTTACGAAAGAGATTGTCATATTGTGCCAGAATTTTCAAATTACTTGCAAGTGTTACCAAAGACGCCCCATATGTTGAATATGATGCTAAACTGTTGGAATCTTTTGCATCATTTACCAATGCGCTGCCTAGTTTGTTCAGAAGTGGATATGAATTTGCCACAAGCAATGTGTCTGTTGAGTTCAATATTGAAAGTCTTGTGTTGTTGCTGTTGGAGGCGTTTCTCCACCTAGTTCATACCATTTTCTGCAACAGCAATGTGTTTCAGAACATCTTGGTATGTGTAATAGTTTCTGTATTTGAAAATCTGGATGTTGATGTATGGAGGTATGATAAGTCTATGACAAACATAAAGCTGCCAGTGGCTTACTTCCCTCGAATTGTTCTTTACATTCTAAAGTTAGTTGAGGATATAAAGAAGCAACAGTATCAGGCTCTTGAATTGAAGGGCTTACATGCAGGAAATAGTGGCAGTTCTGCTGATTTTCAGGTCGATTCCTTCTTATGTGGTGTGGGTTCCGAAAGGATCTCTTTGGTGAAGAAGTACACGGTCGAGGAGTTGCTAAAAGTAATATTCCCAACATCAAAGCAATGGGTAGACAATTTGATGCACCTTGCTTTCTTTCTCCACTCTGAGGGAGTGAAGATGTTACCAAAACTGGATAGATCCTATTCCAGTTGTACAAAGGCCTCTTCTACCTTGGAACCTGAAAGCACAGTTTGCCATGAGGACGAAGCGCTGTTTGGTGACCTTTTTTCCGAGGGTGGGCGCTCAGTAGGATCAACGGATGGATATGATCAATCGGTTATTGCTGCTAGTTCTGTTACCAATGTGTCCAATATGCCTCTCCATGCTGCTACGGAGTTGTTTATCTTTTTAAAGACAAGTGCCTTTTCACCTGAATGGCATTCTTCAATATATGAGGATGCATGCCAAAAGCTCAGTTCATATCATATTGATATCATGCTTTCTGTTCTCAGTTGTCAAGGGTGTCATGCTGGAGACAGGGCTTCTGATGCTGGTGTATCTTTGTCTGAGCATAGGAAGTTCGTGCATACTCATGAGGTTTGCTATGAGTTGTTGCACAACTTGATCTCATTCCATGCTTTATCTGATTCACTCGAAGAGTACCTTGTCTGCAAAATATTGATCGTAGAGAATGGTTCTTTTGTATACAACCATCAGACCCTTGCTTTATTAGCTCATACACTTATATGCCGGGTTGGTATGTCTGGTAATCAATTGAGAACAAAAGTCCAGAAGGTCTTTGTGGAATTTGTTTTTGAGAAGGTAAAATCAGTTTGCGCACGTTGCCCTAGTCTCAAAGAACTTATCGAGACTCTTCCCTCAGTCTTGCATATTGAGATTCTTCTGATGTCATTTCATTTATCATCTGAAGCAGAAAAGGCAGTACAAGCAAACTTCATGGTTTCTTCCATTAGAACAATTGAGCCTCTGTCTAATGGTTTTAACAGCACCCAGTTGTCATGCTGGGCATTGCTAGTATCGCGGTTGGTATTGATTCTTCGGCACATGATATTTTATCCCAATGCTTGTCCTCCAATGTTACTTTCAGAGTTGAAGTCCAAGTTAAGGGAAGCTCCACTTGCTAGGTCAGCTCCTGCGGGTAATGCGAGTAACCGTATGTTTTGGGCATCAACTTTTGTGGAGAATGTGATGCGTATTTTTACCATAGAAGGGGAAGTCAGCAGCAATTTTTTGAATCAACTGATTGATGTCACATCCTTCACTGCTTCAGCATGCAGAGAAGATCTTGCAGTTGAATGCTTAGGTCTGAGTTGGGCTGAAGTATGTGCTTCTTTTTCTTGGATTTTAGGGTTTTGGAGAGGCAAAGGAGCATCGACCATGGAGGACTTGGTACTTGAAAGATACATTTTTATGCTTTGTTGGGATATTCCTCCCATGCACACCACCTTGGATTCGCTTCCTTCTTGTAGTGATCTTCAGACGCTTGACATCACTAGCATAGAACATCTTTTGTACTTTGGTCATTCAATCTTGGGCAGTTGTGGAGTTGCCAAGAGTGCTAATTTTTCAAAATTAGTGTTTTCAGTGCTAGAACAGTTGCAATCAATGCCCATATCTGAGGAAACCGAAGAACTAGGCTGGGACTTCCTGAGGAGTGGATCATGGTTATCTCTGGTACTGTCCTTACTTGGAGCTGGAAATCAGAGATATTGCATTGGTAATGAAATGGCTTCAGTGGGTCTGGTCTTGTTGGAGCACACATCTAGAGATGCTGAATTTCTTACACTTGCTGAAAATTTGATCGGCAGTTCACTTCAGTCGGTCACAGTTGCAGTGTTGTTGAGAGCGTTGTCGGTAATATTATGGAGGTACAGAACTGTTTACCAGAAAACCTTACTTTCTACTTTTGGTGATGGACAGAGCTCTGCCAATAGGTTTTCACCTATATTGCTTCTCAAACACACTGGGTTCGAGAAGTCCCTTCAGGATGTGCTTTTTGAGAAGTGCGCTTTCAGCCCTTGCCAACTGGAGTCCATTTGTGAACTTTTGTCGAAGTTAGGTATTGCTGTTGATAAGATGGCACCAGGAATCTGGAATAAGGTCAATTTTGAACTTAGAATGCACGGTTTCCCATGTAACAATCAAGTTTCCAGTGGGTTTCTGCTTTCTTGCATTCTCAGCATTAAAGGAATTATATATGTTCTAGATGGACTTCTCAAGGTGATATATGCGAAAGAGACGATCTCCATTGAGGCTGAAGTACGCCATGAGATTCTTGAGTCGATCTTATCAATTAAAACTGATAGGGTATTTAGCAGTATCCATGGTCAATGTGATGCAATTTATGGAAACCTGAGTTATGGCTTGGAAGGGTTTGATTACAGAAGTTTCTTTACAATGAAGAACATGTATGAGTTTCTGAAAGATATTAATGCTAGAGAAGTTGTCGATAGCTGTGTTAATGAATGTGTAGTGTCCAAGGCTATTGATATCATAGACAGCATCGTGAAGGATTCTACAAGGGCATCTGTGTTGCAAAATTTCATGTCTGATGGAGATGATTCTGAACGGATGGAAGATGCATTTAGTTCTCAGCATGGGGATCTTTTGGTCTTCATTGATGCATTGGAAAATTGCAACTCTGAATCGGTTAATGTGAAGGTTCTTAGTTTCTTTGTTGATCTTTTATCTGGAGATATATGTCCTAATCTCAAACTGAAGCTGCAGAAGAAATTCCTCGACATGAATTTGCTTCACCTTTCCAAATGGCTGGAAAAGAGGTTATTAGGGTCCACAAATGAACCTTCAGGTGATCTCATTTCTGTAAATGGAAGCTCATCATCACTAAGAGAATCAACCACAAAATTCATTGTGTCTCTTTTGTCTCCTCCCGAATCACAATCTGAAGAACTACATTATCATATATACGAAGCTCTGTTAGTTTCCCTTGATAGCGCTTTTATGCTGTATGATGTCAATACGGCAAAATCCTATTTGAATTTTGTTGTTCAACTTTCAAGCGGAGAGGCCTCAATGAAACCACTTTTGGAGCGGACGGTGATGCTTATGAATAAACTGGCCTGTGATGATCGCCTGCTTCAAGGCCTAAAATTTCTCTTAGGTTTTCTTGGATCCATGGTAAGTGATTTTGGGTCTAATAAGAACACTGCTGCAAAGTTAGTTGAGAAGTCTTCACGTAGGAGTGGTTCTGGGATAGGACAGGTGGCCTCAAGGTCTCTGGGTTCAAGGAAACACCATGATGCATTGGTTCTTTCTTCTAATCAAGAAGGTGGATCTGGATCTCTTGATTGTGATGCAACTTCAGCTGATGAAGATGAGGATGATGGAACATCGGATGGAGAAGTGGGTAGCATGGACAAGGATGAATTTGATGATAGCAACAGTGAAAGGGCCCTTGCTTCCAAAGTTTGTACATTTACATCCAGTGGCAGCAATTTTATGGAACAACACTGGTATTTCTGTTACACATGTGATCTGACTGTGTCAAAAGGCTGTTGTTCTGTGTGTGCAAAAGTTTGTCATCGTGGACATCGTGTTGTCTACTCCCGTTCAAGTCGGTTTTTTTGTGACTGTGGAGCAGGGGGTGTACGAGGTAGCAGTTGCCAGTGCCTCAAGCCTAGGAAATTTACTGGAGGTAACAGCGCACCCACCCGTAATGCTGGCAATCTTCATTCATTTCTACCATTCACAGAGGAAGGGGATCAGCTGCCTGACAGTGAGTCGGATGTTGATGAGGATGGTTCTTTGGATATGGATAACTCCGTCAGATTATCTTTTCCAAGGGAAATACAAGAGGCAATGCCATCATTGGTAAAAGGACTTGATGTTGAAGATCGGGTGCTTGAACTTTGCTCCTCTTTGTTGCCATCTATAACTAGCCGGAGAGACTCAAACCTGTTGAAGGATAAGAATATTTCAATAGGTGAAGACAAAGTGCTTAGTTTTAGTGCTGATCTTCTACAGTTGAAGAAGGCGTATAAAAGCGGTTCATTGGATCTAAAGATAAAGGCAGATTATTCAAATGCAAAGGAACTTAAATCTCATTTAGCTAGTGGTTCCCTTGTCAAATCATTGCTTAGTGTCAGTACTCGAGGCCGACTTGCTGTTGGAGAGGGTGATAAAGTAGCTATATTTGATGTTGGCCAGCTGATTGGACAGGCAACTATTGCACCTATTACTGCAGACAAGGCTAATGTGAAGCCTCTGTCGAAGAATGTTGTACGATTTGAGATTGTACATCTTGCTTTTAATCCATTGGTTGAGAATTATCTTGCTGTGGCAGGCTATGAAGACTGCCAGGTTCTTACTGTAAGTCATCGTGGGGAGGTCACAGATCGCCTTGCAATTGAACTTGCACTTCAAGGTGCCTATATAAGGCGTGTAGAATGGGTTCCTGGGTCTCAAGTGCAGCTTATGGTAGTCACCAACAAATTTGTCAAAATATATGATCTCTCTCAAGACAATATCAGTCCCATGCACTACATTACCTTGCCTGACGACACAATCATGGATGCAACACTTGCTGTGGTTTCCCAAGCAAGAGTTTTTCTTGTTGTCCTTTCTGAACTTGGTTGCTTATTCAGGCTAGAATTGTCGAATGAAGGAAATGCTGGTGCAAAAACACTAAAAGAAACAGTGCAAACTCCTGGCAGGGAAACACATGCAAAGGGTTCCTCTTTGTACTTCTCATCAACTTACAAGTTGTTATTTGCATCATATCAAGATGGAACAACCTTAGTTGGCAGGCTCGATCACGGTGCATCATCTCTATCTGAGATATCTGCTGTTTATGAGGATGAACAAGATGGCAAGCGTCGTCCGGCAGGATTGCATCGTTTCAAGGAGTTGCTTGCTGGCAGTGGGTTATTTGTTTGCTTCTCAAGTGTGAAATCCAATGCGGCCCTGACTGTTTCAATTGGAGAGCATGAAGTTCTTGCACAGAACATGCGGAATGGAGTGTATTCAACCTCAGTGTTGGTGGGTATAACGGCATATAAGCCTTTATCCAAAGATAAAATTCACTGTCTCATTTTGCATGATGATGGTAGTCTCCAGATATACACACATGTTCCTGTTGGGGTTGAAGCTGGTGCAAATGTGATTCCAGATAAGGTTAAGAAGTTAGGATCTGACATACTCAACAGCAAAGCGTATGCTAGTTTGAAGCCGGAGTTCCCACTCGATTTCTTTGAGAAAACTGTATGCATAACGTCCGATGTGAAGTTAAGTGGTGAAGCCATCAGGAATGGGGATTCTGAAGGTGCAAAACAGAGCTTGGCATCAGAAGATGGATTTCTTGAGAGTCCTACGCCTGCAGGGTTTAAGGTATTGTTGGTTATTTGACTGCTTGTATGAATTCATAGTCGAGTGTCTGGCTTCTTACCTTTTACACCCACATACATACATATATACATACATGGATACATACATATAGGGACACATTCATAGATCATGTGAGAAGTTAAACATTTTGCGAGAAGGCGAGAAGTCTCAATATCATATATGATTACACGTCCTTTGGGTGTGCTTAATCATATATGATTAAGTGTATATATTGTCAATGTAACGTGTGTTTAATCATATATGATTAAACTTGTGTATCATATATGATATCACACTTCTCGCCTTCTCGCAAAATGTTTAGCTTCTCGTTTGAACCTTCCCCCACATTCGTATCTATATCTACATATGCCTGTGTGTGTATTTATATAGATATATGAAATGCATACCACTCATTTTTTTCAATGTTGAATTATTTAGCAGAGATATAGGACATCAACTGAACCTTTTGACATAATGCCAGCTGGGGGGTGGGAGTTCTGGTGTATAATACTTGCACCTAGTTAAGAAATCTGGAAATATCTATGAAGGACCAACCTAGAATCTTAATAGTGCAAACAAACGACAGGACAGTTACTTCCAAGGTTTGGATAGACATGCCTCCTGAAGGAGACAATTGGATGGACATATTGGAACTTACAGGCACCAGCTAGAGGCTGGAAAATAATCATGCACTAGTTGTTCATTCATGCATGTGGATAGTGCGGAAAGCAAGTGTATGTTTTCTAGAATAATTGTACAGCTTTTGCTTGGTCGACAGATATTATGCTTGACATTTAGAAATGAATTACATAACTAATGGAACCTCCATTTAGCAATGCAATAGGTTAAAAGAGCAAGCGAAGTAGTCTCTAGCAGATGGGAAAGAAATCCATCCCATTCTTTGCAAGCTAATTCCTTTACCAACAACATCCATCTCTTAAAATTCTTGCTACCTTGGGTTGATATCCATTGCCTTTTGTTTTCTCAGGTGACCGTTTCCAATTTGAATCCGGACATAGTCATGGTTGGATTTCGTGTCCATGTGGGGAATACATCAGCAAATCATATACCATCTGATATCACCATTTTTCAGAGAGTTATAAAACTAGATGAGGGCATGAGGTCTTGGTATGACATCCCGTTTACGGTTGCAGAATCACTTCTGGCTGATGAAGAAATTACAATATCTATAGGACCGACCTTTAATAGATCAACTTTACCCAGAATAGACACCCTGGAAATTTATGGTCGAGCGAAGGATGAATTTGGTTGGAAGGAGAAGATGGATGCTGTACTGGATATGGAGGCTCGTGTGCTTGGAAGCAGTTCCTGGGTTGCAGGATCTGGGAAGAAACGTCGTACTTGTCAAGCAGCACCTATTGAGGAGCAGGTTGTTGCAGATGGACTCAACCTTCTGTCAAAGTTATACACGCTGTGTGAGCCACAAGGATGTTCAAATGTGGATGAAGTAAAAGCAGAGATCAGCAAATTAAAGTGCAAGCAGTTATTGGAAACGATATTCGAAAGTGACCGGGAACCTTTGTTGCAGGCTGGTGCATGTCGTGTTCTTCAGGCTGTGTTCCCTAAAAAAGAAATATATTATCAAGTATATACCGACTTACTTGCTTTTATGAGTGGCTCTTTTCTTTCTCCCCCCCCCCCCCCTCTCGCCCCCCTACCTTCTTACTACTATGATTGCATGTGTACTTCAATTCATGTGTTGTAATGTATCGGCTTTAGCTAATTACAACATCTATGCCTAGGTTAAGGATACCATGCGCCTTCTAGGGGTCGTGAAATCAACTTCCACACTGTTATCGAGGCTGGGAATTGGAGGAAGTACATCAGGGTGGATCATTGAAGAGTTTACAGCTCAGATGCATGCAGTTTCGAAGATTGCACTCCATCGTCGTTCTAACTTGGCTACTTTCCTTGAAACACATGGTAAAGTTTGAGCTTGATGTTAATTTTTGAATTGTTCCTGAAGATGATGCGTGAATTACTCCCTGAGGTTAATTCTGGAGTTGCATCTAGCCTTATGTGCTACTCTTGTTATAAGCCACTCCCTTCTACTGCTATCTGTGCATCTGAAATCCTATGCTGGCTATGGGGATGTCTATTTTCATAAGGCAACAAAATTAACAGCATCCAAGATGCTGGTCAGGCTACCTATTACCCGTTAGAGTATAAAAACAACTACTCTCGTCTTACAGGTCATAACAGGGTAATCATCAACTTTTGTTTGATTACGTAGGTGATTGTTGCTAACATTGGCATCTATTTTATTATGTTGGTGCAAGTTTCTTACTTTCTCAGTTTAGTCCTTTTGACCTGTTCCCTTCTCACGTTACCTTCCGCTACTTGGCATTTGATTTTTTTTTCTTGGCCGTGGTTGTACTTGTCTCCTTCGTCTTCTTATTCATTTTATAACATTTGTGAGTTTTTTTTTTTTCACTTTGCATTGCATCTTACTTTTGTAGGTTCGGAGGTGGTTGATGGGCTTATGCAGGTTCTATGGGGAATTTTGGACATAGAGCAGCCTGAAACACAGACAATGAACAACATTGTTATAGCATCCGTGGACCTTATTTACTCTTATGCCGAGTGTTTGGTTTCACATGAAAAAGATGCAGGGGGTGATACTGTTGCACCTGCTGTTTCTCTTTTTAAGAAACTTCTGTTTTCTCAAAATGAGGCTGTTCAGACTTCTAGCAGGTGATTATCTATCTCGTAATCATCAGTTTTGTACATCGTATGTTGAATACTTATTTTTTTAACATTTTTCTCTGCAGCTTGGCCATATCTTCGAGGTTACTTCAGGTTCCATTTCCGAAGCAAACTATGTTAGGTGCAGATGATGCAGTGGACAGTGCGACAGCCGCTTCTGCACGTGCTGATGTTGCAAGTTCAACTGGTGGAAATGCTCGGATTATGGTTGAGGAAGACTCCATCACTTCATCTGTTCAATACTGTTGCGATGGCTGCTCCACTGTTCCTATACTCAGGAGGAGATGGCACTGCACAGTCTGCCCTGATTTTGATTTATGTGAAGCCTGCTATGAAATGCTAGATGCAGACCGGCTTCCTCCGCCTCATTCACGAGAGCATCTGATGTCTGCAATTCCAATTGAAGTTGAAACATATGGTGGAGAAGGCAATGAAATGCAGTTCTCTACTGATGATCTTAGTGATCCATGTTTGCTCCCAGTTGCTTCTGATGTTGGCATGCCGACCTCTGCTCCTGCAATCCATGTCTTAGAAACCATTGAAACTGGAGAGTTCCCATCTTCAGTTACTGATCCTGTTACGATTTCTGCATCAAAAAGGGCTATAAATTCTTCAATTCTTTCAGAGTTCCTTAAACTTCTAAAAGGATGGATGGAGACTACATCTGGTGTTCGGGCTATCCCAGTTATGCAGCTGTTCTACAGGTTATCTTCTGCAGTAGGTGGACCTTTTGTTGACAGCTCAAGGCCTGAAAGTTTAGATCTGGAGAAGTTGATAAAATGGTTTTTAGATGAAATTTCAATTGACAAACCATTTGCAGCCAAATCCCGTTCTTCTTTTGGGGAGGTCACTATCCTGGTCTTTATGTTCTTCACATTGATGCTGCGGAATTGGCATCAACCTGGTGGTGATGGTTCGTTAGCAAAAACAGGTGGATCGACAGACTCGCATGACAAAAGTATTATCCAGATTTCTTCTGCTGCTCCGGTTACTTCCTCCTCCACGGTGGATGACCAGGAGAAAAACAGTTTTCATTCCCAACTGCTTCGAGCTTGCGGATCTCTTCGGCAGCAAGATTTTGTTAATTACCTTATGGATATTTTACAACAGCTGATGCATGTTTTTAAGTCACCTTCTGTTGGTTTTGGTTCTTCACATGGTGCTAACTCTGGTTCAGGATGCGGGGCTCTGTTAACTGTCCGCAGAGAGATACCAGCGGGTAATTTATCTCCATTCTTCTCTGACTCGTATGCAAAGTCTCATCGCTCAGATATGTTTGCGGACTACCACAGATTATTGTTAGAGAACACTTTTAGACTAGTCTACAGCTTGGTTCGCCCAGAAAAGCATGACAAGGCCGTTGACAAAGAGAAGCTCTTCAAAATTCCATCTGGGAAG
This sequence comes from Arctium minus, assembly GCA_954870635.1. Lineage (NCBI taxonomy): Eukaryota > Viridiplantae > Streptophyta > Magnoliopsida > Asterales > Asteraceae > Arctium > Arctium minus. Next base: position 7,960,398 of record OX941092.1, read on the forward strand.
GATCTGAAGCTTGATGGATATCAGGATGTTTTATGCAGTTATATCAATAACGTCAATACAACTTTCGTAAGAAGGTATGCTAGGAGGCTTTTCTTGCATCTGTGCGGTAGCAAAACACACTATTACAGCATTAGAGACTCCTGGCAGTTTTCAAGTGAAGTTAAGAAGCTGTATAAACACATAAACAAGTCGGGCGGATTTCAAAGTACTCTCTCCTATGAGAGGAGTGTCAAGATAGTGAAATGCTTGTCTACTATGGCTGAAGTAGCTTCTTCACGTCCCAGAAACTGGCAGAAATATTGTTTGAGGCATGGTGATGTTTTGCGTTTTCTTGTTAATGGTGTGTTCTATTTCCCCGAAGAATGTGTCTCCCAGGCTCTTAAACTTCTTAATTTGTCCTTCTACAATGGGAAGGATATTAGCCTGTCATTACAGAAAATTGATGGAGGTGACACTGTTACTGGAACGAGTTCGAGCAAATCAGGGCCACAATCTTTTGATTCAAAGAAGAAAAAGAAAGGAGAGGAGGGGATGGAATCTGGTTTGGACAAGTCATACATGGATATGGAGCCAATGGTGGATATTTTTGCTGACAAAGGATATGATATCTTGAGGCAGTTTATTGATTGTTTTTTGCTTGAGTGGAACTCCAGCTCTGTCCGAGTGGAAGCAAAATGTGTACTATATGGAGCCTGGCATCACGGAAAGCAATCATTTAAGGAAACAATGTTGATGATTCTTTTGGAGAAAGTGAAATACTTGCCTATGTATGGTCAGAATATTATGGAGTATACAGAACTCGTCACTTGTTTGTTAGGGAGGATACCTGATAATGGTACAAAGCAACAGAGCAATGAACTTGTAGACCGATGCTTAACTTCCGATGTAATCAAGTGCATCTTTGATACCCTTCACTTGCAAAATGAGCTATTGGCCAACCATCCCAACTCACGTATATACAACACTTTGAGTGGATTGGTGGAGTTTGATGGTTACTATCTTGAGAGCGAGCCTTGTGTTGCCTGCAGCTGCCCTGAGCTTCCTTACAGTAGAATGAAGTTAGAAAGTCTGAAATCAGAAACAAAATTTACTGACAATCGCATAATAGTGAAGTGCACAGGGAGCTACACCATTCAAAGTGTGACCATGAATGTTCATGATGCCCGCAAATCTAAGTCGGTGAAGGTCTTGAACCTGTATTACAACAATAGACCTGTAGCTGACTTGGCGGAGCTGAAAAATAATTGGGCCTTGTGGAAGCGTGCAAAGATATGCCATCTTGCTTTCAATCAGACTGAGCTGAAAGTGGATTTCCCTATTCCCATCACTGCTTGTAACTTCATGATCGAACTTGATTCCTTTTACGAGAATCTTCAGGCTCTATCTCTTGAACCATTGCAATGCCCACGCTGCAGTCGTCCTGTCACTGATAGACATGGAATCTGTAGTAATTGTCATGAGAATGCTTATCAATGCAGGCAATGCCGCAACATCAATTATGAAAACCTGGATTCGTTTCTATGTAATGAATGCGGTTATAGCAAGTATGGCCGTTTTGAATTCAATTTCATGGCAAAACCGAGTTTCACGTTTGACAACATGGAGAATGATGATGATATGAAGAAGGGGTTGGCTGCTATTGAATCTGAATCTGAGAATGCTCATAGGAGATATCAGCAGCTTTTAGGATTTAAAAAACCTCTACTGAAGATTGTATCAAGCATCGGTGAGAATGACATGGACTCGCAACAGAAGGATTCTGTTCAGCAAATGATGGTATCTTTGCCTGGCCCTTCGTGTAAGATTAACCGTAAGATTGCACTTCTTGGTGTTCTCTATGGTGAAAAATGCAAAGCTGCTTTTGATTCAGTCAGCAAAAGCGTTCAGACCCTTCAAGGGCTGCGACGGGTTTTAATGAGTTACTTGCATCAAAAACATTCTGATGGCACTGTTGCCTCTTCCAGACTAGTTGTTTCCAGGTCACCAAACAGCTGTTATGGTTGTGCCACCGTGTTTGTCACACAGTGTCTTGAGATGCTACAGGTGTTGTCAAAGCACCCAAGTTCTAAGAGGCAGTTGGTGGCTGCTGGAATTCTATCCGAGTTATTTGAGAATAATATTCATCAAGGTCCCAAAACAGCTCGTGTCCAAGCCAGGGCAGCGCTTTGTGCCTTTTCTGAAGGTGACAGAAATGCAGTGTCTGAGTTGAATGCTCTTATACAGAAGAAGGTAATGTATTGTCTCGAACATCATCGCTCTATGGATATTGCACTTGCAACACGCGAAGAGTTGCTTTTGCTTTCAGAGGTGTGCTCTTTGGCTGATGAATTTTGGGAGTCAAGATTACGGGTGGTCTTCCAGTTATTATTCTCTTCAATTAAATTGGGTGCCAAGCATCCTTCGATATCTGAGCATGTTATTCTCCCTTGTCTGAGGATTATATCACAGGCATGCACTCCTCCAAAACCCGATTCATCAGACAAGGAGCAAGGAGGAGGAAAACCTGGCACAATGCCACTCCAAAAGGATGAAAACAGACCATCAAGTGTCGTCAGTGGGAGCAAGTCTGTGCCTGAGGCATCAGAGAAGAACTGGGACGGTTCTCAGAAGACTCATGATATTCAGTTGTTAAGCTATTCAGAGTGGGAAAGGGGTGCTTCGTATCTTGATTTTGTTAGGCGACATAAAGTGTCGCAGGCAACCAGACCTGGGCAGAGGTCTAGGCCTCAGAGGTATGAGTTCCTCGCCTTAAAGTATTCTCTGAGATGGAAACGGAACACTTTTAAGACAGGTAAAAGTGAAATAGCATCCTTTGAACTGGGTTCATGGGTTACAGAACTGGTTCTTAGTGCTTGTTCTCAATCTATAAGATCTGAGATGTGCATGTTGATCAGTCTGCTTTGTGCCCAAAGTTCATCAAGACGGTTTCGGCTACTAAATTTACTCATGTCTTTGTTGCCTGCAACTCTTTCTGCTGGTGAAAATGCTGCTGAGTATTTCGAATTGCTCTTCAAGATGATAGAGTCAGAAGATGCACGTCTGTTCTTGACTGTACGCGGATGTCTGACTACAATATGTAAGTTGATTACACAAGAGGTAAGTAATGTTGAATCTTTGGAGAGAAGCCTGCGTATTGACATCTCACAAGGATTCATCCTTCACAAGCTTATCGAGCTCTTGGGAAAATTTTTGGATGTTCCCAATATCAGATCCAGGTACTTTTTTTGTATATGCTTTGTTTTCAAGTGAAGATCAGTATCCTTTCCGTCTCTTAAATAAATGTCATTTGGATGCCAGGTTCATGAGAGAAAAGCTGCTCTCTGAGGTCCTTGAGGCCCTTATTGTCATCAGGGGATTGATAGTGCAAAAAACGAAGTTGATAAGTGATTGCAGTCGACTTTTAAAAGATCTCCTGGATAGTCTTTTGCTGGAGAGTGCTGAAAATAAAAAGCATTTCATCCAGGCATGCATTTGCGGTCTGCAGATTCACGGAGAGGAGAAAAAAGGACGGAATAATTTGGTATGTAGGAATTAAACACCCTCTCTCAACTGATAGTATTACTCTAGCTACAAGGGCAGATATGAGTTTGCATATCTATGCCAATCTTATTGGAATCAAAATCTATGGCTATTTATCCTCACCTGAGTAAGTTCATTGAATCATTTCAATGGACTATGGATTTTAGGATGATGTCCAAATATATACCAGGTAACTGTAATAACAAGTAATACAAATAATGCTAAAATAAAGTGACGTAGAATCAGATAAGAGATGGATCTCAAAATTTTATTGTGGAAGATGTTGGGGGTGATGAAAATAACGTTGACTTGGTTTACACGCGGATGAAGTATATTATTAGGTGGTCTAAAGAAGGGAATGTTGTAAAATGCAATGTTTCAGGAAATATATTTATTAGTTTGAATGGAAAGCATGGTTTTGTTGAAAATTTGTATCATCATAATAGAATTGAAATTAGCTGCATAAAAAGCTATAGAAAGCGTATTTCCAACTTTATTATTCAAAATGCAAGAAATGCTTCGAGACTATATCCATAAGCAATCTAACTGTTGTCAGTTGCTCAATGACAGGCATTTGGTTACTGCCTCTTCTTAAAATGGCCTGCAAACTTGTTTTTATCTTGCCATTTTATACATTTTCTTGTTCCTATGAGGTAATGGTTTCACGATTTCTGCAGTTCATTCTGGAGCAACTGTGTAACCTGATCTGCCCATCAAAACCTGAAGCTGTTTATCATTTGATACTGAACAAGGCACACACCCAGGAGGAGTTCATCCGGGGTTCAATGACCAAAAATCCTTATTCCAGTGCTGAGATAGGTCCATTGATGCGTGATGTTAAAAACAAAATTTGTAACCAGCTGGATCTCTTGGGTCTTATCGAGGATGATTATGGTATGGAACTGCTAGTAGCTGGGAATATAATCTCCCTTGATTTGAGCATTGCCCAAGTTTATGAGCAAGTTTGGAAAAAGTCAAGTAGCCAATCCACAAACGCAATTGCTGCCTCTACATTACTTTCTTCCAGCACTGGCACGTCAACAAAAGACTTCCCCCCTATGAACGTAACCTACAGGCTTCAGGTCTCTTTCCCCTGTTTCTACACATAAATTGAATATATGTTATGTGTCGAAGTAGTTTGCTGGTTGTTTCGACTGTTACTCATTTTTTACATTGGTTTCTATCATAACACAGGGGTTGGATGGTGAAGCAACGGAGCCCATGATCAAAGAATTGGATGAGGACAGAGAAGAGTCCCAAGATCCTGAGGTGGAGTTTGCAATAGCAGGCGCTGTTCGGGAGTGTGGCGGGCTGGAAATTCTGTTGGAAATTGTTCAGGTGTGTAGGCTATCTTCTTCATAGCTGCATGTGTAACTGATGATATGTGACTCTTCAATGGTTTTCTTTCGTTTTTATTGTTGCATGACAATTTGTTGAATTGCATTATGTGCAGCGTTTGCGAGATGATTTGAAGTCAAACCAGGAGCAACTAGTGGCCGTTCTGAATCTTCTAATGCACTGCTGCAAAATAAGAGAAAACCGGAGGGCCTTGTTGAGGCTCGGAGCTTTAAGTTTACTCCTTGAAATCGCAAGGCGTGCATTCTCCGTTGATGCCATCGAGCCAGCTGAAGGCATTCTTCTAATCGTGGAGAGTTTGACGATGGAAGCTAACGAAAGTGACAATATTAACATCACACAGAATGCTCTTACTGTCTCCAATGAAGAAGCCGGTGCTGGGGAGCAGGCAAAGAAAATAGTCCTCATGTTCCTGGAAAGGCTGTCTCACCCACTAGGCCTTAAAAAATCAAGCAAACAGCAAAGGAACACCGAGATGGTTGCTAGAATTTTGCCTTACTTGACCTATGGTGAACCTGCTGCAATGGAAGCACTCGTTCAACACTTCGATCCTCACCTAAAGAATTGGGTTGAATTTGACCAGCTGCAGAAACAGCATCTAGAAAATCCGAAGGATGAGAGTGTGTCTCTGCAAGCGTCGAAACAGAGGTTTGCAGTGGAGAACTTTGTTAGGGTTTCAGAGTCGCTGAAAACAAGTTCTTGTGGGGAGAGACTAAAGGATATCATATTAGAAACTGGGATCACTGAAGTTGCAGTTAGACATCTGAGGGAGAGCTTTGTGTTTACCGGAGAGGCTGGCTTTAAATCTAGTCCCGAATGGGTTTCAGGCTTAAAACTTCCGTCAGTTCCTCTTTTACTTTCTATGCTCAGGGGGCTGTCTATGGGGCACTTGGCAACACAAAAGTGTGTCGATGAAGGAGGAATACTACCTTTGCTTCATGCTTTGGAAGGTGTATCTGGAGAAAATGATATCGGAGCGAGGGCTGAAAACTTGTTGGACACCCTCTCAGATAAAGAGGGAAAAGGTGATGGGTTCCTGGCTGAGAAGGTTCTGGGGTTGCGACATGCCACAAGGGACGAAATGAGACGCCGGGCTCTAATGAAGAGAAAGGAGTTGCTTCAGGTAATTTTTTTTCACTTATCTCTTCGGAAAATGTATTCTTTTTTCTTGCCATAGTTTGTTGCTATCAGGATCCATTGTTTTTTACTATTCATATATGTTTATTTAGTGCTCGCAATTGCACTTGCCCCTTTTGTGCTACTATAGCCTTGAATTATTGCTTTGATAGGTTTCTCATATAAGTGTATTAGTTTGGTTAATTGACAAAACTGTGGTGCATTATGTTCTACATGCCAAAAAACTAGCATGGGGAAAATGTTATTTTTGAAGTATATAATATTTATATACGGCAAATAGTCGTGCACACTTCTCACCTTTGGTGAGGTTTGAACCCTTGATCTACTGGCAGGCTGGACTCCACCGGTATCCTGGGTACCGCTGGGTGCTGGGCCAATGACCCCTTGGCCCTTGGTATGTTTTTGTATGATGAACGGCCTTTCTAGTTTTCTTATTGATGTAGTGTATGGATTCTGTAAATAGTGTTTGATATTAGGAGCTTCAAAATCTAAGAATGGAGTGACAAACGGAAATTCTATTCATGATGTTTCCTTGAATGCTGTAAAACTGTTGGATCAGAGGGCGGAAACAAATATAGGTTAATGGTGTGAATGTAGGACTTATTTCACCCTAACGTTTTGGTAGTAGGCCAGTTCTTGTATGATTTCTCATGTTGCAATACGTAATTATACTTTCTCTCCTCTGTCCCAAAAGAAATGTTCACAATGAAAAAGGCACCGTTTTAGAAATGTGTAGTTATTACACTTTTCAAGAACTAAATGACAATTTTACCCTTAATAATAATAGATTCTCCATCTCATAATTAATGGTAAAATTGTAAAGCAAGCAGTTACTTTCGAATGTGGACACTTATTTTGGGACATAAGGAGTATTACCTGCCTTCCCCTCTTTCTGCCAACTATCTTCGTTTTGTGATGCTATCATGCCTACCCAAGATATTGTGTTTCTTACAGCTGACGATTTGTTTTGTTTTGTTCTTTTTCTTTCTTTCCTTTTCTTGACAGGGACTCGGGATGCGTCAAGAATTGGCATCTGATGGTGGGAAACTAATCGTTGTTGCCCAGCCAATCCTTGAAGGTTTGGAAGAGATGGAAGAAGAGGAAGATGGGTTGGCTTGCATGGTATGCCGAGAGGGATACAGTCTTCGACCAACAGACTTGCTTGGTGTCTACACATTCAGTAAGAGGGTGAATCTGGGTGTCGGGACTTCAGGAAGTGCTCGTGGTGATTGCGTTTATACGACCGTTAGTCATTTCAACATCATACATTTCCAGTGCCACCAGGAGGCCAAGAGAGCAGATGCGGCACTAAAGAATCCAAAAAAGGAATGGGATGGGGCCGCTCTCCGAAACAACGAGACGCTTTGCAATAATCTGTACCCGTTAAGAGGTCCTGCCGTTCCTGTTGCTCAATATACGCGTTACGTTGACCAGTACTGGGATTACCTCAATGCCCTTGGACGTGCTGATGGAAGTCGACTTCGGTTGTTGACTTACGATATAGTTCTGGTATGCATGTTTTTCCCTTCAATTTTGTGTTGTCCTTCTCTTCCCGCTGTAAAACACACATCGACACGTTAAAATTCGTCAAAGAGCGATTTTGTTTTGATTTGTTCCTAATGCCATATAATTTATGTTGCAGATGCTTGCACGATTTGCAACAGGTGCGTCGTTCAGCACCGACTGCCGAGGTGGCGGAAAAGAGAGCAACTCAAAATTCCTTCCGTTCATGATCCAGATGGCTCGTTATCTGCTTGATCATGATTCTTCTCAACGACACAATCTTGCTAAATCCGTGGGATCATATCTCGCCTCTTCCACACCCGAATCTAAATCCCCCACCGCTTCTTCTGTTGGGACGGAGGAAACCGTTCAGTTTATGATGGTCAGTTCCCTTCTCTCCGAATCTTACGAATCTTGGTTGCAACACCGCCGTGCTTTCTTGCAGCGTGGTATATACCATGCATACATGCAGCGGACTCATGGCAGATCAACTCATCGCTCATCATCACCATCGCCATCACCATCATCATCATTATCATCGCCATCTACTCCCACAAAGTCAGACGGAGCTGCGAAACCCGAGGAACTGCTGACGATAATCCAGCCGATGCTCGTTTACACGGGTTTAATCGAGCAGCTTCAACGGTACTTCAAGGTCCAAAAGAAATCCGTGGCCAATGCAGGAGGAGACGAGTCGAAAGAATCGGGGGAGAACGAAGAGAAGAAATTGGAAGGTTGGGAGGTTGTGATGAAGGAGAAACTATTGAACGTGAAAGAGATGGTCGGGTTTTCGAAAGAGATGTTATCGTGGCTGGACGACATGACTTCGGCCACCGATTTACAGGAGGCGTTTGACGTGATCGGTGTTCTTGCAGACGTGATGTCGAGCCGATCGGGGAATTGCGAGGAGTTTGTGTATGCTGCAATTGATGCTGGAAAAGGCTGAAGTGTATCCATGGTGGTTTGTTGATATGTAAATTCGATGAAATTTTGAGTCCCAGCCTAAATTGCTTATATTTTAAATGTTGTTTGAGGGGCATGAAATTACTTTCTACCCCTATATTCACATGTGATGATGATATTGTTGGTGGGTCGTGTATTTTTTTACCATCTTGAATTTACATCCTAAAAGTTGCGTGCATATCTCTTAATTATTCATTGTTCGACTAATCTCAACCAATATGTGATTATGATATTAGGGAGAGGTTCATTTGAGAAATAGTAAATGTATGAGAAATAGAGAAGTAATCTTAGCCATTTATCTGGTCAACATTTGTGTCTTTGACCGCGAAGCACCGGATAATTCCTTGCATCTTCTATAGAAGATAGATGGGTGGTTTCGTAAAATACGTGGAATAAGTTTATATATGAACATATATTCATATGTGAATCAATTAATTAGTTCATATATGAATATGTTAATTAGTTTAACTGATTAATATATGAATTTACTGTTAATTGGTTTACTAGAAGTGTACTCGTGCAATGCTGTTAGATACATGACGATTTTAATGTTTCATTTTATTTTCTGTTTTTTGTCGATTTACATTACGATTTTGGATGGTTGTGAGAGATTGATAATATTTTTTTGATATAAATTTGTTTAATTTAGACTTAATAATATAATGTAATTTATTTTGGTTTCATAATATAATTTTTTTTATAAAAGATTATGTTAGATTTTTTTTAACTATATTTTATATTTTTTATATTTAAAACTTGATTTTTATTCTATATTTAATTATGTTGAGAATTATTTTAGGGAAGTTAAAGTGAGAAATGATTTTAGGGGAGTTAAAATGGTTAGAGATAATGATTGAAAATTAATAAATAGGATTAAATGTAGTACATATAGCTTTAATGGTTGTTTTTTAAGTAATTAACATTAAATGACGGTACATTAAGCTTTAAGACTTGTTTTTAAGAGTTTTTTATGTCTTCTTTATAATATAGTATAGATATGTGAATCAGTTAATTAGTTCATATATGAATCAGTTAAAAGAGTTCAGATCTGATTTAATTGACATATGAACATATAGTTCATATGTGAATTATACAAGTGCATATATGTATTTTGTAAAAATTACGAAAGTGTCATTCTACTTTTGGAATAGTCGCAACTTTTGACCAGTCAAAGCCGAAATATTTGACCAGTCAAATCCGATCTTGACCGTATGAATGGCTAGGATTACTTCTCCATTTCTCATATATTTACCATTTCTCAAATGAACCTAAGGCTATGATATTATTGGTGGGTTGTTTACTAAATGCTTACCTGGGTAAATGTTTACTAAGCTTACCAAGTTATATTACTTTTACGATGAATATGACAATGACTATATCCGGTAAGAGCGAAGACAATGGTCGAGAGTCTTAAGGGTTGTTTACCCAAATGCTTACCCGGTAAGTGCTTACCAATAAAACTCGACACACTAACTTGCTTCACCGGGTAAGATTTTAATCATCACGATGGTATCTTATACAACAATTTACCCGGTAAGCGCTTACCTGGGTAAGAGTTGTCACTCTCTCTTACCGGGTAAGACTGTTCATTGTTATCCTCGCTCATACCGGGTAAAATCCTATCATCTTGTCATGTTCATCCGCTATAGTAAATTCCCCGGTAAACACTTACCGGGTAAGCATTTTGTAAACGACCCCTTACTCTGTAAGTGAGTCTGACGACTCTTACCCGGTTTTATCATTTACCGTGTAAATTTTTGCCTACGATACCGTTTGAATGGACTAAAAAGGTAAGTGATGACATTGAAATTAACCGGTGCTTACCGGGTAAGTGTTTAGGTCAATGGCCTCTAACTATTTCTATCGAGAGGGATTGCTTTTTCCTTGAACAGTTCTTTCAAAAAACGAATCTGATTGATGAGTTATAAGAAGACAATTCATGATTCAAATGCTTAATAATAAGAAGGAATAATCAAATTGAATTCATCGATTTGCCTAGGTGAAAGGTTTGAATAAGAACTGTAAATATTTTGGGAACAATCAATGATTTATTCATTATGAATTGTGATATATATATATATATATATATATATATATATATATATATATTCATGGTGACTATATGAATAATGAGTTATATTCAATTATTCATGATGAATATATTGGAGTTATCTATCATAAGTTATTTATAAAGTAGTTTGTCTTTTTACATGTTTACAAAATAGCCAATGGCATTTTTGTAATTTTGTATGGAGTGAATGTTGGGACAGGACAAGTGGTGGACAAACCAATCCAATTCTTTTTAAGGAATTAGGTAATACAAAAGCATTTGACAATTGTCTTGTCTAAAAATAACTCCACTATTAGTTAGATGATTAGATTTTAATAATGATTATTCATTAAAATGTTATTCGTTATAATATAACAAACTTTTATTTAATGTAACGAATAGTTTTCCAATTGATGTAATAAAGCATCTCCAACAGATTTTTTATAATTTTATTATAATTTCTTTAAAATAGAAAATAAATCATTATTATATTTAACTTCAAACAGATTCTCTATTTTACAGATTTCAACATTCGTTATATTACTAAAATATTCTATAACTTTACCAAGCAATACATTTTTAGAAAGAATTTATATAAAGTAATAATAGATAAATGATCGTGTGAAAAGTTGAGGTTAATATGAGAAGCGTGAGAAGTGTGGCTGAATCGTTGATCACTTTTAATCAAATGCTCTCCTATGAATTGCGACTTAGAATAGAATTGATCTGGTGCATCTCGGTGCATCTTATCTTGATGCATCTCATCGTAATGTGCATCCATTTCTCATCTGATGGTTGATAACAATTTCTCACATTTCTTATGTTAACCTCAAGTTCTCACTGGAACTCAACCCAATAATAATAAACTCAACCCAATAATAATAATTCAATCTCATTCGTTAGACTGAACAAAATTTAATTTCTTTCTCCACACATCAAATTTTAGAGAATTCTCTAAACTTAGGTGGCGTTTGTTTTTACTTTTTAGGAGGTCTGAAATCTGAAGTCTTATTTTACTTCTGATTAATAAGAGGTGATGCTTTAAGAGGTTATAAGATATTAGGTTACCTATTCTAATTTCAGATGTATTTCAGATTTAAGAGTCTCTGAAGTTTGAAAAAAAAACGGTCTGAACGTAAAAATATCTGACCGATTCAGACTTCAGAGATATTAAGAGGTTTTAAAGAAAAAACACATTTCTCTAGTTCTTTATTTTAAATAACAACATAGAGAATCAATTGAATCAAAATAAAGAACAAAACCTTACTTTTTTTTTTAATTATTTCAGAGAACTTGTTGGAGATGCTCTTATTTTTTAATATCTCTATCTGAAATTAAGTGTCCACAATACTATTTAAGTTTGTTCTAAAACAAGGGTCCACGGTATTATTAGAATTTCTCTTTTTACTCTTAATTATGAGATGAAAAAAGTTTATCCATCTATTATCAATTACTAGAAGTGTACTCGCGCAATGCAACGAGATAAATCATGATTTTAATGTTTCATTTTATTTTTTGTTGATTTACGGTACGATTTTGGATGGTTTTGAGAGAGTGATCATGGTTTTTTTTAAATATAAATTTGTTTAATTTAGGCTTAATAATATAATGTTTTATATAAAAAATTAAGTATTTTGTTAGAATTCAATGATTATCTAATATATTTTAAATTCTTTATATTTAAATTGAGATGTTTATTCTGTTTTGATTATGTTTATTAGTTAGTTAGAGCATCTCCAACAACATTGCTAATTTTTTTTTAAAATAGTGAATGGAAAGTCAAAATCTTTAAAAACATTTTCTTCTAACTCCAACAGCTTTTCTATTTTAGAGAATCAATCATTATTTATATTATTATAATATTTCATAATTTATCATCCTAATACACTTTAAAAAAAACTTAAAATAAAATGTTAAAAAATAAATCTTATTGGTTGGATTGAATAAAATAATATTTTCTCTCTCCAATTTAAAAATTATAGAGAATTCTCTATATTTAGAGATTTTTTGATATTTTTCTATTTTAGCAAACCATATAGCAAAGCTGTTGGAGAGGAATAGCAAAGAAAAAGTCAAAATTTTCTATTTTAGCAATGCTGTTGGAGATGCTCTTATGAATTCAAACATATAGCTTTAGAAAATTGTACTCATGCATCATTACTTGTAATCTTGAATTTTAAGAGCATCTCCAACACTATTGCTAAAATAGAAAATTTTGACTTATTCTTTGCTATTCCTCTCCAACAGCTTTGCTATATGGTTTGCTAAAATATAGAAAGATAAAAAAATCTCTAAATATAGAGAATTCTCTATAATCTATAAATTGGAGAGAGAAAATATTATTTTATTCAATCCAACCAATAAGATTCAATTTTTAACATTTTATTTTAAGTTTTTTTTAAAAAGTGTATTGGAATGATAAATTATAGAATATTATAATAATAATATAAATAATTATTGATTATCTAAAATAGAAAAGTTGTTGGAGTTAGAAGAAAATGTTTTTAGAGATTTTGAATTTTCATTCTCTATTTTAGAAAAAATTTAGCAATGCTGTTGGAGATGCTCTATGTCGGTCCAACAATACTTATCAAGTTTATAGAAACAACGACACAATAACGATTACCAACCTGTATTGAATATATCAAACGATTACAAGGTTGATCGATTAAGCTTTTGATGTGTTCTCTATGTTTTCTCTCAAATACACCTTTTAGTGTGTGTTTTGTGTGTGTGATGTCTTGATCTGATCTTGTGTTGAGAGAGATACTAGAGAGACACCTAAAATCTAGCAAGTGTGTAGAACACACTATCAAGATTAATATCTAGATATTAAATCTAATATAAACTAGAAACTAAATAACTAACTAAGTTACCTTTAACTAACTATTACAATACTTTAACTTAGATATATAGATCTAAGTAAATAAAACATATTACATTAAATTACATTGACATTTATTACAAATAGACATAGACTTTAACATTGAGAGTCGACGTTTCGGCTTTAGCTTCAGATTACGATCTTCAGATTGGATGATCTTGAATCCAATGAGACTGTGGTCTAACAATCTCCCCCTTTGGATCAAGATCATATAATAAAAAGATTTATCCAATTCAGTCTTCTTGTTCAACTCAGAAGATGCAATCTCTTTTCTCTAAATTCAACATGTCTTCAATCTACTTTCTTTAGAAGAATTCAGTCTTTGACGTGATTCTTGAAACATGTGATCTTTGCCATTTCTTCTGTAGTCATTCTCCCCCTTTTTGATGTTAAGTGCAACGACTTCATCAAAATTAGTGGTAAGAAATGTCAATCTTTCGTTTAGAGCCCCTGATTCGTCAATTCATAAGAGATTCATCAAGATCTTTGCAAATCCAGACAAATGTAGTGTAACACCTGAAATCAACTAATGAATCAGTTAACATGCCTGTCAGTAACACTAAGTCACTGTGTAACATATGCACATTGGAAAGGAGCTGTTTGATGTTGACTCCCCCAGGGCTTCCATTTAATCATCGAAACACCACAAAGGAAATTTCTATAAAGGTTATGACAAAGAAACTAATTCCTTGTGTGTTCGTGCTTGTGTTGAAAGAATTAAGCACTTGATGATTGGTTATTAGGCTCAAAATTGTGTAAACCACTGAGACAACGGTAAGTTAAACACAGACTCAATGTGCATGATTGAAGTGCGAAGGTGGGGCAGACTTCCTTCTTTTCAATATCCATATTTTCCAAATGAAAATCAGATAACAAATGTGCTGCATCCCCTTTGAAAATGTGAAACACTTTCTTGTTGAGAAGAAAATGAGTAGATGGTGAGGTTTGATCAAGAGTTGGCATGGGTTAGTTGCCTGTTTCAATAATGTTTACCAAAGAATTGTGAAACATTAGAATGGTGGCTACCCGACTCAGAAAAAGTTGGTGCAGAGTTGTGATATTCTTTTAACTCTGTTCTCACACGCTCTTTCTTTTAAACTTTTTGCTTTCTCTAATCACACTCATTCCTTTTCTATTTGCACACTCAATCACTAAGGATTAACTTCTTGGGTAGAAATCACTGGTTAAGGTGATTCCATAGAAGTTGTGTTATTTCCTAGCACAATGATTCCTTGTTTTCCTAGATGCACGTAATGCTCAGATTGGTTTAACTATTTCAGTTAAAGCACAATATTGATCATGAAAACATTTAAAAATACATTCCCAAAATATAAAATATGTGGAAAAATCGGGAAGTGGTTTGAACATTAAAAACAATGTTTTCGATGATTGAAAGTTGTCATTCTTTCAACCATATGTGAGATGAAGATATAGAATTATACCTTTACGTATGATCTCCCATCTCATGAAGCTAAGCTTTAAGTCATAGAAATATGAACTTGTAAGCTTCTCTCAAAAATTCTGCAAAAGTCTAATGTCAAGTCAAAGTAATAATTATTCACTTATATTGAAAAGACAAAAAGCAGTAAAACTTTTTAAAGTATGAGTCATGATCTGAAATAATCAGAAGTCATGTCCGAACTCCCTTTTTGATTTGAAGAGCTCCCCCTAAAATCTTGCATAACAAAAAAAATTGGCATTAAAAGGTACATGCAACATTTTATGAGCTCCTCCTCGAAGTAATATTGACCAGATGTCAATTTCTTCTCATTCTCCCCCTTGGATCATGAACATTTTGATAGAATGACAGATATCAATCAGAGTTAAGAATGAAGAAATGATGAAAAAGTATACAATAGAAAACTTTGTTAGGTAATTACCGATTATATCTTAAGATTTAGCATACCAAGCTTAGAGACAAGAAAGTTGAACCTCTTTTCATCTAAGGGTTTGGTGAACAAATCGGCAAGTTGATAATCAGTCTTTACAAAGAAAAGTTCAATTGTTCCTTTTTCAACATGATCTTTAATAAAGTGATACCTGACGTCTATGTGCTTTGTCTTCGTGTGCTGAACAGGATTCGCTGTTATTGCGATGGCGCTCTTGGAGTCACAGTAGATCGGGATCTTGTTGAAGTGGAAACCGTAGTCGCGTAATTGAGTTCGCATCCATAAGACCTGAGAACAGCAGCTAGCAGCAGCTACATACTCTGCTTCGGCCGTGGAGGTTGAAACACAAAGTTGCTTCTTTGATCCCCAACTTACTAATTTGTCACCGAGGAACTGCACATGTCCTGACGTGCTCTTCCTGTCTAACATACAACCTGCATGATCTGCATCTGTGTAGGCTGTTAGTTCAAAACTAGTATCTTTAGGATACCACAGACCAAGATCTGCAGTGCCCTTTAGATACCTAAAGATGCGCTTCACAGCAGACAAGTGGATTTCTTTAGGATTGGCCTGATATCTTGCACATAAGCATGTTGAAAACATTATATCTGGCCTACTCGACGTAAGATACATTAAAGAACCTATCATCCCTCGATAAGTCCTAATATCAACAGCTTTTCCCGAAGGATCGCTGCCAATCTTAGTACCTGGTGCCATTGGGGTACCAATCGTTTTTGAATTTTCCATTTGGAACTTCCGAAGAATATCCCTAATGTACTTTGATTGATTGATAAAGATACCCGTAGAAAACTGTTTTACTTGTAAACCGAGAAAGAAATTCATCTCTCCCATCAAGTTCATTTGAAATCTAGACACCATAAGGTTTGCAAAGTTCTTACAGTACTTAGTATTTGTAGAACCAAAGATAATATCATCTACATAGATTTGAATTAAAATGATATCGCCTTTTTCCTTTTTAATAAACAAAGTGGTATCCACCGTACCTTTGGAAAACCCAGACTTGACTAGAAAATTAGAAAGGACATCATACCAGGCTCGAGGTGCTTGTTTCAGACCATAGAGTGCTTTGTCGAGAATGTATACGTGATTCGGCTTCTCTTGATTGACAAAACCTTCTGGCTGAGAGACGTAGACTTCCTCCTTCAGAATTCCATTGAGGAATGTTGTCTTCACGTCCATTTGAAAGACTGTGAAGTTCTTGTGGGCTGCGTAGGCTAGAAACATTCTGATTGCCTCTAATCGCGCCACAGGAGCATATGTTTCGTCATAGTCTATTCCTTCCTCTTGTCTGTATCCTTTGGCTACTAGTCGTTCCTTGTTTCTGATGAAGGTTCCATCTTCGTCTTTCTTTATTTTGAACACCCATTTCGTACCTATTATGGTTTTACCTTGAGGTTTCGGTACGAGTCTCCAGACTTGAAGTGCATCGAACTGATTTAGCTCTTCTTGCATTGAGATCACCCATTCTGGATCAGCAAGTGCTTCCGATACGCGTGTTGGCTCGAACTTGCTCAGAAAGGAGTCATGCATGCACAGGTTCATTGATGCTGACCTAGTTTGCACCGGTTTTGATGGATCGCCAATTATCTGGCTTATCGGGTGCTCTTTGGTCCATTTTTGTTCATGAGGCAGTGGACTAGATGATTGTATGTCAGTTGTATCATCTACAAATCCACTTGTACCTTCTTCTGTTTGTTCAGGAGGATTGATTGTTTCAGTTGAAGTGGTAGGTTCAGAAGGCTCAGCAGGTACAACTTGATCTGGTTGTAGATGGATCTGTACAGTATCTCCTACTGTTTCAGCTACTTATGTCTCTTTATCACATGGAACTTCTTCAACTGTTGGAGTCGGCATTTGAATTGTAATTTCTTGTTGAATCGGGGCATTTGATTCAATAGAGTCATCTGTACTGGTTGGATGAGTAGTCGTTAAGTCTTCCATCCTGTCAACCACAACAGATTTCTTTACATTAGATCCGAGATATTCATCATAAAACAATTCAAATAATAAATCTAAATCAGATAAATGGTTAGTTGAAGTTGAAGCTTCGTCTGATTTATTCTTTTGAGACGCAGGTTCTGGACTGAGGTGCCCAGAAGCTAGTACTCCGGTTATAACGGGTTCTGAACTGTATTGTTCTGAAGCCATTTCTTCATCAAAGGAGACGTTGACGCTTTCAATCACCGTCTTTGACTTCTTTAGATAAACACGATATGCAGTTGAAGTCGAGGAATATCCAATGAAGATTCCTTCATCTGCCTTAGCGCTGAATTTGTTGAGATTCTCCCTATCGTTTAATACGAAACACTTACATCCAAATATATGGAAATATTTGATTTTCGGTGTTCTGTTGTTGATTAACGCGTAAGGAGTGTTCTTGAATCTCCGATGTATCATGGATCTATTCTGTGTGTAGCACGCGGTTGAAACAGCTTCTGCCCACAAAAATAGAGGTAAGTTGGAATGACTTAGCATAGTACGAGCAGCCTCGACTAGCGTTCGATTTCTTCTTTCAACCACTCCATTTTGTTGAGGCGTACGAGCAGCAGAGTATTGATGTGAAATCCCGACAGATTCGAGATATTCTTCAACTTTGTTGTTCTTGAACTCTGTGCCGTTATCTGTTCGTAGAAACTTGACTGGTTTCTGCAGATTCACCTGGGTCGTCTTCAGGAATGTAATGATAACATCTGGTGTTTCATCCTTTGTACGTAGAAACTTGACCCATGTGTACCGCGAATAATCGTCCACGATCACGAGTATGTACTTCTTGTCGCCTAAGCTTTGAGTGCGCATTGGACCGCATAGATCCATATGCAATAACTCTAATGGAGCATTGGTACTTGGTTCTGGCTTCGGTTTATGAGGTGCCCTCTTCATCTTGCCCTTCTCACAAGCTGCACAAAGATGTTCTCTTTCATATCTCAGCTCTGGAAGTCCTTTGACGAGCTTTCCACTGACCAGGTCGTTGATGTACCGAAAGTTGAGGTGAGAAAGACGTCGATGCCATAACCAACTTTGTTGCATCGAAGCTTTCGATAGTAGACAAACTTTTTTGTCAGTCTGGACATCTGATAAGTTGATTGTGTAGAGGTCTGATTCTCGTGTACCGACCAAGAGTTCTTCGCCTTTTTCATTGCGAACAGAACAGCTCTTGGCTTTGAAGTTGACCTCTAAGTCTTTGTCACAGAACTGGCCTATACTGAACAAGTTGTGTCCTAAGCCTTCTACATAGCTCACCCTCTTGACAGTTACATTGCCGTGTTGTACATCACCATATCCCATGATTGGAGAAAACTGGTCGTTGCCAAATCTTACTGTTCCACAATATTTGTCTTTGTAATTGTACAATATCTCTTTTTGACCTGTCATGTGTTTGGAACATCCGCTGTCCAAGAACCACGTATGACTAGTCTGCATAAGAGAAATTAGAAATTTAGATTTGTATATGACAACAATGGAATATACACTTTGGTCATCGAAGTGCGGGTCTTGAACTGATTTGTTCAAAAGCCTATTTTGATCTTCGATGTTCGGGTTTTGAACTGCATTATCCAAAAACCTATTTTTGACTTTGAAGAACGAGTCCTGATCTGTACATAATTAGAAGTCGCTTTCTCTTTAAGCTTTGTGTGCCTGCAACACAGATTTCGCCTTAGGGACCCATTGGAATTTGGGTCCTGCTGTGTTAGCACAAGATTTTGGTATCCATTTCAAATTGGATCCTATTTTCTTTTGAAAAGTATGTGAAGAATGGGTATGAGGTGAATGCACATGGTAATTTCCAAACCAATCTTCAGAATCTTGACAAGAGATAGATATATGTTTATCATAAAAAGAAGACTTTCCAGCAGATAAAGATAACTGAAATAATTGCTTCATTGTATATTGTTTACGAGAAACAACAAGTTTTGGGTTCAAAACAGCAATATCAGCAATTACAACATCTTTAGTAAGCGAAGTCTTATTACAATTAACACTACTAGACGTTAAGACGGTCTTGTCAAGGTTCCGTTTGGGTTGCCACAGAGAATTTGCTTCTGGTCTTTGATTTCTCAGATCTGAAACATGTAAAGCTGGTGAGTTAGACCTTGGAGCAACAAACGAATGCTTCTTCTTGGAATTACCAGTAGTGGTCGGTTTCTGTGAATGCTGAGATAAATTCTTACCTTTAGCACTCTTAGCGTTCACAGAGATTGATTTATCAACGAAAGCTTTCGTTGATTTTGCACTGTTCACAGGCTTACTGGTTTTTCTTAAAGTTTTCTTCACAAATGATGAATGGTTGGGAAGTTTTGTATTAAAGTCAAAGAGATTGGAACCATCATCTAAACTACCGTCAGAGTTCAAAAAATCAATTCCTTTATTTGATGAACCAAACATCTCCTTAGAGTTTGAAGCTTTTGAAAGAACAGTATTTGAAAACACGGTTGTAAAAACGCTTTGTTCAATATTTATCAAAAGTTTTGCATCTGATAAAGAAGTCTCGAGTTCAGAAATTTTACGTTTGAGAACGAGAGGAGGGACATATAATTTACCTTTGATAGGCTTCGCCTCCATTTCCTTTTCAGTATAACTTAGAAAGAAATCACTTGAAAGAGTTTCCTTCTTTTTGTATATTGGGTTTTCATCATAACTATTATTCAACTTCGCATAATAAAATGGAAGATGAACTTTAGCTGATTTCATCCGTTTTTCCGTTTCATTGGCTTCATCCTCTTTTGATAGCTTAGTCCAAAAAGTTTTAAACGCAAGGAGTCTGCGGGCTAATTGCATATTAAGATGATCATAAAGTCCTGGAACTTCAGACATCCCCTTTTGTAGACAGTGATGATTCTTATAACCGATTCCCCATCTCTCTATCTCCTCTTTGGGTTTGTTCAGAAAAATAGTTTGTTCAGTTTGACCCATTTTATACAACTTCTCTTCCAAACTCTTTAGTTTTCCGAGTAAAGAAAAGTTTTCTTTTGTACAAGAAGCATGCAACTTTTTAAGCTCATAAATATCTATCTCACTCTTTAGAAGTTGAGACTTAAGATCATAATTCTCTTTTAGAATTATTGTCTTTTCCTTAGCGTTGGTGTCATTATCTTTATGTAAAACCTCAATTAATACTTTCTTCTCAGCAATTTCATTGCTAAGTTTCTGTATCAACTGGTTTTTGTCTGTCATGACACTATTATCTTGCTTAAGATTAGATTCTAACTCTCTTTGTTTCATACTCATGGCATGCATTTTATTCATGAATTCTAAATCAGAAAGATTACATACCTCATCTTCTTCATTATCAGAATCAGCTTCAGCATCTGATTCTATCTTGCCCATCAAGCACATGTTGATAGCTTCTTCTCTATCTTCATCATCTTCTTCTTCATCATCTGAGTGATCGAGCCAGTATTCGTCCTCAGCCATCAGTGCCTTGCCTGCCTCTTGTTGTTTTGCAAGAAGCATCTTGTTCTTGTAGTAGTCTGAATTTCTGACTTTTAATCTACGGCAGTCTTTGGCAAAGTGACCTGGTTTGCCACAGTTGTAGCATGTAGGCGGTTCTGGCTGACTTGATCCTTCAGCTTTGAATTTCCTTTCTTCCGGTCTCCTCTCCTCTATCCTCTTTCCTTCCGACTGAAACCTTCTTTCTTCAGGTTTCCTCTCCTCTGATCTTCTCCCCTCAAATCTCTTCCCTTCATATCTGCTACCTTCAATCCTTTCTTTGTGAATGTAGTTGTTCGGACCAGATGAATATCTCTGATTATTTGATGTTGGCTTTGTGTAGAACCTTTTCTGAAAGGCACTAGTCAGCATCATCATTGCTTGCTTCAGCTGATCATTTTCATCTGATTCTGAGTTTGCACAACCTTCATCTTCTTCATCTGATTCATATATAGTCGCCTTGTTCTTCTTCTTTCTAACTACAAGGGCAACTGTGTCTTCAATTACCTTTCCTCTTTGTCTCTTCTCATCCAGAATTTCATCCACCTCTTCTTCATTTTGACGGAGGGTTTCATACACCTCGTGAAGTGGAATCTCATTCAGGTCTTTAATCTGCTTCATCTGACGAGCAAATCTTTTCCATTCAGGTTGAAGAATACTAAGGAATTTGATATTCAGCTCATTTTGAGATTTGTGAACTTTGTTCTTGCTAAGGTCATTCAGCAATGTCACAAACCTGTCATAGGTTTCTTCTAAGGTTTCTCCCACCCTGCCTCTAAATTCTTCATAGTTATTTAGGCAGTTGGAGATCTTCAGCTGATTTCCAATTTTTGAACCCAGCATCATTTTCTCGAGCTGATCCCACATTTCTTTACCTGAAGCCTTGTAACTGTCAATCTTGACGTATATTTCATTTGGGATCCCCTGTAAGATGTATGACTTTGATAATTTGTCGCCTTTGGCTCTTCTGAGGTTATCATCTTGTAGCTCGTGATACTTCAATTCAACCTGAGTAGGCACGTTATCAATTACACGAGTCGTCATTGGTGGTGTCATAATCCCTTCTTCAATATATGTTCTGATATAATCACCCAGCTCGTGTCTATCAATGAAGTTTAGAAACCTATCCTTCCACTGTTCGTATTCTCCTTTGAAGAGAACTGGTGGCTTGGTGTCAGTTCCTATTGCAAGGGCTTCTCTGGATGTCATCCTGTATTGAATATATCAAACGATTACAAGGTTGATCGATTAAGCTTTTGATGTGTTCTCTATGTTTTCTCTCAAATACACCTTTTAGTGTGTGTTTTGTGTGTGTGATGTCTTGATCTGATCTTGTGTTGAGAGAGATACTAGAGAGACACCTAAAATCTAGCAAGTGTGTAGAACACACTATCAAGATTAATATCTAGGTATTAAATCTAGATATTAAATCTAATATAAACTAGAAACTAAATAACTAACTAAGTTACCTTTAACTAACTATTACAATACTTTAACTTAGATATATAGATCTAAGTAAATAAAACATATTACATTAAATTACATTAACATTTATTACAAATAGACATAGACTTTAACATTGAGAGTCGACGTTTCGACTTTAGCTTCAGATTACGATCTTCAGATTGGATGATCTTGAATCCAATGAGACTGTGGTCTAACACTCTAAGTATGTGTATCAATAAACAGTACTTAATGCATAATATAATTTATTTTAGATTAAACATTAAATATTTTAGTAGATTTTCGTAATTATATTTTAGATTTTTTATATTTAAAAATTGATTTTTATCATTATTTAATTACGCAAAGGAGTGATTTTAGGGGATTGAAGTGGAGAGTGATTTTAGAGGAGTTAAATTGGTTAGAGATATGGATTAAAAGTTAATAAATGACATTAAATGTAGTACATAAAGCATTAATGGTTGTTTGTAACAAATTTTAAGTAATTAACATTAAATAACGGTACATTAAACTTTAACAATTGTTTTTAAAAAAAAATTATCAATACTTTATAATATAGTATAAATAAATATGTTATTTAGTTATTTAAAAGTTATAAAAACTATACATTTCTAAAAGTAGATACCTTTGAAAATTTATTTTGGATACAATTAAGCGGCGCAGAAGAAGCAATTACCCCAAATAACGAGAAACCCAACATGCTTACATCAATCATACTCACAAAAACACACCCATTAACTGAAAACCATACCATAATACGCCCAATCTGGCAGCCAGCAAGCAAGTAGCACTATTTCGTTGAATTCGCTTTCACCAAAAACCCAATTTGGAATTTGCAAATTGTCGTCATCTTCGTAGACCCTTCTTCTTTAATTTCAAATCTTCACTAAACCATCCCTTTTTTTTTCCACCCAAAAAACCACTAGACTCGGTCTTGTTTTCTCGATCAACTTTTTCTCCATAATCCCACTGTACATCTCGATCTCTCTGACTTGATACAAAGGTAAAGATCCAGTTAATTTCCTTCTGTGATTGCTTTTGTTATTTGGGGGATTGTTGTTCGTTCTCGATTTGTAGTGATTTGTGTGTGTGTGTTTTTTTGTTGGTGGGTTTAATTGATTTGGGGGTTTAGTGGAAACCAGATTCATTTGATGAAAGTGCGAATTAGGATTTAGGGGATCGCGAAATGGATCATGTAAATTGAACTTAGGGAAAAGCTTGTGGTGATTTTTGGATTTGTTCATCTTTCAATTTCTTGTTTGTTTGACTGGTTATTGTGTGTTGGTCAACCTTGACTTGATCTGCTCAGTTGATGTTTGTTTTGAGTAGCTAATTTGTGTTTGTGATTTCTGATGAAATGAAGTTGATTTTGATATGGGATTGTTGATTTTGAGTTTGGTTGAGTAATTGAGTTAATTAGGGTGTTTTGCCACCCCCCAAATCCCAATTATCCCCTATGAGGGAGGTTGAGGGGGAAACCTCAAAAAAATGAAAAACTGAGGAACAAACTGGTAACCGTTCATCTGGATGGTATGTACGTGTGCATACAAAGTAATTGAAGTTGTTTTTTGGTTTTTATGCACGTGTGCATATTACAAATTACTTGTATACACATATGCATAACATCCAGATGAACGGTTATCAGGGTGTTCCTCAGTTTTTCATTTTTTTTGCGGTTTTCCCCTGAACCTGTCCCTGCCCCCTATAATTGATGTCCCTGCCCCCTATAATTGATAAGCATTTGAATTTAGTGGTGTTCATTAGTGCATAATCCAGGATTTATTATGTTAATTACATTGTAAATCTTTGTGTTACAATGGTAATCATGATGTTTGATATCAATTGAGATATCTAAGGCATTGTTTGTAATGTCTTCTTGAATAATGATCATTGTTTATATTTCTATACAGAAGTTTTAGTTATATAAATGTATTTATTTGTCATTATGCAAAAGGATTTTGTCATTTTGTCGATGGTTTTGTTAAAAGTTCGTTCTGAAAGGACAGAAACATAGAACTCCTTCCGTCCCAAAAGTAAGTGTCCACATTTCTGTTTTAGTTCGCCCCCATAATAAGTGCTCACTTTCGAAAGTTAGTGCTTACATTCCAGTTCTGCCCTTAATTATGAGATGGAGAAATTCATTGCTACCTCCATGATTAAGGGTAAAATTGTCATTTAGTTAATTCAAAAGTGTAATAATTACACATTTCTAAAACTGTATGCCTTTTTCATTATGGACATTTATTTTGGACGGAGAGAATAGAACCCTCAAACAATTCTGCCCATCATCAACATTACAATTTCTTTTTGATAATTTTGACTTGGGTCTCCAAGATTATCTTACTTTGTAATCGTCAAAAGGGTATTTTAGACATTTAACGAATTCCAAAGACTTCTCGAAAAGTTGCAATTTTCATGAGACTTTGAAGCCATTAGCCATTTTTTGTTATGTTATTGCACACTGAAATGTAAGATTGTATTATGTGTTATTGGCTTAATTTTTATTAATTAAGGGAATAATTGGATTTATCTTTTAATGATTTAGAACCCGAAGAATTTTCTTGCAAGATGTTCCCATTGATACTACAAAGAGATCAAAAACATGGTACACAAAGCTGATTTAGTTATCATCGGAGTCTCTGTTGGCTTGGCTGTCGGCATTCTTCTAGCATCGCTTGTATTCTTTGGCATACGGTGGTATAGAAGACGCGCTCATCTTCGAAAATGTGCAAACGACAACTCTGCATCGACACTTCCTATTCGTCGAAATGGTGTAGACACAAGTAACATCTTGAGTGAATCTTTCCCAAATTCCGTGACCGTTAAAGTTTCGACTTATCCTGCAAAAACTTCCCCGTTATCAAAATGGAACAAAAATGGTAAAGAACAATTAGCTTCGGCATCTGGCTTACCGAGATACTCTTACAAGTATGTTGTTTTGCAAGCTTTAATCTTTATTAGTATATTTCATTTGGATTATTTGATTATTTTGTATCTCTTCAAAACTAAAAAATAAGATTTTCGACTATTTGGATCATTTTACTTGGCTTTTTTTATTGGGAACAAACCGTTGTTATCCCGAAATGCGAAAAGAAACATGCTACATTTTGCAAGAATGGTTTTTTGAGATGAAAAGTGTCAAGTAGGCTTTTTTCTTCTTTGCATTTACGTTTCCGAAATGTATACATAATCGGATTTCTTATGGACGATGGTGTTTTTGACATTTTTTCAAGAACAATGATTAGTTCGAAACGAAAGCCAAGTAATGATAGTTCAAAAAGTCGATCACTCCAAAGAAGAAAGAAGGTATTTTGTTATGCACGTATAAGAACTTTATTTTGTTGTTAATATATGTAAAACGATAAGAAATGTTTTGAGTTCTAAATGGAAATAGTGATTAAAGCATATGCTAGAAGTGAAATAGAAAAGCAAGAAAAAAGAAGTTCAATGATGCATGAAGGAAATTGTTACTTGAGGCAAGTAGAAATTTTGTGTGCAAGCTTGGTGAAGGATATATATATATATATAGGGACCGTTTCAAATAAGAAGGTTAAATATCGTGAGAAGGTAAGAAATGAAGGTTAAGGGAAAGTTCATAAGTGAAACATTGAAAAAATTCGAATTTTTTTATTTGAAGATGCATATGTGAACCGACATTACAGATTATTCATATGGGTTCACATATGCATCTTCAGATGGACTTTTTTCAATAATTCACATATGAACCTTCCCTTCGTACCTTCTCACGATATCTAGCCTTTTTATTTGAACCTCCGCTATATATATATATATATATATATATATATATATATATATATAGGGGTTGTTTAATTTGCAACCCTTAAAAAGGTTGCAAACCTTGCAACCCACATCTTAACCGTCGGATTCATGATCGGCGGTTACAATAGATATGGGGCCCAATATTTTTAATTAAAAAAATAGAAAAATAAAATAACCGTCGATCATGAATCCAACGGTTAAGATGTGTGTTGCAAGGGTTGCAACTTTTTTAAGGGTTGCAAAATATCCTTCCACTATATATATATATATATATATATATATATATATATATATATATATATATATATATAGGGGTTGTTTAATTTGCAACCCTTAAAAAGGTTGCAAACCTTGCAACCCAAATCTTAACCGTCAGATTCATGATCGGCGGTTATAATAGATATGGGGCCCAATATTTTTAATTAAAAAAAAATAAAAATAAAATAACCGTCGATCATGAATCCAACGGTTAAGATGTGGGTTGCAACCATTTTAAGGGTTGCAAAATATCCTTCCACTATATATATATATATATATATATATATTATTTTACAAACCATGTAATTCTTACAAACCAATCTTAGTTGTCCATTTAGTGTAATAAATATCTGATTCCATTTTGTTTCCTAATCTAAAGCCATGATCATAAAGAAGGAAGCTTATCATCTTCCATATATAATCTCAATCATAATTAATGAATCATTATAATTGTCCATAAAAAATCTTGATTGTTTCATAACATAAGCATTGATTATGGTTTGTAAGAATTATGCGGTTTGTATTTGAAACCGCCCCTATATATAGGGTGTATATATATATATATATATGGGATAATTATGTGAGAATCACAAAAATGTTAAGAACCCATGAGAACAAAAATGGATTTTTTAGGTTCTCATTTGCTTATGCCATATATATAAACACATACACACAACCATTTAATGGACGCTTGTCATACCTTTAATCCCGCCCTTGTCGAACTTTTTTACACCTACACTATATTAGAGATTGACGAGCTTTTCAGGTTCTCGAATATTGCCTTCTCTAAACATCATCTCCTATACATTGACGTTTCTCTCACGATAATGATGATCATATGTGTTCTTATATTCTTTTCATATCTCCAAATACATATACAACAAGTTATAATGGTGGTAATAAAATTGGTATTATTTATAATTCATTTATTGGTTAAATTTTTATATATCAAGCAATTACATATATTTATCTTGGTTTCGAAGTACATTTAACTTTTTGTAAATGCGGCTCTCTGATTTCTGATAAATCTAATTTCTTTTTCAGGGACATACAGAAAGCTACCAAAAACTTTACAACCATTTTGGGACAAGGGTCTTTTGGTCCGGTATATAAAGCTACGATGCCTGCTGGTGAAGTCGTTGCTGTGAAGGCTCTTGCTTCTGATTCCAAACAAGGGGAGAAAGAATTTCAAACCGAGGTAATTTTCGTCTCATTGGAATTTTATCTATGTCAAATTACCTATATGCCCTCCTAGTAGCTAACTTTGGTAAATAGTAGTAGTTGATAAGCTAGTCATGTTTGGTAAAATACAGCTGATAAGGTAGATGACGATGTAAAATTACCTAAAAGTACATGTTGAAAAATGGGTTGGAAAAATATAAGGGGCATAATTGGAAAAAAGTGTGCTTGGAGCTTATTGAAACGCTACCTGAAATAATTTTTTAAGAACTTAGTTTATTTTTTAACCAAACGGGATTTTTTTTAATCAATAAGCTCGAAAAATAAGTTAACTTATGGTTGTCAAAAATGGCCATAGGCTCACCAAGCGGTCGAGTCGTAGTCTTGCGAGGGAACTTAGGGGATGTTTACTTATAGCATAATGAGCTTAATGGGTTGGGAGGCTTATTGGCTCAGCCATACATGAGTGTTTTCTTTACGATATAATCGCCAAGTCATTAAGCTAAAATGATTATATGGAAAAAGCCAGGACCCTTCACTTGTCCCCATTAAGCCACCATAGACAAATTAATACCTTAAATGCCCAAAAATAATCCAACCCTATCTCTTTGCCTTCCTCAAACCCATTGGTCTCCAATTCCTTAGACAGACAGATTTAGACAAATTTATCCAGACAGACAACCTAACCCATACAGGGTTTAATGTAAAAAAAGGTAAACAACCCCTAATAGGCTCGAATAGTCAAATAAGCCGGCTCGGGTTGACTTGGCTTGTCGAGCTGTTTACGATATATGATTTGTGTATGAAGTCCAACGTGACAACTTTGTGGGATAGAAAGATTATTTACGTTTTGCATACTTGGATATAATCGGGCATAGTCTTGTTGCAGGTATCTCTTCTTGGAAGGTTGCACCACCGGAATTTGGTGAATTTAGTCGGGTATTGCGTAGATAAAGGACAACGAATGTTAATATATGAGTATATGAGTAACGGAAGCTTGGCAAGTTTTCTATATGGTACGTTCAAAATCACTCTTTCTTGTTGCTTCGACTCATCCCGGTTACTCTCCCCGTCCGAAAATAGATGTCCCGATTGAAAAAGACGCACCGTTTTAAAAATGTGTAGTAATTACACTTTTTTTAATTAACAAAATGACGATTTTACCCTTAATAACAAAAGGAGTATTGAAGCTCCCCATCTCATAATTAAGGGTAGACATTTACTTTTGAAAGTAGCCACTTAATTTGGGACAAACTAAAATAGAAATGTGGACACCTATTTTGGGACGGAGGTTGTATTCGGCTATTGTTTCAAATTATATATATGACTTGATTATTCATAAGTAAGATGCAAAATCCCCCAAAATAGAAAGGAATTGGCGGGTTTATTCAAATTTCTACATCGTTTATTCGGCTCGTACTAAATTAGGAGCTTTTCATGTTCTTAGATGAAGAAAAACCCGCATTGAATTGGGAAGAAAGACTTCAAATCGCCCTCGATATTTCACATGGAATCGAGTACCTTCATGATGGGGTTTGCTTTTTTTTTTTTTTTTTTTTGCTTTCTTAATCCCTCTCGTGTGGTTACTTGTTCAACAACGGATGCTTACATATATATATATATATTTCATTGAGCAGGCAGTTCCACCCGTCATACATCGAGACTTGAAGTCTGCAAATATATTACTTGATCACTTAACAAGAGCCAAGGTGAGATCTCGTTTGAATGATTAACTTTTCGAACCACTGTATTTGGCATTTCGTTACAAATTAGTCGTTTTCATACATAATACTACACCTTATAAGAATCAACGATTGCGGACAAATTGTGGGTACGTTGATGCCCATAAAAATTTCCTATTTGGGCATCGTTTTGAAGAGTGTTATGATTCTTTTTTGGCTCGAATATTAGTTGCTAGATCTATGGTTTTGCATTGTTTTTTTTTTCTTTCTGAAAAGGTGCATATGTGAATTAAAACTTACAACTAAACAGGTTGCTGATTTTGGTTTGTCGAAAGAAGAGGTTTACGATGGTAGAAACTCGGGACTTAAAGGTACATACGGCTATATCGATCCTGTGTATATATCCACAAACAAATTCACAATGAAGAGCGACATCTATAGTTTCGGGATCATCCTTTTTGAGCTCATTACAGCCATTCACCCACAACAAAATCTCATGGAATACGTCAATCTCGTAAGCTAATACCGTCCATTTCTAAATCTTTCAACGGTTTTTGCTCGTTTTTTTTAAAAGTTATATTATATCATATTTGTATACAACAAATACTCACACACGCACAGACACAATCTTCTTCTTTGGTAAGGTTTGAACACTTGACCTCCCGGAAGGTTGGGCCCCACCGGATACTATTGGGCCCAACCGGATACTGTTGGGCCAATCACCCTTTGGTTTTTTAGATTGTTTGTTGGCATAACGTTTTCACTTTCTTTTTTTTAAATTAAAAAGGCGGCGATGAGTTCAGATGGGATAGACGAAATTCTTGATAAGGAGCTTGTTGGCGAGTGTGATCCTGAAGAAGTGAGGAGCTTGGCACGAATAGCACACAGATGCTTACATAAAACACCAAGAAAACGGCCTTCAATCGGGGAGGTCTCACAAGCCATAACGAAGTTAAAGCAGAGGCGGTTGGTGAGGGAAGATAGCACGATGTCGTTTGCGAGTGAAGAGTTCTCGGGTGTCGTTGGGTGCATCGAGTTACAACAAGATCAGTTGAAAAGGATGACAAGCATAGCCGAATCCTGAGAGATTGATGATTGAAATCTATTACTAATTTGCATCTAAAAAGAGCATGTTGTTATTGCAGTAATTTTTGGTCTAAAAGATGTTATATGTATACTTTTACATAGAGAAATGAATCAATGGCATGGTGCCTTTTTTCCTATTCTTTTTCTTTTTGTCTTTTTAAGTATATAATATTTATATACAGCAAATGCAACAAATAAACTCACACACCCTTCCCACTTTTTGTGAGGTTTGGACCCTTGACCTCCTAGGAGGTCAAAGACTCTTTTACCGCTAGGCCAAAGGCCCTTTGGTTTTTTCCTATTTTGTTGTTGGTGACTTGCACACATTTGGTGTGGATGGGGGTTGTTTATCGAATGTTTACTGGGTAAGCACTTACTGGTAGTGCCACCACCCTTACCTTATTGGGTAACAAACTAACAGTTTTAGCTATTAAAATGGATTTTTGGTAAGCGTCTTTTATCTGGTAAGCGCTAATCGGGTAAGAGTCTCCCCCTCACTTATCTGGTAAGATTTATGCCTCTTGCCAGGAAAGATTCTTTGTTATTGTTAGACTCACCCAGTAATGTTAGTGACCCTGATAAGCGTTTGATAAAGGGCCTTTTAGATTCAGATTAATTAATTAGGTTAAAAGTTTTCAAAAAGAGGTTTCGTTCCGTCATTTCTAATCCTGTTTGTATACTAAACGCCCTTTTATCGTAAATAATTATAAATAATACCAAGTAGATACTTAAATAAATTTATTTAAAAAACTACATAAAAAAAACTAGTGGGACAAAAAATCACAAAATTGTCCCACATAATCGCATTACGTCTAAGATCCGTCACTTATCAAAAGCAGTACAAAGCAAGTTTGTCTTATTTTGTTCCGTTATGTTTTAAGTATCAAACACACACGTAATATACAACTTTTAAAGCATATAGTACTACATGATCTCACAAAATTAGCTAGAAAACATTTGAAGGATGGAAACAAAGCATTACTGCCATTACATAATTTACAAAATATTAGCAAACCCTTTTATTAGTCTCTTCATGACTCTTCTATTAAAAAAACAAATAAATACAAACACCCAAAAAGAAAATTAATACCATCTTGGGTTTTGCTAGTTGTTAACTCTATCTATATATGTTAGGGGACTTCACTTCTATAGGGGAGCAAAATTGTGAGCCTAAACCTAACTCTTTTTGGCTTATTTTTCTTTCTTTTTAAGTTCAGATCACGGGCCTAAATACTTAACCAAACCGCTATTCGGTTTAGTCAGTTTCTAGGCTCGTGGTTGTTGATTGGAGGCTTCCGACGAGGCCTCCTCATGCCACTGTAATCCCTTCGCATCATTTGCATAACCTTTTTGTCAGCGTCTTCAAGTAGCTTTCTCCATTCATCGCTCGTATCTTCTTCAGAAAAGATCTTGTTTGTGTTAAAACTTGTGGAACTTGGAACAGAACGAGAGAAACCTTGTTTTCTCGAGCTTTGGCTAGGGTTTATTGTCATCCTCTCCAATGTATTTTCTTGTCCCTACAACGAACAAAATAATATGTCGTTAATAATGTATCATATATATATATATACACACACACATATCGGTGTATTCTAAGATTTGTGCACGTGAATGCACAAGATTCGTGTCACGAATGAATTAAAAACATCATTAAAAGACGATAAAAGATTAGAACGAGAGTGGACACGCCTCTAAATTCACGTGTTTCTTGCATATTAATGAACAAAGAAAGAGAGGGGTGAAATGATGAATTACTTGGTTATTCAAGAAATCTTGTGGTCCTTCCTTTGCAACATTGTTATCTGTTCATCAAAATATAATCAAAGTATGTCAATATCCCCATATATATAATATTACACTTCAATTAACCTTATAATAAACCCAAAACTAACACATCTTTTAATGCCAAAAACATTATAAAAAACTTGATTAAGTTAGTGGGTTAATTACCATAATATTTTCTCCATATTAAAAAAAGTACAACTTAAATATTTTTGAAGATCAAATAATTGCATTTTTAGGTTTAGAATATGTAGTTTTAATTAAAGAAAATTGATTACTATATGCAAAGATTTAATTTTTATAATAAATAAATAAGTACCTCAAAAAAATAAAAAGGTAATTAATTAAGAGGGATCTAATTAATTATATATAATAATTAAATTAAGCAGTAATTAATATATTATTGCCTGTGTTTCAATTATTCCTAGGAGGGTGGTGTTTTGGCACATGATAATCAGCAGTGAAAGCAACAAAACCTGCTTCCACATTCAACTTCTTGGCATCATCACCTGATGAAGATGATCTTGAACAACTCATTAATTCTTCTTCATCTTTTTTCTTCAACATCATTCCCATTTTTCTTGCTGATCTCATTCTCATCACTTGTTTTGATCCCACCCCATAAACAAGTTTCTGCTGATCAAATTAAATATTTTTAATTAATAACATAACCCAAAATAATTAATCAATCTTTTAATTAAAAACACAAGTTGTTTTTAGGTATAACACATGATGAATATATAAGGTCCTCTAGATGAACCTACAAAAACTTGTAACATTAGCTCTTTTTCGGTTTGAAAAATCAAGGTTAAACAAAGAAAATCGACACAAACCCTATATATATATATATATATATATATATATATATATATTGGTGTTAATTGATCGAGTTTAGAACGAATACATACATATATATATAAAGAGAGAGAGAGAGAGGATCATACGAAAAGTTAAACATTTTGCAAAAAGCCAAGAAGTTTCAATATCATATATGATTACAAGCCATTTGGGTGTGTTTAATCATATATGATTAAACTTGTGTATCATATATGATATCACACTTCTCGCATTCTTGCAAAATATTCAATTTCTTGTATGAACCTGCTCCTATAAATCACCAGCTCATGAGTTTTGAATCCAACAAGTCTATAAAATGTAACAAACCCACAAGAGCATGATCACATACTTCTTCTTTTTTTCCTTTTTTTTAGAACAAGGTGCAACAAAGAGAATATTTGACACATACCATATTATAAGTATAGAAAATCTTGAACTCAGTCACTAGTTTCAATAAGAATCAATTAGGTTTTAATTAACTAATGATAGTGAAAATTAAGCTTTTAGGAAAATAGCTAGAAAACTACCTTCTCATCAAGATATGCATCATCAATTTCCTGAGTTTCTTTGACTGAATTTACTCCCATTAATCTCCTTTCTACCAAAGAGATCAACAAGTGATCAGAACTACAAAAAATAAGATATATATATATATATATACATATATAAGGGCATGTTCAAACGAGAATCTAAACATTTTGCGAGAAGACGAAAAGTGTGATAATCATATATGATACACAAACTTGATCATATATGAATAAACACATGTTGTATTGATAACACATATACGCTTAATCATATATGATTAAACACGCTCAAAAGAGTGTGTAATCATATATGTTGAGACTTCTTGTCTTCTCACAAAATGTTTAACTTCTTGCATGATCTTTTATATATATATATATATATATATATATAGAGAGAGAGAGAGAGAGAGAGAAGTTATAAGTACCTTGATGATGATGAGCAAAAGCATGTATGGAAAGATTTTGGAGTCCAAATGAAAGAAGGAGAAGAGATAATACTATGAAGAAGCCTTCAAACCTTATTATGAACACCATATTCTTAATAATTTCTCTCTCTTTTTGTTTAGCTATAGATAGCTAGGGTTTCTATACTACTAGTAGATAGACTTAAAGATTTATTATAAGATGGGATACTACTAGTAGATAGACTTAAAGATTTATTATAAGATGGTTAAAGAGATATATGGAGAAGAGCATGTGGGGTTTTATAGATGATTTAACCTCAGTCAAACCTAGCTAGGGTTCCAACATATGGTCTTCACTAAAATATATGAATTCTTGAAATTTGCACAACTTTGAGAGACTTAATATTCACAAAAAAAAAAAAAAAGATATTATTTTCCCACTTGTTAATTAATAACTTTTATATATGAAGAATTTTAAAATCAAAGTTTGATTTGATCTTTCTTTGATTATGAGGAGGTAAATAAAGAATCTCTCATAGAATATTAATCAAATTAATTAGCCATTATTTAGGCATGAATATATTATTTAGTTACAATATACATTTCATTTTCTTGGTTTATATAACATTTGATAATCAAGATTTCAATATCCCAAAAACAAAATATTAGCTACTAATTAATTAAGCAAAGAAAATGAAAGTAAGACCTTTTGTTAACATTTAAATGATAAAAATTCGCCATACCATTTATGTTTTCGGATAATTAAAATTAGTATACAAAATGTCGTAAACAATATTTATAAATTATAAAACTCGATGCCGATACTTGGATACACAAATTCGTTTAAACGATAAAATTACACACTTTCTATCAAATTTGTAAAAATATATATTCATCTATATTTTCATAATGGAACTAGTTTATGAATTTGTTTACATTTTTTAAAGAATTCAAATATAAAATATAAAAAGATGGTTGATTAAGAATTAAGCATGACAAATTAAGAACACATGGAAAGTACGAAAAATTGAATAAAAAATGGGGTCAATGAAGGCAATGGTCATTAGAGTCAGAGATTCGATTAACAATCTTGAATCATACCCTCCTTAGGATACTTATTTTCTGCTCAAACTTCTATTTTACTTTAATTTTTTTATAAAACAAAACAATATTTTGTTAGTTTCTGACACCATTTGAATTTACATTTTAGTTTTCCCATGCATGATTTGTTTGGTAAATAAATATAGATATAAATATAAATATATTATTTTCTATAATAATATTTGTGCTAATCAATTAAGAAGCAATTAATATCTTTTATATATATGGTGCATTTGGTATGTGAGATATATACGATGAGATCAACATTATATAATAAAAACTTATTACATTATATTTCATGTGACAATAAGACCAAAAAGAATTATAGAAATGAGTGGGAAATAATACATTTTTTTGGTCCACCCAAGATACAAAATCATAAAGATAATATAATGTCGATAAATTATTAATAAACTACTCATATCAAGTAAAATTTTAAAATCTTCACAAATTTTTTTACCAGCTTACCATACTATGTATTTATCAATCTTGTAAGCATATATACACCCTCCCCCCCCCCCCCCAAAAAAAAAGCAATTTATCAACTTCTGTCCCAACTTCTGTCCCAAAATCCCAAAAAAAAAAACAATTTATCAACTCCCTGTCCGACCAATGAAATTAAGACACATCAGATTTTATATATTTTTAATTTTATTTAATTCAAATTTGCATTCTCTCTCCGATGACATGTATTCATGTGATTGGTGGAAATGAATGAGACATAATAATTTATGACAGGAGATTTTTATCCCTCCATATATAGGTTAATTTATAGTCATATTACATTTATATGTATCCCTTTTGCATATATAGAACCACCAACTAAACAGCCAAGCTATCAAAAAGTGGCATTGACCTAGTGGCATGCAGGTTCTGGTAGAGTCAAATCTTTAAGAGGTTAAGGATTCAAATCTCACTAAGGGGTTGTTTGCTTTTAAATAAAAAAAACTCTTAATGGCTCTTAAGTTTGAATCGTTCAGGCCTTTTTACACACCGCCTCTTATTAATCATAACTAAAATAAGACTTCAGATTTTAGAACTCTTAAAAAACAAACGGCACCTAAAAGTGAAAAATGTATGTAAGCACTTGACGTATATAAATATGATATATTTCCAAAAAAAAGTGTATATATATATATATGGCAAGTCAAATAGAAATTGTCTAAAAATTAGAAACTATGAAAACCAATTTGTATATATGTTGTTAAAATAACACATGTGAAGATACAGTGTTCATACAGTGTTAGGTGAAACGACAAAGAATGTTTAATTTGCATGTGAAAAAAATATAAAAAAGATAATTTATACATTAGACACATTCATACTCATACACAATAGTAAAACATATAGAACAATATGAACCATGGTTTAAAATTAAATTTATTGGATGGTTTTTGTTGATTTTCAGGTGTTTGGTTTTCACAAGTGTTGTTTTATCATAAACTAGCTAGTTTTCACGGTTTATCATGACATTTAGTTATTTTAATTTCCTTTTAAGCTGCAATTTATGGAAAGCTTAAGATTAAAAGAGATCAACGGTTCAGATCCACTTCTCATGTTTCTCACCGTTAACTTTTGACACGACGATTTTTCATATATATATTGTGTGTGAGAGAGAGAGATTTGAATGGGCGTATCTTTCAAGTCAATGCAAGTGGGATGTTAGGCCAGCTAGCCCCTTGGACGACCACCATGCACCACCCACCTCGATAACTATGTTTTTTTTTGTTTTTTGTTTTTTTTTTGTGTGTATGAAGTCGGTAAATATGTTATGAATATTCATATTCATATTCATCAAAGAACGCAAAACACATGAAAGGGTTCATTATATGTGCATGTATACATATATTATATATAAATAAAAGTTAATTAAAAATTTTGGTCAGAAATTAACTATAGGTTTTGTCTCCGAAAAAACAAGTCGACACGTGGTTTTGTTGTGGTTACCAAGGCTGTAGCATCATGCCTTTTGTGTACTCTCACTCGTTAATTTAAGTACGGTGATTTGTGACCCCTCATACTATACACAAGACTTGTATATATGAAACATTTTTTTTTAATAAGAAACATATCATTTTAAATAATTATTTCACAAAAATAAAATATAAAAACCCAAGGTTTTCCAGTTATTATTTGTAATGTAATTAAACATGGAATACCCACATATCAGTTGTTAATATTTTTAGTGTTAAGTCGATTAGTGAAACTTTTATTAAAAATGGTTTGTGTTCCATTATTCGAATGCCACAGTAACAACATCAAGTAACTAAAACTCTTGTTCTTATATATAGACTTGGGATCATGTGAGACCAGCTAAATAATACTGAACATTCATAGCAAAATATTGTGAAGATAAACCTTCACATTGTTTTTTCTGTGAAGGTTCGAATCTTTTTAACCTTCACGATGTTTTGCTGTGAAGTTTCAGTGTTATTTTGTGGTCTCATGCAAACCCTATAGATTCAAACGAAACACCTCTATTTTACGAAAAAAACGAGAAATCCTTATCACATATGATAATACATGTGACGGACCTGGTGGTATGAGGATGATTTGATTTGGCCCATGATCTAGGTCGAGCATAACGCCGTCTACATCTCTAATGTAGTATCATATGTGACAGATTATAGTGTTACATCAAACGCTATCATATATGATAATACACGTACATGATGTGGCCTAGTAGTGTCTGGGCGACTTGGATATATTTAGGGTGTTCATCGGTTGACATCCAATGGATGTGAGGGGAACCGAACCGATCCAATCATCCATTGGATGTTGGATTTTTCCAATCCAATGGATGATTGGATCGGTTCGGTTCCATCCACTGGATGTTTCTTATTGGATATCCATTGGATATTGTTATTGGATATCCATTGGATCGGATTGGATCCATCCGACATCCAATGGATGATCAGATCGGATCCATCCAACGTGTTAATTTAATGCAATTTTCTAATTAATTACTTTTAGTTTGTGTTAAAACCAACATAAGTGAGTCTAAGAATTCAAAAACCAACACAAAACAAATTTAGATTTAAGCAAATTGCAAAAAAAAATTTGGATGATAATTGGATGGAAAACTGGATGGGTAATTGGATGTTGGTCGATTCGGTTTGGTCGGTTCTGGACTGCCATCCAAGAACCGACCGATCCAAATTGAATGTTGAGATTTTCAATCTGATCCGATCCAATTACAATTGAATATCCAATTATGGTCGGTCGGGTCTAATTGGATTGGTCGGTTCCTATTGGATCGGTTGAATTTCTGCACACCCCTAGATATATTGATAGTTAAAGTATTTGTCAAAATCTAATATGAATATCTTTTTAATAAGAATTTAAAACAAAATAAACAAACTAAATCCCAAAAAATAATATATAATTTATTCTAGTGTTAGCTTATGAGCCGTAAATTAGTAAGTCGAATATTTATCGAATAAATTGAGTTTGAACTAACATAAATTTGATTTTTAGGGAGTTAGGGGTTGTTTGGTTGGTGTTCCATTAAGTGGATAAAGTTGAATATGTCTGTATAGATTATGAGAGTTTTTTCATAGATGAAAATAACGTGTTTTTTAATTGAGAGGAACAGATTTGTAAAAAAATTCGTTTTCTACATAAAATTCCCCTGTAAAACTTACCGAATAAACTACTTTTTATATCATTAAGTCACTACATGTACAGTCATGGTCGAATAAATTGTGTCTCGTTAAACTCATTAAGTTGTTAACAAACAGACCTTAGAATTATAGTTTATATGTAAATATGAGTTGTTCTAGTTTGGGTATATAAAAACCTTAACTTTTATCAAGTTTTTCGAATCATATGTATGTTGTTATGGTCGATGATGTATATTTTATGGTCGGGCTTAACTCAAGTTTGTTTTATTGAATTGGGCTCAAATGCAAGTAAAATTGGGCCTCAAAATTTTGGGGTCCTTTTCAAAAACCAAGATTTAATATGTTAATAGATGAATATAACAAAAAATATTGATGTGACATTATTATTATTATTATTATTATTATTTTGTAACCGTGAGTTTCCGAGTCAGCTTATGCGCACCGACTAATCCCTTGGCGACCACTAAAACTCATTACCATATTAAAAAATACTCACAATAACCATAATTTTTAATACAAAAAGGTGTCATGTTATTCATTTTTTTTCTTACATGTCACTTAAGAAATTTGCTAAAAAATTATTGTAGTGGATGATCTAACACTCTACTCTTTGCATTTTCAATACTTCAAGTTGACTTATGAAAAATTTAAATCACAACATCCTAAGAATATGATTCCCTCTTACTTTCTCACCTTAACTTTTTTTACACGAACCTTCGTCTACGGCAATATATATATATATATATATATATATATATATATATATATATAGAGAGAGAGAGAGAGAGAGAGAGAGATTCAAACGAGAATGCTAACTATTTAAGAAAACACGAAAACAAACAAAAAACAGCAGATAACCCGAAATATTCGGACGCAGGCGATGTCAACCGCTACTCATAGGTCGCGCGCATAGTCGCGTGAATCATATATGATTTTGTGCGTGAATCATATATGATTTTGCATGTAGTCGGTTGTTTTCGTGTTTTCTTAAATAGATGTTGTTCTCGTATGAACCCACATCTCTCTCTCTCTCTCTCTCTCTCTCTCTCTCTCTCTCTCTCTCGTTATATATATATAGGCGAAATATCGTGTGAGAAGTTGAGTTAGGTGTCGTTTGTTTTTTAAGAGGTCTAAAGTCTGAAGTCTTATTTTAGTTATGATTAATAAGAGGTGGTGTGTAAAAAGGTCTGAATGATTCAGACTTAAGAGTCATTAAGAGATTTTTAGAAAAAAAAACAAACAACCTGTTAATGATGAGAAGCGTGAGAAGTGGATCTGAACCGTTGATCTTTTTTAATCTCAAACACTCCCATGAATAGCGGATTAGAATATAATTGATCCAGTGCATCTCGGTACATCTTATCTCGGTGCATCTCATCCTAATGTGTGTTCATTTCTCATCCAGTGGTTGATAACCACTCCTCACGCTTCTCACATTAACCTCAACTTCTTACACGATCTTTCATCATATATATATATATATATATATATATATATATAGGATTGGGTTCACGTGAGACCAACCTGTTTTCGTGAGACCGGTGAGACCAAAAATTTACACTTGAAACTTCACAGCAAAACACTGTGAAGGTAAAAAAATCTGAACCTTCACAGTGTTTTGCTGTGAAAGTTTTTACCTTCACAGCGTTTGCTGTGAAGGTTCAAGTGTAAATTTTTGGTCTCACGAAAACAGGTTGGTCTCACGTGATCCCAAGTATATATATATTCATCATGATAAATGTGTGAAAGTGGGTTTTTGGATGGAAAAATTGTGGGGTTTATATAACTAAGAGTAGTCCATTTCCGATGGGATTCAGGAGGATAAGGGAATGAATGTTGTCGTTCATGGGTCAAATTAAGAATGATGGAAACTTATGTGGAGCCCTACGACATTGACAAAAAGTATTGGGGACCACAAACGTAAATCCAATTAAAGTCGAGGGGGCCAGGTGTAAATAAAGGTTGTTCGTTTGTGAACGTGGGTTATGATCGAGTGTGTACGAGCCAAGTATGCATACACCAATATGATTGTGACATGTGGCATTCATCAATCCTTATCCTTGCCAGCACTTCTTTCTCTATAGTAGTACAAACTTACATTGCTGTACTGGATCAGCCCTCTTTTTGTGGACTTAAATTTATCTTTCACATATCTCGTATCCTTTAAATAGAAACTAATTACGTAATGCAACGAGATAAATCATAATTTTAATGTTTTTTATTTTATTTTTTGTATTTTGTTGATTTATAATACGATTTTGGATGATTTTGAGAGAGTAGTAATATTTTTTTATAAATTTGTTTAATTTAGGCTTAATAATATATTTTTGTTATACAAAAAAGATAAGTATTTTGTTAGAATTCAATAAATATATTATATATTTTTAATTCTTTATATTTAAATTGACATATTTATCATGTTTTGATTATGTTTATCAGTTAGTTATGAATTCAAACATATAGTTTTAGAAATTTGTACTCATACATCATGACTTTTAATCCTAAATTTTAAGTAATGTGTATCAATAAACAGTACTTAATGTATAAAAGCTTGTTTTTTAAGAGTTTATTCGATAGTTTAATAATAATATAATGTTTTTTTTATAAAATAAACATTAAATATTCTGTTACATTTTCTTAATTATATTTTAGAGTTTTTATATTTAAAATTTTATGTGGGTAGTAATTTTAGGGGAGTTGAG
The DNA here is from genome assembly GCA_954870635.1 of Arctium minus. NCBI lineage: Eukaryota > Viridiplantae > Streptophyta > Magnoliopsida > Asterales > Asteraceae > Arctium > Arctium minus. The sequence continues at coordinate 8,001,572 of OX941092.1, forward strand.
ATGAGAATTGATTTTATAAGAGTTAAAGTGGTTAGAGGTATTTATTAAAAGTTAATAAATAGCATTAAATGTAGTACATAAAGTTTTAATAGTTGTTTTTAAGATATTTTAATTAATTAGCATTAAATAGCGGTACATTAAGCTTTAATAATTGTTTTTAAGAGTTTTTTATGCATGCTTTATAATAGGGAAAAGTTCAGAAAAACCCAATGGACTTTAGTATTTGGAGTGATTAAGTCCCTGGACAATTTTTTGGAACAAATAAGTCTTTAGACAATTCAAAATACATTAAATAAATCCTTGGACTTTTGGAAACCTGTTAAATACATTCTTATTACTTAAAAATGTAACTTGCAACCTAAATAACAGGTAAAACTACAAATTGAAAAAAAAAATATCACCGACTTTATCATCCTACAAATAAAAAAATAGAGAAATTAACTAAAATAGTCAATCTCATCAACCAAATACATTTTTTAAGCATTTTTCAAAGTCTCTTCTTAAAATAGTCAAAGTTTAGGCATAATTTTTTTTGCCTTAAGAATTGTTTTTGGCAACAAAAAAAACATCTTTATAATTTGTTATTTAATTTACTTTATATCTTCTATTTTTCTTTTTCATTTTAACTCTTTTATTATATTAACACACGTAATCGTATATTAACTAAAATATAAAAAAATACGTTTTTTTTTTACAAATTATACCATTATAATTTTCTTGTCAATACTTTTAAAATGAGCCTATTATTATCTTTTTTTTTATTTAATCTCATATTATTAAATATCATAAATACCTACGAATTATATTTAATACTTACACATTCAATCCTTTATGGTTATTTATTTAATAATATAAGATTAATCTCTAACTATAATAGTATAAAATGTAAGTATTAAAAATAATTAATATATATTTAGGATATTGAATAGTATAAGATTAAATTCAAAAACAATCTTGAGTTCAATTTGAATGTATTAACGAAACGATTATTGTAATTTGTAAGAAAAAAAAACTAATTTTTTTGATATATTTTAGTGAATTTAATTAAAATGCCCAAATATCAAAAATCAGTACCCAAAATGACCAAAATCTTAAAGTTTTTGCTAAAATACCCAACAATCCCGTGTTTTTGGGTTGTGTAAATAGGAAAACGCGGGGTTCTGTTTTTTTGTCCGTGTATCCAACGAAACATGGGGTGAAGCGATTTTGGTCCGCGTATGGGGACAAAACACGGGGTTACCCCGCGTTTTAATTGTGTAACGCGGGGTTAGGCCTCTTCACAAACACATGACTGGAACAATTAAAACGCGGGGTTAAATTTTTTTACATAAATATCTTATAATATAGTGTATATATATATACATTGAATAAATAGGAAGAGGGGTGGGGGGCAGAAATGGTGGAATTCTGTTGCAAACCATTTGCATTTGCATTTCCAATTTATTTATTATTTTGTAAATAAAATAATTAGTGGAAGTTAAAACGTGTAAGAACCCCCAACCCCGCGTTACATAATTAAAACGCGGGGTAACCCCGTGTTTTGTCCCCATACGCGGACCAAAATCGTTTCACCCCGTGCTTTCCCCGTGTTTCGTTGGATACACAGACAAAAAAACAGAACCCCGCGTTTTCCCATTTACACGGCCCAAAAACACGGGGTTGTTGGGTATTTTGGCAAAAACTTCAAGATTTTGGGTATTTTGGGTATTGATTTTTTATGTTTGGGTATTTTAATTAAATTCTCTATATTTTAGTTAATATATGATTATGTGTGTTAATATAATAAAATATAAAATGAAAAAATAATGGATATAAAATAAATTAAATAACTAATTATAATTTTATAAGGATGCAAGGTGTAAATTTGTAGGTGACATTTTTTTAATTTGTAGTTTTATCTGCTATGTAGGTTGCAAGTTACATTTTTAAGTAATAAGAATGTATTCAACAGGTTACCAAAAGTTCAAAGATTTACTTAACAGGTTTTGAAATGTCCAATGACTTATTTGTTCAAAAAAATTGTCCAATGACTTAATCACTCCGAACACTAAAGTCTATTGAGTTTTTTTGAACTTTTCCCTTTATAATATAGTATAGATAAGTTTGAAGGAGAAGTTAAAAAAATTTTACCTGAGTTTTATATTTTGGATTATTAAGGTTTTAAATTATTTTTTAATAAAATAAATCATTGAATTTTTTTATTTTAAATGTTTAAGTTTTTGATAATATTTAAAATTATTAAGTCATCAAATTTTTAATAATTGGTTATCTATATATTTTTCTAACTCAAAAATATTATTTGTAACCGTCTAGAAAGATTTTAAAGTAAAAAAAAAAATATGTATCGTTTTATAGTTCTCAAACTATATGACATTCAAACCTTTGCATCCAGGGGCACCGCTCCTCCTCGCCACTTCTTTTGTCACCTCTCGCCACCCCGTCATTGTTGGTTCTCTATATTGTCCATCACTGTCGTTGGCGCCTACCATCGATTACCATCTTATATATATATATATTCTTTTATTGATGAAATTATTGCATATATTTGTCCATTGTTGTTTCATATAATTCTTTTATTGATGAAATTATTGCATATATTTGTGTTTTTTATGTAAAAATGAAAATGTTTCATCGGACTGCGAAAATACATGAAATAATTTCATCAGAATGAGAAAAATAGATGAAACTACATAAAAACACAAATATATGAAACAATTTCATTAATAAAAGAATTATATAAAACAAGTTGATCATATTAAACAACTTTATGAACTAATTTCATTAATTTAACCAATGAAATTGACGGTTTCCAAAGTTTCCAATCTAATATGGTTTCCAATTGAAACCACCTCTCTCTCTCTCTCTCTCTCTCTCTCTCTCTCTATATATATATATATATATATATATATATAGGGGTGGGTTCAAATAAAAACTCATTTTTCATTGTGCACATGAGGACAAACCTTAACCATTGATCAAAACTTATAAAACTTATCAATGATTAATACATAATAAGGTTAATTGGGAAGTGATTAAGAACAAAATTGTAATTTTGAATCAACGCCTACCTTTTTTGACTTTTTATTTTTATTTTTATTTTTAATTAAAAAAAAATTTACCCCCTTAAACTTTAAAATAATTTATCTTAAAAATTACTAAGATTTTAATCAAACAAATTACATCAAAAAAACGAGAATTTTGTGTTCTTCGATATGACATCCATCTCGATATAGTTTTTTTTAACCGTTTTTTACGTGAAATTCTATATACGTGTTATATTCATTATGAATATGTATGCACGTCTTCGGGGTGTCCACATTCAGTATGAATAAAAAGGTGAACGTTCATTCACTATTCATGATGAATAATACATTATGCAGTATGAATAATACAATATTCATGATTTTTTTTCGTTTTAACTGTTTTTTACGTGAAATTCTATATATGTGATATATTCATTATGAATATGCATGCACGTCCTCGGGAGTCCACATTCAGTATGAATAACAAAGGTGAACGTTCATTCATTATTCATGATGAATAATACAGTATTCATGATGAATAATACACAAATCCATTATTCATGTATTATTTATCATGAATCGTGTATTATTATTCACCCTGAATGTTCTCTTATTCATCCTGAATAATACATTATTCATGATGAATAATATATGAATGACCCGTGAAGGTGTAGACACATGACACACTCTATTTTCTTTCCAAATTCACAACCAAAATTTGGTTTAATTCATTATGAATATGTATGTGCATCACCGGATGTCCCACATTCAGTATGAATGACAAATGTGAACGTTCATTCATTATTCATGATGAATAATATAGTATTCAGGATGAATTACACACCATTCATGACGAATAATACACGAATTCATGAATCGTGAATTATTCACCCTGAATGTTGTATTATTCATTATGAATGATACATTATTCATGATTAATAACACATGAATGACCTGTGAAGATGTGGAGACGTGACGTGCTCTCTTTTGTTCCCTGATTCACAACATAATTACTCGATAAGTTCTCGATTCGTTTTGATGGGTGTTGGGTTACGGTGTTGAAGAAAAGTGATGTCTTACGACGTTGAAGAAAGTGTTGAAGAAGGTGATGTCGATACATTGTACAAACTTGAACGTACATAAATATTCACAATGGATATAACACATATATAACATTTTACGTAAAAACGGTTAAAACGACAAAAAAACTATATCGAGATGGATGTCATATCGAAGATCACGAAATTCTCGTTTTTTTGATGTAATTTGTTTGATTAAAATAATAGTAATTTTTAAGATAATTTATTTTAAACTTTAATTAGGTAAAAAAAATTTAATTAAAAAGTAAAATAAAAAGTCAAATATGGTAGGTGTGACTCTAAATTTTCTTCCATTTTTACCCCTAAGCATTTTAAAATTAAAAACTCTATTTAATATGAGTTGTTGGATCAAAAGAGATCGAGTGACTGAGATTTGTCCTCACGTGCACAATGAAAAATGAGTTTTCATTTGAACTTTCCTCTATATATATAATCTATACTATATTATAAAAACGATATAAAATACTCTTAATTACAACATTTAAAGCACAAATTACAACTAATTAAAGCCAATTACTTAATTTACAACTTCTTAATGCTTTGGTACAACTTCATAATGTTTTGGTACAACAACTTCATAATCCTAACCCTACCATCATCGCCTTTCTCTCGATCGGCTCATCTATCGCCGTTGCTATCCTCATCTATCTCAGGTATGATTTCTCTCTCAAATCGATTTCACAATTGGGTTTCCTTCACAAGGTTTTGTTTATGTTTCTCTCAATTTCGGGTTATCTCTATCGCAATTACCTTTTCAGGTTCGATTATTGATCAAAGATGATTGTGGGTTTTGAAGGTATGAAAGCAAACCCAAACTTATGTGTTTCTATTAAATCTGTATTGGTTTTTCTTGCTAGGTGTTCGATGAAATGCTTCAACTAATTCGTTTTTCTTTCTTCTCCTGTGGATTAAGGTTGTTTCCTATCGATTTTGTTCTCACGGTAATCATCAATTTCACGCATTATGTGTTCTGTGTTCTTGATCGATCAATATTACAATAATGTTTTCGTCTTTAATTTTTCAGATGGAACAGGGTCTAAGAAACCGGGTTCTTGAGGTAACAGAATCGAACCTGTTTATCTCTTTTGGAGATAGTGTATTTGACTTACAACAGGTTTGGTAGCTTATTACACATCTTCTTTCATAATCAATCATATGTACAGTTCCATTATTTTTAAGCCACTCACAGGGACACTTGCAAAATACCTTGTGTATCAAAATAGTTTATGATCAGTAATATTTCATACGTTGTTTGCTTTCATATTCTGTTATGTTTATAGATTCAGGTTTCTTGTCTAGACATAAGTTTGTAGCAGTGTTGCTTTTTGGGAATGCCTAAAACCGTTTGCTTTGAGGTTTCTTTTTATAAGACCAAATACATCATGTTTTCTTAATTCTGTGATGGAGAGAATTAAAAGTTCATGTTAGAGATGATTTGGTGGTTTTTAAGTTTAGTTTCTCTATTCATTTGTATATCTACATTCATACTTGCAGCTGGTTACGAAAGTTTACAAAGATGAATTAGAGCTCGAGACTTATTTAAAATCACATCTCTATGCAGCTTGCACTGAAGTAAAGTGAGTGATATCCTTCTTTCTATCTCTTTCTTTTTATGCTATCTTGTTTGCATTTGCTGGGAGTATTCAAATATAAAATGTCATTGAATATTTTGTGGGTAGTTACTAAAAAGTAGGAATAGCATGCGGAAAGTCATGATTCGCTGGCAATATTTTTCGATTATGCATGAAAAGAGAGACTGTCTTATGAATTTATCATAATTTACAAGTGCACTAATGGGCTATTCATACAAGGTGTTTGGGGGAAAAGATGGCAAAACCTGAAGGTGGACAACTGTCAGTTGATTACACTTGAATGAAATGGCTATCCTTGGAGAAAAAGATTTACTTTATTTTCAAACTATTTTTGGATTCAAATGGTTTATTTACATAAGTCAGGGCAGGGTTTTGGTTATATATTGCTTAGCGTATGAAATATACTGTTATTGACTACATGGACTATGTATGATCAGAAAAAAAGGAAGCTTCGAAGTTCGTTGCTTATTTTAGGAACTGGGGTGGTGATGTTCTAGCTTTGGATGTCTCTGCTGACTGCTAGTCAATCAAAGTGGAGGGTTAGTGATTGCCATCCTGGGTGAGTCCCACGTTCATTTTCCTGTGCATGTCAAGTTGCTTGATAAGGATCTTGTGTTCGTATTTAGATTTTTCTTATTGTAAGTTATTATATGCCCACGACACGCGTCACACAGAAACACTGCTGAGGAGTATGTAAACCTATAGGGTCGCACACAAAGAATGTGTTTGTTTCCTTTTGTAGAAACCTGAATTTTATGAAAATATGTGTTAAACTGTAATTATGATAATTACAGGGTGAAAAACGTAATTATGTTAATTACGGAGAATTATCTGTAGTTATAAAGTTTAAAGTTTAAAATGATAATTATATATATATATTTATATAATTATATTTTAAAGTTTAAAAGGATAATTATATATATTTATATAATTATAATTGAATTTGAATATTACAGATAATTATTAAACCTTATTTAATCTTTAATTGAATTATAGTCTAACTATAATTCTTCTGGTATAAATAAGGGATTAGGCTAAACCATTTGATACACAATTGAGTTAGAATAACCTTTCACAAAATACAGAAAAGAAACTCTTTTCTTTTCTGTAAAACACATATAGATCTAGGGTAATTGGGCTAGCACCCGGTGGAATTTTACGTGTTCGTGTGTGGATACCGCTAGAAGAAACCTAGATTGGTTTCTAAGTGCTCAACTAGTTCAACCACAACAGATCAGAAAGGTACATCTCTAAACACCCTATGATGTGGTTTTAAGTTTTAATTAAATACATCATTGGATCCGTTTGGGTTTTAATTGTTCAGAAAAGTTTTCTACGTTGTAACCAAAATTATTTTAATTTCCGATGCTCATAACGGTTATAAATTGCTTTAAAACCCAACAGTGGTATCAGAGCCACTTTGATGTTATTTAATTAAAATAAGGGGAACAATATTATTATGGCAAAATTAAAATAAAGTTTTAACCCTAAAATCTAATTTGAACACTTTTATTTTATTTTTTTTATTTGAAAAGTCCAAAAAGGGATTTTGATATCTCTGATCACGTGGGGATTTTGAAAAGTCCAAAAAGGGATTTCTATTTGAATCTAGTAAACCCTATTTTTTCCCCATTGTTTCCTAAGAAAAACACCACTGCTAGCGGTCTCTCTCATCTGGACTGAAAGCAAGCTACCGCCGGCTCTCCTCATCGTCGATCGGCCGCTGCTATCACTTTTGTTCTTCGTCGACACATTCAAAGGGTTTGTTAACCCTGATTAGTTCTCCGCCGGTAGTATGTGTACCCCTTTTTACCGGCAACTTTCATCGTCGACCGTCGTCGGCCGTCGCCCACCGGTGGCCGGTTGATGTCGTTCTCCACTCATCGCACCACCGCTCCAAGCGATGGATGCATGTTGTTTTGATTTTGACATCCCACGGCTTCTGCCGTTTCTGTTTCACCACGCCATCGCTTTGAGCGGATGGCGTTTGGTCTTGTTTTTTTTTCACGCCACCACTATGGTATTTTTATTGCCGACCACCACTGTGTGTGGATTGGTCTCGATATCTGGTCCGCTGCTACCCTTGGCCAAAGCCAAAAGGTGGTTGTCGTTTCTCTTGACCTACAGACAGCAGTCGCTGACTGCTATCACATTTTTTTTCGGCCGGTGCGGCGGTGATACAGGAACCTTGCGCATCTGGTAACCAACAGCTTGGTGGTGGTTTTGTTGGTCACCGTCGCTGGCCACCAAGCTAAGCGGTTGGTTCTAAATCTAGATTGGTTGTCGTAAGTAGTCTTGTGTTAAAGTGGCCCGTGTTTTTTTGGTGAAATTGCTAAGCCTCGGCTGTTGCCGAATGTATTCTCTCAATTTTGTTCCGACCATTGATTGTTGCTAAATTGATTAGGCTCAGGTCCAAAAGTTTTGGGTCATGGTTTGTTAACCTACAACTAAATTAATTCAATAATTTTAATTTTTGTCATATGAAAATATTATTCCATATAATTTGGTCACTTTATTTATATTATATTATCTAGATCAAATTGTTTTATTTTATGTTTAAGATATTGCATAATATATGGATTGCCCCGAAAAGACCCGTGGTTGATTTATTTTGTTTTGGAAAATTAAAATGTATTAATTGCATGGGATGTAACTTTTAATTTAATTTCCTAGATAGGGACAAATGTAAATAGAATAGGAATGTTGTATTTTCCATTCTAAAGACGGCATTCTAAAAGATCGAGACGAAGACCCTGGAGTTCACCAAGATGGCGAGGCCAGTGGGAGAAGATTGAAGATGTCCTTAGAATTGACCGTGGTTGTTGTGTTGGCTCACAACACCACGTTATGGGCAAATCCATATATTATTTTGGTTGTTTATTTTGTGTTTGGTTTTATTTATTGCTTTATTATTGTTATGATAATTACAAACAAAATATTTTATAAAATCAAACACATAATAAATTTTAATCGGTAAGTAAAATATGTTATTTTAAATCTGATATGTTTATCAAAACAAACCGATTTTGAATAAAAACTTTTAAAACAAGATTTTAAAATAAAATCAAACGTTTTAAAAGAAAAGAGTTATCTAAAATTTAAATCTTTCACAAATGTAAACTATGCGCCATCCATTTAAGATACTTGTTAAACTTGCAAGAGTCCAGTATGGTCAGTGCTTAGCCAATCATATCGGATGATTGTAGTATAAGACAAGGCGCCAGGATAACGAGATTTAAGTGGATAGTTGCTTGGCCATTCACTTAAATAGTCGTATTTTGGATGACTGATCCCAACAAACCCTAAGTTAAAACTAAAGGTGGGATCATGATATCTTAGTATGGTTAGTTTACTTGAAAAATATCATAGACAGTGCCTAGCCATCTATGAGTACTTTCAAGGCGTTGTAGTGGGATTAAACATGCTTTTTAACATATGATATATTAATAGAAATCCCACGATATCTAAGAGTTATGTTGAACATAACTGGATGATTCCTACCTAAATAACCTAGTTCCGTAAACAGTTGCTTGGCCATTTACGGAAATAGGTGATATATGGATCTTAGCTCAAATTAAATTTTTGAAAGGTGATATTAATTAATTTGAGATTTTAAAAGAATTACTAAAATTGAACTTATTTTGTAGATGGCCGCTAACGCCTCCAACCAAACTGTATGCACAAACGACTTATCCTAATTTACATTACGATCAATCCTTGACAAGGATAAACTGAACGGTACGAACTTCGTGGGCTGGTTTCGTTTCTTGAGGGTTGTCCTTAAGCACAAAAAGAAGTTGTACGTTCTTGAAAACCCCCCCTCCAAACTCTCCTGCCAGAAATGCTTCAGCTGAGGTCAGGGCTGCTTATGATAAGCATATCAATGACTCACTAGATGTTAGATGTCTGATGCTAGCATCCATGACTCCCGAGCTACTGAGGGAACATGAAGACATGAATGCTTGGGATATGATATCCTCTCTAAAATCCATGTTTCAGTTACAAGCAAGGCAAGAGAGGTTTGATACAGTCAGGGCATTTCATGCCTGTATGATGACTGAGGGTTCATCAGTCAGTACCCATGTTTTAAGAATGAAAGGGTATATTGACCGACTAACCCGTCTTGGCTACCCACTGGGTCAAGAGTTGGCAACCGACATGGTTCTCAACTCCTTATCCAAGTCATATGACCAGTTCGTTCTGAACTACAATATGAATGGTTTGGAGAAAACTCTCACGGCATGCTTAAAACTGCTGAGAGAAATATGAAATCCAAGTTGGATTTATCCAAACAAAAACAGGTGTTGATGATCAAACCTAAAGGTGGGATACACAAGAAGAAAAGGGTGGTTACCAAGGGTAAAAAAAAAGTTGGAAGTTCCAACAAGGAAAAAGGCAAGGGAAAGATTCCTGAGGAAGCAGTTTGCTTCAACTGCAACCAGAAGGGACACTGGAAGAGAAACTGCCCTGCTCTATTGGCAGAAATGAAGAAGCAGAAGGCTAATGGAGCTGGACCTTCAGGTATGTTTACCATTGATTTATTCACTTCGGACTCTGATTCCTAGGTATTGGATACTGGGTGTGGTACTCACAATTGTACTACTTTTCAGGGACTAAGAAGTGAAGATAAATTGAAACCAGGTCAGATGGAGCTTCGAATGGGGAATGGAGCTAATGTAGTTGCTATTGCTCAAGGGACTTATGACATGAAGCTACCAAATGGTCTTATTTTAGCACTTAGCAAGTGTTTATATGTACCTAGCATTACTAGGAATATCGTTTCTTTTTCTCGGTTGCAAAAAACTGGATTTATGTTTACTTTCAGTAATGATTCAATTTCAGCTTATCTTAACAATGTTTTGTATTTTGTGGCCAAACCACACAATGGTATTTATGAAATTGATATGCAAAATAGTTGTAATTATGAATCAATGTATAATGTAAACAATAAACGAATTAAGCGAGCCTTAAACCAGACCTATTTGTGGCATTGTCGTCTTGGACACATAAACAAGAAACGCATAGCCAAACTCCAGGCGGACGGAGTGTTGGAATCATGTGATGATTCATATGATGTATGCGAATCTTGCTTAATGGGCAAGATGACAAAAGCGCCTTTTAAAGGCAAACCTGAAAGGGCAACATAACTATTAGGGATTATACATACTGATGTGTGTGGACCCTTTAGTTCAACCACAAGAAATGGTCATCGCTACTTTTACTGATGACTTCAGTAGATACGGGTATGTTTACCTAATGAAAAACAAATCTGAAAACTTTGAGTTTTTTAAAGAGTTTCAGAATGAAGTAGAGAATCAACTTGGCAAAAAGATAAAGACACTTCGATCGGACCGGGGTCGGGAATATCTAAGCCAAGAGTTTATTGACCATCTAAGAGATAACGGGATAGTATCCCAATTAACTCCTCCCTGAACACCGCAACATAACGGTGTGTCCGAAAGAAGGAATAGGACCTTGTTGGACATGGTTCGCTCTATGATGAGTCGTACCAATCTGCCTAAAAGTTTCTGGGGTTACGCCCTAGAAACAGCTGTCCCGAATACTAAATAGTACGCCAACCAAAAAGACCGATAAAACCCCTTTCGAACAATGGACTGGGAAGATCCCAAAACTGTCATATATGAGAATATGGGGTTGTGAAGCTTATGTTAAGCGGGAAGCTTCTGGGAAGCTTGATTCAAGGTCTGAGAAATGCATCTTTGTAGGATATCCAAAAGAGACAGTTGGATATTACTTCTACAAACCCAGCGAGAACAAAGTTTTTGTTGCGCGCCGCGGTGAGTTCCTAGAAAATGATTTTCTATCGAGAACCACAACGGGGGATACAGTAGATCTTGAAGAAATTCAAGAACCACAAGATGAAACAATGGTTGATACTGACAATCAACATGATGTTGAGCCTCAACAAGTTGTTGAAGGTAATGACGAGATACAAACAATCCGAAGATCTAATAGGAATCGTCAAGAGCCTGAGAGATATGGTTATCTCATTGGCAATGACGATACGGTTCATGATGAACCCGTAACCTATCAGGAAGCCGTATCAGGTTTAGAATCTGATAAATGGCAAGATGCCATGAAGGCTGAATTATAATCCATGTCAGATAACCAAGTTTGGAACTTGGTAGATGCACCTACCGACTGCAAAGTCGTAGGGTGCAAGTGGGTATTCAAAAATAAAACTGACATGGATGGGATTGTACATACCTATAAAGCTAGGTTGGTATCTAAAGGTTTCACTCAGACTCGTGGAGTAGATTATGATGAAACTTTTTCTCCAGTAGCCATGATTAAATCCATCAGGATACTTCTTGCCATAGATGCATTTCATGATTATGAAATATGGCAAATGGATGTTAAAATCGCGTTCCTTAACGGAACTTTAAGCGAGGATGTGTACATGGTACAACCAGAAGGTTTTAAACATCCAAATTTTCCTGAAAATGTATGTAAATTGCAAAAGTCCATTTATGGACTGAAGCAAGCATCTCGTAGTTGGAATCTTCGTTTTGATGAAAAGATTAAAGAATTTGGTTTCTTAAAGAACGAAGATGAACCTTGTGTATACAAGAAAGTCAGTGGGAGCATAATAGTATTCCTGATCCTATATGTCGATGATATATTGATCATCGGAAATGACATCCCTACCCTTAAAGGTGTAAAAACCTGGTTAGGGAAGTATTTCGCGATGAAGGATCTAGGAGAAGCAACTTATATCCTTGGTATAAAGATCTATCGTGATAGATCGAAACGCTTAATTGGATTAAGCCAAAGTACATTTATTGACAAGATATTAAGACGCTTCAAGATGGAGGGTTCTAAGAGAGGAAACTTGCCAATGGTACATGGTGTACATCTGAGCAAAACTCAGAGTCCTATATCTAAAGAGGACATAAACCGCATGAAGGGTGTTCCCTATGCTTCGGCCATCGGTTCAATTATGTATGCCATGTTATGTACTAGACCAGATGTCTCGTATGCCCTAAGCATGACGAGCAGGTATCAGTCAAACCAAGGTGATGTTTACTGGGTAGCAGTAAAGAATATTCTAAAGTATCTGAAAATAACTAAAGAAATGTTCTTACTGTACGGCGGTCAAGAAAGAGATCTGTGTATTCAAAGATACACATATGCTAGTTTCTAAACCGACCGATATGATTATAAATCACAGTCGGGATATGTGTTTGTGTTAAACGGGGGTGCTGTGAGCTGGAAGAGCTACAAACAAAGCACGATAGCGGATTCAACTACAGAATCGGAGTACATTGCAGCGCCGGACGCCGCAAAGGAAGCTGTTTGGATGAAGAAATTCATCACAGATCTGGGAGTAGTCCCTAGCATATGTGACCCTCTCGAGATCTATTGCGACAATAAGGGTGCCATTGCTCAGGCAAAGGAACCAATGTCACATCAACACTCCAAACATATCATGAGAAGATATCACCTAATTCGAGAGATTATTGAAAGAGGTGACATAAAGATATGTAAAGTTCGATCAGAAGACAATCCAGCAGATCCTCTAACCAAGCCTTTGAGTCAAAGCAAGCATGATGCTCACATTAGCTCAATAGGCTTGAGGTTTTGTAATAATTTAGTCTGGTTTGTAAAATTTTAGTAATCTTTTACTTTGTGAACATTAAAACAGTTATGTTTTACAGTTATGGCATATTGGATATGAGTATTTAATTAAACATCTCTGTGTTCGTTTTAGCATGTTTAAGTATCCTTAAATAAATATGATGATCATATTATTTAGAACTGTCCTTGATCACTTATTACTAGGGGACTAGTAATAAATCAAGATCATTGTGAAGTCTGGTCATAGTCCAAGTTGGAAGTACACTAGGTGCAACCAGAGTCACATGCATTTGTCGGAGCACAAGGCGTTGGACAAGACCCACGGTCAAGATCACCTCATAGATCGGCGTCGTAAGGTGAGTCTTGAAATAGTACAACACTATTTATCCTCAGACCTGAGATATGCATTGGGATCTAATGCACAAGGAGTGTTATACTTTGATATAGTCTAACGTTACCCTTGACCGGGTAATCATAAGGGTTATATTAGGTATAACATGAATTGTGTAGTTAGTCGTGTACATGCAATATGGGATTTGCTCCTCTCAAGATGAGAGAGATATTTTTTGGGCCCCTCGATTGCATATTATGATTTACATGCATGAACAAGTGGATTAGTTGGACTAATGACACTTGTATAATCAAATATGTTGGAATCGAGAAACATAATCTTTGAACTATAAATGATGAGATAGATCTATGCCTTAAGTTCAAAATAAAATATCGTGAAGCAAAAGGGTAATGAATGATTCTACTATATGATTGATTGGATCAATCAAATTGCTCGAAGGTAAAAGCACATTTATATAGCCTTGGGGCAGTAACGTGTTGCTAGACGCTTACCATCGTATGTGTTACTGTGTATCGTGTGCAAGTGGGAGAATGTAAGTTATTATATGCCCACGACACGCGTCACACAGAAACACTGCTGAGGAGTATGTAAACCTATAGGGTCGCACACAAAGAATGCGTTTGTTTCTATTTGTAGAAACCCGAATTTTATGAAAATATGTGTTAAACTGTAATTATGATAATTACAGGGTGAAAAACGTAATTATGTTAATTACGGAGAATTATCTGTAATTATAAAGTTTAAAGTTTAAAAGGATAATTATATATATATATATATATATATTTATATAATTATATTTTAAAGTTTAAAAGGATAATTATATATATATATATATATTTATATAATTATAATTGAATTTGAATATTACAGATAATTACTAAACCTTATTTAATCTTTAATTGAATTATAGTCTAACTATAATTCTTCTGGTATAAATAAGGGGTTAGGCTAAACCATTTGATACACAATTGAGTTAGAATAACCTTTCACAAAATACAGAAAAGAAACCCTTTTCTTTTCTGTAAAACACATATAGATCTAGGGTTATTGGGCTAGCACCCGGTGGAATTTCACGTGTTCGTGTGTGGATACCGCTAGAGGAAACCTAGATTGGTTTCTAAGTGCTCAAATAGTTCAACCACAACACACTATGGTGTGGTTTTAAGTTTTAATTAAATACATCATTAGATCCGTTTGGGTTTTAATTGTTCAGAAAAGTTTTCTACGTTGTAACCAAAATTATTTTAATTTCCGATGCTCATAACGGTTATAAATTGCTTTAAAACCCAACACTTATCTTTCACAGTAGACTTGATAAACTTAGGCTTGGTGTCTGCAGGTTATGGCTTTATGATCCATTTCCATTTAACTCCAAGTCATGTGACTCTATTGTGAGTTTCACCAAGAACATATCCATAAATTGTGTTTTTAACATACTTGCACTCATGCCTATCAACCACAAGCTTATGTAACCATGTCACACTCCTTACGAGTCTTGCATGTGATTGAAGTTAACATCAGGATTTCAGTTTATAACAGCCACACTTAGAAATGGAGAGTGCCAATGGTGATATTGTTTTTTTAGATCTTGATGTGGATCAATATTTTTCAGGATTTCAGTTTATAACAGCCACACTTAGAAATGGAGAGTGCCAATGGTGATATTGTTTTTTTAGATCTTGATGTGGATCAATATTTTGCAAGACCCACAAGCAAAATCTGCTTTTATTGCTGTTAAAATCTCATCTTCGCAACAACGTGCAGGGGTGTCACTGTCATCTCTTCTCCCACAAATGGATCATGTGTATATACGGCCAGAATAGAAACAAAAATTGATGGAAATGGGTTGTCTATTAACTAAAACAATACTAATGGCTTGTTTTGTTGACTTTTAAGCCTTGTGACACTTCTGCCATGATTGGTGGCTTGAACAGGTATTTTGTCATCAATTAATAATGACCTTCCGTCGAGAATTATGATAAATAAAAATCAAATTGCAATATACCGAGCCAAATGAAAATGAAGATTGGTTAATTCTTACACTTTGATCACCCGGTACAGTTTGCTGTTAAGCTGTTTTTGGTTGGTAAATTATATAATTTTTTTCCATGAATCCATTTATGTTATTTTAATGGGACCGTGTCTAAACCCATTTGTTGTTTTGATGTTTTTTTGTGTTAAATGATTGGAAAATGGAGATACCTTTTTCTTGAATTCGATTGATTTCAAAACGGGTTTGCTTTTGATTTGAGTTTTATGGAGCTAAGAATGCCATGTAAGGTGACTCTAAAGCTTTCTGTTGTTCCTTCCCTTATCGTCGTTATAGCTCTCGGGTTTGGTCATAATATCTGGGTTGGCTTCTTCATAAAACAGTCGCTCTACTCTTTGTAGTAGATGTCACGACTACTTACATCCCACCACCAGACCCCCACCTTCAAGTGGGTATACTGGGTTAGTTTGGTTTGGTTTAGTGCGAAGTAATAGACATTTGTGCCTCGCCTTGTTAACTTATACTTGTGATACTCTAGGTTTGGAACCTCAACACACATGTTTGAAGACGTTCTTTTTGTCGGGATGGAGGTAAACAAAACGCCTAACCTTATTTATAGATTTCGTTTGGTTTGGTTGGTGTAGAAGTTGATATTAATCTGTATTTGTTTTAACTCTTGGTGCCAGGATGGTACTGTATTGTCTTGGAAATGTACTTCAGAAACCAGTTTCTCCGGAGCACCAACATCTTTGGAGGGTCGCACCAAATCCGTACTTTCACTTGTTGTTGGAGCTAAAAGGCTCTTCTCGGGTTCTATCGACCACACTATACGAGTATGTTGCTTCAATTGTTGATGATCTGTTTTTTAAAGATTCTTGCATACTTGATGACACACAATTAGATAAATAGCTACTCTGAATCTAATAAGATCAACTAAAATGTTTCGCGCCTTAGTGCTTCAAATTTCAAATGCATTTTTGCCTTTTCAACCCCATTGCTTCGATTTCAAAAGGTGAAACAATCCAGTTTGGTGCTCCTGGATGGAAAATAATATCCTAAAAGTTGAGAATCGTCCTATTTAAACATGGATGAAATGATAGAAACTTAACGGGATGAAGTACGGATGTTTAGCAAACCAAGTTATAATGAAATTGTCACGCTAATTTATGGTAGCTTATTGAGTTTACCTACTTTAGGGAACCAACCATCAAATATATATCTTCGATTCTATTTTATGTTCCTAGGTTAGAATTTAATGAATCGACTGGGATAGATAATTCACTCCAACAAGGATTTTAATCATTATTTCATTATGATGCCGCAGGTGAGCGATTATTGTGCCAACTCACTGCATGAAGAAGTGAAAAAAGCATGTGAATATGAAGGTTGTATTGTGGTGATAGCAGGGCTATTCTTTGTGGTGATAGCAGGGCTATTCTTTGTCGAGGATCTCAGATCATTCCTCTGTCGGAGGATCAAAAGGTCTCTTCCCTGACTGAAAATTTCACCTTTTCTCAATATAGTTTTTTCCAATGTTTTCTTGGCTTGCTTGTTTATCTTTTCTTTTGATATCTTCAAAACAAACTATCTTGAAGGGATGTTTAATATGCAATTGCATGTCAATATATGTTGTTCAAGTCCTTCACCTGAATCAAAGTAAATTCAATATGTAGTTAATGGTTATTTCAATCAACTATCCTAATGAGGCTTACCCCCAAAGTCTCATGTTACTATCCTTACTTTCTAGATATTTAGTGTTTGCTTGTTTCACCGGTCTGTAGGATTGACGTTTTCTGCCACTTCTCAAATAATGTAGTATTTTTCATTAACACACTCTGTAACTGTTCTCTTGTGACAGCCTAACAGAGAAGAAGAGGATTATGAATACTGGGGGTCGTGCATTAGCTGACTTGTAGGGTGTACCGAGAGTGAATGGTGTTCTTGCGATGTCGAGGGAAATAGGTTTAAAAATATTTCTATGAACTTTTTGTTTTTTAAAATTTGATATCCACTTTCCGATGCATATATAAATATATACTCTAATTCATTTACACTGGGAAGCTTTATACTTTTGAGTTACTTATGTTTGATTTGTTTTACGTCTTGTCTAATTACTATTGTCAACCTTTCATGGATTAGTCAAGACTATCAATATATCAACTTTTTTCTAAACATAATACAATGAAGCGTTGAAAGTGCTAACCTGAAATTGTTTCTGATAGATGTTGTCAATCCATAACTTCTATTTCTTCATTTCAAATAATTCATTTTGGAATTCTTTCATTTGCATTGTTTTGGAGAAACTTGTGTACACAAATCTTAGTTTTTTTTA
This sequence comes from Arctium minus, assembly GCA_954870635.1. Lineage (NCBI taxonomy): Eukaryota > Viridiplantae > Streptophyta > Magnoliopsida > Asterales > Asteraceae > Arctium > Arctium minus. The sequence goes on from OX941092.1 coordinate 8,019,560, forward strand.
AGTAAGTAATAGTTATATATGGCAAATAAACTCACACACCCTCCTCACTTTTGGTGAGTTTTGAACCCTTGACCTCCGGGGTGGCTTGGCTCTACTGATAACCCGGATATTACTAGGTGTCATGTTAGTGCTTATCTTACTAATTGATTCCATGTTTCATTACTTGGTACATCGTTGAAGAAACTTGTTTTAAGGTACTTAGTTTTAAGCTTTCCTATTTTCTGTTCGTTAAATTGGGCTTTTGGAAATGTATGAATTTCAGGAGATAAGTCTTTGAAGCTTGCTGTATGTTCTGTTCCGGAATTGACTTTCACCACCAGGTCTGAAGAGCAAAGCAGAAGAAACATAAGGTCTGCCATTGCATAATAAAGAGAGAGTTGAAAGTGATTGGGGATCTCGGTATGATAATTTTACCGTTTATGTAATTCTATCTTTAGATGGTTGTTTGTATGATTGCATAATATCTTATACCAAGTGTGAATTTTTGCAGCTTTGAGCAATTTTGCATCAATTTGACAAATAAGAAACTTCAACGTTGATATGGAGGACTTAAATCTTTTTCATGCTCATTCATGAAAATATAAAATATACTATATACACATGGTTATGTGGGCTATTTTTGTTTTGCAGCATGTCTTCAAAATGGAACAAGAAGAATATACAAAAGAAGAAATTAATTGGAGCTATATTGAATTTGTTGACAATCAAGATATCTTGGATATCATCGAGAAGGTTTGGTGTTTATATGCTTAAATTTTACTTTATGCCATGTTACCTTCTCCAGACAGTAACAACTGTAATGCCTTGGATAATTGTAACTGCATTTCCTTCTTTCATGTTTAATCACATTTCCATTGCATACTCCTTTGATGAGATGACCCAACACTCAAAGCTACATTTTCCTGAAGGAAACATGATAATTTCATGTGGATTATTATCAGATACTACAGACTAAACATGCAAAATCAACAAACTGTTGATTACCTGTGTTTCAACCTTTTAATTGTCGGCGATGGTGGAACTGGTAGAAGTTTTAAATTAGTTTTTACATTTGCTTGTTACTATGAGTTTTAGTTGTCAACCTCGAAATCAAGATGTATCCCGCCGCTTGGCGCGGGTACACAACTATCTATACTATATTATAAAGATGGCATAAAAAACTCTTAATTACAACTCACTAAGTTTTATGTACTATCATTTAAAGCTATCTACTTAAAATCTCTTAAAAATAACTACTAAAGCCTAATGTACTACCTGTAAAGCTTTTAACCCTAATTAATATATTTCATCCTTATCTCCTAAAATCCTCATCTCTAATCCCCAAACCCTAAAATTATGAAATTTGAATTCTGATAAACATAATCAAAACAGGATAAACATCTCAATTTAAATATAAAAATTTAAAATATATAAGATAATTAATGAATTTTAACAAACTACTTAATTTTTTTTATATAAAAAACATTATATTGTTAAGCCTAAATTAAACAAATTTATATATAAAAAACCATTATCACTCAATAAAAACAATCCAAAATCGTACTGTAATTCAATAAAAAAACAAAAAATAAAAATAAACATTAAAATCGTGATGTATTAAGCATTATGTACTATTATTTAATGCTAATCTACTTAAAATCTTTTAAAAAACAATTAATGAAGCAATATGTACTACTTTTAAATGCTTTTAACCCTAATTAATAAATTTCATCCTTATCCCCCAAAATTCTTATCTCTAATCCCCAAATCTTAAAATTATGAAATTTGAATTCTGATAAACATAATCAAAACAGGATAAACATCTCAATTTAAATATAAAAAATTTAAAATATATAAGATAATTAACTAATTTTAACAAACTACTTAATTTTTTTATATAAAAAACATTATATTGTTAAGCCTAAATTAAACAAATTTATATATAAAAAAACCATTATCACTCAATAAAAACCATTCAAAATCGTATAGTAAATCAATAAAAAAACAAAAAATAAAAATAAACATTAAAATCGTGATGTATCTCGCTGCATTGCGCGAATACGCTTCTAGTATATTATAAAACACGGATAAAGAACTCTTAAATACAAATTATTAGGCACAAGGTACCATCATTTTATGGAATATTTTAAAAATCTCTTAATTTACAAGTATCAAAGCACAAGATACATATTACCACTGCAGACTTTTAACATCCACCAATTTGGTATGTGCAGGGTCTTCCTTTTATGCAGACCTTTCCATATATCACTATTAATTAATATTTTATATTACTATAAATTTGTTTTAATTATATTATTAAATATGTAATTGGTTATTTTTTGTAGATGTCATTAAAATATATAAGATAATAATTGAATTCTAACAAAATATTTAATTTTTTATATAAAAAATGTCATATTATTAAGCCAAAATTAAACAAATTTATAAAAAAAAACATTATCACTTTCTTAAAACCATACAAAATCGTACTATAAATCGACAAAAAAACAAAAAATAAAATGAAACATTAAAATCGTGATGTATCTCGCTGCATTGCGCGAGTACGATTCTAATGTGTGTGTATATATATATATATATATATATATATATATATATATATATATATATATATATTGTCAATTCTCCCCCTCTTACAACAATTCAATGGAGTATATATAGATAGATCAAAAAAGATGTAGAATAAAAAAAATGATCAAAAAGAAGGAGATTGATGGTAGGGGCCAGACGGTCAGCGATAGAGAACGGATGACGATGAGGTGGCGAGGAGGGGGTTGGTGTTAAGTGGGATGGTGTGAATGACGTAGGCTTTGGAAACGATTAAAATAAGTATCCACTCTCAAAACTAAGGGGGTGTTTGGTTATGGATTTTGAAGGAAAGAATTTGAATGAATAATTCACTTGACCAAATTCCAAATCCTATGTTTGTTTCAAGTAATTAAAATAATGGAATCATTTGAATTCAATTGAATTCCACAAATTAAGAAATTCATCATTCCTTAACCTAATTGAAAAAATTGAATTACATTCAATTTCTACCAACCAAACGTGTACCAAATTCCATTACAATTCATTCAAAGTCAAATTTCTTTCAGTGGATTCCAATTCCATCAAATTTCATTATGTGAACCAAACAGAAACACAACCTAAATGTTTACTTTCTCATTTTATCCTTAATTGTGTAATTAAGAAATTTTCTCTCTCTCTCTCTCTCTCTCTCTCTCTCTCTCTCTCTCTCTCTCTCTCTCTCTCTCTCTCTCTCTCTCTCTCTCTCTCGTCTATAATTAAGCGTAAATTGTCTTTTTGTTACATATTCTTAAAATTATGTGCCTTTTTCATCAAGAACATTTATTTTGGATGGAAGAAACTAGCTCTTTTTTTATTTTGACTAGGATTTAATGACCCCACACCTTCTGTTGTGGCTCCGCCCCTAAATATATGTAACAAATTTTCGTATGTAACTAAAATTTTAGTGATGTGACTTAAAAGTGTCCGGACCTAGACATACTTTCACATCCATTAAGAAAAACCTCGAATTTAAACATACCTTTTAAAACTCCTTAAGATTAAAAAAAACATCCTAACTGCACATAACTTAACGTAAAAATAATGAACATGAACGTATATTAACTTGAAAAATATTGAATCTACAAGTAGTTTCATTGACCGTCATAAAAAAAAAACTATTGCACATTTATTAAAAAATACTAGAATTTCACGTAATAACAAAAAAAAACAATTAATTCATGCTCATACATATAAAATAAAAGGACGAAAGTGCCCAAACTTTACAACAATCATGGAATGGGGAAGAGGCTCGATGGGGAAAAGAGGTTTCTTTTTCCCTTTATACAATTTACTAAAATTACTAAAATACCCTCATGCACGTGAAACACATTTACAAAAAAAGTTGACGGTGTTAATTAGATAAACGAAATCCGTAATCACAATGGTTGTCGATATAATAAACAAGTCGTAAAAATAAAATAAGTAATTCTACAACAGATTCTAAAAAATGGAGATTTTAGGAATTTTTTTCGTTTCAATAAATTCTTCAAAACCTTATCCAAAATAGAGAAAGTGAGAAAGAGATGATGACGTTCTTCAAATTTGGAGAACACTCTAAAAATAATTACTTAAAAAAGATAAATTATTTTGTTATCTCTTCCAATGAGAATCTTTGAAATTAACTGTATTGAATATTTTAATAATAAAATTAATGTAATCTATAAAATAGAGAAGTTGCTTAAGAAAAAATGTAAACTATTTTTTAAAAAATTGATTGTTAATTCTACATCTTAGATACACATTTCTAAGAGATTCTCTAAAATGGAAAAATTAAGAATTTTGAGGAAATATTTTGCTTCAAAAACTTTCCCAAAAGCAAAACTATCACCAAAATAAAGAAAGTAGAAGATAGAGGTTTCTCTAACTATAGAGAATACCCTAAAAATGATTATCAAGTGAAAGTACCAATAAAAAAATTATAATAAATATTTAGAGAGATATATAATATTTTATTAAATAAATATTATATTTTAGTATTATAATTTAGTTGGATTTTTCAAAATAATAATTTTATCATAAATGAATATAATTATTTTTGAAAATTAACGTTGGATTAGAAAATGTTTTGAGATATGATCGAAGATACTCTAATGGGTTAGTTAAGCTTCTCAAGTGGTGTTTTTTATTCTTTGATTATTTAGTGTTCGATTTATACTTAGTACCTCCAACAGTTTCTTTAAAATGAAAATTTTGGGGATTTTTTGCTCTAATAAATTTTCCCAAACCTTCTTTAAAATGTAAAAAGTATGAGAGAGATGATGAAATTCCTCAAATTTGGAGATATCTCAAAAAATGATTACATATGAGAAATAAATGATTTTTTATTAATTCAATCAATTAAATCGTTTTAAATTAAATGTTTATGAATTGTATTGAATGTTTTAATAATATAATTAATCGTGCAATCTCCAAAATAGAGAATCTGTTGGAGATAAAAATGATATTTTCTAGATATTTTGACATTTTACTTTTCCATTTTAAGAGTATCTCCAAAAGTTTCTCCATTTTGGAGAAAATAATGATTTTGGGTTTAAATTGTGCTCCAAGAGCTTCCTATAAACTATCTCCAAAATGGAGAAAGTATGAGAGAGAATGGTTTTTCTCCAAACAATGAAGATTACCTCAAAAATGATTACCAAGTAAGAGGATCAATTAGGGATTAGGGGTGTGCATCGAACGCAGGGCCGGCCCTGGGCCTAGCCCAGTGGGGCGACGGCCCAGGGCATCAAAAAATGTGAGGGCATCAATTTTTTAGCCTAATTTTGAATAGGTAGGTTCATTTTGGGCCAAAAAAAAGTATCGGTTATAAAATTAAGCCCAAAGGCTGTTGATTAACCGACACTTTCCTCTCTCAATCGGCCTCTCGCTCGCTAAACGGTAAAGACGCTCATGGCTCACGCAATCACCGAATCACGCTCTCATCTCTCTCAATCGACGCCCTCTTGTCTTATCTCACTCTCGTCTCTCTCTGGAAATCCGTAATCTCGTTCCATTGTTCAACCATCTTCTTCCTCCGACGAATAATGGAAGAGCAAAGGTGATTACAGAGAAAAAAACAGATGATTTAATCGTTTTTAGGTTTTCAGTTTTCATATTGTTTTTTTTCGGAGAGAGAGAGAGAGAGAGAGAGGGAGAGGGAGAAGGAGAAGGAGAGATCCACATTCACGTTGTTTTGCTGGAGTTGAGCACCATTGTTGTTATGCTTCTATTCTCAATTTCTCTCCTATTTTCCGTTGGCAACTTAAGTAGCTGTTCGATTGAGGAGGGCTTTTAGCACTTAGATGTCGGCCTGCTTGTTTGTTGGTTGCCCCTTGTGTTTGTCTCCTTTTTTCAAAGTCTGAATTTTGATGCTCCAGTAGCAAATCTCTGTTTTTTTTGTTTGAATTGCTATTAATCGTTGCTATTGAAAAGCTGTTGGTTTGTCTGGTTTCTCTTGTTTTCAAAATCAGCTCCATTTTTCAATAGACCTTTTAGTTTTTTTTTCTTCAGATGAAGCCATTTGGTTTATCTTCTTAGTCTCTTAATCCTATTTATTTTCCAGATTTCAGATTAAGGATTCAACTTTGAAGTTTCAATCGCTTTGGAAATTCCATGAATCACGATTAAATCAGGTGTTATCTTTTTATACTCTATATCCTATCATTGTTTAAGATATGTATCATTGATCACAACCTCGGGTGCTCAAAATTGAATGGGTTAGCAATTTTGAGTATTGAGAGTAAGTTTTTGGCTAATATTAACTACGATAAATTGATTGATATTTTTGCTTCAAAAAACGCACAAGACATTGATTTAGTAATAAAAATCTGGCGTGGGAATTCGCCGCATAGCTTCACTAAGTTTTAAACCGCTTTAAATTGGTTTTCATTTGCAAGGGGTATTGTTTTGGTCCTCCGCCGTGGGCATCCGAAAACTCAGGATCGGCCCTGATCGGACGGGTCAGATGGGTTCGAGTGGGAAAATCGAAAACCCGATCGGATTTCGGATATGGAAATCAAGACCCGAGTTTTAGGTTTCGGATTGTTTCGGGTTCGGGTTGATGTCGGTTGGGTTCGGATATTATTATAATGCAAAAAAAATATATATAAATTCAATCGGTTTTGAGAAAGGATTCAATCGATTGAGAGATTGATGAAACTGATAGTAAATTTATAAATTAGAAAACATTTCGACCGAGTAGAATTTATGATTTTCAAAAGATAATCAAACAAATAAATATAATTATATAATATATAAATATGCATGTATATTGTTTTGGGTTTTCGGACGGGTCGGGTAGCCAACGATCAAACCCAACCCGAACCCAAATATTCCCAAAAAAATAGGGTTTCGGATTTTGCAAAATTACCTTATTTTCGGTTCGGGTTCGGATTTCGGAATTTTCGGGTTTTGCACATCCCTAGGATCAATAGAAAACTTTAAAAACAAATATGTACAAAGAACTTAATATTTTAATAAATAAATGAAATATTTTAATATTATTATCAATATTTAATTATCTAAAATAGGGAATCGGTTGAAAATGAATCTGAAATTTTCAAAAAAATTTAAATTTTGGTTTTCTATTTTAAAGAAATTTTAAAAAAAGTTATTGAAGATGCAATGAATAGATTAAGGCATTGTTTGGCAAAAAAACTAGTTTTTTTTTTACATGTTTCAAAAACTACTTATAATGACGTTTTAAAAAATTACTCATAGTAGTATTTTAAAAAGTTAGTTTATCAATTAGTTTACCAAACATCCTTAAAAGAATGGTGGATTCGTCCACTCTTACTCAAAAGTCAAAACAAACAACGAAACAAGACTCAATGATTGGAGACGTTGACCGGTCAAATCTACCCCCCAAAAATTTTCAAATAACAACAACGGTTCATACACATTTCTGTACCCCCACTATAAACTTTTATAATAACAAATCAATAATTTTAACTTATATCGTATTTATATTAAAGCTAATAAATAAGTTTAATTTTGTGAATATGATTTGAACGGCGACATTCAATATGACTATGATGTTCAATTATTTAATACCATTACTTAAAAGGAAAATTAATTAAAGTAGCCATTTTAGAAAATCGGGTTTATCTTTTAGCCATTCTCTCCCTTATTTTATTAAAATAGTCATTAGGTTCGTGAAAGGAGATCGTATATACGAACACCTCATTTGAAGTCAAAAACTTGATCCATATTCGTAATATGTGTTCGTATATACGAACATAATTTAAAAACTCATTAAAAAATCATGAGTTTAATTATAATTTTTTAATGAGTTTTTAAATTATGTTCGCATATACGAACATATATTATGAAGATGTATCAAGTTTATCAGTTCTAAGGAGGTGTTCGTACATACGAACTCCTTTCACGAACGTAACGGCTATTTTAATAAACTAAGGAAGAGAATGGCTAGGAGATAAACCCGATTTTCTGAAATGACTACTTTAATTAATTTCCCTACTTAAAATGATCTCCAACAGTTTTTTTAAAATGAAAAAGTCAAAAATCAAAATCTAAAAAAAAAAAAACTTATCTTCTTCTCCAATAAATTTTTTATTTTGAAGATTGGACAATTAATTATATAATTGAAATATTAAATACAACTTATAAAATATTATTATTTAATTTAAACCAATTTCATTGGTTGAATGAATAAAAAACGATTTCTCTCTCTCATAAGTAATCATTTTTTGAAATATCTTTAAATTTGGAGTTTTTTATTATCTCTTTTATACTTTCTCTATTTTGGATAAGGTTTTGGGAAATCTGTTGGAGCAAAAAATCTCCAAAATCTTCATTTTGAATAAGTTGTTGGAGATGCTATAATATTTTACCACCATTATTTATACGTTAATTAGGTTTTTCTTATTTTTTCACACTTTTTATAAATTAAATGTATATATGAAAACAATAATGTAATTGATAGTTGCTATAATACAAGAACCTCATTTTTATACTTTTTGTTGTCAACTCATCTCCAACTCATCAAATTAAAAACTTTTTTCAAATTCCACGATGATAGTTCTTAGAGCATTTTCAACAACATTGCTAAAATAGAAAAAAATGAGTTTTTGTTCTCTAAACCTCTCCAACAGCTTTGCTATCTTGTTTGCTATAATAGAGAAAAGTTGAAAAAATTTCAAGTTTATAGAATTCTCTAAAACCTGATGGTAGGAGAGAGAAATAATTATTTTATTCAATCTCACCAATGAAATTCAATTTTTATTAAGATTTTTTTAAAAAGTGTATTGTGATGATAAATTATATAATATTATAATAATATAAGTTGTTTTAAAATATCTAAAATAGCAAATCTGTTGGAGATAAATGTAAGAGCATCTCCAATAGCTTTTGCTAAAATAAAAAAAAATTGGGTTTTTGTTCTCTAAAACTCTCCAACAGGTTTGCTATCTTGTTTGTTATAATAGAAAAAAGTTGAAAATTTTCCAAGTTTAGATAATTCTCTAAAAATTGATGGTAGGAGAAAGAAATAATTATTTTATTCAATCTCACCAATGAGATTCAATTTTTATTATTTTATATCAAGTTTTTTTTAATGTGCATTGGAATGATAAATTAGAGAATATTATAATAACATAAGTTGATTTAAAATTTCTAAAATAGCAAATCATTTGGAGTTGAATGTATTAATTTTTAGATATTTTCACTTTTGATTCTCTATTTTAGAGAAATTATAGGAATGTTGTTGGAGATGCTCTAATACCTTTTAGAGATTTTCATTTTTGGTTCTCTATTTTAAAGAAATTAGAGCATATTCAACAGATTCTCCAAAAAATTTCTAAAATGGAGAACCAAAGTTTAAAATCTCTAACAAAAATTGCATTAATCTCCAACAAATTATCCATTTTGGAGATAACATCATTACTTATATTATTAAAATAATGTATATATCTAATAAAATATTATTTTATTTTTCCTACACATTTTATTTCAAGATTTTTTATTGGTGAAATATAATAAAAAACAATTTCTTTCTCATGGTAATCATTTTTAGAGACTTCTACAAATTTGGAGAAAAATACATTCTCTCCTACTTTTTCCATTTTGGAGAATCTGTTGGAGCAAAACAATGACCAAAATCCTCATTTTCTCCATTTTAGAGAAGCTGTTGGAGATGTTATAAACTTGGAAAATTTTCAAGTTTTTTTCTATTATAGCAAAACAATATAGCAAATATATTGAAGAGGATTAGAGCATCTACAACAACTATACTATAATTTTTCTAAAATAGAGTATAAAAAATTTAAAATTCTAAAAAAAATTACATCAAACTCCAACAACCACTCTATTTTAGCAATTCTATCATCAATTATATTAATAAAATATTATTTTTCTTTCCTAAAAACACAACTTCAATGTTTCCTATTGGTGGAAAAGAATTAAATATTATTTCTCTCTCTTCAATATGGAGTTTTAGAGATTTCTCCAAATTTGAAGATTTTTAACTTCTCTCTCTTATTTTTTTCTATTTTAGCATATGATATAGCATAGTTGTTGGAGCAAAAAAATTGTTAAAATCTCACGTTTTTTCTATTTTAGCATAGCTGTTGGAGATGCTCTTAGAGCATCTCCAACAGCATTGGTAATTTTTTTCTAAAATAGAGAATGGAAAGTCAAAATCTCTAAAAACATTTTATTCCAACTCCAAAAGTTTTTCTATTTTAGAGAATCAATCATTATTTATATTATTATAATATTTCATAATTTATCATCCCAATATACTTTTTTAAAAAAACTTAAAATAAAATGTTAAAAATTGAATCTTATTGGTTGGATTGAATAAAATAATATTTTCTCTCTCCAATTTAGAGATTATAGAGAATTCTCTATATTTAGAGATTTTTTGATCTTTCTTTATTTTAGTAAACCATATAGCAAAGTTGTTGGATATGAATAACAAAGAAAAAACCAAAATTTTCTATTTTAGGAATTTTGTTGAAAATGTTAATTTCAAAAATGCAAAAAATACAGTAGGTCGACACGTGTCAATGAGTCATCCAAGTACCACAGTCTCTCCGTCCAACCTGGTTTCACCCTATCATCAGTTCTCGAGACTTTAATCCAACACGTGCTGCCCTACCTCTTTAACGGCGCCAAAATTGCTTCCCCCCCCTCTCTCTCTCTCTCTCTCTCTCTCTCACACACACTTACACACTCACTCTGTGTCTCCGATTAAAATCAAAATATTACTACTAATTGCTTTCCCCTTTCAATTCACACACGAAATCAACTACATTTTAATGGTGTATTTCTTAATTCTTATATATATTTACATACACCCACCTCTAAATCAACAGACCCCCACCCCAATTTCATAAACCCCCAAATCCCCTAAATTATTCACACAAATCCGTATCTGTTTATAAGATTTTTGAGCTGTAGAGTTTGTAATAAAAGTGTGGTTTTGAAACGATTCGATTTGATTTTGATTTTGATTTGATCGATGGGAGCGATGACGTCGTCGGTGGCGGCGAAGTTCGCGTTCTTTCCGCCGAATCCGCCGTCGTACAGGGTGGTGATGGATGACGAATCGAGCGGTGGTGGGAGGTTGAGGATGACGGATGTTTCCGAAAGGGAAAACGTCGACGTTTTGAAGTTGAAGACGAAAAAAGGATCGGAGATTGTGGCGGCGTATGTGAAGAATCCAGTGGCGTCGCTTACGGTGCTTTACTCTCACGGCAACGCCGCCGATCTTGGTCAGATGTATGAATTGTTCTGTGAACTCAGCCTTCATCTTCGAGTTAATTTAATGGGGTTAGTGTTCAATTTTCCCAATTTGATTGAACTTTGAAACCCTAGGATTAGTTCGTGGTTTTGATTTTTTGAAATTGGTGTCGTAATTTGTGATAATGTAACAGTAATTGTTGTGAGTAATTTGATTGAGTTGAGATCTGAATGTTTTGGGGGTTTGATTTTGGGATAAAAAGGTTTGATTTTGACATTGAATGAGTTATTTTCAGGTTTTCCATTAGTGTTTTTTAAGCTAGATTCTTTAAGATGATGTTAAAAACCTAGTGATCTTTCAATAGAAATCGTCCGAAATTGAGTTCGATTTCGATGAATCTCGAGAATTTAGAGTTTAAAAACAAGATGATTGAAGTTCTGTAGCAGAATAACAGATTTACATGACGCCAAAAATGTCGTAATAAAGTAGTTTATAGGACTTTTAAGTTTACTAGACCAAACAATTGTTTGTCATATATAAAAGTGTTTTTGGGCATCCAATCAAGTTTTTTTAAGGATACTTTTAAAATAAAGATTCCCTATTGGTTTTCTATAGGATACTTTTAAGAAAATCTCCTATGAAAGGACACTTGTTTTTTTTTACACCGACACCTTTTCAAATAATGTCGTATTAAAAAACTAATTTCACTCTTTATTTCAAAATTATTCAAAAAAACTCGTTAACACGTCAATAAGCTTAATATATCAAATTTATTGTAACACCTTTCCGTATGATGCATAATTGTTTGGTTCTTACGACATCTTGACATATTTGGCATACTATAAAGACGATTTTGTTTGTAGTGTGTGTGTGTGTATAACTGTATTTATTTACCTTTATGGTTGAATTTGTTACCCTATAAGCATGGCTATTCAGTTCAATTTCGTAACAGAAAATGTCGATTTTTGGCAGGTATGACTACACTGGATACGGGCAGTCTTCTGGCAAGGTACGATGGTCTGAAATAAACCGAAAATATGCTGGATTTTGTTATTGGTTTTGCTAAATTATGAACGTTTGATCTTCTTGTATAGCCGAGTGAGCAGAATACATATGCCGATATAGAAGCTGCATATCGATGTCTTGAAGAGACTTATGGTGTGAAAGAAGAAGATGTGATCTTATACGGTCAATCTGTTGGTAGCGGACCGACTCTAGATTTGGCATCACGTTTGTCGAGATTACGGGCGGTTGTTCTTCACAGTCCGATTCTTTCTGGACTTAGAGTCATGTATCCCGTGAAAAGAACGTATTGGTTTGATATATACAAGGTCGATTTTCTCATCAATTTTATGTTTTTATAAGTTATAATAATGAAAGCAAAGAGTCATTGGCCTAACAGTATCTGGGTTAACGGTAGATCCTAACCTCCATGGAGGTCAAGGGTAAAAATGAGAAGTGTTATATATATATATAGAGAGGTAGTTTCATTTGCACACCGCCCAAATTTTGCAAACCGTGCAAACCGCCGATTTCATTGGTTAAGTTAATGAAACAATTTCATCAAGAAAAGAATTATATGAACCAATTTCATTAACGTAATCAATGAAATTGACGGTTTGCATGGTTTGCAAAATTGGGGTGGTTTGTATTTGATCTCTCCCCTATATATGTGTGTGTGTATATATATATATAAATACATACATATACACTCCCGAAATGTTACAATAATGAACGAGTCTTTATATCGTTTAATTTGTTTATTAGATCATCATTGTCCGTTTACCGGTTTTCTTGTGATGCAGAACATTGACAAGATACCATTGGTCGGGTGTCCTGTTCTGGTTATTCATGTAAGTGCCGTATCCCTATTTTTCGGCTTGTTTAAATTTATTGAAACGAACGTTACGTTAGGCGTGCTATAACGTTCATCTTGTAATGCGGGTTGGTTTTTTTTTGGGAAATTTGGGCTTCTAGGTGTTGGGATATGTGGAACCCCTTTGAATCTCTCACTAAAAGAGCTTTTATAGAGAGATAGGAGGTTCCTACATACACACATATATATATATATATATATAGGTTTGATTGGTTGTGTCTAGCTGATGTGGGATTCCAACACGCCGCTCGAACTAAGGCTAGAAGGTGCCTCCAAGAACGGAAGCTACAGTGTGTCAAGTCCCTAGATTTAGTTTCAGGGGAAAACCGCAAAAAGAAAATGAAAATTTGAGGAACACCCTAGTAATCGTTCATCTGACACAGGTAATTTTTAAGTATGCACATGTGCATAACGTGCATAGAAACCAGGAACCATCTTCAATTACTTGTATGCACAGTAGCACATGGGCATAGCGTAAGGTGTTCCTCAGTTTTTCATTTTTTGGGGGGTTTCCGCCGAACCTCACTCTCTATCTATATATATATATATACACACACACACGGTTGATGGTCCGTGTCAGATCTGGGACTCAAACCGATTGCAAAGTCATTGTTATCTTCTGATATTGCAGGGAACCGATGATGATGTTGTAGATTATTCTCACGGTAAGCAGCTTTGGGAGCTTTGTGTAGAGAAGTACGAACCGTTATGGATCAAAGGTGGCAATCACTGCGATTTAGAGCTGTATCCGGAGTACATAAGGCACCTTAAGAAGTTCATATCGGCTGTCGAGAAATCATCACGTTTGAAAACATTGTCGGGATCGTTAACGGACACCGATACGAAACCCCGGAGTAGTACAGATTGTAGAGAGAAACCGAGGACGAGCACAGACCTGCCGGATCACTCGAGGCCCAGCACCGACTGCCGAGAGAAGCCGAGGCCAAGCACGAGCACGGATTATAGGGAAAAATCAAGATCCAGTGTTGACAGACGAGAAAAGTCTAAGAAGAATTTGGAAAACGTCGAGAAGTCGACCAACGCCTCTGACCAATCCGAGAAAGCAAGAAACAGCATTGATCGGTCCGGTTAGCTTTATCTAATTTAAATTAATTTATTTGCACCACAACAAAACCGACTTTGCAGGACGCTAAAGATGTCTAAATATTCTAATAGACTGTTTTACAGGACCAAACGATTGTGCGTTCTGTATAAAGATGTTTTAATAACAAATTTATTAGGAAACTTTTGAAATAAAGTGTGTTCTATTAGTTTCTTTATAAGACTCTTTTGAGAAATGTCTTATAAAACAGTTGTTTTTATACGACACTTTTCAAATAAGGTCGTATAAAAATACTAACGGAACCCTTTATTTCAAAGTTTTACAAAAAACAAAAATTGTTAGGACGCCTGAAAAAAAACGTCATATCAACTTATTGCAACACATTTACATAGGACACACAACTGTTTGGTGTTATAAACTTAAATCCTATTAAACGGTCTATTTGCGTCTTATAAAACCGAATTTTGTTGCGGTGTTACGAACGGCTAAATTACGTGTGTTGAACGTTGAAACGAACATGGCAGGTTCGGAGATATGATGAGAGCAGCGGTGTTGTGCAATATCGATTGTTTCAGGCCGACAGGAGCAACGGGGGTTGAAGGATCGTGAAGGGGGAATCAAGTGAGGTTGTGTGTTTACTTCTATTCTTTCGATTGATTGTTTGAATCACGGTCTTGTTTTCTTCCACAAATTGATTTTAAATCGGCAGATGTATCTTTATAAATTCTGTCGAAACTAATAATCTTTGTTTTTTAGTTGGGAATTAGATGCATCTCTGTGATTATAATTACGCAATTAGATTCATGTTATTTATGAACGATAATTAGCGGTACTGATCTTCGATTGTGATATAGAATACGGGTTTTTTTGATTACTTGATGTTCTTGGAAGGTTTGAGCGCGCCCGTTGGATGCAAAGATGGAAGACACAGAGGTATGCCTAAATCCAAAACCTTAAACCCTAAACCCTAAAATTAGATGGTTGATGTTTATGTTCATTTGTGCAAAGAAACGGAGAGGTATGCTTAAACCTTAAACCTAGGGCTGTAAACGAACCGAACGTTCAGCGAACCATGGTGGGAAGGAAGTTCGTTTATGCTCGTTTATTTAATAAATGAACGAACATGAACAATGGTCTCGTTCGTTCATGTATGTTCGTTCATTTAAGTTCGTTTATGTTTGTTTATATATATAAATATATTTATATATTATGACATTAATATATAAAATCATTAATTAAATTAATTTTTTAGAATTCTTGTGTTATTTTTTACGAACGAAATGATTAGTAACGGTGGTTGTTTTTTGATCATTTGTGTTCATTCATTTATGTTCGTTCGTTTAACTCACTCTTAATGAATGAACATAAACGAACACAAACAAAAAAAAAATTCTTAACGAACGAACATGAACACAAAAATTTCGTTCGTTTACCGTTCGTGTTCATTTGTTTGTTCGTTTAAGTTAAGCGAACGAACACGGACAAGCCTCCTTTCGTGTTCATTCGGTTCGTTTACAGCCTACCTAAACCCTAAAGTACGACCCATTATAACGTTTTTATATCCAATATGACCGATTAAGGTCCAGTAGCACTACATTGATTAAGTTGTCTGTATTGATTAAGTTGTATGAATTGATTTGGTTGAATCTTTGTTCAGTTGCTATGCTGAATATGCAGTCTGAATGACAAAATTGACTATTTCACCCTTTAGTATCTTATAAGCATTTGACACTAGTTCATTTGCAATTGGATCATGCAAATTAACCGTAATGAAGTTAGATGGTTGATGTTTATGTTCATTTGTGCAAAGATGCGGTGGCTTTAGTGTCGTATTTTTATGACGTCAAAATTCGATTTTGAGGACCAAAGGGTCTTTGGCCTTGCGGTATCAGAGCCTTTGGCCTTCTAGGAGGTCGGGTTTAAACCGCACCTTTGATGAGGAGAGTGTGTGAGTTTGTTTTTTGCATTTGTCGTATGTAAGTATTATATACTTCAAAAAAGAAAAAAAAATCGATTTTGAGTTGCAAGATGTCAGTTGTCGTTTTGGCAGCTAGTTGCAATTGCGGGAATTTGTTGTTTTTCGGTTTTGCTTTTGGTTCGGCTTTGAGATCGTATGTTGATTGCATTTGCGTAAAGAGGTTGATCGTTGTTTGAGTCGAGGTACCACCGTTCCGAATCGTGTTATATATGGAACTCGGAGTTGTGAATGTAAATGGATTTGTTTTACGGTTAAATTAAAATTCAATTGGATATTTGTTTTGGGACACAATCGTAATGTTTGACTATTAATTAAATATTTTTTTAATCAAAATAAAATTAAGAAAGCTTAATATATTGAAATGATAGATGCGTATAACCAAGTGAAAAAACCGTTGGACATTTTTCGTGTGTCGTTTTAACGTGAAATTTTCTTGCATTATTTTTAAAACCTTTATTTTGCTACGTGATAAATTAAACATTTAGAATAAGATATCACCATCTTCAAATAGAGTATTTTTCATGGTAGAACCATGAATAGCGCTTAACAAAGCAGCATCCGGCAACTTAGAGCATCTCCAACAATATTGCAAAAATTTCTCTAAAATAGAGAATAAAAAGTCAGAATCTCTAAAAACATTTTCTTTCAACTCCAACAACTTTTCTATTTTAGATAATCAATCATTACTTATATTATTAAAATATTCAATATATTTAATATTCCAACAAATTTTTGGTAAGAAATCATTAAAATAATATTTTTTCTCTCCTATTAAGAGGGTCCTTCTCCATAATTTTGATGAGAAATCATTAAAATAATATTTTCTCTCTCCTATTTAGAGATTATAGAAAATTCTCTATATTTAGAGATTTTTTGATGATTTTCTATTTTAGCAAATCATATAGCAAACCTGTTGGAAAAGAATAATAAAATAAAAACCATTTTTTTCTATTTTAGCAATGTTGTTGAAGATGCTCTTACGAGGTCCTTAAAAAAGGAGGATAAATCGAAATATAATTATTTATATTAAAATTAGGTACAAAGAACCAACCAGACTAGGATAAAATGGTAATACATAAAAAAAAACAATTGTATTAGAGAATGCAATCACATTATAAGGTCGCAACGAAAACAAAAATATATAAAAGTATATTCCACTTTCGTGCATCTTAAAATATAAACAAGGTATTTAAATAAGGGTTTGTTTGTTACCATGTTAATCAGACTCATATTTTATTTGGTCTGTTATACATAACTCTTTGATAGTGATTTAATGATATATAGAAAAGTACCTATTCAGTAAGCTTATGGGGGAGCTTTATACAGAAAGCTAAGGGGGTGTTTGGTTCGTATAATGTTTTTGGATGAAATTGAATATGTCAAATTAATTTGACTTTGAAGGAATTGGAATGGAATGTTATCGGGTTTGACCATCTGTTTGGTTGACAAACATTGGAATGGAATATGTTTGTTTGGTTCACATAATGTAACTTTGGAATTGGAATGAAATATTAGTAAATGACCAAAATATCCTTTTTGAAAATTTTGAAATCGAAATCCATCAACTGTGGTTGAGATTGGTGGTGGTCGGTGGTGGCGGTTCAGATCCGTGGTGGTCGGCGGTAGTTTAGAACGATGGTGGTCAGAGGTGGTGGTCAACGTTTGTTCAGATTGGTAGTGGTCAACGGTGGTTCGGATCGGTGGTGGTCGGTGGTTGTTCAGATCAGTGGTGGCCGACAGTGGTTTAGAATGGTGGTGGCCGGCGGCGGTTCATAATCGTAGTGGCCGGTGGCGGTTCAGATCGGTGGTGGCAGGCGGTGGTTAAGATCGGTGATGGTCGACGGCGGTTCTGGTGGTGGTCGACAGTTGTTCTGATCGATAGAGGTCGGCAGTGGTTGGTGGTAGTTTAGATCGACGATGGTCGGCGGAGGTTCATATGGGTCTGGGTAAATCAAGTAGGGAAGATGGAGATATTTTTGTCTTTTTCAAAAAATGGGATAGAATGGAATTGAATTCCTTCTCAATTGTGATAGAATGACCAAATCCATGAATGGTGGAATGTGTGAAACTCAATTCCATTCCATAGGTAAACCAAACACCTGAATGAAATTTGGTCAATGAAATTCATCATTCCAATTCATTCAGATTCCGTTGAAATCTTGCGAACTAAACGTCCTGTAAGTTTTTTCCAAACATGCCCTCTCCCAATTAAAAAACATGTTCCTTTCATCTATGAAAAAACTGTTACAAACAAAAGTTTTCCCTATCTATTATATTTTAGAGATTATAATATTAATTATATTATTAAAATAATTACTACATTAATAAAATATTGTTCCTCTTTCTTAAACATTCCACTTCAAATATAGTCTTATTGGTGGAAGAATTAAAATATTATTTGTATTTATTAAATAGTGAATTTTAGAGATTTCTCTAAGTTTAAAGATTTTTATCTCTTCTCTTCTTTTTTTAGCATACATAATAACATAACTTTTGAAAAAAAAAACCTAAAATTTCATTTTTCTCTATTTTGACATAATTGTTGAAGATGCTCAAAAGTATACCAACATAAATGGTTTTAAAAACAGGGAAAAATTCATAAAAACCAAACAAACTATTCAATTTTAAACGATTAAGTCATTGAACTAATTTTTTGAATGAAAAACCATTAAACTTTTTCATTTTGAATGAAAAAATCATTAAAATTTCTCATTTTTTTTGAACGGCAGTTAACACACACACATGTTCCCGCGGTATCCGGGCATCCGAGGGCAGCACCGACTAATCCGCGACGACCCGGCCTAGCCCTTTGGACTGGACCCGTATGATTAAACCCCTAACATTTTTTTCCAATAAATTAAACCATCGAACTTTTAAAAATTGGTTACTTACATTATTTTAACTCAAAAAAGTATTTGTAACCGGTTATCTTTTGATTCTTCCTCTTTTGATAGATAAAAAATAGATCAAAAAGAGGGAGATTGATGACAAGGTCAACAACGTGTTAGACGATACAGAGAACGGACTAAATTCAGGCAACGGGGAGTGGCGAGGCAGAGCGATACGATTGTTTGTGAGGAGTTTTAATGGCGTAGCGTTTGAGACGGTAAAGCTGATTTAGATTTGATTTTACTTTAAAACCTTCATAATCAGTTCCAGGTATCTTTAAAAAAAGGTAACAAATATTTAGAAGTTTGATGGTTTATTTATTCAAAAAAAATGTTTAGATTAATCATTCAAAATCAAAAAGTTTAAAGGTTTTTTCATTCAAGTAAATAGTCGAAGGACTTAATCATTTAAAATAAAAAAACTTAATTATTTTTTCATTTAAAAAAAATAGTTTACGTAGTTAATCATTACAGTTGATTTTTAAAAATCAAAATCAAAATCAAAACCCAACAATTTCATGTTTTCTGTTCTGAAAAAGGTCGGTTGTATGCCATCGCGTCGCCCTACAAGGTTTATGGAGGGTTTTAACCTTCATCTTCCCACCATCCCCCTTTGTGTTCTTCGATCAATTCATGCATTTCAATAATTATTTCCCCCATTTTTTTCCCTAACAATCCACTTTAATCTTCCATATCTTTCCTTACAAAATCATCCCCAAATCACACTTTGATGTTCAACACCCAATCCCAAACTCAATTCGCTTCATCACTCCTTCAATCCAACTTCCCCCAAATCAATTCAAAACCCACAAAATCTTTCCGATTAAATCCATCAAACAAACCAAAAACCATGTTCCGAAACATCACCCGACGACTCTCTTCAACAATCCCACCAAATCCCCACTCATTTCGCTTCAAGTTCACAACTTTTTGGGCGTATTCCAAAAACCCAATTCGCTCCGAGAAATTAGCGTTAAAACCCATGTTTTTAAATCGTCCCTCATCAATTAGATCACACCCAGAAAGAAATCTTTTCGAAATGGGTCAAATCTTGGCTAGAAATCGACACGAATTGTGTGCGAAAAGGTTTGCAAGCATGGCGGAAGCGGTTGCGAATTCATCGACGGACGAAAACGAGAACGAGGATGTTAACGGCGGAGATGAGGTCGAAAAACTGTTGAGTGAAATGGGGAAACAGGAAAGGAGGCAAGCTACAAGGGGATGGTGGCGGCAAAAGCGGGCGAAAACGGGTAGCAGTTGGAATTATTTGAAACTTAAACGGCGGCAAGTGAAGATCGAAACGGAGGCGTGGGAACAAGCCGCAAAAGAGTATAAGGAGTTGTTGAGTGATATGTGTGAAAAGAATTTGGCACCAAATTTGCCATATATGAAGTCATTGTTTCTTGGGTGGTTTGAGCCATTGTGCAAAAGGATTGGTGAAGATCAAGAGTTGTGTAGGAAAGGGAAGCATAAGGCTGCATATGCACCTTATTTTGATTTGCTTCCAGCTGAGAAGATGGGTGTGATCACAATGCATAAGGTCATGGGTTTGATAATGACAGGTGGGGAGAACGGGTGTGCGAGAGTTGTGGCGGCTTCGTGTAGCGTTGGCGAAGCGATTGAACAAGAGGTGTGTGAGAAAACTAACTTTCTTGTTTAACGTTTTCGATTTTGATTATGCTTTCGTTGTTTTGGTAAAGTGGTGTTTGGGTTATGTTTGGTGATATTAAGGTAGCTTATTTTTCGAGCTTATTGAAAAAGTCATGCTTGGTAGGTATGGACGAACCGAATGTAGAGCCACCGTTTCGCTCCTCCGTAGTGTAAAAAGTTATAAGTGTCACCGTATCAATTTGTTGTGTGCCACTGTATATATTTTGAAAAGACAGTGAGGACACAAGTTTCCGTTGGTAGAGTTGGTTTGCAAGGCTTTTCTTCCACTCTAGACCCGAGTTCGAATCTTGTTAGTGTCATTTTCTTAGTTTTTAGCTTTTAGTTTCAGATTTATTATGCTTTTGAAAAAAAATTGCAATAAAAGACTTGAATATAGGACCTAACATTGAAAAACAATGAACTAACCTACAGACCAATGGTGATTTTGTGAAAAATATTCCTATATTTGTTTCTTGTAGTTAAATGGTGTCACCGTTTGAAAAAAATTCTGGGTCCGTCCCTGTTGGTAGGTCGTTTAGGAATCTCCAACCGTACGCCAAAAATGCCATTTTGCAGGCTTGGAAACTCCAACCGCAGGCGAAAAGAACGGGATTTTGCCGGAGATGGGAGAGAAACGGCGTATATGTCTAGTGGTTGGAGATGAAGCTAACTTTTGGTGTCTATGCCCCCACCAATTTGTTGTTTTTTTAATGCTAGGGTTGGAGATGGTCTTATAAGCTAGTTTTTTGAAACCCTACTTGAACTAGGGTTCTAGTAGGGTTTCAACAAGCACCATGAGCTTTCTTCCACTTTTTTCTTTTTTTCAATTATGCCCATAATATTTTTTCTGATTAAGTTTTGAATATGTCCTTTTATGGTCATTGTACATTGTCATCTAGCTTTTCGGCTGTTTTTTTTACCAAATGTGACTAGTTTATAGATTAGCTTATCAGCTAGTTTGCCGAACATAGCCTTGGTGTTAAGACCATCTACCCAAAATGCCAAAGATAGCACTTGTACTACTCCCTCCGTCCCAAATTATGTTTCCACATTTCTATTTTATTTTGTCCTAAAATAAGTGTCCACTTTGGAAAAAGTGTCTATTTTCCCATTCTACCCTTGATTATGTGATGGAGTCATGGAAAAACTCTCTCTCTATTATTAAGGGTAGAAGTGTCATTTAGTCATGGAAAAACTCTCTCTCTATTGTTTTCGAACATGTCGAATGTACATTATACACATTTTGGGAGTGCCAGCGTTACCATAGAACTTGATGAGAATTAATAGGTCCTAAAAGAACAAAGTATGTTGACGCAGCGTAGGTTTGCGGAAGGATCGACAAGCGTCTAAACCCTTTTGATAACGAGATTACAAATTGTAAAACTCGAGAAATTAAGAGAAAACTCTTAAAACGAAGACTTTTAGTGATAATAACTTGATTGAAAAATTGATTAACAATGAAACCTAGCTATCCTATTTATAAACTAAACTAATTCAAAGATAACTATGGAAATAAATCTATCCTAATTCTAAACCAACTATAAAAGTAATTAAATAATTAATAAAAGGAAACTAAATAATAATCCTAATAATAATTATAAAGATGATAAATAATTACTAAAACTAAATAATTATCCTAAACTAATTAAGAAATAAAATAATCAAATAAACAAATAAATGCAATTCGTTCGGGACCCGTTAGGACACGCCCCCGACCCGGCACGCGACCCATGCCGCGGGAGAAGTCGCGTAAGAGAATGGTTTTCCGTTTCCAATTCATGATTACGAGCTTCCTTTTGAGCTCGTTTTCTACTCTTCCAAATATAGAAAAAATACCTTGATAGCTCTCGAATCCTCCCTATATCATATGTATAGCAAGATCTAAAGAAAAAATTATGTTAAGGCTTGCAAGTGGTAATGGTGATCTTGAATAGGATGTGTTGTAGCCTTTCCTTTATGAGATGACCCGATTAAAAAGGCAACACTTAATTTTTTGGGTTGTCCCATGAAAATCATAACCTTCCTTACATATCAACTTATTAAATTTAACTAAACTCACTTGCTCATTACTCTCTTCGTCCCAAAATAAGTGTCCACATTTCTATTTTTGTTTGTCCCAAAATAAGTGTCCACATTTCTGTTTTAATTTGTCCCAAAATAATTGTCCACTTTCAAAAGTAAGTTCCTACTTTCCAATCCTACCCTTAATTATGAGATGGAGAAATTCATTACCTCCTCTCTTATTAAGGTAAAATTGTTATTTAGCTAATTAAAAAGTGTAATAATTATATATATACACACACACATCGTCAAGGATCGTGTGAGTAGGAGAGTTAAGGTGAGAAGGTAAGAAGGGATCTAGACCCTTGATCACTTTTAATCTCAAACCCACCCATGAATTGCGCTTGATACGGGGATTGATCTGGTGCATCTCGGTGCATATTATCCTAATTTGCATCCAGGGTGGAGATCCCTTCTCACCCTTCTCACCAACTCCTATGGTGTTCTATATAATCCCTCTATTAGCTAAAGAACCCCTTTGGTATGTATGCTAAGGGTACGTTTGGTATGCGGAACAGGATGGGACATGACAATGTAAAATTTGTTGTTCCACGTTTGGTGCGACATTAGATTGGGACATGACAGGACCGAGTGGGACAAAAATGCATTTTTTTGGTCCCACCAAGATCGGGGGAACAAAAATTAGGGAGATGGTACAAGACTGGTAAATTTATAAACTACTCATGTCAAATTAATACCCTAAAACCCTGCAAAATTCTTTTACCTGCCTACCTACTCTCGCTAAGGTTCTAAAAAACACGCCTTGGCGCTGCCATGGCGCCGAGATGTGACCTTGCCGCCACGTTTTCCCCCCTTGACATGGATATAAGGCGTCGAGCTCGATGGCGCGCTATGGCGTTACAAATCTGTGTATTTTCGATTTTTTGAATCTGTGTACTTCAAAATTCGATTAGAATTTGCCCATTTGTATCGATTAGAATTTGCCCATTATTATCGATTAGAATTTAGAAATTCTTTTGTTTATCATTTTATATGAATTTAAATTGTTAATAACTTAATCATTATTGTTCAAGACAATTATATAAACACACACATATATTATATACAGATTTGCCGCCTTAAGCCACGCCTTGGAAAACCCCATGGCCTCGCTGTAACTCGTAAGGCTTGAGGCTTGACCTCGCTGCCACGCCACACCTCACGCCATTTAGAACCTTGACTCTCGCCCGTCTTGTCCTGTCGTCCCGTCTGCGTACGCCAGAATGACAACGTGATTGAAGACATCCTAATAGTTACAATATATCTTTGTTGGTTTGGTGATTGTATAATTCTTGAAACTAATGGCAAGTTTGCACGTGAAAGCATAGTTGGCCATTTTGGTTGTGAAGATTTTGAGTAGCTCTCCACCATGCCCGTTTTCAGTGAGCAAAAAATGTCCCAGGCTTTGGGTTGAAAAGGGCCGGATCGGGCTTTTTCAGGCTTGGCCTAAGCCCGGGCCTACCCTCAAAATTTCAGCCCTATCGGGCTTTTGACGCCCGGCCCGAACCAGGCTTCTGGCTCACTAGGCCTGGCTTTTTCAGGCCCGTCTTCGGGCTTGAGCTTTTTTGTGCATCTCTATGTGGATATGCGCTAGTTGTTCAACTTGGGAACTATAGTCGTACATATTATCTCTAAAAGGTTAATGCCGTTTGGTGTATGTATGAATTAAGAATTATAGAAGCATGGTAGACATCTTGACGTTGAAGAGGTTTATATAAAACTAATTGTTAGAACAAGTTGCAAACCATATTCACCGTTCTTTTTATGATTATGATTTATCGTTTTAGTGTAAACCCTCTTTTTAGTTTTTGATTTTCTATTGCTTTTGGTATGTATCAGATTAGGATACACAAATTCTTGGAGAAAACAAAGACAAAAAAAGCCGCTAAAGATGCAAAAACTGAAGAAAAAGTTCCCGACATTGATATCAAGGAACGTGAGGGATTACATAAGAAAGTTACCAACTTGATGAAAAAACAGAAGTTGCAGGCTGTAGGCCGTATCGTGAAGGATCATGATGATTCAAAACCATGGACACAAGCTGTTAAAGCTCAGGTTTGCTTTGCTTAAAAGTCGCCTTTGGTTTAATGGTGCTAAAAACATTCTCGGATAGGGACATTTTGGTCATATCGACACATTTCAACCGATACATACATTCATAGAGAGAGGTTCAGACGAGAACAAAGTCAAAATAAGAGAACACGAGAATGGCCAAATCACATGTGATTATAGAGTACGGTCAACGCTAGGGCGTGCGGCGACTTGGCCCGTGACTTGAGTCGTGCGGAATCACATGTGATTTTGCATGCGATCTGTAGTGTAAAATCACATGTGATCTGGGAGTTCTCGTGTTTTCTTATTTGATCATTGTTCTTGTTTGCACCCAACCCTACTTACATAGGGGCAGGTTTGAAAGAGAACCGTAAATATTTTGAAAACATGGGAACCAACTATTCATGATGAATAATGAAAATGCTTTATATTCATGATCGAATAATGAAAATGCTTTATATTCATGATCGAATAATGAAAATGCATTATATTCATGATGAATAATGAAATGCATTATGTTAATGTTCATGATGAATGATATTCATGAATATTTTGGGGTTATTCATCATGAATCATTCATGAAATAGTTGGTTCCCATGCTCTCGAAATATTCATCGTTCTCATTTGAACCTTCCCCTACATACATAAAAAAAAATTATGAATAAATTGGGGTTATTCATCATGAATAATTCATGAAACAGTTGGTTCCCAGGCTCTCAAAATATTCATGGTTCTCATTTGAACCCCCCCCCCCTACATACCCAAATCGATGTGTCTTAAATTCTTTCCTTTTCAGGTGGGAAGTCGTCTGATTGAATTGCTTTTGCAATCCGCTTATATACAGCCTCCAGCTGATCAATCGGGTGATATGCCACCTGATATACGACCTGCGTTTGTGCACACATTTAGAACTTCGGTGAAAGGACAGTAAGGATTCATTCTCTCGTTTGCAAAACACAAGTGCTTTGATTTATTTGACTCCAAAATAACGGCTTTTTTATTCAACAGAAGGACCGGAAGAAGATATGGTGTTATTGAATGCGATCCATCAGTGCGCAAAGGACTAGAAAGATCTGTAAGCATGCATATTTCTTCCATTTCGAGGATTCCTTTCTTTAACTGTTTTTTTAAGTATATAATGTTTATGAGGGAGGTTCAGGGGGAAAACCTCAAAAAGATGAAAAACTGAGGAACGCCCTCCGTTCATCTGGATGGTATGCACATGTGCATACAAGTAATTGAAGCTGTTTTTTGGTTTTTATGCACATGTGCATATGTACGTGTGCATGTTACAAATTACTTGTATCCACATGTGCATACTGTCCAGTTGAACGGTTACCAGGGTGTTCATCAGTGTTTAATTTTATTTTTTGCCCTTCTCCCCTGAACCTGACCCCTGATATTTATATACGGCAAATACAGAAATACTCACGCACACTCCTCACCTTTGGTAAAATTTGAACCGTTGACCTTTTAGGAGGCTGGGCTCTACTAGTAACCCAGATACCGTTGGGCTAATGACCCTTTGGTTGTTGATTGTTTATTGTTGAAGTGAAGTTACGAGCGAACGAGAATATCCAGAATTTGCAAAAACACGTTTCTTTCTCTTCGTATAATTATTTAAACGCTTTCTTTTTCTTCTCTTATATGTTGAAACAGTGCAGGCACGTGGTTATCCCTTATATGCCAATGTTGATACCTCCCGTCAAGTGGACAGGGTACGATAGTTTAATATCTTGAACCCGTTGATAACTCTTTTTTCATCGACTATCATGTTACTCGCTCCGTCCTATGTTCCTTTTCGTGGCATTGCATAAAGATGCCAAATTTTCTTTTTTTTTTGGTTAAGTTTTTAATACTCCCTCCATCCCGAAATAAGTGTCCATATTTCTATTTCAGTTTGTCCCAAAATAAGTATCCATATTTAAAAGTAAATGTCTACTTTCCAATTCTGCCCTTAATTAGGTGATGAAAAAATTCATTACTCCCACTATTATTTTAAGGGTAAATTGGTATTTGGTTAATTAAAATTGTAATAGTTACACATTTCTAAAACTGTGTGCCTTTTTCATTATGGACATTTATTTTGGGACGAAGGGAGTATGAAATTACTTCTTGGCCATGAAAGTTCCCCTATTTGTCGTTATTAGAGCATCTCCCGCAAATTCTCCAAAATGGAAATTTTAGAGTTTGTATGTTACGTTATTGCTCCAAAAGCTTCTCCAAAATGGAGAAAGTAGGAGAGAGAGCATGAAAATCTCCAAATTTGGAGAATTCTCCAAAATGAAGAAAGTAAGGGGGAGAAATGTTTTTTTTTTAAATTGTTTCCACCAATGAATTCGTAAGGTATTATTATTTTATATAAAATTTATTTGAAAGTTTCTCGGGGTATTAAATCTTTAGGATATTTCAATAACATAATTACTGTTGAAATCTCTAAAATGGAGAAAATGTTGGAGTTGAATGTAAATACTTTTTGGAGATTTTAACTTCTGCTTCATGATTTTGGAGAAATTATGGAGAATCTATTGGAAATGCTCGTAGTAGTTAAAACTTTTTGTTTTTAAAACCTGTACCGGTCAAAAGTTGCAGTTTTTACGGGACAGAGAGAGTATATGGTTTCGTTAATTTCTTTAATTTTCGCCGTCTTTCAGTCGCGTATGCTATTTGCATTCTTTTGAAATGTCTTTTGTTTGGTCTCCAGTTACGACAAAGGAGCTTACCTTTTCTTACCGTCCTTTATCATGCGCATTCACGGAGCTAAGCAACAACGTGAAGTGCTTAAGAGGACCCCGAAGGAGAATCTGCAGCCGGTTTTTGAAGTCCGCATTGACCCGTTATTCATATGTTTGATTTTTATTTTTCATTTTATTTTTGTGCATTAATGATTGAATTTACGGGAATTACGTGTTGATATTGAATCAGGCCTTGGACACCCTTGGAAATACTAAATGGAGGGTGAATAAGAGGGTACTAGCGGTGGTTGACCGAATATGGTCTGACGGTGGCCGCATTGCTGGTTTGGTTGACCGTCATGATGTGAGTTGACTTACGACTTCATCACTGAGGATTTAGGGTGCGTTTGGTACGCAGGTAGGCGGGTGAAAGAATTGTGTAGGGTTTTTAGGGGTTTAATTTGACAAGGGTAGTTTAGTAATTTACCATGAAATAACCTCTCGATCATACATCATACCCCTCCCAGACCCTACTCTCGAGTGGGATATACTTGGTTAGTTTGGTTTGGTTTGGTTTTTGTTCTATTTTGGTGGGACAACAAAATGCATTTTTTATGCCACTCAGTCTTTTCCTGTCCCAGTCTAATGTTGCGCCAAACGTGGGGTAACAGGTACTATCCCGCGTACCAAACACACCCTTAATGAGAGATTTTTATGGGTTCCAAGAGATAATTTGGTATCACGTCCAGATTCCTTTGCCGGAGGAACCAGATACAGAAGATGAAGAACAACGGAAGAAGTGGAAATGGAAGGTTAAAAAGGTGAAGAAGGAAAACAAAGAGCGACATTCCCAACGCTGTGACATTGAGCTCAAATTAACCGTAAGATCACACTTTTTACTTTTTAAAGTATAATATATATATATATATATATATATAGAGAGAGAGAGAGGGGGGGGGGGGGGGGGGGTTCAAGGGAAAACCCCTAAAAAATTGAAAAACTGAGGAACACCCTGATAATCGTTATGTGGACGGTATCCACATGTGCATACAAGTAATCGAAGCTGTTTTTTGGTTTTTATGCACGTGTACATTATGCATGTTACAAATTACTTGTATGCACATGTGCATACCGTCCAGATGAACGGTTACCAGGATGTTCCACAGTTTTTCACTTTTTTGCAGTTATATATATAGAGGTGAGTTATTGTGCAACTTTTTTAATGGTGCAACCCATGCAACCCACCTATCTACCACTCATTTTATTTTCACCTTTTTAATTAAAAAATGTGAAAATAAAATGAGTGGTAGATAGATGGGTTGCATGGGGTTGCACCATTAAAAAGGGTTGCATTTGAACACCCCTCTCTCTCTCTCTCTATATATATATATATATATATATTAATATATATAGGCTCAGGTCAGGGAAAACCGCAAAAAAATGAAAAATTGAGGAACACCTCGGTATCCCTTCATCATCTGGACGGTATGCACTTGTGCATACAAGTAATTTGTAACATTCACAGGTGCATACGCATATGTGCATAATGTACACGTGCATAAAAACAACTTCAATTACTTGTATGCACAAGTGCATACCGTCCGGATAAGGGCTACCAGGGTGTTCCTCAGTTTTCCATTTTTTTGAGGTTTTCCCTTGAACCTCCCTATATATATATGGCAAAACTCACACTTCTCACATTTGGTGTGGTTTGAACCCTTGACCTCCAAGGAGGTTGGGATTTTCCGGTGACATGGGTGTCGTTGGGCCATTTGACCCTTTTGACGGATCACATTTTTTACTTGTGGACTATATAAATCCCATATCCACGTGATTGATCGGAAGTACTCTTGACTCTTTCCGGATGCCAGGTGGCGCGAAAGATGAGAGATGAAGCCGGGTTTTTCTACCCACACAACCTAGATTTCCGAGGTCGTGCGTACCCAATGCATCCATACTTGAACCATCTTGGCTCGGATCTTTGCAGGGGTATATTGGAGTTTGCAGAGGGCCGACCTATCGGGAGTTCAGGCCTTCGATGGCTGAAGATACATTTGGCGAATCTATTCGCTGGCGGTGTCGACAAATTATCTCTTGATGGCAGAATAGCGTTCACCGAAAGTCACTTGCATGATATATTTGATTCTGCTGACCAACCACTTGATGGTGATCGATGGTGGTTGAATGCTGAAGATCCGTTTCAATGTTTGGCCGTTTGTATTCATCTTGCCGAAGCTTTGAGAAGCCGGTCTCCGGAAACTACCATTTCGTATATTCCGGTGCACCAGGTACGTCGTTGACTAACATGCATTTTAAATTCGTTACTCCCTCCACCCCAAAATAAGTGTCCACTTTCAAAAGTAAGTGCCTACTTTCCGACAGGGGCGGACCTATGAAGGCCTGAGCGGGGTCTAGGGCACCCACTCAACATATTTTTGCATTGTTTTGAGGTATGAAAGGTGCATCCTAGAAACATTGAGGGGTGCTCCGGAATATTAGAAAATACAAGGAACATGAACCAAAAAACCAAAAAAGACCCTAGAAATCAACCAAAGAAATGAAAATGTCTCTCGAAATCAACCCAAAACTCGAAACCAACCAAAAAACTCAAAAAATCCCTCGAAACTGTGGAATTCAGCTAAAAACACATTGAACAACTTTGGGGGCCTTTGATCCATCTTAAAGGTGCACCCACAAAAATCCTTCCTGGGCCCGCCGCTGTTTTCCAATTTTATCCTTAATTACAAGATGGAGAATTTCGTTACCCTTTCTATTTATTAAGGGTAAAATTGTCATTTGGTATAAGAAGTGTAATAATTTCACATTTCTAAAACCGTGTGCCTTTTTCATTGGGCATTTATTTTGGGACGAAGGGAGTAAATTTTTAAACTTCAAATAGAAGTTTGAAGACTCTTGCATACGCTTATCCGGTGTGTGTTTGTTTTAAATCTTATTTTTGTCTTTGTGCTTTACAGGATGGTTCCTGCAATGGTTTACAACACTATGCTGCCCTTGGCAGAGACAAAGTAATGGCCCTTAGAAACAGACTAAAATTCTTCTACTAGTTGTTTTTGTCATTTTTTATGGATGAACATCTGCAAAAAAAAAAAATGAAAAACTGCAAAAAAAAAAAAAAAAAAAAAAACTAACTGAGGAACACCCTTGTAACCGTTCATTTGGACGGTATGCACATGTGCATACAAATATTTGTAACATGCGCACGTGCATAAAAAAACAAAAAACAACTTCAATTACTTGTATCCACATGTGCACACCATCCAGATGAAAGGTTACGAGATGAAAGGTTACGAGGGTGATCCTCAGTTTTTCATTTTTTTGTGGTTTTCCCTTGAACATATATATATAGGGTTGGGTTCCAGTGAGAGTGAATTGTGAGAAAGGCAAGAAGGGATCTCCACCCTTGGATGCACATTAGGATGAGATGCACCGGATCAATTCCCGTATCCACCACGATTCATGGGGTTGGGGGTGAGATTAAAAGTAATCAAGGGTCCAGATCCCTTCTCACATTAACTCTTCTTCTCACACGATCCTTCGTCTCTCTATATATATATACACACACATATACATAATTTAAATGAGAATCATAAGTATTTTGAGAACCAGTATATGAATTGATGCACATATACTATATGAATTTCAGTGAGTAAATGAACCAATGCATATGTACTTGCATATTTAGTACATAACTACATAGTGGGAGGTTCAAATAAGAAGGCTAAATATCGTGAGAAGGTAAGAAGGGAAGGTTAAGGAAAGGTTCATATGTGAATCATTAAAAAAATCCATATGAAGATTCATATGTAAACTCATATGTATAATCTGTAACGTCGGTTCACATATGCATCGTCAAACAAATTTTTTCGGGATTTTTTCAATAATTCCCATATGAACCTTCCCTTAATCTTGCATTCTTGCCTTCTCACGATATTTAACCTTCTTATTTGAACATGCCCCTAACTACATATACATTGATGAATATACTAATTGCCATGCATCAGCATATATATATATATATATATATATATTTTGGTTCTCAAAATATCTATGGTTCTCATTTGAACTTTCCATGTACATGTATAGGGGCAGGTTCATTTGAGAACCGTAAATATTTTGAGACTCATGAGAACAAACTATTCATAATGAATATATCTTCACGATGAATTCTCATGAATAGTCGGTTCTCATCGTTCTCAAAATATAAACGGTTCCTATAATGAACTTTTCCCCAAGGTATATATACTTACATCCATATACACACATATACATATGTGTGTAGAGAGAGGTTCAGGGAAAACCTCAAAAAAACGGAAAACTGAATAACACTCTGGTAGTCCTTTATCTGGACAGCCTTTCATCAAGTGCATACCGGTAAATTATGTTTTTTTTATGCATTATGCACGTGTGCATGTTACAAATTACTTGTATGTGCATACCGTCCAGATAAAGGGCTACCAGGGTGTTCCTCAGTTTTCCATTTTTTTGCGGTTTTCCCCTGAACCTGACCCTATGTGTGTATGTATGTATATGTGTGGATATATGTCAATACTTTCTGTTTATATAAGAAATACCTAATCTCTATCGACTACTTGAAAACCCAACTGATTGTTATTTTGGTAACATTTTTATTCAGCTAGGAGCATCTGCTGTCAATTTGGTCAAAGGAGAACGACCTGCTGATGTGTACTCGGGAATTGCTGCACGGTGAGTTGTTTGTACTTCCGTTAAGATTTGCTTCTCATGAATGAAACTTGATGACATTGTCATGTGATTCTACTTACGTCCCAAAATAAATGTCGACAATGAAAAAGGCACACAGTTTTAGATGTGTAATTATTACACTTTTTAATCAACTAAATGATAATTTTACGCTAAACAATAGAGGAAGTAATAAATTTCTCCATCTCAAGATTAAGGGTAAAATCGGAAAGTAGGCACTTTTGAAAATGTACACTTATTTTGGGACATGACACGTATTCTTTTTACTATTTACTGAACGAAAGCTTAGCCGTCTATAAACAAGCTTTATATCTCGAATCAGTTGGGGGTACACTAAAAATGAAACCAAAAAAAAGTATAAAATGGTGCGGCTCGAAAGCGAAAATAGGTGAACCATTTTGGGATTTTGAAAAGATCGTCTTGAATGCAGAGTTCTCGATATTGTGAAGCGAGATGCACAATTGGATCCCGCTTCATATCCAGACGCGAAGCATGCACGGCTTTTGATCAATCAGGTTTGTTGCCGTCGGTAACCGCTTTTTGTGAATACTTGTACGATACTCCCTCCGTCTCAAAATATACGTCACATTGAAAAAGGCGCACAGTTTTAGAAATATGTAATGATTACACTTTTTAATTTACTAAATGACCATTTTACCCTCAATAATAATGGGAAAAGTGAATTTTCTCCATCTTATAGTTAAGGGTAGAATTGGAAAGTAGGTGCTACCTACTTTAGAAAGTGGACACTATAAACTTTAATAGCACCCCCTTAAACTTTGTTTTTTTTAACTATATAATATTTATGGGGTAAATTCATATAGGAACCTTAAATATTTTATGAACCCAGGAACCACCTATTTTATGTAGTATTCATGATGAATAACGTGATAAATATTCATGACGAATGTCATGGCAGATATTCATGATGAATATTATTCAGTATTATTCAAGGTTATTCATCATGAATACTACATAAAATACGTGAATCCCGGGTTCCTAAATGAACCTTCCTCTATATGCGACAAATACTCGCACACACCGGGTGACGTTTGAACTCTTGACCTCCCAGAAAGTCGGGGTCCACCGGTAAACCCGGATACTGTTGGGCCCATGACCCTTTGCTAACTCTTCTCTTTTCTCGGTTTCACATTCGCTAATTTCTTCGGTCTCTCGCTGTTTTTTTTTTTGTTAAAAAAAACGCAATTGATATTCGTTTAGCATCGGTAACTTCAGGTGGACAGGAAGCTGGTGAAGCAAACGGTAATGACCTCGGTTTATGGCGTCACTTACATCGGTGCTCGAGATCAGATAAAGAAGAGGTTGCAGGAACGTAGTAATATTGCCGATGATGCCGAGCTTTTTGGTGCAGCTTGTTATGCTGCAAAAGTAAGCACGCCTTTGTTGATTTCTAGTTTCGGAAATTTTCAGTACATACTCCCTCCGTCCCAAAATAAATGTCCAATATGAAAAAGACACACGATTAGTAAAATGACGATTTTATCCTTGATAACTGAGGGAGTAATGAATTTCTCCATCTCATAATTAAGGGTATAACCGGAAAGTACACGTTAATATCCACCGAAAATACACGTCCAATATGAAAAAGGCACGCGGTTAGTAAAATGATGATTTTACCCTTGGTAACAGAGGGAGTAATAAATTTCCCCGTCTCATAATTAAGGGTAGAACCGGAAAGTACAAGCTAATATCTACCGATCAGTTGTAATAAGTCGTGTTATTGCCTCGACAGATCACGTTAGCTGCATTAGGGGAAATGTTCGAAGGTGCACGTAATATCATGAACTGGCTTGGAGACTGTGCAAAGGTTTGTTCGTTTTTTTCTTTTTCTTTTTTGCAAGTTCGGTTTTTCGACAACGGTTTCCAAGCCCCGCTTTCGGGTCTAATGGGCCGTCATGTCCGTGAACAGCTCTCCTTAAAGATGAATTTCGGGAAATAGCCCTCGTGTGTTCAACATTTTCGTAAAATTTTGGAATATACGGCTTAAAAAACGAGCCTTTGTTAGTACTATCGTAACTTTTATACCGTATGCAACTTGTATTGCCAGTTAATTGCCTCCGAAAATGAGCCGGTGAGGTGGACTACTCCACTCGGTCTTCCCGTTGTACAACCTTATCGCATGTATGGAAGACATCTTGTAAGTAGCAAATGTTAACGCGATTTTTATGGATCTCCATCGGTTTTATAGCGACGAATTCATTTTGTATTGCTAAAGATTTCTTTTGTTGTTTGTTGCAGGTTTCGACTTCTCTCCAAGTACTTACCCTGCAGCGTGAAACGGAAAAGGTATTTTTTTTCGATCTCATCGGTTGCAACTAACTACACTCTCCAATCGAGTTCACAATCGCCCCCCCCCCCCCCAAAAAAAAAAAAACACACACTGGTGTTCCCCCCACAGACTGTGTGACCACCGGCCAATTTGGCCAATTTGTGTAATACGTGGGTCAGGACGGGACAAGACAGTACAAAAACTTTTCTTAAAGTATAATATATATATATATATATAGACAGTACAAAAACTTTTCTTAAAGTATAATATATATATATATATATATATATATAGGGTTGTGTTCCGGTGAGAAGTTGCGGTTAACGTGAGAACTTAGAAGCATGAGAAATGGTTATTAACCGTTAGATGAGAAATGGATGCACATTAGGATTAGATGCACTGAGATAAGATACACCGAAATGCACTGGATCAATTCCCTTCTAAGGCGCAATTTATTGGTGCGCATGAGATTAAAAGTGATCAACGGTTCAGCCACTTCTCACGCTTCTTACGTTAACCTCAACTTCTCACACGATCCTTCTCCTCTCTTTCTCTCTCTCTCTCTCTCTCTATATATATATATATATATACACATTGAAGGAGGTTCAGGGGAAAACCCCCAAAAAATGAAAAACTGATGAACACTCTAGTAACATTTCATCTAAACGGTATGTGCATGTGCATACAAGTAATTGAAGTTGTTTTTTGGTTTTTAATGCACGCACGTGGGCATGTTACAAATTACTTGTATTCACATATGCATACGGTCCAGATGAACGATTACCAGGGTGTTCCTCAGTTTTTCATTTTTTGCGGTTTTATTTAACCTGACTATATATATACACAGAAAATACTCGTACACCCTCCTGCAGGCTGCAGAGAGCCGTTTTCAAGTAGTGTTCGGTCGACTACGTATATAATCAATATCCGATTGATTGGTCTGAGGTTATCGACAAAAAACCACTTGGGTGTTGCAAAAAATCACGTGTGTGTCGTTTTTAATTAAACCGTTCTTTTTTTACTAATGTTTTTTATTTTATATTATGTTAATTATTTTGTACCCCACTCAAGATTTTTACCGGATCCTCCTCTCTGCATAGGACAGGACCTGAGTGGGACAAAAATGCATTTTTTCTATCCCATCAGAACAAAAATTAAGGAGATGAGACAAGATTAGAAAATAGCAAACTATCTATGTCAAACATTAACCCCTAAAACCTTCCACTATTCATTCATCTGCCTACCTCACTCTCGCCCGTCGAGTCCCATCTGCGTACCAAACAAGGTCGTAAATTGTAAAGCCAAATTATTGATATCGACTTCGTTGCTTTTAGGTGGTTTGTTAAGTCGGAATATTGTTGTTTGATTTATATAGGTGATGGTAAGGCGGCAAAGGACGGCTTTTCCGCCAAATTTTGTTCACTCGCTCGATGGTTCACATATGATGATGACTGCAGTCGCTTGTAAACGGGCGGGCTTGAACTTTGCAGGTCCTTTATATACATTCTTCCCGAGTCCACCTCTTTTTACGTTTATCCTGGAACCGTATAATTTGAAACCGTATAATTTACAGGTGTTCATGATTCATATTGGACGCACGCTTGTGATGTGGACGAAATGAACAGAATTTTGCGCGAGAAGTTCGTTGAACTTTATCAAACGCCAGTATTGGAAAACGTATGACATCGTTTTGTTTTGGTTTTACTGGACGCCAGATATGTCTACATGTCTTAATAGACTGCTTTACAAGACTTAAGTTTATAGGACCAAACAATTGTGGGTTCTATATAAAAGTGTTACAATAGGATGTTAGGACGTTTTTGGGAGTTCTAACAAGTTTTTTAGGACACTTTTAAAATAAAGTGTCCTATTAGTTTTTTTATAGGACACTTTTTGAAAAATGTCCTATGAACACATCTTTTTATAGGACACTTTCAGATAATGTTATATAAAAAGATGAATAGTACGTTTTATTTCAAAAGTGTCCTAAAAACTTACTAAGATGTCCAAAAACGTTGTATCAACTTATTGTAACACTTTTACAAGACGCATAATTGTTTGGTTTTATTAAGCAGTTTATTATAACATTTAGACATATTTAGTGTCTTGTAAAGTCGATTTTGTTGTAGTGTTCGTTTTCATATTTGTCGATTTACCCAACTGTTTTTTTGTAACCGACAGTTGTTGGAAAGCTTTGAACGGTCGTTCCCAACGTTATCCTTCCCGCCCTTGCCAGATAGGGGAGACTTCGATCTTTCAGATGTTCTACAATCGTCTTATTTTTTCAACTGAAAAAGATACCGAAAGCTGCTTCAGAAAATACCCATCATTCTTTCATTTGTGCCCATTTTGTTGGTCGAGAACCTCCACGAGACTATTTTATGATTTTAGAAAGGACATACGGAAACCCATGAAGCCAGATTCAGCAAATATCGAGCATTACGGTTGTTTTTGGAGGTATGCACGTGGCTAAA
The DNA here is from genome assembly GCA_954870635.1 of Arctium minus. Classification (NCBI taxonomy): domain Eukaryota; kingdom Viridiplantae; phylum Streptophyta; class Magnoliopsida; order Asterales; family Asteraceae; genus Arctium; species Arctium minus. The sequence continues at coordinate 8,056,555 of OX941092.1, forward strand.
GCTGTTCTAACGTTGCTCGAGTTGTATGTATATATATTCTGTGTTCATTGATGTATAGTTTTGGTAGTAGTCGGAAACTCGTGAAAGTATGTAAAAGACTGGTCATGTCTCTGTTGATCTGTCCTAGCGGTAGAGGTGTAGGTGTAATTCATATGTGTGGGGTCCGGGTTCAAACCCGGGCACCGCCCCTCTGCCAATGGGGTGAATACATGATTTACCTCCCCCATGATAACTGTGGGATTGGTACAGTGGGGACGCTTTACTGGTTATATGAAATGAAGAATTCATTAATTAAAATTTCTCCTTCAACTGTTTTGATCTTGCGTTATGTGGAAAATTGTATGCAAAAACCCGAAAATGAATCGGTTAAGGAAACATTTATAAAACGGAAAGTGTTCGTTTTAAAAATCACGAATTTTGTTCAACAGACAATGTATATGTTAAATACAGTGTAATTGGTTTTTGTATCGCGGTTAATTTTGTTGACGAATATTGCTTGATGTTTGATGATATCAATCTTGATGAATACAAGGGAAGTACGACGAGCTGTTAAAATTGGTCGAAATGAAGCATACGACAAAATTTATAACCGTCGTCATCCTCATTATCGTCGTCGTGGTTATTTCAAACGCATCGTCGAATGTTTTTTAAAAAGTTGGGGTTTATTTTTACCCAAAATAATTTGATATTTTCACATGGTCGTAACCTATGTGTATAGGGGCCCAATTTTTTAGTATATATATATATATATATATAGTGGAAGGATATTTTGAAATCCTGAAAAAGATTGCAACACTTGCAACCCACATCTTAACCGTTGGATTCATGATCGACGGTTATTTTATTTTTATTTTTCTGTTTTTTTTAATTAAAAATATTGGGCCCCATATCTATTGTAACCGCCGATCATGAATCCGACGGTTAAGATGTGGGTTGCAAACCTTGCAACCCTTTTAAGGGTTGCAAATGAAACAACCCCTATATATATATATATATATATATATATATATATATATATATATATATATATATATATATATATATATATATATATATATGTTATTTCTAAATGTGGCTGCACCCATGCCAAAAACTACGACATCAAGGCATTGTTTGGCAAAAAAAAATAAGCTAGCTTTTCTTTTTTTTACATGTTTGGATGACCATAAACTAACTTATTGAAAAGCTACTCATAATAGCGTTTTAAAAAACTAGCTGATAACATAGCCCAAGATATTATAATAGAAATATGTATAAAACATGTATAATTGTGCCCCAAATATTCTAGGAGTCCTATTCCATATCTCACATTGGTACACCCTCAGATAGGGGTGTTAATAATGAGCTAGTCGAGTTGCAAGTTATTCGAACTCGACTCGAAAAATAGTACTGGGCTCGAGCTCGACTCGAGCTCAAATAAGTTTCTCAAAGTAGGGTTCAAGCTCGAGCTCGAATACTTTTTCAATGTTCGAGCTCGAGCTTAATACTTGTTTACGAGCTTGAACTTGAGATCGATTAACTTGCGTATTGGCTCGGCCTTAACAATTTTTTAACTTTGGACATATTTGACTCGAAAAGGGTATGCTCGACTTGGCTCTACTCGACTCGAAAAAATTTAATCAAGTTTTCGGATGGGTTGAGTCAAATATTGGTGTTATGGAACTTGACTCGTTGAGTTAAACGAGTTTTAGTATGTGTATAAGATTGGTTTTCATCACAGTTTTTGAGAAAAAGTATCCATTTCAGTTCAATGTGTAGGCAGTTCAGCTTCATAAAACACATGAAACTTGCAATTTCAGAACTTGCAAAATAACACCTGTGATTGTAATACTTCCTCTAAAATCAAAGAATTCTCAAAAAGGGGACAAGTATTATTGCTGCCAACAAGATTCACATCGACACCGTAAGGTCATTGGTTCAGCGGTAACCCAAGTTATCAGTAGGTTCAAGCCTCACCAAAAGTAAGAAGGGTGTGTGAGTTTTGTTGTAAATAAATATTATGTACTTCAAAAAGAAGATATCGACTACCAAAGGGTTATTGGCAGGGCCGTGCTTGGGGAGGGTGGGTCGGGCGTACGTCCAGGGCCCATGAGAAATAGGGGCCCAATTTTTTAGTATATATTATACAATAGTAGTAAAAAAATATTAAATAAAAGAGACAAGTTCTTTTAGCATCTAATAGGACTCAAAGAATTTATTATTATATTAGAGCCCAAACATATATTAATTAATTACATTGGAAAATAAAATATTTTAAAAGTTAATTGGTTGTACAATTTATAATATTGTTTATTATTTATTTAAGTCTTTTATCTGATACCACCGTCTAAAAATATTTGCCTAAAAAGGTTTAATATATTCTCCATCATTCATCTCCCACTTGTCGTATTAGAAATCCAAAGTCTAATGGAATCCAAAGAATTTGTATTATATTAAGGGTCCAAACATATATTAATTAATTACATTGAAAACAAAAATATGTAAAAAGTTAATTGGTTGTTCATTTTATAATATTGCCTATTGTTTCTCTAAGTTTTGTTTTTCTATCTAGTATCAGAGTTTAAAACTACTTACCTAGAAAATATTTTGATATATTATCCATTGACCATCATTCATCTCCCACCGACTCTTTTAAGTATCTCATCCGCATGAATTATATATTTGTATTAAAATATAATAGATTTTGTTATTAACTAAGATAGCACGACCCTACCTTTTGAAATAATTACCAACCATATGAGATATGAGACGGTTTTAACTTAATTTTTTTTAACAACAAGAAAATGATCACATTATTAAACAAAGAATGGGTCTAGCGAGGGACTAGGACACTAGGGTAGCGTTTGGTACGCAAACATGATTGGACGGGACTGGACAGGACAGAACTGGACAGGACAAGAGGCTAGGACAGGACTGGACAGGACAAGACAAATGTCTGTCTTTCTTGTGTTTGGTACGGCTAGGACCGGATAGGACAAGGCTGGACAAATTTCCCTAAAAGTTGTTTGATGATTTTATATGTCATATAATAGTTAAAAATAACACAAATAAATTATATCTTTAAATAATTTAATTAAAAAACATTTTTATTTTTTTAAACGATTTTCATACATATAAATACATACAAAAACAATGGTAGGAAATTTGAATGAAGAATCTAAAATAACTGATGGTAGTTCGAAAAAATCCGATTCATATAAAGAAAATATAATATTTGATTCAATTTGGAAAATCTTAATGAATTGGCGGATGCATAGTTGCAGCGATAAGTAAAGATAAATGCGATGGGTGGTCCGTGAAGGACGGTAGTTGTGAAGAACGTGAAAGATAGTGGATGGTGGTGGTGCAGGAGGTTGTTATGGTTGATGTGGTGGAGGTATATTGATGTGGTGGAGGTATAGGTGGCCGACAATGGTTGGCGGTGGACAGGGGTAATAGAGGTTATTGTTGTGGAGGAAGAGGCGGGGGTCACCGACGGTGGTTGGCGGTGAGAGTCGGTGGTGGCGGCAGCAATGGGTAGTGGTGATCGATGGAGGTGGCGATAAGCGGTGGTTGTGGATGTGGTAGAGGAAGTTGTTGTAGTAGTAGAGGAAGAGGTGGAAGTGGTCAACGATGGTTGGTGGTGGCTACCGGTGGCTATTGATGGAGGTGACGGCCAAAGGTGGTGGTGATCGGCGTTAGTAGAGGTGGTCGACGATGGTAGTGGTGGTGGCGATGCACGATGGTTGTGGAGGTGGTGGAGAAGGTTGTTATGGTGGAGAAATAGGTATAGGTGGCCGATGGTGGTTGGCGGTGGCTACTGGTGGCCGTCGACGATTGGTAGTGGCGGCGATGGGTAGTGGCGGCGATGGGTAGTGGTGACCCTTAAAACTAATACCATGTTAGGATTATACATCAAATGGCGGTTGATCAATGATTTTAGTTTATGTCTCACTTTTGTCCCATGTTGTTCCACCTATTTTGGTGGAACAAGAAAATACCATTTTTTGTCCCATCTTGTCCCACCTTGTCCAGTTTTTGTCCCTGTCCCATGTCGCGCCAAACGTGGGACAGTGAATTTTTGTCCTGTCCCATGTCACGCCAAACATGGGACAGTGAGTTTTTGTCCTGTCCCGTCCCATCCAGTCTGCAAACCAAACGCACTCTAACCAAAAATTACAAGATACCCACCCACACATATCTCGGATTACTATACCAAGAATCCCAGCTTAAAACCTGCCCCGATTTAGATCTAGAACAAAGCCATTGGAAGGAACAAAGTTGGACGTTTTTAACAATAAAACAGTGATGAAAAACGTATAACCTAAAATGAGATGGAAACCCAACTGATTGATATTGATTTACATAAATTATTACTCTGAATAGTAACGATTTTGACCCAAAATTATGTCATTTTATATATTAAATGTACATCATAAGAATGTTTTTGACGGTGAAACAAATTAACGATGCTATGTAAAATTGATATGGCAGAAAATATCAATTCAGAAGTAATTATTGATTTTATATGAATTATTAATATTTCTTGAATTGAATTTTATTTCTTACGATAAAAAAATAAATCTAAGATTTTCTTTTTCATAATTATCGAGGGCCCTTTTTCTACATCTCGCTCAGGGCCTATAAAATGTCAGGAACGGGCCTGGTTATTGGTCCAGCAGTACCCGTGTTACCGGTAGATCCCTCTACCTTCGTGGAGGTCAAAAGTTCAAATCTCACCAAAGGTAAGGAATATGTAAAAGTGTTGCCGTAAATAATGAATATGGGCAGGTTCAAATGGGTAATACGGGTTATTCATGATGAAAGTTATTCAAAATGAAAGAACATGATATTCATAATGTAAATGCATCATATTCATGATTATTCAATGTTATTCATCATGAATTATAGTTCCCTAGTTCTCAAAATAGTTATGATTCTCATATAAACTTTCCTCTTAACGAATATACTACAAAAAGAAGATTCACATCGACCGGGGCAAGAACATGAACAAAAACACAGAAAATTCATTCATACGAATCATATGCTGTTACAATAAAGCATAAACACGCCGATATAATCAACTAAATTTACGAGAACAAGAACTATACAACTATGTGCACAATTTTACGGGTAATAATGATGACTTAAGGCCTAAAGCTTTTAAAAATCAAACACCTGCAAAATATTTGTAACGATCTCATTCTACGTAGTCTACAAACTGCAAAGAAGAATACTTAGAAATCGATGTGAACTGTGCACATTGGCATGTGTTACGTGCAACGGTGCAAGCTACGATGATGAAGGCGGTATTTGGTAAACAGACTGCACTTTTGATTCTAACAAAGAAACATACTTATCGAGCATAGAAATCACAACTTCTAGATCAGTCACTTGTTGTTCTATAGCATCAATTTGCTGAACATACTCGTCAAAATTCTCGCTTTTGGCCTTCAATCGTTCCACAAAAACCCTCAAACCCGAGGCAACATCACCAAACCCTTTATACTCATCGGCAACTTTGAGATTCATATTTTCCAACAATTTGAGGAGATTGTTTGTACCCTAGAGAAACATATAAACAGCTAGAATTTGTCAATCCTACTGTCCTAAGTTTGATGCTGATAAAAATAAGGTATGATTCAATTTTTTTGATGCATTTTAACAGGTTTTAATGCAGTTGTGTTGTTTCTAAGTCACCAAATTAGCTAAATTTGTATGAATGTTGACAAATTTGAGATTCATATTTTCCAACAATTTGAGGAGATTGTTTTTTTATGAAGTATATATTATATTTATATACGGCAAATGCAACAAATAAACTCACACAGCCTCCTCACCTTTGGTGAAGTTTGAACCCCCGGCCTCCTAGAAGGCCAAAGACTCCAATACCGCTAGGCCAAAGGCCCTTTGGAAATTTGAGGAGATTGTTTGTGCCCTAGATAAACATATAAACAGCTAGAATTTGTCAATCCTACTGTCCTAAGTTTGATGCTGATAAAAATAAGGTATGATTCAACTTTTGTGATGCATTTTAACAGGTTTTAATGCAGTTGTGTTGTTTGTAAGTCACCAAATTAGCTAAATTTGTATGAATGTTAACAAATTTGAGATTCATATTTTGCAACAATTTGAGGAGATTGTTTGTGCCCTAGATAAACATATAAACAGCTAGAATTTGTCAATCCTACAGTCCTAAGTTTGATGCTGATAAAAATAAGGTATGATTCAACTTTTATGATGCATTTTAACAGGTTTTAATGCAGTTGTGTAGTTTCTAAGTCACCAAATTAGCTAAATTTGTATGAATGTTAACAACTTTGAGATTCATATTTTCCAACAATTTGAGGAGATTGTTTGTACCCTAGAGAAACATATAAACAGCTTTTATTTGTCAATCCTACTGTCCTGAGTTTGATGCCGATAAAAATAACGTATGATTCAACTTTTGTGATGCATTTTAACAGGTTTTAATGCAGTTGTATTATTTCTAAGTCACCAAATTAGCTAAATTTGTATGAATGTTAACAACTTTGAGATTCATATTTTCCAACAGTTTGAGGAGATTGTTTGTGCCCTAGAGAAACATATAAACAGCTAGAATTTGTCAATCCTACTGTCCTAAGTTTGATGCTGATAAAAATAAGGTATGATTCAACTTTTATGATGCATTTTAACAGGTTATATTGTTTCTACGTCACCAAAATAGCTAAATTTGTAATGAATGTTAACAGGCTTTTGATGCAGTTATGCAGTTTATTTAAGTTTGTATGAATTTGATGAAATTGTTCATGATGATGAATTAGTTCTAAGTCACCGAATGTCATCACAGACCTAGGGAAAAATAAGGTGCGACACTACAGATCACGATTTCTAAAGAAAAGGAACGAAAAATTGAAGCAAGTAGAGACGAAACCTGAAGATCGCCTTTAATCATGGAGGAAACATCAGTAAATAGATCGTTGAGAGCTTCGGTGAGTTCATCATGCCCCTGTATCACCATGTTTTCAGCCATGGCTGAAAAATCCTGCACTTATAGTCGATACCTACATCGTAATCCATCGTTAACTGATTATCAAATCATCTGGTAACATGATTCGTATTTATCTAAGCAGAGCGTTCATAATCAGCGTATTGGCTTTCCGATTTCGAGCAATCAACGAGCTAATCAGACTATCAGTTCTTCGCAAGTAATACAGACTCAGATTTTACAACTAGCTGCGAAAAAACTAAAACTATTTGTTGTATGCATTTCTCAAATCCCTAATCGATTGCTTCGAAAACGAACACAATCAATTGAATTGTTAAACTAATAGATAATGAATCTACCGGTAACAAAAGTTTAATACAATACCGGGAGAACGAGACGTCGGAGCTGCTGAAAACGACGGAGACGATCGTCGGCGGCCGTGGGAAGACAGAGATCCGACAACACATCAGCGAGGGTCTAACTATAAACGCTTTTTAATCCACTCTTTTTTTACTCGGAGTTAAATTTAAAAAAAAAGAAAAATCCTAAACAAAAATCTTTTCAATTCATATATTCTCCGAGTTAAAATTAGACCTTGCAAACGTGTCGTGTCGGTTTCAAAGTTAAACGGGTTGAAAGTGTCTAACCCTGACCCGACCCGTTTAATAAACCGGTCAGAAAATCTCAACTCTAACCCGACCCGTCTAATCCGTTTAACATTTATAAAACTAAAAATTTAAAATAAAAAATTCACAAAAAATACAAATACAAAATTCAAATGAAAGCATAAGAAATCCAAAATTTATAGTTCAAACTTATAAATATAACCAAATCTAAAACACTAAAAATCCGAAACATTAAAAAGAAAACTTATATTCTCTCTCTCTCTCTCTCTCTATATATATATAAACGGGTTATTCGGGTCATTTTCGAGTTGAAAGTTTTAACTCTGACCTTACCCGTTTAATTTTCGTGTCGTGTCGTGTCAACCCGTTTACTTAAACGGGTTGAAATGTATTACCCAAACCCGTTTATTTCGTGTCGGGTTAGCGTGTCGGGTCAGTTTTTGCCAGAACTTGTAAACAAAAATCTTTTCATAAATTCTTATATACAATTTTATTCATACAAAATTTAATAGAAAACCAATCAAATAATTCGGTACTCTTCCAATGTTGGCTCCACCCTTCATATCATATCACCCACCAATAGGGAGTAGAGATTATGGATGTAAATGAGACGAGACAACTCGCGAGCTACTTGAGATCGACTCGGTCAACACCCGACTCGAATAGGCTCGACTCGAACTCGAGCTCGACTCGATATACTAATGAGTCGAGTCGAGCGACCTAATACTCGACTCGATAAGCTCGTGAGATACTCGATAAGCAAAATAATAATAATGATTAGTAATATTATTTTAATTTAATTTATGATAAAGTAAACTACAATTTTCGTCCCTATGGTTTACCACTTTCTTTGAAAGTGGTCCCTGTGGTTCAAAAACTGCAATTATCGGCCCATGGTTTGCATTTTGCTTTGAAAATCGTCCCTCTTCGTTAACTCCGTTAAATTTGTCCGTTAGAGTCAGGGGTATTTTCGTCCAACCATGTTTTTTTCTCTCCTTTTGCAATCTTTCTTTGTTTTTTCTTATTTTTTGTAAAAAGAATAAAACACCAGGGACCTGTTATGTAATGTGTGTATATATATATTATAAAACATTATATATAATGTGTGTGTATATATATATATATACACGGTGGTCTTCTCCCGCGGCCTCCGGCGAGGTCGTCTTCTCCGACGAGCTTGTCTTCTCCGACGAGCCTCCGAGGAGGTCGTCTTTGTAGATCCCATATACAGTGCAATCAACAGATATAATCAATGAAGAACAATATATGAGTCACAACAACTAGTCATATGATTGATATGAAATCAAAGGGTTACATGGTTACAGAAAAGATTTCTGATCAGAGAGAGTAAACCTATAGACTAGTTATCTAATAAATGACTTGAGTTACTCTTCTAACCTCACAAATGAACTAAATAATAACTTTAAATACTTAGGGGCGCAGGCCTAATGGGCTTATGGGCTTAGGCCCATCTAATTAAATAACTTTTAAGTAATTACATTATGCACCCTTATAAATACTTTATTCCACTTTCAACACATAGGACTTTCAGTCCTAACAGTCTTCTCCCTCTTCTCTCTCTTTCTCTGTATCTCTCTCTTCTCTCTCTCTCTCTCTGTATCTCTCTCTCTCTCTCAGATATATATATATACACATATATACATACGCAGAGGAAAATCGTGACCCACCACCTGGACGAAAATCGTCACAGCTCCGACGGTCTTCTCCGACACCATCCTCCGGCGAGCACATCACCACCTCAGGCACATATCTCGTCGACACTGTATGTGTGTTATATGCAGGTAAAATGTGATATTAATAAAAGTAACAACAGACTAAAAAAATGGTATGGAATGTACCTGTCGGGATTAATAGTTGTCTTGAAGTCCTCGAAGCGCCTATGACCTTGAACCGCCTTCGCCATATTCCCATCGTAAGTGTAAAAAAAGACGTTGCTTTGGAGGGCGACTACGTAATATAAGCCAGCCAGTATGTTTTGGTGGTTCATGAAAGGCTTCAATTCCTTTTTGGTGGAAAGACTGAAATGCGAGAAAATGTTTGGGAAATCTTGGTTCAGGCTTCGCATGGTCCCTTTCCCGTATGCTTCACCGGCTACCAAATAAATTCGGGTTGTGGACGGAAAACCAACCCTTTGAGCAAAAGGGATGTCTCCCTCGGGGTCAAAGGGCACCCACCGAGCTGCCTTTTCTCCGATCCATCTATTTCTTTTTCCTTCCAATGAGACACTTCGTATCTCATCCTGCGCAGTTCATCATCTTCTTCGGTTGTCAAATTGTGGCTGCACCCCGTAAATGCAAGCATGTCCTTCTCGTATCTGGAAAGAAGAACAAAGAAAAAAGAGCGTAGTCGCCCTCCAAAGGTAATGTTGTCGCCGGAGGATGGTGCCTGCTGGAGAAGACCGCCGGAGCTGTGTTGGTACTGTCAGTAGGCGTATGTATATATGACACACACACACACACACACATATATATATTAATATAATCATTAGGGATGAGTTGAGATTTAAGTAAATTACAATTTGGTCCTTCTAACTTAATCAAAATTGTGTGACTAGTCCCTATAAAAGGAAAAAGACAAAAATACCCTTGACTTAACGGACGATTTTAACGGAGTTAGTGACGAGGGACGATTTTCAAAGCAAAATGCAAACCATGGGCCGATAATTGCAGTTTTTGAAGCACAAGGACCACTTTCAAAGAAAGTGGTAAACCACAGGGACGAAAATTGTAGTTTACTCATAATAATAATAATAATAATAATAATAATAATAATAATAATAATAATAATAATAATAATAATAATAATAATAATAATAATAATAATAATAATAATAATAATAATAATAAACTCTAGTGTTTTTTTTTTTGGAAAATGATGGTGTAAAAGACATGGGTAAACTCTTGATGGTGTGTCTAATCCATCCCACATTGGGGGATATAGAACTCAATGCTTTAAACTTCACTATGTATAGACCTTTCTTCTCCCTTGTTTTACATATTTTGCCTTTGTTAAATGACTTGAGCCTATGTGGGGGAGTAAATGAGACGAAACAACTCGTGAGCTACCCGAGATAGACTCCCTTGAGATCGACTCGGTCAACACTCGACTCGAATAGGCTCGAACTCGAACTCGATATACTAACGAGTTGAGTCAAGTATAATGATACTCGAGCTCGACTCGAAAATATAATGGAACATTGAGTTTTTATCCTGTCTCATGTCACGTTAAACATGGAACATTGAGTTTTTGTCATGTTCTATGTTGATCCGAACATAGACGGTGAATTTTGTCTTATCATACCCTTTCCCGTTCCACATACCGAACACAACCTAATCACGTGGTTCTCAATGATCATTAATTAAAAAAAACATATATTTTTATAACCATATTAAAAATATAACTTTTATCTTATTTCATTAGATTAATTAATAAAATAAATTACTTACAAACTGATAAAAAAAATATTAATATTTTAACATTATTGAAAATTTATATTGATTAAGATGAAAAAGATAACTTGGGAATTAAAAAAAAAGGTTAATTGCATCTAAATGGAACAAACTTTGGTCTGATTCCTATTTTGGGGAATCAACTTTTAAAACTATCATTTAAGGGTGTAACACAAAGTAATCGTTTATTTAAGGGTCTTGTTTACCTGTTGAGGTAACCGGGTATGACATGGCAAATGAAAAGAATTACATAATATCCACATCATCAACTAATTTTCTCAAATCAAAATTATTATTATAACAATATGCTAATAAATCTTTGAAGATGAACATGAACCTCATTATATGAACATAAATCAGAATCAAACATTCTTTCACAAAAAAAAATCAGAATCAAACACAACTTCCTTTATTTAAATCATATTCGTAAAATACAAGAACCTAAATCAGAATCTAAATACAAATAAAAACCCTAAATCATAAGTGTATAAGATGTTTATACAATTAATTCTTGAAGTTTGTGATACATAGAAAAAAAATCAAAACCTGAAATCAGATCTTTAAAATCAAAAAAATAAAACCCCAAAAAATTTATACAAACCCGTTTTGTATTTAGTTGCAAATCAAATCAAAACCCTATATACTTATCTGCAACTCCTTTAAATCGTTTTCAATCGACAAATACGTCGGTTTCGAAATCAAAAGCCTCTGTTGATAGCTTCTTCAAGCTCGTTGAGTCGATGTGTTAAAGATTCATTCGTTGTTTAATCACGAAGGATTCCTTCGAAATCAAAAGCGCCTGTTTAATCGTTGAAGATTCCTTCGTTGTTTACTTACACTGAAAAGATGATGAAGATGAAGGGACATAGAGGATGAAGATGGTGAGGACCTGACGAGGCGGCGATAGTTTCTTAGGGTTGTTTAGGGTTTTTTTTAATGCTAAGAATTTGACAAATGTGGCTCTTTACTATTTTTAATATTATAAAACAATACAAAAATATTAAATTAAAATATCGTAATTATCTTTCACTTTGGAGTTTAATTTGTAAATAAATAAATATATATGACATGTCATAATTTTGGTTGCCTTGTCATCATTTTACATTTATTTTTTATAAGTTTAATTATGACATGTAATTTTAGTTGGCAAATACTTTATTCATGTCATCATTATTAGGTCAATTAGTGAATCAGATAACTTTGTTTTACACCCTTAAATGATTAAACGATGGTTTTAAAAGTTGATACCCAAAATAAGAATCAGACCAACATTTTGGGTAAATTTGGTAATTTGAAGGTAAACGACTGAGATGGAAAGAGCTCTGCTGTCGTCATCAATGGTGAAAGAAAAAGCTACAAATTTGTAGTTAAAACTTTTTGATTAATGAATTTTTCGAGATCACATGGACAGAGAGGAAGAAGAAGTTGCAGACCCCATAACAACATAGAAGAATATTTCGTAGGCGACCACGAAAAACAACTTTCTGGTTTTGCTTTTAGGGATTTTCAGGTACTTCAGATTTCGGTAGAATTGGGGGTTTTAGATTATGATGTAGTTTTTAACTTCATATGTATTGATTGATGCTTTAATTAGTTCATATAATCATTTACTTATGGTTTTGAAACAACATTGAGTGTTTTTTCAGGATCGTAAGTTCGATTATGAAGTGAAATTTGCTCAGTTGAGGTGAGAAGAAGTAGAAATTTGATAATATATAAGTTTTGGGGGTTTATGTAAGGATGAAAGCGGGGAGTGCGGCGAAGCTTATTGTTGATGCTCTTCTGCAACGATTCCTTCCACTTGCGAGGCGTCGAATTGAAACAGCACAAGCACAGGTACAGATGGTTAACTCGTTTACATCTACATCTATTGTTTAATTTTCGATTATGAGTTGAGAATTTAGGGTTGAATAAGAGGTTATAGTTGATATAGGGTGATATAGCTGGTATCATGTAAGAATTGATGTGAAGTTATATACTCACTTTGTTAATTGGATGAAGTTGTGGGCAAATTGGAGGCAATAACATATTGTTTAATTTTTGATTATGAGTTGAGAATTTAGGTTTGAATAAGAAGGTTATAGTTGATATAGGGTGATATAGGTGGTATCATGTTAGAATCGATGTGAAGTTATACTCAATTTGGGGGTTTGGATGAAGTTGTGGGCAATTGGAGGCAATAACATGTTGTTGCATGAATAGGGGAAGGAGAAGAAAGGATTAGGAGGCAGTTTGATATGTTGAGAAACTAGACACTTTAGGTCAAATTGAGTGCTTGAAGGTGTAACTCATGAAAAGGAAGTATTTGTACTTTTTAAAGTTCAGATTCTTTCATTCGGAGAAACGAAGAATTTTAGTATCACTGTTGTCCTCATTTGAGGCCCGATTTGTAGAAGATTGTGGCTGTGGGAAAGCCAAATTGATTTTGATTCAAGTTTGGGCATTCGATGGTGTTATGTACGACAACTTCGTCGGGTGTCATTTGGGGATTTCTTTGGGCAGATCTAGCAAATGTCAGGGACCTTTGTTTCAATTATGGTAGTAGTGACTGTTTACGTGGTTAGGAGTTTGATTCAGTCTTGTTGATATCAATTACAATATATTTGCTCAATGTACAACAAGTCAACAACCCAACGATTTTAGGATCCCATCGTGTGTACTCTAAATATCATATCAGTTTTCTTTTGCCAAAAGGATCTCTCTCATTCATTATTTTATTGTAAAGATCGTTGACCTTGAAAAAAATTATAGTGTTTCACGTGGAATGTAGTGCATATATGTGTATATTTGTATGAAAAGTTCGAATTTAGTTTCCGAAGATTATCATATAGGAGTTGCCAAATTTGTTTTTCTTTTCCCTTTTCTGAAACTACAATATGTAGAGAGGTAAATGTTCCTATTGTGAAATGTTCCTATTTTAGCTGTCCATGTCGTGCAATTCCTGCGAAGTAAATTATTTATTCACGCATTCGCTATCATAGATTCTGGATCAAGTGCATATCCTTTTTGGAATTTTGTGGTGTGGCTAAGGGTAAAAATGTAAAATAAATTAGTGATGATTCGCTGTTAAGTAATTTTAATTGTCTCTCATAATCTATATTTTATACAAAATAAAATGTAAAAGAGTACATATGGACAACGGAATGAGTTAGATATACAATTGTCTTGGCTAATGCATACTCTTGCCTCTCACTAAGCAAAGTTTGGTTTTGGTTAACATCTGTAGACAACACATTGCAATCGGTAAGGATATTGATGCAGATGTTAAGGATAAGGAAGTTGTCTGTAGTTGATGCAAGAGATCTTGTTTTATAGTTGCTACCTCAAACGTGAGTATGGGTTATGTGGATTTCAGCTGAAGTGGTTGATTAACTAGAATAAGACCATGTTAACGTGTCTTGTTTACCCATATTCTATGTTAGTTATTGGAATGTTTGCAGGTCTAAAGAAGCTAAGAAATAACATTGCAGCATGTGGAATTTTCATAATGTTTAGGTAGTTATCATATATTGTAATCATAGGTATCTTTAAAAATAATGTAGTCTCTAAGTAGACACTCAACTGACTCAATATTCTGCAAGCGTGTAGTTTTCCATTTCCATTTCTTGTTTTGGTCGGCTTCTTTTTTATGGAAAAAGGCATCATGACGTCCAAAGATCTTTGTAGACTTTTGGTAGACCATTTTTTAAGAAGCATATATGGAATTATTATTTTAGATTGTATGGGTTCCAATTTGGCTGTGTAACTCAATATGCTCATTGAGGAGAGTGGGGTCGATGTTGGAATTGTCAAGAGTTCTTTATTTGGCTATATCTTTTGGATCCTTCTGGATATATGATATAGCCTACGAGACCCAAGGATTAGGAAGGAACGTGTAAGTTTGGCATCTAGTTTTGTCTTGCAAATTTTTCTTGATATATGGCAATAGTTCATTTGAAATTTCTGGTACTGAACCTGGACTTTTTCCACTCATTTTATCAAAATTTTGTACAAGTAGTAGCTGAATGGCCTAGCACATGTGTGCTATGGATGTATGCCTATTGCTGCTGAAGTGCGAGTCTTATAGCGGGTAATTATGTAACTTGCTTTCAATAATTCAACTCAGTGCTTAAAGCTTAGCGTCAAGGTCACCCGGGTTCGAATCCAAAGAGGAGCACTCCTATGTGAATGTGCGCAGCCCGCCTCTTGGAAGGGGGGAAGTTTGGCCAATTTATGTGGACAGGCTGCTTTGCCTGAACCTCGTTGATACCATGGATTCAAAAAGAAAAAAAGTTCAGATTGGTTTTGTTGTAGTATGGTTTTGGTTTGTGTAAAAGGTTTTCCCTTTACAACCCTAAAAACAAATGCTTCTTATCTTTGTTCCATGCATGTTATTGCTTGTAATCAAGCGTTGGTTTTGTGGACGATTTTTTCATCAATTATTCTCTAATCAAATGTTGGGAACTACAGGATGGACAATACCTTAGGCCATCAGACCCTGCCTACGAGCAAGTATTGGATTCCTTAGCTATGGTGGCAAGACACACACCCGTACCTCTTCTTGAAGCACTTCTTCGATGGAGAGAAACGTGGGTCTCTAAACTCTATTGTTTAGCCACGTGATTTGGTCGAGAGAGCTGAAATGCATCAAGATAAAATGCTTCATTAGTCCATATGGATGGAGTTTTGATCATGTTATATGTTGTTTCCTTGCAGTGAATCCCCAAAAGGTGCAAATGACGCATCTACGTTCCAGAGAAAGGTTCGTATGACTTGATCTATATATTTGTCGATATCTTCTTCCAAGGGAACTCGATGTATAGTTGTAGAATATTGCATGACAAGCCAACAGGGAACAATGCAATGATCCTACCATTATTGGATATATATATATACACCATTGTATTTGCACCTATACGTGTGGCATAGGATGCTGGAGTTACAATGATCCTACCATGTTAGTGTGGTAGCATAATTTGCATGTGGAAAGTTTGTGGCTCAAAGCCATGACCCTGAAGGATGCTATGGCTATTTACCTTGTTTAAGAACACATCACTAATTAGCTTTTCGTTATTTATCAATAAGCTTGTTAACTAGAAGACAATAGTTGGGCTAAACCAGTTTATTGAATGTGAGAAAAGCATGAAAAGAAGAACGCTCATTTCTGATGTTTTGTTACATCATCTAATAACAAATGTCCATATTACCTAGAAAGCTACACATTTAGCATGTAGTTTTGATCGTGATTGAATGAACTCTAAAAGGTGAGGTGGGTAAGTCAGCTATATTCGTAAATACTTCTTAATTTTCTTCATGGCTACTATGCCAGGCAACGTGTTCATAAAATAGATGATTTTAAATAATCAGTTCATTCTTCCTGCGATGTATTATGAATCTTTTTGCTTAAAGCTAACTTTTATTGCCCTGAATTGACCAGCTTGCGGTGGAGTGCATTTTTTGCTCAGCATGTATTCGCTTTGTGGAGTGTTGTCCACAAGAAGGACTTACAGGTTCAGCATCTCCATGATTAATCTCATTTTTCCCTGTAATTTAGGTTATGGTCATTCTGAGATAGAATGTGTTACCATCACTGCACAGAAAAACACTGGATCGGACTGGAAAACTTTGTGTTTGATTGGCTGATAAATGCTGACAGGTAATGGCAAGTTGGCTCTAGAAGCTTCAGTTTCTTTTTCCATTTTCTAAACGCATTACGTTGATGTAATCAGTATATCTTTTTGACCTCGAGTGCCATAATTACGTTGGGATCATGTTATAGATGAGAATCTTGCAGCAAAAAGAAAACAAGCTGTATGCTCTAATTCTTGGTGCATATATTCATAAAAGTGGGAGCTTTTTAGACGTGTGGCATAGTGAACAGTGTTTCTTTTTATTCCGGATACACCACCCAGTAAAAGCTGAATGACTGTTCATTGCAGGGTTGTTAGTCAGGTTGAATATCCTTCATTGGTCGATTTGCGTGGTCTCCTTCTAGACCTCGTTGCACAACTCCTGGGTGCTCTGTCACGTATCAGGTAATTGGTACTTCTGTACTTGTAACTTGGTGACAGAATGAATAATACCTAATTCGCTGTCTTGCTAGTGTGACACGTTTGGTGGATCATAAGTTCAGTATAGAGTACCAGATATGTTTCATTTATTTGATTTTGTCACAAATGTCTCCTTTTTAAGAAAAAGGAACGCCTTTGTTGTGAAAATCTAAACATTATGATTAAGCTTTTGTTGCTTCTATGCATCCATATTGATCAGCAGTGGCAGACTTACCTTGTTAAAGGTGGGGGATGGGGCCCCATTAAAAAATAAAAAAAGAGATTTTCCTAGGTTAAAAACTATTTTTTAGAACTTTTTATCATAGTTGCCCCTGGTAATTTCTTGTTAGGGTCCCCACCAACCAAAAAAAAGTACCTCAAAATCAACCAAAAAACAAAAAAAATAACTCTTGAAATCAACCAATAACCCCGAAAAAGTCACTCGAAATCGACAAAAAAAACTTAAAAATCCCTGGAAATCAACCAAAAAAACTTTAAAAATCCCTCAAAACGGTGGAAATAGACTAAAAACACATCGGACGTCTTTGTGGGCCTTTAATCTACCTTAAAGGTGCCCCCACTAGGCAAAGATTCCGGATCCGCCACTGTTGATCAGGTGTTTTATAAGTTATTTCTTAGATCGTCTTCTCTATGGTACAACTCTGTTTTTCTTGTACTTGCTTCTATTTATAATATTGTTGCGTACTCGTATCTAGTTTCACAAATTTTAGCATAATTGTCTTTCTTTCTAGTTTTATTGTTGTTCTTTGCTCTTATCTAACATTCCATTTTTAACATATCTATTTTTCTCCCTTTCACAAGCCGGGGTTCGTCATGGAAACAACCGATCTACTCTTTAGGTAGAGGTCAGGTCTACTTACATCTTACCCCTCAGACCCCACCTCTGGGTGGGATTTACTGGGCTCGTTTGGTTTGGTTTGGTTTGGTTAAATTCCTAACTTAGACCGTTAAGCTTTTTTATATCCATAGAGCACCACATTTCTATTATGCTGTATTACCCTTTCCATGAAACGCTACGATGCATGTTTCAAGTAAATGTAAACATAGACGCTTTCTTCATGTAGCTTGTGCTATTGTTGATGATGTTGGCCACTTGTTGTGTTTGAATAATTTGTTCGATATGATTTGCCATCTTATACAACATGTATATCTTATTACATCAAATGGACGTACTCGGTACTCTGCTTATCGTACTTGCTTTGAAATTTACAACTTGGTCAGTGCATGAGCTGCATGACATGAGCATGCATACATTCTTCCATTTCGTTGGAGAGTGATGCACATCCATCCATTCATGGCTCTGCTTGTAGGCTGTGTTTTCAGTTATTTGAGAATGTTTTTGCTCTCCCTTATTAGGTTTAGTTCCGTAACCGAGCGTTTTTTCATGGAACTCAATACTCGTCGGATTGATACTAGTGGTGCTCGAAGTGAAACACTTAGTATCATTAACGGAATGCGCTACCTAAAGCTCGGGGTACATGCTAAGTACAGATTTCTTTTTTTTTTTGCAATTATTTTCTTGTAGAGAGAAGCGTATAGTAATATACATTAAATTCCTTTTGCCGGCTTCCTCCAGGTCAAGACGGAGGGAGGTCTAAACAGCTCGGCTTCCTTTGTGGCAAAAGCCAATCCTCTTAATCGTGCTCCTCATAAACGAAAGAGTGAACTTCATCATGCACTTTGCAATATGCTGTCAAACATTTTAGCACCGCTCGCAGATTGTGGTAAAGGTAACTGGCCGCCTCCTGGTGTAGAACCTGCACTTAATATCTGGTATGAAGCCGTTGCACGAATGCGAGTGCAGCTCATGCATTGGACAGACAAACAAAGCAAACATATAGCTGTAAGTATATGCTTTTCTTTTTCTCGCTTTATTTTGTCCATTGGTCGTGTTGCAACTTCCCCTTGATTCCTACTGTTTCTTTGTTTGACGATATTTGATTAAAACCAAACCAAACGAAACAAACCCAATATATCCCACCCGAAGGTAGCGTCGTAGGGGGTAAGATGTAGCGGTTTCGGGCAACACCCGGCTTGCGGAAAGTATAAATTTACTTGATTTTCCTCTTATATTTACTTTATAACCATGCTGTTTCTCGTCGTGTGTGTTAGGTTGCTTATCCTTTGGTGACTTTGCTTCTCTGTCTTGGTGATCCTGTCGTTTTTCTCAATAACTTCGGTCCTCATATGGAGCAACTGTACAAGCATCTCAGGGTAATATTTTTTTTTAACTCGAAATTTAGAGTTAAGATCATTGAACAACGGAAATATTATTTAGAATTTTCTTTTGTGGTTTCATTTCCTCCTGTCGTGTTTGAGGGGAAATGCACGTAGCTCTGAGTAGGGATGAGCAAATCGGACCGTTTTCCTGAACCGAACTGGAACCGGGGCCGAACTGGTACCATATATTCGGTCCGGTTTTCGGTTCCAAATATTATAAAAATTCGGGATTCGGTACTCGGTACCGGGAATTTCCCGAAAGTACCGAAACCGAACCGGTAATTTTAAAGGTTAGAATCTTTTAAACTTCTTTGATTATGCATATCTTTTCCTAATCAAATTAAATCATCTCATAAACAACCCAAACTTTCTCCATAAGTACCATATTCTTCTCCAATTTTTTTTACCACCGTCAAAAAATCGGCCCCCTACACACACATAAAAAAACCAACGGAAAAGGAAAAGCATAAAAGAATATCGAAGATTGTTGAACTTTTGCTTGGTTTTGAACTTTTGATTGTTTGGGATTGATTTTGAAACACATTTGAATCATTATGAATATATTTTGGTTTGCGATTGGTTTTGATACATATTTGACACATTTTTTAATTTTCAGTCCTAAGTGGTACTAGTACCGATTTTCCCAAACCGAAACCGAACCGGTACATACGGTTCGGTTTTCGGTACCGATTTTTAGTCCCAAAATTTTTCGGTACCAACCGGTCCGGTCCCGATCTCATTCCTAGCTCTAAGGTGCTCCTTATCAGATGACCTCCATTTTCTTCACCTGGTGACATAATATAGGCTTGTTTTTACAGGACAAGAACAACCGGTTCATGGCTCTGGACTGTCTTCATCGTGTTTTGAGATTTTATTTGAGTGTTCACGGGAATTCGCAACCGCCGAATCGTGTATGGGATTACTTGGACAGTGTGACGGCACAACTTCTGACGATTCTCAGAAAAGGGATGCTTACACAGGATGTGCAACATGATAAAGTCGTTGAGTTTTGTGTTACTATAGCGGAACATAACCTCGATTTTTCTATGAACCATGTGATCTTGGAATTGTTGAAGCAAGATAGCCCGAGCGAAGCAAAGGTTATTGGTCTCCGTGCTTTACTTGCCATTGCAATGTCTCCAACAAGCCAACACGTTGGCTTGGAAATCCTTCATGGTGATTTATAAATCCCTTTTGAAGTTCAAATGCTGTTTGTGAATTTTTTGTTTTTTTTGAAGATCTAATTATGACTTTTTCTTTTCTTTTTCTTGTGCTCCGTGAGCAGCTCATGACATAGGCCATTATGTTCCGAAAGTTAAGGCTGCAATTGAATCTATTTTGAGGTCATGCAATCGAGCTTATAGTCAGGCTCTTCTCACTTCTTCAAAGACGACTATAGGTAATAATCATGTAATCACAAATTTTTGCGTGTTTCATTGACAGTCGGATCTCTTTTGTATAATTGAATTGTCGAGTATGTGATTCTTCATCGTTCTGTCAAATGATAACATCGAGACTTGGGGGCCATTTACCAAAAACTTACCAGGTAAGCGCTTACCGGCAAAAATCACCACCCTCACTTACCTTATCGGGTAAAATTCTCGGCCATCAAGATAGATTGTTGGTAAGCGCCTCTTACCCAGTAAGCGCTAACCGGGTAAGAGTCTTTTCCCTCACTGCACTTATCGGGTAAGATTTTCAGTGGTTGCCATGCTCACCGACAAGGTAAGTGACAGACACCCAATAAGCGCTTACCCGGTTAGCGTTGATAAACGGCCTCTTCGTAGCAAATATCTCACGACCTTCCTGTTTTACGAAATCAAAGTTGTCTGTCACTATAATTCTTTATTTACTTGCTATAACTTTAACCATGTAATTGCTTTAATTTGCATATTAAATCTTTGCTATTAACTTATCCCGTAATGGTATACTCAAGAGGCAAAAAGCTTCCCCAAATATTCTTTCGAAGATGATCCCTGCTTTAATACCTTCCCTTCTAACAAAACCATATATTTACACAGATGCTGTTACCAAGGAAAAATCACAAGGATATCTCTTTCGCTCGGTTCTGAAGTGCATACCTTACCTGATTGAAGAAGTCGGGCGGACAGATAAAATCACCGAGATAATACCGCAGCATGGAATAAGTATCGATCCTGGTGTTCGCGAGGAAGCGGTACAAGTACTGAATCGGATCGTGAGATATCTTCCCCATCGTCGCTTTGCAGTTATGAGAGGTATGGCAAACTTCATCCTACGGTTGCCAGATGAATTCCCGCTTCTCATCCAAACATCACTCGGACGCCTTCTGGAACTCCTGCGTTTCTGGAGAGCTTGTCTCTCTGACGATAACGTCGAAAACGATGCTTCGGATGCAAAGCACGTGCAGAAAAAACAAGGGTTTAAGAGATCTTCGTTCCATCCCGGAGAACCTATAGAATATCGTGCTTCGGAGATCGATGCAGTCGGCCTTATTTTTCTTAGTTCTGCTGATAGTCAGATCAGGCACACAGCATTGGAGTTACTTCGCTGTGTTCGTGCTCTACGGAACGATATACGAAACCTGTCGTTATATGAAAGATCAGATCTCCTAAAAGATGAAGCCGAACCCATATTTGTAATAGATGTTTTAGAAGAGAACGGGGTGCGTTCTACTTGATTCCTACCTTATTTACTTTATTTCCTTAATTACGTGTACCGCACAAAAAGGTTTTGTTCTGTGCTTGTTATTTTTACTAAGCGTTTTCAGGTGAAAATTGAATCTAAAAACTTTCGTGTAAAACAGGATGACATCGTTCAAAGCTGCTATTGGGATTCCGGCCGTCCTTTTGATCTTAGACGAGAATCCGATGTAGTACCTCCTGATGCAACGCTACAGTCTATTCTTTTTGAAAGCCCCGATAAGAACAGATGGGCTCGGTGTCTTAGTGAACTTGTCAAGTATGGTGCAGTGCTATGCCCGCAGTCTGTTCAGGAAGCAAAGTAATCAAAATTTCCTACCTTAACCTCGTTATGCTTTTTTTTTTTTTTGATATTTCTATTATTATCTTTGTTTTTAATATCTGCTGCAGTTGTATTACTCCTTCCGTCCCAAAATAAGTGTCCACATTTTTATTTTAGTTTGTCCCAAAATAAGTGTTCACTTTCGTGCATACTTTCCAATTCACCCTTAATTATGAGATGGAGAAATTCATTACTCCCTACGTTATTAAGGGTAAAATTGTCATTTCACTAACTGGCGGTCATCATGGAGAACCGCTCTATTCTTTAGGGTAGATATACTGGACTAGTTTGGTTTGGTTTGGTTTGGTTTTCAAATCCAGATTCTTTTGGTCAGGTCGGAGGTTATTCAGCGTCTTGCACACATCACACCTGTAGAATTGGGGGGAAGGGCTCATCAGTTTCAGGAAGCAGACAGCAAGCTAGATCAGTGGCTCATGTATGCTATGTTTGCTTGTTCATGTCCCCCTGGAAGGGAAGGAGCTAGTGCAGCAACGACACGAGATCTGTTCCATCTTATATTCCCGTCGCTAAAATCTGGTTCCGAGGCACATGTTGTGAGTACTAGCCAGCAACTTTATATATATATATATATGAGTCGGGTTCAAACGAGAACAATACCTATTTAAAAGAACACGAGAACTAACAAAATCATTATTGATTTTACATTAACACGCGAAAAAAGGACTTTGGCGCCGGCTTCAGGTCCGCGTGGCTTTTTTGCGCGTTAATGTAAAATCACTAATGATTTTGTTAGTTCTCATGTTCTTTTAAATAGTTATTCTTCTTGTTTGATCCTCCCTCATATATATATATATATATATAGGGTTTGTTTAATTTGAAACCCTTAAAAAGGTTGCAAACCTTGCAACCCACATCTTAACCGTCGGATTCATGATCGGCGGTTATAAAAGATATGGGGCCCAATATTTTTAATTAAAAAAAGAGAAATAAAAATAAAATAATCGTCGATCATGAATCCAACGGTTAAGATGTGGATTGCAAGGGTTGCAATCTTTTTGAGGGTTGCAAAATTATCCTTCCACTAATTATATAGGGGGGGGGGGGGGTCAATTGAAAATCGATTTTCGGTTCTGAACCGGGGGACAAAGGAGAGCGCGCCACGTGTCCGCACATTCACGGGTCATTCATCATGAATAATGTATCATTTATGGTAATGTGTATTATTCATCGTGAATGTGTATCAATTAATCATGGATCATGAATCGTGTATTATTCATCATGAATAGTGCATGAACGTTCACCTTCGTTATTCATGCTGAATGTGACACTCGGGGACACGTGTCACGTTCTCTTTTGTCCCGTGGTTCACAATTGAAAATCGGTTTTCAATTGAACTTCTCTCTCTCTCTCTCTATATATATATATATAATCTTATTTTACATATATCAACCACCATTGATGTGGCCATCTTCACCCATTAAGCATAATTGTTTATTACAGGAGTGGTAGAATTTTCACACGTCGCTCGGGCAGTCGTGCTAACTATTTTTCTTTTTTCTTGGATTTCAGCATGCGGCAACTATGGCTCTTGGGCACTCACATTTGGAAGTGTGTGAAATAATGTTCAGCGAGCTTGCATCTTTTATGGATGAGATTTCTTTGGAAACAGACGGAAAACCAAAATGGAAGGTACGACACTATGAACTAATGTTCTTAACGGAAGGCAATTTCATTTGGTTCCAACGGTATAAATATCCTATTTGTGTTGACACAGAGTCAAAAACTTCGCCGTGAAGAACTCCGAATCCGCATTGCAAACATATATAGAACTGTTGCCGAGAACATTTGGCCTGGCATGCTAGGCCGTAAGCCGGTTTTCCGCCTTCACTATTTGAAGTATATCGATGAAACAACTAGATTAATCTCAAGTTCACCTCTCGAGAACTTCCAAGAAATGCAACCTCTTCGCTATTCACTTGCATGTGTACTAAGATCACTGGCCCCCGAGTTTGTCGAGTCAAAATCGGAGAAATTCGATCCTAAAACCAGAAAACGATTGTTTGATCTTCTTCTCTCCTGGTGTGATGATTCCGGTAGCACATGGAGCCAGGATAGTGCAAGCGATTATCGACGTGAAGTTGAACGTTACAAGTCTAGTCAGCATTCTCGATCGAAAGACTCCATAGACAGGATTTCGTTCGATAAAGAAGTTACCGAACAAGTTGAGGCCATTCAGTGGGCTTCCATGAATGCTATGGCTTCTTTGTTATATGGGCCGTGCTTTGATGATAATGCACGAAAAATGAGTGGCCGTGTTATATCTTGGATCAATAGTCTCTTCATCGAGCCTGCACCGAGGGCCCCATTCGGTTATTCACCGGTTGACCCACGAACTCCGTCTTATACTAAATACACCGGAGAAGGCGGGCGAGGAGCTACTGGACGTGATAGGAACAGAGGTGGTCACCTTCGCGTTTCCCTTGCTAAAATGGCGTTAAAGAATCTTCTTCTTACCAATTTAGACTTGTTCCCTGCTTGCATCGATCAGGTCAGATATCTTCTACCATATTCGTAAAATATTGCTCCTTTTGTCCCAAAATAAGTGCCCACGTTTCAATTTTACCTGCGTTTCCAATTCAATCCTTGATTGAGATGGAGAAATTTATTACTTCCCTATGTTATTAAGGGTATCGTTGTCATTTACTTAACTGAAAGGTGTAATAATTACACATTTCTAGAACTGTCTGCCTTTTCGATTGTGGACATTTATTTTGGGTTTTTATTCCCAATATTATTAAGGGTACAATCGTCATTTCTAAAACTGTATGCCTTTTTCTCTGTGGACATTTATTACATCATACACTTGGTTTTATTATAACTGTCACTTGTGATTGCAACTGATAACTTCTTTTTGGTCCTTCAGTGCTACTATTCCGATGCCGCCATAGCCGATGGCTACTTTAGTGTTTTGGCCGAAGTCTACATGCGTCAAGAGATACCCAAATGCGAAATCCAGCGACTATTGAGTCTCATCCTCTACAAAGTGGTCGACCCATCGAGACAGATTCGTGATGATGCCCTACAGATGCTTGAGACACTATCGGTCCGCGAATGGGCCGAAGATAAAATCGAGGGCTCGGGAAGTTATCGGGCTGCAGTCGTTGGGAATCTTCCGGATTCTTACCAACAATTTCAATACAAACTGTCGTGCAAACTCGCCAAAGATCATCCCGAGCTCAGCCAGCTTCTTTGTGAAGAAATCATGCAGCGGCAACTGGATGCGGTCGATATAATCGCTCAACATCAGGTTCTAACGTGCATGGCTCCATGGATCGAGAACCTCAATTTCTGGAAACTTAAAGATTCGGGATGGAGCGAAAGGTTATTGAAAAGTTTGTATTATGTGACATGGAGGCATGGTGATCAGTTTCCTGATGAAATCGAGAAGCTTTGGAGTACGATCGCTAGTAAGCCCCGAAATATACGGCCGGTTTTGGATTTTTTGATCACGAAAGGAATCGAAGATTGTGATTCCAATGCGTCTGCTGAAATAAGTGGCGCGTTTGCTACGTATTTCTCGGTTGCTAAACGGGTGAGCTTGTATCTAGCTCGGATATGTCCACAGGGCACCATTGACCATTTGGTTTACCAATTGGCTCAGCGTATGCTCGAGGATAGCTTGGAACCGCTCAGACCAACGGCTAACAAGGGTGAACCCAACGGAAATTATGTTTTGGAGTTTTCTCAGAGTTCAGCAGTGGCTCAAATTGCAGCGGTTTTGGATAACCAGCCTCATATGTCACCGTTACTGGTTCGAGGATCTCTTGATGGTCCGTTACGGAATACAAGCGGAAGCTTAAGCTGGAGAACGGCGGCTGTCGGCGGCCGGAGTGCGTCGGGTCCGTTGACTCCAATGGCTCCTGAGATGAACGTGGTTCCTGTAACCGCTGGGCGGTCGGGTCAACTCATTCCGGCTTTAGTCAACATGTCGGGGCCTTTGATGGGGGTCCGAAGTTCAACGGGAAGTATGAGAAGTCGACATGTTTCTCGAGATAGCGGGGATTATCTCATCGAAACTCCGAATTCCGAAATCGATGGTTTGCATCCTGCTGGCGGAACTCATGGGGTCAATGCTAAAGAACTTCATTCGGCCTTACAAGGGCATCAGCAGCATTCGTTAACCCATGCTGATATCGCATTGATTTTGCTAGCGGAGATTGCTTACGAGAACGATGAGGATTTCCGGGAGCATTTACCGTTACTTTTTCACGTCACATTTGTCTCGATGGATAGCTCGGAAGACATCGTGTTGGAACACTGCCAGCATTTGCTCGTTAATTTGCTGTATTCTCTCGCTGGTCGTCATTTGGAGCTTTACGATGTTGAAAATAGTGACGGTGAGAACAAGCAGCAGGTCGTAAGTTTGATTAAATACGTTCAATCAAAACGTGGGAGCATGATGTGGGAAAACGAGGACCCAACGCTCGTGAAAATCGAGCTCCCGAGCGCCGCACTTTTGTCCGCGCTTGTTCAGAGCATGGTGGACGCGATCTTCTTCCAGGGTGACCTCCGAGAAACTTGGGGGGCCGAGGCGCTCAAGTGGGCCATGGAGTGCACATCGAGACACCTTTCGTGTCGGTCCCACCAAATCTACCGAGCATTGCGGCCCCGTGTGACGAACGATGCTTGCGTCTCGCTTCTCTGGTGCCTCCATCGATGCCTAGCGAATCCCGTACCTTCGGTTTTAGGGTTCGTTATGGAGATCCTTTTGACATTGCAAGTGATGGTCGAAAATATGGAACCCGAAAAGGTCATTTTATACCCCCAGCTCTTCTGGGGTTGTGTTGCGATGATGCACACAGATTTCGTCCACGTTTACTGTCAGGTACTCGAGCTCTTTTCTCGCGTTATCGACCGCTTATCGTTTCGTGACAAAACAACTGAAAACGTTCTCCTCTCAAGCATGCCACGAGACGAGCTTGATCATAGTGTAGCCGACACCGACTTCCAGAGACTCGAGCCACAGAACCCTGGTGTAACCTCACCATCGAGCGGGAAAGTCCCGGCTTTCGAAGGGGTGCAGCCGCTCGTACTCAAAGGACTCATGTCAACCGTGAGCCACGGTGTCTCCATCGAGGTTCTCTCACGGATAACGGTTCACTCGTGTGATTCCATCTTCGGGTACCCGGAAACGAGACTTTTGATGCACATCATCGGCTTGCTTCCATGGCTCTGCTTACAGCTCAACCATGAGCCTGTTGTCGGCCAATCTTCACACCAAAAGGCTTGCGGTGTTTCAACCAATCTAGCCATCTGGTGTCGAGCCAGATCATTAGACGAGCTAGCCGCGGTTTTCGTGGCCTACTCACAGGGCGAAATAAAGACAATCCACAACCTTCTTGCCTGCGTGTCGCCGTTATTATGCCACGAGTGGCTACCGAAACACTCGGCGCTCGCATTCGGACATCTTCTCAAGCTTCTCGAACGTGGGCCCGTCGAATATCAACGCGTAATTCTCTTAATGATGAAGGCATTACTTCAGCATACTTCCATGGATGCTGCACAGAGTCCACATATGTACGCAATCGTTTCCCAACTGGTCGAAAGCACGCTCTGTTGGGAGGCACTTAGCGTACTCGAAGCCCTTTTGCAGAGCTGCAGCTCGCTAACCGGGACCCACAACCACGACCCGACATCGTACGAAAACGGGCTCGGTGGAACCGAAGACAAGGTTCTGTTTCCTCAATCATCGTTCAAGGCTCGCAGTGGACCGCTACAGCAGGCCATGGGTCTGGGGTTCGGACCAGGGTCCATGATGGCTGCACAAGTTAGCCTCTCGGAATCGGGTGTTTCACCTCGAGAACTGGCTTTGCAGAATACGCGGTTGATCCTCGGCCGGGTTCTCGAAAATTGTGCACTTGGGAGGAGAAGGGATTATAGAAGATTGGTACCTTTTGTGACCACTATTGGTAACCCTTAAATCTCTTCAAGTTATATCTAGTTTCTGTTAGCTGTGTACATTGGTGGATTGAATCTGGCTGGATGTTGTATATGATTTGAACTAGAATTAGTAATTTATTAGCATGTAAAATGCCCATTTTGCTTTATAATTTTATCTTTCAGAACAAAAATCAAATGAATCCAGTGTATCTCATTCGAAAATGAAAGAAATCTTCTTTTGGTTACCATTTACTTAAATATTTGTGATCCCTTTTGGACAAAAATGACCTCATATAAGAAAACTCTCTTATACTGCTAATCTCCCAAAATAACTGTTTACATTTTATGTATGTTTGTCCTAAAATAAATGTCTAGTTTTAAAAATAGATCGCTACACAGTAATTATTATTATACATGTCATGTTGTATGTTATTTCTATTGTAGACACTTATTTTGGGACATTAGCAGGATAAGGGTTAGGTTCCAGTGAGAACGAAAGTTATGGTGAAAAGGGGAAGGAATCTCCACCCTTGAATGCACATTAGGATGTTCACCGACTCAATTCTCGTATCAAGCGCAATTCATGGGTGGGTTTGATATTAAAAGTTGATCAAAGGTTCAGATCTCTTCTTATCTTCTCACCTTATATTGTATATTTGTAAAAGTAACATTTCTTTTCTTCTCTCTTCTATTCTTGAAAAACTATTTCCTTTCAATGCATTTCCTTTCAAGAACACAAATAAAAAACTTCCTTTTCATTCAATTTCCTTTCTTTTATTTCCTTCCCAAATTCGATAACACAATGCAAAAGATAAAGCGGTTGTTTCTTGCGACAATTGACCGTTGTAATATGAAATCGATTTCCAAGTGTATTGAATTGAACACACGATC
The DNA here is from genome assembly GCA_954870635.1 of Arctium minus. NCBI lineage: Eukaryota > Viridiplantae > Streptophyta > Magnoliopsida > Asterales > Asteraceae > Arctium > Arctium minus. The sequence continues at coordinate 8,085,665 of OX941092.1, forward strand.
AAGAGACGCTTATGACCAACTGAGATGACATTAACAAAATCATAACCACACATTCTATACAACTCAGATCTCAGAGTGACTCGAGTTTTATCGTCATGAAAAGTAGCTTTGGAAACGTCAATCATTCGCGCGTCGCTCCATTCTTCTTGAACAAAGTCAATGCATCGCTATAAACAGCCACCACGTTCGAGAAAACCGCAAGAACGATCATGAACACACATAAGATCTTGTCCCTCTTACTCGAGATCCCATAACGATCCCTGATATTCCAAACCAAAATGTATCAAGATTTCCGCAGTTATATTATATGTTTGACAAAACAGCTGATAAACTAGTGGTTGGCTACTCCCTCTGTCCCAAAATTAATGTCCACAAAGAAAAAGACACAGTTTTAGAAATGTGTAATTAACTAACGGTCTATTTGTAAGCAACTTAATGAACTTAATGGGACTCACAACTTATTCAGTCAGCTATACATGATTGTTTGGTATTGACTAAGCTTCTAGGGGGAGTTTTATGAAGAGAAAGTCAAGATTTTCCAAATCTACCCCTCCCAATTAAAAAAAAACACTCTTTCCATCTATGAAAAAACCCTCCCAAACAAAAACTTTCTCAATCTATGCAGACATAATAATCCATACAAACAGTTTTTATCCATAGAGAACTTGATGGAAAACCAACCAAATAACCCCTAATTATTACACTTTTTAATCAACTAAAACATTTTTACCCTTAATTAATAGATAAAGTAACGAATTCTCCATCTCAATAATTAAGGGTAGAATTTACTTTTGACAGTTGACAATTTTAGAACAAACAAAAAGGACACTTATTTTGAGACGAAAGAAGTAACAACTGACAAACTAATCATGATAAACTAAATGACAATATAAAATGACCTCAAACCAAGGGGTATAATCGGAAAACAAAAAATGGAGGGTATAATCGGAAAACAAAATTTGGAACAAAAAAAAAGCTCAGTAGCTTATTGAAACGCTACTTGAAATAAAACTGGCTTGTGGTTAACCAATCAGTACTTTTTCGATAAACTCAAAAAATAAGCCGAATTCTAATTATCTGAAAGAAAGCAACTTACCCAAGAGTGATTGCAGAAGGAAAGATGAAGCCAATACAAACAGCAGCAGTTGCTCCAGTGAACTGAAAAGCATCCCAGATGCTGGGAATGAAATTTGCACCCAAAAAGATGACACCAATGAGGCCAATTGTGATTGATGCAAACCTAAAGTTATCCAACACCAATGCCCCTTTTCGCGGAAAAAGTAGCCCGTCTAAATTCAGCCTTAACGGAAAGAACACAATGGGAAAAACGAGCATCAAATGGGCCGCATAACTAACACGAACCGCATCATTCAGCAACGAGCTATACGGGATTCCAAGATTTGTGTCAAAGTTTGCAAGCACGTCGTCAAGTGTTCCGTCACCAAATAAGAGGAAACCGAAGATGCTTGTCATCACATACACAGACGAGCATAGAATAAGGGACGTTCGGACAACTTTTTTTATCTGAGTGTTGTCTTCAAGTTCGTTATCGATCGTGTGAACTGCAAGATTCGAAAGGTCACCATGCGTGAGTGGTCGTTTTTGTGATTAACCCTAAAAAGTAAGCAACAGAAAAAATCGAGACGTAACAAATCATTAGTCGCGAGTAAAAGTTTTGCATACCATTGTAGTGACAAATGTAAGCAGTGACAAGCACGGGGACAACGGTGAAGAGATTAAAGGCGGATGTGAAGTCCACAACATCAGGAAACAATTTAGGCATTGTAATACTTCCCGAAATCAATTTGAAGATGGTAATTCCTGCAGTGATCACAAGGAAGACGACTGCCAATCCTACTGATAACGCAGACGTATAGCTCAGTGAATCTGCACACCCATGGAAAAAGCACAATCAGAAACAGAAAGAATGTATTGGTTTTCAATTGATATCAACAGAACAAAAACCACCAATCGAAAAAAGATTAATTCTTGAATTGGATCAACCAGATAATGGCAAATAGAGGCTATTCTGCTATCAATCGGATTCCTAAAACTTGCCAATCAAGAAAAAAAGACTAATTCTTGAATTGGATGAACTGAATAACAGCGAATAGAGGTTGTTCTGCTAACAATTGGATTCCTAACACTTGCCAATCAAGAAAAAAAAACGATTCTTGAGTTGGGTCAACCAAATAACAGCAAATAGAGGCTGTTCTGCTACCATTTGGATTCCTAAAACTTGCCAATCAAGAAAAAAGACCGATTCTTGCATTGGGTCAACCAAATAACTGCAAATAGATGCTACTCAGCTAACAATCGGATACCCAAAACCTGCCAACCAAGAAAAAGACCGATTCTTGAATTGGGTCATCCAAATAACTGCAAATAGATACTATTCCGCTAACAATCGGATACCTAAAACTCGCCAACCAAGAAAAAGACCGATTCTTGAATTGGGTCATCCAAATAACTGCAAATAGATACTATTCCGCTAACAATTGGATACCTAAAACTCGCCAACCAAGAAAAAAGACTAATTCTTGAACTAGATCGACCATATAAGAGCAACGGAGGCTATTTTACTAACAATTTGATTCCTCAAACTCGCCAATCAAGAAAAAAGACTAATTCTTGAATTGGGTCAACCAGATAACAGCAAATAGAGGCTATTCTCCTAACAATTGGTATCCTAAAACATGCCAATCAAGAAAAAGACACCAATTTTTGATTTGAACCAACCAAATAACACCAACTACAGACTATCATGCTAACAACTGTATTCCTAAAACTTGCCAAATCAAGAAAAAACACTAACCAATGCGCTTTAGACTTGCTAACGGTGCAAATACCCCAAGGGTCGTAACAAGAAGAACGAAAAAACGACCATTCCACCAGTGTACACCAAACCACCCTTGTAAAACACCAGCATGATGAATCCCATCCGAAGTTGTTCCAGAAAGCACATCACCTAAACAACACAAAATTCTTAAAATCAAAATCAAGTTTTCACATGATGTAGATCTCATATGATCTCAAAAATCAACAAATACCCAAATACATACGAACGAAAATTTAACGAATTGATCAAAATCATACCAATGATAATCATGTAAACAACAAGAACACCAATGTTGTTAACCAACACACATACTTGCAACAACATTCTACCAATCCTTCCAAAAGCATCCTCCATAACACCTCCATACGAAACCGATTTCCCAGCCCTACTAAACCGAAGCAAAAGATCGATCGAAGCATCCGTCAAGAACACCATAAAGATTATCAAACCGATTCCGGGTATAAGCCCCAACACTTTCATAGTTGCAGGCAAAGCCATAATCCCAGCACCCACAATTGTGGTTGATAAATTAAACACTGCACCAGTAAATGAAGCTCCATTGAACTCATCAAAACCTCCATCTTCTTCACCTTTCTTGGTGGGTAACAATGGTGATTTCTCATCAACAACCACCACTTGCTTACTACTCTTTCTTGATCTCTTCTCTTTCACAGCCTTTTCACTCCCAATTGTCATTTTCTCAGCTACAATTTTTCTTGAAAATTTACAAATCTCAAACCCTAGAACTGATTAACTGAATCCAAAAGAATGAAAGTCAATCAATTTCCAAAATTAGCACTTCATTAATTACTTATAAATAAAAGAAAGATATAGATATACGTAATTAATTAAACCCACAATTACTTGAAGAACAAAAACCCCCAATTCAAATTCACAATAAAAAGGTCAATAAATTAAACCCACAATTACTTGAAAAACAAAAACCCCCAATTCAAAATCACGATAAAAAGGTCAAGATCTTACCTGTAATCAAAATCGAATTACGAAAAGTTGAACAATTTGAAGAGACGGGTATTGAACTTCTCAAACCCTAAAAAATACCTAATTCAAAATCGGATTACGGGAGTGAATAGAAGAAGAATTGGGAGGCGGAGATTGATTTCGCTGAATTATCGAGTGTGTTTATATAGAAAACGAAGGAGGTACAGAAGTATACGCAAGGTTAAACAAATAGGTAGAATTTATAAGTTGAATTTTGGGGAATTAAAAAGTGAAATTGGGGTTGGAATTGGAATTGGAATTACTGTGTGGGGAATTATTGAATTTTGTTGACGTAATCGGAGAAACGCCGTCCACCGACGTCGCTGTCGATGGGTTTTTGTCGTGATGGCGGATGATGATGGTGAAGATCCCCCAAAGGCCAAAACCCATTTTCACGTGATTATTGAAAAGGCAGAAAAACATGAAACAGCAATCTTTTTGATTGATTTTGTAAATTAAAAAAAAATGTTTGTTTGATTATCTTAAATATAGGGGGTGTTTGGGATTGCTTATTTGAAGTGTTTTTCAGCTTATTGCGATTTGGCACCGGAGATAAGCACTTTTAAGTGTTTGGACGGAGAAAAATGAAAAGAGCTTATAGCGGTGTCAAACCGCTGAAAAACTGTTTTTGATAAGTCATTTTGTTCTAACTTATCAACTTATTTGAAAAGTGTTTATTACTTTTTTGGTTATTTTGTATGTATAAACAATCTCAAACACTTTTAAATAACAACTTATTAGTTTATTACGTTTTGGTACCACAATAAGCTAATTCAAACACTTTTTTAAAAACTCCAGTTTGACACCGCATAAGTTAATAAACACTTTTCAAAATAAGCATAAGTTGTTTTAAATAAGCAATCCCAAACACTCCCATAAATAAAGATCGGAGCATCTCTAACAACTTCTTCATTTTAGAGAAAAAGAAGATTTTGGATCTAAATTGTAAGGGTGTTCATCCAAACCGCACAAACCGCCCACACCACACCGCACCGCAAAACACGGTTTAGAACTTTTACGGTGCGGTTTGCGGTTTGTACTTTTACCAAACCGCACTATGCGGTGCGGTTTGCGGTTTTGAGTTTTCAAACCGCACCGCACCGCATCTTTATATTATTTTTTTAATTTTTAATTTTAAACATATATATATATATATATAATAGTTTAATTTAATATTTATATAATTGGGCTTTTAATTATGGACTTTAAGAGTTTAAGTTTTGGACTTTGCTAAATAAACCTTTTAATTATGAGCCTCTTAAAAGTTTATGTCTTAACAAATGAAAAAATGTCCTAGGTTAGGACGTTCACGACTGGAGACGTCACTTAATCCGTTTATCGTATTGAAACAATTTATTTCTTTAGACTATTTTTAGTTATGCATTTTGGAGTTGGATGTATTCAAACTCTTTATTTTTTGGACTACGGTCAATTAATCGTTGATTTTCTAATGTATTTTAAACTTATAATTTTTTGGATTATACGCATAAAGTGCGATAGGAACAAATCGCATAAACCGCACCGCATTTCGCGGTGCGGTTTGGTGCGGTTTGCGGTTTTGCCTCAAATCGCACGAAACCGCACCGCGAACACCCCTACTAAATTGTGCTTCAACAGCTTTCCCAAGACCCCAAAACTATCTCCAAAATGGAGAAAGTATGAGAAAGAAGAGTTTTTTCTCCAAATATGGAGATTACACCAAAAATGATTATCAAGTAAGATGACCAATAGAAAACTTTGAAAACAAATATGTAGAGAGAGAAATAATGTTTTAATAAAAAAGAAATATATTTTAATATTATAATTAATGTTGGATTCTCTAAAATTGGGAATCCGTTGAAGTTTGATGTAATTTTTTTGGAGAAATTTGAGGAAAACCGTTGAAGATGCTCTTGGAAGTTAATTTTTTTTAATGAAATTATATTTTAACTTACATTTTTTATTTTAGAGATTCCAATATTAATTATATTATTAAAATATATTATAATTTATTATTTAAATATATATGTTTTAAATTTATTTTAAATAATAATAGTTCATTTTTATTGGGGTAATAAATAAAAAATCATTTTTCTTTCCTTTACTCAATTGTCATTTTCTCTTGTTAAGGGCAATCACTTATTCTTAAAACCAGGGGAAAAGTTTTGTGTTCGTGGTTCTCCACCCAAAAAGAGGAATAAAACCTGGAGTCTTTCTCTAAATAAATGCATTTTGATAAATCCTCTTAATAAACCGGGTCCTATTTCCTTTATGGGGAAGAAAGAAAATTAAAGAACCCCTCCATTTTATAATTTTGATTTATTTTTCCATTTAATAATAATCCATAATCAAAACTAAGGCTATGTTTGACAAACTAGCTGATAAGCTAGCTGATGAAAAAGTCACGTTTGGTAAAAACTATCTTATAAGCATTTAAATTACCAAAAAGAACATTAATTATTTATTTATAATTAAAAGTTAATATATAATTATTAATATTAATGAGAGGCATAATTTAAATAATCACAAAAAACTTCTCATAAGCTACTCCTAAGTAACTTATCAAAAAACTAGCTTATAAGTTAACTTATAGTCATCCAAACAAGTACTCAGAAAATAAGTTAGCTTATTTTTACCAAACAATGCCTAAATCACCTCCCTCCTCCCCCCTTTGCACCAGGAGCATTGTATGTATTTTAGAGAAATATATAAATAATTTGTTGAAGCAAAATAAAAAATAAATAATTTGTTAGAGTAAAATAAAGAACAAAATCTCTACTTTTTTATTTACAAAATCTCTACTTTTTTATCATTTCCTTTTTTACATGATCTAATTATAAAGTAATAGAACAATTGGATATGTATAAAATAATTATTCTAATTAATGTAATTTAAAATTGTAATAATTAATTTCAGTATTTGAATATAAAAAATTGCTTATGATTTATTTCAAGATTATATCAACCGTGACAAAATTAGTTTCCAATTATGAAAAATAAAATTATTCGTATAGTATTTCATTTATAACTTCATTAATTAATCAAAATAAATCAAACACTAAAACTATTTTCAACCGTTCTCCAAAATTTTAATAGAACAGAAAATGAAACTTCAAAACGTCTAAAACAAAATTATATTTAACTTCAAAAGATTATTCATTTTTATTATTAAAATATTGATTATATTCTTAAAATATTTTATTTATTTGATAAATTAATATTTCACTCTCTAAAAATTTAATTTCAAAGTTTTCTATTGATGAAAATATATAATATTAAACTGCTTATCATTTTTGGAGAGTTCTTTTAAATTTGGGAAAAAATTACTCTCTTTCCTACATTCTCTATTTTATTCATTTTAGAGAATCTCTTGAAGATGCTCTAAACACATCAAATTTTGTAATTAGAGCATCCACAATATGCTTTTTCACATGTTTTTTAGAGCTTTTTTAAAGCTTTTTCAAAAAACAAAAACCCCCTTTTGAGGTTTTTCACATAATGGAAAGCTTTTTTGGGTGAGGTTTTTCGCGAGGTTTTTCGTCATAGCTCGTAACTGCACGACCTGTTTTTTCATAGCTTTTTCGTATTTAATCAGTTTTAACTTTATAGAATTTTATAAAAGTTTCGTATTTAATCAGTTTTATTTATTAATATATTTAAAGTAATCCTATTTAAATATAATTATTAAATAAATAATATAAATAAATACATAATGAAAGTAATTATATTTTGTATTTTTAAAATAATATCTCAAATTTGACATATTTATAAAATTTTAACAGATTTCTTAATGATCCACTTTTTATTTTCGATTATACATACTTTTAAATTTAACATTTTTTTAATTTTTATTTTACAAACTTTTTATACAACTTTTATATATTTCTTAATAACCTAATTTTTATTAATTTTATTGTACATAATTTTAAAATTACTTTTTTTCTTGATATAAATAAATATGTATTTGTATGAATTTTAATGTATTTAATTTTATAAATAAGAATAAAAATGATATAAAGTTAAAATAGTGGGACCCTGAATAGTTTAAAAAAGTAATGAAAAAACTTGGGTGAGGTTTTCACATAGTGGAGGTATATAAAGGTTTTTAAGTTGTTGATGTGACAATAATGTGTAAGAAAAAAATTATGAAAAAACTCGGTGAAAAATTCGTACACTGTGGATGCTCTTAACGTAGTAATCTAATCTTTTGTAATATAAAATAATAAACTAAATAATTTTACTAGTAAAAAAAATTATAATCCCGCCCCTCTAAGATTCTCACTATTTTTTTAATGGGAAATCAAACAAAAATATTAATTTTATTGAATTTTTATTTTAAATTTAATTTAAATGTGTTTTTGTTATAAAACAATTTGATAACAATATTAAATTAGTTTTCTAATATAATTATATAAAAAGGAAGTTAACAATAAAAATTAAAAAAAAAAACATGCATCTTGGATTATTAAATTAAAAATTAGCATATATAATATTGCAACTTGGAAAGAAGCCGCCAACACAATTTAGAATAAATTACAAATATAGTCTTGGATTTATAGACATATGTAAATTAGTCCATTGATTTGCTTTCTTTATATAAATCAACTTCTTTCTTATTTTTTATTAGGGCGTTTAGGTGTGCTGCGATTGAGAGGCAAAACCAGGGACAAACCCAGGGGGTGCATGTAGGTATGGCAACGGGCCGGTTTCGGGTCGGGGATTATGGTCCCCGTCCTCGAAACCGAAAACCATACCAGTCCCCAAAACCGTCCCGATCCCCATCGGAGATCTTATCGGGGATCCCCATCGGGTTCCTGCGGTTTCCTCGATCCCCATTGGGGAACCCGTTAAGGCTAAAAAATCAACGTTACCCGTTGGTAATACCCGAAACCGAAACCAAAAAATTCAAATTTCTTAAATATAAGAAGACTTCATTTTTAATTTTTTTTCTTTTAGGGATTTGATTGGGTTTGGATTTGGGCTTTTAAAATATTTGGTATCTAGTTATTAATTAATACATAAAGTCCAAAGTTTGAAATATATATATATATATATATATTATACTATCGGGCGGGGCCGGGCCGGTGAGCACCATCCCCGTCCCCGTTAAAATCCCCGACAACATCCCTGATTCCCGCCCCGTCCCCGATAAGACGTCCCCGAACCCGACCCGAAATGTTCGGTTTTCGATTTTCCCCGTCGGGTTCAGTTTTTTTTTGCCATCCCTAGGTGCATGTGGTGGCACGGGTCACTGTTTCGTTCCTCCGTTGTAGTGTAAAAAATTTATAGGATCGTAAAAAATGTCATTGTGTATATTTTGAAACTACAATGAGGATACAAATTTCTCTTGATAGAGTTGGTTTGCAAGACTTTTTTTCCACCCCATACCCGAGTTTGAATCTCATTAGTGTCATTTTCTTAGTTTTCAGCTTTTAATTTCATATTTATCATATTTCTGGAAGAAAAAACATTGCAAAAAAAGACTTAAACACAGGATCTCCCATATGAAAATACATGAACTAACCAATAGACCAATGACGATTTTGTGAAAGATGTCTTTATATTTGTTTCTTATAGTCAAATGGTGTCAATACTTAGAAAACATTTCTATGTCAGTCTATGGGCAAAACAACTAACTAAATCGCATATGTGGTTTGAATCATTGTGTGAGTTATTTAAACCCACAAATCAAACCGCATAATGTGGTATAAAAAATACAAACCGCAAATCGTACTGCAAAAGTTCAAAATTATGCAGTATAGGCAAGTTATGCGATTTGTACAAGATTTTAAACACTCCTAACTTTTTATAAATCAAAATTCGGAACATAAATAAACATAAGTCATAAATCATTTTTAGTTTCACATCTTCATATCTTAATCGAATATTCGTTTTCTTTCAAGTTTTGTTGATCAAAATTCTTATGACAGATCTAATGTCAACCTCGAGATTATTTGATATGTTATTTTCCATTTTAGGAAATCACCATGTATGTCGCGTGTCATGAAGCCCCTGATAGAAGGTTTATGCAACCTCTAAATCTACCGCAAGTGTACGGTGTCAATCAAGTAATACGTACTAAGTACGAGTATCGATCCAAGGAACTACGAGTTTAAGTACCACAAAGGCTATCACAACTACTAACTGAACTGCTGATAAATTTGGTTTGAGTGATATTAATTAACTACTTATCAAGAGAAACTTGAAGCAAACACGGATATACTATTCAAGCAATATTTTAAACACCACAAGAGAATACTTATATGATTAGGGAGATGCTAGGGGTCGGATTTCATTTGGATTCCACCAACAAATAAATAACATACATTCAACAAATCAATACACAAGGTTAAATTTAGTAATTCCAAAAATACTCACTACTCTTTCTCGAGCAATAGCAAAAATGTATCATGCAATATCTATTGAAGTCTCTCAACCAATAAACATAAACATTCAACTCATTAAGCATAAGAATCACAAACACAAACTAGGGTTTACTTGGTATATCTCTATCCAATATCTCACCATAGGTTTATCTAACTTTTATCAAGTTATAAAACCAATTTCTCAAGAGGAAATATAACCAATAAGATGAATAAGATGGTCAATCTCATAAACAATAAGAACAAGATAGACAAACTTCAACCAACAAGTGTATTAACTCAATAAATGCAATAATCATATATTCAACGGTGTAAAACCAAAATCCATCCTTCCCCCAACCTCAAAAGGTTTAGTTCATTTTACTAGTAGCAAATAAAACCATAGAGAAAAAGATGACAACACCCAAATACATTGTTTCTCAACAAAATACAAGTGTAATGATAAAACTCCCTCAATGATTGATACACACTACCAATTTTGAGCTCCAAATGTTGTTTCCACCTTCCCAATCAATGCAAGTCTTCCTTTCAGCTCCAAAAACTATTTAGAATATCTCTCCTAAGTCCTAGCCTCCAACAATCCCGAGATAACCCTAAACATTAACTTCCTGTAGCTTTTTATACCCTCAGACCACGACCGCGACAGTGACAATGTCACAATCGTGTGGCACTGTCGCGCGAGATTCCACACTCGCGGTACAAGTAGCACGACTGTGCCCGCTATTGTGACATATGTCACTGTCGCGTGGCACAGTAGCATGGCTTCGAATTTCGGTTTTTTCGTCCGTTCACTTGGGTCGATGCTTTCTTCGTCCGGGATGTCAAAGTGGAGTAATAGTAGACAATTTTTCTTCCACTTTACATCTTGTATGTCTACACAACACTTGCACAAAATATTAGTCCGAATTGTCAATTCTTACTTCAAGACGAGCCGTAAACTTATGATTCGGAGGGTAAAACCCCGTCAGATAACAAAGTTATCAGCCCCAAAAAAAGACCAGCAAAAAAGGAGATTGTCTAACACAACACAATAGTGGATGATTCACGATTTAATTAGGGTTAGGAGTTGACTTTAGATAATCGCGAGTCAACGTTTGAGAATCTCAACCCCATCAAAAACTCTAACATCGTATTTGAACAATTGTGGGCCACAAGTCAAACAACAATACCAGTTAAGTCTAACATATCATCATCATTAACAAAATCGAAACCTCATTCTCTGACCAAAAAATTGATTGTTTGGAGACACGATTCTTTTTTACATCTTTTTCATGATTGGAAAGAATACAAGGTTCATGAGAAATTTTGGAGTGTGGAATTGTGGATGAATATACAGATAAAATTTAGTTATTGTATTTTTATGTGTTTGAAAGTAGATATATAAAGAGGTTTAAAAGTATATAAGAGGACGAATATGAGGAAGGTTGGAAGCTGAATGCAGTTAAAAGTACCAAAATAGGTCTATAAAATTTTATATCTTAGGGGTTGTTTGACAGTTGCTTAATGGTTTGGTGCAGAATGATTAAATGGTCAGAATAATTAAGAGACACTTATGATATAGTTCAAAGTGAAATAGGGTTGTTTTGTAATTCTTCAGAATGAAATTAGGGCGCTTAATGGTTAAGGGGGGTCCATGATACAAAATCATTCAGAGGGTTTTAAAACCATTAAGAGACATATTTCTTTTTTGCCAAACAACATTCACCTTTTAGTGATTCAGAGGTTACATCTTAATGGAACCATTAAGAGGTAAACAAACAACCCTTATGGATATATCGTTTTTAACCAAGATAATTAGCAATGTTAGCCAAACTTGGTTGGATCATTAAGACGAGATTGTAAGGTCATCTTTAACACTCATAAACTAACTTATTTTTTGAACTTATTAAAAAAGCTCCATTTGGTTAGTCATAAACCAACTTTCTGAAAAACTATTTCAAGTAATGTTTCAATAAGTTATATGATTATTATTTTTCCAATAATGCCTCTTATATTTTTCTAGTTAATTTTTCTCCATATCATTTTAGGTCATTTATCTTATCAACTAATTTTTAATAAACATGACTAATTTATTAGCTAATTTGTCAAATATAGCCGAGTATAAGGACCATAAATGAATAATAATAATAATAATGGACTATAATTGTATATTGACTATACATTAAGAGGCCATATTTATAATTAACTTTAATTTTTTTATAATCAAAGGAAGAAAAAAAAAACAATAATTAAATGACACAAGTTCCTCATGATGTCTAGAAGGTATACTCGTATATTGGTCAATCTTTTGGTATCTTTTTTTTTCCTTCTTTCTAACGGGCTGTTTATCAGTTGCTGAATGGTTTGGTGCAGAATGATTAAGTGATCAAAATAATTAAGAGGCTCTTATAATATAGTGCAAAATGAAATACGGTTGTTTGCTAATTGTTCAGAATGAAATTAGGGCTCTGAATGGTTAAGGGAGGACCAAGATACAAAATCATTCAGAGGGTTTTGGAGCCATTAAGAGACAAATCTTTTTTTTTGCCAAACAAGATTCATCTTTTAACGATTCAGATGTTGTCTCTTAATGGAACAATTAAGAGGTAAACAAACAACCCCTAAATGTTTTTTTTATACATCAAAAAATACAAAAGCACTTTTTACTGAACACTTTCTGCAAGTTGCAGAAAGAAACATAAAAGAAACGATGTCACATTAAAAAGTTTTTTTTTTTTTTTTAACGAGGACAAAACAAACATGAAGGCCGTAGCGAAAACCCCAACACAAACGTTAACACTAACATAAAAGTAAACTAGTTATTAAGCTTTAATGTTGAATTTTGTTAGGTACTATAGACTTTTTTAAGGCACCAAGTAGGATTTAAAAAAGACCAATACAAACAAGAAGGTTCAAGAACAAAAGTTTACAGAAATAAAAAAACTCAAAGTACAAAACCCAAACTAAACAAAAATAAAACTCGAAGCAAAGAAACAAACAACACACCGACAAACCACCTCCAAACCCGAAAACGAAAGACCCTAAAGAAAATACAAGTGCCTCCAAGACCTCCAGACCCAAATATAAGAGCAAAACCCCAACACAAACGTTAACACTAACATATTATTTTGATTGTACTAGGGTCAGGTTCAGGAGAAACCCTAAAAAAAGGGAAAACTGAAGAACACTCTGGTAGTATTCCATCTGGACGGTATGCACTTGTACGTACAAGTAATTTGTAACATGCACACGTGCATATGCACAAGTGCATAAAAACCAAAAAAACAACATAATTTACCTGTATTCACAAGTGCATACTGTCCAGATGAAGGGCTACCAGAGTTTTTTCAGTTTTTCGTTTTTTGAGGTTTTTTTCTGAAATATCTAAGGGGGCGTTTGGTTCGCAGCTTCTGATGGAATTGGAATGTCCAATTCCTTTGACCAAATTCAATTCCCTTGTTTGGTTCATTCTTTTCTATGGAAGGAATGTGTGAATTCCACCAAATTCCACAAATGAAGGATTTGAACATTCCATCCTAAAACCCAATGATTTCAATGGAATGGAATCTTATATTTTGATAATTCCAAATTTACCCTTTATTCCAAACTAAACCCTACTAATATTGATTATTAGCAAACACCAACTATCTCTCTCATCTCTATCTCCCTCTCTCTCCTCTCGCTATCTCTCTCTCCTCTCTATTTATCTCTCCTCTCTCTCTCTCTTCCCTCTCTCTCCTCTCTTTATCTCTCTATCTCTCCTCTCTCTCTCTCCTCTCTCTCTCCTCCCTCTCTCTCCTCTCTCTCTCTCTTCCCTCTCTCTTTATCTCTCCTCCACTCTATCCTCTCTCTCTCCCTCTCTCCTATCTCTCTCCTCTCTCTATATCTCTCTTCCCTTTCTCTCCTCTCTCTCCCTCTATCCTCTATCTCTCCTATATCTCTCTCTCTCTCTTCCCTTTCTCTCCTCTCTCTATCTCTCTCCTCCACTCTCTCCTCTCTCTCTCCCTCTATCCTCTATCTCTCCTCCACTCTCTCCTCTCTATCCTCTATCTCTCCTCTCTCTCTCCCTCTCTCCTCTCTCTCTCTCTCTCCCTCTCTCTCCTCATTCTCCCGGCATCATTCATGTGCTAAAATAATAAAAACAATTTTTGTTAAAAATTAAACTATTTAATGACTATTTTATTAAAGTAATTTTTGTTTAAAAAATTAAAATAATCAAAAAGGGTATTTTGGTCATTTACCAAAATTCCATTCCAATTCCGAAGCTACAATCTGTGAACCAAACAGAAAAATTTCAATTCATTTAACAGATTCCATTCCAATTCTGTCAACCAAACAGGTGGTCAAACCTGACAACATTTTATTCCAATTCCATCAAAGTCAAATTCCTTTGACAGATTCCATTCCATCCAAAAACATTATGCGAACCAAACGTCCCCTAAAACTGTGATATTCATATGGAAAGAAGGTTTTATATAATTTATTAAGTCACTTAATATTGTTCATGTCATTGTATTTTATTTATAATTATTTGATATTTACCATTAATTATCTCTAACAATTTTATAATACTTTAGAACGTTTTTTTTTTTTTGAGGTATGATATAGTTATTTTTTAAGATTAAAAGTTATCTCGAACGAATAAAGGGTCAATATATTAACGAAAAATTATCACCAATATAATTTTTTTTTTATCGATTCTTCATATCAATATGCTAAAGTTATATTTGGTTTTCTGAAATGATAATTTATATTTGGTAACAATGTTTTTTAAGAAGAAATTTGTATGATGGTATAACACCCTCAAATCTGGAAATAGCAACTTATTAAAAATTTACTAAATACATCAATAATTAAATCATCTTCAACCACGAATTATGACTTAGCCTCAATACAACCATTCATTATATACAAAAGTCTACGATAAGGACGGGTGTTACTAAAACCCCATAATAGTTACTATCTCCAACGTTGCGGAAGACTTCACCAACTACTTACATTTGCACAAAGCTAAGACTCGACTCTTCATAGGATTGCTAGGACCAACTCCCAACCTTGAAACCTGATGCACATGCCGACAAATAAAAAGGTTAGGCTTAACGCCTAGTGAGCTCAAGAGTTTTCAACATATATAAAATAATCGTTTAAAAGAAAGGATGCAATTAAAATCGTAGTCCTTCAGTATGATACGTCTTACATGTGAAAACGACTCATTTTCCAATAATATGCATTTTAAACAAAGAACACAAATCTGGACGTTTTCCAAACCCAACCCCTACCAAGATGATAATACAAATGTAAGCCGCCCATTTATAAGTTAGCTTTAACCCAAAACTCACTCAAAGCGTAAGTGTAAATTGAACTCTCCATTTATGAAGATACGGTTAAACCTTATATTCCAAAGCACCCCAAAACACGGGTGGAGAATAATACTCAACCCATAAATCAAGGGTAAAACCCAATTATACAAAACGTCACCGAAAACTTGGATAATAAAACTCAATACCCAAAAACAACACCTTTCGGTGACAGGGGATTCCCGATTCCATAAAATGTGGCGGTCCACAAAGTAAGCCCATTTTATGTTGTTATGACCAGTCATATAAACAAAAGTACACGCAAGAGATGTCAGGCTCAGTAGCTTTAAACGTACACCCACAGAAACTCGAGTTCAACCCCGTCGGGTTCCTATGTCGAGCCCCTCATCTAATATCGTAATACTTGAGCACGAAGGACTTATACCGCACCCCGGTACCTTAACGTGCAACACGAAGGACTTACATCGCACCCGATACCTAACGTACAGCTCGTAGGACTTACATCGCACCCGATACCTAACGAGCTTCATCCAAAATTGCCAACAAGGCTCGAAGTCGAGTTACCAAAACTGGACAATTGTCCAAAACCCCATCAATATAACAATGCCAAGCCGCAGGCTTAGCAACCCAATTGACTCATTGATTAATGAAAATAACAATACGATAAAACGCACTCGACCAACGGATATGTCAACACCACGACCAAAAGTAAGATTAGTTCAAAACTCAACATTAGTTGAGACAACCCATTTTCCAAATGAACTTATACTCTTATAATTTTTCCAAATGTCTCATAACAGAAAATATGCATTTTCCAACTTTAACTGCTGATAAGAATGAAAATCATAAAATGAGACTATAACCATTCTTTCCAGCACCTCACATAAAAGTGCAAGTAATACTTTATAAAACATTATATTTCATGAATGATGCATAAAATCCGACAAACATTTAAAAGAGTATTTCTTTGACCAAAGATCTATTTATGCAATAATATCTCAAAACACATTCCTTTGTAACACATTTATCAAAATGCCCAAAAATCCCAAATGTGGGTATTATACAAAGTTTGTAAAGTTAAATACTTCCAAAAATCAAAGGTTAGCAAATAACCAAACGTTTGATAATTTCATGTAAAACACATAAACACTTTAAAATAGACATTTTGGCATGTACACCGTTTTCACAAATCAACTTGAACTCACCTTGCTAGATTTAGGCTAAATCTAGATTTTACCCAACGAGCTCCTTTGAAGACCAGTTGAATCCTCAAGCCGAAAACTTCCAAAACCTAGATCCAAAGTTCCAACCCATAAATAACCATTTTCAACCATAAGGAAACGTTCTCCAAACATAAAAATACCAAGATCCCAAACAAGATCAAAACCCTAATTTCTTCAAAACCACCAAATCCGAGATTTGAGATATCGAACCTTAAGAAACCACATATGGAGCATTTATAACCTTAATACAAGAAAACTTACCCTTGAAGACAAAGAGACTTCCGAGAACACCCAATCCAACACTTCAACCCGAGCTCCCAACCGATGAACTTGATGAGGAAGATGAAGATGGGGGTTTTGTGGTTTAAGGTTCCAACTAGTTAGATGATGAAGAATCCTGTGGTTCAAGGGGGAAAACCATCAAAATGGGTTAGGGTTAGGGTTCGGTTTTAGTGTTTGGGTGAGAAAAGGGAAGAAGATGGAAGTGAGAGTGAGGAAAATGGTTGAGAATCGCGACTCTTAAAAGACCCTGGGGCCGACCGCGATTGTGCCCGGCGATTGTGCCAGGGCACTATCGCCCAACACGTACCGCGGGCACACCCCCGCTGGCGATTGTGCCCGACGATTGTGCCCAGGGCACTATCGCCCAGAGTGTACTGAGGCTCGATTCTTCCCATTTTCTGTACAGACCACTCACGACGCGATAAGGCTTATATAGGTAAGATATAGGGGATGAAATCCTACGATAAGAAACAAGAATTTCTCAAAGGGTTGGCTTTCACAGCTAGGAATTTACGGGTGTTACAGATGGTTAGTGTTAGAAGATGAATATAGTTGAAGGAGACGATGAATATGCTGAAGGTTTGAAACCTCGATATATTGATTGAGAGAAAACGTACAATACGAAAAGTAAATAATAAGTAATCTAACCTAGACTACAAGATACAACATATATATACGTAGACTAAATGGGCTTGGGCCCTATACTGATATGGGCTTGGGCCCTCTATATACATTAACATCCCCCCTCAAACTCAATCGGGAGAAGAATGAGCCAGATGGAGTTTGGAAACTAGATCACGAAACCGTCCTGGTAAATGAGTTTTAGTGAAAATATCAGTCGGTTGATCAAGAGTCGAAATAGGAAGAAGTTGAATAGTCTTACGAGTCACATATTGATGAACAAAGTGACAATCAATTTCAATATGCTTCGTTCGCTCGTGGAAGACATCATTGTGAGCAATCTGAATGGCACTGTTGTTGTCACACCACAATGGAGTTGGAGAATGTTGAGGAGCCCCCATGTCAGAGAGTAGCCAGCGTAACCACACAAGTTCTTGAGTCGTGTCAGCTAGTGCTCGATACTCAGCTTCAGTACTGGACCGAGCTGTGAGAGATTTTTTCTTGCTTCACCAGGATATAAGAGAGTCGCCAAGAAAGAAACAGTAGCCGGTAATGGAGCGACGATCAGTCATGTCACTGTCTCAATCAGCATCAGAAAAACCTCGCAAAGTCAACGATGAGGTGGATGGAAAATGAAGACCATGAAACATGGTCCTTTTTAAATATCGAATAATGCGCAGGACAGCAACGTAGTGATCAGAACAGGGTGCAGACATGAACTGACTGACATTATGAACAACATAGGCAATATCAGGTCGAGTCACTGTCAGATAGACAAGTGACCCCACTAACTGGCGATATAAAGTAGGATCACGCAGAGGAGGTCCAACATTTGGAGCCAAATGAAGGTTGTGCTCAAGAGGAGTGGATGTTGTTTTGTTGTCAGTAATCCCAGCTTTTGACAAAAGATCTGAGGTGTATTTGACTTGACACAGATAAATTCCCGATGGATCGGAGAGCACCTCAAGAACAAGAAAATAGTGTAAAGAACCAAGATCCTTCATCTCAAAACAGGAGCTGGGAGATGACTTCAGATTGGCTATGCCTGTAGAGTCACTGCCAGTAATAATCATATCATCCACATACAGGAGAAGTAAGATAGTGCCAGCCTCAGTGGTCCGAGTAAACAATCCTGAATCATAGTTGTTGGGTGAGAAGCCCAGAGAGGTGACTGTGGAACTAAATTTCTCAAACCAAGCTCGCGGAGCTTGCTTGAGGCCATAAAGAGCCTTTCGAAGACGACAAACATGACCTTGTGGAACTCGAACTCCTGGAGGAGGTGTCATGTAGACCTCCTCAGATAAGTCACCGTTCAAAAAGGCATTCTTAACATCCATCTGAAAGAGAGGCCATTGTTTGGTAGTTGCGATGGCAAGAAGACTGCGAACAGAAGTGACTCGAGCAACAGGTGCAAAAGTCTCCTCATAATCAATACCGTACTCTTGATTGAAGCCCTTGGCCACAAGACGAGCTTTGTACCGATCAATAGAGCCATCAGATTTGGTTTTGATTTTGAACACCCATTTGGAGCCAATGGGTGACTTGCCTGGTGGAAGAGGGACAAATTCCCATGTCTGAGCTTTGTCAAGTGCCTGAAGTTCCTCATCCATAGCTTTCTGCCAATCAGAGTTAGAGGAGACTTCCTTATAGGAAGTAGGTTCGTGATTTGACAGCATAGTAGCATAAACATGATAATCACGAAGATGAGAAGGAACTTGTCTTACCCGTTCTGATCGTCTAACATTCTGAGATTGAGAAGTTCCAGGAGCCAAAGACTCAGCAAGCACCTCAGATGTTGGTTGTGCGGATGGAGTAGATGATTGATGTTGATCAGGTAAACTAGGAGAGGTAGGCTGTGTGAGGGCAGGAGACTCTAAAGGAGAGGCAGACTCATAAGGAGTTGGAACAACAGGTGGAGGTGATATGATGTCAGATTGGAGTGAGTCCAATGAGACGGAAGCATTAGTGAAAAACGGAGTGGTGAGGTTAGGAGACTCACGAAACTTGGATATAGAAGAGAAAGGAACATGTTCCCAGAAGGTAACATGACGAGATATACGAAGACGCTGGGAGATAGGATCCCAGCAGCGATAACCCTTGTGCTCAATACCATATCCAAGGAAGCAACACAGTCTGGAGCGAGGTTCAAGTTTGGTATGTTCATGAGATTGTAGTTGAACAAAACAAGCACTACCCCAAACTTTTAGAAGTTCATAGACAGGAGTGACCTCATAAAGAGCCTCATAAGGAGACTTATTATAAAGGATGAGAGTGGGGTGACGATTGATAGTATAAACTGCAGTGAATGCAGCTTCACCCCAAAAACGTTCTGGACATTTAGCGGAGATGAGAAGAGTGCGAACCGTATCAAGAATATGACGGTGTTTGCGTTCGGCACGACCATTTTGAGGAGATGTGCCGGGACAGGAGTACTGATAGAGAGTCCCCTGAGATTGAAGAAAGGAGAGAAGGGATGACTCTTTGTATTCCATAACATTGTCAGCTCTAAGAATCTTTATAGATTTTGAGAACTGGGTGTGAATCATCCGGGCAAACATAATATAGATTTGGGGTAATTCCGAACGATGTTTCATGAGATATATCCATGTGAAACGTGTATGATCATCAATAAAAATAACAAAATATCGAGCACCCCCCATGGATGGATGTGGTGCTGGTCCCCATACATCAGAATGAATAAGATCAAAAGAAGAAGTAGAATTAAACTCATTCATTTCAAAAGGTAAAGCATGATGTTTGCCAAGTTTGCAAGATAAACAAGAAATATTGTCAATTGATACACAATTTCCTAACACCCCTAAATGAGCTAATGATTTTATTCTGGCTAAAGATAAGTGACCCAGACGGGCATGCCACAACTCAAAGGAAGAAGCGCTGGAAACTGAGGCAACAAGACTTGAAGAGGGTAATGGAAGACGCAGGTAGACCACTTCAATCATCCGTCCAACTTTACGGCCGAGTCCAAGGATCTGCTTGGTCTTTGGATCCTGTACAACACAACCAGAAGAATGAAATAAAATGATCAAATTAGATTCAAGAAGCTGCGCAATCGAAACTAAGCTCAGAGATAGCTTCGGAACATTTAGAACATCCGGTAATTGTATATGAGAAGTGGAAACATTCCCACTAAAGGATACCGGTAGACCAGTGTTGTCAGCAGTTCTTACTGACGTAAATTGTTGAGGTGGTTTCTTAGAAACGAAACCATCAGAGCAATGTGGCATATGATTGCAACACCCAGAGTAAAAAAGCCATACGTTACCTGATGCAGCTGAGTGTGGAGAATTCATACCCATAGCACCAGACATGATCTGCTCCATGAGTTCCTGATTGCGACGCATCAGTTCCATTAGGTCAGGTGAGGAGGCTGTAGAAATCTCAGTATCAGCAATGGTAGGCCCAGCAACAGCGTGAGTCCGGTTCTGAGAACCAGTGTGCTTTGAGTTCTTCGGGCAGTCAGACTCATAATGACGCGGATGAGTGATGCCACACCTACGGCACTTACGAATAGGACAATCAAGAAGAAGATGAGCAGGAGAATGGCAAAAGGCACACTCGGATGTGTTCGTCTTTCCCCCAGATTTGGAATGATTGTTGTTGGTCCATTTGCCTTTGGACTTGGGATGAGACGTGTAGAGAACACTATCAGTAGCAGGCATCGGTGATCACATGTGAAGACGGGTTTCTTCACTTATCAATTCTGATATAGCTTCTTCAAGAGTAGGTAATGGCTGCCTATGAAAAAGAGAAGCACGAATATTCTCAAATTTGTCAGTAAGACCCATCAGAATAGTAATCAAATGTAGCTGGTTGAAGTAGGCAGTGAATTGTTGAGCTGTGTCATCAAAAATCTGTGGTGCTCCAAGACTTATATAATCTCTGAGAGACTGCATTTCAGAGATATAAGAGTTTATGGATTGATCAGGAAGCTGACGTTTGCTCTGAAAAGTGGTCCACAGTTGATACTGATGAGATAGGTCTGATGACGTGTACCGCTTGGCAAGGAAATCCCAGAGACTTTTGGCGGTAAGATAACCAAGAAACTGTTGATTGATCTCAGGAGTAGTGGAGGCATTAATGAAGCCCAGAATACGAGCATTATTGATGTCACACTCATTCATGCGTTTTGCAAAGTCAACAGCATTCTCAGTTGCTTCCTGAACTGGAGCTTTGGATGCACCAGTTACATAGGTGTAAAGGCCATGGGATTTGAGCAGAATTGTCATATGATGATGCCAGAGAATGTAGTTGCTACCATTGAAAATAACGGAGATGGGATTTGAGTGACTGAGATTGGCAGCCATGTGACTGAGAAACAGTTCAGAGGTTCGACCGGTAAAGAAGTTCGACCGATATAAAGTAAGACCGGTAGAGGTTCGACCGATAAAGGATTCAACCGGTAAAGAAGTTCGACCGATATAAAGTAAGACCGGTAGAGGTTCGACCGGTAAAGGATTCGACCGATATAAAGTTTTTAACCGATAGTATTTCGACCGATAGTATTAGACCGGTAGTATTAGACCAATAGTGTTAGCCCAATAGGATTCGACCGGTATTAACGACCGATAGATGTTTGACCGATAGTATTCGACCGGTAGTTTCGACCGGAAAATAAAGTCGACCGGCAAGGGTTCAGAAGAAAAAAAAAACAGCGGCGGCGGCAATACAAGAACACACAGATCGATCGATGTTGACAGTTCAAAAGAAAATTCGATTCTAAACAATAATCAATTCCAAGGCGATGGCAGGCGTTCGATGGCGTTCGATGGCAGGCGTTCAAAAACAGAATCGATTCAAAGAATATCGATTCGGATGAACAATAATGAACAGTAAAATCGATTCGGATGAACAGTGATGACGAACAATAAAATCGAAGAATAAACCTACAGCTCTGATACCATGTTAGAAGATGAATATGGTTGAAGGAGACGATGAATATGCTGAAGGTTTGAAACCTCGATATATTGATTGAGAGAAAACGTACAATACGAAAAGTAAATAATAAGTAATCTAACCTAGACTACAAGATACAACATATATATACGTAGACTAAATGGACTTGGGCCCTATACTGATATGGGCCTGGGCCCTCTATATACATTAACAGTTAGGAAAAAAAAAGGCATAAACAACATTTTATTTTTAATGGTTTTAGATAATCCTTAGGAAATTATTATGATGAAATTTTGAAGTTGAAAAATAACATATGTTAAAAAAAAAAAAAACTATTTTAAGGCAAATACAATTATAAAAGTTGAAATTGACGTATGTAAAATTATTTTTCAAATATATAACAACATGATCTTAACTATACATTATTCTTAAGTTGTTGAATTAATCGTTAAATCTTTATAAAGCATCCTTCTATTTATGATGCTAATAACAAGATAATTACACTTAAAATCTATGGGAAATTAATTAAAGTAGTCATTTTAGAAAATCGAGTTTACCTCCTAGCCATTCTCTCTCTTGTTTTATCAAAATAGCCATTAGGTTCATGAAAGGAGTTTGTATATACGAACACCTCCTTTGAAGTCAAAAACTTAATCCATGTTCGTAATATGTGTTCGTATATCACGAACATAACTTAAAAACTCGTAAAAAAACATAAGTTCGTAAAATTGTTCGTGGAAAATGCAAGGAGTTAAAAAAAAAGTTACATTTTAATTTTTTTTCACGAACACAATCACGAAGTAGGGCCAAAACTGTAAAATTTTAATTTATTTTGCTATGATGAAGGGCCAAAATTGTAATTATTTTATTTTTCAAAGCATATGTTCGTATATTACGAACAACTTCTACAAACTTGGGCCAAAAACATAAATATATATGATATATGTTCCAAAGATGAGGGGTCATAATTGTAACTTATTTTTTTTTTTAATAAATTGAGTTCAAAAATAAGCAAGTTACAATTATGGTCCCTCATCTTTGGAATATATATCAAAGATATTTATGTTTTTGGCCCAAGTTCGTGATATACGAACATATTGCTTTGAAAAATGAAATAATTACAATTTTGGCCCCTCATCATAGCAAAATAAATTAAAATTTTACAGTTTTGGCCCCACTTCGTGATTGTGTTCGTGAAAAAATTAAAATGTAACTTTTTTTAACTCCTTGCATTTTCCACGAACCATTTTACGAACTTATGTTTTTTATGAGTTTTTAAGTTATGTTCGTGATATACGAACACATATTACGAACATGGATCAAGTTTTTTACTTCAAAGGAGGTGTTCGTATATACGAACTCCTTTCACGAACCTGTAACACCCCGAATTTTAGACCTCTTTGTAAAATAATTACTTTAAGTTTTCGTTTAAGAATTCTCTTTTATGGTATTTGAATCTGGGTGAAATCGGGTTGAATCGTCGGATTTCAGAGTTTGAAGGGGGCTCGGCGACTGTGCCCGCGATAGTGACAATGTCACTATCGCATGGGCATTATCGCGAGGGAGTTTGAGGCCACGGTACATATGGCGCGATTGTGACCGGCGATAGTGCCATGGTCACAATCGCAATGTCAAGGTCGCGAGAGGGGGAGAAGTCTCGGTACAGTTGTCGCGACTGTGCCCGCGATTGTGCCAAGGGCACTATCGCGTGGGCACTATCGCACGCGGTGTCCAGACGACCAAACTCTTATTTAATGCCATTTTTAGGGTTTAGTTCATTATTTGAAGTTGCAGCTCCTTGAAGACGTTTTCACACACTAGAGGTGCGATTTTCACACACTCTTCCCTTCCTCCCTCTTCATTAATTGTTAGGTGGGTAAATCATTAATGGTTAATGATTCTTAGGTTTTGAGTTCATAGGAGTTACTCTTTCAAGATCAAAGGGTGGAAGTCTCAATCCCATTCATTCCTCACTTCTAGGGTTTGTTCATTTAACTTCTAAGTAAGTTTTCTTAACTTATGTACATGCATACTTGCACTATTACTTGTTTATATGAAATACATGAAATGCATGATGTTGACCTAAAAACTAGGGTTTTGCTTATCTTCAATAAATAAGGTTTTTGGGGTTGGTGGAAGTGCTTAAACATGTGGAAGAGTGCTATTTACAAGTATTATAGAAAAGGGACAAATCATGGTGTAGGTCTTCATCTCTACATAATGAAATGTCAAATACCTAAATTCTTATCAGCAGTTGGAGTCACTATACTAGTTGGGGATTTGTATGTGGTTAAATGAGTTGTAGTTTCTTATGGTAAATACGTATCAAGCATGATCACACTATTTGGGCCAATATATGTTTGCATGAAGATTGTCATCTATAATTGTTCATAACTCTTGTTGGGTGTCTTGTATCTATTTCCTTGTGCACGAGGATTTAGTTGGTATGCATGATTATTGCATGGTCATTGCCGTTGGGCATTTTGAGTGGACAATAGGGGGCGCAAGTCCCTTAGTTGTACACTCAGCTAGATTGGATAGGAACCCTTGCCTGTAAGACCTTGAGGTGTAACCCGGCGGGGTAAGCACTAGAGGCAGAGAGGGTTTGAGGATTGTGATGTCCGGCGTGGCATGAGAACTAGAACCGGGCTGGACGGTGAAATCCAATCTAGATCGCGGGTTACCCGCTTTATATGGAAGATATTTGTGTATTATTTGTACAGGATTTTACAACGTCCCTATTGGGAGGTTTGGCTTTGACCTCCATGCATTGGGAGCCGGTAACATTTATTTATTGTACTTGTTTGCATTATAATTGGTATTGGTATCTGTTACGAGATTTATATGAGCTTAATCTCTTGGACTGTTATCTAACGGTGAATAGTGCAAGTATACACTTATCAATCCGTTGTCGTCTTTTACAAGTAATAAAACGGTAAAATACCGAGTATCGATCCACAGGGAAAGGTGTAAAAGCTTAATAAAAGTTTAATAAAAGAAATGATTTCAGATGACGAATTTGAAGAAATATTGTTGGGTGATTTTTAACAACTAATTTGACAGAAATTAATTACTTTAAAAAGGAGCAAGGGTGTAGGGATCTGTTAAGATTTTTGACAATTAAATCAAGTGAAACGTCGTAATTAATAAATATCCAACCATTAGATTTTCTAAGGCACTATTTCGAGATTGAGAAAGGCTCGCATCCATAGACTTGATTCTAATGTTTCCAAAATAGAAAAAAGTCTAGGCAATGGCACAATCTATTCCTTGCATAAGCTATATGGAATGAAAACGAGTCTCCTCGTATCTAAATAACTCTCTCGAGTATATCTCCATACCATTCAAGTTGCGATGTCACGACGGCTTATCTTTAAGTCCGTCACACTTTAATCATTTTCAACAACGATCAATTTGTTAGGAAATGAATTTTATAAAAACAACCTTGAATGAATGATTGGAAATAATTATTAACTACTAATTTTCACCATCAAAAATTGGTTTTAATCTTAACTTTACCCCACACCCAAGCTAAGGTTGTTAGCCTATCATCGCTTGGGGTCCTTGCATTTTTAAAAAGAAGAGAATACGAATAAAAACTACTGTAGATTACGAAGATTAAATGAAAAGAACGATGGTAGATTAAAGGTTACAAAAATTATAAATAACGATGACGTAATAATGCGAATAATTAAAATGCGATAAAATAAAGACGTAAAGTTAAAGTGCAATAATTATAAAAGACGTAATATTAAAGTGCGATAATTAAAAGAGACGTAATAAAACAAATAAGAAATACTGAAAGTTAAATGCTTTAATTAAAATTAGACCAGTCTTCCAAATTTCTCCCAATGATTGGAGAATGAAACAACACTTAGAGAGTAATTTTAGAGGTGATGGGAGAGAAGTGTGTCTTTACAACATATGAGCTAGGCTTTTTATAGCCAACAAAAGGGTGGATCAAGACATTGTCCAAAGGATAAAAGAAAAGATTTTCTAACAAATATCTTCAAGATTTCCACCAGCTAATGCAAAGCTGGAGGAATATTCTAGGAATATTCCAAAAATCCCGAGATGGCATCAAGCTGCAGCAAGCTGCTGTCCCTCTGTTTTTCGGCACATGATATCTCCCAACAAAAACGTCTAGAAGCCAATCTGCAAGCGACAAAAACAATATAAAATCAATGATTCAATGCCCTAGTAATAAAGATATGAGTTTTGCTCAAAGGGTCTTGATTAATTAAATATTCGCTTGCAAAAAGTTGAGATATGCGTTTAAAAATAGAGCATTTAAGTAATAAAATGAACGCATATCAGTATCACACCCCCAGACTAAGACTGTTGATTGTCCCCAATCAACACAAAATAACGCTTGAACAAAAGAGGTTGTTTATGCCAAAATCCCACAAAAGTCATGCATTTATCCCTTTTACTTGTATAGGATAGCCCTTCATAAACTAGAGATAAAGACACTCACAAATATCATCAAACACAATTTCCATAAGCTAGCCACGAGTTTCAAATGGTTAAGCACTTTACAAAAACACAACATTTGGATCCTTAGGACTTGGTTTTTAGGCTTTTTGGTGATTTTTAAGCACTTGCGGTTTGCATCCTACTTTTATGTTTTTGCTTTGCCCAAAGAGTTTTTGCAATCGATGTCTTTTGGGTGCCCTTCGTTTGAATGGGAAGCTTTTTTTTTTTTATAGTATGCATTTTATGCTCTACTATTTTTTTTTCTTATAGCTTTTCCCATATGGTATGCATTTTATGCTCTACCATTTCCACCAAATGATTGATATGAACTTTGGTCACTTTTTCTTCATATTTTTGGCTATCAACGGTAGCCTCCCCCCAACCGAATATGACAATGTCCTCATTGTTGTGAATGTAGCGGGAGAAGTGTGGGAAAGAAGGGTGAGTGTATGAGATGCAACATGGGTTTCAAATGATGGCCTAAGTCCTTTCCAAACAATCTGTGTGTAATGCATGGCTAGAATGTGACCCATTGAAACCATAGGCTAGTTCTAGAAATGTGTCCTAAATAAAGTAAGCAACTTTGATCTACTAGATTATTATGCATATCCCAAAAAAAAAACGTGATAAGATGCATGAGACATACCATGGCATATCGGGCATAAAACAACCTATCTAGCAAAAGATAATTACCCTAAAAGTTAACTAATACTAAAAATTAAAGACGTCTAATAATTAAAATTACTAATAAACTAACTGTACAGACAAAAGGATAAGATAAACCTGCCCCTACTTCAGTCTCTCAGATCAACTCAGACAAAGCCACAGACAGTTTCCATGGCTTTCCATTCCTTCGAAAAATGCTTTTATTCTTTGTCCATTTACTTTAAAAATACTACCGTCTTCTGGGTTTACAAGATCCACAACTCCAAAAGGGTAGATTTTAAAGATTTTGAACGGACCGGACCATCTGCTTTTTAGTTTTCCCGGAAAGAGTTTTAGCCGTGAATTAAAAAGTAACACATTTTGTCCCTCAAAAAATTCTCGTTTGTGAATTCTCTTGTCATGCCAGTTTTTTGTTTTTTCTTTATAAAGCTTGGCATTTTCATAGGCGAAATTCCTATGCTCGTCTAATTCACAAAGTTGAATTTTTCTTTTAATTCCAGCATCAGAAATGTCCATATTCAGCTCTTTAATTGCCCAGTATGCTTTGTGCTCCAATTCCAAAGGTAAATGGCAGGCTTTTCCAAAAACAATTTTATACGGAGACATACCAATGGGAGTTTTAAAAGCAGTACGGTAAGCCCACAGAGCGTCATCTAATTTAAAAGCCCAATCTTTTCTGTGTGGTTTAACGACTTTTTCTAAAATTCCCTTGATTTCTCGATTGGACAATTCTGCCAAACCGTTTGTTTGGGGATGATAGGCAGTGGCAACTCTATGCTTGATATTATATTTCTCCAAAACGCCTTTTAACAAATGATTTATAAAATGAGTACCCTCGTCACTAATTAAAGCACGTGGAGTACCAAATCTCGTAAAAATTTGCTTTTGGAGAAATTTAACAACTGTTTTAGCATCATTCAAGTGACATGCCACTGCCTCAACCCATTTGGACACGTAGTCCACTGCAACTAAAATATACTGGCAATTTCCTGAAATTGGGAATGGTCCCATGAAGTCAATCCCCCAAACATCGAACAATTCAACCTCTAAAATTCCATTTAGAGGCATTTCATTTTTTTGGGAGATTGATCCAGTCCGTTGACATTCGTTACAAGCTTTGACAAAATCCTGAGCATCTTTGAACAATGTCGGCCAATGGAATCCAGACTGCAACACTTTTGCGGCCGTCCTTTGCCCACCAAAATGTCCTCCGTAATTGGAAGCATGACAATTTTTCAATACGGTTGGTACTTCGCTTGCAGGAATGCATCTTCTCAGCACCTGATCTGCACATGATTTAAATAAAAACGGATCATCCCACAGATAGAACTTAGAATCATGCCTGAGTTTCTGGATTTGTTGTTTATTAAACTCAGGGGGAATAATTCCACAGGCTAGAAAATTTGCAAGGTCTGCAAACCATGGTGTCTCAGAATGTTTTAACACCAGAAGTCTCTCATCTGGGAATGTTTCTGTTATGTCCATTTTTTCCAGTTCTTTATCATGTTTTTCAAGTCTAGACAAATGATCAGCAACCTGATTGTCCACTCCTTTTCTGTCCACAATTTCAAGATCAAATTCTTGCAACAACAGAACCCATCTTATTAACCGAGGTTTTGCATCCTTCTTTGAAATTAAGTATTTAATGACAGCATGGTCAGTGTGTACAATGACTTTTGTTCCCGTTAAATAAGATCTGAATCTCTCAAAGGCAAAGACTACGGCTAACAATTCTTTTTCAGTTGTTGTGTAATTAATCTGAGCTTCATTTAGGGTTTTGCTTGCATAATAAATGGAGTGGAACACTTTTTCTTTCCTTTGGCCTAGGACAGCTCCTACGGCCCAATCACTTGCATCACACATGATTTCAAAAGGCTTTTCCCAGTCAGGAGTAACAATCACAGGAGCGGTAACCAAAGCTTTTTTCAAAGTGAGAAAAGCATCTCTACAATCCTCACTAAAATCAAATTTTTGATCATGCTGAAGTAATAAGCACAAAGGTTTTGAAATTTTTGAAAAATCTTTGATAAATCTTCTGTAAAAACCTGCATGTCCAAGAAAACTTCTTATTCCCTTGACAGTGGTTGGCTCAGGCAATTTTTCAATTACTTCAAGTTTTGCCTTATCAACCTCAACTCCTCTTTTTGAAATCAAATGACCAAGAACAATTCCTTCCTTGACCATAAAATGACACTTTTCCCAATTTAAAACCAAATCATTTGCTTCACATCTTGCAAGACTTTTTTCAAGATTTTTCAAACATTGATCATATGATGTGCCATACACAGAAAAATCATCCATGAAAATTTCCATGGAAGTTTCAAGCATATAAAAAAATATAGACATCATACATCTTTGAAAAGTAGCAGGTGCATTACACAGACCGAATGGCATTCTCCTAAAAGCAAAGGTTCCATAAGGACAAGTAAAGGTGGTCTTTTCTTGGTCTTCTGGGGCTATTGCAATCTGGTTGTAACCTGAATATCCATCTAAGAAACAATAATACTCCTTTCCTGCAAGTCTGTCTAACATCTGATCAATGAAAGGTAAAGGAAAATGATCTTTTTGGGTAGCTTTGTTCAGTCTACAGTAATCCATACAAATCCTCCAACCAGATGCAACTCGAGTGGGAATAAGCTCATCTTTCTCATTTTTTATCACAGTGACACCTCCCTTTTTAGGGACACACTGTAC
Organism: Arctium minus; assembly: GCA_954870635.1. Classification (NCBI taxonomy): domain Eukaryota; kingdom Viridiplantae; phylum Streptophyta; class Magnoliopsida; order Asterales; family Asteraceae; genus Arctium; species Arctium minus. The sequence goes on from OX941092.1 coordinate 8,116,040, forward strand.
AGGACTTACCCAGGAGCTGCTTGCTATTGGGTAGATTATCCATGCATCCAACCATTTTAAAATCTCCTTTTTTACGACTTCCTTCATGATAGGATTTAACCTTCTTTGAGGTTCAATGGAAGTGAAATTCTTGTCTTCTAGGATGATTTTGTGTTGACAAATGGAAGGGCTGATACCCTTAAGGTCAGAAATGGTCCATCCTATAGCCTTAGTGTGCAGTTTTAACAAACTTACCAACTGTTCTTCCTGATGTGTTTCTAGGGTGGATGAAATGATGACAGGCAATTCGCCTTCTTCACCTAGAAATGCATACTTCAGATGAGAAGGGAGTGGTTTCAACTCCAGGTCGGGTGGTGATTCAACAGATGGGATGTGGGTCTTTCTATCTTCATTTTCCAACAACTCAAAAGTTGCAGTATGTTGTAACATGGTGGTTTCACCTTCCTCTTCCCATTCTATTTTCTCATCAACCTCAGTCTCTCTCAAATCTAATATTTTTTCAATTTCCTCTTTATGGCACAAAGACTCAATATCACTCAGGGTAAAACACTCTTCTTTATCATCAGGATATTTCATTGAGTTAAACACATTGAAGGTGACATTTTGATCATTCACTCTCATAGTCAACTCTCCTTTCTGAACATCAATCAAGGTTCTACCAGTTGCTAGGAATGGTCTTCCTAGTATGATTGGAATGTCTTTATCGGCCTCAAAATCAAGAATGATGAAGTCGGCGGGGAAAATGAATTTCTCCACTTGGACTAAGACATCCTCAATTTTCCCTTTCAGATGAGCTATAGACTTGTCGGCTAACTGCAGGGTGACTGTGGTTGGTCTAGCCTCACCTATGCCTAGGGTGTTAAAAACAGACAAGGGCATAAGGTTTATACTAGCTCCTAGGTCACATAGTGCCTTTCCAATCTCTTTCCCACCTATTGAGCAAGGAATAGTGAAACTCCCAGGATCTTTCAGTTTAGGGGGAATTTTATTTGAAAGGAGGGCACTACAACCTTCTGTTAAAGCGACAGTTTCATATTCATTCAACTTCTTCTTTTTGCTCAAAATGTCCTTGAGAAATTTTGCGTAACTTGGCATTTGTTCAATTGCCTCAACTAAAGGAATGTTGATATGTAGCTGTTTAAACACATCAAGGAACTTTTTGAACTGTAGCTCCTCCTTTTGATTTCTCAACCTTTGTGGAAAAGGTATATAAGGGGGAACATGAGCTACAATGGCTTTCTCAGGGGACTGTTCTGCCGGTGTTGGGGTGATGACAGGGTTGGAACTTTTGAGTATGGGAGTGACTGGTGGAGTGACAAGATTGTCAGTCTTGGTGGATGATGTCGAGGTCTCATCCTGAAATGATACCTTCTTTTTGTCGTCATCTGGGAATAATAAAGGGAAGTCGGTTTTCTTAGGTAGTGATCCTATGTCTACTGGTTTTCCTTTATCCTTCCAAGTGGGTGTGATAACAGTGGGTTTGTGAGATTCAATGGGCTTTTTCATTTGTTCATTTTCTATCAAGCTCTTTCCACTTCTTAAAGTCACTTCTTTCACATGTTCTTTCATGGCGGGTCTTGGGATCTCTGTATCACTAGGCAATGTACCAACAGGTCTATTCCTTAACTCAAGTGCAAGCTGACTAATATGAGTCTCTAGAGATCTTATGGTGGTGTTTTGATGGTTCATTGCTGAATTGGTTTGGTTAATGAACCCTTTCAAAATTGTTTCTAAAGAGGTGGATGACTCAGCTTGATGGTTAGGTTTGTGTTGGAAAGACGACTGAGTTGATGGTTGATGAAAAGTCTGTTGGTGATGGTTTTGAGGTGGACTTGGGTGTTGTACTTGTTGTGGTTGAAAATTTGAAACTCCTTGTGGTTTAAGTGCAGGTGGATTTAAACACGGACTGTTCCAAGAAAAGTTTGGGTGTTGTCTCCAACTGGCATTGTAGTTGTTGGAGTAGGGACCAGGCTTGTTATGAACATAGTTTACTAATTCAGTATTTTGCGGGCAATGTTCATAAGAGTGTTCCCCACCACAACAAACACATTGCACTGAGAGTACTGCTGGAATTGGTGTAGTGGCAATAGACTGCACTCCTTGGCCAGAAGTTAAGTTTTTTAGCATTGTGGCCATGGAAGTGAGTTGTGCTGTCAATGCAGTGTATGCATCTACATCATGAACTCCAGCAATCTTCTTTTGAGGTTGGGCGCGTGGATCAGCCCAATATCCATTGTTGGTTGAAATTTTTTCAAGAATTTCATACCCGTCATTGTAGGTATTAGCTGTAAAGGCCCCTCCTGATGTCGCATCGAGCATCTGTTTCGCCATGGGGGTTAGACCATTGTAAAACGTCTCGAGTTGAATACAGTAGGGAATGCCATGGTGAGGGCATTTTCTCAACAGCTCTTTAAACCTCTCCCATGCATCAGGAATTGCTTCATCATCCAGTTGTTTAAACATACAAATTTCATTTCTGGATTTGGCATTCCTGGTGGGTGGAAAATATTTTCGCAAAAACTTTTCAGCCATATTTTTCCATGATGGCACAGAGCCAGGTGCCAAAGAATTAAACCAAGACTTTGCCCGATCCCTTAGGGAAAAAGGAAACAAAGTGAGTCTCAAGGCATCGTTAGATACCCCAGGGATCAAGAATGCATCAGTGATCTCCATAAAAGATTTTAAATGAGAATGTGGATCCTCTGATGGCATTCCGGCAAATTGTCCGTTTGTTTGCAACATTTGAAACATGATGGGTTTTAGCTCAAAATGGAGGGCGGCAATATGGGGTCTAACTATCCCTGAATTTAATTGCTCAAAATCGGGGATAACATAGTCCATAATCTTTCCCTCTTTGGAATTTGCTAACTTAATAATGTTCGGAGCTCCATCCCTATTTTCATTGTTATCCTGAGATTCCACATCATCATTGTTAGGATGTTGATTTTGGTTATTTGGCATTTGTTGAAAAGGGAATTCGGGTGGATTTCCAAAAATGGGTGGTGCATCGTGGAATATCGGTTGTTGTCTTGGTGGATTTTCTATTCTAGGTACCCTATTTTCAAAACCTGGTGGGGGTGGTTCCATGATGGGAGGATCTATGGTTAATGAAATTCTTTGTGCTCTCTTCCTATTACGAAACCTCCTTTCAATGTCCGGGTCAAATTCGAACAATTCCCCACGTGGTATTCTTGGCATACGCCACTTCCACAATGAGATTCGAACGGTGTTAGAAAAATCAAATCTTTTCGAAAACTTTTACAGACTTTTAGCGAGCCAATTCCCCGGCAACGGCGCCAAAAACTTGTTACGAGATTTATATGAGCTTAATCTCTTGGACTGTTATCTAACGGTGAATAGTGCAAGTATACACTTATCAATCCGTTGTCGTCTTTTACAAGTAATAAAACGGTAAAATACCGAGTATCGATCCACAGGGAAAGGTGTAAAAGCTTAATAAAAGAAATGATTTCAGATGACGAATTTGAAGAAATATTGTTGGGTGATTTTTAACAACTAATTTGACAGAAATTAATTACTTTAAAAAGGAGCAAGGGTGTAGGGATCTGTTAAGATTTTTGACAATTAAATCAAGTGAAACGTCGTAATTAATAAATATCCAACCATTAGCTTTTCTAAGGCACTCTTTCGAGATTGAGAAAGGTTCGCATCCATAGACTTGATTCTAATGTTTCCAAAATAGAAAAAAGTCTAGGCAATGGCACAATCTATTCCTTGCATAAGCTATATGGAATGAAAACGAGTCTCCTCGTATCTAAATAACTCTCTCGAGTATATCTCCATACCATTCAAGTTGCGATGTCACGACGGCTTATCTTTAAGTCCGTCACACTTTAATCATTTTCAACAACGATCAATTTGTTAGGAAATGAATTTTATAAAAATAACCTTGAATGAATGATTGGAAATAATTATTAACTACTAATTTCCACCATCAAAAATTGGTTTTAATCTTAACTTTACCCCACACCCAAGCTAAGGTTGTTAGCCTATCATCGCTTGGGGTCCTTGCATTTTTAAAAAGAAGAGAATACGAATAAAAACTACTGTAGATTACGAAGATTAAATGAAAAGAACGATGATAGATTAAAGGTTACAAAAATTATAAATAACGATGACGTAATAATGCGAATAATTAAAATGCGATAAAATAAAGACGTAAAGTTAAAGTGCAATAATTATAAAAGACGTAATATTAAAGTGCGATAATTAAAAGAGACGTAATAAAACAGATAAGAAATATTGAAAGTTAAATGCTTTAATTAAAATTAGACTAGTCTTCCAAATTTCTCCCAATGATTGGAGAATGAAACAACACTTAGAGAGTAATTTTAGAGGTGATGGGAGAGAAGTGTGTCTTTACAACATATGAGCTAGGCTTTTTATAGCCAACAAAAGGGTGGATCAAGACATTGTCCAAAGGATAAAAGAAAAGATTTTCTAACAAATATCTTCAAGATTTCCACCAGCTAATGCAAAGCTGGAGGAATATTCTAGGAATATTCCAAAAATCCCGAGATGGCATCAAGCTGCAGCAAGCTGTTGTCCCTCTGTTTTTCGGCACATGATATCTCCCAACAAAAACGTCTAGAAGCCAATCTGCAAGCGACAAAAACAATATAAAATCAATGATTCAATGCCTAAGTAATAAAGATATGAGTTTTGCTCAAAGGGTCTTGATTAATTAAATATTCGCTTGCAAAAAGTTGAGATATGCGTTTAAAAATAGAGCATTTAAGTAATAAAATGAACGCATATCAGTATCACAACCAATAGACTTCGTTCTAACACTTGTGTTCATGTTTAAATGGTTCACAGGTTTCGTTAGTGGTGCGAGTAGGATGTCTTGATTAGTCGGGACCGCGCCTAGGATTCCTCCTTGGACCGGGCATTTTTGGGATCTGAGAAAGAGCGCTTTTGAAGTCATAGTGACACCCAATTAAATCTAGTTGTTAATTGTTCTAGATTGAATAGGTTGTCATGTAAATGTCTTATTTATTCCGCTACTTCATTGTAGAACTACCCCGTCTCTTTTGGGTTTTAGTCGACACGTTTACAGGTTTTGGATTCGCCTTATTTTTAGGCGTTATATTGTTAGTACACAGATATGTATTTCAATAATACATATAAATATAAATATCGAATAACTAAAATTTAATCAACCAATGATTAAAACAAATCAAATACAAAGGGAATCGACATAAAAACGTAAAACGAATAAACCGTATATCGAAACAATCGATGCTGAGGCTCGTGTTGAACACGATTCCCTTAAACAGATTTGCCGTCTGTTCCCAGGGTACAACAGCAGAAGCAGCGTACTGCCGGATAATTCTACTTGGCTGAAAAAATCACCGGAGAAACAACGTATGCTTGAGAGAATTCAGGAAGCTTTGTGTTCAAGATTGTTGTGTGTGTTGGACTGAAAACATACTCCTCTATTTATACTGATCGATTGAAAACCGAAGGATTAATGTGAATTAATCCTATTAATCATTTCCAATTAATGAATATCAAGGAGTTACAAAACCAGTGAAGGTCGCGACTTAGCACGCGGGTGAAGTCGCAGGACAACCCGCGTAACTCACTGTCTCGTCTACAAACAGAACATTTCGCGACTAATGGCGCGGGTAAACTCGCGTAATACACTGGTTCAAAACAAAATTTTCTCAAAAACCAACCTGCGCGAGCACAAGATTTCGGAGTTGCATTCGTGTCCGCAGGTCGCGCCCACGCACAAGTTCGCCGATTTTAGCCTACGAAAGTCGCAATCGGCACCCCCCCTGCACGCGGATAGGTGATGGAGTAAAACCAAACAAAGAGCTTGTAAGCTCCTTCCACATCTAAGGTTATAAACCTCATAATATTTGGTCCTCCTTCCTATGTGGGACAAGTTCCCACACCCACTTGGTTTTGCCAATTTTCATCCCAAACACTCAACTTTGAGCATCGATATCTCATTCACACATATTCCGTTTTGGACATATAATATATCGTTTTGAAGCTCTCATATAGGAGAACACAAACCCATGAAAAGTTAGATATATACTATACATATACATGTATTTATTTGTGTCCAAAGTTAGTAAAAAATCATATTTTTACTAAAAATTTCCAACATATATTGCATAAATTTTAAGTTTTATTTTACTCGGAATTTTAGGGTGTTACAGAACCTAATGGCTATTTTGATAAAATAAGGGAGAGAATGGCTAGGAGGTAAACCCGATTTTCTAAAATAGCTACTTTAATTAATTTCCCTAAATCTAATGATAAAAAAAATACTTAGGTGGTGTTAGGTTCGTTTGAATCTGATGGAATTTGAAGGAATTGGAATGGTCAATTCCGTTGACCAAATTTCATTCCTTCGTTTGGTTCATCTTCTGAGTTTCAATAAGGAATTCAAATTCCACAAATTATGGAATGTAAATTCCTTAGATTATAGCAAGGAATTTCAATTCATTCCTACCATTTTTTAAGAAAAACAATATACATTTATTCCATTTTATAGCAAGGAATTTCAATTCACGCCGCCACCACCACCACCACCACCTTCACTTGTCGTTACCGCCACCACCGTCGTAAACATCACCTCCACCACCGCCACCACAGTCATTGCCGCCGCTACCCGTCTTCATTACCAACACCACCTTTACTTATCGTCACCATCGCCACCACCCCCAATAGTCATTGATACCACCACCACTCGTCATCACCGCCATCACCATCTGTCATCATCGTCGCCAAGACCACCACCCGTCGTTGTTGCCACCATCACCACCGTCGTAAGCCCCAACCCATTACCACCACCACACCATTGACACCATCAACGCCTCCATGCCATCACCAATATAATATTCAATAAACGGAACATACATATTAATATTCTTTTCTTGACAGATTCTATTCCAATTCCTGCCAACCAAACGTATGGTCAAACATGATTAAATTTCATTCCAGTTCCTTTGACAGATTCCATTCCGTGAACCAAACGCCACCTTAGGGGTTGTTTGGTTTATGGAATTTGAAGGAATTTGAAGTAATTGGAATGACCAATTCCTTTGACCAAATTCTAAGGTGGCGTTTGGTTCGCAAAATGTTTTTGGATGGAATGTAATCTGTCAAAGGATTTTGACTTTGAAGGAATTGAAATGGAATGTTGTCAGGTTTGACCACCTGTTTGGTTGACAGAATTGGAATGAAATTTGTTAAAGGAATTAGAATCTGTCTAATTGGTTCACATAATGTAGTTTTGGAATTTGAATGAAATGTTGATAAATGACCAAAATACCCTTTTTGATAATTTTAATTTTTCTAAACAAAAAATTCTTTAATAAAATAGCTATTAAAAATACTTTATTGGTAATGTTGGTTTAGATTGGTGATGGGTCAGTGGTGGTTTAGAACGGCAGTTTAGAACGGCAGTTTAGATCGGATGTGGTCGGCAGTGGTTCAGATCGGCAATAGTCGGCGGTGGTTCAAAACGGCGGCGGTCGATGGTGAGTCAGATCGGTCGGCGGTGGTTCAGAACAGCGGTGGTTCAGGTCGGCGACGGTCAACGGTGGTTCAGATCGGCGATGGTTCATAACGGTGGTGGTCGGCGGTGGTTCAGATCGGTGGTGGTCGACGATGGTTTAGAGAAGGAACCGATGGAAGCATGGTTTAATCAGATGGTTTTATGTGATTAGGTTATATTGGATTGAGGGCATATGTGGTATTATGAAGAAAAAAAAGAATTTCATTCCATCAAAATACCTTGTAGTTGCTAAGGAATGTTAAATTCTCTTATTTGTGAAATTTGATGTAATTAAGAGATTCCTTCCGTGAAAAAGAATGAACCAAACAAAGGAATGAAATTTGGTCAATAGAATTCAACATTCCAATTCCATCAGATTCCTTCAGAATCTGCGAACCAAACGCCACCCAAGTCTCATGTTTGGTTCACAAAATGAAAGTGATGGAACCATTTGAATTCCATTGAATTCAACAATTTAAGAAATTCATCATTCTTTGGCTTAAATGGAGGAATTGAGTTCCTACCAACCAAAAGTGTGGTCAAATTCCATTCCAATTAATTCAAAGTCAAATTCCTTCGATAGCTTTCAAATCCATCAAATTTCACTCTGCAAACCAAACACTCCCTTAGAAATAAATAAAAAAAATCAAGGTTTTGGAAACCATTTGCGGATCATTTTATAGTTTTCATAATTAGGGTTTTTGTTTTCCTTTCCCCCCTTTTTCTTGTTGTGTTATTAGGGGTGAGCATCGGAAGCGGGTACCCGCCTTTGGAACCGAAACCGCTTCGGAACTAACGGTTCCGGAACTGGAACCGATGTGATTGGTTCTGGTTCTGGTTCCTAAAATATGGAACCGATCGGGACCGGTTCCGGTTTCAGTTCTCATTTTTTTGAAACCGTTACCCGTTGGGTACCCGTCGGGACCGTTCCGGGACCGGGTACCCGGTCCTGTTGGGTACCCATAACCGGAATCGACGGTTACCCGCTATTTTTTAATAAAATATATTTTATTTATTTATAAAAAATTAAGAAACTACCTTTTAGTGAAGCATCGTTTGTAGTATTTATTAGCATCAACTAAATTTTAATGACGTGAAGTGTTTTGGAAGCACCGTTTGTAGTATTTATTTGTTTTGTAAGCACCGTTTGTAATATTTATTTGTTTTGTAAGCATCGTTTGTAGTATTTATTAGTTTTTATCTTATTAGTTTTCATGTTTGTGGTATTTATTTCTTTACGTTTGGACTTTGTAATATAATTAATATTTACCCTTTTATAATATGAATGATAAAAAAATTTAAAAATTAGACAGTGGGTACCCGGTACCGAAACCGGATCCGGCGGTTCCGGTTCCCAAATATAAAGAACCGATGTAACCGGTTCCGGTTCCTTCATTCCAGGAATCGTCGGTTCCGGTTTCGGGAATTTTAGGTTGGTACCCGCCTTTGTTCACCCCTATGTGTTATACGTATTAAGTATATATGTTAAGTTGGTGGGTTCCTTTTGTAACCTTTGAAGTTACCAGATTTGAATAAGATTAACCCATAGTATTTTCTAATGCAACGGAAAAATTCAGAATGGTCGACAAACGTCTAAACCTTACAAACATAGCACTTAAAAATTAAGAGAAAACTCTAAAAATTATATATGAAACTCTAAAGATAATTTTATTGATCAATAATAAACTGAAACCAATAATAATAATCCTAATTTATCAACAAGTTCTCTTTAGTTCAAATAGTCTAGATTACATGTCATTTACTAATTAGGTGAGTAGTTAACTCATCTACTTAGTTTTTCGTTTTTTATTGTTTTCTTTTATGTTTTTTAGTTTAATTGAAATTAATTGTCCAAAATCCCAATAAAATATCATCATTTACGTGGCTAGTTCATAATCTCGAGTAAATTAGTGCTTAACCCATCGTTTCCTTAAATTCGATCAATGCCTTATGTTGGGTCATCATGGATTTGATCCCTATACTTAGTTTATTTTAAGGTTCTTTGTAATAACTTAGTTGTGCCTCAAAAGATCGGTGAAGTCGAAGACCAATCGAATTCAAAAAGAAGTGAGTCCTCTGATGCCGATCAAGACAAACTTCATAGTCACTAAGCTAACACTGCCGAAGATGTAATTGTCTATCGGCAGGCAGTACACATGTCGATCCTTCTTTGTTTGGTCGGCAGGCTTCTCTCTGCCAATCTTTCTCCTCTTTGTTGGCAAGCTCCTCCCTTGCCAAATAAGATCATTTTCGGCTAGCACCTTTATTAATCGAATCGTCATGATTTGGCTAGTTCCCCTTTTTCCGACATCATTCTGACAAAAGGAATGGAACATTCTATTGCACATAAGATATTCACCCAAGTTCTGAATTGATGGAGACCTTCTCCAAAAGATCTCAAAAAGATTTGTGTCAGATATATTTTATTAAGGTATTGTCTTATCAAGGTACAAAGGTGTTCTTTGTATTTTGATAAGTCACATCAAATATCTTATTCTTTATGGAAGAAAATATCAGAGATCCAATATCAAGTTGACATTTGACAAGTGTCCTTTGCATTCAATGCATAAGGTAGTATATAAAGGTGAAGATCTTCTCAATGCAAGCCACACTTTTACAAGAAAACTCAGTACACTCAAGAAAGTTGGCAATCTTGCTCTCTCATCCTCGTAGCTTTTAATCTTTGTGTTTTTAAATTGCGTTATAAGTTACTTTGTGAAAAGATTGTTAGAATAACTTATATATTCTTTCCGTAACAATCTTTAAAAATTTTCTATGTGTAATTCTTGATAGTGATATTAATAAAAGAATTAAAATCAAATAAAACTATATGTATTATATTCAACTCATTCTACAATACTTGTTTTACTTTCTTACTTACTTTTGGGACTAACACCTTACGATATTGTATGCTTACCGTAAATTTTTAAAATGATAATAAAGAGAACATATTGTACGCTTATTGTAAATTTTTAAAATGATAACAATGAGGATAGATTTAAACGATTTAACTATTTTCTTTTCTTTTGTTTTTAATTAGCATTATTTTTCCATTCCAAAAAGAACGTAGACGTAATCCTAATTAGTGATTTTTTAATGCTTAATTATAATATTATATGGTAATTATGAGGTTGTAAATGTGACACGTGTCATTGATACACTCATGCAATCAACTTCGTATTACGCCATCTCTATAGGTGGTAAATCGAACGTGGCAATCACATTACGGGTCAATAATAAACAATTATAACAGCAGGGGCCATTCAATGATAATTCATTTGTATGTGGTAACTGTGAGATCTAATCTTAACCAATAACTATTAGGTATTTTTCTCTCTCCTCTCTTCCCTCTCTCCTCTGAACTTAATTACGGTAAAATAAAACGTGATACACCATTGTGATATCCAATAATTTTTAACCATAAAACATAAATTATCAATGAATCACATTGTAATACCAAAAGATTTTGTAACTACAAGGCACAAACAAATAATGAATCACATCAGACCCGTCCCTTGGCATGTTAAATATGAGATTCAGAACAGAGTCCCCAAAATTTTTGGGTCCCAAATTTCACATTTTTGGGCCTGAGTTATAAGGTTAGTCAATAATCCTCAAATCATAATCAATCAGATACCGCTTCAATCTTCTTCCCATATCTATTCCCGATTCAATCGGTTGTCGATTGAAATTCCCAAGAGCTTAAAATCAGAGATGCCTAATGATTTGGTTTTAGCTACTCAATGGTTATTTTCATTAACTTGTAAGACTTTCAATTTAATATGAACTTTTCTATTTAACTTCTATTTGTTATTTGTTTTGTGTTCCAATCGACTCGTATTTTTTATACAAGTGTAACAGGGCCTCCAAAAAGATTGGGACAACCCTGAATCACATTGTGATACTAAAAGATTTTGTAACTGTAAGGAGCAACCAACAATGAATCACACTGTTATACCAAATGATTTTCTAATTGTAAGACACAAACCAACAATAAATCACACTGTGATACCACAAGATTTTCCAAACTATAAGGCACAAACCAACAATGAATCACACTGTGATATCAATAGAACTATAAGGCACAAACCAATATGAGTTTCGTTTGTCATTTAAAAAGAAAAATATGCATACATGTTACCTATTGTGATAGCCCAATGTAATAACCCAATGGTTCCTATCGTGAAACCTAATGTGATAATCAAATGTATCACATTGTGATAACCTAATGTGATACCACTGTCTAAACCCAAAATCCTTCTAAGCACAAGTAAACTTAGTTTCAATCTTAGTACCTCCAGAAACAACATGTTTAGGGAGAACAAGCCTCACAGTAGTCTAGATCTCACCAGGAAGAACACACATTGAATATGTAGATCTTGTAAGCCTCCACTGATTTCTTGTGCCTCTTCTTCTTTTTTGTCTGCTCCGGCCACCGATGCGTCCTTCAAGAGCTTTTTCTCAGTTTTAGGCTTCTTCTCCGCCGCTATTGGTTTCTTTTCGGTTGCCGCCTTTGGTGCCATTGCTAGAACGCCATCCACCACCGATTCAGAAAAAAGCCATTGCCGAATACTCCTGTTCTACGACGCCATCTACCACCGATTGAGAAGACAGAGAAAGCCATCGCCGATTGAGAAGACAGAGATTTAGAGGAGACGAACAAGGTTTATGTGCATAAACTACTTGTACAACACCGTCGATATCCATACCAGAATCCATGGTTTGGATGGTGATGATGGCTTGCGGGCGTCGTCGACATATGTGCAAGTTTTGGAGTGTCCAGGTTTTGCAGGTTAATTCTTTTTAAAAATATAATTAGGGTAAATTGAATCAATTAGGTAAATTGAGTAATTAATTATTTGATTTATAATTAAAAAATCCAAATTGTTAAATTACAAAATTATCCTTTTAATTTATTTTAAAAATAAAATTAATTATATTAAATGAGTGACTCATATTGGATCTTACAGTTACGACAAACTACATAGTTCTCATTTGATTAGCCCCCTATAACAGCATACCATATTTTTTTTTTATCTAAAATAGAGCGGTAAAAATAAAAATCTCCAAAAAAATATTTTTAATTTGAACACTTATTATATTTTAAAGACCGTAACATTGATTATAATAAAAATGTTTACATTATGAAATAAATACGTTTGAATAGGGGTGACAATTTTGTACCAAACCAAACCAGCCAACATATGTACCAACCGTACCTATTAAATTGGTACCAATTAAATCGGTACCAATTTAAATTGGTTGGTTGTATCGTACCAAGTGTTTGAACTTGGTTGGTACACGATATTGAATGTTGTGTACCATGGTAGTATCGTGGTACCGACTTTTATAAAAAATTAATTAATTATTATTTTTATTAATCAATGCTATTATTAACTTTGAGTTTAAAATTTAAAAATCCTTAATTTTTTATAGTTTTCACCTTATCGCCTAAATGCCCAAAAAAGTGAAAAACCTAATTAGAAACTCAATTGATCATGTATTGAATATTAAACAATGCTACATTCAACTTTTTTGTTTGATCATTTGCGCATTTTGAATTAGTTTTTTTCTTATTTCGTATATGTAACATGAAGTTGGTACAAAACCGGTACCAACATGTACCAACCGAAAAAAGTCGGTAACAATTACAATTGGTTGGTACATGGTATAAGATTTTGCAAACCAGTTATAATTGGTTAGTACACGGTATTGGCAAAAAAAAAAGTCGGTACCGTACCGATTCCACCCCTACGTATGAATCAAACATAGTGTGAAATTCTCATCTACCCAGAATTCAAATCTAGGCGCTGCCAAAGTTCTTGTGGTCATGGAGGTTCACTTGCAATAACTCATGATGTATTAGTTCTCAAGATTATCATAATTTCATGCGTTCTCAAAAAATAGCCCCTAATATATATATATATATATATATATATATATATATATATATATATATATATATATAAAGGCGTTCAAATGCAATCCATTTACATGATTCGACCCTTGCAACCTCTCTATCCACCACACATTTTATGTAATTTAAAAAAAGAAAAAAAAGTTAAAAGTAAAATGTGTGGTGGATAAAGGGGTTGCAAGGGTTGCATCATGTCAAAAATTGAATAATAACCTAGGGGTGTGCATCGGGAGGGTCGGGCGGGTTCGGTGGGGAAAATCAAAAACCCGATCGAATTTCGGATATATAAATCAAGACCCAAATTTTATGTTTTGGATTTCATATTGCTTCGGGTTCAGGTTGGTCGAGTTTCGGGTTGATGTCGGTCGGGTTCGGGTATTATTATAATGCAAAAAATATATATAACTTCAATTGATTTTGATAATGAACTCAATCAATTGAGAGATTAATGAAATCGATAGTAAATTTATAAATTAGGAAACATTTCGACCGACTAGATTTATGATTTTCAAAAGATAATTAGACAAATAAATATATTTATATAATATATATAAACATGTATGTATATTATTTCGGGTTTTCGGGCGGGTCAGGTGGCCAAACATCAAACCCAACCCAAACCCAAATATCACCAAAAAAGTCGGGTTTCGGATTTTCGGATTTCAGGTTATTCGGGTTTTGCAAAAACACCTTATTTTTGGTTCGGGTTCGGATTTGCATTTCGGACTTTTCGGGTTTTGCACACCCCTATAATAACCTCTCTCTCTCTCTCTCTCTCTATATATATATATATATATATATATACATATTGAGGTAGTTTATTATGCAACTATTCTATCCACCACTCATTTTATTTTCAATTTTTCTTCTTAATTACACAAGTGAAAATAAAATTAGTGGTGTATAAAAGGGTTATACGGGTGGTATCATGTAAAAAGGTTGCATTTGAACACCCTCAATATATATATTAAAAGAAGATAATAAACTTAACAAGAAATTTGATGGTAAATTGGTAATTATAAATTTATGAGTAGAAAAAGGACCTAATAAAGTGGGGTTAATAATTGTTGTTAAATAATAAGTTGGATCATATGAGGCCAGGGCCCACAACTGTAGGCCCATAATTTTTACAACCACGAAATTTTCGTATGAATTATGATGCGTCAGATTGGGCCCACCACCTTTTGTGTGTATTGACGCGGCGAAAGGTGCCGAAAATGACCGCCGTATTAATCAAATTCCACAACTCCTCGTTCTTCTCCGTCAAGGCGTCAACACGTTTATAAATATGTAAGGGTTAGCCAGAAAGTCAACCGAACCAATAGAAACCGATCGATCATAATTGGATATCTAATTGTAATTGAATCAGATCGGATTGAAAATCTCAACATCCAATTTTGATCGGTCAATTTTTGGATGACAGTCCAGAACCGACCAAAATCAGCTTAACCGACCAACATCCAATTACCCATCCAATTAACCATCTAATTACCATCTAGTTTTCCATCCAACTATTATCCAAATTTTTTTTTTTTTGCAAATTGCTTAAATCTAAATTTGTTTTGTGTCGGTTTTTGAATTTTTAGTCTCATTTGTGTTAGTTTTAACACAAATTATAAGTGATTCATCAATTTGTTTTATTGTTATAAAATTGGATTAAATCAACACATTGGATGGATCCGATCCGATCATCCATTAGATGTTGGAAGGATCCAATCCGGCCTAATGGATATCGAATAAGAACATCTAATGAATGGAACTGACCGATCCAATCATCCATTGGATTGGAAAAATCCAACATCCAATGGATGATTAGATCGGTTCGGTTCCTCTCACATCCATTAGATGTCAACCGATGAACACCCCTATTATTAGTAAGAATATTTTTATTAATTCTCAATAAATATAATTAATAATTTATTCAATCCAAACTCTTTGATATAAAATAAACATTATAAGCTAAAGATAATTATATTATAAGGGGTTGTTTTTTTTTTTTAAAAACCTCTTAATGGCTCTTAAGTCTTAATCATTCAGACATTTTACACACCACCTCTTATTAATCATAACTAAAATAAGATTTCAGACTTTAGACCTCTTAAAAAACAAACGACACCTAAGTATAAAAACCAATAATAATATTCGGATGCCGTATGATGGCGTTTGATTTGTTGAATCTGATGGATTTGAATGAATTGAAATGTTTAATTTTATCGACCAAATTTTACCCATGTGTTTGGTTCATTCTTTTGTTTTCTACAAGGAATTTGAATTCCACATATGATCGAATGTAAATTTCTTGGGTTCAAACAATGAATCCCAACTTTTTTTTATCTCATCTTAAAAAATTGTTATTATGCTTTTATATTTATTTCAGTCAATTCCATCATACGGCGGCGGTCGTCACCACCGCCGTTGTTGCCGCCTTCACACCACCATCGTGGTTGTCATCATCATATCCACCACCACCACTGCCTTCGACACCACTATCACCTCCATCCCACCCAGGGGCGGATTCACCACATAACTAGTGGTGGAATGGGCCCCCATTAGAAAATGAAAAAATCAAAAAAAATTTATGTGAAAACCATTTTTTTAAACTTTCTACCATTACTTCCCCCCAGTGATTATTCGTCTGGGACACAATCAACCAAAAAATGTACCTCGAAATCAAGGAAAAAGTTCTTGATTCAACCAAAAAATTGAAAAAGTCACTCGAAATCGACAAAAAAACATGCAAATCCCTTAAAATCAACCAAAAAAACTTCAAAAATCTTTCGAAACGGTGAAATTGGGCTAAAAACATATCGGACGACTTTGCGGGTCTTTAAATAATTTTAAAGGTGCCCCCAATAGAAAAAAATCATTGATCCGCCACTGATCCCACCACCACTAATTATATTCAACAACCAAGATACATATTCAAATTCTTTTGACTTATTTCATTCCAATTTATGTCAACCAAACACATTGTCAAACTTGATTAGATTGAATTGTAGTTCCTTCATATTCCATTTCTTTTGACAGATTCCATTATGTGAAATTGTGAACCAAACGCCAACTAAGAAATCAAATTCAAATTAACTATTTGCAGATAGGCTATTGCGTTCAACCATTGTTAATCATTAAAATTTAAATTTAAACTTTGATATATTAATATAGTCTCTTATTGTTCATGCGAAGATGTTCAGTGATAGTACAAAATAAATTACAGTGATAGTATAATTAAGAATAGTAACATTTTTTTATACTACCAAAAAAGATCTTTAAGTGTTGGCTCAGTTTTAATTTTAAACTTTCCTTACGGAGGTCCAAACCAACCTTACCAACCAAATCGTACACATCCGTAATTGTAGAGTATGGGTATGTTATTGGTAATAATTTTATTCGAATTTGTAATAAAAAAACAATGAAAAAACTGTAATAACAAATTTAGATATATTTACTTTCAAATTACTAATAACATATTTATAATTATATCAGCATATCAATTACATTCTTACGATCCAATTACTTGACTTCAAAAGTTCAAATGGTCCATTCAAGAAGCGGAGATCGGACAAAGATTACGTGACAAAAATTATCTAAACTTTGATCCTATTGACTTTTTATTTTGTCTATTGAGACAAGAATTTTGACATATTTATTATATATTAAGTATTAAATTTATTTTTAATAAATCAACTACGTGATTGTTCAGAATTGGTCAAAATAAATGAACAAGTCAAAAGAGAAAAGGATGATCAGGAACGACCAACACGTCGATCTAAGCCAAAGAAGAAAAGAGGGCAAGTGTGGTCAACCTTGGGTGAACCTTCGGTAAATGGGGCCCAACTTCTAGATCCAGTAGACTACTATCGGTGGGATTATGGAACTATTGTGGGAAATAAAAATATTAAAACCACATGATTAATTGACAGCGAGCTCCACAAAGAACGATTACGGCAACAACGCTCAAGAAAGGAACGATTGGATGATTTCCCAGAACTCTCTCAGCACTATGCTCACGCCTTCATGGAAGAGGAACATATCAAAAGCAGCGTACACACAGTTTCCATAATAAATCAAATAGTAACAAAGCATCTAGAGTTAGGTGGTTGAGGTTTACAGATGCAATAACCGGAACGGGGTGAAAATCAATAGCGAGCATGACCACACTTGCCCTCTTTTCTTCTTTGGTTTAGATCGACGTCAAATAAAAACAATAAACTAGCTAAAAATAAAACACGTCAAATGGCCTAATAAATTTACTGGAAATCATATACTATTATTTTGCTAGTTTCGTTTTGATTTGAACAATTTTGACATGTTATTTAAAATAACATAATAATGTTTCAGAAAAGTTGGGAAAGAAACTAATAAAAAATTCAATTAGCATTTTCTTTATTTATATTCGGTTTTAATTTGATAGAAATATTCTACAATTAAGTTATTTACATTTTTATCAATATCATTATATTTACAAAAATATATAAAAAAATGTTTTGTTTTACAAGAGAGAGAAAATCTATAAAATATAAATGGATTAATGGGCCAAACATTCATAGGTAATTGGGTATTGGCCATTGGCTAATAAAACAAATACATTGGGTCAAGTTTACAGGCCCATACGACATCGTTAAACCGAATCGAATCGAAATAAAAAAAATAGTAACGTAATAAGGATTTATTTTGGTTTGAAATTTTGATGATTTAAAAATTATGTGATTCGTTTTTTTACTGGGTATCATTTACTTTTAAACAAACAGTTGAGGATCGTTTACTGGGTATCATTTACTTTACTGGGTCAATATGTCAATGATCGAGATTCTTACCTGGTAAAAGGCATAACAAAATCGAGAATCTTATACGGTCAGTGAGGGAGAAAATTTAAGCAACGTATAATAATCGAACTAAAGGTTAATCGCTTAATCGTGTCAATTCGGTGAATACCCAGAAATCACATCTTTTAAAGTCGTTTATTCGATCGAATGCTAAGCTTTAAGCTCAAACTCAAATTTTGTTGGAAAGTGAACTTTATATTATTGAACAAGTGACCATCCAGATTACACCTTTAACCTAAAAAGGAATGGGTTTGAAAAGAGATGACGGGCCAACCATAAAAGCCCAAACAGAATTGGAAAACAAAAAAAAAACATAAAAATGTCACAAAACATGTTCAAACTTTTTTGGCCTCAAAAACCCCTTAGGCCCCTTCCAGGAACAGTAAGGCATGATCTAAGCTTCGAAGCGACGTACCATGGGACTGAAACAGAGAACCGTAGGCCGTAGCAAAAAGTATGCGTGTTTAAGCACGACACTCTCTGTTGGCCCGCTATGCGATTCTAAAAACAGTAAGGGGTTGTTTGTTTACCTCTTAATGGTTCCATTAAGAGGCAACCTCTGAATCGCTAAGAGGTGAATCATGTTTGGCAAAAAAAAAGTCTGTCTCTTAATGGTTCCAAAATCCTTTGAATGATTTTGTATCCTGAACCTCCCTTAACCATTCAGCGCTCTGATTTCATTCTGAACAATTACTAAACAATCATATTTCATTTTGCACTATATCATAAGAGCCTCTTAATCATTATGACCACTTAATCATTATGCACCAAATCATTCAGCAACTGCCAAACAACCCTTAAGGCTTAGTTCTCTGCATCAAAGATGATCACCCAATTTAAGCTTAATGGGTAAAAAAGATTACCAACAATCCATATTAATGACCGATAATGTTACCCGATAAGGTAAATAAATAAATGTGGTGAATCTTACTGGTTAGCGTTTACCAAATGGCCCATTAGTTGAACCAATGTGTAGGGGTGTGCAGAAAATAATCTTTTGTTACCAAATGTGGTAACACATCCAATGAATGTCAACCGATGAACACACCTCAGTTACTGTATATGATTCTCGGTTTTTGTTATATGAGAAATGTGTGTAAGTTCTTTTGTTGCATTTACCGCATATATAAATTATATAATGGACATAAATAGATAACACACCTCTCCACTAAAACTGGTTGGAATGCCTATATGCATGATCTGCTCTTAATGCCTATATGCAGTAAGAGCTTTATTCCACAATACAAATGATTCAATTATCAACCAGTTTTTCTTAATCTATACAATTCTTCTTTTAAACATTATTTTTAGTTTTACTATTTTAATATGTATATGGATTTAATTTCAGCTTCTTCTTTTTTTAATACAAATATCAAATTTAATGGATGATTAAAATTTTACAATGTTTTTTAATGTGGTATATTTTCCATATATATAATTCTAGTAATTCTAATAATTAATAACATTTATTTTAATTTATCAAAATTTTACATTTTATCTTTGTTTTTTAATACACTTTTTACTAATAATTAAATAGTTTTTTTTAATAAAACCATGAATTAAATTGAATTTCCTTTTCACTTATAATGCCTGTAAAAAGACATCCAAAGTTCAAATAGTTTTTTGTTAATTAATTCATTAATTGATATATTTTTATTTTTGTCACTTTTTAAAGAAAATTTATCAAAATATTATTTTAATTCAAAAAATAAAAAGATAATTTATGTCGTTTATCACACAAAATAAACAATAATTTATCTTAATTCATATAAATGAGTTAATTCATATATGACATAATTAAAAAAAACATAAAGTATAATATACATCATCAATGTAGTTATACAATATTAAACATGTGTACACTTTTCGTTGTGGACATTTATTTTGAGACGAATGAAGTATACATCTCAATGCGAAGGATTGTGTGAAAAGTTGAGTTAAAGGTGAGAAGTGGATCTGAATCGTTGATCTTTTTTAATGTTAAACCCTCCCATGAATTGCAACTTAGAATGGAATTGATCTGTTGCAACTCGGTGCATCTCATCCTAATGTACATCCATTTCTCATATAAAGGTTGATAACCACTTCTCACGCTTCTCACAATTAACTCAACTTATCAACGGAACCCAACCCTACATCTCAATGCCATTAAATAGACTATCAAAGTTAAAAATATTCAAATAGCGTCATTACACTTTATTAAATGTAAAATGATGATTTTACCCTTCGTAATTGGCTTATAAAATTGGTATAAAAAAAGAAAAATGTAATAACCTGTGTGTAATTTTCGTTATGTAGATTTATTTTGAGATGAAGGGGTTGTTTGTTTTTTAAAAAAAAATCTCTTAATGGCTCTTAAGTCTTAATCGTTCAGACCTTTTAACACACCATCTCTTATTAATCATAACTAAAATAAGACTCCAGACTTTATATCTTTTAAAAAACAAACGGCACCGAAGTATATATCAATCTTATTAAAATGACTATCGAAGTTAAAAATGTTCAAATAGTGTCATTACACTATATTAAATGTAAAATGACAATTTTACCCTTCATAATTTGCTTTATAAAACTGGTATAAAAAAGGAAAAAAGTAATACGACTCTGCTGGGGATCGAACCCAGAATCTCTGGTTTCGTAGACCAGCGCCTTATCCATTGGGCCACAGAGTCTTTGGTGTGTTATTATTAGCCTTAAAACTTATCTATAATAAATATGTTCATATTTTTATACAAATATTCACACAAAATTTTTCTTACACAAATATTCTGTCAAAAATATTCTCATAATAATATTCCTAAAAAATATCATTACTAAAATATATTTATAATGTGTTATAATTTTTTATAACTGTGTGTTTTTCGAAGTTAATAGTCAAACAAATTCTTTAATGTTCTTCAAGAGACTTGAATTTGATGATTTGTGGTGAACAAACCCAAAGTTTTAATGGTTTAAGTTACCCATTAAGGCATAATTTAGTTTACTTATTACTAGCCCCTCCGTCCCAAAATAAATTTCTACATTTCAATTTATATTTGTCCCAAAAAAAGTGTCCACTTTTAAAAAGTAGATTATAACAACCCACACACTAACAGTCAAACCAAGACATAATATATTTTGATAACGCCGAACGACCTTCAAATTAAGAGTCGATATAGACGGAATGGAAGTCAAAGTCTTAACAACTATAACGAGTTACAACTGAGAAATGTAAACATAACTAGACGGGACGTCTATCTCCAACGACTAGCAAAAGTCCTCTTAAATAAATCTCTACTTCAGAGCTTGCCCTTTCCTTTACCTGAGCCTTCCTCTATCTGCTTACCTGAAAGAGGTTTTTATTTGGAAAACGAGGGTTAGACCACAAGAATTCTTACTCGACTCGAAGAATACCCGCAATATAACGTGAGCTAAATGGCCCATATATCTCAGTCCATAAGTCGGCCCAAACGCAACCTGGCCTTGGCCTTGGCCCACTCACCTGGGTCGTGGCCTCGCCCCCCTCCCCCCTCTCTCTCTCCATCGGGTGCGGACCCGGCCTCCCCGGGTTCCATCCCGCCCCTCATTCCTGGCTCACCCAGGTTTGACTCCCGGGTCCCAACTCCCGGTCTCCCCGGTTGTTGGCCCGGGTCCTGGCCTCCCCGGTTCTCACACTAATCCCGGGTAACCCCCGGTTTTCATGCCACTCCCGAGTCGCCTCCTGACTCAGGACCGAGTCTTCACCTCCCGGGTTCAAGGGTACCGGGTTTCATCCCCAGGAGGGCGACTCCCGAGTGCGACGAACAGGTAAGTTAAAACTTCGACAAATCATCATTTTTTCAATTAATCGAGTCCTCCCACATCAGAGATTTATAAAAGGCACATAATAGAATTCTTACCTTCCGATTACGCTAATAAATCCCAATCTCACTTTTCTAACATGAACCTAACATGGATTCAAATTCATACATTCTAATACTTCTTACTCCCACAACCAAATCCCCAATATCTATGAAGAATAAATTGGAAGAGATACATACCTTAAGAAGATGAAATCCACATCAAGTTTCCTTCCCTAGCTCCAATTTCTTGATCGATTCCTTGCCAAAATATCACAATATCCTTCCTCTTCCTTAGCGTCGCCTCCAACTCTAATCTGATGAGAATAAGGGTTTTAGGGAATTAAATCATTTACCTTTATTTAGAAATGGGTCCTCATCTTTTCCCAACTTCTACCCTACAACCTCAAACTTTATTTATTTACAGAAGGGACACGGTTATTACTAGGGGTGTTCATCTAAACCGCCAAACTGCACAAACCGCCCACACCGCACAACACCACACCGCAAAACGCGGTTTAAACTTTCGCGGTGCGGTTTGCATTTTTACCAAACCGCACTATGCGGTGCGGTTTGCGATTTTGAGTTATCAAATCGCGGTTCAAACCGCACCGCATCACATATTTTGTATATCTTTTATTTTTGTATATAACATATGTATAAAATAATTTAGTATTTAGTTATTTTGAACTTTATGTAATATTTTTGGACCTGAATAAACAACTGGCCAATTGGGAGTCGGGCCTTAAGGATCGAGATGAAAGAAAAAATTGAATACGTTACAACTCACACGCCTAATTTAGTTTGAAGTTTTATTTATTATTTTTTTTTTACTTTTTAGCCTATTTTTAATTATGCAATATGTATTAGGGAATCAGTTGTATTAAAACTCTTTAGTTTTTTGTATTACGATCACTTTATCGTTGATTTTATATTGTATTTTTAAACTTATAATTTTGGATTGTAGGAATAAAGTGCGATAGGAACAAACCGCATAAACCACACCAAATCGCACCGCGAACACCCCTAGTTATTACATAGATAACTAATTTCTCACATTTACCCTTAGTTAATGCACAAATATGTAAGAGTTGTAAAGAGAGAGAAAAATTAAATAAGAGTAATGACGTCATTTGGTACAAAAATGTGTAATAATTATATATGTCTAAAACTATGTGTCAAGTCAATTGTTGACACTTATTTTGGGACAGAGAGAGTATTAATTATTCGGGATCAAATGATTGGAATTTGGCCTAATAGCATTTGGGTTATCGATAGAGCCCCAACCTCCTAGGAGATCAGGGGTTCGAACCTCACTGAAAATAAGAAGGATAAATAAGTTCATTTACTATATATAAATACTATATATTTTAAAAAAAATTGAAACTTTAAGCAACAGAAACATATGATCTCATATAACATTATTATGTAATTATTCAATACATACAATTTGAATAAAATAATTTGGGCCTAATAATCTTTTTGTTAAAAATGGAACTTTATGTCTTTATCATTCAAAACTCAAAAAGGGTCAAAAGGTTGTGGTTATAAAAAAAAGAAAAAAACAGTGAGTAAAGAATACATAAAAACATTAGTTTACTTTTTTTTTTTTAATATATTTAAATAAAATAATTTATCAAGCATATATGTATACTTTTAAAGTATAGTGGTCGTATTTTTTCATCTCAACAATAATTAAATTAATAACATAACCGATTAGTTTCGATCGAGACGGTAATTAAGTTAAATAGTCGTTAAAGCACAAATACGTAATTGATCAATCCATTAATTTTTTTAAATTTTGTAACAATAAAACTGGTACAAATCTACTTATCTAGAATTGTATATAATTCTGTTTATTTATTTAAATTATGTTTTAAATCATGTATGCTATACAATTTTGACTACTCAACTATTATTCAATACTCATGTCAATATTTTTTATTTTTTCATTATTCGTTTTGTATTTAAATATTGATTAAGAAATAAACTGTTGATTTCAGAGGATTATGAATATATATATATATATATATATATATATATATATATATATATATATATATATATATTGTACACAAAAAAATGTGTCATTTTCGCTTAAAAACACATGACTCTTCTAATCGACGAAGAGGCAAAATAAACACAATTCTTCTACAAAATTATCACAAGCATCAATAACACACATATATAGTAATATAATATATTTATATTTCCTATTTCTTGAATTTATTTTATGAATTTGGTAAGATTTGAGAATGCGAAAGAGTATTCTATTGATTATCAGTTTTATGAAGTATTTTGTCGTTTTAGGAGGGTTCAACACTTATTTTATATTTGAACATGTTTATCAGTCGGTTATAAATTAATTTATAAAATCCAAACGTATTAATAACATCTATTTGATTAACATAAATATACGAAGTTACAGTAACAGATTAAATTGCCAATATCACATAACAAGGCAATACAATTATACAATATTTTTATACTTAGGGGGCGTTTGGTTCGCAGAATGATTTCTGATTGAATGAAATCTATCAATGGAATTGGAATCTGGAAGGAATTGGAATGAAATGTTTTCAGATTTGACCAACTGTTTGGTTGGCAGGAATGAAATGTAATCAGTCAAATGAATTGGAATATGTCTGTTTGGTTTACAAAAGAATTGGAATGAAATTTTGAAAAATGACAAAAATACCCTTTCTTTTATTTTTATTTGTTTTATTTTAAATGCCGAGAGGAGAGAGAGAGGAGAGAGAGGAGAGAGGAGAGGAGAGGAGAGGAGAGAGGATAGGAGAGAGAGAGAGGAGAGGAGAGAGAGAGAGAGAGGAGAGAGAGAGAGAGGAGAGAGAGAGGGGAGAGAGGAGAGAGAGAGAGGAGAGGAAAGAGAGAGGAGAGAGAGAGGAGAGGAGAGAGAGAGAGGAGAGGGAGAGAGAGGAGAGAGAGGAGAGGAGAGAGAGAGAGAGAGGAAAGAGAGAGGAGAGGAGAGAGAGGGAGAGGAAAGAGAGAGGAGAGAGAGAGAGGAAAGAGAGAGGAGAGGAGAGAGAGAGAGAGGAGAGAGGGGAAACCAAATCCACATCTGATGGGTTTTAATTTTGTTAGAAAAGGTTTGGAGGGTATTTTTGTCTTTTTGAAAAACCATGATGGAATGGAATTCAATTCCATCCATTTTCAAATGGAATGACCAATTCCTTAATCTAAGGATTTCATGGAATTCAATTCCATTTTGGCAACCAAACAGCACGACGGAATTCGGTCAATGGAATTGACCATTCCAATTCCACCAGATTCCGACGGAATCCAGCGAACCAAACGCCCCCTTATAGTTTCTATTATTTGGATAAGAATGAATGCAAATGGCTTATCCATTTGATTTGTATTTGATGAGGGAATAAGCACTAACAAATTGTAAAGAATTTGATAAAGACTTAAAAGGCAAATTAAAAGACTAAAATTACTTTATAAATTGTATTTTTTTTCCTTTTTATAAGTTGTAACGTTGGTACTATCGTCACTAAGATTTATGATGCATCTTTTTATGGTTTTCTTGTTTGACAAAACACTATTTTTTTCCAGATAAAATTAGTTAAATGTCAGTTCCCTAATTTCTAAAACAAGTGGTTATATGTTGGGACCCGAACCAAGTTGATACACTATAATTTACATAAAATATCAACTTTGTAAGTGGATAGTGTGCATATATATGTTCATACACACAGATATAATTATCTGCATCATTCATTTATATAAAGATCTAACAATTATGTATTCAATATCTAGTAACATACATATGTATGTATGTTTTATTCGGGTTCATAAGGATTTGTGAAAAAAAGTTACCTTTATCATTTAGTGTACTGTATTAGATCAACAAGATTTATGATATTAAAAAATACAAAATTATGTAATTATAAAAAGACAAATAAATTTGTAAAAATCTTGTAGTGTTAGGATCAAGTGCTTACCATTACGTAAAAAACAATTGCTGATGGAGAAAGTGCAACTTATTTCCATATAGCGTAGCAGCCAGCGCCACGTTTCGATTTAGGAAGATGCTGGTCAATGACCCAATAATCCCCCCCCCAACATCTGCCAACACTAACAAGATATTCGCTAGAAGTCAATGACTGCACAACATGTCTTTGACACTAAAATGCACTCCATGGGATTCGAACTCGTGAACTGATCTGATACCACATGTTAGGATCAAGCGCATACCACTACGCTAAAGCAATTGCTGATGGAGAAGACACAACTTATTTCCATATAGCGTAGCAGCCAGCGTCACGTTTCATAGGAAAATGATGATCAATGACCCAACATGTTGTTTGAGCATACATCCATAAAATACATAAATAGGTACATAACAAGCCCTTAGAGGTCTGATATGGATTCGATCTTTTTATGTATCTCTATTTATTTAATCACATGAAGTTACATTTTATATGTATTAGGTTATCCTTAAAAATACAATTTCACATTAATTGACTCTTATTTTTTTCCCCTCCTCATACCAAAATCCACCCTTTGTTTGATCAATCAAAATTTCAATAAAAACATTAGCAAATAATTCCAATTCTCAAGTTTTTTTTGGAAGGATGTCCTAGGCTATGCCTAAACTAATCCCTTAGCAAATAATGACTGTAAGACATCAGCCCTGATTAAACCTCAGTGGCCACAATTGTTGTGTATGCCTGAATTCGAACCCTGGACAGATGGGATATTCCACCACATCCCTCATGGCCTTAACCAATATGCCACAACTCTTGTGGTTTTCTCTAGCTATTGTTTCCTCTCCAATATCCAAAAGAGAAGTATGTTTACTAAAAGTCTGATATTGATGTATACCCAAATAAAGGGGAAAAAAGTTCATATGTTGCTATCAGTATTATTTATAAATAAGTCTTGCATTTATATCGTATAGTTATCTGATTTCGTATCATATAAGCAATTTACCACTTTCGCCTCTAACTTTCCGTTGACAATGACAAAAGAAGTCATGCCGTTTCCTTTCTCCATTCTTGTTAAAGACCCTTTCGTTCCAAACAACTGTCTCTTTCTAAAATTGAACACATCATTGGTATTTGAGTAATAGGCGAAAGATCGAGTGAGAAGTTGAGGTTAACGTGAGAAGTGGATTTGAACCGTTGATCACTTTTAATCAAATGTCCTCCCATGAATTGCGGCTTAGAAGGGAATTGATCTGGTACATCTAATCACGGTGCATCTTATCCTAATGTGCATCAATTTCTCATCCAACGATAATCACTTCTCATGCTTCTCACGTTATCTCTTGAGTTATATATCAGGGTTTAATTATAGAATGTCAAAACATATTATTCAAATTGTCATCAATGAGTTTTTAAACCATTTAAAAAAGAAAACGTCACTACTTGATAATATTAGTACAATTTTAGTACAAAATGTAAAAATGTATTTTCTTTAAATTATTATCAACATATTTTTATATCTATACTATATTATAAAGCACGGATAAAAAAACTCTTAAAAACAATTTATAAAGCATAATGTACCGTTATTTAATGAAAATTACTTAAAATCTCTTAAAAAACAATCATTAATTTTTTATACTACATTTAATGTTATTTCTTAACTTTCAATCGTTATCTCTAACTACTTTAACTCCCCTAAAATCACTTCCCATTTTAATCCCCTAAAATCACTCCCCTGCATAATTAAATAAAGGTTAAAAATCAAAGTTTAAATATAAAAAATCTAAAATATAATTAAAAAAATCTAACAGAATATTTAATGTTTATTTAAAAAAAAATTATATTATTAAATCTAAAATAAATTACATTATTATTAAACTTTTATACTATATTATAAAACACGTATAAAAACTATGAAAAAACAATTGTTAAAGGTTAATGTATCGTTATTTAATATTAATTACTTAAAATCTCTTAAAAACAACCATTAAAGTTTTATATACTACATTTAAGCCTAAAATAAACAAATTTATAAAAAAAATCATTGTCACTCTCTCAAAACCATCCAAAATTGTATCGTAAATCGACAAAAAATAAAAGAAAACATTAAAATTATGATGTATCTCGCTGCATTGCGCGAGTACGATTCTAGTCGTTTTAAAAAAGGAAAAAAAAACATTTAAAAAGTTGAATGGTATTAATTAATGAGCTCCACAATTATTAATTTCTAGAAGAGGATATATCAAATATGATATTAGAGGAAAATTCAGTTCACAACTGCATTTTCATTTCTAACTGCAAAACCATCAAGAACATATCATGTGTTTACATTCATTATGAATAATATATGTAGTTTTTTTTATAACGTTCATAATGAAACAATGAATGTTCTAAATAAGTATCACACGCTCGATAGTTTCTCAATTCACAATAAAAATATGAGAAAAGTTTAAAAAAACCCAATAAACTATATCATTGTGAATGGTTAAGTCCCTAAACTATTTTTTTGAATGAAAAAACCATTAAACTTTCTTATTTTGAATGATTAAGTCCTTCAACTATTTTTTTGAATGAAAAAACCATTAAACTTTCAAATTTTGAATGATTAAGTCCATGAACATTTTTTTTGAATAAATAAACCATCAAACTTTTAAAAATTGGTTACCTTTTTTTTAAAGGTACTTGGAACTGACTATGAAGGTTTTAGAATAAAAACAAATTTAAATCAGTTTTACCGTTCTCAAACTCTATGCCATTAAAAACCCTCACAAACAACCGTTTCCCTCGACCTCGTCACTCCCCGTTGCTCGAACGTTGTTCATTCTCCATATCACCTAACACGCTGTTGCCCCTGCCATCGATCACCCTCATTTTGATCTATTTTTTATCTATTAAAAGAGAAAGAATCAAAAGATAACCGTGTATAGATAGTTTTTTTGGGTTTAAATGATGTAAGTAACCAATTTATAGAAGTTCGATGATTTAATTTATTGAAAAAAAATGTTCAAAAACTTAATCATTCAAAATTGGAAAATTTAATGGTTTTTTCATTTAAAATGAGAAAGTTTAATGATTTTTTCATTCAAAAAAATAGTTCAAAAACTTAATTATTCAAAATGAGAAAGTTTAATGGTTTTTTTCATTCAAAAAATTAGTTTAGGAATTTAATCATTCAAAATGGAATAGTTTGTTTGGTTTTTATGATCTTTTCCCTAAAAATATAGTTTTTAACCAAATCTAACTAATAATAATATAATATTGATTAATGGGCCTTTTCTTTTTGAGGAATCCAAAGGTGATTTATGGGCCTTAAAACTCTAGAAATGGGGTAGAGCCTATAAATAAAAAGAAGATTTTTTTTGTAGAAAATAAAATAATAAAAAAAAGCAAAGGTTCAAAAGCCAAAAAGGTTTATAAAAAAGTGGTCAAACCACATTTATTAAATCCCAAGATGGGATATCACTTGCATGGCACACATACCAAAAGTAGTTGTCATACCGTTTAAATTGATTTTAAGACAATTGTTTGATTGGTTTTTATTAAATGTTTTATGAATAAAGCAGTTTGTATGAATTAATCTGTTTTATATAAATTGAAAATGTTTTTTTTTGGATGTTTTTCGTAAATGGAATGAACATTTTTTTTAAATTGGGACGAACATGTTTGAAAAACAAACTTGTGTTTTTACATGAACCCCCCTATAAACTTATTGAATAAGTCATTTTTAATATCATTAAGTCACTATCAAACTAGTCATGTACAACTGACCTAATAAGTTGCGAGTCCCATTAAACCGCTAACAAACAGACCCTTATTCTGTAAGAAATATATATGATCGTCAACTGAACCTCTGATATTTACCTGTAACCTTAAAGTTGGAATAATGAAATATTAGACTTGACTTAATTAATCTTGAATATGTTTAAAATCTTGTTAATTAACTTTCCCGGTTGAAAATCTGACTAAACCCGACTTAGATCTAAAAGTCTAAAAATGAAGATCTAGATATCGGTAGTTGTTGACCTTCCTTGACCCAATAATGATTTGAAACTGATTACAAATGTACAAAATAATATTATTGGTACTGCAAACTCGCAAAGTATGCATCCAACTATCTATGACCCAATCAAGTCATCTTCATGCTAAAGTTTTTTCTTCTCAAACTTCAGATGAATTTTTCTGATTGGTCACAAAAAGCATAACGTTTCTATTTATCCATTTCATTTATTTTTAAATGAAAATTTGATGTCTGAATGTATTTGATAACATGAGATTGCACAATGACAAACACTTGCAAGAACAACAATTGTGTTTTTATATATATAAGATTATAAGAAACAGTTCTTCTGGTGATATATGTGGTTTAAATTTCTCAGACTTGTCGATATTGATATCAAATCAAACATATTAAACCCATGGATAGTTTACCAATTTTAACCATGAACGCATTATTTTCAGTACTATTAATTCAATATTTTTAACAAAATACTCCAAGATATACACTTCTTTTTGTTAGCAATTATGATTGGGGCCAAAATGGTGTTTTGATTGACAAATGAATGGATGAGAAATGGTTAAAAAAGTTTGAAATTAAAGTGTAGAAAATAAACACAATATCATAGAAGGGTTGTCAATGTCCAAAGAAGAGGGTGCATACCTTCTTTAATTTGAGAGTAGCTCAATCACCTTCTAATCTTAGCCCTCTCACCTTTGGTTGGGTGGGAAAACAAAGCAAGGGGAAGATGTCACAACAACTTGATTAATGATTAATTATAATCATAATCAAAATCAAAATCAAAATAAAATGACAAAATACTAGTCAACCATCTTATCGGCCTACGCAAGATTCTATAGGTATAATTAGGGTCATTTTATGAAATGAACTTCTATCAGTTTTTTTTTGTAAATTCATGACCTTCTGTCAGGTTTAAAAATGTCATTGCTTAACAGAAGAATGACACTTGCATATACAAGAATGGCAAAAAATCTGTTAGAAGATTATGAATTTTAAAAACATTTGTCATGAGATCATTTAGCTAAATAAGTGGTATAACTATGTCACAAGTAGCAGTAGTAAAGATTGAACGACAAAAGAGTAGTCAAACGTCACTTTAGCATAGGGATCTATGACTTCGATCTCATCCAATATGTAAACCATAAATCACACTTTAATTATAGTTAATTAGTCATATAGGTAATGTCTCAAACTCGGTATATAGGTTTGATTTTTAGTGGTTATATAGCCATGCACGTTGGGCGTAAATTTGATACTACAACAAAAATTGTTTTTATAAAACGTTAAATATATATATATATATATATATATATATATATATATATATGAATGTCATAATACTCTTTTACAGAAAATACATTTATAAGAACAAACAATTGTGCATTATGCGTAAAAGGGTTTCAGATGATGGCCTAACAAGTTTTTTAGTACACTTTTGAAATAAATGTTTTGTTAGTTTTTTTTATAGTACACTTTTAGTTAGGATTCCACACATCTTTTGTTAGTACACTTCTTTTTTAGAACACAAATTTTCAAATAATGTCACATAAAATAAATAATAGAACATTTTGTTTCAATGTGTCCAGAAAAAGTCTTGTCAACTTATTGTAAGACCTCTCGTATGACACACAATTGTTTATTCTTATCAAACTTAAATCCAATAAGTCATTTAAACCCAACTAGAAAAAAACAAATGATAGGCTCATGGGGTACGCATTATTTGAAGTCGAACTACATGGAGCCGGACTTCGGCTCTTAATGAAAGAAGGCACATAATCTAAGACAACCTCTGTAAAGCCACCGAGAATTTTTCCGCAGTTCTCCAGGCCTCAAAGAGTTGGTCGAAGTATGCACAAGCTTATTCAAAAGTCCAAAATTAATAAAAAAAAATATTGAAAATAAAAATGAGTAGAAGACAAAAAAAAGTGTTGTCAATATTAAAAGAAAACGTCCAATTGCTTGAAGCAAACAAACAACTTTAGCATCCATAATGGTAGTGGACCAAGAGGTTATTGTCAATGTTTTAAAAAACTCGCCGCACAACCGTCATGGCAAGACTTGTGACTCATGTCACGTTAAGCTCGTGGCACGCTATGGTCTAATGCACAATTTGGTAATGCAATATTTGATTTTCTTTACGTTTTTAATGTCTTATTTGCAAGTTTTTTTTAATATATACTATAATTTAACATGATTATTACTATTAACTTATTGAGCAACACTACAAAACATATGTGTTTATATATAATGATATATATGAATTAGAAAAATGACGTCATAAGTCACGCCTTGAAAACGTCATGGCTTCGCCATGACTCCTAAGGTTTGAGGCTTGGCCTCGCCGCCACGCCACGCCTCACGCCATTTAGAACATTGGTTATTGCAAGTAAGTACGTAAATACATGCATATAAGAGGGAGGTTTAAGGAAAAAACTAAAAAAAAAATATGAGAAACACCTTAATAATCATTCATCTGTACATACTCAAAATTGAGAAACACCTTAATAACTATTCATCTGTACAATATGTACATATATATACAATTAATATTTCCTGATTTCTATGCAAGTGTTCATATTATGCACATGTGCACACTGAAAACATTACTTACAAATTACTTGTATGCAAATGTAGATACCGTTCAAATGAATGATTATTAAAGTGTTCTCAGTTTTTTTCCCGGTTTTCCCATAAATAGGGTTGGATTTCGATGAGCAATTAAGGTTAACGTGAGAAATAATTATCAACCGTTGAATGAGAAATAGATGCATCAAATCAATTTCTTTCTAAGCTACAATTCATGGGAATGTCTTTGATTAAAAAGTGATTAACGGTTTAGATCCACTTTTTACGTTAACCTCAACTTTTCATACAATCTTTCGCATACACACACACACACACATATATATAGGGGTGGGTTCAAATGAAAATTCATCTTTAATTGTGCACATGGGGACAAATCTTAACCATTGATCAAAACTTAGAAAACTAATCAATGGTTAATACATAATAAGGTTAATTGAGAGGTGATTAAGGACAAAATTGTAATTTTGAATCAACGCCTACCTTCTTTGACTTTTTATTTTTAATTAAAAAAAAAATTACACCCTTAAACTTTAAAATAATTTATCTTAAAAATTACTAATATTTTAATCAAACAAATTACATAAAAAAAACGAGAATTTCGTGCTCTTCGATATGACATCCATCTCGATATAATTTTTTCTTCTTCATTTTAACCGTTTTTTACGTGAAATTCTATATACGTGTTATATTCATTATGAATATGCATGCACGTCTTCGGATGTTCACATTCAGTATGAATAACAAAGGTGAACGTTCATTCACTATTCATGATGAATAATACTGTATGTAGGATGAATAATACAATATTCAGGATTTTTTCGTTTTAACCGTTTTTACGTGAAAATCTATATATGTGTTATATTCATTATGAATATGCATGCACGTACTCGGGTGTCCACATTCAGTATGAATAACAAAGGTGAACGTTCATTCACTATTCATGATGAATAATACAGTATTCAGAATGAATAATACAATATTCAGGATGAATAATACACAAATCCATGATTCGTGTATTATTCATCCTAAATGTTCTATTATTCATCCTGAATGATACATTATTCATGATGAATAATGTATGAATGCCCCATGAAGATGTAGACACATGGCGTACTCTCTTTTGTTTCCCAATTCACAACCGAAATTTGGTTTAATTCATTATGAATATGTATGCGCATCCCTGGATGTCCCACATTCAGTATTAATAACAAATGTGAACGTTCATTCATTATTCATGATGAATTACACAACATTCATGACAAATAATACACGAATTCATTAATCGTGAATTATTCACCCTGAATGTTGTATTATTCATCCTGAATGATACATTATTCATGATGAATAACACATGAATGACCTGTGAAGATGTGGAGACATGACACACTCTCTTTTATTCCCCGATCCACAACAGAATTACTCGATAGGTTCTCGATTCGTCTTGATGGGTGTTGGGTTACGGTGTTGAAGAAACGTGATGCCTTACAACGTTAAAGAAAGTGTTGAAGAATGTGATATCGAGTTACATACTTACGGTGTCGAGGCATTGTACAAACTTGAACGTACATAAATATTCATGATGAATATAACACATATATAACATTTCACATAAAAAAACGGTTAAAACGACAAAAAAACTATATCGAGATCGATGTCATATCGAAGAGCACGAAATTCTCGTTTTTTGATGTAATTTGTTTGATTAAAATATTAGTAATTTTTAAGATAATTTATTTTAAACTTTAATTGGGTATAAAGTTTTTAATTAAAAAAGAAAATAAAAAGTCAAATATGGTAGGTGTGTTTTTAAATTTTCTTCCAATTTTACCCCAAAGTATTTTAAAATTAAAAACTCTATTTAATATGAGTTGTTGGATCAAAAGAGATCGAATGACTGAGATTTATCCTCACGTGCACAATGAAAAATGAGTTTTCGTTTGAACTTTCCTCTCTCTCTCTCTCTCTCTATATATATATATATAATTAAAGAGAGAGGGGTGTTCAAATGCAACCCATTTACATGGTGCAACATTTGCAACCCATCTATCCATCACACATTTTATGTAATTAAAAAAAAAAAGGAAAAAAACTAAAAGTAAAATGTGTGGTGGATAAAGGGGTTGCATGAGTTGCACCATGTAGAGGGGTTGCATAATAACCTACACCTCTCTCTCTATATATATCAATTCATTCGTGCAACTAAAATATTATTTTTTCTAAAATAAAGCATTTTCAACAACAATCTTACTTTATGGAACATTGATTAATCGAATGGTAAAACTAGGAGGCAACAGTTCTGGTTTGTCATTAATTAAAAAATATAATAAAGAATTTAAAAACGCTCATCTCA
This sequence comes from Arctium minus, assembly GCA_954870635.1. Classification (NCBI taxonomy): domain Eukaryota; kingdom Viridiplantae; phylum Streptophyta; class Magnoliopsida; order Asterales; family Asteraceae; genus Arctium; species Arctium minus. The sequence continues at coordinate 8,151,039 of OX941092.1, forward strand.
CCACAAGTGCATATTACAACAAATTTGTTTTATAAGACAATCTGTTTAAATATCCTAATATGCTATTTTATAGAACCAAACAATTATATGTCATATACAACGATGTTATAATAAAATGGTGTGTAACATTTTTGGATTACCTAACAAGTTTTTCAGAATGTTTTTGAAATAAAATGTCATATTAGTATTTTTTTTATGACTTTATTTGACAATGTATCTTATAAAAACATCTGTCCTACAAAAAGATGTGTATTTACGACACTTCACAAAAGTATGCTATAAAATTGTTAAGACGCCAAAAAACTTCCTATCTAACTTATTGTAACACTTTTACATATGACGCACAATTGTTTGTTTTTATAAACTCAAGTCCTACGAAACTGACGTAAGCATTTGATGAACGTGTATCTCGTGTAACGTTGGATGTAGATCAACAATCCGACATATAAATATACAGAGACAGAAAACTCCGACGGAATAAAGATAATACGATTTGTTTGGTTTGCTGGAATTATGTGATGTTTTGGAAGTTATCATACAATGCGTATATGGGTGCAAAGACCGGATGGGATAAAAAATCAGTCCCATATTTGACATGTCACGGAACAAGAACAAGGTAGGACAAAAACTTGATTTTTGTGCTTCATCGTCTTCACCACTTTAAGAAATTATCTTTATCAAATCCCAGAATCCCCTCAATTTGAAACGAGGGGTAAAAACCCGATGTTAGAAGTTGGAATAATTTGAATCCCAGTGTAAAAATCCGACAAAACACATTCTTGTGAATGGGATAATAGTTGACTTTAACAATATTTACAAAAATCTAGAATATTTTTTTTAAGAACAATGTAAAACTCTTATATGATAAAAAATTATACAATATGTTAAGTGCAATCTGATCATTTTAATATAAGTTTGTCATGTTTATTCCAATTTATAAAATGCAAGACAAACAATTAATCCAGTCATGTTCGAGTAGTACCAAATCCATATGACATACAATTAGTTAGTCAATCATGTCCCATAACGCTACCTATATAACTAATGATACTTCAAAGTGGTTTAACACTTTGGGAGTTTCCAAGTGGTAATCATAATGGTAAAGAAACAAAGATATAACATATCTAAACAAAAAACATGTAGCACTAATTGAATAATCACTTCAATATATATATATATATATATATATATATATATATATATATAGGGGTAGGTTCAAACGAGAAACTAAACATTTTACGAGAAAGCGAGAAGTGTTTAATCATATATGATACACAAGCTTAATCATATATGATTAAACACATGTTATATTGGCAATACATAGACTTTTAATCATACATGATTAAACACACCTACAAGTCGTGTAATCATATATGATTAAACACTTCTCGACTTCTCGCAAAATGTTTAACTTCTCGCATGATCCTACCTCTCTCTCTCTATATATATTTATATTCAGGCTCATATGAGAATAATAACAAAACTAGAAGCGTATTCGCGCAATGCAGCGAGATACATCACGATTTTAGTGTTTCATTTTATTTTTTGTTTTTTTTGTTGATTTACAATACGATTTTGGATGGTTTTGAGAAGATGATAATGTTTTTTTATAAATTTGTTTAATTTAGGCTTAATAATATAATGTTTTTTATATAAAAAAAATTAAGTATTTTGTTAGAATTCAATGATTATCTTATATATTTTAATGACAACTAGAAAAAATAACCAATTACATATTTAATAATATAATTAAAACAAATTTATAGTAATATAATAGATTAATTAATAGTGATACATGGAAAGGTCGACATAAAAGGAAGACCCTGCACATACCAAATTGGTGGGTGTTAGAAGCCTGCAGTAGTAATATGTATCTTGTGCTTTGATACTTGTAAATTAAGATATTTTTAAAATCTTGCATAAAATGATGGTACCTTATGCCTAATAATTTGTATTTAAGAGTTCTTTATCCGTGCTTTATAATATAGTATAAATAACCCCCAAGTAATCACATTACCAGTCAAGTAATTTATTTAGATAACGTTTCGCTCGTCTCATGTACATGAATTGAGAAGTACACAGAAAGCTCGATTATGCTAATACTAAAGAACGAGCCTAAGGGTCCGTCTAACAAAAGCTTATTAGGTAGACGCTTACCGGTATTAGCCACAATTTCGGGTTAGAATGGATTATTGGCAAGCCTTTTACCCAGTAAGCGCTTATTAGGTAAGAGTTTTCTCCTTCCCTTATCGGATAAGATTCTCGGTTTTTATCATGCTAACCGGTAAGATAAGTAACACTTGCTAAGCATTTAACCAGTAAACAGTGCTTTAACTTCCTGGCATAATCAAGATTTAGTTTTTATAATTATTTTGGGGAGGGGGCCAAAAAAGATATCTTGGGTGTGATTGAGGATCAGAAGCGACAAAAGACTAAACCTTGATTTAATAGAACACATGATTGTCGTATGGAAATTGTGCCCCCTCAATACCATTGAAGAAATATCGAGGTTACTCAAGTGGGGTGCAACAAATGGGTTAAAAAAGTGACAAGATCATTATCTAAGAAGATTTCCATCATAATAATACTAGCACCTGAAAAAAAATTCTATAAAATTTAAGTTTTATAAGACAATTTATTAGAACATTTAAACATATTTGACTACCCATAAAGCCGATTTTATAAAGTGGTTGGCACACTTCACCCTCCGACACCTTGTTCATGGATGGATACCCCTTTCCAAAAGTGAAGAAAAAAAATGAATTATCTTTTTTTAACCATTGTGAAAACACTGAGATGTACAAAAAAGTCAAAGCCCGATCAGGCTGAAATCTTGGAGGCAAGCCTGAGTCCAAAAATCTTGATTTGACCATTTTTCAACCCCAAATCCCGTCCGAACTGGGTTTTTTTTGCTCACTGAAAACGGGTTTGAGAGGTCAAAAATTAGGAGTTGTTTGTTTTTTTTAAAATACCTCTCAACTCTGAATCATTCAGATCTTTTTACATTCAGACAGTTTTTTTTTTCCAATTTTCAGAACCTTTTAACTCTTAAATACATCTGAAATAACAAGTGGTGACTTAACTTCTTAAAACCTCTTATCGCCGCCTCATTTCATATGTTCTTTCTCTCAAGACGCCTCCAAACGTTACAAAAACAAACAGTCTTATTGATTCAAATTTCAGACTTTAACACCACCTCTTATTAATCAGAAGTAAAATAAGACTTCAGACCTCTTAAAAAACAAACATCACCTTAGTCTTGTTCATCTCTAAGTGAAACCCTAAAAAGCCCTTAAAAAATAATGGATCTTCCAATAGAGAAAATATGGTCTAGTCGATGTGGCATCTTAACCGTCACAATATCAATACTATACCATTTTCGTGACTTTTAAAGCTTTAGAAATTCAATTTTATTAATAAATAAAAAATGAAATTAAGTAAGACAAATGAACACAGCCCGTTAATTAAGGGTACTGTTCTTATCCTGTCAATGTTATTTTCCCATAATATCCTTACCTTTTTTGTCTTGGGCACTTGTGAACAAGCAGGGCATAATGGGTAATTCAAAGAAAGATCAGCTAGATATGTTGAAGATAACAAAGCTATGATTCCTTTTATCAACCCTCAATCATTTGCTACAGAATTTTATGCACTCCCCATTTACTATCTTTAAACCCTAAGCCCAACCACAAAGGTTGTGACGTAGTGGTTAAGACTTGGGGATGTGGTGAAATATCTCATCTGTCCAGGTTTCGAATCCAGACGTACACAATAATTGTAGCCACTGAGTTTATCAGGGCTGATTTCTTACGGTCATAATTTGCCGGGATTAGTCTAGCATAGCTTAGGACACCCTTTCCAAAAAAAAACCTAAACTCTAGTTTAACGGATAAATGGTATAATTAGTCCAATAAGATTTCCTTCCTAAAGTTTATATTTCTTAATAGCATATTAAATCTTGAGAATAGGTTCATTATTAGCAAGAGATCAAATCGTTTCTAGTTCTGTGATTGGAGAAAAAGATTGCAACGGTCCAAACAAATTTCACTAACTTAACTTTCGTTTTCAACTTTAAATGTAGTAATAGAACTTGTGCAAAAGTTTAACGCGATCTCCTTTTCCCTGAATACGACATAAAAATCACTTTGGATGGACGGAAAAGAAAAAAAAACGAGAAAGAAAAGGAAAAAAAAACAAGGTAAGACCCTTCAATCAAGGGTGGATCAACATGCAATGGGAGACTTATCTTCAAGGGAAAAAAATACTTCATCAAGCGTCATGTCGAAAGAAAAGAGAGAACAAAGGAAGAAATTACGGCTAAACACGGGTTTCTAAGATATTTTTTAGCTTTTAAGAATGCACTCTTCATCAAGAATATCTCGATCAATAAGGAGAAGTATCCTTCTCGATAAACTTTAGCTTTGGTTAAATGATTTGTTGACAAAAAAAAAATTACATCCGTGGTCTTCCAACAGGTTTGAGAGTGTCACTACTGCTTAAACCTCTCAGGTAATGGATTTAAAAAACACTTATGAGAAGGCCATTTAGCTAAATAACCACCATTATATATATATATATATATATATATATATATATATATATATATAGAGAGAGAGAGAGAGAGAGAGAGAGAGAGAGAGACGGAGGTTCAAAGAAAAACCTCAAAAAAACGGAAAACTGAAGAACACTCTGGTAGCCTTCCATCTGGACGGTATGCACTTGTGCATACAGGTAATTATGTTGTTTTTTTTGGTTTTTATGCACAAGTGCATAATGCAATTGTGCATATACACGTGTGCATGTTACAAATTACTTGTATGCACAAATGCATACAGTCCAAATGGAAGGCTACCAGGGTGTTCCTCATTTTTCCGTTTTTTTTTTAGGTTTTCCCCTTAACCTGGCCCTATAAATATATTGCTTTAAGAGAGTTTGTTATAGAGTGAGAGATGTATACTATATTATTGGGTACATGAGAGGTAGCTTTACACCCTAAGCCTTCATAAGGGTAAGACAACACATTAAAGAAGCAAAAATATTTAAAAGTAAAGAGGAGCAACAAGAGAAAAAGAAAAGGAACATGGCAAAATCAAAATTGAGGACAAGACAAGAAAGAGGAGTCTTTATTGTCTAATGATACTTTTGACCATTTGGTCCAATCAATATGGGTTAGGAGAAGGGCATATATCTAAACCCTCAATCAAGACCTACTTCTTGATGATGCAACGTTTAAGTTCTTCCTTACTAACGTTAGAATATGTGAAATTAAGTTAGATTATTCTTTAAAAGAGTTTTTGAGGGGGAAGGAAAATTCTAACATATATCAAGGTGAAATGGTCAAATCTAAGTAGATACAAGTGATTAGTGGAATATATAAGCTTTATTAACCCGGCAATCTTCATCTACATAGAGTCTAATTTAGACTGTATACTCGAAATATCTTGGTCATCGTCATATGATCACTAGTGAAAGGGCAACAACACTACATCAAGGTTCTTCGGACTCGCAATGTTAGGGAGGGAAGTCTCTCTAAGCAACCTTTTACTTACACCATGCGGTTAGGCCACTAAAACAAAATTGATTTTATGGGACACCAAATCTATACTATATAATTAAAATTCTAAAATGGTTCTTGAAAAAAGTTAGTTTTTGAAAAACGGTTTTTGGAAAGTATTAAAATTAAATGTTACATTTATCACCCTTACAATTAATTATTTAATTTACTTTATATCTCTTGTTTTTTTATTTTTCATTTTACACCTTTATCATGTTAACACAAATAATCGTATATAAACAAAAATGCAATAAAAATACGTTTCTTTTTTATAAATTATATCATTATAATCGTCTCGTCAATACCTTCAAAACGAGTCCAATATTGAATATTTTTTAACTTAATCATACTATTAAATATCATGAATATCTACGAATTAAATTGTTTTATATAAAAATTCTGAAACGGTTATTGTACAATCTTTTGTACAATAACATTTACCACCCTTAAATGTTACATTTATCACCCTTACAATTACTTATTTAATTATTTTATATCCCTAAAAATTCTAAAGTAAAATCTTTTGTACAATAAAATTTACCACCCTTACAAAGTTACATTTACCACATTTATAATTACTTATTTAATTTACTTTATATCCCTTATTTTTTCATTTTTCATTTTACATCATTATCATATTAACACAAATAATCGTATATGAACAAAAATGCAATGAAAAAATACATTTCTTTTTTTACAAATTATACCATTATAATTTTCTCGTCAATACCTTCAAAACGAACTCAATATTGAATATTTTTTAATTTAACCGTACTATTAAATATCATGAATATCTACGAATTAAATTGTTATTATAAATTATATTATTATAATTTTTCCGTCAATAATTTTAATCTATACTATATTATAAAAACGACATAAAAAAACTCTTAATTACAACATTTTAAGCACAAGTTACAACTAATTAAAGCCAATTACTTAATTTACAATTTTTTAATGCTTTGGTACAACCTTTCCAAGCATAGTATCTCACATAATCATCTATTTGTGGAATGAATACTCATTTATTAATATAAATATTTGTTTTTTTGGTGGGGGATTTTATAAAATAGATTTTATATTAGCATAATCTATTTTAAATGTAGATTTTACATTTAAATCTATATTAATGAGATGTAATATAAAATCTTTTTTCTTACGTATTTTTTTATATTACATCTCATAATGATTTTTCCATATTTTATTTTATAAAATCTTTTTACATAATGAGATGTAATATAAAATCTACACGGTTTTTTTTCACGAGCATTAAAAGAAGAAAAAAGAAGATTGATATGAATTAAAAATAAAAAAATAACGAGATACACTAATAAATTATCGTATTCTTTAAAATAAAAATATTCCGCAATACTTTCCAAATTAACCAAGTGCAAAGAAAATAAAATAGAAACGATGTAGATATAAAAATATTCTTCCATATTTTAATATATTTACATTTAAATGTAAAATCGAAAATGAAAATAAAAGATTTTAAAATATTCTCTACATTCACTATAAATATATATAGCTTCTCTATGTATCATCCGAGTACAAGAAGAAGACGAACGGCCGGATGTCAATGGCGAAACCTGCAACTGAACAAAAGGTATTCCACTATATTTTTGTTTCTTTGAAAAACTACTTTTTTATTTTATTTTATTTACTGAGAATTTGTTTATATTTTTCAAAACCCACAATCATATTTTATTTACTGAGGATTTGTTTATATTTTTCAAAATACATTCGTTTTTCACATTGTATTTCATTAATTGTTAACAGAGAAATTACGTTTCATTTTAACTTGGTTCAATATTCCAACAAAAAATTTATCCTCCCGTGCAATGCACGGGCCCAACACTAGTATAAACTAATTATTGAATACTTTTATGTCTAACATAAATGTGTAACATTATATATATATTTTCTATATCTAGGAGCCTAATCATATGAGATCTTAGTATTTTATGATAACTATAAGATCCAATCACATCCATCCATCTTAATTTATTAATTTTTTTTATTAATTAATAAGGGAGTTCATATTAGTCATTTGATAAATTAACTAATATAATAGATTTTTTTACACCTGAAAATATCAATCCCTTATCAATCAAATATTAGGTTTCCTTGAATATTTCAACAAATTGATTTTGAGATAATATTCATATTTGGGTTTGAAATTCAAGCGTATGAATCTTCCGTTCTTGATGTCGAAGCCTGCATCCTTGCTCCATTATTAAGTTTGTGTTCTTGCATCCGGTTGTTATCTGCCTTTCAATGGACATGAAATTATATGTAGATTCCGTTCGATGGTAGAGCTTTTGGAAGAATATTAAATGGTGATGGGTATGTTAAGAGAACGCACGAGGAGCATTCTTAATGGCTCTAACTCCTCTACTTCGTCGTCAAGGTCATATACCCAAAGATCTGACTCTTCTTCTTTCCTTGTTTTTTCTGATCTTTAATTCTTCTTTTCATTTAATTGCCATCTTCTCTAAAATTTGTTGGTCATGTAACTACCTTACATATATTCTCCATCTCCATTGACGGCGACGAATTCTGGGATCTCGATCTCATTCCCTTTTTTCATTGTCCCACAAAATTTCCAGGCAACATAGGGCAGAAGATGAAGAAATATAGGATTTTGTATGATAATTACAATGTAACACAATTGTTATCATAGTGGTACCACAGTTGGTATTACCGTCGTATCATAATGGGTATCACATTTGTATGTTAATCACAGTGTAACACAATGTTCTTTGAGTGCATCACAACAGTAATCACTGTGTAACACGATGTTCTTTGAGTGCATCACAGTGGTACATTGGATAAATTTGTAGTGAATGAGAGCACTGATCACAGCGTATCACTACCTTTTGAATTAGCAAAAAATTTCCCATCATTGTATCATCAAGGAGATCAGATTTTTGCAAGATGATCATAGTGTATCACATCCCATTTGCTGTAACAAAACCGATTTCCTTTTAAAATTGTAAGACCACAGTGTAACACGATTTATTATATCACCAAGAAAATATGTATACAGTTTCAGTGTTTTGAGATTATCGCAATTGATTCCATGCCAAAATTATCGGACCCGCCTAAATTAGATCACACTTAATTATAATATTTTTTGACATTTTTACCCTTTTTACCTATTTTAATGGCCTAAATTTGTGTTTTTAATTATTATTTCTCTTAATTATTTTAGTCCATTGATTATTAAAATGAATGGATGAGATTGGATCTCATAGTTACCACAAAATAGTAAGATCTCTCTTGAAAGACCCCCTATCTATCTATATCTATATATATATATACTATTATATTAAAATTGTAAAACGGTTATTTTCAAGATTCAATATTAACACCCTTACAATTAGTTATTTAATTTAATTTATATACCTTGCCTTTTCATTTTTCATTTCCCACCATTATCATGTAAACACAAATAATCGTATATAAACAAAATGCAATGAAAAAATACGTTTTTTTTACAAATTATACCATTATTATTGTCTCGTCATACCTTCAAAACGAGCCCAATATTGAATATTTTTTAATTTAACCGTACGATTAAATATCATGAATATCTACGAATTAATTGTTTTCTATCCATACGTTTTTTTTTCATAACATATTAAAATACATAATCGTAGATCAACTAAAATATATTAAAAATACGTTTCATTCTTAATATAAATTATATCATTATAATTTTTTCATCAATAATTTTAATATAACTTAATTATTGAATTTTTTTGGGTTTTATCTCTACTATATTATTAAAATTCTAATACGGTTAATTAGTTTTTTGGAAAGTTTTGAAAGCCAAAACTTTAGCTTCACTTTTCTTCGAAGTTACATTTAGCACTCTTATAATTAGTTATTAAATTTACTTTATATCCCTTGGTTTTTCATTTTTCATTTTACACTTTTATCATGTTAACACAAATAATCATATATGAACAAAAATGCAATGAAAAGATATGTTTCTTTTTTACAAGTTATATCATTATAATCATCTCGTCAATACTTTTAAAACGAGCTCAATATTGAATATTTTTTAATTTAACCGTACTATTAAATATCATGAATATCTACGAATTAATTTGTTTTCTATCTCTACGCTTTATTTTTTTTTTCCATTTTTAGCATATTAAAAACACATAATCATAGACCACTAAAATATTTAAAAAAACGCGTTTTATTTTTTTTATAAATTACACCACTATTATTTGTTCGTTAATATTTTCAAATTAAGTTTATTTTTGAATATTTATTGATTTAGTACTATTATAAAATAGAATAAAGACGTAACAATTTTACTATATATATATATATATATATATATATATATATATATATATATAGAAGATAACATACCGATAGATATTTGTAACGGTTATTGTAGAAAAAAAACGAGGTATACAAATCTATATTAGATTTTTTATTGAATTAATGTTGAGAACTGAAGAATTGCTAAGTACAGTTAATGCTGCTAGCAGAACCTGGTTAATACTTCTGATGTTAATGTTGCTGATACAGGTTAGTGCTGCTAGTCAAAGATTAATACTGCTGAAAGAAGTTATTACTGCTAAGCAAGTTTAGTACTGCTAAGTAGTTAGTACTGTTGGAGTTAGTACTGCTAGAACAAAGTTAATACTGCTGAGCATGGTTAGTACTGCTGAACTTAATACTGCTCAGAATATTAATACTGCTGAAGGTTAATGTTGCTTATAAGATGAAGATCTGTATGGCAAGGATGACAGCTGGATTGAAGATATTCATGGAAGCTTGGAGATAATGATGGAAGATTATACTGAAGATCTTTTATTATTTTGTAATTATCTTTTATCTTCAGTATATGTATAGAATAGTTTGTTTCTTTAGTGGTAACAATAATTCTAAGTTTTAGCTTTAATAGAGAGAATCAACCTCAAGGTTAGAACCCTAATTCTAGAGAAGTAGAATTCGTATCGGTGAGTCTGTTCATCAATATTGAGGTTGTGTGTAAAAGCTTGTGACTTTCAATCATTCAATAAGAGTTTGCAAGTTGTGATTTTGATTTACTGTTTCATTGTTTTTCAGAATATTAAAGTGCTATTCCACAACTTCTTTAATATTGTTTTCTGAGTGTTTATTCTTGTTAAGAATTAAGATCCTGACAAGTGGTATCAGAGCCTGTATTCTCAGAAATCTTATTCATCATGGAAAACACAGCTGAATCAAATAGTACTTTAGTCTCAAAGGTTCCAATGCTCAGACCCAATGAATTCGACATGTGGAAGATCAGAATCAAGCAATACATACTCCTCACTGATTATTCTATGTGGGACATCATTGAGAATGGTCCATCTGAAGCAGGAAAGATTGGTGCTGATGGAAAGAGGACACCACCAAAAACTGATGCAGAAAGAAAAACTAGACAGACAGAGATGAAAGCCTTGAGCACTTTGCTCTTGGCTATTCCCAATGAATATCAACACCAATTCTGCAATTGCACTAATGCACAGATGCTCTGGAATGCTCTAGAGAAGAGATTATCTGGTACCAAAAGTACCAAGAGAAATCAGAAGGCCATACTGAAGCAACAGTGGGAGTACCAAATTGATCAAGATGATCTAATCAGAAGGCCATACTGAGGCCATACTAGCTACTGTGGGAGTACAAATTGATCAAGATGATCTAAACAGGAAGTTCCTAAGGTCCCTGGGTGATGAATGGACCATGTATACTGTCTCTTTCAGACAGAATGATCAACTGGAAGAAAAGGAACTTGATGATCTATACAATGATTTAAGAGTTTTTGAATCTGAGGTAGAGGCTAAGAAGAAGCCTTCTGGGTATGTTCACAATGCTGCACTCCTATCAGCATCAATTGATTCTACCTCTAACCCTGAATCAGTTAGTGCTGCCAATGGAGCAAATCAAGAGAAAGGCACTGAAACTGTGTTTGAAGCCTTTCTGTCCAGTTATGGAAACTCTTCTCTAATTAATGATGACTTGGAACAACTCCATCCGGATGATCTTGAAGAGATGGACATTAAATGGCAGATGGCCATGCTCTCTATGAGAGTTAAGAAGTTCATCAAGAGAACTGGGAGGAACAACTTCTCCCAAAGAAGAGAAGATGGAGCAGAATTTGACAAGTCAAAGGTGGAATGCTATAAATGTCATCAGAAGGGACACTTTGCTAGGGAATGCAGAAGTGGAGTGTCTCACAACAACCACCACCAACAAGCACAGTCTGGAAGCTTCAATAATAACAGAAACTCTACTCAAGCCCTAGTCTCTCAACAAGGTATGGGGTTTGATTGGAGTGATCAAGCAGAAGAGGCTATCCAAAACCAAGCTTTAATGGCAGAGGTGTCTGATCTCCCAACAGAGGTAACTTCTAATCTTTGTACTCAAAATTGCATTAACACTGTTAAAAGGTACAGGGATCACAACCAGAACATGAGTGATGACCTTAAAAGATTAGAAAATGTCATAAAAGATTATGTGAGGATTGTTGAGAGGTTTGAAGATCAGATTAAGAGTTTTCAAGCCAATGAGCTTCAACATTCTTATGACACAAACTACTGGAAATGGGAGAAGAATGACCTAGAACTCCAACTGACCAAATCTAAAGAAGAGAGTGATAAGTTAAGAGGAGAGTTAGCTAAAGTCAAGTTAGATGTAGAAAAGTTTTCCAATGCTTCTAAAGCAATGGACTCGTTACTACAAACTCAGATTCATGATAAACTGAGAAGAGGAATAGGGTACAATACCACACCACCACCCTACAACAACAACTACATCCCTCCTAGTTCAGACTTGTTAGAGACAAAGGATAGGAAGGACCTGCCTGAGGGAGCCACTGAGATAGATCCCTTAGATGAAGTAGTTGTTGAGGATAAAACTGAGAAAGAAACTGTCAAGAATAAGGACAACACTGTGAGTGGTGAGATTCCCATGGAAAACCACATAATTACCAATGAGGGATGTGGAAAGCATTGGGTCAAGTCCAATGAGATAGAGAAGACTGAGGGAAAGAATAAGAAGGTTCATTATAAGCAGACCACTATTGTGAACCCTATCCCTTGCAACAAGTGTGCATGCAATAAATCTGAGCCCCAAAAACATGATAAAAAGAGGGGTAATCAGAGAAACTGGAATAATCTGTGGGCACAAAAACAAGGGATTGATCTGAGTAAAATCAATAGACCAAAACCCTGTTTTATTTGTGGAAAGCTTAATCACATTGCCAAATATTGCTATTTCAATCCCATGAACCAAAGGCTGAACTTTCAGAGACCTACTCAAAAACCCTTTGGTTATAGGAAGAAAGAAAAGAACCATGTGGCTAAGAAAGTTGTTAAATCTAAAAGCCACATGAAGAAAAAGAATGTGGAAGACAGTGTCAAGATCTGGATACCTAAAAGCACTAAAGTTGTTAGTACTGCTATCACAAATAGTGTTGCTGACAGTGATAGTACTGCTAGAAGCAATAATACTGCTACCAAGGTTAATACTGATAACTTTGTTAGTACTTCTAAAGATAGTGCTGCTTCTATTATTAGTGCTTCTAGACCAATAATCTTGACAAAGTACTCCAATAATAAGTGTTCTGATTTTAAAAACGTCATCAAAAAGGAATGTAAGTATTTTGATGAGAAAGGGAGACCCAAGACCACTTTGGCTTGGGTTCCCAATCAATACTAATTGTTTAATCTAATGTGCAGGGCAACCAGCAGCTCAAGGGGAAGAGCATCTGGCATGTTGATAGTGGTTGCTCTAGGCACATGACAGGGAGCATGTCTTGCCTCAAGAACTTCAAGAAGATTGATGGTGGGCATGTTGCTTTTGGGAATACTCCAGATGGAGGTAAAATCAGTGGTAAAGGTGATGTGACCAAAGGTAAAATGACCTTTGAAGATGTATTCTATGTTGAACAGTTAAGGTACAACCTGTTAAGTGTATCACAGGTCTGTGACAAACAACATAGTATATTATTTACTGATTCTGAATGCATTATCCTTGCTCCTGGATTCAAGGTAGTAGATGAAAAGATGATACTACTAAGAACCCCCAGAAAGGATAATGTATATTGTTTAAATATGGAAAGTGTTTCATCTGATTCATCCCTAAATTGTCTTGTTTCAAAAGCTTCTCTGGATGAATCATCACTTTGGCACAGAAGGATGTGTCACATGAACTTTAAAACAATAAATAAACTTGTTAAAAACAACCTTGTAAGAGGTTTGCCTTCTAAAGTCTATTCATGTGATGATCATTATGTTGCTTGTCTCAAAGGTAAACAACACAAAACTTCTCATAAGTCCAAAGAGGTGAACACAATCTCTAATTCTCTTCATTTATTGCATATGGATCTGTTTGGTCCTACAAATGTTATGAGTATTGGTAAGAAATCATACTGCCTAGTTACTGTTGATGATTACTCTAGATTTACTTGGGTATATTTTCTAAGAACTAAGGATGAGACAAGTGGACTGATCAAATCCTTTATTCTAAGAATTGAAAACCAAACAAATCAAAAAGTAAAAGTCATTAGGTCAGACAATGGTACTGAATTTAAAAATCATGATCTAAACACCTTTTGTGAGGAAAAAGGAATTGAGAGGCAATACAGTGCTCCTAGGACTCCACAACAAAATGGTGTTGCTGAGAGAAGGAATAGGACACTGATTGAGGCTGCTAGATCTCTGTTGGCAGATTCAAAACTTCCAATTACTTTCTGGGCTGAAGCAGTTAATACTGCTTGCTATGTCCAAAACAGAGTTCTAGTAGTCAAGCCTAAAAACAAGACACCTTATGAGCTTTTAAATAAAAAAAAACCTTTTATAGGATTTTTCAAACCTTTTGGGTGTCCTTGTACCATTCTCAATACCAAAACTCACTTAGGAAAGTTTGATAGCAAGGCTGATGATGGTTTTCTTGTTGGTTACTCATCTCAGAGTAAGGCTTACAGAGTTTTTAATACTTCTTCTAGAATAATTGAGGAAAGTGACAATGTCAAATGCAATGAGAACACACCAAATCCTATTGGGTCTGGTCCTCGGTGGCTATTTGACATTGATTCACTAACTAACTCTTTTGGTTTCAGTAGTAATGATTATGCAGGTTCAGGGAGTGGAGGATCAGGGGATACACAAGTTCAAGACATTATTCGTCAGTCTGTGATCTTTCCTATGCCTATAAAAGAACCTGTTGAATTCTGTGAAAAAGAAACTATATCTGAGCCAATTCAGAGTGAAGAAGAAAGAAAGAAGAGAAGAGGAATCTTCAGTGCATAAAGAGCTAGAAGTAACTGAGGTGATCCCCTCAGCTGACTTAAATGATTCCAATCTAGAGGTGGGAATCCATGAAGAACCTAGTTTTCAGACTAGAACTCAAAAGAATCATCCTCCAGAGCTGGTCATAGGAGACATCTCTTCTCCTATGATAACAAGGAATCAAAGCAGACTTCAAGAGCTGCAGGATCAACAACACACAGTACTCTCCTGCTTTCTATCCCAGATTGAGCCTAAGAAGGCCTATGATGCAATGAAGGATTCAAGTTGGATAGAAGCCATGCAAGAAGAGTTACTTCAATTCAAACTACAGGATGTTTGGGACTTGGTAGATCTTCCAAAAGGTCATAGAGCTATAGGCACCAAGTGGATTTTCAGGAACAAAAAGGATGAGAAAGGTATTGTGATCAGAAACAAAGCAAGGTTTGTGGCACAAGGGTACACTCAAGAAGAGGGCATAGATTATGATGAAGTGTTTGCTCCAGTGGCAAGAGTAGAGGCAATTAGGCTGTTCCTAGCCTATGCCTCATACATGAAGTTCAAGGTCTATCAAATGGATGTAAAGAGTGCATTTCTATATGGTACAATTGATGAAGAAGTATATGTCTGTCAACCACCTGGTTTTGAAAATCCTTAATATCCTGACAGAGTATACAAGCTGAAGAAAGCACTCTATGGTCTACATCAAGCCCCAAGAGCATGGTATGACACTCTGTCTACCTATCTCTTGGGGAATGGGTTTGAAAAGGGCATTATTGACAAGACCCTTTTCATTAAAAGAAGTAAGAAGGACATCCTACTAGTGCAGATCTATGTGGATGATATCATTTTTGGATCCACAAAAGATCAGATGTGTAGAGACTTTGAAGCGTTGATGCACAAGAGCTTTAAAATGAGTCCAATGGGTGAACTTACCTTCTTCCTTGGACTTCAGGTGAAACAGCAGACAGATGGGATCTTCATTAGTCAATCAAAGTATATGCAAGACATCCTGGAGAAATATGGTTTAAAAGACTCAAAGCCAGCAAGCACACCAATGGAAACTCACAAACAGATCACTGCTGATCTTGAGGGGGAGGATGTTGATATCCATCTTTACAGATCAATGATTGGATCTCTCATGTATCTCACAGCCTCAAGACCAGACATCATGTTTCCAGTATGTGTATGTGCCAGATTCCAAGTCAAGCCCAAGCAATCACATCTTCAAGCTGTGAAGAGGATTTTCAGATACTTAAGAGGGCAACCTAGATTAGGTCTTTGGTATCCATATGAATCCTCATTTGACTTGATTGCATATTCAGATAGTGACTTGGGTGATGCTAACATGGACAGAAAGTCTACTTCAGGGGGATATCAACTTTTGGGTGCAAGACTAGTATCTTGGCAGTGTAAGAAACAAACCACAGTGTCCTTATCAACAACAGAAGTTGAGTATATTGCTGCTGCAAGTTGCTGCTCTCAGGTTCTATGGATTCAAAATCAGATGTTGGACTATGGGGTAACATTTCTTCACACTCCAATCTTTATTGACAATAGCAGTGCTATAAGCA
Source organism: Arctium minus (assembly GCA_954870635.1). Taxonomy (NCBI): domain Eukaryota; kingdom Viridiplantae; phylum Streptophyta; class Magnoliopsida; order Asterales; family Asteraceae; genus Arctium; species Arctium minus. The sequence goes on from OX941092.1 coordinate 8,167,445, forward strand.
TTGTTAACAATCCTGTCAAGCACTCCAAAACAAAGCACATCGAGATCAGGTATCACTTTATCAGAGATTGCAATGAAAAGAAGCTCATTCAAGTTGCTAAAGTCCATACTGACAATTAGTTTGCAGATCTATTCACTAAAGCTTTTGATGTGGGTAGATTCACTTTCTTGGTCTCAAGTGTGGGCATGATCAACTCTGAATGAGCTCATGTGTTTAAAAAGGTGTCTATATACCTGTTATTTTGGTTACTTGTGTACTGCTAATCATCTGTCACAGGAAGTTATTGCCTTGATCAGACCTTCATAAGCTTCAAAAAGAGTAAGTATAGTTAATACTGTCAGTGCAGTTTTAATACTACCAGTGCACAGTTAATACTGCTAGTTAGTTAATACTGCTCGTGGTTAATACTGCTAGGTATTTAATACTGCTCTAGGTTAATACTGCTTATGTCCCATACACTATAAATACCCTTTACCCGCCTAAAAGATCATAACGACTCTTTGAATATTGTTCATCGTCTCTCTAATCCTTCTCTCTCAAGCTCCTTAGTAAGTTTCAGGCAAGAACACTCAAGATTCAATGGCATCCATGGCATTCATAGATGAGCATAACGAGATTGCGATGCTACAAAAGCCAAAGCAAGTTGCAGGCTTTCATCAGATAGTGGATTTTTTGAAGTCGAGCCATATCGCCCATGCTCTAATTGTGTCTCCAACCATCTACATAAAGCATCAAAGGCAATTCTGGGCTAATGCCACCATGGTTACAGAGAATGGTGTGCAGATTCTGAAAACAAGGGTGTGTGACAAACCCTTGTCAGTTACTGAAGAGGTGATACGCATCTGTCTACGTCTAGACGATGCTGCAGGTATAACCTCTATTCCTAATGAGGAATTATTCTCAAATTTGTCAAGAATGGGGTATGGAGGCCAATTGGGAGGTTTTAAATTCTCAAAAGCTAAATTTTATACCCAATGGCGTTTTCTAGTTCATACCCTCATGCATTGTATCTCTAAAAAGACTACTGGATGGAGTGAGTTTAGCAGCACCATTGCATATGCTTTGGTCTGCTTGGCCACTGCCAGAAAGTACAATTTTTCTAAAATGATTTTCAGTGATCTTGTCTCAAACCTGGGAAGTAAAAAGAGTTTTTATATGTACCCCAGGTTTGTACAAGAAGTTATAACCCACGAATTGACGGATATGCCTCACTTTGATGAGGTATATGTACCAAAAATTCCCAAAGGTAAGGTCTTTTCAAACACGAAGAGATCCCCTCTGAACTCGGAAGGAGTTGACACCCCATTGTTCTCTACAATGATGGTGGTGTCCCACACTGAAGAAGGTATGGCAGCAGGGTCAAGGCCCTCATTAGACCATCCCACTGCTAGCCAATCCCAACCTTCCCACTCTATATTTATTCCCCAGTCTCTACTTCATAAGCCAACTTCACCAATCACCCAAACATATATAAGGAAAAAGGTAAAGAAGGCTCCTTCCCTTCTTGTACCATCACCCACTGAGCCTTTAAGCCCTCTAAGGGAGAATTCTCCTTTAGAGAATATCTACAGGGAAACCACAGGGGTGTCTCCCAACCCCAAGGAGGTGCTCACTGAGGAGATGGTTGAGCATATGGGTGCTAAGGCTGCCACTACTCCTGCTAGCACAGAGGAGGTCAATGGTAATATAACTAAGTCCTTCCCCATGGCAACTTTGGGTGAGCAATCATCCAAAGGTCCCTGGTGCCAAGAACCCACGGGGGTGGAGAGTGCTTCTGTTAGGCAGAAGGCTCCCACTACAAAAAGATCCAATGATCCTTCAAAAGAGGGTAACACTTTTGGAGAAGGTGAGGACAGATATAACTATTTTGAATTGATGGAAACCATGGGAAACATCAACATGGATGTGCTCAAACAGGGCAAAGATATAGAAGAGCTGAAAATGATAGTTCTGTCACAACAAGAACATATTGTCAACCTGAAGCAAATGGTGAAGAAATTGATTCTGCAAAAGAAGAAGAAACAATTTGTACTAAGAAGGAGGAAACCAGTGACTGATGCTCCCAAAAAGGGGGAGTCAGCAGCTGATGTCAATATGGAAGATGCCAAAGCTAAGGGGGAGCAAACAACTGCAGAAAATGTTGTACAAGAAGCAGTAACAGAATCAATAGCAGCAGAAACAGTTAATGTTGCTCAAGCAATTAAAGAAGCAGAAACTGTTAATGTTGCTGAACTAAATGAAGCAGTAGAAATGGTGAAAGAAGTGTTAAGTGATCTTCAGAGCAAAAATTTGGAAGAACTTGAGACAGCTGAAGCATTAATCAAAGCCAAGCATGATACTCCCAAGGTCACTTCAAAGGCCAAAGGAGTTGTCATCAAAGACAATGTTGAAGCTGTCAAGAAAGTTAGTATTCAGAAAGTGATGAGTAAAGAGAAAGGCAAAGCAAAGCTAGTGGAATCTGATCAACCAATGAAAAAGCAAAAGTTGATTGAGTCAGATGAAGCTCTGGCTAGAAAGATACAAGCTGAACTTGAAGAAGCAGAAAATGTGCAAGTGGAAAAGGATAGAGAGATGGCAAAAGCAATGGCTGCAGAACTGAATAAAGCCTATCAACAAAGTCTTGCAACAGAACTAGCCAAGAAGAAAGCCACATCTCTAAGGAAGTCTGGAAAGATAAAAATGGCTACAAAGAAAAGACAAAGACAACCTTCAAAGACATACCTTGGTACTCAAGAGAGAAAGAAGATGATCACTTTCCTCAAGGGTGCTGTAGGTGTCAAAAAGGAAATGTTTTCAAAAATGTCTTTTGAGCAAATCAAAGGATTGTATGATGCAGAAATGATCAAGCTTCAAGGGGATGAAACTGCAAGGGTTGAAATGGAGAAAAGGATGAAAGAGAGCAATGACTTCTTACAAAAACCTTTTCCAGATGAGCAAGAAACTCCAAAGAAGGAGGCCACTCTTGGTGAAAGTCTAAGGACTCTTAAAAGAACCAAGATGGTGGCAAGAAGAAAGATAACCAAGAAGCCTAGAATAACTGAAGGAGAGGCTGAGAAGGTTGCTGAAGAAGAAGGGGCACCTGAGTCATCTGAAAAGAAAGAGCCTTTAAGTACTGATGATGTAAAGATGTACATGGTAGTGATGGACAAAGTGCCTGAACCAATTTCAGCTGAACCTGTTGGTGTAAAGCCTCCTGAAGTTATTTACTGGGATACATTGACAGTGGATGGAAAGGAATACATAAGGCTCAAGAGGAAGGATGAAAAGTATGAGGTATTCAACACTTGGGCCAAGATTGTCAGAACATGCTCCAGGTCTAATATAGAAGAAATGTTTGAAATAGGGATGAAGTTATATGCAGATCAGTTAAAAGCTCCAGGGATTTCAATCACAAAGCTGGTGATGGAGTATCTGTGTATGATGTTCAAACCTGATGAAGTGGAAGGAGTCATAAGAAATGTGTTTCAAACAGTCAACAATTGGACTCTATATGAAACTAGTGGAGTATATGCAGTGACTTTGGATAGAAATCACATAGAATACTTCCTAGTGGATAGAGTATACAACCACAGCAGACTGAAGCTTCATGCAATGTTAAAGAAGAAGCTTGGATGTGTTGAAAACTCAGAAATGGCCAAGTATCTGATTCAGAGAATGATCAATCAAAGTTTGGGGATAAATGTTGATACAGGGATCTGAAGAATGGTATTTTGGGAGCATCTGAAGAACTTGACTTCTCTTCCTAAAAGTCAAGTTAGGGGGAGATTGTTGAGAATTGAAGAATTGCTAAGTACAGTTAATGCTGCTAGCAGAACCTGGTTAATACTTCTGATGTTAATGCTGCACAGTTAATGCTGCTAGCAGAACCTGGTTAATACTTCTGATGTTAATGCTGCTGATACAGGTTAGTGCTGCTAGTCAAAGATTAATACTGCTGAAAGAAGTTACTACTGCTAAGCAAGTTTAGTACTGCTGAAGTTAGTACTGCTAGAACAAAGTTAATACTGCTGAGCATGGTTAGTACTGTTGAACTTAATATTGCTCAGAATATTAATACTGCTGAAGGTTAATGTTGCTTATAAGATGAAGATCTGTATGGCAAAGATGACAGCTGGATTGAAGATATTCATGGAAGCTTGGAGATAATGATGGAAGATTATACTGAAGATCTTTTATTATTTTGTAATTATCTTTTATCTTCAGTATATGTATAGAATAGTTTGTTTCTTTAATGGTAACAATAATTCTAAGTTTTAGCTTTAATAGAGAGAATCAACCTCAAGGTTAGAACCCTAATTCTAGAGAAGTAGAATTCGTATCGGTGAGTCTGTTCATCAATATTGAGGTTGTGTGTAAAAGCTTGTGACTTTCAATCATTCAATAAGAGTTTGCAAGTTGTGATTTTGATTTACTGTTTCATTGTTTTTCTGAATATTAAAGTGCTATTCCGCAGCTTCTTTAATATTGTTTTCTGAGTGTTTATTCTTGTTAAAAATTAAGATCCTGACAATTAATTAAAATTTTATAATGAGATAAATTATAAAGGTATACAACTTATATCAATATGGACAAAAATAAAACAAAAATGTAATATGATTGAAAATACATAACAAATTAATTCAGAGTCAATGCATGATTCACATATAAGTGCACCAAATGACTCAAACATCGTGTTTTCATGACTAAAGTATTGATAAGGACGAAGAATACAAATTTAAAATAAAACGTTGTTGTCATTTTGATTTCGAGATGTTTCGCGAGCGGATACATACCTTTGTCAATTGTTCCTTCGATTTCACGATTTTTAGCGCCACATCGTGCACGGGTATATGCCTAGTATGTATAAATATCTTAATAGACATGGGACATCAAATATGTATACATATCTTAATAGGCAGTTTTATAGGACTTAAGTTCATAGGACAAAACAATAGTATATCATATGCAAAAGTGTTATAATAAGTTGATATGACTTCAAAGAGACTTCAGAGATCTGGAGATGCTTTATCACAGCTCGGCTAGAAAGTCTGAATACTAAGACTTTGGTCTTTAGGACTTAGAAGATCTACTCTGACGATATCAAACTTTTTCAACATGAAGACTCAAGGATACTAGAACACGTGTCACGGTGTAAGTGTATTATTAGTCATTCATGTATATGTCATGTATCTTTAGTCTTTCTACCTTTGTATATATAGTTCTGTAGAGAGTTCGATGTAGTAATCTTTGAAGATCAATACATATGACATTCTTGATCCAATATGTTCATTCTATTTTGATTTGTGATATTTTCTGTTCTTTATTGTAATCTGATCAGTATTTGGGACTCACAATTGGTATCGGGTAAGATTTTAGTCCATCAAAACACTGACCCGATAAGCGCTTACCCATAAGATTCAACACTATCACTTTTCACTTACCTTCCCGGGTAATATTTTAAACCATCAAAAAAGCATCTATACAACAATTTAACCGTGTAAGAGTTGTCACCCTCTCGTATGCAACAATTTACCCGATTTCGTTACAACTAACATGTGTTTGCTAGTAATGCTGAATCTTTGCCAACAAAACTTTTGAGTCAACCTTTGTAATTAATATTAGCTCAAAGGGTCCACTAGAAACAGTTGTTTTAGCTACTTGCCAATTGCTTTTATTTCTTCTAAAATGGTGCAGAAAATTAAAGCTAATCATTGGGTATGAGGGATTAATTAAATAAATAATGACCAAGAAAAGAGTCACTTTACCATATATAATGTGCCACTGATTGGTGCCCAACTGCGTCACAAGAGCTGCGACTCCTGAAAAGCCAGAAACAGTAGACAAAGATATCTCTTTATTTAAATACTCTTCCTTTCAAAAATATATAGCTTTTAAATCTTGTGTCCTCTTGATTTGTATATTACCACATGCTCACTATTTTTTGAAGGAAATCGTTACGACATGTGGAATCCCGTTAGATTATTGTTCAAAAGAGGAAGTCCAAACATGCCCTCCATCGGAGGCTATACGAGTACAGATTGCCCCAGTGTTGAGTCCTTAACGTGGTAGACGTCGACTCTGATACCATGTTAGAATATGTGAAACGCCATTAGATTACTCTAAAAATAGCCATTGAGGAGAGAAGGGAGGTTCCAACATATATTGAGAAGAATTGGTCCAAAGTCTAATCGATGATGGACTGTAAACACCCCCCCTTCCAACGGAGGCTAGAAGGGTAAGGGGGCTAGAAGAGTACAGATAGCCCCAGGGGGTCGAGTCCGTATAGTGGTGGACCTTGACCATGATACCATGTTAGAATATGTGGAACCCCATTAGATTACTTTCTAACCCTTGAGGAGAGAAGGGGCAGGTTTCAACATATACTGAGAATAAATAGTCCAAGTCTAGCCGAGTGGGATTCTAAACATAAACAATAAACAAAAGAATATATGTGTATGTTATTAGCATTTGGAGTCTTGAAACTACTGCTACTAGTTTTATAAAATCGGTTTGTATACTAGTTGGACCAAAAAGTCACCGAGACAACAAGCTCCCACAATTGATGTATAATTTGTAAGAACTCGCCAAACGTCTAAAAAGATCGAAAACGGAACCACAATGCACCAAGATTTATCGGCTTTGAAAGGGCTGGGAGGGACGCATCTAAATGCATTGTTTCCTTAGTACGATAAACTGGTTTATAGAACTATAAGACCAAATTGTGCGCTCTGTGTAAAAGTGTTAGAAATAAGCTGATAGGATGCTTTAGAGCGTCCTAACAAGTTTTTTACAACACTTTTGGAATAAATCATCTTACTAGCTTTTGATATGACACTTTTAAAAAGTGTCCAATGAACACATCTTTTTATAAAATAATGTCATATAAAAAAAACAGATAGGACTTAGGAGGGGTTTAATTAATCAATCTATTAGAGCACCATCTTAATTCGCTAACGTAATCCGAAACAACTTTATTTAAAGAAGCCATTATGTAAATAATGCTTAAAAGTTAAAAAGAAAACAAAACTGATTGAATTATTTTGGAACTAAAAAGCCCATTGAATTTGGGTCGGAGGGAGGAATTGTTAACTTGTTTTGGCCACAATGGCGATTGAGTCATCGGTTTCATATATAAATCTCCTTACCACTTATAGAAAAAGGTTTTGCCTATATCTACACCCTTTACGTCACTACACCCATGGATAGCCATAGCCACTTCATCTTAGCTCGGCTTATGCAATCTCTAGTCGATGTGCAAAAAAGCTAAAGCGTTATAATATAAATCATTTCATCTTGGCTTGGCTTGGCTCGGCTTCGGCCATCTCCAATCGATGTGCTAAAAAACTAAAATGTCGGAATATAAGCCATTTCATCTTGGCTCGGCTCGGCTAAATTTAGGCCACCTCCAACCGATGTGCTAAAAAACTAAAGTGTCATAATATAGTGACAAGTCATCTTCAGCCGATGTGCTAAAGTGTTAAATAAATGTTTTAAAGTTGTTCTTAGTGGGTCAAAAATAGCCTATGTTACTTGAAGCACACTTTGACGAACCTTATTTTAACTCAAATAAAATGCCATCTTGATACATGTTTTGTTTCATTTGGTTGAAAACTTTAATAATTTAAAAAGTTGTAAAACTAAATACTAAATTAAGGGTGCTCGTATAATGACATATAGACTTGGGATCGTGTGAGAATAAAAGTTATGGTGAAGAACGTGTATATTCATTGTCATTGATACATATATATTAAATGAATTCCAGTAAGTATATGCATCAATGTATATATACTTACATGCATAGTAGATATGTATTAATGAAATATACTCATTGACAGAATATATACTTATATAATGTATATTTACCATCTCACCATACTTGTATTCTCAGAAGAACCCAACCCATAACATATAAAAATATAAGTTTAACTAATTTACTAAAACTAACCAATATTCATAAATTAAAAAAAAATCAGTGTTAATAAAATATATAAATTTAACTAATTTACTTAAACTAATTAATATACAAAAAATATTATAATTAAATAATAAATTAATAAATATATATATATATATATATATATCAAATATATAACAGTGTTACAATTTAACTGTCACCAGTTAAAAGATGATCGCTTTTATTTTGATTAATAGTATAAATTTGAATGATAAAATTTAAACTAAATGTTATATTTAATACTTTCAGTTAAAGATGATTTTAGTAGTCAGGTTATTTTTTTAATCTTTGATTTCATGAATCATTTGTTTGTTGTTGTTCAATAACATTCTTTCATTGGATTAATAATATCTCCACCTCTCTCTGTCTCCATAAGTGTGCCACTGGGAGTCACGCTTTAAGCTTTAAATCCTATCCACAATAAAAAGCCTAAACACAACGTAGGCCAAGGAAAACAATCATGTACTCAATCATTTTCAACACCATATTAACTGACAAAAATGTTTTAATTAAAAACATTAATGTTACAAAAATAAAGAAAAATGTAATTATAAAGAATTATTATCGTTATAAATTACAATATAAAACATAAGAAATTAGTTTTAATTTCAATGATTTATTGTTGAGTTCTATTGTTATTAACCATTAAAACTTAAATTTAAGCTTCAATATGTTATAGTAATCTCTTAAATTTTTTGGTGAAGACCGACAATGCTCAGTGGTAGCACCTTTAAGAATCGTATATATTTTTACACTACTATTTTAAAGAACAATTGTTTTTTAAAACAATTTGTCAAATAATATCATATAAAAAGTCTAATATAGCACTAAAAATTATACCAAAAACTTTTTAGAACGTCTAAATGCGTTCATCAACTTATTGTAAAACTTCTATGTGGAACACACAATTGTTTGATCCTATAAACTTAAAGTTCTATAAAACAATATTTATACATATTTGACATCTTGTCAAGCTAATTACCGACTGACACCGATATCATCCGTGTATCATACCAACACGCACGAATACTACTACAAATGGGACCCTTTGTACCTTTTCACATACTATAAAAACTCCTCATTACCTCATGTTCACCTTCGTCTTCCAACAACTTCAACCCAAATTTCCTGCTTATAAAGCTTAATATAAACCTTAAAAATCCACATTCATATATAGCCATGCAAGCCAGTGATTTCACGGATGTCCACTGCCTACTTCCTGCATACCCAAATCCTAACACAACCCATCTAGCCATGAACCTAAATAACTCACCAATGATCCCGTTCGACGTTAACCCGTTTTCGAACCCGTTTTACCATCTTCATATGAATCCACTGTTTCAAGATTTTAACCCGCAACCTATGTATTTCGGGAGCAACTCGACTTCCGATGAAGCAGACGAGCAACAACTAAGCCTCATAAACGAAAGGAAACGGAGGAGGATGATATCGAATCGAGAGTCAGCGCGTAGATCGCGGATGCGGAAACAGAAGCATTTGGATGAACTATGGTCGCAGGTTGTATGGCTAAGAAACGAAAACCACCAACTTATTGACAAACTGAATAATTTCACGGAGACTCATGATCGGGCCGTTGAGGAAAATAATCAGCTTAAGGAGGAAGTTTCGGGATTAAGACGGATGGTGTCCGATATGCAGCTTAATGGCACCTACCCGACTTTAAGAGATCTAGATGAGATCCACTGCAACGATGCTTACATCATAACCGAATCTTCAAACCAGTCGGTCTCGAGCTCGTCAGACCTTGTTTGAAACGAGCATGGTCATTTGGTTAAATGACCTTTGACAGGGTTTTTTTAAATCCATCACCATCTGACAGGTTTAAGAATGTTACTTCCATACACGGTAATACCAAAAATCCGGTCAGAAGATTTAAAAAGCAATTGTCTGGAGGTCATTTAGCTAAATAACCCTACCGAGAGCCATGACTGTTTTCTTCTTTTTTTCTTTTTTATTATCATCCAACTCAATTACTGGGTCTATTATATAAACAGTCAGAGATTGGAGAAGATGTAGCAAAATAGCATCTTTAATATTCTAATGGATAGTTTATGATGCCAAACATTTAAATAAACAAGAATAGCAGTTTCAGGACAATATTTATTACTGATAAAAAAAATGGGAAATTCAAATAAGAAAGTTAAATATCGTGAAGGTAAGAATGAAAGGTTCATATGTGAATTATTGAAAAAATCCATTTGAAGATGCATATGCATTTGAAACCCATATGAATAAAAAAATTTCAATGATTAACATATGAACCTTCCTTTCTTACCTTCTAACGATATTTTACCTTATTATTTGAAGAGACCCCTTGTAGAAGCTCATATAAACAAAACTCAAAGCAAACTTGTGACTTCAGTTTACCTTTTCTCACATTTTTTTTCTTCATTACTATCGAAATGGCAAATGGGGTCAAAACTGCGACTTTTCGGTTATAACCACTTAGCGTTATGCCAAGTACCATGATCCTGAAACTATATACAATCCTAGATTTTTTAAGTATATAAAATTTGTATACTGCAAATAAGCAAGCACACTCCTGACCTTTGGTGATATTTCAACTATTGATCTGGGAGGCTGAGATTTACTGGTAACTCGGGTACTGCTGAGCCGAGGCACAGATTTATTTACGCTAATCGAGACATGTCCCATCTCTTTGATTTTATGGGTTCAAATACCTCTCATCAGTCTCCCACCTCAGTTACCTGATGCTATGCAAGATTCTCAGCTTTTCTACACGTGACACTGAAAGTGTTACCTGCTTTCAAATGTGCATATGCTAAAGAATCTGATAAATAAAAGTACAGCAAGGAAATAGTCCTTTTGGTTCTGATAAACCTACTACATCAAGTTATAGATGTTATGTCTCTATCTCTCTATTTTTATCTTTGTTTTCAATATAAATATTATTACTATTTTTTGTTTTAATTTTACTGTAATTTATAAACATGCATCTTTTAAAGAAAGTGTCAAAGGGGTTCCACATATTCTAACACAGTCTTTTGCCCCTGTTCTTGGGGGCACCGTCTAGCTCCGTTTGAGGAATACCACATCGACTAGATACAAGGGCTCTTTTAGAGAGAGATTCAAAACGGTTCCAAATTATCTAACATGGTATCAGAGTCGGGGTTTAGCACTTGACAAAACTCTTTTGACTCCATTCTTGAGGGTACCCTCTAGCCTTCGTTTGAGCGAACGTGTTGGAATCTCACATCGTCTAGACAAGGACCATCAAACACGCATATATGTAGGAACCTTACCTCTATGTCTACATACAAGGTCTCTATTAGAGAAATATTCAACGAGTTTCCACATATTCTAACACTTTAAGCCCGTTCGTATTCTTACTTCATCTTAGAAGCAACTTAACGAAGGAATACTGTAACTATGTGGAAGATAATATATCCTAAAAACAACTCTGAAGTGAGTAAAAGATCTGAAAAAAAGACTTGGATGTTATTTCAATTAGTAGCACATCAATACATGAGATTTTTCCAAATTCTCCAATAATTTGTGTATTGATGAAGTGCAGGGATAAGTACACTAAACCAATAAATCGCAGTGGCTACCAAAAATCAACACATCAACACCAATAGAAAGCTTGACATATCACGAAAGTGAACTAATCAATAAAACCCAGTAACGCTCGGAATCAACACGTCATCACGAACAAAAAGCTCAAAGGCCATACGGATGACAGCTTAGCACTAAAAAGTGTGGTCTCTACCACAAAGTCTTTTACGCAAAGGCAATAATACTTATTAACTTTTGACATCATTTTCAGTATTCTACTCAATCATGCTCTCCATGAAATTATGTCCCAAATAAATTTCTAAAATCTCAGGCATGGAGTTAAACTGTCAAAGTTGCAATAGTTATGTTTATGTACTTTATGAAATATCTTACTAAAGTACCTGGGGTTAAATGACCTTTTGATAGGTTACTTATAAATCCATGACGTTCGGACACGGATTTTTAAATCTATGGCGTTCTGACACATTTAAGAACGTACCGCTTAACTGAAGAATGTCACTTCCATACAGAAGAATGCCTAGAAACTTGTCACGATATCATAGATTTATAGATTTAAAAAACACTTGTCAGTAGATCATTTAGCTAAAAGAACCCATGACAAACAAACATCATGAGGTCCCTACCAAACATCATGAGAAACAACCTAGACTTGGTTTCTAAGAGTGATCAAGCTGTTAAATCTAGGTTCATGGTGAAATACCATAAAAAAAGTCTAAAGTGTCTCTCCATTCTCATCTCCTATTTCTTGTAAACTCCAATCTTATATCTAGTGAATTTCCGAATTTAATAACTAAGACCTGTTTATGAAGCAATTTAGAGGTGAGCACGAATACCCAACGAGCAAAGTCAATAAGATGAACACCGTCATATTTTAGATTTCTTCACATGAACATGAGTTTTCAAAATAATCAAGAATATGTAGTGATGCAAATAACCAGACCATGGCTAATTATTATTCTGCAAATGAATATCCAAGTTAACCAACAACTTCTTTCTTATCCAAATGGTTAAATAATTAAACAAATGAAATCCCCAATAACAAACATAATATGTAACACACCTCCTGGTTTTACTTGTTATCAAGGTTAACTCATTTAGTGAGGTCTATAGCATCATTATTGGTTTCGAATCACGTCACTGTGAAAGAACTCTAAAATATAGTGATGATCAACTTTTTGACTTTGTGCGTTGTATTCGGGCTTAGTTCTAAATTGCTTCATAAACATGTCCTAATTAATAAATTTAGAAATTCACCAAACATAAGATTGAAGTCTACAAGAAATAGGAACCTCTTTGGAGCCTGTTTCATTAGATATTCGTCTGTCAAGTCAACCCAGTCAAAATTATCTCCAATTTTCACTGTATTCAATTGAACACATTTCACTATGATTCTTCAACTTATCTCAAGAATTTAAGGACAAGGAAAATTGTATATTACATAGGCATATGATGTGTGGCAGACTAAACAACTTACCTAGACATTGTGTGTGGTACGGGACAGGAGACAGAACAAAAACTTGTTGTCTCATGTTTGGTTCAATTAGACTGGGACAAGACAATATGGATCGAGTGGAACAAAAATCAGGTAGATGGGACAAAATTGGTAAATTACTACGCTACTCATGTCAAATTAAAATCCTAAAACCTCTTTCACCCACCTACCTCACTCTTGCCCGTTCCATTCTGTCCAGTCTGCTTACCAAACTCACCACAATCCTTCAACAACTCTAAAAAAGAATGGTCTAGAACCTAGGGGAATTTGGAGCAGAGAAAAGCACAGGAAAACCGGTAAATATCAAAGACTCGGTAACTTTAATCATGAAGGAGTCACAGAGCTAAGAACCAGCACATGGAAACGTCTCAACGGGCCACACAGCTGGCCAAACCACGACCCAAATTCCATTATTTGGGGCTCAGGGTTTCCAACTTCCCTAGTTTTCAAGATTTTACATGTTTATTTATTTCGTTATTTTAATGTAAATTGCATGAACCTAAGGATTTCGTTAATCAAGTGGGATTAAACTTTTCGTTATTTTGGTCATAATTTTGAATATTGAAAACTTAGTCTAACCTGCCAAAATTAATGGCGTGTAAAGATCCTATGTACACATATAGTGAGTGCCCGTTTACCAAACTCTTATTGGGTAGCAATAGTCACCACCTCACTCACCTTATCAGGTAACATTCCCGGCCACCAAAATGGACCGTTAGTAAACATATCTCCACGTAGTTTAAGTTACACAAACAAACTAAGAAAACCAAAAGTTTTTAATACCATCCACGATCAATTAAGCAATCACATTCAACTTTGAGAAGACTAGAGACATAAAAAAGAAAACACATTGTTAAATATATGTTCTCGTCTACTTTGTATGTTTTCTAATGCTTATGATGTGTGATGTAAATAACTACTGTTTCCTTTTTTCTTATTCAATGTAATCTTGATAAAACATAACACAAAAGAAATCCCCAATGCGTGTTCTTCAACTCCAACTCTATTGAATCGTTTCTCATCAGATCTAAAATAAGTAAAACAATGCAACTATTTGAAATTCCTCATTCACGATTTAGTCCTGACGAACAAATGCATCATTGAACACGAATTTAAGCAGTTGTATCTTACCTATAATACTCGATATTACATAAACCCTAGGTTTCATTCCACTGAAATTAAGCAGTTTTCTCTTACCTGTAAAACTCAATATTACTGCAAATCGTCGTCGATCATAAACCCTAACATTCATTCCCTTGAAGCAAATTCTTCGATTATTTTTTGAAAACAAACAATGCTGAATTGAAATCAAAGAGGTAATCTAATCATGGAAGGAAATGCAATAATAACAATGAGATCAAGTTGACGAAATTTTTTGATGATTCGATTTACCTGTTGATCTCGATTTCTCACCAGCCGGATGGAAAATATCTTCCCGCGCGATGTTCTTGTTTGTGCAACTCTTTTTTCATTCAAGAGTGTTTATATATCGACATGTATTATTACTTTAGACCCTTGTACTTTGTCCTCTTTACAATTATGACCCCCTAAAGGTCTAAACTTAAAAGTCGACCAAAATGGATGTTTTTACAATCACATGATATTTAGTGATCCGTCCCAATTTTAAGTGTCTACATTTCTATCTTAATTTATCAAAAGTAATAAGTATCCACTTTTGGTTTGTTTGATTTGTGGGATTAGATTTGGAGGAATTTGAAATTGAAATTTTGTATCAATATATTTTTTAAAAGGAAAGTTTTGATTCATGGCTTGAATTAAAGAAAAAGCCGATTCAATTTTGGTCTAAAAAAGTGCATAAGTTCCAATTAGAGTTATTCATGGACGATATTGCCCGCTAGACCCGGCTCATACAGCCCGTTAGAAAAACAGGGGCTCAGACAAGCATTTTAGAAAATATGGATGGGTTTGGGTGGGACCGTTCATGTTAACGGGCGGGAAAAAAAATATTTTTTCCTTACGTTGTACACATTAGTATATTTACGTTTTTTTAGTTGGAAAAAAATATATATTTTGAATAATCTACACAATTTACCATTTTATATAAAAAAAAAATAATGTAAATTTTTAGGCCCATTAACCCGTTAGCAAACCTGCCCCATCTATAAGACGGGTATGGGCAAGTTCTCAAAACCGTAAAGACGGGCTTGAGTTTGCTATATTAAGCCTGTTAGACACGAAAAATATGTTAGACCCGACCCGTGACCCGTCTAAGCCAGTATGATCACCTCTAGTTCCAATCAATCATTTATAATGCAACTAGGATAGATATATAGGTGATTCTAAAACTACACGATTAATAGATAAAATGTGGATTCTCAACTACAAAAACTGCTTCAACTATATGTAACTTACAAAAGAATGCAATTATATTTATAATCAAATACACTTTCAACATGCATCACTACTGTTTAATTTCTTGTGTAAAAATTTCATTCTGTACTCAAATAATCATCCACATACACTCGATAACCATTTTCATTTCGATCGAAAAAGAATGCAAATTACATTCAAAATATGATTGTGTGTATATATATATATATATATATATATTTAATTAAGGTTTCGAAAGAGCTCGGGAAGATGAGCATTGGTGAGCTTTGTTCTCTTACTGATCTCGGTCTTTTTCTTCTTCTGTTTTGGTTTATTCAATGTGCTGCCAAAGTTCTGAGCAGCTACTCTCCTTTTAGCCGTGTTTGTGGCTGGCTTCATCCCGTTCTTCTGCAACTCACGCTCGATATCCAGCATGTCTCGTGGCAATTCAATTGCCCTAAATAGCGCTTTCAGTTCATCATCAACCTTGATTGGCACTCGAGGATCATTTGGGTACGCTATGTCTTCCTGAGAGTCGAAATTCGATAGAAGCCAGATCTGACGACCACTTTTCAGGGCCTGACTTAATTGCAAACACAACAAATCATCAAAAAATGATATATATATATATATATATATAGAGAGAGAGAGAAAGGGGGGGGGAGGTTCAGGGAAAAACCTCAAAAAAATGGAAAACTGAGAAACATCCTGGTAGCCCTTGATCCGGACGGTATGCACTTGTGTATACAAGTAAATTAAGTTGTTGTTTTTTGTTTTTATGCACGTGTGCACATTACAAATTACTTGTATGCACAAGTGCATACCATCCAGATGAAGGGCTACTTCCTCAGTTTTCTATTTTTTTTAGATTTTCTCCTGAACCTGACCCTAAATAGATATAGATATATATATATATATACACACACTACATTAAAAAACATTTAAACAAAAACTCTTAAAAGACTGCATGATGTACCACTCATTTATGCATGAATTCTAAAAATCTCTTAATTACAATCTCCAATGCATAATGTACAATTGAAAAGAATAGAAAAAAAACACAATAGCAGCATTCCCAGCTTCTTTTGAGGTGCGAATTTAAACATCGACATGAACATATTGTCTCTTTATTAATAAACATATTTGATGCTTTCTTGCAAGTAAATGGTAAGAGTTGATTGATCAACCTTTTGTTGTAAGAACACTCCCCGCATAAAGTGATTCAATTGTTTACCAACTTGAATATGATTCTAAAATTTATAACAAACAAATCATGCATAAATCTATAACAAACAGATCATGATTCTTAAATTGGTTCTAAATTATGCATTTTGGAATGATTAGATAACTAGGGGCAGGTTTAAACGAGAACCTAAACATTTTGCGAGAATGCGATAAATGTGATATCATATACGATTAAACACACGTTAGATTGACAATATATATAGACACTTAGGTGCCGTTTGTTTTTTAAGAGGTCTAAAGTCTGAAGTCTTAATTTTGTTATGATTAATAAGAGGTGATCTGTAAAAAGGTCTGAATGATTCAGACTTAAGAGCCATTAAAGAGATTTTTTTTAAAAACAAACAACCCCTTAATCATATATGATTAAACACACCCAAAGGGGGTGTAATCATATATGACATCGAGACTTCTCGCCTTCTCACAAAATGTTTAATTTCCCGCATGATTCTTCCTCTAGATAACTAAATTGTATAAAGTATCAGATCATGCATATGTTTTCCTTTTAACCCCTTGTTCAATGTTTAGAACAAAAATAAAGGCCATTGGTAATCTTATTATAATGCACAAATGTTTCTAAAAAGGCCATTGGTAATCTAATACTCTTATTCTTATCATCCTAAATGCCTTTCTTGACTTACAAATTATATGTCATTGTGTTTGATGATTTAGTGGACACTGTTTTTATCTATTGAACTTTGAACCTCAATTGTTAATTTTACCTAAAAATGACGAAGAACCGAAGAGAAGTTCAACACTGGACCCATTATGTGTTATTTTATTATTCTTGGTTCAAAAATATATTTTACATCCCGCTTATTACCTAACATCATTTACACTTCAAAAGTTATGTGCTGATTGATGCCTTCCAAATTATTACCTAATACCCGACTAATGGCAAACCCTTTAAAGCTTATATCTGTTCCTGCGTCTTTTTTGTAGAAAATGCTGATTAAATTCTCTCAAAATCAGATACTCAAAGGTAAAAAGATGCCTGGTAGCAAAAATGTCATTGGGGGCTAAGTTATTGGCTTCAAAAATTGTGATTCACTCGGGCTGCATCGCACGGGTACACAACTAGTATGTATATATATATATATGTGTGTGTGTGTGTGTGTGTGTTTCCCATCATCACCTCTACGCATATGCATACAATATGTGTGTGTGTATATATATATATATCAAACAAGTGTGTTGTGTGTGCGCGCTCGCTTGAATATGTATATGCATCTAGAGCAAGCTGAAGTTCTGAAGGAGTGATTTATTGGGTATTCTTGTTCAAGCCATAACTTTTTGTGACTCTGATAGAAGACCTCGAAAACTATCTCAATCACTGCACAGCTGTTTAGAAGTCACCATGCTTTAAGATATGCATTTCGGGTGTGGAAACCACACAAAGCACATGTGTCAAAGCACGAACGATTTGCTCCAAAAATGCTATGCAGTATTTCTTTTTTGCTCCTAATAGAAACATGCATATGTGAATATAATCCGTGCTCACAAGACCATCTGATCTTCAGTGTTCAAATAGCTTTTCACTCGTATAATTGAAGGAATAAATAGACATAAATCATCACAAACAAACGAGTTACATAAGTGCAAGACAAAGTGGATATTTTGGAGGTTAAAAATATACCTGTAAATCTTCCATGACAGTTGGGTAGGCATCCTTAAGATCAGCCACAGCAATACCCTCTGCAAATGTTCGTATTAAACGGAGAAGTTCTTTCTGGTCTCTCACATTATGCTTGGACTGTAAATAAAAAAATTAACTTGACAAATTACATCAAGTTTTTTTGAACCCATCAACTCAAAGTAAGGAAACAAGCTAAATGCTTGATAGCATCAAAACAGAGAATTTCTCCACAAAAAGAAAATGATAATTAAGGTGATATTGAGTTAACATCTGGAAATGTATAACAAATTATTTAAAAAAATGGGGATGGATTACCTTATACGAGAAGCGCTTCGCCTCATAATTCACTTTAGGGTTCTTTGCCAAACTCTCAAACACGGCCTTGTTGCCTTTGACATCAACATAACAGGCTTCATTTATTTGCTCCGCTGTAAAGGATTGTCTTGACTGTATATATCATAAAACTAGTTTAATTAACAAACGCTCATCTCACAAACACGCTGAAAAGATTTTCAAGTAAATAAAAAAAAACAAAAAGAAATTTCAAAAATCTGATTGAATGTTCTTCTATCCCATTACCCAGACAAGTCAAATTACAGAGATCCATATGCCTTAACTTTGATTTTTTTAAACTTGAGCCATTAAAGGTTTGGGCAACATTATCCGGGTCAAAAATTCGTTAACTTATTTTTGTTTTAAATATTTGTACTTTATGTTGTGAATACATTTATATGTAACTTACGAAAATATAAATAACACCTCTCTCTAGGTTGCAATTTTAACTACTGTTGATCACTCCAAAAAACATCATCCTATATATAGAAAACTGCTCACATAATCATTAACTTATATAAATTCTATAATCCTGTTGTTACAAGGAGATACAGAATAACAGGAGTGGGTTATCATATCTACGGCTACAACTTTCTTCGTTTTGAAACTTGAAGCCCAATTTATAGATGTTTACTGCGAATATAAGCAATAATGCATCAATTGCTAAGAGTTAGGGCGGTGTAGGGTTTAACAACTTTGTTTCTCTCCTTTTCCTGTCCTAATACATTAATTCATATACTTAAATCACATAAAAACTTGTGTATTTAATTCACAACTAAATAACAAGGATGCTAAACCACTAACAAAATTTGTACTACAAGCAATGGGAGAGTGAAAAGAACTCAAAATATTTTTAATAGGAATCAATAGGTTTGGCATGGAGATTATATTAAAAATAATCTTCAACCAATCTCCACATCCTAATATCCTATAAAAGTTCCTCAATCTTCAACCAATCTCCACCAATTAAATAGCCTATGTATATATATATATATATAGAGAGAGAGAGAGAGAGTCGGGAAAAACTGCAAAAAAAAAAAAAAAAAATGAGGAACAAATGCATAACATAAAAATCAAAAAACAACTGAACCTCCCTCCCTCTGTCTATCTATCTATCTATATATATATATATATATATATAGGGTGTTCCTCAGTTTTTCATTTGTTTGCGGTTTTCCACTGAACCTCCCTCTGTCTATCAATCTATCTATCTATCTATATATATATATATATATATATAGGGTGTTCCTCAGTTTTTCATTTGCTTGTGGTTTTCCACTGAACCTCCCTCCCTCTGTCTATCTATCTATCTATATATATATATATATATATAGATATATAGATATATATAGGGTGTTCCTCACTTTTTCATTTGTTTGAGGTTTTCCACTAAACCTCCCTCTATCTATCTATCTATCTATCTATACATATATAGATAGGGTTGGGTTGGGTTCCGGTGAGAAGTTGATTTAACGGTGAGAAGCATGAGAAGTGGTTATCAACCGTTGGATGAGAAATGGACGCACACTACGATGAGATGCACCGAGATGCACCGGATCAATTCCTTTCTAAGCCGCAATTCATGGGAGGGCTTGAGACTAAAAGAGATCAACGGTTCAGATCCTCTTCCCATTAACTCAACTTCTCACACTATCCCTCCCTCGCCTATATAGATATATATAATATATTTCAAATGCTCAACAGCATATTTCTACTCAAAACAATCTCTTGGTATATTACAAAAAAATAAAAAATATAAAAAGCAACTACACATAGAAAGAAAAAAAAGGTCTGTACCTCAAACAGTAGATCAATTACTCTTTTGATCTGAGCTCCTACAGGGCCCTTCCTTATATTATTAATATGTTGCAGCCTCTCCGTGTCATTCGAGAATTTAACAGCAGGAAGAGGTGACTTTGCCAATGTGCTTGCAGGCACAGCTCTATGAGGAGGTGGAGGACCAGTTGTTGTCTTTGTGGTTGTTTTAGAACCTGCAATACTTTTAAGTGTCGACTGGCATTTCTCCTGTTGCTTCTTAAACCTATTCAAACTTTCTTGCAACGATCCCATAACCAAACTACAGATACATCAATCAAACAAATCAGTAACCAATAACCAAAACAGTAACAAATATGGAGAATCAGTAACAAAATCGTAAACAAAAATATTAACCAAATCGTAAACAAAAATATTAACCAAATCGTAACCCTAACCAACAGAAATCGTAACACGAAGGAAAGAAATCGAAACAGAAATCGAATTAGAAATCGTAAAATGGAGATAACAGAAATCGTAACTTGAAGAGATAACATAAACCGTAATCAAATCAGTAACCAAAACAGAAATCGTAACCAAATCAGTAACCAAAACAGAAATTGTTACATGGAGATGATGGAGAAATGATAACATAAACAGTGTTCGATCGACGTGAAGAAAAAGAAACAGAAGGAAACATAACCTGTAGTTCGATCGATGAAGGAAATCGGTGTTCGTTCGATGTAGAAGGAAAGAGGTGTTCAAACTTCGATAGATGAATAATGGAAGGTTCGGTACTTTTATCATAATTAAAAGAGTAAAGTTTATTTTTGGTCCCTAATGTTTGTCACTTTTAACGGTTTTCGTCTCTCGACTTTATTTTAACAGATTCGTCCCTCGCGTTTGTCGATTCCCAACATATTTCATCCCTCAGTCTAACGGCCGTTAACTTTTTCCGTTAAATTCAGTTGGATGAGGGGTATTTTGGTCATTTTCTATATTTTCTTGATTTTCTCTAAAAAACTAAAAAAAACAAAGACCAGCAGTCATCTTCTTCGGCGAACTTACCCAGCCAGCACTGATCTTGATCACCGGAGAAGGTGTTGCTCCATCGTTGTCTCTCGTTCGATCTCCGTCTCTTGCTCAATCTATGTCTCTTGCTCGATATTTGTCTCTCATTCAGTCTCCGTCTCTCGTTCGATCTCTGTGTCTTGTCGATCTCTGCCATTTTGGGTTTATTTTACTTCTAAATAACTGTAACATCCTGAGCCAAGCTTTGCAAGTGTCCCATTATTTTTCCACACATCTGATAATTAAAAGGTGTTAAAATTTCAAGTCGAATAAATGTGATATGTTTAAATGATTCTTTTGTATGAACATCAATCTCTCGATAAATTTACGCTATTAGCAAATGCAAACATGCAAGCTATTTATGGATTTTACAAATTCCCATTAGATCATGGAAACTAGCTCTCTACTTTAGACCCTACCTCTGTGTGTGCTATATTAGGTTCATTTGGTTTACACATTCCCATTAGACGTATTCACACGTGATGTACAGATGTTGAAAGACCCTACCTATGTGTGGGATATACTAGACTCATTTAGTTTACACATTACCATTAGATCATTGAAACAACGTCTCTACCTTTTGGGTTAGAGGCAAGGTATCCGTACATCCTACTCCCCCAGACCTTAGGGTCTTTGTGTGTGATATATTGGGTTTGTTTGGTTTACACATTCCCATTTGATCTTAGAAGCAACCTCTACCCTTTGGGGGTAGGAACAAGATATGCATACATCCTAATTGCCCAAGCCCTACCTATGTGTGGTATATACCAAGTTCGTTTGGTTTACAAACATTTTCATGGGGGTAGAGACAAGGTCTTTGTACATCATACTTTGTAACATCCTAAAATTCAGATAGATTTAAAACTTCATAAATAAGGCAATATGACATCTGTATTGCTATAAACTTTTCAAAAAGTGTATCAGTCCTTAAGACTTTACAAAAACCTGTACGGACTTAGAATTCATCAACAGACTAATCTAAATATAACTATCTAGATTACATCAGTTGACAATCCAAAATTCATCAAAAGAATGGGACTTAACAATGCCCAACTATCAACACTTTAGTCATCTCAAAATGCCTCGAGACCCAACTCGTCTCTCAAAACCCAGTGCATCCCACCGCTAAGGGAAACCTGTTATACATATCATTTGAGAAAAAATGTCAAACTTAAAGCCTGGTGAGAACATACAGTTTATAAAGCTCAAAAGATATAAACATTTGTATCATAAGATAATATTTCTGTTGGGTCATCTAAGATTTAAAGATAACTTCTCCTTAGTCTTTATTGATGACTGAACCTTGTATTTTGTTTTATGGTTCTTTGTAATAGCTTAGTTAGTTTAACAGATCGGTGAGTCGAAGATAAACCGAATCCAACATGAAGGAAGTCTACAATGCGGATTGAGATGGACCTCAAAGTGAACTAAGCCTGACCTGCCGACTTCTATTCGGCAGATCATCCTCTTTGCCGATTCTTATTCGGCAGATTCTCCACATGCCGATTTCCTATTCGGTATGTCCTTTCTATGTTGCCGAATAATCGTTGTTCGGCACAACCCTCATCTGCCGAACTCTTTATTCGGCATTCTCCTCGTACAGATTGCTTCTTTATCTAGTACGAACATTTATGTTAAATCCTCCTGATTTGACATACTTCCTCTTTCCCAATGATCTTCTGACAATGGGAATGGAAGCTTCTCTCTTCCTTTAGAAGATTTACATTTAGTCTTAATTTGATTAGATGTTTATTTTTCTAATAGATCTCAAAAAGATTTTCCCAAGAATATTTTATTTAGATATTGTACTTTCATAGTACAAAAGTTACCTTTTGTATTGTGACAAGTCACATCAAATATCTTATAATTTATTGTCAACCTCTCAACCACCAAAGCCTTTACTCCTACTTGTCCTTTGCACTCATTACATTGGATAGTATATAAAGGATGGAAGTAGCACCTTGCTACTTACGCTTTCAGCTCAAGCTTTGGCATTCACAAGATTTCAAGCAGGTTGATAGTTGTCTTTTATTTCCTTAAGGTTTAAGTCTTTGTGTTCTTAATATCTTCTAAGTGTTAGATTGTTTAGAGTAGTTCTTAACTATTCTTATTCCGCAACAATCTTTATTTTCTCTATGTGTAATTCTTGATATTTATTATCAATAAAAGAATTAAAATTAAGTAATTTTGTGGTATTGTATTCAACCCCCCCCCCTTTTTACAATACTTGTTTACTTCTTTGGGACTAACAAGTGGTATCAGAGCGGTTGGTTTAATCTAATAAACCAGATCCGTAATGACTTCTCCTTCTACAAAACCTGAGACTTCTTCTCAAAATTCTTTTTACTCTGACAATGGATCTACTGTTAAACCTCCTAAGTTCAACTCGAATAACTTCTCCTTATGGAAAAGTAGGATGATGCTCTTCCTTGAAGGAGCTGACAGTCGATATCTTACCATCCTTAGTGACGGTCCTCTTATCCCAAAAGTCTGGGATAGATTTGTCAAAACTCCTAAGGATAAAGAAAAGAAAAAGGACAATCTCTTTCAAGTTTCCGATGACTCTTCAGAGGAGGAAAGAACTTCTGCAACTGGTCGATATGTCTTAAAAACGACCAAAGAATACAATGATGAAGATAAGCGCACAGTTGGACTTGATTCCAAAGTGCGAACCATCATTGCTCAATCCCTTCCTGATGAAGTATACCAATCTCTTGTCAGTCTTAAAACGGCAAAAGATATGTGGTCAACTCTATGTGTTTTGTACGAAGGTACAAATGAAGTAAAGAAATCTAAAAAGATCTCTCTCGTACGTAGATACGAATTTTTCTCTCATGAAAAGGGAGAATCTCTTCCCTCCTATTACAACCGTTTTAACAGTCTCTTAAATGAGTTAAAACTTGTTGGAAAACTTTATGACAACGAGGAAATCATATGCAAATTCATGGATGGTCTTCCAGATTTCTGGAATACCCTTTCCACGTGCATTAAGACTTCCAGGGACTTGGAAAGCCTTCCTCTCACTTCTCTCTATGGTATGTTTCTTAATCACGAACAAACCCAACTTCAAAGGAAAACCATCTATAAAGAAATAAGAGCCCCCTCTATGGCTCTTATCAGTGATGGCTCCAAGAAATCTGTGTGTATTCCTCGTATAACCTACCCTTCTGATGATTCAGATAGAGAAAGTCATGAAAATCTGAATCACTCCTCGGAAGCTTATCTAAGTGAAGCTGATGATGAAGGAGAAAATCCATCTGTCAATCTATTGACAGAGGAAATGGGTATGCTTGCAAATTTCTCTAAATTTCGAAAGAATTCTTCTAATAAATTTCAAAGAAACAGAAATTTTTCTTCTTCTAGAAACTCCTTGAACAAATCAAAGGAGGATTGCTATGCATGTGGTAAGAAAGGCCATTTTGCATCTGAATGCAGAAGCAATTCTTCTAGGATTTCCATATCGAATTCTTCTAACTCTTCTAAAAGAAGACATCTTCGATCTAATTCTACAGGAAGATCGCATCCAAGAAAACCTTCTCCATCTTCTTTCTTCAAAGAACTTACCAACAAAGCCGACAAATACAAAGCCAAATATAGAAGAGAGAAAGAAAGAAATTTCAACTCTCAACGAAAAGGCAAAGGCTTGATGGCTGAAACTCTAGATTGGACAGACGAACCCACTTCCGACAGTGAGAAAGAAGTGTCAAGTAAATGACTTATGGCCAAACTTGATAAAGAACCTAAAGACTCCTGTTCTAGGATGGACTTCACTGCTGAGTGCTCTTCCTCTTCTTCTCAGGTCTATGAGCATCATCAAACATGGTATCTTGATAGCGGATGCTCACGACATATGACTGGGAACAAATCTCTTCTTCTAAACTTTGTGAAAGAAAAGGGACCAACTGTAACTTTTGGTGATAACTCTCGCGGTTCCACTAAAGGTTATGGAACTCTTTCTAACGGTTCCATTACTTTTAACAAAGTTGCCTATGTGAAGGGACTGATGCATAATCTTTTAAGCATTAGTCAACTATGTGATTTAGGTTTCTATGTAATTTTCAGAGAAATTGATTGTCTCATCACTAATAAACAGTTTCACACTGTCCTATCTGGTTTTAGAAAGGATAATGTGTACGTCATCAATATGGATGACAAATCAACTGGAAAGGAAAGCATCTGCTTCATTTCTGAAGACTCTGAAAAGAAAAACTGGCTCTGGCATAAACGTCTTTCTCATCTCAACTTCAAAACGTTAAATGCTCTCTCCAACAAAGAGCTTGTTGTTGGCTTGCCGAAAATTTCTTTCTCAAAAGAAAAGCTTTGTGCAGCTTGTGAGAAAGGCAAACTGACAAAATCTTCTTTCAAATCAAAACAGTGTTTTTCTATTTCTACTCTTCTACAGATGCTGCATATGGATCTTTGTGGGCCTGTCAACACACCTAGCCTAGGTGGAAAAAGGTACATTCTTGTAATTATTGATGAATACACACGTTACACTTGGGTATTCTTTCTCAGGTATAAAAGTGATACACCTGAAGAAATCATCAACTTTATCAAGAAATCTGAAGTTCTCAACGGTCAATTAGTCAGATCTATCAGAAGTGACAATGGAACCGAATTCAGAAATGCTACTTTAGATGCCTTTCTTTGTGACAAAGGTATTTCTCAAAACTTTGCAGCAGTAAGATCTCCACAACAAAATGGTGTTGTAGAAAGAAAGAATCGTACGCTATGTGAAGCTGCAAGATCAATGATAAGTGAATCAAATCTTCCAACCTATTTTTGGGCTGAAGCTGTCAATACAACATGTTTCACTCAAAATCGATCTATCATTGTGAAAAGGCACAAGAAGACTTCCTATGAAGTCTTCTATGGCCGAAAACCAAACATTGGTTTTCTTCATGTTTTCGGCTGCCTTTGCTTTATCTTGAATGATCGAGAGCAGCTTGGGAAATTTGATCCCAAAGCTGATGAAGGCATATTTGTGGGTTATTCTCTCTCCTCTAAAGCCTACAGAGTATATAATCTAAGAAGAAAATGTATTGATGAGTCAATACATGTGAAGTTTGATAATCACAAAACATCCTCTCTATCCTGTGATGACACTGAACTTCATGAATGGATTATTTCCTGTGTTGGAAAAGAGTCTCCAAATATTCTCTCTTCAGGACCTCCATATGTCCCATTTTCTGTACCCTCTACTTCTCTCCATCATGGTTCGGTAGAACCTTTACCAACTGCAGAACCCACAGCTCCTACCGAATCCATAGCTCCTACCGAAACCACCTTACATACTTCTCCTCTTCATCATATTCATCCTATACCTACCGATCCTTCACCTTCATACTTTCCAAACACAGTTCCTGCACCTCTTCCCCCAGCTTTAAAATGGACCAAAGATCATCCGATAAATCAAATTATCGGAGATCAGCTAGCAGGTGTCCAAACTAGAAGAAGTATTGGAAACATCTGTCTCTATGTGAATTTTCTATCCGTTATCGAACCCAAGAAAATTGAAGAAGCTCTAGCAGATTCTTGTTGGGTCACTGCCATGCAAGAAGAGTTGTCTCAATTTGAGAGAAACAAAGTCTGGAGACTTGTGCCAAGACCTTTCGGTAAAACCATTATAGGTACTAAGTGGGTTTTCCGAAACAAAATGGACGAAGTCGGTACTATAATCCGGAATAAAGCCAGGCTTGTTGCTCAAGGATATAGGCAGGAGGAAGGTATTGATTATGATGAAACCTTTGCTCCTGTTGCTAGACTTGAGGCAATAAGAATCTTTCTTGCTCATGCTGCTCACAAAAACTTCCGGGTCTTTCAAATGGATGTTAAGAGTGCTTTTCTCAATGGAGAACTTGCTGAAGAAGTCTATGTGAAACAACCACCTGGCTTTGAAGATCCAGCTCATCCGTACCATGTGTTCAGACTTGACAAAGCTCTCTATGGTCTGAAACAAGCTCCTCGTGCTTGGTATGACACCTTGTCTGATTTTCTTCTATCCAACCGATATACCAGAGGTAAAATTGATAATACTCTTTTTCTCAAGAAAACAAACGGTAATATCATTCTTGTTCAAATCTATGTGGATGATATCATTTTCGGTGCCACTGATGAAAATCTTTGTCAAGAGTTTGCCTCTCTCATGAAAAGCAAATATGAGATGAGTATGATGGGTGAACTTACTTTCTTTCTTGGTCTTCAAATTAAACAATCCTCTAAAGGTATTTTCATTTGTCAGAATAAATATATTCGTGATCTTTTGAAAAAGTTTGATTTTGAAAATTGTTCTCCCATGAAAACTCCAATGGCACCACCTCTAAAAATTCATGCAGATTCCACCGGCAAGTAGGTAGATATCACGAATTATCGAGGAATGATAGGGTCTCTTCTTTATCTTACTGCTAGTAGACCTGACATCATGTATGCTACGTGTCTTTGTGCACGTTATCAAGCCAATCCCAAGGAATCTCACTTGGCGGCTGTAAAACGTATTTTTCGGTACCTAAAGGGTACCATGAATCTGGGTCTTTGGTATCCCAAGGACTCAGGTTTTGATCTAATTGGCTATTCAGATTCTGACTTTGCAGGGTCTAAGGTTGACAGAAAAAGTACAACTGGCAGCTGTCAATTACTAGGTGGAAACTTAGTCAGTTGGTCCAGTAAGAAGCAAAATTCGGTATCCACCTCCACTGCCGAAGCCGAATATGTTGCAGCTGGAAGTTGCTGTGCTCAAATCTTGTGGATGAAGAACCAACTACAAGATTATGCCAAAGTTTATTCTCATGTACCGATTCTATGTGACAATTCTAGTGCCATAGCCATTGCCAACAATCCAGTACTGCATTCCAGATCTAAACACATTGATATTCGGTATCACTTTATAAGAGATCATATCTCTAAAGGTGATATTGAACTTCACTTCATTCCGACAGATCTTCAACTTGCAGACCTCTTTACAAAACCACTGGATGAGGCACGTTTCAACTTCCTTGTGGGATCCTTAGGTATGTTAAATTTATCGTAAAAAAAAAAAAAATGCCCAATAATTGACGGTACCTCTTTTACCGAAGATTTCCTTTCAGCACATTTTGGTACTTACACATACCGGACTCAATCTTACCGAAATTCCTTCATATTTCGGTATCTATCTTTTCAAATTTCGGTATGTCTTCGTTCGTTATACCACTTACCGAATTATCTCTCATACTTCGGTACTTCTCTACTTCCTGCCGAAATTTCTCTAATATTTCGGTACCATCGACCTCACCGAAAGATCGTATCTTCTCTATTCGGTATCTCTATATATCGAATATTTCTTACCGAAATATCTCTCATATTTCGGCATCTCTCTTTTTCCGTAGTGTATGATGTGTCATCCTTATCCACTTCTCTCATACCGAATATCTTCGGCACCTTTTCCATACCCTATGGGCTTATGCAACGTGGCACTACAGGGTTCGTGCGTCAGTAGATGGGACGTCCACGACCTGACACTAAGCCGTTTTTCGGCCCTTCCACTTCCCCATTACGCACGTTTGCGTTGTACCATCATTACCATTTTTTTTGGCTTTTGAATTCTCACCTTTCCCTCTTCTTTTCTAACCTATTTATACTTCTCTTTGCTTGCTTTTCATTTTTTTTACCTTCGTTTTTATCTTCTTCCTCTATTTTTCCTCTAAAAACCTGCAACCCTCTCTCTCTTCCATGGCGTCTTGAAAAACCTCGAAAGCTTCAAAGGTTGCTACTCCTCTCACTCGTGAGTCTCTCACTTTCCCTGCTTGCAACCAAGTTGCTCGTCTCTCTGCGGATGCTGATCACCCAGAGTTCAACCAAGTCTCCATCTTTCTCCAAAGATCTCCAATATGCCATGCTCTCACTTCATCCACCAAGATGAGTACAATGCTCCTTGGTAACTTTTGGTTGACCTGCAAGTATGACTCTACTACTCACCAGGTGTCTGCTTCCGTTCTATCCTCTGAAGAACACCCTGATCTCTCTTTTGGGGTGGATGATATTCGCTCGGTTCTCCAAATACCAGAGTTTAATGTATATGCTCCTTTTCCTACTCATCAAGAGCATGATGAGGTTGTTACCGCTCTCCAGTATGTGCACGAAGGCAAAACCAAGGGTTCCGGCACTCTCCTTCGAAAGAATATGGGTGCATTATGGAACTACTTCTTTTCTCACCTCCTATACTGTCTTTCCCACAAAACTTCGGGATGGGATCAATCTCCGGCCGCTATCACTCGTCTTGCTCATGCCCTTATTTTTATGAGGAGGATCGACTTTGCACAGGTATTCTTTGACTCCTTGATTACCGCCATCTCTCCTCCCAGAAATCACAATGTGGCACTTCCCCGCTTCATCTCTCTCATCATCAACCACAAGCTATCTGCACATCTGCGTGCCGATGCGGCTCTCCCCGAACCGATGATCAAGTTTGACTTACCAATTTCTCAAATTAGCAAGCAATCTATTTTCAAACCGATAAAGTCTACCGACTCTACGCTCACCTCAGGTATGCTCTCTTTCATCTCTTCTCCCAATCCGATTTGGGGAACGCTTGCCGAAGGTGAATCCGAAAGGCCTTCATCTTCTCCTAAGCCATCCAAATCGGTGGTCCCTTCTCCCCCAAAAACTTCCCGAGCTAAGTCGGTGGCTATTAAAAAGAAAAAGGCCACCGGAAACGTCGCACTTGCTCTCGTGACTCTGCCACCGACGAATCCTTCGGTGGCTACCCCAGTCATACCCCCTTCTATTTCTGTTAAGCGACGGGGCTCAACCTCCCCTCCTAAGTCTCGTTCTAAGAAACTTAGGAAACCTTCGGCCGAGCCTCACACTCCATCTACCGATTCTCAACAATCGGTAGCTGTTGAACTTTCCCCTCCAGGGCCACGGGGATCTGTTAAACCCACTCCCACCTCCTCCAAACCTTCTCAACAAGATTTGGATGTACAAAAGGAGTCCCCGCATATTCCTTCTCCTCCTCCTCTTTATGTGGAGGTTGAAGATGAGTTGGTCTTCTCTCCGGACCGATATTCTGCTTCCTCACCGCACAGCCTATCACCCGGGGTCAATCCCGATGATATTGCACAAACTGGGGTTTTATCCCAGGAAATGTACCGACGACTCTTCTCTCCCACTTCCTCACCGATGAAATCCCCTTCTCCAAAACCCTCATCGAAGAAGACCCCCTCCCCAAATTCTTCACCACAGAAATCCCCCTCACCGAAACCCTCCTCTGCCGAAAAGGGTGGAGCTTCTGCACAAATACCGATCACCATATCTGCCGAGTTTTTTGCCGAAATTGTTGACTCTAATCGGCAAGTACGGATGCTAGGTGCTCAGTTTGAACAGCTACGCAAGTCCTTGCGTGAACCGGCACTTCTTCATTCTTTGGATGCAAACAACATCTCTCTTGCCGAACTTCTGCAGCTCGTCAAAGAGCAAAATTCTGAGGTTGTTGGTCTCAATCGCGACATCTTTCGGTGTTTGGATGTCGTGCATAACCAAATTGATGGTCTTCGTGCCCCTCTCCCTGCCACTATGGAATCTCTCCTCAAGGAGGTGGTCAGGCTCAATGATCAAAATACCTCCTTGACTTTGTCAGTGGCCGCTCTAAAGGCAGCCTCTGATGCACGGGATCAGGATCTCATCAATCTTCGGAAGCAGGCCCTGGCACAAGAATCTGTTAGTTCTCAAATTCTCACTGCTCTTCAGCATATAAATCGGCGTCTTGATTCTATGCCTGCCGATGTTGCTCAATACTGTGCTCAATCTCTGGACATCGACATCACCGAGTCCGCTTTCACTCCTGATGATCGCACAGTGTTGGAGCGTGTTGATCGCCGTCTTGGCCGTGTGTCGGCTAAAGCTGGTGTTTCTTCCCCGGCTCGTTCTGAGGGGGAGAAATCAACTGAGGGGGAGCAACAAATTCAGGGGGAGCTACTCCCTCGGGTTCATATAGTCAGTACGAGTCAGGGAAAACCCTCTGCTTCTGCCGAAGTCTCTGCTGCTACCGAACCCACTGCTGCTGCTGCTACCGAACCTTCTGCTACCGAAGAGAAGGGCACCGATCACCCCTTGGTGGTCGAAGAGTCTGAGGGGGAGAAAAAGCCCAAAAAGGATAAGGGAAAAGCTGTTTTATTACCAGATGAAGTAGCTGCTGAAGAAAAGCGTCGAAAAGATGCTTTAATAAAGAAAGCTGCAGATGGTACTGGTCTTCACCTTCCTCCCCTAAAGACTACCTCTTCTGTTTTGGGCTTATCCGAAGAGGAACTAAAAGCTGCAAAGCTTGCCCAAATTGCTCGGGACAGAGATACCGACCTGGCTTTTAAACTTGCTGCCGAAGAAAATCCTACCAACACAATCAAAGCTCAGGTGAGTGCTCTGGAGGAATCGGCGAAGAAAAATGAAGAAATAAAGTCTTTGTGTATCGATTGGTACCACAAAGATCTCTCTAGACGCCGATCCTCTGCAAAAATCACAGATGTCAAAATTATCAAACCGTCTTCTAGCTGCAATGTCATTCGGCTAAGGATTATAAGGGAGGATGCTTCAAGTTCTATGGACAGACTGGATTCTCTTGTTCGGTTTGGAGTTGCCGAATGGATGGAAATTGGTATCTGTTTGAATAAAAGCCGAAATACTCTCAAGCCTGAGGTTGATAAATTTCTTACAGATCTCCAAACGAAGTTCAGGACGTACCGAAAGACGTATAACATTGTTCACTCTCCGACTGAAGAGAAGCTCATCGAAAGTCTTAGGTTTGATCGTCCTCCTCCCAAATCCAAGCCAAAATCCAAAAAGGAAGATGTGTTTGCTCAAATGGCTAAAGAAGGAAAGGTTCCGAAAACCTCAAATCTGGATCTATCCTTACCGACTCCGGTTCCTCATCCTTCAACCACTGTGATTTCTGAGCCTACTCATGGTATTTTCTTCTACGATGCGCTTGGGCAGATCTCCTTCTTCAGATCAAGCCAAATCCCTATTGCCGACACAACCTTTCTCCACGGGATTATTCAAATAATTCCAATGTCGGCTAAGGACTTCTATGTGGCTACTACCGACGAACTAAAGAAGAGGGATGTTGAACCGCATTTTTCTTTTGAATAAACTCGGTGTAGTTTTATGCTTATATTTATTTTGTTTTCCTCTGTATTGTAATCTTCTTAAAAAGATTAATACATTGAGCTTTTATGTCTTATCGTAAATTTTGTACAAATATTTATTTCATTCGTTTATACTTGTAAATGTCGGATACTCTAGAAAATCCAAATATAAACAAAAAGAATGGTCTATGTGAAAAAAAACCCAAAAGAATATGAAAAAGGGTCAAAATGCATTATTCATTAACTTCTATGTTGTATGAGATGTTATCATCAAATAGGGGGAGATTGTTGGGTCATCTAAGATTTAAAGATAACCTCTCCTTAGTCTTTATTGATGATTGAACCTTGTATTTTGTTTTATGGTTCTTTGTAATAGCTTAGTTAGTTTAACAGATCGGTGAGTCGAAGATAAACCGAATCCAACATGAAGGAAGTCTACAATGCGGATTGAGATGGACCTCAAAGTGAACTAAGCCTGACCTGCCGACTTCTATTCGGCAGATCATCCTCTTTGCCGATTCTTATTCGGCAGACTCTCCACATGCCGATTTCCTATTCGGTATGTCCTTTCTATGTTGCCGAATAATCGTTGTTCGGCACAACCCTCATCTGCCGAACTCTTTATTCGGCATTCTCCTCGTACAGATTGCTTCTTTATCTAGTACGAACATTTATGTTAAATCCTCCTGATTTGACATACTTCCTCTTTCCCAATGATCTTCTGACAATGGGAATGGAAGCTTCTCTCTTCCTTTAGAAGATTTACATTTAGTCTTAATTTGATTAGATGTTTATTTTTCTAATAGATCTCAAAAAGATTTTCCCAAGAATATTTTATTTAGATATTGTACTTTCATAGTACAAAAGTTACCTTTTGTATTGTGACAAGTCACATCAAATATCTTATAATTTATTGTCAACCTCTCAACCACCAAAGCCTTTACTCCTACTTGTCCTTTGCACTCATTACATTGGATAGTATATAAAGGATGGAAGTAACACCTTGTTACTTACGCTTTCAGCTCAAGCTTTGGCATTCACAAGATTTCAAGCAGGTTGATAGTTGTCTTTTATTTCCTTAAGGTTTAAGTCTTTGTGTTCTTAATATCTTCTAAGTGTTAGATTGTTTAGAGTAGTTCTTAACTATTCTTATTCCGCAACAATCTTTATTTTCTCTATGTGTAATTCTTGATATTTATTATCAATAAAAGAATTAAAATTAAGTAATTTTGTGGTATTGTATTCAACCCCCCCCCCCCCTTTTTACAATACTTGTTTACTTCTTTGGGACTAACAATTTCCAAAGAGGTTAAATCTTACAATTGAAACCTTTGCCACAACCGGCTTTTTCCGTTATAAACATGTCATCAAATGACCAACGATAAAACATTTTACCAAGGATTGTGGCGTAACACAAAGTAGGCCAAAATCCGAGTTATGAGGTAAACAATTGGAATCCAAGGATACGAACACATAGGTCCGTGCTACAACGTGAGATCGAGCCCCCAAGCAAAACCAATGTATACTCCTTCACTAGGATCACTATGAACCATGGCTAGTATCCGGCCTCACATAACCGTACCAAGTTGCCCCCGAGGATCATATGCATCCATAGTTACAAAATGGGGAATATGACATCCCAATAATACAGTCGACTCAAAACCTAGGGATCCGCTAGTAATGGTACAGACTCGTCACAACAACATATGTGACCAACCATAAATAAACATATGGTATAAACACGTTTTATAAATAAAATGTCATTTCCAGTTCAACTTCTGGTAAGAATGAAAATCATTAAAAATGAGTTCGTAAACATTCTTTTCACATATCCACATAATGTGCAAGTAAAACATCATTTTACTTCAATAAGATAATATCCATCATTTTTAGTTAACACAAATGATCGGGAACCCTAAAATCTCCCAAAACTCAAGTTATATAAAATATGTAGAAAACTTAAATCTGAAACCATTGAGATATATAGGAGTTCCAAAAGGTAACTTTTGATATGTATAAAGTTTAAAATGATAGTAGAAACTCACCCAATAGGTTTATACGAAAACCCGAAGAACCAGATATCGACTCTCTTGATAAGACGAAGCTTTCTACATCGAAACCTCGGATCAAACACTAGATATTAACCACCAAACTCTAGAGAGAGAAATATATTTAGAGAGAGAGATATCTAGAGAGAGGATGAGAGAGACTTAGAGATTGAGAGAGTGAGATATTTGGAAACTGAAACCCTTAAGTCGTCCAGGGTCTTTCGCGGGTTATGCTGCGACCTCAACTCGCGGCATAACTCGCCCGTGTCTTCAAACCCTAAAACCAACAGAGGCTTTCGCGACTAATGCCGCGACTACCACTCCCATGCAAGTCGCGAAGCTCGTAAACCCATAATCAACAGTGGACATCGCGACTCCAAGTCACGAGCAAGTCGCGAAACTCACTGGAAGTTCACATTTTCACCGAAAACCACGCATTCGAACGATAAACTAATAACGGTGATAACGACAAGAGTTATACACAAGATTTACAACGATACATATATAATGAAAATCCAGGGTGTTACAATCCTCCCCAACTTGGGAATGATTTCGTCCCCGAAATCCAAACTATACAAAAAGATGAGGATATCTTCGCTTCATATCCTCTTCGGATTCCCACGTCACATATGCTCCACGATGATGCTTCCACTGTACCTTGACCAATGTGACTTCTTTGTGACGCAACTTCTTAGACTTTCTTTCTAAGATCGCGTCAGGCTCTTCTACACAACGGTTACCTTCGTCTACTGTCAACTCGGAGAGAGGAATGACGTTTTCCTCTTCCGCTAAACACTTCCGAAGGTAACAAATATGAAACGTGTTGTGGATTCTGCTCAATTCTGGCGGTAGTTCCAATTGGTACGCTTGCAACCTTACTCGCTTGAGCACTTTGAAAGGTCCGAGGAAACGGGGACTCAACTTCCCACGCTTTCCGAACTGTATAATACCTTTCCACGGCGATACCTTAAGCAACACACGATCGCCCACTTGGAATTCCATCGTCCACTTCTTCTTATTGGCATAACTCTTCTGCCGATCCTGAGTCGCTATCAATCTTTCACGAATACATTTGACCTTATCGGCCGTCTCTTGCACGATTTCAGGTCCGGCGAACTGCTTTTCTCCCGCTTCAAGCCAACACACGGGAGTTTGGCACTTTCGCCCGTACAATGCTTCAAAAGGTGCCATTCCAATACTCGAGTGGTAGCTATTGTTGTAAGCGAACTCCACCAAAGGTAAGTGAGAGTCCCAGCTACCCCCGAAATCGATGACACAAGATCTCAACATGTCTTCCAATGTCTGGATCGTTCTCTCGCTTTGCCCGTCGGTTTGTGGATGGTAAGCCGTACTCAACTTAACTCGTGTACCAAGCTCTTTCTGAAACCCATCCCAAAAGTTCGAAGTGAACCAACTGTCGCGATCCGACACGATCGACAATGGTATGTCGTGCCTCGAGACCACCTCATCGATGTACAGTTTTGCTAGTTTGTCCATCGGTAATGTCTCGCGCATGGCCAAGAAGTGAGAGCTCTTTGTCAATCTATCAACTATCACCCAAATGGTATCGTGACCTCGAAGAGTTTTAGGTAACTTTGTCACGAAGTCCATAGTGATATGCTCCCACTTCCACTCGGGAATCTCTAGAGACTGAGGACTCCCATACGGTCGCTGATGTTCGGCCTTAACTTGCGAACACGTCACACAACGCTCAACGTAACGCGCCACGTCAAGTTTCATTACCGCCACCAATAGTGCAGTTTCAAGTCCCTGTACATCTTTGTACTCCCCGGATGAATGGAATACTTGGACTTGTGTGCATCTTCAAGCAATAGATCATGGTTACCCCCAAGCTTGGGTACCCACACGCGACCGTTGAACAGTTTACCCCACGGCTATCTTCCGTTAAGAGCAAACGCTGCTTTTTCATGACTTCTTCTTTGAGATTCTCTTCTAACAGTGCTTCAACTTGCAATGCTTTGATCTTTTCAACAAGACTAGACACCAACTCGATTCTCGAATGGGTAGCCCGAATACAACCGCTATAGTCCTTCCGACTCAACGCATCGGCTACCACGTTTGCCTTACCAGGATGGTAAAGCAGCTCGCAATCGTAATCCTTGAGTAAATCGAGCCACCGCCGTTGCCTCATATTTAACTTCTTTTGATCAAAGACATATTTCAGACTTTTATGATCTGTGAAGAGTGTACACTTCGTGCCGTAGAGATAGTGTCGCCAAAGCTTCAGGGCGAACACCACCGCTGCTAACTCCAAATCGTGGGTAGGATAGTTCTCCTCGTGTATTTTAAGATTCCTCGAGGCGTAAGCGATTACCTTGCCCCGTTGCATCAACACACAACCTAAACCCATTTTCGAAGCGTCACTATAAACCACGAAGTCTTCTGACCCTTCAGGTAACGATAAGATCGGAGCTTCACATAATTTCTTTTGAAGGATACGGAAAGCCTTCTCTTGTGTTTCGGTCCATTCAAACTTCACATTCTTCCGAGTCAAAACTGTCAAGGAAGAAGCGATTTTCGAAAAGTCTTGGATAAATCTCCGGTAGTACCCTGCCAGACCCAAGAAACTTCGGATCTCTGACGGACTCTTGGGATATTCCCAATTCATCATAGCTTCAATCTTGGAGGGATCCACTTTCACCCCGTCTTGAGTGACAACGTGACCCAGAAATTGTACCTCTTTAAGCCAAAAGTCACACTTGGAAAACTTGGCGTACAATCTTTCCTTCCTCAACACTTCAAGCACTTCCCGCAGATGTTGTTCGTGTTCTGACTCGCTCTTGGAGTACACGAGTATGTCATCAATGAATACAATGACCGACTGGTCGAGGAATGGTCGGCACACTCTATTCATCAAGTCCATAAATATCGCCGGTGCGTTCGTTAGACCAAAAGGCATTACAAGAAACTCGTAATGGCCGTAACGCGTTCTGAAAGCTGTCTTCGGAACATCTTCTTCACTCACCTTCACTTGGTGATAACCCGAACGTAAGTCGATTTTGGAAAAACAACCCGCTCCTTGAAGTTGATCGAACAAGTCGTCTATTCTCGGAAGCGGATAACTGTTCTTTACTGTAGCTTTGTTCAACTCACGATAGTCAATGCACATTCTCATCGTGCCATCTTTCTTCTTTACAAACAAGACCGAAGCTCCCTAGGGTGACGAACTCGGTCTTATAAAGCCCTTCTCCAAAAGCTCTTGGAGTTGTGTCATCATTTCTTGCATCTCTGACGGCGCTAAACGGTAAGGAGCTTTAGCAATTGGTGCTGCTTCAGGCACAAGATCAATCCGAAACTCTAACTGACGATCGGGTGGTAACCCGGGTAAGTCGTCCGGAAAGACATCTGGAAACTCACGCACAATCTTCACATCTTCCAGCTTTGATTTCTCTAACTTGGCATCGATCACATAGGCTAGGAAAGACGAACATCCTTTTACTAAGCACTTGCGTGCCTTTGTCATTGTGATTATTGCCACTTCACCTTTTCTCTTTTCACCATAGATGACAATGACTTCGCCAGAGGGGTTGGGAAGTCGAATCAACTTCTTGGAACATACGATCTCGGCGTGATTGTTTGACAACCAATCCATGCCGACCACAACATCAAAACCCCCGATTAACATCGGCAGTAGATCGATCGAGAATTCTCTCCCTTCGATACTAAGAGTACACTGCTTCAGAACATCGTGGATCAGAACTTGACTACCATCGGCTATTTCTACCACTAATGCATCCTCAAGACTAGTAGTGGGCATAGAAATCTTCTGACAGAACAAATCAGATACGAAAGAGAAACTGGCACCTGTATCGAACAAAATACGAGCAGGTACATAGTTTATAAGAAAAGTACCCGATACCACATCAGCGGATGCCTTGGCCTTATCGACCGTCATCTGAAATGCTCGACCCGGAACCCTAGGAGGGTTCTCCTTCCTTGCTGGCGTGCTACCCGACACAAGCTTCGGGCAATCTCTTTTCACGTGCCCCGGTGCCTTGCACTCATAACAGACAAGTCCTCTGACCGGGCAATCTCTGACAGTGTGACTAGGCTTCCCACACTTATAACAAGTTTGAGAAGTGGTGTTACAGTCACCGTGGTGTTTAGTTCGATACTTGTGGCACCACCTAGCTTCCTGTTGATTGTTGAAGTTTCGGTTTCCGCCAAAAGGTCGTGATCTCTTGGGATGAGCAGAATTGCTCTCCCACTTTCTCTTATCAGTCACCACCACAGCTTTCTCAACTTTGTTCCTTGCGAACATCTCTTCCATGTACTGAGCTTCTTCAACCATCTCGCGGAGGTTAGAAGCTTTAGAATTGTGGACCATAGATTGCATGTCCGCGGGTAGACCATTCAGATAGGCCTTCATCTTATCCTTCTCTGTTGGGTCAGCGTGCCCCACCAGATCAAGCTTCTCCATGAACTGACGGGTGTACTCCCTCACCGTCGGGCTTCCCTTAACCAGAGACCAGAATTTTTTCTCAATTCGGTCCATTGTTCTTTCATTGTAGAACTCTTCTAACAACTTTTTCTTGAACTCGGCCCAAGACAACTGAGCCAACACAACAGGAGATAGGGTGGATTGAATGACATTCCACCAAATGAGCGCAGTATCCCTCAGCAGTTGGGTACCGAACCGCACTCTCTGATCATCTCCGCATTCGGAAGAGCCAAAAGCTTGCTCGACCGCTCGAATCCACTTCACACACAAGATTGGGTCGTCGGAACCAGAGAACTCTGGCGGTCCGCAACCCAGAAAGGACTTGTAGGAACAACTTTTCCTATTTCCCAAAGTACCAACAATCCCGTGCTCCTCAGCCCTGACCCCTGCACCAGCGCCTCCAGGACCCGCTACAATGTTTTCCACAACCGTCTCACTCCTCCGATTATTCACATCGCGGTCCTCAATCACTTTCAGCAGAAACTCTTGCTGCTTTGCCATCTCTTCCCTCATTGCCAACATCATGCTGGCCATCAACTCAGACGGGGAATTAGCATCCCTGATGACTGGGTGGGACGAAGCCAGGTTTACTCGCGGAATGACCTCTGGCCCCCCACCTAGCCCTTGCTGAACAGGTGGTCGCACAACAACCTCAACTCCCTCCGGCTGACCAGCGGTGGAGGTTGTCGCTTCTAAACCATCAACACGCGTACGCGGTCTACCACGCGTATTTACCATGCCAAACTGCTTCACTGAACAGGAAAAGAGATAAGAAAGAGTTGGAATAAACACAAAGGAAACGTACTACCACATTACCAATCGTCATAACAATAGAAATTCAAGCACACTTACATACGATATCCTCATAATAACATTAGCTAAGTGAGATTATGAACATATAACACATAAAGGTTTTCGTCACGATCGCCACAACGCCTGATAAACGCACTTTCCGTTGGTTCTAAGACTAACCCATCTTAGAAGTTCTACCCGATCTCACGGATCAATTCTTATCATACTCGGTCTAAGTTTAGACATCTTACATTCATGCCTAGTTCACTTAAACTAGGGCTCTGATACCAACTTGTAACATCCTAAAATTCAGATAGATTTAAAACTTCATAAATAAGGCAATATGACATTTGTATTGCTATAAACTTCTCAAAAAGTGTATCAGTCCTTAGGACTTTACAAAAACCTGTACGGACTTAGAATTCATCAACAGACTAATCTAAATATAACTATCTAGATTACATCAGTTGACAATCCAAAATTCATCAAAAGAATGGGACTTAACAATGCCCAACTGTAACACCCCGAATCTTGGATTATGGGTTAATTCGTAATTGTTAATGTATTTGGTTTTGCTTAGTTAAGGTCGTCATTTATTGGCCGTGTTTGCGTATTTGGAAAGCGCTAAATTTCGATAGGGGAACAGGTTGGGCGATAGTGACTGGCGAGAGTGACATGGTCACTCTCGCGGTGTCATAATCGCGCCAGGAATTTTTCGGACTCGCGGTACATTTTGGGCGAGAGTGCCCGACGAGAGTGCCAGGGTCACTCTCGCGGTGTCACTATCGCGGAGTCCCATTTTTTTGGTCGCTTGGGCCGAAGTCTCGGTACAGTTTCGGTGAGAGTGACCGGCGAGAGTGCCCTGTCACTCTCGCGATGTCACAATCGCCGACGAGGTAAAAGGCATTAAATGCCTGACTTTCTCTAGAGACTTCATTTATTTCACTTTGGGGTTTTCTTGGCAGCCGATTTTGCTCTCACCTAGGTAAGATTTACTCATCCCAATCTTCATTTCCTCCACATTTACTCCTCTCTAAGATCTTGGGTAGGTATATTTAATGCTAACTAGGGTTCCTCTTGTTTGGTAAACTAGCTCCATTTTCTGGAAGGTCAAGTTCTCATCACCTACTTCTCAACTCAAATCTTCTAGGGTTTGTTCATTGAACCTCTAGGTAAGTTTTCTTAACTTATGTACATGCATACTTGCACCATTACTTGCTTATTTGAAATATATGAAATGCATGATGTTGACCTAAAAACTAGGGTTTCGCTTATCTTCAATAAATAAAGTTTTGGGGTTGGTGGAAGGGTTTAAACATGTGAAAGAGTGTTATTTACAAGTCTCATAGAAAAGGGGCAAATCATGGTGTAGGTCTACATCTCTACATAATGAAATGTCTAATGCCTATATTCTTATCAGCAGTTAGGGTCACTATACTAGTTGGGGATTTGTGTGTGGTTAAATGAGTTGTAGTTTCTTATGGTGAATATGTATCCAACATGATCACACTATTTGGGCCAATAATATGTTTGCATGAGGATTGTCATCTATAATTGTTCATAACTCTTGTTGGGAGTCTTATATCTATTTCCTTGTGCACGAGGATTTAGATGGTATGCATGATTATTGCATGGTTTTTGCCATCGGGCATTTTGAGTGGACAATAGGGGGTGCAAGTCCCTTAGTTGTACACTCGGCTAGATTGGATAGGCACCCTTGCCTGTAAGACCTTGAGGTGTAACCCGACGGGGTAAGCACTAGAGGCAGAGAGGGTTTGAGGATTGTGATGTCCGACGTGGAATGGGAACTAGAACCGGGCTGGACGGTGAAATCCAATCTAGATCGCGGGTTATCCCGCTTTATATGGAAGATATTTGTGTATTATTTGTACAGGAAATTACAATGTCCCTATTGGGAGGTTCGACATTGACCTCCATGCTTTGGGAGCCGGTAACATTTAATTATTGTTCTTGTTTGCATTATAATTGGTATTGGCATAACAATCAATAGACTTCGTTCTAACACTTGCGTTCATGTTTAAATGATTCACAGGTTCTGTTAGCGGTGCGAGTAGGATGTCTTGATTAGTCGGAATCGCACCTAGGATTCCTCCTTGGACCGGGCATTTTTGGGTTTTGAGAAAGAGCGCTTTTGAAGTCATAGTGACACCCATTTTAATCTAGTTGTTGATTGTTCTAGATTGAATAGGTTGTCATGTATATGTCTTATTTATTCCGCTACATCATTATAGAACTACCCCGTCTCTTTTGGGTTTTTAGTCGTCATGTTTACAGGTTTTGGATTCGCCTTATTTTAGGCATTATATTGCAGAAATTTTAAGTTTTATTTTACCTTGAAATTTTAGGGTGTTACACCAACTATCAACACTTTAGTCATCTCAAAATGCCTCGAGACCCAACTCATCTCTCAAAACCCAGTGCATCCCACCGCTAAGGGAAACCTGTTATACATATCATTTGAGAAAAAGTGTCAGACTTAAAGCCTGGTGAGAACATACAGTTTATAAAGCTCAAAAGATATAAACATTTGTATCATAAGATAATATTTCCAAAGAGGTTAAATCTTACAATTGAAACCTTTGCCACAACCGGCCTTTTCCGTTATAAACATGTCATCAAATGACCAACGATAAAACATTTTACCAAGGATTGTGGCGTAACACAAAGTAGGCCAAAATCCGAGTTATGAGCTAAACAATTGGAATCCAAGGATACGAACACATAGGTCCGTGCTACAACGTGAGATCGAGCCCCCAAGCAAAACCAATGTATACTCCTTCACTAGGATCACTATGAACCATGGCTAGTATCCGGCCTCACATAACCGTACCAAGTTGCCCCCGAGGATCATATGCATCCATAGTTACAAAATGGGGAATATGACATCCCAATAATACATTCGACTCAAAACCTAGGGATCCGCTAGTAATGGTACAGACTCGTCACAACAGCATATGTGACCAACCATAAATAAACATATGGTATAAACACATTTTATAAACAAAATGTCATTTCCAGTTCAACTTCTGGTAAGAATGAAAATCATTAAAAATGAGTTCGTAAACATTCTTTTCACATATCCACATAATGTGCAAGTAAAACATCATTTTACTTCAATAAGATAAGATCCATCATTTTTAGTAAACACAAATGATCGGGAACCCTAAAATCTCCCAAAACTAAAGTTATATCAAATATGTAGAAAACTTAAATCTGAAACCATTGAGATATATAGGAGTTCCAAAAGGTAACTTTTGATATGTATAAAGTTTAAAACGATAGTAGGAACTCACCCAATAGGTTTATACGAAAACCCGAAGAACCAGATATCGACTCTCTTGATAAGACGAAGCTTTCTACACCGAAACCTCGGATCAAACACTAGATATTAACCACCAAACTCTAGAGAGAGAAATATATTTAGAGAGAGAGATATCTAGAGAGAGGATGAGAGAGACTTAGAGATTGAGAGAGTGAGATATTTGGAAACTGAAACCCTTAAGTCGGCCAGGGTCTTTCGCGGGTTATGCTGCGACCTCAACTCGCGGCATAACTCGCCCGTGTCTTCAAACCCTAAAACCAACAGAGGCTTTCGCGACTAATGTCGCGACTACCACTCCCATGCAAGTCGCGAAGATCGTAAACCCATAATCAACAGTGGACATCGCGACTTATGCCGCGACTCCAAGTCGCGAGCAAGTCGCGAAACTCACTGGAAGTTCACATTTTCACCGAAAACCACGCATTCGAATGATAAACTAATAACGGGGATAACGACAAGAGTTATACACAAGATTTACAACGATACATATATAATGAAAATCCAGGGTGTTACATACTTCTCCGAACCCTACCTCTGTGTGGAATATAATGGGTTCGTTAAATTTATAAATTACATCAAGGAAACAACCTTTCTACCCTTTGGGACAGAGGCAATGTCTACGAACATCCTACTCCTCCCGACCTTATATATTGGGTTCTTTTGGTTTATGCATTCCTGTTAGATGTATATGCACTTGATTTATAGATATTTAATGTAGGCTTAACGACGATGTTATGTTCCACGTCAACTATGAATGTGAATTATGAGTTCGAGCCTTAGGTAGTAAGTTACTACTAACATCCGGCTATTGAGGCGCGACAGCTGGATGAAGCGAAAAAAAGCCTCTCTAACAATAAAGATTTTGTAAATGAATGTCAATCTAATCGAATTTGAGAATGCCCGAACTCGTTTTTCATTAGTAAAACACCATTCAAAATTCAAATTTGTTGGATATTATAAAAATATGGATAACATCAAAATCTGGTTAAGGTAAAACTTAAAAGTATTCAATATCATCACATGAGATATCAAGTTTAATTTATATCGGAGCCAGATTTATTGGCTCAAATTTTAAAATTCGTATGTTTTAATTTTAAAGGGGTATCTGCATGAACTTTGTGGATAACTTGGGTTCAAAGAAGCCCAAGCCCAAAGCCCGATTAGGCCGAAATTCGGGGGCAGGACTGGACCCAAAAAGTACAGTCTGAAAAAACCTAGAAATGTCCGGTTAATCCCGACCTGAAAAATCCCGATAGAACCATTTTCAACCCCAAAGGCCGGTCCGGCACGAGCCTATAAAAAGCATGGATCTTTTTTCTCCACTGAAAACGGACTTGAAATGTCTGGGCCTTGTGCTTCTCTAGATATAAAGTTGTA
This sequence comes from Arctium minus, assembly GCA_954870635.1. Classification (NCBI taxonomy): domain Eukaryota; kingdom Viridiplantae; phylum Streptophyta; class Magnoliopsida; order Asterales; family Asteraceae; genus Arctium; species Arctium minus. Next base: position 8,211,932 of record OX941092.1, read on the forward strand.
ACGATCCAAATGATAAAAGAGAGATATCATGGTCTAAAATATGTAGAGTTGTGAATGTTCGAACAAAAAGGGGAACATTAGGAAGTGTTCCATGTACTTCAAATCTAGACCGGCCAATGTGTTACGTCGGATATGCCTCGAGTATGAAAGTATAAGCGGTTTTCGTTTTTCTAAAATAAGATGGTTAAATGTAGACATTGATACATTATGGCTTACTCAATTCAGATGTTTTTGTTTCGAGTCTTGCTTGATAATTAAGCCGAAAAAGAAACAATTTTTAATAAACTTAGCGAATAGTTCGTTATATTGATTAAGCAAAAACAAACGGAACCTAAATGATTTTTGGACCCACTAATTTGGTTGAAAGGTAGGGGTGTAAAATATAACCGAAATCGAATAACCCACCTGAACCGAATGAAATTTGGGTTAAACGGTTCGGTTAACCGAATAAGGAATCTTTATTCGGTTTGATTTTCGGTTAATTTTTTCTTATTCAGTTAAACCGAATAACACATTCTACTAATATTTTATATATTTAATGTTTATAAAAATAAACCAAATACATATTATATTGTTATTATTTTACTGCTATATAATGATTTATGGGTGATGGTAGATAATATTTTTTTGTTACATTACATTCTTTACTTGATGTAGAACGTTACGTGAAGAAAATAATGTCTTTTGGTATTGGTTTTTGGTAGATGATGATTTTTACTTAATATTAAGCAAATTTTGTGTATAAATGTATGATACACGTATATATTGGATGCAACATACATTAAATTTGAAAAAAGAATAGGAGAAAGTGTCCACCGAAAAAATATAAATCTTTATTCGGTTTAGCTGGTTACTGAACCGAATAACCCAAAAGCGATTAACCCGAACCTTATTTTTGTTAGGTTATTGGTTAGTTTTAAAATTTTTAAAAAACCAATTAACCCGAAAACCAATTCAACCAACCAACACCCCTATAGAAAGCAACTCATGTTCTTCAAAATGTATGAAATCAAAGCTAAGGGGGTGTTTGGGATTGCTTATTTAAAACAACTTAGACTTATTTTGAAAATTGCTTATCAACTTATGCGGTGCCAAACCGGAGCTTTCTAAAAAGTGTTTGGATTAGCTTATTGTGGTACCAAAATGTAATAAGCTAATAAGTTGTTATTTAAGGGTGTTTGTGATTGTTTATACATATAAAATAACCAAAAAAAATCGGTGTTTAGGATTGCTTATTTAAAACAACTTATGTTTATTTTGAAAAATGCTTATCAACTTATGAAGTGTCAAACCGAAGTTTTCTAAAAAGTTTTTGGATTAGCTTATCGTGGTACCAAAACGTAATAAGCTAATAAGTTGTTATTTAAAGGTGTTTGGGATTGCTTATACATATAAAATAAACAAAAAAGTCATAAACACTTTTCAAATAAGTTGATAAGTTAGAACAAAATGATTTATGAAAAAGTGTTTATCTCCGTTTTGGCACTGCTATAAGCACTTTGATTTTTTCTCCATCCAAACACTAAAAAATACTCATCTCCGGTGCCACACCGCAATAAGCCAAAAAGCACCTCAAATAAGCAATCCCAAACACCCTCATAATAATTTTTCAAATAAGTTGATAAGTTAGAACCAAATGACTAATAAAAACTCATTTTCAGCGATTTGGCACCGCTATAAGCCCTTTAAAATTTTCTCCATCCAACCACTAGAAAATGCTTATCTCCGATACCACACCGCAATAAGCTAAAAAACATTTCAAATAAGCAATCCCAAACACCAAATTCTCGTGACATCCAAGAAAATCTCTAATGACTCCGAGGAGACTTTAACTGGTGGCCCCATGAAGAGTCCCAACGTTTAGCATTTATTTGCCGGTTGAGCTAGTCCTCGAGGTTTTGTTAGGCAAAACTTTGAAAGTTGATTAGGGTTATGATACGGAAATACATATTGCAACCTCGGGTTTTGTACGTTGGTTTGTTGTTCTTTGGGAGTCTTTTGAGGGTAGAGTCTTTGTGCTTAGGCCTTAAGAGTTAGGACCCTTTTGGTTTGCTGTATTTCACGAGATTTTATAGGATTTATTTGTTATAATATTTTAAAATATGACAAAAACATTTGTTTTATAATAATCAATTAATAGAATGTAAATTATTTATTTTTATAAATTATCCATAAAAAAATGGTACAAGCCTTGTTTAGTTGGGCTGGGAATTTTAGTCAGGTTTGTTTAGGAATGGGCCTCGTTCATTTTGATGACAATAAGGCTTGACCCTCTACTTTTTATGCATATGTGGGAATTTAGTGGTGGCCAAATGGGTATGGCCTGATCCGATCCGATCGGATCGGTTAAGCGGGACCGATCCGACGCTTGACCGATCTGGCCGGGGACCGACCTTAACTGGTTAAGGGCCCGAAACTCATAACCGGTTACACTTTTGGGGTCGATTCGGCGGGCCGGACCGATCCGATTTTTTTTCAAAAAAACTAGCCGCTTATACCCGTTAAGTTACCTTTTTTTTACCCTTTTTTATAATGTTACCGTTTTTTTGCCTCCTACCCCCCCCCCCCCCCCCCCACAAAAAAAAACACTACAAACAAGTTGTTTGGTGTATGAGGTTAGATACCAAATTACAAAACGCGAAAAACGCAAACAATTCTCGCTATATTTTGTGATTTCGACTCGTATTCATTTCTCGCAAACTCGCAAGTTCTAATCTCTCTAGTCTCAATTCTCATCTATTTCAATCTTTCCCGCAAACTCGCAAGTTTTAAAGTGTATATGAGTGATCCAAATTTGTTTTGTAAAGTTTATCAATTGATGTAATTAGGGGTTGTTTGGCGGTTATTGAATGGTTTAGTGCTGAATGATTAAGTGGTCTGAATGATTAAGAGGTTTTTATGATATAGTGTAAAATGAAATATGGTTGTTTGCTAATTGTTCATAATGAAATCAGGGATCTTAATGGTTAAGGGAGGGTCAGGATACAAAATCATTAAGATGATTTTGGAACCATTAAGAGGCAACCCTTTTTTTTGCCAAACAGGATTTACCTCTTAGCGATTCAGAGGTTGCCTCTTAATGGAACCATTAAGAGGTAAACAAACAACCCCAATTATATTTTTTTTTAAAAACCTTAACTGGTTTTAGACCCGGCCTGTAACGAATCGGGACCGGTTACCCTTAACCGGTTACAAAGTACCTTACCCGGTTACCTGAGTTTTCACCCTCACCCCAAACCGTAACCAGCCCGGGACTGGTTGGGCCTTAACCGGTTACGTGGGTTACTGTTTAGTCCCGATGACCGATTGGGCCTGGCCCAGCCCGGCCCGGAACCGACTTTTGGCCACCTCTACGTGGGAAGATGGAACTTTATGAGCAAGACCGATATCTAGGGAAGTGCTCGAAAGCATGTGACCGTATCCGTTCACCTCTTCATGTGTTTCAATTATGATTCATCGTGTTATAATATCCTCCGGGTGTTATTTTAACTCTATCCCAAATAATTGGTATCTTCGTGCATCAAAACCATTTGAACACTAATGACCCGTTTACCTGATGTCGGTGATATGGTTAGCACGACTAAATTGTTTGTAGTGGATGGAGCTATAATAATTTTTTTATAGTAAATAAATATAAACCTAAAAAAACGAAAATATATCTCACTTAATGGCTAAAATTAACAGCCGTTAGAGGAGGTACCATATCTAAGCGTTTTTGCAAACGAAAATGGCCAACGTACAGGTTGGAATCTGTAGGGATGAAAAACCATTACAAAGGACATGGACCAAATTTGTAGTTTACTTGTGATTTTTTTTTATTAAACACAAATTAAATAAGAAAACTATGTTTTTATTCTCTTTAATTTAATACACATGAATATATTTTTTCCCCAATTTATAAACCAAATTTTCAAAATGTTAATCACAATTATATATATAGTATATATAGTATATATATATATATATATCAAATCATAGAAAATACGGTTTTTGTATTTTCGATTTTCTCTTGTTCAAATAATTGCAGGTAATAATGAAGAATAATTAGAAGATGTCAAAAGAGAACCAAAGAAGTCAAAAGATGCTGTCGGTCATACCTTATCAAGTTTGTCCTGATACAACTTTTCAAAAGATACTTTTGATTTTCAAAAGGAAAGATGCTCTGGTCGGCCAGTTCAAATCCGCAGCCAGTTGCCGGTTGAAAGCAATTCAATAATTCACCCTTTTGAAGACAGATGCCGGTCATCTAAATTGTTCAAATTGCCTATATAAGAAGATTCAAATACATAAGCAAATAATCGATCAATTTTGAGATCATCTCTCATATATTCTCTCTCAATATGATATGTCTAAGAAACCTTCTCTTAGATTTTATACTTCCAGATGCTCAAAATCATTAGATTTTCAAATATTCATATCTCCAGATGTATGCAAAGCTTGTCGGGAAAACACTTGTACAATTGATCATATAATCAAAGAAGGTACTTTCTGATCATACCATGATTAATATTATTGTATTTGATAATGGTTGTCTTATTAATCAATTTGTTAGACAAATAAATAATAATCAAACTTATCAAGTATATTTCTTTATTCAAATTACTCTCAACAATCTTATTAATTTTTTCTTATCAAACAATATAAGAAATTTCAGAATAAGATATCAAAGAAATTTTTACTACATTAATGGTCAAAATCGTATGGTCAGCCGAAATGGCAATTTTCGTAACCACTTTCCAACTCTCAATAACAGAAGATCTATTTAATCATCCTTTACAAATATAAGATGTCGATCCGAAACCCATTGGTATCAGAGCCATAAAGTGTGTGTATTTGTAGATGAATCCTCTACTTTATATATCTCAACAATTGTTGATTAAAGTAAGTTTTAATTTTAAGATAATACATTCTATTAATACTTATTGGATGTTAGTGTTGGTCAGCCTTTTAAGTCGGTGTTGGTTTAGCCCAGTCAGTTGGATTAGTGTAAGCGTCGCAAGAGGTAAGTCGACCAGCCATACCACGACTAGTCAAGGGTGGTCCCTCCGAAGGTGGTCCCTTTAACTGTTCAAAACGTATTAAGAGAAAATATTTGTGTTAAAATTGGAACAAAACTTTAATTTAATCTTTGTTAGATATACAGAGTCATGCATTTAATTACAAAGAAATATAATTCTGAAAATGATATTATAGAAGAAAACGATAGAGGTCTTCAAATGAATTAAGCTGAAGTTCATATTTCAAACATAGAACAGAGTTTAACAAATTGGACAATTCCAAAACAAGATGTTAAAACCATTTATAAAATAGGAACTTTTGATTTTCTACAAGGATATTCAATCAAAACTGCTGAACAAACTGTTTCAATCAATAAAGATTACAACAATCTTACCCTTTTATCCAAATCTGCAATAATGCAACATAGACAAAAATACAAATTTTTACATGTTGGATTAGTTCAAATAGCTATCAAACCATTATTTAGATTATGAATAGATGCTCCAGTCTTGTCAGTTTTAAGAGATGCTAGACATACCAATTTCCAAAACTCAGTTCTTGCTATGGCAGAAACAAATGTATCAAATTGCCCAATTTATTTCAATTGCTATCCCAACTTCTCTGTAGGATTATTTGATCCAAACATTTTAGACACTTTAGTTCTTACAATTAAAACAAAAAATTTAGAATTTAAAGAAGATACTAAAGTTGTTGCCATAATATATAGAGTTTGTTATAAAACTATGTCATCAACCATAGAGCCAATAACAAAATTATCAAGCCCTAGAGATGAAACAATCATTTTTGAAGCTAACCCTCAAAACACCAGAATTCAAACACCCAAACGTCTCAAATGGGATGAAATCACCCAATCTTGTAATTGGAATCTACAAGATATCAGTATCCCAAAACCTATAGAAAATATTAATACCATTTCTAATATTATAGAACATGAAGATGGATTTGTTGATATTAATTTCAATCATAATTTCAATAACTTTCGATCAGCCTCATCAAGAATTTCAACCGGATCTACAAGTAGTACAAATAATTTAAAAACATCTTTACTTCAAAAATCTCAATCATTAAAATTAAATAATGTAGATTTTAATAAACCAATTCCTCAAACTTTTTATCAAGAAGAATCCAATGATTCTGAAAGCTACCAACCTACTCCTTCAGAAATCCTAAGTCAAATGTAAAAATGAGTACATCAACTGTTTATCTAGAATATCTTAAAAAAGAATTTTATTCAGACCATAATCAAAGTAGAAGAGAATATTATTATGAATCTGTTAATGATAATGAAAGAGAATTAAACCATCAAATTCTTTGAAGACTTTATATTTCAAAATACGATATTCATATTACATTTTTCCAATGGTACGAAATATATTGCAAAGAAAACAAAATTCCAAATCCCTTTATTGATATATATGACACTCCAAAAATAACATAGATGAATCCTCTACTTTATATATCTCAACAATTATTGATTAAAGTAAGTTTTAATTTTAAGATAATACATTCTATTAATACTTCTTGAATGTTAGTGTTGGTCAGCCTTTTAAGTCGGTGTTGGTTTAGCCCAGTCGGTTGGATTAGTGTAAGCATCGCAAGAGGTAAGTCGACCAGCCATACCACGACTAGTCAAGGGTGGTCCCTCCGAAGGTGGTCCCTCTAACTGTTCAAAATGTATTAAGAGAAAATATTTGTTTTAAAATTGGAACAAAACTTTAATTTAATCTTTGTTAGATATATAGAGTCATGCATTTATTCACAAAGAAACATAATTCTGAAAATGATATTATAGAGGAAAACGATAGAGATCTTCAAATGAATTCAGCTGAAGTTCATATTTCAAACATAGAACAGAGTTTAACAAATTGGACAATTCCAAAACAAGATGTTAAAACCATTTATAAAATAGGAACTTTTGATTTTCTACAAGGATATTCAATCAAAATTGTTGAACAAACTGTTTCATGGGAGCCATTGCTTGACCTACAAAACTTTGCATTCATAACCTAACTCAATCAAAATCAAATGACATGTAAGGTTCCCTTTGCAAGCAACGCCTCTCCAAAAGAACATCTACTTTGCTCTGAAATCGAAGAAGATTTTAAAACAGTAGCCATAACTGAGAAGAAACAAAATGAGGTAAAAGAAACAGAAACGAACAATATGAATCAGTACCTTTGGATGGTGTTTTTCCAGGGCCGATTATTGTATAAATCCGATGACGCGGGAACGGTCAAGATGTTCGGTTCTGAAACGCAAACGGCAAAACATAGAAAAGTAGGGTTGGAGGAGTAGAAAGGTTTTCGTAGATGATGGAGGATTCAGGGAGTGGGAGACCATTCTTTAGGAGATGAACTAATTTGAATTTGAAATCGAAATCAGGAACGTGTTGCTGTTGCAGAAGATATTGGACCAAATTCAGTGGTGTGTTTTGGATTAAAAGTACCGGATGATAAATAATACAACAGAAAATTGTACATTGTGCTTATTAAGTTGTAATTCATAGTTTTTTTGAAAATTGGGCATAAAATGGTACTACAACATGCATTGCGACTTGTCTTTAAGAGTTTTGTCTAAATGTATTATAAGGTACTGTGTATATATATATATATATATATATATATATATATATAAATATAGGGGTAGTTTAATTTGCAATCCATGAAAATCTTACAACCCATGCAACCCACTTCTTAACCGTTGGATTAATGATCGACGGTTACAATAAATGTGGATCCAATATTTTCAATTAAAAAAATCAAAAAAATAAAAACAAAATAACCGTTTATCATGAATTCAACGATTAAGATGTGGGTTGCATGGATTGTAAGATTTACATGGGTTGTAAATTATCCTTGGCCTATATATATATATATATATAAATATATATATATATATATATAGAAGGAGGATCAAACGAGAACAATAACTATTTAAAAGAACACGAGAACTAACAAAATCATTAGTGATTTTACATTAACGTACAAAAAAGCCACGCGAACCTGAAGCCGCAGCCAAAGTCCTTTTTTCGTGTGTTAATGTAAAATCACTAATGATTTTGTTAGTTCTCGCGTTCTTTTAAATAGGTACTGTTCTCGTTTGAACCCGACTCTCTCTCTCTCTCTATATATATATAGGGAGAGGTTCATTTGAGAAATGGTAAATATATGAGAAATAGAGAAGTAATCCATTCATCTGGTCAACATTTGCGGCTTTGACCGCGAAGCACCGGATAATTCCTTTCGTGGTCTATAGAAGGTAGAGGGGTAGTTTCGTAAAATACGCGGGATGAGTTCATATATGAACTTGTATGATTCACATATGAACTATACGTTCATATGTGAATCAGTTAATTAGTTCATACATGAATCACAAAGGTTAATATATTAATCTGTTAATTAGTTCAACTGATTCATATATGAACCTACAGTTAATTAGTTCATATGTGAATCAGTTAATTGGTTCATATATGAATCACAAATGTTCATATATGAATAAGTTAAAAGAGTTCAGATGTGAATTACACTGGTTCATATATGAACATATAGTTCATATGTGAATTATACAGGTTCATATATGAACACAGCCCGTGTATTTTGTAAAAATTACGAAAGTGTTCTTCTATTTTTGGAATAGCCGCAACTTTTGACCACTCAAAGCCGGAATATTTGACCAGTCAAATCCAATCTTGACCGTATGAATGGTTACGATTACTTCTCTATTTCTCATATATTTACTATTTCTCAAATGAACCTAAGGCTATATATATATATAGTCGGGTTCAAACGAGAACAATACCTATTTAAAAGAACACGAGAACTAACAAAATCATTAGTGATTTTACATTAACACATGAAAAAAGGATTTTGGCCGCGGCTTCAGGTTCGCGTGGCTTTTTTGGACGTTAATGTAAAATCACTAATGATTTTGTTAGTTCTCGTGTTCTTTTAAATAGTTACTGTTCTCGTTTGATCCTCCCTCTCTCTCTATATATATAAACATATACAAGAAATGGTCACTACTAAGTTTACTTTTTGTTTGATTTAAAGTCAACATTATTTGGTCCAAGAGGTTTGTTTCTCTTCATTTTGACTGTTTTTTTAGCATGAATTTGGATCAGACAATAATTTTAGCATAAATGGCCAAGAATCTTGTTTGAATCCCAACACAAAACCAAGTGGAAGATGAATAAAAGTTGCAAAGTTCGAATCTTTATATGGGTTAAAAGTATTCTAATTCAATGTATGCTTTAAGAACATTTCAAGGAGCGAGAATCTTACCCGGTAAGAACGATGATAAGAATAGAGAGTCAAACCTGATAAGCGAGCGAGGGTGACGACTCTTACCCTGCCGAATAAATTCTTGCATACGATGCCGTTCTGAAGGGTATTCTTATGGGTAAGCGTTTAAGTTGTAAGATAGATGCAGTAAAAGTCACAATTTTTGGTGTCACCAAGAACTAATGAAGTAAAAAATTAAAGTCATATCTAGAGTTTCAAATAGGATGCCATATCTATAAAACACTGAAGTAATTCACCAAGAACTAATTAAGAATTGAAATCCATTAAGTAGATTGTACATGCCTTTGTTAAGTAGAATTTTCACTTTCGATTGCTTGGAAATTCTACATGCTTAAAACAAACCTGCCAAATCGGCACCGCCATTCATGAAATTAACCTAGCAGCAAAATAAAAAACCCAATCAAGTTTGAAGAACCTCGCATTAATCCTTAAACCTTGAAAAAGTAAATCCAAAAAAAACATGACCCAACAACTATACCTCAAAGCATTTCATTAATATAGCAACAACGATTCCATTAAACAAGTGCTCAAAATCAAACCGAAAGTAAATCCACCAAGGGGTTTAAAAAACGATCTAGGCACTCTATCACAACATATTGAATCAGATTTTGCATCATGTTTTCTCATATAATTCACAAATCAAACACCACCAAAGACATATACATATTGTCATATTGATAACTGCCTTGAGATTGATTCAATTTGAGGTGTAGAGTACGACCGAGGACAAAGGGCAAGAGGATCCGTTCAAATGAGGAGCACTCTATGAGCACGAGCGAGAGAAGGATAGATGGGTCTAGATATTGACTATTGAGTTTCATGTATACCAAATAACAATAGTTCATATCAAATATAAACAAACTATAAAGCAGAACATCCTATGTCATGTTTTCCTGAAAAGTAGGCAACTTAAATTTGCAAGTGCTTACAAGTAAATTAGAAGGAAAAAACAATCCATAGACTAAAATTTTTAAGGTTAGAGAGGTAAGCTAATGATTTGATGAACATCTTACCTTAGAAAACATCTCCACGTGTTATCTCTTTAGTGAGAATATCTCTAGTGCCTCCATCTGTAGTATATAAAAAAATATTAATCCAAAGAAATGAACCAAAATATTAAAGGAAAAATCAAAGAAATGAACCAAAAATCATTAGCTGGAAAGCAGGTGCACATAAGAGATCAAAGAAATGAACAGATTGCCCTTTTCTTACAATCTGGATTGCAAAAACTAATTCCTTGCAATTTGTGGCTTATCATCGTGACCTGTGCTTGCACTATACACATTCACTTTGTTATTACCCAATGATAAAATGCATAATCAGATTAGCGACAAAATTAAAGAGAAAGGCATATCACTTGAATTCAAACCCTTGAAGTGGTCAGATGGATTAAAACCCAGAAAAGCAAACCAATTTAAATGACATCCATCCATACCACCTTGGTTAGCCTTCTCCATGAGATTTTACCACATTTGCTACATCAAAATATACAAAAGAAAATCAGCAAAAGCATATAGATACCCTAATGGAGATGGCGTTATGGTCTGGGTGGAAGAAAAAAGAAACAGAACAACAACGACCATAATGAAACCCTAGAACAAATTCTATTTTTAATTGGAAACTAAAAAAGTAGAAGAGGCAGAGAGAAATTGAGAAGATTTTTGATGCCTCACAAAGTTCTTCCGTATTGTTGATCAAAGACTGGACTCTAAATCGAAATGGAGGATTTGAAATTTGAGAAGATTGTTAAACTGGGGAACGTACCCTTTTCATTCATGGTTCCCGTAAAGGATTTGAATTTTGAAATTTAGACATTTGAACCGAAAAGTGAATTTTGAATTGAGATAAAAACTGGTGTGAACTGAGAAATGAGATATTTGTGCAGAGTTGCAGGTCGATAGATGGAGAAAGGGTTCTTTTCTGTTTGTGTAAAACAAAAGCCTCAAGTCTGCTTAAAAAGATTGTACCTTAAAAATTTCCCATTTGGTGGTATTAAAAGCTTATGCTATCAATAACTTGTACCTCATGCATATCAACTTGTGATTCATAGTTTTTTGAATTTTGGGCATAAAATAGTTGTACATTATGCTTGATGGATTGTAATTAAGAGTTTAGATGCAAATGCATTATAAGGTAGTATAGATATATATATAGAGAGAGAGAGAGGTGAGTTATTGTGCAACCTTTACCCACCTATCTACCACTCATTTTATTTTCACCTTTTTTAATTAAAAAGATGAAAACTAAATGAGTGGTAGATAGGTGGGTTGCATTAGAACACCCCCCCCCCCCTTTTTCTCTCTCTCTCTCTCTATATATATATATATTCAAATATATTCTCAACTCAAATTTACCTCGCCATTCAAGATCAACCACCAGTCCACCACCACCTTTTTCTCCGTTTCAAGAAACCCTCCGATCCACCACCGTTGGAACCATAGCCACCTTTTCTCCGTTTCAAGAAACCCTCCAATCACCACCGTTGGAACCTTTTCTTCGTTTCAGAAAACCCTCCGATCCAGCAGCGTTGGAACCACCACCATCTTTTCTCCTTTTCAAGAAACCCTCCGATCCAGCACCGTTGGAACCACCACCACCATCTTTTCTCCTTTTCAAGAAACCCTCCGTTGGAACCACCATCTTTTCTCCGTTTCAAGAAAACCTCCGATCCACCACCGTTGGAACCCCCACCACCGCATTGTCTGAAACTGATACATATATAAACATGTAGAGAAGGTGTGGTGCCTGTACATACAACAAGAATTCGTGTAAATATGGTTGCGTATTCGCGCAGTATTTCCCAACATACACAAGCATGCAGGAGTTCGGGATGCTCCACCAGGTGTTTCACACCTCGAATGTCGAGAGAATGATCCTCTCGACACCTCCTGCTCGTGTCCCCGAGCTGATCGAGTGTCTGATCTACGAAGCAGACCAAAGGCTTAGGCACCCGTTCGGGGGTGCACAAGAGTGATTCAAATGTTGCAAAATCAAGTCGTTGAATTACATGCCTATATAAATAATAATCTACCGGTAGCACAGGGGAATGATGACGATGATTCGGAGGCAACTCATACTGATGATGATTTACAGGGGACTCATACTGATGCGACGACTAATCTGTCGTCTCATGGATGAATATGAATGAATGAAGTTTACTTTAGAAAGTTTTTACGTTCTAAATCTTAGACACCCTCCCTTGCTAACTCACTGTCCACTTAAGCTTCTCAACACCTAGGAGAGGTTCATAAATGATCAATAATGGTGGTAGATAGGAGTATTAATGATAGAGGGTGGCTAGGAAGAAGAACTTACCCAAAAATCAGCAGAGAAATCGCCCTAGAAGCCAACCAAATAAGATAAAAGACCTAAAAATCGCGACTTAGCTTTTTATACCTAAATACATTGTCGGCGATAGTTATACTTGAACACCTCTATATGGATTCAGTGAGTTAGCAAGGGAGGGTGTCTAAGATTTACAACGTAAAAACTTTCTAAAGTAAACTTCATTCATTCATATTCATCTATCAGACGACAGATTAGTCGTCGCATCAGTATGAGTCCCCTGTAAATCATCATCAGTATGAGTTGCCTCCGAATAATCGTCATCATTCCCCTGTGCTACCGGTAGATTATTATTTATATAGGCATGTAATTCAGCGACTTGATTTTGCAATATTTGAATCACTCTTGTGCACCCCCGAACGGGGTCCCTAAGCCTTTGGTCTGCTTCGTAGATCAGGCACTCGATCAGCTCGGGGACACGAGCAGAAGGTGTCGAGAGGATTATCCTCTCGACATTCGAGGTGTGAAACACCTGGTGGAGCATCCCGAACTCCTGCATGCTTGTGTATGTTGGAAAATAGTTCGCGAATACGCAACCATATTTACACGAATTCTTGTTGTTGTATGTACAGGCACCACACCTTCTCTGCATGTTTATATATGTATCAGTTTCAGACAATGCGGTGGTGGTGGTTCCAACGGTGGTGGATCGGAGGTTTTCTTGAAACGGAGAAAAGGTGGTGGTTCCAACGGAGAGTTTCTTGAAAAGGAGAAAAGATGGTGGTGGTGGTTCCAACGGTGTTGGATCGGAGGGTTTCTTGAAAAGGAGAAAAGATGGCGGTGGTGGTGGTGGTTCCAACGGTGCTGAATTGGAGGGTTTCTTGAAACGGAGAAAAGGTTCCAACGGTGGTGATTGGAGGGTTTCTTGAAACGGAGAAAAAGGTGGTGGTGGACTGGTGGTTGATCTTGAATGGCGAGGTAAATTTGAGTTGAGAATATATTTGAATATATATATATATACAGAGAGAGAGAGAGGGGGGTGTTCAAATGCAACCCTTCTTAATGGTGCAACCCCATGCAACCCACCTATCTACCACTCATTTTGTTTTCACCTTTTTAAATGTGAAACCAAAATGAGTGCTAGATAGGTGGGTTGCACCATTAAAAAGGGTTGCATTTGAACACCCTCTCTCTCTCTATATATATATATATATATATATATATTCAAATATATTCTCAACTCAAATTTACCTCGCCATTCAAGATCAACCACCAGTCCACCACCACCTTTTTCTCCGTTTCAAGAAACCCTCCGATCCACCACCGTTGGAACCATCGCCACCTTTTCTCCGTTTCAAGAAAACCCTCCGATCCAGCACCGTTGGAACCATCGCCACCTTTTCTCTGTTTCAAGAAAAACCTTCCGATCCACCACCGCCACCTTTTCTCCTTTCAAGAAACCCTCCGATCTAGCACCGTTGGAACCACCAACACCACCGCCATCTTTTCTCCTTTTCAAGAAACCCTCCGATCCAGCACCGTTAGAACCACCACCATCTTTTCTCCTTTTCAAGAAACCCTCCGTTGGAACCACCACTTTTTCTCCGTTTCAAGAAAACCTCCGATCCACCACCGTTGGAACCACCACCACCGCATTGTCTAAAACTGATACATATATAAACATGCACACACGGTGTGGTGCCTGTACATACAACAAGAATTCGTGTAAATATGGTTGCGTATTCGCACAGTATTTCCCAACATACACAAGCATGCAGGAGTTCGGGATGCTCCACCAGACCTCCTGCTCGTGTCCCCAAGCTGATCGAGTGTCTGATCTACGAAGCAGACCAAAGGCTTAGGCACCCCGTTCGGGGGTGCACAAGAGTGATTCAAATGTTGCAAAATCAAGTCGTTGAATTACATGCCTATATAAATAATAATCTACCGGTAGCACAGGGGAATGATGACGATGATTCGGAGGCAACTCATACTGATGATGATTTACAGGGGACTCATACTGATGCGACGACTAATCTGTCGTCCGATGGATGAATATGAATGAATGAAGTTTACTTTAGAAAGTTTTTACGTTGTAAATATTAGACACCCACTGTCCACTTAAGCTTCTCAACACCTAGGAGAGGTTCATAAATGATCAATAATGGTGGTAATAATGGTGGTAGATAGGAGTATTAATGATGGAGGGTGGCTAGGAAGAACTTACCCAAAAATCAGCAGAGAAATCGCCTTAGAAGCCAACCAAATCAGATAAAAGACCTAAAAATCGCAACTTAGCTTTTTATACCTAAATACACTGTCGGCGATAGTTATACTTGAACACCTCTATATGGATTCAGTGAGTTAGCAAGAGAGGGTGTCTAAGATTTACAACGTAAAAACTTTCTAAAGTAAACTTCATTCATTCATATTCATCCATTAGACGACAGATTAGTCGTCGCATCAGTATGAGTTGCCTCCGAATCATCGTCATCATTCCCCTGTGCTGTGCTACCGGTAGATTATTATTTATATAGGCATGTAATTCAGCGACTTGATTTTGCAACATTTGAATCACTCTTGTGCACCCCCGAACGGGGTCCCTAAGTCTTTGGTCTGCTTCGTAGATCAGGCACTCGATCAGCTCGGGGACACGAGCAGAAGGTGTCGAGAAAATCATCCTCTCGACATTCGAGGTGTGAAACACCTAGTTGAGCATCCCGAACTCCTGCATTCTTGTGTATGTTGGGAAATACTGCGCGAATACGCAACCATATTTACACGAATTCTTGTTGTTGTATGTACAGGCACCACACCTTCTCTGCATGTTTATATATGTATCAGTTTCAGACAATGCGGTGGTGCGGTGGTGGTGGTTCCAACGGTGGTGGATTGGAGGTTTTCTTGAAACGGAGAAAAGGTGGTGGTTCCAACGGAGGGTTACTTGAAAAGGAGAAAAGATGGTGGTGATGGTTCCAACGGTGCTGGATCGGAGGGTTTCTTGAAAAGGAGAAAAGATGGCGGTGGTGGTGGTGGTTCCAACGGTGCTGGATCGGAGGGTTTCTTGAAACGGAGAAAAGGTTCCAACGGTGGTGATTGGAGGGTTTCTTGAAACGGAGAAACGGTGGCGGTGGTGGATTGGAGGGTTTCTTGAAACGGAGAAAAGGTGGCGGTGGTGGTTCCAACGGTGCTGGATCGGAGGGTTTTTTGAAAGGGAGAAAAGGTGGCGATGGTTCCAACGGTGGTGGATCGGAGGTTTCTTGAAACGGAGAAAAAGGTGGTGGTGGACTGGTGGTTGATCTTGAATGGCGAGGTAAATTTGAGTTGAGAATATATTTGAATATATATATATATACAGAGAGAGAGAGAGGGGGGGGGGGGGGTGTTCAAATGCAACTCTTCTTAATGGTGCAACCCCATGCAACCCACCTATCTACCACTCATTTTGTTTTCACCTTTTTAAATGTGAAAACAAAATGAGTGGTAGATAGGTGGCACCGTTAAAAACGGTTGCATTTGAACACCCCCCCCTCTTTCTCTCTCTATATATATATATTCAAATATATTCTCAACTCAAATTTACCTCGCCATTCAAGATCAACCACCAGTCCACCACCACCACCTTTTTCTCCGTTTCAAGAAACCCTCCGATCCACCACCGTTGGAACCATCGCCACCTTTTCTCCGTTTCAAGAAACCCTCCGATCCACCACCGCCACCTTTTCTCCGTTTCAAGAAACCCTCCATTCACCACCGTTGGAACCTTTTCTAGAAACCCTCCGATCCAGCACCGTTGGAACCACCACCACCACCGCCAACTTTTCTCCTTTTCAAGAAACCCTCCAATCCAGCACCGTTGGAGCCACCACTACCATTTTTTCTCCTTTTCAAGAAACCCTCCGTTGGAACCACCACCTTTTCTCCGTTTCAAGAAAACCTCCGATCCACCACCGTTGGAACCACCACCACATTGTCTAAAACTGATACATATATAAACATGCAGAGAAGGTGTGGTGCCTGTACATACAACAACAAGAATTCGTGTAAATATGGTTGCGTATTCGTGCAGTATTTCCCAACATACACAAGCATGAAGGAGTTCGGGATGCTCCACCAGGTGTTTCACACCTCGAATGTCGAGAGGATGATCCTCTCGACACCTCCTGCTCGTGTCCCCGTGTTGATCGAGTGTCTGATCTACGAAGCAGACCAAAGGCTTAGGCACCCGTTCGGGGGTGCACAAGAGTGATTCAAATGTTGCAAAATCAAGTTGTTGAATTACATGCCTATATAAATAATAATCTACCGGTAGCACAGGGGAATGATGACGATGATTCGGAGGCAACTCATAGTGATAATGATTTACAGGGGACTCATACTGATGCGACGACTAATCTGTCGTCTCATGGATGAATATGAATGAATAAAGTTTACTTTAGAAAGTTTTTACGTTGTAAATCTTAGACACCCTCCCTTGCTAACTCACTGTCCACTTAAGCTTCTCAACACCTAGGAGAGGTTCATAAATGATCAATAATGGTGGTAGATAGGAGTATTAATGATGGAGGGTGGCTAGGAAGAAGAACTTACCCAAAAATCAGCAGAGAAATCGCCCTAGAAGCCAACCAAATCAGATAAAAGACCTAAAAATCGCGACTTAGCTTTTTATACCCAAATACACTGTCGGCGATAGTTATACTTGAACACCTCTATATGGATTCAGTGAGTTAGCAAGGTAGGGTGTCTAAGATTTACAACGTAAAAACTTTCTAAAGTAAACTTCATTCATTCATATTCATCCATCAGACGACAGATTAGTCGTCGCATCAGTATGAGTCCCCTGTAAATCATCATCAGTATGAGTTGCCTCCGAATCATCGTCATCATTCCCCTGTGCTACCGGTAGATTATTATTTATATAGGCATGTAATTCAGCGACTTGATTTTGCAACATTTGAATCACTCTTGTGCACCCCCGAACGGGGTGCCTAAGCCTTTGGTCTGCTTCGTAGATCAGGCACTCGATCAGCTCGGGGACACGAGCAGACGGTGTCGAGAGGATCATCCTCTCGACATTCGAGGTGTGAAACACCTGGTGGAGCATCCCGAACTCCTGCATGCTTGTGTATGTTGGGAAATACTGCACGAATACGCAACCATATTTACACGAATTCTTGTTGTTGTATGTACAGGCACCACACCTTCTCTGCATGTTTATATATGTATCAGTTTCAGACAATGCGGTGGTGGTGGTTCCAACGGTGGTGGATCGGAGGTTTTCTTGAAACGGAGAAAAGGTGGTGGTTCCAACGGAGGGTTTTTGAAAAAGAGAAAAGATGGTGGTGGTGGTTCCAACGGTGCTGGATCGGAGGGTTTCTTGAAAAGAAGAAAAGATGGCGGTGGTGGTGGTGGTTCCAACGGTGCTGGATCGGAGGGTTTCTTGAAACGGAGAAAAGGTTCCAACGGTGGTGATTGGAGGGTTTCTTGAAACGGAGAAAAGGTTCCAACGGTGGTGATTGGAGGGTTTCTTGAAACGAAGAAACGGTGGCGGTGGTGGATCGGAGGGTTTCTTGAAATGGAGAAAAGGTGGCGATGGTGGTGGTTCCAACGGTGATGGATCGGAGGGTTTCTTGAAACGGAGAAAAGGTTCCAACGGTGGTGATTGGAGGGTTTCTTGAAACGGAGAAACGGTGGCGGTGGTGGATCGGAGGGTTTCGTGAAACGGAGAAAAGGTGGCGGTGGTGGTGGTTCCAACGGTGCTGGATCGGAGGGTTTCTTGAAACGGAGAAAAAGGTGGTGGTGGACTGGTGGTTGATCTTGAATATTAGCAATTCGATGAAACACTTATTCACTAGATTATATGCAATTTACAATATTTCAAATACGGACCTGCAACTTTTATTATCAAAATCAGATTTCATGTGAGTCATCCAAGACGAAGAGGGTTTCATATTACTTGATTTGAATATGCAGCAGATTTCGTAAAGGATGAACGAAACATATTCACAAGGTCGGCACCGTATATCACACGGACACACACGGCCACTCACTACTACAAATGGGACCCTTTGTACCTTTTCGCATACTAGAAGAGCTCCTCATCACCTCATGTTCTCCTTCGACTTCCAACCCAATTTCATAGCTATAAATCTTTAATTCAAACCTTAAAATCCACATTCAAATATAGCTATGCAAGCCACTGATCTTACGGACGTCCACTGCTTACTTCCTGCATACCCAAATCCTAACACACCCCATCTAGCTATGAACCTAAATAATTCACCGACGACCCCGTTCGACGTTAACCCGTTTTCGAACCTATTTTACCATCTTCATATGAATCAACAATTTCAAGATTTTAACCCACAACCTATGTATTTCGGAAGCAACTCGACTTCTGATGAAGCAGCCGAGCAACAAGTAAGCCTCATGAACGAAAGGAAACGAAGGAGGATGATACCAAATCGAAAGCTGGCACGTAGATCGCGGATGCGGAAACAGAAGCATTTAGATGAACTTTGGTCACAGGTTGTATGGCTAAGAAACGAAAACCACCAACTTATTGACAAACTGAATAATTTCACGGAGACTCATGATCGGGCCGTTGAGGAAAATAATCAGGCTTAAGGAGGAAGTTTCGGGATTACGACAGATGGTGCCCGATATGCAGCTTAATGGCACCCACCCGACTTTAAGAGATCTAGATGAGATCCACTGCAACGATGCTTACATCAGAACCGAATTTTCAAACCAGTCGGTCTCAAGCTCGTCAGACCTTGTTTGAAACGAGCAGGGTCATTTAGTTAAATGACGAGCTCGTCAGACCTTGTTTGAAACGAGCAGGGTCATTTAGTTAAATGACCTTTTTGACAGGTTTTTTTAAATCCATAACCATCAGATAGGTTTAAGAATGTTACTTCCATAGATAATAATACCTAAAAACCTGTCGGAAGATCATGGTTGTCTGGAGGTCATTTAGCTAAGTAACCCTACCGAGAGCCATGACTGTTTTCTTCCCTTTTTTTTCTTTTTTATTATCATCCAACTCAATTACCGAGTCTATTATATTAACAGTAAGAGATTGGAGAAGATGTAGCAAAATAGCATCTTTAATATTCTAATGGGTAGTTTATGATAACAAACATTTAAATAAACAAGAATTGCAGTTTTGGGACAATATTTATTACTGAAATTGATAAAAGATAGTGGGAAATTCAAATAAGAAAGATAAATATGGTGAAGGTAAGAATGAAAGGTTCATATGTGAATCATTGAAAAATCCATTTGAAGATGCATATGCATGTGAACCATATGAATAATTTGTAGCATCGATTCACATATGAATCTTCAAATATATTTTTTTTAGATTTTTTCAATGATTCACATATATACCTCCTCTTAACCTATTTAACCTCATTATTTGAACAGGCCCTTGTAGAAGCTCATATAAACAAAACTCAAAGCAAATTTGTGACTTCAGCTTACCTTTTCTCACATTTTCTTTCTTCATTACTATCGAAATGGCAAATGGGGTCAAAACTGCGACTTTTCGGTTATAACCGCTTAGCGTTATGTTGAGTACCATGATCCTGAAACTATATACAATCCTAGATATTTTTTGTAAGTATATAATATTTGTATACAACAAATAAGGACCTTGGTGAGATTTGAATTATTGATCAGGGAGGGTGAGATTTACTATTTGCTGGTAGCTCGGGTACTGCTGAGCCAATGACCATCTGGTCTGAGGCACAGATTTATTTACGCTAATCGAGACATGTCCCATCTCTTTGATTTTATCGGTTCAAATACCTCTCATCAGTCTCCCACCTCAGTTACCTGATGCTATGCAAGATTCTCAGCTTTTTCTACACATGGCACTGATAGTGTTATCAGCTTTCAAATGTGCATATGCTAAAGAATCTGATAAATACAAGTACAGCAAGGAAACAATCCTTTTGGTTCTTTACATCAAGTTTTATAGATGGTATGTCTCTATCTCTCTATTTTTATCTTTGTTTTCTATTTAAATATTTTTTTTTAATTTTACTGCAATTTATAAACATGCATAGATGTAGGAGCTTCACCCCTCTCTAGAGTTTCAAAGGAGTTGCACATATTCTAACATGGTATCAGAGTCTTGGGTGTAGCACTTGACACAATCTTTTTCCCCTGTTCTTGGGGGTACCATCTAGCTCCGTTTGAGGAATGTGCGTTGGAATACCACATCGACTAGATACAAGGGCTCTTTTTAGAGAGAGATTCAAAACGGTTCCAAATGATCTAACATGGTATCAAAGCCAGGGTTTAGCACTTGATAGAACTCTTTCATCTCCATTCTTGGGGGCACCCTCTAGCCTCCGTATCTACGTCTACATACAAGGTCTCTTTTAGAGAGAGATTCAAAGGGTTTCCACATATTCTAACACTTTAAGCCTGTTGGTATTCTTACTTCATCTTAGAAGCAACTTAACGAAGGAATATTGTAACTATATGGAAGATAATATATCCTAAAAACAACTCTCAAGTGAGTAAAAGATCTGAAAAAAGACTTGGATGTTCTTTCAATTAGTAGCACATCAATACATGAGATTTTTCCAAATTCTCCAATAATTTGTGTACTGATGAAGTGCAGGGATAAGTACACTAATCAATAAATCGCAGTGGCTCCAAAAAATCAACACATCAACACCAATAAAAAAGCTTGACATATCACGAAAGGGAACTAATCAATAAAACCCAGTAACGCTCGGAATCAACACGTCGTCACAAACAAAAAGCTCGAATGCCATACGGATGACAGCTTAGCACTAAAAAGTGTGGTCTCTACCACAAAGTCTTTTACGCAAAGGCAATAATACTTCTTAACTTTTGACATCATTTTCAGTATTCTACTCAATCATGCTCTCCATGAAATTATGTCCCAAATAAATTTCTAAAATCTCAGGCATGGAGTTAAACTGTCAAAGTTGCAGTAATTTTGTTTATTTACTTTATGGAATATCTTACTAAAATACCTGGGGTTAAATGACCTTTTGATAGGTTCTTTTTAAATCCATGACGTTCGGACAGGTTTTTTTTTAAAATCTATGGCGTCCTAACACATTTAAGAATACATAGCTTAACAGAAGAATGTCACTTCTATACACAAGAATGCCTAGAAACTTGTCTGAACATCATAGATTTATAGATTTAGAAAACACTTGTCAGTATATCATTTAGCAAAATAACCCATGAGAAACAAACATCATGAGGTCCCTACCAAACATCATGAGAAATAACCCAGACTTGGGTTCTAAGAGTTGATCAAGCTGTTAAATCTAGGTTCATGGTGAAAAGCCATCAAAAAGTCTAAAGTATCTCTCCGTTCTCATCTCCTATTTCTTGTAAACTCCAATCTTATATTTAGTGAATTTCCGAAATTAATAATTAAGGCATGTTTTTGAAGCAATTTAGAAGTGAGCACGAATACCCAACGAGCAAAGTCAATAAGATGAACATTGTCATATTTTAGATTTCTTCAGAGGGATGTGAGTTTAAAAAATAATCAAGAATATGTAGTGATGCAAATAACCAGACCATGGCTAATTATTATTCTGCAAATGAATATCCAAGCTAACCAACAACTTCTTTCTTATCCAAATGGTTAAATAATTAAGCAAGTGAAATCCCCAATAACAAACATAATATACAACACGCCTCATGGTTTTACTTGTTATCAAGGTTAAGTCATTTAGTGAGATCTATTATTATTGGTTGCGAATAACGTCACTGTGGAAGAATAAAATATGGTGGTGCTCAACTTTTTGACTTTGTGCGTCGTATTCGGGTTGCTTCTAAATTGCTTCATAAACATGTCCTAATTAATAAATTTAGAAATTCACCAAATTCCATTATTTGGGGATCTGGGTTTCCAACTTCCCTAGTTTTCAAGATTTTAAGTGTTTGTTTATTTCGTCTTTTTAATGTAAATTGCATGAACCTAAGGATTTCGTCAATCAAGTGGGATTAAACTTTTCGGTGGTCATAGTTTTGAATATTGAAAATTTAGTTTAACCTGACAAAAATTAATGCAGTGTAAAGATCCTTTGTACACACATAGTGAGTGCCCGTTTACCAAACTCTTGTCGGGTAAGTGTTTAACAGGAAGAGTCACCACCCTCACTCACCTTATCAGGTAACATTCCAGGCCACCAAAATGGACCGTTAATAAACATATCTCCACATATTTAAGTTACACAAACAAACTAAGAAAACCAAAGGGTTTTTAACACCATCCACAATTAATTAAGCAATCACATTCAGCTTTGAGAAGAAACATAAAAAAGAAAATACGTTGTTAAATATATGTTTTCGTCTACTTTGTATGTTTTCTAATTGCTTATGGTGTGTGATGTAAATAATCATTGTTTCCTTTTTTTCTTATTCAATGTAAAATAAAACATAATACAAAGGAAATCCCCAATGCGTGTTCTTCAACTCCAATTCTATTGAATCGTTTCTCATCAGATCTAAAATAAGTAAAATAACGCAACTATTTGAAATTCCTCATTCACGATTTAGTCTAGACGAACAAATGCATCATTGAACACGAACTTAAGCAGTTTTATCTTACATATAATACTCAATATTACATAAACCCTAGGTTTCATTCCACTGAAATTAAGCAGTTTTATCTTACCTATAATACTCAATATTACTGCAAATCTTCGTCGATCATAAACCCTAACATTCATTCCCTTGAAGCAAATTCTTCGATTATTTTTTGAAAACAAACAATGCTGAATTGAAATCAAAGAGGTAATCTAATCTAATCTAATCTAATCATAGAAGGAAATGCAAAAATAACAATGAGATCAAGTTGACGAAATTTTTTGATGATTCGATTTACCTGTTGATCTCGTTTTCTCACCAGCCGGATGGAAAATATCTTCCGGCGCGATGTTCGTGTTTGTGCAACTTTTTTTATTCAAGAGTCGTTTACAATTATGACCAACATATATTATACTTCAGACCCTTGCACTTTGTCCTCTTTACAATTATGACCCCCTTAAAGGTCTAAACTTAAAAGTCGACCAAAGTGGATGTTTTTACAATCAGCTGAAATTTAGGTGTGTTTGGGATTGCTTATTTAAAACAACTTATATTTATATTTATTTTGAAAAGTGTTTATCAACTTATGCAGTGTTAAACTGGCGTTTTCTAAAAAGTGTTTGGATTAGCTTATTGTGGTACCAAAACGTAATAAGCTAATAAGTCGTTATTTAAAGGTGTTTGGGATTGCTTATACATATAAAATAACCAAAAAAATCATAAGCACTTTTCAAATAAGTTGATAACTTAGAACAAAATGACTTATGAAAAAGTGTTTATCTCCGGTTTGACACCGCTATAAACACTTTGATTTTTTCTCCATCCAAACACTAGAAAGTGCTTATTTCCGGTGAGAAGTTGATTTAACGGTGAGAAGTTGATTTAACGGTGAGAAGCATGAGAAGTGGTTATCAACCGTTGGATGAGAAATGGACGCACACTAGGATGAGATGCACCAAGATAAGATGCAACGAGATGCACCGGATCAATTCCTTTCTAAGCCGCAATTCATGGGAGGGCTTGAGACTAAAAGAGATCAACGGTTCAGATCCACTTCCCATTAACTCAACTTCTCACACTATCCTTCCCTCGCCTATATAGATATATATATATATAATATATTTCAAATGCTCAACAGCATATTTACTCAAAACAATCTCTTGGAATATTACAAAAAAATAAAAAATATAAAAAGCAACTACACATAGAAAGAAAAAAAAGGTGTGTACCTCAAACAGTAGATCAATGACTCTTTTGATCTGAGCTCCTACAGCCCTTCCTTATATTATTAATATGTTGCAGCCTCTCCGTGTCATTCGAGAATTTAACAGCAGGAAGAGGTGACTTTGCCAATGTGCTTGCAGGCACAACTCTATGAGGAGGTGGAGGACCAGTTGTTGTCTTTGTGGTTGTTTTAGAACCTGTAATACTTTTAAGTGTCTACTAGCATTTCTCCTGTTGCTTCTTAAACCTATTCAAACTTTCTTGCAACGATCCCATAACCAAACTTCAGATACATCAATCAAACAAATCAGTAACCAATAACCAAAACATTAACAAATATGGAGAATCAGTAACAAAATCGTAAACAAAAATATTAACCAAATCGTAACCCTAACCAACAGAAATCGTAACACGAAGGAAAGAAATCGAAACAGAAATCGTAAAATGGAGATAAAAGAAATCGTAACTTGAAGAGATAACATAAACCGTAATCAAAACAGTAACCAAAACAGAAATCAGTAACCAAAACAGAAATCGTAACCAAATCAGTAACCAAAACAGAAATTGTAACATGGAGATGATGGAGAAATCATAACATAAACAGTGTTCGATCGACGTGGAGAAAAAGAAACAGAAGGAAACATAACCTGTAGTTCGATCGATGAAGGAAATCGGTGTTCGTTCGATGTAGAAGGAAAGAGGTGTTGGAACTTCGATAGATGAATAATGGAAGGTGTGGTACTTTTATCATAATTAAAAGAGTAAAGTTTATTTTTGGTCCCTAAGGGGTGTTTGGGATTGCTTATTTATTTGTAAAAGTGCTTATTGGGAAAAGTGCTTATCAGCTTATGTGGTGCCAAATCGGAGTTTTTTAAAAAGTGTTTGGATTAGCTTATAGCGGTACCACACCCAATGTTTTAAAACCCGGGTCGACCCGGTCGGGTCAACCGGTTGAACCGGGAACCGGTCGAGGGACCGGGTCAACTAGGACCGGGTTTTTGGGGATTTAAGGACCGGATTGACCCGCCGGGTTTTTGAGGAAACCGGTTGAACCGGTGTGATTGACCCGTTGTTAACCCGTTTTCACCCGGTTCTAAATTGATTTTTCAATGTTAGCGGCTAGGGTTATAACTTACAGCGCCTTCAATCGACGACTCAAAGCATTCTGAGATTCAATCGACTCAGCTCCTTCAATCGACAACTCCTTCAATCGACGCTCATTCACTTCAATCGACAACTCATTCAATCGGACAGCCTTCATCGATTCCATATACTCAATCGACAGGTATGAACAAATAATCCCTTCTTTGGAACTCTTCAATTGATTTGTAAATACTGTTGGTTTTGACTTCTAATAGATGCTTTGCTTAATGAATCTTGTTACCTGTGGCATGAATTTCTATTGATTTTGAGTGTGACAGGAAGAATTCATATGCTTGTGCTTCATTAAACATCTTCATGTTATAGGGTTCAATATGTACATACATATTAATTATTTGTAAAAACATGATGTTGACTGGAAGATTAGAGTCATTACCTACGTTGATGGTAGTTTGTTAACCTCCTTATCAACTCAACATCTTTAAGTAGGAAGTAGAATAGTAATAAATGATATACAATCTTAACAATATGACTTACCCTGTTTTTGCCACACTTCTCATTCTTTATCTAGTAATGTTAAATATTACATTTGATTTTAACTTTTTGGTATTGATTGTTGTGTGATCTGTTTTTCTTTTAATATCTCTGTTTTTAGTCAAAAGCTCGTTTTGGTGATATATGATGGTTCTTGTTACACGGCCATCTTTACTCTTGTATGAGAGAGATGGGGAGAGAAGTGTGCTGAGAGAGAAGATCCTTTTTACTTATCAAGAGGACATTGTGCTAAAAACAGCAACTATCTTGGTTGTGCTAACAACAACCACGTTAACCCCAATCTTGATACATATGATTTAATTTCCCAAACTGGCACCAAATTTCTGAAATCTAGCTCTGCCCTGACCAGCCCTTGTGGATGTCTGTGTACATGCTCCTAATTCATATGACATAACTACTACGACATCTCAATATTTGAAGTCCCAATACATATTTGTTGAGTTGCTTCATTCTTTGTCCTAGCAGTCTAAAGCTCATTGAAGTCTTTTTGACTTGGCTTCTCTAAGGTTTTTCTTCTTCTTGCATTTGTATATGTCAAAATATTGGTGGATTTTAACTATTGATCTTCCCTTTTCCTTGTTGAGATTTTAGATAGAGCTATTTCAAACTTTTTTTTTTATTTTCTGATAAAATGTGAATCACCTAAACTGTTGCAAAATGAAAGCTAGCCTGCATGACTTATTGAGTTATTGGACAGTTCCATTGCTTAATAACATGATCACATGTTCATATAATTATGGGTTGGCTGCGTTTACTATTTTATGTACAACCTTAGTGGTGATGGTAGTCACTTGTCAACAGAATCATACAAGATGTACATGTCCTTGGTGGTATGTTATTAACAAACATTACAAAGGACTTATTGAACAACTTTACTGTATGTACACTGGTAATTTTACTCACAGGTGCTCTATTCTCTGCACTAGTTCTTTATTGTTCTAATTGCCATACGAATATTTTATGAGGATACTGTTTGAAATTCTTGAAATCGGGTCAACCACCCGATTGAACCGGTTGAACCGTGACCCGGTCACCAGACCGGGTCAACCGAAAACCCGGGTTTTAAAACATTGACCACACCGCAATAAGCTGATAAGCACTTTTTAAGTGTTTGGCAATTTTAACTTATTTATGTAAAAATGACAAAAAAGGACATGCTTCAATTTTATTGATTTTTTTGTACTTTTAACATATAACAATTGACTTTTCATTATTTATAATAATATTTTTGACAAAAATTTATTCAATAACATTAGTAATTTATTTAAAAAAATCTAAATAACAAAAATTTATAACAATAACATTAATAATTTATAATAAAAATAATAGATTTTTAGAACAAAAAAAAATATTAGATTGTCATTCATAATATTTTTATAACCAAAATATCAGTAACACAAATCAATTGTCATTCATAATAGATCTTCATCTTGAGCGATTCATTAGTTTTCCGGCAATCATATCTCTTACTGCACTCATATATAGATCGTCAAGCTTACGACGTGAACTTGCGTTTTCATGCATTTCATTGTTGCTACAAGATCCTTCATCATCACCATTCGTACCTCCCGTACGAGGATTGTACGATTCTTGTTGCGCCATGTCAAACGCTTCGTCGAAACTACCGTTCAATCTAATATAATTGTGAATTGCCATCGACGCTATTACTATATTTACTTGTGTCTCGTAGGAGTAATTGACATGCATATCCTTTAGTATTGCCCATCTAGCTTTCCATACTCCAAAAGTTCGTTCAATAACATTTCTAAGTGACGAGTGATGATAGTTAAATGTCTCTTTTGATCCTTTGGGAGCACGTATTGCAGCAGTTTGTCCACGACGAAAATCAGGTATGTGATAGCGAATATTTGTGCCTTTGTATGGACCCAAATAACCTCTAGTAGTTGGATATCCGGCATCAACAACATAATATTTATCTGTCATAAAAATAAAACAAATAATGTTATTCGTTTGTAATGGTGTGGAAATGTAACAGTTGCTATTACTAAAAAAAAGAATAACCACCGGTTGGATGTGGAAATTTAAGCTCAGGTCTACTTAAGGCTTCATAGAATATTCGGGTGTCGTGTGCAGTTCCCTCCCATCCGACCCACGCAAATGTAAAGCACATATTAAAATCACAAACTGCCATGATATTTTGCGTCGCATATCCTTTTCGACCAATGTATTTCGCTTGCTCGTGCTCTCGAACTGATGCCCTTACGTGTGTCCCATTGATAGCGCCGATACAATCCTACACATATAACATACTTTATTATTCTAAATGTTACAATCAAATATGAAGCAAAAGATAAGAAGTACCTTGAACATTGGATAGTAACGAGGGTTAGTTAAAATATGTACGGGTACATCTTCATTGTAAGTTGCATTTGGCTTTATGATGTCCGCACTTAACCGAAGCACAACTTGCAAAACAGCGTGGAAATGCCTATGAATAGTTTCTCCAGAATGATTAAAAGTTTCCTGAATTAACCTATTCCCACATCCATGTGCTAAAATCATCAAGAAAATACCAACAGACTCCTCAACACATATATTACGCGTTGGTTGTAACCCGTAACGTGTAACAAGATCTGAACATAACATTTTGAATACTGGGACATGTACTCTGAAATCTTCGTTACAACGCCTCGGATGACCGTTAAGTACTTCATGAATAAAGATGTTTCCCGTACGAGAAGATGTGCGGCAAGGCTTACGTGCGTTATTCAATCTATGACCTATTATTATCCCTTTGACAGCTACCGCACATAACATTAGCCAGTTGTTCTCCTCTTCCAAATAATTTACTTGATTATCATCATTCGAATAAGAATCATCACTATCCATCCTATCAATATATACAAAAATAAAACACATTCTCAAATAATAATAAAAAGATGGTAGATAATCCCAAAAATATAACACATTCTCAAACAATAATAAAAAGATGGTAGATAATCCCAAACGTAAAACACATTCTCAAACAATAATAATAAGATGGTAGATAATCCCAAACGTAAAACACATTCTCAAACAATAATAAAAAGATGGTAGATAATTCCAAACGTCATCCTCGCGTTTGTCGATTCCCAACATATTTCATCCCCCAGTCTAACGGCCGTTAACTTTTTCCCTTAAATTCAGTTGGATGAGGGGTATTTTGGTCATTTCTATATTTTCTTGATTTTCTCTAAAAAACTAAAAAAAAAACAAAGACCAACAGTCATCTTCTTCGGCGAACTTACCCAGCCAGCACTGATCTTGATCACCGGAGAAGGTGTTGCTCCATCGTTGTCTCTCGTTCGATCTCCGTCTCTTGCTCAATCTATGTCTCTTGCTCGATATTTGTCTCTCGTTCGATCTCTGTGTCTTGTCGATCTCTGCCATTTTGGGTTTATTTTACTTCTAAATAACTGTAACATCCTGAGCCAAGCTTTGCAAGTGTCCCATTATTTTTCCACACATCTTGATAATTAAAAGGTGTTAAAATTTCAAGTCGAATAAATGTGATATGTTTAAATGATTCTTTTGTATGAACATCAATCTCTCGATAAATTTACGCTATTAGCAAATGCAAACATGCAAGCTATTTATGGATTTTACAAATTCCCATTAGATCATGGAAACTAGCTCTCTACTTTAGACCCTACCTCTGTGTATGCTATATTAGGTTCATTTGCTTTACACATTCCCATTAGACGTATTCACACGTGATGTACAGATGTTGAAAGGCGCTACCTATGTGTGGGATATACTAGACTCATTTAGTTTACACATTACCATTAGATCATTGAAACAACGTCTCTATCTTTTGGGTTAGAGGCAAGGTATCCGTACATCGTACTCCCCCAGACCTTAGGGTCTTTGTGTGTGATATATTGGGTTTGTTCAGTTTACACATTCCCATTTGATCTTAGAAGCAACCTCTACCCTTTAGGGGTAGAAACAAGATCTGCATACATCCTAATTGCCCAAGGCCTACCTATGTGTGGTATATACCAAGTTCGTTTGGTTTACAAACATTTTCATGGGGGTAGAGACAAGGTCTTTGTACATCATACTTGTAACACCCGTAAATTCAGGTAAGTTGAGGTTTTGTTAATCTTACGTTTATGTGTTTATCAAAGTAGAACGTATGTGTTGAATTGCCATTTTAGTCTGTGATTAATTGCTCAATATCGAATTGGGAGTTTTATATTTGTGTGGTAAAAAGGGAGTTTCACGACTTAGTCGCGAGTGGAAGTCGCGGCACAAGCCGCGTAGTCCACTAGGATGTTTCGGGTTTGAGGAACCTCGCGACTTAGGCGTGAGTTATAGTCGCGGCACTAGCCGCGTGATTCACTGTGTTCGAATTGGTTGGGATAGTGGGCGACTTATGTCGCGGGTCCAAGTCGCGGCACAAGTCGCGATCGACCTGTAGTCCCCAAAACCCTTTTCATCCGAATTTCTTTCATAATTCTCATATCTCTCTCTCATTTTGGCAATTTTGCTCCCAAGGAAATTAGTATCCTCTCTCACCAAACCCTAACCCTCATAAATACAACATCTTTGGTGGTTAGAGCTTGATTTCTAGCATTTATTACTTTCAAGGAAGCTTCTAGGGTTTCTCAAAACTACAAGCTTCATCTTTAAGTCTCATCTCTTCAAACTAGGGTTTCATCTTTTCTAGGTTTTGGTCAAAAATCTAGATTGTGAGTTTTCTAAACCTTTGTTAAAACTAGATACACATCAAAATCTTCTATATGTTATTTCATTCTCTATGTGTTTAAGTATCTGGGATTTGTTGATGAAAATGGTTAGAAATCTGGACATTGGTGATATGCTATGTTTTATGTTATGTGTACCATTATGTGGGGCTTTTCCATGAATATGTGAAATGGGTACCTCGATAGGTTAAATGTATGCGTATACAGGTGTGTTATGATGATTTTAGTTGGAATATCACTTTGGTGACATAGTCATATGCATTATGAATATAATTGTCATGTGGGATTTTTGTTAGACTTCATGAGGATAGGATGGTAACATTGTACCCGTAGTCGGTATGGAAATATGTTGGGTTGAAATATACCTAAGGACCTCCTATACGCATTATGTTGGACGAATCAAGGCAAGTTCACTAGGAGGATGTAGTATTGGGGCGCCACCGGAATGGTATGTGCCTAGACCCCCGCCACTCGGAAAGTTTCCTGTACGGTCTGATCTCCGGGTGTGTCGGGCCTTTGGGGTGTTCCTTGTTAAGGGCATCAAGGTGCATCGACTCTTTGGAGTGGAATTGATTGGTGCTTTGGGTCTCCCCTAATGACTCCACATATATTTGGACACTGGTTAACTGCTGATAAGAAATTGTGACTGTTCATGCATGCTTATTATTGTCCAACTCACTAGGCTTTTTGGCCTAACACTTGTTTGGTGTCGATGTGTATCTCAGGTGTTAGCGGCGCGGCTCCTAGACAAGTTTAGATGCTTGGGCAAGAGTTTGGGGATTTTGGCACTTGAACTAGTTTTGGGAAGATTCGGGTCTATAGATGACACCCCTTTTGTAATCTCTTTTCTAGATGTAGAAATTAGATTAGTTGGTTGTTGTTTATTTATCCGTTAAATTACAGATTCGTGATTAAACAGGTTGTTTGTATATTTCCCCTTTTTGGGAGGCTCTTGCTATGGCAAACTTACTACCACTTCTCCATTTATGGAAAGTTTTTGTTATCCCTATTTTTAGGGTGTTACAAGTTGGTATCAAAGCTTTAGTTTAAGTGAACTAGGTATTGTTTAGCATATCTAGACTTAAGCTTTAGACCTTATGACCTCACTGTCCACTTGGGGTAGGAATCCTAGGTGGGGAGAGCGTTAGGATTACGGAATTACTGTAATTGAAAGTTGTGATGATGGTGACAAGAATACTTGTGTATGGTTCGTTCATAATTTCACATAGCTACTGCTATTATGAATGCATTTTTACGTGAGCATACTTGGTTTACTATTATTATGATAATTGATGAAAGTAGTAGCACGTACAATGAGTTCAACTCGCTTAGTCTTTTCTCAATCTATTTCTCGTACGTGCATGACAGATTATAATGGTAAACACTCGGAGTAGATTACCGGACATGCCGGAAGGGCAACCTGAAGTGGAATCTGCAGTCGTACGACCCCCGGTGGGGGCAACCTCCGATGATATTCCTATACCCAGAATCTTGGAAGGAGGGCCTGAGCACATTCCACGTCGGAACCTCAACACAGGTGACGCCATCATGAAGGAAGTTACCATGGATACCCGGCTTCGGGATAGCATGATGTTGGCTATGAATGCGGCCCTGGCTCAACAACAGTTGGCCATGACTT
Source organism: Arctium minus (assembly GCA_954870635.1). Taxonomy (NCBI): domain Eukaryota; kingdom Viridiplantae; phylum Streptophyta; class Magnoliopsida; order Asterales; family Asteraceae; genus Arctium; species Arctium minus. The sequence goes on from OX941092.1 coordinate 8,244,358, forward strand.
CGGCCATGACCCAACAACAAGAGTTTTTCATGAAACTCCTAGAAGATCGAGACGCTAGCCACCGACAACCTGAGACGATGGTTGAAAACGTTATTGTGGGGTCGGGTGGACCAAATGTGGTAACGGTTGAGGAACCATCCGCTGAAGGGATTCGGACGAAGACTAAGGGGTGCACTTACAAGACGTTTTTGGGGTGCCACCCTAAGGAGTTTGCGGGTTCAGATAACCCGGTCGCTTGCATGTACTGGCTCAAAGAGGTAGAGATGGCCTTTGAGTCAAGTGAGTGTGATCCCTCTCAACGGGTCAAGTTTGCTTCTCAACTACTCCGGGGAGAGGCTTTGATTTGGTGGAATCTCACTCGATCAGTCCTCACTCCTGAAGTTCTGGCTAAGTTAACTTGGCCGGTGTTCAAAGAGAAGATTATGGACAAGTATTGTAGCGAGCGTTCGATGGACAAGTTGGAGCAGGAATTTCGAGATCTGAAGAAAGGGGACCTGTCTGTGGTTGGCTACTCCAAACTCTTTTTGGAGAAGCTAAACTTGGTGGGACATCTAGTTCCCGACGAAAGGTCCAAGATTAAAGCCTATCACCAAGGGTTACCGGCCGGGATGCGATCATCAGTAAGAAATACTAAGTGTTCAACGTTACAAGAGGTTATCGAAGAGTCCTTGCTCGTTGAGGACGACATCAGTGTCGAAAGGGAAGAGAAGAGGTTGGTTGGTGAAAAACGGAAGTGGGAAGGGCCATCCGGGCCCGTTCGTCAGTCGAGACCCTTTGTAAGTGGGAAAGCGGGTGATCATCGTCGTGATGAACAGTGGTGTTCCAAGTGCAGGTCAAAGCACTCGGGACCATGTGCTACCAGAACTTACTCCGGTCCAGCCAAGTGCGACAAGTGTGGTAAGAAGGACCATACGACTCGATAATGTTCCATCCAGGGACCGGTATGTTTTGAGTGCAGAGAACCGGGGCACATGAAAAGATTCTGCCCAAAGCTAGTTAGAGGAAATGGGGGAAATTATGTGGGTTCGACGGCCAGAGTCGAGTAACCACCAAGGGCACCGAGTCGAGTTTTCCAGATGACTACTGAGGAGGCAAAGGAGACCGCGGATGTCGTTTCGGGTACGTTTCTAATAAACTTCATGCCTGCTCGTGTCTTGTTTGATTCGGGTGCTACATGTTCCTTTGTGTCTGATGCTTTCTGTAAACAATTCACCACTCCTATCAGTGTCCTTCTCGATGCGCTAGTAGTAGAAATAGCTAACGGGGATCAGGTGATCATTCGTGACCGTTTTTGTGATTGCACTCTAGAGATCGATGGAAATTCTTTCGGTGTAGATTTACTACCTATGGCTATAGGAGGGTTTGATGTAGTCATAGGCATGGATTGGTTAGTGAGGCATAAGGCGGGCATCTTTTGCTCCAAAAAGATGATCCAAGTACCATTGCCGGAAAATGGTGTGGCAACCATTTATGGGGAAAAAGGAAGGAGGAGTAATCCTATTATCTCATCTCTAAAGGCTCACAAGTTCTTAGCGAAGGGTTACCCTTCGTACTTGGCTTACGTTGTGGACGCTAAGAAAGAAAAGAAGTCAGTGGGGGATGTGGAGGTAGTGCAAGATTATCCGGACGTCTTTCCGGAAGACTTACCCGGATTACCGCCGGAGCGGCAAGTGGAATTCCAGATTGACCTCACACCGGGAGCGGCTCCGATAGCTCGTGCTCCTTATCGTTTGGCACCGATAGAAATGAAGGAGATGATGACGCAACTTCAAGAGTTGTTGGAGAAAGGCTTCATTCGACTAAGTTCATCTCCTTGGGGAGCACCGGTACTATTCGTGAAGAAGAAGGATGGATCTATGCGGATGTGCATAGATTATCGGGAGTTAAACAAAGTCACGGTGAAGAACAAGTATCCCTTACCTCGCATCGACGACCTTTTTGATCAACTTCAAGGCGCGGGATGTTTCTCGAAGATTGATCTTCGATGCGGTTATCATCAAGTGAGAGTGAAGAACGAAGACATTCCGAAGACAGCTTTCCGAACGAGATACGGTCATTATGAGTTTTTGGTGATGCCTTTTGGCTTAACCAACGCTCCGGCCGTATTCATGGATCTAATGAACCGTGTGTGTCGCCCATTCTTGGATAAATCCGTGATCGTCTTCATCGACGATATTCTAATATATTCAAGGGATGAGTCCGAGCATGGAAAACACTCACGGGAAGTATTAGAAGTTCTAAGGAGAGAGAAGTTGTTCGCGAAATTCTCGAAGTGCGAATTCTGGTTTCAAGAGGTACAATTCTTGGGGTATGTGGTATCGAAGGACGGCGTAAAGGTGGATCCGGCAAAGATCGATGCAATGATGAGTTGGGAGCCTCCAACAAATCCGACGGAGATTCAAAGCTTCTTAGGTTTGGCGGGTTACTACCGGCATTTCATCCAAGACTTTTCCAAGATAGCTACACCGCTCACTTCTCTTACAAGGAAGAACGTCAAGTTCCTTTGGACCGATGCACAAGAGCAAGCCTTTTAGATGCTCAAGAGGAAGTTGTGCGAAGCTCCGATCTTATCCCTACCCGAAGGATCGGAAGACTTTGTGGTGTTTAGTGACGTTTCCAAGATGGGGCTTGGGTGTGTCCTAATGCAAAGGGGGAAAGTAATAGCCTACGCGTCGCGACAATTAAAGGATCATGAGAAGAACTATCCGACTCATGATTTGGAGTTGGCGGCGGTAGTTTTCGCGTTAAAGTTGTGGCGACACTACTTGTATGGGACCAGGTGTACTCTTTTCACGGATCACAAGAGTCTTAAGTACATCTTCGATCAAAAGGAACTCAACATGCGACAAAGGAGATGGCTAGAGCTCTTGAAAGATTATGATTGTGACCTACTATATCATCCCGGTAAGGCTAATGTGGTGGTGGATGCATTAAGTCGAAGAAATCATGGCGATGGCGTTAAAATGTCCCTTACCAGAATCGATGTGGTGTCGAGTTTGTTGGAAAGTATAAGAACGAGCCAAGCGGAAGCACTTAAAGAAGAGAACCTCAAGACCGAGGTTATGACCAAGCAAAAGGAACTCTTAACGGAAGATAGTCGTGGACTCAAACTCTTCCAAGGGCGAGTTTGGGTGCCAAAGATTGGGGGAAATCGTGGCTTGCTTCTCGAGGAAGCACATAAGTCGAAATATTCTATACATCCCGGTAGCACCAAGATGTATAGAGACTTAAAGTTAAATTATTGGTGGCCGGTGATGAAGTTAGATGTGGCAAGTTATGTGGAGAAGTGTGTCACGTGCCTTCAAGTCAAGGCGGAACATCAAAGGCCGTATGGGAGTTTACAACCGTTGTCCATTCCCGAGTGGAAATGGGACAACATCACTATGGATTTCGTAACCAAACTACCGAAGACCTTGCGCGGTCACGATACCATTTGGGTGATCGTGGATCGATTAACCAAGAGTGCGCATTTTCTTGCGATGCGGGAGACTTTGTCGATGGAGAAATTGGCTAAACTGTATATCGACGAGGTGGTGTCAAGGCACGGAGTTCCGCAGTCTATAGTATTGGATCGAGATAGTCGCTTCACTTCGAACTTTTGGGCTAGCTTGCAAAAGGAGTTGGGTACTAGACTGAATCTGAGCACGGCATACCATCCTCAAACGGATGGCCAAAGCGAGAGGACAATCCAGACATTAGAAGATATGTTACGGTCGTGTGTTATAGACTTCGGGGGAAGTTGGGATTCGCATCTACCGTTGGTAGAGTTCGCGTACAACAACAGTTACCATTCTAGCATTGGCATGGCACCATTCGAGGCGTTGTATGGGCGAAAGTGCCGAACTCCAGTTTGTTGGTTAGAAGCGGGCGAAAAGCAATTCACCGGGCCAGAAATAGTGCAAGAGACGGCGGACAAGGTGAAAGAGATTCGAGAAAGGCTAAAGGCGGCGCAAGACCGACAAAAGAGCTATGCGGACAAGAAGAGGATATCGGTTGAGTTTCAAGTGGGTGACCGAGTCATGTTGAAGGTGTCCCCGTGGAAGGGGATCATACGTTTCGGGAAGCGTGGGAAACTTAGTCCTCGTTTCCTCGGACCATTCAGTATTTTGGAAAAGATTGGTTTGCAAGCCTACAGGTTGGATTTACCACTAGAAATGGATGGAATACATCCCACCTTTCACGTTTGTTACTTACGGAAGTGTCTAGCCGAAGAAGAAAGCGTTATTCCTTTGTCGGAAATTCGGGTGGACAATGGGAATCGTTGTGTGGAAGAACCGGAGTCGATTTTGGAATTGAAGGTGAATAAGTTAAGACATAAAGACGTAATCATGGTATAAGTTCAATGGAAGCATCATCGAGGTGCTAACATTACTTGGGAGTCCGAAGATGATATGAAGAAGCGTTACCCTCACTTGTTTACTTAGAGTGAGATTTCGGGGACGAAATCTTAATTAGGTGGGGAGGATTGTAACACCCGTAAATTCAGGTAAGTTGAGGTTTTGTTAATCTTACGTTTATGTGTTTATCAAAGTAGAACGTATGTGTTGAATTGCCATTTTAGTCTGTGATTAATTGCTCAATATCGAATTGGGAGTTTTAGATTTGTGTGGTAAACAGGGAGTTTCGCGACTTAGTCGTGAGTGGAAGTCGCGGCACAATCCGCGTAGTCCACTGGGATGTTTCGGCTTTGAGGAACCTCGCGACTTAGGCGCGAGTTATAGTCGCGGCACTAGCCACGTGATTCACTGTGTTCGAATTGGTTGGGATAGCGGGCGACTTATGCCGCGGGTCCAAGTCGCGACACAAGTCGCGATCGACTTGCAGTCCCCAAAACCCTTTTCATCCGAATTTCTTTCATAATTCTCATATCTCTCTCTCATTTTGGCGATTTTGCTCCCAAGGAAATCAGTATCCTCTCTCACCAAACCCTAACCCTCATAAATACAACATCTTTGGTGGTTAGAGCTTGATTTCTAGCATTTATTACTTTCAAGGAAGCTTCTAGGGTTTCTCAAAACTACAAGCTTCATCTTCAAGTCTCATCTCTTCAAACTAGGGTTTCATCTTTTCTAGGTTTTGGTCAAAAACCTAGATTGTGAGTTTACTAAACCTTTATTAAAACTAGATACACATCAAAATCTTCTATATGTTATTTCATTCTCTATGTGTTTAAGTATTTGGGATTTCTTGATGAAAATGGTTAGAAATCTGGACATTGGTGATATGTTATGTTTTATGTTATGTGTACCATTATGTGGGGCTTTTCCATGAATATGTGAAATGGGTACCTCGATAGGTTAAATGTATGCATATACATGTGTGTAATGATGATTTTAGTTGGAATATCACTTTGGTGACATAGTCATATGCATTATGAATATAATTGTCATGTGGGATTTTTGTTGGACTTCATGAGGATAGGATGGTAACATTGTACCCGTAGTCGGTATGGAAATATGTTGGGTTGAAATATACCTAAGGACCTCCTATACGCATTATGTTGGACGAATCAAGGCAAGTTCACTAGGAGGATGTAGTATTGGGGCGCCACCGGAATGGTATGTGCCTAGACCCCCGCCACTCGGAAAGTTTCCTGTACGGTCTGATCTCCGGGTGTGCCGGGCCTTTGGGGTGTTCCTTGTTAAGGGCATCAAGGTGCATCGACTCTTTGGAGTGGAATTGATTGGTGCTTTGGGTCTCCCCTAATGACTCCACATATATTTGGACACTGGTTAACTGCTGATAAGAAATTGTGACTATTCATGCATGCTTATTATTGTCCAACTCACTAGGCTTTTTGGCCTAACACTTGTTTGGTGTCGATGTGTATCTCAGGTGTTAGCGGCGCGGCTCCTAGACAAGTTTAGATGCTTGGGCAAGAGTTTGGGGATTTTGGCACTTGAACTAGTTTTGGGAAGATTCGGGTCTATAGATGACACCCCTTTTGTAATCTCTTTTCTAGATGTAGAAATTAGATTAGTTGGTTGTTATTTATTTATCCGTTAAATTACAAATTCGTGATTAAACAGGTTGTTTGTATATTTCCCCTTTTTGGGAGGTTTTTGCTATGACAAACTTACTACCACTTCTCCATTTATGGAAAGTTTTTGTTATCCCTATTTTTAGGGTGTTACAATACTTCTCCAAACCCTACCTCTGTGTGGAATATAATGGGTTCGTTAAATTTATAAATTACATCATGGAAACAACTTTTCTACCCTTTGGGACAGAGGCAATGTCTACGAACATCCTACTCCTCCCGACCTTATATACTGGGTTCTTTTGGTTTATGTATTCCTGTTAGATGTATATGCACTTGATTTATAGATATTGAATGTAGGCTTAACGACGATGTTATGTTCCACGTCAACTATGAATGTGAATTATGAGTTCGAGCCTTAGGTAGTAAGTTACTACTAACATCCGGCTATTGAGGCGCGACAGCTGGATGAAGCGAAAAAAAGCCTCTCTAACAATAAAGATTTGTAAATGAATGTCAATCTAATCGAATTCGAGAATGCCCGAACTCGTTTTTCATTAGTAAAACACAATTCAAAATTCAAATTTGTTGGATATTATAAAAATATGGATAACATCAAAATCTGGTTAAGGTAAAACTTAAAAGTATTCAATATCATCACATGAGATATCAAGTTTAATTCCTACTGGTAGTTTATTTCGGAGCCAGATTTATTGGCTCAAATTTTAAAATTCGTATGTTTTAATTTTAAAGGGGTATATGCATGAACTTTGTGGATAACTTGGGTTCAAAGAAGCCCAGGCCCAAAGCCTGATTAGGCCGAAATTCGGGGGCAGGACTGGACCCAAAAAGTACAGTCTGAAAAAACCTAGAAATGTCCGGTTAATCCCGACCTGAAAAATCCCGATAGAACCATTTTCACCCCAAAGGCCGGTCCGGCATGGGCCTATAAAAAGCATGGACCTTTTTTCTCCACTGAAAACGGACTTGAAATGTCTGGGCCTTGTGCTTCTCTAGATATAAAGTTGTAACGATCCAAATGATAAAAGAGATATATCATGGTCTAAAATATGTAGAGTTGTGAATGTTCGAACAAAAAGGGGAACATTAGGAAGTGTTCCATGTACTTCAAATCTAGACCGGCCAACGTGTTACGTCGGATATGCCTCGAGTATGAAAGTATAAGCGGTTTTCGTTTTTCTAAAATAAGATGGTTAAATGTAGACATTGATACATTATGTCTTACTCAATTCAGATGTTTTTGTTTCGAGTCTTGCTTGATAATTAAGCCGAAAAGAAACAACTTTTAATAAACTTAGCGAATAGTTCGTTATATTGATTAAGCAAAAACAAACGGAACCTAAATGATTTTTGGACCCACTAATTTGGTTGAAAGGTAGGGGTGTAAAAAACAATCGAAATCGAATAACCCACCTGAACCGAATGAAATTTGGGTTAAATGGTTCGGTTAACCGAATAAGGAATCTTTATTCGGTTTGATTTTCGGTTAATTTTTTCTTATTCAGTTAAACCGAATAACACATTCTACTAATATTTTATATATTTAATGTTTATAAAAATAAACCAAATACATATTATATTGTTATTATTTTACTGCTATATAATGATTTCTTGGTGATGGTAGATAATATTTTATTTGTTACATTACATTCTTTACTTGATGTAGAACGTTACGTGAAGAAAATAATGTCTTTTGGTATTGGTTTTTGGTAGATGATGATTTTTACTTAATATTAAGCAAAATTTGAGTATAAATGTATGATACACATATATATTGGATGCAACATACATTAAATTTGGAAAAAGAATAGGAGAAAGTGTCCACCGAAAAAATACAAATCTTTATTCGGTTTAGCTGGTTACTGAACCGAATAACCCAAAAGCGATTAATCCGAACCTTATTTTTGTTAGGTTATTGGTTAGTTTTAATTTTTTTAAAAAACCAATTAACCCGAAAACCAATTCAACCAACCAAAAATAACACCCCTATAGAAAGGAACTCATGTTCTTCAAAATGTATGAAATCAAAGCTAATTCTCGTGACATCCAAGAAAATCTCTAATGACTCCGAGGAGACTTTAACTGGTGGCCCCATGAAGAGCCCCAACGTTTAGCATTTATTTGCCGGTTGAGCTAGTCCTCGAGGTTATGTTAGGCAAAACTTTGAAAGCTGATTGGGGTTATGATACGGAAATACATATTGCAACCTCGGGTTTTGTACGTTGGTTTGTTGTTCTTTGGGAGTCTCTTGAGGGTAGAGTCTTTGTGCTTAGGCCTTAGGACCCTTTTGGTTTGTTTTATTTCACGAGATTTTATAGGATTTATTTGTTATAATGTTTTAAAATATGATAAAAACATTTATTTTATAATAATCAATTCTATAATAATAATCAATTAATAGAATGTAAATTATTTATTTTTATAAATTATCCATAAAAAATGGTACAAGCCTTGTTTAGTTGGGCTGGGAATTTTAGTCAGGTTTGTTTAGGAATGGGCCTCGTTCATTTTGATGACAATAAGGCTTGACCCTCTACTTTTTATGCATATGTGGGAATTTAGTGGTGGCCAAATGGGTATGGCCTGATCCGATCCGATCAGTTAAGCGGGACCGATCCGACGCTTGACCGATCTGGCCGGGACCGACCTTAACTGGTTAAGGGCCCGAAACTCATAACCGGTTACACTTTTGGGGCAATTCGGCGGGCCGGACCGATCCGATTTTTTTTTCAAAAAAACTAGCCGCTTATACCCGTTAAGTTACCCTTTTTTTTACCCTTTTTTATAATGTTACCGTTTTTTTGCCTCCTAACCCCCCCCCCCCAACAAAAAAAACACTACAAATAAGTTGTTTGGTGTATGAGGTTAGAAACCAAATTACAAAACGCGAAAAACGCAAACAATTCTCTCTATATTTTGTGATTTCGACTCGTATTCATTTCTCGCAAACTCGCAAGTTCTAATCTCTCTAGTCTCAATTCTCATCTATTTCAATCTTTCCCGCAAACTCGCAAGTTTTAAAGTGTATTTGAGTGATCCAAATTTGTTTTGTAAAGTTTATCAATTGATGTATATTTAAAAAAAAAACTTAACCGGTTTTGGACCCGGCCTGTAACGAATCGGGACCGGTTACCCTTAACCGGTTACAGAGTACCTTACCCGGTTACCCGAGTTTTCACCCCAAACCGTAACCAGCCTGGGACCGGTTGGGCCTTAACCGGTTACGTGGGTTACTGTTTAGTCCCGATGACCGATTGGGCCTGGCCCGGCCCAGCCCGGAACCGACTTTTAGCCACCTCTATGTGGGAAGATGGAACTTTATGAGCAAGACCGATATCTAGGGAAGTGCTCGAAAGCAATATGTGATCGTATCCGTTCACCTCTTCATGTGTTTCAATTATGATTCATCGTGTTATAATATCCTTCGGGTGTTATGTAACACCCGTGTTTTCGGTACGTCCCTAATTTGGTATTTTACCCTAAAGCATAGTTTATCGTTGAGAGGGGGGACGTTCGGGCTGAAAACGGCCACTTTTGGGCTTCGGTACGAGCCACGCGAGAGTGCCCTCGCGATTGTGACATTGTCACTCTCGCGGGGCACAATCGCCCATTTTGTACCGAGAGTTGGGGTGGCGGCGCGAGAGTGCCCTCGCGATTGTGACAGTGTCACTCTCGCGGGGCACAATCGCCGATTTGGTACCGCGGGTCATTTTCTCGGGCGAGAGTGACACGCGAGAGTGACATGGGAGCTACTTTGGGCGATTTTTGTGGTGTAAGGTAACATTCCTCTTCTCTCTTCATTAAATCCCTCTTAGTTGGAGCATTGAATGCTTATTGGTGATTCAATCTAGGTTTTGGGTTAAGCTTGACCTCGAGTGATTAAGGGTTGAAGCTTCAAGTGATCCTCATCATTTTCTTGTCCATTTCTCATCTAGGGTTTTTGCATAATCTTTGCAAGGTGAGTTGTTTCTCCTCTTCTAACCTTAATATATATGGGTATTCCTTGTATTTTGATCTTTCATGATTTTAGACCTAATGGTGGATTTTGGGAAAATATTAGGGTTTACTAATCAAAGTGAAATGGTAATGATAGTATTTCAAATATAAAAGAGGTGGTGCCTTAACATTCACTCTTTTGACCAATAACTATGATTTCTTGGTTTGTGGTGTATTAAATGGAGTGTTGGACTATATTTGGGAAAAACAAGTATTTGGGTGAAATGACCAAAATGTTGGTTTGTATGTAGAACAAGAATAATGTTTTAAGGTAAATTACTATTGTCGAAAGCTCACCCATTTGGGTATTAAGCTTTGCATGTTGGTGACCTCTCAAATGTGATTTATCTATACCTATGTTTTATATGAGTATTGTACATGCTAATTGTTGGTATTTAGTATTAGTGCAATGGATCCATAGGCACGGTGTCCCTATGTCCCCGCTTTGGGCATTGGGATGACCACTTAGCACGGAATAGGCATCGGGTCACCATGATAAGTAAGGTGTGGACCTATACGATCGGGCAGCGTCTCATGGGCAGTAAGGTGTAATTCCCTTGTGCTAGAGTTCCCCGTTTTGGAACTCTCAAGAATAGACCTAGAGGGGTTGACTTGATGTTTTCGAGCAATAGACTTAGAGGAGTTGAGCTCAATATGTGATTGATGTTATTTGTATCGTATCTAATCACTAATGGTTTATTTGGTTTGTTGATTTTAGCTCATGGCTATGTACTCCGCGAGTCTCCGAATGGGTTTAGTTATTTAAAATCTTGTTTGATTTATCCTCACTAGGCTTTAGCCTAACACTTGTTCTTATTTCCATGTTTGACAGGCTATCCTAGCGGTGGGGCACATCGGGATTGAAGGAACGACCCTTGGAGTCGTGAGTGGTCTTTTTGGATGATACGTAGTGACCAACCTACCGATTATTTTGAAGACACACCTTTTGGGAGTATAGCGACACCCGACCATAATCTAGTTGCTTATGGTAGATTAGTAGGTTGTCGTCGTATGCTTCATTTATTGGGTTGTAATTACCATACATTATGCCCCGTTTGGGATGAAACTCTTGGGTCTTGGAATGATTTACCCTATTTTCACAGGTTTAAATTATCCCTATTCTAAGGGTGATGGAATTATTCTATTTCCAAACGTTATATTGCCGAATTTTCGAATTCTATTTTCCGCAAAATTTTAGAGCATTACAAGTTGGTATCAGAGCCTTGGTTTAAGTGAACTAGGTATGAAAGTAGAATGCCTAGACTTAAGCTGTGACTGTTAAGCTATGAACTGTGAGAAAGGGGTAGAACTACTAAGATAGGGTGGACTCAGAGTCGATGGAACTTGCACAAGTTGAAAGTTGTAGTGATGGTAACGATAACTCTTACGTATAATGTGTTCATAATTTCACTTAGCTAACGTCATTATGAAGATGTTTTACGTGAGTATGTTTGATCTACTATTGTTATGATAATCGATAAGTGTAATAGTACGTTTCCTTATGTTGCTTCTGTGGACTTGTCTCTCATTCTGTGGTATTTTATGTGTGGCAGAATCATGGTTAATACCCGAAACCGACCAGATGGTTAAGAGGCCACGGTATCCACGGCCGACCAATCGAGGGTGACTGTTGTGGAAGAACCACCTCACGTGGTGAATGCATTGGGCGAGGGACCCGAGTTTATTCCTCGCCGCAACCTAGAAACAAATGATCCCCTTATGGAAGAAGTGACGGCCGAGACGAGAATGATGGATCGTATGATGTTGGCTATGAACCGAGTGATGGCGCAACAACAAGAAATGTTCCTCAAACTCCTAGAGGACCGTGTCAACAACAACCGTAGACCCGAGACGGTGGAAGAGAATGTGGTTGTGGCGGGATCCGGGGGCTCCGAGCCCATAGTTCCCTCCAACGAGACCGCGAATCTGGGAGTCAAGCAAGCAACGAAGGGTTGCACTTTCAAGGCATTCCTAGGTTGTCGACCACCAGAGTTCAAAGGTTCAGATGACCCGATAGCTTGTGTGACATGGTTACGTGAAATGGAGCATGCCTTCCGATCGAGCGAATGCGGGGAGGAGTACAAAGCAGTTTTTGGGTCACAGATGTTGAGAGGTGCGGCCCTCGCTTGGTGGAATGTGTATTCAACTTCCATTGAAGCGACTGTCTTGGCCAAAGTGTCTTGGGCAACATTCAAGGAGAAACTACTGGAGGAATACTGCAATGAGAGGTCGATGGACCGAATAAAGGAAGAATTTCAAAGCTTAAGGAAGGGTAATTTGTCGGTGAAAGAGTACAATCGTATGTTCATGGACAAACTGGGGTTGGTGGGACACTTGGTCCCGACAGAAAAGGAGAAGATTAAAGCTTACATCAAGGGCCTTCCATCAGACATGATGTCAATGGTACGCATGTCAAAAGCCTCCACTCTCCGTGAGGCAATTGAAGAGGCACAACTTATGGAAGACGCTTACAATCTGGGGAAAGAGGAAGGTAGCCGTCAAGCCGAGAAGAGAAGATGGGAGAGCGGCTCGACACTCTCAAAGAAGCCTAGATATGCAGGTAACAATCACCGTGGTGCCGACCCTAGGCGCGATGCCAAGTGGTGCTCCAAATGTCGGAGCAAGCACTTCGGACCTTGTAACTTTGTCCCCGGGACTTGCTACAAATGTGGGAAACCCGGGCATACCTTTAAGGATTGTCCCATCAAGGGGCAGATATGTTTTAAATTATCCCTATTCTAAGGGTGATGGAATTATTCTATTTCCAAACGTTATATTGCCGAATTTTCGAATTCTATTTTCCGCAAAATTTTAGAGTGTTACATGTTATTTTAACTCTATCCCAAATAATTGGTATCCTCGTGCATCAAAACCATTTGAACACTAATGACCCGTTTACTTGATGTCGGTGATATGGTTAGCACAACTGAATTGTTTGTAGTGAATGGAGCTATAATAATTTTTTTATAGTAAATAAATATAAACCTAAAAAAACGAAAATATATCTCACTTAATGGCTAAAATTAACAGCCGTTAGAGGAGGTACCATATCTAAGCGTTTTTGCAAACGAAAATGGCCAACGAACAGGTTGGAAATTGTAGGGATGAAAAACCATTACAAAGGACATGGACCAAATTTGTAGTTTACTTGTGATTTTTTTTTATTACACACAAATTAAATAAGAAAACTATGTTTTTATTCTCTTTAATTTAATACACATGAATATATTTTTCCCCAATTTATAAACCAAATTTACAAAATGTTGATCACAATTATATATATATATATGTATATATATATATATATATATATATCAAATCATAGAAAATACGGTTTTTGTATTTTCGATTTTCTCTTGTTCAAATAATTGCAGGTAATAATGAAGAATAATTAGAAGATGCCAAAAGAGAACCAAAGAAGTCAAAAGATGCTGTCAGCCATACCTTATCAAGTTTGTCCTGATTCAACTTTTCAAAAGATACTTTTGATTTTCAAAAGGAAAGATGCTCAGTTCAAATCAGCATAATTTTATTTCAAATCCGCAGTTAGTTGCCGGTTGAAAGCAATTCAATAATTCACCCTTTTGAAGACAGATGCCGGTCATCCAAATTGTTCAAATTGCCTATATAAGAAGATTCAAATACATAAGCAAATCATCGATCAATTTTCAGATCATCTCTCATATATTTTCTCTCTCAATATGATATGTCTAAGAAACCTTCTCTTAGATTTTCTACTTCTAGATGATTAAAATCATTAGATTTTCAAATATTCATATCTCCAGATGTATGCAAAGCTTGTCGGGAAAACACTTGTACAATTGATCATATAATCAAAGAAGGTACTTTCTGATCATACCATGATTAATATTATTGTATTTGATAATGGTTGTCTTATTAATCAATTTGTTAGACAAAGAAATAATAATCAAACTTGTCAAGTATATTTCTTTATTCAAATTACTCTCAACAATCTTATTAATTTTTTCTTATCAAACAATATAAGAAATTTCAGAATAAGATATCATAGAAATTTTTACTACATTAATGGTCAAAATCGTATGGTTAGCCGAAATGGCAATTTTCGTAACCACTTTCCAACTCTCAATAACAAAATATCTATTTAATCATCCTTTACAAATATAAGATGTCGATCCGAAACCTATTGGTATCAGAGCCAGAAAGTGTGTGTATTTGTAGATGAATCCTCTACTTTATATATCTCAACAATTATTGATTAAAGTAAGTTTTAATTTTAAGATAATACATTCTATTAATACTTCTTGGATGTTAGTGTTGGTCAGCCTTTTAAGTCGGTGTTGGTTTAGCCCAGTCGGTTGGATTAGTGTAAGCGTCGCAAGAGGTAAGTCGACCAGCGTAACAAATTTTGTAAACTGTTTTAAACCAATCATTGAATTTCAAGTTTTTTCTTTTTTTATTTATTATGAAGGGATTATATGTCATTTTGGAGTAGAATATTTTATTTTAGGTATTTATCATTTTATTTTAATTTTGGAATTATATACTCTCATTAATGGGCCTTAATTATAATGTTGCAATTTTTTCTTTGTCCTTCAACATTTTTTAATTTTGTTGCAATTTTTTAATGTTACATCTTTTTTTTTGTTCCTCAACGTTTTTTAATTTTGTTTCAATTTTGTAGTGTTGCAATTTTTTTGTTATTCAACGTTTTTTATCTCGGTTTCATCTCCGTTCATCATCGTTCTCCGTGTCATCTCAGTTTCATCCCCGTTCATTTCCGTGTCATCTCAGTTTCATCTCCGTTCATCTCCGTTTCATATCCGTTTTCATCTTCATTCATCGTGCTTCAACTTTATTTCATCTTCGTTCATCTCCATTCATCTTCGTTCATCTCGGTTTCATCTCCGTTTTCATCGGTCTTTCACTTCGTTTACGACTTGTTTTGTGTCAAATGTCAATCGGAATGGATTTTACTCGATCGAGAACAATGAAAGCGTCCTTTAATTTTGATTTTTTTTAAAAAAATTGATCCTACATATAAAAGCGGTTAAGGTTTAGTATATATTCAAAAAAAAATTACCATAATAAACAATAATATATGCGTTTATTATTGAAAAAAAAAATATTTCCATGTAAAAGGGTTATGATTTAGTATTATCTTGAATTTGAAATAAAAAATTACCTTAAATAAAAATGCTTCCATATAAAAATAGTCTTTAATCCGAATTTCTAAATTGAGATGTAATGTTAATTGACAAGTTTGCCCTTTCATTAATTCCTTTTCCATTAAAAAAATCAAAATAATTTAATTATTACCATAATTACAACAATTGCATCTTAACCGTTGATGATTCAATCTATGGTAAAAAGATGAATTTCATAGTTTGCTACATAAGGGTGGTTTGCAAATGAAAACACCTCTCTCTCTCTCTCTCTCTCTCTCTCTCTCTCTCTCTCTCTCTCTCTCTCTATATATATATATATATATATATATATATATATATAAGGATGGGAGGGGGGTGGGGTTGAGACAACATATTTAGTTATAACCAAATGATGTTTGGTCTAGCGGTATCTGAGTCTTTGGTCTTTTAGGAGGTCAAGGGTTCAAACATCACCAAATGTGGGGGGTGGGGGAGGGGTGAGTTTATTTGTTTTATTTACCGTATATAAATATTATATACTTAAAAAACATATTTAATTATACTAAATTTGGACTTTCACAAGGACTGGATTCAGAGGCGAAACTAGAAATTTAAGATAGAGGGAGCCAAAATTTTAGCTAGGAACAACTCTACATATTGCCGTTAGGAACACTCTGATTAAAAAGGATACTTTGTTCCAAATTAATATAAGCTCGCTTCATTTCATTGCGATATTTACTTGGATAACTTGAGATTAAAGCTTGTATGCTTGGGCCACGAATCAAAAAGAATTTATATGGGACCTCCCCCGAATTTGGCACATCAATCTTTTCTGTTTCAAATCTGATGATCTATTTAGGCATCGTTTGACAAAAATAAGATAACTTATAAGTTGACTTATTTTATGTGTACATGTTTGGATGAACATAAACTAACTTTTTTTATAAGTCATTTTGAGTAGCTTATGAGGAGCTTTTTGTGATTATTTCAATTATGTTCTCATTATTATATATTAACTATTAATTATAAATAAATATTAATTATTATTAAATTATCTGAAAATTATAACATAAATTATAATTATACATTGATATTAATTTTTAATTATTTAGAATTATTTAGAATTATATCAATTTTTCTTAATATATTTTAGTTATCAATATTATTAATTACTAGAAGCGTACTCACGCAATGCAGCGAAATACATCACGATTTTAATGTTTCATTTTATTTTTTGTTTTTTTGTCGATTTGCAGTGCGATTTTGAATGGTTTTGAGAAAGTGATAATGTTTTTTTTTAATAATAAATTTGTTTAATTTAGGCTTAATAATATAATGTTTTTTATATAAAAAAATTAAGTATTTTGTTAGAATTCAATGATTATCTTATATATTTTAATGACATTTAGAAAAAATAATCAATTACATATTTAATAATATAATTAAAACAAAATTATAATAATATAATATAATAATTAATAGTGATACATGGAAATGTCTGCATAAAAGGAAGACCCTGCACATACCAAATTTGTGGGTGTTAGAAGTCTGCAGTAGTAATATGTATCTTGTGCTTTGATACTTGTAAATTAAGAGATTTTTAAAATATTGCATAAAATGATGATACCCCCTGCCTAATAATTTGTATTTAAGAGTTTTTTATCCGTGCTTTATAATATAGTATAGATAGATTTGGATCATAAGTTAACGAGGAAAAAGGAAAAGAAAAAAAAACGAGGACTAAATGTAAAATTAGTAGACTTCATTGTCAACTCAAAGTCACAAATCTCAACGGGTCAGAAGAAAACTATATATATTAGTCGTATACCCGTGCGATGCAGCGCAGGTGAATCCAATTATGAAACAAATAACTAAAATAACTAACCTATCACTCATATTTCCAAATCTATATATTCACAACTCGTGAAAAAACTTGAAATTCATGACAGAACAGACATTACAATCGTATGTAAAATGCATATCCATCATGTTCTGTCTTGTTCAGTGTACCAAACGCACCCTAGATGTCCCAAATGTGAATTACATTAAAGTTGTTTTAACCATTAGTTAATTAATGCAATGGGATGTAACATTTTATTGTAACTTATATTAGAAAATTAATGCAATTTTTCATCATTTCTTTTCAAAATTTATGTTTGAATAAAACAAAAACTATAAGTGTTGGTTGAATAAAAACTCAGACAGGTGCCTTATATATAATAACCTCATCGCATTTATATCTTGTTTAGCATTGGTATGAAAACATACAAGCTATTATATAATATAACACTTTACAAACAATGAAACAAATGTTTGTATCTTTCATGGAACCATCATCAAACACAAGAGTGACAATGGATAATAAAAATGTAGACCATGGTTCAGTTAAAGTAAAAGGTAGATGCCACCTTCTGAGGTGCCCTCATCACACCGGTCCCATGGCCATCATGAGGGAGGTAAATCAGCGCATGCATCCCATTAGCACACCAGGGTTGAACCCAAGACCTCACACATATGGATTACAACCACACATCTACCGCTAGGACAGATCAGTCTGACAGATCAGTTGATAACAATGGATAACAAAAATGTAAACGACACCAAATTGTAATAGATTTCAGAAGCTGTAACGAATGTATTGCAAGAACAAAGTATAACATCTATTGTAAAGAAACATATAAAAAAAACTAACAACAACAAATAAAAAAGGTCTGCTAGAAGGCCATTGTCATTCTCTACATGTTGCTTATGAACATGTAGGTCATCATCATGGATTTCTTCCTTCTATAAGATATCATCACCAACATTCTTCATATAAACGATGTTCTTTGACAAAATCCTTCATATATTGTACTTGAACATCAAGATCAACATGAACTTATCTATCTTCAAAAAATCATCAGACACTTTATCTATTTCCAAAAAAATCACCTTCAAGTAACTCCATCCATCTTTGAACAATGATGAAAATCGCTCGTCCTCGTAAACAAACTAAAATCTCCACAATTGGTGACCATAGTTATTATATTTGTCAGCATAAAAGTATTGCTAAAAAACCTTAAACTCAATTCACAAGCAACTGTGCAATATGTAAAATCAAAAAACTTAGCATATTGCAACATAAATGATGAAACAAATTAAGCAAAGAAGAGACAATGTACAAATTAAAGAAACAATTAATCAAATACTGACATGAGCTCGTAAAAATCAAGGAAATAATATAAGATTATCTCAATGTTGTATCCAAAATTGGAAAGAACTAAGAAACGAGAACATTGCAAACAAACAATTACCTTGCACCGGTTGACTTTCTCGATATGAACAATTGCTGCTGGCAGATGGACTTCTGATGCTAAAAATGTTGTCAAGTAAATAAGTATAGTAAATAGCACCTGATTATAAAGAGCAAACCTGCAAACTTCAAAGTTGTCACTTCCATTTCAGCTAGGCACGTTGAATATCATAATCTTAGAAGCGAAGAAATTATAGGGGTAGGATAGGATGAATTATATCAGCGAGTGGGATAATTCAAATGATCAGATTCTGCAAACTTGGTAGTCTTTGGATTTTGTCTTGTTCTTTGAATGGAATAATAACATTCTAACTGACATGAATGAGTATCTTAGAGAAATCATAGAAATGTAAAGGCAATTATAAGATACTTATATCAAGCTGTGGAGACAAAAGTTTAAGAAATTAGTCATGCCAATTATGAAATTAAAAGATTAGTCAAAAGGGAGTAGAATGTGGATGCCGAATTCCAGTTCCAATTTCCAATCACAACACATGAAAGCTATGCAGTGTCAAGTAGGAAGAGAACCAAGAACAACTTGAAGGAGAATTAAGAAACTTACCAAGACTCGACAGTAAAAACTTCAAAGAGAGAACCAAGAACAACTTGAAGGAGAATTAAGAAACTTACCAAGACTCGACAGTAAAAACTTCAAAGATAGGCAGTTACTGTCATCCTTCTACCAATTACCCAAAACAAGAACACAATGCCATAATTCATTTTAACCATTCATTAACAATGGCTTTCATGGGAGCCATTGCTTGACCTACAAAACTTTGCATTCATAACCTAACTCAATCAATATCAAATGACATGTAAGGTTCCCTTTGCAAGCAACGCCTCTCCAAAAGAACATCTACTTTGCTCTGAAATCGAAGAAGATTTTAAAACAGTAGCCATAACTGAGAAGAAACAAAATGAGGTAAAAGAAACAGAAACGAACAATATGAATCGGTACCTTTGGATGGTGTTTTTCCAGGGCCGATTCTTGTATAAATTCGATGACGCGGGAACGGTCAAGATGTTCGGTTCTGAAACGCAAACGGCAAAACATAGAAAAGGAGGGTTGGAGGAGTAGAAAGGTTTTCGTAGATGATGGAGGATTCAGGGAGTGGGAGACCATTCTTTAGGAGATGAACTGATTTGAATTTGAATTTGAAATCGAAATCAAAATCAGGAACGTGTTGCAGAAGATATTGGACCAAATTCAGTGGTGTGTTTTGGATTAAAAGTACCGGATGATAAATAATACAACAGAAAATTGTACATTGTGCTTATTAAGTTGTAATTCATAGTTTTTTGAAAATTGGGCATAAAATGGTACTACAACATGCATTGCGACTTGTCTTTAAGAGTTTTGTCTAAATGTATTATAAGGTACTGTGTATATATATATATATATATATATATATAAATATAGGGGTAGTTTAATTTGCAATCCATGAAAATCTTACAACCCATGCAACCCACTTCTTAACCGTTGGATTAATGATCGACGGTTACAATAAATGTGGATCCAATATTTTCAATTAAAAAAATCAAAAAAATAAAAACAAAATAACCGTTTATCATGAATTCAACGATTAAGATGTGGGTTGCATGGATTGTAAGATTTACATGGGTTGTAAATTATCCTTGGCCTATATATATATATATATATAAATATATATATATATATATATAGAAGGAGGATCAAACGAGAACAATAACTATTTAAAAGAACACGAGAACTAACAAAATCATTAGTGATTTTACATTAACGTACAAAAAAGCCACGCGAACCTGAAGCCGCAGCCAAAGTCCTTTTTTCGTGTGTTAATGTAAAATCACTAATGATTTTGTTAGTTCTCGCGTTCTTTTAAATAGGTACTGTTCTCGTTTGAACCCGACTCTCTCTCTCTCTCTATATATATATAGGGAGAGGTTCATTTGAGAAATGGTAAATATATGAGAAATAGAGAAGTAATCCATTCATCTGGTCAACATTTGCGGCTTTGACCGCGAAGCACCGGATAATTCCTTTCGTGGTCTATAGAAGGTAGAGGGGTAGTTTCGTAAAATACGCGGGATGAGTTCATATATGAACTTGTATGATTCACATATGAACTATACGTTCATATGTGAATCAGTTAATTAGTTCATACATGAATCACAAAGGTTAATATATTAATCTGTTAATTAGTTCAACTGATTCATATATGAACCTACAGTTAATTAGTTCATATGTGAATCAGTTAATTGGTTCATATATGAATCACAAATGTTCATATATGAATAAGTTAAAAGAGTTCAGATGTGAATTACACTGGTTCATATATGAACATATAGTTCATATGTGAATTATACAGGTTCATATATGAACACAGCCCGTGTATTTTGTAAAAATTACGAAAGTGTTCTTCTATTTTTGGAATAGCCGCAACTTTTGACCACTCAAAGCCGGAATATTTGACCAGTCAAATCCAATCTTGACCGTATGAATGGTTACGATTACTTCTCTATTTCTCATATATTTACTATTTCTCAAATGAACCTAAGGCTATATATATATATAGTCGGGTTCAAACGAGAACAATACCTATTTAAAAGAACACGAGAACTAACAAAATCATTAGTGATTTTACATTAACACATGAAAAAAGGATTTTGGCCGCGGCTTCAGGTTCGCGTGGCTTTTTTGGACGTTAATGTAAAATCACTAATGATTTTGTTAGTTCTCGTGTTCTTTTAAATAGTTACTGTTCTCGTTTGATCCTCCCTCTCTCTCTATATATATAAACATATACAAGAAATGGTCACTACTAAGTTTACTTTTTGTTTGATTTAAAGTCAACATTATTTGGTCCAAGAGGTTTGTTTCTCTTCATTTTGACTGTTTTTTTAGCATGAATTTGGATCAGACAATAATTTTAGCATAAATGGCCAAGAATCTTGTTTGAATCCCAACACAAAACCAAGTGGAAGATGAATAAAAGTTGCAAAGTTCGAATCTTTATATGGGTTAAAAGTATTCTAATTCAATGTATGCTTTAAGAACATTTCAAGGAGCGAGAATCTTACCCGGTAAGAACGATGATAAGAATAGAGAGTCAAACCTGATAAGCGAGCGAGGGTGACGACTCTTACCCTGCCGAATAAATTCTTGCATACGATGCCGTTCTGAAGGGTATTCTTATGGGTAAGCGTTTAAGTTGTAAGATAGATGCAGTAAAAGTCACAATTTTTGGTGTCACCAAGAACTAATGAAGTAAAAAATTAAAGTCATATCTAGAGTTTCAAATAGGATGCCATATCTATAAAACACTGAAGTAATTCACCAAGAACTAATTAAGAATTGAAATCCATTAAGTAGATTGTACATGCCTTTGTTAAGTAGAATTTTCACTTTCGATTGCTTGGAAATTCTACATGCTTAAAACAAACCTGCCAAATCGGCACCGCCATTCATGAAATTAACCTAGCAGCAAAATAAAAAACCCAATCAAGTTTGAAGAACCTCGCATTAATCCTTAAACCTTGAAAAAGTAAATCCAAAAAAAACATGACCCAACAACTATACCTCAAAGCATTTCATTAATATAGCAACAACGATTCCATTAAACAAGTGCTCAAAATCAAACCGAAAGTAAATCCACCAAGGGGTTTAAAAAACGATCTAGGCACTCTATCACAACATATTGAATCAGATTTTGCATCATGTTTTCTCATATAATTCACAAATCAAACACCACCAAAGACATATACATATTGTCATATTGATAACTGCCTTGAGATTGATTCAATTTGAGGTGTAGAGTACGACCGAGGACAAAGGGCAAGAGGATCCGTTCAAATGAGGAGCACTCTATGAGCACGAGCGAGAGAAGGATAGATGGGTCTAGATATTGACTATTGAGTTTCATGTATACCAAATAACAATAGTTCATATCAAATATAAACAAACTATAAAGCAGAACATCCTATGTCATGTTTTCCTGAAAAGTAGGCAACTTAAATTTGCAAGTGCTTACAAGTAAATTAGAAGGAAAAAACAATCCATAGACTAAAATTTTTAAGGTTAGAGAGGTAAGCTAATGATTTGATGAACATCTTACCTTAGAAAACATCTCCACGTGTTATCTCTTTAGTGAGAATATCTCTAGTGCCTCCATCTGTAGTATATAAAAAAATATTAATCCAAAGAAATGAACCAAAATATTAAAGGAAAAATCAAAGAAATGAACCAAAAATCATTAGCTGGAAAGCAGGTGCACATAAGAGATCAAAGAAATGAACAGATTGCCCTTTTCTTACAATCTGGATTGCAAAAACTAATTCCTTGCAATTTGTGGCTTATCATCGTGACCTGTGCTTGCACTATACACATTCACTTTGTTATTACCCAATGATAAAATGCATAATCAGATTAGCGACAAAATTAAAGAGAAAGGCATATCACTTGAATTCAAACCCTTGAAGTGGTCAGATGGATTAAAACCCAGAAAAGCAAACCAATTTAAATGACATCCATCCATACCACCTTGGTTAGCCTTCTCCATGAGATTTTACCACATTTGCTACATCAAAATATACAAAAGAAAATCAGCAAAAGCATATAGATACCCTAATGGAGATGGCGTTATGGTCTGGGTGGAAGAAAAAAGAAACAGAACAACAACGACCATAATGAAACCCTAGAACAAATTCTATTTTTAATTGGAAACTAAAAAAGTAGAAGAGGCAGAGAGAAATTGAGAAGATTTTTGATGCCTCACAAAGTTCTTCCGTATTGTTGATCAAAGACTGGACTCTAAATCGAAATGGAGGATTTGAAATTTGAGAAGATTGTTAAACTGGGGAACGTACCCTTTTCATTCATGGTTCCCGTAAAGGATTTGAATTTTGAAATTTAGACATTTGAACCGAAAAGTGAATTTTGAATTGAGATAAAAACTGGTGTGAACTGAGAAATGAGATATTTGTGCAGAGTTGCAGGTCGATAGATGGAGAAAGGGTTCTTTTCTGTTTGTGTAAAACAAAAGCCTCAAGTCTGCTTAAAAAGATTGTACCTTAAAAATTTCCCATTTGGTGGTATTAAAAGCTTATGCTATCAATAACTTGTACCTCATGCATATCAACTTGTGATTCATAGTTTTTTGAATTTTGGGCATAAAATAGTTGTACATTATGCTTGATGGATTGTAATTAAGAGTTTAGATGCAAATGCATTATAAGGTAGTATAGATATATATATAGAGAGAGAGAGAGGTGAGTTATTGTGCAACCTTTACCCACCTATCTACCACTCATTTTATTTTCACCTTTTTTAATTAAAAAGATGAAAACTAAATGAGTGGTAGATAGGTGGGTTGCATTAGAACACCCCCCCCCCTTTTTCTCTCTCTCTCTCTCTCTATATATATATATATTCAAATATATTCTCAACTCAAATTTACCTCGCCATTCAAGATCAACCACCAGTCCACCACCACCTTTTTCTCCGTTTCAAGAAACCCTCCGATCCACCACCGTTGGAACCATAGCCACCTTTTCTCCGTTTCAAGAAACCCTCCAATCACCACCGTTGGAACCTTTTCTTCGTTTCAGAAAACCCTCCGATCCAGCAGCGTTGGAACCACCACCATCTTTTCTCCTTTTCAAGAAACCCTCCGATCCAGCACCGTTGGAACCACCACCACCATCTTTTCTCCTTTTCAAGAAACCCTCCGTTGGAACCACCACCTTTTCTCCGTTTCAAGAAAACCTCCGATCCACCACCGTTGGAACCCCCACCACCGCATTGTCTGAAACTGATACATATATAAACATGTAGAGAAGGTGTGGTGCCTGTACATACAACAAGAATTCGTGTAAATATGGTTGCGTATTCGCGCAGTATTTCCCAACATACACAAGCATGCAGGAGTTCGGGATGCTCCACCAGGTGTTTCACACCTCGAATGTCGAGAGAATGATCCTCTCGACACCTCCTGCTCGTGTCCCCGAGCTGATCGAGTGTCTGATCTACGAAGCAGACCAAAGGCTTAGGCACCCCGTTCGGGGGTGCACAAGAGTGATTCAAATGTTGCAAAATCAAGTCGTTGAATTACATGCCTATATAAATAATAATCTACCGGTAGCACAGGGGAATGATGACGATGATTCGGAGGCAACTCATACTGATGATGATTTACAGGGGACTCATACTGATGCGACGACTAATCTGTCGTCTCATGGATGAATATGAATGAATGAAGTTTACTTTAGAAAGTTTTTACGTTCTAAATCTTAGACACCCTCCCTTGCTAACTCACTGTCCACTTAAGCTTCTCAACACCTAGGAGAGGTTCATAAATGATCAATAATGGTGGTAGATAGGAGTATTAATGATAGAGGGTGGCTAGGAAGAAGAACTTACCCAAAAATCAGCAGAGAAATCGCCCTAGAAGCCAACCAAATAAGATAAAAGACCTAAAAATCGCGACTTAGCTTTTTATACCTAAATACACTGTCGGCGATAGTTATACTTGAACACCTCTATATGGATTCAGTGAGTTAGCAAGGGAGGGTGTCTAAGATTTACAACGTAAAAACTTTCTAAAGTAAACTTCATTCATTCATATTCATCTATCAGACGACAGATTAGTCGTCGCATCAGTATGAGTCCCCTGTAAATCATCATCAGTATGAGTTGCCTCCGAATCATCGTCATCATTCCCCTGTGCTACCGGTAGATTATTATTTATATAGGCATGTAATTCAGCGACTTGATTTTGCAATATTTGAATCACTCTTGTGCACCCCCGAACGGGGTCCCTAAGCCTTTGGTCTGCTTCGTAGATCAGGCACTCGATCAGCTCGGGGACACGAGCAGAAGGTGTCGAGAGGATTATCCTCTCGACATTCGAGGTGTGAAACACCTGGTGGAGCATCCCGAACTCCTGCATGCTTGTGTATGTTGGAAAATAGTTCGCGAATACGCAACCATATTTACACGAATTCTTGTTGTTGTATGTACAGGCACCACACCTTCTCTGCATGTTTATATATGTATCAGTTTCAGACAATGCGGTGGTGGTGGTTCCAACGGTGGTGGATCGGAGGTTTTCTTGAAACGGAGAAAAGGTGGTGGTTCCAACGGAGGGTTTCTTGAAAAGGAGAAAAGATGGTGGTGGTGGTTCCAACGGTGTTGGATCGGAGGGTTTCTTGAAAAGGAGAAAAGATGGCGGTGGTGGTGGTGGTTCCAACGGTGCTGAATTGGAGGGTTTCTTGAAACGGAGAAAAGGTTCCAACGGTGGTGATTGGAGGGTTTCTTGAAACGGAGAAAAAGGTGGTGGTGGACTGGTGGTTGATCTTGAATGGCGAGGTAAATTTGAGTTGAGAATATATTTGAATATATATATATATACAGAGAGAGAGAGGGGGGTGTTCAAATGCAACCCTTCTTAATGGTGCAACCCCATGCAACCCACCTATCTACCACTCATTTTGTTTTCACCTTTTTAAATGTGAAACCAAAATGAGTGCTAGATAGGTGGGTTGCATGGGGTTGCACCATTAAAAAGGGTTGCATTTGAACACCCTCTCTCTCTCTCTCTCTATATATATATATATATATTCAAATATATTCTCAACTCAAATTTACCTCGCCATTCAAGATCAACCACCAGTCCACCACCACCTTTTTCTCCGTTTCAAGAAACCCTCTGATCCACCACCGTTGGAACCATCGCCACCTTTTCTCCGTTTCAAGAAAACCCTCCGATCCAGCACCGTTGGAACCATCGCCACCTTTTCTCTGTTTCAAGAAAAACCTTCCGATCCACCACCGCCACCTTTTCTCCTTTCAAGAAACCCTCCGATCTAGCACCGTTGGAACCACCAACACCACCGCCATCTTTTCTCCTTTTCAAGAAACCCTCCGATCCAGCACCGTTAGAACCACCACCATCTTTTCTCCTTTTCAAGAAACCCTCCGTTGGAACCACCACTTTTTCTCCGTTTCAAGAAAACCTCCGATCCACCACCGTTGGAACCACCACCACCGCATTGTCTAAAACTGATACATATATAAACATGCACACACGGTGTGGTGCCTGTACATACAACAAGAATTCGTGTAAATATGGTTGCGTATTCGCACAGTATTTCCCAACATACACAAGCATGCAGGAGTTCGGGATGCTCCACCAGACCTCCTGCTCGTGTCCCCAAGCTGATCGAGTGTCTGATCTACGAAGCAGACCAAAGGCTTAGGCACCCCGTTCGGGGGTGCACAAGAGTGATTCAAATGTTGCAAAATCAAGTCGTTGAATTACATGCCTATATAAATAATAATCTACCAGTAGCACAGGGGAATGATGACGATGATTCGGAGGCAACTCATACTGATGATGATTTACAGGGGACTCATACTGATGCGACGACTAATCTGTCGTCCGATGGATGAATATGAATGAATGAAGTTTACTTTAGAAAGTTTTTACGTTGTAAATATTAGACACCCACTGTCCACTTAAGCTTCTCAACACCTAGGAGAGGTTCATAAATGATCAATAATGGTGGTAGATAGGAGTATTAATGATGGAGGGTGGCTAGGAAGAACTTACCCAAAAATCAGCAGAGAAATCGCCTTAGAAGCCAACCAAATCAGATAAAAGACCTAAAAATCGCAACTTAGCTTTTTATACCTAAATACACTGTCGGCGATAGTTATACTTGAACACCTCTATATGGATTCAGTGAGTTAGCAAGGGAGGGTGTCTAAGATTTACAACGTAAAAACTTTCTAAAGTAAACTTCATTCATTCATATTCATCCATTAGACGACAGATTAGTCGTCGCATCAGTATGAGTTGCCTCCGAATCATCGTCATCATTCCCCTGTGCTACCGGTAGATTATTATTTATATAGGCATGTAATCCAGCGACTTGATTTTGCAACATTTGAATCACTCTTGTGCACCCCCGAACGGGGTCCCTAAGTCTTTGGTCTGCTTCGTAGATCAGGCACTCGATCAGCTCGGGGACACGAGCAGAAGGTGTCGAGAAAATCATCCTCTCGACATTCGAGGTGTGAAACACCTAGTGGAGCATCCCGAACTCCTGCATTCTTGTGTATGTTGGGAAATACTGCGCGAATACGCAACCATATTTACACGAATTCTTGTTGTTGTATGTACAGGCACCACACCTTCTCTGCATGTTTATATATGTATCAGTTTCAGACAATGCGGTGGTGCGGTGGTGGTGGTTCCAACGGTGGTGGATTGGAGGTTTTCTTGAAACGGAGAAAAGGTGGTGGTTCCAACGGAGGGTTACTTGAAAAGGAGAAAAGATGGTGGTGATGGTTCCAACGGTGCTGGATCGGAGGGTTTCTTGAAAAGGAGAAAAGATGGCGGTGGTGGTTCCAACGGTGCTGGATCGGAGGGTTTCTTGAAACGGAGAAAAGGTTCCAACGGTGGTGATTGGAGGGTTTCTTGAAACGGAGAAAAGGTGGCGGTGGTGGATCGGAGGGTTTCTTGAAACAGAGAAAAGGTGGCGGTGGTGGTGGTTCCAATGGTTCTGGATCGGAGGGTTTCTTAAAACGGAGTAAAAGATGGTGGTGGACTGGTGGTTGATCTTGAATGGCGAGGTAAATTTGAGTTGAGAATATATTTGAATATATATATATATATATATATATATATAGAGAGAGAGAGAGAGAGAGAGAGGGTGTTCAAATGCAACCCTTTTTAATGGTGCAACCCACCTATATACCACTCATTTTGTTTTCACCTTTTTTAAAACAAAATGAGTGGTAGATAGGTGGGTTGCATGGGTTGCACCATTAAAAAAGGTTGCATTTGAACACCCCCCCCTCTCTCTCTCTCTCTCTGTATATATATATATATATATATATATATTATCAACTCAAATTTACCTCGCCATTCAAGATCAACCACCAGTCCACTACCACCTTTTTCGCCGTTTCAAGAAACTGTCAGGATCTTAATTCTTAACAAGAATAAACACTCAGAAACAATATTAAAGAAGTTTGCGGAATAACACTTTAATATTCAATGAAACAGTGAATCAGAATAACAACTTGTAAACTTTATTGAATGATTATAAAGTTACAAGATTCAACACTCAACCTCAATATTGATGAACAGACTCACCAATACGAATTCTACTTCTCTAGAACTAGGACTATAAGCCTTGAGGTTGATTCTCTTTATGAAAACAAAAATTCAGAATTCTAAAAGTTATATTCTATCAATTACAAACTATTCTATATATACTGAAGATAAAAGATAATTACAAATAATAAAAGATCTTCAAAATAATCTTCCATCTTTATCTTCAAGCTTTCCATAATCTTCAATCCTGATCTGCACGAATCTTGATTATCTCTTAAACAGCACTAAGTCTTCAGCAACATTAATACTTTGAGCAGTATTAATGTTCAGCAGTACTAACTACTAGCAGTACTAAAATTGCTTGGCAGTAGTAACTTCATCCAGCAGTATTAATCTTTGACTAGCAGCATTAATCTTGTTCAGCAGTAGTAACCAAGTTCTTCTAGCAGTATTAACTGTACTTGTGCATTTCTGAATTTCCCAACAATCTCCCCCTAATCTTGACTTTTAGGAAGAGAAGTCAAGTTCTTCAGATGGTCTTTAAGATGCTCCCAAAACTTCATAGCTCATACACCTGTATTTGCATCCAACCCCAAACTCTGATTGATTGTTCTTTGGATCAAATATTTTGCCATTTCTGAATCTGGAGCACATCCAAGCTTCTTTTTCAACATTGCATGCAGCTTCAGTCTACTGTGGTTGTACACTCTATCCACTAGGAAGTATTCTATGTGATTTGAATCCATAGTCAAAGCATATACTCCACTAGTTTCATATAGAGTCCAGTTGGTGACTTTTTGAAACACATTTCTGATCATATGTTCCACTTCTTCAGGCTTGAACATCATACACAGATACTCCATCACAAGTTTTGTGATTGAAATCCCTGGAGCTTTCAATTGATCTGCATACAACTTCATTCCTATTTCATACATCTCTTCTAAATCTGACCTGGAACATGTTCTGACAATCTTTGCCCAAGTATTATACACTTCATGCTTTTCATCTTTTCTTTTGAGCCTAATGTATTCTTTTCCATCCACCTTCATTGTATCCCATAGAATGACCTCAGGTGGCTTAACTCCAACAGGTTCTGCTGTAATAGGTTCAGGCACTTTGTCCATCACTACCATGTACAGATTCACATCATCAGTACTTGATGGTTCTTTCTGTTCAGATGACTTAGGTGCCCCTTCCTCTGCAGCAACCTTCTCTGTTTCTACTTCAGCTACTCTAGGCTTCTTGACTGATTTTCTTCTTGCCATCATCTTAGTTCTTTTTAAAGTCCTCAGACTTTCACCTAGAGTGGCTTCTTTCTTAGGTGTTTCTTGCTCATCTGGAAAAGGTTTTTCTATCAGAAAGTCATTGCTTTCTTTCATTCTCTTCTCCATTTCTACCCTGGCAGTTTCATTCCCTTGAAGCTTGGTCATTTCAGAATTTTACAACTCTTTAATCTGCTCAAAATTCATCTTTGAGAACATCTCCTTTCTGACTCCTACAGCACCTTTGAGAAATGTAATCATCTTGTTTCTCTCTTGGGTACCAAGGTAAGCCTTTGAGGGTTGTCTCTTCTTTGCAGCCACTTTGAACAACACTGATTTCTTCATGGTTGCAGCTTTCTTTTGAGCCATTTCAGTTGCCAGACTTTGTTGATAAGCTTCATTTAATTATGCAGCCAGAGCCTTAGCCACTTCCCTGTCTTTTTCAACTTGAACCCTTTCTTCTTGCTCAAGACCAGCCTGCATTTTCCTGGCCAAAGCTTCATCTGACTCAACCAACTTTTTCTTTTTGATTGGTTGATCAGATTCCACCATTTTAGCTTTGCCTTTATCTTGGCTTATCACCTTCTCAACACTTGCTTTCTTTACAGCCTCACCTCTTTCTTTGATGACAACTCCTTTGGCCTTTGAGGTGACCTTGGGAGTATCATGTTTGGCTTTGATTAAGGTCTCTGCTATCTCAAGATCTGTTAGTACTTCTTGTACTATTTCTGCAGCTTCATTTAGTTCAGCAGTACTAACAGTTTCTGCTGCTTTGCTTGATTCAGCAGTATTAACTGTTACTGCTGCTTGTTCTGTTTCTGTTACTGCTGCTTTCTCTTTTTCTGTTGCTTGAACAAACTCTGTTTCAGTTTCCACTGCTTGTTGCTCCCCCTCAAAATCAACTTTCTCTTGCTCCCCCTTATCTTTGGCAATTTCCATGTTGGCATCAGCTTCTGACTCCCCCTTTTTGGGAACATCAGTCACTGGTTCCTTCTTTTGAGTACATACTATTTCTTCTTCTTTTTCTGGATCAATCTCTTCACCATATTCTTCAGATGGACAATCTGTTCTTGTTGAGACAGAATGATCAGCTTCAGCTCTTCTATTTCTTTTCCCTGCTTGATTACATCCATGTTGATGTTTCCCATGGTTTCCATCAATTCAAAATAGTCATATCTGTCCTCACCTTCTCCAGGAGTGTTACCCCCTGTTGAAGGATCATGGGATCTTTTTGTAGTAGAGGTCTTCTGCCTAGCAGAAGCACCTGCTACCCCCATGGTTTCTTGGCACCTGGGACCTTTGGATGATTGCTCACCCAAAGTTGCCATGGGGAAGGTCTTATTTATGTTACCACTGACCTCCTCTGTGCTAGCAGGAGTAGTGGCAGCCTTTGCACCCATATGCTCATTCATCACCTCATTGAGCACCTCCTTGGGGTTGGGAGACACCCCTGTGGTTTCCCTGTAGATATTCTCTAATGGAGAATTCTCCATTAGAGGGCTTAAAGGCTCTGTGGGTGAAGGTACAAGAAGGGAAGGAGCCTTCTTTACCTTTTTCCTGATATATGTATTGGTTATTGGTGCAATTGGTTTTTGAACAAGGGACTGAGGGATTGATATGGTGATGGAAGGTTGGGATTGGCTTTCAGTGGGTTGGTCTAATGAGGGCCTTGACCCTGAAGCCATACCTTCTTCAGTGTGGGACACCACCATCATTGTAGAGAACAATGGGGTGTCAACTCCTTCCGAGTCCAATGGAGATCTTTTCATGTTTGAAAAGACCTTACCTTTGGGGATTTTTGGTACATATACCTCATCAAAGTGAGGCATATCCGTCAATTCATGGGTTATAACTTCCTGTACAAACCTTGGGTACATATAAAAACTTTTTTTGCTTCCCAAGTTTGATACAAGATCACTGAAAATCATTCTTGAAAAATTGTACTTTCTGGCAGTGGCCAAGCAGACCAAAGCATAAGCAATGGTACTGCTAAACTCACTCCATCCAGTAGTCTTTTTGGAAATACAATGCATCAGGGTATGAACAAGAAAACGCCATTGGGTATAAAATTTTGCTTTTGAGAATTTGAAACCACCCAATTGGCCTCCATCTGGAGTATTACCAAAGGAAACATGCCCACCATCAATTTTCTTGAAATTCTTGAGGCATGACATGTTCCCTGTCATGTGCCTAGAGCAACCACTATCAACATGCCAGATGTTCTTCCCCTTGAGCTGCTGGTTGCCCTGCACATAAGTTTAAACAATTAGTATTGATTGGGAACCCAAGTCAAAGTGGTCTTGGGTCTCCCTTTCTCATCAAAGTATTTACATTCCTTTTTTATGAGGTTTTTAAACTCAGAGCACTCTTTATTGGAGTACTTTGTCAATATGATTGGCTTAGCAGCACAAACACTAGGAGCAGTACTAACCTTAGAAGTACTAACAGAGTTAGCAGTACAAACAGGTTTAGCAGTACTAACCTTGTTAGCAGCACTAACAGAGTTAGCAGTATTAACATTTGCAGAAGTACTAACAATGTCAGCAGCACTAACATTGCTAGCAGTAGTATTGCTTCTAGCAGCATTATCATTGTCAGCAGTACTATTTGTGGTAGCAGTACTAACAGTTTTAGTGCTTTTAGGAACCCACATATTGACACTTTCTTTAACATTCTTTTTCTTCATGTGGCTTTTAGGTTTAACAAATTTCTTAGCCACATGGTTCCTTTCAATCTTCCTATAACCAAAGGGTTTTTGCATAGATCTTTGAAAATTCATCCTTTGGTTCATAGGATTGAAATAACAGTATTTGGCAAGATGATTCAATTTGCCACAAATGAAACAAGGTTTTGGTCTATTGATTTTACTCAAATCAACCCCTTGTTTTTGTGCCCACTGATTATTCCAGTTTCTTTGATTTTCCCTCTTTTTATCATGTTTTAGGGGCTCAGTCTTCTTACATGCACACTGTTTGCAAGGGACTGGATTCACAACTGTAGTCTGTTTGTAATGGACCTTACCAGACTTTCCCTCTGTCTTCTCTATGTCCTTGGATTTGATCCAAGCCCTTCCACAGTCCTCATTGGTGATAATGTTATTCTCTAGAGGAATCTCACCACTCACATTGTTCTCCTTACTCTTACAAACCTCTTTCTCAGTCTTATCCTCAACAACTACCTCATCTAAGGGATCTATCTCAGTGGCTCCCTCAGGCAAGTCTTTCCTATCTTTGGTTTCTAGCAAGTCTGAAGTAGGAGGAATGTAGTTGTTGTTGTATGGTGGAGGTGTGGAATTGTACCCAATTCCTCTTCTCAGTTTGTCATGAATCTGAGTTTGTAGTAAAGAGTCCATTGCTTTAGAAGCATTGGAAAACTTTTCCACATCAAGCTTAACCTTGGTTAGCTCCTCTCTCAACTTTTCACTCTCCTCTTTAGATTTGGTCAGTTTAAGTTCTAGATCCTTTTTCTCCCACTTCCAGTAATTGGTGTCATATGAGTGTTGGAGTTCATTGGCTTGAAAACCTTTAATCTGTTCCTCAAACCTCTCAACAATTCTCACATAGTCTTTTATATCTTTTTCTAATCTCTTAAGGTCATCACTCATCTTCTGGTTGTGATCCCTGTACCTTTTAACAGTGTCTATGCAAGTTTTAGAACAGAGATTAGAACTTACCTCAGTTGGGAGATCAGATACTTCTGCCATAAGTGCTTGATTTTGGATAGCCTCTTCTGCTTGATCACTCCAGTCAAACCCCATTCCTTGTTGAGAAACAAGGGCTTGAGCAGAGTTTCTGTTATGGTTGAGGTTTCCAGACTGTGCTTGATGGTGGTTGTTGTTGTGAGACACTCCACTTCTGCATTCCCTTGCAAAGTGTCCCTTCAGATGGCATTTATAGCACTCCACCTTTGATTTATCAAACCCTGCTCCATCTTCTCTTCTTTGGGAGAAGTTGTTCCTCCCAGTTCTCTTGATGAACTTTTTCATCCTCATGGAAAGCATGGCCATCTGCCATTTAATATCCATCTCTTCCAGATCATCAGGATGAAGTTGTTCCAAATCATCATTAATTAAAGAGGAGTTTCCATGGCTGGAAAGAAAGGCTTCAAACACAAATTCAATGTCTTTCTCTTGATTTGCTCCATTATCAACATTGACTGATTCAGGGTTAGCAGTAGAATCAATTGATGCTGATAGGAGTGCAGCATTATGAATATATCCAGAAGGCTTCTTCTTTGCCTCCACCTCAGCTTCAAATACTCTAAGGTCATTGTACAGATCATCAAGTTCTTTCTCTTCCAATTGTTCATTCTGTCTGAATGAAACAGTGTACATGGTCCATTCATCTCCAAGGGACCTTAAGAACTTTCTGTTTACATCATCTTAATCAATTTGTACTCCCATAGTAGCTAGTTCACCAATCAGCTTGTTAAACCTGTCAAAAGTTTGAGTCATGGACTCATTCTTAGTTGACATAAAGTTTTCATACTGTTGTTTCAAGATTGCCTTTTGATTTCTCTTGGTACTTTTAGTACCAGAGAATCTCTTCTCTAGAGCATTCCAGAGCATCTGTGCATCAGTGCAATTGCAGAATTGGTGTTGATACTCATTGGGAATGGCCAAGAGCAGTGTGCTCAAAGCTTTCATCTCTGTCTGCCTTGTCTTTCTTTCTGCATCCGTTTTTGGTGGAGTTCTTTTTCCATCTTCACCAATCTTTCCTGCATCATATGGGTCATTCTCAATGATGTCCCACATGGAGTAATCTGTGAGAAGAATGTATTGCTTGATTCTAATCTTCCACATGTCAAATTCATTGGATCTGAGCATTGGAACCTTTGAGACCAAAGTACTGTTTGATTCAACTGTATTTTCCATGAAGAATAAGATTTCTGAGAATACTAGCTCTGATACCACTTGTCAGGATCTTAATTCTTAACAAGAATAAACACTCAGAAACAATATTAAAGAAGTTTGCGGAATAACACTTTAATATTCAATGAAACAGTGAATCAGAATAACAACTTGTAAACTTTATTGAATGATTATAAAGTTACAAGATTCAACACTCAACCTCAATATTGATGAACATGCTCACCGATACGAAATCTACTTCTCTAGAACTAGGACTATAAGCCTTGAGGTTGATTCTCTCTATGAAAACAAAAATTCAGAATTCTAAAAGTTATATTCTATCAATTACAAACTATTCTATATATACCGAAGATAAAAGATAATTACAAATAATAAAAGATCTTCAAAATAATCTTCCATCTTTATCTTCAAGCTTTCCATAATCTTCAATCTTGATCTGCACAAATCTTGATTATCTCTTAAGCAGCACTAAGTCTTCAGCAGCATTAATATTTTGAGCAGTATTAATGTTCAGCAGTACTAAAATTGCTTAGCAGTAGTAACTTCATCCAGCAGTATTAATCTTTGACTAGCAGCATTAATCTTGTTCAGCAGTAGTAACCAAGTTCTTCTAGCAGTATTAACTGTACTTGTGCATTTCTGAATTTCCCAACAGCAACCCTCCGATCCACCACCGTTGGAACCATCGCCACCTTTTCTCCGTTTCAAGAAACCTTCCGATCCACCACCGTTGGAACCACCACCACCATTTCTCCGTTTCAAGAAACCCTTCGATCCACCACCGCCACCTTTTCTCCGTTTTAAGAAACCCTCCAATCGCCACCGTTGGAACCTTTTCTGCGTTTCAAGAAACCCTCCGATCCAGCACCGTTGGAACCACCACCACCATTTTTTCTCTTTTTCAAGAAACCCTCCGTTAGAACCACCACCTTTTCTCCGTTTCAAGAAAACCTCCGATCCACCACCGTTGGAACCACCACCACCGCATTGTTTGAAACTGATACATATATAAACATGCAGAGAAGGTGTGGTGCCTGTACATACAACAACAAGAATTCGTGTAAATATGGTTGCGTATACGAGCAGTATTTCCCAACATACACAAGCATGCAGGAGTTCGGGATGCTCCACGAGGTGTTTCACACCTCGAATGTCGAGAGGATGATCCTCTCGACACCTCCTGCTCGTGTCCCCGAGCTGATCGAGTGTCTAATCTACGAAGCAGACCAAAGGCTTAGGCACCCCGTTCGGGGATGCACAAGAGTGATTCAAATGTTGCAAAATCAAGTCGTTGAATTACATGCCTATATAAATAATAATCTACCGGTAGCACAGGGGAATGATGACGATGATTCGGAGGCAACTCATACTGATGCGACGACTAATTGTCATCTGATGGATGGATATGAATGAATGAAGTTTACTTTAGAAAGTTTTTACGTTGTAAATCTTAGACACCCTCCCTTGCTAACTCACTGTCCACTTAAGCTTCTCAACACCTAGGAGAGGTTCATAAATGATCAATAATGGTGGTAGATAGGAGTATTAATGATGGAGGGTGGCTAGGAAGAAGAACTTACCCAAAAATCAGCAGAGAAATCGCCCTAGAAGCCAACCAAATCAGATAAAAGATCTAAAAATAGCGACTTAGCTTTTTATACCCAAATACACTATCGGCGATAGTGATACTTGAACACCTTATATGGATTCAGTGAGTTAGCAAGGGAGGGTGTCTAAGATTTACAACGTAAAAACTTTCTAAAGTAAACTTCATTCATTCATATCCATCCATCAGACGACAGATTAGTCGTCGCATCAGTATGAGTCCCCTGTAAATCATCATCAGTATGAGTTGCCTCCGAATCATCGTCATCATTCCCCTGTGCTACCGGTAGATTATTATTTATATAGGCATGTAATTCAACGACTTGATTTTGCAACATTTGAATCACTCTTGTGCACCCCCGAACGGGGTGCCTAAGCCTTTAGTCTGCTTCGTAGATCAGGCACTCTATCAGCTCGAGGACACGAGCAGCAGGTGTCGAGAGGATCATCCTCTCGACATTCGAGGTGTGAAACACCTGGTGGAGCATCCCGAACTCCTGCATGCTTGTGTATGTTGGGAAATAGTGCGCGAATATGCAACCATATTTACACGAATTCTTGTTGTTGTATGTACAAGCACCACACCTTCTCTGCATGTTTATATATGTGTCAGTTTTAGACAATGCGGTGGTGGTGGTTCCAACGGTGGTGGATCGGAGGTTTTCTTGAAACGGAGAAAAGGTGGTGGTTCCAACGGAGGGTTTCTTGAAAAGGAGAAAAGATGGTGGTAGTGGTTCCAACGGTGCTGGATCGGAAGGTTTCTTGAAAATGAGAAAAGATGGCGGTGGTGGTGGTGGTTCCAACGGTGCTAGATCGGAGGGTTTCTTGAGACGGAGAAAAGGTTCCGACGATGGTGATTGGAGGGTTTCTTGAAACGGAGAAAAGGTGGCGGTGGTGGTGGTTCCAACGGTGGTGGATCAGATGGTTTCTTGAAACGGAGAAAAAGGTGGTGGTGGACTGGTTGTTGATCTTGAATGGCGAGGTAAATTTGAGTTGAGAATATATTTGAATATATATATATAGAGAGAGAGAGGGGGTGTTCAAATGCAACCTTTTTTAATGGTGCAACCCCATGCAACCCACCTATCTACCACTCATTTTGTTTTAAAAAAGGTGAAAACAAAATGAGTGGTAGATAGGTGGGTTGCATGGGGTTGTACCATTAAAAAGGGTTGCATTTGAACAACCCCCCCCTCTCTCTCTCTCTATATATATATATATATATATATATATATATACCAAATCGAAAGTTGGCACGTAGATCGCGGATACGGAAACAGAAGCATTTAGATGAACTTTGGTCACAGGTTGTATGGCTAAGAAACGAAAACCACCAACTTATTGACAAACTGAATAATTTCACGGAGACTCATGATCGGGCCGTTGAGGAAAATAA
Source organism: Arctium minus (assembly GCA_954870635.1). Taxonomy (NCBI): domain Eukaryota; kingdom Viridiplantae; phylum Streptophyta; class Magnoliopsida; order Asterales; family Asteraceae; genus Arctium; species Arctium minus. The sequence goes on from OX941092.1 coordinate 8,282,006, forward strand.
TCAGGCTTAAGGAGGAAGTTTCGGGATTACGACAGATGGTGTCCGATATGCAGCTTAATGGCACCCACCCGACTTTAAGAGATCTAGATGAGATCCACTGCAACGATGCTTACATCATAACCGAATTTTCAAACCCGTCAGACCTTGTTTGAAACGAGCAGGGTCATGCATCAATTCTTAAGAGTTAGGGAGGTGTAGGGTTAACAGCTTTGTTTCTCTCGTTTTCCTGTCCTAATAAATTAATTAGAAAACCTGAATCACATAAAAACTTGTGTATTTAATTCACAACTAAACAACAAGGATGCTAAAGCACTTGTAAGATTTGTGCGACAATCAATTATCACTATATCATCTAGTCAAATTGCAATGCAAATATGAAACGAAAATAAATGATGTCCCAAAAAAATATGTCAATGGTTCTATCATAGCCTAAAAACCAGAACAAACTATCCCAGTCAAATGTGGGATCTTGGGGGTAGGGAGTACGAAGACCTATCCTCTACTAGAAAGAGTTGGGCGGTTGTTTCCGTGAAAAGCCATCAACATACAAGAAGAAGACTAGCCTAGTCAGCTTGATTTATGTGTAGTTAGAAGCTATTTTTCCTCTTTAGTTTTGGAATAAACAACTGAATAGCTTATATACATATATATAGGCGAAATATTTTATATATATATATATATATGTATGTATGCGAAGAACCGTGTGATAAGTTGAGTTAAAGCGAGAAACTTGAGAAGTGGATCTAAACCCTTGATCACTTATATTCTCAAACCCACCCATGAATAGTGCTTCATAAAAGAATTGATGTGGTATATCTCGGTGCATCTCATCCTAATGTGCTTCCAACATTTGATAACCGCTTCTCACATTAACTCAACTTTTTACCGGAACTCAACCCTATATATACATATATATATGGGGATAAGTGGTTATCGATCATTAAATGAGAAATGGATACACATTAGGATGAGATGCACCAAGATTCACCGGATCAATTCTCTTGCGCAATTTATGGGAGGGCATGAGAATAAAAATGAAAGTGATCAACGGTCCTCATGTTAACTCAACTTCTCATACGATCCTTCACCTATATATATAATTTTATTTTTCAAATGCTCGACAACATATGTATATGGTTCTCAAAACAATATCTTGGTATATTACAACAAACTAAAGATAAAAAGCAACTACACATAGAAAAGGAAAAAAGGTTTGTACCTCAAACAGTAGATCAATGACTCTTTTGATCTGGGCTCCTACAGGGCTCTTTCTTATATTATTAATATGTTGCAGCCTCTCCGTGTCATTCGAGAATTTAACAGCAGGAAGAGGTGACTTTGCCAATGTGCTTGCAGGCACAGCTCTATGAGGAGGTGGAGGACCAGTTGTCTTTGTGGTTGTTTTAGAACCTGAAACACTTTTAAGTGTCGACTGGCATTTCTCCTGTTGTTTCTTAAACCTATTCAAACTTTCTTGCAACGATCCCATAACCAAACTACAAATTACATCAATCAAACAAATCAGTAACCAATAACCAAAACCGTAACAAATATGGAGATGCAGTAACAATATCGTAACAAAAATATCAACCAAATCGTAACCCTAAGTCCCTAACCAACAGAAATCGTAACACAGAGAATGAAAGCAATCGAAACAGAAATAGTGAAATCGTGAAATTGAGATAACGTAACTTGAAGAGATAACATAAATCGTAACCAAATCAGTAAACAAAACATAAAACGTAAACAAATCAGTAACCAAAACAGAAATCGTAACCAAATCAGTAACCAAGACAGAAATCAGTAACGTGGAGATGATGGAGAGATCGTAACATAAACAGTGTTCGATCGATGTGGAAAAAAGAGAAGGAAACATTACCTGCAGTTCGATCGATGAAGGAAATCGGTGTTCGTTCGAACTTCGATAGATGAAGAATGGAAGGTGCTACTAGGAGTTGTAATGTGGGTTATTTTTGTCTTTTTTTTAAGAGTAAAGTTTGCTTTTGGTCCCTAACATTTGTTACTTTCAACGGTTTTTGTCTCTCAACTTTATTTTAACATATTCGTTCCTCACGTTTGTCGATTTTCAACATATTTCGTCCCTCAGTATAATGGTCGTTAACTTTTTCCGCTAAATCCACATGAGGGGTATTTTAGTCATTTTCTTTATTTTCTTGAGCTGCTCTAAAAAACTATAAAAAAAAACAAAGACCAACAGTCATCTTCTCCGGCGACCTTCACCGGCCAACACCGATCTCGATCACCGGTGAAGGTGTTGATCCATCGCTGTCTCTCGCTCGATATATGTCTCTCGTTCAATCTCTGTCTCTCGACGATCTTTGCCTCTTGCTCGATCTCTTTCTCTCCTTCGATATTTGTCTCTCATCGATCTATGTCTCTCGATCGTTATTTGTCTCTCACTCGATCTCCGTCTCTTGCTCGATCTTTGTATCTCATCCAATCCATGTCTTTTGATCGATTTTTTGTCTCTTGCTCGATCTTCGTCTCTTGCTCGATCTCTATATCTCATTTGACCTATGTCTCTCGCTCGATCTTCGTCTCTTACTCGATATTTGTCTCTCGTCGATCTATGTCTCTTGCTCGATATTTGTCTCTCGTCGATCTATGTCTCTCGTCGATCTATGTCTCTCATTGATCTATACCTCTCGCTTTACCCTCATTATCCTGGTAGCAAACCTCATCGTCCATGTAGCAAACCTTATCCTAATCGTTCCTTAAGCAAACTTAATTACCATGGAAGCTTTAAAAAATCATCTTCATTTTACAGAGATGGAAAGTAGCAGAAGTGGTCGGTGTCTTGGTCTCTTGGACCTCGATATGTGTATTCGTCAGGAGAAAAAATGGGGACAGAGGTATACCGCCAGAAAAATGGTGGGCAAAGAGGTGGTTTTTTTAATATAAGATGTTTAAAATGACTAAAATACCCCTTGGGTTGGATTTAGCAAGAAGAGTTAACGGGCGTTAGACTGAGGGACAAAATATGTTAGGAATCGAAAATGTGAGACAAATCAGTTAAAATAAAGTTGAAGGACGAAAACCGTTGAAAGTGACAAAATTAAGGACAAAAAGTGAATTCTACTCTTTTTAAAATTATGGGATGAATTTAGATGTTTATCCTGTTTTGATTATGTTTATCAGTTAGTTATGAAGTCAAATATGAATCATGATTTGTAATATTGAATTTTAAGTAATGTGTATCAATAAACAGTACTTAATGTATAAAAGCTTGTTTTTAAGAATTTATTCGATAGTTTAATAATAATGTAATTTATTTTTAGGTTTAATAATATAATGTTTTTTTTATAAAATAAACATTAAATATTCTGTTAGATTTTATTAATTATATTTTAGATTTTTTATATTTAAAATTTGATTTTTATATTGTATTTAGTTGTGTGGGGAGTGATTTTAGGGAGTTGAAGTGTGAATGATTTTAGGGAGTTAAGGTGGTTAAAGATAAAGATTGAAAGTTAATATATAAAATTAAATGCAGTACATAAAACTTTAATGATTGTTTTTAAGAGATTTTAAGGATAAAAATCACTCCACTACATAATTAAATAAAGTATAAAAATAAATTAGAGTTAAATACAAATTTGGTCCATGTGGTTTACAAATATTAACGACTAAGGTCCCTCAAAGAAATATTTAACGAATAATGTCCCTCTACTTTCCATTTTATAACACGTAGGGTCCCTCTTAGTAACACTGTTTAATAATATGTATTTAAGTGGGGGTAAATTAGTCCATTCATCTATTCTAGGTTTGGTAACATATTTGGTCCCTCCTAAAATTCAGGGATTAAAAAACACTTTTATAGTTTATAACATATTTGGTCCTTCTATGAATTTAAATAAGAAATTAAATGCAAAATTGATCCCTATGGTTTGCAAAAAATAACAAGTAACATCCCTTTAAAATTAAATTTCATTAATCTCCAAACCTAGCAGTAGCACTAGCATTTTTTGGATAGAAGCATGAAGACAAATCTTAAACTCACAAGTCACAACCACTACTTGGTTAATTTAAAAGAAGACGATTAATAAAAACAAACTAAATAAAAAGTATCACACCATAAAATATAAATATTTGGTTAACATAAAAGAAGACGTTGGATGGCGACAACCAAGTGGTGATTTCATATGTTCTCTAAATTAAAAGCTACTACAAAAATGACCCAAAATCAACAGCTACAAAACCAACATGAAAGCTGCTACAAAAAATAATGCCAAAATAGCAGCAATTAGCTACAAAAAAGTTAAGAAGGGATAATTACACCAAGTTTTGAACAAAAGAAAATCAAACTTCACAAGTTAAGGTTCTCGTCCTTTGCATGTGCCTGAGTTATGACCTTGTATATGTGCATGGTTTTATTTAGTTTGTCTTTATTAATCATTTTTTTAAGTTAACCAAACAGTATTTGTGACTTATGTCCAAAAAATGCTAGTGCATGTTTGGAGATTAATGAAATTTAATGTTTAAGGGATGTTACTTGTTAGTTTTTGTAAACCATAGGGATCAATTTTGCATTTAATTTCTTATTTAAATTCATAGAGGGACCAAATATGTTACAAACAATAAAAGAGTTTTTTAATTTCTGAATTTTAGGTGGGACCAAATATGTTACCAAACCTAGAATAGATGAATGGACAAATTTACCCCTACTTAAATACACGGTATTTAATAGTATTACTAAGAGGGACCTTACGTGTTATAAAATGAAAAGTAGAGGGACGTTATTTGTTAAATATTTCTTTGAGGGACCTTAGTCGTTAATATTTGTAAACCACAGGGACCAAATTTGTATTTAACTCAATAAATTATTATTAAATATATCAACAAAAATAATTTACATTATTATTAAACTAAAATAAAGGATAAAAATCACTTCCCTACATATTATTAAATCTAAAATAAATTACTTTATTATTAAACTATCAAAAAAACTTTTAAAAACAAGTTTTTATGCATTAGACATTATCTAATATTCAATATTACAAGTAATATTGCATGAGTACAAATTTCTAAAGTTATGCAAAAAACTGGGATGTTACGGTTCGATATGTTGCAGTTGAGTGCCAAAACTACAAAGCATATCATATGTGCAATTTGAACGTTTTTCCCAACCGCACATGTTTGAAATAAAAAAAAAATGCACCGCAGAATATTGTGAGGTTCAATATGCATAATTTACAATATGCAACACGTTTGAATGATTCAAGGTTTATTGTTAGTTGGAGGTGTAGTGTTAATTGGGAGTCAAATTGATTAAATTTCAACATATAAGATTATATGAATTTATTAGTTTTTGTAAAAAAACAGATAAATATATTAAACTTTACAAATAGTAAATGTGTCTTAATAATGAAAAGTATTGTGTTTGATATACAACTGTCAAGTTTGGAGAAAGTTTTTTTGACTCTCCAGTTAGCACTCCTTTATCGTTCTGAAGGTTTCATATTGCGTAATATGTTAACTAAAATAGGATATATTTGGTACAAAGCAATGGTGCAGGAATGATCATTCCAATGAAATAGATGTCTGGTTGGTCATAGAGAATGAAGCGGTGCAAAACAAGCACATTTGATCCCAAAGAAGAGGAGACTAATGATCTTACTGACCGCCACACTGCCAATTTGATGTGTTGCTCCACTACCCTACTTTATCACTTTCAGTTGATGGCACTCTAGATCCACTTTGCTAATCAAAAATCATTGACTCATATCTGCAATTTAAATAGCGACTCCAATACATAGAGACAAAAACAAACTAAACTCGTTGATAATAGAGGTGTAACAATTAATCCAACAAACATATACCACTTGCTTCACCTTCGCCATCTTCTACATGTTTCTATTTGAATTAAGAATCAACGGCCACAATCTTTGACAAATCCTGTCAGGTTTTTTGAAATAAGAACAAAAAAAAATCTTGATAAAATAATAAAATCAAGCAAGAAAAACGAAAAAGTTATTTTATTCTAACATGTCATGTTGTCACATTCCAATCTCAATTTCATTCATGTATAGACAACATAGCATTAAGGCTCGTCAAGGTTCCCATTTACTTTATGACATTACAATCTTTTGACATCATTGAAGCTAAGTTGTCATCTGAACTGTGTATCTTATATATTGACACAATATACGTGTTTATGACTACTGACAGTTCAAAATATCAAACTCTTTCAAGATGTCGTATAGACTTGAGCCTTCTACAAGGATTCCAAATCAAAAGCAAAATTACAACTTTTAGCAACGATGAAACGTTCAGATTTGGCAAAGAGAAGCATTAATATTTGACCAATAGATTTAACAACAACTCCTTCTTAAAAGACTTAATTCTCTCCAATTTCATCTTTGTAGGAAGAGTTTGTGGATATATCACTTTAGTATTATATACTACCAAGTAAGATCGAATGATCAATGAGAAATCTTAATACTCATGTATTAATAGATGTAAAAGAACTACAAATTTTGGAAGCATGCCGAGGGCCTCGAAGTGTGTCAAAGGGCCAATGGATGTTTCAAAAACCAGTTAGTTTTTTCTTGACAACATAGGAAGAAGATTTACATTAAAATGAGCAAATTGCAAGAAAAAAGAAAAACTCAAGAAGATTGTTTTAAAATCGAAAAAATAAAATACTATACTTAGATTCTTATTACATAAAGGAAATTTGAACCCAAATTAATAGAGATCAGAAGAAAACAAGTGCTTCATTTATAACCAATAATCATCCTTATGGTCCCATGTCCCTGAAAACCCTGAAGTATAAAGGGGTCAAACAAATGATGTATCCAAAGGCTACATGACTTATTTGGATTCCACCTAAGCCAACAAGGTTGATACATCTGGATCAACAAAAAGTGGTAAATGTAAAGACATGATCTCATAGATACAAGCCACTTTTGGAGGATTTCAATGAACCATCTTCAATGCTTAATATTAAAAGGAATCAACAAAATAAACTCCTTACCTTCGAGAGTTTATAATAAAAATCATAAGAATTATAAAGGTTGAAGTGAAAACCTTACACTTTAAACACCACCTACATACTTTTTGTAGTCGGATGTTATGACTATACGATCATCTTGCTCCGGGTGCATTGTAAAGTAGAAAGCTAAAGGGTTTCTGAAAACCATTAGAACAGCAAGAATCAAGGTTAGAAATATAACATGTCAAAACATCATGTACGAATAGGATAATTAAGTCTCATATAGGTTGGATGACCTGTTCTTTTTCGAGAAGTTGATCGAACCCAACTCTGTTTTAGGGGTCAAAAGGTTGAGGATAGTGTTCAAAATTGTATATTGCTTAGTACCTCCATGGAACATCTCCTACAGGCATCTGATCTCCTTTATCTTCAAAAGTTAGCACAAGCTTAGAAGATCCATCCAAAAACTGCTTTTCTCTACCTGAATCAAGTGAACAAAAAGTTAAGATACATTTAAAGATCTGGTTTCATGTTTATAGGTATTTAGTTTTTTTAGTCCCCATGGTAAAAGTAAAACAAGACTTACAAATAGAGGATGCTTTTAAGAACATAATTTCAAGTGCGTGAGTGCATTCATATCCATCTTACTTGCAATAGGGTAACCCATCGTTCCCACCCACACATCCACTCCCTTCTTTTCATTTTTGGAAAATTTTGCTTGGTTGACGATGTTGTTCATCCTATAAGTCCCACCACCTGACTGCTTCAAAAAAATCTCAAATTAATCAATATAAAAACATAAAACATGTTAGGTCAATAGAAAAATCGATACAGAAAAATGGATACAAAAAAGTATAAGTAAAACACAAAATCGATTCCAAACAAAAAGCAGAAATACAAAATCGATGCTACCAAGATTTCCCAATCTAAGAACAACTACAAAATCGATAAAAAAAAACGGAACTAAACAAAATAATTGATTCCAAAAACAAAGCAAACAAACCAAAAAAGAGCAAAAGGATAGAGAAGCAAACCTAACCGAAAAAATAAAGGATAGATAATCAAACCCTATAAATGATCGATTGCAGTAGAGATTGAATCGTCATCTTGGGAACTCAATCGTGTGATGGAGGAGACATTCAAAAAATTTTGAAATTGTCCGTAGAAGATGAAATAGAGAGGGAACATTTCAATGGGCATTCTTGGGAAGAGTGAAAATTAATTACGTGTTGAAGCCTGACATAAAACATTGAAAAAGTAAACCGAATAAAAGTAACTTCAAATAAGAAATGGCATTAATGACTTGTACATTATGCAATGAAATTTGTAATTAAGAGATTTTAAGATTTAATGCATTAAAATGTAGTACATCATGCATTGCAAGTTGTTTTTAAGACTTTTGTAAAATCTGGTTTATAAGGTAGTATATATAACTAACTAATAAGCATAACCAAAACAGGATAAACATCTCAATTTAAATATTTAAAATATATAAGATAATCATTGATTTCTAACAAAATACTTAATCTATACATATAATAAATAAGTAACTAGAAGGACACGTGTCACCTTCTGGTGAGCCCATTTTTTCGCCTAAACACGTATCTGGACGCATTTTACATTATAAGTTCATTTAACACGTCCACATTCATTCCTCCTTAAATCTTTCCTTAATTCAATTTTTTTTTAATTTATATCTTACATTTACTATCCTTATAATTAGATATGTAGTTTACTTTTAATCCATTACTTTTTTATTTTTCATTTTAGACTATTATCATATAAACATAAATAATGTATATGAACTAAAATGCATTAAAAAAATATTTTTATTTTTTACAAATTATATGCTTCGTCAATACCTTCGAAATTAGTCAAATATTGAATAGTTTTAGATTTAGTTATATTATTAAATATCATAAATATATACGAATTAATGTGTCGTGATTAGTATGAGATTTGTTGAAATTAGTATGAGATTTGATACAAATAATCACTAAATTGTCTTAATTTTCTTTTGGCTATTTCATATCAATTTTTACTTCAAGAGTTTTTTAATTCGATTTTCTTGACGTTATGATATTTAATAGAGTAAACTACGATTTTCGTCCGTGTGGTTTGTTATTCATAACTATTTTCGTCCCTCGTCTTTAAAAACTGCTTTTTTCGTCCTTGTGGTTTTTAATTCCTTTCATTTTTCGTCCTTGAAACTAACTCTGTTAAAAGAACCAGTTAACTCAAGGGTATATTTGTCTTTTTATCTTTTCCTTTTTATTAAATAGTATATTATGTATATGTATTAATTAGAGTTACCTCCCTCCCTACCCTACATCTCTGCAAGGCTGAAACTACATCAAGTTCACATGAAGGTACAACTCAATGACTCATGATGCCATCGTCGGCCGTCGATTTCAACTTCGAAAGCACCAACACGACACCGTACGCCACCACACCTTCCACCCCTCAACGCTTCCCCACTTTCTTCTACAGCACACCCACCATCCCTACACATCCATTTCCTTGCATTGATAGATTTGACACCTTTCCTCCATAATATAATGTTTTTTATATAAAAAAAATTAAGTATTTTTTTAGAATTCAATGATTATCTTATATATTTTAATGACATCTATAAAAAATAACCAAGTACATATTTAATAATATATTTAAAACAAATTTATAATAATATAATATATTAATTAATAGTGATATATGAAAATGTCTGCATAAAATGAAAGTTCTGCACATATCAAATTGATGGGTGTTAAAAGTTTGCAATAGTAATATGTATCTTGTGCTTTGAAACTTATAAATTAAGAGATTTTTAAAATATTACATAAAATGATGGTACTTTGTGTCTAATAATTTGTATGTAATAGTTTTTTATACGTGTTTTATAATATAGTATAGATATAGATATAGATACATAGATAATCAATGTTATAATTTAGGGAATTTAATTAAAATACCCTTTTTCGAAAAATCAGTGCCCAATATTACCCAAATCTTGTCATTTTTGCCAAAATACCCCATATGTCCGCGTTTTGACCGCGTTTTTTCACTGTTTGGGTCCGCGTTTTGGTCTAAACGCGGGTATGCCATGTGCAATTCACGGCGGACATGGTCCGCGTTTTGTGCAATTCAATTCATTGAATTGTAATTTTCATTATATATTTACAGTTTATACCCCTATAATTATTTAGTTAGTTTACTTTATACCTTTTACTTTTCTATTATTCATTTTATATTTTTATCATATTAACACATATAATCGTATATTAACTAAAATACATTAAAAAATACGTTTTAATTTTAACAAGTTATACCATTATAATCGTCTCTTCGATACCTTCGAAATGAGTCCAATATTGAATATTTTTTGATTTAATTATTTTATTATATATCATATATATTAAAATTTTATACACCTATAATTATTTAGTTAGTTTACTTTATACTTTATACTTTTCTATTTTTTATTTTACACTTTCATCATATTAACACATATAATTGTATATTAACTAAAATACGTTAAATAATTTTATGATATATTAAAACGTATTTTTAATATATATGATATAATAAAATAATTAAATCAAAAAATATTCAATATTGGGCTCATTTCTAAGGTATCGAAGAGACGATTATAATGATATAACTTGTTAAAATTAAAATGTATTTTTTTAACGTATTTTAGTTAATATACGATTATGTGTTTTAATATGATAAAAGTATAAAATGAATAATAGAAAAATAAAAGGTATAAAGTAAACTAACTAAATAATTATAGGGGTATAAACTGTAAATATATAATAAAAATTATATATTTTCAAAAAAGTATATAAACCGTAAGTATAAACTGTAAATATATAAACGCAGACCATACCCACGTGAAATAAACCAAACGTGGACATATGGGGTATTTTGGCAAAAATAACAAGATTGAGGGCATATTGGGCACTGATTTTTCAAAAAAAGAATATTTTAATTAAATTCCCTATAATTTACTATAAAATAAAAAAGAGTAAACTACTATTTTCGTCCCTGTGGTTTGTTGTTTATAACTATTTTTGTCCTTGATCTTTAAAAATTGTCTTTTTGGTTCTTGTGGTTTATAACTCCTTTCGTTTTTAGTCCCTAAGAATATTAGTTTTAGGGATGAAAATGGAAAGAAATTGCAAACCATAAAGAATAAAAAACAACTTTTAAAGTCATGAACGAAAATGGTAGTTTACTCAATAAAAAATCTAACGAAGTTGAATGTATTTTTGTTGTAAATTTTTTTCTTTCTTTCTTTCTCAAGAATAAATAAACAGAAAGAAACCACCACGCGGGATCGGGACCCCATCACGTTCTTCCCCAAATCCAAATTTACAAGTCTCGCCCTTTCAGATCAGATCCCACCAATCTCTCTCTCTCATCATCATGCTGTTTTCACACACTCTCAACTACCAATAGTTACTTCTTCTTCACCAAATCCCTAAACACCTTTTTACATTGATTTCCAACAATAAAAGTGTGTTGTTAGCTGCTTAGATCTTGTTTCCATGGCGGTTGTAGCACGTACCGGCAGAGGCGGTGGCGGATCGGCTTTTTCCTCCGCTTTACGGAGCTTCTTTTCCTACCGGATCTTTGTTTCAGCTATGTTTACTCTTCTTTTCTTCGCAACTGCATCCGTACTTTTCTCATCTCATCCTGCACATTTCAACGATAACTCTGTAAGTCCAGATTTTATTTGCTATTTTTTTAATTGCTTGCTATGAGTTATTTTACTTTAATGCAGTATTTTGGAATTATAGTTTATATTTTGCGATTTGCTTGTTAAAACGGAGAGTGGATCTAATCGAAGTTAGACTGTTCAATTTGAAATTGGCATGATATAGAAGTAGTTTTCGATAAATGTTGGTTGCACATTAGTCTCATATATGTACTCCTGTTCGTCCAGGAAACATTTAATTCTTATGATCCGTTGATGAAATAATCGAAGTTAGACTTTCCAATTTGAAATTGGCATGGTATACAAGTAGTTTTTCGAGCTGTTGGTTGCAAATTAGTCTTAGATATGGACTCCAGTTTGTCCAGGAAACATTTAATTCTTATGATCCGTTGATGAAATAATCGAAGTTAGATTTTTCAATTTGAAATTGGCATGGTATACAAGTAGTTTTCGAAAAATGTTGGTTGCAAATTAATCTCAGGTATGTACTCCAGTTTGTCCAGGAAACATTTAATTCTTATGATCCATTGATGAAATATACGGAGTAATTGAGAGAAGGAAGATAATTAATAATACTTTATAGTGCAAAATTAGTTTAAATGTATTGGGCCAAGCATACCACTATGAAATGATAAAACTCCTTTGTGTTCCTTAAGATGTTTGGCATCATATGAAGGTGAGGACTGAATGAAGTAAGTCTCTTTTTGATGGTTTATTTGATTTCATAACAGGAAATCCAAACAACTGGGAACGCATACATGCACAGGACATTTCTTGCCTTGAAGTCAGATCCATTGAAGACTAGGTTGGATTTGATACATAAGCAAGCGAGTGATCATATTGTGCTCGTGAATGCATATGCTGCTTACGCAAGAAAGCTTAAGCTTGAGATATCTAAGCAGCTTAGGATGTTTGATGACATGGCACAAAACTTTTCTGACGTGGGTGTGAAGCCAACATATCGAACTACATTGTTCGAGTCCAATGGGCCTGTGGATGAGGAAGTCTTGAGACAGTTTGAGAAGGAGGTTAAGGACAAGATCAAGGTTGCTAGGTTGATGATTGCCGAGAACAAGGAATCTTATGACAATCAGCTGAAAATTCAGAAGTTGAAAGACACGATATTTGCAGTTAATGAATTGCTCATTAAAGCTAAGAAGAACGGGGCATTTGCTAGCTTAATTGCTGCCAAGTCAACTCCAAAGAGTTTGCATTGTCTTGCAATGCGCCTCATGGGAGAACGAATTGCAAGTCCAGAAAAATATAGAGATGAAGAGCCTAAGCCTGAGTTTGAGGACCCTTCTTTGTACCATTACGCGATATTTTCTGATAATGTGATTGCAGTATCTGTCGTGGTGAACTCAGCTGTAAAGAATGCGGAAGAGCCATGGAAACATGTTTTCCACATTGTTACAGATAAGATGAATCTTGCTGCAATGAAGGTTTGGTTTAAAATGAGACCAGTGGAAGGAGGTGCTTTTGTCGAAGTGAAAGCAGTGGAAGAATTTACTTTCTTGAATCCCTCATATGTCCCTGTGCTCAGGCAAATGGAGTCTGCAAATTTATACATAGAGGACAAGGCAGAAAATGAGACAGCAGAAGTGAAGAACACGAAATCTAGGAACCCAAAACATTTGTCGATGTTGAATCACCTTAAATTTTACTTGCCTGAGATGTATCCAAAGCTGCACCGGATATTGTTCTTAGATGATGATGTTGTGGTTCAGAAAGATTTGACGGCACTATGGAAACTTGATATGGATGGCAAGGTTAATGGGGCAGTTGAGACATGCTTTGGATCATTTCAGCGTTATGCTCAATATTTGAATTTTTCCCATCCCATGATCAGGGAAAAATTCAATCCAAAGGCTTGTGCTTGGGCTTTTGGTATGAATATATTTGATCTTGATGCCTGGAGGCGTGAAAGATTAACCGAACAGTACCATTACTGGCAGGATCTGGTATGTGTCCTTCATTGTTCATCTTGTGTGTTTCGATTGGTAGAACTTGCTTGCTCCCCCTTTCAAAAACAAGTTAGTTGTGTTTGATATATATGCTTTTGTCCCACATAAAGGAGGTAACTGGTTTTTTTGACTGTCAAACAATCTCTTTATGCTATTTGCAAAATGATTGTAGCTTGATGGGAATCACCAACAATTTTAGTTTCTAATATCAAAATTTTTGTTTCATCATGATGTTTGGCTAGCTTAAACAAGTATATTCTAATTTTTGTATAGGCCCACATGAGATGCAACATCTTTCTTTTACTACATTTTGTGCGTATTAAAAGGCAACATTAAGATAGGTGTAGCGATAAAAGCAAAATAAATTTGGAGCTCTTTGGATGGTTAAAGGCATTATTAGGTTCAATATCTCTAGCAAAATGTTATATATATGGTAAGGTTCAGGGGAAAACCGCAAAAAGAAAAAAAAGAGAGAGAGAGACTGAGCAACACCCTGGTCACCGTTCATCTTGACGGTATGCAAATATGCATAACATGCACACGTGCATAAAAACCAAGAAACAACTTCAGTTACTTGTATGCACATATGCATACCATCTAGATGAATGGTTACCACGGTGTTCCTCAGTTTTTTATTTTGGAGGTTTTCCTCCGAACCTTTCTCTCTCTCTCTCTCTCTCTCTATATATATATATATATATATATACACACACACACACACACATACACACAAACACATCAATGTGCTCTAGTTGATGAGTTCAGAAATGGTATATATATGAACTGATGTTTTATGAATATTGCATCAGAATGAGGATCAGAGTTTGTGGAAATTGGGGACACTTCCTCCTGGACTGATGACTTTCTACTCAACAACAAAATCATTAGACAAAACATGGCATGTTCTTGGACTCGGATACAACCCGAGTATAAGCATGGACGAGATTAGTAACGCTGCTGTCATTCATTTCAATGGGAATATGAAACCATGGCTCGACATTGCTATGAACCAATTCAAGCATCTATGGACGAAATATGTTGACAATGAAATGGAATTCGTGCAGATGTGCAACTTCGGCCTGTAGACAATGACCGCCTTCCCTTCAACAACCGAGTTAACAGAGGTAATCGAACAATTCCTCTATCCATTTTGGGTTTATTTTACTTCTAAATAGCTGTAAGATCCTGAGCCAAGCTCTGCAAGTGTCACCATTATTTTTTCACACATCCTGATAGTTAAAAGGTGTTAAAATATCAAGTTGAATCAATGTGCTATGTTTAAATGATTCTTTTGTATGAACTTCAATCTCTAGATAAATTTATGCTATTAGCTAATGCAAACATGCAAGCTATTTATGGATTTTACAAATTCCCATTAGATCATGGAAACTACCTCTGTGTGTGCTATATTGGGTTCATTTGGTTTACACATTCCCATTAGACGTATTCGCTAGTGATGTATAGATGTTGAAAGGCCCTACATCTGTGTGAGATATACTAAGGACGCGTTTGGTTTACGGGAATGGATTGGAATGGATTGGATTTCAACTACGGATTTGGATTTGGAGGGATTTGGATTTGGGGGGATTTGAAATCCCGGTGCATTGCAAAGGATTTTCAAATCCATCAAGTTAAGGATTTTAAAGAGGTCAAAGGATTTCAAATCTGGTCAACAAATTCCATTCCTGCAAACCAAACACAGGATTGGAATGGATTTGAAATCCAAATCTCTCCAAATCCATTACAATCCCGCAAACCAAATGGACCCTAAGTTCATTTGGTTTACACATTCTCATTAGATCATTGAAACAACTTCTCTATCTTTTGGGGTAGAGGCAAGGTCTCCGTACATCCTACTCCCCCAGACCCTACCTTTGTATGAGATATATTTGGTTCGTTTGGTTTACACATTCCCATTTGATCTTGGAAACAACCTTTCTATCCTTTGGGGTAGAAATAGGGTCTGCAATCCTACTCCCCCAGACCCTACCTATCTGTGAGATATATTGGGTTCGTTTGGTTTACACATGTTCGTGCCTTAGAGACAAGGTCTTTGTACATCATACTCCCCCAAACCCTACCGAGTGGTGGACCCAGGATTTTAGCTGAGCGAGTGCACCTTTAAGGTGGATGGCCCACAAAGTCACCCAATGTGTTTTAAGCCAAATTTCACCGTTTTGAGGGAATTTTTTGAAGTTTTTTGGTTGATGTTCCATGTATTTTTTAATATCCCGGAGCACCCCTCGAAATTTAGCGGATGCACCTTTCATACCACAAAAAGATTTCTACTTGCGAAAATTGGTTGAACGGGACCCCACTTGAACCTTAGTAGGTCCACCCCTGACTCTACCTCTGTATGTAATATACTGGTTTTGTTTAATTTATACATTCTCATTAGATCATGGAAACAACCCTTTACCCTGAGGGATGGAGATGATGTCTACAAACATCCTCCTTCTCCGGACCTTAGGTTAGTTTGGTTTATGCATTCCCATTAGATGATGTATCTGCACTTGATTTATAGATGTTGAATGTAGGCTTAACGACGATGTTCTGTTCCACGTCAAATATGAATGTGAGTTATGAGTTCGAGCCTTAGGTAGCAAGGTACTACTAACATCCGGCTATTGAGGCGCGCTACAGCTGGATGAAGCGAAAAAGCCTCTCTAACAGCAAAGCTTTGTAAATCGAATCGAATTTGAAAATGCTCGAATTCGTTTTTCATTAGTAAAAACACTATTCGAATTCAAATTTGTTGCATGTTCCGAAAATATGGATAACATCAAAATCTGGTTAAGGTAAAACTTAAAGAGTATTCAGTATCACATGAGATATCAAGTTTAATTCCTACTGTTAGTTTGTTTGGGAGCTAGATTTGTTGGATCAAGTTTTAAAATTCGTATGTTTTAATTTTTAAGGGGTATCTGCATGAACTTTGTGGATAACTTGGGTTCAAAAAAGCCCAAGCCCGAAATTTTGGGTGTGGGTCTGGACCCAAAAAGTGCGGCCTGAAAAAGTCTAGAAATGCCCGTTAAGGCCGGCCTGAAAAAGCCTGATATGACCCTTTTCAGCCCCAAAGCCTGGCCTGGCTCGGCTATAAAAACATGGACCTTTTTTCCCACTGAAAATGCCAAAATGGGGTTGAAAGGCCCGGGCCTTGTGCATTTATAGATATAAAGTTGTAACGATCCAAATTATAAAAGAGAGATATCAGTCTAAAATTTGTAAAGTTGTGATGGTTCGAACAAAAAGGGGAACATTAGCAAGTGTTGCATGCACTTCAAAGCTAGACCGGGCAACATGTTACGTTGAATATGCCTCGAGTATGAAAGTATAAGACGATTATCCTTTTTTTGTTTTTTAAAGATGTTTGAAATAAGATGGTTGAATGTAGATAGTTGATACACTGACTTATTCAATTCAGATATTTTGAGTCTTGCTTAACAATTCAATTCAGATATTTTGAGTCTTGCTTTAACAATTAAGCCAAAAACAAACAATTTTTACCAAGTCATATAAGTTCATTATATTGATTAAGAAAAAACAAATGGGACCTAAATAATTTTTGGACCCATTGATTTGGTAGAAAGGAACCCATGTTCTTCAAAACGTATGAAATCAATTTCTGATACTCATAACTGTTAAGAAAATCCTTAGTAGTTCTGAGGAGACTTGAACTGGTGATCACATGAGGGGTCGTAACGTTTAGCATTTATTTACTAGTTAAGTTGGTTCTCGAGGTGATGTTGGAAAAAACATTGAAAGGTGAATGTAGATTTTATGGGGTTATGATACAATTAAAATCAAAATACATATGGCAACTTCGGGTTTTGTATGATGGTTTGTTGTTCTTTGGAAGTCTCTTGTGGTGCGTTTGGTACGCAGACAGGACAGGATGGAACAGGACGGAACAGGACAGGACAACTGTCCAGCGTTTGGCAAGACATGACAAAACTGGACTAGACTGGTTAAATGACAAATTTACCCCTGATGAAAAATCATAGATTATATCAGATAATACTAATTTACATCACTAATACATAGTGCAATGAATTATCAAAAACATAAAACTAATTCATCACGATTGGATTTTGGATAACGAAATCAAAACCCAAAATTTTAAGTTTCGGATTTTAGGTTGTTTCGGGTTTGGGTTGGTCGGATTTCGGATTGATGCCGGTCGGGTTCGGGTATTATATAATGCAAAAGTTATATATAAATTCTTTCGTTTTTTAGGATGAATACAATCGATTGAAAGATTGATGAAATCGATAGCAAGTTTAAAATTTAGAAAATATTTCAACAGACATTTAATTTACGATTTTCAAAAAATAATTAGATATATATATATAGGGGTTGTTTTATTTGCAACCCTTAAAAAGGTTGCAAACCTTGCAACCCACATTTTAACCGTCAGATTCATGATCGGCGGTTACAATAGATATGTGGCCCAATATTTTTAATTAAAAAAAACAGAAAAATAAAAATAAAATAACCGTCGATCATGAATTCAACGGTTAAGATGTGGGTTGCAAAATATTCTTCCACTATATATATATATATATATATATATATCACTTTTCATGGGAGACCCTAGTATTTTGTGGTAACCATGAGATCCAATCTCATCCATCCATTTAATTAATCAATGGTCTAAAATAACTAATATAAATAATAATTAAAAAACGGATTTAATGCAACTAAATTAGGAAAAAGGGGTAAAATTGTAAAAAAACATTAAATTCAGTGTGATCTAATTTAGACGTGTTCCGATAATTTTGGGTGTGATCTAAGTTAGCGCTTACCGGATTTAATGCAACTAAATTAGGAAAAATGGGTGTGATACACTGTGATCATCTTGCAAAACCTTATATCATTCATAATAGAATGATGAGATTATTGTTGTTAATTCCGTAGGTGGTGATACACTGTGATCAGTGTCTCATGGTACATATGAGATTCACATGTTAGATTATCAGATATATGCCAAATCACAATGTAACACATACATCACAATGTAACACATATATCAGATATATGCCAAATCACAATGTAACACATACATCAGATATATGCCAAATCATGTGGCACATGAGATTCAGATGATGTTATATTATCACAATGTAACACAATGTCACATGGTCCATATGGATATTATCCCAAAATCAATTTGTTGAGATAATAAAGGAAACGTAATATTTGATTGATGAGACTTTGAATTTTTTAGTTACAAAAAGAATGTTATATTAATTAATTTATCAAATTACTAATATATCATCCCCTATTAATTAATTAAAAAATTAATTAATTAAAATGATTGGATGAGATTGGATCTCATAATTACCACAATCTAATAGAGTCTCATTTGATTAGGGTCATTATATATATATATAGAGAGAGATATAGAGGTGGTTTCAATTGGAAACCATATTAGATTGGAAACTTTGGAAACTGTCAATTTTATTGGTTAAATTAATGAAATTTGTTCATAAAGTTGTTTAATATGATCAAGTTGTTTCATATAATTCATTTGTTGATGAAATTGTTTCATATATTTATGTTTTTTTTATGTAGTTTCATCTATTTTTCTCATTCTGATGAAATTGTTTCATGTATTTTCGCAGTTTGGTGAAACTTTTTCATTTTTACATAAAAAACACAAATATATTCAACAATTTCATCAATAAAAGAATTATATGAAACAATTTCATCAAATTAAACAATTTCATGAAACAATTTCATTAACTTAACCAATGAAATCGAGGGTTTCCACGGTTTTCAAAATTAGAATGGTTTTCATTTGATCGCTCCCCTATATATATATATATATATAGTATTTAAAATATAGTTCGATAGCCAACGATCAAACCCAATCCGAACCCAGATATCCTCCCAAATGTCTGGTTTCGGATTATCGGATTTCGAGTATTCAGGTTTTGCAAAAACACCTTATTTTCGGTTCGGATGCGGATTCGGATTTCGGACTATTCGGGTTTTGCACACCCCTAGCTTGGAGGCGTGGATGATGAGAAAACATGTTTTATGTTTTTGTTTTTAACAAATGGTATATTAGTTAAAATATTGTTGTTCTACTTAGTTCCATGGGGTTGGAGTGGGACAAGTGTGTCCCATGCTTGTTCCACTTAGTTCTAGCGTGTCCCACATATGGTTACGCCAAACATGTGACAAGTCTGTTATGTTCTGTCCTGTTCCACTCTGTTCTGCATACCAAACACACCCTTGAGGGTAGAGTCTTTGTGCTTAGGCCTTGGGACCCGTTTGGTTTATTTTATTTCACAAGATTTTATAGGATTTATTTCTCATAATGTTTTAAAATATGATTAAAAAAATGTTTTATAATAATCAATTAATAAAATGTAACTTATATAA
The DNA here is from genome assembly GCA_954870635.1 of Arctium minus. Taxonomy (NCBI): domain Eukaryota; kingdom Viridiplantae; phylum Streptophyta; class Magnoliopsida; order Asterales; family Asteraceae; genus Arctium; species Arctium minus. Next base: position 8,302,032 of record OX941092.1, read on the forward strand.
TTATTTATAGTTTATTTTTATAAGTTATTTATAAAGAATGGTACAAGCCTTGTTTGGTTGGGCTGGGCCTTTTAGTCAAGTTTATTTAGGAATGGGCCTTCATTTTGATGACAATAAGGCTTGATCATCTACTTTGTATGCATATGTGGGAAGATGGAACTTTACGAGCAAGATCGATATCTAGGGAAAATGCTAGAAAGCAATATGTGACGATATCCGTTCACCTATGCATGTTTTTCAATTAGGATTCATCGTGTTATAATATATTTTGGGCGTTATTTTAACTCTATCCCAAATAAATGGTATCCTCGTACGTCAAAACCATTTGAAACTAATACCACGACTGAATCGATCAACATCAACATGTTTACCTAGTGATTGATCTGGCTGAAGGTGTTAACCGAGCACCTACCCAACCAATATTATTGTTTCACTTACCTACCCAAATTGCATACTATTACCCATACTGCACTTTTACCCGATCAACGCTTATCCAATCTGTGTTGATAACCAACCCCTAAATCTTTACATACATATCAACATTGATACATTCGAATCTATAAATCTTGAGCTCTAACATGATTTTGTGGAGTACCAATTTCATTATCTATCTATATCTATACTATATTATAAAGCACGGATAAAAAACTCTTAAATACAAATTATTAAGCATAAGGTACCATCATTTTATGCATGATTTTAAAAATCTCTTAATTTACAAGTATCAAAGAACAAGATACATATTACTACTGCAGACTTCTAACACTCACCAATTTGGTTTGTACAGAGTCTTCCTTTTATGTAGACATTTTCATGTATCACTATTAATTAATATATTATATTACTATAAATTTGTTTTAATTATATTATTAAATATGTAATTGATTATTTTTTCTAGATGTCATTAAAATATATAAGATAATCATTGAATTCTAACAAAATACTTATTTTTTTATATAAAAAATATTATATTATTAAGCCTAAATTAAACAAATTTATAAAAAAACATTATCACTTTCTCAAAACCATCCAAAATCGTACTGTAAATCGACAAAAAAACAAAAAATAAAATAAAATATTCAAATCATGATATATCTCACTACATTGCTCAAGTACGCTTCTAGTATAATTTTAAATCAAGAAAGAAACAATAGTCAAAGGAGTCAACTTTATTAGATTTTGTTTGTCCCTTTCGAATTCCAAAGGTTCTTATAGTATTCAATCCTTCGTACAAAAAAATCATTGCACATTATTCTCGAAAGTCAAAGGAATTCACATTAAAAAAAAAATTTGTAAGAAAATGGAATATATAAAATTTGTTGTACAATATTTAAATACAATACAACGTACCTTATATAAATTACAGAAACCATCATATACACTTGTATTATAAAAATATTTATAGAAGATTATCAAGGTTCATTTATTATGATTCAGATATTTATAGAAGATTATAAGAGTCTATTTATTTCTGATCAATGTCATTAGATTATATAAACTATTGAGATTTATTATAATCTAGATATATGTAGTATTAGAAAAAAAAACATGCATTTACACATGTACATATTCTTTTTTTTTTTTTTGAAAGGCAACATGTACATGTTCTTGTAACTAAAAGAATTTTATATTTAATTGTTTTTTATTAAAAAAAATACAAGTCAAAGTAAACATATACCTTCAACAAACCTTAAACTTCCACAAAATAAGATAAGTTTTATTTAATTAATATAAAAGTTGAACCTTGAATATTTTTTTTGGGGGTGCTATTTGCACGCAAATAATGAATTCTTATTTTCCGATCCAATCATTAAAGGTGTAAATAGTCAAATCATTATTATTATTATTACTATTGTTATTATTATTATTATCTTTATATATATATATATATATATGTGTGTGTGTGTGTGTGTTTTGATTTTATAAATTTATAAAATTTGTAACTTTTAATTTTATTTTATTCTATAAATTTGTAACTTTTGATTTTATTATAACTTTGTAAAATGTATTTTTCTTTTTGTAACAATACATATTCTCATAACTTTGTAAAATGTATTTTTCTTTTAGGGACCAATTCCGTAACAAACGCCAAACGTTAGGGACAACATCTGTAATTTACTCTGTAAGACTCAGTTTTTTTTAAAAAAAAACATATAATTATTTTTACCCGAATTGAAACGTAAATAAAAATGACGACTAAAGATAGTTAAGGGTTAAAACTGTCATTAACAAAAACTCTTTATATATATATATATATATATATATATATATATTAATATATTACACATAGATATATATTACGTATTATTCATGTCACTATGCAGGTCGTGATCGGTTTAAAAATGGCGAATTGGGGTGAAGATTTTCAATGGTATCATAATTCTAATAATGAGGTATTTCATCACTACTTTATATATATATATATATATATATATTATGTTATCATGTTTCATATTTTTATGTGTTTGTGTAGGATGATAATGTTTATTCAAACAAATCAACTGAAGCTTGTGAAATCCCTCAACCATCCGCATTTTCTACTGATATGGTAAGTTTATGTTTCATTTTATCTTGTTAAATTATCTGGTAAAGTTAGTAGTTTGTAACAAAAAAGTCAATTTCAGGTGTTTAATTCTCGTAAAGATATAATTGATTGGGTACGCAATATGGGATATTCACTTGGTTTCGTTATTGTTATTAAAAGAAGCAATAGTGATGCAAGTAGGGGCAATTATAAAGTAGAATTTCAATGTGATTGTGGTGGTACGTACATGAGTAACAAAACCTCTAGTAAACATACTGGCACAAGAAAAACAAATTGTCCATTTAACCTGGTAGGGAATCTGTAACACTCTAAAATTCAGAGTACAATAAAACCTGAAAATATGGCAACAAGACATCCGAATTGATATAAACTTCCCATAAAGGGGATCAGTCCTTAAGACTATACATAACTCGCTTAGATATAGAATTTATCAACAAAACTAATCTAAACATAACTGTCTAGACTACATCACTTAACGAACCAAAGTTCACTAAAAGATGGGACTTAAACAATGCCCAACAATCCAATACTAAACATCTCAAAACCCTCGGGATCAGTCCCGACACTCAAAACCCTTGGCAACCTGCCGCTAACGAGAACCTAAATACATATCATTTAAGAAAAGTGTTAGGCTTAAAAAGCCTAGTGAGAACATACAGTTTATAAATTTCAAGAGATATAAACATTTGCATCCAAACGGAAATCTTTCAAACAAGCATTTCCAAGTTAACCGTTGATAAGAATAAAATCAATTAAAATAAGGTCATAAACCTTCTTTCCAGAACCTCACAATTTAATGCACACGTAGTTCTTCGTTTTGATAACCATATAGAACCTCACAATTAAGTGCACATGTAGTTCTATATTTGTTAACGGCCAGAACCTCACAATTTAATGCACATGTAGTTCTTATTTGTTAACGGCCAGAACCTCACAATTTAATGCACATGTAGTTCTTATTTGTTAACGGCCAGAGCCTCACAATTTAATGCACATGTAGCTCTATATTTACTTTACTTGGTAACTTCCAAATAATATCAGTCGACTCAAAACCTAGGGATCCACTAGTAATAGTCTAGACTTGTCACAACATCATTCGTGACCAACCATATGTAACCATATGGTATACAAAACATTTTATAAACAAAATGCCTTTTCAAGTTCAACTTCTGGTAATAATGAAAATCATAAAAATGAGTTCATAAACATTATTTTGCATAAGCTACATAATCAACAAGTACAACATCCTTTTACTTCAAATAAGTTAGAATCCATCATTTTAGTCAAAAATGATCGGGAATCCTAAAATCTCCCAAAACTCAAGTTATATCAAATATGCAGAAAACTTTAGATCTGAAACCATGGAGATATATAGGAGTTCCAAAAGGTAGCTTTTGATATGTATACAGTTTTTAAAATGATAGTAGGAACTCACCCAATAGGTTTATACAAAAACCCGAAAAACCAGATATCGACCTCCTTGATAAGGCGAAGCTTTCAACACCGAAACCTCGGATCACAAACTAGATTCTATCCACCAAAAGTTACCAACCAACTCTTAGAGAGAGAGAGAGAGAGAGAGAGATTTCTAGAAAGAGAATGAGATTGAGAAAATGAGATATTTTGGAAACTGAACCCTTAAGTCGGTCCAGGGGGATTCGCAGGTTATGTCGCGACTCCAAGTCGCGGTGGAACTCGCCCGTGTTCTCAAACCCCAAAACCAACAGCGGACATCGCGACTAATGCCGTGACTATAAGTCGCGAGCAAGTCGCGGAACTCACTGGAAGGCTCCAACTTCACCGAACAACATAAATTCGAAAGATAAACTAAATACGGTGATAACGACAAGAGTTAACACTAGATTACCAAGGTTACATAACGAAATTCGGGGTGTTACAGAATCATTTGGGTAATGATTGTTGGACTTTAGCTATGATATGTGATGCACATAATCATGATATTGCATTACATTTGGAGGGACATGCATATGCAAGACGATTGTCTGAAAACGAAGCTCGATTGGTGGAAGATTTGTCAACAAACAATGTGAAACCTAGAGATATTTTATCAACAATAAAGCAGCAATATCCAGATAACGTGTCTACAAAGAAAACTATATACAATGTGGTATGAACATGTTGTTTTTACAATCGGGTACGTTAATGGTAACCATTATGTGAAATTAGATATGACAGAAGGATATCCGTCTCCGCAAATTGTATCACTTTTTTTCCATCACAGTTATCGGTGTGCTGCTGGATGGGTTACCCCGTATTCAGAGGGAATAAAGAAGTACATGAAGCTTTTACGTGTTAATTGTACTACGGATAATGTTATTTTAGAATAATCGAATGTAATATAGATTATTTTATGTTCTATTTATATGTTAAATCGTAATATTTATGTTTTATTTTTATAATTATATAATTAAAAAAATTAGTAATATTTATATTTATAAATATTTATTTCTTTTCAAATCAAAACAAAAATATATAATAAAAAGAAAAAAGAAAAAGAAAAAAGACAACAAAAAGACGAAAAAACAAAAAAAAACATAATCATTTTTCAATCATTTTTGATGTATTTAGCAAAAAAAATGGTGCATTTAGCCCTCCCCATATTTTTCTATAAGAGCATCTCCAACAACATTGTTAAAAATTCTCTAAAATATAGAATGAAAAGTCAAAATCTCTAAAAATATTTTCTTTCAACTCCAACCGTTTTTCTATTTTAGAGAATCAATCATTACTTATATTATTAAAATATTCAATATATATAATATTCCAACAAATTTTTCTCTAATTTTGATGGAAAAGGATTAAAATAATATTTTCTCTCTCTATTTTAGAGATTATAGAGAAATCTCTAAATTTAGAGATTTTTTGCCATTTCTCTATTTTAACAATCCTTTTAGCAAAGCTGTTGGAGACAAAAAATAAAGAAAAAGTCTCCAGTGGACTTGTTTACTAAAGACACAATTATTGAGGCCATATTATATATCTATTAAACAAACACAGAACCAATTATGCATGTTGTTTTTCATAAAAATTAATTTATGTTGTTTAAATATAAGTCAGATAAATTTTCTATATTTTTATTGAAAAACATGATTTTTAAAACAGTAGAACTGTATCTGCAGCGTAATACATTTTTATTTTGTTTCTCTACATTTTATTTTATGAATTTGTTTGATTTTAAGAGAGCGAAAACATGTTTTGTTGGTTGTTAGTTTTATTAAGTATTTTGCCGTATCAATACGACTCAATGTGTATCTTAAATTTGAATATGTTTATCAGTTAGCTAAGATTACTTTTACAAAATTCAAATGTTTTAATAAGTTGTTAAATGTTATATAATACAATTAAACTATTATAGAAATATACTCGAATGTAATCAAGGTTCTAAATGGTGTGAGGCGAGGCGTGGCGGCAAGGCCAAGCCTCAAGCCTTAGGAGCCACGGCGAAGCCATAGCGTTTTCAAGGCGTGACTTATGGCGTCAAATTTCTAATTTATATATAATATTATACATAAAAACATATGTTTTGGTGTGTTACTCAATGAGTTAATAGTAATAAGCAAGTTTGATTAGGTTCTATACATTTAAAACATGCAAATAAAACATTAAAAACAAAAGGAAAAACCAAATATTGCATTACAAAAAATGCGCATTAGGCATGGCGTGCCACGAGCTTAACGTGACGTGAGACACAAGCCTTGGTGTCATGGCGTGCCATGGCGGCTGTGCGACGAGTTTTTTAGAACAGTGAATGTAATAAACTCTTCACTGAAATTTTGAAATCTATTTACAAAAATTGAAAATATTTATGTATCAATATTGAAATCGAACTAAAGACATTAAAATACCCATTTGAGATAAAAAAATAAAATAATTTGAGATACTTATGTGATTTTTTAAAACTTGATTCATTCATATAAAAAGAGTAATACAAGTTTTAAAAAACCATTAAAACTTCTATTTATATATTTTATAATAAGAGTAAAATATGAGTATAACAAAGTCTAAAGTATTTTGTATGTATTAATAATTTATATATATTCTTAAAAAAATATAACTTTTTTAAAAAGTAAAACACTTTCTCCATCAAAAATAAGTGTCCATAATAGAAACCGACACACAATTTTACTATTTTAGACATTACTAATTACTCCATTAAATTTGCTAGTTAATTAAATGACAACTTTACCCCTAATTAATGCATCTTTTTCTTTTATCAAACTTTTATATATTGGTGGATTACTTAAGAGTGAAATTATAAATTGATATATTTATTTTAAAAAATGAACACTTATTTTAAAACAAATATAAATAAAAATATAGACATTTATTTTGAAAAAGAGAACGAGGAAGCTAATATAGTATTTCTTTCATCCCAAAATAAATGTCCACAATGAAGATGATACACAGTTTTAGAAATATATAATTATTATATTTTTTAATTAAAAAAAATATAATTTTTACCCTTAATTTTAAAAAGAAATTTTTTCTTCAATTTATAACTAAAATAAAATAAATAAATAAATATTTATTTTCAAATAAATAAAATAATAATATAAATATTTATTTTGATTATGAGGATTTTAAAACTTGTAATTAGAAAGTGATGGAAATGAAAGTAGCGACTCGCCGCAGTTTCAACGAAGAATAAAGAATATTCCAAGAGAATATATATTGTATTTATTTAGCCCAGAAAACAGAAACCTACTTTCAATATTTAATTTTAAAAAAATTGAAGATTAATCAAATATATAAAATGAGAAAATAAAATATGGTTCAATTTTGATTTTTTTTTAATCGATAGTTGTGCAATCCAGTTTATGTACACCTAAGCTAATTTAATTTTATGTGGTTTTACTAATAGTTTTTAGGAGACTTTTTTTTTTTTTGGGGGGGGGGGGGGGGGGGGGAAAGGGTATCCTGGGCCTTTGGCCTAAACTAATCCCTTGGCAAAAAAACCGACTGCGAAAGCATGTAGCTTTGAGGTTAAACCCAGTGACCACAAAGTTGTGAATGCAGGGAATCGAACCCGGGTTGAGGGCTATGAACTCCCTAGGTGATTACCGCTACACCACAAGCCTTGTGGTTAACTTTTATTGGTGACTTATTTGGGAGATGCCACAAACTCTTAGGCTATGTTTGGAAAACTAGCTGATAAGATAGCTGGTGACAGATAAGCTAGCTGGTAGCTGATAAGCTAGCTGATGAAAAAGTCACGTTTGACAAAAACTAACTTATAAGCATTTAAATTACCAAAAAGGACATTAATTATTTATTTATAATTAAAAGTTAATATATAATTATGAATATTAATGAGAGGCATAATTGGAATAATCACAAAAAAATCATCATAAGCTACTCCAAGTAGTTTATCAATAAACTAGCTTATGACCATCCAAACATGTATCTAGAAAATAAGCTAGTTTATTTATAAACTAGCTTATTTTTGCCAAACAATGCCTTAACATTTATTTGTCAATTTGACGGACTCGCAAAAGTGTTTAAAACCAAACCAATGTGGGTGGCTTTTCTTTTTTGAAGAATTTGATGGTTTTGATTAAGTATTAGACTTAATATTTTGAGTTGTTACCAGTCTATTATTTATTTATTTACAGAATAACATAATAATGTTGTAGGGTTGGGTTCCGATTAGAAGTGTCAAATTTTGTGAGAAACATGAGAAGTGGTTGATGAGAAATGGATGAACATTAGAATGAGATGCACCGGATCAATTTTCTTTAAGCCGCAATTCATGGGAGGGGTATTTGATTAAAAATGATCAACGGTTTAAAAGTACTTCTCACACTTCTCACAGAAAATTGGTGCTTCTCACATGATCCCATTGCCTAATGTTGTATACATACATATATAGGTGAAAGATCGTGTGAGAAGTTGAGGTTAACGTGAAAAATATGAGAAGTGAATCTGAACCGTTGATCACTTTTAATCAAATGTCCTCCCATGAATTGCGGCTTAGAAGGGAATTGATCAAATGTATCTCGGTACATCTCATCCTAATGTGCATTCATTTATCATCCAACGGTTGATAATCACTTCTCTATATATATATGAGTGAGGATCAAACGATTAATCAATTTACACGAGAAGTTCCAAGATTATATATGATTACACATGATTCAAACGGTTATCGTATATGAACAAACACATCCAAAAGGGACATGTGCGACTTAATGAGCACCACCAAAGGTCACAAGGGAAGGTCATCAGCTATGAGTCGGTCAATGCAACATGTGTTTAATCATACATTATTAAACGGTTGGCTGGTTGGTTTACCATTAAGTCATGTGGATAAAATTGTCTGTGTTGATTAATTTGTCCATATAGATTGGGAAGGTTTTTTGTTTGGAAGAGGTTTTTTTATAGATAGAAGAAACGTGTGTTTAATTGAGAAGGGCAGCTTTGGAAAAACCTCCCCCCCCCCCCCTAAAAAACAAAAAGAAAGCTTTCTGAATAAACTATTTTTTATATTATTAACTTATTACAAAGCAGTCATATAATTGATCGAGTAACCATAGGTTCCATTAAACTGGTTTAACTTGATTTAACTATTATAATATATAAAGTTAAAAAGTCCATCAACAAAAGTGGTAAAAAAAAAGCTAGAACTTAATTTAACTATGATATAGTTTTTTTTGTATATGTTTGGATGACCATAAACTAGTTTATAAAAGCTAGCTTATTGAAAAACTATTCATAATAACATTTTGAAAAGCTAATTTATTAGTTACCGCCTACCAATTAACTTATCAGGTAGTTTGTCAAACATAGCCAAAGACTTGTTTTATTTGTTACAAGGAAATGGTTGTTTTGATGTAGCATACTCATAGGTGTGTTACACGTGTTAGGATATGATATACTAGCACGAGCTTAGAGCATCTTTCACGGTTTATTCACAGTATCTTTAATAGATTTCTTTAAAAAAAATAAAATTTTGAATTTTTTTTCAACAAATTCTATATGTATTTTTTAAAATGTAAAACTAAAAACTAAAATCTATAAAAAAAATTATATTAATTTTTGATAGGTTTTTGATTCTAGAAATTTCATACATATGGTTTTTTTAGATATTCTTAAAAATTTTATAAGATGATAATGAGAATGAAAAAAATTATTTCTCGATTTTTATATCAATATTTTAGATAATTTTTTAAACTTGCAGTTTTTTTTAATGTTTTCTCTATTTTAAAAAATAATACAAAGAAGTTGTTGGAGTAAAATAAATAATAATACCTCCGGTTGCTCTAAAAATTACTTTCAACTTCAATATATTCCCTATTTTAAATATTATATTATTAAAATATTCAATACATTTAACAAAATTTGATTTTTTTCAAAAATATTTAATTTCAAATACTTTGTTGATGAAAATAATAAAATATCAGTTATCGCTCCTAAACAATCATTTTTAAGAATTCTATATATTCGGAGAAATTTACTTTCTCTATCCTACGTGATATATTTTGGAGCAAAAAGGTCCCCACAAACTTTATTTTCTCCAATTTAAAAAATCTGTAGTAGATACCCTCATATTTTTTCTAAAATTAAGAAAAAAATGTTAAAATCTTCAAAAAATTATACATCAAACTCCAATGGATTTATATTTTTAGAGATTTCAACTATTATTATATTACTAAAGTATTCAATAATATAAAAAGAAAAATTCATTTTCTAACTTTTTCATATATCTAATTGATTGATTGGAGGTTTTTTGCAATTTTTTTAACCGTGAGTGTCCAGGTTAGATTGCACCTCGAATAATCCCAGGGGTATGGGAGAACAGTTAGGAAAATTCTCAGCGGCCTTGCAAGATTCAAACCAATCAACTCTAAAAAGAATACCCAAAAACCGAAGTCTTATCGCCATTTGAGCTAACCCCATAAGGTTAGGTTGTTTGCATTTGGGAATAAAAAAATGGAGTTCTTAAATAAATTTTCAAATTTGGAGAAAAATCCAATCTCTTTCTCTCCATTTCGGAGAAACTATTAGAGAAAAAAAGCTAAAAACTCCAAAAACAAACTTTTTTTCTTCCTATTTTTGGAGAAATTGTCGTAGTAAAAAGAATCTCTAAAATCTTCAATTTTTTCCCTATTTTTGAGAAACCGTTGAAGATGCTATCAGGAACCTTTAGTTTGAGAGAAAGAATATGATCCAGATAATGAAGAGAATAAGAACACTTATTATTACAACTAAATCATAATCAATCCTTTTTAAAACTTACATCTAAATGGCATATTTTCAAAAAAACTCAAATTCAATATATTTACTGTATCATTATATTAGGTAGAGGTTCAGATGAGAACACTATCCTTTTACGAAAACACAAGAACATGCGATACTATACAAAATGAACCAGGGCAGGGGCATGCATGCGACTTGTGTGCAACAAGTGATATATATGTTCTCGTGTTCTCGTGTTTTCATGAAGGAATGATGTTCTCGTTTAAACCCTTGGTCGCGGCTCAAGTCCTCCAAATTTCTAATGTAGTACGACACATGAAATAGGTGTTCTCATAGGCGGGCCTAGAAAGTTTTTCAACTGGTGGTTAGTTTGTTGATTTTCATATGTTAGGTCATGAGTTTAAATCTTAAATTGCAATTTATTCAAAAACATAATAAATCTGAAATTAAAAGTTAAAAGCTAAAAAAAATGACTGAATAGGGAATCGAAACCCAAGTTTGTGATGCGAGAAAAGCCATGCAAACCAGCTCCACCAATGAAAACTGGTGTCATCATTGTAGTTTCAAAATATATATGGTTGCAGACAACAAAATGATTTGGTGGCGCATTTCATGACCTTATACTTTTTTACACTACGACAAAAGAATGAAACGATAGCCCTTGCCATCATATCCAAAAAAGTGGGTCAGTCTTAGATGTTATCATGTTTTCGTAAAAAAAAATGGTCTTCTCTTTCGAACCCAATACCAAAATATCTAACTCTTGTATTAAATATTCAATTGGGGCAACCATTGTTGCAAATGGAATGGTGGGTTTGTAGGGCCATCTTATACATCATCCATTATGCTATTAAGGTAGCATTTTTTGTCCCAATTTAATTGTGAAGAGGTACACCAATTGTATATATATTGTGGGCATATTTTTTATTTATTTATTAATCAAACTCTTAATCATCACACACTATATAGTATATATAAACAAATAAAAAGGTGATTATGTATGCTCAAATCAAATCTTAAGAACATAAAAAACATTTGCCTTTTATTCAAAGTGCAAATATTTTGATGTTCTTATCCTTGTTGATATGTGATTTTTTTTATTTTGTAAATAATAGAACAAGCAGTAAGTAATTGATTCGAATATTCGATCTGTATACTGATTTGTAGGTTATGAGGATGTCTCAAATGGATGGACGTAAAGATTTCATTTCATTAGGTGTGGTAAAAGTTCTTTTGAATATTATATTGGGGATGAGTTAGATATTTGAAATATTGTTTAAAGCAGTATAAAAAAAACCAAGTTTTTGTATCAAAATAAATGTCATTAATATTATACAGAGACAAATAAAAGGTATACTGTTATGAATTAAAACTAAGCTTTAAAATGTTATATTTATTTCAGTTGAGAAAAAGCCATTCATTAGATTTTTGAAACAAGGAGGGGGTGTTTTTTTTTATTAATAAAAGATTAAATACCATAACAAGACAAAATCCCGGCTGAAATTACATCTATGTCGATTAGTGATTACTATATGTTGCTACCGATTTATGGCTAGTTTATTTTATTACATTTTTGAATAATTGATGGATCATTTTATGAAATTTGGATGGAAATATACAATGGCAAATAAATGCATAATCAAAATATAATAGATACTGAAGCATCAAAGTAATGATAGTTTTTTTTTTCCTGACTAACAGACCATGGTATTTGAGCGCATGTAGAGTGGGGTCATATTCCGCATCCACCCAACTTGTAAATTCCTAAGTTTAATAAAACATACCAGTCTATAATCTATAAACCAACTTAAAATCATGGTGAATTTTTTTTTAAATACCCCATAACCTAACATTTTAATAAGGTTATCAATTCTAACTTAAGATCGATGCGGGGAGAATAACAGCTCGAACTTTACATTCGACCTCCCAATTGCCCCATCATGGATCATGTAAGCCCACATCAACTTTACTCTCGAAATCAACCAAAAATTCGAAAAAATCTTTTGAAATCAATCAAACCCAAAAAAGCCTATCGAATCAACACAGAAGCTTAAAAAATCCCTTGAAATCAACAAAAAACATAAAAAATCCCCCAATAGGGGAATTTGACTAAAAACACATCGACAACAATTTCTTAAGTTACCAAAAGGGTGTTAGCCTAGTGGTAAGGCATGTGGACTAGCTAGTAGCGGTCTCATGTTCGAACCCTGGGAGACGCATCCTGGAGGTACGGGGGCTTCGACCCCGGGCTGCATGCTTTAGCAGTCGGGCTTCGGCCCATATTGCCAGGGATTAGTCTGGGCCCAATGTGGTCTGGGATACCCTCTCCAAAAAAAAAACAATTTCTTAAGTTTTTCGTTTGTGCACCCGCTCACCTAAAATCCTGGATCCGTCACTGTTAGTAAGCATAAAAAATGACAAGTGGGTATGATGGACACACATGTCTCCCACTTAAGTAGTTGAAGTTGAAACGTTTACTCATGGTTTTGAAGTTCACAATTTTAAAATCATCTAAAAAAGACTGATTTCAAAAAGGAAAAAAAAAATCACGATATAATTGTGTTTTGAACAATTCATAAATCCCAAGTTTCCTCATCCACCAACCCAATAAAATCCTTTCTAAACTTTAATCATCATGATACACTTACTTTTGTCTTTTTAATTTTAGCCATTATATAAATAATGGTCGTGTTTCAAGATACACGTTACAGTCTTATACATAGCATTTAATTATGACGTATTCGTAGCAGGGTACATAAAAGTTGGACTAATTTTTTTTAGAGTAAATTACACCAGGGGTCCCTGTGGTGTACTCAGAATCTGGATATGGTCTCTATTTTGAAATAATTACACCAGGGATCCATGTGGTTTGCATTTCGTTTCACCTTAAGTGCCTGGGGGACCTAGAGTGCAACGAAATGCAGGGACCCATAATGCAATTTTCAACAAACCACAAAGATCCAGAGTGCAATAAAATTATTTCGAGGGACCCAAAGTTGGACTAATTTTTGTTTGTTGCACTCTGGGTCGTGTTTCAATTTTCGTTTCACCTTGTATTCGTCAGTGTCTTTATTTTATAACTTCAAAGTTGTAAATTTTTATTAAATCTTACTCCCCCCCCCCCCCCTTTTCCCAAAATAAGTGTCCAAAATTGAAATGACACACAGTTTTAGACATGCATAATTATTACCTTTTTTGGTTAGTCAAATGACAAAACTTTACTCTTATTTATTTTTCTCTCTCTTCACAACTATTAAACATTTGTGCATTAATTAAGGGTATATTTGAGAATTCAGTTATCTAATTTTGAAACTGAACACTTATTCTGAGACAAATATAAATAGAAACGTGGACACTTATTTTGGGATTGTGAGAGTATAATTTTATTTCAACTCGAACTTCTATTTTATTGAAACATAAAAAATCTTCCTCATGTTCGAATCCAGCGCAATCAAAGCCTTTTGGCAATGGAGGTTCACTTGTGATTAGAGTGCAGGCCTATGAGATTCGAGCGGGGTCCCGAGCAGGGTCCCGTGCACACACTCAACTGATTTTTGCAAGTAGATTTTTTTGGTATAAAATACGCAACCGCTAATTTTTGAGGGGTGCTATGGGATATTAGAAAATACAAAGAACATCAACCAAAAAACCGAAAAAGTCTTTGTAAATCAGCCAAAAACTGAATAAGTTCATTGAAATCAACCAAAAAACTTAAAAAATCATCATAATCAACCAAAACTTTTAGTAAATCCCTCGAAACGGTAAAATTCAACTAAAAACCCATTGTACAACTTTGCGGGCCTCTGATCCACCTTAAAGGTGCAGCCGCTCGATAAAAATCATGTGTCCGCCGCTGCTTATAATGACACCAACCAATCCTGTTCGTATGGGGGATTAGTTGATGTACGCAATTTAACTCCAAAACTTACAGTTATCCAAATAAAACATTACTTTTATTTTAACCATCAAGAATTAGTTGTACCTATAACCCTTCAAAATGTATACATATAGTTCGTGTTATAAAAAGTATTGTCGTGATAAATTAGGAAAAAGAAATGAGAATGGTAGAAAAGAGTACAAATGTGTGGACTAAATTGTTATAAAAAAAAGTTTTAAAAAGAACTTTATAAAAAACAAAATGTACAAGGACCTTTTTTGCAAATGGTGCCTCCATTTCTATTTCTTTATCATTTTTTATACCAAATTAAGAAACTCGCATTGTTAGCGTCGACGGGCCGCCACATCTACCAACACAACTCACGGCTGACGGCTCTTCTTCATCCATAGTCAGGAACATATCCAGACTTTTTTAATACATTGACACAATATAATATAGTCAAAAAATAATTACAAAATACCCATTTTTTATTGACGTGTTTTCATTTTTTAACAAACGTTCAATATCGTCCGATGTGTTTATAGCCTAATTTCACCGCTTCGAAGTATTTTTAAAGTTTTTTGCTTGATTTCGAAGAACTTATACGTTTTTTTTTTATTTTGAGGAAAATTTTCGGGTTTTTGGTGGATTTCATGAGTTTTTTTTTGGTGGATTTCATGAGTTTTTTTTCCGGTTTTTTGGTTGATTTCAAAAACTTTTTTTTGTTGATTTACGAGTTACGGTTGCACCTTCGTAACTTTTGAATATCATACGGTGACACCTTCTAAACCGATACGGTTGCACATTTCATAAACGTAAATTTTTTGATCTTTCGACGGAGAAATAATACGGTGGCACGTGCCACCGTATACACCTCTTTGGATCCGTCCTTGTCCATAGTTTAGCTCGTTAATAACAAGTTTGTAGAATAATCTAAATGGAATTATATTGTATTTATATTTTAAGGGTCATGCTATTTGCACCCTTTGAAAGAGTGTTGAATGCATTTTTTTTGTGTCAATTATTTTTAAGGAATCATATGTCATTTCACTTGACATATATATATATATATATATTATTTTTGTTTATATATATACACATTATCTTTGTATATATATATATATATATATGATATATATATATATATGTTGATATATATATATATATATATGTGTGTGTGTGTGGATGTGTGTGTGTGTTTTGATTTTATAGATTTGTTTATAAATTTATAAAATTTGTAATTTTTGATTTGATTTTATAAATTTGTAACTTTTGATTTTATTATAACTTTGTAAAATGTATTTTTTCTTTATTGTAGTCAAATGTCCTTTCCATTGTTGATCTTAAAATAATTTTCATTTGATTGAGTAAATTATCCTTGGTGTTATTCGTATTTTCTAGTAGATGGTGTTTTTGTACAGTGATCATATATATCTTGTATAATAATATGAATTGAAATTGTACCTCTTCTATTTTAGATTTATTACCTTTGTTCTTTTTGCTTCATTCCCTTCTCCCATCCACTAAATACCCTTTGTTTCCCCTCCTCTCTCTTTTACCTTCTGCAAGCACTAGAAGTTACTCATCATCCCTCCTCTCTCTTTTACCTTTTGCAAGCTCCACAAGTTACTTCATCAATTTGCATGTATGTCCTCTTCTCCCCCCCCCCCCCTCCCCCTCCCCCTCCCCCTCCCCCTCCCCCAAATTAGGATTTCCTAAATGTTTCTTTATGTATCTAGTTACTTGCATGTTATACAAAACTTCTTTAATTTGGTACAATATATATTTGTATGCATGTGATTGGTATATATATAAAAATAATTCATAATTATTATAGATAGAAAACCCTACAAAAGTGCACGAAGCCCTTTGGATCCCACTTTCATGAATCTTGTTTTCTTATATATGCAATCTGCTTAATCTTTTGGTTGTATTGTTTCAAAATGTTACAATTAAGTTATAATGCATTGGGTTGCAATATGTAATGAATGAATATATGTTTTGATATTATGCACTATTCACGTCACTATGCACGTCACTATTCACATCAATATGCACGTCACTATTCATGTCACTATTCAGGTCGTGATATTTAAATTTATCGGTTTAAAACACTTAAAAATGGCGAATTTGGGTGGAGATTTTCAATGGTATCATAATTCAAATAATGAGGTATTTCATCCACTACTTTTTATATATATATATTTATAGGGGTAGGTTCAAACGAGAAGCTAAACATTTTGTGAGAAAGCGAGAAGTGTTTAATCATATATGATACACAACCTTAATCATATATGATTAAACACATGCTATATTGACAATACATAGACGTTTAATCATACATGATTAAACACTCTTACAAACCGTGTAATCATATATGATTAAACACTTCTTGTCTTCTCGCAAAATGTTTAACTTCTCGCATGATCCTCCCTCTCTCTCTCTCTCTATATATATATATACACTTATATAAAGGAAGGTTCATGTGAGAATCCTAACAATTTAAGAAAATAAGAGGAGCATTCTCAACCAATCATTTTTTTAAAATAATTCCAAAAATATTAATTTCCAAAAATCAAGTTAAAAGGGTATTTATGTCATCCAATGCGTTTCTTCATGTTTCAACAGATCCAGGAGGGTCTCAAGGACTCTCTTCTCTGTACGATCTAGGAGGGTCTCGATCAACTCCGGAACTGCCATTGCCTCCACCGCTTTAAACCTATTCCACCCAACACTGGAGGGTTACCATCGGTTCATTCACAACCTCCATGGAAACTGGATCATACTCTGAAAATCGAATGTTGGTGATAAGTGGAGAAAGGAAGAATCAGGAAGAGAGGAAGGTGTCGAACAACACCGAAACTGCCATTGCCGCCGCCACTTTTATCCTATTTCGCCCAACACAGGAGGGTGTCGATCAACAGAGGAAGATTGGAGATGAAGCATTATGAATTTTATGAGAGAGGTGATGTAAAACAATATAATTGTCCTTATAGATCACATATGATCAATAACTAAGTGACATTAGATTGTTAAACAATATACCGGTTCTTATAAATCACATATGATTTACTAAGAGATATTCGATTGTTTCTTAATCACATATGATTTACTAGGTGTTCCTAACAACATTTCATCATATACTATCAGATTGTAAAACAAGATCACATATGATTAATAACTAAGTGACATCAGATTGTTAAACAATATAACTTGTTCTTATAGATCACATATGATTTACTAAGAGATATCAGATTGTTTCTTAATCACATATGATTTACTAGGTGTTCCTAACAACATTTCATCATATACTATCAGATTAAGATCATATATGATTAATAACTAAGTGACATCAGATTGTTAAACAATAACAGTTCTTATATATCACATATGATTTACTAAGAGATATCAGATTGTTTCTTAATCACATATGATTTACTATGTGTTCCTAACGACATTTCATCATATACTATCAGATTAAGATTATATATGATTAATAACTAAGTGATATTAATATAACAGTTCTTATAGATCACATATGATTTACTAAGAGATATCATATTGTTAAACAATATAATTGTCCTTATACATCACATATGATTAATAACTAAACCCTTAAGCTTCTATATCATGGAAAAGGAGTTTGGATTAAAATGAGATGTGATAAATAAATAAAAATTATCCACTTTGCAGTCAAATCGGTGGAGGAGAGCGCTTTGGAGAAATTTCTACAAGATTTCAACCCCATTGGGATGTCTACTGACAGATTTTTGGATAAGATTTGTTATGCTATTTGATAGGGATAATCATATACCTGCTTTTTCGCCCGCATAAATAATCAATTCATTAACAAAAAATAAATTCCCATTTTACCCCAAAATGCATTTGACCCTGACGGAAAGTTGTTTTTTTGGAAAAAAATTTACTCATTTTGCCATTACCAATTTCAACCTTTGATTTGATCTAACAAGTGGTTGAGATTTATCCTCTTATTTTCTTAAATAAGTACCGTCCTCGTTTGAACCCACCTCTACACACACACACACACACACACACACATATATATATATATATATATTATGCTATCCCGTTTCATATTTTTATGTGTTTGTGTAGGATGATAATGTTAATTCAAACAAATAAACTGATGATTATGTGTTTGGAAATCAGACAAGTAACATAGTGGAGAGTCAACATTCCAAGTTGAAAACTTACTTGGATTCAGCACAATCAAGTCTACCGATATTTATGAGCAAGACCAATCAACTCATTCAGTCATAAGATACAAAAATTAAAGCAAGTATTCAAGAGAGCAAAAGTGTCACGAAACATCGTCATCGCATACCATACTTCCAACAACTGTGTGGTTTCGTTTCACATTATGCATTAAACATAATATTCCAAGAGTATGAGCGAGCTCAATCTGTTGGCTTATTTTCTGAAAATTGTAGTTGTCTACTACGTACAAGTTATGTGTTGCAATGTGCGCACGAACAAATGCAATACTTAAACAAATGTCATCCTATCCCAATTGATTCAATTGATGTATTTTGGACAACGCTTGATTTATCACCGTGCCAATCTTTACAAGATGATGACGTAGGTTGTGAAGCTGAAGTCCAAATGTTTACTGAGGAATTTAACAAGCAATCGAGATCTGGTAAGTTCAGTTTTCTGAGGATGATAACAGAGATAGCTTGTGCATCAAAAACATGGGTTCGTCAACCTGTTGTTAACAAGACTACTCGTGGACGACCCTCGTTGAAGGATAAGTTTTTCAGAAAAACTCATGTTGATCCCTCATTTGCAACTCATGTTGATCCGTCTGTTGCAACTCATGTTGACCCGTCTTTTACAAGTGAAAGACCCCTTAGACGTAGTAGTTCGAACGCGTCTAGATTCGTTGACTTGGAAAAAATGAGCTACCAAGAACCAGCGAGACATAATTATTTCATGTTCAAAAATTATAATGCATATCCATACATCAATTAATTTCCAGCATTGTTTCACCCTTACATCAAGCAGATACATGATGTGATAGGTGATGGAAAACGAATTCCGAGCAATAGCTGTCTTTCTAGGTCTTCATGAAGATGCATGACCCACAATTCGGTTTAACTTGATGGAAGAGTTAGATACACACAAGACATAATACATCAACGCTTTTGGAGGTGAACATTGGAATATTACTTACAACACTTTAAACTTTTTTCGATCAGATCAAGGTGCACCATTTGAACATTGGATGACAATGCCTGAAATAGGTGTCTTGATTGCTTCAAAATATAATGTGATATTATACGTTATAAGTATGACCGGCAGTGGGACGTAATTGCCGCTTAGGTCCACTCCGCCAGTGTGGTATGAACGTGTTGTTTTTACAATTGGGTACGTTAATGGTAACCATTATATGAAATTAGACATGACAGAAGAATACCCGTTTCCGCAAATTGTAGGACATTTTTCCCATTACAGTTATCCGTGTGCTGCTGGATGGCTACCCCGTATTCAGAGCGAATACAGAAGTACATGCAGCTTTTACGTGTTAATTGTACTACAGATAATGTTATTTTAGAATAATCGAATTTAATATAGATTATTTTATGTTCTATTTATATGTTAAATCACAATATTTATGTTTTATTTTTATAATTATATAATTATAAAAAATTAGTAATATTTATATTTATAAATATTTATTTATTTTTAAATAAAACCAAAAAGTAAAAGAAAAAACACCTTTTTAAACTATATAATACAAATAAATAAAATAGAAAAAGAAAAGACAACAAAAAGACAAAAAACAAAAAAAAACATTTCGTCAACAACGAAATGCCGACTATGGGTCACATCGGGAGCCGGTCAAGAAGGGTGGGTGGCGTCTTCCGATTGGGCCACGTGTCCATGTGAGACGGTTGGCGAAATTGTTTGATGAAAATAGTTGATATTTTTGGGAAAAAAACTTTTAAATAGACTAGTTTGTTAAATATCTTCAATAAAAATGACAATTTCAACTATTTTACCAGTTTTTAATCGATGAAAATAACGTATTTACGCTTTAAAAAAAATACTTAGGCTTTAAAGACCTCCTCCAAGGAAACACTAAAAACACAAAAATTGAGGTGATTTCTTCTCCAATCCAATACTAAAATACCAAAAAGAATTGAGGTCAATAAAGGCGGCCTCTATATTTGAAAGACAATAAAGTAAGCATCTAAAAGTAATAATGATATTTTATTCAGCTTTATACATTATATATATATATATATATATATATATATATATATTAATATTTAATACATTAGATAATATTATTTTATTATAATATTAAAGATGTTTTTAGGCTATGTTTGGCAAACTAGCTGATAAGCTAACTTATGACTGATAAGTTAGCTAGTAGCTGATGACTGATAAGCTAGCTGGTAGCTGATGAAAAAGTCATGTTTGACAAAAACTAGCTTATAAACATGTAAAATTAACAAAAAGGACATCTAGAAAAAATAATCAATTACAATATTTAATAATATAATAAAAACAAATTTATAATAATATAATATATTAATTAATACAAGTAAATTTTGAAACCAAATTTTAATCCAAATTCATAGTAATATAAGAGCATCTCCAACAGCTTCTCCAAAATGGAGATTTTGGGGTTTTTTTGCTTCAACAGCATCCCCAAAACTTTTTCCAAAATGGAGAAAACATGAGAGAGAAGATGAAAATCTTCAAATTTGGAGATATCTCCAAAAATGATTACACATAAGAGAGAAATTATTTTTTATTCATTATACTAATGAGATTGGTTTAAAACAAATGTTTAGGAGAGAGAAATAATATTTTATGAGTTGTATTGAATATTTTAATATTATAATTAATTGTGTAATCTCCAAAATGGAGAATCTGTTGGAGATGAAGATGATTTTTTTTTTGGAGATTTTCACTTTTTACTTCTCTATTTTGGAGAAGCTGTTGGAGATGCTCTAATATATTGAAATTTATTATTATATATATTATAAATTTTGAACTTTAAGCCAAATTTTAAAAAAATCTACATTAACTTATGATTTTAAATAACTATTACATATAATATGGAAATAAAAATCAAATCATAATTACAAAAATAATAATAATTGATAACTAAAAATATATTTATCAATATTAAAAAAAACTGATATAATTATCAATAATTCTAAATAATTAAAAATTAATATCAATGTATAATTAAAATTTATCTTATAATTTTCAGATAATATTAATTAAGATTTATTAATTTATAATAATTAATTTTAATAATTAATATTTATTTATAATTAATAGTTAATATATAATAATGAGGACATAATTAAAATAATCACAAAAAACTATTCATAAGCTACTTCAAATAGTTTATCAAAAAACTAGCTTATAGTCATTTAAATATGTACCCATAAAATAAGCTAGCTTATTTTTGTCAAACGATGTCTTAGGGCTTGTTTGTTTTTTACAAAAAAACACTTAATTCCCACTTATCACTTATTCAGTCAGAGGTAGGCCAAATAAGTGTATTTGTTTTTTCAAAAAAATCAGTTTCACTTATCACTTAATTTCCACTTACCGAAAAAGTGATAAACCTATCACTTAATTTTCACTTTTTATCAAACCCATCAGATACATCGTCGCCTCCATCTATTTTCTCCTTCACGGCCTCACCAGCCTCATCTCAATCTGCCTCCATCGATCTGCCTCACCTCCATCTATTTCTCCATCGATCTGCCTCCATCGATCTGCCTCACCTCCATCGATCTGCCTCCATCTACGACCACTGACGCCCTCTACAGCAGCGCCATCGACCATCGACCACACTCCAGACACCCTCTCCAGCTGACATCGACCACCGATTTCTCTCCAGCATCGACAAGGACTCCATCGACACCCTCTCCAGCAGCGACCATCAACCATCGGTATGTGATTTTTGCTGTCGATTTGTTATCGATTTGTTTTCCTAAGCACGTCGTTCTTTGCTTATTTGACATCGACGCCAGTAATTTTGCCCTAATTAGGGTACATTTTGTGTGTTTGAGGAATGTGTTCATACAAATGTTTGATTGGAAGCTCAATCGTGGTTCTGCAATTCAAGGGCTTATTTGGTCCTAAGGAAGGGATGGGTTTAAAATCTAACAATCTCAGTACCAATGTGAGTGTGTTATGGGTAGGTGTTTTATGAAAATGTCTATGCGAACTTTGTATGAGATTCTGTAGTTCATAGATCACCAATTTCATGAATATTCTTACATGTTAATTGTCTATGGATTCCATCCATATTTCCCCCCCCCCCCCTGCTTTTTACTAACAAGCAACACAAGTAAAAACAGACCTGGATGTTTAGTTGAATGATAAAAATCTGATCTTTGTGATTTTTGAAGTATGTTTGTTGGTTGTTGTTCAGATTCCTACTAATTGCAGAAAAATGAATCAGATTCCTATATGTTTTTAGTTTATTTTTTGCACAAATTTTAATGTTCTAGTGTTCTGGGTATTATGTATGTTGGATATTGATAGCATTTTGTAGAATTATGGTATCATGAATGATAGCATTGGGTTGAATTACCAACACTTATAATCTATGATTTTTGATTTAAAAGTGATATATAACTTACCTTGTCACTGATTACATTTGGTTTCATGATTGATAGCATTTTGTTGATACATGATTGTTTTTTTTTTGTAGACATGGATCATAGCC
The DNA here is from genome assembly GCA_954870635.1 of Arctium minus. NCBI lineage: Eukaryota > Viridiplantae > Streptophyta > Magnoliopsida > Asterales > Asteraceae > Arctium > Arctium minus. The sequence goes on from OX941092.1 coordinate 8,325,396, forward strand.
ATCTAATTATAGTTGTTAAGGTGTTGAGGGCTTACATCCACTTGCTCATAGTTTTTGACCAATTTTGTGAATTGGTTTACACACCTTGATTGATATTATATGTCTTTAAATTTATGTCGAAGACAACAAAATTACCTTCTTTATCAATGATGCCTCTTATAACAACCCAACTAAGTTCCAAAGACTTACAAGTTGATATATACTTCTATATGATAGTGAGTTATGTGTAAATGGTCAATTAGAGGGGTATATTGGTCATGTCTAGAATTGATGGAACTAGGATCAATTGGTCTGATTGCAATGTGCATGCTAACTGCGATGCTATCTTGATTAACAGAGTTGGTTTTTCCTCTATGTCATCTTGTGTGGAGGCATTGCTACAAGAATGTGAACGGCTACAACCAACACGACTTGCTTTTTCGGATACATTTTCATGGGTACATGAAGAGCTTTTGTTATTTCATGGATACATTTTCATGGGTACATGAAGAGCTTTTGTTATCAAACCAATGACCAAGGGGATGATGGCGGTGATGAGGCTGAAGAGTTTCAAATGCATGGGAGTACCGCTGACCAAACATATATGGCTAGTTTAAGAGAAGAAATTGCGACACAATTGATGCAAAACGGAGATTAATTTTAGTTGTTATAAGATTTTGTTCATGTTTTGTATTGTATCTGAACCAATTAATGTATTTCAGTTGATTTTAGTTGTATAATTTAATTAAATTCGATAGTATAATATTTTCAGGGATTAAATAGACAATAGTATATATTCAGACGTTTTCAGCTTACAAAAACAAACAGTCTTTTTTATTCAGATTTCAGACTTCAGCACCAAAAAAACAAACAGTCTTTTTTATTCAGATTTCAGACTTCAGCACCACCACTTAAAAATCAGAAGTGAAATCAGACTTCAGCACCACCACTTAAAAATCAGAAGTGAAATCAGACTTCAGCACCACTTAAAAAACAAACGTCACCTTAATGTTTTTTTATTGTATGGTTAAAGTTAGATTTTTTACTGTTCAAATAACTCACTATTTTATAGTGGTTGGGTTAGAAATGCCGTGAACAAAACTCTATCCGAAAATGTATTTTGAGAAGGTTTGTGTGTGCCAGCTGTGCACTGTTGGAAACAGACTAATGCTATGGAAAAAGCGTCGAGTAGCCGCGTCTCACCCACATTAATACGTTTCATATTTGCTGCATATCTTAGATTGTCCCAATTTCACAAACAATTCCACTGCCAAAAAAACAATTAATATAATTTCATATAAAAATCATTAAATATATTTAAAGTAAATACAATCTTAGAAATAAAATAGTTTTTTTTTATAATTCAAAAATATACTATAATATAATGATTAAAAACACAGAAAAATATAAATTTTCTTTGTGTTAATACATCCTTCTCATCAAAAAACATGTCTTATAGTACAAGGATTTTAAAAAACATCAAGAAAATGCTATTAATTGTACGAAAAATATTAATAATAAATATTAACATGATTTATCTATTTATTATGAATTTTTCTCAATGATACATACATGTCTTTAGGCTTCCATATTTAAACATATCTAAACATCAATAATTAACTAAGAAAAAATTGTAAAAATAATAATGTCACAAAATTAGATATCAGGTTTCAAATTTTTTTTTCCGTTATATTATTCTTTCCCTTTATTCATATCAATCCATTTTAAAAATTATCTGGTTCATATATATACACAATTAACCTTAAATCCAAATAACTTCATCAATAACACACCAGTATAAACAAAAAATCATCAAATCTACTTCAAACGACACACCAGTATAAACAAAAAATCATCAAATCTACTTCAAACGTTCATTCTGTATCAATTATTTCTAAAGGCGTATACGAATACATATTTGATGTTAACTATCAAGATCATTTGTTTTACGATCGCATGTCATTTGTTTAGTATTTTTACACAAACAATATTAGATAATTTTGTAATAAAAACAAAATAAAGGAATATATAATTTCTATTAATATTTTTGAATTAGAATTTAATATTCATTGAAAGTTATTGAGCCTCGTGATCACGCTCTCTTGTTTCCGCTTTTTTACCAATATAAAGTTTCTTCCACCGCTTTTTTTAAAACTCCGACATCCCACCGGAAAACACTCCGCCGCCGCCGTTTGTGCATTTTCGCCGGAAAACTTAAAATCAGATTATATAATTGACATGGAAATATAGAATCTTTGATTCATTCAAACTCGTTGATAACTTAAAACTCATTTATCTAACATATATTTCGCCGGAAAACAAAATTGGTGAATTCAGACTCAAAATTGTTTGTTTCTCGAAGGTTCAATATGATCAGAGAAACGACTAGAACTCATCAATTAGAAACATCGGTGTCGCCGGCGACGGCGGGGGTTGCTAAGTACGTCGGAAGTTCATCTCCGGCCATAATCACGACGACTTTGGGTGTATTATCTGTTCCATCACCACCGTTGTACACCGCCGTCACCGTCTTCCGAGACTCTCCACCACTTTCCACGTCTCCGCCGGCCTCCGCCGGCCGCCGCTTCCGTTGAGAACACGCCAGAATTATCAACGCCACCACAATTAGGGAAAGTATCAGAGTTATTCCGGCGAATAGATATATCAACGGTGAATCAAACCTCCAAAACGACGGCGTATGAGATGAACCCATTGTGTGTGTGTGTATATATATATATATATATATATATATATTTGGTTGTGTGCGTGTTTTGTTGGTGTTTTTGTGTGTGTGGTGAAAATTGGGCAGGAGGAAGGAGGAGGATATATAGTGGAAGATGTACAACAATCAATGCATAAAGTACAAGTGATAAATAAAAGATAATTAATGGGGTAATGAATTTGAGCCAGAATAAAGGTTGGATTCTTTTTATTTTTTCATGATTTATTTAAAAATAATTATTTATCTAAAGAAGTTTCTTGGTGCTTGAAATGCATTTATAATGGTAAAGTTAAATTCTAGATAGATTAGTTACATGGAGTATGGTATTTTATGCATTAAAAGTTGTATTATGTATTGTTTGTTTCAGATCTTGAAAACAGTTATTATAATGAAATCAATAAAACTTATTGCTGGTGGTTCAAGCGAAAATGTCAACATAATCGTAACACTGATTTCGATCAAAGTTGATTATAAAAAGGGAAATTGAACCAAATGACCAAATCACGAAGAGGGATTGGTCTCTTAGCCATCCCTCTCCCTGACTTATAAAAATGTCCCAAGGGACGCAATGGAGCCCTGGGCGCAATTGCGCCCCTACTTGTTTTTAGTAAAAAAATGACTTGTTTTCAGTAATAGGTAACACCTGGGCTCCATTGCGTCCCTGAGCTATTTTAGTAAACCGGGAAGAGATTTGGCTAAGAGGCCAATCCAAGCACGTGTTTTGACCATTTGGGCCAATTTCCCTTATAAAAAACATTATGCAACACTAGTAATTTATTGATTTTTTAGAGGTGTATTTGTAAATTTTTAGGCCAAGATTCATTAAGATTAAAGAAAGTTTGTTTTAATTATTATTTATAGCAACAATTAATTCTTTTTTTTTCCTTAGTAAAAATCCATTTCTTTCTATTATACACTTATTTTTACATGTAATTCGTGGATCTTATAACTATTAATAACGTAAATGTCAAATAATATTAAATATTGTAATTTTTAATACATAAAAAAATCTTACACAATATCAACCAATATCATGTAGGTTTTAAACTCATTTATGAGGTAAAATGGATAAAAAACATAAATAAATAAACTTTTGTGGAACAAATTAAAAAATATAAAATAAATAATTATACCAAATAGAAATTAAATCAAATTTCTTTACATTGATGCATTATGCCAAGAAATTTAAAAGATAAATAGATCATGCAATTTGTTCCTTTTCAATTTTGGTAATTAAAATTTTTGAAGAAAAATGTTACATTTTATTACCTTTAAGTTTAAAATTTTATCACAATTCACTCACTTGAGTTTGTTGAGTTTCTTTGGATTCAAGTTGTGGAGTGTGTTTGGTACGTGGGATAAGACAGTATAAAGTTTATTGTTCTATATTTGACATGATATCTGTCCAGAACATGAGAGGACCTGAATGTCCCACCAAAATAGGTGAAACAAAAATCGGAGAGATGATACAAAATATTGGTAAATGCTGAAACAATCATGTGAATGAAAACTCTAAAACTTTCTACATTTCTTTCACTGATGTACCTCACTCTCGTTGATTCCAATTCCAAGACAACCCCATCCAGTCTCGTTCGCATACCAAACGAAAACTTAAAAACTAGTGTTGTTTTTTTTATTATCTAAAATGATTGATTCAAGAGCAATTATGTTATGGTGGCTTGTACAATATGTTTCAAGAAACGTCAAATGACAATGTATAATTGTAGTAAATCAATATTGTGTATTGCTACTTATTAAGAAGTTGACAACAACATATACATTATAAATAATAAATAAACTGATGTATATCACACAATTCACCGCATACGGTGATGTTTATCAACTCATTATGTCATAGAAACATATGTTACGCATTACAAAATGAATGTTGACATCTGGCAAGCTGAGTCGTGAATAATAGATGACAAATACAAATAATGTCGTGAAATAACAAGACTTTGTTATAAGTTCTTATTAGAAAAGTCTAAGGGGCTATTTGTTTTAAAAAAACTCTTAATGGCTCTTAAGTTTGAATTGGTCAGACATTTTTACATTTAGACTGTTTGATTTTTTTATTTCAATTTTCAGAACCTCTGAACTCTTAAAATACATCTTAAATAAGAAGTGGTGAACTAACTTCTTAAAACCTCTTATCGCCGCCTTAGTTCATATGCTCTCTTTTCTCTCAAAACGCCTCATACGTTACAAAAACAAACGGCCTTATTTTCAAACTTCAGCACCACCTCTTATTAATCAGAAGTAAAATAAGTTCAGACCTCTTAAAAAACAAACGCCACCTAATACAACTGATCTCAAACCCTTGAAAGCAAAGCTACCCTAAAAATCTATAATCATCATAAATAGGAAGAGAATCAAAACCATCAAATATAAACGATTTACTTCTTATATCAATAAATTACATCCAATTGCTTATATGTGTTTAATTTTCGACTCTAATAATAAGTAAGTGACAGACTAAAACCATTTTAGATTTTAAAAATGCAATATTCAAGCTTCATTATTGTTCCAATTAGCATTAGCAGCGATTTTAAGTTCAAACTGGATTCAACAATACAAGTAGTAATATTTAATTTGTGAATTAATCTTAATGAAGTACCATGATTTTTCTTGAAAAAAATAAAACAATAGTCGAATATGATGATATCACAATGAGAAGACATATAAAAATTAAAAGAGAATAATAAATAAATTAAAACATACTAATTAATTAATAATACAATTTTAGTTTATAGTTTAAGATTAAAATATTCTTTAAAAAAAGCTTGTTCTTATGTAACAAAATGGGGCACACATTTATGTGAAGTACAAGCTTTTAAAGTAAAAAATAAATAAATAAAAGAAGTTTGATTAGATATAGAGAAAGAAAGTGGGCATATGTGCTTCTATACATCTTGTCACTTTAAGTAAATACAAAAGAATATTTAAAATAATTACATATTCGTTTTTAACAAAAGTAATTTGTAACTATACTGATTGATAAGTCTGTTGTTTTTCAATATACATTGAATTTTGATATATTATAATGTATCTGAATTAAGGAATTTAAACTTCAACCAAATTGTGTTACAATTACTGTAATTTAAAACGTTCTTATAAAAACCTTGTTTGAAGATAAATAGATTTGAAACATGCTTGAAGGTGACAAGCCATAAGACGCTAGCCAAGAACGCTGATTGTTTATTTTAAAGAACAAATTATTGTTTGTTCGGATAGAGTAGCTATTTTAGAATCGTGTCGAAAACATTAAAACCTCATTATTTCATGTATTGACATCGCTCTCCCAGACTTAATTAGATTACATCGGTTGTGAACATCCAATTGATGATTGGACTGGGTCAGTTCTAAGGGTGCTCAAAAAACCGACCAACCCGGGGAAAAAAAACCCCGAGGTAACTCGACATATAATCGATACAAAATTAGGACAACCTGAATCTATTGGGTTGATATTGGGTTAGGCTTAAAGTAACTCGACCAACCCGATAACCCGAAAAAAGTTTTAGCGACTTCTCTAAAATTATTTATATTTCTCTTTAATATGTATAAGTTACCAAAAACCACTCGGCAATAACGAGCAATGAAACTCATTAGAGGACATTAATGGAAAGTTATATGTAATACATAAATATTTGATAACCGCGTATATTCTTTTGAATGATGAATCTTATTTCAAAGAAAAATTTCCTTATTTTTATGTTTTCAATATTGTTTTTACTTTGTTTAAACACAACTCGACCAACCCTTGGGTTGGGTTGAAAATTTTCAAACCGCCAACATTGAGTTGGATTGTTAAAATGTCTTCAACCCGATCAACTCATCCCGTGAACACACCTAGTCAGTTCTGCCCAAATCTATTGGATGTGAACCAGTGAACACACCTAATATCTACCCTTAATTAATTGATCACATGTTCTTATCTTAAATTTTTTTAAATTGTCGTAATCATTTTTAAAACACAAATACTAAAATCCGTTTACATGAATATGGATGAAGTAAAATAATATGTTTTTAAAGAGTTTTCAGTAATTATAATTCTAATAAAATTCTTGTATTTGTAGTAGAGATCATAGAGGAAGGTACCCGAACATAGTTAAGGATTATATGACCTTTCGACCTACTTATTACCAGCTTCTACATACATGTGAACCTAATGCATTTTTTTTATAAATGTAAGATGTATGACTTTTAGTTAAATCAGTTCATGAAATTCATACAAAAATGTCACCTCTACATGAAATTGGCAAATTTTAAGAATCCATTTGCAAACGAGTACAATTAACCCTCGAAAGAACCAGTAAATTTTAGTAGGATTACAACACAAGACATCTTGTATCATTTGAAGAATTATATATATATATATATATATATATATAGAGAGAGAGAGAGAGAGAGAGAGAGAGTATAGACGGGTATGGTTAGAACATGTTTGTTCTTAAGTGCCGAAACAATCGAACATGTAGACACTACAACAAAATTGGATTTATAGGACGTCAACAATTCTTAAGTGTCTTTATATGTAAGGACCATGGGTGAAAATATATAATTTGTAAGTCTTGGGTTTATTGGAGGATTTTGAAACTTGAGGGACTAGAAAATAATATTGTTAGACTTTGCCATTTAGGGCAAAATCATCTCTTCTCCTCATTTTCTTCATGCTGTGTGGCGCTAAGGGAGACGGGTTAGAGACTTGGGATTAGAGCTTTGAGATTTTGTTGAAGGAAGCGATCTCTCAGGTTAGTTTTCATCTTTTGATTTTATTCAGTTCTCTATTCATCTCCTTATTAGTTTTGGATTGTGGTTATTAGTTTTGGGAGATTCTAAACCCTTAAGGACTGTTTTTGGATGGGTTGGGTTTGAAATCAGATTTTGGTTCGGTTTTGGGGTTGAAATAGATTGTTATTTTGATTGTTAGTATCACCAATTAATATGCGTAATCATGTAATGAAAAGTTTTTGGGATTTTGTGGTCCTCGATCGACTTGTTGTGGGGTTTCGGTGTTAGAAATCGCAAACCCCGGGCTATGTGCAACCTGGGAAGCCCCGATCGAATTTTTGGTTTGGTGACCGTAGAGACCGGTCGGGACACCGGTGACCAGGGAGACCGATCGTGGCACCAGGGGACCGGGGTGGTAATGGCATTAGTGACCGAGGAGACCGGTCGACCATGGTCCGGTCGAAAGTGAGGCACTGGTCGACCATGGTCCGGTCAATAGGGGGCACCGGTCGAGAGAAAGAGACACCGGTCGATCTAGAGTCCGATCGAGAGAAGTAGGTTCGGTCGAGGGATTCTGTGAGAGCAGTCATCATTATGGTTAGTTTGAGTATGTAAATCTCTCTCTGTTAAATCAATTACTTAAATTCTTTATTTGTTCATTATTATAGGGAAGCAGTCTTTAGCTAAGTGAGCATTCGGTTCAAACAGGTGAGTTTCTGACCCCTCAACCTCATAATCCTGTTCAAATGTTTTGTTAAACTGAAACTGGGATGCATGAGATTTTGCTGCTGATTGATGTTATATATTTTTAAAGGAATATGTTCTCGATATAATTGTTTAATATGAATTTATATAAATGGTTCCTTATGTTACATGCGTCGTGGCGGGAAATGTTGGAGTTGTGGCGGGTATAGAAATCTCACACCACCAATGTGTGCAGAATTTGTTTCCTACACATGTGGACAAGGAGTCTGCTTGGGCCCCGATACGAGAGGGGAGTCTGCTTGGGCCCCGATCGTAGATGTGCACTTGATGACGGAATCTGGGGACACAACTGATCATTGTGTTCCCGTATGAAAAAAAAAACAGTTTTGGACTTGACTTTGCTATAATAATTACATATGGTGTTGCTCCTTGGTTTGTTATTTATTATAAATTGTTATGACAGCGTGTGATTATTTACTCCTGAATGTTCGTCAGAAATTCACTAGACCTTACGGTCTAACCCTCGTTTTCAAACTTAAAAACCCATTTTCAGGGAAAGGTGATCGTGTAGCGTCTGAAAAAGGAAAGGAGAAGGTTTAGAGCTGTTACCAGCCTAGAGCGAAGACTTAGTTCAATTCTTTTACCGTTTGTTTTTAGAAATCTCTCAGTTGTAGTTAAGACTTCGGTTGTGTTAAATTGTTGTTTTGAAGGATGTAACATTTGGTTCAGACTTATGTTATGATATGTTTTGGTATGGATATTTGGGTTGTTACAATTGGTATCAGAGCCGTAGTTTAAGGGATTTAGGTGACCGGATGGGCCTAAACTTAAACTGAGAATTTAGGAAACGCGACCGAGAGATAGGATACCTGGGAAATTTCACTCTAGGAGCGGTAATGATAAGGTAGGGAGGACTGTCATGTAAGGTAAATTTGGGGTTCCACCTGGCCAGTGTAATCGCAAATTTACAGGTACATGTATGTGCTTAATTAATCTTATCACGCGGAGTCTTGATGGAATATCTACTTTTGAGGTCTTATCGGTTTTCGTCATGTAGAGATGACTGTTGAATGTAGTAGTATGGATTAAACTCTAACTTTGCAATTCAATGGCAAGGTTTGGTGTGTTGAGTAAGGATGTTTTGGAGTAATGGTTGATATCTCTAAGAAGGAGTTGTGTTCGATATGTCTGTGAACCAGCTGAAGGTAGAACTTTTAAGGTTCTATAGAGAAGCACCGTATGTAATTATATGATTTATTTATCTGATGGGACTTTATTTCTGGGGGTTGGTTATATTAATTAATTAGTATAGAGGGGGAGGTGTGTTTGAATCTTAGATGCCTCAACTCAAGATTGAGGATAAGCAATAAGTCCTTGATTCGTCAATTAAGCAGTGCGGTGACTTGATTGTGTGAGAAAAGTAAAGACGTGACTATGAAATATGGAGTAAGAAGATATTGGAGGGAAAGTGGTCGTTGTTAATCTTTACAGTTCAAAGTTAGGAACCGAGTACTTGGCAAACTCACGATTGTAATAGAAGTGATGTAGTGGGTTAAACGAGTATTCAGGGAAAAACTTGTATCAGAAATTATTACAAGAGGGAGAAACCCGACCTTCTGGTCAAACGGTTGACTGTTAGAGTAAATAGCCTTCCATGATAAAAGGAGTTTCATTCATGGTGTTCTGAATGGGTTGCATAAGTCATTGCATATTAAAAATATTCGTGTGTATGTTGAGTCTATTGTTTTGGAAGCTAGTATAACGTATGCAAACGTGAAGTCTGTGTTTTGGGAAAAATATTTATGTTGAAAAATGGAAATTTTGGATTCAATAATTGGTGAGTGGTTTCATTTTTTTTCCTTGTCGAATTAAATTTTGTGACGGTCATGACAACTTTTGATCGCATAGTTTTCATAACTGAAATCTGTTGGGACATGCCATTGTCACGTCTACGAGTGTAAGAGTCAGTTGACTCACTCAGGACAAGCAATTGTGCCCAGAACTTTTCAAGTCGCCTAAAAGAGTTTCATTACATACATTTTTGTTATTATCAAAATTGGATTGGATGGTCAATGGGGTGTATCTTTTACGGAGTGGTGTGGGAAGAATCATTAACATCCTTGTGCTTGACTATTTAACTATGGTGAATTGCCTTTTACATGCACGAGTTTATTTTATGGTGTTGTACTCTTAATTTTTTCTTGAAATATAAAACGATTTCAAACATTGTGTCATCATGCATGAAGGCTATAAACTTGTTAGGTCATGGGGGATATTACAATTAAAGTCAAGGAAATGTTTTAAGAGTTGAAATTGTTGATTAAGCCGTTATGGTTGGAATTTGACTCAAGTGCTTTCGTTAGAAAAAGGGTGGTGGAAAATGAAAATCTCATATATTGCAGTTGGTAACGCTTTTAAAGTGGTAGCATAGACTTTTTGATCGGTAATTTGAGATGTGGTGGTATGTGAGCGGTGATGTATGGGGTAAATTTGTGAAGTTGTTAAGATGCTTCTATTAGCAATATGATAATAATTAGCGTTGCAATTCTTTGATGAAAGGATTTTGATATTGAGCCTAAGTATGGACGTGGTCTTGTAATAAGACTACGTATCAAGTAAGTTTGGTGTCTTCGCTAAGAGAGGTCTAGGAGGTATAAAGTGAGTTGTGGCGGTGGGATAAGTAGATTCTGTTGGGGAGTCTCTTTGGTTGGAGAAATTGTTGAAGCGGCACCATCTTTATGGTTAATTTCGAAGTCATCGACCATTCAAAATACTCAGTGTAGAGGTCATTGTCAGGTAACTGAGAATTCGAGGAGTATCTTTAGTATGATCATTTAGAAGGTCTTTCGGAAGAAATGTATGCTTTACTTTAAACTGGATCTAAGGGGATAAGTGCTGGAAAGCAAGAGATCGCTAGTATGAAGGGGTGACTACCTGAGGTTTGATTAACCGTTTGGGAAAGAAGTGTATAGCTCAACTGAAGTGAGTGCACATGGATTATATCGATCGGCATCTGGGTCACCGGAAATTGTTTCTGGAAGTTTGCGATGAGCTGCCAAGAACTTAGAACTTAGTTGAGTGAATTAAGTGGCCATGATTCGTGGGTTATTTGTATTTGAGAAGTCAAAGTCGTGTTATGGCATTGTTTTCGTGTAATCGTTTAGTGGTCGTCGAAAATAAGGTGGTAAATATTATGTTTGGAAAGAGGGTTAGAAGGATTTCGTTGTGGTATGATAGCGCGGTGTTTTGGTTGTGCGACAAATAGTGGCGTTTTACATCAAGGCAGGCGTGTAAGCCATCGAGATGATTTGGGTTACCATAATGTTGAGTGGTGAAATGTGGTTGTAAGGTGGGACAAGTGAAGGTGCGAATTCTGGTTTAGGGATTCTTTTAGAAAGATTCAAAAATGGCAAGTACGTTTAAATCTGGGGGTTACGTTATTGGTTTTATGAGATCAATAAGGGTGAGTGTTTCATATTCCAACTAAATGCCTAAGAGAGTGTTCAATTCGATTAAGTTATGATGCTTTGTTGTGAATTTGAAGTTTATGGGAATGTCGAAGTATTCCTTGGGAGTAATGGAATCGCAGTGGATAGGTCGATTGTGTTCAATAAGTGAGTAATGCTTATTGTACCAAGCATTGGGTATTGTTTTGTGATAACCCAAATGATTGCCTCAAGTGAGAGTCATGGTGAAACCGAGTACGTAAATGATGAGAAATCAGCGTTTCGGGCTAACGTGAGAAGGCGAAGTGCGTATGTCTCTATAAGGGAGTAACCCGAAAGTAAGAAGCTCGACGGGTGAATCAGAAGAAAGGGGAATATGTTAGCAACTGTCATTGTTGTGCGTATAAACTCCTAACGAGTATAGGAGGAAAAGAGCTTTGGTGATTATGCTAGTAAGGTGTGGGAACCAATCCAGGAGACTGGTCTAAGAGTGCAGGCTCACACCTATTAGTAAATCTTTCTTTGAAAAGGTGTGTATTCTATGTCTTAAGAAGACATGGTAATGGTTGGACAAGATGCTCGGAAGGAAAGATCAGCGAGTGTAAGTGTTAGTGCGATGAACAATTCGAATGAGTATTGTGTTTAATGTCACGAAAAAAAAAATATTGGGTCGGTGGGAAAGTATCGCTCTTTTGTAAGGCAATGGAAACAGGAATTAACTTGGAAAGTTATGAATTATAGTGGGATTCAGTGATATTTGGTTATGTGTTTGGGACTGGCTCCGTTTGTCGGTGGCCTGGTCGGGCAATGTATAGGTGGAAGGTATACGCTCAAATGTTCATAGGATTAGGATTATGGGTTGGTAAGTGCAAAATGCAGCTGGATTATTTATCTGTGATGGTTAGTGATCAATGTCGTGATGTAGGATGATGTGCTAGTAGTATTGAGTGCAAGCTCTATTAGTTGGTTTTACTAAGAATAGTGTTAGCTATGAAATGAACTCTTAAGTGATTTTGGAAAAAGAAGTTTAAGGGTGACGTTGTGTCGAGCTGGCGAAGTGAGCGTTTATTTTGTCGATATTTGGGTTTTGTGGCGTCGGCTTCAGTGGTTTATCTTCTTAATAGAGTGAAGTTATAGGCGAGACACCATTATCAGATGCGATTTAAAAACCGTGAGTCCGGGTGTGTGGACAAAGCGGACAATATCTGGTACGGTTAGTATGGGATTTTATGGGATGTTACAAATGGGTACAGATGGTTTGTAGGAATTCAAGCGAGATATCGGATTATTGTCAAGGAATCAGAAGCGTTCATTGGCTATAAAATCATGAAGTTGAGGATCAAGGGAATCGGTTTGGTAAAGGTTCAACGGCACTTCCATAAAAGGCAGGATGCTATTTGGGCGATTGAATCAGAAATGCGAGTCAAATATCCTCTTTTGTTCGAAGAGAAGATTCCGGGGACAGAATCCTTTTAAGAAGGGAAGGTTGTAAGGACCATGGGTGAAACAACTGATCATTGTGTTCCCGTATGGAAAAAAAACAGTTTTGGACTTGACTTTGTTATAATAATTACATATGGTGTTGCTCCTTGGTTTGTTATTTATTATAAATTGTTATAACAGCGTGTGATTATTTACTCCTGAATGTTCGTCAGAAATTCACTAGACCTTACGGTCTAACCATCGTTTTCAAACTTAAAAACCCATTTTCAGGGAAAGGTGATCGTGTAGCGTCTGAAAAAGGAAAGGAGAAGGTTTAGAGCTGTTACCAGCCTAGAGCGAAGACTTAGTTCAATTCTTTTACCGTTTGTTTTTAGAAATCTCTCAGTTGTAGTTAAGACTTCGGTTGTGTTAAATTGTTGTTTTGAAGGATGTAACATTTGGTTAAGACTTATGTTATGATATGTTTTGGTATGGATATTTGGGTTGTTACATTATAGACTGCTTTATAATATTTAATTTATAGGACCGACAAATAAAACATCATATTTAAATATGTAATTAGTTTATAGTACGTTTTTTGGAGTCTTAACAAGTTTTTTTAGGACACTTTTAATACAAATCGTCACATTAGCTATTTCAGAGAATTTTTTGAGAAAATGATCTATAAATCTATTATTTTATAAAACACTTTTTCAAATAATATTCTATAAAATAGTTAATATGATGTTTTTTTAAAGTGTTCTAAAAATTTATAACAATGTATTTAGAGAACATTTTATTTTTTGTCATATAAACCAAGTCTTATAAAACGGCCTATTAAAATGTTTAAAAGGTTTTTTGCACCGTTCTAGAATTGGGAATAAAAAATCAAAGCATGTGAAAGCCGATCATTGAACTTAGGGTGTGTTTGGTACAGAGAGTTGAAGACAGAGAAATGTAAATGATTTCCATTTCTCTTGTTTGGTAACACAGAGAAAAGAAAAATGAGAAATAAACCAATTCTCTTTCCCTACTTTTATTTCTCCACAAAGTGAAGAGAAATGGTGAGATTTCAAAATCAGGGAATTGATGAGAGTTGTTCCAAAGTAAAAAACACATCGGTCTCTTTCCCTCTCGGCGCTCTCTCTCTCCCTCACGTCGTCGCTCTCTCTCTCCCTCTCAGCGCTCTCCCTCTCCACCGGCTCTCTCTCTCTCACGTCGCTCTCCCTGTCGCCGCTCTCCCTCTCCACCGACACTCTCCCTCTCCACCGGCTCTCTCTCTCTCACGTCGCTCTCCCTGTCGACGCTCTCTCTCGCCCTCTCCCTCTCCATCGGCTCTCCCTCTCTCACGTCGCTCTCCCTGTCGACGCTCTCTCTCAGGTCGCGATTTATGTATTTCTGTATCTGGTTAGGTTTGGATAAGGGATCTGTATTTCTGTATTTGGTTGGGTTGGAAATCAAAATGTATCTATATGTTGGGTTGGAAATCAAAATGTATCTGTATTTCTGCAGTTAATTTCATGATTTCTTGTTTCTGTATGGGGTTTGGTCAAAAATTATATATGATGATAATGTCAGTGAATTTGTTTATGTTGGGTTGGAAATCCCCCCATCATTGATGATTTGTTTCTGTTAGACTTTGCAATTTTGGTTAAGAGAAAGAAAGGGTATGGTTGAAGTTTTTTGTTTTAATGTATGAATTGTTGAATTCTCTGTTACATTTCTCTGTGCTCCCAAACAAGAGAAACGATTTCATGTTACATTTCTCTGCTGAATTCTCTGTGCTACCAAATAGGAGAGTCAATCTATTCTCCAGACCAATTCTCTTTCTCTGCAATTCCATTCTCTGCAATCATTTCTCTGCAATTCCATTCTCTGTACCAAACGCACCCTTAGCTCCTGATTGGAACACACCGATTCATAAACACATGTCAGTTTTAGTTTTAGTTTTTTTTTTCTATAACAATGAAAAATTATTTGTATAATATAAAGTGAAACATGATCATTTGTTAAAGAAAATTGCTTGTCATTTTATGGTTTGATTTAAATTAAGAGTTAAAAATATAAATTTGGTCCATGTGATTTACATAAATTAACGATTAAGGTCTCTGAAAACAGTGGTAGATTCAAGATTTTTATCTAGTGGGGCACCTTTAAAGTAGAATAAAGGCTCGCAAAGTAGTCTGATGTGTTTTTAGCCTAATTCCACTGTTTCGAGGAATTTTTAAAGTTTTTTGATTAATTTCGAGTGATTTTTAAGTTTTTTTGTCGATTTCTGTAACACCATAAAATCTTAAGGTAAATTAAAATTCGAAAATTCGGCAATATGACGCCTAAAATATAGAGGAAACCACCCAAACAGGTAAATGTATAATATGCATCACCCTAAAATTTTAAATCATCGGAAGGAAGAAATTCCGAAAACTTACAGGAAATAAAAGTTCTAACATCACAACTATAACCCTTAAAAGGGGTAGTTTGGACAACAAGGCTAAATGCCAAATGAGACAAAGTTACAACAATTTGCCTAATCTAGAGCTTTAACTAGATTAAATGGGTGTTGCTATATCTCCAAAATTCATGCTCTCTTCACAAAAATCCCCAAAAGCCCGTCTCCTTAGGTGCTCCTACTTGCATCGATCGGCGCGTCAAGATCTCCTAGGCCCGCCACTAATAGGACCTGTAGACCAAACATGCAACCACAAGTGTTAAACCAAATGTCTAATGATATCACATTCAAATATCCATAATAGAAGTAAATTAATTGTTCACAATTCAAAGTTACCGATTTCGGGTGGTCACATCATTACCAAAATCTTTCAAGTGAGATACTCCGTACCTGGTTATGTGCATTTGCAAAATATGATCACGGGAATCTCGTTTTTATTAGGGTGACAAGTACACAGGTGGAATCGTCTGATAACGGTATTTGGGACTACACCTCAGGTTCTTGGTTTTAGTGCACAACTTGTGAGTCGTGACCTCAAACCATGGCTTTCACCTTTAGTGCCCACTCCTACGAGCTACACCTTAAGGCTAGTTTCACCTTAGTGCCTACCCACTGGAATAGTTTCACCTCAAGGACATACAGTCCTTTAGTGCATACTTTCTAGAGCACCACGTCCGTAATATATTTTCGCCATCCATATCCATCAATATTCAAGGCTCTTACGTAGAGCATTTAAACAATCAAAGGTTCAATAATCATCCCCATAATTAAAACATCACAAAAGTATTATAGACTAAGGGCATTTCATGTTTATTTTCACCATCCCTTAGTTGTTATATAACTCTGTTGGGTCATTGACCAGCATCTTCCTAAATCGAAACGTGGCGCTGGCTGTTACGTTATAAGGGAATAAAGTTGTGCCTTCTCCGTCAGCAATTGCTTTTGGCGTAATGGTAAGCGTTTGATCCTAACATGTGGTATCAGAGCAGGTCATGGGTTCGAATCCCATAGAGTGCATTTAATGCCAAAGGCATGTTGTGCACCCATTGACTTCTAGCGAAGATCTTGTTAGTGTTGGCAGATGTTGGGGGGGGGGATTGTTGGGTCATTGACCAGCATCTTCCTAAATCGAAACGTGGCGCTGGTTGCTACGCTATAAGGAATTAAAGTTGCGCCTTCTCCATCAGCAATTGCTTTTGGCGTAGTGGTAAGCGTTTGATCCTAACAAACTCAATACCAGAGTTCCAAGTAAACCGTCGATAGGGTTCCACATTTCATCTAAAATGCTACAAGATGTAAAAATTCCCAATCCGCATGTATATTAATGTCTAAAGTCACACTCTCAAGCTTAGAGTTAATTCTCTATTAAGTAGTTCTTCAAATCTATCCATTATACTTTTAGGTCAAATATTACTATTTTCATAAATGGGTTAAGGGTTAGAAATATTAACATTCATCACACAATCACATAGTAGTTATATTCAAATAAGACAGCCAAGTATGAGAACTCACCAAAAAGGTTTGTAAGAGAAAACCCTAATATGATGTAAACCCTAGGTTATAGATGGTAGTTGGGGAGATGAGATTCATTTTGAGCCTTGCAATAAATGGTAGATTAATCCAAGTGAAGCATTAACTCTTCTTGATCCTTTGGTAGATGAAATAAATGAATTGAGAGGAGGGAGGGAGGGAAGGAGAAATTGCCCAAGAGAGGAGAGGAGGTCGACTCTTTCTTTTCAAAATCAGATCTGGACTCAAAATGTTGAGCAGTCTCATATAAGCCTGATTGCCCGTCGGCAACCTTGCCAGACAGACAATGCCAAGGCACAATCGCGGGGCATTCTCGCCCGGATTATACCGAGGCTTGTCCCCCGGGCGGCGATATTGAGAGGGCGACTATGCCCATGCCATTATCGCCATGCATAGTCGCATGAATTGTACCATGAAGGTTCGGTCATCAGCGACAGTGACACGAGCGACTATGCCACAGGCACTCTCGCCGGGCATAGTCGCGGGTAGGGTACCGGGTGTAACACCCTAAATTTTAGAGACATAAAAATTCGAAAATTTCGCAATATGACGACTATAAACTGAGTAAACCTGGTTAAACCAAAACCTGTCATAACAAACCCAGAGTATCATCCCGAGAACAGGGAATATAGTTGTAGGCTTTACAAAAGAATCAAATCAAGAATAATACTTAACAACCTAATAATCTAACTTAAACAAGAAAGATTAATATCGGGTGTTGCTATTCTTCCAAAATGTGTATCCACTATCATCATCGTATCGGTCAATAAATCAGCTCAAAAAGATCGCTCTCGACCCCTAGGTCGTTCGCTCAATCCCGACGAATCCCATCGCTAGATTGACCTGCTATACATGTCATTTTAAGAAAAAGTGTTAGGCTAAAGCCTAATGAGATCAACAGTTGTATTTAAAATAAATAACGGTAAACGTAAATAAAGAAAGTGAAGTTACAATAGAAATAATAATGCTTTTTACCATAACAATTACCTCTTGGTTTAACAGGGGAGACCCGCTTACTAACGCAAGTGACGGAACACAAAAGTAGGTCACTTAACAGTCAGTAAAGCCAAACACATAAAAGTAAATGCAAGGATGTTAGGCTTAGTGGCTTTAAACGTACACCCGCGGAAAGTCAATTTCAACCCAAAAGGGCCCTTACGTTGAAATCCTCATCCAATATCGTAATACTTAACACGTAGGACTTATAACCCAATCCGATGCCTAAACGTGCCTCGACGAGAGAAACTAATGTTCCACGTCAGACTAAATGCAACAACAATGATGGGGTCATGACTCCCAAATGAATCAATTATGCCACATAAGTTAATCGATTAACCAATAAATCAACGTGAAGTTACGATATCCAAGACATTGACCAATGAAGGCTCTTTGTATAATACATGCCTAATTTTACCAAGAGGTTCCATTTTGACATATGAATCACATACTCATTTTCCAAACATTTAAGACATTTAAATAGTTCAAACTCTAGTTTTTGGATCCCAATTACTCGACCCAAGGTTATAATAAAACAAGTTTCCAATGCATAAACTTATCAGCAGTTCAACTTAAACTTCATCATTCCATTATTAACTCATCTTTGAAGTTAGAGAATAAAATAGTATAATAACAAATCTTGTTCACATATAAATTAAAGATACCCATTTTCTTTTTTGAAATCCCATCCCAAACACATAAACCCTAGAATCTCCAAAATTAGGGTTTTGGGTGATAATGCACCCCATAAGGAGGAAGAAGGTTATGAATTATAAACCATAAGGATAAAAATCGTAATTTCAAAACCGTACGGACAAAATAGAAATTCTCAACAAACCCCAGGGACTAAAAACATAATTTACTATATTTTTTAACTAGGGATGTCTCTATAGTTTCATTTCTATAATGTATATGGTCCTTTCAAATTTCTGTTAGTGGGGGCAATTTTGTCCATTAACCCTCATTTCCCTCAACTTTCATTTTTATAATGGATTTGGTCCATCCAACTAGCTTTCATTTCCCTCAACTCTCATTATACAAGCACATAGCTAAGAGCATCCACAATATGCTTTTTGAGAGTTTTTTGAGAGTTTTTTTGGAGGTTTTTCAAAAAGCAAAAACCTTTTTTTGAGGTTTTTCACATGGTGAAGAGTTTTTTCAATTGAGTTTTTTCATGAGGTTTTTCGTCATAGCTCGTAACTGCACGACCTGCTTTTTCGTAGCTTTTTTTTATTTAATCAGTTTTAACTTTATAGAATTTTATAAAAGTTTCGTATTTAATCAGTTTTATTTATTAACCAGTTTTATTTATTAATATATTTAAAGTAATCCTATTTAAATATAATTATTAAATAAATACATAATGAAAGTAATTATATTTTTATATTTTTAAAATAATATCTCAAATTTGACATATTTATACAATTCTAACATATTTTTTAATGACGCAATTTTTATTTTCGGTTATACATACTTTTAAGTTTAACATTTTTTAATTTTTATTTTACATACTTTTTATACAACATTTATATATTTCTTAATAACCTAATTTTTATTAATTTTATTGTACATACTTTTATGTATTTGTATGAATTTTAATATATTTATTTTTATAAATAAGAATAAAAATGATATAAAGTTAAAATTGTGGGACCCTGAATAGTTTAAAAAAGTAATGAAAAAGCTTGGGTGAAGTTTTCACATAGTGGAGGTATATAAAGGTTTTTAAGTTGTTGAGATGGCAATAATGTGTAAGAAAAAAGCTATGAAAAAACTCATACACTGTGGATGCTTTTATTAATAAAAACTTGATATGACGTTGATGTAACAAAAGGAAGAATCTCTACAGAAATCCATCGTGAAGATGTTTTAAAAGAAGAATTATTTTCAAGTAGTCATTGTTCTTATCCATTACAATTTTCATAATAAAGATTAGCCTTTTTCATTGAATTTAAGTTAATTATCATCACAATAATGCCTTGAAAATATTATAGTTATTAGAAGATCTCATAGTTGCTTAAAAGAATTGTGGAGAAAGACTTTTAACTCATTGAAAACTTTAGGACTTTAGGTCATGTGTTTGATTTCGGTTGACTTAGTGAACAAAGTGTTTCGTAAACAAGGGTATTGTCAATTAAAATTAATGAACGATTTATATTTCATAAACTTGTAAAAGTGAAATATTTAGTTGATGTCCTCAATAATACCCCTTTACTAAAAAATGCTCAATTTCTTAATTATTGGAAAAAAAACCATTGAAGACTGTATTTTTTTTTTCCAAAACACTGATTAACTCCATAGTCCATACTGCATAAGGTTGTTGACGAAGGTGACAACCGATGAAGGATATTTTTGTAATAATAAATTATAAACTAAATAAGTTAAGGGCGATGACTTATAAAGGGTATTTTTGTAATAAATAAACGATCAACACATTTTTTAAAAGTAAATTGAGAAGTGAGATTTTACACCTAAGGAAGGATGTGAGGATGGGGCTCTATGGCGATTGGATACTCAAGGGGGATATTCGGTAAAAAACTACGAGGGTTGATAGAGGAAAATCGAGTAGAGGTAGGACGAAACATTGAAAAAACTAAATGGGTGAAATCAATTCCGAAAAAAGTTTGTATTTTTATGTGGAGAGCAAATCTTCGGAGAATTCCTACAAGATCGGTCTTGGACAGGATGGGTCTTGAATTAGACTCCACCCTTTGTCCAGGATGTAGAAAGGAGGTCGAAACGGTGGATCACGCACTAGTAAATTGTGTAGAGATAAAGACCATATGGAAGCTTGTGGGGCGATGGTGGAATCTAAATAAGGAGTCGGTGAGTACTTTGAATGAGCTAATGGGCGTTGGGGGACAATTGTGAAATAATATAAAAGTTTCAAAGAGGTGGATAGCGGTTCTATGGAGCATGATTTACCTTATTTGGGCAAATAGAAATAAAGTGATTTTTGAAAATGATTGTAGAGCGGTAGAGGAGTTGTTCTTTGAGTTCCAATTAAAATCGTATGAGTGGGTCTCGAGGAGGGACAGAGAGTTGGTTGTGGATTGGAGATCGTGGATGTTGGATCCTTGCGCGTCATGACCTATGGATTGGGAAAGGAAGAAGACTGGAGGAGGTACGACAGAATGGAAAGGGTGTTGCTAGAAGGTTAAAACGAAAAGTTGACGGGCAGCAAAATGGGGCAGCGACGTGGCAACGGCGAGGCAATGGACGTAGGAAAGACGTTGGACAGGGGCAGGGACAAACCTGCTGTCAATCACGTCTATGGGTGGGGCAGTGGCATCGGCGAGGTGATGGGCTGGACAAAGCTACCGGTTATCACAGGTGGCAGTGGGGAAGTGACATCAGGAGTTGTTCGGCGAGTTGTTGGGCTGTAATTCGGCGTTGGGCAGGGGGTAAGGCTCAAGTGAGTGCGTTGAGGGAGTAATATGAGCGCATAAAGGGGGTCGGGTGGAGGTCTCTAGCGGGGTTGGATGGTTTTGCCTCTCGCAAACGGATTCATCCTTGTTTATCTATCTTGTTGTTAATTAGACCGGGGTCGTTGATTGTTCTTTGCTTTCGAGTGGGGCTTTCCCATATCATGTATTGACTCTTGGTTCGTTGGTTGGTTTTAATAAAATTGTTTGTTGCTGATAAAATACATTTTGAAAAAAGTGGTGAATGGAGTATATAAATTCAAATTAAATTACGTTTTTCGTCTTTATGGTTTGTTGTTTATAACATTTTCGTCCCTGACTTTAAAAGTTGTTTTTTTGTCATTGTGGTTTGTAATTCTTTTCCTTTTTTCGTCCCTAAAACTAATATTATTAGGGACTAAAAGTGAAAGAAGTTGCAAACGACAATGACCTAAAAAACAATTTTTAAAAATTAGGGACAAAAATAGTTATAGACAACAAACCACATGGATGGAAAAAGTAGTTTACTCTTTTAAAAAAAATGGAGTAAACTACGATTTTCGTTCTTATGGTTTGTTGTTTATAACTATTTTCGTCCTTGATCTTTAAAAATTGCTTTCTTGGTCACTATGGTTTGTAATTTGTTTCTTTTTTCGTTCCTATGACTAACTTTGTTAAATAATCCGTTAATTCAAAGGACTCTTTGGTGTCATTTTCTTATTTCTATTAGCTTTATTAATTAAATTTAAATGTAAAGCATCATCAACCATTTAATGCACCATTGCACCCACCTTTCTTCTTTCTTCCCAAAACGTCACCGGCCGCCGGAGACTTGAGAGTTGAGACCACACCTGCACCCCCACCAACTTGGTTTTTTTGCACCCCCATTACACCTTCAACAAAACCATACACAAGAACCCACAAAATCATAAACAATATCTTCTCTTTCATCACCGCCCCTCTTCTTCTCTCACCGGAAAAAAACATCTCATATCTCTTACATCACCGCCCCTCTTTTTCTCTCATCGGAAAAACCAAATATACATAAATTTATGCATCTACAGTGAAATATAACATGATATATGACATTTAAGTGGGGATTTTTTTGGGTAAAACTAGTGGTGTTTGCGTTGCGGGGAAGGTGACGGAGGGACGAAACTATAAAAGGGAGGGGAGTCACGATGGGGCTGCTGGGTGTCACCCTTGGTGGTGACGGAAATCGGTAGGAGCTGAGATAAATGGATAGGGAAGATCGGTGGGATGTGGTCACATTAGCAAGGACGAAGATGGAGAGGAGTGGGGGTTCGGTCGTTGTTGTTGCAATTTGGTGGCAAAGGGTGGTGCACACGAAGTTGGCTGGAATATGGTCGGAGTGGTGTGGGAGTGAACACAGGAATGGAGGGTTGTATTAGTATGTCCATATTCACATTTTTCTCTCTGACACACACACACACATATATATATATATATGATATTATAAAATAAAAAAGGAAACTCTGAAATGAAAAGACTAAAATAACCCTAACTAAACGGATACTATTTAACAGAGTTGGTTAAAGGGACGAAAAAGGAAACAAAATACAGACCATAGTGACCAAAAAAGCAATTTCTAAAAACCAGGGACGAAATCCGTTATAAACAACAAACCATAAGGACGAAAATCGTAGTTTACTCAAAAAAATGAGGTGATATCGACCCCCACACAAAAAATGATGGAAGCTGACGTGGAAACAATGATTACGTGTCCTACGTGTCTCCCACTTAGTGTATAATTGTGCGACTCTAATTTGGCCACAACCACCCCCTTCTTAACGTTCTTTTGTTTACTTTAATGTTGTTTGTAATTTAATTTTAACTTTGTCGAGTCGCCACGCCCCACTTAACCTAATCCATTATCATCATTAATTATTATTTTAATGTTATTTATTCAACAACTTAAATGCTAACTATTTATTATTTATTATTATATTTTATTAGTATTCATTTTCAAATACGTATTAGAAAGACCATAGTCAACTAAAATTTTACTTGTTGCTTTCGTCACGGTAAGAGTGTCCATAACGGGTTTTTTTAATGAATTTTTTTAAATAGAAAAGTTAAAGTTAAAATTTCTTTTTCTAAGAAATTTCAATATATATTATATTATTAAAATATTTTATAAATTTATTATCTTAATAGATTTTAAAAAAAAGTTATATAAATTATTTTAATATCTTTTAATAGATTTATTTTTAATATTTATAATTGGTTATATAAATCTCCAAATAAAATTGAAATTTTATTAATTAATGTAATATAATAATTAATTTTTTTATCATCAAGTTTGTAATAATTAACAAATTATATTCTTTAATGATTTATTTTAAATATATTATAAAGCTTTAAAATTGACCAATTTTTAACAAGTTTTTTTTATAGTTATTTTACAACTTTTTAACTAATTTATCAACTATTTTTGGCAAACTTGATTAGTTCATCAACAAACTTATCAGGTATTAGTTAGCTTATGACTAGTTTACCATACGAAGTCTTACGGTGCTCATCCAAAAACACCAATTTTCATCTCCAATCAACCTCCAAACACCAAATAAATTTGGTGTTGAAGGAGAGAGAGAGAGAGAGAGAGCCATGACCTCCAAATTTGGAGGGGCACTGTACACCCTCTATATTTATTGGACCCACCAGTTTAATGTAATTTTAATATTTATTGTTATTAAAAATAGTTAATAATAAATAAAATATGTTATATTAATGTGGGGTTCACAAATTTGGTGTTTTTTTAGAGTATGGTTGGAGTTGATTTTTTATTTGGTGTTGATGGGTCCACTAAAATTAGTGTTTTTGGTGTTAAAATTGGTGTTATGGTTGGAGATAGTGATGGCAAAAAATCGGGCTCGGGCCAAAACGGGCTTCGGGCCTCTACAGTGAAAGCAAAAACCGGGCCCAAACAGGCTTCGGGTCGGGCTTCACCCGAAAAGGGGTGGCCCGGTTAGTCTTGGGGTAAACCGGTTTAACAAAAACCGGGCCGAGTCGGGCCCAAAATCGGGCTACATTTTTTTATTTTTTAATAATTTCCTTTATATAATAATTAATTACTAAACTTTAAAAAATAAAAATTGGATTAGATCACTAAAATACACTTTAAAAATACGTTTTATTTATAATAAATCTCTAAAATACACTTTAAAAATACATTTGATTTATAATTTTAAGTTACAAACTTACAATACATAAATTCTAATAACCCGAACCCGAAGGTCCCGCTCCCGAACTCCCACCCTCACCCCATCCCCATAGATTGTAATTGTATGGATTATAGTACGGATTATACTCTGGATTGTAGTCTTCAAGAGTTCCGTACTTTTCCAGTCGATCAACAGTCGTATTATCATCAAGGCAGTCGGTGTCTGGTTCTTCTTCTTCATCGTCGTAACGTGAGACGCCACCGACACTACTAGCATCGTCCTCGGTTACGGTTCCCGGTGTACTTAGTCCATCGTCGACTTCGTTTTTGGCTAAGTTTAATTCTACATCGTCTATATCTGCCTCCAGGCTTGTTTCAAGTTGAATTCTTTGTTGTCCATCCAAGTAATCCTTCAAACATATGCAGCACTCTACCGACTCCGAGGTTAATCTTGACCGACGCTCCGATATGATCCTGCCACTAAGAGAAAAAGCAGACTCTGAAGCTACGGTACTAGCTTGGATTGTTAGTATATCAAGGGCAATAGATGCCAAAACCGGGTATTGAGATTGTTTACCTTTCCACCATTCTAATAAATCTAGTGATTCAACATCGCTGACGGTTGTGGAGGATGCCGCTATAAAATTAGTATGTATGTACATATTGAATTCACTCAAATTATCTCCATCAAATCTTGATTTTTTACTAGATTCATTTAAAACCGAGTTCATTAAATTTGCCATTAAGTCGGACCGGTTTCGCCCACGAGAACTAGAACCCGGTGAAAACATTTGAGTTGTAGGGGTTTGTTGGCTTCCTCCCCCATAATTAATTCTATAAATATCAAATAATTGATGAAAATCATTATTAAATTGTAGTATGCGGTTCCTTGAAAAAGAAAAATTTGTAGTCGTATCCAAACCAAACGCTACACATATTGATTGTATTAAAACTTCGACATCCGTAACATTTAAATACGGATTTAATGTCGCGGCACAAAGAAAACTGAAGGGGATCTCTTTAAAATATTTTAACAATTTTGCTTTCATTGGTGCTACCACGTTTTGAAAGTTGAAATGTTCTTCGTATTGAGAAATTTTACTTGCCAAAATATATATTTGATTTAAAAGTAAAAGGCTTGTTGGATAATAAATACCGGATAACAAAGTTGTTGCAGTTTTGAAATCGCCCAAAATATCATGTAAGCCTTCAAGCATTTGCCAATCATATTCAGATATCGTGTTATCCGGGTATTAAATGTTATAAAATGCGTGAATATATGGTTTTTGTCTTAATAAATTATCCATCATTTTGTAAATCGAATTCCATCGAACCGCCATATCGTGTGCCGGTCCCAAAGCTTTAAAACCGACATCTTTGCAATATTTTATATATGCTTGTTGCATGCTTTTACCTTTTGTGAAACTCCGGCGTAACATAAGCCTAAACTTAGTTAAAGAATGTTTACATACTACTAAGCCGTCTTGAACGGCTAGATTTATTATGTGTGCGCAACAACGTGTGTGAAATAATTTTCCATTTAAAATAGGGGATAAAACCAACTTTAATTTCTCCACACATAACGTATTATTACTAGCATTATCAAACGAAATACTAATAACTTTATTAGTTAAATTATAATATTCAATATTTCTCATAATTATATTAAATTGACGCTCACCCGAATGTGGCGAACCAAAGTGCTCAAACGTGATTACACGTTTGCATAATTGCCACAATTGCGGCACAATCCAATGTGTCGTTATGCATATATAAGATTGTGGCAATCCGAATGGTGCGCTCCATATATCACACTTAAACAAATGTTATTGGGTAATGATAAAAACGTTTGTCGCGTATCTGTTTTGGCCATTTTCCAAAGTTTTATAGCATCACGTCTAAGAGCTTGAGGACTTACCGAACCCACGTAGCGTGGTTGGAGCGAGAGTTTGATCATGTTCGTAATGTGAGGATTGTCGAAATGTCCGAACGGCAACCCCACTTAAATGACACAATTCATTTGCATTTATCGGGCCAACGCGACATCATACGACCATACTTGACCGGAATTGTCAAGTATGGGTTGACTTGGATCGTCACCCGATTTCAACTTCTTGCACGAAGACTTGTAGTGGCGCTTTAACGTGGTATTTGCGGTCGCCGCAAGGAGATCTCCACACCGTTTGCATTTTGCTTTTTTTGTACCGTCGGGGAGCATCACCAAGTTGAAATGGTTCCAAATTGGAGCTTTTCGTCCATGATCGGCAATAACTTGGTAATTTTGTTCGGTCATTTTGAGAGTAGAGACTAGAGAGTAGAGAACTAGAGATATTAGACTAGAACTTGCGAAAAACGAATATAGCGAGAGCCGATAAATGAGAATTGTATGCGTTTTTTGCGTTTTGTAAGTTGGTGTCACTATCCATAACCAACACAAGTATTTATATGGGTTTGGAGGGGTAAAAAACACCAAAAAAAGGGTCAAAAAATGCATACCAACGGCTATAAACGGCTATATTTTTTTAATGTGAAAATCGGGTCGGGCCGGGCCAAAAACCGGGCCGGGAACCGGTTTCGGGTCGAGCCGCCAAAAAACTCCAAAAACCCAAACCGGTCTAGGTTTTCGGGCTTCAAACCGGTTTGACACTGGACCGGGCCGGGTTTTCAGTCGGGTCGGACTCGGTTAATCGATCGGGCCGGGCCCATTTGGCCATCACTAGTTGGAGATGGTCTAAACACATTTTAAATGCTTGATTAATAATTACAATTTTAAATTAAACCATACATTCAAATATTGCATTTATTTTAAATCAAGTGTCAAAATCAAGTTTCAATAAAGACAAAATTGTAGCCTTTTCAAATAGCTATTTTAAGCATTTCTTTCAAAAAGCTATTTTAAGAATTTCTACTTTCATAATGACATTCTTCAATTGGTTAGGGCCTAATTTCAAATAAATTCCAAATTGAATTAAAATTAACATTTAAAACAATTTAATTACTTTAAAAAATACATAACACATTAATTTCTATTAGAGAGGACAATTTCATCACAAGCATGACAATTTGAGTTTTTTTTAAACCGATCAATTAAGAAATAAACTAAGGGGCCGTTTATCCAATTCCTTACCCAGTAAACACTTACCGGTAAATTCAACACTATCACTTAACTTACCCGTTAAGATTTTAGTCCATGAAAAACGACATCGTACGCAATAATTCATCCGGTAAGTGCTAATCGGGTAAGAGTCGTAACCATCACTTACCGGGTAAGACTCTTGGACCTTGCCATTGTTTTTACCGGGTAAGATTCATGGTCCTTGTCATGTTCATCGATAAGGTAACGTGACTTGGTAAATACTTACCTGGTAAGCGTTAGGTAAACGGCCCATAACTCTTTACGATTAAAATTTGTCTAAATTATGTCCACTTGTTTATATTTACATTATTTTATACCAAAAGATTGAAACATTAATTTTAACAAATTGTCCTTTTAGTATGTTATTATCTATGAAATTTTGAATAAAATTGGCAAAACAGAGTTGGTCGACCCAACCTTGTAACAAGTCTCCTCTTATAGATAGAAAATGAGATTTGTAAATTCTTTATAAGTTTCAAGTTGTGGGCTAGTAATAACTTCCACTATAATTTTAAATTGGATTTAAATTAGTGGACCAATCTGTTACGAT
The DNA here is from genome assembly GCA_954870635.1 of Arctium minus. Taxonomy (NCBI): domain Eukaryota; kingdom Viridiplantae; phylum Streptophyta; class Magnoliopsida; order Asterales; family Asteraceae; genus Arctium; species Arctium minus. The sequence continues at coordinate 8,353,650 of OX941092.1, forward strand.
GGGTTTTGGGGTGTTGCACCTTGTTTAACTCATCTAAAAATTTACAAGGTTAATCCCAAACTAGTTTTGGTTCATTACCCGTTTTGTCACTTACAATTTACATTGTTGTCTTGATTTTAACCACTTTGGTTGTGACACCTAATTAAGACTTAGGGGATATGCACTATACAGCAGTATCATCTTTCGTAGGTTTGAATGTAGGTGATGCAATAGCCATTGTATCCATGGAGGCTTACCTACGATGACTCCAGGTCATTTGTGACCCTTCAAAGGATTAGTCAATCAACGACTACCCAAAATGTATAAAAACAAATAAATGATAATATATATATATATAGAACGGTAATTAAATGAGAACCATTAAAAGGTTGTGAATTGTGAAAACCAATCTAAACCATTTACTACTTTTAGGGGGCGTTTGGTTCGCTGGATTCCGCCGAAATCTGATGGAATTGGAATGGTCAATTCCATTGACCAAATTCCACCTTGTTGTTTGGTTACCAATGGAATGTAATTGAATTCCATTAATTCCTTTAATTATGGATTTGGTCATTCCTTCTTTAAATGGATGGAATTGAATTCCATTCCATCAGATTTTCTCAAAATGACACAAATACCTTCCTTACATTTTCTAAAAACCTTAGTCGCTTCTAAAAACTCTCTCTCTCTCTCCTCTCTCTCCTGTCTCTCTCCTATCTATCTCTCCTCTCTCTCTCCTCCCTCTCCTCTCTCTATATCTTCTCTCTCTCTCTTCTCTCACTCCTCTCTCTTTCCTCTCTCTTCTCTCCCCTCTCCCTCCTCTCTATCTCTCTCCTATCTTTATCTCTCTCCTCTCTCTCCCCTCTCTCTACCCGCTCCCTCTCTCATAATCTCTCTCTCCTCTCTCTCTCTCTCGACATTTAAAAAAATAAAAATAAAAGAAAGAGTATTTTTGTCATTTTTAGAATTCCATTCCAATTCCTTTGCAAACCAAACAGACAGATTCCAATTCATTTGACTGATTACATTTCATTCCTGCCAACCAAACACTTAGTCAAATCTGATAACATTATATTCCAATTCCTTCCAGATTCCAATTCCTTAGACAGATTTCATTCATTCATAAATCATTCTGCGAACCAAACGCCCCCTTAATCTATGGACATAAAACACAATGACATTTATGAAATAATTTAGAAGTTTACAGTTTATATATAGACTAAATTGAAATTTGAAAGGGCATTATTGGGTTTTTGTAATCCAATCAACACGACCCACACCCTTCTTCATCATCCCAACACCAGCATCCATCATTCTCAGTTCTCCCAACCCCATCCACACCGACCAATAAATTAACGGCACATTCACCCCATCTTCTCTCTCAAATCATCGACCTTTCTTCCAACACAAAAAATCAATCCATCCCTCAAAACACAAGAAAAACCCCACATTTAATCTTTCTTTGTTTCATGAAACAATTTCTTCAAAGATCCGAAGAACACCACCAACATGCCTTACCAATGCAAATCTGGAATCTTTTCTCTCTCTAGAACTTCGAGGTCAAACATGGTTGTGATGATGATTAAATCGAGGCCATGGCCGCCGCTTCTATCAAAGAAATTTTAGGTGAAATTGGTTGTGAAAAAGATGGAAGGAGGAAGAGGTAATCCAATACATGCAGACCCACAGGAAGAGAATGCCTTCTATCCTTGGGAGATTGGATTTACTTTCTTGAGTGTGAGTTCTTGATTGGATTCATCATTCTCTATCCTCCTCAAGATCGTTCTTCAGCGGTGTCGACCGATGATTATGACATCGGATATGAATCGATAATTATAGATATAACTTGTATTTGATTTCATTAGATGAAAATATATTATAGATAAAATTTATGTTTGATTTGATTGGTGAAATAAGGTTGGTATGTGGTGAATTGGTGTGTTTCATACGGTGAATCTATGTGTTTCATCTAATGAATCTTGTTACAAAAATGACGATTATGCCATTTTCATGTGGTGAAACAACTTTTAATTAAAACCATTTGATCAAAACCAAATTACGGCTTAGATCGATTCTCACGGTTTTCAACCTATTTTTAGTTCTCACATGATTTAACCCCTATATATATGTGATCATATTTTATCTGTATCGAATACTTTACGTATATAACATAAATGCTCGGTCTTCAAAAATGAAAATTAAAAAAATCAATTTCTTATCAAAACTGGTCAATTAACCGATTATCCCATTCATCTTAAAATATGCATTCATTTGAAGGTTTAAAATATCCTAAAAATAGCTGATTTTTATTATTTTTATTTGTTTCTTAATAAATGTTTTTACGTCACTTGCTAACGGATAACGTGGCCAATTAGACAATTACACCAAAGGAATTTATACTTATTTTATTTTAATGTCTATTTACTTTTTTCTAAATAAAAAGCAATGTTCTAAAAAACTCGTCACACAGCCGTCATGCCGCGTCATGGCACCAAGGTTTGTGTGTCACGCCACGTTAAGCCCATGACACCCCATGGCCTAATGCACGGTTATTGTAATAGAATATTTGATTTTTCTTTACGTTTTTAATGTCTTATTTGCAAGTTTTTTATATATACAACCTAATTTAACTTCCCTATTACTATTGACTCACTGAGTAACATTACAAAACATACGTTTTTATATATAATATTATATATGAAATAGAAATTTGACGCCATAAGTCACGCCTTGAAAACGCCATGGCTTCGTCGTGGCTCCTAAGGCTTGAGGCTTGGCCTCGCCGTCACGCCACGCCTCACGCCATTTAGAACCTTGATAAAAAATATACTATCGTTTAAATGATATTTTACCACTTGTATTTCATATATATTAAATCGTTCGGTATTTTATCATTTAAATTTTAATAAATAATTAGTACAACATTTACATTTTAATTTATTTGATACGACATGTTTGTTTTTACCAAATAAAAGCGAAGTTTAACCAACCCCTACCTTTCCCCACTACAGATCAAAACAAAAATAACTTTTTCATAATTTATGTATTCTATAAATATTATAAATTACAATATATATATATATATATATAGGGTCAGGTTCAGGGGAAAACCTCAAAAAAACGAAAAACTGAAGAACACTCTGGTAGCCTTCCATCTGGACGATATGCATTTGTGCATACAAGTAATTAATTAGTTTTTTGGTTTTTATGCACATGTGCATATGCACGTGTGCATGTTATAAATTACTTGTATGCACAAGTGCATACCGTCCAGATGAATGGCTACCAGAGTGTTCTTCAGTTTTTCATTTTTTTGAGGTTTTCCCTTGAACCTCCCTCTCTCTCTCTCTCTCTATATATATATATATATTGTATGATCCCACATTGGTTGGGGAGGGGAATGAAAATTGACTTATAAAGTTTTGGATACCTCCTCTACCAGACGCATTTTAAAACCATGAGTCCGGATGTGTGGACAAACCGACAAAGCGGACAATATCTAGTACGGTTGGCATGTGATGTTATAGATGGTATCAGAGTCGGGTGTCAGACTGGCGTGCCAGTGAAGACGTTGGGCTCCCAAGGAGGATGGATTGTAAGATCCCACATTGGTTGGAGAGGGGAACGAAAGTTACCTTATAAAGGATTGGATACCTTCTCTATGAGACGCGTTCTAAAACCGTGAGTCCGGATGTGTAGACAAAACGGACAATATCTGGTACGATTGACATAAGATGTTACATATATGGACCTCATGGATCTCACAAATTTTAGAGTTACCAAATAATTTTTTATATATATAAATATATAAACACACACGTATGTAAGTTCAAATGAGAAAGTTAAATATGGTGAGAACGTGCGAACATAAGGTTCATAATTAAATCAATGAAAAAATCAATTTGAAGTTGTATATGTTAACTCATATGAATAATATGTAATGTGGATTTATATACGCATATTTAAGTGTAATTTATTATTTGGATTTCTTTGATTATTCACAATTGAACCTTCCTTCGCTCCTCATCTCACTAAAAGCGACCTGTAAAAGAAAAGGTCTATGCCAATAATGCAACACCCTACTCAACTTTTCTTTTTGAAACTGACCCGCTTAGAAATAGAAAAAATGTGTCGTAATGATGTCATTTTAAAAGTTGTAAGGCTACTTGATACCATAAACGTAACCTTATAGTCATCTTGTAACATTATGGTTTATCTTACAGTAAGACTACTTTTTTGTACTGATGATGAAATTGATTAAAAAACTATTAATTGACAATAAAAAAAACATAGTATAAGAATAAATCGTTAAATATTGAAAAATATGAAAATCGACGACGCCCTTATGCATTTGTTCAATAAAGTCGCAACCTTTTCGTTTTGTGTGCTTTTTATGCACAACTACTTTTGTTTTTTTCCAAAAACGAACTTGTCATGTTAAATTATCAAAAATACGTCAACATACGAGTGATCAATACATCATTCCTTTGTTTACTCATATCTCATAGTATCCCTAACTTCAAGAAAATCAAATACCATAGAATTGTTATCGAAAAGAAATTGTCGTTTAATTAAAATCATGTAATTTTATTCATCTTTTTTGTTTTTAGAGCATCTCCAACAATTTTGATGAAATAGAAAAAACTTGAATTTTTTTTTAAACCTCTCCAACAACTTTGATATCTTGTTTGCTATAATAGAAAATTTTGAAAATTTTCCAAATTCAGAGAATTTTCTAAAACTTGATGATAGGAGAGAGAAATAGTTATTTTTTTCAATCCCACCAATTATATTCAACTTTTATCATTGTATATTAAGTTTTTTTTAAAAGTGTATTTGGATGATAAATTAGATAATATTATAATAATATAATTTGTTTTAAAACCTTTAAAATATCAAATCAGTTGGAGTTTAATGTTAGTATAATTTTTTAAAAATTTTTACTTTTATTTTTCTATTTTAGAGAAATTATAGATAATTTTATAGCCTACAAAAGTCATCGTAATGCAAGTAACAATCACGTGTTTCTTTCTTTTTTTTTTCTTTCTTTCTTATTTTATTTTATTTTTTTTGGTGGAAAACACTCCTATTCATCATTTACAAGATTGTCTTGTTTTTGTAGTGACAAAAACTTAAAACTCTTACTTTCGACTTATTGGACAAGAAATAAATACGTGTATTACTCTTAAAAACCAGCACTTTTTATATTGATTTAAGAAAATTCAAAAAAATATTATTGATTAGTTTTACTCAAGATTTATGTTTTTTTTATTTATTTATTAAATTTTAATAATTTTTTAAATATCATTAACTTTGATTTTACTTACACCGTCGAATCAATAAGTAAATTAAATACGACTTCAGACTTCAATAATTCTTTAAGAACAAATAAATACATCAATGTTTGTTTTTTAAGATGTATGCTCGTAATTCACCAAATGATTCATAAGTATTCATTTTAAAAACGTAAGCTGGAGTTTATCGTCGACTATCTCCTTGTAGGAGCTTCTCAATTATACGAGTTCTCTTTCTATTTCCACTTCTAGAAGGATCTTCTGAAAAGCGGTGGCTTGGAACGCACTATACTCTATTTTGGATGCATCGCAACAAGTGAATCTTCGAGTATTGGGAAATTGACGAAAATAGCCAATCTTCCCGACCAACTTCATTTTTTAGCTGTTTTTATAATCAAATTCCCATTTTAGACGGCATTTACACAAAAGTCTTGCGCATTAGCGTAAAGCCTATTTTCAGATTTAAAAAAAAAAATCTTTACCCAAATTATTTACGCAAAAAATTGAATCGTTATGCAATTCTTTCAAATCTGAAAATTGAGTTTACACAAATGTGTGAAATATTTGCGTAAACCCTAGCTAAAATGGAAATTCAATTGAAAAAATGGTTAAAAAGTGAATTTGATCGGACAAATCAGTTATTTTGATCAATTTCCCTCCTGCCCAACCGGTAAATGGACCGACTTCTATCTTCTTCAACTCTTAACATTCCAATTTATTTCTAACAATACAAACGGCTTCAGAATTTCCTGGTCGAACTGGTGTGGGGTCAAGGGCTTGTTGGTTAATTCTCTCTGGGCGCTTTCGGTTCCTCGTCAAGGAACCGTTGCTCGTTTTTGTATGATCACAAACCATTTTTTGTTTTTTCACTTCGTCGGAGTTTATGCCCCTTGAGTGGTTGTTGGTTTTGTTTTGTTGGGTGCTCTTCGTTTCGAATTTTAATTCGGTTTCCGGATTGTTTTTGCTTCTTGTAAACTCGCTTCTTTTACTTTAATTAAAGTTGTTCGCCTTTCAAAAAAAAAAAACTCATAATTAAATTATTACGAATAAAATGAAGTGGAAAAAAATTAATTATAGTAAAAAAAAAAAACTCTTTATATTTTAATGATGTACTCTACATAATTACACTCTCCCGACCGATTAACCGGAGCAAAATTTTATGGAGGAGAAAAAAAACAAAAATAAAATAAATCGAATTTCTAGAAAATTCATGATCAAACTTCCTGAAGATGATCGGCGCCGGTGCCGGTGGTGGCCGGTACCGGTGGAGTAGGCTTAGCAAGGTAGGTGGGATTGAGGTCTCCGGGCATAACTATGACAATTTTCGGCTCCATTTCCGGCGACAATTCCATACGAAACTCCGGCACCGATTGCTTTTCTTGATCGCCGGCGGTGTTTTCCGATGAGTTTTCCGATGAAGAAGAATATGGTTTCTTGTAAGAGCATACCAAGATAATTAATGCACATGCTATTAGGGTTAGCATGAGAGCCAAACCTCCGAACAAGTACGGTATCGGAGAGTTCCACCGGAATCCGCTGACGGCGGCGGTGGGGCTGACGGCGGCGGTGGTGTTTTGTGGTGGTGGTGTCATTTTTGGTTTTTTTTTTTTTTTAATTGGTTTGTTTTTGGAGTGCAATGAAAAGGTTGAATTGTGGGTGTATTTATATTGAGGGGGAAGTAGTTTCTGTAGACACCATCTTTGCAACAGTGCATGGATTAGGATTATGTGTGAAATGACTAAAATACCCCTGGTGCTTAAGAGGAAATGACTAAAATACCCCTAGTGCTTAAAAGCAGGATTTTTTTTTTCTTTTTCTTTTCCTATACGGTTTCTTTTACTTGCTCATAAAGAACTGCTTTTGGAATTATATTCCTAATTTCAGGTTATATTTATGCATTAAACCATCTTTTTTCTCAAATGAATCCAAAAGAAATAAAAAATTCAACTAATAAAAACAAAGGGTTGATTTTAATTAGCAAGGCTAAATATCGTGGAAAAATAAAAAGTTAAGGTTAAATAAATGTTTATATGTGAATAATAGAAAAAATTCATTTGAATATTTATATGCTAATCGATATATAGGTTCACATATACATCTTCATATGAATTTTTTTAGTGATTCACATTTGAACATTTTTGTAACATTCTCACAATATTTGGTCTTCTTATTTGAACCTCCTATAGTTCATAATACAAATTTAAAATATCTGCTAAGTTTGACCTGCTAAGACCATTTTCAAAATTCCAGACTTAGGGACCGTTTACAAAATGCTTACCCGGTAAGTGCTTACCGGTGACTTTATCATAGCGGATGAACATGACAAGAGGATAAAATCTTACCCGGTAAGAGCGATGATAAGAATGAAGAGTCTTACCCGGTAAAAGAGAGAGACAACTTTTACCCGGGTAAGCGCTTACCGGGTAAATTGTTGTGTAAGACACCATCGTGATGATTAAAATGTTACCCGATAAAACAAGTTAGTGTGTCGAGTTTTATTGGTAAGCGCTTACCGGGTAAGCATTTGGGTAAACGGCCCCTTAATTTGGTGTAATATTATTCATTTACACTAATTGAAAAAGATAAAAGGAGATATACATATCTTACTTTTTGGTGTAAATTTTGGTGGTACTCATGAGAAAAGATTTGTTGTTTGCATTAAATTTTACAAATTTTTTTATGAATTTGATGTTAGCCATTGGAGATATATTGATCCATTTGTAAAAACATCTTTAAAAAGAAAAAAGAAAAAGAAAAAACTAAAAATCAAAAGAATGGGTGTTTTAGTAATTTCCAATGAATAATATTGTTGTTGGAAACAAGCAAATGGAAATATATCCCACCATAACGTGTCGCTTTGGGCACGATATCCCTTTGTTTCTTAAATTTCCTCATTAACACCATAAATGGTTTATACTTTAGTATATTTTATAGACTTCTGTAATTATTTTATATTTATTTAAAATTAAAAATATTTTTTAAATTGATTTTTGTTATCATATCAAGAATCAATTCATAATTTTGATAAATACATTTTAACCAATTATTATTTATTATATCATACCAAATATTCAATATTTAACTTTAATTTAATTATAAAATAAAATACACCATTTATTTACATAAAGGATCAAGTTAAATGTATCTGTATCTATTAATTTTCTTCTCATACACATCAACAACGGTACTTATTTTTTACATATTCAATAAGTGATTTGACATGATTTTGACACATAAAATATAGAAATAAGCTTAGAGAGAATGATGGTGATAGTTATTAAGAAAATGATCAAGAATTATTATTGATTTCTTAACAGATAGACAAGAAAAAAGTAATCAATTTAAATTAAATATTTTGATAAAATTTATAAAGTTGATATCTTTTATGAATAATATACTATTTATATATGACAAGTACAACAAATAAAATCACATTTTTTTCTCACATCTGATTTGAACCCTATCCTTCTACTGCAAGGCTGATAAAATACGGTTAAGCCAAAGAGTTAAAGTTGGTATCTTTATGTGCTCATTTTAAATTGAAATTTTGATCACAGTTGTTGAACAAATTTAATCATATTATTATGATATATATAGGGTTAGGTTATGTGGAAAATGCTAAATATATGGAAACTGAAAAATCTCGAAATAACGTATGAAAAAATAATGTATGTCAAATTAACGGGAAAAATATGTCCCTTTTTTGTGTAATTTGTTTCGTTCGACTTATGATTATATTTCGTATTTTTTCCATTAAAAACTAGTGGGTAGGAGATTTTTTAATTTAAAATAAAGTTGTAACCGTCTCCTCAATCACATCCATTGCATCAATTAATTTAATGATTGATGAATTGTTTTTCAGTTTTTCATTTATTTAAATTTTTTCTCCAAACCTCTCTCTCTCTATGTGTGTGTGTGTATATATATATATATAGAACGTTCAAATGTAACCCCTTTATATGATGCAACTCATACAATCTTTTATCCATCACTCATTTCATTTTCAATTTTGTAATTAATAGGGGTTGCATAATTATCTTATATGTAACATATAATATTTGATTATATATATATATATATATATATATATATATATATATATGTGTGTGTGTGTGTGTGTTTTGGGGGGGGAGGGGGGTTGTTATATACAAGACAAAGAGATAATGATTTACAAGTTTGGTTGTTTATATATTCTGGGGGCGCCCACACGACGCATTTAATCATGTGAAATATGTTGAGGGTATTTACATAGTAAGAAAAATATAATTAAAAAAAGTAGTGGAAAGCTACGCAGAAAGTGGAGGTGATTTATGGGAGGACCCTTTAGATTCCAACATTTGGATTTTATTTGATTTTTTATGTATCATAATATCTCAATTGGATCAAATTTATTTTAATTGGATTTATTTAAATTTAGAAGATGGATAAAGGCATTGTTTGGCAAAAATAAGCTAGCTTATAAGCTAGTGTACATGTTTGGTTGACCACAAGTTAGCTTATTGAAACGTTACTCAAAGTAGCGTTTTAAAAAGCTAGCTTATAAGCTATTTTAGCTTTTTTTTGCCAAACATAGCCAAAATTTGCAATCTTTATAACAAAATCGTAATTTGGCTTGTGCACCAAAAGCATCGGTTCTTGTAAAAACATCCACAATAGTTATGTTTTTTCTTAGTTATGTTATGATGCAAGAGTTTTTTTAAATAGTTTCTTATAAAAACCTAGGGCCCAAATTTTTTAGTATATACTATATATTAGTATCTGAAAAATTGTAAATAAAAAAGACAAAAAAATATATTATATAATAGGACCTAAAAAGAATTTAACATTGTATTAAGAACCCAAACATGTATTGATTATTAAAATTGGACATGAAAATTTGTAAAAAGTTATTTAATCTTTCATTTTATAGTATTGCTTATCGGTAGACCTGACAAAAACTGACACGACACGCTAACCCGACACGAACTCGACATGAAATAAACGGGTTTGGGTAATACATTTCAACCCGTTTAAGTAAACGGGTTGACACGACGCGACACGAAAATTAAATGGGTAAGGTTATGGTCAAAATTTTCAACTCGAAAATGACCCGAATAACCCGTTATATATATATATATATATATATATATATATATATGTGTGTGTGTATATGTATATATATAAGTTTTCCTTTTAATGCTTTGGATTTTTTGTGTTTTAGATTTGATTATAATTTTGAACTATAAATTTTGGATTTTAATGCTTTCATTTGAATTTTGTATTTGTATTTTTTTTTTAATTTTCGATTTTTAATTTTATAAATGTTAAACGGTTTTAACGGGTTAGGCGGGTGTTGGATCAAATAATTGTATTCAAGATTAAAGTTAAAGTTCAGGGTTTAAACTGCAATTGTGTCAAAGTTAAATTAGAGGGTCCAAACTGTATTTACTTGATAGTTACAGTTCAGGGTTTAAATTGTAATAGTTTAATAGTTATTAGCTATTGGGCCTAAGCCCATTAGAAAGCTTGTTAAGCTTAAAGCCCATAAGACTTAGGTATTTAATGTTTTGATTAATTAGTTTTAGGGTTTAATCCTCTCATTAGTATCATTATCATAATTTTGTTTAGAGAGAGGTAGAAAGTTTTCTCTGTATTCAAGGGTATCAAGAACAGTCAAGGGTTTCATTGTTTATTCAAGGGATTGGTATGTTACTCTGATTTATATATCTCTTGATTATTATTGTGTTGCTTGATTACTTGATTGTTAATCAACTAGATTAAACTGGGATAACAATTGGTATCAGAGCCAAAAGAATCAAAAAAAATTTTGATTTCACTATTCATCGAAAATCACTGTTCATCGAAAATCACTTTTCATCGAAAATCACTATTCATCGAAAGTCACTATTCATCGAAAGTTACTGTTCATCTGATTTCATGAATTAATGTGTTTATTAGTTTAAAGTTGATCTGATTAGGTGTGTTTTGCGTTATTGAACACTATCTGATTGATTAATTGCATTGAGAATTAACAAAGTGATTGAATTTGTGATTTTGAGTTTTCTGGGTTCAAAGAGAGTCGACACTGTGTTCTTTAAATTGAATGCATGAAAGTTGATTTTAATCTTTGTAATTGATTGGGTTGTGTTCGATACATGTTTCTGAGTACAAAGGACTGATTTTTGCATCTGATTGTGAGACTATATTGATTTTCTGGGTTGATTTTTGCATCTGTTTATCGACTTCTGGGTTGGGTTAAGAACATACCGGTCGAACACCATATAGGTCGAAGATTATATCGGTCTTGCATATTATCGGTCAAATCACTCCACCGGACTTTACAAGTTCCCGGTCGAACTTAATACCGGTCTAACCAATCTATCGGTCTAATTTTGTTCCGGTCATAACAGTTTATCGGTCTAATCATCTTACCGGTCGAACACTACATCAGTCCTTAGCACCATACCGGTCCTTACTCTTCCGGTCGAATACCATTTATCGGTCCTTAGTATTCGACCGGTACACTCTCAGCTCACCCCGGTCTAAGGAAGTCCCGATCGAAGACCCTTACCAGTCAAAGACCTCTATCGGTCTAAGCATTATATCGGTCTAAGCATCATATCGGTCGAAGACCATTATCGGTCATAGCAGATTACCGGTCGAGTATTCATTATCGATCGCCCGGACCCTTGCCTATATCGGTCGAAGGCAGTTTACCGGTCAAAGAAGTCTCCCGGTCTTGCAACATACCGGTCGAACAAAGTACCGGTACAAGCAACATCCCGGTCGAAGCAAGACACCGGTCCAAGCATTATCGGTCGAAGCACATTTTCCAGACTTAGAAATTTTTTTGCAAACTGTAATATGGCCTCTCAAAGTTTTGCGAAGGGGGGACCCCCGTGCTAAGTCTGCGAAGGGGGGACAAAAGTTTTGCTCTTGATCAAAATCTTCTTAATTTTTCAGTATTTTATTCATAGATATTAATGTTTTATACTGTGTGCGAGGACTGCATTTAATTATCTTTGGAAATTTATTTTTCTGAAAATTTTTGAGTGTAGTCTTTACTCTTGATTCTAACGATCTCATCTAGTTGGTTGTCTTGGTACAGAAAAGTTTGATTACTAACCATACAGCCAGGATGTCGAATCAGCTAATGATGTCTGAAGGTTACAACCTTGATTTTGAAAAGATGACACATTCTGAAGTAAAAGCAAAGGCTAAACAACTTGTTGGACGGTTATCAACATCATCTCGCATGATTGATGAGTATGACAAAGAGGACAAAATGCTCAAAGCTGAGAACAAGGATTTACAGATTCAGAACTCATCTCTTCTTATTCAGATCAATGCTTTAAAAGAAAATTCAAAAGATTCTGATTCTTTAATTGACTTTGCAGGAATAATTGAGTCTAAAGAAAAAGAGATCTTGGATCTTCAAGCAAAGTTGAAAAGATCGGAATCTAGCTCAACATGGTCAAAGAAGGAACTAATGCAAAAAGAGCTAGATGAATTGAGAAAAAGAGCAAACATTGCTCGTGAGACAATTGAAGAGCTTAGAAAGTCAAACTCTCGAATCTTTGCTGAAAGAGACTCTTTAAAAGATAAAGTTCTCAGTCTTGAGGTTGAGATTAAAACGATGAAAGAAAAGGCAACCCAAGACAGAGACAATACAATAGCTCAAGATGAAATACTGAAGATAGAGAAAGAAAGAAAAGACTTTGCCAAGAAATTCTCTGATTTCTCCAGAAAAGCCTTTGAAGAGAAGAAAGCATTAGAGCTTAGATGTGTTAAGCTTTCTCAACAAGTTTCAGACTTTGAGAAGGTTATCATTCTAGAGAGAGAAAAGGCTGAGAATGAGAAGAAGAAAGCTGAGCTGAAGGATACAAATACAGACTTTTCTGAAGAAAAGAAGATATTTGAGACCGAGATAGCTAAACTGACAAGAAATCTATCTGAATTGTCAACAAACATCATGAAGGAGAAGAATGCAAAATATGAGTTGCATAAGAAGTTTGATTTGATTGAAAAGGAAAGAAACAGTTTGTCTTCAAAGATAAAAGAACTTGAAGAGATAGTATTCAAGGTGAAGCTGACTGAGCACAAGACACCAGAGTCAATAGCTCAATCACCAAGAGATGATCTAGCTGATTCAGATAGTTCATTAAAAACAGCTTCAAGTTCACATTTTTCAAATGTTTTCTATAATCCTTTCTATGATTTAGATGATTGTCTTACTTCTAAATCTATTGATCAGATTCGTCCTTCTAACCTTTTCTATGACAAAAATGTTGATGGTTCAGGTAACTTTAAGAAGACTAAGTCTCAGAAGAAAAGCTTCTGGATAAGAGAAGATGAGAAAGAAAGAGGAAACTGGATCTGGAGAGTTAAAGGATCATCGGAGGAGAAGAAGAAATAAGAATCATTTGTGCATACATCAAATGCTAAATGGAACTATGCTTCTAAAGGTAAAACTTTTGGCAAACCTGATCTGGTTTACACAATCCATCAATTGATCAGGTTAGCTCAAAAGAAAATTAGTTGTTCCTACTGTGGCTCAAATGACTTTGTCAGAAAAGATTACGTTAATAACTGGTATGGTTCTTACTTCATCTCTCCTACTAGAACTGCAACTAACCCGTTAGGACCCAAATACCAGTGGGTACCAAAAGTTAAATCTGTGTTGCAGACACCCAATGTTTAAGGGGGAGGAAGAACTATGGCTTTTGAACAACACAGTTCAAAACTCGGACTTCATTGTCAAAAAGAAGGCTTCTAAGTAAATCAGCTTAGAACCCGTACCTCAACGGAGTATGGCTTCTAATCACTTCTGATTAGAACCCGCACTTCAGTGCTTTATTTTTCCTGCTTGTTAAAAAAAAAATCTTCGGTTAAGGAGGAGAATATCTGTGATATTAACAGATTTTTGGATACTTAAATGCTTATCTGACCGTGTGTTTCTTAAAGATAAATACTTGCGTTTTATCTTGTCAATATACTTTGTCAAGTATTCATACACATAACGGTTCAGAACATTCTATTTGACTTTGTTATTACCATGTATCAAAAGTAAAATCTTTCTATGGTAATACTCACGTTCTTTGTATTCACTGTTGATTGAATCAAACGTCATTTCATGTGCTTTCATTGAAAATATGTTTATATATTGTTCATATAAACAACATTCGTTTTTGATTCTCCAAAATATTATTCTTCATGATAAAATGATATGAGCTTAATTGTCAAACTCTTTTAGTTTGAGGGGGAGAATTGCATCGTCATACATAACTGTTTTGACATCTCTGAAAGTCTTATTTATCATGTAACAAGTGGTATTTGTGCTTACATGTACAATAGCTTGTTGAACAGCATGTTTTTTTAGGATCATACATGGGATTCAGTGTGAGAACTTAACAGAACTTCCATGGATTCACGATAACTAGTGTTTCCTACCCAGGAAGTATTCCCTGAGTGATTGAGGGGAGAGGGGTCAAAAGAATTGAGTGATGATGTGTGAAGAGGTAAAATGAAAAAGAGAGATTGGTTAGACGTGAGCATTAAAAGAAAGAGGGTGAGAGAACAGAGTAAAAGAATATTAAACTCTACACCAAACTTCTTTCTGAGCCGGGCAGCCACATAAACTGATTGGTTCACATTCTTTGGTAACCATCATTGAAAAAGGCAACTAACCCATGCCATCTCTTGCATACAACCCCACCAGCTACTCATTCTTTTCTCAAAAAGAGAATGTTTCACATTTTCTGGGGACGCAACACATACGCTATTGGTTCTTCATTTGGAATATACTAATGTTGAAGAAGAAGGAAAGTTGCCCCACCTTTGAACCTTTTCTCATGCACATTGAGTCTTTGTATAATTTGTTGTTGTCTCAACAAGTTTACATACTTTGAGCCTAAAATGAATAACAAACATCTGTGCTTAATTTTTTCATACACATGCACGAGCACACAGAAATTTGTTTTCTGTCAGAACGTTCATAGATAACCATGTGTTATTCGATGATTGAATGGAAGACCTGGGGAGTCTACATCAAACCAGCTCCTTATATAGTAACTTTGTGTTACTCAGTGACTTTGTGTCATTGACAGGCATTCTAACTGAGTCATTTGTTGATTCAGGGTTACACTTATTAAACTGTTTGAATTTGAAAAGATTCGAATGGTTACTACTTTCTATTTTAATCTGAAAAGATTGAAATAATCACTCTTTCCATCTGGGAAGACTGCTCTTATTTCCATACAGGGCTCGTTACATGATGAAGACTGTGCTTACGTGATCATACACAATGGGGGAAATTGTCTTGAAAAGGGGGAGATTGTTTTGGTATGTTTTGATGATGATGCTTCTCACCACTCATCAAAAAGGGAAGAAGATACAAAAAGGGAGAATTATCAAAGAAGGAGAATATAATCTGAAGACTGCTGAAGATTTTCAAAGATTTGAAGTTTTGAAGCTATCAACGTCATATCTGAAGAAAAGAGAAGACCCGAAGACAATTGCAATTTTTTTTTAATCTTGAATCCAAAGGGGGAGATTGTTGGATCAAATAATTGTATTCAAGATTAAAGTTAAAGTTCAGGGTTTAAACTGCAATTGTGTCAAAGTTAAATTAGAGGGTCTAAACTGTATTTACTTGATAGTTATAGTTCAGGGTTTAAATTGTAATAGTTTAATAGTTATTAGCTATTGGGCCCAAGCCCATTAGAAAGCCTGTTAAGCTTAAAGCCTGTTAAGCTTAAAGCCCATAAGGCTTAGGTATTTATTGTTTTGATTAATTAGTTTTAGGGTTTAATCCTCTCATTAGTATCATTATCATAATTTTGTTTAGAGAGAGGTAGAAAGTTTTATCTGTATTCAAGGGTATCAAGAACACTCAAGGGTTTCATTGTTTATTCAAGGGATTGGTATGTTACTCTGATTTATATATCTCTTGATTATTATTGTGTTGCTTGATTACTTGATTGTTAATCAACTAGATTAAACTGGGATAACGTCGTGGCGGGTTAGGCGGGCCGGGTTAGGGTTGGGATTTTCTGACCCGTTTATTAAACGGGTCGGGTTAGGGTTAGACGCTTTCAACCCGTTTAACTTTGAACCCGACACGACACGTTTGTCAGGTCTACTTATCGGTCTTTCATTTTATAATATTCCTTATCGTTTCTCTAAAAAAGAAATTATCTAGTACTAATATCTAAAAACTAAACCACAAGGGTTGTGACGTACTGTGGAATATCCCATCTGCCCAGGGTTTGAATCCAGACGTACACAACAATTGTGGTCACTAAGGTTTAATCAGGGTTGATGTCTTACAGTCATAATTTGTCAAGGGGATTAGTCTAGCATAGCTTAGGACACCTTTCCCAAAAAAAAAATCTAAAAACTATTTTTGTCTATAATATTTGATATATATTACATTACTCATCTTCTACCTACTCTTTTCATTATTCCTTCCACATGAATTTTATTATTGTGTTAGAATGTAGTAGATTTCTTGTTATTAACTATATAAGAAAACTCTTACATTTTGAAAACAATTACCAAACTATATGAGACGAGTCAATATATATCTATATTTAGGATCTCAAAAATACTTCTTTTTTCATACATTATTGACTCTTTATTGTCTAATATTAGGTGCATGAAAATAGTAATCTCTTATCTCTAAAACAAGAATAAGATTTCAAACTATAACCAACATGAACTTTTGATTCTAAGATTGATTTTTCTTAAAAACTTTGTTTCATCCCTAAAAATTTAAAATGATGATGAAAAACATTGAGATCAGGTAACATATGGAATATCAATTGATTTATGTTGATTTACTTAAAGTGTTACTACGAATGGTCAACATAGTGACGTGAAATTATTTCAATCTATATATTAAAGGTATATTATAAGATGCATTTGATGGTGGAACCGATTAACGATGTTATGTAAAAATGATATGGTAGATAATATTAATTTAGAAATGATTATTGATTGATCTTGCACTAGGAATGCCGGGAATAACGGTTTTATATGAATAATTAGTATTTTTTGAATTCAATGTTATTTTTGATGATATAAACAATATATTGAAAATAATTTCATAGTTATCAATGACCCATTTTTACATATCGCCCAAGGCCTAAAAAATGTTAAGAATATGCCTGAACGTGACATTCATACTTTCTAATTAGTTTAGAGTATTTTGTTTCCGTCAATTCATTATGTATAATTATATATATATATATATATATAGAGAGAGAGAGAGAGAGAGAGAGAGAGAGAGTCAGGTTTCATTAAGAACCTAAAATTGACTAGTAACCGCCCACATTGTGACATGTGACATATTCGTCAGAAATATTGACGTATTATTCCTCACGAATATGTAACATATTCATTATGAATGTGTTATTTATGATGAATAAAATTTCCATATTCATCTTGAATGTCATATTCATGATAAATATTTATCATGAAGAAGAAAATGTGGCAAGTTGTGGGCAATTCCCAGATTCTTAGTCAATTTTGGGTTTTTAACGGAACTTTCCCCCCTCTCTCTCAATTTTGGGTTTTTAACGTCTCCAATACAAAGTTCATATAAGTAAAAGTGAAATGACTTGTAAGAACTACCATTGTCCATTGTTCTTATAAGAACCTCATTCCATTTAGGTTATCGTACAATAACCTTGAAGTTGGTGTGAAGTGACAAATTTGCTTGTTTTTATTTTATTTTATTGACCTTATACATATTAATACTATACATATATAAGTATTGGCGAAGGATTGTGTGGAAAGTTGAGTTAACAGTGAGAAGTGTGAGAAGTGAATTTGAACCATTGATCTCTTTTAATCTTAATACCTCCCATGAATTGCGGCTTAGAAGGAATTGATATGGTGCATCTCATCCTAATGTATGTCCATTTCTCATCCAACAGTTGATAATCACTTCTCACGCTTTTCACCGTTAACTCAATTTCTCACCAGAACCCAACCGTATAAGTATTAATATTATATATAAGACCCACAAAAAGGATTGTAATAATAATTACCACTATAAACTCTCGTGTGAGTTTTTTTATTTTGATGAGTTGAAAGATAAGACGACAATAAAAAGGGAGAAACAAAAAAGGTCTCATGTATGGGTGCTCATATTTCCGACTAACCCGACCAACCCAACCCCAAAAAGCATAAAAAACTCAAACCGAGGTAACCCGATACATAATCGATACAAATTTTGCCCAAACCGCATCTATTGGGTTGGAAACGGGTTGGGCCTAAAGTAACCCGACCAAAACTTCTACGTTTTTTATTTATTTATGGTTTTAGACTTTTAGCGTCTTTTCTTTCTATCAACTCTCAAGTCTTCCTATCTTAGCCGTAGTTTGGATCTGTCTACGAGACCATGACGATTAAAATCGTATAAATCTAACCTTCAAGTATTTAAAAATCTTCAACATCGATAGATACAAGAGCCAAGAGATTCTTCTACTATTCTCTTCTGTTATTAGCCTTATTCTTATATTTCCATTTTAATTTTAGTTTTTTAAACGAAATCACTTAGTTAGATTATAAAATGGTGTATTAAAGTTGGGTCGGGTTACACTCTTGATTGGGTTGGATTGGATTGAGATTTTTCAAACCGGAAATATTGGGTTGTGTTGTTCAAGTGCCTTCAACCCAACCCACGAGCACCCCTATTCTCATGTTTGTGATGGACCGGTCCATCAAAAGATTGAAACCATTGTGGGATATGGTTATTTGGCAAACCGCTTCCTCAACAAGGAGCGGTCCTAATTATTAATTTAATTACTTTTTTTTCTTTCTATAATTGGTTTAACTAATTAATAAATTAACTTTTATATTTTTATTAAATAAAAATTAATTTAACTCATCTATTATTTATAAAAACTACCAACTTCAATTCAAATTATTTCATTTTTATTTTATACGTCTTCATTCTTTTACACGTTCAATATCAATCTGAACATTATAATTACTATATGAACTTGTTCAGCTCTCAATTCAGTACGTCTCTTGTTGTTGGTTAGGTCCCTGTTTGTTGAGGTGACCTCTGTTTTTGTGTTTCTTTCTGCTTCTAACAGAAAGTGTCGGTAGATGTTTATTCTTATTTCTTTGTTGAATTGTTTCTTAATAAACTTTGTCACCTTTAATAAATGAAATTAAAATCCTTCATGTTGTAGCCCAGTGGTTTGGTAACATCCTGGGGGGTCAGTGGATGGTATCCCTGATTACCCGGGTTCGAACCCCGTGGTGAACATGTTGTGATATCCAGATCATGGGTCTGCCACTTAGTGGTACCCTTAATTGGGTTGGGTCGTGGTCGACGGGGATTAGTTGGGTGACACCTTTAAGTGGGAGCCCGGATACCCCGGGAACGTGTGCGTGTGTTTACTTGCCGTTAAAAAAATGAAATTAAAAAAAAACACATATAAAAACACGCTACCCAATTTTCCGAAAGAATTTGAATGACTATAAAATATGCCAAAAAACCCCCCGCAAAAACACAAGCACTTTTCAAACATAAACACATCATTGAAAGTCCAAGGTTCTAAATGGCGTGAGGCGTGGCGTGGCGGCGAGGCCAAGCCTCAAGCCTTAGGAGCCACGACGAAGCCATGACATTTTCAAAACGTGACTTATGGCGTCAAATTTCTAATTCATATATAATATTATATAAAAAACGTATGTTTTGTAGTGTTAGTCAATGAGTCAATAGTAACAATCAAGTTAAATTAGATTATATATTAAAAACTTGCAAATAAGACATTAAAAACGTAAAAAAAAATAATTAAATATCTCATTACGATAATTGCGCATTAGGCCATGGCGTGCCATGGGCTTAACGTGGCGTGACACACAAACCTTGGTGTCATGGCGCACCATGACAGTTGTGCGGCGAGTTTTTTAGAACATCGATTAAAACAACCATATTTTATTTTATTTTGATAAATATTTTAAATTTAAAACAAATAGTGCTGATTAAATATTAATTATTTAATATGATGAATTTTCAATTGGGTTCTAGAATTTGAATATTATTTATTTCTCTAGATATATAATTAAGCCACTAAGCAAGCACCATACTTAATTTGAGGTATTTTATTTAGGCCACTAGGTATAAATAATGCTTTATTATTAAAGTTAAAACAATACCCTCTTGGGCTAAATAGATAAAATAATTATTGAAGAGTAAACTCCAATTTTGGTCCCTGACGTTTATTATTTTTTGGAAAGAGGTCCCTATGGTTTCATAATTCAAGTTTACATACCCCAGGGTATGGATTTTGCTCTAGAAATAGTCCCTGACCCCTAACGACGTCAAAATGGTCCGTTAGTGCCAGGGGCATTTTCGTCCAACCATGTTTTTGTCCCCTTTTTGCAATCTTTTTTGTTTCTCTTGTTTTTTTTGTATAAAGACATCAACTAAGAGGGACCAACTTGTAATTAACTATATGTATAATTATATAACTATATATATACACACAGAACATATCACACAACAGGGATGGCCGACGACTTCGTCTTCTCCGGCGAGTTCCTCTTCTCCAGCACATCAATTAGCATTAATAGCACAAGAACAATTTTGCTTAATATCATTCAAAAGCTTTCTATTTCTCCTTCCCTTTTTAGAGAAAACTCGTAAAAAAAATCAAATTACAGACAAGCTACAAACGAAATCTTCTGCTAGCATGATAATCATTAGGGTGTATGTGACGCCATAATGCAGTGTTCTATAAATAAAATGCACGCTCAATTAGCTCAAGCATTTCCCTAGAAACGCAATTTCTCGCATAAATAGCTTTGATTGGTTACCAAGTAAACCCTTAGAACCCCAATTTCTCATTCATTTAGCAACAAGCCCCACATCATGTTGAAACTCATGGTTTCGAAACTAATCACAATTAAACATGAAATGAAAGAAAACTCATTACAAACTAAACTTCAACACGATGAAAACTTCAGCTACCACGGTAAACCCTTGGAACCTCAATCCAGTAATCAACTCATTCCTTAACCCGATTACTTCTAGGATAACTTAATTCGTATATAAACCAAGTTAATCGTTCTAAAACATGACCAGGAAGAAATAGTCGTTCAGCAATTAAAGGCAAATCGTTTTTCCTTTGAAACAACTTCAAAAAAACCTAGGCAAAAGGTGGCTTAAGGATCTAAATCAGAGTTAAAGTAAGGTAGAGATAAGGAGGAACTTTGTAGTTGAGAGCGATGGAGTACTCTAACCGACGGGCAACCAAGTTGTGCAACATAAACAGAGTCCAGAAATCAAGATAACCAAATCGACCATAGAGAAATCAAAGTCCAGATATCTACAAGATAACCACCATAAACAGAGTCCAATCGAAGTTCAGAAATCGAGCCATTTGAGAAATCGACCAGAAATCAAAGTCCAAAAATCGAACAGAAATCAAAGTCCAAAAATCGAGCCACTTGAGAAATCAACATAAACAAAGTCCATAAATCGAAGTCCATGAGATAAACCGGAGAAATCGAAGATATCGACCAAACATATGAGAAATCAATCACACAAAATAACCATCGGTGCCATGGGGTTTATCAGAGATGGGGGAAGGAGGGAGAGGGTGGACGTTCGAGATATGTGGTCGGTGTCGGAGTTTGGTTGGAGTTCTAAAGGAGTCGCTGGAGTTTGGCCTGAGTTTGTGTAATATAGATGGCGGTGGTGTTGGGTTGTTAGCGATGGTAACGATAGATGAAGCAAACGATGGTTCCTGTGACCCTGTGTTTAAAACTCACCTTCCTTATTTCTCAAAGAGATCCACAAACGTCGTATATGTTCTTTCTCAAAGAAATCCAAAAAAACACCGATGAGATGTTCGGTAGTCATCGCCGGAGGTACCGATTGTCCTTGTGAACTGGTGATTTGGTCCCTGTATTACACAAACACACACACACACACACACACACACACACACACATATATATATATATATATATATATATATATATATAATATTAGAGCTAATACTATTTGGTCCCTAAAGTTTGGTATGCTTTACAAAAATAAGAAGAAAAAAAAAGAAATTACAAAAAGGGGACAAAAATGTAGATGGACGATTTTACCCCTAGCACTAACGAACCATTTTGACGTCCTTAGGGGTCAGGGACCATTTCTAGAGCAAAATCCATACCCTGGGGATGTAAACTTGAATTATGAAACCATAGGGACCTCTTTCAAAAAAATCAATAAACGTCAAGGACCAAAATTAGAGTTTACTCATTATTGAATTTTAATTGCCTTATTGTCTTTCCATAGAAACTCCTAAAATATACTTATGCAGTATTTACTGATGTTTAAATGTACGTTTTGGGAAATAAATTATATGATTATTATATATAGTTGATTATCTGATTTTGATATAATAATTTTCAAAGTGCCAATTTAGACACCTTTGATCATGTTTTTGTTTTAATATAAATAAGATAGGTTTATTTAATTGATGATTACATTTTTTTTTGTAACCGTGGGTTTCCGGGCCAGCTTACGCGCACCAACTAATCCCAGGCGACCACGAATGGCCTGGAGTCATCGCAACCTGGTACATTCGTGTTTATAATTGATGAAGATATTCAATATTTAATATAAACATCTTTTTTTTAATTAGAAACACAGGATGGTACAGTACTATAGGTTCTTTGAATGAATAACTTTTAAATAAATTTTCAATTAGAAACACGATTATAATTTGTTTTTAATAGACCTTTATCTGACCTGTTATTGGTTCAAAATAGATTGTTACGGACTAGAAACAATATGTTTCTATAAAAAACTTAAAAATACTAGTTAAAGAGCCGTATATCAAACACTTATCCGAGTAAGTGCTTATCGGCAAAATTTAACACTATGACTTACTTACTGGGTAGGATTTTAGTCCACCAAAATGGTATCGTATGCAATAATTTACCCGGTAATGCTATGTTCTCGAGTTGTCTATTAGGAAAGAAAGGAAGGGAAAGAAAAAATATTGTGTACTCGAGTTTTTCTGCCTTAAGGAGGGAAAGAAAAGGGAGGGAAAATAATGTTGATTTTTCTCCTAAATGTGGGAGGGAAGGAAAAGGAAAGAAAAAGAATTTAGGAAAATTAAAAATATTTATAAAATTACATATATACCCATCAATTACATTACAATATAAAATAAAGAGTAAATTATTTTTTTAGTCCTTGTGGTTTGTTGAAAATTTCTAGTTTCATTCTTATAGTTTTGAAATTACGATTTTCATCCCTACGATTTATAATTCATTATCTTTTTCATTCTTATGGTTTAAATTTGATTGCTTTTTTCATTCATATGGTTTACAATTTATTTATATTTTAATCATTCATACTTAAAAATAGTGTTTTGTGTAACACCCCGATTTTCGAAAGGTATCATTTCGAGTTATTGCATAAACCGATATATTAAGGAAAAATAAGATATTTGATTTTGGGCTTGAATCCTTGATTTTATAGTCTTGATGGATAAATGATTCAATTACGAGACCAACGGTTCTTTCCGGAGCGAAAATGGAGCTAAAACGAAGAAGTTATGGCCAAAACAGTGTTCGGTACGTGCTCGGCTATAGTGCCCGGCGATTGTGACAGTGTCACAATCTCCAGAGCCCAAAAACTCTCGGTACAATCTCAGTGATTGTGACATTGTCACTATAGCCTGACACAATCGCCTGGGTGTTTCAGGGTGTTAAAATCGCGATTTTCAGCCCCAAACTTCATTTCTTCATATCTCTCTCATTTCAACTCTGATTTTGGTGATTCAACTTGCTACGGTTTCGTTTTTGAGAGCTCTTCAAAGATCAAGCAAGAGATTGGAAGTTTATTGAAGTATTATAGAGCATTTTGTGGTGGTAAGTTTCTCATCTCTGCCTATTCATCTTCTTCCCCAAAGTTTTCTAGGGTTTCATCCACTCTTTGTTCTCCCTTTCATAGATTTAACGTTTGTAATCATTTTGGTGAACTAGAAGTGTTTTGGTTGGTGAATTCAAGTTTGGGTTAAGGTAATCTTCTATTCTCTTCGGTTATGGAAGTTAGGGTTTCGGTATTAGTTGAGGTATCCATGTACATGGTTTGGGAAACGATTCTTTGTGGTTGATTATGTATATTTATGGTTGGAACCTTGTGGATCTAGGTTTTGGAAGATTTGGTTTGAAGAACCAAGTTTCTTCAAGGAAAGCTCTAAGTGGGTAAAACCTAGATTTAGTCTAAATCTAGCAAGATGAGTTTACCAAACTTTTGTTAAAACTGGATACACATCATATTTGTTTAATTGTTGTTATTATCACATATTTGCTCAAAATGGTAATCTTTATGGGTTTAAGTATTTGATGGTATTTCCATAAGATTATGTGAGATATATGTATATGAAGTATCATCCCATGATTTACTCTATGTTGTGTAATTATTTGGGGATTTACATTATGTGTGCCCACAATGGGTATTTGACATGATTAAGGAATATATGTTTGGTATAACATGATGATTTCCATTCGGAATACACTCTTGGTGTTATTGTATCTACAACGTGGTTATGTGGATATTTAAGTCTTATGTTAGACTCGAGCTATTAGGAGGGTGAAATATACTTGGTTGAGAGATACCTAAGGACCTCCTATATGCATTATGTTGGACGAACCAAGGCAAGTTCACTAGGAGGATGTAGTCTCGGGGCGCCACTGTGATGGTATGTGCCCAGTAGACCTCCGCCACTCGGAAAGTTTCCTGTACGGTCTGATCTCCGGGTGGGCCGGGCCTTTAGGGTGTTCCTTGTAAAGGGCATCAAGGTGCATCGACTCTTTGGAGTGGAATTGATTGGTGCTATGTGTCTCTTCCGTTGACTCCATACGTGTTGAAAACTGGTTAACTGCTGATAAGAATTGTAACTGTTCATGCATGCTATTTATTGTTCAACTCACTAGGCTTTTTGGCCTAACACTTGTTTGGTGTCGATGTGTATCTCAGGTTTAACGGCACCGGTTCTAAGCGGGCGTAGTGCTTGGGTGAGAGATTTGGGAATATCGCTTTTGGACTTATTATTGGTAGAGAATCATTTGGGTCTATAAATGACACCCTTGATTGTAATCTCTTTTCTGGTTATATAAATTAGATTAGTTGGTTGTTATTTATTATCCGTTTAATTACGATTGTATTTAAACAGGTTTGTGTATTTTCCCCATTTTTGGGAGGTTCTTGCTTTGGCAATTTGATTGCTTTTTTCATTCATATGGTTTACAATTTATTTATATTTTAATCATTCATACTTAAAAATAGTGTTTTGGCTTTAGGGACTAAAATAGAAATGAAACCATATGGATGAAAACTGAAATTTCAAAAGCATAGGGACGAAATTCGCAAGTTTTAACAAACCACAGGGATTAAAAACATAATTTACTATAAAATAAACAAAAGTATATTTGTAAAAGTAACATATTTCCTTTTTTTTTTCTATCCTACCAAGTAACATGAAATTTTATTTTCTTTTCCAACTCAAGAACATATATAAAAATATATTTCTTTTTTTCTTTTCCCTTTTTTTCTTTTATTTTCTATCCTTCCAAAATTCGAGAATAGAGCGTAAGCGTTAACAATGGTTAGAATTATGGTTCTCACTTATCGGGTAAGACTCTTGGTCTTTGACTTCGCTTTTATCAGATAATATTTTTGGTCGTTGCCATATACATCTGATAAAGTAATGTGACTTGGTAAACACATATTTAGTTAAACGTTTGGTAAACAATCCCTAAATCTGCCAAGTATCAAACCCGATGAAAATGTATATTTTGAATTAATAAATAAATAATTGTTGTAGGATAAGTGTGTCATTGTCTAAAGAATATGATGATAGAGATAGAGATAGAGATAAATATATCAGAGTTAGATTAGAACTGAAATATCTCCTAACTATCTACTTGTAACTCCTCCTTATTTAAAGGACTTATGATTAATGAGAATTATAGACTTTTTCTCTCTGTGTTATTGTTATTCTCTCCATATTGTTGTTCCATTTATTTTTCTCTTTAACAATAATAAATTAAATACTAATTAATGCCATTCCCATTTATTCCATTTGGGATTTACATACTGGGCCAGTTTATGGGCCTGGGCCGAACTGAATTTGCTCTTTGTATTATTATTTTTGTATTTATGGCGAAATGAAATCGAAAGTTTGGCCCATTTCCGGTTACTTAACAGGTAACGGCGGTCCTCCGTTCGCCGACGACGGTCGTCGGAGATTTTGTTCGTCACTGCAATTCTGGAAGGTAATAACTACTTGCCTAGTTTCTCAGACTGCAATTATGAATTATCTGTGTATGTGTTCTAAATCTAGACTCCTTTTAGTTGGTCTAGACTGGCTATCATTTGATGAATTTGGCAATAATTTCGACAATTTTCTGTTGTTTTATGTTTTTGATTGCTTGATTTTTGTCTAGATGGTGCGTATTTGGTCCCGATAATCATAAGAGCTGCACTTTGACTTTGAATTGAACAGTGCTAGGTTTAGACAAGAATATGGCAAAATGTGGCTCGATTAATTTAAATCGGAGAGGCTACGATGAAGAGAGATAATTTTGCAAATGAATCGGTGTTTCTCTTGTGCGTGTAATCCTCAGGTTTGATCTCTTTGTATGCTGCATCTTAATGATATTTCTGTGTGCGGAAGTGATTCCATTTTGAAGAATAAATATTTGTTCCAAAATACGAGCCATAGCCATAGGTAATGTAAATACGAGCACAGTATAATTATGATTTTCGGTGTTATGATCAAAAGGATGTGGTTGTTCGTTTTGGAGAACAAGAAGCTTCATTGATTGATTGATTGATGAACCGGATTTATACTTGATTTCAACCATAATTGTTATTGTACAAAATGTTGAATCCACTAATACTATTAGATGACTGATGTAGGTTGTTGATCTTCCCAGAACTGAAATGAGGACGAAATCCAGATTGAGGTTCAATAAGCTTGTGGTTGAAAGTAGCTAATGCGATATGGAGGCACTTGAACTCGGGGAGTCAGGTATGCTTGTGAATTCATACTGCATCAGAGATGAATTTACAAAAAAATCTTATGACTGTAAAGAGGGATGGTCCTCCCACAACTTGTCCCCATTGCAAAATTGTGTACTAAAACTTTTGAAACCAACGGCACAAAAATCTTATCCGTTCTCAACTACTTGCCCTAAACACCGGATGCACTAGGAGGCTAGTAGTGAACTGAAAACACTGTTCGGTTGAAATTGTTGATAGCGATCATCTTCTATGGAGGCTTATAGGTCATGATTTTTGATTTTCCCATCTTTTCAATTAAATTGGACTTCTTTCTTTTCTTATATCTCAATTTTACTGCAACTACATCTTTGTCCGCAAAATGATGATGGAGGGAATAAGGCTGAAGGTTTAGTATATACATGACATGTTTCAGAAATCCTAAAAACTATTAAGAAAGTGGTGATGCTTGATCAGTGAGATCAAAAGTGTGTTGATGGCTTGATGCTTGATCAATGAGATTTTGAAATTTATTTAGTGTAGTGATAGTAGTTCCATTGGGGTCTAGTGGTATCTAGTTTGAGGAATAAGGCATTGAGCTCTGCACCAGGAACCTTCTCTTACCACTTTATCCTGATGTTGGACTTAAAAGGTGAAAAGTGCAAACATTCCTCCACGATCGGAGTTAGAAAAGGGTAAAAGTTCAACCCCCTTTTTTTCTTTTGCCGTTTTGCATGTCTGTGTCTGTTTGGTGGAGGGTGGAGGTATCGAGATAAATATCAATATGAATCTTTCTTTTTCTTGTATAGTGAAAGATCTGTATGGATGTTTCTGCAGTTTATCATAATTTATTGTCACAAGTTGAGTTAGAGTTTAATAGTGTAAAGCAACGAACTATTTCCAGGATGACCTGATTAGAACCTGCAGGATGAGCAATATAATCACCGCAAGGACTGTAGCGTTTCTTGAACATAATTCATACAGGGAGATCTATGTTTCACCTGAGTCATGAGGAGTAACAAGAAACAATTAACTCCTGTTCAGACATTGCTTTGTGAAAGTTAAACATTCTTTTGAAAGTTTAGCTTAGAATAATCATGGACTGAAGTAGTAACTTAGCCACGAAAACAAGTAAATTTATGCGGTATTTACAACTATATGCCATGGCCTCATGTTAAGATTGTTTGATTTTAGCAATTTGTCACAAATCATGTGAAGATTCGGTATCCTACTACTGAGGGTACATTAAATAGGAAGTAGATATGCTATTATTTACTTGAAAGTCTATCTTGTGGGTCCTTGTATCTTGTTTGTGCCCATTTCTCTGTACTACTGTCCCCATTCTGATTTGAGAAGCAGAGTATGTAGACCCATAAACTATATGCTGGCGTAGGATAAATGTGTGGATGCACACTCACATTTGTTCAATTTCGAGCATGGCTAATCAAATTCTTAGAAATAAACAATAGATGCATGTATGTGATCTACATTTAAGTGAAAGGCACTAGACAAGAACATAGATGCATGGTTTATTTTTGTTGGATTAAAACGGATCAGAAACTGACTCAGAAGTTCTGAGTCGAAACCCTTCACAATCCGAAGCTTCTGATGCAAACTCAGAGGCTTCTGAATCCATACTAGAATTCCTAAGTAATCCCCTTCATAAAATTTGTAGAGGTTTCGGGCTGCTTCCCCTAGGACCCCGTAAGGGGGCACAACCCCCTTGACCCCCATCGTATGGCGATTTAAGGTGATAGGGGGAAAATTTATGAGTGTGCACTCTGCACCTCCTAACTCACATTATGTTTACCTAGTCACCTAGTCAATCCCTAGTAAATCACAATTACACCAAAAATATTTGATGACACTAAAATCACCAAAGCTAAACGCTCAGTAGTAAATGCTATTGAATTGGGGTGTTTTCCTTAGAAAGGTAACATAATTTACAGTCATATGTCTCAAGTTCAGCCTTTCTTCTTCCAAATATTGGTAACTTTGAAGATAAATACAATATCCATAGACCAAATCCGAAATTGGAAAAATTGCATGCATTTATAGAAAAGAGAAGTACAGTTACAAGATTTACTATGATATCCTCACAACATGAATGGAAACAAGTTACATCAAGGACAATTATGCATCTTCTAGTTAACCGGTAAGACTATTTTTTTCAAAGCATTCTTCAATTTAAAACGAAGGGACGATGCAGTATCCACCTTCTGTCATTAGTGTCGTCGAGAACATTTGCTCTACCTCCGCATCAGCATTTGTTCTTTTTGCAAAACGGCCTTTGATCCTTGGCCTTTTTTCGGCATATGCTTTCCTAGATGCGTACCTGATGGTTTTCTCAAATTTTCTTGTTTTCTTCTTCTCTCTGTACCTGAGGACTCTGGCCTCTCTGTCTAGTGGAGTAAGTTGCGTTGGCATCTGAATGGAAGGACTCGAGAATAGGTCGATTGTCCCTTTCGGAGTTCTCGCATTCGAGATTGATACCTCAGTTACTATGGACTCTGGTACAACTCCAACATCCAATGATGACATTGAAACCTGAATTAGAGAAAATGAAGTTAGTCACCTCTCTAGCATAGAACTTTTTTTTTTGATATATAATATTTATATAGAGCAAATACTCACGCACACTCCTAACTTTTGATGAAGTTTGAACCCTGACCTACTGGGAGGTTGAGCTCTACGGTAACCCCAATACTGTCGGGCCAATGACCATTTGGTAAATAATATACAGCGTAGACTTGATATGGTGAATAACATACGTTATTGAAACAACATAGAGCATCTCCAACAGCAATGCTTTAGTTTTTTTTCTAAAATAGAGTATCAAAAGTCAAAATCTCTTAAAAAAATCACATCCAACTCCAACAGCTACTCTATTTTAACAATTTTATCATCAACTATATTATTAAAATATTCAATAGATTTAATAAATTATTATTTCTCTCTCCTAAACATTTAATTCCAATTCCTCTTATTGATGGGAAAGAATTATAATATTATTTCTCTCTCTTATATAGAGTTTTTGAGATTTCTCCAAATTTGGAGATTTTCACCTTCTCTCTTCTTTTATCTATTTTACCGTACATTATAGCATAGCAGTTGGAGACGCTCTTAATATACCATAGTTCTAACCTTTTTAGTACTTACATTCTAAGGGGGTGTTTGGTTAGAGGTATTAAGCTGTGATTAATGGGATTGAAAAGAAGGGGGCGTTTCGTTCGCATAATGATATATGAAGGAATGGAATCTGCCAAAGGAATTGGAATGGAATATTATTAAGTTTGACCAAGTGTTTGGTTGGCAGGAAATGGAATGCAATCTGCCAACTGAATTGGAATATGTGTGTTTGGTTCATAAAATGGGAATACGAAGAACAAGAGGAACTGACAGATCGATGAAGAACGAGAGGAACAGAGTAGAAGAGAAGATCGATGAACAGGAAGATCGATGAAGGTAAGAAATCGACAGATCTGTTACAATCGTTGAGATCGAGAAGATTAATGGAAGAGAAGGGAAAATATTGAGCAGGTCTGTTGATTGACGAGTATACGAAGGGAAGATTTGAATCCACAGATCTGTTATAATCGTTTAGGGGCTTTTTTGTCTTTGTAACAGATTCCAAAGGAATGAATTTGAATTCCTTCTTCAACATGAAGGATTGAACAATTCTATGGATGGTGGAATTCAAAGGATTTCACAGATTTCTTTCCTTAAAAAAAAACTAACCAAACGTTGTGTTGGAATTTGGTCAATGGAATTGACCATTCCAATTCCGCCCAATTCCGTTGGAATCCGACGAACCAAACGCCCCCTAAAAGAAGGTGTTTGGTTTTATTATTTTATATAATATAACGGAGCCATTACCCATTAGCCCAAACCTTCATTCCATGTCAAATTTGAGGGAATTAAAATTCATTCCAATTTTCAATTTCATTTCTCAACCTGAACCAAACAGCCCCTAAAATATTTAACTAATATAGCATGATTCTAACCTTGAAGTGAAAAATAAGGTTAGAAAGAAGTAAAGTAAAGATAACAAAATCACTTTTTAGTTTCTTATGATGTGGAAACTAAGCAAATTTATGTAATATAAGATAAAAGTATATACAATAGGAAACTTAAATAAACTCTAATGACTAAATTGAAATTTTTGGAAATCTTACACTGTGAGAAACTGAAGCAGGGTAGCCATAGCCAGCAGCATTTGAGGTCTCATATTCCATCTCCGACTCAAACTTCTGGTGTCGAAAATCGTGGTGGTGGTGGTGGTGATGATTCTTTGCCTTACCACCCTGAACCGGCACCACGCTATCAGCATCACCACCGCCATAACTCCGCCATGGCACTGTATCACATCCCTGCTGAACATTCTTACTATTGTGAGTACCATTACTCATATATTGATCATCAAATTGCAAATCGTTGCATTGATAATCATCACTGAACTGAGTATCTTGACAAGAATTGTATTCAACGAGATCCAAATACTCATCTACACCTCCCTCCCCATTAAACAAAAACCCATTGGTGTTACCGTTACCATATTGGTTTTGGTTTTTGCTGTTCTTTGCAGGATCATCATTGAATAGTAGCCACGATGTTGCTTCATGTTCATCCTGATCATCTACGGTGCACTCGGATTCTTGGGATAAAAACCCACCTCGAGACTCGATTCCTACGCCAATTATAGACCTCGGGTCGGTTTCTTGATGCCCGTATGGAATCGGCATCACCGGGACCCGATGGTGGCGGCGGGCAAGAGGGTTCGCGGAATGGATAACGGCATCACAGGTGGCGCAGAGCGAGGCTGCATCCGCCTTGCATAGAAACTCGGCCGGAGCTTGTTCGCATGCTTCACACATCCAAACACCAGCTCTTGTGGTACTGCCTATTAAGCATAAGGTACTACTCTCTTCCTTTAACATATTTTCCTCTTTTCTCTCTTGGTTATGTTTTCCCTATGGTGTTTTGAGTACCCTTTTGTTGGCATAGTAAACAGGGTGGGGGGTGGGGTAGTGCACCAAGCAAGTGGGAGGGGGAAGAGTGTGGATAAACCAGGGACTGACACGTGGTGATGAATTAGTGGGTGGATTTTTTTTTGGGGGGGGGGGCGTCATGGAATCAATTAAAACTTGGCTTTTAGAATGGATTTGTAAAGCTTGGTGTATATGTTATAATATGTGACTGGAAAATGTGGGGTGGTTCAAATCAAGGTGTCTGCTGACTCAAACTGTTAGTTGCCCACGTGGATTGCTACTAGTGGATGAGTTTATAACCATGTATGCCACGTTGGATGGCCTTTGTGAGGCACGTGATGGATCCGTGGGGTGGGACTTGAACCTACATAGTTTCACTATTCCTTTTCGGTTCTAAACCGAACCCAATCAAACCAAACTAACTCGGTGTTCGGACACGAAATAGGGTCTAGGAAGAGTAGGATGTATGTTAACGTTATCTCTGTCCTGGGGGAGTATTGTGGTTTCAGGTAATCCCACACGAATTCTTTTCGGTTACTGATTATAGTAAATTCTATCAAGAATACTTTCGTAGGGACAAGTTCAAATGAGAATGACAAAAAAGAGTTGAGGATGTGATAATGACGAAAAACGGATGAAAAAGTAAGGCCGTAAGGGTGACAGTTTGGTACCAAACCAAACCGACCAATATGTGTACCAACCATACCAATTGTAGTCGGTTGTTAGTATCGTACCAAGTATGAAAACTTGGTTGTTACACAATATCGGAAGTCTCATACCATCGTAGTACCATAGTACCAACCTATTTAATTATTTATTAGTTTCTGTATTTTTGATGTAATTGAATATTAAACATCATAACTTTAACTTATTTTGTTTGACATTTAAATGTTTGCAAGTTTTATTCTTTGCAAATAAAAAACTTTTAAACATGACATGTGTTACCTCAAACTCAGAATGCCACTCAAAATTTGAACAAAATTGCAAGTATATGTAACTTGAAGTTGGTACAAAATCAGTACCAACACGTATCTACCGAAAAAAATGGTACCACATGGTATAGGATGATTTTGCATACCAATACAATTGGTTGGTACACGGTATTGGAGAAAGAAACTTGGTACCTATCAAATCTATCCCAATGAAAAAGTATAACAATATGAATGTTAAATTAGAGAGAATAGAATGCTGGTTTTTTTGGTATAATTTGTTTGGTGTTGTTAATGTTTAGTGTTGTACGTAAAGCTTTTTTGGGCACATATTTACCTTGTAGCAGATTTTGTGATGTTGGCCATTATAAGGGGGTTATTATGCGGATAAGACATTCTTTCCGAATCTGAAACAATCTTGTATCTTTACGAATGAGTTGTGTCGATCCCTTTTAAAGCGTTAAAATTGCAAGATTTTGACCAATTACATTGTCTCATAATTGCATCCACTATTCATTTATTAGTTAAATATTGCAAATACTGTTAAAATATTCGAATTTTATCTTAGGGTTTGTTTGGTTTGCGGGATTTGGTAGGATTTGGAATTGAATTCCATTCAAATCCCGTGTTTAGTTTAAAGAAAAATCCGGGATTGAAATCCTGAAATTTCACGGATTTGGAAATCCTACGAGGATAGTTGGCGTTTTATGGGATTTCATAGGATTTGTTTGTAATAATGTTTCAAAATATGTTAAAAACATTTGTTTTGTAATGATCAACTAATAAAAAAGTAATTTAATCATTTTTAATTTGTTTTTATAAATTGATTATAAGAAGTGAAATTCAATTCAATTCCAAATTTACAAACCAAACATACCAAATGTTTCAAATCCTTTCATGAAATCCAAATTTCTCAAGAACATTTCGTTAAACCAAATGGAAGTTATAAAGGTTGTATTTTTATTTTGATGTACAGAAGTTTCAACCCGACTAACCCAACCCAACCTTCACGGTTTGGATTGAGATATACTTTTTTTGGGTTGGGTTGAGTTAAGGTTTTCCAAACCGTAAACATTAAGTTGACTTATTAAAATGTCTTTAACCCGAGCAACCCGACCTATCTACAATCTTATAAGAGCATCTCCAATGTAAAGTTCTTACAAACAAAAAGTGTAGTGACTTGTACGAACTACCATTGTGGAGAGTTCTTATAAGAATTCAAACTCCTTTAGGTTCTTACCATAAAGTTTGTGAGAAGTGACATTTTCCTTATTTTTTATTTTATTTTCTTGATTTTATACATATATATATATATATATAGTGTTTGGTTCATTTGAGAAATGGTAAATATATGAGAAATAGAGAAGTAATCCTAGCCATTCATATGGTCAAGATCGGATTTGACTAGTCAAATATTGCGGCTTTGACCGGTCAAAAGTTGCGACTTTGACTGGTCAAAAGTTGCGGCTATCCCAAAAATAGAAGGACAATTTCGTAAATTTTACAAAACACACGGGCTGTGTTCATATATGAACATTATAATTCACATATGAACTATATGTTCATATATGAACCAGTGCAATTCACAACTGAACTCTTTTAACTGATTCATATATGAATCTTTGTGATTCATATATGAATCTGTATACAGATTCATATATGAACCTTTGTGAGATTCATATATGAATTTGTATGAATCACAAAGATTCATATATGAATCAGTTGAACTAATTAACAGATTCATATATGAATCTTTGTGATTCATACAGATTCATATATGAACTCATCCCGTGTATTTTACGAAATTACCCTTCTACCTTCTATAGACCACACAAGGAATTATTCGGTGCTTCGCGGTCAAAGTCGCAAATGTTGACCAGATGAATGGCTAAGATTATTTCTCTATTTCTCATATATTTACCATTTCTCAAATGAACCTCTCCCTATATATATATATATATATATATATATATATATATATATATATATATATATATATATATATAATTATTATTGATGTTGAAAGTATGAATGAGATCCAGAAAATGAGGTTTCATTGTAGATATTTTTGAGAGTTTTTAATTTAATGAGTTAAGAGCATCTTCAACAGCTTTGCTAAAATAGAAAAAAAAATGTGTTTTTGTTCTCTAAACCTCTCCAATAGCTTTGTTATCTTGTTTGTTATAATAGAAACTTTTCTAAGTTTAGAGAATTCTCTAAAACTTGATGGTAGGAGAGAAAAATGATTATTTTATTCAATCCCACTAATGAGATTCAGTTTTTATCATTTTATTTTAAGTTTTTTTTTAAAAAGTGTATTGGGATGATAAATTAGAGAATATTATAATCTATACTATATTATAAAGATGGCATAAAAAATTCTTAAAAACAAGTCTTAAAACTTAATGTACAGCTATTTAATGCTAATTACTTAAAAAACAACCATTAAAGTTGTATGTACTACACTTAATGCTATTTATTAATTTTCAATCATTATCTCTAACCATTTTAACCCTTCTAAAATCATTTCCCACTTTAACTCCCCTAAAATAACTCTTAGCATAATTAAATATAGAATAAAAATCAAATTTTAAATATAAAAATATAAAATATAATTAAAAAAATCTAACAGAATATTTTATAAAAAAAATTATATTTTTAAACCAAAATAAATTACATTATATTATTAAGTCTAAATTAAACAAATTTATATAAAAAAATCATTATCAATCTCTCACAACCAACCAAAATCGTAATGTAAATCGACAAAAAATAGAAAATAAAACGAAACATTAAAATCGTGATGTATCTAGCGGCATTGCGCGAGTACACTTCTAGTAATATAAATTGTTTTAAAATCTCTAAAATAACAAATCTGTTGAAATTGAATGTAATATATTTTAAATATTTTCACTTTTGGTTCTCTATTTTAAAAAAATTATAGAAAAGTTGTTGGAGATGTTCTAACAATAAAAACATAAAAAATAGGTTGTCATAAAAAAAACACGTTATAAATGATGAGACAGTTGGAGGAGGGGGGCATGAGAGGTCAACATTGTTGTTTTAATGTCGACCCATAAAAAACCCAATCATGTTGGTAACAAGATGACATTTGTAAACAATTTCGAGTCAGTGGGTCCACCGCCCACGTGAACCAGCCCAGCGCCCATCAGGCTCGGTGTTTCTCGTGTCAAAGGGGTTAGGTTTGCTGTTTAACCACGGTGGTGGGGTCCAGTCTCTTCATACGTGGCAGGCAATATGTGGATGTGGTGGGACCCATAGTGAGTCAGCTTGTGATGTGAACAAAAAGCCGCCCGTGTTTATCCAATGGATGCTTCTCGTTTTTGTTTTATGGAATTTCCACTTTAACCCCCTGTACTTTAACTATCTACTACTTTTTACACGTTATGCTTAGTATTATAACATCTCCAACATATATGTCAAAGGGAAAATTGCATTAAAATTGAACTAACTTTGGGTTGATTCCTGTTTTAGGGAACCAAGTTTTAAGATCTTCATTTAGATGTCTAGATGAAAGTTTTCATATATTTAAGGGTCTCATTTACCTGTTCAACAGGTAACCGGTTACTTTAACATGATGTGACAAATAAATAATTTATTAAAGCTTACATGGAAATTAAAATAACCATGTCATAATTACCAAAAAAGAAAAAAATAAAACAAAGATTATATCACCAAGAAGATCTGTGGGTTTTATTGTATATTGAAAAAAGAAAACTAAAACAAACAACCTTTCAATATCCAGATTACACCCACCAAGATCAAAAGATTCAAAACCACAAAACCCTTTGCCTACTCATCCCCTTCCAGATCAAACATTTGTTCTACGCCATTGGAGTATATCACAGGTACAAGTATCTCGTCTCCGTCGCCTAATCACAAGCAAAGAAATCTCAACGAGGCCACTGCTATCTCGTCTATGTCGTCTACCGTATCTCGCCTCTTAGCACTGCCACTCTCAGAGGAATCACTCACAAAGAAAACTTATCGAACGCCACCAATCTCGTATTCACCCTGCTGTTTTTGATCAAAGAAGGTTGCAATTTGGCAACAAAATGGAGGACCGTTGTTTGGTGTTTAGAGGCAGAGGATGGTAGGGGCTGTTCATGGCGATGGTAGGCACCGGAAGATTATTCCAGTCAAAACCACCTCTACATTGCACAATTCTTCTTCTTTTTATTTGATTTAGGGTTTTTTATTTTGGATTTAAAATTTAGGGTTTTCTTTTGCTTTTGTTTGTGTTTTTTTATATGAGAAGTGGTGAACTTGTGTTTTGATTTAGTAGATTTGAGTTGGATTGATTCAATCCTGATGATTATGTTGTAATTTTGAGGATAAAATGTGTTGAATTTGGTTGATGTTGATCTTATAGGTTGAATAATGATATTTATGTTCATGTTCATGTTTTTTTCTTTTTTAACTAATAATTGTCTGGTAAAACTTTACGATGGATTTAACCGGATGAAATCTTAAACGAATGCAATTTATAACTATCCAAAATCAAAGTTTATAAAATATCACATGAAGTATTTGGTATTTATAAAAGAAATACGAAACACAATGCCGGTCACTATTTCAATATTTTTAAATTTAAAATATGACATGGATTTTATTTGACACTCATAAAAAAATTATATACATGACATGTCATATTTACCTAAGCCATGTCATCATTAGTAGGTCATCAGGTTGATAAGACCCTTAAATACACCAAAAGTTTATTTTAAACCCTAAAATGAAAATTTTCAAAGTTTGTTCCCTAAAATAGGAATCAGCCCAAAGTTAGTTCCATTTTGATGCAATTTTTCCTATGTTAAAATAGAGATTTTGTAGATTTAGGGTATATTTTTGCTCCAACGCCTATGCTATACTGTATGCTAAAATAGAGAAAAGAAGAGTGAGAGGGTAGAAATCTTCAAATTTGGAGAAACCTTTAAGAGCATCTCCAACAACTATACTATATTTTCCCCCCTAAAATAGAGTATCAAAAGTTAAAATTTCTAAAAAAATCATTTCTAACTCCAACAGTTATTCTATTCTAAAGATTGTAGCATTGATCATATTATTAAAATAATCAATACATTAATAAAATATCATTTCTTTCTTCTAAACATTTTATTCTAATGCTTCTTATTGGTGGAAAGATTAGAATATTATTATTTTTCTTAGAAAATGAGTTTGAGATTTCTCCAAATTTGGAGATTTTTATTCTTTTCTCTATTTTAGCATACAAGATAACATAGTCGTTGGAGTAAAAAATTGCTAAAATATCTCTTTTTTCTGTTTTAGCATAACTGTTATGCAATAATTTTTTTCTAAAATAAAGTATGAAAAGTTAAAATCTCTAACAAAAATTACAACCAACGCCAGCAGCTACTCTATATGTAAAAACATAAATAGATATAGAGGGACTTAAATTTCATATATGTTAAAGTATGAGAGTCCAGTTGCAATTTTACTTTTTACATATGGCTAAAAACTGGTCCCGAATTGGGCTCGGCCTGGCCAAATTAGTCCCGATTTGAGATTGTCTTTTTGTAACTGGTCTCCTCGTAACCAGCTTCGACCAAAAACACTCAGCCCATTCTCCATAAACAAAGCCCGGTCCCTAGAACCGGCCCTAGACGGGGCCCAAATCGGTGCCATTTTGTTTATTAAATCAATTTTGATCATATAAAAAATCTTGTTTTTTTAAGAACGTCTAAATACACTTTAAAATCTCTAGTTGTGTCATTCATATACACTTTAAATATTTTTTAAAATCTTTTGTACACAAAAAAATTGTACATGTTTTTATAATTACGATTTTTGCAATTTATTATTGATAAACTTTAAAAAAAGTGAAAAACTTAAATAAAAAAAAACTTTTAACTTTTTTGTAAAAATCTTGATATATAATTCGTAAGAGCATCTCCAACAAGTATGCTATATTTTTTCTAAAGAGATATATCAAAAGTTAAAATTTCTAAAAGAATTACTTTTAACTTATTTTATTTTAGAGATTGTAGCATTAATTCTATTATTAAAATAATCAATAAATTAATAAAACATTATCTCTTTCTCCTAAATATTTTACTTCAATGCATCTTATTGGTAGAAATATTAAAATATTATTTCTTTTTCTTAAATAGTGGGTTTTAGAGATTTCTTTAAATTTGGAGATTTTTATCTTCTCTTTTTTCTATTTTAGCATGGTTTTTGGAGAAAAAAATTGTTAACATTTCATTTTTCTTTATTTTAACATAGATGTTGGAAATGCTCTAAAAACTTGATTTAAAAAAAAAATAGTGTATCGATTTTGGGCCATTTTAAATATGGACTTAAGAGGGTTGAGTGTCACTCGCTCGATTTTTGGGCTTCAAAAAATATAAAACATGTGCTTGAGATTAGAGAATAGAGATCATTAAGTTGGGCCTGGTCCACTGGACTAGAGGTGGCCAAAACCCAGTCCTAGACCGTACTAGTGTCTCCGACAATCGGTTCCGGTGTAACGAGTCCTAGTCCTGGTCTTGTTCAAGCAATTTGGGCTAGGCCCGGTTAGACTTTGTTGTAACTGGTTTGGGTAGCCGATCCCGGGCTGGGACCAAAATCGGTCATTTGATTTTTTTTATTACTTTATTTGAATTTTTTAACAATACTTTAATGTTATTATAATACACTTTAAAAAAATATAGTTGGGTCAATCAAATACACTTGAAAAATACGTTTTATTATAATAGTGCCATTCTGATTGTGTAGAAGACCAAACATGAATTAAAAGGTATCTTAACATCGGATGATGACATAGATTGGGAGCAAAACTTTCTATGTGATTACAAAGATCTAATTCAAAGATCAGAGAAGCAGTTGGAGTATACCACCAGAAAGGAGTTTTGCTTCCTTTTCTGTGCGGGGATCCTTATTGATTGGATCATTAAAGGTATTGTGCCAAGAAGTTTCATCCGATAGGAGTTGGGAGTGCAACCAGTTTTGGCCAGAGTTTTGCCCAGACAATTTGAGAACGAGATCATTGTTTGTAGGCAATGCCTCCTATCAAATTATGACATAGATATCAATGAAATCTCAATGATTTATAACTCAAAAATGAGTAACCTTTTTCGAATTAGTATTTTGTTTATATTAGGTGTAGATTGTGGAACAAAGATGGAATTTTATCAAATAGGTTTTCATGTAGCCATTTTAATGTAATTCTTTTTTCAACAAATGTACTTATTTAATTTGTAAAAAGTATTGTCGAATGCATGTTTCTTAAACCTTCTTGGTTTACTGCATTTATGCAATTAAGGTCTTCGATGAAATATGTGAGAGATTTTGAAACAAACAAAAACAAATAATAAGGTGTAAAATGATCATTTTTATAGTACTTTTAATCGACACAACAAACAACTTTTTGGGAATACATAATTTTTTAATTAATTGCAAAATATTTTGTTTGAGAATAAATTTCGGGTTTTGTTTAATGAATTACAACAATAACTTTGTATTTGAAGTTTATAATACAAATTGCATCTCGTCGCATTCCACGGGTATACAATTAGTATATATATATATATATATATATATATATATATATATATATATAGGGAGAGGTTCATTTGATAAATAGTAAATATATGAGAAATAGAGAAGTAATCTTTGCCATTCATCTGGTCAACATTTGCGGTTTTGACCGTGACGCACCGGATAATTCCTTGTGTGGTCTATAGAAGGTAGAGGGGTAATTTCGTAAAATAACGGGATGAGTTCATATATGAATCTGTATGAATCACAAAGATTCATATATGAAT
Organism: Arctium minus; assembly: GCA_954870635.1. Classification (NCBI taxonomy): domain Eukaryota; kingdom Viridiplantae; phylum Streptophyta; class Magnoliopsida; order Asterales; family Asteraceae; genus Arctium; species Arctium minus. Next base: position 8,394,663 of record OX941092.1, read on the forward strand.
CTGTTAATTAGTTCAACAGATTCATATATGAATCTTTGTGATTCATACAGATTCATATATGAATCACAAAGGTTCATATATGAATCTGTTAGTTAGTTCAACTGATTCATATATGAATCACAAAGGTTCATATATAAATCAGTTAAAAGAGTTCAGTTGTGAATTGCACTGGTTCATATATGAACATATAGTTCATATGTGAATTAGTGCAATTCACAACTGAACTCTTTTAACTGATTCATATATGAATAAGTTGAACTAACTAACAGATTCATATAGTTCATATGTGAATTATACATGTTCATATATGAACACAGCCCGTGTGTTTTGTAAAATTTATGAAATTGTCTTTCTATTTTTGGGATAGCCGCAACTTTTGACCGGTCAAAGCCGCAATATTTGACTAGTCAAATCCGATCTTGACCATATGAATGAGTAGGATTACTTATCTATTTCTCATATATTTACCATTTCTCAAATGAACCAAACACTATATATATATATATATATATGTGTGTGTGTGTGTGTGTGTGTGTGTGTATAGTCAAGTTCATATGAAAATAGTACCTAAATAAGAAAATAAGAAATCGGTCGAATCACATGTTATTTTACACTAGATCACGTATAAAATCACATGTGATTCACACGACTTTGGCCGCGAGCCAAGTCGCCTGCACACCCCTTTGTTGACCGTTAATGTAAAATCACGTATGATTTTTACACATGATTTGACCGTTTTCTTATTTTTCTATATAGTTACTGTTCTCGTTCTATTTAGAGAGAGAGAGAGATGTGAAGGATCGTGTGAGAAGTTGAGTTAACGGTGAGAAACGTGATAAGTGGATCTGAATCGTTGATCTCTTTTAATCTCAAGCCCTCCCATTAATTGCGGCTTTGAAGGGAATTGATCTGGTGTATTTCGGTGCATCTTATCTCAGTACATCTCATCCTAATGTGCATGTATTTCTCATCCAACGGTTGATAACCACTTATCACACTTCTCACCGTTAACTCAACTTCTCACCGGAACCCAACCCTAGATATAGATACATATTTGTATACATATTGTCGTAACTCGTAAGGCTTGAAACTTAACTTCACTACCACGTCGATTATCACATCATTTAGAACCTTGAGTATAATTCGCAAAATATAACCTAAGAAAGAAACTAAGGGGGTTGTTTGTTTTAAAAAAAAAAAACTTTTAATGACTCTTAAGTTTGAATCGTTCAGGCCTTTTTATATTTAGACTGTTTGTTTTTTTTTCTTTCCAGTTTTTAGAACCTCTTAACTCTTAAATACGACTGAAATAAAAAGTGGCGACCTAACTTCTTAAAACCTCTTATCGCCATCTCAGTTAATATGCTCTTTTTTCTCTCAAGACGTCTCCAAACATTACAAAAACATACAATCTTGTTTATTAAGATTTCATTATTCAACACAACCTCTTATTAATCAAAAGTAAAGTAAGACTTCAAACTTCAGATTTATTAAAAAAACAAATGGTACCTAAAAGTCAAATAACTTTGCTTTTATTTATTTTTATTTTTAACCTATACAAGTATATAAAAAAATGAAAAAGAAATAAAATAAAACCCACATTATTGGACTTCTAATTTGTTTATAATAACTTTATATTATCTTGGTGGCCAAGGGTATTAGGTAAGCCTTGGGAAGCAAGGCTGGGACAAGTATAAATATCATTCAGTTTCTATGCATTCATATAAACCATTTTCTTTGTTTTTTTATTATTTATTATTTTTAAATTCATTTTCAATGTATTCAATATATATTTGCCATTTAATTTATCAAATACATTTGGGTTTCTTTAAATTCAATTTCAATACACCCAATATACATTTGTCATTTAACTTATTAAACTTGCTATTTTTCATGAGATTCTTATAATAAATATGTTTTACGTTTCTTTTCTATGAATGTTCATATTTTTTTCATGTTCACTTCTGATTCTATAAACTCTCCACAAGATCAACTATTTGTTTTTGATGATCATATTATTCATTCGGGTTGCACGTTGGATTGGGCGAGATTGAATCGCATTAACCGTTTAACAACTTATGTATATATCATACATATATACACACAAAAGTTTTTTTTTTGGTAAATACATATTATCCTATTGAAAAAAAAAAGATTAAATGAGGACGATGATGATCAAATTGGTTCGCTCGTCGTACTTAATGGCAATATTATTATTGCCTTGATGATTCATCCATTTTATGTTCTGAGTCCTCTCGTTTATTTTCTGTTGTAAGTTGTCAACTGAGTCGGAGACCGATAACAAGTCAGAACACACACACACATATATGTGTGTGTATATGGGTTGGGTTCCAGTGAGAAATGAGTTAACATGAGAAAATGTGAGAAATGGTTATTAATCGTTGGATGCACATTAGGATGAGATGCACCGGCTCCCCATATCAAGCATGGAAGTAATGAAAAAGAAAAAAGTTATGTAGTTGGACCATTTGTTCTATCCAATGGGTGGACTTAAGATTAAAAGTGATCAAGGGTTCAGATCCACTTCTCACGTTAACTCAGCTTCTCACACGATCCTTCACCGTATGTATATATAAGATTGGGTTCCGTGAGAATGAAAGTTATGGCGAGAAGGTAAGAAGAGATCTCCACTCTTGGATTTACATTGGGATGAGATGCACCAGATCAATCCTCGTATCAAGCGCGATTCATGGGCGGATTTGAGATTAAAAGTGATCAAGAGTCCAGATCCCTTCTTACCTTCTCACCTTCTCACCTTCTCACCTTAATTCATTTTCTCACACGATCCTTCCTTCCCCTCTCTCTGGATATATATATATATATATATATATATATATATATATATATATATAGCCTTAGGTTCATTTGAGAAATGGTAAATATATGAGAAATAGAGAAGTAATTCTAGTCATTCATACGGTCAAGATCGGATTTGACTGGTCAAAAGTTATGGCTATTCCAAAAATAGAAGGACACTTTCGTAGTTTTTACAAAATACACGGGTTGTGTTCATATATGAACCTGTATAATTCACATATGAACTATATGTTCATATGTGAATAAGTGTAATTCACATCTGAACTCTTTTAACTGATTCATATATGAACTTTTGTGATTCAGATATGAACTAATTAACTGTAAGTTCATATATGAATCAGTTGAATTAATTAACAGATTCATATATGAACTTTTATGATTCATATATGAACTAATTAACTGATTCTCATATGAACTAATTAACTGATTCACATATGAACGTATAGTTCATATGTGAAACATATAGATTCATATATGAACTCATCCCACGTATTTTACGAAATTACTCCTCTACCTTCTATAAACCATGGAAGAAATTATCCGGTGCTTCGCGGTCAAAGCCGCAAATGTTGACCAGATGAATGGCTAAAATTACTTTTCTATTTCTCATACATTTACCATTTCTCAAATGAACCTCTTCCTATATATATATATATATATATATATATATATATATATGGAAAGTTCAATTACAAAACTTTTTTTGGTTCAATTACAAAACTTTTTTTGGTTGTGTCAAGGGACAAAGGAGAGCACGATACAAGTTTCTAATTGCTATTCATCATGAATAATGAATGTGAAACATTCATAATGAATGATTACACCATTCATTGAATGACAAATAACCCATAAATATTCGGAAATACCTTTTCCTATATTCGCGGTCAAAGCCGCAAATGTTGACCAGATGAATGGTTAAAATTACTTCTCTATTTCTCATACATTTACCATTTCTCAAATGAACCTCTTCCTATATATATATATATATATGGAAAGTTCAATTACAAAACTTTTTTTGGTTGTGTCAAGGGACAAAGGAGAGCACGATACGAGTTTCTAATTGCTATTCATCATGAATAATGAATGATTACACCATTCATTGAATGACAAATAACCCATAAATATTCGGAAATACCTTTTCCTATATTCGCGGTCAAAGCCGCAAATGTTGACCAGATGAATGGTTAAAATTACTTCTCTATTTCTCATACATTTACCATTTCTCAAATGAACCTCTTCCTATATATATATATATATATATGGAAAGTTCAATTACAAAACTTTTTTTGGTTGTGTCAAGGGACAAAGGAGAGCACGATACGAGTTTCTAATTGCTATTCATCATGAATAATGAATGATTACACCATTCATTGAATGACAAATAACCCATAAATATTCGGAAATACATCTTTATCCTTCACTTCACAATAAAACTTAGATTTTCAATTAAACTACTCTTTTATAAATAACATTAATCAAACTTCAGACAAAATAATCAATTCATTTTTTTTTATCATTTATTTCATTTTTGCTTGCTAATTTTTTTTACAAATTAACCATTTCAAAAATTAAATTAATAAAACATAGAAACAAAATTAAATTTCAACCTTTATACTACAACAATTCATTCATTCATTCATCTTGGGCCAGAGAGTTCTATAGCTTGTCCAAGCAAAGAAGAATCATCGGTGAGGTCGGAATATCTTTCCGACAATGACAATTCCGGTGTTCTAAACTTTCCTGCGGACTCAATCCCTTGTGAAGCTTCCCATCTTTCTGCCAACCCATCTCCTTCGAGCATCCGTACAACTTCCGACATCTTTGGCCGGTGGCCGGGAAGATATTGTGTGCACAACAATGCAACTTTTACAAGTTCTTCTAACTCCATTCTATCATAATTATCTTTTAAATCTTTGTCTACTAATATGTCTAGTTTCTTTTCTTGGTGGATCTTTCTCACCTGAAAAAAAGATATATGTACAACTTTTAATGCATAAGGTACAAGTTAATAAAGTGGTATTGCTTCGAAGAAACGAAATTGTGAAGTCTTGTTTTGTACCCGCGAATCAAAACGTACGTAATGAACTTTCAGGGTACTAACCGAGATGTGTTTTTGGACACTTTTGGGTTCGTTGGCATCCGGAAATGTCAAGAAATTCAAAAGAAGTGAATATATAGGATGTCAATTATGTCTAAATGTCATAATATAGACTGTTTTATATGATTTTGTTTATAAGACAAAACACTTTATGTGTCATATGTAAAAGTGTTGCAATAAGTTGATATGATGCTTGAAAACGTTTTAATAAGGTTTTTATAACAATTTCGAAATGAAATATCATATTAGTTTGAGTTAAATTATGATTTTCGTCCCTGTGGTTTGTTAATAGTTTCGATTTTAGTCTATGTGGTTTGATAATAATTTCGATTTTTGTCTTAATGGTGTGCAATTTATTGTTATTTCTGTCCCTAGACTAATTCCTACCTTTAAAGTGCAAGGGACCAAAATAGTAGAATTGTAAACCACAAGGACCGAAATAACAATAAATTGTAAACTAAAAGAGCGAAAATAACAATAAATTATAAACTATAGAGATGAAAACTGCAATTCTAAACCACAAGGACGAAAATTATAACTTTAAACAAACCACAGGGACGAAAAACATAACTTAATCTATTAGTTTTGTATATGACACTATTTGAGAAAGTTTTATAAAAACATGCCCTTCTATAAAAAAAATGTGTTCATAAGACACTACTCGAAAATGTCCGTAAATATGACACTTAATTTCAAAAGTGTCATAAAAAACTTGTTAGCACGCCTAAAAGCATTCTATCAACTTATTGCAACACTTTTACATACGACATACAATTGTATGGTCATATGTATAAAATAGTCGATTAGGACATTTGTCATATTTGACGTCTTTTATAAACTCGATTTTGTATAAGTTGAGAAAAAAATATCGATATGAATTGCGGGATCGTATAGTACAACTCAACAATGCAAAGGATCAAGAGTCTTACCCAATCAAGCATAGCCCCTTTCTGGTTTGCCGCCTTGCCGAATTCTAGAGCCCGTTGTCCCGTGATGAGTTCTAGAAGAAGGATCCCGAAGCCGAAAACATCGGTTTTCTCCGACGACTGGCCGGTGGAGAGATATTCGGGTGCTATATGACCCACGGTTCCCCGAACGGCGGTGGTTACGTGTGAATCTTGGTGGTCTAAAAGCTTTGCCAGCCCAAAATCACCAACAACTGCCTCACAACAATCATCAAGCAATATATTTGCAGCCTTCACATCCCTATGAATGATTTTAGGGTCACATTGTTCATGAAGGTATAACAATCCCCTTCCTGCCCCTAATGCAATTTTCTTCCTTATTCCCCAATCCAACACTGGTTTTGCTGTCGAAATTTCAAACCCAGATAGCGTAAGTGGTGATTCGTGCTCGTAATTTTCAAGATTTCTTGAAACTAAACAGAAGCTTCAAGATTCCTTGAAGCTAAACAGAAGTTTCAAGATTTAAACTGAACTAAACCAAACGAACCCAGTAGACCTCACCGACCCAGAGGTGGGGTCTGAAACTGAAGAAAAGTTTCAAGATTTCTTGAAACTAGCCAGAAAGTTCAAGGTTTCTTGAAACTAAACAAAAGTCTCAAGATTTAAACCGAACTAAACCAAACGAACCAGTAGACCCCACCCAGAGGTTGGTTCGGAAACCAAAGAGAAGTTTCAAGATTTCTTGAAACCAGACAAAAGTTTCAAGATTTCTTGAAACTAAACAAAAGTTTCAAGATTTAAACCCAACTAAACCAAACGAACCTAGTAGGGTGGGGTCTGAAACTAGTGAAAAGTTTCAAGATTTCTTGAAACTAGCCAGAAAGTTCAAGATTTCTTGAAACTAAACAGACGCTTCAAGATTTCCTGAAACTAAACAAAAGTTTCAAGATTTAAACCGAACTAAACCAAACGAACCCAGTAGACCCCACTCAGAGGGGGTTCTTAGAAGTTTCAAGATTTCTTGAAACTAGAAAAAAGCTTCAAGATTTCTTGAAACTAAACAAAAGATAAGATTTAAAATTAAACCAAACCAACCCAGTAGACCCCTCTTGGAGGTGGGTTCTGAAACTAATGAAAAGTTTCAAGATTTCTTGAAACTAAACATAAGTTTCAAGATTTAAACCAAACCAAACCAAACCAAACCAAACGAACCCAGTGTATATCACCCGGTGTTTGGGTTTGAAACTAAACAAAAGTTTCAAGATTTCTTGAAACTAAGCAGGCGTTTGAAGATTTCTTGAAACCTAATAAAAGTTTCAATATTTCTTAGTTAAATGTGGTTTTTTCAATGCAAATGGTACATGATAAAATGCAGGAAATTAAGATGGTGGGTTTACCCTTAAGACGAGAAGCGACGCTGCCGTTGGACATATACGGGTAGACTAAGAGCTTTTCGGTAGGAGTCATACAAAAGCCATATAATCTGAGGAGATTCCGGTGAACCGCTAGGCTGATCATCTCAACTTCCGTTTGGAATTGTCTTACGCCGCCAGCGGCACCGCCATCTTTCAGCCGCTTGACCGCCACCGATGTCCCATCATGGAGTGTCCCTTTGTACACATGCCCAAAACCTCCTTTTCCCAATATGTTTTTGTTACTGAAATTGTGTGTTGCAATTTGAAGCTCCCTGAATTGAAACTTCCTCAAATTTCCGAGCGAAACTTCCTCGTGATGCTTATCTGCGTTTTCGTTTCAATTTTAGAAAGTTACAATCTCGATTCCAAAACCGAAACTTCCTTTGAATGAACTAGAAAACCAAAGAAAAAAACAGACCAAACAAACCCGGTATATCCCACCAGAGGTAAGATCTGGGGAGGGTGAGATGAAAGTAGAACTGACTTCTACCCCAAAGAGTATAGCGATTGTTTCTGTGAAGACCCCTGGTTTGCAAATTGTGCAAAAAACATAACCAACGTAGGAAAGATTGCACAACCTTGGTCTAACTGCCGGTTCACTAACCCTACCCCCATCCTCTACCTCTCTAGACCCTTCTTCCTAGGGGTGGCAATGGGTCAGGTTGGTTGGGTTCGGATTCAACCCATTTATTAAACAAGTTGAAAATCTCAACCCAACCTGTTTAATTAAATGGATTGAGATTTTTCAACCCAACCCAACCCAACCTGTTACCTAAATGGGTTGACAGCGGGTTGACTTGTTTATAATTTTCTCAACCCAACCTCTTAAATGAATGGGTTGAACCTGGTTGATCCATTTTAATTTTAAATTTTTAAATAAAATATAAGGTTTAACTATTTAATTTTCACAAATACAAATATTATGGTTTAACTTTCATACATTCACTTCACTAATTGTGTAATTCACTTGATATTTGAATTTTGACGCAAGTAAAACTAACATTAAAATAGATCTTATAATTAAATAATGATATTTAATTAAAAATAAAATAAAATTATTTAATACTTTAAATGGGTTAAAAACAACTTGTAAACAGATTGGAAATTTCAACTCAGTCCAACCCATTTAAATAAATGGGTTAGGTGGGTTGACCCATTTACTTAAATGGGTTGAAAACCTCAATACAACCTGCTAATTTTGGGTTATGTTCGGGTTCGGTTGGTGGGTTGGGTCACTTTTTGTCAGCTCTACTTCTTCCCATCTAGGCTAGCTACAGACCACCCCTGGTCTAAAAACTCCTATTAAAGGTCATGTCCTCGGAAATGCCTAGATAACTGAAGAATGTCAGTGTCAAATTCATCGCGAAATCCACATCAATTTGATCGTGAAAAGTTACAAGTTTACAAACCTTTGACATCAAAGAAGGGTTCTCGATTACGGGTTCGCCTGAACCAGATCAATACGATCCCGAAGACGAGCAAGAAGATGCATCCGAGGCTTGTACCGATGGCAACGGCTATTTTGTGGGATTTTCTTCTTGATGAAGTGTTATCTGCTTCAAATTATGATAAAATCAAACACCATAAAATGTTTAGCCACAACCCTTTTAAAATTGCTTTATGGTTTCATACCTTTTGTGGTGTTTAATGGCATAGAGATGGGCATAAGTGTCATTCCATAGCATTGTTGTTCTGATCCTGTTGGGCACATCAAGGGGTTCCCAACAATGCTGCAATTTAATGAACAATGATTTAGAAATACAGTATTGTCTCAAAATTAGTGTCAACATTTCTATTTCAGTTTGTTATAAAATATTTCATCCGTCTTAAAATAAGTGTCACATTTCTATTTATGTTTGTCCTCAATAAGTGTCCAACTTTAAAAGTAGAAAACTAAATTCTCAAATTTACCCTTAATTAATGCACAAATATTTAAAAGTTGTGAAGAAAGCAACACTAAATAAGGGTAAAGATGTATTTTGGTTAACAAAAAGTGTAATTATTATGCATGTCTAAAACTGTGTATCATTTCAATTGTGAACACTTATTTTGGGAATGAAGAAGTAAGTGTTTACTTTAAAAAATAAGCTACTATTTTCCAATTGTACTCTTAATTATGAGATGAATAAATTTATTATATCTCTATAATTCAAGGTACAATTATGATTTAGTTATTTTTTTTTTGAAAGAAAACGATTTAGTTAATTAAAAAGTGTAATAATAATATATTTCTGAGGGATATTGTCTAAAATAGTTATTTCGGACCTATAAATTCACTTTATAGCCGATTTTCTATTCGATTGACCAAAATAGCAAAGGTTTCCGTTTCCCAAGTAACACTTAAGAGACTTCATAAACCTACTTTTTATGAATTTAATATTCATAGAGTAACAATTTCACAAATTGCTAAAGTGTTACTTGTAAAATGATGACTTGACAAATAACACTTTAGCAGTTATGTGAGTAGCAAATTAGTAACTTGCTAAAGTATTCTTTATGAATATTAAATTCGTAAAATTAGATTCCGCAAGTTGCTAAAGTGCTACTTTCGAAATCTCGACTATTTCGTTCAATTGAGTAAAAAAAACGCTATAAAGTGAACTGGGGGTCCGGGAATGGCTATTTTGGACAATTTCCCTGTCGAAAATTATCTTGTTTTTCATTTTGGACATTTATCTTGGAACGTAGGGAGTATTTCATTTCATAAAAGCATTAAATAGTTGTACTATACAAGTATAAAGAAACTTACTTGAAGGTCTTGGAAGGAAATCTAGGAACAGGGCCACTCAAGTTATTGAATGACAAGTCCCTGTAATGAACACAAAACAAGAAAGACTCTTTGTAACCTATACATACACATTTCTCTCTCTATATATATATAATTGAACTATAAAGTGTTAGGGAAAAAAGATTGAGAATTCTTACACAAGGGCAAGTTGGGTCATGTTGGCTACTGATTCTGGAATTTGCCCAGAAAGACTGTTGTTGTTTAGTTTCCTAAAAAAAATATCGAATTTTTTAATTTTCAAGAAACCCCACAAAACAAGAACAGTAAAAAGAAAACAATATTGAAAGATTTTTAGATTCTTAATTTAAACAAAAACTTACATATATTGGAGGGCATTCAAGTGACCTAAAGAAGATGGGATTCCATTGATGAAATGATTATTAGAAAGATCAAGTGTTTGAAGATTCTTCAATTTACCAATTTCTGTTGGGATTGGCCCTGTAATGTTATTATTCTGCAACAATCTGCATCAAGAATCACCCTTTTTTTAAACCCCAAAAAAACCCACAAAAAAAAACCCAAAAAAGAAAGTGGTAAGATTGTAAATTTGGTTGATTACTTACATAATTTGAAGATTGGTTAGATTGCAAATGCTGGAAGAAAGTGTGCCAGAAAGATTTTGACTAGGTGTCCCTCTGAAAAAAATGATCATATTGTGAATATATATAAAAATCAAAAAATATAAATTTTGTATAGATATTTACACACACTAATACACTTTTTAAGTGTGTGAAGAAAAAGATTTACAGGCCAATGACAAGACTTTCAGCAGAGCAGGTAACCATAGTCCAGCTACAAGGATCAACAGCATCACCATCCCAATTTTCAAGAACTCCATGAGGATCCAACAATGAAGCTTTTATACCCATCAAAGCTTGAACTAAAAAAAATCAAAAAATAAACAATACCCAGATTAAAAAACACCATTTTTAAGGTTCTTGATAAAAAAAAAAAAGAAGCAGATTTACCTTCAAAGTTGACACCTTTTGGAGAAAGCAAGGCATTTGAGGAACAAGAAAACCATAAAAACAGTAAAAAGATTGCAGCAGTGTTGAGTTGTACTCTCATTTCAATTGGAAGTAATTGGTAATGATTTCAAAAAGAGGAGGATTTGGGTGAGTTTTTGTTTGGGTGAAATGGAGTGGTTTGTGGTTCTATGGGTTTAGTTTTTGAAACTTGATGAGTACCATTTTCAACAAGAATCTGAAAGAAACAAGAAAAAGCAAAGTGAGGCCTTTTGTGTTGTTTTGTTGTAAGCATCAAGAGAAATAGCACGCCTGTCATGCCTTATGGCTCATGGGTCACATATTAAGGAAAAGAAAAAAACAAATTCAAATAATATAGGTATGGTTATTTTGTGACTCAGTAAAAGGTTCGTGTAGCGCGCCATTTCAGTTGGATTTTCATTGATTCTCTAAATAAATTTACTTGATTTTATCGAATTTATGTCGTAGATATCGATGCACATAACGGTTCATGCGATGTATCGGATGAAGGTGGTAATTTCATGAAACAGTATGCAATATATATGTATATATATATATATGGTTTTCAGTAGGAATAGTAGTAGTTGTGAAAAGGGTAAGAAGGAATCTACACCCTTGGATCAATCATAATTGAAGATCAATTGAAAATTTCGTTTTTAACTAATTCATGGATTATTTTGAGACTTAATCTAAACCGTTAGATTAACAATAATTAAAAGTGATCAAGAGTACAAATTTCTTCTTATATTTCTCACATTAACTCTTATTCTCACACGATCTTTCGTCTAAATATATATAATCATTTACAAACCCAATAAATATTGATTCACATATGAAACATAATGTGTGAAAATACAGTATTTATACAATGTTGTTTTATATGTTCAACGTTCAAGAAAATTTTTTGTAAGGGAAAAATGTTTATATAAACGTTTCACATATGAAACAATATTGTATATACAATGTTTTTTCATACATGTTACACATAAAATTGGTTTGTAAGTTTGTATGAATAATTGGATTTGTTAAAAAATGAGACAGATACTCTCTCTCTATATATATATATATAAAATGATTTGTTTACAAGAAAAATCAAATAGATTGGTGCAAAAACTAATCAAATTTTGCCTTGTAAGTTTGATGAAATCACAATAAAGTAAAACACCAAAGAGATAAAGATAAAATCATTGAATTATGTCTCCAAGAAATTGATTTAATTATTGGGAAAAGTAAATAAATGAAGAGGACAAAGTAGAAAATGTTAGATTTTATGGGTATTATGATCACTAGTCATGTTATAATTTCTTATTAATGGATTGTTTTTGATGTGTTTTTAAGGTAGAGACAAAGAGGAATCAAACATTCTCTGAGTTTGGCCATTCAAGATACTCACAAACACCATGATAAAATACATAGAATTTGGGAATCTCAAGGTGGTTTAATTTTAACACCTTGAAATTGGTGAATTTGAGTGGGTAGGGGTTGGGTTGGAGGGATTGTTTTGTATTCCTACTTTAGTGATTGATGATTACATGATCCACTACTAAAACACCTTTCTTCAAATGATTTTTGTCTTTCAAAAAAAGATGGAAACAATGTTTTTTAATATACAACTAGGGTGAAAGTGTCTATTATGAAATCTAACTTTTTTTTTAAAACAATCTTTATAGAGAGAAGAAGTCTCTCTCTCACACACACATATCTATATATATTATAAAATATGGATAAAAAACTCTTAAATACAAATTATTAGGCACAAAGTACCATCATTTTATGCAAGATTTTAAAAATCTCTTAATTTACAAGTATCAAAGCATAAGATACATATTACTATTGCAGGCTTCTAACACTCACCAATTTGGTATGTGCAGCGTCTTCCTTTTATGCAGACATTTCCATGTATCACTATTAATTAATATATTATATTATTACTATAAATTTGTTTTAATTATATTATTAAATATGTAATTTGTTATTTTTTTTCTAGATATCATTAAAATATATAATATAATTATTGAATTCTAATAAAATACTTAATTTTTTTATATAAAAAACATTATATCATTAAACCTAAATTAAACAAATTTATAAAAAAAAACATTATCACTTTCTCAAAATCATCCAAAATCGTATTGTAAATCGACAAAAAAATAAAATAAAACATTAAAATCGTGATGTATCTCGCTGCATTGTGCGAGTACGCTTCTAATATATATATATATATATAGAGAGAGAGAGAGAGAGAGAGAGAGAGAGGAGTGTTCAAATGCAACTCATTTATATGGTGCAACAATTGCAACCCCTCTATCCACTACACATTTTATGTAATTAAAAAAAAGAAAAAAAAACTAAAAGTAAAATGTGTGGTAGATAAAGGGGTTGCATGAGTTGCACCATGTAGAGGGGTTGCATATACCGGTTCAGACGAGAACGTTTTCATTTTACAAAAATATAAGAACAATTTTTTTGCTATCGCATGTCAAGTCGTCCGCACACCATCAGATCACCTCATATGTACAATATTCCATGCTTTATAATATGTAATTAAGAGTTTTTATTAGAATGTATATTGAGGTAGTAATAGATATCATGTTTGATGTTCTGCTTCTAGGCAATATGAGATTCCAACACTCTCTCAAATGGAGGCTAGATGATGCCCCCAAGATGAAGGCAAATGAGAGTGTCGAGTCTCATGCTAGACCCTAACTTTGATACCATGTTACTTTGAATCTTTATAAAAGAGTCATTATAAAGATACAAGATGTTCTACAAATATACAAGTTTGATGGCCCGAGAAGTCCCGTGGCGGATATAGAACATGACCCTAAAAATTTGGGACTCTATTATACATGTTTTAACCTTTAACCGAATTATAATGTTTTAGCCTTTTAGCTGATCCTGACTTTCGAAGAATGTTACTTTGTCATTTTAAGACAATTTCTGTTGGTTTAATTTAGAGTAAACTACGATTTTAGTCCCTATGGTTTGATGTTTATAACGATTTTCGTCCCTGATCTTTCAAAACTGTTTATTTAGTCCTTAAGGTTTCTATTTGCTTCTATTTTCATCTCTCCCTCCTATTTTATTAATATTAAATGTTAATTCATTTAAAAATTAAATAAACAAATTACATATTTGGTCCTTGTAGTATATAAAAGTTTACATTTTTATCTTAATTTACATTTTTTTATTTTTTCTTTATTTATTATATTTCATCAACACATTTATTTTTCTATTAATTATATTGTATATTTTCATAATTATTATTACTTTAATTATAAAAATAATCAAATAATTTTATTAAAAATACTAATAAATACATGATTTTTTTTTCAAAACTTTAGGTTTAGATCTCTTAAAATTAAAAAAAATCTGTTGATTTATTAAAACTTTTTATTTATTTTAAATTACCATTGAAAAAAAGTTTAATAAATTTTGAGAAAAAAAAAATCTTATTTTATAACAACCGGTTGTTTATTGGTAAATTCACTTTACTCCCATTATTTCATATTTTCATTTAAACTTTATTTTTATTAATTAATCAAATTTGTTAATATTTAAAATAAACACACACACACACACACACACACATATATATATATATATATATATATATAGCGAGAGAGAGAAAGAGAATTAGGTTCAAACGAGAACGATACCTATTTAAAAGAATACAAGAACGGCAAATCACATACAAAATCATAAGTGATTTTACATTAGAGGGGAAGTCGTACAAAATCATAGTATGCGGGCGACTTTTGCCGCAACTTAAGGTCGTGGGAATCAAACCGCCTAAACTGCGGTCCGATTTGATTGGTCTTGACACTTGATGTCAAACCGCTCGGTTTGAAAACTTAATAAACCACCACTTGCGGTTTGGTTTGTGGTCTGAAAAGTTAAACCGGCCAAACCGGACCGCGAACACCCCTAAGTAAATTGTATTTAACAAAAAACAACCGGTTGTTATAAAATAATACTATTTTTTCTCGAATTTTATTAAACTTTTTTCAATGATAATTTAAAATAAGAAATAGCTTTAATAAATCAATAAATAAAAAAATATTAATTTTAGAAGATTTAAACCTAAAACTTTGAAAAAAATATCATGTATTTATCAATATTTTTAATGAAATTATTTGATTATTTTTATAATTAAAGTTATAATAATTATGAAAATATACAATATAATTAATAGAAAAATAAATGTCTTGATGAAATACAATAAATAAAGAAAAAGTAAAAAAAATATAAATTAGGATAAAAATGTAAAAGTTTATATACTACGAGGACTAAATATGTAATTTGTTTATTTAATTTTTAAATGAATTAACATTTAATATTAATAAAATTGGATGGAGGGATAAAAATAGAAGCAAATAAAAACCATAAGGATTAAAAAAGCAGTTTTGAAAGATCAGGGACGAAAACCGTTATAAGCATCAAACCACAGGGACTAAAATCGTGGTTTACTCTTTAATTTATAAAACTTTCTTATGTTAGTTCGTCATTTTCATTTGTTTTGATACATGTTAAACAGGGTCTCCAAAAATTTGGAACAATCTTTTGTTCTATGTTTAGCTAACATGAGACTTCAACTGCGTAAAACTGATATCGATATTTTACAGTTGGATCCATAGAATTAAGACAAAGGGTGTCCAAATGGATGAATGGCTTGGTGATTTATGCAAGTAGGATGTGCAAAAGGACCAAATATGATGATCCATAATTAATGAGGGGGTGAAAGTGTAAATACTGAAAAACATACACACATGTAGAGACAAATTGGTCAGTGGAAAAGAAAGCTTTGTAGTTTGTATCCTGACGCTGTACGAGTTGTACGTTTGCAGTGGTAGTGGATGTCATCGACAGACACAGTGATCATCATATTTACTTTTCTCACCCAATAAAACTTCAAATCTATTTTTTTAGTCCCTCAGGATTCATTAATGACATTTCAGTCCTTTTAAACTATTTTTAAAATCTAACAATTATGTAGAGATTTTGAATTCAATACCAATACGATATGTAAACAAATATTTAATGAATAAGTAGGATACTAAATCATGGCAATCGTTTCTTATTTTAAGCAATATTCTAATTTCAAGGTGTGATTTATGGTGGCAAATATTTGTAATATATATATATATATATATATGGAGAGGTTCATTTGAATAATGATAAATATATGAGAAATAGAGAAGTAATCTTAGTCATTCATCTGGTCAACATTTGCGGCTTTGACCGCGAAGCACCGGATATTCCTTGTGTGGTCTATAGAAGGTAGAGGGGTAATTTCGTAAAATACACGGAATGAGTTCATATATGAATCTGTATGAATCTATATGAATCACAAAGATTCATATATGAATCTGTTAATTAGTTCAACTGATTCATATATGAATCTTTTTTATTCATACAGATTCATATATGAATCACAAAGGTTCATATATGAATCTGTTAGTTAGTTCAACTGATTCATATATGAATCACAAAGGTTCATATATTAAGTTGTGAATTGCACTGGTTCATATATGAAAATATAATTCATATGTGAATTATACATGTTCATATATGAACACAACCCGTGTGTTTTGTAAAATTTACGAAATTGTTCTTCTATTTTTGGGATAGCCGCAACTTTTGACCAGTCCAAGCCACAACTTTTGACCGGTCAAAGCCGCAATATTTGACTAGTCAAATCCGATCTTGACCATATGAATGGCTAGGATTACTTCTCTATTTCTCATATATTTACCATTTCTCAAATGAATCAAACACTATATATATATATATATATATATATATAGGGTTGGGTTCTGGTGAGAAGTTGAGTTAACGATGAGAAGCATGAGAAGTGATTATCAACCGTTGGAGGATCAATGGACGCACATTAGGATGAGATGCACCGAGATAAAATGCACTGAGATGTACCAGATCAATTCCCTTTTGAGCCGCAATTCATGGAAGGACTTGAGATTAAAAGAGATCAACGGTTTAGATCCACTTCTCACGCTTCTCACCGTTAACTCAACTTCTCACACGATCCTTCGCCTATATATATAGGGGTAGGCTTAAATGAAAAGTTAAACATTTTGCGAGAAGACGAGAAGTATGATACCATATATGATACACAAGTTTAATCATATATGATTAAACATATGTTGCATTGACAATATATAGGCACTTAATCATATATGATTAACCACACTGAAAGGGCGTGTAATCATATATGATTAAACATATGTTTTCTACTATTACTCAGTGGGTTAATGATATTAAACAATTTAAATTAAGTTATATATTAAAAACTAACAAGTCAGATGTTAAAACGGTAAGAAAAATCAAATACCGCGTTACAAAAACCGCACATTAATTCATGTCGTACCACTGGGGGTTAATGTGGTGTCAGATACAAACCCAGAGTCACGGTACGCCACACGGTTGTTGTGTCAAGCCTTTTAGAACACTGAATTTAAGTCATTTCTTTAGTCGTATAGATTTTTATACATGATGTACACGTAATTACAACACGATGAATCTCGAGATTAATAATTCATAATCAAGGGAATAACTCAAAGGTCCCAAGAGACAATTGAGAAAGAATCTAACAAAAACAGAATGAATTGACCAAACATAAAGAAGGAAACAATAGTGCCTTAATTTTGGAAAATGACAAAAATGTCCCCATGGGCCATGGCATTGGCTTATTACAGCTGGGCAAAATTGTCTCTTCCTTCTTCAAAACCCAATAAGACTCATTCATAAACATCACTTAAATTAAAATTAAGATGGGTTGGGACCATTTTTCACCTAAATTAAGATATTGAGTCCCATGCATCATTTGTCCTCTCCCTTTTAAACCAATGGGCAAATTTGTCTTTTCCCCTCAAAACAACACTTTGGTTAACTATATTTCTTATATAATTCAAAATAAGATAAACCCTGGTCTCATTTATCGAATAACGAAGAGCAATCGTGTTATCGTGACTTGTACATTATGCATAACATATTTTACATCAGGGTTGTTTGGAATTTCGATATCTTACCATCAATGCTTGTGAGTTCTTGTTTGATTGTACATTATGCATATAAAATTGTACATTATGATACAACCTTTATTGGAGGTCAAAATTGGTCAAGAAGTACAAGTAAAAGAAACAAGGCATAGAACAATGATGAGACTATAAAGAGTTGATGAAATGGTAAGGCTACCAATCCACTTTCTCCCTTCAATTCAATCATTTTACCAATCTTGAAATCCATACCCCACTTTAATTTTACCTTATTTGAAAAAATATTTGTTTAAAAATTATATATGATAAGTATTATTGTCATCAAATCTTTTAATATTTTTATTTAAAAACTAGAAACGTACTCGCGCAATGCAAATCACGATTTTAATGTTTCATTTTATTTTTTGTTTTTTTGTCGATTTACAGTACGATTTTGGATAGTTTTGAGAAAGTGATAATGTTTTTTTTTATAAATTTATTTAATTTAGACTTAATAATATAATGTTTTTTATATAAAAAAATAAGTATTTTGTTAGAATTCAATGGTTATATTATATATTTTAATGACATCTAGAAAAAATAACCAATTACATATTTAATAATATAATTAAAACAAATTTATAGTAATATAATATATTAATTAATAGTGATACATGAAAAGTCTGCATAAAAAGAAGGTGTTGCACATACCAACTTGGTGAGTGTTAGAAGCATCCAGTAGTAATATGTATTTTGTGCTTTGATGCTTGTAAATTCAGAAAATTTTAAAATCTTGCATAAAATGATGGTACATTGTGCCTAATAATTTGTATTTAAGAGTTTTTTATCCGTGTTTTATAATATAATATAGATATATATAGATAAGTATTAACTTTTAAAGATAAGAATTTGATTGTTAAAATGTTGATAATATTAAACTATGGACTAAACGATTATTTTATCTTGATTTTTGTTAAATATTGTTTAAATTTAGAGTGAATTGTGGATTTGATCCATGTGGTTTTGTGATTTCTTTGACCATGATCTTTATTCTATGTTTATTGTGAATTTGGTTCTTGTGGTATTCAATTTGTTTTGGCCATGGTCTTTCTGACTAACATCTCCTTTAACTTTGTTAAATCAAAGACCATTTTCGCCATTTGTCATTTTTTTGTCCTTTTACGATAAGAAAAAAACAATATTTTTATACACACACATATAATGATATCAAAATAAATAAAATAAAATATTATTGTATGATTTGATTGTTCAACTTTCTTAAAAGATTAACTATATTAATACGATTTAATTTTATTAATACGATTTAATAGCATAAATATAGGAAATCGATAACAAAAACTTAAAAAGACCTCGAAATCAAGCAAAAAACTTTAAAAATCTCTCGAAATCATGGAATTAGGTTAAAAACACATCAACCAATATTGAACGTCGGTAAAAAGATGAAGACGCATCGATTAAAACCGTGCTTTTTGTAAAAAAAAATTCTATATTATATGGTGCTACTGTATGAAAAAATTTCTCGGTTCGTCCCTGATGATGGGGGATGATGAAAAACCCAGGTTGTGTTAGGATGGAGATTTTGTATTGGGATTCAATATGTAGCGAACTTTATCGTAGTATTTGGTTGGTTGGAATCCGGTGAGATCTTAAAGATTTGGAAATTGACCAAATTACATATATGCGCTTAGTTCATTCTTCGAAATTTAGTTCGGAAGTTGTAACACCCCGAATTTTGGATTATTGGTTATTTTGTATTGTAATATATATGGTTTTGTTCAGCTTATGTCGTCAAAGTTTGGTCGTGATTGCGTTTTGGAAAAACGTCGAAATTCGTATAGGAAGAGCAGTCTGGCGAGAGTGCCATGGTCACTCTCGCAGAAAGCACAATCGCGGGGACTCGATAGCCTGCGGTACATCTTCGGCGAGAGTGCCCGACGAGAGTGCCAGGGTCACTCTCACGTGTCACAATCGCGGGAGAAGTGGGAGTCGCGGTACGTTCTTGGCGATAGTGCCATGTCACTATCGCGATGTCACAATCGCCGACGGGGTCTTTAGCATTAAATGCCTGATTTCATGAGGTTAGCTCATTTATTTCATTTGGGGTTTTTGAAGGCAGACGATTTTCTCTCCTAGGTAAGATTTCTTCACCTCAAAACTCAATCTCTTCAACATTTAATCCTCTCTAGAATCTTGTTGGGTGTATTAAATGCTAACCTAGGGTTTCTCTTCTTTGGTAGTCAAGTTCTAGCCATTTGGTGAACCAAGGTTTCTCCTCACCTACTTCTCATCTCCTTGAACCATCTAGGGTTTGGGGTATTGGAGCAATCTAAGTAAGTTTTTTTCTTAACTTATGTACATTCATACTTGCACCATTACTTGTTTATGTGAAATATATGAAATGCATGATGTTGACCTAAAAACTAGGGTTTTGCTTATCTTCAATAAATAAGATTTTTGGGGTTGGTGGAAGTGTTTAAACATGTGGAAGAGTATTATTTACAAGTCTTATAGAAAGGGGCAAATCACGGTGTAGGTCTACATCTCTACAAAATGAAATGTCAAATGCCTAAATTCTTATCAGCAGTTGGGATCATTATACTAGTTGAGGATTTGCATGTGGTTAAATGAGTTGTAGTTTCTTATGGTGAATATGTGTCAAGCATGATCACACTATCTGGGCAAATTATATGTTGCATGAAGTTTGTCATCTATAATTGTTCATAACTTTTGTTGGGAGTCTTATATCTATTTCCTTGTGCACGAGGATTTAGATGGTATGCATGGTTATTGTCGTTGAGCATTTTGAGTAGACAATAGGGGGCGCAAGTCCCTTAGTTGTACACTCGGCTAGATTGGATAGACACCCTTGCCTGTAAGACCTTGAGGTGTAACCCGACGGGGTAAGCGCTAGAGGCAGAGAGGGTTTGAGGATTGTGATGTCCGACGTGGCATGGAAACTAGAACCGGGATGGACGGTGAAATCCAATCTAGATCGCGGGTTACCCCGCTTTATATGGAAGATATTTGTGTATTAATTGTACAGGAAATTACAATGTCTCGATTTGGGAGGTTTGACATTGACCTCAATGCATTGGGAGTCGGTAACATTTAATTATTGTTCTTGTTTACATTATAATTGGTATTGGCATAACAACCAATAGGCTTCGTTCTAACACTTGTGTTCATGTTTAAATGGTGCACAAGTTCCGTTAGCGGTGCGAGTAGGATGTCTTGATCTGACGGGATCGCACCTAGGATTCCTCCTTGGACCGGGCATTTTTGGGAAAAAGAGAAAGAGCGTTTTGAAGTCATAGTGACACCCACTTTAATCTAGTTGCTAATTATTCTAGATTGAATAGGTTGTCATGTATATGTCTTATTTATTCCGCTACTTCATTTTAGAACTACCCCGACTCTGTTGGGTTTTAGTCAGTACGTTTACATGTTTTGGATTCGCCTTATTTTAGGCGTTATATTGCAGAAATTTTAAGTTTTATTTTACCCAAATTTTTAGCGTGTTACAAGTTGGTATCAGAGCTCTAGTTTAAGTGAACTAGGTATGTAGACACGATGCCTAGACTTAAGCTGAGACTATTAAGCTATGAACTGTGAGCTTTGGGTAGAATTTCTAAGATGGGACGACCCTAGAGTCGACAGAAACTACGTCGTTGAGAATTGTAAAAGTGGTAGCGAGAATTTTTATGTAGTGTATGTTCATAATTTCAATTAGCTACTGTTGTTATGAATATATGATTACGTGAACGTACTTAAATTACTATGATTATGATGATCAATGGACCGTACGAGTATGTTTCTTGTGTATTTTAGTGTTGCTTATTTCCATTTCCTTACTTCTTGTGTGGCAGATCCGAAATGGTAAATACTCGGAGTCGCCCACTGAACGAGGGAGAGATGCCTGAGGATATTTCATCTAACCCGAACCCCGTGGTTCGAGTGGCAAATGTGGTTCCTCCCGGCATGCCGCCGATATTTACCGGACCAGAGGAAATCATACCTAGAGTGGAACTAGCATCCACAAATCCGGTCATTCAGGATGAAAACCCGCAAGCTGACATGGTGGCCAGTGTTATGCAAATGGTAACATCGGCCATGGAAAAACAACAAGAAGCATTCCTGAAAATGTTAGAAGACATAGATGCCAGTCTTCGGAGGCCAGAGGTGGTGGCAGAGAACGTGGTAGCTGGCTCGGGTGGTACCGGGGGCGAGAACCGTACTGAGGGAGTGGTGGTCTTAGAGACAGGTCAAACTGGAAAGGGTTGCTCGTATAAGTCCTTCATGGGGTGTAAACCGCCAGAGTTCAACGGAGCCGATGATCCCGTAGCTTGCATGAAATGGTTGAGGGAAATTGAGCAGGCCTTCAGGGCTTGTGGATGTGATGAGAATCAGAAGGTGAATTTTGGTTCCCAAATGCTTCGGGGTGCGGCTTTAATATGGTGGGACGTCCACACCGCAACCATAGGGGAAGCCGTGTTAGCAAAGATGTCATGGGCCACCTTCAAGAAGAAGGTTATGGAAGAATACTGTAATGAAAACGAGATGGATCTGATCGAGGAAGAGTTCCGAGCGCTAAAGAAAGGGGATCTGATGGTGAAGGAATATACCCGTCTTTTCATGGAGAAGCTGAATCTTGTGGGGCATGTGGCCCCGACCGAGAAGGAACAGATAAAGGCCTATCTGAAGGGCCTACCCGCGGACATGGGAAACCGAGTCCAAAACTCGAAAGCTACAAATCTACGAGAGATCATTGAGGAAGCCAAAGTAATGGAAAGAGTCTACGCTAGAGACAAGGAAGAGAAGTCGAAAGCCGCATAAAAGAGGAAAAGTGAAGTGCCGCCGAGTTCATTCAAGCGACCGAAGTTCCAACCGAACGTTAGAAACTTTGATGATCGCCGGGAGGCGAATTTGTGTCCCAAGTTCAAGAGCAAGCATTTTGGTCCTTGCAACTCCAACCCCCGACAAGTTACGTGCTTCAAGTGTAATAAGTTGGGTCACACAAGTCCGCGTTGTCCCATGTCGGGGACACTTTGTTTCGAATGCAAGGAGCCAGGGCACATTAGGAGGGATTACCCCAAGCTAAGGGGTGGAGCTAGAGGAGGAAACCCACCAATTCAACCAAAGAGGGAAGTCGTCCCTAAAGCTCAAGGGAGGTCCTTACAAATGACAAGAGAGGAAGCGAAGGAAACCACCGATGTGGTGTCGGGTACGTTCTCACTCAACTCACTTGCTGCTAAGGTGCTATTTGATTCTGGTGCGAATTTCTCTTTCGTGTCTCTTGACTTTTGCAAAGAATTGAACGTGCCCACTAGTACTCTTAGCAATGCCTTAGTAGTAGAGATAGCAAATGGGGAACAAGTGATCTTACGGGAAGTGTTGGAAAAATGTCAGCTAGATATTGCTGGGGAGTTGTTCGTTGTGGACCTACTCCCTATGGCAATCGGGAGTTTCGATGTGGTGATCGGAATGGACTGGTTGTCTCATCACAAGGCGGAGATCTTTTGTTCAAAGAAGATGATCAGATTACCGACTTCAAGCGGAAGGTTTGTCTTTGTCTACTGGGAGAAGCGTAAGGGTGAAGTGACTCTTATTTATTCCATCAAGGCAAGTAAGTGTCTTGCGAAGAATTTCCCTTCATTCCTTGCCTACGTGTTGGATGCCAAAGCAGAGAAGAAAAAGATTGAAGATGTTTGAGTCGTTAGTGAGTACCCAGACGTCTTTCTTGACGATCTTCCGGGTTTGCCACCTGACCGCCAGGTGGAGTTCCGAATCGATTTAATCCCGGGGGCAGCGCCGATTGCCCGTGCACCGTACCGTCTTGCTCCGACCGAAATGCAAGAAATGATGTCACAACTTCAAGAGTTATTGGAGAAGGGATTCGTGAGGCCGAGTTCCTCGTCTTGGGGAGCTCCGGTACTCTTCGTCAAGAAGAAGGATGGATCGATGCGGATGTGCATCGACTATCGAAAGTTGAACAAGGTAACCGTAAAGAACAAGTATCCATTACCCCGAATCGACAATCTCTTCGATCAACTGCAAGGAGTCGAATGTTTCTCAAAGATCGGCCTTCGATCGGGTTATCATCAAGTTAGAGTTCGAGGATAAGACATTTCCAAGACCGCCTTTAGAACCCGTTATGGTCACTACAAGTTCTTGGTTATGCCCTTCGGGCTAACCAACGCGCCGGTGGTATTCATGGATTTGATGAACCGTGTTTGCCGGCCTTTCCTAGACAAGTCGGTCATAGTGTTCATCGATGATATCTTGGTGTACTCGAAGAATGATGAAGAGCATGAGCGACATCTCCGAGAAGTGTTAGAGGTGTTAAGGGACGAGAAACTCTATGCCAAATTCTCCAAGTGTGAATTTTGGCTAAGAGAGGTCCAGTTTTTGGGTCATGTGGTGTCAAGTGAGGGAGTAAAGGTGGACCCATCAAAGATTGAGGCTATGATGAATTGGGAACCGCCAAAAAGTCCCACGGAAATCCGGAGTTTCTTGGGTCTAGCCGGTTACTATAGAAGATTTATCCAAGATTTTTCCAAGATCGCCTCACCGTTGACATCTCTGACAAGGAAGAACGTGAAGTTCCTTTGGACCGAGAAGCAAGAGCAAGCCTTTCGGGCCCTCCAAAGGAAATTGTGTGAAGCGCCAATCTTATCTCTACCCGAGGGGACAGAAGACTTTGTAGTCTACAACGATGTGTCTAAGATGGGTTTGGGGTGTGTCTTGATGCAAAGGGGCAAGGTAATAGATTATGCATCCAGGCAATTGAAGGAGCATGAAAAGAACTACCCAACTCATGATCTCGAGCTAGCGGCAGTGGTGTTCGCCTTGAAGTTATGACGACACTACCTTTACGGGACGATGTGTACCCTTTTTACCGACCACAAAAGCCTGAAGTACGTCTTCGATCAGAAAGAGTTGAATATGCGACAAAGGAGATGGCTCGAACTACTCAAGGATTATGACTGTGAACTTCAATACCATCCCGGAAAAGCAAATGTGGTCGCGGATGCCTTGAGCCGGAAGGAGTACAGTCGTGGAGTTCAAGCCACCTTTGCAAGGGTAGATGTAGTCTCAAGCCTAATCGATAAAATCAAAGCATCACAGTCGGAAGCCCTTCTTGAAGTCAACCTCAAAAGTGAAATTATGGTGAAGCAACATCTCAATTGACCGAGGATGGAAGAGGTTTGAAGTTATATCAAGGTCGAATTTGGGTGCCAAAGATTGGAGGATGTCGGGAGCTACTATTGGAGGACGCACACAAGTCCAAGTACTCGATACATCCGGGAAGCACTAAGATGTATCGTGATTTAAAGCTCAATTATTGGTGGCCAGTGATGAAACTAGACGTGGCTAGTTATTTGGAGCAATGCATAACTTGCCTACAAGTGAAGGCGGAGCACCAACGACCATACGGTAGTCTCCAATCCTTGGAAATACCAGAGTGGAAATAAGAGCATATCACCATGGACTTTGTAACCAAGCTACCGAGGACTTTAAAGAACCACGATACCATTTGGGTAATAGTGGATCGTTTGACCAAGAGCGCCCATTTCTTGTCCATGCGAGAGACCCTACCGATGGACAAGTTGGTCAAACTGTACATTGATGAGGTAGTCTCGAGGCATGGAGTGCCACTTTCTATTGTGTCCGACCGCGATAGCCGCTTTACATCACACTTTTGGGATAGTTTACAGAAGGAGTTGGACACAAGAGTTAAGTTGAGTACCGCCTATCACCCGCAGACAGACGAACAGAGCGAGAGGACCATCCAGACCCTCGAAGACATGTTGAGGTCGTGTGTTATCGATTTCGGGGGAAATTGGGATGCACACCTTCCACTAGTGGAATTCGCCTACAACAACAGTTATCACTCAAGTATTGGTATGGCGCCATTCGAGGCATTGTATGGAAGGAAGTGTAGGACACCCGTGTGTTGGTTGGAAGCGGGTGAGAAACAGTTTTCCGGACCGGAGATCGTTCAAGAGACGGCCGACAAAGTGAAGGTCATCAGAGAGCGTTTGAAAGCGGCACAAGATAGGCAGAAGAGCTACGCGGACAAGAAGAGAAGACCGGTCGAGTTCCAAGTGGGGGAGCGTGTAATGTTGAAAGTGTCACCGTGGAAAGGATTGATAAGGTTCAGAAAGCGTGGGAAGCTTAGTCCCCGTTTCCTTGGGCCTTTCACGATCCTTGATATTGGTCTACAAGCCTACAAGTTGGATCTTCCGCCGGAGATGGACGGAATTCACCCCACCTTTCATGTGTGCTACTTGCGGAAATGCTTAGCCGAAGAAGAGAGTGTCATCCCACTTTCGGAAATCATAGTGGACAACAATCGATGTATAGAGGAACCCGAATCTATCCTCGAAAGGAAGACGAAGAGGCTACGACACAAAGAAGTGGTCATGGTAAAGATTCAATGGAAGCACCATCGCGGAACCAACGTAACTTGGGAATCGGAAGAAGATATGAGGAGGCGATACCCTCATTTGTTTGGTTAGTTGGTATTTCAAGGACGAAATCCATTTTAGGGGTGGAGGATTGTAACACCCCGAATTTTGGATTATTGGTTATTTTGTATTGTCATATATCTGGTTTTGTTCAGCTTATGTCGTCAAAGTTTGGTCGTGATTGAGTTTTGGAAAAACGTTGAAATTCGTATGGGAAGAGCAGTCTGGCGAGAGTGTCTGGTGAGAGTGCCATGGTCACTCTCGCGGAAAGCACAATCGCGGGGACTCGATAGCCTGCGGTACATCTTCGACGAGAGTGCCCGACGAGAGTGCCAGGGTCACTCTCGCGTGTCATAATCGCGGGAGAAGTGGGAGCCGCGGTACGTTCTTGGCGATAGTGCCATGTCACTATCGCGATGTCACAATCGCCGACGGGGTTTTTAGCATTAAATGTCTGATTTCATGAGGTTAGCTCATTTATTTCATTTGGGGTTTTTGAAGGCAGACGATTTTCTCTCCTAGGTAAGATTTCTTCACCTCAAAACTTAATCTCTTCAACATTTAATCCTCTCTAGTATCTTGTTGGGTGTATTAAATGCTAACCTAGGGTTTCTCTCCTTCGGTAGTCAAGTTCTAGCCATTTGGTGAACCAATGTTTCTCCTCACCTACTTCTCATCTCCTTGAACCATCTAGGGTTTGGGGTATTGGAGCAATCTAAGTAAGTTTTCTTAACTTATGTACATTCATACTTGCACCATTACTTGTTTATGTGAAATATATGAAATGCATGATGTTGACCTAAAAACTAGGGTTTTGCTTATCTTCAATAAATAAGATTTTTGGGGTTGGTGGAAGTGTTTAAACATGTGGAAGAGTGTTATTTACAAGTCTTATAGAAAGGGGCAAATCACGGTGTAGGTCTACATCTCTACAAAATGAAATGTCAAATGCCTAAATTCTTATCAGCAGTTGGGATCATTATACTAGTTGAGGATTTGCATGTGGTTAAATGAGTTGTAGTTTCTTATGGTGAATATGTGTCAAGCATGATCACACTATCTGGGCAAATTATATGTTGCATGAAGTTTGTCATCTATAATTGTTCATAACTTTTGTTGGGAGTCTTATATCTATTTCCTTGTGCACGAGGATTTAGATGGTATGCATGATTATCGCATGGTTATTGCCGTTGGGCATTTTGAGTAGACAATAGGGGGCGCAAGTCCCTTAGTTGTACACTCGGCTAGATTGGATAGGAACCCTTGCCTGTAAGACCTTGAGGTGTAACCCGACGGGGTAAGCGCTAGAGGCAGAGAGGGTTTGAGGATTGTGATGTCCGGCGTGGCATGGGAACTAGAACCGGGCTGGACGATGAAATCCAATCTAGATCGCGGGTTACCCCGCTTTATATGGAAGATATTTGTGTATTAATTGTACAGGAAATTATAATGTCCCGATTTAGGAGGTTTGGCATTGACCTCAATGCATTGGGAGCCGGTAACATTTAATTATTGGTCTTGTTTACATTATAATTGGTGTTGGCATAACAACCAATAGGCTTCGTTCTAACACTTGTGTTCATGTTTAAATGGTGCACATGTTCCGTTAGCGGTGCGAGTAGGATGTCTTGATCTGACGGGATCGCACCTATGATTCCTCCTTGGACCGGGCATTTTTGGGAAAAAGAGAAAGAGCGTTTTGAAGTCATAGTGACACCCACTTTAATCTAGTTGCTAATTATTCTAGATTGAATAGGTTGTCACGTATATGTCTTATTTACTCCGCTACTTCATTTTAGAACTACCCCGACTCTGTTGGGTTTTAGTCAGTACGTTTACAGGTTTTGGATTCGCCTTATTTTAGGCGTTATATTGCAGAAATTTTAAGTTTTATTTTACCCAAATTTTTAGCGTGTTACAGAAGTCCAATTCCACATATAGTGGAATTTAAATTCCTTGCATTGTAGTAAGGAATTTCAATTCTTTTTCATGTCTTCTTTTGAGAAATACTAATCTTCGAAATTTAGTTCGGAAGTCCAAGTTCAAAGTTAGTTTATTTTCAATTCAATTTTCCTATTTGACAAGAACAAAAGCTACATGTGATATTTTATTTTTCTTTATTAGACTGGATTTTATTTTTTAAAATATAAAATTAAATCAAATGATATATTCATCATTGTACATTTTTTGTAAATATAAAATAAACCATAGTTGTCACAAATGATAGAGAATTCTATTCATTCTATCGATCGATTGAATGTTTATAATTATTGAACCGATAATGACAACTTACATATTTTCTCACCGCCGTACATGTTATAGTCTTTTCTCTTCAATCTTTTTTATAAGGGTAATCCTATCACAAATGTTATATGCACCTTCTTCCTTTTTTTTTTTTAAATGTTCGAATCAAATCAAATTATATTGAAAATGTAAAAAATAAAATTTGATGTAAATGTATAAGAGGAGAAAAATAATAGGTAGACGTGTAATTGGCCTCACCCACCCTTTTTTTGAAATATAATCTTTGACAAATTTTATATTAGCTTAATATATAAAAGTCAACAAATATCCAGTAATTTTATAAATTAAAGTATTTCCATTATTTATGCTATAATTTAATAATAAAATTAAATCGTATTAATATAGTTAATCTTTTAGAAAAGTTAAACAATCAAATCATAAATAATATTCTCTATTTAATTGGTTAGAAAAGTTAAACAATCAAATTGAACCATATTGTATCATCTATTTCGTGTCATTTTAATTGGATTTGATATAAAGCAGATAAATTCATAACTTGGTACCATTTTTCACATTTTTGAAGTTCAATAAATAAATGAATTAATAGCAATAGTTTGATAATATCTACAAGCGTATATTATACATAAACAGAATAGACATTTGCACTTTTTTAGAAACTAATTTCAAAACTTTTCATTTTTTTTAATAAAAAAGATGAATTTGATTATCAATCCTTTAAATAAAAAGATTCTAAAATTATTTTAAAAAAAGTTTTAAAAGTTGATTAAACAATAATAATTTCATTTCCCTTGCCACAAATATATTCCTTAAAAATTAAAAAAGAAAAACAGGAATCAAGTTGTAACTTGGATTGGAGAGCTTTTGTTATTCATAAATTTGTACCAAATATAGAAAGAAAAAATAATAATTTCAAGTCTTTGATGTACAAATAATAAAGTGGTCCAACAAGTACATTGGTTCTTCAACTTTTGCTTTATTATTATTAGAGTAAATTACATATTTGGTGCATGGGGTTTATGGGTTTTAACAGTTTGGGTCCCTAAAATAAAATATCTATGGATTGCATTCTCGTGATTTACTTTTTATAACGCCTTGATCCCCTTCGTAAACCCAACGATTTGAGGACCTGCTTAGCCGGAAAAGAGGAAGAGATAGGTGGTAGTGTCGGTTTCAGTCGTCGGGGGAGGGGGGCATGGAAGAGGAAGTCGTCGGAGGGAGGGGTTCGTGAAAGAGGGAGTTGCCGGAGGGAGGGTCTGGATCTGGTCGTTGGAGTTGGTCGCCGGAGATGGGGTGAGGGGAGACGTGGGGGTTGGGGAAGATGGGGTGGGGGGAAGATGAACATGATGATAGAGCAAATTACATTCTTGGTCCCTTTATTTTAAAAGAAAATAAAAAGGTAATGGAAAGACTAAAATACCTCTCTATTTTACTTGTTTAACATAATTTTTTGGACAGAGTTAGTTTTAGGGACTCAAGGCGTTATAAAAAACAAAACACAAGAATGCAATCAATAGATATTTCATTTTAGGGAACCAAACTGTTAAAACCCATAAACCCCAGAGACCAAATATGTAATTTACTCTTATTATTATTAA
This sequence comes from Arctium minus, assembly GCA_954870635.1. Classification (NCBI taxonomy): domain Eukaryota; kingdom Viridiplantae; phylum Streptophyta; class Magnoliopsida; order Asterales; family Asteraceae; genus Arctium; species Arctium minus. The sequence continues at coordinate 8,425,034 of OX941092.1, forward strand.
TAATAATATTATTATTATTTATATTAAATCACTTTAGTTTTATTTTCGTATAAAAAGATATTAATCTAATTTATATATAGGGTCCCCTTCTTTTGTTAACCAAACCATTGGCATTAACTGTGTTAACCGATCTAGATCAATCAGATTGCACCATTTTTTTTTGGTTTAAAACGGTTATATAGGGATAGAAATGGTATTTTCAATTTAATGATAATTATGGTATTAAAAATAAATTAATGATAATTATCTTGTTTCCTTTTTTATATCATTATCTTGCTTTCTTTTTTGCATAAATCTTAAAATTGGTAATTATCTCATTTTATTTTAAATATAATATTTTAAAATTTAAAATTGGTAGTTATCTTAATTTTTGTCAAACCTGTGTTTGAATATTTCCAAACTTTTTTTATGAAATCTGCATAGCTTTTCTTTTGAATAGTTAACCATGTAGTTAGGTATGAAAAATGTATTGTGCATTTTCTATGAACATATGTCAGTGTGCACACATGCACTGTATGCACATATGCATCATGTCCATTGTAGTATTGTGCATTTTCTATGAACATATGTTAGTGTGCACACATGCACTGTATGCACATATGCATCATGTCCACTGTATTCACATGTGCACCATATGCACATATGTACACATAACAGTTATGCATATGTGCATATATGCTATTATGCACGTAATTCTTTAATATGTCAAGTCTATTTGATGTGTAAATCAACTTGATTCAAATATGCACAACATTGAAAAGTAGATTGATCCACATATGTGCAGATCATGTGCCACCAAAGTGTGTAAGTGCATATGTGCATAACCAAGTGCACATTGCATTATTGTTTGAAATTTCACACTCATACCCAAGTTTTATATGTGCAAATATGCATCGAATAAAATATGTGATCATACCATATTCTTATGCATATATTGATTGAAATTTAAGAATTGATTCAAGTGCATATATACACATACCATAATCGAGTGATTATATGCACACTTCAAGTTTAACTGTGTTATGTGTGTCAGACGCAGTACCTCGTCGTGTAGAAGAGTAAAAGATTGTCGTGTAGAAAAGTAAAAAAGGTAAATTAATAAACCTAATTCTAAAAATCTAACCTTCATCATCGATTCCTCCACTATTATCAGTCGATTGTAGCCTAACACAGGTTGTTACTTTATTCACCAATTCTCTTAGGGTTTCGTTCTCATTTGCATCAACATCCACGGGGTTATCCATGGTGTTCGATTCTTCAAGATTTGTTTATCCATGGTAAAAGAAAAGCTACACAAATTTCATAAAAAAGGTTTGGAAATATTCAAACATAGGTTTGACAAAAATTGAGATAACTACCAATTTTAAATTTTAAAATATTCTATTTAAAATAAAATGAGATAATTACCAATTTTAATATTTAAGCAAAAAAGGAAACAAGATAATTATCATTATAATACCATAATTATCATTAAATTAAAAATACCAATATACCCCTGTGCATACGTGCATCTTCAAACCAAGGGCGTGAATCATTATTAAAATCAGTGTTTTATTGTAAGCCGTTAATCTTAATTATCAATTGTTGAGATTGGTTAACACGGTTAATATTAATGGCTTGGTTAATAAATGAATAAGACTATCTCTCTATATATATATATATATGATAATTTGAATTAAGATCTTATAGATTTAAATTTAATCAATCAAATATCTGAAGTCATAATTATAAAAAATAATGAACTAAATACAAAACAATGCATTGTGTTTTCTAACTAATGTATGAATCATCGGGATAGCGTTTTAGATTTAGTAATTTTAACTTCTATTAACCGAATCATCAAAAAAATTCATTGCAATCAAACTATCGTTCTTATAATAAACCAAACTAAACAGTCTCAATATACCTCTCGAAAGTAAGGGTCTAAAAGGAGTAAAAATATATGCATATCTTAACTTTATACTGTGAGACACAGAGCCTGCTTCCGAGAAGACCTCTAAACCACATGGGTGATAGCATCGTGAATAAAGCAAAGGAATGATAAAATCAATTTTACATATGCATTTGTGATCACTAGCAGATTTACCTCAAGATTCTGGACAAAACTTATAATCACGACTTACCATAGGATTAATCTGGACGAAGCCAAAAATCACCCATTCTTTATAAATAAATAAACTCTATAAAGAAAAAGAGTTCATTCATTTATCCAGTGGGATCCACTTTCTTGAATTATCCTTTAAGAATCAAGAAAATAGTGAATAGCATTCATGTTTTTTTCCTTTCAGAAAAAAAAACAAAAAACATGAATGTTTTTTGGGTCAAATTCAAAAGTTGGGTTTAATTGCTTAATGATGACATGTTGATTACCATCTGTCTGTCATATCCACTGTTCCAACATTACTTGTCCTATTGTTTCTTGGCTACATTCCAACATCACTTACACCCATCAGAAACACAGAAATTCACCCAAAAATCCCTTTTTTTCATATGCTATAATGACTTGTACATCATGCATTAGGAGTTGTACTTTACTGTTATGTAATCAAGAATCAAAATTGCACAAAAAGAAATTTTGGCAAGGGACAAGAAACCTATTCATACCATCTTGTTTGGTCACCCTCACTGCGGTTTGCTCACGATGAGTCCCCGGACCACACGTCAAATCACCAGAATGGCGCGTAAACAAGTGAACGATGAGTTGCTTTCGGTGTTCATACAGAATCCGAGAAACAAAAAAGACTGAAAGAGATGGGAGATTTGAAAAGCAAATAATTGAATCAAGAACAGTGAAGCGGAATAATATTTGAGCATTACAAGCTAATGCATAGTGTATATCCTCATGGGTGTTACCGATGCTTTAACATTTTGAAGTTGGGAAAAATCCCGTAAAAAAAGGCAACAAATTTTCATATTTTGTACGATTAAATCCCTGGACATTCTTTTTAACAAATAAATCTCTATTATTATTGAAATTGCACAAAATGGTCCTTCTAACCTATGAAAATGATGCTCAAAGATAAAAAGTTGGTTGAGTTTTTTCAAAATTTTCTCATGATTTAACCGCAATAACCGGTTTTATAAGTAATGATGATCAATTTGTTCGCTTTCAATAAGTGCAAACGAACTATTTGTTCAAAAAAATATTTAGAAACTTATCTCTCAGGATATGAAAGTATGTTGACTTTCTTGGACTTTTCCCTTTCAAGTGCTTAAACCTAGAAAGTACAAATACTGATGCATAGGTTACAACAAAGCTAGCCTTGTCACTTGAATGCATAACCTGATTTTTTTAATATTTATGCCAAACTTGTTACAAGTCTAGCAGCATATAGTACAACACATTTCAGCACTATCCCATTTGAGGAAATGAAGATAGCAATATGGTTTTCCATTTGCTATACAAACATTTACAAACAATTTCCTAAAAAGAGGGCATGCAGTAAAGAAACAACCTGATGAATTCAGTTCAGTGATTTGGGACTCCAAAGCAGGCTTGGAAGAGCTGCAAGAAAGGAAACAATGACTATGACAGATTAACTCATTCCAGCTGGAGGAAACGAAAACGTACCTAATGCGATTCTACTCGATATTACAAAGAACTAAACCACATAATCTGCATAAACCAAGCCAAACAAAACGAACCCAGTATATCCTACCCAAAGGTGGGGTCTGGTGAGGATAAGATGTACACAAACGTGACCTCTATCCAACGAATCTGCATATCGAACCATAGTGATACAATTTTGCCACAAAAAATACGATTGTACCTACATTTTGAGAGGAGTTTTATAAAGAACAATCATGTTTAACTCATTGAAATTTAAATGGAGCACATTAGGTGCTGAAAAAGGATGTTGGTTTTGCAAAATGATCCTCTACTGTATTGTTTTTACGGGAGCAGGCTGTTTTAAACCGCGGACAAGTCAGATGAAGGTCATTGAGCTAAATCTTTTTAGAGGATCGTGTTCTTAATTGAAAACTCATGAAAAGTAATTTACCAAAAGAACCCATCAACCAACACGGGATAAAAGGGAACCACAAGGGTTGTGGCATAGTGGTTGAGGCCCTGGGGGATGTGGTGGAATATCCCATCTGCCCGGGGTTCAATTCCAGGCATACACAACAGTTGTGGCCACTGAGTTTATCAGGGCTGATTTCTTGCAGTCACAATTTGTCGGGGTTAGTCTGGGCATAGCCTAGGACACCCTTCAAAAAAACACGGGATAAAGGGCAGACATGCTTACTAACTTCGATTCTTGTTGAAAACGACTAGCAAAGATTATGGTTCACGACTCACGAGTTCTGCAGCTAATGCAATATCGAGAGAGGTCAACAAGTCAAAACCATCTATCTTTAGATAAATGATGCAGATACACAAACAGAATGATTTTGTGGCTGCTAATTGCAAGTAACATCAATATCAGAAGTGGTGTAAAGCAAGCTTACTTGATCATAGATTACATGTAGAAGGCAAGCCTGATTTCAAATCATTTCTACACTTCGATTTGTGTTTTAATCCAATTTCCTGTTTCAGATAGCACGTAAAGCATACTACAGCAGTTAAAACGTAAAACCATGAGTTAGAAGACTCTGATCCTTCAACCAAAGAAGGGATGCAACAAGAAAAGCTAGAAAGAAAAGGAAACAGTGAAAGAAAAAGAGGACGATGAACAGGGAAAACGGCTATAAAAAACATGTTCATCCGGTGAAACGAGAATTCCATACTTGCACTATTCCATACAAAATTGCGCTATCTATGTTGTTTACATGCAAGCTTGATCATAGAAACACAACAAGGCAGCAGCATGCACCTTTGTTTAAAATCACTTGAAAATTAATACAAACTATAAATGAGTTCAGAAAACTATTATTGAAATTAGATGCTGCTTAACTTAGCAAAAAAAAGAAAAGCTATGTGGATTGTATCCAACGATCAACAAGGTAAAGGAGAAACATTTAAACTTCTAATACCAAAAAAAAAAATGAACCATAAACAACAAATCTTGATCTTCATGCAGCCACAGGGGTGGAGGCAGCATTATCTTTAACACATTTCATGGAACTAAAGAGATTTAAAACATCTACATGGTTTCGGATATAGCGTGGGCATTTCGAAAGAAGATCTTGGGCTTGGCTGTGCCTTCCAGCCTTGAAGTATGCCTTAAAGACACGCATGTAGACGGCTGTAGATGGTGATCTCTTCACAGTCATTGCTTTCAAGAACATAAGAGTGTCCTCGGTAGTCCCACTTTTTGCAGCGTACTTAACAAATGGATCCAAGAAAGGTGGGTATCCATGATTTTTCATGGGCGCAAGAAGGTTAGTAGCTTCTTTGAATAACCCATGATCCACTAGCTTGCTTATTAATAACTTGTATGTAGTATGCCAAGGTTCAACTCCTTTAGCAATGACAACCTCTGAAAGAAGTTTGTAAGCTTCAGCTGTTCTTTCCTTGCAGCAATATGCATTTATCAAGATTTCCAATGCATAGCCACCACACGAGGCCCCTTCCTTTTTAATCAGATTTTGATAACAGTCGCAAGCTTTATCCAGGTGCCCGGAAAGACAATATCCTTCAATCAAAGATCCCCAAGTTTTGTAACTTGGAGCAGTCCCGGATGCTTCCATTAAATCAAGAAACTCACTTGCTTCCTCTGTTTTACTGTCCTTGCTGAGAGTAAAAGCAATTTTACCCTGCAACTTTTCACCAGGAAGAAAACCAACTTCCTCCATTGCTCTCAATATCTTGTTGCACTCCCCATATCTACCAACACTCGTCAAAGACTTGAGAACCGCATCCAATGCAGTATTCGAAAAAGTATTCCCATTCTCCTTATAAATCCTCAAGACTTTTGAAAACAAATCCATATCTAACTCGGTACCGGTCACTATCTTTCTCAAAAGGAAGGGACAATCCTGCACCGAGGGCTTAACATTTCCTCCCATAGCAAACTCATACAAATCAACGGCATCTTTCAACATTTTCTTCCTAACGAATTGATTCAAAACTCTAATATAAGTAGCCTTCTCCAAATCAAACCCTGCAGTCCTCATTTCATCTATCAACCTCCAGAATTTGTCCATATAATCTTCTCTAGCCAACTCTCTTGCAATAGCATTATAAGTCTTCTCATCATGTTTATATAACCCACTCTCCTCAACCCACCTAAAGAATATAACCGCTTTATTAGGCTCGGTTCCAAGATTTTCCAATACCGCCTTAACCAAATCACCCGAAAACACAACACCCATCTCCTGCAACTTTGTTTCAACATTATTCCCCCACGGTACCGGTCGGATAACTTTACAAACCCTAGAGCTAGCTTTCTCGACAGAATCGTCCACCGAACCCAATGCAAACAAATCTTTCAACTTCTGAACTTCACCTTCCATTCCTTCCTCCTCAAATTTTGCCATTGCTCTAACAGAAGCACCTTTCTTCACTCCATACCCTTTCTTCTTCATAACCTCAACCAAATCCCAAAACTCCTTCACCAATCCATTTTCCCCCAACATTCCCAACATCCGATTATATGAATTGGAGCTCAAATCATCACTTTCCTTGGACATAACCCAATCAAAAAACATCTTAGCAGCTCCAGGTCCTGAACCTCGATTACTAAATAGTTCGTTAACGTAATCACTACTAGCTAGGTCGTTTTTTGACCTCAATTCAAGCATTACATCTTCGTTACTTTTGATTGGATCTGAATACAGTTCAATTAGTGCTGATGTAACAATAACAGATTGATCTGAGACTTTGTTTTGTTCGACGGCGAGTTGAGATGATGAAGTGAATAACCGAGGGAAATTAGGGTTTTGGAAATGAAAATGAGGTGGAGGTGATTGAGGGATGCGTGAATGGAAAGTGCGATGATGAGAAATAGGAAGAGTAGTTGATGATTGTACCTTGAATTGAAGATCGGAAGCAGGTTTGCATCGTTGAAAGAGAAGACGCCATTGATTTCTCATTGCTGATTTTTAGGGTTTTAGGATGCAAGAGGGATTTTTCGGCTGATTGGAAAGAAGAGGGGTTTTGTGAATCGGACTCGGATACGCTTTTTGGGCCTATGGATCATGATTACTTTCTATGCATACTCCCCTCCCCCCCCCCCCCCCCCCCCCCTAGATATAACCCGACCCGACCCAATTCATTAGAGGATCTTTGGAAATTTTGGAGATTTGAAAAAAATTTGCTTGTTAAACTCTCCTAAAAATAGGATAAGGAAAGTAGAAATCTATAAATTTGGAATAAAGAGAAAAAAATACAGCATATCTGTAGTGGTGAGCAGAACACGACCCGACCACCCGAATCACCCAAAAACTCGGTACCCGACCACCCGAACCCGATAAAATAACACGGATATAACGGACCAGGTTGGTATCCATAGCAGTCACCCGACCCGTTCGAATATCTGAATATTTATTTATTTTCTATAAAAAATATTAATAATAAATATAAATGCTATTTTAGTATTTTTTATATTTCCTTTTTCAAATTCGGTATTTCTCCTAAACCTAATACGGTGTGGCGATGGACGACTCCTCACGACTCACGACAGGGACTCCTCACGACTCAGGTAAAAAAACATTTGGGTTGGATTTTGGATATCCGGAAATCCGACCCGTGGATATCCGAATATCTTAATGTTTCGGGTTCATCCAAAATTTGGTCGGATTTCGGGGTAACCATCCTTCACCTGATATCCGATCGGGTTTATGGTTTTGGGCCCCGACCCGATTGATGCACACCCTTACATATTTGTTAAAGATGCTCTTATATTTCAGGTTGGGTTACTGGAGTTGAACATAATTTCTAGAGTGAATTGTGAATTTGGTCCCTGTGGTTTTGTGATTTCTTTGACTATGGTTCCCATACTATGTTTATTGTGGATATAGTCCCTATGGTATGTAATATATTATGGTTATGGTCCCTAAACACTAACACCATTAACTTTAAGGGTTAAAGGCATTATGTGTCTTGCACACTATGGACATAATAGTCAATTTACTTTCAACTTTCAATTTAACCTATACACTTTTAAAACAAAGAATATTAAATTGTGGATTTGGTCCCTATGCATCATTCATCATCTTTAAAATTCATTTATCATCTTTCTTAATTTTTTTTCATCCAATCTTTATTATCAAAGTACAAGAAAAACTAATTTATTAAAATTCAAAACAAATTACTTGCTTTTAAAAATAACAATTGTTTAAAACCAACACTACATCCTAAAAAAGGACAACATATCAAAATAACAAATGTTTGAAACCAACATTACATCCCAAAAAAGACAACTCATCAAAATGATAATTGTTTTATATCAACATTACATCCCGAAAAAGTAAACTCATCAAAATAACAATTGTTTAATATCAACATAAAAACTCGAAAAAGACAACCCATCAAAAACAATTGTCGTTTTTGATGGGTTGTCTTTTTGATGGGTTGCCTATTAAACATATCATACAAGGGATGAACATAACAAAAACAATTAAAAATGTAGAAATTAATAAATAAAATAACAAAAAGTGGCATAACGGGTATAATAGAGATAAAAACTCTCATTACATATTCATCATCAACAAAATGCTACACATGCACTAATAAAGATAAAAACTCATTACATGTTAGAATTATCAAAAAGGTTAATCAATCAATAGGAATTCTTTTATGAAATCACATAACTTGAAATTATATTCAATTTAATGCATCTTTAACCAACTCTAAAAAAATGTGAATTTTATGATATTATAGAAACCTGTTGAAATGTTTAGGGATAATATAATATGAAATTATATGTGCTAATGAAGCAAGGTTGAAGAGAGGTGTGTGGAAATATGGGCAAAAAAGTAGTAGTTACCTGTCTGCTGCCTCCTTTCTCTTTGAATGAGAAACTTCTTGCCTAATAATGAAAATAACAATTGTTATATTTTATGGGTTGTCTTTTTTAAGATATTATGTTAATATCAAACAATTGTTATTTTGATATGTTTACTTTTCCGGGATGTAATGTTGATATAAAACTAAGGGTGAGCAAAACCCGATCGTACCCGAAAAACCGAACCGAAAAAACCTCGAACAACCCAACCCTAACTACCCGATCGTACCCGATACCTGAAGTCTGAAATTTAGGTCGAGTATATAGGTTCGGGTAGGGTCTTAATCTCCGTCACCCGATCCGACCCGAAACCCGGATTTTTATTAACTAAACATAAATACTATTTTTTTAATTACTTTTCCTAAAAATACCTAATCATATTTTTTTTTCATGTTCAATCCTATTATGTAATCTAATCTGTACTACTCTTATATTTATGTATGCTAAATGTGGAAAACTTGAATTGCAAAAACAATACATGAGAATGGAGAGGAGGCGTTGGTGTTTTTTTGTGAAATGCTAAAGTAAGGTGCCAAGCCCAATGTATTAACTTTTATTGAGAGTTATTTTTATGGTGGAAAAAGAAAAAAAGAAAAAAAATGGATTAATCCGAAATCCGATCCTATCAAACCCGAAATCCGATCCTATCAAACCCGAAACCCGACTAGGCCCGACACCCAAAACCTGATTCACCCGATTACAAAATTCGGGGCTTCCATTTCCTACCCGAAATCCGATTGGGTTTTTCATTTTTCCCTCCGATCCGACTCGACCCATGCTCACCCCTATATAAAACAATTGTCATTTTAATGGGTTGTTTTTTTTTAGATGTAATGTTGGTTTAAAACAATTTTTATTTTGATAGGTTGTCTTTTTTAGGATGTAGTGTTGGTTTTAAACAATAGTTATTTTTAAATGCAAGTAATTTGTTTTAAACTTTAACAAATTAGTTTTTCTTCTAGTTTGACAATGAAGATTGGATGAAAAAAAAATTAAGATCGATGATAAATGAATTTTAAAGATGATGAATGATGCATAGGGACCAAATCCACAATTTAATATTCTTTGTTTTAAAAGTGTATAGGTTAAATTGAAAGTTGAAAGTAAATTGACTATTATGCCCATAGTGTGCAAGACACATGATGTATTTAACCCTTAAAGTTAATGGTGTTAGTGTTTAGGGACCATAACCACAATATATTGCATACCACAGGGACTATATCCATAATAAACATAGTATGAAGACCATAGTCAAAGAAATCACAAAACCACAGGGACCAAATCCACAATTCACTCTAATTTCTAAAAATTTGTATTAACTTGGGTTTTTGACTTGTACTATTTGTTTGGCTAAAATTGGACCTGACCTGGCCTGGAACCGATTATAACCGATTATGTTTTTTATGAGAATTCAAGGTCCGAATAGGGACCGGGACGAGTTATACATAATTACGTATATCTAATTTTTTTTTAAAAATTAAGCTTTTATAAATTATATAACAAGTTTTTCATGTTTTTTATCCAAGACTTCAAGTTTTTTTAAAGCTTTTTAAAATTTTGTATACTTAAATGTCTTATTTAAAGTGTATTTCAATACTAGATTTTAAAAATTGTAACTATAAAAACATGTATAACATTTTTGTATAAAAAAGATTTAAATGATCAAATTAGATATTTTGAAAGCGTATTTTAATAAAATTGTTCAAATAAAATCTTCAACCAAGATTTTTTATATATTCAAAATTGATTTTTTATATAAAAATATTTGGGCTCGTCCCGGGACAGGTTATGGGGATCGGAATTTGTACATGGAAAAAGGGGCGAGTGTTTTTGGGACTGAAACCGGTTACAAGAAGACAATCTCACATCAGGACTGATTTAGGCCCGGGTCCGACTAGGGACCGATTTTTTGCCATCACTACTGTAAGGGCATCTTCACTACTCTTCTACATTTAAGCTAATGTAGCGAGTTAAATGCATTTAAATTAGTGTGATGAGTAAAATAATACATTGTTACTTCAATCATGTTCCATACATTAACAAATATTTATTATTTTAATAATATCTTTTTTATTTTTTTGAATAAAACCACATAAAGTATTACATGTCTCATGATATACTATGTGTAATAATATCATTTAGATTTTTTTTTGTAGAGAGTTCCTTACATGTAGAGAATGGGATAATGAAAACTAATGTAGGGAGCCAATACATAGAGTGTATTCGAGATGCCCTATGCTTGATTTCCGTTTACTTTGTAGGTCGGGTAAAGTTAGTTGTCGTATTTCATATTATGTGTTGTGCATTTTACGAATCAATTAGGTTTCGGGTTGAGTTATATCGGCTTATTTTTAAGCTGGGTTGGGTGGGTCTATCAAGTTTTTGTGAGCCCCTACCCCCTAGAGAAACATAAATTGTTTTTACGAATGTTTGGATATGATCCAAAACTGAAACATAAGGTTATAGTAATCGGTTTTTACAATGTTTATTAAATTATGATTTTTATTTTAACTGGTTTATTTTATGATTAAGATCATCATATATAAAAATTAATAAAGAGTTATGTTAATAAATGATTTTCTAAAATGTTAATCTGATTATAGTTTTGACTATTGAAGTTATATTAACAACTTTGAAAATTCACAATTGGTTGATTAAGACTCAAATTTTAATCTTCTTTGCTTAGGTCGATTTGAACTTAAGCTTTGGTTTTGCTCATACAACCTTGGATCCTATAAGCTCGTCTAAATATGAGTTTAACAAGTTCGTAAAAAATTTAATATAGATGTGTTATTAATAAAACTATAAATAATATGTTCATAAAAAATGGAGGAAATAAGTATAAAATATATTTTGGGTCGTAAAAGTTTCATGGGTTTAACGTGTTGAACCTGGGTCATATAACACATAAGCTCGGCTTGGATAAGATCGTCAATCTTTTTGATGGAACTCACGAACCCTATTGAGCCGTCCCATCTCTTCTAAATTGTTACAAACAACCGCAAACCACAACGAACCAAAATTTTATACAAAATGTTATAAAACAATTATTATATCTCATATGTATTTTTTATGATAAAAATAAAGATTGCATTTGTAAGTATAGTTTAAATAAATTTGCGTACAAAAAAAAAAAAGAGAACGAGTTATTTTATTAGATCAAACGTTAGAAAAATCCGATACATTGGGATTTCTTTTTCTTTTCATTCGATGATAAAAATATAAAAAGTAGGGAAATAAAAAAAAAGGTCCTAACAAAAGACTATGGTGAAGTCATCAGTAATAGCGGTTCATTTGTTCATCCCAGTTGCATCCTTCACTGCCTCAGCTGCATCTTGTGCTTTTGCCTGTAGTTGCTGACCAGCCTACAGGTTTTTCAATCATTAATTAATTCTATAATAATAAATAAAACAATTTTTGGGACGTTAAATAAAAATTACAGGTGAACCTGTTGCATCGATTCCTTGGCAGCCTGGGCAGCATTGCTAGCTTGGTCCATCAATTGGGTTCCTTTTTCCTAATCATGTATTTTAACATAATACAATCAAATACTATATCAATAAAAAAAGGATTATAAGTAACTATAATACAAAGATTGAACTGCAAATATCGAATCTTTTTGAAGGTTTGAAAAGTTCCGCTATTTTTTTAAGGGCGTCCTAGGCTATGCCTACACTAATCCCGACAAATTATCACTGCAAGAAATCAGCCATGATAAACTCAGTGGTCACAATTGTTGTGTACACCTGGATTCGAACCCTGGGCAGATGGGATATTCCACCACATCCCACAGAGCTTTAACCACTACGCCACAACCCTTGTTTACTCAAAGATTCGAGTATAATATATAATCGATAGACACATTCATATAATCACATGAATCATTGAATGGACATTCAATGATTCCTTGTTTTATCTGACGTTGGTATTGAATCAACAGAGGGATATTAGCAACCTCTGCTTGGGCTTTAGCTTGACCAGCTTGATAGCTTGCGTTCTGTGAGTTGTTCATGTTTCCTTCTGGGATTGGTGTTTGTTTATATAAATACACTGGAAATCTCAAAGATTAAAGGATTGTATTGATGAGAAGCTACGAAGGAGAGATGGAAATATATATGGTGTTTTGAAGACGAAAAAAATGACAATATGTCTAATATTGGTACCGAAAAAAGTTCCATAAACTTCTCGTTTTTAATTACTTAGCATGTTTTTAGGCATTTGAACAGAGAAAGAACAAGCCAAACAAGTTTGTTGTTTCTATTTATATCTACTCAAACTAATGGACGATATTTATGAAACAAGAACAATTGAAAAATTGGTATCTTTTAAGACCAACAAAATAATATTAAAGAAACAAAATAAAAATATAAAAGAACAACAATTATTTTTAGGGGTTGTTTGACAATTGTTGAATAGTTTGGTGCAGAATGATCAAGTGATCAAAATGATTAAGATGCTCTTATGATATAGTGCAAAATGAAATATGGTTGTTTAGTAATTGTTCAAAATAAAATTAGGATGCCGAATGGTTAAGGGAGACCCAAGATACAAAATCATTTAGAGAGTTTTAGAATCATTAGAAGATAGATTTTATTTTAACAAACAAAATCCACTTATTACTTAATGAAACTATTAAGAGGTAAACATACAGTCCCTTAGTTAATATAGACATACAGAGCAACCACACGACAGTAATAGTAATAAATAACACAAATAACGACATTAAACTAATATAATTCCTACACGATCAATATAATGGTGTACATTTAACAGTAATATTTTGTATTGCATTTTCAATGAGATATCATAATAAATTAAATGTCTAAAAAGTAACAATAAATAAATCGGATTAGTTTCTAAATCAAACATCCAAAAGAAAATTCGATAAAAAAAATATACATCCAACTCCATCAATTCGGATATCCAAACCCCATCGGCACGCAATCTTCGGTTGTTTGTCGGAAAGAAAATGGTGTAGCGTAATCATAAACTTCACCTCGGGCTCGATTTACAGCTTCAAGTATGTCGTCTTTCGTCACAAGTTCACCACCTAAAGATATCATTAAAACATACATAATCAAAACATCATGGGTCGAAACTAAATCATTAGATCAGGGTGTTATTCGGGGTGTTATTCTGACAAGTGTTTTTTAAATCCATGATCTTGTGACAAGTTTTTAAACATTTTTCTTCTGATCTACAGTGATATTTTCAAACCTCCCAGAAGGCCATAGATTTAAAAAGTCATATCAGAAGGTCATTTAACCGGCTTAGATCGAACCTCTTCTAGCAGCAAGGAGAACAGACTCTCGCGCTATATTTTCGAGATCGGCCCCTACGAACCCAGGAGTGAGCGATGCGACAATCTTGCAAATGGCTTCCTTATCGTCCTCCATGGGGACGTCCCTCAAGTACAATTCAAAGATCTCCTTCCGACCACTTTTGTCTGGCTCATCTACACGAACTTTCCTCGAGAACCGGCCCGGTCTCATCAGAGCCGAATCCAGCGTTTCGGGTCGGTTCGTAGCAGCTATAACCACCACGCTTTCTTCTTTCTCGAACCCATCCATATTTGTCAAAAGCTAACATATATATAAAAGGATCCATGTCAAATATATTATATAGTAGTTTGACCTAAAAAATTAAAGGGTTATTAATCTAAATAACCCGAAATTTTAGAAGTACGAAAGTAATTATTACTTGGTTTAGCGTTTGATCACGTTCACAATTCAATGTTCTCCCACGTTGGCCCCCAACGGCATCTATCTCGTCAATGAAGATGATAGATGGTGAATTCTTCCTTGCCTCACGAAAAAGATCTCTAACACGAGCAGCTCCTCTTCCGACAAAAACCTCCACCAATTCACTAGCGGAAATGGAGAAAAACGACACCCCAGCTTCTCCGGCGACAGCACGGGCCAGCAATGTTTTCCCTGTTCCTGGAGGGCCTGATAATAAGACACCTCTCGGTAGTTTTGCCCCGAGTTTCGTGTATCTCTTGTCTCCTTTCATGCACAAGACAATCTACAAAGTGGAAGTGCAAAATTCATCAACTCAACGTTCAGTTCGACTCTAAGGCTATGTTTGGCAACCTAACCGATGTCTGTTAGCTGAAAATCTAGTTGTTGGCTAAGAGAATCTTCAACAGATTTCTCTATAATTTCTCCAAAATGGAGAAGGAGAAGCTAAAATCTCAAAAAAAAAAAAAAATCATTCAACTCGAACGGTTTCTCCAATATGGAGATTTCAACATTGATTATATTATTAACATACTAATAAATTTAATATCCCAAACAGATTTTCAAATAAATTTTATATGAAAAAAACCATCTCTCTTTCCAACATTTAAGTTTGAACTTTGAAGAGTAATCCAATTTTGAATATTTTTATCATCTATCTCCTACTTTCTCCATTTCGAAGAAAGTTTTAAAGAATCTGTTGGGGCGAACAAAATAGATTAAAAACTTTCAAATCTCCATTTTGAAGAATCTGTTGGAGATGCTCTAATAAGCTAGTTGTTAGCTAATAAACCAGCTCATAAACGAATCGTGTTCGGATGAGACTGGCCGGTTAGGCAGATTACAATGTAAAATGACCTAAAAAGCCAGGTTGAAAAATTAATTGCAAAAAATACAAGGGACATAATTGGAAAAAAAAGTGGAAAAAGCATGCAGCTTATTAAAACGCTAATTGAAATACCTCTTCAACGAGCTAGCTTATGACTAAGCAGACATGGTATTTTCATAAGCTCAATAAATAATATGGCCTAAAAGAAGGGGATGTATTACCTCTAGAAGTTCTGCTTTCGCAGCATCAACACCCTTTACATCATCGAATGTTACCGACTGCTTCTTACTTGGCTTTCTCTTTGTTAATTTCCCAAGATCATGTTGAACACTAAGCTGATAACAAGTAAGCATCATCATGATCCAGAAAGGGGCAACTTGAAAGAAAATAAACAAGAAATTCCTCGTTGATTCAGAAAGAAGTGCACGGTCTGATCCATACATGATCCCCTTTTCTTTTAGCAACCGAAGGAGATCATATTTATCATCTTCGACATTTCTTGTATGATATTGCCATTTGGGGAAAAATACTTTACTAGGCCCAACTAATTGTTTTGCTAGCCAAACAGTTTTTGGAGCTTGAACGGTTTGATCTCCTATAGATTTCTTTTTCGTATTGAAGTATATTTTACGGGAATTCTCCACAAACTGAACCCTTGTCACACTCCCTTCTTGAATGCCGCAAACCAATTCGGAATATGGAACATCCATACAGCGTGAAAGATGTGGCCTCGGGAGCCTGAGAGAACATAGCCCCAATACAACACAAAAGGAAGCTCCAACTACAATTGCATAAAGCTTTCGGTGGAGTTTACTCCCAGATGTCCTTTTACTTCTATTGATATTTGTTCTTTTCGGTTGTGTGTCTGCAAAAAAGTCGAAGAGAAAGCAAAGAAAAGTCTCAAATTTTAG
This sequence comes from Arctium minus, assembly GCA_954870635.1. NCBI lineage: Eukaryota > Viridiplantae > Streptophyta > Magnoliopsida > Asterales > Asteraceae > Arctium > Arctium minus. Next base: position 8,441,400 of record OX941092.1, read on the forward strand.
TTGCAGAACAAGTGTAAATGATCAACAAGTGCATTATGAACAAGAAATGCTTCAATATTACTGGAACCACCAAAGTAGCCAAAAAAAAGTTTACAATTTTTATGCTAAAAAGTAAATCAGACAACACTTTTACGTCGTATGTTTCATGTTTTCTGCAATTACGAAACACATTACCACCCGTTAGGGAAGAATGCAGTCTGCTATTCGCTTAACATTAATTGTGGAAAAGAGTCATGAACTTGATATGTGAAACAACATTGTATAAACACAGCATTTTCACAACGTGTCGTGTCATTTGTGAAATAACATCAATGGTGCGATTAAAGAAAGTTCCCAACTGATAGCCATTGAAGCTGCCATCATGACATTGAATTTACAATATATCGAATTATCAATCACATGGAAGCTAAATTTAAAGGTGTGGAGCAGCAACAAACAACCATCATCAACAATGGAGACAGATTCATCATGAAATAACAGAGACTAAGATTTTGCTTACCCTCTTCTATATCTGCTACAGCATCCGCCTTCCCCCAATTGCATTTTAACTTCACAACAACAATCAAAATCACTAATCATACATATACGCATAAATTCACAAAAGCAGAATCAAATTGTTGCAAGTATTTCACAAAGAACAGTAAGAAATTGAACTCCACAACACAAACCTTATTCTCCTTCCGATCGTCGTCCCAAAACAAAATCGAATTGAAACCAGAGCAATCACTCCTATTCATGTTGCCAACAACACCTAAATTTCCCTGAAGGAACAAAACACACACGAAATCGCTACAAATAAAAAACAGAGAACTCTTCAAAAATATAATCAACGATTGAAATCATTTACTATAGATGAATGAAATCAAAATCAATTACAAAAAACATGAACCTTAACGAGTGCTGATATAGGTTCAACAGCATGCATATACGGCACACGGCGAGACGGAGAAATTGTTAAGGAGGAGGTCGGAGGGGTGTAATTGAACTTTTCAAATCGAAATCTGGATCGTTTTGTAGGTTGTGAAGGAAGTATCAGCGATGGAGTCTTCGATAATAAGTTCTCCATAGCCATTGATTCTCCGGTGAGGGTTTTACGGCCGGAAAAGTGTAACGGTCGCTCCACGGTTTGTTGATCTCCGGTGATGTTGAAGAAAATAAGAAGAACTGAATGAGAGAATGGAAGTATTTGGACCTAGTTTACACCGTAGGGAGATGGCGGATTCAACAATGGAGGTCGAGAAATATCCACCGGAGAAAAAAGCCGGCGAAGTATCTGGAACCAACCGGCAGCTACAGTAAGGCGGTGGGTGTGGGTTTAGGGATTTTAAATAAATTAAAAAGTAAACTACGATTTTCGTGGTTTGTTGTTTACAATGATTTTCATCCTAATCTTTAAAAACTGCTTTTTTAGTCCTTATATTTTTACTTTATTTCTTTTTTCGTCCCTAAGACTAATGGCGTTAAAAAGATCTGTTAAGTGGAGGGCTTTTTTGTCTTTACATTCTTTTTACCTCATTATTTATTAAAGAAAGTTAAAACTCTTTAATAACAAAATTAAAACCAACCTAATCTGTTTTAGTCCCATCTTTTCTCTTCAATAGTTCAATCATGCATCTTCAGAGTGATTCAAGAACAAACAAACCATAAATTATGAGCATTCAACTAAAAAATTCGAGAGCATTAAACCTGAAAATTAGTCTATTTTATGATTTTCTTTAAACAAAAATTGAAGAACATTTAGAGAAAATATTAAAATCTAAATAAGAACTCTTTAAACAAATTTAAATCAACTACATAAACTCAAGAACAAATCTCCTTCAAAAAAACAAAAAATAAAAAAAAAACTCTAATAACAAACATAAACGTGAACCACTAGCGTAGGAACCAGTGAAGAAAAAAAAACCCAGGAAGACCCTCTGCTATCTTTAATGTCTGCAAAACCAAAACAAAATCGAGTTGGAGGTTGAAAATCGATAAGCAAAAACAACCCTGGTTTGGAGTCGAAGAAGTGGTGAGGGAGGGGGAAGAAAACAGATCGAGATCGAAGAAAGGGTAAGAAAATTGATGGTCACCAATCCGTTCGATTTCTTCTCGTTAAACCCTTCTATTCTTCATTCACTACAGAACCCACTTGCAAGACAGCGCTGGCCACCAATCCATTCGATTTCTTCTTGTTAAAAGCAAGTTTCATAGGCTAAACAGGAACACCAGATCCAAATCCAAATGCCCTTATTTTCAGGAGCCATTAAAGCCATGGACTGAATCCAATAATTTTGAAGATGGGTCAGATTAAAGATAGGATTTTGAAGAAAATTCCTGAAAAAGTGGTTAGCAGGTAAAGAGATATGAGGGAGAAGGGAGAAGGGAGAAGGAGAAATTATTAAGGAGATGGGTGGGGGTGGGGTCACGTGGGGTGGGGTAGGTTTTGTTTTATTTTAATTATTTTATATATGTTTTACTTTAATAAAAGAAAAAGAAAAATACAAACAAAATATAAATGACCAAATTATCCTCAATTTAACAAACTTATTTAACAGAGTTAGTCTGAGGGACGAAAAACGAAATAAAATAAAAACCACAAGGATAATAAAAGCAATTTTTAAAGACCAGAGACGAAAATCGTTATAAACAACAAATCACAGGGACGAAAATCGTAGTTTACTCTAAATTAAATTAAATGATTTATAGTTTTTTTTAACCTAATCTCCGGAGTTAATTATTTAATTTTTTCCCAATAAACTTAATGTAAAATTTAAAAAATAAGTTTTTCGGCGGAAGCCACTTATACCATATTTTAGTAAATGGATATATGTGTTATGATACAAGTGTCAATTTTGAAAAAAAAAAAAATAGATGAGATTTTGTTCCATCGACTTTAAACAATTTTGTTTTTTTGAACATGAAGAAATAAAGAAGTCATTGCGATTGCAGAAAGACTGGGCCTACTAAAGGCACCAAAGCAGAGGGAAAGTTAAAAGTTGAGTTTTTGCAGTGCGGTTTGGTGCAGTTTGAGGATAAACGCAAAATACGGTGTGGTTTATGCAGTTTGTCCCTATCGTACTTTATGTCTATAATCCAAAATTATAAGTTTATAATACATTATGAAATTAACGATAAGGTGATCGATATCGTTGTCCACAAAAACAAAGAGTTTCAATACATCCGATTTCCAAATAAATATTGCATAATTAAAAATCTAAAAAGTAAAAAAAAATAAACCTCAAACTAAATTAGACATATAAGTTGTGACGTGTCTAACTTCTTCTTTCATCTCGATCCTTAAGCTTTGAGTCCCAATTTGCCAATTGTTTATTAAAGTCCAAAAATATCACATAAGGTTACAAATAATTAAATGCTAAATTATTATTATATATATATATATATATGTTATATACAAAAATAAAAAATATACAAAATATGCGGTGCGGATGTGCGGTGCAATTTGAACCGCGATTTGATAACTTAAAATCGCAAACCACACGCATAGTGCAGTTTGATAAAAATGTAAACTGCAAATCACACTGTAAAAGTTCTAAACCCCATTTTGCGGTACGGTGCAAGACAGTATGAACGATTTATGCGGTTTGACGATTTGAATGAATACTCCTAATAAAAAAATTCAAGTTTTCTTTTTCAGCATGAAAAGTTACCCCTACACTATAATTTTGCATAAAAAAATTAATTTATTTGAAATGATTAAATAAGTGATTAGCATCTCCAATAGTTTCTCCAAAATGAAAAGAATAGGGATTTTGGACAATATTTTGTTTCAACATATTTTAAAAAATAGAGAAAGTACGAGAGATAGTGTAAATTTCTCCAAATCTGAAGAATTCTCCAAAAATGATTTTTTTATTGTATTTCACCAATAAGAAACTTTGAAATAAAATGTTTATGAAAGATAACTAATATTTTTATATATATGAAATATTTTAATAATATAATTAATGATGTAATATCTAAAATGGATAATTTAATTTGTTGGAGTTGAATGCAACTTTTTTAGAGTGGGTTAAATGCACCGGGTTTTGGATTTGTTACTGCATCTTCCCCTACTCATCCCATCTTTGACCACGTTGCTCCTTTTCACCATCAATCTCGGTTTGAAATATGTTGTTGCATCGCCACTGGGTACGGTTGCAAGTGTTCCAGGTACGATTGCAAGAGAGAAAGAGAAGATGGTGGAGAAATAGAAGAGAGAAGGCGGGGAAAGAGAGGAGATAAGAGAGAGAGAGAGAGAGAGAGAGATAGATTGGTAGCCGACGGTGAAGGAGATCGCCGAAGAAACGAGGTTAGAGGCCGGAAACGATGCCTTACTTCTTAAGGGATGGGGTTTGCTTTTGAGGAATCGATCCTTACACAAAGCGTTGATGGGTAGAAAATTACAAAATTAAGAAAATTACAAAATGCCCTTGAGGTTAACATAATTTTTTAACAGGGTTAGTCAAAGGGACAAAAAATGAAATAGATTGGCAACCATAAGACCATCTACATCCCTGCAATTCATTTATTATTTCAATGGTGTCACATCAGCTTTTGCAATTACTTTTTACATACATGCAATTCACCTACATTTTCAAAAGTGGTCCCCACTACAACATTTATTAATTATTTTATAAATTATTATATAAATTCATAATTTTTTAGTTAATAATATAATATATAATTCTTTATTTTATTTTAATGTTAACTAAAATATAAATTTTAGTTTTAAATAAACGATTAATATATAATATAATAATATAATACAATCATTCTATTTATTTTATAATACATAATCTTTTAAAATAATAATTAATTTAATTTAAAAAAATTAATATTGTTAATTAATTAAATATATTCTTTTATGTAATAAATAATTTATTTAAACAATTAAAAAGAAAGAAAAAGAAAATACGAGATAGAGATAGAGATAGAGATAGAGATGGGCCATGTGATATTGGAGTCCATCTGGCATTGCCATTGCAATTGCAAAATTTGCAATTGTCGGACAAGATTTTGATGATGTGGCATATTACAATTGCTTTTGAAAGGCTTTGCAAACCTTGATGTGGATGGTCTAATGACCAAAAATGTAATTAGTTTGAAATAGAGACTAGACTTGATAGTAAGTGACAACCATAGGAACCAAAAGTGTAATTTACTCTTAATTTTATATATCTATACTATATTATAAAGATGACATAAAAAACTCTTAATTACAACTCACTAAGCTTTATGTACTATCATTTAAAGCTATCTACTTAAAATATCTTAAAAATAACTAATAAAGTCTAATGTACTACCTGTAAAGATTTTAACTCTAATTAATATATTTCATCCTTATCCCCCAAAATCCTTATCTCTAATCCCCAAACCCTAAAATTATGAAATTTGAATTCTGATAAACATAATCAAAACAGGATAAACATCTCAATTTAAATATAAAAAGTTTAAAATATATAAGATAATTAATGAATTTTAACAAACAACTTAATTTTTTTTATATAAAAAACATTATATTGTTAAGCCTAAATTAAACAAATCTATACTATATTATAAAGATGACATAAAAAACTCTTAATTACAACTCACTAAGCTTTATGTACTATCATTTAAAGCTATCTACTTAAAATCTCTTAAAAATAACTACTAAAGCCTAATGTACTACCTGTAAAACTTTTAACCCTAATTAATATATTTCATCTTTATCCCCCAAAATCATCTCTAATCCCCAAACCCTAAAATTATGAAATTTGAATTCTGATAAACATAATCAAAACAGAATAAACATCTCAATTTAAATATAAAAAATTTAAAATATATAAGATAATTAATGAATTTTAACAAACTACTTAATTTTTTTTTATATAAAAAACATTATATTGTTAAGCCTAAATTAAACAAATTTATATATAAAAAACCATTATCACTCAATAAAAACCAGCCAAAATCGTACTGTAAATCAATAAAAAACAAAAAATAAAAATAAACATTAAAATCGTGATGTATTAAGCATTATGTACTATTATTTAATGTTAATCTACTTAAAATCTCTTAAAAAGCAATTAATGAAGCAATATGTACTACTTTTAAATGCTTTTAACCATAATTAATAAATTTCATACTTATTCCCCAAAATCCTTATCTCTAATCCCCAAATCCTAAAATTATAAAATTTGAATTCTGATAAACATAATCAAAACAGGATAAACATCTCAATTTAAATATAAAAAATTTAAAATATATAAGATAATTAATGAATTTTAACAAACTACTTAATTTTTTTTATATAAAAAACATTATATTGTTAAGCCTAAATTAAACAAATTTATATATAAAAAAACCATTATCACTCAATAAAAACCATCCAAAATCGTACTGTAAATCAATAAAAATAAACATTAAAATCGTGATGTATTTCGCTGCATTGCGCGAGTACCCTTCTAGTAGATATATAATTATTAAAAATAATACATTTGATATCGTGGAATTTATATTTTGTACCATTAATAATCAATAATTGGCATTGTTACAAATTTAATAACCTTAATTCTTATGTTATGATAAAAAAAATAATTGGGATATGATTTTGAATACTTGATAAATACACCAAAAATATGGTATTTTTTGAATTTTAATTTCTTTTGACCATACAAAAAATTAAGGATGACATAAAAAGAGGGTTGTCAAAATTTGCAAAAAGTTTCAAACTATTAAAAAAAAAGTCACCAGACTTTTTAATTGATGTCATTTACAAACTTAATTGAAAATTTCATACAAAAAATGTAAAATTACTATAATCACCTTTGATTAAATTATTTCATACAAAAAATGTAAAATTGAACTTCTTTTAATCGATTTAATTAAATATACTTAAGTTCATTTGGTTAATATATTTTATGTGAATTCGATGATGACCCGATACTAGATTCAACATGTTTATGCATATCATGGTGATGGTTCATGATTTTTTTGGTTCCCATGGATATCCATCCGACTGTTTTTATTTCAAAATATCGTCAACTAGTTTGCATAAATAAAAATAGAAACTAACAAAGTTGTGGGGTTGTTCCCTCCCTGTTCAAATGCCTAAAAATATGTTAGTTAAAGGCGAGAGTGATAGGGAGAAGCTTATGGAACTTATTTCGGTATCAATATTAAACACATCACTATTTTTTCGTTCTCAAAACCCTTATATATTTCCATCCCTCCTTCATAGTTTCTCATCAACACAATTCGTTCATCATCGAGATTTCCAGTGCATTTATATAAACAATCACCAATCCAGAAAGAAAAATGAACAACGCCCAGAACGCCAATTACCAAGCTGGTCAGGCCAAAGGCCAAGCCGAGGTTACTAATTTTCCTATGTTGATTCATTATGAACATTGAATAAAACAAGAAATCATCAACTCTCCATTCAATGATCTGTTAGATTATATGAATCTTTCTATCAATTATACATAATTTAAGATTATGTTCAAATCTTTAACTAAAGAGTCCGGACAACTCTTTATTGCCATGGGCACACCAAATAGCAAAACTTTTCAAACCGTCAAAAATATTCGATTTTTAGGGTTGAATTTTTGTACAATAGTTATTTTTAATTGTTTTCGATGATATAACATTTGATTGTATTTTGTTGAATAGGAAAAAAGCAGCCAATTGATGGACCAAGCTAGCCATGCTGCCCAGTCTGCCAAAGAGTCGATGCAACAGGTTCGACTTTAGCTTTTATTTAACTACCCATAAATTAATTGAAATTATTAACTATTTTTATACTATTATAGTTATTGAATTAATTAATGATTAAAAAAAGTGCAGGCTGGTCAACAACTACAAGCAAAAGCACAAGATGCAACAGAGGCAGTAAAGAATGCGACTGGGATGAACAAATGAACCCCAATGGATCACTTGACCATTCTCTTTTATTAGGACCCTTTTTATGTTCCCAACTTTTTATATTTCTATCATCATCATTCGAACGAAAAGAAATAGAATCCAAATGTATCGGATTTTTTGAACGCTTGTTCTAATAAAACAACACACTATTCTCCTCTTATTTGTTTGTACACAATCATTTTTGTTCTAATGTATGTGTATGTATGCATATTGATGTACAATTGCCGTCAATATTACTACCAGATAAGATATCATAAAAATGAAGAATGTGTTACTTCATATTTTTATATATTTGGGAAGCTAATTAATGTATACGTCAAATGAGACATAATAAACCTACTTTTATACTACAAATGTGATCTTCATTTTCAATCTTAAATTTTTTGATCAAGAATGTTTTGATTCATATTGCTGAAATACATCAAACTAGTAGTTTATTAATTAAAACTAAAATGAGGATTACATAATTGAGGCATTAAGACAAACAATCAAATATCATGATAAAAAATTATATGAGATGTAAATAATTGTTTTATAATTTTTTGTACAAACTTTGATTGCTTGTGGTGGTTTGTGATTGTTTGTATCTGGTGTTGAAGAGAGATATGACTCACGAGGGTTAGTGAGTTGGTCCATCAAAATGTTTGGCGAGTCTGATTCAGTCTGAGCTTATGCATAACATAAGTGTCATATAGAACTTACAAAATGTCATGTTTATCATGCGTCAACAGAATCAACATACAGGTCTATCTTCCCAACTTACACTCTAATTAAGATTAATTTAACAGTGTTTTTTGATATTAGATCAAACTTTGAAGCTAAGATTCCCCAAGTTTATGGTATTTGCATGATTCTCAAAATTTTGAGTTCTACTTCAATCCATGTGGGTATTCCATGAAGGTTTGTTGAAGACAACACCATTTTTACCATCAATCACATGATCCCTAAAAAGTTTAGTTACGCAAGTTCTGAAGCAGTTGGTTAGGACAACAAATCTGTAACACCCCAAAAATTGGGATAAACAAAATTTTCCATAAAAGGGAAACATGGTAATCAATATGCCATAGCATGAGCTCTTCCAAAAAAAAGGGAGACAATAACGCCTGTTAAAATTACAAATTTGCAATGAATAACAATCTAAGGGAACACAACCCTTTAATCTAAATCCTAACTAGGAACAAGATTAATACAAGTTGTAATCCAATCCAAAATAAGCTTTCTAAGCAAAGCATCCCAAAAATGTCCCCAAGCTCGCATCTAAGACATCTATACCTTCTTGGCGGTCGCGCCGCTAAAACCTGAGATACATATCAAACCAAACAAGTGTTAGGCCAAACGGGCCTAGTGAGTTGTACAAAATCATGGCATGACATTCGATAAACATGAAATAACATAATTAACGACTTGGTCCACATGGTCATACTGGAATCAATTGGGGAGATCCATCACACCAATGAGTTTTACCTCAAGTCAATGCACCTTAGGTGTTGTTCTTCCTACAACACCTAAAGGCCCGGCACACCGTCCCGGTGGCGGGGGCATTAGGCGCATACCGTCCCGGTGGCACCTAAGGCTACATCCTCCTGGTACATACTCACGGTTCCTCCAACATACATACATACATATATATATATATATATATATATATATATATATATATATTCCATTTCCGTACATATCTAGTATCAACAAGATATATATACTTATTAACCATCCTTATACATATCTCGCATCAGCAAGAAACATATATAAGGATTTGCATGACTTCAATCTCATGTTAGGCCCAAAACACCCAAACATGTAGGTTTAATCAACAATCTTCACATAATCTATGATATTAACCATCATAACCAATAATAACGATGTTAACAACACAATGACTTCACATATATATCTCAACAGTCAAAACCCCCAAATACTCATGAAAATAACATTTAGGTCAAACTTATCAGGTGATCAGATTTGTGCATACATAACGAGTAGTACAAGTAAACACTTAAGATATGTATCCCATTTAAAGATTTTGGTAAAGAAAACTCACAATCTAGATTTTTATAGCAAAACCCTAGAAACTTGGGAGAAACCCTAGAAATGGATGGAGGAGGAAGATGATCTTGAAGCTTGAGATCCTTGGTTGAAATCCTTGGGTTGAGGATGCTTGATTCTTGCAATAAATGAGGAAAATTAGTGGTTGAAAGGGTTCGGGTTCGGTTTTGGGAGGGAGTAAATGAAGAGAGAGTTTGAGAGAAAAGAGTTTGAAGTGTGATAAGTGAAATGGGGTTGAAAACCCCTTTTAAAATCGTCAGGGCCATCGCGCGACTTGTGGCGCGGGTTGACTCGCGCGGTAACTCGCGCCACGCACTGCTTCCTTCCCGCGGACAGTGCACCGCGCAACTTGTGTCGTGGCCTAACCCGCGCGGCAACTCGCGCGGGGCACTGTTCTTGCACTTTTTTCTTAAACAAAACTTAGCGTGTTACAAAATCCATGGATCCGACACTTATGTTGAAATAGGTCTTGGCTTGCAACGAGCATAACAAGTTTTCTAAACAACCCAAAACATCTTGACTTGGAGGATAACATCATGAACGTGAAGGAGGATGGATGATGTCTTACGGGTTCACAACGAGACGTAACCTAGGTCAACATTGCATGTTTGTTGGAGCAAGAATAAAAACAGTAAACAAGTAATTTTAATTTAATTTGTATAATAATTTATGTAAAGGTTGGCAGAAACATAATATTTAATCCTTAAATAACCAAATAATCTGAATTAAAATGTATTATATAAGAGTATCTCCAACAACTATGCTAAAAAAGTAAAAAAAAAGTGAGATTTTAACAACTTATTTGCTCCAACAACTATGCTATACCATATGCTAAAATAGAGAAAAGAAGAGATAGAAGATAAAATTCTCCAAAGTTGGAAAATTCTCTAAAACTCCATATTAAGAGAGAGAAGTTACATTAAAAAAAATCACCAATAGGAGACCTTGAAATTATGTGTTTAAGAGAGAGAAATAATATTTTATTAAATGGATTGAATATTTAAATAATATAATTGATGATTGAATTGTTAAAATAAAATTTCAATCGTTAAAATAAAATAACTGTCGGAGTTGAATGTAATTCTTTTTAGAGATTTTAACTTTTTATACTCAGAAAAATTATAGCATAGCTGTAGTGTTGGATATGCTCTAAACGTCAAAAATTAATTATTTTACCTTAAGTCGTAATAATAAGATAATCAATATAAAAAATAAATATTCAAACATCTCCTTATCTATACTATATTATAAAAGAGACATAAAAAACTCTTAATTACAACATTTTAAGCACAAAATACAACTAATTAAAGTCAATTACTTAATTTACAATTTCATAATACATTGGTACAACTTATCCAAGCACATTATCTCACATCATCATCTATTTGTGGAATGAATACTCATTTATTAATATAAATATTTGTTTTTTATATTTAATGGACGATTTGATCAATATTATCTACTATTATCAATATTTATTTTTTATATTTATTGGACGATTTGATCAATATTACTATCATCAATATTTATTTTTTATTTTATGATTTGCTATTAATATATCTATATTAGTTATAATCTCATAACTAATATATCTATACTATATTATAAAAACATGCATTGATCTAATAAATATATTTAAAAAAAAATAAAACAGGTAGTTTATCTCATAGTGTTTATCCTGTATTTAATATGTTTATTTGCAGTTAGTTATACAAATAAAAACATGAGACTTTAATAAGTTATAATTATGTTTCATTAATTTGTAATTTTGAATTTTAACCAATATATCTATATTATATTATAAAACATTTAAGCTAAACTCTTAAAAACTAATTTTTATACATTAGGTACCACTTATTAATGCATATTACTTAAAATCCAAAAGTACAAATTGATTAAACATAAATACAACTTATAAAAGCTCAATGTTTGAATTCGTGTAACTAACTGCAGATAATCACTTATTTTTATTTTTCTAAAATATCTAAATTTTTTAACTATTGATATAACTAAACAATAAATATAAGAAAATTCGAGATAAAACACCTTTTTTTTATTGAAGTATGTTATCTTTTTAATTTTAAATATAAAATATCATAAATATAGTTATCATTTAAATTAAACAATTTTTGACCCGTAACAAAATTTATTATTATTATTTTTTATAAAAAACCATAATTAAACTAAACTAAAAATATATTTTTGTTTTAAATTTAGGTTTCTCAAAATCGTAAAATAAAATAAAAAAAGACTAACAAAAAGTATGAATAATGATCGAGGGTTCGAGTTCAAGTTTTCAGAAATCCGCTGCATTGCGAGGGTACATTTTTAGTTATTTATAAGTATCGATTCTATGAACATCTCCAACAGTTATGCTAAAGTTTTTATAAAATAGAGTTAAAAATATCAAAATCTTTAAAAAAAATTGCATCTAACTCCGATAGCTATGCTATTTTAGCAACTCTAGTATTAATTATCTTATTAAAATATTAAATTTATTTAATTATATTATTAAAATATTCAATATATGGAAAGTTGAGAGAGAAAATTTTTGTTTTTTGGGGTAATAATTAGTTTTGGAGGAAACTTTCTTTTCAGAGATTTCTCTAAATTAAGAGATTTTTACAATCTCTCCCATCTTTTCTCTATTTTAGCATAGATGATAGCATAATTGTTGGAACAACAAAAATACTAAAATCCCAATTTTTTCCGTTTTAGCATAGCTGTTGGAGATAATTTAAGGTCTCGTTTGGTTTGCGGGAATGAATTGGATTTGGATTTCAAATCCATTCCAATCCTGCGTTTGGATTGTACAAATGAAATGTATTGACCGGATTTGAAATCCTTTGACTTTTTAAAAATCCATTATATGATGGATTTGGAATTCCTTTTAGGGATGGCAGAAAACCCCGAACCCGACGAGGAAACCCGAAACCCGACTAAGTTCGGGTCGGGTCGGGTTAAACAATTTCGGGTCGGGTCGGGTAACGGGGATTTTTTCGGGGATTTTATCGGGTTCGGGGACGGGGCAAGGTATCCCCGCCCCGCCCCGATATATATATTTATATTATTAAAAATAAAATTATATATATATATATATTATAATAAAATTATATATATATTATATAAAAATTATACATATTATATAAAAATTATATATATTATATATAAAATTATTTATATATATATATTATATATATAATTATTTATATATATATTATATAAAATTATATATATTATGAAATTATATATATAATTATATAAATAAAATATTAAATTATCGGGTCGGGTTCGGGGATCGGGGATTCCCCCTCGGGTCGGGTTCGGGGATGGGGCATAAAAAATCCCCGACGGGGCGTCCCGAATAAAAACCCGACGGGGACGGGGATGGGTTTCGGTTTCGGGGACGGGGGACGGCAAACCCGCCCCGAACCCGCCCCGTTGCCATTCCTAATTCCTTTGCAATGGACCGAGATTTCAAATCCAAATCCTGATGGATTTGATAACTCGCTTCAGACTTCAATTGATTTTCACTCCAAATCTTACAAACCAAACACATGAAAAAATTCCAAATCCCCCAAATCCAAACCCTTACATGAAATCCAATTCATTCCAATCCATTCATGCAAACCTGCCCTAAGAATTTCCATTACTGCTTTGGACATCCAATTTCTACGAGAACAATACCAAATAAGAGAATACGACAATAATCAAATCAGCTATGATTTTACACCAAAAGAAGCAAATGATAAATTTTCCAAATCGAACCCCTAAAGATTCCCAAATTCTTCAATTTCAGTCCCATCTTTGAAGACTGATGCTTATCGATTAATCGGCCTCGAAAGAAACCCAATCCAACCAGTTTCCAGGGATACAAGACTGCTTACTCTCTTCCAACAAATCCTTAATCTGATTATAGCTTTTCGAAGGCAAACTCCGATCAAATTGATACCAATCGGTGTTGTTCGGCCATTCACGGCGGCCATAGCCGAGCTTGGAGGTGTGTTAGCTTTCCTTGTAGCGTTGTTATTTCTAATCTTGTATCCATACGTTTATTTTTGTGTGTTTATGTGTATTTTTGGCTTTTATGTATCGATTTTGAACGTATTATCACATAATTATGTTTAATTTGAGCATTAATTTATCGAAGAAACCCTAGCTTTGGTTCTTAGACGCAATCTCATGTTTATCGTTTAACGATTTTGGTACTAAGGTCGTGTTTTCTCTGTGTATAGATATATGTTATTGTGAATAGATGATTTGATTAAATGATATCATTCTATAATTTGGAATAATTTTTTGTGAAGCGGATTCTGAATTTCTAATTGCAGAACAGATGAACAGGAGTTTGCTTCTTGTTTGAGTTTTTTTTAATCTGTTGTACAGTTTTAATCTAGCAATGGCTGCAACGTTTTTCAATTAATATTTGATTATATACAATTGAAGTGTATAAAGTGAATTAAGTGATGGTTGAGTATGAAACCTTATTAGAGTTGCAATCGGCCTTCGACTTCGTGAGTCCAATTCGGTGATGGTAGTTGATGATCAATCCCTTCATTCTGTATGACTTTTGTTTTTTAGAATTGCTGCATTTTCCCCTTAATGTATCAAAATTTAAGAAGCACATATAAATATATAATAAAAGCCTAGCAAACATCCTTTGTATGTAAGCATTTATGCTAAACCACATGCATATCGTGTTCTTTTGTTTCTTGTGATTTAGGTTCTGTTTGTGGTTATCGATCGTAAAACTGATATTGGTCTTTTATAGTCCTAAAGATAGAGCATGGGTGACACCAATGAAAGCAAAGACACCCATCTGCAAACTGGAGAAAATGATGATGATCTTAAAAGGAAATTATGGAGAAAATTTCGGCCAAAGCTTTGGTTTTCATCCTTTTGGAAAAAGTATTCTCTTGAATCGAAGTTAAATGGCTTCAAAACGTTCTTGAAGGTCAATATCGTTCCTGCTTCAATCTCCGTGGCAATGGGTGTGTGGTATGTGTTCTTGAAATCAAAGGGGTCAAAGTGTAAAGTTGTTCCTTATTCGGACTTATTGAAGGGTCTTCAAGATGGAAGTGTGACAAGGGTTCAATTCAAGGAAAACTCACGTCGTATAATGTACAACAGTAAGCCACGAGGTTTGGAAAGTTCAGAAGTATTGAAGAAAGGAACGAATGGTATGTTTAAATTCCAAGAAACACTGGCAATTCTGTTTGCTAAATTGTCAAAAAAACATCACGTTTTGCCTGAATCTCACCGATCAAGGATTGATAATGATGGAAAGAAGAAGGAGCTCGTTGTTAACCAAGTTCCTAATCGTGGGTGGCAGTTTTCTACAAGATACATCGATGATGATTACAGGGAGCTTCTTGATTTAATGAAAGAAAAAGGAACGACATATGGATTAGACCCTGAACCGTTTTTGGCTTCAACTGGGAGGAGGGTTTTTTCTACTTTACTAAGTCAGGCACCTTCGTGGGCTATGCTGTTTTTGGTCGCTCATGGGCTAGGCGGTGGTGGTACCATAGCAAGAAAGCCTAGTAAAAACGACACAGTAACTTTTGATGATATTGAAGGTGTCGATGCAGCCAAGGCAGAGCTCATGGAGGTAACTTCTCTCTTTTTGACAACCATGAGGAAAGTTTGAACGAGAATTATAAACCTTTTAAGAGCCCGGAAACCAACTATTTCACATATTATTCATGATGAATAACCCTGTATAGTCATGAATAAAATTGATCAGGAATTGCAGGCATTTTCAGTATTCATGAAGATCATGCATTTTTGTCATGAATATCTGTTACGACATTTATTAAGATTCATGAATAAAGCATGAATAATTGGTTCCCATGTTCTCAAAATATTTACGGTTCTCATTTGAACCCGTCTCTTGACAACTAAATATGAAACGCAGCTCAATTTAGTTAAAAAATGGTTCTTGATTGTTTTGAATGATCATGCCTAGTTTTACCTCAACTACTCATACGAAATATCATGTAGATTGTTTCATGCTTGCAAGGAGATTCAAACTACGAGAATCTTGGAGCAAAATTGCCTAGAGGCGTCCTTCTGGTGGGTCCACCTGGAACAGGAAAGACGTTACTAGCCCGTGCGGTGGCTGAACGGGCTGGAGTCCCGTTTTTCATCACCTGTGCAAGTGAATTCGTCGAGATGTTTGTTGGAAGAGGAGCTAGTCGCATCAGGGATCTTTTTAAGGAGGCTAGGAAATGTGCACCATCCATCATTTTCATCGACGAACTTGATGCAGTTGGGCTGAAGCGTGGTAGAGGCTTCAACACCGAGGGCGACCAAACGTTAAACCAAGTACGTTTTCAGTTTTCGCTTGTTTAAGTTATAATATTGTGGGCCCATGAGATTAGTCGAAGTGTGTCCAAGCTGGTATGGATGGTTGGATACCCACGGTTTAAAAAAAAGTTATAATGTTGAACTGTATTGATGATGCTTTTGGTGTTGACAGTTGTTGACGGAAATGGATGGATTTGAATCAGATAAGAAGGTGGTGGTAATCGCAGCAACCAACAGACCCGAAATGTTGGATTCAGCTCTGCTTCGTGCTGGCCGGTTTTCGAGAAAAGTTTTTGTGAGGGAACCCGATGAAGATGGAAGAAAGAAAATCTTGGCCGTACATTTCCGAGGGGTCCCGCTCGAGGATGATAGAGATGTGATCTTCGATCTGGTTGCGTCATTGACACCAGGTTTAGTAGGTGCTGACCTTGCCAACATTGCGAATGAAGCCGCTCTTCTTGCTGCACGTAGAGGTAAAAGATTACACGAATTAACAACTTGGTCATCACGAATTAACAACTTGGTCATCAAGATTTTTGGAAAGTAATCTAATGAGGCTCGACATATTTTAACATAGTATCAGAGCCAAGATCTATTGGTGCCCGTCTAGCCTCAGTTGGTGGGGGCATGTTTAGAGTCTCACATTGACTATACTTTGACCATTTCTCGTCAATATATATTGGAACCTTCGTTCTCTCCTCAAGCGTTCTTTTGGAGAGTAATCCACGTATTCTCACATGGTATCAGAGCAAGGTCTACTTCTCTAGGGACTCACCCCTTCCATACAATTTCTACCTGGCTAGAGGGGGCATGGCGTGTTGGAGTCCCATGTCGACTAAACTTGAATCATTTCTCTTGAATATACGTGGGGCTCTTTTGGAGAGTAATCTTATGGAGTTTCACGTATTCTTACAAAGATTAGATGGGATAAATAATTCATTATATCTCACCTCTCTCTTTGATAATACAGGTGGAGTATGTGTGTCGAGAAACGACGTAATGGAAGCTGTAGAAAGAGCGAAACAGTCGTTTGAAAATAGGCAGCAACATTACGAGTTCAGCGAACAAGAAGCTCAGGAAATCAATTTGATCTCGTCCAGACTACTTGCACAGTCGAGATTTGACTTTTGAGCAACAAAAACCATACAATTTTCTTTTTGCCGTCGATTGTTCCTACTACAAAGGTTCTAACGGAGTCAAACTGTCGTTTTTCAGCCATTATTCGGTTTCGGTTTGAGGTCATAAAAAGTTACAAGATTCAAACTCATTGGGGTGGAAATGTATTAGAACAGTATGAGATGTCCAAAAGATTAAATCAGTAATTGAAAAAGTAAAAAACAAGTTAGCAATGTGGAAAGCAAAAGTGATATCGTTCGAAGGAAGATGGACATTGGCAAGATCAGTTTTTGGTAGTATTTCATTATACTTTTTCTTATTGTTTCGTTCCCCGCAAGGTGTCTTAAAAATCTTTGAGAGTGTGAGAATTCATTTTTTTTTTGGGGGGGGGGGGGGGGGGGGGGGTGGAGGTGAGCACATGAATGAGAAAAAATGTTTAGATTGGGTCAAATGGGAAAGGGTTTTGGGGGGCTTCAAAAGGGGTGGGCTCAACATCGATAGCCTAAAAGATGCAAATTGGGGACTTCTCGGTTAATGGTGGTGGCGATTTTATGTTGAAAAAGAATCATTATGGGTTATTGTAATAAGGAGCCTTTATGGGTGGATAGGCGAAGATTGGGTTTGGAAAAGGGGTGGAGGGAGCCAAGGGGAAGGAAACTAGGTGAGTGTAACACCCCGAGTTTCAAGAGGTATCAATTCAAGTTATTACAGAAACCGATATATCAAGGAAAAATAAGATATTTAATTTTGGACTTGAATCCTGGATTTTATAGTTTAGATAGATGAAGGATTCAATTACAAGTCCAACGGTTCTTTCCGGAGCAAAAACGGAGCTATAACGAAGAAGTTATGGCCAAAACAGTGTCGGTACGTACTCGGCTATAGTGCCCGACGATTGTGACACTGTCAAAATCGCCTGTCACAATCGCCAGAGCCCAAAAACTCTCGGTAAAATCTCAACGATTGTGCCCGGCGATTGTGACATTGTCACTATAGCATGGCACAATCGCCTGGAGGCATCAGGGTGTTAAAATCGCGATTTTCAGCCTCAAACTTCATTTCTTCATATCTTTCTCATCCTAGCTCCGATTTGGGTGATTCAAAGTGATACGGTTTCGTTTTTGAGAGATCTTCAAGGATCTAGCAAGAGATTGGAGGTCTATTGGAGTATACAAGAGTATTTTGTGGTGGTAAGCTCCTCATCTCTCCCACTTCATCTTCTTCACCAAGTTTTCTAGGGTTTCATCCACCTTTTGTGCTTCCTTTCATAGATTGGAGATTTGTGGCCATTTTAGTGAACTAGAAATGTTTTGGTTGGTGGATTCAAGCTTGGGTTAAGGTAATCTTCTATCCTCTTCGGTTATGGAAGTTAGGGTTTCGATATTAGTTGAGGTATTCATGTACATTGTTTGGGAAACGATTATTTGTGGTTGATTATGTATATTTATGGTTGAATATGTATGGATTTAGGTTTTGGAAGTTTGGTCTTGAAAATCCAAGTGTTCTTCAAAGGAGCTATAGTTGGGGGAAAATCTAGATTTAGCCTAAATCTAGGAAGGTGAGTTCAAGTTGATTTGTGAAAATGTTGTACATGCCAAAATGTTCATTTTAAAGCATTTATGTGTTTTACATGAAATTATCAATTGTTGGGTTATTTGGTAACTTTTGATTAATTGAAGTGTTTATCTTATTAAATCTTGTAAAATACCACATTTGGGATTTTTGAGATATGTTGATAAATGTGTCACAAAGGAACATGTTTTGGTGGTTTATTGCATGAATGGGTTATTGGTCGAAAATACACTTTTATGTGTTTGTCAGGTTTTATGCATCATTCATGAATTGGAATATTTGGAAAATCACACATGCGTGAGTCCTTTGGTTTCGAGTCATTCCCGACTTTGGGGAAACGCTTTAGAAATGGAAAACCTTTTGGGTTTTGGGCCGAAGGCCAATGATATTTTGAGAATCAAATATTTTTGGGAAAATGTGTATTTGGGTTGTGTAACCATATTGGCTCTCGTGTTTTAGCCAAACGTTTATTAAACCTCTTGGGGCTTGATTTGTACTCGTTGGAGTCTTTGGAACATTGGTCCAATCTTGGTAGCTCGTTAAGGAGCCTGGGTCGTATGGTGTACCTAGTTACATCTCATTTGGGAATTACATGTTTTGAGTGCGTTGTCATTCTTTTGAGCCATGTAGCATTTTGACCTTAATGCATTGGATCCATATGCATAGAGGTCGGGTTATCATGTTAATGTGGGACGAGGTCCTCGAGTTATAATTTGGAAATAGGCATTGGTGATACGATGTAAGTTTCCAAATGAACAAGCGTGTCAAGGATGGTGAGGTCCCAAGGTAAAGACCTGGATAGGGTTGAACTTGGTGATTATTTGGGGGCTAAAGACTTGGATAGAGTTGAACCCACGATTGTGCTGAACTAAAGACTTAGATAGAGTTGATGTTCAGACGGCTAAAGACCTGGACAGGGTTGATGCCTATTATGACTAAAGACCTGGATAGGGTTGATGTCTACCATGACTAAAGACTTGGATAAAGTTGATGTGATTGGTTGTCCACCTTGAGGACGATCCCAAGGTAAAGACCTGGATAGGGTTGAACTTGGTGATTATTTGGGGGCTAAAGACTTGGATATAGTTGATGTCAGTGGTTTCCACCTTGAAAACACGCGTATAACATGGATATGTGGCATACCTTTGTGTTTCCGCCACGTTAAATAGAAACGGGTCTTCCCCGTCACCGAAAGGTGTTATTTGGTTATTGTATTTTTAGAATCCATGTTTTCGGTGACATTTTATATGTACAGTTTTTATCCATGATCCTTATGAGTTGGGTAATATGTCCCACCCGTGTTTGGGTGTTTCGGGAAATAAGTTGTATCTACGTATTTATAAAGTGGGAATTCAATTTCTACTTAATGTTTCGAGTAAGTCTTGGGTTGAGTTTATCTTGTGAATGAATCTTTATGTCGGGGTATTCGTCTTTAAAATGTGCATTATTGGAAAGTTGGTCTTCTTATATTTAAAGCAAATCATTTCGAAAATTCATGATTTAAATGACTTCTTTCCTTCATCTGTATGTATTTTATATATGTTGAAAACTCTTGAGCTCACTAGGCGTTAAGCCTAACCTTTTTATTTGTCGGCATGTGCATCAGGTTCCATTTCGGGATTAGTTCTAGCGACACTGAGAAGCGCTAAGTGCTAGTTGTGTGCTCGAAGAGGTGATTAACTTGATGAAGTCTTCCGCATTTGTATTTGGAGATAGCGATTGTTGTTGGGTTATAGTAACACACGATTTTAATTAGTCTCTATGTAAGACTTTAATTTTGTTGATGTTTCAATCTAGAAATTGTATTTCAATTATAGACTATTAGTAAGGGATTTTATTCCCTTTTAAGGCATTGTTGAAAGTTTTTTTTTAATTAGTCGCTCTTTCCAAATTTGAGGGTGTTACAGTGAGTTAGAAAATCTAGTTAATGTAATTAGTGAAAATGCCCCAAAGAAGAAGGTCAAGGATTGTGTCTCGTGGAGCTTAGATACTCAAGGAGGGTTCACAATTGATGTGTTCTAAAATTTATACCGCAAGCGCACAGATATGTAGCATACGGGTCGATCACAGGGAGGCGATGAACTAAATACAGACTCGTTCTAGACTATGACCTAGCTACGAAAATTATCAATTTTTGGATTTTTTATATTAAAACTACTTAAATAAACAAATAAACGAATGATTCAAAGCAAACTAACGGACATTAGGTAATGTCAACTTCAGATTTTGGTAATGGTGGGAATTCGTTATGCAAAATTACTTTAACCCTCTTTCGAGGTGGAAAAACTTTTCTAACCTAATACCCATATTTACTTTCACAATATGTGTACGTTGGGAAGAAACATTATTATTTAAAACGAATATTTTTCCCAATCAACGTCCCTAACTATTTATCATGTTAGGACCATTGTCATTGATCAATTTTGTAAAACCCTAAAAATCAGAGTAAATTAAAACCTGCAAAGCTTGGCAACATGACATTCGTATTGATCATAAACTCCCAAGAAGGGGACCAGTCCTTAAGACTTTACAAAAACCTGTATCGAAAGAGTTTGTCAACAAACTAATCTAGACACCTATATCAAGATTACATCAGTTGACGATACATAAATGTACCAAAAGAATGGGACTTAACAAATGCCCTGAAACAATACTAATCATCTCAAAATGCTTCGAGACCAAACCCGTCTCTCAAAACCCCGGCAACCCACCGCTAAGGGAAACCTGTTATACACATCATTTGAGAAAAAGTGTCAGACTTAAAGCCTGGTGAGAACATACAGTTTATAAAGTTCGAAAGATATAAACATCAGTGTCATAAAGAAATCTTTTCATAAAGGTTTAGTTTATAAAGATAACATTTCGCCACAACTGGGCCTTTTCGGTCCAAAACTCATTAAATGATGACAAAAAGGACCATTTTACCAAGGATTGTGGTGCAACACAAAGTAGACCACCAAATCCGAGTTATGAGCTAAATACATGGAACCATGGCCACGAACTCTTCAGTCCGTACTACGATGTGAGGGAGGGCCCCCAAGGAACCATGTCATACTCGTTCATTAGACTACATCTGAACCATGGCTAGGATCGGGTCTCACATAACCGTACCTAAGTTGCCCCCGAGGATCAAATGTAGTTAACTACAACGGAAGGGGCATATCCTTCCCAGCCATTACAACGGAAGGGGCATATCCTTCCCAGCCATAAGTCGACTCGATACCTAGGGATCCACTAGTACAGTCAGAACTTGTCACAATATTTCATGTGACCAATAAAGCTAGATATATAGCTATCAACACATTTATATTTCAAAATGCTATTTTCCAGACCAACTGCTGGTAAGAAAGATAATCATAAAACCAGTTTATATACATTCTTTTAATAAGCCACAAACATGGGCGAGTAAAACGTCATTTTACTTCTGATAAGGCGGGACCCGTCATTTTAGTCAAAACTGATCGGGGACCCCGAAAATCACCAAAAACTTCATTTATATCAAAATGTAGAGAACATAAAATCATACCGTAGAAATACTTCAGATTTCGCAAATAAGAGTTTTGACATGTATAAAGTTTGTAAAATGGTAGTAGGAACTCACCCAAATAGGTTTATACGAAAACCCGAAGAACCAGATATCGACCCTCTTGACAAACCGAAACTTTCTACACCAAAACCTCGGATCAAATACTTGATATAAGCTACCAACTCTAGAGAGAGAGAGAGAGAGAGAGAGAGAGAGAGAAAAGAGTTTAGAGAGAGAGAAGATATTTGAGATTTTAAGATAATGAGATCTTTGGAAACTGAACCCTTAAGACGGTCCAAGCAACTACGCGGGTTATGCCGCGACTTCCACTCGCGGCATAACTCGCCTGTGTTCCAAAAACCCTAATCATCCAGTAGGTTTCGCGGGTTGTGCCGCGACCTCTAGTCGCGGTGCAACTCGCGTAGTTCCAAAATCCCATATCCAACAGAGGGTTACGCGGGTTGTGCCGCGACCTCTAGTCGCGGTGTAACTCGCGTAGTTCACTGTTTCTCCCCAAACTTCACAAAATCCAAAACGACAACCAACCAAACACGGTGCTAACGACAAAAGCTTAACACAGGAATAACGAGGTTACACGACGGAAATCCGGGGTGTTACAAATTTAATCTAAGTAAAAGACCGAACATTCGTTCATATCTAAAACTAATCGAATTTAGCTAAAGAGGTTTTATAAAAATCGGTTAATCGAACGTTAACTTTCGTTATATGAAAAATCAACCAATTAAAACTCAAAAGTTTATTATAAAAATAATTGATCAATACCACAACGTCTATCTAAAGTGACGATTACCCAAAAGAACGATAACTAAACTACGAAACCAAACATAATATAAATCTAAACAAAACAATAAAATTAATCTACGAAAGCTGTAAAGATCGATCCAAGGAGTGTCACTCTCCAAGATCGTTTTTAGCCTACGAAAACGGTAAATTGAATTACGAGCGGTGCAAGAAATTAAAAAGGGAGAAGAGAAAAAAATAAAAATTCAAACATAAATATAAAATACGAAAAAAATGAAACGTTACAACGGATGTTGAATGCTGGATGAAACCTGTCACGTTTCATCGTCATCATCGATCCGTCATATTACATCTTCATCAACTCTTCAAAGACTCAAAGATTACAAATAAATAAAAACTAAACTAAACCTAAAATCTAAAATCTAAACTAAAGAACTAACAAGAAAAGGAAAAGAAACTAAACCTAACAATTTATCTAAAAACCAAAAACACTCACACTAAAAAGTAAAGAAAAAAAAGAAAAAGAAGAACAAGACGTCGTGCGCCGTTTTTGAGAGAAAGAGAAGTGGTGTCATCAACCCTAATAAAAGAATTGCATATATAAAAAGAAAAGTTTCAATTCAGTCCCTTAAACTTTGCAACATTTTCAAAAGCTCCCCTCTTGATTTCTTTTATTTGAAAAACTCATTTGATGAATTATTTTCTTTCGACTTTGGTCCAACATTTGTCATTCTTCTTGGATTTGCCCACCAAATAAAGATCGATCAAAAACTTTAAATCCATCGTCATCTATTTCACGCTTTCAATATGAATTACCTGTCAAAACCCGAGAAAACCACAAAAATGCCAATGTAATATCCCCAATCAATTATTAAACAAAAATTAACTAAAAATATAATAAAATCTACATGCAAACAATTAAACTAAATGCAAAATGCAATTATAAACTAATATGAATGCATGCACAAAATGCACTTAACAACAATAAAAAAAACTTCGGAATGTGTTAGAAGATAAACGGGTTACGGTGGGGGGAAATAGTGAAGATTAAGTGGATCAAGATCATCTCAAAGAAAATATGTGTTTTTATTTGGAGGACGAGACTGTAACACCCGTAAATTCTTGTATGTGAAAGCCAACCCTTTAAGAAACTCTTGTTTCTTATCGTAGGATTTCATCCCCTATATCTTACCTATTTAAGCCTTATCGCGTCATGAGTGGTCTGTGCGGAAAATGGGAAGAAACGAGCCTCGGTACACTCTGGGCGATAGTGCCCTGGGCACAATCGCCAGGCACAATCGCCAGCGGGGGTGTGTCCGCGGTACGTTTTGGGCGATAGTGCCCTGGCACAATCGCCGGGCACAATCGCGGCCGGCCCCAAGGTATTTTAAGAGTCGCGATTCTCAACCATTTCCCTCACTCTCACTTCTATCTTCTTCCCTTTTTCTCTCCCAAACACCAAAACCGAACCCTAACCTATTTTGGGGGTTTTTCTCTCCCCAAACCTCATGATTCTCAATCATCTAGCTAGTTGGAACCTTGAACAACAAAACCTCCATCTTTATCTTCCTCGTCAAGTGCAACGGTCGGGAGCTTGGGTCGAAGTGTTGGATTGGGTGTTCTCGGAAGCCTCTTTGCCTTCAAGGGTAAGTTTTCTTGTAATAAGGTTATGAATGCTCCATTGGTGGTTTCTTAAGGTTTGATATCTCCAATCTTGGATTTGTTGGTTTTAGAGAAATTAGGGTTTTGATCTTGTTTGGGATCTTGGTATTTTATGATTGGAGAATGTTTTCTTGTGGTTGGGTATGGTTACTTATGGTTATTTTTGGGTTGGAATGTTGGATCTAGGTTTTGGAAGTTTTCGGCTTGAGGATCCAAGCGGCCTTCAAAAGAGCTCGTTGGGGTAAAATCTAGATTTAACCTAAATTAAAATAGATCCAGATAGATATTGGTTGACACGGGCATATAAGTCATGTTATACTGTTGAATAACAAGCCTTTAGTTTTCCATTTGAAAATTCGTGCGATCTAGCAAGGTGAGTTCAAGTTGATTTGTGAAAACGTTGTACATGCCAAAACGTCTATTTTAAAGTGTTTATGTGTTCTACATGAAATTATCAAATGTTGGGTTAATTGCTAATCTTTGATTATTTGACGTATTTAATCTTTACAAACTTTGTATAATACCCACATTTGGGATTTTTGGGCATTTTGATAAATGTGTCACAAATGAATGTGTTTTGAGGTCTCATTGCATAAATAAATTCTTGGTCAAAGAAATACACTTTTAAATGGTTGTCGGGTCTTATGCATCATTCATGAAATGGAATGTTTTTTAAAGTATTAATTGCACATTTATGCGAGGTACTTGAAAGAATGTTTATAGTTTCATTTCATGATTTTCATTCTTATCAGCAGTTAAAGTTGGAAAATGCATATTTTGTGTTATGAGACATTTGGAAAATTATAAGGATATAAGTTCATTTGGAAAATGGGTTGTCTCAACTAATGTTGAGTTTTGAACTAATCTTACTTTTGGTCGTTGTGTTGGTATATCCGTTGGTCGAGTGCGTTTTATTGTAAGTTATTTCATTTACCAATTGGTCAATGGGTTGCTAAGCCTGCGGCTTGGTGTTTTTATTTGGTTTGGGGTCTTGGACAATTGTCCAGTTTTGGTTGCTCGACTTCGAGCCTTGTTGGCAATTTTGGATGAAGCTCGTTAGGTATCGGGTGCGATGTAAGTCCTACGAGCTGCACGTTAGGTATCGGGTGAGATGTAAGTCCTACGTGTTGCACGTTAAGGTACCGGGTGCGGTATAAGTCCTTCGTGCTCAAGTATTACGATATTAGATGAGGGGCTCGACATAGGAACCCGACGGGGTTGAACTCGAGTTTCCGTGGGTGTACGTTTAAAGCTACCGAGCCTGACATCTCTTGCGTGTACTTTCGTTTTTATGACTAGTCATAACAACATAAAATGGGCTTACTTTGTGGACCGTCACATTTTATGGAATCGGGAATCCCTCGTCACCGAAAGGTGTTGTTTTTGGGTATTGAGTTTTATTATCCAAGTTTTCGATGACATTTTGTATAATTGGGTTTTACCCTTGATTTATGGGTTGATTATTATGCCCCACCCGTGTTTTGGGTGTTTTGAAATATAAGGTTTAATCGTACCTTCTTAAATGGAGAGTCAAATTTATATTTACGCTTTGAGTGAGTTTTGGGTTAAAGCTAATTTATGAAGGGGCGGTTTACATTGGTATCATCATTCTGTAGTAGCTTGATTTGGAAAATGTCCAAATTAGTGTTCTCCGTCTAAAATGCATATTTTTGGAAAACGAGTCGTTTGCATATTCAAAGCATACCTTTTGAAAGATTATGAATTAAACTGCATTATTTATTTTCACAAACATCTTTATATATGTTGAAAACTCTTGAGCTCACTAGGCGTTAAGCCTAACCTTTTTATTTGTCGGCATGTGCATCAGGTTCCAGTTGGGTTTTCGTTCTAGCAGCCATGAAGAGTTGAGCCTTAGCTTTGTGCAAATGTAAGTAGTTGGTGAAGTCTTCCGCAATTTTGGAGATAGTGACTATTATGGGGTTTTAGTAGCACCCGTTATTATCATAGGCTTTTGTATAGAGTGAATGTTTGTATTGAGGTTAAATCTTAATTTGTGGTTGTAGATAATTCCTTTATTGATGTATTTGAAATTTTTTAAATAAGTTGCTATTTCCAGATTTAAGGGTGTTACAGAGACTTGGGAGAATTCCATCGCGATCAGTGTTGGATAACATGGAAATAGAATTGAACTCCACTCTTTGCCCAAGATGTGGTAGTGAAGTAGAAACAATAGACCACACATTAACTAGTTGTGAAGAAGTGAAGAAAATATGGCAACTAACGGGAATATGGTGGAATCTCAACTTAGACTCGATAAATTCCTTAAGTGATTTGTTCGAAGTAGTAGGGCAAATGGGTGATAATTCAAAAAGTTCACTGAGATGGATAGTGGTTGTTTGGTGTTTCCTCTAACTTGTGTGGGCAAATCGAAATACATTGGTATTCGAGAAAGTTCGAGGCATGCTTTTGGATCATTTTTTGAATTTCAAGTTAAAGCGTCTCTTACGCGGAAAGTCTTTCGCTCTCTTTATGTCTATTCGGCAGATCTTTCAACTCCTCCAAGGAGAGACCGGGAGTTGGCCATCGATTAGTCTAGTTGGCTTTCGAATCCAGGCCTGTCGTAGCGAGATGGTTCATCCGATGGACCTGTTCGTGTTCAATTTTGAGTGGATCTGTTTTGGTTAAGCTGTTCGGTGGGTGCCATTTTCCTTCGGTCGTGCCGTGGGCTGTGGGTGTGGTAGTTGTTCGGGGTTGTCCGGTGAAGCTTCCAGCCGGGGTTGTCCGTGTTCTCTTTAGTTGTTACGGCAGTTTGCTTCTCGCAAACTCCTCAATCACTGCTTCTTTGTTTGTTTTTCGGTATTGTCCGATCTTGTGTTATCGTTTTTGTTTTGGTTTAGATCTGTTGTAAAACATGTTTCCTGTTTCGATTGGTAATATATGTGTTTTCTTGTCGTTCAAAAAATTATAAAAAGATGTTCCAATTTTTATTCAAATAAAATTATGTTATAAATTATTTTCCTTTTATATGGTAAAATTGTTCGACCTAGTACTTGTTTCTAGAAATATATGATGATTGTTGATATTATACTCATTTTTTCATACCTTAACAGAAGTATAAGAAACAAACCTAGTAAATTATCGTTATTTGTAACACCCCGATTCTTCGAAAGACATAATTTCAAGTTAATGCCGAAACCGATATATTAAGGAAAAGTAAGGTATATGATTTTGGACTTGAATCTTAGATTTTATAGTCTTGATGGATAAATGATTCAATTACGAGTCCAACAGTCCTTTCCAGAGCGAAAACGGAGCTATAACGAAGAAGTTACGACCAAAACAGTGAACGAGAAGAAGGCTGGCTGCGACTATGACCAGCGACATTGCCCTGGGCAATATCGCATGGGCAATGTCGCCCAAAGTGTCCAGAAGCTGTTAAGTTCGGGATTTCAACCTATTTTCTCATTTCTCTTCATTCAAACTTCTTCTACTCTCTCCCAAACCGATTTCCTTCTTTCCCTTCAAACCCTAACTTATTTTGGCTCAAATCCTTGGATTTTGTGGAGGTGAAACATCATCAAGTGGTAGGATTGGAAGCTATGGTCAAGGATTCATCATCATCATCTTCATCTTCAACCTCAAGTTTATTTTTGGGTTTTCTAGGTTTTCATCAAAACCTAAGTGGTAAGTGTATCCTTTCCATTTCTAAACCTTAACATAAGTTATAAATGCTCCATTGATGATTATCCTAGTGTGTGGTTTATCAATTTCGGGTTTGGTGGTTTTGGAGAAATCTAGGTCGAAATTTGGGTTTGGATCAAAATGGAGATTTTGATGTGTAATGTTTGGGGAATGTTTCTATATGGTTGAATGTGGTTATTTATGGTTGGAAATGTATGTATATAGATGTTTGGAGACTTTTGGATTGGAGGATTCAAGTTTCTTCAAAGGAGCTCAAGTTGGGTGAAATCTAGATTTAGCCTAAATCTAGCGAGGTGAGTTCAAGTTGATTTGTGAAAACTTTGTACATGCCAAAATGTCTATTTTAAAGTGTTTATGTGTTCTACATGAAATTATCAAATGTTGGGTTATTTGCTAATCTTTGATTATTTGAAGCATTTAACTTTACAAACTTTGTATAATACCCACATTTGGGATTTTTGGGCATTTTGATAAATGTGTTACAAACGAATGTGTTTTGAGGTCTTATTGCATAAATAGATCTTTAGTCAAAGAAATACACTTTTAAATGTTTGTCGAGTCTTATGCACCATTCATGAAATGGAATGTTTTATAAAGTATTACTTGCACTTTTATATAAGGTACTTGAAAGAATGTTTATAGTCTCATTTCATGATTTTCATTCTTATCAGCAGTTAAATTTGGAAAATGCATATTATGTGTTATGAGGCATTTGGAAAATATGAGAGTATAAGTTCACTTGGAAAATGGGTACCTCAACTAATGTTGAGTTTTGAACTAATCTTAATTTTAGTCGTTGTGTTTGCATATCCGTTGGTCGAGTGCGTTTTATTGTATTTTTATTTCATTTACCAATGAGTCAATGGGTTGCTAAGCCAGCAGCTTGGTATTTTCGTTTCGATTGGGTTTTAGGACAATTGTCCAGTTTTGGTAGCTCGACTTAGAGCCTTGGTTGCAATTTTGGATGAGGATTTCAACATAATGACCTTTCGCGGTCAAACCTTTCGCGGTTGAAGTTGACTTTCCGTGGGTGTAAGTTTGAAGCCACTGAGCCTGACATCCCTTGCGTGTACTTTTGTTTATATGACTAGTCATAACAACATAAAATGGGCTTACTTTATGGACCGTCACATTTTATGGAATCGGGTATCCCCTGTCACCGAAAGGGTGTTGTTTTTGGGTATTGCGTTTTATTATCCCAGTTTTCGGTGACGTTTTGTATAATTGAGTTTTACCCTTGATTTATGGATTGAGTATTATTCCCCACCCGTGTTTTGGGTGTTTTGGGATATAAGGTTTAACCGTATCTTCATAAATGGAGAGTTCAATTTATATTTACGCTTTGAGTGAGTTTTGGGTTAAAGCTAATTTATGAATGGGCAACTTACATTGGTATTATCATCTTCGTAGTAGTTTGGTTTGTATAATGTCCAAATTGGTGTTCTTTGTCTAAAATTCATATTATTGGAAAATGAGTCGTTTTCACATGTAATGTAACACCCCGATTTTCGAAGGGTAACATTTCGAGTTATTACAGAAACCGATATATCAAGGAAAAATAAGATATTTGATTTTGGACTTGAATCCTAGATTTTATAGTCTTAATGGATGAAGGATTCAATTACGAGTCCAACGGTTCTTTCCAGAGCAAAAACGGAGCTATAACGAAGAAGTTACGGCCAAAACAGTTAACGAGAAGAAAACCGGACAAACAGTGTATTACGCGAGTTGTGCCGCGACTTAGGGCCAACCTCGCGACTTGAGAGAACACGGGCGACTTATGCCGCGACTTAAGGTCGTGGCATAACCCGCGAAACCCACTGTCAGGTCAAAACGCGATTTTCAGTCCTCAAGCCTCATTTCTCTCAACCAAACCCTAACTCTTCCCCCCTCTTTCTCTCCCAAACCGAACCCCAAACCCCAAAGTCGAACCTTAACCAATATTGAGGGTTTTTCCTCCTTAAACCACATGATTCTTCATCATCTAACCAGTTGAGATCATGAACCACCTTCATTTTCATCTTCCTCACCAAACTCTTTGGGGGTTTTTATCCAACCTTTGCGTCATTGAAGATTTGGAAGCTTAAGGTTCGTTTTGGAGACTTATATGGTTTTGATTGGTGGTTCGAAGTTGTGGTTAAGGTAAATTCTTATTTTCTTCATTTATGGAAATTAGGGTTTCAACATAAGTTGACATCTTCATGTATAATGGTTGGGGAATGATTTTAAATGACTAAATATGGATTATAGGGTTGGACCCTTGTGAATCTAGGTTTTGGAAGCTTGATTTGAAGAGTTGGATTGGGTGTCTTCGGAAAGCTTTGGTGGAATTTAGGCTTTTGGAGGCCTATGGTTGTGGATTAAAAACTAGGTTAAACTTAACCTAGCAAGGTGAGTTCAAATTGATTTGTGAAAACGTTGTACATGCCAAAATGCCTATTTTTAAGTGTTTATGTGTCTTACATGAAATTATCAAATGTTGGGTTATTTGCTAATCTTTGATTAATTGAAGTATATAATGTAACACCCTAAAAATAGAGATAACAAAAATCCGGAAAACGGACGTGAGGTATGCTAAAATTGCCATAGCAAGAGCCTCCAAAAAATGGGGAATATAAAATTAATAACATGTTTAATCACAATTGTAATTTAACGGACAATAAACAACAACCAACTAATCTAATTTCTACATCTAGAAAAGAGATTACAAAAAGGGTTGTCATCTATAGACCCAAACGGTCTATATCCAAAAGTATAACGCGTCCATGTGCAATTCCCCAAGCTCTCACCCCCAAGCAACTAAACCTGCTTAAGACCGCCGCCGCTAGAACCTGAGATACACATCGACACCAAACAAGTGTTAGGCCAAAAAGCCTAGTGAGTTGAACAATAATAAGCATGCATGAACAGATACAATTCTTATCAGCAGTTAACCAGTGTTCAACATATGTGGAGTCATTAGGGGAGACCCAAAGCACCAATCAAGTCCCACCCAAGAGTCGATATACCTTGATGACCTTAACAAGGAACACCCCAAAGGCCCGACACACCCGAAGACTATCGCTAAGAAAATTCCCCGAATGGCGGAGGTCTAGGCACATACCATCACAGTGGCGCCCAAGACTACATCCTCCTAGTATACTGACTTGGTTCGTCCACAAAACGCATATAGGAGGTCCTTTAGGTGTATTTCAACCCAACATATTTCAATACAAACTACGGGTACAATATTACCATCCTATCCTCATGCAATCCAACAAAAGACCCAAATGACACTTATATTCATCATGCATATAAATATGTCATCAAAGTGGTATTCCAACTAGAACCATCACAATACCCATACATGCGTACATTTCATATCAAGTTAATCACATTGTATATCCATGAGAAAAGCCCCAAATAATGGCACCCATAACATAAGACATAACATATCACCAATATCTATATTTCCAACTATTTTCATCAAGAAATCCCAAATACTTGTACACATAGAGATAAAATAGCAAATAAAAGATTATGATGTGTATCTAGTTTTAACAAAGGTTTAGTAAACTCACAATCTAGGTTTTTGACCAAAAACCTAGAAAAGATGAAACCCTAGCTTTTGAAGAAGATGAGACTTGAAGAAGATGAAGATCTGGAAGGATGCTTCAATGAACTCACTTGGATGGACCTTCAATGATGATTTAATGCTCTTATCACCCAAAATCTAGAAGTTATAAGGTAGACGACGAAAACCCCAAAATCAAGCTTTTGGATACTTGAGGAAGATGAAGATGGAGATGGTGGTGAAGCTTCCAATCCGAAACCTTGGATGATGATCTTCACTCTAGCAATAAATGGTGGGAGATTGGTGGTTGGAAGAACCTTAGATGAAGTAGGTTGAGAGGAAGGGTTTGGGAGAGAATGTTAGAAATGAAGAAGATGAGAAATGAGAAATATTTGGGAAAATTCATTTAATGCCCGCACTGGGCTACTGCCTCATGCGCACGACTCGTGCGTTTTTAATGAAGGATGGTGCACGGGTCGTGCGCCACACACAGAAGCACATCAAACTTCTTCTCATTTGGTCAAATCCCGTTTTGGTCATAACTTCTTCGATATAGATCCGTTTTCGCTACGGAAAGAACCGTTGGACTCGTAGTTAAATCATTCATCCATTAAAACTATCAAATTAAAGATTCAAGCCGAAAAAAAATCAAAAATCTAATTTAACCAATGAGATTTCGGGGTGTTACAATCCTCCCCACCTAACGAGGATTTCGTCCCCGAAATCTTACCCTAACTAAACAAGTGAGGGTATCGTAACTTCATATCATCTTCGGATTCAAAAGTAACATTAGCACCCCGATGATGCTTCCATTGGACTTTAACCATAATTACGTCCTTATGCCTCAACTTCTTTACCTTCGATTCTAAAATCGCTTCCGGTTCTTCTACACAACGATTCCCATTGTCCACACGAATTTCTGACAAAGGAATCACGCTTTCCTCTTCGGCTAGACACTTTCTGAGGTAACATACGTGAAACGTGGGATGTATTCCCTCCATTTCCGGTGGTAAATCCTACCGATAGGCTTGTAAACCAATTTTCTCTAAAATAGTGAAAGGTCCAAGGAAACGAGGACTAAGCTTTCCACGCTTCCCGAACCGGATAATTCCCTTCCATGGAGATACTTTTAACATGACACGGTCGCCTACTTGAAACTCGACCGGTCTTCTTTTCTTGTCCGCATAACTCTTTTGTCGATCTTGTGCCGCCTTTAGCCTTTCCCGAATTTCTTTCACCTTGTCGGCCGTTTCTTGAACAATTTCTGGTCCGACAAATTGCTTCTCGCCCACTTCTAGCCAACATACCGGGGTTCTGCACTTCCGTCCATACAAAGCCTCGAACGGTGCCATTCCAATACTAGAATGGTAACTGTTGTTGTACGCAAACTCTACTAGAGGTAGATGTGAATCCCAACTTCCCCCGAAGTCTATTACACACGACCTCAACATGTCTTCTAATGTCTGGATTGTCCTCTCGCTTTGACCATCCATTTGAGGATGATATGTCGTGCTCAAATTCAACCTAGTACCCAACTCTTTTTGCAAGCTGGCCCAAAAGTTCGAAGTGAAACGACTATCCCGATTCGATACCACAGATTTTGGAACTCCGTGCCTTGACACCACCTCGTCGATATAAAGTTTGGCCAATTTTTTCATTGGAAAGGTCTCCCGCATTGCAAGAAAATGCGCACTCTTGGTTAGTCGATCCACAATTACCCAAATAGTGTTGTGACCGCGCAAGGTCTTCGGTAGCTTTGTCACAAAATCCATGGTGATATTTTCCCACTTCCACTCGGGAATGGGCAACGGTTGCAAACTTCCATACGGTCTTTGATGCTCCGCTTTCACTTGAAGGCACGTGACACATTTCTCCACATAGCTAGCCACGTCTAGCTTCATCACCGACCACCAATAGTTTAGCTTTAAATCTCTATACATCTTTGTGCTACCAGGATGTATAGAATACTTCGACTTATGCACTTCCTCGAGAAGTAATTCACGGTTTCCCCCAACCTTCGGCACCCAAATGCGCCTTGAAAGAGTTTGAGTCCACGACCATCTTCCGTTAAGAGTTCCTTTTGCTTTGACATAACCTCAGCCTTGAGGTTCTCTTCTTTAAGTGCTTCCACTTGACTCGCTCTTATGCTCTCCAACAAACTTGACACCACATCGATTCTCGTAAGGGACATTTTGACACCCCCATCATGGCTCCTTCGACTCAATGCATCCGCTACCACGTTGGCCTTACCAGGATGGTAGAGTAAATCACAATCATAATCTTTCAAGAGCTCAAGCCATCTCCTTTGTCGCATGTTGAGTTCCTTTTGATCAAAGATGTATTTGAGACTCTTGTGATCGGTAAAAAGAGTACACTTCGTCCCGTACAAGTAATGTCGCCACAACTTTAACGCGAAAACTACCGCCGCCAACTCCAAATCATGAGTCGGATAGTTCTTCTCATGATCCTTTAATTGTCGCGACGCGTAGGCTATTACCTTCCCCCTTTGCATTAGGACACACCCAAGCCCCATCTTGGAAGCATCACTAAACACGACAAAGTCTTTCGATCCCTCGGGTAAGGACAAGATCGGAGCTTCGCACAACTTCCTCTTGAGCGTTTGAAACGCTTGCTCTTGTGCATCGGTCCAAAGAAACTTGACGTTCTTCCTTGTAAGAGAAGTGAGCGGTGTAGCTATCTTGGAAAAGTCTTGGATGAAACGCCGGTAGTAACCCGCCAAACCTAAGAAGCTTCGGATCTCCGTCGGACTTGTTGGAGGCTCCCAACTCATCATTGCATCGATCTTTGCCGGATCCACTTTTACCCCGTCCTTTGATACCACATGCCCCAAGAATTGCACTTCTTGAAGCCAAAATTCGCACTTCGTGAACAGTTTCTCCCTTCTTAGAACTTCTAATACTTCCCGTAAGTGTCTTCCATGTTCGGACTCATCCTTTGAATATATTAAAATATCATCGATGAAGACGATCACAGATTTATCCAAAAATGGGCGACACACACGGTTCATCAAATCTATGAATACGGCCGGAGCGTTGGTTAAGCCAAACGGCATCACCAAGAACTCATAATGACCGTATCTCGTTCGGAAGGCCGTCTTCGGAATATCTTCGTTCTTCACTCTCACTTGATGATAACCAGACCGAAGGTCAATCTTCGAGAAACATCCCGCCCCTTGGAGTTGATCAAAAAGATCATCGATGCGAGGTAGAGGGTACTTGTTCTTCACCGTGACTTTGTTTAACTCCCGATAATCTATGCACATCCGCATGGATCCATCTTTCTTCTTCACGAACAAAACCGGTGCTCCCCAAGGTGACGAACTTGGTCGAATGAAGCCCTTCTCCAACAACTATTGAAGTTGCGTCATCATCTCCTTCATTTCTGTCGGTGCCAAACGATATGGAGCACGAGCTATCGGAGCCGCTCCCGGTGTGAGGTCAATCTGAAACTCCACTTGTTGCTCCGGTGGTAATCCGGGTAAGTCTTCTGGAAAGACGTCCGGATAATCCTGCACCACCTCCACGTCTTCTACCGACTTCTTTTCTTTATTAGCGTCCACAATGTAGGCCAAGTACGAAGGGTAACCCTTCGCTAAGAACTTGCGAGCCTTTAGAGATGATATAACAGGATTACTTCTCTTTCCTTTTTCCCCATAAATGGTTACCACACCATTTTCCGGCAATGGTACTTGGATCATCTTTTTGGAGCAAAAGATGTCCGCCTTATGCCTCACTAACCAATCCATGCCTATGACCACATCAAACCCTCCTATAGCCATAGGTAGTGAATCTACTCCGAAAGAAATTCCGTCGATCTCTAGAGTGCAATCACAAAAACGGTCACGAATGATCACTTGATCTCCATTAGCTACTTCTACTACTAACGCCTCGGGAAGAACACTAATAGGAGTGGTGAATCGTTTACAGAAAGCATCCGACACAAAAGAACATGTAGCACCTGAATCAAACAAGACACGAGCAGGCATGGAGTTTACTAGAAACGTACCCGAAACAACATCCACGGTCTCCTTTGCCTCCTCGGTAGTCATCCGGAAAGCTCGAATCGGTGCCCGTGATGGTTGCTCGACCCTAACCGTCGAACCCACAGAATTTCCACCAGATCCTCTAACCAGCCTTGGACACTCTCGCTTCATATGCCCCGACTCTCCATATTCATAACAAACCGACCCACGGAGGGAACACTCTCGAGTCGTGTGATTTTTCTTACCACACTTGGTACACCCGGCTGGACCGGAGTGAGTCCTTGTATCACACAGCCCCGAGTGCTTTGACCTGCACTTGTGGCACCACCGATATTCACGGCGTTGATCACCCGATCTCCCGCTTACAAAGGGTCTTTACTGACGAAATGGCCTAGATGGCCCCTCCCACTTCCGTTTCTCACTAACATGCCTCTTCTCATCCCTTTCCGAATTGATGTCGTCCTCAACGAGTAAGGACTCCTCGATAACTTCTTGCAAAGTCGAAGACTTAGCATTTCTTACCGCCGTTCTCATCTCGGCCGGTAACCCTTGATGATAAGCCTTCATCTTTGACTTTTCGTCGGGGACTATATGTCCCACCAAGTTTAGCTTATCCAAGAAGAGCTTGGAGTAGCCAACAATCGACATATTCCCCTTCTTCAAATCTCGGAACTCCTGTTCCAACTTGTCCAACGACCGCTTGCTGCAGTACTTGTCCATAATCTTCTCTTTGAACACCGACCAAGTTAGCTTAGCCAGAACTTCCGGGATGAGGGCGGATCGAGTGAGATTCCACCAAATCAAAGCCTCTCCCCGAAGTAGTTGGGAAGCAAACTTGACTCGTTGAGAGGGATCACACTCACTTGCCTCGAAGGCCATCTCCATCTCTTTGAGCCAATACATACAAGCAACTGGGCTATCGGAACCCGCAAACTCCTTAGGGTGACACCCCAGAAACGTCTTGTAGGTGCACCCTTTAGTCTTCGTTCTGATCCCCTCAGCGGATGGTTCTTCGACCGTCACCACATTCGGCCCACCCGACCCCACAATAACGTTTTCAACCATAGTCTCGGGTTGACGGTTACTGACGTCTCGATCCTCTAGAAGTTTCATGAAAAACTCTTGCTGTTGGGTCATGGACGAAGTCATGGCCAACCGTTGTTGAGCCAAAGCCGCATTCATGGCCAACATCATGCTATCCCGAAGCCGGGTCTCCATGGTAACTTCCTCCAAGATGGCGTTACCGGTGTTGAGGTTCCGGCGCGGGATGTGCTCAGGCCCTCCTGCCAAGATTCTGGGCATATGAATGTCATCGGAGGTTGCCCCCATCGGGGGTCGTACAACTGTAGATTCCACTTCAGGTTGCCCTTCTGGCATGTCCGGTAATCTACTTCGAGTGTTTACCATTTATAATCTGTCATGCACGTACGAGAAATAGATTGAGAAAAGACTAAGCGAGTTGAACTCATTGTACGTACTACTACTTTCATCAATTATCATAATAATAGTAAACCAAGTATGCCCACGTAACAATGCATTCATAATAGCAGTAGCTAAGTGAAATTATGAACAAACCATACATAAGTATTCTTGTCACCATCATCACAACTTTCAATTACAGTAATTACGTAATCCTAACGCTCTCCCCACCTAGGATTCCTACCCCAAGTGGACAGTGAAGTCATAAGGTCTAAAGCTCAAGTCTAGATATGCTAATCAATACCTAGTTCACTTAAACTAAAGCTCTGATACCAACTTGTAACACCCTAAAAATAGGGATAACAAAAATCCGGAAAACGGACGTGAGGTATGCTAAAATTGCCATAGCAAGAGCCTCCCCAAAATGGGGAATATAAAATTAATAACCTGTTTAATCACAATTGTAATTTAACGGACAGTAAACAACAACCAACTAATCTAATTTCTACATCTAGAAAAGAGATTACAAAAAGGGTTGTCATCTATAGACCCAAACGGTCTATATCCAAAAGTATAATGCGTCCATGTGCAATTCCCCAAGCTCTCACCCCCAAGAAACTAAACCTGCTTAAGACCGCCGCCGCTAGAACCTGAGATACACATCGACACCAAACAAGTGTTAGGCCAAAAAGCCTAGTGAGTTGAACAATAATAAGCATGCATGAACAGATACAATTCTTATCAGCAGTTAACCAATGTTCAACATATGTGGAGTCATTAGGGGAGACCCAAAGCACCAATCAAGTCCCACCCAAGAGTCGATATACCTTGATGACCTTAACAAGGAACACCCCAAAGGCTCGGCACACCCGAAGACTATCGCTAAGAAAATTCCCCGAATGGCGTAGGTCTAGGCACATACCATCATAGTGGCGCCTAAGACTACATCCTCCTAGTGTACTGACTTGGTTCGTCCACATAACGCATATATGAGGTCCTTTAGGTGTATTTCAACCCAACATATTTCAATACCAACTACGGGTACAATATTATCATCCTATCCTCATGCAATCCAACAAAAGACCCAAATGACACTTATATTCATCATGCATATAAATATGTCATTAAAGTGGTATTCCAACTAGAACCATCACAATACCCATACATGCGTACATTTCATATCAAGTTAATCACATTGTATATCCATGAGAAAAGCCCCAAATAATGGCACCCATAACATAAGACATAACATATCACCAATATCTATATTTCCAACTATTTTCATCAAGAAATCCCAAATACTTGTACACATAGAGATAAAATAGCAAATAAAAGATTATGATGTGTATCTAGTTTTAACAAAGGTTTAGTAAGCTCACAATCTAGGTTTTTGACCAAAAACCTAGAAAAGATGAAACCCTAGCTTTTGAAGAAGATGAGACTTGAAGAAGATGAAGATCTAGAAGGATGCTTCAATGAACTCACTTGGATGGACCTTCAATGATGATTTAATGCTCTTATCACCCAAAATCTAGAAGTTATAAGGTAGGCGACGAAAACCCCAAAATCAAGCTTTTGGATACTTGAGGAAGATGAAGATGGAGATGGTGGTGAAGCTACCAATCCGAAACCTTGGATGATGATCTTCACTCTAGCAATAAATGGTGGGAGATTGGTGGTTGGAAGAACCTTAGATGAAGTAGGTTGAGAGGAAGGGTTTGGGAGAGAATGTTAGAAATGAAGAAGATGAGAAATGAGAAATATTTGGGAAAATTCATTTAATGCCCGCACTGGGCTACTGCCTCATGCGCACGGCTCGTGCGTTTTTAATGAAGGATGACGCACGGGTCGTGCGCCACACACAGAAGCACATCAAACTTCTTCTCATTTGGTCAAATCCCGTTTTGGTCATAACTTCTTCGATATAGCTCCGTTTTCGCTACGAAAAGAACCGTTGGACTCGTAGTTAAATCATTCATCCATTCAAACTATCAAATTAAAGATTCAAGCCCAAAAAAAAATCAAAAATCTAATTTAACCAATGAGATTTCGGGGTGTTACATTTAACTTTACAAACTTTATATAACACCACATTGGAGATTTTTGGGCGTTTGATATATGTGTCACAAATGAATGTGTTTTGAAGTCTTATTGCATGAATGGATCTTTGGTCAAAGAAATACACTTTTAAATGTTTGTCGGATTTTATGCATAATCCTGAAATGGAGTGTTTTATAAAGTATCACTTGCACTTTTATGTGAGGTACTAGAAAAAGTGTTTATAGTCTCATTTTATGATTTTCATTCCTTTCAGCAGTCAAGTTTGGGAAAATGCATGTCATTTGTGTTATGAGGCATTTTGGAAAATATAAGAGTATAAGTTCATTTGGGAAAATGGGTGCCTCAACTAATGTTGAGTTTTGAACTAATCTTACTTTTAGTCGTGGTGTTTGCATATCTGTTGGTCGAGTGCGTTTCATTGTATTTTTATTTCTTTTACCAATGGTTCAAAGGACTGCTAAGCCAGCAGCTTGGTATTTTTATTTCGATTGGGTTTTAGGACAATTGTCCAGTTTTGGTAGCTCGACTTCGAGCCTTGTTGGCGATTTTGGATGAAGCACGTAAGGTATTGGATTGAGATGTAAGTCATTCGTGTTGCACGTTAAGGTATCAGATTGAGGTATAAGTCCTTCGTGCTCAAGTGTTACAATTTTGGATGAATCATGTTAGGTATCGGATTGAGATGTAAGTCCTTCGTGCTGCACGTTTAAAGCTACTGAGCCTGACATCCCTTGCGTGTACTTTTGTTTATATGACTAGTCATAACAACATAAAATGGGCTTACTTTGTGGACCGTCACATTTTATAGAATCGGGAATCCCCCGTCACCGAAAGGTGTTGTTTTTGGGTATTGAGTTTTATTATCCAAGTTTTCGGTGACGTTTTGTATTATTGGGTTTTACCCTTGATTTTATGGGTTGAGTATTATGCCCCACCCGTGTTTTGGGATATAAGGTTTTACTGTATCTTCATAAATGGAGAGTCCAATTTATATTTACGTTTTGAGTGAGTTTTGTGGTTAAAGTTAATTTGTGAAGGGGCGGTTTACATTGATATCATCATCTTTGTAGTAGCTTGGTTTGGAAAATGTCCAAATTGGTGTTCTTCGTCTAAAATGCATATTATTGGAAAACGAGTCGTTTGCATATTCAAAGCATACCCTTTTGAAAGATTATGAATTAAACTGCATTATCTATTTTCACAGACATCTTTATTTATATGGAAAACTCTTGAACTCACTAGGCGTTTAGCCTAACCTTTTTATTTGTCGGCATGTGCATCAGGTTTCAAGGTTTGGAGTTGGTTCTAGCAACCTTATGAAGAGTAGAGCCTTAGCTAGATCCGAAAGTAAGTAATC
Source organism: Arctium minus (assembly GCA_954870635.1). Taxonomy (NCBI): domain Eukaryota; kingdom Viridiplantae; phylum Streptophyta; class Magnoliopsida; order Asterales; family Asteraceae; genus Arctium; species Arctium minus. The sequence continues at coordinate 8,482,333 of OX941092.1, forward strand.
GGTGAAGTCTTCCGCATTATGGAGATAGTGACTATGCATGGGTATGTGTAGCACATGTCCTTTATAGTCCGTATATATAAGATGGTATACGTGTATTGTAGTCAAATCTAAATTTGCGGTTGTAGATGATTCATTTATTGATGTATTTAGAAAATTTTAAATAAGTTGCTATTTCCAAATTTTAGGGTGTTACAAGTTGGTATCAGAGCTTAAGTTTGAGAGATTTAGGTATTGATTTTTGGATGTCTAGACTCAAACTAGCGTACTGGTAGGTGATTGAAAGTGAAGTTGCACATTAGGCGCCTTAAGATAAGATATCTTAGAGTTGATCGGGTCGCTAGAAACAGGAAATTGTCAAGGGTCGCAAGGATGATCATGTATGGTACGTTCATAATGGCACCTGGCCAGTGTTATGGTGAACCTACATATCACATGTGTATACTTGAAATACCTTAGTATGATGACCGTTGGGGTAGTGAGAAAATTTCTAAGCGAGTAATTTAAGGAAGGATCGATGGTTATAGCAATGTTACTTTGGAGTGATAGTTAAGCACGTTGAACGCACTAAGTTGATCATCTTGAGTAAGAATTATTGGTTGGATTAGAACTATAAGTTCGTTAGACCAATTTTATTTCGAGGAGAAATTGTAAGTTAACCCCATTAGTGGGTTCGTGACTCTAAGATGTTTGATGTATCCGGACGGCAATAGTATGTCGGGAAAAATGGAGGAGTGTAGTCCTGAGATGCGGAGTGCCGACCAAGTTCATGCACGAAATTTGTTTCTAAAATGAGTTTGCATTATTTGTTTCTCATTTTTCCAAAGCATAAAGTGAGTGGTATTTTGAAATCTTAGTAAGGTGTTTAACATTCACCAAATTTTAAACTGAGAGTTTAAACATGCATGAAGTTGTTTTGTTGTTCGCAGTTGCAAATATTTTATTTATTGGAAATCTCTTCATCTTCATTCCATGTCTAACTCTATTTTTGGATAATATAAGATCCGTATTTTTGTGTCATTTTGGGTATCGGACAAGTAACTGTATAATTTTTAACTTTGACATTGGATCTCCTCCACGTATGTTAAGGTTTTAAAGGAAGAGTTGTCCCCATATTCTTGAGTCGGAATTTTATGGAGAATTTGGTTTGTGTGAGTCGTGTTTAATTTTATGAGTACAGTTTTGCGGCATTTGGGGTGTGTAAGTGTACTTTGAGATGCGTGTGTTTTAATTTCATCGCGTGTAAATTTGCACGTTCATTGGGCGTCGTATCTCATCAAAGTCGTGTTGGAAATGGTCATCTTATCCTACGTGGTGGTTTTAGAGTTTTAACATTTTTAGAATTATTGTCGTTTTAGGCTTTTTATGTTGAGAAACATAGATGTTGGCACCGCTTGATTTTACCATCAATGAGTTTATGAAAGTTTAGTCGGATTTATGGCGTTTTATTTTGTGACCATTCGAACCGTGTAACAAAAAAAAAAGAAATTTTGGAACGTGTAGACTTGCATTATTGTGTGTGTTAACTTACGAGTTTTGTTTAATACTTTGTCTCATGCAAGTCTTACACCTACATTTTGCAATCGTAAGAAACACCTTGAAAATCTTAATGTCGCATGATTGCATCTTGAGTTTCACATGGGTATATGTGCATACTTTTGAGTTGGATCTGATTTTCATTCGCGTGAGTAAATATGTGATATATTTATGTTATCTCATATTAAACTTTTAATCTAAACATGCTTCAATTGTGGACCTTACTGTTATAAATTTTCTACAATGCATGAAATAAATTTTCGGGTTGCATATCGTTGTAGTTACCATCTTGGTCAAATGTGTTTTATCGAGTCGGCTCAAGACTTTAAACTCGATTTGAAAATTTATTTGTTTTCCCATTATCTTACAAAGTTTTAGGGAATAAACTGATATATAGGAGACTTGTTGAAATTTTTATGCCGCAACGTTTTCGGTTAAAGAAGGAAAAGTTAAAAGTTGTGAAGTCCTCTTTCGGAGCTGTACAAACATTTATTTCACGTGTTTGGGGCACTGGAATTTATTTTCATGTTTATAGTGTGAATATTGCTACACACCTTTTGCCACCATTTTATTTACGAAAATATTGATCAAACAAATTTTGGAAATGGTTTTATACGTGTAGCGTCGATGATCAATTTTCAAACTATCGAGTGATCGGTAGTTGATTTTACCGCACAAGCAATTGTTATAAAGCTTATGTATTCGAAAGTTTCATAAAAGTTTAAATTGGCATAGTTGTTGAAAACCTTGAACTCATTAGACCTATAGATTTCAACCTTGTCGTGAAAGGTGTGGTAACTAAGGAACTAAGGAGTCCTTGGGAAATGAAGCGTCGGATTATCCAATCAGCGGTCAGTCCGAATTTTGGATTCCAATTTAAGAGTCGGTACACGCGCAAATAATTGAAGTAGTAGGATTGTGTATTCTCCTATATATTTAAGTGGTGATATTTCTGCTTTGGTAAACCTTCGGGATAAATCTTTGGGTGGTTGCTTGACTTCGGTAGGATAGGAGCCGATGGGTCGGATGTGTACCATCCGGGTGAGTCTTAAGGAATAAGGAAATTATGGTGATTTGCTTGTCGGAATTTAGTATCATGATAGGTGTCAACTTTGAATCATCGGTGTAAAATATGGAAGGAAATTTACGGTGGTATATCCACGGTTGAGGCATAAAAGTTTTGAACATAAGTGTCGACATTCGATTTGAGGAAAATAACCGTTGGGATGCTCCATTATACTTCCGATGAAACCGGTGCGTCAGCAATTTAAGTGGTAACCTTGAGAATATTGGATGATGGAAATTAGGAATCGATCATTGGTAATTCTGTAATCAACAAGGTTTCACTGATTCGTCGACCGATGCTTGACCGCACTCTGGTTATTGGGTAACCGTGTAGTTGGGGTAATTCGTTGTCCACAAATGTTGTGCCGCATCCATTGAGGAACGGATCGAATGTTATGATTGGATCGAAACTAACTAGTGTTAGGAAATATCATCAAGGAAGGGGACGATGAATCTTTTATAGCAAGGATTATCGAGGATTTGGGTTTAGAATGTCGAGGTAAACTTTAAGTAGAAATCGACTATTGAGGAGACCTTGATAGGTCGGAATTAAAATGCCTAAGGGATGAGTTCGCTTTGGAACATCCTTGGTGGAACTATTCTTGAAGGGATATGTGAAACCCAAGGTTGGGAGACAACCGAGACCTTAAGGATAAGAAAGTCGTTGATAAGGACTCGATGTTCGTCTCGTCATCGGTAAAATACATCGGACCTTGAAATTGAGTTGGGATCGGTTTCATATGTAACACCCGTAAATTCATAAGGTAAGTATTTTGTCTCCCTTAACGCTTTAATTTCGCTTAGGTGTGAATATGTGTCCTGGTGTGCATTTTATGATCATGAATTATGTTAAAATGTCATATATTAATTTACCATCTTTAATCGTTCAAACCTCGTGCTCGTTATCGTTTTCGGTTGAGTTTTGGACTGTTTTGGAGTGCCTCGCCATTGTGCCCTTGGCACTATCGCGGAGGGCACTATCGCCGTATATGTACCGAGAGTTGGGGGATGTTAGCGATAGTGACACGCGAAAGTGACAAATGTCACTTTCGTCGGGCATACTCGCGGAAGATGTACCGCGGGTGGGTGTGGGTCTGCGATTATGACTCGCGATAGTGCCCTTGGCATTATCAGCGGGCACTATCGCCTCGGGGTGCAGGGCCTTAAATGAACCCTTATCAGATTTTAATCTCATTTTCTCTCAAACCCTCTCTTCTCTTTGGCGATTTTGGAGACTTCCAAACCGAACTTTTCCTCTCAAAACCCTAACCCTCATAAATACAACTCTTCTTGGTGGTTGGATCTTCACTCTTGCAATAACTCTTCTCAAGGACAAACTATAGGGTTCTTAAAGCTCAACTTCTCCACTTCAAGTCTCCTCTACTCAAATCTAGGGTTTTCATCTTTTCTAGGTTTTGGTACAAAACCTAGATTGTGAGTTTACTAAACCTTTGTTAAAACTAGATACACATCATAATCTTCTATTTGATATTTCATTCTCTATGTGTTCAAGTATTTAGGATTTCTTGACGAAAATGGTTGGAAATATGGATATTGGTGATATGCTATGTTTTATGTTATGTGTACCATTATTTGGGGCTTTTCCCATGGATATATATAAAATGGGTACCTGGATATGATAAATGTATGCATATATGTGTGTTATGATGGTTTTAGTTGGAATATCACTTTGGTGCCATATTTACATGCATGATGAGTATAATTGTCGTTTGGGACTTTTGTTGGACTCCATGAGGATAGGATGGTAACATTGTACCCGTAGTCGGTATGGAAATATGTTGGGTTGAAATATACCTAAGGACCTCCTATATGCATTATGTTGGATGAAGCAAGGCAAGTTCACTAGGAGGATGTAGTCTTGGGGCACCACCGGGATGGTATGTGTTGGGCCTTTGGGGTGTTCCTTATTAAGGGCATCAAGGTGCATTGAATCTTTGGAGTGGAATTGATTGGTGCTTTGGGTCTCTTCTAATGACTCCACATATATTTGGACACTGGTTAACTGCTGATAAGAAATTGTGATTGTTCATGCATGCTTATTATTGTTCAACTCACTAGGATTTTTGGCCTAACACTTGTTTGGTGTCGATGTGTATCTCAGGTGTTAGTGGCACGGCTCCTAGGCAAGTTTAGATGCTTTGGGCAAGAGCTTGGGGATTTTGGCACTTGAACTATTCTTGGAACAATTTGGGTTTATAGATGACACCCCTTTTGTAATCTCTTTTCTAGATGTAGGAATTAGATTAGTTGGTTGTTGTTTATTTATCCGTTAAATTACAGATTTGTGATTAAACAGGTTGTTTGTATATTACCCCTTTTTGGGAGGCTCTTGCTATGGCAAACTTTATACCACTTCTCCATTTATGGAAAGTTTTTGTTATCCCTATTTTTAGGGTGTTACAAGTTGGTATCAGAGCTTTAGTTTAAGTGAACTAGGCATTGTTGTAGCATATCCAGACTTAAGCTTTAGACTGTTTTGACTTCACTGTCCTCTTGGGGTAGAAATCCTAGGTGGGAAAAGCGTTAGGATTACGGAATTACTGTAATTGAAAGTTATGATGATGGTGACAAGAATTCTTGTGTATGGTCCATTCATAATTTCACTTAGCTACTGCTATTATGAATGCATTGTTACGTGAGCATACTTGGTTTACTATTATTATAATAATTGATGAAGGTATTAGTACGTACAATGAGTTAAACTCGCTTAGTCTTTTCTCAATCTCCTTCTCGTGCTTGTGTGGCAGTGATCAATGGTAAACACTCGAAGTAGATTACCGGACATGCCAGAGGGGCAACCAGAAGTGGAATCTGCAACAGTACGACCCCCGGTAGGGGCAATCTCTGATGACATTCCTATACCCAGAATCTTGGGAGGAGGGCCTGAGCATATTCCGCGCCGGAACCTCAACGCAGGTAACACTATTATAGAGGAAGTTACCATGGAGACCCGGCTTCGGGATAACATGATGTTGGCTATGAATGCGGCCCTGGCTTAACAACAGTTGGCCATGACTTCGGCCATGACCCAACAACAATAGTTTTTCATGAAACTCCTAGAGGATCGAGACGCTAGCCACCGACAACTTGAGACGATGGCTGAAAACATTATTGTGGGGTCGGGTGGACCAAATGTGGTAACGGTCGAGGAACCATCCGCTGAAGGGATTCGAACGAAGACTAAGGGGTGCACTTACAAGACGTTTATGGGGTGCCACCCTAAGGAGTTTGCGGGTTCAGATAACCCGGTTGCTTGCATGTACTGGCTCAAAGAGGTAGAGATGGCCTTTGAGTCAAGTGAGTGTGATCCCTCTCAACGGGTCAAGTTTGCTTCTCAACTACTTCGGGGAGAGACTTTGATTTGGTGGAATCTCACGCGATCGGTCCTTACTCCTGAAGTTCTGGCTAAGTTAACTTGGTCAGTGTTCAAAGAGAAGATTATGGACAAGTATTGTAGCGAGCGTTCGATGGACAAGTTGGAGCGGGAGTTCCGAGAGCTGAAGAAAGGGAACCTGTCTGTGGTTGGATACTCCAAACTCTTTTTGGAGAAGTTAAACTTGGTGGGACATCTAGTCCCCGATGAAAGGTCAAAGATTAAAGCCTATCATCAAGGGTTACCGGTCGGGATGCGATCGGCGGTAAGGAATGCTAAGTGTTCGACGTTACAAGAGGTTATCGAGGAGTCTTTGCTCGTTGAGGACGACATCAATGCCGAAAGGGAAGAGAAGAGGTTAGTTGGTGAGAAGCGGAAGTGGGAAGGGCCATCTGGGCCCGTTCGCCAGTCGAGACCCTTTGTGAGTGGGAAAGCGGGTGATCAACGTCGTGAAGAACGGTGGTATTCCAAGTGCAGGTCAAAGCACTCGGGGTCATGTGCTACAAGAACTTACTCCGGTCCAACCAGGTGCGCCAAGTGTGGTAAGAAGAACCATACGACTCGAGAATGTTCCATCCAGGGATCGATATGTTTCGAGTGCGGAGAACCGGGGCATATGAAAAGATTCTGCCCAAAGCTAGTTGGAGGAAATGAGGGAAATTCTGTGGGTTCGACGGCCAGAGTCGAGCAACCACAAAGGGCACCGAGTCGAGCTTTCCGGATGTCTACCGAAGAGGCAAAGGAGACCGCGGATGTCGTTTCGGGTACGTTCCTAGTAAACTCCTTGCCAGCTCGTGTTTTGTTTGATTCGGGTGCTACGTGTTCTTTTGTGTCGGATACCTTCTGTAAGCAATTCTCTATTCCTATTAGTGTTCTTCCCGATGCGTTAGTAGTAGAAATAGCTAATGGAGATCAAGTGATCATTCGTGACCGTTTTTGTGATTGCACTCTAGAGATCGACGGAATTTCTTTCGGAGTAGATTTACTACCTATGGCTATAGGAGGGTTTGATGTAGTCATAGGCATGGATTGGTTAGTGAGGCATAAGGAGGACATCTTCTGCTCCAAAAAGATGATCCAAGTACCATTGCCGGAAAATGGGGTGGCAACCATTTATGGAGAGAAAGGAAAGAGGAATAATCCTATTATCTCATCTCTTAAGACTCGCAAGTTTTTAGTGAAAGGCTACCCTTCGTACTTGGCCTACGTTGTGGACACAAAGAAAGAAAATAAGTCGGTGGGAGATGTGTAAGTAGTGCAAGATTATCCGGACGTCTTTCCGGAAGACTTACCCGGTTTACCGCCGGAACGACAAATGGAGTTTCAGATTGACCTCACACCGGAAGCGGCTCCGATAGCTCGTGCTCCATATCGTTTGGCACCGACAGAAATGAAGGAGATGATGACGCAACTTCAAGAGTTATTGGAGAATGGCTTCATTTGACCAAGTTCGTCACCTTGGGGAGCACCGGTTTTGTTCGTGAAGAAGAAAGATGGATCCATGCGGATGTGCATAGATTATCGGGAGTTAAACAAAGTCACGGTGAAGAACAAGTACCCTCTATCTCGCATCGACGATCTCTTTGATCAACTCCAAGGGGCGGGATGTTTCTCGAAGATTGACCTTCGGTCCGGTTATCATCAAGTGAGAGTGAAGAACGAAGATATTCCTAAGACGGCTTTCCGAACGAGATACGGTCATTATGAATTCTTGGTGATGCCGTTTGGCTTAACCAACGCTCCAGCCGTATTCATGGATTTGATGAACCGTGTGTGTCGCCCATTTTTGGATAAATTCGTGATCGTCTTCATCGACGATATTTTAATATATTCAAGGTATGAGTCCGAACATGGAAGACACTTACGGGAAGTATTAGAAGTTCTAAGAAGGGAGAAACTGTTTGCGAAGTTCTCGAAGTGCGAATTTTGGCTTCAAGAAGTGCAATTCTTGGGGCATGTGGTATCAAAGGACGGGGTAAAAGTGGATCCGGCAAAGATCGAAGCAATGATGAGTTGGGAACCCCCAACAAGTCCGACGGAGATCCGAAGCTTCTTGGGTTTAGCGGGTTACTACCGACGTTTCATACAGGATTTCTCAAAGACGGCTACACCGCTCACTTCCCTTACAAGAAAGAACGTCAAGTTTCTTTGGACCGATGCACAATGCAAGCGTTTCAGACGCTCAAGAGGAAGTTGTGCGAAGCCCCGATCTTGTCCTTACCCGAAGGATCGGAAGACTTTGTGGTGTATAGTGACGCTTCCAAGATGGGACTTGGGTGCGTACTAATGCAAAGGGGGAAGGTAATAGCCTACGCGTCGCGACAATTAAAGGATCATGAGAAGAACTATCCGACTCTTGATTTGGAGTTGGCGGCGGTAGTGTTCGCATTAAAGTTGTGGCGACACTACTTGTATGGGACCAAGTGTACTCTTTTCACGGATCACAAGAGTCTCAAGTACATCTTCGATCAAAAGGAACTCAACATTCGACAAAGGAGATGGCTAGAGCTTTTGAAGGATTACGATTGTGACCTACTCTATCCTCCCGGTAAGGCTAATGTGGTGGCGGATGCATTGAGCCGAAGGAATCATGGCGAAAGTGTCAAAATGTCCCTTACCAGAATCGATGTGGTGTCGAGTTTGTTGGAAAGTATAAGAACGAGCCAAGCGGAAGCACTTAAAGAAGAGAACCTCAAGACCGAGGTTATGACCAAGCAAAAGGAACTCTTAACAGAAGATAGTCGTGGGCTCAAACTCTTCCAAGGGCGAATTTGGGTGCCCAAGATTGGGGGAAATCGTGGCTTGCTTCTCGAGGAAGCACATGAGTCGAAATATTCTATACATCCCAGTAGCACCAAGATGTATAGAGACTTAAAGTTAAATTATTGGTGGCCGGTGATGAAGTTAGATGTGGCAAGTTATGTGGAGAAGTGTGTCACGTGCCTTCAAGTCAAGGCGGAGCATCAAAGACCGTATGGAAGTTTGCAACCATTCCCGAGTGGAAATGGGACAATATTACTATGGATTTCATGACGAAGTTACCAAAGACTTTGCGTGGGCACGACACCATTTGGGTAATTGTTGACCGGTTGACAAAAAGTGCGCATTTCCTTGCAATGCGGGAGACCTTGCCAATGGAAAAGTTGGCCAAACTTTATATTGACGAGGTGGTGTCGAGACACGGAGTTCTGCAATCTATTGTATCGGATCGGGACAGCCGATTCACTTCGAACTTTTGGGCTAGTTTGCAAAAGGAGTTGGGTACTCGACTAAATTTGAGCACGGCGTATCATCCTCAAACGGATGGTCAAAGCGAGAGGACGATCCAGAAATTAGAAGATATGTTGAGGTCGTGTGTAATAGACTTCGGGGGAATTTGGGATTCGCATCTACCCTTGGTAGAGTTCACGTACAACAACAGTTACCATTCTAGCATTGGGATGGCACCGTTCGAGGCGTTGTACGGACGAAAGTGCCGAACTCCAGTTTGTTGGCTCGAGGCGAGCGAGAAGCAGTTTGCCGGACCGGAAATTGTCCAAGGAACGGCCGACAAAGTGAAGGAAATTCGTGAGAGACTAAAGGCGGCGCAAGACCGACAAAAGAGCTATGCGGACAAAAAGAGAAGACCGGTCGAATTTCAAGTGGGTGACCGTGTCATGCTAAAGGTGTCGCCATGGAAGGGGATAATCCGTTTCGGAAAACGCGGGAAGCTTAGCCCTCGTTTCCTTGGACCCTTCGTTATTCTAGAAAGAATTGGACTTCAAGCTTACCGGTTGGACTTACCGCCGGAAATGGATGGGATACATCCTAATTTTCACGTGTGCTACCTTCGGAAATGTCTAGCTGAGGAAGAGAGCGTGATTCCTTTGTCAGAGATTCGGGTAGACAATGAAAATCGTTGCGTGGAAGAACCGGAGACGATTTTAGAGTCAAAGGTGAAGAAATTACGGCATAAAGATGTGGTAATGGTAAAGGTTCAATGGAAGCACCATCGGGATGCTAACATTACTTGGGAATCCGAGGATGACATGAAGAAGCGTTATCCTCACTTATTTGTTATAGCATGAGATTTCGGGACGAAATCCTATTTAGGTGGGGAGGATTGTAACACCCGTAAATTCATAAGGTAAGTATTTTGTCTCCCTTAACGCTTTAATTTCGCTTAGGTGTGAATATGTGTCCTGGTGTGCATTTTATGATCATGAATTATGTTAAAATGTCATATATTAATTTACCATCTTTAATCGTTCAAACCTCGTGCTCGTTATCATTTTCGGTTGAGTTTTGGACTGTTTTGGAGTACCTCACAATTGTGCCCTGCGATTGTGCCCTTGGCACTATCGCGGAGGGCACTATCGCCGTATATGTACCGAGAGTTGGGGGATGTTCGCGATAGTGACACGCGAAAGTGACAAATGTCACTTTCGCCTGGCATACTCGCGGAAGATGTACCGCCGGGCACTATCGCCGTCGGGGTGCAGGGCCTTAAATGAACCCTTATCATATTTTAATCTCATTTTCTCTCAAACCCTCTCTTCTCTTTGGCGATTTTGGAGACTTCCAAACCGAACTTTTCCTTTCAAAACCCTAACCCTCATAAATACAACTCTTCTTGGTGGTTGGATCTTCACTCTTGCAATAACTCTTCTCAAGGACAAACTCTAGGGTTCTTAAAGCTCAACTTCTCCACTTCAAGTATCCTCTACTCAAATCTAGGGTTTTCATCTTTTCTAGGTTTTGGTACAAAACCTAGATTGTGAGTTTACTAAACCTTTGTTAAAACTAGATACACATCATAATCTTCTATTTGATATTTCATTCTCTATGTGTTCAAGTATTTAGGATTTCTTGACGAAAATGGTTGGAAATATGGATATTGGTGATATGCTATGTTTTATGTTATGTGTACCATTATTTGGGGCTTTTCCCATGGATATATATAAAATGGGTACCTTGATATGATAAATGTATGCATATATGTGTGTTATGATGGTTTTAGTTGGAATATAACTTTGGTGCCATATTTACATGCATGATGAGTATAATTGTCGTTTGGGACTTTTGTTGGACTCCATGAGGATAGGATGGTAACATTGTACCCGTAGTCGGTATGGAAATATGTTGGGTTGAAATATACCTAAGGACCTCCTATATGCATTATGTTGGATGAATCAAGGCAAGTTCACTAGGAGGATGTAGTCTTGGGGCACCACCGGGATGGTATGTGCCTAGACCTCCGCCACTCGGAAAGTTTCCTTTACGGTCTGATCTCCGGGTGTGCCAGGCCTTTGGGGTGTTCCTTATTAAGGGCATCAAGGTGCATTGACTCTTTGGAGTGGAATTGATTGGTGCTTTGGGTCTCTCCTAATGACTCCACATATATTTGGACACTTGAACTATTCTTGGAACAATTTGGGTTTATAGATGACACCCCTTTTGTAATCTCTTTTCTAGATGTAGAAACTAGATTAGTTGGTTGTTGTTTATTTATCCATTAAATTACAGATTTGTGATTAAACAGGTTGTTTGTATATTACCCCTTTTTGGGAGGCTTTTGCTATGGCAAACTTTATACCACTTCTCCATTTATGGAAAGTTTTTGTTATCTCTATTTTTAGGGTGTTACATCATACATGGAACAAGATATTGTGTAGGCATTCCTTTTGGGTAGAGAACCGATTGACCTCGCTAGGAGAGATGTTGGGTGTTTGATCGACGCCAGATTTCGAGGACGAAATCTCTTTCAAGGTTGGGAGGATTGTAACACCCCGATTTTTGAAGGGTAACATTTCGAGTTATTACAGAAACCGATATATCAAGGAAAAATAAGATATTTGATTTTGGACTTGAATCCTAGATTTTATAGTCTTAATAGATGAAGGATTCAATTACAAGTCCAATGGTTCTTTCCAGAGCAAAAACGGAGCTATAACGAAGAAGTTACGGCCAAAACAGTTAACGAGAAGAAAATCGGACAAACCGTGTATTACGCGAGTTGTGTCGCGACTTAGGGCCAACCTCGCGACTTGAGAGAACACGGGCGACTTATGCCGCGACTTAAGGTCGCGGCATAACCCGCGAAACCCACTGTCAGGTCAAAACGCGATTTTCAGTCCTCAAGCCTCATTTCTCTCAACCAAACCCTAACTCTTCCCCCCTCTTTCTCTCCCAAACCGAACCCCAAACCCCAAAGTCGAACCTTAACCAATATTGAGGGTTTTTCCTCCTTAAACCACATTATTCTTCATCATCTAACCAGTTGAGATCATGAACCACCTTCATCTTCATCTTCCTCACCAAACTCTTTGGGGGTTTTTATCCAACCTTTGCGTCATTGAAGATTTGGAAGCTTAAGGTTCGTTTTGGAGACTTACATAGGTTTTGATTGGTGGTTCGAAGTTGTGGTTAAGGTAACTTCTTATTTTCTTCATTTATGGAAATTAGGGTTTCAACATAAGCTGAGATCTTCATGTATAATGGTTGGGGAATGATTTTAAATGACTAAATATGGATTATAGGGTTGGACCCTTGTGGATCTAGGTTTTGGAAGCTTGATTTGAAGAGTTGGATTGGGTGTCTTCGGAAAGTTTTGGTGGAATTTAGGCTTTTGGAGGCCCATGGTTGTGGATTAAAAACTAAGTTTAACTTAACCTAGCAAGGTGAGTTCAAGTTGATTTGTGAAAACGTTGTACATGCCAAAATGCCTATTTTTAAGTGTTTATGTGTCTTACATGAAATTATCAAATGTTGGGCTATTTGTTAATCTTTGATTAATTGAAGTATTTAACTTTACAAACTTTGTATAACACCACATTGGAGATTTTTGGGCGTTTGATATATGTGTCACAAATGAATGTGTTTTGAAGTCTTATTGCATGAATGGATCTTTGGTCAAAGAAATACACTTTTAAATGTTTGTCGGGTTTTATGCATCATCCTGAAATGGAGTGTTTTATAAAGTATCACTTGCACTTTTATGTGAGGTACTTGAAAAAGTGTTTATAGTCTCATTTTATGATTTTCATTCCTTTCAACAGTCAAGTTTGGGAAAATGCATGTCATTTGTGTTATGAGGCATTTTGGAAAATATAAGAGTATAAGTTCATTTGGGAAAATGGGTGTCTCAACTAATGTTGAGTTTTGAACTAATCTTACTTTTAGTCGTGGTGTTGGCATATCCGTTGGTCGAGTGCGTTTCATTGTATTTTTATTTCTTTTACCAATGGTTCAAATGACTGCTAAGCCAACAGCTTGGTATTTTTATTTCGATTGGGTTTTAGGACAATTGTCCAGTTTTGGTAGCTCAACTTCGAGCCTTGTTGGCGATTTTGGATGAAGCACGTTAGGTATCAGATTGAGATGTAAGTCCTTCATGTTGCACGTTAAGGTACCGGATTGAGGTATAAGTCCTTCGTGCTCAAGTGTTACGATTTTGGATGAAGCACGTTAGGTATCGGATTGAGATATAAGTCCTTCGTGCTGCACGTTAAGGTACCGGATTGAGGTATAAGTCTTTCGTGCTCAAGTATTACGATATTGGATGAGGGGCTTGACATAGGAACCCGACGGGGTTGAACTCGAGTTTCCGTGGGTGTACGTTTAAAGCTACTGAGCCTGACATCCCTTGCATGTACTTTTGTTTATATGACTAGTCATAACAACATAAAATGGGCTTACTTTGTGGACCGTCACATTTTATAGAATCGGGAATCCCCCGTCACCGAAAGGTGTTGTTTTTGGGTATTGAGTTTTATTATCCAAGTTTTCGGTGACGTTTTGTATTATTGGGTTTTACCCTTGATTTTATGGGTTGAGTATTATGCCCCACCCGTGTTTTGGGTGTTTTGTGATATAAGGTTTTACCGTATCTTCATAAATGGAGAGTCCAATTTATATTTACGCTTTGAGTGAGTTTTGGGGTTAAAGTTAATTTGTGAAGGGGCGGTTTACATTGATATCATCATCTTTGTAGTAGTTTGGTTTGGAAAATGTCCAAATTGGTGTTCTTCGTCTAAAATGCATATTATTGGAAAACGAGTTATTTGCATATTCAAAGCATACCCTTTTGAAAGATTATGAATTAAACTGCATTATCTATTTTCACAGACATCTTTATTCATATGGAAAACTCTTGAACTCACTAGGCGTTTAGCCTAACCTTTTTATTTGCCTGCATGTGCATCAGGTTTCAAGGTTGGGAGTTGGTTCTAGCAACCCTATGAAGAGTAGAGCCTTAGCTAGATCCGAAAGTAAGTAATCGGTGAAGTCTTCCGCATTATGGAGATAGTGACTATGCATGGGTATGTGTAGCACCCGTCCTTTATAGTCCGTATGTATAAGATGGTATACATGTATTGTAGTCAAATCTAAATTTGCGGTTGTAGATGATTCATTTATTGAAGTATTTAGAAAATTTTAAATAAGTTGCTATTTCCAAATTTTAGGGTGTTACATGTAAGGCGTATCATATTGAAGGACTATAACTTTAACCGCATCTTTTCTTTTTTAAACGATTATTTTATATATGTTGAAAAACTCTTGAACTCACTGGGCGTTAAGCCTAACATTTTTATTTGTCGGCATGTGCATCATGTTTCAAGGTTGGGAGTTGGTTCTAGCAGTCCTATGAAGAGTAGAGTCTTAGTTAGATTCGAAAGTGAGTATTCGGCAAAGTCTTCCGCTTTATGGAGATAGTGACTATGCATGGGGATTAGTAGCACCCGTACTTATCATAGACTTTTGTATAGAATGAATGTTTGTATTGAGGTTAAATCTTAAATTGTGGTTGCAGATGATCTTTTTATTGGTGTATTTAGAAAATTTTAAATTAGTTGTTATTTCCAGAATTCAGGGTGTTACATTATTTACGTTATAAAATTTCAACTACAGTCCCTCAAAACTTAAATAATGTATAAATGGTTGTAACATGTGAAAATAAGAACCGAACATTGGTTGTTAAAAATTATATGACGACTATATACAATCTTTTTTACTAAGAGTCATAAGAATTTTATTTTTAAATGCTAGCATAGATAAACATGATATCTGTCACCTTTCAGTAGGGATGGACCCTTGTTGTTAATTACGTATGCATATAACAATTTCTTTTTGCAGTATAAGAAAACTGGTATTATTAGTGCATACCCAAAAAGTT
Source organism: Arctium minus (assembly GCA_954870635.1). Lineage (NCBI taxonomy): Eukaryota > Viridiplantae > Streptophyta > Magnoliopsida > Asterales > Asteraceae > Arctium > Arctium minus. Next base: position 8,497,479 of record OX941092.1, read on the forward strand.
GTTACGATGATTAACACTCATATAAAAAAGCCTGAAGCTACTACTTTTATGAACTCTTTGAAATATAGAGACCCATTTGTGTCAAAAAAAATGCCAAAAACATATAGAGTTTTATTGCTTGTGAAACTCTATCAGGTAAAAGGCATCTTCTTCCAAATCATCACATTGTTGTTTTATACTAAATAATTGCTTTTTTAACGTACGGTATTTGATATTTAGGAAAGAATACCTAAGAAACCAAAACTTATTAGTTAGGCAACTACATCCTTTATATTGAAATGGGAAATAACAAGTAAAATGACATGTCAAAAGATGTAATGGAACTAAAATGTGTGGTCATAACGTTAACGTCAACACATCCAAAACGCGTGAATTTGAGTTGTTTGGTCCTACCAGGTCTTTCACAAAAGTGAGCTTTGATGATTAACTTGACATCCGACGACATAGATAATTGAAAAAGAAAAGAAAAGAAAAACATTAGACAAATCACTTACATTTCATACTTGGATTCTCTTGCATGAAACAAATGTTAGAAATCTTTGATATTTTTCGATTCAATTTTAAAACTATATGTTTTTTTTCCTTCAAAACGAGATCGAAATTTCTTAGGAACCAACAATTACATTAAGCTAAAGAATTCATAACGATTTTAATTCAGTGATCGATTCCATCCAAAACTAATATTAACAAATTCAAAAATTGACCAAATCATATTTTATTATTTTTTGTTGTCGTTAGGAAATTGATACAAAAGTTTTCAAGTCCGGCTTTAAATAGGCTCAACTTGCACATGTTTATTTTTCACTACTTTGCACTAACTTGTTAAACAAATTCAGGCATTAAACATACCAGATCATTTAAAGTAATTCGTTAGTCATATCAATCTCAATTTATAAATATGATCATAATGTTATTTTTTTTCTTTCCAAAATACTGATACATCTTTCAGGAATTAATTAAAGACCATCGTCATAAGAAGTGAATTTTACACCCTTTAAACGGATTTCTAGTTAATTTAAACTCTTTTTATGTAGTATGCTTCAATACATATTAAAAACTTAAAAACTATAAGCTTAATTTTATTTAATAATACTTACACTTTGGTTTATGACCCTTTAAAAAAATTATTATGATATTGATTATTTAAAAAACCCAAGATAATAGGAATAAATAAAATATGTGAGTAAGTAGGTGAAGTTGTAATAAATATATATTATTTTGTAACCATAAAAAGACACCCATTTTTGTGTGTATTTTGGGGTACTCCCACTCATCTACACATCATTCCCTCATGGCTCTTGCCCCACATTTTCCATATATAATTTTAAATTGATCCTTAAATTGAAAAAAAATATCAGTTTATTATTAGATACATTTGAATAAAATCTGTTGGTTTATAACAAGTGAATGCTAAGAACATCCACATATCCCAACAATTCATTTTCACTTTCAATTGTGTCACATCAGCTTTTGCAATTACCCTCTACACACATGCAATCCACCTATACTTTCAAAAGTGGTCCCTACTACAACATTTATTAATTATTTTATAAATTATTATATAAATTTATATTTTTTTAGTTAATAACATGATATATAATTATTTATTTTAATTTAATGATAATTAAAACATAATTTTTTAATTTCAAATAAACGATTAATATATAATATAATACAATTATCTTATTTATTTTATATGTAATTTTATAAATTACATTATATGTAGTTTTATTAGTATTGTACGTTTTAATAATTTTGTCAGTATTATATGTTGTAATGTGTTATATGTAATTTCATTAATATTTAAATTATTTAAATTATATTGTATTTATATTTAATTTAAAAAATAACATATATACATATATAGATTTTTTTAAAACAAGAACGATTAATTTAATTAAAAAATAAATTAAAATCATTAATTAATATAAAGTATATACTTGAAATCTATTTAAATTAAAACAAAAAACAAAAAATGATATACAATTGCCAAGTGGCCTTGCAAGTAGACTTGCAAAATTTGTAATTACAAATCCTACATGGCACATTTATTCCCTTTGCAATTGCTTTTGCAATTGAATTTGAAACCCCATGGGTGGTCTAATGTTCTTCAATCTAACCTTATGGTTACTTTAACTGATAAATAAAGTTTAAAATATGAGATTGGATTTTCTAGATCATCAGTTTCAGTCTCCTTAAAATCAGAGAGGATTTTTATGACTTTTATTTCAAGACGTTATTAGATTAGTAGAGGAACACTTACACTTACTAAAGAAAATGTTCAAGTTTATATATGTATTATTATATGATGTAATTAAATATATAATTTGTTTTGTTTTCTTGGTCATTGTTTACATGTATATATGAACATCAAATAATTGATAGTTGACATTATTTGATAAATAAAATATTTATTAAACAAGGAAAACAACGTAGGATGATTATTACCGATCCATTTAATATTTGTGGTGGACAAGTTTTTGGAAAATATCATTGGTGTTTCATATTTATTAAATATTATATTAGAGGTGCAAATTACATGGAGTCAAATAATATGTTAAAACATGTACTTAGGTGGCAAAAAAAAGTCCATGTTAAATATAATTTCCTTCGACCTGTAACTGTTATTTAAAAATCGTAGTTCTTGACCTTTTGCTTTGATGAAGGTTTCAAGTCCAATCTAAACAATTTTACTTTGATCTTAAAACACAAAGATTCTCTGAAGATCAAGGTAGAGAGAACAAGATTTTTCTGGCACAGAAAAAAGATTAAAAATATAATAGAGAAAGATAGTAGAGAAGTGAGATAGTTTCGAAGAGTACTATCTGAGAATGAGAGTCTTGTTAGCTATTTATATCCTATCCATTTAACGCACCTCGGCGAGTACAATCCAAGTGTAAGATGATGAGTGAAATGCATGTCCTTCTTGTCTTTAGAGCAAAGCATTCTTTAGCCGCATATGAACAATGTTTCAGGAAGTTGGTAGACATGAATAAAACAATAAAGTAATCCGTATTGTACCTTCTGTCAGAATGAAGTATGTGGGTATACTTGTGCAAGATAGTATAAGATAAAAAAAAACTTGATACACAAGATATTGATCTAATAAGGAAGTAGTCTTGGAAGGATGCTTCAGGTATTGCTTATAACTCGGCTCAGGTTTCACATTTCTTTTATATAGCTTTGTATCACTGAATACCGCTTTAGATCACGACTACTCTATCTATATCTTCAGCTACTTCTTCGACATCGTTGAAGTTCATTTGATGAAAGTTGACTTAGAGAAATATTTAAGTTCTAAATAGTTTAAGTACTAAAATCTCTCCTCAGTTGCTAAATATTAACAATAACATAACTTATATAATATCACTGAATAGACTCAGTAAAAGAGGTCACATTGTCAAACCACTGAGATGATATAGATCAACATAGTTAATATACTAAAATTATAAAAATAAAATAACTCTTAAAGTTGAATATAACTTTTTTAAAAGATTTTCATTTTTGATACTTGATTTTAGGAAACTATAACAAAGATATTGGGATATTGTTACAAAAATCTACCGAAAAATGTGTCAAAGTACTTATAGCATCTCCAACAGCTTCTCCATTTTGGAGAAAATGGAGATTTTGGGTATAAAATGAGCTCCAACAGCTTCCCCAAAACTTTCTCTAAAATAGAGAAAGTAGGAGAGAGAATACATTTTTCTCCAAATTTGGAGATATCCCAAAAAATGATTACCAAGAGAAAGAAATTATTTTTTATTACATTTCACCAATGAAAAACTTTGAAATGAATTGTTTAGGTGAGAGAAATAATAGTTTATTAAATATATAAAATATTTTAATAATATAATCAATGATTTATCTTTAAAATGAGAAAGCGGTTGGAGATAGTTGTAATTTTTTTTTTTTTTAAGATTTTGATTTTGATAGTGTATAATTGAGAAAATTTTAGGAAAACTATTGGAGATGCTATTAGATCGTAACTCAAGTGGGCCCATACTGCTTTTAAAATTAGGCCTGCAAACCCTGTTAAATGGGGCCCACTACATTGGAGATATGTTGATTGACTTTTTAGAATATACAGTCATATACACGCCATGCCTACCATGCAACATGTACATACGACTCCACCGATCAAATAAACCGGGAGATAACATCCCTTACACTAAAAAATATATATATAAAAATTTATCTATTTTAACTGAATCATAAATGTCTATATTTTTATTAAATATTTATTATAAAATAAGTGTCATTTTTAAAAATTGGATAACTAAATTTCGAATTTATTCTTGATTAAAGTTGTCACTTGGTAAATTAGAAGTAAAATTGTCACTTGGTAAATTAAAGTTGTAATAATTTTTTTTTGGTAACTGTGGGTTTTCGGAACAGCTTACGTACAACGACTAATACACAGGATGACTAAGGCATTGTTTGGCAAAAATAATATAGCTTATAAGCTAGCTTATTTTTTTGGTACATATTTGGATTACCATAAGGCTAGCTTATAAGCTAGCTTATTGATAAGCTACTTTGAGTAGCTTATGAGGAGCTTTTTGCAAATATTCCAATTATGCCCCTCATTAATATTCATTATTATATATTAACTTTTAATTATAAATAAATAATTAATGTTCTTTTTGGTAATTTAAATGATTATAAGCTAATTTTTGTCAAACGTGACTTTTTCATAAGCTAGCTTATCAGCTACCAGCTAGCTTATCAGTCATCAGCTAACTTATTGGCTATCAGCTAGCTTATCAGCTAGTGTGCCAAACATAGCCTAAGAATGGGCTAAAGTCATCGCAGTTGAATCTCCATGGTCACAAAGGTGTGTAATAACTAATTATGTCTAAAAATTTATGCCAATTCTATTGTAAACGTTTGTTTTGGTTTAGAAAGAGTACTAATCATTAAAACATTTTAAAATATTAATCGACATTCTATTATTTTTTTTAAATAAATAATTTATTTTATTAACACATATTTTTTTATGATAAAAAATCGTTTTGTTTAAAATGAAAAATGTAAGATATCGTTCTCTTAACCTACTTGAAAATGAGATATATTGATATCATCTTGGTATTTATGTTGATGAATGATAATATAATTAATTTAATTGTTAAATCAAAAATTGTATTATTTGTTTAATAAAAAGTAAAAACGATCATAATTTTGAAATAATCATTGTCCTTACGTAAAATATTGCATCATTATTTAGAAATTGAATTCCTCTTTTCAAAAAAGACAGTAAATATTTCTAGATATATGATAGTTGTTATTTGGCAATTTTTCCTAATAACCATTTTGTTGCTTTAAATAAAAGATTATATTTCAGTTACATATATGTTATAAAGTTTAAATTGGATTCTTTTACCAAAAAGACATGATATCTTTAATATAACTAAACCAAGAAATTATTTTGGTTTATTACTCTTTAAAATATTTAACTTTCAAAACGTATAAGATGCAGAATTTATGCTTACCTTTTTTATGCACAAACGACCATCTAATAATTTAATTACGTATAAAAAAGGATAAACTTCAGATAAAGAAATAAATCGTCTTCTAACCTTAAAATTGACACGATATCCACATCTCGATTCTCAAATTTCTTCTTACCAATTTCATTAACTATAAGATACCGGATATGCATTTTTCCATAATTATTAGATCACTTCTAATATTTGGAAATAATCCAAAATTAGAAATTAATTCATACAAAAATAGAATGATGTTATAAAACAATTTAACAAAGGTCCGTAATTTTAGCACTTTTAACGAATCAAATTCACCCATTTTACCCCACAAATTTCGTTTTATTTCAATGGTGGGACAAAGTTACCCGAATCTTTCTCGGGTCGGGTTATCGGATCTATGTCTAACCCGTTAAAACAATTTCACCTATAAATACCCTTCATATGATCTCATTACAATTCGTGAATAAAAGTTTGTAATAAGATCAATAAATAAAACTATATAGAATTTTATTTCCACTTTGCTTATAGCTATAAGCGATCTTGCATTAGGCTAAAAATTACCCAAAGCAAGCTCCGTTTATAGTTATAGGCGGTCCGCCACCACCCGCCACCGTTCAACCACCACATACCACCACCGTCCACTCATGGCGATGATCAAGAAAGACGTTTCATACAAAATGCTTAAATCTTTTGTTATAAGTCGTGTTAATTCAACCACTAGTGCCAATCCGGCACGAAGAACCACTATCAACACACCCATCCAAAATAGCTACCCGGCTGTTGTGCAGCCGGTCGCTGCCGTGGCCGATGGCGGTCACGGCGACGGAGTGAAGATATTTGACTTTGAGGACACCAAGTGCCTTTTCGCGTCGGTTCCGACGCGAAAACTATTGCACTCGGCGATCACTCTGAACGTGTGTGCGATGGAGCGAATGGTGGATTTCAGCATTAGGGTTATGAACTCGAATATGATGGAGAGGAATAAGGTGTTTAGGGAGGCGGTTTTGAAGACGGTCAAGCATTCAGCGTACGATCATTTCGTGGCGGGCGGGGATACGGTTGAAGCGGGTCGGACCGTGAACAGATTGTGGGAGTCCGGGTTGAGGGGGATGTTGGATTATGGGCTGGAACATGCTGTTGATAATGAATCTTGTGATGAAAATACTCGAGAGTTGATTAAGACAGCTGAATCGGCCCACTCACTTCCTCCATCTTCTGTAAGTTTGTGTTTAAAATCTTGAATCTTTTTGAAGTAAAACATAATGGGTTTGGTTTTTAACCTAAAAAGATTGAGTTTTGCATGTAAAAAGATGATCTTTTTTATGTGTTTCTCAAGAACCCAGATCTGATATGAGCTTAGATCAATGGAAAAACCCAATGGGTTCCACTTTTAACCTAAATCTTGAGTTATTGATGCGAAAAAATTAATGGAACGCACGATGGGTTCCATCTTTTAAGTTTTAACCTAAAATTTGAGTTTTGCATGGAAAAATATGATCTTTTTTTATGTGTTTCTCAAGAACCCAGATCTGATATGAGCTTGGAAAAACTCAATGGGTTCCATTTTAATTCTAAATCTTGAGTTATTCATGTGAAAGAATTAATGGAATGGGTTCCATTTTAAACCTAAATCTTGAGTTTTGCACGTAAAAAGATTATCTTTTTTATGTTTTTCTGAAGAACCCAGATCTGATATGAGCTTAGATCTACCATAAAACACAATGGGTTCCATTTTTAACCTAAATCTTAAGTTTTGCATGTAAAAAGATGCTTTTTTTTTATGTTTTTCTCAAGAACCCACATCTAATACGAGCTAAATCTATGAAAAAAATGGAAAAAAAAAACAGGTAAGTTTTGTGGTCGTGAAAATTACAGCAATCTGCCCAGTGTATCTGCTCAGGAGAGTGAGTGATCTTCTTCGATGGGAGTACCAGAATTCATCTTTCAAGCTCTCATGGAAGCAACAAACCCTACCAATATTTTCTGAAACCAGTCCTTTTTATCACACATTACAACAACCAGCCCCATTATCAGCTGATGAAGAACATGATCTTGAGTTAGCCCAACAAAGATTAACCAGCATTTGTGATAAAAGCATTAACGGCGATATCCCCGTAATGGTCGATGCGGAAGACACTTCGATCCAGCCTGCTATCGATTACATGACATATTGGGCTGCACTTAACTACAACAAAGGCCCGAAACCGATGGTTTTTGGGACTATTCAGGGTTATTTGAAGGATGCCGGAAAGCGGATGTGTCTAACGAAGACGGCTGCCGATAAAATGGGAGTTCCGATGGGGTTTAAGCTTGTGAGAGGAGCGTATATGTCGAGTGAACGTAAATTGGCGAATTCGCTCGGTTTTGAGTCTCCGGTTCATGATAACCTCAATGACACACATGATTGTTACAATGGATGTGCTTCATTTATGCTTGATGAAGTCTCTAATGGCCCTGGTGGACTTGTTCTTGCCACCCATAATCTTGAATCAGGTAAAAAAATTAAAATGTTTTGGCTCTACAATTGATCTTTCTTGTGTTGTATGATCAATACCCTTTTGAAAAAATCTCAAAAAGATTCAAGATTTGTGTGGTATGATCAATACCTTTTGAAAAAATCACAAAAAGATTCAAGATTTATGTGGTATGATCAATAACCCTTTTGAAAAAATTACAAAAAGATTCAAGATTTGTGTCCTATGATCAATACCCTTTTGAAAAAGTCACAAAAAGATTCAAGATTTGTGTCCTATGATCAATACCCTTTTATAAAAATCACAAAAAAGATTCAAGATTTGTGTCCTATGATCAATTCCCTTTTGAGAAAATCACAAAAAGACTCATTCTTGCTAGCCATAATCTTGAATCAAGTAAAAGAATGTTTCAATCTTTTTTGGCTCCACCATCTTTCTTGTGTTGTATGATAAATACCCTCAGGGGCGGAACACAAACCTTTTAACAGCAGGGGCCGGACTTAGGGACGGACCGAGGAACTTCTTCATATAGCGGCACCATAATTTTCATACGTTTTTTATTCAAGAACTTTTTTATTCAGTTTTTTTGGTTGATTTCATTAGTTTTTTTTTGTTTTTGGCTCATATAAGATACAGTTACACTTCTAAATAATACGGTTCACCTTCTAAAACGATACGATTGCACCTTTCACAAACCTAATTTTTTTTACTAAACGGCGGAGAAACAATACGGTGGCACGTGTCATCGTTGGTACCACTGTAGGTCCGTCCATGCCCGGACTTAGGGGGTGTTTGGGATTGCTTATTTGAAGTGCTTTTTAGCTTATTGCGGTGTGGCATCCGAGATAAGTATTTTCTAGTGCTTGGATGGAAAAAATTAAAAAGACTTATAGTGGTGTCAAACCGCTGAAAATGAGTTTTTGATAAGTGATTTGGTTTTAACTTATCAACTTATTTGAAAAATGTTTATGATTTTTTTGGTTTTTTATATGTATAAGCAATCTCAAACTCCTTTAAATAACAACTTATTAGCTTATTACGTTTTGATACCACAATAAACTAATCTAAACATTTTTTTAAAAACTCCTATTTGACACCGCATAAGTTGATAAACATTTTTCAAAATAAGTTGTTTTAAATACGCAATCTGGAACACCCCCTTAATCTCTTATATATATATATATATATATATATATATATATATATATATATATATATATATATTAAAACATCTCATATATATATTTTTTACAAACTCTATTCTAAAAAGTAGAAAGTAGCCTAAATGGCCCACACAATAACCACTATCCCCTTCTTTTAATCACCACCATACCCACCGTCAATTTCTTCCCCTCCAACAGGCACCACCACAGACTCCCTTGGCTTTCCGGCAAAACTCCATAGTTAGGTTTACCTTATGTTTCTCTCTCTAGATCTTGTTAATGGAGGATGGATGCTTACAATTAAGTATTGACGTTGTGAAGAGAAACTCAATACACATGGATTGACTTGACTCAAACTCAACTGGACTGCTGGAGCTGGAGTGGGGGGCCAATTCAAAAAAAAAAAAAATTACCCTTGGAGACCTGATACCTGCTGCTTCATGTGAGAAAAAGCGCAGGGGCCTTGGCCCCCAATTGTTACCACTGTGTTCCGCCTCTGAATACCCTTTTCGAAAGAATCAGTATCAAGATTCGTAACGAAATGTGTAATGACAGGAAAACTGGCCGCACAAAAGGCACGCAACTACGGAATTGGTAAAGAGAGCGAGAAACTCGAGTTCGCCTCGCTCTACGGAATGGCGGAGGCAATGACTTTCGGTTTGAGGAATGGAGGGTTCAGTGTGAGCAAGTACTTGCCATTCGGACCCGTTGATCAAATCATGCCGTATCTTCTACGACGTGCGGAGGAGAATAAAGGACTGTTGTCTTCCTCGAATCTCGACAGACAATTGATGAAGTAAGAAATCCGAAAACTGTAACAACCGGTCCCACATAAATAAAAAATTAGATCTGTGAACTTTTTATCTGCTCAAAGTTATGGACTACTTATAACTTTGATGGTGTTTTTCCACAGGCAAGAACTGAAGAGGAGGTTGAAGGCTTGTTTTACTTTAAGTGAGAACCAATTCAAACCAGAAACTAACTCAATGGCAAGTAACTAGAGGGATATGTGCATCACCTTGAAAAAATGTAGATATTTTGGGTTCACCATCTTGTTGCTATGATGTACATGCAGCAAAAAATACAAATATATAGGGGCAAAGGTTGCCTTGTATTTATTTTGTTTAAAGAGTTTTTTTTTTTTTGTTTTTTTTCCATTATTATTATATTTAATGGAAATTTCAATTTTTTATATTTCCCTTTGTTAATCTCTTGGAATTTTGGTGGTGTTGTGTATGTATTATGATTGATAAAATTATAAAACTGTGTGATAATTGAGTAAATGTTGCACATTTTATAAAAAAGAAGAAAAGACTAGTGGTATTAAAAAGGGGTATTTTTTATAATGACCATAATATATAAACAAAATGAAAAAAAATACTAAATTTTGTCATGTTTGTACAAAATGACTATCTAAATCGTCAAAGGAATTCGACATTGACAATTTTCCTATTAATGTTAGAGGTAGGATCCACTTCCATAAAAAGAATATGAAAAAACCCACGCCAAATTGTTAGGATCCACTTTCTATTTGGTTCATTTTCTCACTTTCTTTATGTATTTTGGTCTCAAAATAAAGACTTTGCTTGATATTTAGTAACAAAAACTATTTGTGTGCCAAAAAAATAACATTAATTTTTTGTTAGAGGTATTAAGTTGTAACAAATGAAATGATAATAAAAGGAAATGTTTGATTTTATATAATATAATTCTTCTAAAAGTTTAAATTTTCATTCTGGGTTAAACTATGAGGAATGAAAATTATTACCATTTTCATTCGTCGGCCTGAACCAAACAACCCCTTAAATGTGGTTTTTATTTGAGTTGGTGATCATTATTCAATAAGAGACGTTTGATGTTTGAAATAATCAAGATAATTTATATAATTAATATTCAGGGAAAAGTCATAAAATTTAAAAATTTAATCTTTATAAAATATTAAGATAATCACTTAATACATGAGTTATGAACGAAATGTACACACGTTTTAAAAACCTCAACAATCCCTTTATATAATTCATATGTTATATCAATATGTAGTTTGATTTTTTTTTTTTGAACGAAATATAACACACACGTTCCCGTGGCATCCGGGCATCCGAGGGTAGCACAGACTAATCCGCGGTGACCCGGCCCAGCCCTTTGGACTGGACCCGTCCAGGCTCCGACTAAAATTACAAAATATATAATAAAAACACTTAAAATTACAAAATATTAGGAAGTTATGTGACCTGTTACTAGCCGTCAATGATTTTTTTAGCAAATACTAACCCATTTGTAACTGCTAGCCTTGCAAGGTGGTCCGTGTTGATTCACACGGGATTCCACGTGCCCCATGCTACTCGGGTCAGAGCGTAAAATCCATACAACTTTAGTTTTCAATTCATTCAATGTTTTCTTTTTGAGAGGACAACTTTTTACATTTAAATTATGTATTAGATAGGGTTGGGCCAGGAGGGTCTCATAACGCCTTCTTTTTTCCTTACAACTCTTTATGATCAAGAATATTAACTTATTAAGGGGCCCTTTACCAAATGCTTACCCGGTAAGCGTTTACCAATAAAACTCGACACACTAACTTGCTTTATCGGGTAACATTTTAATCATCACGATGGTATCTTATACAACAATTTACCTGGTAAGTGCTTACCCGGGTAAGAGTTGTCACTCTTTCTTACCGGGTAAGACTCTTCATCCTTATCCTCGTTCTTACCGGGGTAAGATCCTATCCTCTTGTCATGTTCATCCGCTATGGTAAATTCCCCGGTAAGCACTTACCGGATAAGCATTTTGTAAACGGACCCTAAGTATCTGACCGTTTAACCTGCTTTCTTTTTATGTGTTGCCATTTGCCAATGTTGGTCGAGACAATAAGGTGGGGGCATGGGACCCCTAGTCTATCAATGATTCTCCCCTTAGTCGCAATGAGTTGAGTTTGCGAGTTGCATATGACAGGTTTTATTTCCAATTTAAAACATCTATTAGTTAGTTATCTTGATATTTACACCTTCCTTTACAAAAACACACCCAAAACCTACGTAACCACCATCGCACTTCAATATTCAAGCTTATAATCTGTTGGTGATTTTAGTGAAATTATCGGTCCATTTTGTGTAATTGGATTCACAAGATGATAATGGGGTTGATAGTTAAGCTATAGCATGAGCTAGGAGGTGTGAAGTGCACACTCGTGTAAGCTAACTAAAACCCGGGATCGTTGGATGGTTATGTTTGGCGAGTTACCAAGTGGGATATGTTGAGCACGGCCAGTGCCGTTTTCTTGTTATAAATGGCACGACCCGTGAGAATTTCTTCATAAAATTGGCACAGGTCGTGCGTGGTCAGACAGAAAGTTTGACACGACCCGTGCCGTTTTCTTCATGGAAATGGCACGGGCCGTGTGTGGTCAGACAGAAAGTTTGGCACGACCCGTGCCGTTTTCTTCTTGGAATTGGCACGGGCCGTGCGTTTTCGTCAGATTCATAACTGACAAGATTTCTTGTAACCGCCAACATTAATGTCCACAATCAATCCCATTAATTGGGAAATTATTATCATTAATATTATAGGGTCGGTTACGATTCTCTATGTGTTTAAATAGGATCATTTTCTGCCTAAAACGATACCGGTGAATTGAGATTATCCTCGAGTGAATTTCGTGATACCCAGGCAGAATAGGGTTGAAATATCACTTACGGAAAACGATCTCTCACGCGATCTCAGATTCATATCCAAGTTCCGATCACTCCCCTCTCCCTCTCTACCCATCGATTTCTGCACCCCCTCCCCCCAACAATCTTAAGTGATATTCCGTTCGTGAGAGATGGCGAGTGATCAATCCGTGAGAGACATGACGACCAAGTTCACAAAACTGGAGAAGTTCGAAGGTGCCGACTTTCGGCGATGGCAAAAGAAGATGCACTTCTTATTGACCACGTTGAAGGTCGTGTACGTGTTGAGTACACCGATGCCGGAAGTAATAGACGATGAGACGTTGGAGATGACCCGGTGTCGTGGCAAATGGGAAAACGACGACTACATATATCGCGGACACATCTTGAACGGTATGTGTGACTCCCTCTTCGATATCTATCAAAACGTTGAATCCGCTAAAGAGCTATGGGACTCTCTTGAGTCCAAATATATGGCGGAGGATGCTTCTAGTAAGAAGTTCCTCGTGAGTAATTTTAATAATTACAAAATGGTGGATTCAAGGCTTGTGATGAAGCAATACAATGAGCTCCTATGCATTCTAGGCCAATATGCTCAACATGATATGAAAATGGACGAATCCGTTTTCGTATCGAGCATTATTGATAAATTGCCTCCCTCTTGGAAAGACTTCAAACATATGTTGAAACACAAGAAGGAAGAGTTGTCTCTTGTACAACTCGGTAGTCACTTGCGCATAGAGGAATCTCTTCGGGAGCAAGAGGCTGAGAAACCTAAGATGAAAGAGGTTTCTACACCTTCGGTGAACATAGTGGAAGAGGGAAGATCCAACAATTTCAAGGGAAAACGTAAGTTCAATGAAGCCAAGAAAGGTCCCAACAAAAAGGTTAAATTAATCTGTTGGACTTGTGGGATGACCGACCATCTTAAGCGGGATTGTCGAGTTGTAAAGAATAAGAATGGAGCAAACTCATGTGGTGGTGGGCAAAGATCCAATGATCAGAACCCACGACAAGGTCAGATTCTTGACTTTGGTGTTAATTCTAATTTGAATTATGTACCACTAATATCCAAATCATTTTATGTGCAGGATGATGATGATGCTTGGTGGATTGACACGGGTGCATCGATTCATGTGTGCAAGGATCGACGTTGGTTCTCCTCTTTGGAACCGGTTGAAGACAGATCCGTGCTACACATGGGGAACGAGTCAAATGCTCCCATTCTTGGACGTGGCTTAGTTAGACTAGAATTTAGCTCTAATAAAATAATTGAACTTTTAGACGTTTTGTTTGTACCACAAATTCGAAAGAATTTGGTTTCCAGTAGTACCTTGAATAAGTTAGGATATAGGCAAGTTTTTAAGTCTGGAAAGTTTACCTTGTCAAAAGGTGACTCTTTTGTAGGATTTGGTTATTTAAATAATAACATGTTTATGTTAAGTTTGAATAAAAGGAGTGTGTTTCTAATTCCGTTTATGTTTCAAATGAGAATTGTGTTGATTCCTTTTTATGGCATGAAAGGTTTGGTCATGTTAATTTTAAAATAATGGTTGAAATGTCAAAGGACAGTCTTATTCCGACTTTTGACGTTAAAACCGAAAAATGTAAAACTTGCATGTTGACAAAGATCACTAGACAACCTTTTTCCTAATGTGAAAAGAGATTCGTCGGTGCTTGAATTAATTCATAGTGATCTTTGTGATTTGCATTCAACCCCGTCTTTTGGTAATAAAAAGTACGTTGTTACTTTTATTGACGACGCTTCACGTTTTTGCTATATTTATTTGTTGCACTCAAAAGATGAAGCATTGGACAAATTTAAAGTTTATAAAACGAAGGTTGAATTGCAAATGAACGGTTTAATTAAATGTTTACGCGTCGATCGTGGTGTGGGGAATATTACGACCCCATATTTTTTCAATCCGTAGGAATTATCCATGAGACTACGGCACCGTATACACCACAACAAAATGGTGTGGCGGAACGGAAAAATAGAGTTCTCAAAGAAATGGTGAACTCTATGTTATCCTACTCGGGATTGAGTGATGGTTTTGGGGGTGAAGTCAGTTAACGGCTTGTTATTTATTAAATCGAGTTCCCAATAAAAGGAACAAGATTACCCCATATGAACTTTGGTTCAAGAAAAGGCCTAACTTGAATTATATTCGAGTTTGGGGTTGTCGAGCCGTTGTTCGACTATCCGAACCCAAAAGGAAAACCTTGGGTGAAAAGGGTATTGATTGCATCTTTGTTGGATATGCCGAGCATTCCAAGGCATATAGGTTCTATGTTATTGAACCTAATGATTCTATAGCGATTCAAACCGTTATAGAATCGAGAGATGCATTATTTGATGAGACTAGATTCTCTTCAATACCTCGGCCGAAGGAGCTTGTTCCAAATACTAGTGTAACTAGTGAGGTTGAAGAACAAACAATTGTTCCAACCGAATCTCCGATGCGTCGAAGGAGCAAAAGAGGAAGGATTGAAAAATCTTTTGATCCCGATTTCCAAGTATACTTGGTAGAAGGATCAAGAGATGAAATTGGATCACAATTCTCTTACTGTTATAGTATTGAGGAAGATCCAAAATCATTTGATGAGGCTATGAAGTCTCAAGATATTGCTTTCTGGAAAGAAGCAATAAATGATGAGATGGATTCCATCATGGAGAATAATACTTAGGTATTATCAGACTTGCCACCGGGTTGTAAACCTTTGGGATGCAAGTGGATCTTCAAAAGGAAGATGAAAGTCGATGGATCAATCGACAAGTTTAAAGCTCGATTAGTAATCCAAGGCTTTAGGCAACGGGAAGGCATCGATTATTTTGATACCTATGCCCCGGTTGCAATGATCTCTACGATTAGATTGTTGATAGCCTTAGGAGCTATCTACAATTTAGTGATTCACCAAATGGATGTCAAAACGGCATTCTTAAATGGTGACTTGGAGGAAGAAGTTTACATGAAACAACCAAAAGGTTTTATTATGCCCGGTATGGAGCATAAGGTATGTAAACTTGTAAAATCATTGTATGGGTTGAAACAAGCACCCAAACAATGGCATTAAAAATTTGATGAGGTTATCTTGTCCAACGGTTTTATGTTAAACCAAGCGGATAAGTGTGTATATAGCAAATTTGACACATCCGGTAACGGAGTAATAATTTGCTTATATGTTGATGACATGTTGATCTTTGGCACCGACCAAAATCAAGTTGATAAAACCAAAGAGTTTTTGTCATCAAAATTCTCCATGAAAGATATGGGAGAAGCGGAGGTAATCCTTGGGATAAGGATCAAGCGTGAGAACAAAGGGATTTCAATTACGCAATCTCATTACATTGAGAAAGTATTAAAGAAATTTAATTGCTTTGATTGTTCTCCGATGAGTACTCCATTTGATCCGAGTGTGAAGCTTATACCCAATTCGGGTGAAGCGGTGTCACAACTCGAGTACTCAAAGGCTATTGGATGCTTGATGTATGCCATGACAAGTACAAGGCCTGATATCGCTTTTGCCGTAGGCAAGTTGAGTAGGTATACTAATAATCCTAGTATACATCATTGGCAAGCGATAAGACGAGTATTTAAATACTTGAAGAAAACCATTGATTATGGTTTGTCATATGTCGGGTTTCCTTCGGTATTATAGGGATATTCGGATGCAAGTTGGATTACCAACTTAGAATATCACTCTTCCACGAGTGGTTGTGTAACACCCCGACTTTCGAAAGGTATCACTTCAAGTAAATACAGAAACCGATATATCAAGGAAAAATAAGATATTTAATCTTGGACTTAAATTCTATATTTTATAGTCTAGATGGATGAAGGATTCAATTACGAGTCCAACGGTTCTTTTCGGAGCGAAAACAGAGCTATAACGAAGAAGTTATGGCCAAAACAGTGAACGAGAATGAAAACCGGACAAACAGTGTGTTACGCGAGTTGTGCCGCGACTTAGGGGCAATATCGCGACTTAGGAGAACAAGGGCGACTTATGCCGCGACTTAAGGTCGCGGCATAACCCGCGAAACCCCCTAGTCGATCTAAAAACCCGACTTTCAGCCACCAAACTTCATTCCCTCATAACTTTTGATCCACAACTCCGTTTTTGGTGATTCAAGTTGCCATAGTCTCGTTTTTGAGAGCTCTTCAAGGATTTATCAAGATATTGGAGGTCTATTGGAGTATACAAGAGTATTTTGTGGTGGTAAGCTCCTCATCCCTCCCTATTCATCTTCTTCCCCAAAGTTTTCTAGGGTTTCATCCACCCTTTGTGTTTCTTTTCATAGATTGGAGGTTTGTAACCATTTTGGTGTTCTACAAGGGTTTTTGGTTGGATGGATTCAAGTTGAGGTTTGAGGTAATCATCCATTTTCTTCATTTGTGGAAATTAGGGTTTTGACATAAGTTGAGATCTTTATGTAAATCGTTTGGGGAATATTTCTATATGATTGTTTATGGTTGGAAATGTATGGATCTAGGTTTCAGAAGTTTCTGGCTTGAGGATTCATGAGTTCTTCAAAGGAGCTCAAGTGGGGTGAAATCTAGATTTAGCCTAAATCTAGCAAGGTGAGTTCAAGATGATTTATGAAAACGGTGTACATGCCAAAAATGTTATTTTAAAATGTTGATGTTTTACACCAAATTGTTAACTGCTGATAAGTTTGAGTATTTGGTTATATCCATCTTTAGAAACTCACGAAACATGCATTTTTGGTGATTTTGGGCTCGTTGACAAATAAAGCATTTTGATATGTTTCTTTGACGTATATTATATAAATGGAGCCCATTTGATGTAAATGTCATTTACATGATTTTGTACTTACGTCTATTTGGAAAATGTGCATGATTGTGTCGCGAGGTATTTTGGGAAATAAGAGTAAAGAGTTTATTTGGGAAATGGTTCGTCGCAATCAATGTTGAGTTTGTGTTATTTTTACACTTTTGGGACCGTTGTGTCTTTGTCAGTCGGCTAAACGTGTTTTTAATGTACAAAGGCTTTCGTTGGAAATTTATGTGAGGTGTTGGGCCTTTGGCTCGGTTTTTGATTTAAACGAGTCGTGTGGACATTTGTCCGAAGTTATAACCAGCGGGGGTTTTGATTTAAACGAGTCGTGTGGACGTTTGTCCGGAGTCATAACCAGCGGGGGTTTTGACTGAGATGACGATTAATTTCGTATCGTTGGTGAGTTACATGTTTTAGGTGTGTGGTCATCCAATTGGAGTCATGTAACGTTAGACATTGTTGTAATGGATCCATAGGCACGTAAGTTCTGTTGGTCTTGTAAGGCCGGAGGTTTTGGGTTACTTTTAGTGACCGCTCGGGTTTGCTAGCGAGTAGGCAATAAGCGGCACGAGCCGTTGAGGTGTAACTCGTCTAGGTTGGATAGGCACCAATGTCCGTAAGTCCTTGGGGTGGAACTCGGTGGAGTAGGGCTAGAGGCAGTAAAACGGATTGAGGTTGTGATGTCTTGTATGGCATGGGAACTAAGTCCGGGATACGTGGTGAACTTCAACAACATCAAGGGTGGCCCCATTCACGTGTTCTCGCCACCCAAGATGGAAACGTTTAGAGGACATGTAAGGAAGTCGCGTGAACGGCCTACTTACGCGTTCTCTATTCTCGGTGTTTACAAATCTCCTCATCGTCGATTCGTGGTATTTTATTTGGGTAATGTGGTATTTTTACCAAAAGGAGTTTTTAAGTGGTTGACGGCAAATGATGGCTTTAATATTGGGTTCTTCCCACGTTTACTGAGGTTCGCATGGACCGCGTCATTTCCATGTGTCGGTATTCATTCTCGTCCATTTTATGGTCGTGTGAGTTTTTGGTTTAAAGCCGTGTTCGTGGCGATATTTAATTATATAGATCTTCATCTATGATTTATGATTCTGTGTCACGTTTCAACCGTGTTGGGTATTTCAAGTTGTAATGTGTTAACCGTATTTTATAAAATGGGGAGTCCGCCCTCTATTTTACTTTTAGCAAGTTCCGGTTTACTTTACATAATTACGTCTCTTAGTGAGATCCACGTCTTTGAAGCAGTTTGGGTCGGTTAACAGTTAACTCGGTGCCTCTTTCGTACAAAGTGCATCGTTATTGATGAACGAGTCGTTTTCATAAGTGAAGCATATCATTTTGAAAGATTATGATTTTATTCGCATCCTTCCTTTCTAAATGATTTAATTATATATGTTGAAAACTCTTGAGCTCACTAGGCGTTAAGCCTAACCCTTTTATTTGTCGGCATGTGCATCAGGTTCCAGTTGGGAGTTGAGTGCTAGCAGTTCTTTGAAGCGTAGAGCCTTAGCTAGACACTAAAGTAAGTAATTAGGGAAGTCTTCCGCAAGTTGGAGATAGCGACTATTATTGGGTTTTGGTAGCACCCGTCCTTTTATAGTTTGTATGTAAAGATTGAATGTCTGTGTATTGAAGTTGAATCTAATTTGTGGTTGTAGATGATTCAATTATTGATGTAGTTAGAAAATTTTAAATAAGTTGCTATTTCCAAATTTTAGGGTGTTACAGGTTGGGTATACTTGCTTGGGGGAGGTGTCATCTCATGGGCTTCCAAGAAGCAAACTTGCATCACGAGTTCGACTATGGAGTCAGAATTTGTGGCATTAGCCGCTGCCGGTAAAGAGGCGGAGTGGCTAAGGAATTTAGTCCACGAAATTCCGTTATGGCTGAAACCAATATCACCCATTTCTATCTGTTGTGATAGTGCAGCTACTTTGGCTAAAGCTTATAGTCAAGTATATAATGGCAAGTCTAGACACTTAGGTGTTAGACATAGCATGATTCGTGAGTTAATCACGAATGGGGTGATTTCGGTTGAATTTGTTCGGTCACAACAAAATCTAGCGGACCACTTGACGAAGGGGTTAGCTAGGGACTTGGTTCACAAGTCGGTGATCGGGATGGGATTAAAGTCCATTTGAATCTCTAACGTTGAGATACCCAATTCCCTTCTAATACAACATTAGAAGTTGAATTCAATGGGAAAACTCACTCTAAGGGATTGGATCACAAGATAATCATCCCAAGGTATGTGCTCGGTACTGCAAGCGAGGAGGTAATTGTTCTTTTGTAAAAATGCATGTGCAGGTGCATGATGAAAGGAACTACCTATATGAGTGCGAAGTGTGGCCGCTAAAAAGCTTGGACTTAGCATTGATGCAACCACGAATGGATAAGGACACACGACCTGTATAGTGTCGAGTTTAAACTTTAGAGAATCTTTTAAATTCATGTGTATGTTATTTTTTGGTACTCAAATAGGTTGAAGGGTTCAATCCATAGGACACCCGGATTCTCGAGTATTTGAAATGTGTAATGTACTAAGATGGAAATTCAATCTTTTAGATATTTTCATTTATGCATGAGTTTGTTCCTATAATAATTGTTGTTTGTGAATCAATGATTGCACTAAAATGAGGGAGGAATGTTGGTGATTTTAGTGAAATCATTGGTCCATTTTGTGTAATTGGATTCACAAGATGATAATGGAGTTGATAGTTAAGCTATAACATGAGCTAGGAGGTGTGGAGTGCACACTCATGTAAGCTAACTAAAACTCGGGATCGTTGGATGGTTATGTTTGGCGAGTTACCAAGTGGAATATGTTGAGCACGGCCAATGCCGTTTTCTTGTTATAAATGGCACGACTAGTGCCAATTTGGCACGCCCCGTGCGAGTTTCTTCATAAAATTGGCACGGGTCGTGCATGGTCAGACATAAAGTTTGGCACGACCCATGTCGTTTTCTTCTTGGAAATGGCACGAGTCGTGCGTGGTCAGACAGAAAGTTTGGCACGACCCGTGCCGTTTTCTTCTTGGAATTGGCACGGGCCATGCGTTTTCGTCAGATTCGTAACTGACAAGATTTCTTGTAACCGCCAACATTAATGTCCACAATCAATCCCATTAATTGGGAAATTATTATCATTAATATTATAGGGTCGATTACGATTCTCTATGTGTTTACATAGGATCGTTTTCTGCCTAAAACGATACCGGTGAATTGAGATTATCCTCGAGTGAATTTCGTGATACCCAGGCAGAATAGGGTCGAAATATCACTTAAGGAAAGCGAGCTCTCACGCGATCTCAGATTCATATCCAAGTTCCGATCACTCTCCTCTCCCTCTCTACCCATCGATTTCTGCACCCCCTCCCCCCAACATAATCAACAACTAAGAGCATCTCCAACAGCTATGCTAAAATAAAAAAAAAAGTGAGATTTTAGCAATTTTTTTGCTCCAACAACTATGCTATATCATATGCTAAAATAGAGAAAAGATGAGAAAGAAGGTAAAAGTCTCCAAATTTAGAGAAATCTCTAAAACCCCATATTGAAGAGAGAAATAATATTTAATTCTTTTCCAACAATAGAAGACATTGAAGTTGTATGTTTAGGGGAAAGAAATAATATTTTATTAATATAATTGATGATGGAATTGCTAAAATAGAGTAGCTGTTGGAGTTAGTTGTAATTTTTTTTAGAGATTTCAACTTTTTATACTCTATTTTAAAAAAATTATAACATAGATGTTGAAGATGTTCTAATATAGTAAATCAATTCTATGTCCCTTTATTCGTGGCTTTTCAAGTTTTAGGTTTTCCACAAAAAATATCATCACTTTGTATCTCCCTCTTTAGATTCTTTTTTTTTTACATTGTTATATGTTTACATTATAATTTAATTTGGAAAAAAAATGTATTAGACTCGTTCCTGATCCAAACCTCCAAATAATTACCTCCCCCAAATACACATTTTATGCTCAAAATGAGAATTAATATAACTTATAATGAAAATATAAAAAAACATTATTCAATAGTATTTAAAGCAAACGTAACCGAACCAAAAACATCATTAATCAAAGCCCAATAATCAAAATTGGGTGATGTCCAATTAAAACCAGGACCCAAGCCCAATAATATTTAAAAAAAAATCAAGTTATTAATTTTCCTTCATTTTCAATGACGAAATAATTAATTAAATATTTAGAGTAAAAATGTAAGAAATAAAGATTAAGGGAAGATTTATATGTAAATCATTAAAAAGTTTATTTGAATATTCATATGTGAATCTTAGAAGGGTGCTACTATTGACACTATCTTTACACTGTCTCCTAAATTATCTCATACACTATTTCATATTACACTCATTATACACATGTTTTTAATTGCCTATTTTTTAGGTTTTCTAATGGGAAATTAATTAAAATACCCGTATTTCGATCCCATATTACCGAAATGCCCCAAATCTCTTTCATTTTGCCGAAATACCCCTTTTGTCCGGGATCCGTGACCGGGATGCTTACCAATCCCGGGGTTACCTTCAAAGACGGCGTGAATGGTGAATTACCGGCGTTAGGCCGGGATGAATAGGGCAATCCCGGCATTAGTCCGGGATGTGGGCCGTGAATGCACCTTCGATTATATATGATTATTAGTCCGGCATTAGTCCGGGATGAATATATACCTTCGATTATATATGATTTTAATATGTATATTTACATTTTATACCCCTATAATTATTTAGTTAGTTACTTTATACCTTTTACTTTTCTATTTTTCATTTTACATTTTTATCATATTAACACATATAATCGTATATTAACTAAAATGCGTTAAAAAGATACGTTTTAATTTTAACAAGTTACACCATTATAATCATCTTTTCGATACCTTCGAAATGAGCCCAATATTGAATATTTTTGGATTTAATTATTTATTATATATTATATCTGGTTTAGTTTTAATATCATTATTATTGTAAAAAACTTTTAAGAATTATCGATTATACAGAGACGACAATTTCAATACATTTATTTTTAAAATGAGGATATTTGAATTTTATTTTTATTATATATTATATCTGTTTTAGTTTTAATATCATTATTATTGTAAAATCTTTTAATAATTATCGATTATACAGATACGACAATTTCAATTCATTTATTTTTAATATGAGGATATTTGAATTTTATTTTTATGTTTAATGGGTCAATGGGAGTCCCACCTTATTTGTTAGTTTTACATGATTTTTGGTAGTGGTTTAATGATATTCATGTAAAACTAAAAAATAAGGTAAAACTAACAAATAATATCATTATAAAAATAAATGTATTGAAATTGTCGTCTCTGTATAATCGATAATTCTTAAAAGTTTTTACAATAATAATGATATTAAAACTAAACCAGATATAATATATAATAAAAATAAAATTCAAATAACCTCATTTTAAAAATAAATGTATTGAAATTGTCGTTTCTGTATAATCGATAATTCTTAAAAGTTTTTTACAATAATAATGATATTAAAACTAAACCAGATATAATATATAAGAAATAATTAAATTCAAAAATATTCAATATTGGGCTCATTTCGAAGGTATCGAAGAGACAGTTATAATGGTGTAACTTGTTAAAATTAAAACGTATCTTTTTAACGCATTTTAGTTAATATACGATTATATGTGTTAATATGATAAAAATGTAAAATGAAAAATAGAAAAGTAAAAGGTATAAAGTAACTAACTAAATAATTATAGGGGTACAAAATGTAAATATATATATTAAAATCATATATAATGGAAGGTAACCATTCACGGCCCACATCCCGGGACTAATGCCGGCCCACATCCCGGACTAATGCCGGGATTGCCCTATTCATCCCGGCCTAACGCCGGTAATTCACCATTCACGCCATCTTTGAAGGTAACCCCGGGATTGGTAAGCATCCCGGCCACGGATCCCGGACAAAAGGGGTATTTCGGCAAAATAAAAGAGATTTGGGGCATTTCGGTAATACGGGATCAAAATACGGGTATTTTAATTAATTTCCCTTTTCTAATTGCACAAATATTTTATTTTTTTTAAAATCTAATATAATTAATAAAAAATCACCGTGTTTTATTTTGACGGTAGATAAAAATCTTTACTTCTACAAAAAAAAAAATTATAAAAGTTATCAATTAACATAAGTTTAAATTTTTCTTAACATTGATTTTAATTATCGCACAACGCATGGTTCTGAACATTAGTTTCTAATAGATGAATCACCAAACTACTAAAAATATAAATTTGCAATTTATTTTTTGGATTCTATTATTTTAATAGTACATCTCAATTCTCAAGTGGATGGTATCCCTAACTACCAGGGTTCGATCATCGGGGAGAGCATGCGATGACATTCCAAGGGGATTAGTCGGGTCAGCCCTTAATGGGATCCCGGATACCCCGGATCGTGCGCTACCCTTGCCTTTCCAAAAAAAATCTCAAGTGAGTACCATATTGTTGCGGTTTTTCGTGTTCACACCTTTTTAAAATGCAAATAAGTAGATATTGACGCAAGTATACATCTCAATCTACTGTCGTCTTTTTAACAAGTAATAATGGTACAAAGTACCGAATATCGATCCCACAGGGAATCGTTGAAAAGTTCTTCTTGAAAGTCGGGTCTGTAAAAGCGAGTCTCAGATGGCAAATTCGAAAACAATATTTTGGTTGGGGGTTTTGAGTAACAATTACTGAAAAATTAATTTAAAAAGAGTGGAGGGTATAAAGATCCGTTGGGACGAATTTAATAATTAAATAAAAGACGAGATCGCATTCCTTTGTTATCTCAGAGTCGATATTTTATGTAACATAAAAAAGCCGTCACACAATGAACCAGTTGTCAGTTGATCAGTTGTATTTCGACATAAAATATAACTCTGATTTAAATAACTTTGGACAATCATGCGATACGATACACCTTTTATTCTCTTATCGGTCTCGGTCCCAACTTTACTTTTTACCCCGAACTGAGACGGTTAGCCCATCATCATTTTAAATCATAATTTTAAAGATTGTAAAAGCAATTAAAGAAAATGAGAATTACGTCAACTACTTGTTAATTAACCTTAAAAGAAATGATTTATCAACTATGCGTGTAACTAAAATCCTTACTTGAACTAGAAAAATTAACTTACTTGAGAACAATGACAATATTAAACTACAAATACTATAATTATAAGAAATTAAATTCAGTTAACTACACTGCGTTAGAATAATGTTATATAATTGCAATTTACCAACTAATTTACCATTAGTTAAAGAAAGTCTTGTTTTAAATGTGTCTTTAGTCATTTACGTCAAGAGTCCTTGGTATTTGTTAACTTAACTAACGTAATAAGTGGGATGGTTTTTAAACTTTGGAAACACGGAACAATTTTAATACTATTACAAACCGTGAACCAAGCGGGGTTGGGAATCCGAAATGATTGATCGGACTTCCGGTTTGTAATAGAACTAAAATTGTAGTGAAAACCGAATAAAAACCAAGATCAATCGAACCGGATGAGATGAGTAGAAATTGCGAGAATGTAACAAGAAACTATCACACTATACTTTAAATGATAAGATAACCATATATTAATTTTAACCAAAAGATGGGAGTTTGAACTTGTGAGCCTAGGCTTACAACCATGAGCTCTTGGCTCACCCTCTCAAACTTCTCTAGACCTTGCCTAATGCTAACTAAGGAAGGAAAATATGGCTTAAGTTACTTGTAGCAAGTAACTTACCAAGAGGATGGAAGGATGATTTCTCTAGCAATTAACTACTAAGAGAAAAAAGGGATGCCTTAAGCTTACTACCTAATGCCTCTATTTATAGGCTAAAAACTTAGAAAAGACCATGGGCTTTTCCAAAGATATTTGGGCTCATCACAATTTGGCCTACATAATTATTTAACCAATACAAAATTTAGCCCACAAATGTCATCAAAAATTAGCATCACATGGCCCAAGTGTGTAGTGGTAGAATCCCAAAAATTTAGCCCAACGTCTTCAAAAATTCGGCCCATCAAAAAATATTGAAGCCCGCGTTTGTAAGCTCGTAAACGATAAATATAAAGTTATACGATAAAATTGCGAAAATAAACTAAAGGACGCAATGGAAAAAGAAAAGTAGCTCAAAAATATTAAAAAAGAAGACTAAAATAGGGTAAATAAATTTACCCTATCACATATCCAAGCCAAATGAACTTTTAACCAACAATAATATATTAGTATTTCAGTTTTATTTAAAATTAACAATATGATCATAGACAAATGTATAAAATCAAAAAAAATTAATTTAAAGAATATATTATCTTAGATCAATTTTTGTCAGCCGATAAAAGATGATTAAAATTAAATGGATGAACAACTTAGCTTAAAACAGAAGAGAAAATGAGAAAATAAAAATAAAAGAGACTTAATAAAATAGAAGAATAGAAGTTAGAGAAATTAAATAAACAAAAAATATTGAATAATAAATAAATAAATATTTAACAAATTCCTTTCAAAAAGAAAAAGTTAACAAATTTAACTAAAAAAGGAATTTTCAAAAATTTAAAAAAAAAATAAAGAACGTGATTGTATTTTTAAAGTTTACCATTAAATTAAGTATTTTAATAAAAAGATAATGTATATAGATTTTAGGGGAGTGCTAATTGCCTATCCCATCTTAGATCTAGGGTTGTAAATGAACCGAACAAACACGAACGGAGACTTGTTCGTGTTCATTCGTTTAACTTAACTGAACAAACGAATGAACACGAACGAAATTTTTTGTGTTCATGTACTTCGTTCGTTAAGAAAATATGTTTATTTGTGTTCGTTTATGTTCGTTCATTAAGAGCTAAACGAACGTAAATGAACGAATATAAATGAACATAAACGAACGTAAATGAACGAACATAAATGAACATATACGAACGTAAACAAACGAACATAAATGAACATAAACGAACACAAATTAATAAAAAAACAACCACCGTTACTCATCATTTCGTTCGTAAAAAATAGCATAACAAAATAAAAAAACGGATAAACTTAGGAGGTATAAAAAAGAAATTTTAAAAAATTAATTCAGCTAATGCTTTGACACATTAATGTCATAATATATATAAATATATTTATATATATAAACAAACATAAACGAACGTAAACGAACATAAATAAACGAACATTAACGAACATAAATAAACGAACGTTCACGAACGTAAATGAACGAACGAGACCATTGTTCATGTTCATTCATTTAACTAAACGAACAAAAAAATGTGTTCATGTTCGTTCATTTATTAAATAAACGAACATAAACGAACTTCCCGCCGAACAGTTCACGAACGGTTCGCTGAACGTTCGGTTCGTTTACAACCCTACTTAGAGCATCTCCAACAGCTATGCTAAAATAGAAAAAAGTAAGATTTTAGCAATTTTGTTGCTCCAACAGCTATGCTAGACGATATACTAAAATAGAAAAAAGAAGAGAGAGAAGATAAAAATCTCCAAATTTGGAGAAATCTCTAAAACTCTATTTCTAAGAGAGAAAAAATAATATTTAATTCTTTCTACCAATAGGAGAAATTGAAGTTGTGTGTTTAGGGAGAGAAATAATATTATGTTAAATGTATTGAATATTTTAATAATAGAATTGATGATATAATTGCTAAAATTAGGGGTGAGCAAAGGCGGGTACCCGCCTAAAATTCCCGGAACCGGATCCGGCAGTTCCTGGAATGAAGGAACCGGAACCGGTTACACCGGTTCTTTATATTTGGGAACCGGAACCAGGTACCCACTATCAAATTTTTAATTTTTTTAATCATTTATATTATAAAAAGATAAATATTAATTATATTACAAAATCCAAACGTAAAGAAATAAATACCACAAACGTGAAAACTAATAAGATAAAAACTAACAACTAATAAATACTACAAACGATGCTTACAAAACAAATAAGTATTACAAACACTACAAAAAAAACTACTTTTGCCGGAGGAAAAAGTGGTCGGCAAAAGGCTCGAAAGTCGCCGGCAAAAGTTCAAAACCTTTTGCCGATGAACTTTTCCGTCGGCAAAAGTTGTCGTGAAAAGTTGGCCGCTAAAAGGGTTTTTACCGGCTAACAACATGGGTCGTCGGTAAAGATTCTTTTGCCGGCGAAAGATAGTCGTCGGCAAAAACATCTCTCAAGTAATTGTATAAAATCTTTTTCCCGACAACTAAATGCTATTGCCGGCGTAACTTTTGCCGACACAAAAGTTTGTCGGCAAAAGTTAAGTTTGACTTTTTTGGTCAATTCTCTACCAACACAAAAACCCGTCGGTAAAAGTTAATTGTATTTTTTGGTCATTCTTTTTACCGACACAAAAACCGGTCGGCAAACGTTGTTGACTACATAATGGAACATTTATCGACTCGTTTGGACAAATTTTTGTCAATAAAAATAACTGATAAACAACTATAAAAGCAGCTTAAAACATTAATCAACTAATAATAAAAAAAACATTACAAAAATATCTTTTAAAATAATCCCAACCAAATCAAAATATCTTTTTAACATATATAAGAAATAAAGGTAGATAAAATGTACTAGGCAAGATTTTCTACAACATTATCTTCCTCATCGGCTGACTCAAATGATTGATTAGTAGTTGCATCGTCAAAGATAACCGACGGTGGAGGCGGAGCTCGTACAGTGGATAACAAATGTTGCAACATATTTAATCCGGGTACAAGGTCTTGAATCTGTTGAAACAATTTTTTCACACTACTACAAAAATAGCTTTATTACACGCCTATTTTTACACGGTTTAAAAAAAACCGTGTAAAAATGTACCCGCATCTTTTAAAATATTTTTTAGACGTTTTTTTTGGTAAAAGAACCGTGTAAAAAGGCTTGAATACCTTTTTACACGGTTGTTTCCAAAACCGTGTTCAAAAGTGTAATTATCTTACACGGTTATTTGAGAAAAATCGTTTAAAAATGTCTCGAAACTTTTTTACACGGCTTTTTTAAAATAACCGTGTAAAAATGTGTAATCATTTTTATACGGTTATTTGAGAAAAACCGTTTAAAAAAATCTTGAATCTTTTTTTACACGGTTTTTTAAAATAACCGTGTAAAATTGTGTAATCATTCTTACATGGTTATTTGAGAAAAAACGTTTAAAAAGGTGTCGAAACTTTTTTACACGGGTTTTTAAAATAACCGTCTAAAAACATATAAATGATTACACGGTTTTAGAAAAAGATCCGTGTAAAAAGACCAAAAGTCCTTTTACACAGATATTTTTCCAAAAACTGTGTAAAAAATATACTATTTTAGAGTTTATTTTTATACACAATTTTAAACTTTTTAACACGGTTTTAAATCTATTTATACGGTTGTCCTTTAAAAACCGTGTAAAAACATATAGTTTTTATTTATTTGTATATGACTAGCAGTGTACCCGTGCAATGCATCGGGGTGAACAATTGTAAATGGAAATAAAAAATTAATGTAATAGCTTATCAGAAAAAAAAGAAAAAAGATATATATAGAGTAAATCATATATTTATAATTTATGTAGCATTAGTAGTGATAAACACATAACTTGAGTTTTTTCAATTATGAAGCATTAAGAAATTATATTAAAGTAATCGTTAAATGTATATTTGAATTTTAAAACATGTATTAATCAGCGATATCTAACGAATTATAATATTTTTTCAAAATACTGAAATATAGAATAGGTAAAAATAACAAATATAATGTTGGATAGTATTATTTTGTATCTAAACGTATATATAAGTTCATTATTAGTTAGTTTTATAGAATTCAAAAGGCTTTAAAAACTTGTATACATGAAGAAAATACATGTACTATCATAATTAAAGAAATATGTTAATTTGAGCAAGTAAATAACTTTTCTTCTTTTGAAGAAACCCCAAATGGAAGGGAAAAAACTTGAATATGGAAGATGGTGAAAAAGTAATGTTTGAATTTTTTTTCAAATGAGTTGTACCTTATGCATACTAATTTGTGATTAAGAGATTTTTGAAATGTATGCATAAAATGGTAGTACCTTATGTTTTATAAGTAGTAATTAAGAGTTTTTTATTCCGTCTTTATAATATAGTATAGATATCTTAATTTAGTGGGGTAAAAATGTTCGATAACAATTTCTATAAATTAACCACAAGGGTTGTGGTGTGGTGGTAAGAGCTTGGGGACTTCATAGCGGTTGCTCGGGTTCGAGCCCCACTCGCAGCGTTTGTGGCCACTGAGGATAAACTCAGGGTTGCACGTTTTAACAGCTGGGCCAAATGCTCTAATTGACGGGGATTAGTCTGGGCCAAAGGCCCATGATACCCTTTCCAAAAAAAACTATTTCTATAAATTAGATAATAGGTAGGTATATCTTTTTTTTTAAAGAATATATATAATTATCTTTTTGAATATATATGATTATTTAAAAGATGAAAAAAATGTAAATATACTGATATATGGTACTTGCCGTAAAAAAATAATATCCCATTTTTCAAATATATTAATATATATGGTATGAAATATATCAATAGCATTTTTTAAAGAATATATACATATATATGGTAAAGGGAGCTAATGAAGTTTTAAAATAAATACAATTAAATATGGTAAATGGAGTTAATGAAGTTTTTATAAATTAAATATTAACTTTTTTATTATTAACCAGTAAGGTAATGAATTCGTTGACAATATCACCATTTTTTGAATTAAAATAATATTTTAAAACTTTAAAATTTCATTCTCCTTTGATTTCCTTTAAATTTTTTGGTTCCCTCTTTTTATATCCTATATTTACATGCGACTACATAGACGAAACCCTAATTCATTTTCCTCTCTTAATTTAAAACTTCAATTCGTCTCTCTTCCATTTTACTCGTTGGTGCTGCAAGTTTTCACACCGGTGTCACCCCTCTCTTCTCATCGGTGTTGCAGGTTTGTTTTTACTAGTGGTTTGTTTTCAAAACATTGATCCAAAGATGATTCAACTTTTTCTGTTTTATAGTTTTTTAGATCTATGCTAATTTTTCTTGTCATTCACTATTTATGAAAGCATATATATATTTGTTCCTAATGTTTTTAATTTATGTTTATTCTTAAGAAAATTTAATGTATAGTGTTTCTTTGTAGGGATGAAATGATTGCAGATGTTGCTTACGGTAAATCTCAGTTTGTTCAAGATATAATGATCAACATTTGATGAAAAATGCTTATTGGATGTTGTGGAATGCAAAAGGGATTTGTGGACTCATTGGGTGTTGATGTACATAGAATGGATGCTTTCACAATGACCATTCAAGTGGAAATTAGAGTTTGAAGTGTATCTAAAGACGGTTGGATTTTATTTTGGCCAAGTCTATTGGTTAGAATTTTGGTTTCATTTTTGTTTCTGCCTTCATTGTAATTATTTGAGACAACATAATTGATTTCTCTACATGTTTAATAAAGTTAATTTAATATGAATCTAATTTTACTTCTATTCCTTATCTTTTATATTGTCTTTGATTGTATCGTGTTGCATTGTACGTGTATGCAACTATTATAAATAATATGCTTTATACAAATAGGAGAACAAGAAAATGAATTATTATATTTCTAAAAGAAATTTTTTTACCGACGGATATACATCAGTAATAAGTGTCATCAGTGACCCGTCGACAATATCTTATCGTTAGTGATCCATCGGTGAAGTTGGTCTCGGTAAAGTTCTGATTTTTTACACTGTTTTGGCTAAAAACCGTGTAAAAAAGTGTGACATTTTTATACGGTTTTAACAAACAACCGTGTATAAAGTTCCTATTTTTACACGTTTCTGCCTAACAACCGTATAAAATTGAGATTTTTTACACGTTTTTTCTCACAGTTTTACACGGTTTGGAACCGTGTAAAAAAGGGTTGGTCTTTTTACACGGTTTTGCCAAGCAACCGTGTAAAAATGGCCTATCTTTTTACACGGTTCGGACTAATAACTGTGTAAAATTGAGTTCTTTTTACACGGTTTTGTCACCTTTTTATACGGTTTTGGAACCGTGTAAAAAAGGGACATTTTTACACGGTTCAAAAAACGTGTAAAAAGGTCTCGTACTTTCTTACACGGTGGGCTTTTACACGGTTCCAAAACCGTGTAAAAAACCCTTTACAACCGTGTAAAAAGCCCATTTCTGTAGTAGTGTCATCTCATTCATATTTTCCATTTGTTGCATCGAAAAATCAAGTTGGGCAGCCGCATACTGTCTAAGTTGCTCGTTTTTCTTTATGATTCTGTCAATGTGTTCTTGTTGGTGCGTACTAAAGGTGGAGGCTGAAGTATGTGCTCGCTTTCCCCCAAATGCTTTGAGCCTAGACAATGATCCAAATCCTTTCTTATGTCGGGACAGGGAGCCTAGAACATCAGAAACGATATCCAAACCCGTAGGATATTGTTCGGTATCACCTTGATCAAACGAGACAACATGTGTATTTTGTGATACTCGTCGTTGAACCATCTCTTGCTAAATAAAATAAGAAATATAAGAACCAATTTATTATAAATATACCTACTATTGCATGCCTTTTGATCAAAACAACTTATATATTTAACTTAAATGATCCTAAAAATCATATAAAGCAATAAAAAAGATTGGATAAATTAAAAGAGCTAACTTATATGTGTCTTCTCCGCTTCCTTACTTCGCCAACCATCTTGATTTCGATGGAGTTGTTCAAATGTGTCGATCGTGCTTGGAGGTTGACGGATTTGCAGCCTAGATTGAAAAAAAAATTATATATAATCATAACACTTACAGCCTAAGGACGATCTCAGATAGCTTTATACAGAGATAAAGTTCCCACAAGTATCCCATTCCATGTGAACAATCAGTAAATAGCCACAACCTGTTGAGAAAACTCACAATAAACATTTAGAATTTAACTTGTAAGCTAAGAACATTAACATAATTTTGCCAAGCCAGTGTATGTGACAAATACAAAGTATGCAGTAAAGAACACCGACTGAAAAAGAATACAAATGAATACTTTACTGCATAAAAACAAAAATACTTTCTGAACACCCTACAAAAAGTAATGATGAAAAATTCGGTCAAAAATTAACAACTAAATATATGCATAAATCAATTATATTTCATCACTGGGACAATTTCTTTCTGTGCAGCACAACTGCATACGAGAATCGTATGCTTTTGAATGGATTTTCACATCTTATAGGAACAAATAAGTTGTAACTAAAAGACTTCCATGACACCAAGAATATAAACAAGGGGAATCTAGATGTCCGGAGCTACAACCCAGTAACCATATTTATGAAGAAAGAAAGGACTAAATTGACATCCATAAGACACTATTATTTGAAATGAAATGAAATAAAAAGGGAAAGCACAGGCAGTAGTGAATGCAACATTAAAAAATCTAAAAGATTTTAGAAACAATAAAATTATTAAGAACATTTATCCAGGTAATTATGTTGAATGGGCCTCGTTAGCTATTTACCATCTGATTTTGATTGCCCCTCCAAAATGAGCTTCACAACCCGAATTTTATTGAATTAACCAGTGAAAAGCCATAAGAGTGTGAGAATCTAGAACTAACTTTATCAACGTCGGATTACCTGTCGGAGAATATGAGGTGCTTCCAATAGGGGAAAACACAGGACTACCAGCCGCAGAAGATGACTACAGTTAGATTTTGACATTAATCACAGTTGGATTTATTACCACTGATGAAGTAAAAAGGGTTTGAGCGGTTCAAAGTGAAGTAAGAATCGCTGTCGACGATGGTGGTGATGGGGCTTTTCGTGTTGCAATTATCATATTTGCCATTGTTGACCTCCTAAACGAAATCCAACCCACCATTGTACTTGAAGTCTGCAAATCAATATCCAAAATTGAGAACAAAAACCCAAATCAAGAAGGGAAGAAATTGAAAGGGGGTTAACTCGTATGGAGAGCATCATTGACGATAAACCTCGTTCTATCGGACCATTTCATTGTAATTTTCAGAAGGGTGTACGGTCTAGCCATCTCTGTCGCTAACGTTGAAGGCGTGAGAAGATAAAGGTGTGGTTTGGTGAACAAGGAAGAAAATCGAAAAAGAAGAGAGGGGGAACAAGAAGCGGGAGTGAATTCTTGGGAAAAAAGGGTGGGAATGAATTTTTGGGGAACAAGAGGCGGGAAAGTACTTCACTCATTTTGCCAAAAAAAACTTACAACTTTTACCAATTTGATTTTTTGACTTTTTGAAAGTGGCCGGCGGTATTCTTTTTTTAATTTTGATGAAGAGATTTTTTTTTTAACCAAGAAGTATTTAAATGAAAAAAGATAGATGGTGTAATTTATTTTTATTTCAATGAAGAAGTAATTTTTAATAAAGATATGATAGAGTATTTTTTTTTATAAAAATAATGATGGATTATTATGTTGTATTATTAAAATTCAATGATTATCATGTGTTTGAACGTGTTTATCGATTTAAATTTTATAAATTTATATAATGTAATGATATTTATTATTTTTAGGTTATGTTTATTCACCAACAAATTACCATTAACTTTTTTAATTCTTAAATATTTTTTAAAATATGTCAGTAATCAATCAGAAATATTGTAAATTACCAACAAATTATCGACAGTCAATTGGTTGCAATGGGTCGTGTTGAGTACCAACGAGTTGTGTTGCATTGCAACATTTGGAATTGGGTAATGATGTGTCATATTGAGTTATTGTGGGTTGTAATGGGTCATGTTAGACGGTAATGGGTCTTATTGGGTTCTGTTGGGTTGTAATGGATCGTATTTGGATGGTAATTGATTGTATTGGACCGTATTGGGCCTCATTAGCTGTGAAGTGTAATAATTGGTGTTGTTGGGTTGCAGTCGGTAGTATTGGAATATGTTAAGGAGTAATAGGTCGTATTGGGTGGTCATGATTGTAATGGGTTGTAGACGAAAGATCATGTAAGAAAAAAGTTAAGATGAGAATCGTAATAAGGGATTTGGACCTTCACTTTTAATCTCACCCCCACCTCATGGATTGCACTTATGTTGGAAATTGATTTGATGCATCTCGTTGCATCTCATTAGTGTTGATCTTCAATTAGGATGGTTCAAATGGTGGATATCCTTTCTTACCCTTCCCACTGAACCCAACCCATGGGTTGTATTGTTGGTCATATATAGTTGTATAGAGTTTTGTTGGGTTGTAATAGGTCGTCTTGGGTGGCAATGATTTGTAATGTGTTATTGTTGGACTATAACGAGATATATTGGGTTTTGAGTTGTAGTGGATAATATCGTGTCATAATGGGTTATATTGGATTGTAATTGGTGGTAATGTTTGCAAGTGGCGATATATGGCTTTGTTGGGTTTGCAATGAGTCATAATTAGTTCTGTTGGGTTGTAATGGGTCGTATTGGGTTGTAATAAGTAGTATTAGGTTCTATTGGGTAGTAATGGTCCATATTAGGTTCTATGGGGTTATAATGGATTGTTTTTTTTTATCCTGTTGGTTAGTAATTAGTCGCATTAGAGTAGGGGTGCTCACGGGTTGGTTTGATCGAGTTGAAGACATTTGAACAACTCAACCCAATGTTGGCGTTTTGAAAATTTTCAACCCAACCCAACACAAAATTGCAACCCAACCCAACCAACTCGTTTGGATTGATCAGTTTGGTCAAGTTATGTTTAAACAAAGTAAAAACAACATTGCAAACATAAAAATAAAGAAATCTTCCTTTGAAATACGATCAATCATTCAAGAGAATATACGAGTTCATCAAATGTTTATGTATTACATATAAATTTCCAATAATGTCCTCTTATGAGTTCCATTGCTCGTTATTTGCCGAGTTGTTTTTTTGTAGCTTATACATATTAAAGAAAAATAATAATAATTTTAAAGAAGTCTCTAAACCTTTTATCGGGTTATCGGTTTGGTTGGATTACTTTGGGCCTAGCCCAATATCAACCCAATAGATTCGGGTTGTCCTAATTTTGTATCGATTATACGTCGGATTACCTCGGGTTAATTTTTTTCGGGTTGGGTTAATCGGATTGGTCGACTTTTTGAGATTATGGTGGTTGTAATGAGCATTAATGCATCTTTTTGGATTGTAATGGATATTGGTAGTAATGTGTCATATTAATAAAATTAAAATGTCTTTGCCGGTTAGTTTGGAAAATTCTCCGGCAAAAGTGTAAGTTAAAAATTATTAATAAAATTAAAATATTTTTGCCCATGAGTTTGTCGTTAAAATAATTATTAAACAAATAAAATAGTTATTTTCGAAGGATTTGGGAAGCGCTAGTGAATGTATAAATAAATATATTAACCAAATTAAAATAATTTTGCCGACGGATTTGAAAATTTCGTCGGCAAAAGTATAACTAAAAAAAACTATTAATAATATAAAAATACTTTTGCCAGCGACTTTGGGAAATTCGTCGGTAAAAGTCTAAGTGAAAAAAAATATTAATTACAATAAAATACTTTTGCCGACGAGTTAGTAAATTCGCCGTTAAAAATGTCATTAAAAAAATCATTAAAATTTTAAAAATACATTTGCCGACGGGTATGGGAAGTCCGTTGGTAAAAATAACTTTTACCGATGGCTTAGAAGAAAACCTCCGGTAAAAGTTTATTTTTGCCGGCAAAATTTTCCTTCGGCAAAAAGTTCAACTTTTACCGACGACTTTCGTCAAAGTCCCCGGTAAAAATAACTTTTACCGACAAGTTTCCCAAACCCGTCGGCAAAAGTGTCGTTTCTTGTAGTGAAACAATGATTACAAAACAAATAAATACTACAAACGGTGCTTCTAAAACACTTCACGTCATTAAAATTAGTTGATGCTAATAAATACTACAAACGATAATTCACTACAAGGTGGTTTATTAAATTTTTATAAATAAATAAAATATATTTTATTAAAAAAATAATGGGTAACCGCCGGTTCCAATTCTAGGTACCCAGCAGGATCGGGTACTCGGTCCCGGAACCGGTCCCGACGGGTACCCAGCGGGTAACAGTTCCAAAAAAATGAGAACCGGAACCGGTCCCGATCGGTTCCACATTTTAGGAACCGGAACCAATCACCTCGGTTCTGGTCCGGAACCGGCAGTTCCGAAGCGGTTCCAGTTCCAAAGGCGGGTACCCATTTCTGATGCTCACCCCTAGCTAAAATAGAGTAGCTGTTGGAGTTGGATGTAATTTCTTTTAGAGATTTTAACTTTTTATACTTTATTTTATAAAAATTATAACATAACTATTAGAGATACTCTTAGAAATCTACTTTAATTATCAAAGAATTCCTAGAATTTTGGGTGGGATGTTGTCTAGGATCTATAGATTGAGATCATGAGGGGAGAAAAACATCATAAAGTTTTTGTTTTTGTTTTTTTTTCAGGACAAGTGTACCAAAAAAAATGTTAAGCGGGCATCTAAGGGTTGACTAATTAAGCACCATGTAGTAAAATGAGTTGTTATGGACCCTGTAAATTTGTAATGTCGATCCACATATGTATCTTCAAATAGATTTTTCTTGAATTTTTTTTCATTGAATTCACATATAAACTCTTATTAAACATTCATTATTACGTTCTCACGATATTTCAACTTCTTATTTGAACCGACCATTATTTCTATAATTATATTTTTTATTATGAAGATTTATTTTAAAACGAAAGAAATAGAATGCATTTGTTGGCCATAACCATTTTGTCCTCTAACCATTAAAGAGCAACATCATCATCATTTGGCATTAAATTGGTTGGCATCTTTCAATCATAGAGTCGCTCCATGAATATACTTGGTCCATTGAACCATAGGCTTGAACTAGAGGACACATAATTTCATTTTTCTAGGGTGGTTGTGGGCCAATCTCGGTTCGTATTTTTCTTAACATGTTTTTATTATTAAAACTATAGATACGGGTCTATTGTCATTCTTTTATTGCTCACGGGAATGTTTTTGTCTCATTGTCACTTATCGTGTTTTGAAGACGTGGAATTTTGTTGACGGGCATGATCTATATAGGATTACATGATCTTCGATCACCCTTTCATCATCACATACGCTTATACAACACTAATTAGTGGGTTTGGTACGAACAGTTCATAGCAAGAATCAGATTTAGACAAGACAAATTCAATCGGGTCAAAAGGCATAATTTTTTTGTCACACCAAAATATGTGGAATAAAAATTAGGAAGATAAGATGAAATCAGTAAATTACCAAACTACATGAGCGTGTCAAATAAAACACTAAAACGTTTCACAATTTTTTCACCTACATAACTTATTCTCGTCTTTCCAGTCTAGTCTCTATATCAAACGTATGTTACATGTCTTTTTCTAGGTTGCTTTATATCCTCCACACATTCCTGATAATTAAAAGAAAGGATACATATACCGATATTCTAATCGCATGAGTTTATAACATCGGACAACGGTAATTAAGTGTATAAATATTTCTTTACATGCATATATATATATATATAGGAAAGTTCCCTTGTGAACCGGGTGCACGTGTCTCCAGTTGACCACATTCATCGTGAATAATGAAAGTGAACATCCGTGAACTATTCACAATGAATGATACCCATTCATGATGAATAATTAACCCGTGTAGTGCTCTCTTTTTTGTCCACATGTTCACAATGGAACTTTGGTTTTCAATTGAATCAGCCCCCCCCCCCCTCTCTCTCTCTCTCTCTATATATATATATATATATGTGTGTGTGTGTGTGCATGTGTGTGTGTAGAGCAGGGACAGACTCATAGCTTTTTCATACGGTGATACCATATTTTTTCTTATGGTTTTATCGGCTTGTCTTCATTTTTTTCTTTTGCTAACGTTCAATATCGTCCGATGTGTTTTTAGCCTAATTCCGCGGTTTCGAGCGATTTTTAAAGTTTTTTGCTTGATCTCGAGGGATTTTCAAGGGGTTTTTTATCGATTTCCAGAGTTTTCGGTATTTTTGGTTGATTTCATGAATTTTTTTCGGTTTTTTTGGTTGATTTCAAGAGTTTTTTTCCGGTTTTTTGGTTGATTACGAGGTACAATCGCTCTTCTAAACTAACACGGTTGCACTTTCTAAAATGATACAGTTGCATCTTTCACAAACCTACATTTTTTTACCTTACGGCAGAGAAACAATACGGTGGCTTGTGCCACCATGGGCACCACTGCAGGTCCGTCCCTGGTGTAAAGGAAGGATAATGCAAAAAATTAAACATTTTGTGAGAAGACGAAAAGTGTGATATCATATATGATTACACGGCATGTTGTTGTGTTTAATCATATATGATTAATTAAACGTCTATGTATTGCAAATGTAACATGTGTTTAATCATATATGCTTAAGCATGTGTATCATATATGATATCACACTTCTCGCTTTCTCACAAAATGTTTAGCTTATCGTTTGAACCTACCCCTATATATATATATACGATAACCATATATATACATACGTACATACATACATAGGGGTAGGTTCAAACGATAAGCTAAACATTTTGTGAGAAAGCGAGAAGTGTGATATCATATATGATACACATGCTTAAGCATATATGATTAAACACATGTTATATTGGCAATACATAGACGTTTAATCATATATGATTAAACACACCTACAAGTCGGGTAATCATATTTGATTAAACACTTCTCGCAAAATGTTTAACTTCTCGCATGATCCTCTCTCTCTCTCTCTCTCTCTCTCTATATATATATATATATAGGCCACGGTTATTTTACAACACAGTAAAAGGTTAAAACCTCGTGCAACCTTCATCTAAACCATTCATTTATCCCATTGCATTTGGATTCTCATTGATTCTCTAAATGAATTTACCTGATTTCGTCAAATTTCTACAACAAATGTTGATGCAGATAACGGTTCATACTATGTATCGGATGAAGGTGGTACTTTCATGAAGCAGTATGTACTCTATGTTAGTGTATCATTTAATGAAATATTATGCATTGTAGGTAAGATTATTACATGAAACCAATAATCATTAATGCAATCTATAATAAATGGGCTAAATTAATGGTTTAGATTAAGGTTGCACGGGTTGTATTGGTTTGCAAAATAAACCACCCCTATATATATATATAACATTCATCCAAAAACATGGATACCTTTTAACATAGAGGTAAGTAAATGAGTTAAAATTAACCATTGGAGCTGCAGCTTCTAATTAACCTCCAAATTGCATGCTTTTGATGTTCGGTACATGATATCAGAAATTAAGATTAAGGTTTAGAAGAATTAATTAAGTTAATGATCGGCGAGTTTGAGGGTTTGTTGGATGAGTTTTTGTGCTTTCCGGCTTCGTATTTCAAGCCTCATGCTGTCGCTCTTTTGGATTTTGTTGTATTCTGATTCATCACCAGCTGCTGCTGCTTTCCATATCTTCTTAGTCCTTATCAATCTTGTCTTCACCGATACCATCAATCTCTCCAAAACCATCATATCTTTACCTACAATATATAATATATAATTAATGAAACAATATATATTCAACCCATCATATATATATATATATATATCTTCTTTTATATATATGCATATATATAGGGTAAAGATGAAGGGAGAAGAGAAAGAATTAGGAAGAGGGACACCTGTGTTTTTGTGCGTTGGGAGAGTGAAGGAGGGAATGGTGAAAGATACACTCTTTTATCTTTATATCTCTCCACACACACGCTTAATCATATATGATTAAACACATGTTATATTAGCAACACATAGACGTGTAATCATATATGATTAAATATTTCTCGCCTTCTCGTAAAATGTTTAACTTCTCGCATGATCCTCCCTCATATATAAATATATTATATACATATAC
The DNA here is from genome assembly GCA_954870635.1 of Arctium minus. Taxonomy (NCBI): domain Eukaryota; kingdom Viridiplantae; phylum Streptophyta; class Magnoliopsida; order Asterales; family Asteraceae; genus Arctium; species Arctium minus. The sequence goes on from OX941092.1 coordinate 8,537,980, forward strand.
GTGAATGATCGTGTGAGAAATTGAGTTAATTTGAGAAGCATGCGAAATGGATCTAAACCTTTGACCACTTTTAATCTCAAATCCGCCCATGAATCGCGCTTCATAAGAGAATTGATCAAGTGTATCTTATCTTGGTGCATCCCATCCTAATGTGCATCCAACGGTTGATAACAATTTTCTCATGTTTTTCATGTTAACTCAATTTATCACCATTTATAGGATTGGGTTCTAGTGAGAGAATGGAAGTTACAATGAGAAAGGTAATAATAGATCTCTGCTTTTGATGCACATTAGGATTAAATGCAACAAGATGTACCAAATCAAACACGATTCATAGGTTAAGTTTAAGATTAAAAGTGATAGAAGGTCCATATCCTTTTTTATCTTCTCCCCTTATATATATATATATATATATATATATATATATATATATATATATATATATATATATATATTGTTTGGTTCATTTGAGAAATGGTAAATATATGAGAAATAGAGAAGTAATCCTAGCCATTCATATGATCAAGATCGGATTTGACTAGTCAAATATTGCGGCTTTGACCGGTCAAAAGTTGCGGCTTTGACTGGTCAAAAGTTGCGGCTTTGACTGGTCAAAAGTTGCGGCTATCCAAAAAATAGAAGGACAATTTCGTAAATTTTACAAAACACACGGGCTGTGTTCATATATGAACATGTATAATTCACATATGAACTATATGTTCATATATGAACCAGTGCAATTCACAACTGAACTTTTTTAACTGATTCATATATGAATCAGTTGAACTAACTAACAGATTCATATATGAACCTTTGTGATTCATATATGAATCTGTATGAATCACAAAGATTCATATATGAACCTTTGTGAATCACAAAGATTCATATATGAATCAGTTGAACTAATTAACAGATTCATATATGAATCTTTGTGATTCATACAGATTCATATATGAACTCATCCCATGTATTTTACGAAATTACCCCTCTACCTTCTATAGACCATGCAAGGAATTATCCGGTGCTTCGCGGTCAAAGCCGCAAATTTTGACCAGATGAATGGCTAAGATTACTTCTCTATTTCTCATATATTTACCATTTCTCAAATGAACCTCTCCCTATATATATATATATATATATATATATATATATATATATATATATAAGGAGAGGTTCATTTGAGAAATGATAAATATATGAGAAATAAAAAAGTAATCTTAGTCATTCATCTGGTCAACATTTGCGGCTTTGACCGCGAAGAACCGGATAATTCCTTGCGTGCTATATAGAAGATAGAGGGGTAGTTTCGTAAAATACGTGTAAAGACCCAACTCCCACGACAAGAGACAAAACCAACTTTATTACATAATAATGCCAAGCGGCCCAATACACGGTCTAAAATACATGGTTTGCGGAAAGACAACCAAGTACACAACTGAGAATATAATGACAGGAATCTATAATGGAGGTCCTCTAATTCAGCTCCAGCTCGAATCTTCTCTTAAATACTTATCCGCTCCTCTTACTGCCACTCTTTACCTAAAAAGGGTTTTAGATTTGAAAAGAGCGAGGGTTAGACCGAAAGGTCTAGTGAGTCCCCTCTTGCAACATTTTTTAGCTCAACAAAACATTCAAGAATTTATCATAAAATAACCATTTTCAGCTTCAAAGAAAAACCTTTAACTTTTAGCAAACTTCTCTGCTCACACTACCGCCATCCTAAGGTGACAGCGTGTCTGTGACTCACACTGCCTTTGTTGGGACACACCCCCAACGGTATAAACGGAACACACCTCCCGGTATGAGTACAGGCATGCCACACCCCCCGACTTTGAGCCTTCACACTTAGGACCATGTATGCATACATTTCCACTTTGACAATCATAATAAAAATTATCTTTAACAATTGAATAAATCTCGCAAGTAAATATTAAAGTAATATCATTTCAAAGTTTGCATATAAATTCACATACATACAAACATAACTTAATCGATATGAGAGGCTTTAGTTCAGAAAAACTCACATGTATCAAATAGCCTTCAAATTCGTAAACAGATTTTGTTTGAAAGACTCACCTGACGTCCTTAGCTCAAGTCTCGCGTCTACTTCTATAATTCGGTCCGAAACCTATAAAGGAAACATTGACCGGTGAACACCCGATTCTTTCTATTATAGCAATGTTGATCTTAACCCATAAATCCCACTTCACTTAATCCCTAAATACTTAGCCCACTAGAAACCAACTAGAACGAAATTATTTGCAATAAAAGAGGGTGGGTCGTCTTAAATAATAAAGTCCAAACTAAAATGAATTCAACTAACTATAAATTAAACTTAATTTACCTTAAACTTAAAATTAGGCTTCGGCCCACATCACCTAGCCTGGGAACCGGGGCCTAACATGGCCGCCCGGTGTCAAGCGCGACCGGGGTATGAACCCCCCGGTGACCGGAGTGTTAAGGGCGACCGGGGTCTTGACCCCTTGCGACCGGTGCGCAAGGAACCGGGGTCCAGCCCCCCCCCCCCCGACCGAAGTCTCGACCGAGGACTAAACAACACCGCGTTCGACCGATGCTTGAAAGACAACCGGTGTCGAATGTCGACCGGTGTCCAATCCGAGGACCGGACCACCTCATCGACCAATGTCCCCGCCGAACGAACAACACCAATGAAATATCGATTCTACAGATTCAACAGGATCACTTTGATTCCAGAAATTAATAACTATTCAACCACCTAATCAATATTCAGATGCAAGAACCCAATTTCAACGAAATTCCAATAATCGCATAAATATACCCAACATCGACTCTTAGCAATCTCAAACCCAGAAAATTCAATCTTCAGGAAATTCACAATAGATACAATCCCACTACAAATTTGATAACAAATGTTAATCCCTTACTAATAAGAAGAACGGAAATTTGAATTTACCTTATGAATTTGAAGAACTCCAAACCTCAGCTTCTTTGCTCCCGTTTCGATTGAATTCATCTTCAAGCTTTCTCTCCCTATCCCAAAACTTGTCAGCCGCCAACAATAACCCTAATTCCTAGGGTTTTATCCCTCATTTCCTCATTTTCATTCTAGACCCCTCTATTACGGATTTTTTTTTCCATATTCTCACCCGAACTTCAATTCCTTTACTTTTAACCCAGTTATTACAATATCCCCTCTCAAAAAATTCCTTCGTCGAATAAACTGGGATGTTGATTCCTCATAACCGACTCTAACTCCCAATTCGCTTCTTGCCCCTTGTGGAATTGCCACTGAACTTTCATCAATTAGAATTGCCAAAATGGTACCACCACATCCACCTCCGCTAAACACTTTTTCAAATTAGACACGTCGAATGTAGGGTGTATACTTCGTAGCTCCACGGGCAGATCCAACTTGTAACCTACCTCTCCAACGCACTCCGCAATAGGAAATGGACCAACAAACCTGGGTCTCAACTTACCTTTCTTTCCGAAACGATTCACACTCTTCCAAGGCGAGACTGGAAACTTTACATTTGTCACCGCTTGGGACTAATGACTCAAAATTCTCAATCTAACCAAATTAGTACCATTCGATTACCCAAGAAATTCTGATCAATATATAGCCATACGCAACCATCAGATTTACCCCTCGATTATATCGACTTCCTTAACCGATAGAATTTTGCAGGAGTCACACCACGATAACATGCATCACTGACTAATTAGTCACCCAACTCTCCAACATAACACGTCGCCAACTGCAGACATCACCAACAACTCACAGTTACGAGTTTCTTCATCATGTAACTTGCCCTTGCAAGCAACCCCTCTTAGCACGACATAAGTCGAACCACATTGATCTCAACTCCTAGGCATTATCCAACTTCTTACACGCTGAATATCCATCATCCCAACGTCATGTCTTCAACTCCTCACATATTGGCAGAAACTTGCACAATTCAAAACCCTCGCAATCCACCAGTTCCAACTGTCCAAATAATACGGCGCATACCTCCCTTTCTCATTGTATCTACAATCACTCAACCAAAAGCGCAATAAAACCCAGCTTCATCGGATCAACACAGAGCATCCAAGCTCATACAAACTATTCCAAATATTTTAACACTGGACAACTGACTCACTTGGAATCCCTTTTCATGCATTACCCAAAACTGACATTATGGTCCTTCGTTCCGAGCACTATATTCCACCACCTCTACCTTCCTCCTTGAAGACTTCAAACCCACTTCTAACGACCGACTCACGGATTAGGGGCGTGAACTTTTGGGCCAGCCGCACGATTTTTATTTATCAACACTCACACCGCACCGAAATGCCATCTCCTCTCTCTCTCATACCCACGCTAGGGATTTATAAACTTGCTAACAGCAAAATCTGAAAACATACCACCACACTTTGTGTCACTTGCCAAACTTCTTACTCTCAGATTTCCCACCTTTCCGACAAGATATCTTCACTCTCTCCTCGTTGCAAGAAACACTGCCCACCCAACATTGCTTACTATATTCCTTGATAAATCCCAAACGTATCGGCTTACATTTACATTACTTGCTTGATCACTCGACTATCCACAATTCTCACGCGAGATAATCAACCCAACTCTTCTAAAACATTACCCACTATTCGAAAGCGCCGCACCATTCTCGCTCGCCCAACAGGATTGCCCAATCTGCTATAATCCCTTCATTCCCAAAGAATATTTCAACATGCCCACGGATTTCCTATCTACTACACAACTCCCTGAATTAAGCAGTTCAACGCTTTTAACAATCATTCTAGGGATATAAGATAATCCTGCCCAAAACTTGTCGCACCCCAGTACATACGGTTCCTCTCTTAGATAACCGCCAACCCTCATTTGGCAAAATTTATTTTCAACTTAGCATCCCAACCACATTATTACCACTTACAACCCACTCCCCCTATATCTTCAGACGAGGACGTTCATCCTACAACAATAACTCCCACCTTCTACATATCCTCAAGGAAGCTCCTTATCACTTTAATGATTTGCACTCCCAGTTATGTCATAAAGACATCACCAACTCATGGTTACAACCATCACTCTGCTACCTCATCTCAGAACAACTGCAAATCTCCACGACCACTTGGCACACAAACATATACCGTCCTACTCACACCGGTCGTAACACTAAAAAACGAACTTCAAGGCATTTCACGATTTATATTTCTCCAACCTAAATAAATCGCAAAACTATGATCTTCAAAACCACCCAACAAGGTATCGCTCCTTGTTGGCTCATCGCGACCTGCTGGAATCAAACTCCAGTAGTTTGAAAGATTATGTAACACCCCGGATTTCCGTTGTGTAATCTTGTTATTCTTGTGTTTAAGCGTTGTCTTTCGCACTGCGTTTGGTTTGATGTTCGAGTTTGGTTTTTGGTGCAGTGAACCACGCGAGTTGCACCGCGACTTGAAGTCGCGGCACAACCCGCGTAACCCTCTGTTTGTTTGGGTTTATGGAGCTACGTGAGTTTCACCGCGACTTGAGATCGCGGCACAACCCGCGTAACCCACTGGATGATATTGGGGTTTTGGACACGGGCGAGTTATGCCGCGAGTTGAAGTCGCGGCATAACCCGCGTAGTTTCATTAGCCGGCTTAAGGCTTTTCAGCCCAAAATATCTCATTCTTGTTATCTTTCTCTCTCTCTTCAAACCTATCTCTCTCTAAGAATTCTTGGGATCTTCAAGCTCCCGTAAGTTGCTAGTATTAAGTGCATTACTCGGGGTTTCGGTGTAGAAAGCTTCACCTCTTCGTCGTGGTCGATATCTGGTTTTTCGGGTTTTCATATAAACCTATTGGGTGAGTTCCTACTATCTTTTACAAACTTTATACATGTCAAAACTTATATTTTGAACTTCTATATATCTCCATGGTTTCAGATCTAAGTTACTACATTTTTGACATAACTTGAGTTTTGGGAGATTTTAGGGTTCTCGATCATTTCCGACCAAAATAATGGGTTCTATCTTATTTGAAGTAAAAGGATGTTTTACTTACACATTTATGTGGGTTACTTGAAAGAATGTTTAAAGTTCATTTTTGATGATTTTCATTCTCACCAGAAGTTAAACTTGAAAATGCATTCTGTTTATAAATGTTATTTTATGCCATATGACTATCTATGGTTGGTCACATATGTTGTTGTGACGAGTCTGTACCATTGCTAGTGGATCCCTAGGTATCGATTCTACTTACGCTTTTATGTGATTTTCTGGGAAGAAAGTAAAATAAGTACTACATGCACATTGAGTTGTGAGGTACTAAAAGGGAAAGTAAAATAAGTACTACATGCACATTGAGTTGTGAGGTACTAAAAGGGAAAGTAAAATAAATGACTACTTGCACATTAAGTTGTGAGGTTCTAGAAGAAGAATAGAAGAAAGAACTACTTGCACATTAAGTTGTCAGGTTCTGGAAAGACTATATATAGTCTAATTGTAATATTTCATTCTTATTAACGATTTGGCTTGGGATTGCTTATTGAAAAGATCTCCTTTTGATGCAAATGTTTATATCTCTTGAAATTATAAACTGTATGTTCTCACTAGGCTTTAAGCCTAACACTTTTTCTCAAATGATATGTATAACAGGTTCCCATTAGCGGTGGGTTGCCAAGGGCTTGTGTGATGAGCTTGGTCTCAGGGGCTTTTGAGATGACTAGTGTTGATATTGGGCAATTGTTTAAGTCCCATTCTTTTGGCGATATTGGATTAACAACTGATGTAATCTAGATAGGTTATGTTTAGATTAGTTCGTTGTTAAATTCCATATCTGTATTCAGGTTTTGTAAAGGTTTAGTACATTTCCCCTTTTTGGGAGATTTATACCAAGTGTTGATGCTTATTTGTCCAGTTTCCGCGTTTTAAATTCACTCTGGATTTTAGAGTGTTACAAGTTGGTATCAGAGCTCTAGTTTAAGTGATCTAGGCATGAATGTAAGATGTCTAGACTTAGACTGAGTATGTTAAGCATTGATTCGTGAGTATTGGGTAGAACTACTAAGATGGGTTGGTCTTAGAGTTGACGGAAATTGTAGTTATCAAACGTTATGGCGATGGTATCAAGAACCATTATGTATTGTATGTTCATAATCTCACTTAGCTAATGTTATTATGAGAATATTTATACGTGATTGTGCCTGAATTACCGTTATTATGACGTTTGGTACTGTAATATTACGTTCTTTCGTGTTTATTCTATCGATCTGTCTCTTACCCTTCTCGTAATTATGTGGCAACCATTTTTAGGATGGTGAATACACGCAGTCGACAGTTAGTCGATGGAGATTTGTGTGACGATAGTTCGCCCGAGCGAGATCCAGTGGTTAGGGAGGCGACCGTCATTCCTTCGGGCATGCCACCATTACTTACTGGGGAAGTGGAGCTAGGACCAAGAGTGGTTCTGACGTCCACCAGTCCCGTTGTTCAGTTAGCTATCCCTCAAGCTGATATGATGGCCAGCGTCATGCAAATGGTGACGTCGGCCATGGAGAAACAGCAAGAGGTTTTTCAGAAAATGTTGGAAGACCGAGATGCGAGCCTCAGAAGGCATGGGGCAGTGGAAGAGAATGTGTTGGCTGGCTCTGGGGGCTCTGGGAGCGGAGTCAGAACTGAAGAGCACAGGGTTGCTGGTGCTCCGAGAGGTGGGAAGAGTTGTTCCTACAAATCTTTTCTGGGTTGCGGACCACCAGAGTTCTCTGGTTCCGAAGATCCAGTTGCATGTGTTAAATGGATCCGAGCGGTCGAGCAGGCTTTCAGTTCATCCGAGTGTTGGGATGACCAAAGGGTGAAATTCGGTACGCAGCTGCTCAGGGATACGGCGCTGACGTGGTGGAATGTTATCCAGTCCACTCTCTCTCCTACTGTTCTGGCCCAACTGACTTGGGGCGAGTTCAAGGTGAAATTATTGGAGGAATACTGTAATGAGAGAGCAATGGATCGGATCGAGACTGAGTTCCGGGCACTGGAGAAAGGGAATCTGATGGTGAGAGAATATACCCGTCAATTCATGGAAAAGCTGGGTTTAGTGGGGCATGTGGCCTCAACTGAGAAGGAGAAGATTAAGGCCTATCTGAAGGGTCTACCGTCGGACATGATGATTATGGTCCGAAACTCGAAGGCTTCTAACCTTCGGGAGACTATTGAGGAGGCACAGTTTATGGAAGAGGTTTACGCGAGAGGTAAACCGGAGAAGGCTGTGGCAGTTGTTGAGAAGAGGAAATGGGAGAGCAGTTCAGTACCTCCCAAGAGATCCCGACCTTTTGTCGGAAACCGAAGCTTCAACAATCAACAGGAAGCTAGATGGTGCCACAAGTGTCGAACCAAGCACCATGGTAATTGTAGCACCACTCCTCAACCTTGCACCAAGTGTGGAAAGTCTGACCACACCACCCGTGATTGCCCGATCAGAGGACTTGTATGTTTCGAGTGCAAGGCACCGGGGCACATGAGTAGAGATTGCCCGAAGCTCATGTCGGGTAGCGCGCCAGTGAAGAAAGAGAATCCATCTAGGGTTCCAGGTCGAGCATTTCAGATGACGGCCGATGAGGCCAAGGCATCAGCTGATGTGGTATCGGGTACATTTCTTATAAACTCAGTACCTGCTCGTGTTTTATTTGATACGGGTGCCAATTTCTCTTTTATATCTAAGTTGTTCCGTCAAAAGATTGTTATGCCCACTACTAGTCTTGAGGATGCGTTAGTGGTTGAGATAGCAGATGGTAGTCAAGTTCTGATCCGTGATGTTTTGAAGAAGTGTGCTCTCGGAATCGAAGGGAGGGAATTCTCGATTGACTTACTACCGATGATAATCGGAGGTTTTGATGTGGTAGTCGGTATGGATTGGTTAGCGAACAATCATGCCGAGATCATGTGTTCTAAGAAGTTAATTCGATTTCCCAATCCCTGTGGCGAAGTCGTTGTGATCTATGGTGAGAAGAGAAAAGGTGAAGTGGCAATAATCACAATGGCAAAGGCATGCAAGTGCTTAGTAAAAGGATGTTCATCTTTCCTAGCCTACGTGATCGACGCCAAGTTAGAAAAGTCAAAGCTGGTTGATGTGAAGATTGTGCGTGAGTTTCCAGACGTCTTTCCGGATGACTTGCCCAGGTTACCACCCGATCGTCAAGTGGAGTTTCGGATTGATCTTGTACCGGGAGCGGCTCCTGTTGCTAGAGCCCCTGACCGGTTAGCGCCAGCAGAGATGCAGGAAATGATGGCTCAACATCCAAGAGCTTTTGGAGAAGGGTTTCGTAAGACCGAGCTCGTCGCCTTGGGGGAGCTCCGGTCTTGTTTGTCAAAAAGAAGGATGGCACAATGAAAATGTGCATCGATTATCGTGAGTTGAACAAAGCTACGGTGAAGAACAAGTATCCGCTTCCAAGGATTGACGACTTGTTCGATCAACTTCAAGGAGCGGGGTGTTTTTCCAAGATCGACTTACGTTCGGGTTATCATCAAGTGAAGGTAAGAGAAGAAGACGTTCCGAAGACAACTTTCAGAACACGTTACGACCATTATGAGTTTCTTGTAATGCCGTTTGGCCTGACAAACGCACCAGCGGTATTTATGGATTTGATGAATAGGGTGTGCCGACCATTCCTCGACAAGTCGGTCATCGTGTTCATTGATGACATACTCGTGTACTCTAAAAGCGAGTTGGAGCACGAGCAACACCTTCGCGAAGTTCTCGATGTGCTAAGAAAAGAAAGATTGTACGCCAAGTTTTCCAAGTGTGACTTTTGGCTTGGAGAAGTGCAACTTTTGAGTCACGTTGTCACTCGAGACGGGGTGAAAGTGGATCCCTCCAAGATTGAAGCTATGATGAATTGGGAGCCTCCCAAGAATCCGTCCGAGATCCGAAGTTTCTTGGGTCTGGCGGGATACTACCGGAGATTTATTCAAGACTTTTCATAGATCGCTTCTTCCTTGACAGTTCTAACTCGGAAGAATGCGAAATTTGATTGGACTGAAACTCAAGAGAAGGCATTCTGAATCCTTCAAAAGAAATTATGTGAAGCTCCGATCTTATCGTTACCTGAAGGGTCAGAAGATTTCGTGGTCTATAGCGATGCTTCGAAGATGGGTTTAGGTTGTGTGTTGATGCAACGGGGCAAGGTAATCGCTTATGCCTCGAGGCAGCTTAAGATACACGAGAAGAACTATCATACCCACGATTTGGAGTTAGCAGTGGTGGTGTTCGCCTTGAAGCTTTGGCGACATTATCTCTATGGAATAAAATGTACGCTCTACACTGATCATAAGAGTTTGAAGTACGTCTTTGATCAAAAAGAGTTGAACATGAGGCAAAGGCGGTGGCTCGAGTTGCTCAAGGATTATGATTGTGAATTACTTTACCATCCCGGTAAGGCTAACGTTGTAGCCGATGCGTTAAGTCGGAAGGACTATAGCGGAAGTATTCGGGCTACACTTTCAAGAATCGAGTTAGTGTCTAGTCTTGTTGAGAAGATCAAGACATCGCAGGTCAAAGCTTTGTTGGAAGAAAATCTCAAGGAAGAAGTCATGACGAAACAACGTTTGCTCTTAATGGAAGATAGCCGTGGGGTGAAACTGTTTAGCGGTCGTGTATGGGTGCCCAAAGTTGGGGGTAGCCATGATCTATTGCTTGAGGATGCTCACAAGTCCAAGTATTCCATTCATCCGGGAAGTACAAAGATGTACAGGGACTTGAAGTTGCATTATTGGTGGCTAGTAATGAAGTTTGATGTGGCGCGTTATGTGGAGCGTTGTGTGATGTGCTCGCAAGTTATGGCCGACCATCAACGTCCGTATGGGAGTCTTCAGTCCTTAGAGATTCCCGAGTGGAAGTGGGAACATATTACCATGGACTTCGTGACGAAGTTGCCTAAGACTCTTCGAGGTCACGATACCATCTGGGTAATAGTCGATAGATTGACTAAGAGCGCTCACTTCTTGGCTATGTGCGAGACTCTACCGATGGATAACTTAGCAAAACTTTATATCGATGAAGTGGTCTCGAGGCATGGAATACCATTGTCGATCGTGTCGGATCGCGACAGTCGGTTCACTTCGAACTTTTGGGATGGGTTTCAGAAAGAGCTTGGTACACGAGTAAAGTTGAGTACGGCTTACCATCCACAAACCGACGGGCAAAGTGAGAGAACGATCCAAACTTTGGAAGACATGTTGAGGTCTTGTGTCATCGATTTCGGGGGTAGTTGGGACTCTCACCTACCTTTGGTGGAGTTTGCTTACAACAATAGCTACCATTCGAGTATTGGAATGGCACCTTTTGAGGCATTATACGGGCGAAAGTGCCGAACTCCCGTGTGTTGGCTTGAAGCGGGAGAAAAGCAGTTCGCCGGACCTGAAATCGTGCAAGAGACGGCCGATAAGGTCAAGAGCATTCGTGAAAGATTGAAAGCGGCTCAGGATCGGCAGAAGAGTTATGCCAATAAGAAGAGGCGGCTGATGGAATTCCAAGTGGGCGACCGTGTGTTGCTTAAGGTATCGCCGTGGAAGGGCATTATACGGTTCGGAAAGAGTGGGAAGTTGAGTCCCCGTTTCCTTGGACCTTTCAAAGTGCTCAAGCGGTGGGTTTGCAAGCCTACCAATTGGAACTACCGCCAGAGTTGAGCAGAATACACAACACGTTTCATATTTGCTACCTTCGGAAGTGTTTGGCGGAAGAGGAAAGCGTCATTCCTCTCTTCGAGTTGACAGTAGACGAGGGTAACCGTTGTACAGAAGAGCCTGACGCTATCTTAGAGAGAAAGTCTAAGAAGTTGCGTCACAAAGAAGTCACGTTGGTCAAGGTGCAGTGGAAGCATCACCGGGGAGCAAATGTGACGTGGGAAGCTGAAGAGGATATGATGCGAAGATATCCTCATCTTTTTGTATAGTTGGATTTCGGGGACGAAATCATTCCCAAGTTGGAGAGGATAGTAACACCCCGGATTTCCATTGTGTAATCTTGTTATTCTTGTGTTTAAGCGTTGTCTTTCGCACCGCGTTTGGTTTGATGTTCGAGTTTGGTTTTTGGTGCAGTGAACCACGCGAATTGCACCGCGACTTGAAGTCGCGGCACAACCCGCGTAACCCTCTGTTTGTTTGGGTTTATGGAGCTACGCGAGTTTCACCGCGACTTGAGGTCGCGGCACAACCCGCGTAACCCACTGGATGATATTGGGGTTTTGGACACGGGCGGGTTATGCCGCGAGTTGAAGTCGCGGCATAACCCGCGTAGTTGCATTGGCCGACTTAAGGCTTTTCAGCCCAAAATATCTCATTCTTATTATCTTTCTCTCTCTCTCTCTCTTCAAATCTCTCTCTTCAAGCCTCTCTCTCTCTAAGAATTCTTGGGATCTTCAAGCTCCCGTAAGTTGCTAGTATTAAGTGCATTACTCGGGGTTTCGGTGTAGAAAGCTTCACCTCTTCGTCGTGTTCGATATCTGGTTTTTCGGGTTTTCATATAAACCTATTGGGTGAGTTCCTAATATCTTTTACAAACTTTATACATGTCAAAACTTATATTTTGAACTTCTATATATCTCCATGGTTTCAGATATAAGTTACTACATTTTTTACATAACTTGAGTTTTGGGAGATTTTAGGGTTCCCGATCATTTCCGACCAAAATAATGGGTTCCATCTTATTTGAAGTAAAAGGATGTTTTACTTACACATTTATGTGGGTTACTTGAAAGAATGTTTAAAGTTCATTTTTGATGATTTTCATTCTCACCAGAAGTTAAACTTGAAAATGCATTTTGTTTATAAATGTTATTTTATGCCATATGACTATCTATGGTTGGTCACATATGTTGTTGTGACGAGTCTGTACCATTGCTAGTGGATCCCTAGGTATCGATTCTACTTACGCTTTTATGTGATTTTCTGGGAAGAAAGTAAAATAAGTACTACATGCACATTGAGTTGTGAGGTACTAAAAGGGAAAGTAAAATAAGTACTGCATGCACATTGTGTTGTGAGGTACTGAAAGGGAAAGTAAAATAAATGACTACTTGCACATTAAGTTGTGAGGTTCTGGAAGAAGAATAGAAGAAAGAACTACTTGCACATTAAGTTGTCAGGTTCTGGAAAGACTGTATATAGTCTAATTGTAATATTTCATTCTTATTAACGATTTGGCTTGGGATTGCTTATTGAAAAGATCTCCTTTTGATGCAAATGTTTATATCTCTTGAAATTATAAACTGTATGTTCTCACTAGGCTTTAAGCCTAGCACTTTTTCTCAAATGATGTGTATAACAGGTTCCCATTAGCGGTGGGTTTCCAAGGGCTTGTGTGATGAGCTTGGTCTCGGGGGCTTTTGAGATGACTAGTGTTGATATTGGGCAATTGTTTAAGTCCCATTCTTTTGGCGATATTGGATTAACAACTGATGTAATCTAGATAGGTTATGTTTAGATTAGTTCGTTGTTAAATTCCATATCCGTATTCAGGTTTTGTAAAGGTTTAGTACATTTCCCCTTTTTGGGAGATTTATACCAAGTGTTGATGCTTATTTGTCCAGTTTCCGCGTTTTAAATTCACTCTGGATTTTAGGGTGTTACAGATTAAGCGTACTACCTCGCATTCTTAAATACCCAAAGTGCACCCCTTCCAGTTGCGCTATATGAAAAAAAATTCACACCCACATACTATCAAAACATTCGTCGATAAAGAACCATAGCGGTCTTCCACTTTTGCAAGATCCACACCAGTTTTCCACCTCACATTAGGTATCCATCTTTTCTGATTAATTCCTCGCTTTCTCACGAAAACTCCTCGAAACTATCCATAGCTACTTCTGCATTTTTAGCGCTCCGCCATTCACCACAAACATGAATTCTGACTCCCACAGCAACAACCTTCATTGAGATACTTTCACTATGTCTCCAACCAACAAGAATCCACCAAGAAACTTACCTCTTCCCCTGCAATAGCTAACTGCTAAAAACTATCTTTACAGCTTTAAATTTCTGACAGGCACCACATTTTGTCGTCATTCACGATTCAAATCATCGGGCAAGCGGTTAAGCCCTTTATATTACAACATTCTAAACATCAAAGATTCAAAGCCTACAATCCTCACTCCTGCTGTTTATCACCTTTTCTCAACAGGTACACCAAAACCAAGAATCAATCACCTTTTGAACGAGCATCCGACTTTCACTCTCAAACTTCATCATTCCTAAATGCAATCCCTTCCCCATGACCTAGAGAGTTCATAGCCTTCATGCATGACGACACAGTAAATTTATGTTGTTGACTTTTGAAAATATGAATATATTACGTTACGAAACAAGCCTGAGTATACACGATACCGCATCGGCATAACGGATTAGCTGTACACAACTATCTCGAGGATCATTTCGCCTCAGTCTCAGTGACGAAATAGGTCTCACCCAAATGGAAAATCGATGCTGACGCTATTGAAAATACTTTCAATAAACTTTCCTATGCAGTTCATAAAATTTCACTTATAATAAAAAAAATCAGGTGATTAGATGATATTACATTTCCACAAAATGCCGAATCCTTAAAAAAACTGAGTAAAATGATTCTTCATTTATCAAATTCAATATTCAATGCATCACACATTAAACCCGCTCTTTTCACCGGACACACGCTTACACACGTTATCTTGTTTTTAAAACAAATGCCTCACAAGGCTCACTCTTACCAAAAATTTATGACATGATGGACACCAACATTTTTTTTTTCAAAACATAATGCATGAGACCCATTTCACATTGAAGGCTATTTCCTCTAGTAGGGTCACTGTTTGCACTTGCCACACTCTATTATAGCTCTCTTCTTCCGACCGACCAAACAGGGCCCTCACAATTACCACAATCTTCATCACCCCATTTCCCTATCTCCTTGCATGCTCCACTACCAATTACCACCGCGATCCCAGATTCGCAATTCATGCGTCCTCACAATGAACCAAATAAACTTACCATCACTAGCTCACTTCCATTCTGTCCTTGCTTCATTTTATCAGTCAGCACTGATATCGCCTTCAACACTGCTTGCCACTCCTCAAATAACTATGACTCCCAAAGCCTCATTTCTAACCTTCGATTCTTAGATTAACACCCTTCTGATTCCCACTAAACAACACAACAATCTACCAACCCGAAGACTCCCTTGGAGCGAAAAGCTCACCTCCAAGCATTATCCTCTTATGGACTCAAGAGGTCCTTTCTCAACGAAATATCTACATCCCGCACAATAAACGTCCCAACCGGTATTAACCTTACGACCAAAAAAAAAATGAACTCCTGCCACACGCTAGACTAACACTATCAATTATAGACTGAACTCTCTACCCTGAACCACACGCAACATTGCAACAATAGCAATCGAGTATGCCCATGCACCTATAAATTCATAACGTCTTACGATGATCAAGGTCTTTCTTAAAGGCTTCCTAAATCTCAGTTGTGTCCCCGACTCCACAGTTTAAGTTTAGGCCCATCCGGTCACCTAAATCCCTTAAACTATGGCTCTGATACCAACTGTAAAGACCCAACTCCCACGACAAGAGACAAAACCAACTTTATTACATAATAATGCCAAGAGACCCAATACACGGTCTAAAATACATGGTTTGTGGAAAGACAACCTAGTACACAACTGAGAATATAATGACAGGAATCTATAATGGAGGTCCTCTAATTCAGCTCCAGCTCGAATCTTCTCTTAAATACTTATCCGCTCCTCTTACTGCCACTCTTTACCTGAAAAGGGTTTTAGATTTAAAAAGAGCGAGGGTTAGACCGAAAGGTCTAGTGAGTCCCCTCTTGCAACAGTTTTTAGCTCAACAAAACATTCAAGAATTTATCATAAAATAACCATTTTCAGCTTCAAGGAAAAACCTTTAACTTTTAGCAAACTTCTCCACTCACACTACCGCCACCCTAAGGTGACAGCGTGTTTGTGACTCACACTACCTTTGTTGGGACATACCCCCAACGGCATAAACGGAACACCCCCCCGGTATGAGCACAGGCGGGCCACACCCCCTGACTTTGAGCCTTCACACTTAGGACCATGTATGCATACATTTCCACTTTGACAATCATAATAAAAATCATCTTTAACTAGGGGAGAGCATAACCTGACCGACCCGAATAACCCGACCCGATTTTATGGCTAAATACCGAGACCCAAAATATCCGAGACCCGAAGTATCCGACCCATCTACTTTATCGGGTAAAGTAGGATCGGGTTGGGTACCCAAATCCCAAACCCGACCCGTCCGAAATATCCGAAAAGTTACTTTTTTATTTTTAAAAAATTCAGTTTTATTAAATATAAAATCCTAAATACCTAATTCAGAGTTTCAGAATTCAGACCCAAACTCGATCGACACCCTCCTCAACCTCTGTTGACACCCTCAACGGCTCAACCTCAAGTCGAGTTTCGACCGGCAACCGCCTCCAGCCATCGGACCACCGCCCTGCTGGGCTGCTCCTCGCCTCCTCCCACTCTCCTAGACCTCCACCGGCTTTGGTATGCTCCCAGCCTTCAACCGGCCAATGACGACCATCACATACATCGACTGTAACTCTATAAGTTACCTATTGTTCTCAGTCTCTACACTCTTTTCTCAGTCTTAATTTTTATTTTGGGGAAACTGAAAATTGGAATTGGAATAGGAATTTTTATGAGGAAACTGTGTCTACTATATGAGGAAATTGTGTCTAATATATGAGGAAACTGTGTCTAATCTATATGAGGAAACTGAAAATTGGAATTGGAATAGGATTTTTTATGAGGAAACTTTGTCTAATATATGAGGAAATTGTGTCTAATCTATATGAGGAAACTGAAAATTGGAATAGGAATTTGAATTTTTATGAGGAAACTGTGTCTAATCTATATGAGGAAACTGTGTCTAATTTGACGGATATGCCTCACTTTGATGAGGTATATGTACCCAAAATCCCCAAAGGTAAGGTCTTTTCAAATATGAAGAGATCTCCATTGGACTCGGAAGGAGTTGACACCCCATTGTTCTCTACAATGATGGTGGTGTCCCACAATCCAGAAGGTATGGCTTCAGGGTCAAGGCCCTCATTAGACCATCCCACTCAAAGCCAATCCCAACCTTCAATCACCATATCAATCCCTCAGTCCCTTGTTCAAAAACCAACTTCACCAATCACCAATACATACATCAGGAAAAAGGTAAAGAAGGCTCCTTCCCTTCTTGTACCTTCACCCTCAAAGCCTTTAAGCCCTCTAATGGAGAATTCTCCATTAGAGAATATCTATAGGGAAACCAAAGGGGTGTCACCCAACCCCAAGGAGGTGCTCAATGAGGAGATGTATGAGCATATGGGTGAGCAGGCTGCCACTACTCCTGCTAGCACAGAGGAGGACAGTGGTAACATAAATAAGACCTCCCCCATGGCAACTTTGAATGAGCAATCATTCAAAGGTCCCAGGTGCCAAGAAACCAAGGGGGTGGACGGTGATTCTGCTAGGCAGAAGACTTCCACTACTAAAAGATCCCATGATCCTTCAAAAGGGGGTAACACTCCTGGAGAAGGTGAGGACAGATATGACTATAATGAATTGATGGAAACAATGGGCAACATCAATATGGATGTAATCAAGCAGGGAAAAGACATAGAAGAGCTGAAACTGATAATTCTGTCTCAACAAGTACAGATTACCAACCTGAAGAAAGTGGTGAAGAGATTGGTCCTGAAAAAGAAAAAGAAACAGTTTGTGCTCAGAAGAAGGAAACCAGTGATTGATGCTCCCAAAAAGGGGGAGTCAGAAGCTGATGCCAACATGGAAGATGCCAAAGTTGAGAAGGAGTTTGATGAGGTTAGTGGAGATAAAGTTCAAGCAGTGGAAACTGAAACAGAGTTTGTACAAGCAGCAGAAACATCAAGCATAGCAGCAGTAAAAGAGAAAGCAGTAGAAACAGAAAGTGTGTTTGAACAAGCAGCAGAAACTGTTAATACTGCTGAATTGAATGAAGCAGCAGAAATGGTGCAAGAAGTATTAACAGACCTTCGTAGCAGCAATATGGAAGAACTTGAGATAGCAGAAACTTTGATCAAGGCTAAGCATGATACTCCCAAGGTCACTTCAAAGACCAAAGGAGTTATCATCAAAGAAAAAGGTGAAGTGATCAAGAAAGCAAGTATTGAGATGGTGGTAAGCAAAGACAAAGGCAAAGCAAAGTTAGTGGAATCTGATCAGCCAATTAAAAAGCAAAAGTTGGTTGAGTCAGATGAAGCATTGGCTAGGAAGATTCAAGTTGAACTTAACCAAGCAGAATTAGCTCAAGTAGACAAAGATAGAGAGATGGCTAAGGCTCTAGATGCAGAATTAAATGAAGCTTATCAACAAAGTTTGGCAACTGAGATAGCACAGAAGAAAGCTGCAACCCTAAAGAAGTCTGTGTTGGTCAAAATGGCTGCAAAGAAGAGACAACCTTCAAAGACCTACCTTGGTACTCAAGAGAGAAAGAAGATGATTACTTTTCTCAAAGGTGCTGTGGGAGTCAGAAAGGAGATGTTCTCAAAGATGTCATTTGAACAGATCAAAGGGTTGTATGACTCAGAGATGATTAAGCTTCAAGGGAATGAAAAAGCCAGAGTTGAAATGGAAAAGAGGATGAAAGAAAGTAATGATTTTCTGATAGAAAAACCTTTCCCTGATGAGCAAGAAACACCAAAGAAGGAAGGCACTCTAGGTGAAAGTCTGAGGACTTTAAAAAGAACTAAAATGATGGCAAGAAGAAAATCAGCCAAGAAGCCTAGAGTGGATAAAGAAGAAAGTGAGAAGGTTGCTGAAGAAGAAGGGACACCTAAGTCAGTTGAACAGGAAGAACCATCAAGTACTGATGATGTGAATCTGTACATGGTAGTGATGGACAAAGTGCCTGAACCTATTACAGTTGAACCTGTTGGTGTTAAGCCTCTAGAGATCATTCACTGGGATATACTGGAAGTTGATGAAAAAGAATATATCAGGCTCAAGAGGAAAGATGAGAAGTATGAAGTATATCATACTTGGGCCAAGATTGTCAGAACATGTTCCAGATCTGATCTAGAAGAGATGTTTGAAGTAGGAATGAAGTTGTATGCTGATCAACTGAAAGCTCCAGGGATACCAATCACAAAACTTGTGATGGAGTATCTTTGTATGTTGTTCAAGCCTGAAGAAGTGAAGGACATTATCAGAAATGTGTTTCAAACAGTTCACAACTGGACTCTATATGAAACTAGTGGAGTATATGCTTTAACTATGGATTCAAATCACATAGAATACTTCCTAGTGGATAGAGTGTACAACCACAGTAGATTGAAGTTGCATGCAATGTTGAAAAAGAAGCTTAGATGCGTTCCAAATTCATAAATGGCAAAGTATTTGATCCAAAGGAGAATTAATCAAAGTTTGGGGTTGGATGCTAATACAGGGCTATGAATAATGGTGTTTTGGGAGCATCTGAAGAACTTTACTTCTCTTCCTAAAAGTCAAGTTAGGGGGAGATTGTTGGGAACTGAAAGAATTGCTCAAGTACAGTTAATACTGCTAACACAACATAGTTACTACTGCTAAGCAATTTTAGTACTGCTAGTAGTTAGTACTGCTGAACTTAATACTGCTCAAAGTATTAATGCTGCTGAAAACTTAATACTGCTTATGAGATGAAGACTTCATATGGCAAGGATGACAGCTGTATTGATTGAAGATCATGGAAGGCTTGGAGATAAATATGGAAGATTATACTGAAGATCTTTTATTATTTGTAGTTATCTTTTATCTTCAGTATATGTATAGAATAGTTTGTAACTTTAGAAAATAATATAATTCTGAGTTTTTGTTTTCATAGAGAGAATCAACCTCAAGGTTTAGAACCCTAGTTCTAGAGAAGTAGAATTCGTATTGGTGAGGATGTTCATCAATATTGAGGTTGTGTGTGAAACCTTGTAGCTTTATAACCATTCAATAAAGTTTACAAGTTGTTATTCTGATTCACTGTTTCATTGATCTTTGAATATTAAAGTGTTATTCCGCAAACTCCTTTAATATTGTTTCTGAGTGTTTATTCTTGTTAAGAATTTAGATCCTGACACATTAACATCACATTCTTTCCTCCTAGTAATTTTAGTGAGAAATCCACAAGATTCTCTGCTTTGCACAGAGATTGAATCGCCTCTATGTTATCTAAAGACGTTACATTTCCAATCATACACCTTTTCAAGGCTTTTTTCGAATTCTCCTCCGCCGCCCACTCTCCAATTACCTCCTCTCTCCTTTGGTTTCCTTCTTCTGCATCACTTTTAGGCTTTCTCAAGTCTACGTTTTCATTCCTGTCACGCCCCTCCTTTACCACTTCGCAAAAGGATTTTTTTCCGATCCAAGCTTGCATACTTATGTTCCCCTTCTGCCTTCTACCGTCCTCTACGCTACCTTGCTCATTTTTTTTGTTAGCCTCAAATACCCGCATCTTATAAGTACCAATCCATAAGCCGTTAAGTCTTTTCTCCAACTCCTTACTACAGGTTACTTGATTGAATCTAACAAAACCAAACTTCTTCCCACTTCTCAATCTTCTCCTGGCCATGTATATGTCAGCTACCTCTCCGAATCGTTTGAAAGTTTTCCAAAGATGATGAACTTCCCAGTCTTCTGGAAAATTAAAGAACATGAACGATGATAATTTTCGGTTGGATAGAATCCTTTGGTGACCTCTCGGCCTTGGGTAATCTTTGTACCTATCGTCGCTAATTCTTGCCCCTGACCTAACTCTCTCTCTCTCTAGCTCTCACACCTCTCCCTACCGCTAACCCAAACTCTCCCTGATCTCACCGGAAAACTCTCTCTCTCTCTCGCCGGAATTCTCTCTTTCTCTCTCTCTGCCATTTTTTTTATATCTATATCTATATTAGTTATAATCTCATAACTAATATATCTATACTATATTATAAAAAAAAACCATAATTAAACTAAACTAAAATATATTTTTATTTTAAATCTAGGTTTCTCAAAATCGTAAAATAAAATCAAAAAAGATTAACAAAAAGTATGAATAATGATCGAGGGTTCGAGTTCTAGATTTCAGAAACCCGCTGCATTGCGATGGTACATTTCTAGTATATATAGATAGATATATATTGTAAGAGCATCAACGTAAAGGAATTTGACGATTTTATCCATTGTTCACATGCAAACGTTGTTTAATTACCACTTGTTTTTTTATATCTATTTTGGCTTGTATAATGTACAAATTATGGAATGATGATGCTTTTGGAATCGATAAACCTTACATAATGCCCATTGTTTTAGGGAAATTGTTCAAAATAGCAATTTCGAACCCCTTAATTCACTTTTTGTTTTTTACTATATTAATCGAAATAGTCAAAATTTAAAAAATGTTACTTTAGCAACTTATGAAATCAACTTTTTATTAATATAATAGTCGTAAAATAATACTATAGCAAGTTGCTAAAATATTAATTGCTCAATACTGGCTTAAAAGTGACACTTACACAAGTTGTTAAAGTACAACTTGTCATGTCAATATTTCAATAATAGCACTTTAACATGTAAAAATGTAACTTTATAAATATTAAATTTATAAAAAATAGATTTCATAAATTGCGAGTACATTACATTGTTTTTAAATTATCATATAAAATCGTCTTAAAATCCAAGCTTTGTTCTAGTACTGGACAAGAAACTCAATAAATTGTGAAACGAGCTTATGGTTATGACCTATACCGATTGAACGTTTATTTACTTATATGATCACACAGTTTAACAAAAACGGGTTTATAGAACGTAAAAAATGTCTAAGTGTGATAATAGCTTGCTTTATACGATATTAGTTTATATGATTAAACAATTATGCGTTCTATATAAAAGCATTGCAATAAATTTATATGACGTTTTTAAATGACGTAACAAATTTTTATGATACTTTTTAACAAATCATTCTATTAATTTTTATATGACATTATTTGAAAAAAAATGACTTGTAAAAACAAGTGTCCCATAAAAATGTGTTTATAGGACAATTTTCAAAATTGTCCTGTAAAAAATACCTAATACGACACTTTATTAAAAAGTGTTCTGAAAAAATTGTTAAAACTACCAAAAGCATCATATAAACTTATTATGACAAATTCAAGTCTTATAAAACACTATAAACTTGAATATTTTCACTATTCTATAAACCCGATTTTGTTGTAGTGAACCAAACATGTTACGTTCAGTGTAGTTCAAGAAAATACATTTCAAAGTTGGTAATAATTTATTTATCTATTATCTTACGACTTTTGTTCTGTTTAACTCGTTGGTAATAATTTATTTACATTATCAAGAAGATATATTTAAATTTAAATCTTACACTTGTGTACATTATTACACGAATGATAGATATATATAACAAAAACTTAATGGCTGTCTGGTTGAAGGTATTGAGGGTAAGAAATGAGAATAATAATGAAAAATATGATTTAATTTGATATAATGTAATAGACTCATTATTTTTCATACTTGACCAAATTAAGAGAATGAGAATTTGAAATGAACCAAACACTTCCTAATTTGGAAATTGTAAATAATTAATCAAATAAATAAATTAAAATTAAAAAGCACACTACTAGGATATGAATTTTAGGCCCAACAAAGAATATTTGGGCCATATATATGGGCTTATTTTTTGGGCTAGCCTTTTTAGATTGACAATATCATTAAAAATACGGATTTATATGATTCATAATTTTTTTTATACGAATACACAAGTCTACAAGATATAAGCAAGGGAATTTAATTAAAGTACCCGTATTTCAAAAGTGTATTACAGAAATGCCCAAAATCTCTCATTTTTTGCCAATATCCATTATCGCCGGGATCTTGGACCGAGATTTGAGCTATCCCGGGGTTAGCAAAAAATTTTGACCATAGTGGGGTTACCACGGAATTTAGGGTGATATCCCGGGGTTGGGCCGGGATGAAGGGAATTTCACAAAATTGGGAAAAAGCCAATGATAGTGACAAAGACAAGTTGTTAAAATATTTGAATAAAACAATAAAAATAATTAAAATATTTGAAATACTTAACTTATATTAAAACAATTATGGTAATATCTGATTTAGGGGTTGTTTGTTTTTTTCAAAAAAAACCTTTTAATGGCTCTTAAGTCTGAACCGTTCAGACATTTTTACACACCACCTCTTATTAATCATAACTAAAATAAGACTTCAGATTTTATACCTCTTAAAAAACAAACGGCACCTTAGTTTTTCTTTTTGAATAAAACAATTAAAATATTTGAAATATTTAACTTATATTAACAAGTTTTAAATTTTATTAATGGCTATATTTTGTGAAATTCCCTTCATCCCGGCCCAACCCCAGGATATCACTCTAAATCCCGGGGTAACCCAACTATGGTAAAAAAAAATTGCTAACTCCGGGATAGCTCAAATCCCATCGATAAGGGGTATTTTGGCAAAAAAAGGAGAGATTTTGGGCATTTCGGTAATACACTTTTGAAATATGGGTAATTTAATTAAATTCCCTATAAACAATTCTATAAAGACCGTCAATATATATATAGAGGGGCGTTCAAATGCAACCCTTTTTAATGGTGCAACCCCATGCAACACACCTATCTACCACTCATTTTGTTTTCACCTTTTTAATTAAAAATGGTGAAAATAAAAAGAGTGTTAGATAGGTGGATTGCATTGATTGCACCATTAAAAAAGTTGCACAATAACTCACCTATATATATATAGAGAGAGAGAGAGCAAGGATCATTTGTTAACCATGCATTTCTTGTTAACTTTATGAACCTTGCTCAACTAATAGGATTGCAAGATTAAGTGATGTTTAATTTATTTTGATATTTAATGTAAAAGGGTACAAAAGTCATTTTCTAAATAACCAATTTTCATTAATTATATTGGGGAGTTACAAGATTCAAGTTTCCATAGTTTTATTGTAGGTTACAATTGTAGAATTTTGTCCATTTTCATCAAAATTTTGAAATCAAATCATTATTATTATAGTTTTTCCGGTTCTTTTGTTTGATAAAATCGTATAGTTGTTGTTTTCCAGAAAATTTTCCGCTAATTTTCTTAAATCGTAAAAGAATGAACTCTAATCGTATAGTCGTTCATTCGTGTGCACCATAGTTTTTTCAAAAGAATGAACTCTAATGAACCACAATGTACACCATAGTTTTTTCAGAAGAATGTGTTCATTAGTATGCACCATATTTTTTTTTTCAAATAATGAACATGAACACTAATGAACCCTTGAAATCAACTTGTACGTTATGATGTATTCTAGCGTATGTTGATATAACAAACCTCGGATAAACATATGTGAACACTAAAATACAAACACAAGAGCACCTCATTATTTGTTCAAAATTACAATTTTTAAAGTAAATTCAATTGGGGGTTACAATTCAATTGGAAGAAACATTAATTGAAAGATAATAAAGTCATAATATTTCATTGATTTTTTTCCCAAAATACCCTTATCACTATGGTTCATTCCCCATTTTTCTTCAATTCTACATTTAATAAGGCTTTTAAAAAAAATTCAATTTCAACCATTGATTTCCAAGATCAATGGCTTGGATTGGTTCATAAAGTTAACACAAAAAATATGGTTAACAAATGAACTTGACCCTATATATATATATATATATTAATTATATTTAATTTTCATGTTGTAGGTTCAACTTTATGACCCAATTAAAAAAACTCATCCAAGACATTCAGTTTTTAGTTTTCATTTCTCAATTTTTTACATTCCAATCGACAAAGTTCCAAATTTCGTTAAAAATCAAAATTGAAGATTCCAAATCATCATTCGACTTACCTCATGTTTGTCCGAAATTTTAATTATTGTTGATGGACTTGTTTAACATTTTCTCAACTTGCTCAAACATTTTTCTTTGGAAATACATGTTTCTTTTATAATTCGGCATATATTTTTTTAATAGTGTTATATTGATAGAAATTTAATTTTGGAGATAAGATTATATACTTTTTTTAGTTTAAACCCCATGATAAGACCAAACCGTCTAAATCGGTCAGACCATACCACTTTTTTGTGGTTCAGTTTGATCGGTTTGATCACTTGCTGCCAAATCGCTCGGTTTAGAAAATTTCTTAAACCGCTTTTACGGTTTCGTTTGTGGTTTGTGTGGTTAAACCGTCGAAACCGAACCGTGAACACCCCTACAAATACAATCAAGAGTTAGAAGATTGTATTTGTTTGATTCTGTTTACTTTTTTCTCAAACACATTACAACAAAAACTTATGGATGAAGCCTTAAAAAGCCTTAAAAGGTCCATGTTACAATATATAAAGATAAGTAGATAACTTTTCTATTTTGTATGTAAAATCTACTTGAACTTTTATATTTGATATATAAATTATAATTGTTAACTGATAATAAAAAATTAATACATTATTTAAAAAAAAAATATAATCCAAATATTTAACTCATTATTCTACACTTAATTAAAATTTATGTTACAATTTCAAGATAATATTAATTAATATTTATTAATAATTAATAATTAATATATAATAATAAATATTAATGAGAGTATAATTGAAATAATTACAAACAACTCCTTATAAGCTACTCCAAATAACTTAATTATAAGCTAACTTATGTCCATTTAAACATGTACTTAGAAAATAAGCTAGCTTATTTTTACCAAACGATGTCTTAAGGTGCAAATATATTTGGATGGTTTGAAACAAAAAGTATCGGAAATTTCTTTATAGGTATGGAGTTTAGTTCATCCTTTTTTGTTCCATCCATGTAGAATGTAATATGTTAATAATTGTAATTAACAAGGCATTAATGCTATACTTTTTGAATTTAAGGGTATTATCTAAATATAATGTTTCCCTAATTTTGTTAACAAATTTAAATTCAAATAGCACATGAGGATCTTTTATTTATTTTTCATAAGCCAAATAAATATCTAATTTATTGGTGAATTTATAATATGATAAATAGTATAAATAATTAAGAGTTTCTTGATAATAAGATTTTAAATCGAGAAAGTAGGAGATAAAAGATGAAAATTTCTAATATAGGAGAACCTCCTCAAAAATGATTGCTTAAGGGACATAAATTTTTTTATATTATGAGTGAATTACATTGGTGGTCCCTGTGGTTTGTTTAAAAATTGGATTTGGTCCATAAAACAAAATATCTACATTGGAGGTCCCTATTTTTCAGTTTAATAACACTCAAAGTCCCTACAACTAACACCATTAGTTAACAACCATTATAAAGGACTAATATGTTTTTAGCCAAACTTTAGGGGCCAAAAATGTGATTCACTCTAAAATTTTTGTGAATCACATTTGTTTTTTATTTTTTTTGTTAATCACCCCTTTTTTACTAAAAATATTTTATATCTTCAATCACGTAAATTTCTTATAGAGTAAACTACGATTTTCGTCCCTGTGGTTTGATGTTTATAACGGTTTTCATCCCTGGTCTTTAAAAACTGCTTTTTTCGTCCCTATGGTTTGTACTTTGTTTCTTTTTTCGTCTCTGAGAGTTATAACGTTAGAAAAAGAGGTTAAGTCAGGGGAATTATGGAATTTTAGCCTTTTCCTTTTATTATTCATTAAAAATCCAAAAAAAAAATAATAATAATTACATATATGTTATTATATATTTAAAAGTTATTATATAATCCTCACCTAAAACCCTCCACCTCATCATCTTCTTCAACCCCAAAAAACCACCTCTTCTTCCTTTCTATAATGTTGAATCAAAATCCCTCACACCCATCTTTCCTCTTATTGCTGTTGCAAGATTTAGGTGCTACAACTACTCCCTGACGATGAATCAAAACTAGATGAGAAAACTCAAAAAATCACAAAACCTTTGAAGTTAAATCACCAACCACTCCTTGAAAAGTTGAATAAAAATCACACCCTTGTTCATTGTTCATCATCGAAACCCATTTGAAGTTGTATCAAACCCAAAAATTAAAACTTTGACCGATCCTCTTAATTCAATTTTTAAACAAAAACTCATTTCGAAAAGTCTTGTTGTCTGAAATAGAATTAAAGATTCATAAAGCAAATCTGAAAAAGAAAGATAGGAACAAACTGGAGATGGTTCACAGAGATGGCCTCTGATCAAATAGATTAATGGGTGCACATTAATGAAATTTTTGCAGACTCTGCAACTTCATGTTCACAGAATCTTCCATGAAGATTTGGATGAAACTATAAGTATATCTTCAGCTTCATGGATATATATATATATATATATATATATATATATATGAAACTATAAGTATATCTCTTATATTAAAGTATGTGAAACTGTGAATATATATAAATTATGTATATTACGTACTTATATATAATGATTTTCTCGATTGCGTCAGAGTTTTGAGTGAGACCAAGAACAAGGATTTGGGTTTGGATTTTCTTTAATTGGTTAATGGATTTGTAGTTTCTATGGAAATGTATGCATGTTTTCAAGGTGGAAATCATGAATTATTAGGTCTTTGAGGGATGAGAAGTGATGTGATGAATGGAAGAAAAAAGAAAAAGATAATTCAATGCTTTTACATATACTCAGTGTGTGTTGCAGGGGATAGGATGGAGAAGACATGGTTGGGATGGGATAGGTGGGGTAGGTGGAGTTGCTATTAAATTTTTTATAGGCTACAAGTGTAAAGATATTATTGGATGAGTTTTCTTTTCTTTTCTTTTTTAATAAACAAATCGGATAATAATGTTATAAGACAAAAATGCCCTTGCTTTAATTGACTTGTTTTTAACAGAGTTAGTGGAAGGGACGAAAAACGAAACGAACCAAAAACCACAGGGATGAAAAAAGCAATTTTTAAAAACCAGGGACGAAAATTGTTATAAATATCAAACCACAGGGACGAAAATCATAGTTTACTCTTTCTTATATTAACCTGCATATTAAATAAAAAATATTATATTTATTTTACGTTAAAAATTCTCTAATTTAGAAAATTAAGAGAACTTCACGTGTCTTTTGGGTTAGGCCTTGAATTATGCAAACAAAATATTGGAAGTTATGTACGATTAACATGAGATAGTTATATATTACAAATTGTTCTTTAGAACAATAATTATGTTTAAAAGTTAAAATATTGTGAGACATTATTAAATTGAATTATCAAATAATCAGTACTAGAAAAAAGAGGTATTACTGACGGAAATTTCCGCCGCTAATTAGTGACGGATTACCGACATAATATAGTCTGTCACGGATTACCGACGGAATATATATTTTTCTATTTAAAAAATAAAAAATGAAAATCAACGCTAATCTGTCGCTAATTAGTGGCGGATTAGTGACGGAAAATCAGTGACTAAAATTACCGTCGTTAATTAGTGACGAAAATTTCCGTCGTTAACCCGTCGCTAATTTAGTCTGTCGCCGATTTGTTGCTAATTTGGTCTGTCGCTAATCATTCGCTGATAGTATCACCCACCCTCTTTTCAGCGATGGATTAGTGACGAAATTCACTTTCAGTGACGAATCAACGACGGAATTTTCCATCATTGGAGAAGGTCGATTTTTGTAGAGAATTGATTATAAACTAAACTTAATATAATAATCAAAATATTATTTAAAACGTAATGATTTAAAGGATTTTATATGGTTCTTGGATTAAAAAAAGAAAATTTGTCTATACATCAAACTCTCTATATTTTTTAATAAGAAGTGTGTTCTTTCTATGGTTGCTCTATACACCCATTATTGTAATAGAATTTGGTAATAGTTTTTCTTAGTGTTTGAATAATTGTTGTTTATTAATATTTATTTATAACTTGTATTTTTAGTTTGTTATTATTTTAATTTTTTGTAGTTTGATTATATATTAAAAAAATCACATTAATCGTACTTAATTTTCAACACTTAACTTGCATATATCAATGTCAACCCAAAAGATATGTGAAGTTCTCTTGATTTTCAATGGTTTTCTGAACTTATGATTTTTTAACGTAAAAGTAATTTTATTAATTTAATACTAGTTTTTAAATAAAAATAAAGATTTCTATTTAAAATGAACTTATATTAAATATTCTCTTTAATATAAGAAATTTGATTTATGGTTGGAGATGTAAAAGTAAATTTTTAATTAATATTTTAGAAAAAATACATGATTCATAAATTTTTTAGAAAAAAATACGTGATTCATAAATTTTTTAAAGTGAATTACAATTTTGGTCCCTGTAGTTTGGCTAAAGACACATTAATCTTTCATAACAGTTGCTAACTAATGTGTTAACTGCAGGGACCTTGAGTGTTATGAAATTGAAAAGTCAAGGACCATAAGTGTAGATGGTTTGTATTAGGGACCAAATCCAAAATTTAAACAAACCATAGGGAATACCAATGTAATTCACCTTTTATTATTATTATCAACAATAAGAGTCAATGAATTTTACGAGCAAGAAATATTTTAAGTACATCTCTAACAAATTATTCAAAAAAAAATTAATTGGAGAAACAAAAATCAAAATCTCAAAAAAGAAGTTATATTCAACTCCAATAAATTATTCATATTAAAGATTATAATATTATTTATATTATTAAAATATTTTATACATTAAATAAAAGATTAATTTATTTTATTATGTATAATATTTAATATTAAGTTATTTTTTAAAGAAAAGAAGGTAAAATAACTAAATTGTCCTCACGTAAAAGTCACATGCCTCAACTTAGGCTATGTTTGCCAAACTAGCTGATAAGCTAGCTTATGACTGATAAGCTAGCTGGTAGCTGATAAGTTAGTTGATGAAAAAATCACGTTTGGCAAAAACTAGTTTATAATCATTTAAATTACCAAAAAGAACATTAATTATTTATTTATAATTAAAAGTTAATATATAATAATGAATATTAATGAGGGACATAATTGGAATATTTACAAAAAGCTCCCCATAAGCTACTCCAAGTAGCTTATTAAAAAGCTAGCTTATGGTCATGAAGCTATGTTTGGCTAAAAAAAAAACTAGCTTATAAGCTATCGTACATGTTTGGATGACCATAAGCTAGCTTATTGAAATGCTACTCAAAGTAGCTTTTTGAAAAGCTAGCTTATCAGCTACAAGCTAGCTTATAAACTAGTTTGCCAAACAAAGCCCAAACATGTACCCAGAAATTAAGTTAGCTTATAAGCTAACTTATTTTTGCGAAACAATGCCTTAACGTACCTTATTTCATGGTGTTAACTTGAGGGGCCGTGGGTTTTTAGAAAATGAAAAGTTAGAAACCACCGATATAAGTAGTGTGTTTAATGGATCATATCCAAATTTTGAGCAAACCACTGGGACTTTCAATGTAATTCACTCTAATAAAAAATTATTTATCGTTCATGGTAAATCTTTTCTGGGAACTTTTCCAAACTCCATTCTGAAGAATGTTTTATACAATCTATTGGAACTAAAAGAAAATTGTCTGAAATCCAAAAATTTCTAGTTTTCCTATTTTAGAGACTCTTTTTGATAGTTCTCTAACAATATGGTTAATTATTTTTTTAATTTTTTTTAACAATATGGTTAAATGTCATAATTTCCAGAATATATAATATATTAAAGTTGAATATAATTTTTTTTTTGGATAATTTGTAATAAAGAACATGTTTCTAAAAGCAACGTTTAAAAGTTTATAATTTAAAATGGTTATTTTGATACCTAATGCCGATATTATTTGTGTGAGATTCGACGTGTTACTTGAAAAACGTTCCCAAAGTTATTATATTGTTAAGAGTATATTACGTTTTAAGTCCCTTACCTATGGTTTGTTAAAAATTATGGATTTTATCCGTGTGGTTTCAAAATCTTGGTTTTCATCCATATAGTTTACAATTTATTTCTATTTTCGTCCCTAAGGTTAAAACACTAGTTTTAAGTATGAAAAACTAAAATAGAAATGAATTGTAAACCATAGAGTCCTAGGAATTAAAAAAGCAATAAAACTTGAATCTTAAGAATGAAAAAAGTAATTAATTACGAACCATAAGGATAAAAATCGTAATTTCAAAACCATAAAGATGAAAATATAAATTTTCAACAAACCATCGAAACTAAAAATGTAACTTACTCTTTTGTTAATTATAGAGATTCAGGGGGTGTTTGGAATTGCTTATTTGAGGTGCTTTTTTAATGCGGTGTGACATCGGAGATAAGGACTTTTTAGTGTTTGGATTAAGAAAAAAATCAAAGTGCTTATAGCGGTGCCAAACCGGAGATGAACACCTTTTCATAAGTCATTTTGTTCTAACTTATCAACGTATTTGAAAAGTGCTTATGACTTTTTTGGTTATTTTATATGTATAAGCAATCTCAAACACCTTTAAATAACAACTTATTAGTTTATTACGTTTTGGTACCACAATGAGCTAATCCAAATATTTTTTAAAAAAACTCTGATTTGACACCGCATAAGTTGTTTTAAATAAGCAATCCCAAACACCCCATCAGATAGACAATTCTTGGATAATAAACCTCTAAATATGACATTTAAAAATATACTTGTCTAAATAAAAATGATATTAAAATACATTTAATTTTTTTTTTAACAATTTACCATTTACATTATTTTGAAAATTCCCAACACATCGTTACGGTCATCATGTTCACTCTTGTCGTGTAGGCTAAGGGACACATCTCTTTTTTCCATTTTTTTTGTGTTTTAATTAATTATATAAAATCAAATTTAACTTTCAATATTTTTTGACATTTTAGTCATTTACGTTGTCGTTTTATTGAGTCATTTTCAATCATTTTATATGTACCAAACGAATTATGAAAGCTACTAATTCGGAATCGTTTAAAAATTAAATTTTGGAAGCAATTTATTCTTATAAATTTTAAATTAAGAGTGAATTACCATATTAACGGCAACCAAATTAAATTTTATAGAAGAAGTTCTCAATTATTATTTAGATACATTGAGATGTCGTTGCCAAAAAAAAAAAAAAGATTAAAGTGCAAAATTCTTTTTTTCCCCGTTTATTTATTATCATATCCATGTGCTTTTATTTTAACATCATGGTCACATTATTGGTTTATAGATAATGACGGCTTTATACTTTTATTAATTAATTATAAATAAAAAGGTTCAGAAAAGATCTCTTTCATGATAAACGAGTGTTTAGTTTTGCTTAAACCGACAATTTTATTTTAATTCAAATTGTTTTAGCGACGTATATGTTTTCAAAAGAAATATTATGTAATAAAATTCGTTTGATCAATATTAATACAATATATACTTATAAATTATTAGTTTTAAGTTGTATACATATTAAATTGTATACTTATAAATCATTTTCATATTAAATTCCTATCTAATAATTTTATATTAAACTGTATAATTATAAATTATTTTTTAAATTATAAAAATATATTTATACTATATTATAAAGCACGGATAAAAAACTCTTAAATACAAATTATTAGGCATAAGGTACCATCATTTTATACAAGATTTTAAAAATCTGTTAATTTACAAGTTTCAAAGCACAAGATACATATTATTACTGCAGGCTTCTAACACCCATCAATTTGGTATGTGCATAATCTTCCTTTTATGTAGATCTTTCCATGTATCACTATTAATTAATATATTATATTACTATAAATTTGTTTTAATTATACTATTAAATATGTAATTGGTGATTTTTTCTATATGTCATTAAAATATATAAGATAATCATTGAATTCTAACAAAATACTTAATTTTTTTTATATAAAAAACATTATATTATTAAGCCTGAATTAAACAAATTTATAAAAAAAATATTATCACTTTCTCAAAACCATCCAAGATCGTATTGTAAATCAACAAAAAAACAAAAAATAAAATAAAACATTAAAATCGTGATGTATCTCGCTGAATTGCACGAGTGCTTCTAGTATATTAATAAATAGGAGAATGAAAGTGTTAATTGAGCATGTAATTGAATTATTAGATGGGAGTAAAAGCCAAAGTTATGAATTTTAGGACACCTTTGCAATATTCTATTTCCAGATCTCAAGCAAGCATATTTTATCTTTTCTTTGTTAATAAAATTAAAATGAAAATGTTTTTTTCCATTAAATAATTATGTATCAAAATATATGAAATTTTGTTATAATGATTTTGAATGACTTTCTTTTTTGTTAAAATAAATTCAACTATATTTGTTTCTGTAAAAGATATGTTCCAAAAAAAATGTGTTTAAAAATTTTTATTGACTATATTAATTTTTATTTACAAAATTTATTGAGTTTTAATTATATAAATTAATGATAAAAATAGTTTTATTATATTACATGGTTAATTAATATTGTAAATGTATTTAGACATGCATTGGCATTAATTATATTTGTTTTGGTTCATAGACATATAATATTTTGTAAGCCATATTATATGGGGTTGGTAACCAGTGAAAAAAAAAGTTATGGTGAGAAGCGTTAGAAAGGATCTTATTGGATCAATCTTAATTAAATATCAACACTAATGAGATGCATCGGATTAATTCCCATAAGAAACGCAATTCATAGGTGGGGCTGAGATTAAAAATGATCAATGGTTTAGATTTCTTCTTACGCTTCTCACCTTAATTTTTTCTCACACGATCTTTCGTCTATTATCGTGCGAGAAGAAAAGTTAAGGTAAGAATGTGATAAAAGATTTGAACCCTTGATCACTTTTAATCTCACCTCACCCCATGAATCGCGCTTGATACGGGAATTAATCCGGTGCATCTCATCTTAATCCGCATCCAATGGTGGAGGTCTTCTTACAGTTCTCACTATAAATTTCATTCTCACCAGAACCTAACGCTATATATATATATATATGGTCATGTTTAGGGAAAACCGCAAAAAAATGAAAAACTGAGTTCAAGGGTTTAAAGTTACCATGCCAATCTAACATTTTATAAAACCTATAAACACAAAAATATTATAACCATTAGTCATACGAATAAAAATCCATTACCGTTTACTCGGCAGGTGTACCCAGTGATCACAACCGCCACACACATAAAACCATTTCAAAAAGTATTTGATCAAAAATCAAAGTAATACTGACACCAACGAAAGACATTTCAACAATATTTTCCAAAGGAACCGCTATGTTCCCAATATGTATAAATTTGTGTCCCGAATGAGAAATAGTTTTATGTACTAAAACAATGTATATCAAAACGTTTGTACAAAATTACAGAAGAGGATATTCACGAAATCAAATACCAAGAGTTCACATTTAACCATGTAATGTCATGAATTAAAATTCTCCAAAACTTAGTAAAGACATATGCATTCAATTTGATCAAACGTAAGAGTAATTTAGTTTGATTCCAAACTTTAGGCCGTACAAATAAAATGCTTGTAAAACCCAAAACAACATTTTCATGATAACATACTCTCAAAGTTTTCTCTCTTTTAGCCACAATATGGCACGTAATAAAATCCCACAACAAAACTTGTAGGAGACGAATTGTTTCACAAGACTAGTAAAGTGACATGAGTACGCGCTTTGGTAAAAACATGAAATAGTCTATGTCGGCTTCATGATCAAAGCCAAATAAAAAAAATATGTTCTCGTCGTTCTAAAATGTTGGCTAAAACACCGTGACGGAACTTCCCAATAAAATATGCATACTTGATATGTGTGTAACACCCTTAAATTTGGTAAGAGCAACTAATTAAAATTTCGATATTACGTCAAGTAAAAGATAAATCTTCAAAATAAAACTTTATATTTAACCTCAATAACTATACACTCTAGTCTTATACAAGGACCAGACCAAAGTCGGTGTTACTTAATCCCAACTATAAACTGCTCTTCCCGAGACAAATGCGGAAGACTTCACTAAGGTAACCACCTCTCGAGCACCGTACTAGCACTCCTCTCTGCACAGTGTCACTAGAGCTATTCCCAACCGGAACCTGTTGCACATGCCGACAAATAAAAAAGTTAGGCTAACGCCTAGTGAGTTCAAGAGTTTTCCACATGAATAAAGATATCTTTGAAAAGAGGTAATACAGTTTAAATCATGATTTTTCAAAAGATATGCTTTGAGTATGAAAACGACTCGTTTTCCAATAATATGCATTTTGGGCAAAACACCCAGGTAAACGTTTTCAAATCCAAACTACTTGGGGGGACAAGATCCCAATATAAAACGTTCTTTCGTAAATAAACTCCAACCCGAATACTCACTCAAAACGCGAATAGAAATCGAACTCTACATTTATGAAAATGCGGTTAATACTTTATATTTTGAAACACCCAAAACGCGGTGGGGCATAATACTCAACCCGTAAATCAAGGATAAAATCCATTTATACAAAACGTCACCGTTCGGTGACAGGGGAGACCCGAATTCCATCGAATGTGGCGGGCACACAAAGTTAGACCACTTATCAATTTTATATGAGCTTCACTTAGGGATAAAATACTCGTTAACATCAACCTTTCCGGGTCTATAGCTAACAAATCAACAAGCTCAACACCTCTGTGTCTATTGCTTGGATAATCATCAAGTTCAACCTCTCTAGGTCTGTACCTTGGAATTTCCGTGCACTCATCAAGTTCAACCCCTCTGGGTCTATACCTTGGAATTCCCAAACATCCCAGTTAAGCTCGTTCACAAGAAAAGTGCAATAATTGGTCAAAAGACCCCATGCCTATTTGAAGTTACAATACGGGGATATTTATCCCACTCAAACTGACTCTTATGCCTATGGATCCAATGCATTACAGACTAAAACGTTACATGGCTCAAAACAATGAACTAACGCACTCAAAACATGTAACTCTAAAAAAAAGGTGCAACTAAGTACACCATACGTCCAAGGCTCCTTAACAAGCTACCAAAACTGAACAAATGTTCCAAAGGCTCAACCGAGTACAAATCAAGCCCCAAAAGGCATAATAGACGTTTGGCTAAAATACGAGAGCCAATATGGTTACATAAACCAAAATACATATTTTCCCAAAAATCTTTGTCTCTCAAATCTTAATTGGCCTTCGGCCCAAAACTAAAAGGTTTATCGTTTCTAAAATGTTCCCAAAGTCGGGAATGATCAAAATCAAAGGACTCATACATTCGTACCTTCAAAACATCCCTTTTCATGAAAGATGCATAAAACCCGACAAACACTTGAAAGTGCGTCTTTGACCAAATATCTATTTATGCAATAAATCATCAAAACTCATTCATCTATGACACATTTATCGAAATGCCCAAAAATCTCAAATGTGGTGTTTTACAAAGTTTAATAAGGTAAACACTTCGAATAATCAAAAGTTACCAATTAACTCAACAGTTGATAATTTCATGTAAAACACATAAATGCTTTTAAAATAGACATTTTGGCATGTACAACGTTTTCACAAATCAACTTGAACTCACCTTGCTAGATTTAGGCTAAATCTAGATTTTACCCCCAAAACTTAAATCACCATCGATGAAGGCTTGAACCACCAAGAAACCTCCCTAGATCTTAGATCCAACACATCTACAAGATCACATTCACCACACAAGTCATCAAAATCAAACCCAAAATGAAGGATGAAAGGAAAAAGGGTGAAACCATCAAATCCTAGCTTAACATTGAGAGAGATAAGGAACTTACCACCACAAAATACCCTTGGATATTCTAATAGACTCCAAATCTCTTGCTATATCCTTGAAGAGCTCTCAAAAACGAAACCATGGCAACTTGAATCACCAAAATCGGAGTTGTGATGCAAAAAATTATGAAGAAATGAAGTTATAGGGCTGAAAACCGGGTTTTATGCTCGACCAGGGGATTTCGCGACTTACCACGCGACCATAAGTCGCGGCATAAGTCACCCGCTTCCCCTAAGTCACGCGGGTGGCTCTAAGTCGCGGCATAAGTCGCGAAATGCACTATTTACCCAGTTTTCTTCTCGTTCACTGTTTTGGCCGTAACTTCTTCGTTATAGCTCCGATTTTGCTCCGGAAAGAACCGTTGGACTCGTAATTGAATCCTTCATACATCAAGACTATAAAATCTAGGATTCAAGTCCAAAATCCTATATCTTATTTTTCCCTTAAAATTACCGATTTTTGTATTAACTTGAAACGATACATTTTCGAAATCGGGGTGTTACAATGTGCAACCAAACTGTTCCCACAAAACTCAAGGGGAAAAACAATACAACTGGACACCATTAAAATTTCAACATCGAATTAACGAAACCCCATAAAATAAAATTCTCAATAAAACTCAAACATCAAAATAATGGAAGATAACTCTTCGTCCAAAACCTTAACATACGTGGAGGAGATCCAATGTTAAAGTCATAAACCACAGTTACTTGTCCAAGACCCTAGATAACCTCAAAATGCGCACATCGCAAAATCTGAAATTAGCGTTGGACAAAATGAGAATAAGAAAATCTCAACAAGTTTGAACCTCATGCCATGAAATAATTTCGTGCATGTTCGAAATCATGGTTTAAAACCTTGTGTGTGCTAAAACATTGCTTCAAGATTTGTAATATAATCCACATGACGATTTGGAAACATGAGAAATAATTGATGCAATTTATTTCATAAATACATTTCGTGCATGAATTTGATCGACACTCAACACCTCAAAACCACGCTTCTCGATTTTCTTAGTTACATGTAACACCCTCAAATATGGAAATAACAACTTATTTAAAATTTTCTAAATACACTGATAAAGGAATTATCTACAACCACAAATTAAGATTTAACCTCAATACAAACATTCATTCTATACAAAAGCCTATGGTAAGAACGGGTGCTACTAAAACCCCATAATAGTCACTATCTCCAAAATTGCGGAAGGCTTCACCAACTACTCACATTCGCACAAAGCTAAGGCTCAACTCTTCATGGCCGCTAGAACCAACCCCAACTGGAACCTGATGCACATGCCCACAAATAAAAAGGTTAGACTTAACGCCTAGTGAGCTCAAGAGTTTTCAGCATATATGAAATAATAGTTTAAAAGAAAGAATGCGGTTAAAAGTTATAGTCCTTCAATATGATACGTCTTACATGTGAAAACGAATCATTTCCAACAATATGCATTTTAGGTAAAGAACACCAATTAAAACGTTTTCCAAACCAACTACTTCAAAGATAATGATACCAACATAAGCCGCCCATTCATAAATTAGTTTTTAACTCAAAACTCACTCAAAGCGTAAGTATAAATTGAACTCTCCATTTATGAAGATACGGTTAAACCTTATATCCCAAAACACCCCAAAACACGGGTGGGGAATAATACTCAACCCATAAATCAAGGGTAAAACCCAATTATACAAAACGTCACCGAAAACATGGATAATAAAACTCAATACCCAAAAACAACACCTTTCGGTGACGGGGGATTCCCGATTCCATAAAATGTGACGGTCCACAAAGTAAGCCCATTTTATGTTGTTATGACTAGTCATATAAACAAAAGTACACGCAAGGGATGTCAGGCTCAGTAGCTTTAAACATACACCCACGGAAACTCGAGTTCAACCCCGTCGGGTTCCTATGTCGAGCCCCTCATCCAATATCGTAATACTTGAGCACGAAGGACTTATACCGCACCCGGTACCTTAACGTGCAGCACGAAGGACTTACATCGCACCCGATACCTAACGTGCCTCGACGTGGAAAACTAATCGTCCCAACGCCGGAACAATAATAAACAAAATACGGGGTCATGACTCCCAAATGCATCAAATAAGCCAAATAATGCGTATAAGGCCCAACAAGGCTCGAAGTCGAGCTACCAAAACTGGACTATTGTCCAAAAATCCCATCAAAATAACAATGCCAAGCCGCAGACTTAGCAACCCATTGACTCATTGATAAATGAAATAAAAACACGATAAAACGCACTCACCCAACGGATATGCAAACACCACGACCAAAAGTAAGATTAGTTCAAAACTCAACATCAGTTGAGGCCCCCATTTTCCAAATAAACTTATAATCTTATATTTTCCAAAATACCTCATAACACAAATGACATGCATTTTTCCAAACTTAACTGCTGATAGGAATGAAGATCATGAAATGAGACTATAAACACTTTCTCAAGTACCTCACATAAAAGTGCAAGTGATACTTTATAAAACACTCCATTTCATGATGATGCATAAAACCCGACAAACATTTAAAAGTGTATTTCTTTGACCAAAGATCCATTCATGTATTAAGACTTCAAAACACATTCATTTGTGACACATATATCAAACGCCCAAAAATCTCCAATGTGGGTGTTATACAAGGTTTGTAAAGTTAGATAATTCAAATAATCAAAGATTAGCAAATAACCCAACATTTGATAACTTCATGTAAAACACATAAAACACTTTAAAATAGACATTTTGGCATGTACAACGTTTTCACAAATCAACTTGACCTCACCTTGCTAGATTTAGGCTAAATCTAGATCTTTCCCCCAACTAGAGCTCCTTTGAAGAACACTTGAATTCTCAAGACAAAACTTCCAAAACCTAAATCCATACATATTCAACCATACATAAACATAATCAACCACAAAGAATCGTTTCCCAAACCATGAGCATAAATACCTCAACTAAAACCGAAACCCTAACTCCCATAACTTAAGAGAATAGAAGATTACCTTAACCCAAGCTTGAATCCACCAACCAAAACACTTCTAGTTCACCAAAATGGTTACAAACCTCCAATCTATGAAAGGGAGAACAAAGGGTGGATGAAACCCTAGAAAACTTTGGTGAAGATGATGAATATTGAGAGATGAGAAGCTTACCACCACAAAATACTCTAGTATACTTCAATAGATTTCCAATATCTTGTTAGATCCTTGAAGAGCTCTCAAAAACGAAACCGTAGCAACTTGAATGTAACACCCTAAAAATAGGGATAACAAAAATCCGAAAAACGGACACGAGGTATACAAAAATTGCCATAGTAAGAGCCTCCCAAAAATGGGGAATATATAAATATAAATAACATGTTTAATCACAATTGTAATTTAACGGACAATAAACAACAACCAACTAATCTAATTTCTACGTCTAGAAAAGAGATTACAAAAAGGGTTGTTATCTATAAACCCAAACGGTCTATATCCAAAAGTATAACGCGTTCATGCGCAATTCCCCAAGCTCTCACCACAAATCAACTAAACCTGCTTAGGACTGCCGCCGCTAGAACCTGAGATACACATCGACACCAAACAAGTGTTAGGCCAAAAATCCTAGTGAGTTGAACAATAATACGTATGCATGAACAGGCATAATTCTTATCAACAGTTAACCATAGTTCAACAAATGTGGAGTCAATAGGGGAGACCCATAGCACCAATCAAGTCCCACCCAAGAGTCGATATACCTTGATGCCCTTAACAAGGAACACCCCGAAGGCCCGGCCCACCCGAAGACTATCGCTAAGAAAATTCCCCGAATGGCGGAGGTCTAGGCACATACCATCACAGTGGCGCCCAAGACTATATCCTCCTAGTGTACTGACTTGGTTCGTCCACATAACATTTATAAGGGGTCCTTTAGGTATATTTCAACCCACATAATTCAATACCAACTACGGGTATAATATTACCACCTTATCCTCATGATGTCTAACAAAAGACCCAATGTAAATCATGCTCATCATACATATAAACATATCACCAAAATGGTGTTCCAACTAGAATCATCATCATGCCTATATATGCATACATTTAACATATCAAGGTACCCACATTATGTATCTATGAGACAAATCCCAAATAATGATACATATAACAATAGTCATGGCAAATCACCCATATATATATATATATATATATATATATATATATATATATATATATGCATCTTCCAACTATTATCATGAAGAATCCCCAAACATTTGAACACATAGAGATAAAGTAACAAATAGGAGATTATGATGTGTATCTAGTTTTAACAAAGGTTTAGTAAACTCACTATCTAGGTTTTGAACCAAAACCTAGAAAGTAGATGAAATGGAGAAGAATGAAGTCTTGAGACTCCAAACACTTGATTGTTAGGTCTTGAATGCACCCTTGAAGTAGTTGATAAGATACTTGTAAACCCCCAACAACCTCTATGTAATAAATGAAGTAAGAGAGTGGAGAAGTGAAGAAAATCGCCCCAAAATGCTCCCAACCAAACCCTAGTTATGATTTTTGAAGTTATGAAGTGAATAGGGGCTGAAATGGTGTTTTAAATCAACCAGACCACGCGGGCGATAGTGCCCGGCGATAATGCCAAGGGCACTACCACGAGTCACATTCGCGAACCCAAACACACCCTCGGTATGTAACACCCGCTATTTTGGGGTTGGGTGAAAAGTTGACTTTTACCCAAAGTTCAAGGGGGTAAAATGTAACTTGGGTTATATAAATATAAATCAGATTTCAGATATTTTGAAAATATCACAGATCAGATCTTTTGTGAATACAGAGAGAAAGAGAGGAGGAAGCAGGGGAAGAGGTCGTTCGGTTTTTCTCCAAATCAA
The DNA here is from genome assembly GCA_954870635.1 of Arctium minus. Classification (NCBI taxonomy): domain Eukaryota; kingdom Viridiplantae; phylum Streptophyta; class Magnoliopsida; order Asterales; family Asteraceae; genus Arctium; species Arctium minus. The sequence goes on from OX941092.1 coordinate 8,579,563, forward strand.
GGTACGAATCTAGCTTAAGCAGGGGAAGAGGTCGTTCGTTGTGAAGGTTTTAAACCGTTCCATTTCGAGATCTGAGTATTTCTCATTTTGGATCTGGGTTCTGCATCGATCTGTTCTTGATGAACAAGACGATGGTCGTTCGACCGGTGTTGCCTGTTTGACCGGTGTTGCCTGTTCGACCGGTGTTGTCCTTCGACCGGGGTTGTGTTCGACCAGTTTTTGTACTCCACCGTAACTGTGTTTGGCAGTTTGTTGTGCTCGTATTCTAGAGTTATAAGTCAACGTGTTGTCTGTATCTTTGGGCTTACCGATTTAACGGTGTTGTCATAGGTAGCGATCGTAAGAAGCAATCTTTAAGCAGGAAGACATCTGAGGTGAGTCCTTTAAGCTAAATCGATCTGTATTACGAATGCTATGTGATAAATGTATTATTTAAATGTGGAAAACCTGGTTTCAAAGTGACTGATTGTCGTTGGGAAATACCTTCTAAAAATCCCATATTTTCAAGAATCAAGATTTATAGAATTGAATCGTTGTTCATATGAATTGCCTGTATATCTGATTTAATATGAGTATGCTCTGAAATGACATGCTTTGGCTTTGAGTCTTAGTGCAATGGATCCATAGGCACGGTGTCCCTATGTCCCCTGTTTTGGGCATTTGGTTCACGTTTTAGCACGGGATAGGCATCGGGTTGCCATGATAAGTAGGCTGTGGGCCTATACGGTCGGGCAGCGTCTCATGGTGCAGTAAGGTGTAATCCCATTATGTGCTTGGGTTCCCCCTGTTTTGGGAACTCTCAAGGATAGATCCAGAGGGGTTGACTTGAATGTTTTGAGCGACAGATCTAGAGGGGTTGAGCTCGTTATGTGAATTTGGGTATTACTTATACCAATGTTTAATCACTAATGGTTTGTTTGATTTCTTGACTTAGCTCATGGCTATACTCACCGCGTGACACCATTTGGGTTTAGTACTCTCTTTTATTTGGCTTGTTCTCACTAGTCTTTAGCCTAACACTTGCTCTTGGTTGTCTTGTTGGCAGGTTATCTTAGCAGTGGGGCTCGTCGGGACTAAGGGAGCGACCTTGGGGTCGTGAGAGATTCTTTTGAAGATACATTTTTGGAAGTATAGCGACACCCGTCCCTAATCTAGTTATTATTATAGATTACTAGGTTGTCGTTTTATATTTCATCCATCTACCACATTTATGTCTACTCTGTACCCCGTTGGATAAATGTGTATTTTGTAATTGTTACACCTTATTCCGCAAGTTAGTCTTTTGCTGAATTCTTTTTCGAAAATTTGATTTCCGAAATTTCTAGGGTGTTACACGGTACATCCTCCGCGAGTATGCCCGGCGATAGTGACAATTGTCACTATCGCGTGTCACTATTGCGAGACTCCCCCCCCTCTCGGTACAATCCTGGCGATTGTGCCCGGCGATAGTGACAATGTCACTATCGCGATGGCACTATCGCGCCAAGCTCATCCCAGCCCAAAAACTTAGCAAATTTCGAAAATGAGCACGAGGTCAAAACACATGCAATTATTATATGATCAGATAGCATCTTAGTCCCATAAATAAATATCATATGCATATATGAAAAACTCATATTTTTAGATAAACACAATTAAAGTATTAGGGAACAAGTACTTACCTCATAAATTTAAGGATGTTACAATCCTCCCCACCTAAATGGGATTTCGTCCCCGAAATCTTACTCTAAGCAAACAAGTGAGGATAACGCTTCTTCATATCATCTTCGGACTCCCAAGTAACGTTAGCACCCCGATGGTGCTTCCATTGGACTTTAACCATGACTACGTCCTTATGTCGTAACTTCTTCACCTTTAACTCCAAGATCCCCTCCGGTTCCTCAATGCAACGATTCCCATTGTCCACCCGAATTTCTGTCAAGGGAATAACGCTTTCTTCGTCGGCTAGGCACTTCCGAAGGTAGCATACATGAAATGTAGGATGTATTCCATCCATTTCCGGTGGTAAATCCAATCAATAGGCCTGCAACCCAATCTTTTCCAAAATAACGAATGGTCCAAGGAAACGAAGGCTAAGCTTCCCACGCTTCCCGAAACGTATGATCCCCTTCCACGGAGACACCTTTAACATGACCCGGTCACCCACTTGAAACTCAATCGGCCTTCTCTTCTTGTCCGCATAACTCTTTTGTCGATCTTGTGCCGCCTTTAGCCTCTCCCGAATCTCTTTCACCTTGTCCGCCGTCTCTTGCACTATTTCCGGCCCGGCGAATTGCTTTTCACCCGCTTCTAGCCAACAAACCGGGGTTCTACACTTCCGCCCATACAAGGCCTCGAACGGTGCCATTCCGATACTAGAATGGTAACTGTTGTTGTATGCGAACTCTACCAAAGGTAGGTGTGAATCCCAACTTCCCCCAAAATCTATTACACACGACCTCAACATATCTTCTAAGGTCTGGATCGTCCTCTCACTTTGACCATCCGTTTGAGGATGATACGCCGTGCTCAAATTCAGTCGAGTACCCAACTCCTTTTGCAAACTAGCCCAAAAGTTCGAAGTGAATCGGCTATCCCGATCTGATACCACAGATTTCGGAACTCCGTGCCTTGACACCACCTCGTCGATGTACAGTTTAGCCAATTTATCTATTGGCAAAGTCTCCTGCATCGCAAGAAAGTGCGCGCTCTTGGTCAAACGATCCACGATCACCCAAATGGTGTCATGACCACGCAAGGTCTTCGGTAACTTTGTCATGAAATCCATAGTAATGTTGTCCCATTTCCACTCGGGAATGGACAACGGTTGCAAACTCCCATACGGTCTTTGATGCTCTGCCTTGACTTGGAGGCACGTGACACACTTCTCCACATAACTTGCCACATCTAACTTCATCACCGGCCACCAATAATTTAACTTTAAGTCTCTATACATCTTGGTGCTACCGGGATGTATAGAATATTTTGACTTATGTGCTTCCTCGAGAAGCAAGCCACGATTTCCCCCAATCTTGGGCACCCAAATTCGCCCTTGGAAGAGTTTGAGTCCATGACTATCTTCTGTTAAGAGTTCCTTTTGCTTGGTCATAACCTCGGCCTTGAGGTTCTCTTCTTTAAGTGCTTCCGCTTGGCTCGTTCTTATACTTTCCAACAAACTCGACACCACATCGATTCTAGTAAGGGAAATTTTGACACCTTCGCCATGATTCCTTCGGCTCAATGCATCCTCCACCACATTAGCCTTACCGGGATGATAGATTAGGTCACAATCGTAATCCTTCAAAAGCTCTAGCCATCTCCTTTGTCTCATGTTGATCTCCTTTTGGTCGAAGATGTACTTGAGACTCTTGTGATCCGTGAAAAGAGTACACTTGGTTCCATACAAGTAGTGTCGCCACAACTTCAATGCGAAAACTACCGCCGCCAACTCCAAATCATGAGTCGGATAGTTCTTCTCATGATCCTTTAATTGTCGCGACGCGTAGGCTATTACTTTCCCCCTTTGCATTAGGACACACCCAAGCCCCATCTTGGAAGCGTCACTAAACACAAGAAAATCTTCCGATCCTTCGGGTAGGGATAAGATCGGAGCTTCGCACAACTTCCTCTTGAGCGTCTGAAAGGCTTATTCTTGTGCATCAGTCCAAAGAAACTTGACGTTCTTCCTTGTAAGAGAAGTGAGCGGTGTAGCTATCTTGGAAAAGTCTTGGATGAAACGCCGGTAGTAACCCGCCAAACCTAAGAAGCTTCGAATCTCCGTCGGACTTGTTGGAGGCTCCCAACTCATCATTGCATCGATCTTTGCCGGATCCACTTTTTCCCCGTCCTTTGATACCACATGCCCCAAGAATTGCACTTCTTGAAGCCAAAATTCGCACTTCGAGAACTTCGCAAACAGTTTCTCTCTTCTTAGAACTTCTAATACTTCCCGTAAGTGTCTTCCATATTCGGAATCATCCTTTGAATATATTAAAATATCGTCGATGAAGACGATCACGGATTTATCCAAAAATGGGCGACACACACGGTTCATCAAATCCATGAATACGACCGGAGCGTTGGTTAAGCCAAACGGCATCACCAAGAACTCATAATGACCGTATCTCGTTCGGAAGGCCGTCTTCGGAATATCTTCGTTCTTCACTCTCACTTGATGATAACCGGACCGAAGGTCAATCTTCAAGAAACATCCCGCCCCTTGGAGTTGATCAAAAAGATCGTCGATGCGAGGTAGAGGGTACTTGTTCTTCACCGTGACTTTGTTTAACTCCCGATAATCTATGCACATCCGCATGGATCCATCTTTCTTCTTCACGAACAAAACCGGTGCTCCCCAAGGTGACGAACTTGATCGAATGAAGCCCTTCTCCAACAACTCTTGAAGTTGCGTCATCATCTCCTTCATTTCTGTCGGTGCCAAACGATATGGAGCACGAGCTATCGGAGCCGCTCCCGGTGTGAGGTCAATCTGAAACTCCACTTGCCGTTCCGGAGGTAATCCGGGTAAGTCTTCCGGAAAGACGTCCGGAAAATCTTGCACTACCTCCACATCTTCCACCGACATCTTTTCTTTCTTTGCGTCCACAACGTAGGCCACGTACGAAGGGTAGCCCTTCGCTAAAAACTTGCGAGCCTTAAGAGATGAGATAATATGATTATTCCTTTTTCCTTTCTCTCCATAAATGGTAGCCATCCCCTTTTTCGGCAATGGAACTTGGATCATCTTTTTGGAGAAAAAGATGTCCGCCTTATGCCTCACTAACCAATCCATGCCTATGACTACATCAAACCCTCCTATAGCCATAGGTAGTAAATCTACTCCGAAAGAAATTCCGTCGATCTCTAGAGTGCAATCACAAAAACGGTCACGAATGATCACTTGATCTCCATTAGCTATTTCTACTACTAACGCATCGGGAAGAACACTAATAGGAGTGGTGAATCGTTTACAGAAAGCATCCGACACAAAAGAACATGTAGCACCCGAATCAAACAAGACACGAGCAGGCATGGAGTTTACTAGAAACGTACCCGAAACAACATCCGCGGTCTCCTTTGCCTCCTCGGTAGTCATCCGGAAAGCTCGACTCGGTGCCCGTGATGGTTGCTCGACCCTAGCCGTCGAACCCACATAATTTCCACCACTTCCTCTAACCAGCCTTGGACACTCTCGCTTCATATGCCCCGGCTCTCCGCATTCATAACAGACTGCCCCACGGAGGGAACACTCTCGAGTCGTGTGGTTTTTCTTACCAAACTTGCTACACCCAGCTGGACCGGAGGGAGTCTTCGTAGCGCACGACCCCGAGTGCTTTGACCTGCACTTGTGGCACCACCGATCTTTACGGCGTTGATCACCCGATCTCCCGCTTACAAAGGGTCTAGATTGACGAACGGGCCCATATGGCCCCTCCCACTTCCGTTTCTCACCAACGTAACTCTTCTCATCCCTTTCCGAATTGATGTCGTCCTCAATGAGTAAGGACTCCTTGATAACCTCTTGTAGAGTCGAACACTTAGCATTCCTTACATCCGTTCGCATTCCGGCCGGTAAACCCTGTTGATATGCTTTCATCTTCGACTTTTCGTCGGGGACTAGATGTCCCACCAAGTTTAGCTTCTCCAAGAAGAGCTTGGAGTAGCCAAAAATCGACATATTCCCCTTCTTTAGATCTCGAAACTCCCGCTCCAACCTGTCCAACGACCGCTCACTGCAGTATTTGTCCATGATCTTCTCTTTGAACACCGTCCAAGTTAGCTTAGCCAGAACTTCCGGAGTGAGGGAGGATCGGGTGAGGTTCCACCAAATCAGAGCCTCTCCCCGAAGTAGTTGAGAAGCAAACTTGACCCGTTGAGAAGGATCGCATTCACTGGACTTGAAGGACATCTCTAATTCCTTGAGCCAGTACATACAAGCAACCGGGTTGTCTGAACCCGCAAACTCCTTAGGGTGACACCCCAGAAACGTCTTGTAGGTACACCCTTTAATCTTTGATCTGATTCCCTCAGCGGATGGTTCTTCAACCGTTACCACATTCGGTCCACCCGACCCCACAATAACGTTTTCGGCCATAGTCTCGGGTTGACGGTTACTGACGTCTTGATCCTCTAGAAGTTTCATGAAAAACTCTTGTTGTTGGGTCATGGACGAAGTCATGGCCAACTGTTGTTGAGCCAGGGCCGCATTCATAGCCAACATCATGCTATCCCGAAGCCGGGTCTCCATGGTAACTACCTCCATGATGGTGTCACCTGTGTTGAGGTTCCGGCGTGGAATGTGCTCAGGCCCTCCTGCCAAGATTCTGGGTATAGGTATGTCATCGGAGGTTGCCCCCACCGGGGGTCGTGCTGTTGCAAATTCCACTTCTGGTTGCCCTTCTGGCATGTCCGGTAATCTACTTCGAGTGTTTACCATTAAAATCTGTCATGCATGTACGAGAAATAGATTGAGAAAAGACTAAGCGAGTTGAACTCATTGTACGTACTAATACCTTCATCAATTATTATAATAATAGTAAACCAAGTATGCTCACGTAACAATGCATTCATAATAGCAGTAGCTAAGTGAAATTATGAACGAACCATACACAAGAATTCTTGTCACCATCATCACAACTTTCAATTAAAGTAATTCCATAATCCTAACGCTCTCCCCACCTAGGATTTCTACCCCAAGTGGACAGTGAAGTCATAAAGTCTAAAGCTTAAGTCTAGATATGCTAAACAATACCTAGCTCACTTAAACTAAAGCTCTGATACCAACTTGTAACACCCTAAAAATAGGGATAACAAAAATCCGGAAAACGGACACGAGGTATACAAAAATTGCCATAGCAAGAGCCTCCCAAAAATGGGGAATATATAAATATAAATAACCTGTTTAATCACAATTTTAATTTAACGGACAATAAACAACAACCAACTGATCTAATTTCTACGTCTAGAAAAGAGATTACAAAAGGGTTGTTATCTATAAACCCAAACGGTCTATATCCAAAAGTATAACGCGTCCATGCGCAATTCCCCAAGCTCTCACCACAAATCAACTAAACCTGCTTAGGACCGCCGCCGCTAGAACCTGAGATACACATCGACACCAAACAAGTGTTAGGCCAAAAAGCCTAGTGAGTTGAACAATAATACGTATGCATGAACAGGCATAATTCTTATCAGCAGTTAACCATAGTTCAACAAATGTGGAGTCAATAGGGGAGACCCATAGCACCAATCAAGTCCCACCCAAGAGTCGATATACCTTGATGCCCTTAACAAGGAACACCCCAAAGGCCCGGCCCACCCGAAGACTATCGCTAAGAAAATTCCCCGAATGGTGGAGGTCTAGGCACATACCATCACAGTGGCGCCCAAGACTATATCCTCCTAGTGTACTGACTTGGTTCGTCCACATAACATTTATAAGGGGTCCTTTAGGTATATTTCAACCTACATAATTCAATACCAACTACGGGTATAATATTACCACCTTATCCTCATGATGTCTAACAAAAGACCCAATGTAAATCATGCTCATCATACATATAAACATATCACCAAAATGGTGTTCCAACTAGAATCATCATCATGCCTATATATGCATACATTTAACATATAAAGGTACCCACATTATGTATCTATGAGACAAATCCCAAATAATGATACATATAACAATAGTCATGGCAAATCACCCATATATATATATATATATATATGCATCTTCCAACTATTATCATGAAGAATCCCCAAACATTTGAACACATAGAGATAAAGTAACAAATAGGAGATTATGATGTGTATCTAGTTTTAACAAAGGTTTAGTAAACTCACTATCTAGGTTTTGAACCAAAACCTAGAAAGTAGATGAAATGGAGAAGAATGAAGTCTTGAGACTCCAAACACTTGATTGCTAGGTCTTGAATGCACCCTTGAAGTTGTTGATAAGATACTTGTAAACCCCCAACAACCTCTATGTAATAAATGAAGTAAGAGAGTGGAGAAGTGAAGAAAATCGCCCCAAAATGCTCCCAACCAAACCCTAGTTCTGATTTTTGAAGTTATGAAGTGAATAGGGGCTGAAATGGTGTTTTAAATCGACCAAACCACGCGGACGATAGTTCCCGGCGATAGTGCCAAGGGCACTATCGTGAGTCACATTCGTGAACCCAAACACACCCTCGGTACATCCTCCGCTAGTATGCCCGGCGATAGTGACAATTGTCACTATCGCGTGTCACTATCGCGAGACTCCCCCCCCCCTCTCGGTACAATCCTGGCGATTGTGCCCGGCGATAGTGACAATGTCACTATCGCGATGGCACTATCGCGTCAAGCTCATCCCAGCCCAAAAACTTAGCAAATTTCGAAAATGAGCACGAGGTCAAAACACATGCAATTATTATATGATCAGATAGCATCTTAGTCCCATAAATAAATATCATATGCATATATGAAAAACTCATATTTTTAGATAAACACAATTAAAGTATTAGGGAACAAGTACTTACCTCATAAATTTAAGGATGTTACATTGAATCACCCAAATCGGAGTTGTGGATCAAAAGATATGAAGAAATGAAGAAATGATGAAAAAGTCGGATTTAAGTGAAATTCACAGCGCAGATGCTCGCGGGCGCGCTCAATATTTTGCGCGGGCGTGAGCGATAGTACTTCTGACCAAAATATGCCCGAACACTGTTTTGGTCATAACTTCTTCGTTATAACTCCGTTTTCGCTCCGGAAAGAACCGTTGGACTCGTAATTGAATCCTTCATCTATCAAGACTATAAAATCAAGGATTCAAGTCCAAAATCAAATATCTTATTTTTCCTTAATATACCGGTTTCTATATTAACTTGAAATGATATCTTTCAAGAATCGGGGTGTTACAATCCTCCCAACCTTAAAAGAGATTTCGTCCTCGAAATCTGGAACCACCAAACACCCAACATCACACTTGGAAAGATCGATTGATTTTTTATCCAAAAGGAATGCCTTCACTTAAACTTCACCTCATATACAAACCCGATTACATTCCGATTGAGGTTGTAGCTGCGTTTCTCATAACGTGCCGTTACAAACTAAACCTCAACGTTCAATATATTTCACCGATGTCAGGATGAACGTTGCGTCGTTGATTAATCATTTTCTTAATAGATAAATCTCGGTTGTCTCCCAACCTTAGATTTCTAATATTACCCCGAAAGCGACTTACGACCTTATCTAGTCATTTCCATCAAGAATACCCCAATCCGAAGTATTCCCTTAGATACTTCTGATTACGACGCATCAAGGTCTCCTCAAAATTTCATTTGTACTTAAAGTCCACCTCGACATTCCCACCAAATGTATCCAAAGATCATCATCACTAAAGAGTTATTGTCCTTTGACGAAATTTCCTAACGACTAGCTTGGTTTGAACCATCGCAACCTTTAAATCCGTTCCTCAAAGCTGACCCGGACACAATGTCTGCAAGGGCTCCCACACTTCCATAGACTCAAGCATTGCGTTCCCACCAGAAACATACCATTACGCTCTACTGATAGTCGATTCCCAAATCCCATGAATCCTCGGATTCCTACTGATCCATTCCTAATATTGAACAAGATGTCCTTCCAAGGCGCCCCAATGCGTCCTTCAGGTAACTGGTTAATCCAGATCCGGTTAACACTCAACTCCGTTCCAACACCAACCCCACAACATTCCTATAATGCAATCTTTATCACCACGGGAATGCTTATACACATCGGTACATAATCATCACTATCTAACCTTCTTTTAAACTCCATCACCGAAATGTCAATATTTCCCATGATCCAACCGGGATAACTCCCAAACATCCCTAGATCCATTGACTCCAAGAAAACAAGTCGACGCCTAGGACTAAACGGTGACTTCAAAAACGTGGACATCTTGTCCAAGATTTCATTCCAGACAGATGATTGCACTAGGGTTGACGCCTAACAGAGAGCTAAAATTCCGAATCTTTCATCTCTAACAAACGGACCACAAGAATTTCTTTTGATCGTGAAACCCACTAAGACGGTACACCATCAACATAAACCATGATGTCACATCGACGAGCAATCCACCAAATCGAACCCAATTTACGCGCAGGTAATCACATAAGATCTTATCCCGCATGTTTACCGAAGTATAAAATCACACCTTAATTAACTGGGAAGGCTTAAATCTACTACCTCCATTAATCATGCGCGCACAGATTCAAAGCTAAAACCCAAAATTCAAGACTGACCGCAAGTCGGATCATCCGACGCTTCAAATCCCAAGGACTCCCTTAGTCCCTAAACATAACTGCTCTCATGACAGCGTTTAAATCTACAGTCCTAATGAGTTCAAGATTTTCCAAATACTATGCCAATTTAATTTTATAAAACTTTCCCATACGTAAGCCTTTTAATGATCAACGTGTGGTAAAGATACACTACCGTTCATTTGATAGAGTTTAAAATTGATCAACAACACAGCGCATAAGAAACCATTTCCAAAATTTGAATTGTTCAATGCTTACGTTTATAAAGTCAATAATAAAACATGCGCACAATTTACACTATATACATGAAGATAGGTTCTTGCACCACAACACGTGCAATAATTGTTTGTACATTCCAAAAGAGAAGTTCGCAATTTTTTTAACCTTAAAAAAAATTCTCTCTTTAACCAAAAGACGTTGCGGCAAAAGAATTCTCAACAATCTCATAAGCAACAGTTTAATCTCCAAAGTTCGGTAAAATGGTGGAAATACAAATAAAATTTCAAATAGGGTTTAAAGCTTTAGGTCGTAAAGATGAACACATTTGACCATAACAGAAATTACAACGACATGGATGTCACTAACTCGTTACAAGCATTGCGGAAATTACTTAGCAGTAAAAGTTGATGATTGAATTACGATCAGAACAAAACCATGTTTTAAAATAACGTAAGTCGTTTATGCACTCACTCATACCAACGTTACACTTAAATCCAATGCACATGGCATGCGACGATTGACGTTTGCATATAGCCAAAGATAATTTACATGATAGTGAAACCCCCAAAACAACATGTAGGATGACGTCAATTAACAATATTCATAAAAAAATGCACACCATGATGCACAAGTACACGATCCCAAAATTATTTACGCGACGCAAAAGACGTAAGATGAGACATCATAAACTCAACTGAATTTTCGCAAAACTCATAAATGCTAAAATCAAGTGGTGTCAAAATTTCCATTTCTCAACAGTGTGTGCAAGACGGCAATATGGCTAGAATATTAAACTTTTAAGAGTTTCCTCTTTTGAATGCAATGAAAGGTAAGTGACACTTTTGACAAAATTTACATGGGACACGACGCCGAATAAACTCGCAAGTTTATATGTGAACCAAAATTGAAACTCACGCAAAAAGGACATCGTAAAACAACACTCCATGAAATTTAACAAACTCGCACCACTAAAATTCTCAAAAATTCCGACTCAAAATATGGGAATAACTTTTCCTTTAAAACCATGGACATACGTGGAGGAGATCCAATGCCTAGGTTAAAATCTCATAGTTACTTGCCCCAGTACCCAAGCGACATTAAAACATGGACATTTACAATATCCGGAAGTAGCATTAAACAGGAGGCGTGAAAGAAGAGAATTTAGATAACAACTTGCAATCGTGTACAACAAAACAATTTTATGCATGCTTAAGCTCACAGTTTAAAATCTGATGAGTGCTAACTGTTTTACCAAGACTTCAAGGTATAATACACTTTATGCTTCGAATACATGAGAAACAGTTGATGCAAACTTATTTTAGAAATACATTTCGTGCATGAATTTGGTTGGCACTCAGCATCTCAGGACTACACTCCTCCATCATCCCGACATACTATTGCCACTCTGATACATCAAACATCTTAGAGCCACGAACCCACTAATTGGGTCAACTTACAATTTATCCTCGAAATAAAATTGGTCTAATAAACTTATAGTTCTAATCCAACCAATAATTCTTACTCAAGATGATCAGCTTAATGCCTTTATCACACTTAACTATCACTTCAACGTGACATTGCTATAGACATCAACCTTTCCTTAGATTACTCGCTTAAAAACTTTCTCACTACCCCAACGGTCGTCCTATCAAGGTAGTTCAAGTATACACATGTAGCATGTAGATTCACCATGACACTGGCCAGGTGCCATTATGAACGTACCGTACACGATCATCCTTGCGACCCTCGACAAGTTTTCCGTTCCTAGCGATTCGATCAATTCTCAAAATATCTCATCTTAAGGTACCTAATACGCAACTTCACTTACAATCACTTATAAGAACTCTAGTTTGAGTCTAGGCATCCAAATATCAATACCTAATTCTCTCAAACTTAAGCTCTGATACCAACTTGTAACACCCTCAAATCTGGAAATAGCAACTTATTTAAAATTTTCTAAATACACTGATAAAGGAATTATCTACAACCACAAATTAAGATTTAACCTCAATACAAACATTCATTCTATACAAAAGCCTATGGTAAGAACGGGTGCTACTAAAACCCCATAATAGTCACTATCTCCAAAATTGCGGAAGGCTTCACCAACTACTCACATTCGCACAAAGCTAAGGCTCAACTCTTCATGGCCGCTAGAACCAACCCCAACTGGAACCTGATGCACATGCCGACAAATAAAAAGGTTAGGCTTAACGCCTAGTGAGCTCAAGAGTTTTCAGCATATATGAAATAATAGTTTAAAAGAAAGAATGCGGTTAAAAGTTATAGTCCTTCAATATGATACGTCTTACATGTGAAAACGACTCATTTCCAACAATATGCATTTTAGGTAAAAAACACCAATTAAAACGTTTTCCAAACCAACTACTTCAAAGATAATGATACCAACATAAGCCGCCCATTCATAAATTAGTTTTTAACTCAAAACTCACTCAAAGCGTAAGTATAAATTGAACTCTCCATTTATGAAGATACGGTTAAACCTTATATCCCAAAACACCCCAAAACACGGGTGGGGAATAATACTCAACCCATAAATCAAGGGTAAAACCCAATTATACAAAAAGTCACCGAAAACTTGGATAATAAAACTCAATACCTAAAAACAACACCTTTCGGTGACAGGGGATTCCTGATTCCATAAAATGTGACGGTCCACAAAGTAAGCCCATTTTATGTTGTTATGACTAGTTATATAAACAAAAGTACACGCAAGGGATGTCAGGCTCAGTAGCTTTAAACGTACACCCACGGAAACTCGAGTTCAACCCTATCGGGTTCCTATGTCGAGCCCCTCATCCAATATCGTAATACTTGAGCACGAAGGACTTATACCGCACCCGGTACCTTAACGTGCAGCACGAAGGACTTACATCGCACCCGATACCTAACGTGCCTCGACGTGGAAAACTAATCGTCCCAACGCCGGAACAATAATAAACAAAATACGGGGTCATGACTCTTAAATGCATCAAATAAGCCAAATAATGCGTATAAGGCCCAACAAGGCTCGAAGTCGAGCTACCAAAACTGGAGTATTGTCCAAAAATCCCATCAAAATAACAATGCCAAGCCGCAGACTTAGCAACCCATTGACTCATTGATAAATGAAATAAAAACACGATAAAACGCACTCACCCAACGGATATGCAAACACCACGACCAAAAGTAAGATTAGTTCAAAACTCAACATTAGTTGAGGCCCCCATTTTCCAAATAAACTTATAATCATATATTTTCCAAAATACCTCATAACACAAATGACATGCATTTTCCCAAACTTGACTGCTGAAAGGAATGAAGATCATGAAATGAGACTATAAACACTTTCTCAAGTACCTCACATAAAAGTGCAAGTGATACTTTATAAAACACTCCATTTCATGATGATGCATAAAACCCGACAAACATATAAAGTGTATTTCTTTGACCAAAGATCCATTCATGTATTAAGACTTCAAAACACATTCATTTGTGACACATATATCAAACGCCCAAAAATCTCCAATGTGGGTGTTATACAAGGTTTGTAAAATTAGATAATTCAAATAATCAAAGATTAGCAAATAACCCAACATTTGATAATTTCATGTAAAACACATAAAACACTTTAAAATAGACATTTTGGCATGTACAACATTTTCACAAATCAACTTGAACTCACCTTGCTAGATTTAGGCTAAATCTAGGTCTTTCCCCCAACTAGAGCTCCTTTGAAGAACACTTGAATTCTCAAGACAAAACTTCCAAAACCTAAATCCATACATATTCAACCATACATAAACATAATCAACCACAAAGAATCGTTTCCCAAACCATGAGCATGAATACCTCAACTAAAACCGAAACCCTAACTCCCATAACTTAAGAGAATAGAAGATTACCTTAACCCAAGCTTGAATACACCAACCAAAACACTTCTAGTTCACCAAAATGGTTACAAACCTCCAATCTATGAAAGGGAAAACAAAGAGTGGATGAAACTCTAGAAAACTTTGGTGAAGAAGATGAATAGTGAGAGATGAGAAGCTTACCACCACAAAATACTCTATTATACTTCAATAGATTTCCAATATCTTGTTAGATCCTTGAAGAGCTCTCAAAAACGAAACCGTAGCAACTTGAATCACCTAAATCGGAGTTGTGGATCAAAAGATATGAAGAAATGAAGAAAAAGTCGGATTTAAGTGAAATTCACAGCGCAGATGCTCGCGGGCGCGCTCAATATTTTGCGCGGGCGCGAGCGATAGTACTTCTGACCAAAATATGCCCGAACACTGTTTTGGTCATAACTTCTTTGTTATAGCTCCGTTTTCGCTCCGGAAAGAACCGTTGGACTCGTAATTGAATCATTCATCTATCAAGACTATAAAATCAAGGATTCAAGTCCAAAATCAAATATCTTATTTTTCCTTAATATACCGGTTTCTATATTAACTTGAAATGATATCTTTCAAGAATCGGGGTGTTACATTACACTATCGTCATCCAGATACTCAACATCTTAAGGCAAAGATCACGGACTTCATAGGTTCACCTCACAATTTCTCCTTGAAAACATCGGTTCAAAAAAAAGTCTATGGTTCTAATCCAACCAATCAATTCGACCCAAAACGGTCCACTTAATGCAATCACCATGCTTACCGTCACTCGAAGTGACGAATACTAAAATCATCAACTTCTTTTAATGGCTACCCATAAAGAAACTGTTTCACTACTCCAACGGTTATCATACCACGGCAGTACAAGCATACACACGTAACTCGTAGGTTCCCCATAACACTGGCCAGGTGCTATTATGAACGTACTGTACATGATCATCCTTGCCATTTTCGGCGTGATTCTCGTTCCTAGTGGATCCACTCACGTCAAATCATCAAATCTTAAAGTGCCTAATTGTGCAATCTCACATTCAATTACTTAATATTATGCTAGTTTGAGTCTAGGCATTCAAAATCAACACCTAATTCTCTCAATCTTAAGCTCTGATACCAACTTGTAACGCCCTCAAAACTTGGAAAGAGCGACTAAATTAAAACTTTCAATAACACCTCAAAGAGGGATAAAATCACTTACTACAAATCCGTAAATGCAATACATTTCTAGATTGAATCATTAAACGGAAATAATGCAACTTAAATCATGATCCTTTAAAATGAATTACTTTAAATATGAGAACGACTCGTTTTCTGATAATAAGCAATTTATAAATGAACGCCTCAACGCCAAACATTATTTCATGAAGTAATGCAATCCAACACTTACTCAAAAGGTGAATAGTTGTAAATGCTCCAATGATGATGTTTGAATAAAGCTTTATAAACCAAACGACCAAAATTAAAGCATATGGGGAAAGACCCAAACTCAAAGCGTCACCGAAAACAAGGATAAAGTTAAATACCCAAAACAACACCTTTCGATGACGGGGGACACCCGAATTCCATGGCTAGTGGCGGAACACGGAGTAGGTCACATTCCAAGTTATTGAGCTCACCATACTAGGAACCCATGGCCACGAGCTCGCCGACTCGTACTAAGATGTGCCCCCCCCCCCCCCCCCCCGAGGATTCCTAATCATGCTCATTCGCTAGGATTACATTTACGGTCCATGGCTAGTAACCGGTCCCACATAACCGTACCAAAGGCCCTCGAGGACCCAATGTCTCGACTAGCTACAAATGGGAAATAACTATCCCATAAAAACAGGCACATAAATTAACTCGCGGATGCAGGTCCAGGTATTGGACTCCATGAGCCCTCACCGTATTATCCTCAAGATCCCAAGACTAATTCTGGCCAATATATAAATAATAGCCCATTTTCTTTTTACATAATTAAGACCGACTCATATGCCTATGGATCCACTGCATTACAGTCTAAAACATTACATGACTCCAATTGAATGACCAACGCACTCAAAACATGTAACTCTCAAATGACACATAAAAACGTCATTATACTAAAAGCTTCCACCCCGGGCTAGTCAACCGGTCAATTGTACTAAAAACTCATTTTAGTCAAAATCGAGCCAAGGCTCGACAGTTTTACTTAAAAATCACCAAATGAAAGTCGGTGTAAACATTTAAAACACGTTTGACCAACGGATATGCAAACACAACGACCAAAAGTAAGATTAGTTCAAAACTCAACCTTAGTGGAGGCAACCCATTTTCCAAATGAACTTATACCCTTATATTTTCCAAATGCCTCATAATACAATAATATGCATTTTCCAAACGGTTTATAAAATCGAATGCACAAAAGGACATTTACATCAAAGGAACTCCATTTATATATAAAATCATCTAGGGAGTGTATTAACATGATTTATTCACCAAAATGTTCAAGAATCCCAAATGTGGGTGGTTCACAAATTTTATAAAACCAAATAATCCAAATGAGTGAAACTCTTCAAATACCCAACTTTTAATAAACTTCATGTAAACATGTAAATACTTTAAAATGAACATTTTTGGCATGTACAATGTTTTCACAATCCAACTTGAACTCACCTTGCTAGATTTAGGCTAAATCTAGGTTTTACCCCTAAAACTTGAATCTCCTTTGATGAAGGCTTGAATCTCCAAGAAACTTCTCTAGATCTTAGATCCAACACATCTACAAGGTTCCTTCAACATACAAGTCACCAAAATCACACCTAAGTTGAAGGATGAAAGGAAAAAGGGTGAAACCATCTAACCCTAACTTAACATTGAGAGAGATGAAGAGCTTACCACCACAAATACTCTTGTATATTCCAATAGACTTCCAAATCTCTTGCTAAAATCCTTGAAGAACTCTCAAAACCGAAACCATGGCAACTTGAATCACCAAAATCGGAGTTGTGATGCAAAAGTTATGAAGTAATGAAGTTTTAGGGTGAAAATGGAGTTTGGGGCCGATTTTTCCCCTTTTTGTGCGCCCAGCGGCTCCGCACGGGTCCATTTGCGCGGAGAGCCGTGCGGAGCACTGCCCCAAATTTTGCCCGAACACTGTTTTGGTCATAACTTCTTCGTTATAGCTCCGTTTTCGCTCCGGAAAAAACCGTTGGACTCGTAATTGAATTATTCATCTATCAAGACTATAAAATCAAGGATTCAAGTCCAAAATCAAATATCTTATTTTTCCTTAATATATCGGTTTCTGTATTAACTTGGAATGATACATTTCGAAAATCGGGGTGTTACAGATGAACACATTTGTTTCATAGGGGTAGGTTATTTTGTTAACCCAGCTTTTGGTATTAA
Organism: Arctium minus; assembly: GCA_954870635.1. NCBI lineage: Eukaryota > Viridiplantae > Streptophyta > Magnoliopsida > Asterales > Asteraceae > Arctium > Arctium minus. The sequence continues at coordinate 8,597,318 of OX941092.1, forward strand.
CTTTATGAACCGAACCTGTACATTAATTTTGAAAATGTACGGTTGAGATAACAATTGACTTAAAGCCTATTAATTGAAGACCCATAAATATTTTGGATATATGAACATTAGTGATTAGGGTCATTAAGGAAAATCACCCCCCAACATCCTTCACCCTTATCACGCCTCCATTAGTTTCTCTCTTAAGCAAATCGAAACCGACCAACTTATTGTACATATCGTATAACAACCCACACGTTTAAGCACACCGAAACTACTAAATTTAAATGGTTAAACGCCAAGACGACTCCAAAAGTAACAAGTCACGCGCACGAGTTACAATACAAAGGTTCGCGGAAATAAGCATATTACAGCTAAGAAATTTAAAGGATAAATCTAGCTAGGAACGTCTAATCAAAATCTATCAAAATTATAAATCTCCTCTTGACGCAAGCTCCACGCTCACATCCTGCCCTTGCCCCTACTCGAGCCCTCATCTACCTGCTTACCTGAAAAGGGTTTTAGTTTTGAAAAGCGAGGGTTACACCACAAGGTCTAGTGAATTCCATCTAATACCACGTCGCACCGCAAATATCAACAGAAAAAGGTTTATAAGCATTTAAAAACAATCACACATTAAGCAAGACAAGTACACACGCGATACATGTTGATGGCCCAAGACATGGTCACATACATACTTACGACGTCATAATAGGGCACACACCCGCCCTTGAAGTAGTTATATGAAACATAATCATTTGTACGACATGGGACACACTCCCCATATTCCTACGCGATGCCATAGCATATTCGCAACCCACAAAACCCACCTTTTCAGCTACCCATCTTTCACACATATTAGAATCAGATTAAAACATGTATCACAACCATCATTACGTAGAAATAAAGTTTATGCGCCAACAAATTGTGTTTAGAAAGACTCACTTGGCGTCCATGCTAAGCTCTTTCCCACTTGAACTAGATATCCTTTACCACACCTACATTTTTAACCCATACAAGTGAGTGATGAGTCACTCGAATATCTCACATAGATCGACTCTCCAAAACACGAGACTCTCGAATGACATAACGAAATTCGCTCTAACGCATCAATTGTAACGCCCCAATTTTCATGTAAGCAATAATTCTTTAAATCGGTTTATCGTTTATTGTTTAGTGGTTGCTTTTGGTGTTACCTTAAGTCATGTCTTAGTCGGAGGTTGAGCGTGGCAGCCGAGGAAGTTGCCAAGGTGTCAACAGTGCTCTGCGCGGATCCCCGCGCGACTCGATCCGTGCCACCATCTGTGCGGGACTCTACCCTTGCGCGACTCCAGTGCTCCGCTCGGATCCATCTGCTACAGCAACCGCACGTGACCACTGTGCGCGAATTAAAGGTTGTTTTCAGCCCCAAACCTCATTTATCTTCCCCTTCTACCTTTCTTAAATGCTCCCAACTATAACTTAGGGCAAGAACGATTTTTGGATGCATTAAGGTGATTCAACCACATTTTCTTCAAGATTTGTATCATCATTAAGGTGTGGAAAGCTAGGGTTCAAGAATCTACCATCTCACCATCTCCATCTTCAACCTCAAACTCTAACTCGGCCAGGCACTTCCGCAAATAACATACGTGGAACGTGGGGTGAATTCCACTCATCTCATATGGGAGTTCCAACTTGTAGGCTTGAAATCCCACGCGCTCGATAATGGGGAAAGGCCCGAGGAAACGAGGGCTAAGCTTCCCCCGTTTTCCAAATCTAATTATGCCCTTCCATGACGATACTTTCAACATTACCCGGTCCCCCACTTGAAATTCCACCGACCTTCTTTTCTTGTCCGCGTAGCTCTTCTGACGGTCTTGAATCGCCTTTAAACATTCTCGAATGACTTTAACTGTGTCTGTTGTTTCTTGTACTACTTCTGGTCCGGCAAATTGTTTCTTGTACTACTTCTAATCCTATATATATATATATATAGGATTAGGTTCATTTGAGAAATGCTAAAAATATGAGAAATAAAAAAATGATCCTAACCTTTTATCTGGTCAACATTTGTGGCTTTGATCGTGGAGCACCGGATAATTCCTTGTGTGGTCTGTAGAAGATGGAGGGATAGTTTCGTAAAATACGCGGGACGAATTCATATATGAACCTGTATGATTCACATATGAATTATATGTTCATATATGAACCAGTGTAATTCACATATGAACTATTTTAACTGATTCATATATGAATTTGTTAATTAGTTCAACTGATTCATATGTGAATCACAAAGGTTTATATATGAATCTGTTAATTAGTTCAAATAATTCACATATGAACCTACAGTTAATTAGTTCATATGTGAATCAGTTAATTGGTTCATATATGAATTACAAAGGTTCATATATGAATCAGCTAAAAGAGTTCATATGTGAAGCATACAGGTTCATATATGAACTCGTCCCGTGTATTTGTAAAAATTACGAAATTGTCCTACTTTTAGAATAGCCGCAACTTTTGACCAGTCAAAACCGTAATAGTTGACCAGTCAAATTCGATCTTGATTGAATGAAAGGCTAGAATTACTTATCTATTTCTCATATATTTACCATTTCTCATATATTTATCATTTCTCAAATGAACATCTCCCTATCTATACTACCTTAATATGCATTTAGGAAAAAAGTCTTAAAGGACAATTTTTAAAGCACAAGTTACAACCATTTTATGCTATAATTTCAAAAAACTCTTAAAAAACAACTTGATATGCATGATGTACAAGTGAAAACTCTTTTATTTTACACAACCACAAAGGACCGGCCCATACCTAGAGTACGCAACCATGCTTTTTGACCTCTCCCTTCTGCCCTTCACGCCTCATACCATACCTCTTCTGAAATGGAAGATTTCATACACTTCCCTTCTACCTTTCTTCCTGAAATGGAAGCTTTCATACGCTTCCTTCTCCATTGCTTCGTTGTATATAAACGGTGTGAGATGGAGAGAGAGTGAGACCACCGAAGATCAGAGTCATTTTAAATCTCCATAGCTTCTCCAATCTTTACCTGCTGCTCCAATCCCTATCGCTTCCTCACTGCCTAATTCGGGTATGTTTTTCATCAATCTTCCCCTAATTTCCCCTTATTAGTTGGTAGTTTTTGATTTGAAGTATTTGGAGTAATTCCCCTAAATTATGTACTGCGAAGGTCTAATTTTCTGGAGCAATGACTAAATATCAACCTGTTTATGACCAACTCCCGTCCTAGATATGATAACCAGTTGCATATGGAATGAGGGGAAGGAGGAAGGGTTTCAATTTTGAGCCTGTAAGTTTGTTTATGGGACTAATACTTTATGTGTATGTGTTTTTAAGCTATTTGTACATTGAGGATTGTGTTAGGCGGTTTTGGTGTTAGAAAACTGGACAATTTAGATACATCTCCCAACTTTTGTATGATTGGCTTTCTTATAGGAAAAATGGAGTCCAGACATGGATTTTCTATCATAATGGTATGATGTGCAAAGATGGTAGCACGTTAAAAGTATAAGAAATTCTCAAACACAAGCTAACAACACCTAATGCTTTTATAGCAAAGCAAGTAGTTGGTTAAAGCTTTCTGCTAGATATTAAAATTGTAGCAACTCTTTATTACATCTATATATAGAGAGAGAGAGATAGAATTTATCGGTTAAAAAACTCAATAAGTGTGTTTTTTAGGTCTCTTTCATCAGATCATTCATTCGATTGAAAACGTCGACATTGATGGTTTATTTAAGCATCTCCGTCCAAATGCAATGTACCGGTGCTATAAAGGTGTTTGATTTAAAATGTAATCAACCAGTGATATGCCAACGATAATATGATGACCGTTAAAACATATTCATTAGTTTTCTTAATTTTTTTTGTAGCTTAATGATTGTTAAAACATATATCCTACTAGTTGGAAATTGTTGGGAATCAACATCAAAATTTGGGGGAAATCATTCGGGTTGAGTTCGGATATTAAGCAGGAGATGGACGTTACACCAGCCGTAGTTTTAGGAAGAAAAAGTATACTTAGAAGTGTTATGGTAAAACCAGTTTGGAACTGTAAAGTGAATTAGTTTGGAACAGTGAGCTAAACATTAGGATCTTTAAGCGGTCACCTGCTTGTTAAAATGGCATTTCAATCAGACATGACCCCGTAGTTAGGCACCTAGACGTTGAGCGGTATTCTATGTTCCTAATTAGCAATTTAGGGGTTGTTTACCAAACGCTTATCGGGTCACTTTCCTTGCCCATTGCAAAATTTTATTGCTAAGAAAAGAGGTGGAAGATGTCTAATTGTCTAAGATGTTGGAACTGGTTCTTCTACTGCTACTGCTGCTGCATTTTATGAGTATTTCTTACATGAAACCCCAAATTTATATGTTTATATAACATCATCGCTCTCAAATCACTCGATCAGTACGCTTGTTTGCGAGTATTCTTCTTCCATGGGACCTAATATAATTTGTTTATATGTTACAATTTGAATTATAGAAATCAGATTTTTGTTTAAATCCCATTTATTCGTGTGTTTGTTTGTGGTTATAGTGTTGACTACATTAATTAAAAATAGGAATGAAGATTGAAGGGATCGTAATATTATCTAAGAATGACATTTGGTGTAAACCGTAGTGAAAAGAAAATTTTGTTAATATGTACTTGGAAGCACCCATTTAATTTTGTAAATTTGTTAATTAGTTATTTTCATCCCTAAAATCTCCTCTCTCTCCCCCTACCCAATTTGTTAATTGCATCAAAGATAATGGAGATTGACAGGGGCTCAACGACGGTGAAAGAGAGCTTATGGCTATGGGACGACAAGGGGGAGCAATGATGTTGGATACGAGGGGTATTTATGAGTTATTAGGATTTGGAAACGGTAAATTTGACTTGGGTTTTTTCTACTTTCAAACTTCTAGCCGGTTATTGGTAGGATTTTTTGGTTAAAAGAATGTATGTAATCAATTTCTAAAAGGTCGATTGTTGATTTATTAAAAAAATATTTAGAGATTTTATCATTTAAAACGAGAAAGTTTGATGATTTATTTGCTCAAAAAAAATAGTTTAACGACTTAATCAATCAAACAAGGTAAGTTCGTTGGGTGTTTTTGAACTTTTCCTTAATATCTCCTCCAACAAAACCATACAAGCTTTTGCATTCTTGTATAGACACCTTTACATATTAATTCAGACATTTTTTTCCGTCAATCAGCTCCAATTGGAACTGTAACTCATATATTCAAGATGTATTAATAATATGTAAAGACTAATGAGTTGTTTACCGAAATACTTATCCTGTAGCACTTACCGGTATAAGTCAACACTCTAACTTACTTAACCGGGTAAATGTCGTCACCCTAACTTACCGAGTAAGACTCTTCATCTTTATCATCGCTCTTACCGGGTAAGATTCACGACCCTTGCAAAGTTCATCCAGTAGTCTAAATCATATCATCGTAAAAATCTCCTCTAACAAAACGAAAAAAAACTTCAAAATCATTTATATTTACGGCTCCCGCTGCATTGCGCGGATACACTACTAGTATATATATATATATATATATATATATATATATGTGTGTGTGTGTGTGTGTGTATAAGGGGCAATAAAGTCAACAAACTTTTTGATCTATTAAATAAATATTTGGAATATAAAAACAGAACAATATTGAATAAATCCATGAGTTGGTGCTACTCAACTAAACTTCTATCTCTTGTCTCAAAATAATTATAATATTTTTTTTATTTTTCTTATACTTATAAAAGTACTAACATGATTTTATAATTTTTATTTGGTAAATAGTATTTATAAATTATTATAGCATATTAACATTATGAATTTCTTTTATTTATTATTATTAAGGTAGAAATTTAACTATTTGACTAGTTGATTTACAAAACATTTTATAAGCAAAAATCATCAAAAATAGATGTCTTATAATATTGTTTGAATGTTTATTGCTAGAACACGTGTCCTGTATATAGTAACTTTTGATATGTGTCTTTGCTTTAGAGTAAATTCGTTTTTAGTCCCTGTGGTTTGTTGAAAATTTCTATTTTCGTCCCTATGGTTTTGAAATTATGATATTCATCCCTATGGTTTATAATTCATTACCTTTTTCATCCTTATGGTTTAGTTTTTATTGCTTTTTTCATCCCTATGGCTTACAAAATATTTCTTTTTTAATCCTCATACCTAAAAGTAGTATTTAGGGTTCAGGGACGAAAATAGAAATGAATTGCAAACCTTAGGGATGAAAACTCAAATTTCAAAACCACAGGGACAAAATTCGCAATTTTTAACAAACCAAAGGGACTAAAAACATAAGTAAATTGCATGGTTCGTCCTTGTTATATGCTTTTAACGGCTCTTGTTTTTTTTTTAATTTAAGAAATCGTGTCTATTAGTTGAATTTTTATAACGAGTTGGGTCATTGATGGCAACCACAAGGACCCAGGTTGTTGATCTTCTAAAGTCCGAACTCATTAAAAAATTGCAACCACAGGACCCGGACCCATGTTGATCTATTAGGGTCCAAACTCATTAAAAAATTGCATCCACAGGGACCCAACTTATTAAAAAAATATAACTACATGAATGTAACTCGTTAAAAAAGCAACCAAAAGGATACGTTCCGTTGAATTTTCAAAGAAAGGGACAATGGCCGTTGAAAGCACCTAAACACAAGGACGAAACATATAATTTACTCAAAATTTAATTTTAATTAGAACATATAGCCTATTAGAGCATTCCAATAGGTTCTTTTAAATTTATTCGAAATAAAATATCAAAAATCAAAATCACAAAAAATTAAATTAACTTCAACGGTTTCTCATTTTTGAATATTACAACATTAACTATATTATTAAGATATTCAATACAATTAATAAAATATTATTTCTCGCATAAATATTTAATTTTAAAGATTCTCATTAATATAAAAAATAAAAAATCATTTATCTTTTCACAGTAATCATATTTGGATATTTTTTTAAATATAGAGATTTTCATTATCTCTCTTTTATTTTCTTTATTCTGGGGATAGGTTTTGAAGATTCCGTTCGTGTAAACAACTAGTCAAAATCCCCAACATCTCTATTTTGGAGAATCTGCTGAAGATGCTATTACATGAATCAAACCTATTTAAGATATTTTAAACAAGTTCCTTAAATGTCAAACAAGAACACAATCAAAATAAGAAAACATGAAAACGACTAAATCACATGTGATTTTACACTGAAATTACATGCGATAAAGGAATAGGTCAACCCATGGGTAAGCAGTCGACTGGACCACGACCTCAAGTTGCGGTCAAATCATGTATGATTCGTCTGCTCTCATATTCTGTTATCTAATTACTGTTATCATATGAACCCGTATATATATATATATATATATATATATATATATATATATATATATATATATATATATATATATATATATATATATATATATATATATATATATAGGGTCATTCAAGGGAGAACTTGGTTGTTTGTGATAACCGTGAGATCCAATCTCAACCACAAATCAATGAATAAATTAGGAAATTATTAATTTTGGTAATTTTAACTTATGATTTTAATTAAAGGGCAACTTAGGTATTTTAAAAATAGTCTCTCTCCTCCTTCCTCTCTCTTCTCTCCGACGAACTTTATTCCGGCAAAAACATGATGCACACTGTGATACCCTTAATAAAATAACGAAAAGATATATTGTGATACACTTAGCAAAGCAAAACACTACCTGATACTATGTGATACACTTCGTAAAACAAGAAAAATACATTGTGATACCCAATAACTTTTAACAATAAGGCATTACAATGACTATGATACATATTGTGATACCCAAATAACTTTGAACAGTAAGACATTTAAATGACTATGATACATGTGATACCCAAGAACTTATAACAGTAACACATTAAATGACTATGATAGACACTGTGATACCCAATAACTTGTAGCAGCAAGATATTATATGACTATGATACACAGTGTGATACCTAATAGATTGTGGTCGGCAGTTAGGTTTAAATTAATAAATTACGGTAAATTGAAATCATTTAAATTTGGAATGAGTCAAATAAGGAATTGATTTTTTTATTAAAAGAAATTCAAATTATCAAATTACCAAATTATCCTTTTACATTATTTTAAAAACAAAATTAATTATATTAAATGAGTGGCTCACATTGGATCTCACGGTTACCACAAACTACCTAGTTCTCATTTGATTATGCCCCTATATATATATATATATATATATAGTTGGGTTTTGATAAGAAGTTGAGTTAACATGAGAATTGGTTATCAACTGTTGGGTGCACATTAGGATGAGATGCACCAAGATGCATCAAATCAATTCCCTTATGAAAGTGATCAAGAGATCAGATCCACTTCTAACGTTAACTCAACTTCTTACACGATTCTTTCACGTATAAATATATATATATATATATATATATATATATATATATATATATATATATGTGTGTGGTGAGTTCAAATGAAAACTCATATTTCATTGTGCACATGAGGACATCTTAACCATTGATCAAAACTTAGAAAACTAATCAATGGTTAATACATAATAAGGTTAATTGGGAAATGATTAAGGACAAAATTGTAATTTTGAATCAACGTCTACCTTCTTTGACTTTTTATTTTTATTTTTAATTAAAAAAAAAATTACCCCCTTAAACTTTAAAATAATTTATCTTAAAAATTACTAATATTTTAATCAAACAAATTACATTAAAAAAACGAGAATTTCGTGCTCTTCGATATGACATCTATCTCGATATAGTTTTTTTCGTTTTAACCGTTTTTTACGTGAAATTCTATATACGTGTTATATTCATTATGAATATGCATGCACGTCTTCGGGTGTCCACATTCAGTATGAATAACAAAGGTGAACGTTCATTCACTATTCATGATGAATAATACCGTATGCAGCATGAATAATACAATATTCAGGATTTTTTTGTTTTAACCGTTTTTTACGTGAAATTCTATATATGTGTTATATTCATTATGAATATGCATGCACGTTCTCGGATGTCCACATTCAGTATGAATAACAAAGGTGAACGTTCATGATGAATAATACACGAATCCATTATTCATGTATTATTTATCATGAATCGTGTATTATGCACCCTGAATGTTCTATTATTCATCTTGAATGATACTTTATTCATGATGAATAATATATGAATGGTCCGTGAAGGTGTAGACACATGACGCACTCATTTTTGTTTCCCAATTCACAATCGAAATTTGGTTTAATTCATTATGAATATGTATGCGCATCCCCGGATGTCCTACATTCAGTATGAATAACAAATGTGAACGTTCATTCATTATTCATGATGAATAATATAGTATTCAGGATGAATTACACAACATTCATGACGAATAATACACGAATTCAAGAATCGTGAATTATTCACTCTAAATGTTGTATTATTCATCATGAATGATACATTATTCATGATGAATAACACATGAATGACCTGTGAAGATGTGGAGACGTGACGCGCTCTCTTTTGTTCCTCGATTTACAACAGAATTACTCGATAGGTTCTCGATTCGTCTTGATGGGTGTTGGTTACGGTGCTGAAGAAACATGATGTCTTACGACGTTGAAGAAGATGATGTTGAGTTACATACTTACGGTGTCGAGGCGTTGTACCAACTTGAACGTACATAAATATTCATAATGAATATAACACATATATAACATTTCACGTAAAAATGGTTAAAACGACAAAAAAAAACTATATCGAGATGGATGTCATATCGAAAAGCACGAAATTCTCGTTTTTTTTATGTAATTTGTTTGATTAAAATATTATTAATTTTTAAGATAATTTATTTTAAAATTTAATTGGGTAAAAAATTGTTAATTAAAAAAGAAAATAAAAGGCCAAATATGGTAGGAGTGTGTTTAAATTTTCTTCCATTTTTACCCCAAGCATTTTAAAATTAAAAACTCTATTTAATATGAGTTATTAGATCAAAAGATATCGAGTGACTAAGATTTGTCCTCACGTACACAATAAAAAATGAGTTTTCATTTGAACTTTCCTCTCTCTATATATATATTATCATAATTTTATACAAACAATTTGATTGAATTTTGCATCTTCCCTTAATGAGACATCAACGTATTTTAATCCATGACCATGACTATTTATTTTATATATATCATATATAAAAAAAAAAGCTTCAATAAATATTTCCAAATAATAAAAACCACCCACCACCACCTTTGTTTTGGAACTTGTACCTCTCTCTCTCTCTCCCATCTCTCCCATCTCTCTATCTCTCCGATGAAGGTGACAGCGGCTGAGCTTCCATATGGCAAGAACAACAATAACCAACAACAACAACAAGGCCTTCGAAGCTCTTCCAAAACCCTAATTCTCGTAACCCTAACACTCATCATCCTCACCGTCGTTCCTCTCTACTACCCTCTCCACAAATTCCCAACCGCCACCCACTCCGCCGCCGCCGTCTCTCCGCCGTTGTACCACCCACAAGATGAAGTCATCGCCATCAACGACAACCACCATAAATGCGACGTGTTTTCCGGCGAATGGGTCCGGAATCCGGATGCTCCGTATTACGATAACATGACATGTTGGGCTATCCATGAACACCAAAACTGCCAGAAATATGGGCGACCCGACTCCGATTTCATGAAGTGGAAATGGAAACCCGATGGGTGTGATCTACCCGTTTTCAACCCGTATCAGTTCTTGGAGATTGTGAGAGATAAGTCTTTGGCTTTTGTTGGTGATTCTGTGGGTAGAAACCAAATGCAATCTTTGATTTGCATGTTATCTAGGGTAAGTATTTCATTTCATTTTAATTTTTTTTCAATCTTTTAATTTTAATTTAATTTAGGGAAATTAATTGTTTTAGTCATTTTTTTTAATGGTGGTTTAATTAACGTCTTGGTCACATTCTCCCTAAAATTACCAAAATAGCACCTGGTCTGTAAAAATGGGTCAGTAATTGCGGGCCTACCTTAAAAAAATGAATCTGATCGATTTTCCTTTTTTTTTTTTTGCATATTGTGAACCTGGGTCAATTTCTTTTAAGGAAAATCGATCAAATTTGAAATTTTTTGGTATTTTTGAGCTATATTCGCAATCTAGAATTGCGGACTTAGTGCTATTTCAGTAAAAATTGAAGAAAGTAATTCGGAGGTGAAACCACCATAAAAAAAATAGCTAAAACAATTAATTTCACTTTTTATTGATTATTGTTACTATCTTTAATTTTTTATCTTTTTAATTATTTCACATCAAGATTTTCTTGAAAATAATTATAACGTTCAAATCATTATTAAATAAAGACAAAACCCCTATAAAGTTTGATTAATTTAAACATATTAAATTGAATTATTTATAAAATAATTATTTTGATAGAAACGTTTAAATTAGGTTATTTTCACTATTGTGAAGGATATATGTGATGCTAAGTTGTGGATGTTATTTATTTGATGTAAAATAAAAACAAATTACGTAAAATGACAAATAAAGAATAGACAAAATTTTATATGAACTTGTTATATAGTTTAATAATAATAATTAAGGGTTAGATGGCATCTTATGAGAAAATTATGCACATGGGTGGGGTCCTCCCCTCCTTGCTTACGTGGAAAATATGTGAGTCACCATTGGTTGAAATTTTGAATATCATATCGTTCTATTTTTTTTTTTTTCTTCTCAAGTTTCCTCCTAATCATTTGGTATTCAAATATCATCAATTCATGTTACATAAATTAAATGCTTTTTCTTGATTTTCCATTTAAAGGATGACAAGAATAAATGAACTCACCTTTAATAGAATATGTTCTTTATGAGTTATATATCATTATCTTATTTTTTATATTTTCAATGCTATGATTTGATTTAAATAGTAGTATCAGAAAAATAACCCTTTGAAATGATGTCATCCCGGGTCTTTAGCATTTTTATGTACACAAGAAAAGACGCTTAAAATTATGTAATTTTAGGTTTTGGAACATGTGTATGACTACTTTAGCATTGTTTGACAAACTAGCTTATAAGCTAGCTGATAGCTGATAAGCTAGCTTTTTTTGCCAAACATAGCCTTTGTCTTAGATTTCGATTTAGAAACATATATTGAATAGTTGTTGCATACTCTTTATGCTTTACGAGATGCATTATATATATATATATATGTTACATAAAACACGACTATTTGTATACCCTTTTACACGTTTTAACTTTGTGCATCTCGACCACATGTAAGATTGCTATTTCTATCCATTTTTTTACACCCTAGCTAGAAATGTACATGCCGACAACTCAACGCGATCATCGATTTGATGTAGACTCGTGTATGTATGTATGTGTGTGTGTGTGTATATATATATATATATATATAATTTTGGTGTAGCGGTTGAGTGTTGGGTGAGGAAAGTCAGTAGCATAAAGTGTAGAAGTTTTGGAAAAGGAAAGAGTCGTGAAGGTTAATTATTTGAAAGGAGCTTTGTCTTTTTATTATTGTTTTCTTCCAATAATTATTATGCCAATTGAATTTTTATGACTTTTAAAATATTTAAAATAAATTTAATTATAATTAATTTATAATGGAGGTGGTCAGTCAGTACTTGTCAACTGCTATTGATTTAAACAATTTTTTTTATTATAAAAATCATTTCCAAAGTATCATTTCAACATCATTTATTATATTTGCATTATAATAAAAAAATTATCAAGATCTAATTAAATCGTATATAGATCTGGACCATATTATATAATTTACTTGGTGACAATTTGCAGGGAATATAATCCGGCTGGCAACATGGACTCCTCAATTACCCTTCCCAAGATCAAATTTAAAAGAAATAATATTAAAATAATTTTATTTATATAATTTTAAAATAATTATAGTTAACAAAATGTTAAATTTTGAAATATCTAGGAACCGACAGCTTTAAAAACTATAGGACAAAAAGTTAAAAAAACTCTGAAATGACTGACATGTAAAACTGAGACGAAAGAAAGTAATTTATTTTTCACTGTTTTCATTAAAAGAAATAAAAAATATATATATATTTATGGTTTAATATTTAATTATTTTATATTTTCAGGTGGAATATCCAATTGATAGATCAATAACAAAAGATGAGAACTTCAAACGTTGGTATTATGTCTCCTACAACTTCACTCTAGCCACATTTTGGTCACCCTTTTTGGTCAAAGCCCAAGAAGCCGAATCCGACGGCCCGACCCATACGGGCCTCTTCAACCTATACCTAGACGAGTTCGACGAAAAATGGACGACCCAGATCGACGAATTCGACCACCTGATCATCAACGCAGGCCACTGGTTCTGGCGGCCTGCGTTGTACTACATCAACCGCCAGGTGGTCGGTTGTAGATTCTGTCAACTCGACAACATCACAGACTACCCCATGACATTTGGCTACAGAAAGGCGATACGAACCGCGTTCAAGGCAATCAATAGTCGGGAGAAGTTCAAGGGCGTAACGATTCTACGTACGTTCGCCCCGATGCATTTCGAGGGCGGGGCATGGAACGAGGGCGGGAATTGTGTGAGAAAGATGCCTTTTAAGAGCAATGAGATAACACTAGAAGGTGTTAATTTGGAGTTATATATGACACAAATGGAGGAATATAAAAAAGCAGAAAAAATGGGTAAGAAAAAAGGTTTGAAATATAGGCTTTTGGATACAACACAGGCCATGTTATTGAGGCCTGATGGGCATCCAAGTAAATATGGGCATTGGCCCAATGAAAATGTGACATTATATAATGATTGTGTGCATTGGTGCTTACCTGGACCCATTGACACGTGGAGCGATTTCCTGCTTCATATGTTGAAGATGGAGGGTCTGAGATCAGCTGAAGAGAAAACACATTCAAGAGGTTGAGAAATGGTGGTTTGTTGAATGGAATGTAAGAGTTGGTTATTATTTTTTATTTTTATTTGTTTTTTTTTTCTCATTGATTTTTGCAGGCTTTTATAATGGCCTTGAATGAATGATGTGGATCTGAAAATCTGTATCTAAGTTGATTATTCATCCCACATATGGTATAAACATTTGTGAGCTATAAATACTCTTTATTGTAAGGGGGTTTTATGGTAAAAATGTGTGTATTTTTTTTTGGGATAGAGAGAAAGTCTGTGTATTTTATTCTTTTTAGATCTGATAACGTGTGGGATTTACTGAGTTTTGTTATAATGTCTCGAGCGTGCCTTCAAACATGTCGATAAAAACCCGACATGGAGAATTTATATTGTACATAACCTAATATAGTTATAATGAATAAAAGAGCCCCACTTCACTACATCCATTTGTGTAGGTCCTGTAATTGGCCACTTAAGAGAGTACTTCTAAAATGTAGCAGTTTCTTTTTAACACTGGATTTAGGAAGAAAATAAAAAGAACGGAAAAAGAAAAGAAAGGAAAGAGAAATTTCCATATCATTTTCTACAATTTTACAGGTGCGTTTGGTACAGTAGACATGACATACTAGAATAGAGATTAATGTTCCACGTTTGACATGACTTTAATGTAGAATAGAGTGGAACAAACATGCGTTCCAACCCCACCCCCATGGAACAAGCCTATATGTTGCCACTAAACTTATATCCTCAAAATAAAACCTTATTTAAAATATTAAGGGGTTGTTTGTTTTTTTTTTAAAAACCTCTTAATGACTCTTAAGTCTGAATAGTTCAGACCTTTTTACACACCACCTCTTATTAATCATAACTAAAATAAGACTTCAGACTTTAGACCTCTTAAAAAACAAACAACACCTAAATATGTCTTCCTTTTTACATCCATTCTTTAAATTTTATTTATTGTATTTTTTCCTCTTTAAACTCACTTTCTTGTCCTCAAAAGTCAAAATATTATTTTTATGCACCTTCTCTACTTCGGTTAATTTATGGGAATTTAATTAAAATACCCTTTTTTGAAAAATCAGTACCCAAAGTGCCCCAAATCTTGTCATTTTTGCCAAAATACCCCCTAGGTCCGCGTTTTTGGCCGCGTTTTTCCAAAAAACGCGGACTGGTACTGTTTGGGTCCGCGTGTGGGTCAAAACGCGGGTTAGGTCCGCGTTTCCACTGTTGAACGCGGACATGGGGCTAAAACGCGGACATGTGGTGATAAAACGCGGACATGGCTCGACTTTTGTTAATTTGAATTGTGATATGTAATATATATTTACATTTTATACCCCTATAATTATTTAGTTAGTTTACTTTATACCTTTCACTTTTCTATTTTTCATTTTTCATTTTCATCATATTAACACATAAAATCGTATATTAACTAAAATACATTAAAATAATACGTTTTAATTTTAACAAGTTACACCATTATAATCGTATCTTCGAAACCTTCGAAATGAGCCCAATATTGAATATTTTTGGATTTAATTATTTAATTATATATCATATGTACTACATAAAACGTATGAAACGTATGCATATGCTATTTTTCTTTTTACCATAAAACATACAACGTATTATATATCATATATACTACATATTTTTGGACAAATTATTCATAATTTATGTTATTCTTCTTTTTACCATTGTACTAATAACGATATTTTTAGTCCAATGGTAGAATATCGTTATTTTTACTAAAATATCGTTATTAGTAAAATGGTAGAATATCGTTATTTTTACTAAAATATCGTTATTTTTAGTCCAATGATATAATATCGTTATTTTTACTAAAATGCTAGAATAGCGATATTTTTAGTAGAATAACGATTATTTTTACGATAACGTTATTACTAAAATATCGTTATTAGTAAAATGGTAGAAAGAAGAATAACATAAATTATGAATAACTTGTCCAAAAATATGTAGTATATATGATATATAATACGTTATATGTTTTATTATATCATATATATTAAAAATACGTTTTTATATATCATAAAATTACTTAACGTATTTTAGTTAATATACGATTATATGTGTTAATATGATGAAAGTGTAAAATAAAAAATAGAAAAGTATAAAGTATAAAGTAAACTAACTAAATAATTATAGGTGTATAAAATTTTAATATATATGATATATAATAAAATAATTAAATCAAAAAATATTCAATATTTGGCTCATTTCGAAGGTATCGAAGAGACGATTATAATGGTATAACTTGTTAAAATTAAAATGTATTTTTTTAACGTATTTTAGTTAATATACGATTATGTGTGTTAATATGATAAAAGTATAAAATGAATAATAGAAAAGTAAAAGATATAAAGTAAACTAACTAAATAATTATAGGGGCATAAACTGTAAATATATAATAAATATCACAATTCAATGAATTGAATTGCACACACAAAACGCGGACCATGTCCGCCGTGAATTGCACAAAACGCGGGCCCAACCCTCGTTTTTAAGCAAAAACGCGGCCCCAACCCTCGTGTCAAGCCAAAAACGCGGACCAAGGCCGCGTGTAACAGTGAAACGAGTACAAAACGCGGACCAAGGCCTCGTTTCAAGCAAAAAACGCGGACATAAGAGATATTTTGGCAAAAATAACAAGATTTGGGGTATATTGGATACTGATTTTTCAACTTAGGGCATTTTAATTAAATTCCCTTAATTTATGTAATTAAAAACATAATATAGAAAAGGTATAAAATAAAATTTGGAAATTACATAAACTTCATACTTTGGTGCCTTTTTAATCGTTTTGACAAAACTTTATGATACGTTTTGACAAAACTTTATGATATGTTTTGCTACAAAAAAAATTTATTTTATTATAATATTTAATAAATTACATAAATTAATAAAAATATAGAAAAGATATAACAACTTATAAGGGATTAACTGGTCATTTTACCACTCTTATCCTATCCAGTTCTATCTTACCAAACGCTGAACAACTGTCAAATTCTATCATTAACCGTCTTATCCATTTTGGGTACCAAATACATCCTATGAAAACATCAGCTCAGTTCTCTGGAATAGAGGTCAAATCCCAAAAAACTTTATTCCCAAATGAGATATATACCGGATTTATTTGATTTTGTTTTAAGATTAGACTATATTGAATGTTAGAGATCAGCTACAATATCTTTATCCTAGAATTATGGCAACTAATGCATTAAAAAATGGAAGATGAAGAGAAGAAGCAAGATAATTTAATAAAGATGTACATATTATATTATTTACATGCATATGGACATGTGGTTGGGAAAGTAACAGATGCATACAATAAACAACAGCAAAATTTGGTTAGCAGTCCATCTTTTTTGTTGGCTAGTCCTCTTTTTTCATATCTCATTTTCTCTATTAGCTTTCTTGTGATGATTGGCTTCTGCTAATATTGAATGGTATTATAGCTGGAATATGGCTAATGATGCTTTTTTTTTCACAACATTACTCAAAGTATCCAGGAAAAGCAACTGTAAATACCGAATACGACTCTTTTATAGCGGTATTTTGATGATCAGACATAGCAAATTAACCAAATTTACCATGAACGACGTAAAAGGGACAAGACACAAGTGACATTTACCGCGAATGTGATTGAATTGTTTTACCACAGTTAGCAAAATGACATGATAAAAATACTTGTATGCATTACGAAACTACCATTTGTTCGACCTGACTATGCTAGAATATCTCCTGACATAAGCCTAAGGTTTTTCTGGTTAACCGTGGGGCCCTCAAGATAACAGTCAGGAAAGTCCACAGTGTAATCTATGGGGCCCTGAAGATAACAGTCAGGAAAATCCTTGGTGGGTCTAAGGAGTTTTGAACTATCGACCTATTTGCAAGTTCAGCTGGCACTCGAAATTGGCATAGACATAAGTTTCTAGCATGCATTAGTTACCATATTCCGTTCATTGACATCAAGCCACCGTCAACATGTTTAACCGATGATAAAAAAAAGTGCGGTAAAAGGGTACTTTTGTCATTCGACACACAGCATACTCGATCATGTAGTTAATAGCATATAATCTACCAAAGGGAGTAAGGGAGTCAAGTTACAGTTAAAAGGTCCTTTAAAACTTCAACTCAACTAGCAATAGGTCCAGGCAAACAACATCATGCAATTATACATGTGAGATGAACAGTAGTTGGTTAGCCAGTCTGTTTTTCATGTGCATTATGTTTCATTCTTTAGAAAGTTGGATTGTCTTCTTCTTCTTCAGATCAAATCAGTTTGGATCTCATTTGTCATTTGATATATATTCCTTCTAGTTGTTGTCTTGATGGTGACTCCCTACCTTCAGATTAATGAGCTAGAACATGACTCCTACTCAACCACAAGGGTGTTAGCGTGGTGAAAAGAGACAAGGGGATGATTAAATTAAACCGGATTCGAGTTGACGAAGGATTGTGTGAGAAAAAGAGTTAAGGTGAGACATGTAAGAAGGGATTTGGACTCTTGATCACTTTTAATCTCAAAACAACTCGTGAATTGTGCTTTAGAAGGGAATGGATCCAGTGCATCTCATTAGTGTTGATTTTCAGTTAGGATTGATTCAAAGGTGGAGATCCCTTACCCTTCTGATCATAACTTTTATTCTCATCGAAACCCAAACCGATTTGAATTATGCCATCTACATATGCGCTTGTGGCCACGGGGAGATTTACCTCGGGCCTTAGGACTGTGGGTAAAGCCTTCAGTCGCGACTTGCTATGGAATTAGTTGCAGCGAAGCCTGGGATCACCCATTTCCAAAATGGCTCCTACGTATAGGTCATGTTTGGCAACCATAAGTTAACTTATTTTTCGAGCTTACTGTAAAAGCATCTTTTAGTTTGCCATAGCTAACTTATTAAAACGCCAGTTTCAATAAGCTCCACGGACTTTTTCCAATTATGCCCTTTTATATTTATCCGGTTAAATTTTTAACATGTCATTTTCGGTCATTTTACATTGTCATCTGGCTTATAAGCTAATTTTCACTAAACATGACTAGTATATCAACTAGCTTATTAGCTAACAACAGGCTTACCACTAGATGGCTTCTGCAACTAATAGGTAATCTTTCGTACATATTTGTTTGTTTTATAAATAATTTGTTTGTTACGGTAGGATGTGGAGGCGATGAAGAAATTATGACAGATTTGATGAAAAGGGCAGAGTAGAGATACGATGGAAATTATTGAAATCCTTGGGATTTGGATCTGAAATGAGAATCATCTCCAAGGGATTTCTAAATCCGTCGGTTATGGGATTTCATTGAACTCCAGGGATTTCAAATCCAAACTTTTCTTCCAACCAAACACAAGATCCTAATGGAATTCAATTCCAAATGTTGCAAACCGAAAACGCCCATAATGTTTCACACATTAAACAGATTCACCAAAAAAGTAAACAAGGAGAAACATAAAATCTCTCGATTGGATGTTACTAGACTATTCGATCAACGAAGAAAATCAGGAAGACACTGGAAACGAAAATGCTAAATCTTCAATGTTCATGGACTGATATAGACCGAGAAAGGTTGATTTATGGAAACAGATTCACCAAATAACAAGTAAAACTTAAAATCTCTCGATTGGATGTAGCTAAATTATTCGATTAACAGAAGGAAATCAGGAAGACGATGAAAACAAAAAATGTTATATCGACATGATTTTATGAACAGTTTTACACCGTGGAAGGTTAATTTATGAATTAGAATAAAAGCAGTTTTACTGCTGAATTGCTGATCTACGTCTAAAACTTGCTGAAACACTAGTGGCTACAGAGAAGAGGAGGAAAGTTACTTATTTACTCATCATCTTCTTGAACTTTTCCAGATTATTAGACCCCTTAAGCGCTGCAAATTTCTGCTTTCGGAGCATCGACTTCTGCTACCAGATCATGGATTCATCACTCACACCCTCTTATAAGAACCTGCAGGTTGCTTCATATATGAGGGAGTCCACAAGCTGTGGCTTTGTCAGCCACAGAACACTCCACGATCATCCTCTCGAGGTTTATTGTACCGAATACCCGTTGGACAATGAGAAACTCCTGAGCGTTTTGATGCCCAGGGAAATAGGGGCGAAAAACACAATTCCCGTGACATAGAGATACTCCTAAATCTCTTAACAGAGACCAGATCTTGCCAAAACACGGTTACTTTGACAATTTGAAGACGGTTTTTTCTGGTTATATTTTTCTAGCTAGATTCCTGGTATAAAAGGAACCAGATTGCTCTGTTTTCATGTACTAGAGCAGTTCATAAGAAAATGATAAAATCCTAAAGGCCATTGTGGATGGGAGCAATTTGTTAAACCATGTAAATATCATCTCTTGTAGTTTTCTCTTGCTGCAGTTTAATGTTGTCTGAATTACCAATTCAATTATATCAAATTCTCACTTCCTTTTTTTAACTCATTTTAATCAGGCAAAGAGAAAAATTAAGTTCTCTCATCACTACATCAGGTCTTAGAAGTTATCAATCAACTTCAAAGTTAGAAGGAAATACATTAAAAAAAAAAAAGATTCACCAACATTAGAAGTCACTGCAAGCAGCCTTTCTCCCACATTTTGGAGGTCTTTTCTAACACTCATCCACTCACAAATTGAACAACCTCATTTACAAATGATGATAACGCTAACAATTACTCTCTCCGTCTTAAAATAAGTGTCCACGTTTCTATTTTAGTTTGTCCCAAAATAAATGCCCACTTTCTAAAGTGTCTGCTTTCTAATCCTGCCCTTAATTATGAGAAATTCATAACTCTTGTTATTACGGCTATTATTGTCATTCAGTTGATTAAAAAGTGTATTAATAAAACGTTTCTAAAACTGTGTGCCTTTTTCATTGTAGACATTTCTTTTGAGACGGAGGAAGTATACAGGAGTAGTAGTATTTGAGGTGTCTCATGAGATGAATAATGTTGGAGAAAGATGCCTTGCAACAAACACGTAGGCCATATAGGGCATGTGGATAGATGCATATGGCGATCAATAGTGTTTGAGAAAGATGTCTCACAACACAAGTAGGGGCCATTAGTATCTCAAATACCATTTTCCCAATTATTAATACGATTATTTCAAAATAATTTGGATGCAGATGGAGACTCACATTTTACCTAAACAATTTTATGTGAACTAGATATGAACCAACCACTAGAACAAACATTATTCATGAAGCAGACAGAAAAGAGAAGAAACATAAACATTGATTAGAATTTAGGAACACAGCCATCAGGAATAGCAGATTGAAGTAGAGAGAGTTCAAAACAAGAGATGTACAAATATTTACATAGTTGTTTAATTATGCACGTAGGAAATCTTCAGAACGATATCTTGATAAATACCAATATATGCAGGATGAGAATATAGAGCACGAAAGCCGACCTGAGCAGCACTTGCCTCTGCAGGGACTCTGTACGCCCACTTGTGGGCTTGTAACGAGGATCAACAATGTAATCAGACGATAGATTTCCTTTATCAGAGTTACTTCTTCCGAACCTATTTCTGGCAGCATTTGCCTCTGCATTGCTGGTTTCTACCTTCCTCCACAATCCATTTAGCCTATCTAGTTCCATCTCCTTTAAATGGATTTCACCCACCAGACCCTCTGCTTGAGCCTAGTATCACAGAGAAAAACAAATTGAAAAAAGAAAAAAAAAAAGCTACTACCAATTGTAATGGAAGGAACATTAATGACATTAGTGCATAGTATCAGAGCATGGGCTAAACAAGTGGCACCTGCTTTGCAGCTAATTGTTCCAATAGGCTGTGAAGCTGTTTATCCAACATCTTCTCTCGCTGAGCTGTACAGAAATTACATACCACATTCACAAGTTGTAAATTACCATGCCTTATTTGCCATAACACACAAACACACACACACACACATATCATGTGAAATATGTATGCAGACTAAAGACTATTGTGTTAGAAATAAACGTGAAATTTTCTTTTATTGGGTAAAGTTTCAACACAAATTCACTTCTTGATCTTTGGTAATCATTACAAAATATTGGAAAAGTTGATTTTGTTCTACAATACTTCTCTGCTTTTTTATTGAGAACATTTTTAGATTTTCGACTAATAGTCCAACACTCCCACTATTGTTGGGTGGAGAGAGTAAAATATACACAAATCTATCTATATCCCTATCTTTATCTGAGATAAACCTTGGCCACAAAAGACTGCTCCAACACCTTGAACTATAAGAAGCTTTAAAAACTATGATCCTATTCCGATTTATGCAAAAGCAAATAGAAACTAGAGCAACATTATTAGTAGAAAGATAATGACGGCTTAGCGCTTACGCGTATTTTTGTCTTATCTTTCTATTAAGAAGTATCACAAAGTATAGAGACATGTAGTTTCAATTTGTGATCGTGTTCATCGTTAATGCTGTACCTCTCACTTCTGACAGACTTATGGGAGGAGGTAATACGAAAGAGAGTCAAAATTTAAAATAATACTAGTGCAGACTAAAGAATACAAATTTATATGCATGCACTATGCAAGATACCTGGAGAAGGCCGCTTTAGTGACACTTCTTGAACCTTTGACCATTGTCTCTCTAAGTTTTGAACAATCTCTTCCATATAAGCCTACAAGATATAAAAACATACAATATTGACTTAAAATAAAGAATGAAGTAATATTATAAAAAAAAAAAAGTGATTAAAATAAGAGATGCAGAAGTAGAAAGAAATCCAACAGACCAATTCCTTTTTCTTGTTCTCTAAGCTCTCCTGCAGGGAAGAAATTGAAGCTGGGTTATGTGCTTCTGCTTCAACTTTTGATTTAAGCGAAAAATCAGTTGAATTGCCAGATTCGTCGACATCTGGTGCAAATTGTTCATGTTGCAGCTCGGTTGTCAGAGTTGCATCGATTTCCTGCAAGTAAAAAATTCATATACAAACAATTTCAACCATTTAAGAATGTCATAAGTCTTAACAAGGTCAACCCATGAATCTTATGCGGAGGTAGAATAGTCTAAGGAGGAGAACATTAGTAGCAGTGTAGCAATGAGGGGAAAGATGCAATATTATTTAAATTTTCACATCATTGCCTTCTTAATATTTTTCCAGGAATAAGTAAGAACATGCTTGAATTTACTTTTACTTAGAGCTATGAACACTAAACAATCACAATCTTCTTCCTCTTAAAGTAAGTCGGCAGCAACAATTTGGATCATACGTTGAGAACTAAACAATTGTTATTTACATCTGTTAAAAACGTTCCAAACATGTTGCAGCCATATTTAAATTGAAAATAATAAAGAAATAAAGCTCTTACCTCAAGCTTAGCACAAAGTTGATCTGCTTCCCGCAGCTTCTCTTGTATCTTAGTCTCACATTCTGATATGGCAATTTCAAATGCAGCATTTTCTTTGTGCAGTGTAAGTTCCCTCAGTTGTGCCTGCCATGCCATGCCATGCCTGAAGGTCAGACTTAACTCTGAAACTTGTTTAATATGTCCAATTCATGCACAGAGCTAAATTATGTACATGATAAACCCCCAAAATATGCAACTAAAAGAAACTCTGCTCTTACAGAAGAAGCTCAAATAAGTTACTAAACCATTATTGGTGTATGATAGATCTAATTCATAAGTTTTCAATGAACTACTAACATGTTTGATTAAGTATGTAAGCATTAGTATTCTCAAATTGCAGATCTTTGGGAAAAATGGAGTAATCGTATATGCTAATTCTAACATGTATGATTATGTAAGTGTTACTACAGCAGATTTAGTAAATTCTAACTAGGTTTACTCGAACTCTGATCTAACAAATCAAGTACGGATTCGATAAAGCGATGAAAATCAACATACGATCGAGGAAAATACCTGTTCTTTGGTGGAAGAGTGAGCATTCAATTGGAGAGCTAGGGCAGCGTTTGAAGCGAGCGAATGTGCGTGGAGATCAGGGAGGCGTTGAGAGATATCAGGTGGAGGTATTCTATTACGGAGATCTTGTACGGACCGGCTCAACGACGCTGCTTTTATGTCCAACTCCCTAACGTATTTCTCCTGTTCTGGATTGAATATCAAGGGGATCGAATCGGACTCGTCTTCCTCGCTGGTTGCACCACCACCGGATCTCACTACGTCCGTCGCCCATGCCAGTAATCCTGCCATATCTGCCGGATCAGAATCAGATCTTGATTCACTGGTCAAGTTTTCGGTCGCCGGCGGTTGAGTTGAAGGTGAACAAAACGGGGCTGAAATCGGAGTGTGTTTTTACGTCTGGGTTCAAAAATGGATCAGGCTCCATTTCTGGACACGAAGTTTTTTTCTAACCCGATTAGCAATATTGGGCTTGGGCCAAGCCCAAAATCGATAACCAAATTGGAAATGGAACCGTCCAAATGTCCAATAAGGGCGTAAATGAGACGAGACAACTCGCGAGCTACTTGAGATCGATTCGGTCAAAACTCGGTCAACACTCGACTCGAATAGGCACGACTCGATATACTAATGAGTCGAGTCTAGTATAATGATACTCGAGCTCGACTCGCATCATTTACACCCCTATGTCCAATACATTTGAAATTTTGAATGGTGTGATTCTCATCCTTAAACTTTAAAAACTCGGATTTGACCCCTCGCGTTTATTAATTCTTAATGGATTTCGTCTCAATCTAACGGTAGTTAACTTTTTTCATTAAAACCAATTAAATGAAGGGTATTTTGATCATTTTTACATATTTTCTTAACTTTCCATTAAAATTAAAACATATATTATATCTTATGAGGGCAGTTCAGGATAAAACTTTAAATAAATGAAAAACCGAAAAACACTCTATCAACTGTTAGACTAATTGATCCGATGGATGTGATTAAAGAGACGGTTACAATTTTTATTTTTAAATTAAAAAATCTTCCATCCTCCATTTTTTAAATCGAAAAAATACGAAATATGATCCAAATTCGAACGAAAAAATTTACACCCATAAATCGAACATATTTTTCTCGTTAATTTGACATCTATATTGATATATTTTTCATCTGTTTGTTCCCCTGAATC
The DNA here is from genome assembly GCA_954870635.1 of Arctium minus. Classification (NCBI taxonomy): domain Eukaryota; kingdom Viridiplantae; phylum Streptophyta; class Magnoliopsida; order Asterales; family Asteraceae; genus Arctium; species Arctium minus. The sequence continues at coordinate 8,622,319 of OX941092.1, forward strand.
TGACCTATATATATATATATATAAATCTAAATTAAACTCGAAATCATCACCAATCCACCACCACTATTAACCACTGACCATTAATCACTACCGACCACCACTCACCACCATTGACCAACACCACTCACCATTTCAAATCTAGAACACAAAACGAGAGATATTTAAAATCCTAAATCAAACAAAAAATCAAACTCAATTCATAGAAACAATATGAAGATACAAAACCCTAACGTCAATTATTCCAAAAAATGAGTTCATACGAAAACAATATCTATTTAGGAAAACACGAGAATAGTTGAATACTTACAAAATCATATATGATTCACGTACAAAACCATATATGATTCACGCGACTTTGACTGTGACTTAAGTCGCGGACAAAATCGTTTGCGTCCATCTTTTTTGCCGTTAATGCCGAATCTTATATAATTTTACACGTGATTTATTGTAATATTGTTTTCTTAAATAATTAGCATTGTTCTTTTAACCCTCCTCTATACATATAATAGTCTTCATTGTTTTTAATCATTTTAATATATGATTAATTAACCAAAAAAGATTTTCAATTAACAATTAATATTAATTTAATATGTTATCTATACTCCAATTTGATAGGACAAAATGGTATTTCTTAGATTGAAGGCAAGATTTCCCCTTATCCCACTTGATTGATTAGACACCATCAAAGCATAGAAAAGAACTCACTTTCAATTATCCCTTCCTTTAAATATTCAACCTTGTTTTCCTTTCAATTCACAACTAGAAGTACCTTCAAATCCTCTTAATATAAATTCAACATCAAACCCAAATCCAAAGAACCAAACATCTCCCTTATATGTCCCTATCCCATCCCACTTCACTTCTAATCCAATCTTCCCATCACAAATTGCCAAAAAAGTTTACTATTTTGAAAACCAATCAATCGAGTTTCACTCTACAGGCAAGACAGTTAAAGCAGGATTTGTCGACTGAAATACAGTTTTTCAGACATTCATAAATATCAAGTTAGCCAACACCTTCGTGTTATCCATATTCTCTGATTGACAATATCAATCGATCAAGTAAGCCAATTTAAACCAGATTAAAAGTTTGTTGTAAGGTTTAAATGCGAAAAAATATATAGATCAAGAATTGTTTAAATTTATTGATTGTTGGAAGCTATACCTTTGAATCTAATTTACTAAAAGGAAATTAATTTCTAACTTGGTGTTTTATTTCTTGTGTAGTAACTATTATTTGACAACATATATCTCCATTTGTTCAATCCCTTTCAAGATGGTGTTGAAGAAAATAAGAAGAAAAGTGGAGAGAATTATCACCAAACCCTTCAAGAAACCTCAAAGAAAACCATCTATAAAACCACCATCACCTTGCCTTTCTCCTCCTCAATCTCCTCCACCCGAACCACCATCGGCCACCATATACCGCCGCCCGACCCACCCGTTCATGTTCCCGGAAGCGGAGTCCACCGTCCTCCCCGACCCCTCAACTTTCTTCTCCCCTAACCTCCTCTCATACCCTCTCCCAACAAACTCTTTCTTCCAAAACTTTGTCCTAAAAAACGGTGATCAACCCGAATACATCCACCCGTATTTGATCAAATCATCGTCCTCCTCGCTTTCGGTCTCGTACCCATCTCTCTTCTCCAACACCGCCTTCACGTATCAAATCTTTAATGCCGATCTCACCATATCCGCCATTGATAATTTGGATCCGAATCAAACCCACATCATATCTTCATTCAGTGATCTAAGTGTCACTTTGGATCTTCAACCGAGTTTAAGATTTCATCTCGTTCGGGGCAGCCCGTTTTTGACATGCCAAGTCTTGCAACGGGTCGGGCTCTCCATTTCAACGATCCACGCAATTCTTGATTTTACTCCGAATTCTTCGAAAACCAAGTTCAAAATCAATCTCAACAATGCTCAAACATGGGTGTTGTATTCATCTTCCCCAATAGATTTGACTTATGAGACATCAAATATTTCATCTACCACATTTTCGGGTATAATCCGAATTGCCATATTACCGAATTCAGACCCTAAACTCGAACCAATTCTCGATCAATTCAGTTGTTGTTATCCGGTGTCTGGTGAGGCTGTGTTTAGTGCACCATTTTGTGTTGAATACAAATGGAAAAAGAAAGGTTGGGGGAATTTGTTAATGCTAGCAAACCCTCTTCATCTTCAATTTCTTGATCATAATTCTTCAACTAGTTACAAAGTTCTTGATGACTTCAAATACACTAGCATTGATGGTGATCTTGTCGGTGTAATCGGAGATTCGTGGCTCTTAAAAACCGATCCAGTTTCGGTAACTTGGCATTCAATCAAAGGAATCAAACAAGAATCGTTCCCAGAAATCATCGATGCTATCGTGAAAGATGTCGATGGTTTGGATTCGACTTCCATATCGACAAAATCTTCGTACTTTTTTGGGAAATTGGTGGCAAGGGCAGCTAGGTTAGCATTGATAGCTGAAGAAATTGGTTATCTTGATGCAATCCCAAAAGTTGAAAAGTATTTAAAGGAAACAATTGAGCCATGGTTAGATGGAACCTTTGAGGGAAATGGGTTTTTGTATGATAAATCATGGGGTGGAATCATAACCAAACAAGGATCTCAAGATCCAAATGCGGATTTCGGGTTTGGGATCTACAACGATCACCATTATCACATCGGTTACTTTCTTTACGCGATAGCAGTCCTCGCGAAACTAAACCCTAATTGGGGAAGAAAATACAAACCTCAAGCTTACTCTCTAATGTCGGATTTCATGACTTTAGGTTATAACAAACTTAAAAACCCTAAGTACACAAGATTACGATGTTTCGATTTATGGAAGCTACATTCGTGGGCCGGCGGTTTGACGGAGTTCGCAGACGGTAGGAATCAAGAAAGCACAAGTGAAGCGGTGAACGCTTATTACTCAGCAACTTTATTAGGGTTAGCTTATGGAGACACACAACTTGTTTCAATTGGATCATTGCTTACATCCATGGAGATCCATGGAGCTCAACAATGGTGGCATGTTAAAGAAGACAACAAGAACTACACTAACGAGTTCGTACGCGAAAACCGGATGGTGGGTGTTTCGTGGGCGAACAAACGGGACAGCGGGTTGTGGTTTGCACCGGCAGAATGGAGGGAGTGTCGGGTCGGGATTCAAGTCCTGCCGTTGTCGCCGATCACCGAGGTTTTGTTTTCGGATTTAGGGTTTGTGAGGGAGGTGGTGGAGTGGTGTTTGGGGGTGTTGGGGAGGGAGGGGGTGGGGGAAGGGTGGTTAGGGTTTGTGTATGCATTGGAAGGGGTTTGTGGTGATGATGAAAAGGAGATTGTTGTTGAGAAGATGAGAGGTTTGAAGGGGTTTGATGATGGGAATTCTTTGAGTAATTTGTTATGGTGGGTTTTTAGTAGGGGTAATGGTGAAGAAGAAAAAGGTTATGAAGGTGGAAGTAAGCATTGTTGGTTTGGTCATTATTGTCATTGATGTTGATAAGTTAGGTGTTTGCTTGTAGTGTTTTGTGTTTAATGGTTTGTAAATTGTAATAAAGGAAATGGAAGTGTTTGTGGGTTTTAAGTGGTTGTTTATAAATAAAACTATTCTTTGTATTTTAACTTATTGAGAAAGGAGGTGTTTGTGATTGATTATTTAAAACAACTTTTTTTTAAAGTGTCTATCAATTTATATGGTGTTAAATTGGAGTTTTATAAAAAGTGTTTGAATTAGCTTATGTGGTATTAAAACATAATAAGCAAAGAAGTTGTTTTATAAAGGGTGCTTGAGATTGTTTATACATGTTGTTGGGTCATCTGAAGATTTGAAGATGACCTCCTGATCTTCCATCTTATATCATCCTACTTAGAATATGTTTGAGGTTCTTTTAGCATCTTGGTTTCTATACAAATGTTCGGTGAAGTCGAAGATCAACCGAAGAAGACAAAGAAGGAGAATATCTCTCAAAGCGGATTGAAGATAGACTCCTCAGCCTAAAGCCAAGTATGCCCACTTGATCAACACCATTGACCAGGATGGTGCCGATCTCAGTCTTCAGGAGCCGAAGACCTCTTCGGCTGAAGACCTCTTCGGCCGAAGACGTCTTCGGCCGAAGACATCTTCGGAAGCCGAAGACTTCTCAGTCTTAGGAGCCGAAGACCTCTCAGTCTTCAGGAGCCGAAGAACTCTTCGGCAACCGAAGACTCCTTAATCTTCAAGGCCTGAAGATTTCTCCAAACACATTGTACTTTTCTGACAAAGTATATTTGTGATATCTTGCATTGACGTGGATCTCATATGAAGATCAGATAAAGTAAGCTTTGTCTCCTACACCATTTTAAGGAAAGGTCCACACCATCCCTGCAGGTCAACACTTCAAGACAAAGTCACTCCAAGACAAAAGGTACATCATGTACCATGCAGAAGACCTGTGTCCATCCCTTGCTCAACAGGTGTCTCATGCATTAAATGCATGAGGCACTATAAATATGGAGGATGGTTCAACATGCAAGATCAACCAGCTCTACTACCTTCAAGTTCTCTAAGTGCCTGGCAACTTTCTCTCTACGAAGTTCAATTGTTTTCTAAGTGTTTTGCAATTGTTCTTTATTCTCTATGTGTAAGATTGTTTGAACATATCTCATATGTTCTCTTCCGCAACAATCAAAGTTTTCTATGTGTAATTCTTGATTTCAAATCAATAAGAATTAAATTAAGTGAAAAACTGTGTGTATTGTATTCAACCCCCCCTTCTACAATACTTTGCTTGTTTATTTACTGCTATTTGGGACCAACAAGTGGTATCAGAGCGGTTCAGTTTAACTCAATAAACTAGATCCGCAATGGCAGCCTCTTCTTCTTCTTCTTCTTTGAAAAATGATTCTTCTCAAAACACCACTGCTGTTTCATACGACAATGGCTCTATAGCCAAACCACCAAAGTTTAACCCCAATAACTTCTTCTTGTGGAAATGTCGTATGATACTCTTCTTAGAAGGAGTTGACAGCAGATATCCTACTATCTTACATGAAGGTCCTTTTCTTCCTAGGGTTTGGGACCGGTACAATGCCAAAAAGGCAGATAAGGGAAATGCTGATGAGGACTCTTCTGAGGAAGAAAGAACTCCAGCAAATGGGAGATACATTGTAAAGGATCCCAGCAAATATAATGATGAAGACAGACGTCTTATAGCTCTTGATACTAAAGTCAGAGCCATCATTGCCCTTTCTCTGCCTGATGAGGTCTATCATTCTCTTGTTAACCTTTCTACTGCAAAAGAAATGTGGTCCACTCTCTGTGTTCTTTATGAAGGTACGTCTGAGGTGAAAAAGAGTAGAAAGATTGCTCTCGTTAGAAAATATGAACTCTTTTCGTATGAAGAGGGGGAATCTCTCTCAGACTACTACAACCGCTTTAACGGTCTTCTCAATGATCTAAAACTTGTGGGTCGCATTTATGATAATGAGGAAGTCTTGTGCAAGTTCATGGACTGTCTTCCTGAGTTTTGGGAAAACATTTGTACTTGCATCAAGTCTACCAAGGATCTTGACTCTATGCCACTCACTGCTCTTTATGGCACTCTCTTCAACCATGAGCAGACTAAACTGCTTAGGAAGTCTATCACAAAAGACATTAAAAGCTCTTCTCTAGCTCTTGTCAGTGATTCTTCCAAAAATACTGTGTGTATTCCTCGAATCACCTATCCCTCCGATTCTGACCGTGATAGTCAATAGGACCCTAATGATCCTTCAGAAGCCTACCTTAGTGAGGCTGATGATGAAGGTGATGAGACTTCCAGTAACCCTCGATTCTCTTCTGGAAAATCCAAGTTTTCAAGAAAACCCTCTTCTACTTTTTCTAAAATCTCTCCCTCTGACAAATCAAATGAGGAATGTTACAGGTGTGGGAGGAAAGGACACTTTGCTTCTGAGTGCAGAAGCAGGTCTTCTGATAAATCCAGACTACCCTCCTCTAACCGTACCTCCTCTAGGTTTGTCAGAACCAAGTCTGATTCTTACCAACCTTCTTTCCAAAAGACAAATATGTCTGTCTCCTCAAATTCTGACCGGGGTGAGAAATACAAGGCAAAATATAAGAGAGAGAAGGAGAGAAATGAAATCTTGCTCAAAAAGGGAAAAAGTCAAATGACTGAAACCCATGATTGGGCAGATGAACCCACTTCTGAAAGTGACAAAGAAATGGCCAACCTTTGTTTCATGGCTAAAATAGATAATGTTGATGAACAGTGAAGCTCAATCCTTCTCTATGGCCATTGTGTCTGCTGAGTGCTCTACCTCTTACCCAGGTACATCCCTCTCTCTCTCTCTCTTCTCATCTCTCTCTTTCGGCCTCTTAAACCCACCAAAGAACAAACCTCCCTTATACCTCCCTTCCCTCACCTTCGGCCCTCAACCTCTCCCTCTCTCTCACTCTTCAAAAGCCTACCGAGTCCACCATCTTCAGAGAAACTACATCTACTCATGTGAAGTTTGATGATCTTAAGTCATCATCTCATCTTGAGATGATGATTGGAGGATATCATCATGTGTTGGTGAAGATTCTCATAATCCTTCATCTAACTCAAATCCATATGTTTCTTTCTTCTCAAGGCACATCTCATCATAATGGTGAACTACCTATCTTCTCATCTCCAATCCCTAATCTTCAGATAGTCTTCTCTGAAGATCAAGATCTCTCCTTTCTCCCATCATTACATTTCATACCTACTGATCTCATTTCTCATCATATCACCTTTCCTTCCTCCATCATCAATATTTGATATCTCATTCTCGTCTCAACCTCAAACTTCACCGCAAATCATCTCACTTTCTCACCCATACATTCCTTCTTTACCTATTCCTGTCGATCTTCCATCTATCTCTCACAAAGATGTTCCATCCAACTCTCACCTACAACATTCCTTTCCTTCTCATCTACCGAACATTAAAAAAAAAAAAAAAAAATTCCGTCTACCGAAGGTACTGTTCATCGGCCGAACAAAAAAAAAAAAAAATTTTTTTCCCGTCTACCGAAGGTACTGTTCATCGGCCGAACAAAAAAAAAAAAAAAAAAAAAAAAAAAAACGTCTACCGAAGGTACTGTTCATCGGGAGAAACAAAAAAAAAAAAAAAAAAAAACATTTTCGGCTACTGTTCATCGGCCGAAGTTTTCAAAAAAAAAAAAAAAAAAAAAAATTGCTACCGAAGTCTTAAAAAAAAAAAAAAAAAAAACAAAAAAATCGGCCGAAGTACTGTTCATCGGCCGAAGTTTTCAAAAAAAAAAAAAAAAAAAAAAAAAAAAAATTCCCGTCTACCGAAGGTACTGTTCATCGGCCGAAGTTTTCAAAAAAAAAAAAAAAAAAAATTCGGCCGACGTACTGTTCATCGGCCGAAATTTTCAAAAAAAAAAAAAAAAAAAAATTGCTACCGAAGTCTTAAAAAAAAAAAAAACAAAACAAAACAAAAAATTCGGCCGAAGTACTGTTCATCGGCCGAAGTTTTCAAAAAAAAAAAAAAAAAAAAAAAAAAAAAAAATTCCCGTCTACCGAAGGTACTGTTCATCGGCCGAAGTTTTCAAAAAAAAAAAAAAAAAAAAAAATTCGGCCGACGTACTGTTCATCGGCCGAAATTTTCAAAAAAAAAAAAAAAAAAAAACAAAAAAAAAAACAAAAAATTCGGCCGAAGTACTGTTCATCGGCCGAAGTTTTCAAAAAAAAAAAAAAAAAAAATCTCTTTTCTCTCTCTCCTCCCTCCCTCTCCCTCTTCGGCCCCTCTCCCTTCGGCTCTCTCTCTCTCCCTTAGCCGAACTCTCCCACCCCCTTAACTGAAACCCACTTCCCCCCCCCCTACCCTCCTCTTCGGCTAACCTCTCCTTCATCCCCTTCCCCTCCCCTTCCCTTCGGCTAATAACCCCTCCTTCTCCCCCCTCCCCTTAGGCTAACAACCCCTCCCTCTCCCCCCTCCCCTTCGGCTAACACACCCTCCTCCTCTCTCCCTCACCTAGCCGAACCAAACACCCTCCTCTCACTCACTCTTCGGCTATCTCTCTCACTCTTTTTTTTCTTTCGGCCCCCAACCAACCGACCCCCCCTTGTAAATCCCCAACCCACCTCCATTTTTTTGTCCTTTTCCTCCCTACCACCTTTCACTTCCAAGACTTCCCTTCCCCATATTCTTTTCTTCTTTTCCCTTCCCATGATTTACCATCCATCCCATCCTATCCTACTATCTTCCCTTACTCTCCTTCTCTTTCCCCATCTCTCCCATCACATTCTATATTTTCTTCCATCTCCTTACAATCCCTCACCGTTTTTTACCATCCCCCCATCTCTTTCTTTTCTGTTTAAAAAAAAAAAAAAAAAAAAGATCAAAAAAAAAAAAGAAAAGAAAAGAAAAAGAAAAGAGCCCACAAAAAAAAAAAAAAAAAAACAAAAAACAAAGGGCCACTGAATTTATGAGTTTCTTCGTGTCTTGTAATTTTTCTGAGTGTCAGTACCTTTATTTTTTTTCTATGTGTTGGTGTCATCATCAAATAGGGGGAGAAAAATTGTTGTGTCACAAATTGATTTGGTGATGACTCTCCTACCAACACATAGAAACTCAAGAAGTTCTCTCTCAACAAGGGCTCTCTATCCACCAATCAAGCTCTCAACTCAGGTATGTTTTCTTTCATAACCTCTTCCGATCTACAATGGGGTGATGCTCGCGACACTCCGGTGTCCAAGGCTCCCTCATTTGTAGTGGCCCCATCTTCCCTATTCCTAAGTGAAGCCGACTAGTAAGAAAGAATATTCAAAGGCTTTCGGCACCTCCGCACTAGCTAAGATGACCATACGACTGAAAGAACCTTCGGTTGTTGCCCCGGTCACACATCCCTCTTCAAAGCGGAGGCACTCACCTTCTTCCCCTCCCTCTCCTCTCAAGAGGTTGAGGAAGGTTTCAAGGGCCAAGCCACAAACTCCACCCACCGATTCTCCACAATCGGTAGGTGTTGAAATTTTCCCATTCAGGCCCGGGGACTCTGCTAAACCTAAAGCCACCTCCTTTGTATCCTCACAAAAGGATACAATTGTAAAATCGGGGACCCCTATTATTCTCTCATCAACCTTTTCCTTGGTTGATAAGGATGACTTGGACTCCTTCCCTATCCAAGGTGCCTCTTCTCCACCTCACAGCCTATCACCCAGGATTCTCAGTCCTGATGCTTCTGCACGATCCAAGGATGAATCTGCCCTTCCAGGAGCAAGTTCGGAGGATCCCGAAAATCTTCTAACTTCTTTCTTTCTGAACACCATGAATTAGTTGAGGGGGAGTATGAGTTGAGGGGGAGCAACTTACCACTCAGGCTTAAACTCTGTTGAAACTAATTTTGCTATGGACTATGTGATCAAAGCCACCTGACATTAGTTGAGGGGGAGTATGAATTGAGGGGGAGCAACCAACCACTCAAGTTCAAACAATCCCAACTACTGTTTTCTATATCTTTGTATAGTTTTTTTTCTTTCTCGTTCTTTATTCATTGTATTCATTTATTCGTATGTATAGCTATAGTTTTTCATTCTCTTGTAAATGTCAGTTATACCAAAAAAAAAAAAAAAAAAAAAAGGTCTATGTGAAAAGAACCCAAAAAGAGTAAAGATGGGTCAAAATGAATTTATTCAGTATACTCTTTGTTTTATTCTTTAGTATGGATGTCATCCTCAAATAGGGGGAGATTGTTGGGTCATCTGAAGATTTGAAGATGACCTCCTGATCTTCCATCTTATATCATCCTACTTAGAATATGTTTGAGGTTCTTTTAGCATCTTGGTTTCTATACAAATGTTCGGTGAAGTCGAAGATCAACCGAAGAAGACAAAGAAGGAGAATATCTCTCAAAGCGGATTGAAGATAGACTCCTCAGCCTAAAGCCAAGTATGCCCACTTGATCAACACCATTGACCAGGATGGTGCCGATCTCAGTCTTCAGGAGCCGAAGACCTCTTCGGCTGAAGACCTCTTCGGCCGAAGAGGTCTTCAGCCGAAGAGGTCTTCGGCTCCTGAAGACTGCGAAGACGTCTTCGGCCGAAGACATCTTCGGAAGCCGAAGACTTCTCAGTCTTAGGAGCCGAAGACCTCTCAGTCTTCAGGAGCCGAAGAACTCTTCGGCAACCGAAGACTCCTTAATCTTCAAGGCCTGAAGATTTCTCCAAACACATTGTACTTTTCTGACAAAGTATATTTGTGATATCTTGCATTGACGTGGATCTCATATGAAGATCAGATAAAGTAAGCTTTGTCTCCTACACCATTTTAAGGAAAGGTCCACACCATCCCTGCAGGTCAACACTTCAAGACAAAGTCACTCCAAGACAAAAGGTACATCATGTACCATGCAGAAGACCTGTGTCCATCCCTTGCTCAACAGGTGTCTCATGCATTAAATGCATGAGGCACTATAAATATGGAGGATGGTTCAACATGCAAGATCAACCAGCTCTACTACCTTCAAGTTCTCTAAGTGCCTGACAACTTTCTCTCTACGAAGTTCAATTGTTTTCTAAGTGTTTTACAATTGTTCTTTATTCTCTATGTGTAAGATTGTTTGAACATATCTCATATGTTCTCTTCCGCAACAATCAAAGTTTTCTATGTGTAATTCTTGATTTCAAATCAATAAGAATTAAATTAAGTGAAAAACTGTGTGTATTGTATTCAACCCCCCCTTCTACAATACTTTGCTTGTTTATTTACTGCTATTTGGGACCAACACATGTAAAATGACAAAAAAAAATTGATAAGTTGTTTCAAAAACTCCTTATCACCGGTGTTAAACCAGAATAAGTTAACAAACACTTTAAATAAGTAATCCCAAACACCCCCTAATAAAACTATTTGATGGTTTTCATGAATAAAGCTAGTTGTTTGTGTGGATTAATTTGTTTATGAATAAAGTTTGGAAGAGTTTTTTCATAGATGAAATAAGTTTGTTTTTAATTAGGATAGGTATGTTTGAAAAAAAAACTTGACATTATGCATAAAGTTTCCCTAAATGCGATGGAATAAGTTACTTTTATATCATTAAGGGGTTGTTTACCAAGTCTTTCATTAAGGGCTTGTTTGGAACTAGCTTAATGAGCTTAATGGGACCTTTAACTTATTCGGTCAGCCATCTTGAGATGTTTGGAAGTGGCTTAATGATTTGGATTAGAGCTTATTCGCTCAGCAAAAAAAATGAACCCCTCTGCATTAAGTCATTTAACCAGTCATTTCTTCCCCTTTTGCCCTTCCCCTATTTCGTCAAATCCCCAGCCCTTCCCCTATTTCGTCAAATCCCCAACCCTCTAGATTGTGTGTTTGCTCCTCCCGATCAAGATAACAAACAACCAACAGGCGATGACCTTAGTCATTGGAAGCATTCTTGACAAAGATCGGAAGTACTCTTGTCGTTTGCATATTGCTAGGGTTTCTTGAAAAGATTAAAAAAAATTGGAAGAGATGAAATGAAGAAGATGGAAATTGCTTGGAGAATTGGTTGAAAAGTAGGGAATAAGATGAAGGTGAAAGATTTGTTGGTAATCGAAGAAGTGAAGTGAACGTAGATGAAAGTTATTTGGAGATGGAATTGAACCATTGTAGAGCATGGAAGAAGAAGATAATGGGTCCTCACTTTTGATTTCTTCTAGAGGTTTTGTGACCCAGGTTCATCATTGCCATTTTTAATCCCATTTTTTTTAATCATTGTTTATCATTTGTACTCCTCTTATAAACTTGAGGTTGGAATTGGTGATGTTCACGTGTCAAAAAAAAACCCAGTAAAACTTTCTGAGTTGAGTTGTTATTGCATAAACATGAAACCAATTTGATGTTAATTGTTCAAGAAATTCACCCTCTATTCTTATGGTTTTGAGTTATGTTATCTGTGTTTTTGTATTTTGGGTTATGTTGTCTGATTTGTTTTTATTTTTGGGTTGAATTGATAGTATACTGTCAATGCACATAAGATGTTTGATGAAATACAGTTATATATGGGTTCAATAAAAAAACAAAAAAGAAATAATTAAGGGTAAATTGGTCATTTATACAATTCAGACAGTTTATTCAACACATCAAACAAACAATCATTTATTGTAATTCACACAGATAACTTAATTCATACATGCAGCTTAATTCATACAGGACTTAATGAAAAACCAACCAAACAGCCCCTAAGTCCTGCATGAATAAATTTGTCTGTCTGGATAAATTGATGTTGTTGTTTACTTTTTTATCTGAATAAACAGTCTGAATAACAAAAATGACTAATTTACCCCCGAATATGAATTATAAGTTGTTTTATAAATTGTTGTTTATTTTTTAAGCCATATATTCATAGATTAATTGATATAATCCAAAAACCAAACATAAATCCATCAAGTGCTTTGAAAAAATGCTCAAACTTTCTGCTTTTATTCCAGAAATCCTCTACAAACAAAAATCCAAAAATCCTCTACAAACAAATAAAATTGCATCTTCGTCCTCAAAAGTAGGCTTGCAAATGCATAAAAGTGCTTTTATTCACAAGAAAAAAATCTAGCTTTTATTCCATAAACTTTCTGCTTCTTTGCTCTGCAAATGCATCAAAGTGCATCTCCATCCTCAAAAGTCAAAATAACCAAAACAACACAATAGCCCCTTTTGCAAGGAATAACGAGAGAAATGAGAGAGAAGACGAGTTATGCGGAGGATGGTCGTCGGAGAAATGAAGAAAACGATGCTGATAGGATATGGTCGTCAGAGAAATCAGATTCATGATGCCTTTCAACATCGTGATGCCTTTCGCTGGAGAAATCAGATTCATGATGCTGATAGGATATGGTCGCCGGAGAAATTAGAAAACTAGTTGGATGATGGAGGCGTGGAATGTGGGAGGGAAGCCATTAGGTGATATATCTAATAGGTTTATTTTTTTGTTAAGGATAGAAATGTCAAAATTATGTCTTAATTGGGACAACACCTATTTTCCCTACTGAGCGAATAAGTCGTTTTCGTCTGTGCGAATAAGCCATTAAGCCACAAGTAAACACCCCAAACGTCTACGCGAATAAGCCACTTTTGTCATTAAGATCATTAAGCCACAAGTAAACACCCCTAAGTCACTACCAACAATCATTATAACTAAGCGAATAAGTTGTAAATCTTATTAAGTTCATTAACTTATAGCTTTTCTTTTACCATTTCACATTACAATCTTCCAAAGTAATGCATAAGTAAGATCAGGACTAGAAGGATGTGAAAAGTAGGTCCGGGCCCCTACCGAGTGAGCAAAAAAGGGGCAATGAATAGAGCTTTGTTTGTGCTCTGCCCTGGAATTTTCGAAAGTGCCACAACCCATAGGAAAAACCGAACATAACCTTAAAAGGCACACATTTAACTCCTGTAAACTCTCGTTACCTTAATTGTCGAATTAAACCTTGTAGTCATAAAGATTCGTGAAGAAAGACCCACTCCAATAACTTTTCGCACCAAAAGCCTTGAATAATGAATACGGTTTTGTATGAATGGCTTAACTTCGAAACTTATAAACCACAACCAATCTCAAATATATTTTGTAATGACTATTAATAAATAGAATTATGTATAAACTAAGATCAAAAAATGAAATGTTGTATTTAATGGAACAAAATAAAATACAAAAGTGTTAATTACATTATCCAAGATCAAAAAAAGGTAAAGCCAATGCATTTTTTAGAAACAAGTTCCATTTATCATCTGATTAACGATTAATTTGGGATAACTTTTGTTAAGTGCATTTTATGCACCTAACTTTGTATATTTTAGTTGCATTTTCTTTTTATTTTAGCGTTTAGTTTAGCATTTTCATGCATCATTTTTCATTTATCTCTTATTCTCTCTAATCACGGTTGGAAATTCTTTTGGGGATAGTTTTTATGCTTTTGTATATGTTTTGTGCAGATTGTGCGTTCTGAAGGTGAGATAGGTGAAGGTGTGCTCAAGAAGAATGAAGAGAAGAAGAAGATGATCGAGAGTAAAGAGGAGAAGTCGTCGGAAGAGATGAAGTCGGAAGGAATTGGTTGTTCTCCATGCTTCGCAGGCGCGAAGAAAGACATTTGATTCAAGATTTAGAGTTTCTGCCACGGTTTCGCGGGCGCGAAGATTTCTTCGGGGTCGCGAAGCACTGCTCCTGAAACATTTTTTTTATTTTATGTTGTACCTTCACGGGCGTGAAGATTTCTTCACGGTCGCGAAGGTCGTTGGGCTTATTCTTTTTGTTGGTCTTTTGTTGGGCTTTTTAGCTTATACTTTTAAAACCCTTTTAGGTTTGTTTTTGTGGAGACGCGTTTTTTTGGATTTTGGCATAGAGTAGTCGACATTTTTGGCTTGGGAAGAACTTCTTGGTCGATCTCCAAGATTTGGGAAGAGGATTGCATTACAAGCTTAGGCGATTGGGATCCGATTCACCATCGGTTTTCCATACATCTAGTATCTTCTTCCCTATTCTCTTTAATGTATTAAGTTGAATTATTGTTTTTGTTTGAATATTGCTAGTTATCTAATCGTTCTTGAAGTTTCTTCATCAATCCTTCTTTACTCTTGTTTATTTGCATCAAGTTTTAGTTTTTCTACATCTCCTTATGTGTATTTCATTATCTTTCTCCCTTTTGTATCTTTATTCCTTATTCTCTATCCTAATTTTTCTACATTCGATTCATCTCTTGCTCTCTATCCTAATTTACTGCATCTTTATTTAATTTTCTGCACCCATTAGGTTAGATTAAATTAATTTTCTACATATGTTTATTTAGTAGTTTAATGTTTGTTCCTAGTTTTCGTTAATGTTAATTGTTATTAGATTGCATCCTATGTAGTTATTGTTTTAGTCTAGATTTCTTTTATCTTTAATTTTGTTAGAGTTTAAATATATAACTTGTTGCTTGGTCCCGAGTCGGTTTTCGTTTTATTGGGTAATCGTCCCTTAGGATCGAGGTTTTGATATTGACCAATTGTTCTTAAAACGAATGTTGGGTTTTAACCCATTTTGATTCTAATGAAAGTTGGAGTTAATTTAATTGTTTTTTTACAAAACATTCAGTCAATTTAATTAGTTTTTGATGTAAACGAAAGTTTAGTCTTTTACTTGGATTAAATTGGTCAATGACAACGGCTCTAACATGCGAATAGTTAGAGACGTTGATTGGAAAAATTACTTGTTTTAAACCTTAATGTTTCTTCCCGACGTACATATATTGCGAAAGTACGTATGTGTCTTGGTTTAAAAAAGCTTTTCCACCTCGAGAGAGGGTTAAAGTAGTTTTGCAAAACGAATTTCCACCATTACCAAAATCCTAGGTTGACGTTACTCAGTGCCCCTTTAATTGTAGTTGTATTTTATTTCGCTTAGTCTACTTTTATTTTCCTCTTTTTATCTTTCCTTCCCCTAATCTCATTTAATTTTATGTCCATTTAGTTTAATCATCAACTCAATTATCTGATTCACATAGCTAGACATGATTATTAAGTGTTTAGACCGTCACCTCCCTGTGATCGACCCGTATGCTACAAAACCCATCAACTTTTAACGATTGTTGGTTGGAATATTTATACATAGCTAACTTTATCTATACTTTATTATAAATTATTTGAGAAAAACTCTTATAAACAAAACTTTATGCATAATATATTGATAGGGCTGTCAACGAACCGAACGGAGGCTTGTTTGTGTTTGTTCGTTTGACTTAACCGAACCATTGAACGAACAAGAACGGTAAACGAACGAAAATTTTTGTGTTCGTTTGTTAAGAAAATATGTTTGTTCGTGTTCGTTTATGTTCGTTCATTAAGAACTAAACGAACGAACATAAACAAACAAAAAACAACAACCATTACTCATCATTTTGTTTGTAAATAACATAACAAAATGAAAAATAGGATAAACTTATAAGGTGAAAAAAAGAATTCTAAAATATTAACTTAATTAATGATTTTACATATGAATGTCATAATATCTAAATATATTTATATATAGAAACAAACATAAATGAACAAACGTTAACGAAAATAAATGAACGAACATTAACGAAAATAAATGAACGAACGACACCATTGTTCATATTTGTTCATTGAACTAAATGAACAAAAAAAATGTGTTCATGTTTGTTCACTTATTAAATAAACGAACATAAACGAATTTCCCGTCGAACAGTTCATGAATGGTTCATTGAACGTTCGTTTCGTTTACATCCCTACATATTGATATTGATGCACATTACTTAAAATTCAAAACATTATGCCTCGCCATAACTCGTAAGACTTAAAACTTGATTTCACTAGCACACGACACATTACGGATTTTCTATATTTTATTTTAGTTTAATTATGATTTTTTGTATAAAAATAATGATAAAGTATTTTGTTAGGGATCAAAAATCATTAATTTTAAATGATAACTATATTTAAGATACTTTATATTTAAAACTAAAGTTTAATATACTTTAATAAAAAAAAAATATAAATAAGGTGTTTTATCTCGGATTTTTGTGTGTTTATCGGGTAGTTATATGAATAGTTTAAATTCTTAGATATTTTAAAAAATAAAAATTAGTGTTTATCTACAATTAGTTATACGAATTTAAACATGGAGGTTTTATAAGTTGTAGTTATGCTTAATCAACTTGTAATCTTGAAATTTAAGTCATATGCATCAATAAGTGATACTTAATGCATAAAAATTAATTTTTAAGAGTTTAGCCTAAATATTTTATAAAGGTTCTTTTTATTTACAAACCATCTAATTCTAACTATACAAGCCATTATATTAGAAAACAATAGATATATTTAATTATTTATAGACAATTATCAGTATCCATTAATTATGATTGAGATATATATGAAATATGGTAAAGTTCATTCATTATTATTAGGACTTTAGATTAATAAACAAAATAATATCTGATATTTATTAAACTAGATGAACTAATATAATTAATTTGTATAATTTATTAGAATTAGATGATTTATAAATGAAACGTGTACTTGCTTTTACAATGTAATATTGTAATATAGATAAAATATATTGTATTTTGAGACATCTTTGAAAGCCCATCGTGGTCCATACAAAGTACAAGTATTTATGCATGGTGTACCATCATCTGTAGTCAACTACCTACTCAACACCGATTTTCACTTTGCAACCGTTTAACAAGGAATCTACCGTCAAAAGCAGCGGCGAGGCGGCACCACCACCACCGGAGAACCTTCTTCTGCTGAAATCCGAGCACAGCACCGATCGAATCAAGTGACAATGGGGGAAGAGCAAGATCCACAGAGGTTGAAGAAGATAGCAGCCGCCGCTTACGACTATGATAACGATTCTAGATGGGCTGATTACTGGTCCAATGTTCTCATCCCTCCTCACATGGCTTCTCGCTCCGATGTTGTCACTCACTTCAAACGCAAATTCTTTCAGCGTTACATCGTTCGTACCTCTTCTTTCGTTTCTTAATTCGCCCTAATTTCCCCTGCCTTTAGTTAATAGTAATTGTTTGTGTTTTAATCTGATTATGAACTTGGATTCTAGAACTTACTTTGATCTGATCGTGAACCTGGATTCCAAAACTCAAGGTTTTACTTTGGATCGTAAATTCGTAATCGAGTGATTTGCTCTGTGTTATATAATTTGGATCTCAATTTTTGTAGCTTTAGTATGTAGGTTATTGAATTGAATTGAATTGGCCGAGGTATTTTGAAGTTTTTTCTGTTTTTTGAATTTATGGTGCTTAGACTCTTTTGAATTAGGGTTCATATGACTTTCTGTTCAAGTAAGCAAAGATAGTTACTAACTTTATATCATATACTGATTTGAAGTTTTGAATCCAATTCAAGTGTGTACCAGCTACCATATTTGGGTCCTCAAAATGGAGATTGGAATTAGATAGTATAGAAGCAATTGTTAAAACAAAAATGGAGAAATTTTGGATTGTAAGATATGTTTGAAAAGAAGCAACACAGAATGGGAAGGTGGATCTTATAAACTGGGAGGTTATGGGTGTTGATAAATATGGAAGCTGTAAGACTCAGATCATTTAAAAGGACATAGTTCACCGTTGAGTGGAAGACTGAGAACAATAAATGTGCAAAGATTGAAGTAGAGGAAGCAAAGGGAAAGTGTCATAGATCAGAGGACCGAGTATGGGAGCAGGCCGTGTTTTAGCATGTTAAATGTGAGATTCTGAGCAGGGTCCCCAAAATTTTGGGACCCAATTTTACATGTATTTGTGCTTTAGATTTCTTGAATCTTGATTTGAGTTGGGGTCTATTTTCTGTGTTTTCTTTGGTGTTATTCTTTTGGAAACTTTTGGCTTTATTCTCTTTCAATTGTCTTACATGTGTAACATGGCCTCCAAAAAGATTGGAATAGATGGGGAGGATAGTAAATGCGACATTCTCAATGAAAAAGCGAAAGATTCAGGTTTAGATTATGTATATGAACAAATGTTCATAAATTTAAGCAATATGGAAATATTACTTCGGGAATTGGTAATTTTAACATGTAATTACCATGATGAATGCTAATCTCATCTCTAGAGTCAGTAGCAATTATCAAAGAACGGAAGGCTGTAGGGATTAATTTGTCTTTTCAACTTTATAAATGTCTAGAAACCGTGCTTTGGTGAGTGAATTTGTAAAATTATGCTATGATATCCAAAGGGATGCCCGTTAAGAAGATCGGCTTTTATCAAGTTGAGGATGTAGGAAAGTTAAGGGTCTACCAAAAATCATATATTAATAGAGTAAAATTTGCTCATTTGGAAGATACTAGGAAGGAACATACAAAGAAATTGGTGGTTCAAACAGGAAAGGATGATTGAAATTTAAGTACGTATTTGATATCGGTAGGCAATAAAAGCAGGAGCGGGCCTGCTATGGTGCATATGGTGGCCTGGGATTCACTTCGTTCCTCTGTCGTAGTGTAAAATTTTTTAGGGTCGTGAAAGGTGCCATCGTATTATTTTGTTGGGTGCAAGTGCAACCGTATATTCCTCGAAGCTACAATAATAACACAAAATTCTCTTGGTAGAGTTGGTTTGCATGGTCTTTTCTCCTCTTGCGCTGTTTCAAATCCTATTTGTATCATTTTCTTAGTTTTTAGCTTTTAATTTCAGGTTTATTGTGTTTCTGAAAATTTTGGGATAAAACACTCGAACACAGAACCTCACATACAAAAAACAAGGAACTAACCAACAGACCAATGATAATTTTGTAAAAAATATCCATAGCTTCGTTTTTTTATAGTCAAATGGTGCCACCACTTGATTTTTTTTTAGGTCTGCCTCTGAATAAAAGAGTGTCAAGTGGTAATGCTTATCTGGGTTGTTTGCAGCTAATGACTATCAGTTCGTTTATGTTTACACAGCTTACATGGTACTTTGTTTATAACATAGTAGTTGCATTAAATTTGGTGGTGGAAATTGAAAGCATACACTTTTCTTTTTTTCCTTCAAGCCTTATAGATAATAATGTGCCAAATATGCTTGCCTAGATCAGTAACATCATTATGTGACGGTGATGAATATGCATTTTAACGGGGATGTCGATAAATGTCTACAAATCACATGAGGTGTATCAGTTTCAATTATGAACTTTCTCCGATTGAGCTTGGATATGTCTTTTGTTCAGGACCCTGATCTTGTTGTGGAGCCGATGACTACAAATAGCACCTCACAGTCTGCAAGATCGTCGACGTCATCATCATCATCATCTGGAAGTGAACATAGGCCACCTCGCAACTCAGGTAGAAAATTTTGTTTTCTAAGATTTGGATATCTCGTGTACTACACATGTTTAACGTATAAAAAGAACAAAATCTTGTGTCTTATGATATAATTTGACGCCATCCTTCAATTTTCATCTTTTTCTAATTGAATGCAATGAAATATTGTAGGGTCCACTACAAGAGCTGCAGGGGCATCAACTCCGAGTTCCACTCCTTTGCGCTGGGATCGACAAACAATTCAATTTTCTGTCAATGCTTGGGTATTGCATGTTCTTTTGTATATATACATGCATACATACATATATATATATATATATATATGAGCAGGTTCTGTTAGGAACCTAAAATTGATTAGGAACCTAGGAACCGTCCACGGTGCGACACGTGGCATATTCATCAAGAATATGGACGCGTTATTCATCATGAATGTTGTAACATATTCATCATGAATGTGTTACACATGATGAATAACACTTCCATATTCTTCATGAATGTGTTTTTCATGCTGAATATTTATCGTGAAGAGGGACACATGGTGCACTGTGGGTGGTTCCCGAGTTCATATTCAATTTTAGGTTCCTAACGGAACTTCCCACTCCCCCTCCCTCTATGGATATATGTAATAGTCTGCCTTTTAATCCGCATATTACTAAAGCTTTCAATATTCTTCTTCCTGCAGGTCTTTGTTGTGGCTGTTCTTGCTATGTTTCCGCTCATTCCTAAAAGCCTTTCTAATAGAGCGTATCGGTTATCATTTATGGGCACCGCGTGCTCTTCATTGTATTCTCTATACTCTCTTTACGGGGTAAGATTTTGGTACTTGTAACACTTTCTTTTAATGATTGTGATTTCTTGATGCTGCTATCTAATTGTATCTCGTTGTTTGCAGAAACCAAGGGCATGGAATTTGCAGGAAGTGCAAGTGTGGCTTCAATCAGTAATTGCAACAAAAGATTTTATCTATTTCATTTATTGCCTTACTTTCGTCACTTCAAATCTTCGCCTCACATGTTAGTAGTACTCGATCTTTTATTCACTTGTGATTACGTTTTCCTAGACGCTTGCACATCATTTTTGTTAGTATTGAATTCTATCGCAGTTGCGTTGCTGCCCATCGTATACCGATCCTTGGAACATTCTGCAAAATTCACTAGACGTAATTTCAGTCGTTCCTCCTTCTACAGGTAAAAAAATTTCCCAACTTCTCCTTCGGGTAAAACAATTTGATCATTGTACTTCCGGGATGGGACATGACAGGAGAAAAACTTGTTGTCCCACATTTGGTACGACATTAGACCGGGACAGGACATAGACTATAGGTGGAATAAAAATTGGGGAGATTGGAAAAGATTGGTAAATTACTAAACTAACCTTGTCAAATTTAAAACCCTAAAACCTTGCATAATTTCCCCCCCCCCTCTGCAATACCAAACGCAGCCTAAAGGACATCATACTGATGGAGTATTTTCATCTTGATAAAGTTAGATTGCATCTTTTACATGTCATAATGTCGTTAACCGATCTATGTGATGGTTTCTTAACAGGAAGTACTTGGACGAGCCTTGTGTCTGGGTGGAATCAAACGCAACGACGCTCAGCATATTATCTTCACAAGCGGAGATTGGAATTGGGTTCCTTTTGATTATCTCTCTTCTATCGTCAGTAACCATACTCCGGCTTTCATACCATCCTGCTCTTGGTTTTGCTTATTATTATTTTATGTTTTTTTTCTTCATGAAAACCATTCTTTTAAGCTCATTATTTTCACATGCAGGTCGCAACGTAACATTATACAAACTTTCATGTATT
Organism: Arctium minus; assembly: GCA_954870635.1. Classification (NCBI taxonomy): domain Eukaryota; kingdom Viridiplantae; phylum Streptophyta; class Magnoliopsida; order Asterales; family Asteraceae; genus Arctium; species Arctium minus. The sequence continues at coordinate 8,643,874 of OX941092.1, forward strand.
GGCAGGTTAGTAATTTCTTCTAATTATTGCCAACAATTGTGAATCCAACTTCTAAATCAAACCAAACAAACCCAGTGAGTCCCACATGAAGAGGGGTCCGGTTAGTGTTGATATACGCAGCCTTCCCTCAACCCCAATGGTAAAGATGTTTTCTCCGGTTCAACCGACAAATAAAAGCTAGATCTTAGGGTTCGTCCCCATAGGTTGCCGGTTCAAGTCTCTTCAAGACCACCGGGGATTTTCTTGGTTGTCATCTTCAGGGCCTCCATGGGATACACACAACCTTTCTTCTACCCCAATGGGTAAAGAGGTTGGTTTTGTCCGGCTCACCTGGCAAATAAAGGTTAGACCTTGGGGCTCGGGTCATTTAGGGAAATGACCTTGGGTTGTTAATTAAATTCATGAGGTCTATTAAAGAAAAAATGGTTTTATATGGGTGAGAAGGTCATGGATTCAATTAAAATCTCATTTAAGGTTATATACCTAAAAATCTCTTGGGGCTCCCTCATAGGCCGCCAGTTCGAGTGTCCTAAGGGGCACCGGGGATTTTGTATGGCTGTTATCTTCAGGACCCCATATGGGATACGCAACCTTCCCTCAACCCCAATGGGTAAAGGCTAGACCTTTGGGATCCCCCATAGGTTGCTAGTTCGAGTGTCCTCCGGGACAGGGCCACTGGGGATTTTCTTGACTGCTATCTTTAGGGCCCATGGGATTAGTCGATGTGCGTGCAAGCTGACTTTAACACCAATGGTTAAAAAAATAAAAACGATTTCCATGAAGGCCCCCGGTTTACGAAAAAAGTTTTTTTCTAAATCTGACTTGTGAGTGTTTGTTATCATTTAATCTGTATAAACTTGGCTCTGTGTGTCATTTTGTGTTTATGAATTTCTGTAACACACAAACTGTGAAATAAGTCATTCAACCATTTATCATAATAACTTGCATCTTTTGAAAATCTGTTTCTGGCAGCTGTTGAAGCTCATGTATCATGCCCCGGTTTCTGCCGGTTACCATCAAAGCGTGTGGGCGAAAATCGGGAGGACGGTTACTCCTCTTATTCATCGATATGCTCCGTTTCTAAACAGTCCCATCTCCACCATACAACGGTGGTGGTTCAGGTAACCATAGCTTTTGCACGGATGATAATAAGGATCGATACAGAAAACATAACATTTATGTAATGTAGCCAATTACACGTTACTTGGATTATGTTCGATGGTGGGTAAGTTTTTAATTTTGAGATCGGACTTTGTGGTGGATAAATTATATTGATGTTGAAGAACGAGTTTACATGATGATGTTTGATTTTTCGAAACACAAAAATATATATCGAGTTTGGCATGAATGCAAATTTTGGGTTGGATTGATAACATGAGACATGATAGAGGGAGTTATGATCAAAATCTTCATATACAATATAGTTGGTTCTGAGATGATATATTTGCATAAATCGATGAATTTTCAAATTTGACACCATAGCCCATAAGCCATGTAGCGAACATCTCTAATAAAATCTTCAAAAATAAAGAAAATGAAAATTTTGGGAGTTTTTTTGTTTCAAAAGACTCCAAAATGGAGAAAGCATAAGAGAAAAAGAAAATTTTCTATATCTGGAGGAGGGAAACAATATTTTAATTTTTTATTTATTTTTGGAGATAAAAGAACATTATGTTAATACTTTAAAAAAATCTGTTGTAAAGTTTTTGAAAATATTAAATATTTTATCGATATAATTTAATGTTAGAATATTTAAAATAAGAAAATGTGAGGTATTGATTTATTTTTGTGGATATTTCAGTTTTCGTTCTTAATTTGAAAAAAAAAATAATTATTACAAAGTTTGTTGAAAATGATCCTCTTTAATTGTTTTTGGAACAAGATGCTATTTAAGCTTAGTGATTAAAAAATATTTTTACAAAATTTTCAAATATTAATTATATTCTTACAAATTTATCCACATTTAATGTATAGTATATCTTTTTGTAGTGTGGTAAAAATAGGAATTACAGTGAACACATGTTTTTTAGTAGATAGTTTTATAATTGTCCGACTAATGTAATCTTTTTTATAATTAAAAAAAAAACTTTAAAAGGTATATTTTTGATTTAGGAATATATTAAATATATTTCTATTACGCATATAACTTTTGAATATATTTAATTATATTTTCCAAACCTTAAAGAAAAAGTAGAAAAGAGAGGGAAAATTTCAACAAATTTAGAAAATTCTTTAAACATAAATGGGAAAAAAGATTATGACTTTTCTGTTATTCCAATAATTTTTTCCCTAATCCGCTAAAAAATTAAATGAAGAAAACGAGAGAAAAACAATTTTTACTATTAAATATTAAGTTTATCAAAAATAAAATAAAATATTGGAATTGTAATTTTGTTTTGAAGATTTTAGTTGTGTTTGCTTCAGATTTTGATCTCGATTTACTTCGTATTTTAAAATTTTAGATCCAAAGCAAGTTTAGGGTTATTTTAGTTTAGATCTTAGGTCTTAATTTAGTTTTGGTTTAAGGGTTTTAGGTTTGTTCTTGACGAAAGTAGGTGAAGATATATAAATAGTAGAGAACTTTTTTTTAATAAAAATGTTAAAATAAAGTCAAAATTTTTAAAAAATTAAATATAACTCCAATAATTTTTTTATTTTTAAAAATTTAAGTATTAATAATATATTTATATTATAAAAATATTTACTATTATAACAAATGTATTTTTTTAATTTCATTATAAATATCTTGATAATAATAAAATAAAGTTTTTAGATAATTCTTGAAATTTGGATAAAAATTCAACTTCTTTCCTATTTTTCTTTATTTTGAAAAATGTTTTAAAAACTTGTTGAAACAAAATTTTGGAAAACTTATTTGTTTTTTTTTTTAATTTTGGAGAAAGTATTTAAGATGCTCTAACATTTTAAATAATTTTTTTTGAATATATAATAAAATTATTGTGATAATTTATTATTGTTATCTATATCTATATCTATACTACATTATAAAACACGGATAAAAAACTCTTAAATACAAATTTCTATACTATATTATAAAACACGGATAAAAAACTTTTAAATACAAATTATTAGGCATAAAGTACTATCATTTTATGCAAGATTTTAAAAATCTCTTAATTTACAAGTATCAAAGCATAAGATATATATTACTAACACCCACCAATTTGGTATGTGCAGGACTTTCCTTTTATGCAGATCTTTCCATGTATCACTATTAATTAATATATTATATTATTATAAATTTGTTTTAATTATATTATTAAATATGTAATTGGTTATTTTTTTTAGATGTCATTAAAATATATAAGATAATCATTGAATTATAACAAAATACTTAATTTTTTTATATAAAAAACATTATATTATTAAGCCTAAATTAAACAAATTTATAAAAAAAAAACATTATCACTTTCTCAAAACCATTCAAAACCGTACTGTAAATCGACAAAAAAATAAAATAAAACATTAAAATCGTGATGTATCTCGCTGCATTGCGCGAGTACGCTTCTAGTTTATCTATAATATAATGTATATATTTATAGAGGGAGACTTAAGGAAAAACTCTAAAAAAATGAATATGAGGATGTTTCTGATAGCTTGTTCATCTAGACATACAAGTAACTGAAACCGGTTTTTAGTTTTTACGCACATGTGTATTATGTACATGTGCATATGTATGCATGCATGTTACAAATTACTAGTATATAATATGCATACCGTTCAGATAAACAGTTGGCTGAATTTGACCCTATATTTATACATATAGAAGTAGGTTTGGGATCACATTGACTATGTTTGGCAAAAAAAAAATAGCTTATAAGCTAGTGTATATGTTTGGATGACCATAAGCTAGCTTATTGAAACGCTACTCAAAGTAGCGTTTTGAAAAGCTAGCTTTTAGCTACAAGCTAGCTTATAAGCTAGTTTGCCAAACAAAGCCATCGTGATACCACATTTTTACACTTGAAACTTCACAACAAAACACTGTAAATATAACCTTCACATTGTTTGTTTGCAATGAAGGTCCAATTTTTATTTATTTTCACAGTGTTTTGTTGTGGAATTTCAAGTGTAAAAAATTGTTCTTACGTGTCTCACGAAAATAGACTGGTCTCACGTGAACCCAACCCGATACAACTATGAAAACATTTTTTATTTGATATTTCATCTAACAAAAAATTAAAGAATTTAATTAATTGTAAATATTCATATATCTCAAAATCAACTTTATTAATTTAAAATTGATTTCAAATTAATTTCATTACCATAATATATATATATACCTCCTTTTAAAAAGTTTTTGCAGATTGATCTTGAGTAACCTCAAATCTACGGCCACCAATTTTCTTGATTTTTACCCTAACAATCATATATATACACACACCCCATTGATTACTGTTGACACCCAAATGACCTTTCGTTCCTCCCGATTTACCAAGATCTGAAGAAATACAACCATCTTTTTTCGTCAAATCCCTTCAATTTTAGGTAAATCCCTAAAACCCTTTCTCTTATCTTGTTTATCGGTAATTCAATTGCGACAATAAGCTAGAAAATGTTGAAATAATTGGATGTTTATCGGTTGATTAGTCATATTTCCAGCTCTGTAAGTGAAGTATTCTCTTCGATCTTCTTTCATGTTTCTTTCCCCCTTTTGTTCCTCGAACAATTTGAAAGAAAATCATGTAAATCATAAGTTAGGTTTTTGGGCAGAACCCTAATTTTGATTTAGGTTTGAAGCTTTAAGGTTATCGTTAGATGATAATTGTGGAATGCGACCTTCTGTTCTTTTCCTTTTTTATGAATCTTTTGGATATCAATTGTATGTATGTTCGATAATTGAAAATGTATAGAAATGATAGCTAATTGATCGAAGTCATGGGTTCATTTTTAGAATGCTGAATTTAGGGTAAAGTGAGCAGATCTTACAGATCAATAAATACAGTTGTGTAATGCTAAATTTAGGGTTTTTCGAATCAATATCGAATGTAAATGGTATGAAAAACCAGGTTGTTTGTAGATCCCTTTTGCATAGATGAATCATGTTGTGTATAGTATAGTTCTGTTTGCTTAAATTAAATTTGTATTTCCCCTAGATTTCTTGCCAAATTCGTGTTCGGTTTTTATCGTGATATCAAGAGTTGGCGTTTTCGGCGTTGTCTGCGTCACTTAGAGCCGAGGATTTCTAATAGATTTTTAATTAGATTAGTACTTTTTTGCAATAAACTTCTTAATAAGAAATTGCTTTATGTCACATCATGCATTTTGATGTTGTGTGGAGTATGTTTATAAAAATGTATGAATAATTTATAAAAAAATGTATGAATAATTTATGTCACATCATGCTTTAAGTTATAGTTTGGTTGTTATTTGATTAAAATATAGTTTTTATGATGAGGTGTCACTTAAGAAGTTGGTAAGAAATCCTTGTAGTGGAGGGTAATTTCTAGATCATTTCTAAAGCTGACGTGACACTTAAGAATTTGTGTTAGAAATTGTATTGTACTGGATGGTCTTAACTCTTAAGAAGTTTATTGCAAGTTGTTTCACTGATAAAGTAGCAATTGGAATTTTATTGCATCTATTTCCCCTAATTCTTTAAGAGAATCTTTTTTTTTGACTTAACTTTATCTCAGGACAATTGAATTGAATTCTGTGATCTGATTGCGCGCATGCCCGAAAATATGGAAGATTCATCTGATTTAAGCAATACTAATCAGCCGATCGAAGCTGATGTTGGTCATGAACATGCCCAAGTTACCTTAGCGGCTAATAATGAACATGATTCAGCTGTTATTTCGACTACTATGCAAGTTAGTGTTGGAGTAAACGAGTCGACAGTCATAGAAAGTAAAACTTCAGTGCTTGCTGAGAATGGCACAACAGTACAAGATAAAAGTCCCATTGGGAATCATAAGAGAAATGCAAGTCCTGCCAGAAATCGTGAGATAGATGGTATCTCTAACCTTTTGTTCACATCTTTACATATATATATGTATGTATGTTTTTGCGAATTGGGTTTTATTTGGTGAAGCATAATTATGATTTTTCTTTCCATGATCCATACATGCTTTAACTTATTATCTGTCCTGTTTGTGTTTGTGTGTATATATATATATATATATAGGGTCAGGTTCAGGGGAAAACCTCAAAAAAACGAAAAACTGAGGAACACTATGGTAGCCCTTCATTGGGACGGTATGCACTTGTGCATACAAGTAATTTGTAACATGCACACGTGCATATGTACAAGTGCATAATGCATAAGTGCATAATGCACATCAACACATGTGTATAAAAACCAAAAAACAACTTAATTTACTTGTATGCACAGGTGCATACCCTCCAGATTAAGGGCTACCAGGGTGTTTCTCAGTTTTTCATTTTTTTGAGGTTTTCCCCTGAACCTCCCTCTATATGTATGTATGTATGTATGTATGTATGTATATACCTTCACTGATTTTAACGAGCTTCTAACTGCAGTATGTTAGTAAGTTTCCTAATATGTTTTCCCTTGACATGCTAGCGTTATCTGGTATTAAGAGACCCCGAATAACTGTTGATGAACCGCAAGCTTCAGTCCATGTCATTTATAATTCTTTAACAAGGTATAAAGGAAAACGTTATTGTTCAATACTTCCTATTGTTCCTATCTAGATGTCCGGTTTTCACCTCTTAATTATGTAAAGTTTTATCATTTTCTCATCTTTTTATCTTGATTATTTTTGGAGAACCAGTTTCAGATTGTGGGTATTTTTTATATAATTTTCATTTTATATTTAATATTTATGAGGTGAAGTGGACATCTATATAGGAACATAGGGAGTAGAAATGTATGAACAGAGTTTTTTTTTTTGTGTTTATGGACAGTTTTCTTCATCCTGTTGATACCCTGTCAAGAGGATTGTGGTTAAAGAATTTATGTGTGAATTCTAATTGGATAACTTTGTGCATCAGAGAGAGTAAACGGAAGCTCGAGGAGTTATTGCTGAAGTGGTCAGAATGGCATGCTCGACATAGTTCTTCAGCTCGGGTAAGTCTTGATTGTTCGTTGTCTTTATGAGATTCTATATGTGTTTAATTTTCTAAATTCGTGTTACATTAATACATGCTAAAGTCTATTTATATAAAAGAGGAAAATGGAGGTAACGCTTGATGCCCATGTAAACATTTCTTATGCTCAATAAACCAAATAAAACAAACCCAATATATCCCATATGGAGGTGGGGTCAGGGGAAGGTAAGATATATGCGAATCTGACTTTTACCCCCAAAGAGTAGAGCGACTGTTTCTGTGAAGATCCCGGCTTGTGTAGAGCGTGACAAACTGACAATAAATATGGTGTTCGGTTGATGGGTTAAACACATGCATATATCCATTTCAGTAATCTTGGATATAATTACTGCCAGTTGATTGTTTGGTTGGTTTTTCATTAAGTACTGTATGGATAAAACTGTCTGTGTGGATTAATCTGCATATATAAATTGGAAAGATTTATGTTTGGGAGAGTTTTTTCATAGATGAAATGAGCTTGTTTTTTATTAGGAAGAGAAGGTATGGAAAAACCTTGGCTTTCTGCATAAAGCTCCCCCATAGAAGTTTATTGAATAAGCCACTTTCTATATCATTAAGCCACTACCAAACAATCATGTATAGCCTGACCGAATAAGTTGTGAGTTACATTATTAAGCTCATTAAGCTGCTAACAAACAAGTCCTAAGTCGTGTTTGGATAAAGCTGTTTGTGTGGATTAATCAACCTGTATAGATTGGAAATGTTTTTGTTTGGGAGGGTTTTTTACAGACGGAAGGAGCGCGTTTTTAATTGGGAGGGGCCAGTTTGGAAAAAACTTGCTTTCTTCGTAAAGCTCCCCTTAGAAGCTTACTGAAATAGCCACTTTCTGTATCATGAAGACACTACCAAACAGTCGTATATAGCTGGTCAAATAAGTTGTGAGTCCCATTAAGCTGCTAACAAACAAGCCCTAAGATACAATAAATATGGTGTCCATTAAATGACCGGCGAGCTCATAAATTTGTATTGTTTTTCTTTAAAATTGAAGGTTCATTTACTTTAATTGATGCTTATCAAATTAGTTAAGATTTATGCTCGGAACTCTCCTTGTATTTGGTGCTTTATTTACTCAAACCAATGAGATGGCTGAAGCTTCTTTTTTCATTTGTTCAGTTTTAATTATGTATTATGAGATTTTTATGTTTTTGAATACCTGCGTGTTCAGGATTCGAAGGTTGAGCTAGAATCTGGTGAAGGGACTTATTTTCCCGCTCTTGATGTCGGTCTGGATAAACCTTCTGCCGTGGTAATTTTTACTTCGCGTTTTTGTTCCGATCATTTTCTTGTAGATCAACTGAAATCTGACAAATTATTTATTGATATATGTAGTTTACGAACTGGTTTTTAGGAAACTTTTGTGTTTTTGTAGTCATTCTGGTTGGATGGCGAAACTAGGAATTTGCAAAGCAAGGAAATTATAGCGTTGGATAACAATTCGATCCCGCTTTACGATCGTGGATATTCTTTTGGCTTAACATCAACAGACGGTTCGATGAATGTCGATGGGTATGAATAAATACGTAGTGATCTTTAGGCTTTTTTTTATTTATTATCTTGACTCGTAATTCTTAATTTAGGTAATTGATTTGTTTTTTTCTTCTTGTGATTAGAGGTTTGGAAATAGTGGATGGATCTCGTTGCTTTAATTGTGGTTCGTACAACCATGCACTGAAGGATTGTCCAAAACCTCGTGACAACGCTGCTGTTAACAGTGCTCGTAAACAACACAAAGCTCGGCGTAATCAGAATTCGATCTCCCGTAATCCAACTCGATACTATCAAGACACCCCTGGCGGGAAGTTTGACGGTTTACGGCCGGGTGTGCTGGATCCAGAAACAAGAAAGCTTCTGGGCATTGGGGTAAGCAAAAAACTCAATTCTTGGACTCCATTTTCCCTTGCCGACATTGTTATAGTGATATGTTAACAGATGAATATTTGGGTTGATCACAAAAGTAGCCAAAATTGGAGTTTTGATCCATCACAAAATGACCAACTTTTCCAAATTAGCACAAAATAACCACTTATTTTGCAAAAAAAAAAAATATCTGAAAAGGGCATCGTTCGCGGAAAAAAAGGCTTCTTACGAAATAAGTGGTTATTTTGTCCTAATTTGGAAAAAGTTGGGTCGACTTGGCATTTGGCAATTTTTGTGATCAACCCTTGATATTATCGGAGGTGCGATTCAAGCTTCAGAATCTTGTTTCAAGTTTGTCAGTAATTTGTTTTCTTTGTTAGTCTGTTCATACTAATAACATTCTTTACTCGTGTTGATTAGGAACTCGATCCGCCTCCATGGCTTAACCGAATGCGAGAGATTGGTTACCCACCCGGATACCTAGGTAACTCGACTCTGGATTCTGAGTGTTTCTGTTAGAAACCTTATTCTTCACAACGATAAAAAGCAATTAGTTTTTAAAACTTGCATTTAGTTTTGGATTGGATTAATCAATCATTTTTAAACTCGTGCAGATGCGGAAGATGAGGAGGAGCCGCCATCTGGGATCGAAATATTTGGAGAGGAGGTGGAGGCGGTTGTTGTTAAACAGGAAGAAACAGAGGACGGTGAAATTCTCGACATGGATTGCTCCCCGCCTCCCGAAGAGCCACCGAGACCCGAACCACCGAAGAAAATGAGCGTCCAATTTCCGGGCGTGAATGCTCCGATTCCGGAAAACGCCGATGAATGGCGTTGGGGAGCAAGGGCTTGGAAGTTTGATTTACCGAGGAATAGATCGAGCCACAGGTTTCATAACTCGACAGAAGGTGCTGCGAATAGTAGGTCGCATTATCACGAAGAAAGGTGGAGTCGGGATTATAGAGACGACGGTCCACCTGGAGTTGAGCCGGGTAGCGGTCCATTGGGTTCCAGCTTCTCACCGAGGTTCAGCGATTACGAGTCTAGAGGGTCAAGTTACGGGAGGTCTGCGTCTGAAAGAATGAAACGGAGCCCGTTGATTCGTGAAGGCGGTTCGAGCCATGATGACGAGCGGTGGAACCCGTACTCGGGCGACCGAAAGGAGCGGCATGAAGAGCGGCACCATCATTATAGTCGGAGGTAATCGGAGATGGGTTAGGAAAGATGGTTGTGCTTTTGTTAGTTTAGCTAGCCTCTGATTAATACAACTGGATTATTGTTTGTTTGTTTTTTCTGTGAAACTTGCATCGTACTGTTGTACTCTAAAGCTGTTGTGGCTTTAATATGTTGTACACCCTGAACTATGGTTCTTTTGGTTAGTTAGATGCCAGTTATGTTTAACAGGTTAATCTCTGGTTTCACAACTAAATTAGTCTTTTTATGGACCTACTTAGGGGCCGTTTATCAAATGCTTACCGGGTAAGCCCTTACCGGGTAAGCCCTTACTGGTAAAGCTGTAAAAGTCATCACTCTCACTTTGTAGCGTAACATTTTCGTCCATCAAAATGGATTGTTTATAAGAGGCGGTTTACTAAATACTTATCATGGTAAATGCTTACCAGGTCATTTACTTTACTGGATGAACATATCAAGTGCCGAGAATCTTACTTGATCAAGTGCCGAGAATCTTACTTGGTAAGAGCGATGATAAGGATGGAGAGTTAGGTGCCGTTTGTTTTTTAAGATGTCTAAAGTCTTATTTTAGTTATGATTAATAAGAGGTGGTGTGTAAAAATGTTTGAACAATTCAGACTTAAGAGCCATTAAGAGGTTTTTTAATGGGTAAGAATTCTCTCTCACATATAGGGGTGTGCAAAACCCGAACCCGAACCGAAAATAAGGTGTTTTTGCAAAACCCGAAAATCCGAAATCCGACTTTTTTGGGGATATTTGGGTTCGGATTGGGTTTGATCTTTGACCACCCGACCCGCCCAAAAACCTGAAATAATATACATACATATTTATATATTATATAAATATATTTATTTGTCTAATTATCTTTTGAAAATCATAAATTCTAGTCGATCGAAATGTTTTCTAATTTATAAATTTACTATATATTTCATTAATCCCTCAATCGATTGAATTCATTCTTAAAATCGATTGAATTTTTATCTATATTTTGCATTATAATAACACCCGAATCCGACCGACATCAACCTGAAACCCGACCAACCCGAACCCGAAGCAATCCGAAATCCGAAACCTAAAATTCGGGTCTTGATTTCCATATCCGAAATTCGATCGGTTTTTTGATTTTCCCACCTGAGCCTACCCGACCCGCCCGATGCACACCCCTACTCACATACTGGGTAAATTCTTTTCGGATGATTCGGATGGTAACAATCTTTACAGTACCCGACTTTGTATTCAAACCTCTTGGCCCTCGTTAATCTACGAAACGGTAAAAGTGGTCGTGAGAGGATGTGTGTTCCACGTTCGAGTGAAAGAGATTTGCGGGTGGACTCCGGATTTTCTCGTAGAAGAAAGCGACTTAGAGGTAGAAGAAGATGATGAAAGGAGTAAGGTGTCGGATGAGGGGTCAGAGAACGAGGAGGAAGAAATACTAGATTCATTCTCTAAAGATGAAGTTCCGGTTGGTGCACATAATGTTGATGAAGACATCTTAAAGAACGCCTCTGTGGATCTAGGGGACGAAAGCGATGACCCATTTAGCTTGAACAAGCTCCTTGTGGAAGACATGAAAATTACGGAAGCTCATAGCAAGGATATTGGGATCCCAGATAACACCCCTCAATCCCCACCTGGATTTACCCCCAACGAGGGTGGAGGTAGTGTTGAAAGTCAGCAGGACACGCTTGACTTCAAGGAAGATGCGAAAACTGTTTGTGGTGGTATTGGTGCCCCGGTAAAGCCGGTTTATCTTGTCTCAGCGCCTTCAGGAACGGTTGAGGAGAAGGGGGGCCCAAATGCTTCCTTGGGTCGCGAAAATTTTAAGTTGCCTTATGTATCCCAAAGTTCTCATCATTCTGGGGGTTCATTTACTTCTTCAAAATCTATTCGGGAAGGCTATTCTATGCTTGAGAAGTTATCTGCTACTATTGGTCTTGGACGGGCGTTAGGATTCCCCATGAAAGGTTGCGAAACCGATCTCAAAGCTATTATCAGCAATGCAGGAGGTAAGAAGATGTCAATATGAATGTACTTTCTTTGAATGTTCAAGGTTTGGGGGGTGTAGAGAAGAAAAAATGGGTAAGAGAGTTATGTGCTTGCCATGGGGTAAATTTCTTGTCTCTCCAAGAGACGAAATTGACTAGACTTGATTTATTTGTGGTAAAATTCCTTTGGGGTAATTCTTTTTTTGACTTTGCTTCTAGTTCGACTAGGGGTAGATCCGGTGGCATTCTATGCATTTGGGACAACACTTTCTTTAAAAAGTACCGTGTTTCTTCTTCGGAGTATTTTGTGGCTATAGAAGGAATTTGGGTGCCTAATGGCCTATCTTTGTTGGTTATATCGGTGTACGTGCCTCAAGAGGCGGCTCTCAAAATCAATTTATGGTCTATGCTTCTTGGTATGATCAGTAGATGGCATGGGGAGGTAATTGTGATGGGAGATTTTCAGGCAAACTCCGCAGACAGATTCAATGCCTTCATTCGTGACGCCGACCTCCATGACCTTCCTCTTGGAGGGTATTCTTTCACGTGGACAAATAAATGGGCTTCTAAAATGAGTAAGCTTGATCGGTTCCTCTTGTCCGATGGCATATTTGATTTAATGCCCAACATTTCAGGTTTGGTGCTTGATCGTAATCTTTCTGACCATAGGCCTATTCTTGTTAAGGAGTTATCATTTGATTACGGGCCTACGCCATTCCGTCTTTTTCATTCTTGGTTCGATATGCCCGAATTCGAACAAATTGTGGAAAAATCATGGTATGATGATAGTGCTCGTGATTCAAATGGTATGGTTTCTTTTAAAAAGAAACTTCAATTATTAAAGAAAAATATTCGTGTGTGGATTGATGAAAAAAGAAAGAGAGATATGGAGGCGAAAATTGGCTTAAAAACAAGTATTAGGGACATTGACGCTCGGATTGATTCGGGTAACGCTTCTAGAATGGACATCGATTCTCGTGTCCAATTTATGAAGACTCTAGGTGACTTGGAAAGGGTAGAAAATTTGGATGTGGTGCAAAAAGCTAAAATCCGTTGGGGAGTTGAAGGAGATGAGAATTCCAAGTTTTTTCATGGAATTCTTAAAAAGAAAAGACGTCAACTAGCCATTCGTGGAGTTATGATTGATGGAGATTGGGTTATGGAGCCAACCAAGGTCAAAGATGAGTTTTACTCTCATTTTCAAGATCGGTTCAACACTTGTGGGGAGGGACTTCGTTCAAACTTAGAGGTGGAGTTTCCGAACGTTTTGTCGTCGGATCAAACTTCCTTCCTTGAGGAGCCTTTTGCGCGGGATGAAATTAAAAAAGCAGTTTGGGATTGCGGAGCGGATAAAGCCCCGGGACCAAATGGTTTTACTTTCCATTTTTTCAAGAAATTTTGGCATCTCATTGAAAATGATGTGGTGAAATTGGTGGATGACTTCTTTGAGTCCAACCGATTCCCGAAAGGTTGTAACCCTTCTTTCATTGCTCTCATTCCGAAAGTTCTTGATCCTAAGTTTGTTAAAGACTATAGGTCGATTAGTCTTATAGGTTGCCAATATAAAATTATTGGTAAACTTCTTGATAATCGGCTTAGTATGGTTATTTGGGGATATCGTTAGTAGCGAGCAGTCCACCTTCATAAAAGGGCGTTAGATTCTTGATGGTCCCTTAATTTTGAATGAAGCTATGGATTGGTATAAAAAAATCCGGTCTAAGCTTCTGATTCTTAAAGTTGATTTTGAGAAAGCGTACGATTGTTTAAGGTGGGATTACTTGGATTTAGTTCTAGCGAAATTGGGTTTTGGCATAGTTTGGCGTGGGTGGATTCGTGGATGCCTTGAGAATTTGATGGGGTCGTCCTCGTTAATGGCTCTCTGACTAAGGAATTTTGCATTCGTCGTGGATTAAGGCAAGGAGACCCTCTCTCCCCTGTCCTTTTCATCTTAGCCATGGAAGGATTACATGTCATTATTCAAGATGCAGTTTCAAAAAATCTCTTCCTAGGTGTTGCTATTGGTAAAGATCGGTACCCTCTTTCCCACCTTTTCTATGCAGATGATGCGATTTTTCTGGGTGAATGATCTTTAGCGAATGCTAGGAATATTATTCGTATTCTTAGATGTTTTTTCCTTATCTCGGGTCTCAAAATTAATCTACATAAAAGCAAACTTTTTGGTGTGGGGGTGGATTCACAAGAAATCGAGTGTTTGGCCTCTCGTGTTGGGTGTGATGGATTAAAGCCTCCTTTTTCATATTTAGGCTTACCTGTTGGGGGTAATATGTCCAAAAAGGAGGGTTGGAAGGTGGTGTTCGATAAATTCTTGGCCAAACTTTCCAATTGGAAAGTTAAAACCCTTTCGGCTGGTGGTCGGGTTACCCTTTTAAAGTCCGTTTTGGGGAGCCTTCCTACTTATTTCATGTCTATCTACAAAATCCCAAGGTTGGTTGACCAAGGCTTGGAATCTATCCGAAATAGATTCTTTATTGGTGCTGATGTGGAGGAAAAGAAAATGTCTTGGGTCAAGTGGAAAAAAGTTATGGCTAGTCTCAAACTCGGAGGACTTGGTATTGGTAGCATTATGGCGTTTAACCGAGCTTTGCTTTTCAAGTGGATTTGGCGGTTTTGGTGGGAGAATGAGGCACTTTGGGTTAAAATTATTAAATCCATCTATGGCGAGAAGGGCTTAATTGGTTCGAGTTTGCCTAGGCAAATTTCGAAATCAACATGGGTTTCGATTATAAAATCGGTAAACGCATTAAAGGACAAAGGTATTGATCTTCTCTCTTTCTGTAAGAAAAAAGGTGGGAGATGGTCTTTTGACCGCGTTTTGGGATGATGTTTGGCTTGGGGATTCTTCTTTTAAAATTCAATTTCCTAGAGTTTACGCTTTAGATTCGAATAAATCGGAAAATGTCAAGTCTCGTTTGGAGTCAGGGTGTTGGGATGTGTGTCTTCGAAGGGTGCCGAGAGGTGGGGTTGAGGCTGTCCAATTTAGTGAACTACAACAGATTTTGTCTACCTTTGTATCCTCCTGTCAAAAGGATAGATGGGTGTGGTTGTTAGAAGGGTCGGGTGATTTTTCAGTGGCTTCAGCTAGGCGTTTAATTGATTCTAGTCATTTGGAGGTAGCTTCTCGTCCTACTAGATGGAATAGACTTGTTCCCATAAAAGTTAATGTGTTCGCGTGGCGGTTGCTCCTCAATCGGTTACCTACTCGAATAAATTTGGATAAAAGAGGTATCGATGTTCTGTCTCTTTTATGTCCTAATTGTGACATAGGAATGGAGGATTGCAGTCATCTTTTCTTTTCATGTCCTGTCGCTAAAGACTTGTGGGGTCTTATTGGTCGTTGGTGGCGTATGGATATTCCGAATCTCCATTCTTATTTGGATTGGATCTATTGGATTGACTCAATTCAGTTGAAGAGGGAGGCTTTTTTGTGTTTCGAGGCCGTTACGCTTACCACTTTATGGTCTATATGGATGTTTCGGAATGGTATTCTCTTCGGCAACCCGAAGCCAAGGAAGGCGTTGCTCTTTGAGAACAATATCATAACTCATGCTTACTTTTGGGTAGCTCATAGAAGTAGCAAATTTTCTATTAATTGGGTTGGTTGGCTTACTAATCCTTTGTTGGGAATTCAGAATTGCACAAGTATGGTTAATACTGCTAACCAAGATTACTACTGCTTGATGAAGTTAGTACTGCCAGATCAAAGTTAATACTGCTGAGCACAGTTACTACTGCTGGAGAAGATTAATACTGCTCAAAGTGTTAATACTGCTACAACTTAATGCTGCTTAAGAGATAATCAAGATACGTGCATATCAAGAATGAAGATAATCATGGAAAGCTTGGAGATAACTATGGAAGATTATACTAAAGATCTTTTATATTTTGTAATTATCTTTTATCTTTAGTATATGTATAGAATTATTGTGAATAGTTTAGGATATGAAGTTAGACAATATTCTGAGTTTTTTTTGCTTTCATAGAGAGAATCAACCTCAAGGTTTATAATCCTAGTTCTAGAGAAGTAGAATTCGTATTGGTGAGCCTGTTCATCAATATTGAGGTTGTGTGTGAAATCTTGTAGCTTTAAATCATTCAATAAAGTTTACAATTTGTGATTTCTGATTCACTGTTTCATTGATATTCTGAATATTAAAGTGTTATTCCGCAAACTCCTTTAATATTGTTTCTGAGTTCATTATTCTTGTTAAGAATCAGATCATGACAAGTGGTATCAGAGCTAGTATTCTCAGAAACCTTCATTCATCATGGAAAACACAGTTGAATCAAACAGTACTCTTGTCTCAAAGGTTCCAATGCTCAAATCTAATGAGTATGACATGTGGAAGATAAGGATCAAGCAATACATTCTCCTCACAGATTACTCTATGTGGGACATCATTGAGAATGGCCCATCTGATGAAGGAAAAATTGGTACAGATGGAAAAAGAACTCCACCAAAGACTGATGCAGAAAAGAAGATAAGGCAGATAGAGATGAAAGCTTTGAGTACGCTGCTCTTGGCTATTCCCAATGAATATCAACACCAATTCTGCAATTGCACTGATGCACATATGCTTTGGAATGCTCTAGAGAAAAGATTCTCTGGTACCAAAAGTACCAAGAGAAATCAGAAGGCAATACTGAAGCAATTGTATGAAAACTTTATGTCAACTAAGAATGAGTGAATGACTCAAACTTTTGACAGGTTTAACAAACTGATTGGTGAACTAGCTACTATGGGAGTACAGATTGATCAAGATGATGTAAACAGAAAGTTTTTAAGGTCCCTTGGATATGAATGGACCATGTACACTGTTTCATTCAGACAAAATGAACAATTGGAAGAAAAAGAACTTGATGATCTGTACAATGACCTTAGAGTATTTGAAGCTGAGGTGGAGGCAAAGAAGAAGCCTTCTGGATATGTTCATAATGTTGCACTCCTATCAACATCAATTGATTCTACTGCTAACCCTGAATCAGTTAATGCTGCTAATGGAGCAAATCAAGAAAAAGGCATTGAATCTGTTTTTGAAGCCTTTCTGTCCAGCCATGGAAACTCTTCTTTAATCAATGATGACTTGGAACAACTTCATCCTGATGATCTTGAAGAAATGGATATTAAATTGCAGATGGCCATGCTTTCCATGAGGGTAAAGAAGTTCATCAAGAGGACTGGGAGGAATAACTTCTCCCAAAGAAGAGAAGATGGAGCAGGTTTTGACAAGTCAAAGGTAGAATGCTATAAATGTCATATGAAGGGACACTTTGCCAGGGAATGCAGAAGTGGAGGGCCTCACAATAACCACCAACAAGCCCAGACTAGTAGCTTCAACCAGAACAGAAACTCTGCTCAAGCCCTTGTTTCTCAACAAGGAATGGGGTTTGACTGGAGTGATCAAGTAGAAGAGGCTATTCAAAATCAAGCTCTCATGGCAGAGGTATATGATCTCCCAACTGAGGTAAGTTCTAATCTCTGTTCTAAAACTTGCATAGACACTGTTAAAAGGTACAGGGATCACAACCAGAATATGAGTGATGACCTTAAGAGGTTAGCAAAAGATATAAAAGACTATGTGAGGATTGTAGAGAGGTTTGAGGAACAAATTAAAGGTTTCCAAGCCAATGAACTTCAACACTCATATGACACAAATTACTGGAAGTGGGAGAAAAAGGATCTAGAACTCCAACTGACAAAGTCTAAAGAGGAGAGTGAAAAGTTGAGAGGGGAGCTAGCCAAAGTTAAGCTAGATGTAGAAACGTTTTCCAATGCTTCTAAAGCAATGGACTCTTTACTACAAACTCAGATTCATGACAAGCCGAGAAGAGGAATTGGGTACAATACCACACCACCACCATACAACAACAACAACTACATTCCTCCTACATCAGACTTACTAGAAACCAAAGATAGGAAGGACTTGCCTAAGGGAGCTACTGAGATAGATCCCTTAGATGAGGTAGTTGTTGAGGACAAGACTGAGAAAGAGGTTGGTAAGAGTAAGGAGAACACTGTGAGTGATGAGATTCCTCTAGAAAACCACATTGTTACCAATGAGGGGTGTGGAAAGATTTGGGTAAAATCTAAGGACATAGAGAAGACTGAGGGAAAGTCTAGTAAGGTCCATTACAAGAAGACCACAGTTGTGAATCCTGTTCCTTGCAAACAGTGTGCTTGTACTAAATCTGAGCCCCTAAAACATGATAAAAGGAGGGGTAATCAAAGAAACTGGAATAATCAGTGGGCACAAAAACAAGGGGTTGGTCTGAGTAAAATCAATAGACCAAAACCTTGTTTTATTTGTGGAAAGCTCAATCATATTGCTAAATACTGTTATTTCAATCCTATGAACCAAATGATGAATTTTCAAAGATCTGTGCAAAAACCCTTTGGTTATAGAAAGAATGAAAGGAACCATGTGGCTAAGAAATCTGTTAAATCTAAAAGCCACATGAAGAAAAAGACTGTTGAGAAGAGTGTCAAGATGTGGATTCCTAAAAGCACTAAAACTGTTAGTACTGCTACCACAAATAGTACTGCTGACAATGATAGTGCTGCTAGAAGCATTACTACTGCTACCAATGTTAGTGCTGCTAAGAGTATTAGTACTGCTAAAACTAACATTGTTAGTACTTCTTCTAATGTTAATACTGCTAACTCTGTTAGTACTTCTAACAAGGTTAGTACTGCTAAACCTGTTAGTGCTGCTAACTCTGTTAGTACTTCTAAGGTTAGTACTGCTTCTAATTCTAATGTTTGTGCTTCTAAGCCAATCATCTTGACAAAGTACTCTAATAAAGAGTGCTCCGAGTTTAAAAATCTCATCAAAAAGGAATGTAAATACTTTGATGAGAAAGGGAGACCCAAGACCACTTTGGCTTGGGTTCCCAATCAATACTAATTGTTTTATCTTATGTGCAGGGCAACCAACAGCTCAAGGGGAAGAGCATCTGGCATGTTGATAGTGGTTGCTCTAGGCACATGACATGGAACATGTCTTGCCTCAAGAATTTCAAGAAAATTGATGGTGGGCATGTTGCTTTTGGTAATACTCCAGATGGAGGTAAGATCAGTGGTAAGGGTGATGTAACCAAAGGTAAAATGACCTTTGAAGATGTATTCTATGTTGAGCAATTAAGGTACAACCTGTTAAGTGTATCACAGGTTTGTGACAAAAAGCATAGTATATTATTTACAGATTCTGAATGCATTATCCTTGCTCCTGGATTCAAGGTAGTTGATGAAAAGATGATACTACTAAGAACTCCCAGAAAGGATAATGTTTATTGTTTAGATATGGAAAGTGTTTCAACTGATTCATCCCAAAACTGTCTTGTTTCAAAAGCATCTTTGGATGAATCATCACTTTGGCACAGAAGGATGTGTCACATGAACTTTAAAACTATGAATAAACTTGTTAAAAACAACCTTGTAAGAGGTTTGCCTTCAAAAGTCTTTTCATGTGATGATCATTATGTTGCCTGTCTCAAAGGCAAACAACACAAAACTTCTCATAAGTCCAAAGAGTTGAACACTATCTCTAATTCTCTTCAGTTGTTGCATATGGATCTGTTTGGTCCTACAAATGTTATGAGTATAGGCAAGAAATCATACTGCTTAGTTATTGTTGATGATTACTCTAGATTTACTTGGGTATATTTTCTAAGGACTAAGGATGAGACAAGTGGACTGATCAAATCCTTTATTCTAAGAATTGAAAACCAAACAAATCAAAAGGTAAAAGTCATTAGGTCAGACAATGGTACCGAATTTAAAAATCATGACCTAAACACCTTTTGTGAGGAAAAAGGAATTGAGAGGCAATACAGTGCTCCTAGGACTCCACAACAAAATGGTGTTGCTGAGAGAAGGAATAGGACACTGATTGAAGCTGCTAGATCTCTGTTAGCTGATTCAAAACTACCAATTACTTTCTGGGCTGAAGCAGTTAATACTGCTTGCTATGTCCAAAACAGAGTTCTAGTAGTCAAGCCTAAAAACAAGACACCTTATGAGCTTTTAAATAAAAGAAAACCATTTATTGGATTTTTCAAACCTTTTGGGTGTCCTTGTACCATTCTCAATACCAAAACTCACTTAGGAAAGTTTGATAGCAAGGCAGATGATGGTTTTTGTTGGATCATAAATTGTATTCAAGATTAAAGTTAAAGTTAAGGGTTTAAACTGCAATTGTGCTAAAGTTAATTAGAGGGTTTATTATGTAATAAGTTAATAGTTATTAAGCTATTGGGCCCAAGCCTATTAGAAAGCCCATTAAGGTTAAAGCCCATATGGCCTGGGTATTTAAAGTTTTGATTAGTTTAGTTTTAGGTTAGAACTCTGATAATTTTCTAAATAGTCGCTGTAAGTTTTCTCTGTATTCAAAGGGTATCAAGAACACTCAAGGGTTTCATTGTTTATTCAAGGGATTGGTACGTTATTATTAATCTTTATATCTCTTGATTATTATTGTGTTGCTTGATTACTTGATTGATTGTTAACCAACTAGATAAAACTGGGATAACAATTGGTATCAAAGCCAAAAGAATCAAAATTTTTTACTATTCATCGAAAATCACTGTTCATCGAAGTTACTATTCATGTGAATACTGTTCATCCGTCTTCATGAATCTGTGTTTATCAATCAGTATGATCTTATCGCTTTCTGTCAATTTTTTGAAAAAGGTGTTTCCGGTCAATTAGTGGTTGATTATATGTGTTTTATTCGATCGAATTGCTTTCTGTTGCATTTATTGTGTTCATCGGTCGATTAAAGTTTCTGGGTTCGGTTTCGGTCGAATCCCAGAAACTCATCGTGTTCTTCGGTCGTTTAATAGTGTTCATCGGTCTTATGAGTTAATAGAACATATCTGTTACTGTGGTTATCAATATTATTGTTCGACCGATAGTTATTCGACCTTAGCCTTCGACCGAGTGTTTGTAAACACCAGTCCTTACTTCGACCGAATAGTTGTGATCTCCGGTCTTTCCTTCGACCGGATAGGAGTATCGACCGGACCTTAGTGGTTTCCGGTCTAGTATTCGACCGATACTTTGTTACATCGGTCTTCGCCATTCGACCGGATAATTGTTTCTCCGGTCTTCCCATTCGACCGGATAATTGTTTCTCCGGTCTTCCCATTCGACCGGGTAATTGTTTCTCCGGTCTTCCCATTCGACCGGGTAATTGTTTCTCCGGTCTTCCCATTCGACCGGATACTTGTTACTCCGGTCTTGCCATTCGACCGGGTACTTGCATACTCCGGTCTTTCCTTCGACCGGTACAGTTCATTCTTCGAAGCACATTTTCCAGTCCTAGACAAATTTTTGCAAGCTGCAACAGGGCCTCTAAAAGCCTAATTTTTTTTGTCTAGGGGCGCTGCCCCCATACCCCCGCAAGGGCGTTGCCCCTTGACCCCACCCGCTAACCGGGTAGCGGGATCCCCGTGCTAAGTCTGCGAAGGGGGACAAAAGTTTTGTGCTTGATCAAAATTTTCCTAATTTCAGTATTATTTCTTTGTGTGTTATACTGCTCAAATTCTGCACTTAATTATTTTTGGAAATTTATTTTTCTGAAAATTTTTGAGTGTGGTTGTTATTTTGATTCTAACGATCTCATCTAGTTGGTTGTCTTGATTGAAAAGACTATTTACTAACAGTACAGCTAAGATGTCGAATCAGCTTCTCTCGATGGGCTCTCAAGTCAAACCTCCTGTCCTCGTGGCTAATGAGTATCGGCAATGGAAGACCAGAATGATTCAGTTCCTGAATCACAAAAACAAAGAATTCATGAAAATAATCATTGAAGGTCCTAAACCTCCAATGATCACAGTAAAGGGTCAACCTGCTACAGATTCCTCTCCTGAAATCCCTGACAGAGAGATTCCTAAACCTGTTCAGTTCTTCACTGAAAAGCAGAAAGACCAACTCAAGCTAGAAGAAGAGGCTCTAATCTATCTGACGATGGCAATTCCAAACGACATCTACAATCGTGTCGACAGTCAGAGCACTGCAAAAGGAATCTGGGATGAACTAGCAAGGCAGTTTGAAGGAAGTGAAGCCTCTATTCAAGCTAAGCAGAATCTGTGCATAAATGCTTACGAGGGATTTCATGCAAAAGAAGGAGAGCAGCTTTTAGATACCTACAATAGGTACAACATTATCCTCAATGACTTGCGGAGGAACAACATCGCCAAATCTGCTTCTGAGATAAACTACAAGTTCATCAAGAATCTGAATCCAGAATGGAAGAACTTTGCTATCAACCTCCAGATGTCGAAGAATATGGCTCAAGAAAATGTCACCGATATCTTCTCTACTCTTGCTCAACATGAGGATGAGGTGAGATCCATTAACAATGAGTCGAATCATCTGAAGGATTCTGTGGCTCTCATAGCCGGCAAAGGTTCTGTATCCTCTGCAAGGTCGAAGAAAAAGGCATCTAAAGCTCTAGTTACCGAAGTTACTGACTCTGACTCTGATTCAAGTGATGAAGAACTGGAAGTTGATTCAGATCCTGATATTCAAAAGTTCTCTGAAGACTTGGCTCTCATTACACGACGATTCAAGAAGAGCTTTGGCAAGAAAAGATTTTACTCAAAGCCAGAGTATGATGGATACAAGAAAGAGAAGTCTGAGATGCGATACAAGCCGAGGCATGGAAAGAGAGAGGAAGGACGAGAAGATCGGAAGGAAGATAGAAGAGAAGGAAAGAGAGAGGAGAAGCGAGAAGAGCGAAAGGATGAACCAGGAAGATGCTACAACTGTGGCAAATTTGGGCACTTCTCAAGGGACTGCAAATTCAAGAAAGTGAAGAACTCAGAGTACTACTCAAGAAAGTCACTAATTGCCAAGAAAGCTGAAGAAGGAAAAGTACTAATGGCTGAAGAAGAGAACTGGCTGTTCCAAAGTTCTGATGACGAGGAGCAAGCACATTTCACCCAAGTTTCTTACATGGCAAAGCTGGAAGGTGACGATGAAGACTCTGAGACACAATCCGAAGAAGCAAACTCTGAGGTAAGTGAAAATTCTGAACTTATTGAATCTTTAATGGCCCAAATACATGGCATGAAAGATGAATTTGCTTTACTGAAAGGCAAACTTAGCTCTGCACATCAATCTGTTTTAAGCTTTCGTGATGAAAATGCTATTTTAAAAGTTGTTGTGGAAGAAAAGGAAAAGGAAAAAGATGATTTAAAAGCTGAAAAAGAGTCTTTAAAAGAAAAAATATCTGGTTTAGAAACAGATCTTGTGAATCTTAATGCTGAAAAGGGTGAGTTTCAAATCAAATTTGAAGTTTGTTATAAAGAAAGAAATGAAGCTTACACCAAAATAAAGCAACTGGAGGACATTAACATGAAACGAGGTCAGACTGAACAAACATTAAATCTGTTGACCAATAAACTCCAAGACGAAAGGTTTTACAAACTTAAACCAGGTTTGGGTGTGCCAATTAATGAAATTTTGAAAAAGGCACCGGAGCACCTATATAATTTTGATAAATTTGGCTCCGCAATAAAACCCATTCCTGACATTCGCGCTACTTTTGTTGAAGCAAGTTCTCCTAAACCTTCTGAAGAGACCAAAGGTCAAGAAGAAATAAGAAAGAACAAGTCTGGTGACACTGATTCTCAAAATCTTTTTAAATCTGTTGGTTTTACATATGGTGATTTGAACGAAAGCTATGCAACTCGAAAGATCGAATTTACTGAGTTTGAATCACTATTTACCACACCTTCTAAAGAATCAGTGAGCACCAACACAGTTCTACCTGAGACTGCATGCAAAATTGATGAGTATGAATCGGATGTTGATCCATCTACTATACCATCAGTCTCAACTCCCATTGCTTCTAAACCTTTACTTCCTGAAGAGGTTGAAGAAGTTGCTGCTACCGCGGATGAATCTTGTGTTCAAAATGATAAAACGGAGTTTATTGAGTCCATGACTGAAGAGATATTCTCTGATATGATGAATGCATCAGACTCTGATCCTGTTTCTGATTTAAAGGGATCAAATTCTGTGGATGGTAATACATCTGAATTGATGAAGCAAATTGATATGTTGCAACAATCTCTTGATGAGGTTGAAGATGAAAACTTTGATCTCAAACATAAACTTGAAAAGTCTTTAAAAATAAATCAAGAGCTTTGCACTGAGATCAATGATTTGAAAATTACTTTGTTTAAAAATGCTTCAAATGAAAAACAGATGTTAAATGATCCAAGCTGGAAGGTAAGAACCAATCCAGAATTTGATGCTCCTGCAAAACCTACAGTTGCTTACTCTGATTGTCCTGAATATCCTCCAAGTATTTTTGAAAAGGGTGAGACTTCAAAGAGCACTAGAAAAGAACCACCTTCTAAGTTAGAGACTAACAAGGTTCCTGTTTCTGTTTCAGATATAAGAGGAAATGGAGTTGGGAAGAGTAAGAAGAATAAAGATCTTAGTTTGAATAAAAAGAATAGTTTGAATTCTAGTAGTTGTTCTACAGACAGTGTTATTTTGAATAGTACTTCTTTTGATAAACATGAATGTAAGATTTGTTCTGATAAATCTAAGTTTATGAATTTTGCTCGAAAGAATCTTTATTGCAAACACTGTTGGGATAATTCATTCAAATACTACTCCCCTCCTAAGTCCAAAAAGAATAAAAGCAAAGCTAAGCTGAACTCTAAGTCTAATTCTAATTCTGATTCTTCTACACAACCAAAAGTGTATCGTGCTAAGGTTGCCAATCCTACTTCTAAAAAGCACTTTCAGGAATTGAATGTTAAGATGGTTTGGAAATGGGTTCCAAAACCGCGTTATGAATGGAGAGTGAAAGTCAAACCAGATGATATTCCTGAGTTGCTTGATGCTAACCGCGAAGGACCCATCCTGATATGGGTGCCTAAGCAAAACTAATTGTCTCTTTTGCAGGCCTGTCGATTGTGGGTAATAGATTCCGGATGTTCACGCCACATGACAGGATTCAATCACCTCTTGCATAACTATGTGGAGGAGCCTGCCGGAGCAGTTAGATTTGCCAATTCTGAAGCCGAAGGCCACGTCAGAGGATATGGAATGCTCGATAACGGTGTTGTGAAGATTCAAAAAGTGCTATATGTTGAAGGACTTGATCACAATCTGTTCAGTACCAGTCACTTCTGTGACATGCAATATCAAGTCCGCTTCACAACCACTCATTGCTATCTAGAAGATCACGATGGTTACGAAGTCTTCAAAGCTGAGCGCCATGGAAATCTATACTATGTAGATTTCCCTACACTGTCTGCCACACGTCCAGTATGTCTACTAGCCAAAGCTTCTAAAGCACAATCATGGACGTGGCATCGACGCTTGTCTCATCAAAATTTCCGATCTATAGCGAAGCTACAAAGACAAGGTCTGGTCAAAGGTCTACCAGAAATGAGGTTCGAAAAAGACTCACTCTGTTCCGCATGTGAGTTGGGCAAAATGAAGCGTAGCTCCTTCAAGTCCAAAGCTGAATCATCGACCTCATCAGCACTGGAACTTCTTCATATGGACCTTTGTGGCCCAATGCGCACAGCATCTATCAACGGAAAGAAGTATGTGTTGGTAATGATAGATGACTACTCAAGGTATACATGGCTCGAGTTTCTTCGCAACAAGTCAGATGCGTCAGAGTTGATTATCGCTTTCATCAAGCGTATTCAAGTACGTCTTCAACTGCCAGTAAGAACCATTCACAGTGATAATGGCACGGAGTTCAAGAATGACACCCTGAAGAGTTATCTTACTTCCGTGGGTATTTCACACAACTTCTCCGCAACCTACACTCCACAGCAAAACGGCATTGTTGAACGGAAGAATCGCACTCTGGTTGAAGCAGCTCGTACTATGCTTGCTTACTCAGATCTACCCATGTACCTTTGGGCCGAGGCAGTCGCTACAGCATGTTTTACACAGAACCGTACCATTGTGGTCAAGCGCTTTAATAAGACAACATATGAGTTAATCAACAATCGTACACCTAACATCAAGTTCCTTCGTGTTTTTGGTTGCAGGTGTTACATTCTAAAAGAGCGTCAAGGATTATCAAAGTTTGATAAGAAAGCAGATGAAGGATATCTCGTTGGATACTCTCTGACATCCAAAGCTTATCGAATTTACATTATTCGAACAAAGACGGTTGTTGAGAGCATGAATGTCTCCTTTGATGAGAATTCAACAAGGACTTCTGGACACAACAGTTCAGAACTCGGTCTTAACGACAAAGCTTCTATTCAAGCAAGAATAGAACCAGCTATAACAGGATCATCTTCTTCAAACTCTAACTCTACTTCATCTGAGTTAGATTTATTGTTTATTGATGCCTTTGATGATATATGTGCAGATTTTGAAAAAGGCATATCAACATCAATAACAAGTGGTACAAACTCGGAGGTCCCTACTATCTCTGAAGACATGCCTGGACCTTCCGACGAAGTCACTGACACTTCAACTCCATCAGGTACAACTACACCATTAGTTTCTGACTCTACTAATACTGAATCTGTCTCTACAGATAGTTCATCTGGAAATGAAGTCCCGAGCACTTCAACCGCTAGTCCAGAAGCTTCAGTGTCAGAAACACCAGTACAAGATGTCCCGAGTACATCTGTGGAGCAAC
Organism: Arctium minus; assembly: GCA_954870635.1. Lineage (NCBI taxonomy): Eukaryota > Viridiplantae > Streptophyta > Magnoliopsida > Asterales > Asteraceae > Arctium > Arctium minus. The sequence continues at coordinate 8,670,662 of OX941092.1, forward strand.
CTGTCGTGCAAGATGACAACGATGCGTCCAATACGCAACAAACAGTTGATGCACTACCAAGGACACATCGTTGGACTAAGGATCATCCCCTGGACAACGTGATAGGTGACGTACAATCTGGTGTCACAACAAGATCTGCAACAGCTAACTTCTGCATGTTTTCAAGCTTCCTCAGTTCCTTAGAGCCAAAGAAAGCGGCTGAAGCTCTACGTGATCCTTTCTGGATTTCTGCTATGCAAGACGAGCTTCTACAATTCGAAAGGAACAAGGTATGGCGCTTGATCCCACTACCTAAAGGTAAATCCGTTATTGGAACAAAGTGGGTGTTCAGAAATAAGAAAGACGAAGCTGGAGTAGTCGTGAGAAACAAAGCTCGTTTGGTCGCCAAAGGGTATTGTCAACAAGAGGGCATTGACTATGATGAAACATTCGCCCCGGTTGCAAGGATCGAAGCCATCAGAATCTTTCTAGCCTATGCAGCGCACAAAAACTTTACAGTCTATCAGATGGATGTAAAGTCGGCTTTCCTGAACGGCGTTCTGCATGAGGAGGTCTACGTGGCTCAACCTGAAGGTTTCGTTGATCCTCATCACCCTGATCATGTCTATGTTTTAGACAAAGCGCTTTATGGTCTTAAACAAGCACCGCGAGCCTGGTATGAAACTCTCACTAAATTTCTACTTGCTTCTGGTTTCAAGAAAGGTACAGTAGATACAACCTTATTTCTTAAAAGGCAAGGTGATGACTTGATTCTTATTCAGATTTATGTTGACGACATAATATTTGGGTCGACAAATCCAAAATTTTGTAAGAACTTTTCAAAGATAATGGAAACAAAGTTTGAGATGTCGATGATGGGTGAATTAAATTTCTTTCTTGGTCTACAAGTAAAGCAATTACCCGAAGGCATATTTATTAATCAAGCTAAATATATAAAAGATATTTTATAATGTTTCTGACTGCCAGTCGCCCGGATATAATGTTTGCCACATGTTTTTGTGCGAGATATCAGTCTAATCCTAAAGAGTCGCACTTAACTGCTGTTAAGCGAATCCTTAGATATCTCAAAGGTTCTCCTAATCTAGGCCTTTGGTATCCAAAGGATTCTCGTTTTGAACTAACTGCCTTTACAGATGCTGATCATGCAGGTTGTAAGCTAGACCGGAAAAGCACCTCTGGATCATGTCAATTCATAGGTGACAAACTTGTGAGCTGGACTTCAAAGAAACAAAACTGTGTTTCAACATCCACTGCCGAGGCTGAGTATGTAGCTGCTGCTAGCTGCTGTTCTCAAGTCCTCTGGATGACGACACAGTTAAGGGACTTTGGATACAACTACAAGCGCGTTCCGATTTATTGTGATTCCAAGAGTGCAATATCTATAACTGCTAATCCGGTACAGCACTCGAAGACCAAACATATAGATGTACGCTATCATTTCATCAAGGATCATGTAGAAAAAGGTAATATTGAAATGCACTTTGTTCAAACTGACTTCCAGTTAGCTGATCTTTTCACCAAGCCATTGGATGAAAAGCGATTTCAATTTCTAATCAGCAAACTTGGTATGTTGAACATGTCTTAAACCTTACTCATGATTCAAGGGGGAGTATTCCAAATCTTGATAGTGTGTTATTTTCCAACTGTTGTTAACAAGAAAGGAATCATTTTCATAAATGATTACCATTGTTTCTTTCACTTATGCAGGTTGGTTCAAGTGACTATGGCTTCTAATCACATCGGATTAGAACCCGCACTTCATGGCTCTATCTATTTTTTTTTATATGCTTTATTTCCTTATTAATTTATAAATAAATAAATAAAAAAAAAAATAAAATAAAATAAAAAAAAAAAAAAAACCCTATAGTGATTTAAGGGGGAGAATATCTGTGATATTAACAGATTTTTGGATACTTAAATGCTTATCTGACCGTGTGTTCTTAAAGATAAATACTTGTGTTTTATCTTGTCAATATACTTTGTCAAGTATTCATACACATAACGGTTCAGCACATTCTATTTAACTTTGTTATTACCATGTATCAAAAGTTAAATCTTTCTATGGTAATACTCACGTTAGTTGTATTCACTGTTGATTGAATCAAACGTCATTTCATGTGCTTTCATTGAACATATGTTTATATATTGTTCATATAAACAACATTCGTTTTTGATTCTCCAAAATCTTATTCTTCATGACAAAATGATATGAGCTTAATTGTCAAACTCTTTTAGTTTGAGGGGGAGAATTGCATCGTCAAACATCTTCTGTTTTGACATCTCCGAATATTTTATTCTTCATGTAACAAGTGGTATTTGTGCTTACAAAACTCTTGTTGAACAACATGTATTTTTAGGATAATACATGGGATTCAGTGTGTGAGCTTAACAGAGCTTCCATGGATTCACGATAACCAGTGTTTCCTACCCAGGAAGTATTCCCTGAGTGATTGAGGGGAGAAGGGTCAAAAGATTTGAGTGTTGGTGTGTGAAAAGAGGTAAAATGAAAAAGAGAGATTGGTTAGACGTGAGCATTAAAAGAAAGAGGGTGAGAGAACAGAGTAAAAGAATATTAAACTCTGCACCAAACTTCTTTCTGAGCCGGGCAGCCACATAATCTGATTGGTTCACATTCTTTGGTGACCATCATTGAAATAGGCACCTAGCCCATGCCATCTCTTGCATACAACCTCACCAGCTACTCATTCTTTTCTCAAAAAGAGAATGTTTCACATTTTCTGGGGACGCATCACATACGCTATTGGTTCTTCATTTGGAAGATACTAATATTGAAAAAGAAGGAAAGTTGCCCCACCTTCGAACCTTTCTCATGCACATTGAGTCTTTGTATAATTTGTTGTTGTCTCAACAAGTTTACATACTTTAAGCCTATATTGAAAAGCAATCATCTATGCTTAATTCTTTCATACACATGCACGAGCACACAAAAATTTGTTTTCTGTCAGAACGTTCATAGATAACCATGTGTTATTCGATGATTGAATGGAAGACCTGGGGAGTCTACATCAAACCAGCTCCTTATATAGTAACTTTGTGTTACTCAGTGACTTTGTGTCATTGACAGGCATTCTAACTGAGTCATTTGTTGATTCAGGGTTACACTTATTAACTGTTTGAATTTGAAAAAATTTGAATGGTTCCTACTTTTTATTTGAATCTGAAAAGATTGAGATAATCACTCTTTCCATTTGGAGAGACTGCTCTTATTTCATACAGGGCTCGTTACATGATGAAGACTATGCTTACATGATGATCATACACAAAGGGGGAGATTGTCTTAAAAAGGGGGAGATTGTTTTGCCAAGTTTTGATGATGTTGATTCTCACCACTCATCAAAAAGGGGGAGAAGATATAAAAAGGGGGAGAAGATACAAAAAGGGAGAATATAATCTGAAAATCTGAAGATTTTAAAGCTACAAGTTCTGAAGCTATCAATGACATATCTGAAGATAAGAGAATACAAGTGAAGACTTGAAGACAATTGCAATTTTTTTTTAATCTTGAATCCAAAGGGGGAGATTGTTGGATCATAAATTGTATTCAAGATTAAAGTTAAAGTTAAGGGTTTAAACTGCAATTGTGCTAAAGTTAATTAGAGGGTTTATTATGTAATAAGTTAATAGTTATTAAGCTATTGGGCCCAAGCCTATTAGAAAGCCCATTAAGGTTAAAGCCCATATGGCCTGGGTATTTAAAGTTTTGATTAGTTTAGTTTTAGGTTAGAACTCTGATAATTTTCTAAATAGTCGCTGTAAGTTTTCTCTGTATTCAAAGGGTATCAAGAACACTCAAGGGTTTCATTGTTTATTCAAGGGATTGGTACGTTATTATTAATCTTTATATCTCTTGATTATTATTGTGTTGCTTGATTACTTGATTGATTGTTAACCAACTAGATAAAACTGGGATAACAGTTTTCTTGTTGGTTACTCATCTCAGAGTAAGGCTTACAGAGTGTTTAATTCTTCTTCTAGAATAATTGAGGAAAGTGACAATGTCAAATGCAATGAGAACACACCAAATCCTATTGGTTCAGGTCCTCAGTGGTTGTTTAACATTGATTCACTAACTAACTCTTTGGGTTTCAGTAGTGATGATCATACATGTTCAGGAAGTGGAGGATCAGGGGATGAACAAGTACAATTACAAGACATTATTCCTCAGTCTGTGATCTTTTCCATACCTACAATGGAACCTGTTGATTTCTGTGAAAAAGAGACTATGACTGAACAAATTCAGAGTGAAGAAGCAAGAAGAGATGAGGAAAATCAAGTGCATGAAGAGCCAGAAGCAGCTGATAAGATCACCTCAGCTGACTTAAATGAGTCCAATTTAGAAGTTGGAATCAATGAAGAACCTAGTCATCAGACTAGAACTCAAAAGAACCATCCTCCAGAGCTGGTCATAGGAGACATCTCTTCTCCTATGATAACAAGGAATCAAAGCAGACTTCAAGAGCTGCAGGATCAACAACACACAGTACTCTCTTGCTTTCTATCTCAGATTGAGCCTAAGAAGGTTTTTGATGCAATGAAAGACTCCAGCTGGATAAAAGCTATGCAAGAAGAGTTACTGCAGTTCAAATTGCAAGAAGTTTGGGACTTGGTAGACCTTCCAAAAGGTCATAGAGCTATTGGCACCAAATGGGTTTTCAGGAATAAAAAGGATGAGAGAGGAATTGTGATCAGGAACAAAGCAAGGCTAGTGGCACAAGGGTACACTCAGGAAGAAGGCATAGATTATGAAGAAGTGTTTGCCCCAGTTGCAAGGGTAGAGGCAATTAGGCTATTTCTAGCCTATGCCTCATACATGAAGTTCAAGGTCTATCAGATGGATGTAAAGAGTGCCTTTCTATATGGTACAATTGATGAAGAAGTATATGTCTGTCAGCCCCCTGGATTTGAAAATCCATCATATCCTGACAGAGTATACAAACTGAAGAAAGCACTTTATGGTCTACATCAAGCCCCAAGAGCATGGTATGATACTTTGTCTACCTATCTCTTAGAAAATGGGTTTGAAAGGGGAATAATTGACAAGACCCTCTTCATTAAAAGGAGTAAGAAGGACATCCTACTTGTTCAGATCTATGTGGATGACATCATCTTTGGATCCACACAAGAACAGACGTGTAGAGACTTTGAAAAGTTGATGCACAAGAGCTTTAAAATGAGTTCAATGGGTGAACTTACCTTCTTCCTTGGGCTTCAAGTGAAACAGCAGAAAGATGGAATTTTCATAAGCCAATCAAAATATGTGAAAGACATCCTGGACAAATATGGTTTATCAGACTCAAAGCCAGCAAGCACACCTATGGAAACACACAAACAGATCACTGCTGATCTTGAGGGGGAGGATGTTGATGTCCATCTTTATAGTTCAATGATTGGATCTCTCATGTATCTCACAGCCTCAAGACCAGATATTATGTTTCCAGTGTGTGTTTGTGCCAGATTCTAAGTCAAGCCAAAGCAATCACATCTTCAAGCTGTTAAGAGGATTTTCAGATACTTAAGAGGGCAACCTAGATTAGGTCTTTGGTATCCCTATGAATCCAAATTTGACTTGATTGCATATTCAGACAGTGACTTGGGTGGTGCTAATATGGATAGAAAGTCTACTTCAGGTGGATGTCAGCTTTTGGGTGCAAGACTAGTATCTTGGCAGTGTAAGAAACAAACCACAGTGTCCTTATCAACAACAGAAGTTGAGTACATTGCTGCTGCAAGTTGCTGCTCTCAGGTTCTATGGATTCAGAATCAAATGCTGGACTATGGGGTAACCTTTCTTCACACTCAAATCTTCATTGACAATAGCAGTGCTATAAGCATTGTTAACAATCCAGTCAAGCACTCCAAAACAAAGCACATTGAGATCAGGTATCACTTTATTAGAGATTGTAATGAAAAGAAGCTTATTCAAGTTGCTAAAGTTCATACTGACAACCAGTTTGCTGATCTATTCACTAAAGCTTTTGATGTGGGTAGATTCACTTTCTTGGTCACAAGTGTGGGCATGATCAATTCTGAATGAGCTCATGTTTAAAAAGTGATTGTATACCTGTTATTTGGTTGTTTTTGGTTGTTACTAATCATCTTTCTCAGGAAGTATGTTGCCTTGTTCAGACCTTCACAAGCTTCAAAAAGTGTAAGTGCAGTTAATGCTGCCAGTGCAGGTTTAATACTGCTAGTGGTTAATACTGCTCTTAGTTAATACTGCTAGTAGTTAATACTGCTCTTAGTTAATACTGCTAGTTAGTTAATACTGCTAGTAGTTAATACTGCTCTCAGTTAAAACTGCTAGTTAGTTAATACTGCTAGTGGTTAATACTGCTTATGTCCCGAATCGTATAAATACCCTTTTTGCCCGCCTAAAAGTTCATAACGACTCTTTGATTACTATTCATCTGCTCTCTAACCTTTTTTTTCTCTCAAGCTCATAGTAAGTTTCAGGCAAGAACTCTCAAGCTCAATGGCATCCATGGCGTTCATTGATGAGCACAACGAAATCGCGATGCTTCAAAAGCCGAAGCAGGCTGATGGTTTTCACCAGATAGTCGATTTTCTCAAGACAAGCCATATTGCGTATGCTCTTACAGCGTCTCCAACAATCTACATAGAGCATCAGAGACAATTCTAGGCAAATGCCACCATTGTTACTGAAAATGGTGTGCAAGTTATCAAGACAAGGGTGTGTGACAAACCCTTGTCAGTTTCTGAAGAGGTGATTCGCATCTGTCTACGACTAGACGATGCTGCAGGTATTACCTCTATTCCTAATGAGGACTTGTTCTCCAATCTTTCAAGAATGGGTTATGGAGGCCAATTGGGTGTTTTCAAATTCTCAAAAGCTAAATTTTATACCCAATGGAGTTTTCTTGTTCATACCCTTATGCATTGTATTTCCAAAAAGACTACTGGCTGGAGTGAGTTCAGTAGTACTATTGCCTATGCTTTGGTCTGCTTGGCCACTGCCAGAAAGTACAATTTTTCAAAAATGATTTTTACTGATCTTGTGTCAAACTTGGGAAACAAAAAGAAGTTTTATATGTACCTGAGATTTGTACAGGTAGTTATAACCAATGAATTGAAGGATATGCCTCAATTTGATGAGGTATATGTACCCAAAATCCCCAAAGGCAAGGTCTTTTCAAATATGAAGAGATCTCCATTGGACTCGGAAGGAGTTGACACCCCATTGTTCTCTACAATGATGGTGGTGTCCCACAATGAAGAAGGTATGGCTTCAGGGTCAAGGCCCTCATTAGACCATCCCACTGAAAGCCAATCCCAACCTTCAATCACCATATCAATCCCACAGTCCCTTATTCAAAAACCAACTTCTCCAATCACCAATACCTACATCAGGAAAAAGGTAAAGAAGGCTCCTTCCCTTCTTGTACTTTCACCCACAAAGCCTTTAAGCCCTCTAATGGAGAATTCTCCATTAGAGAATATCTATAGGGAAACCACAGGGGTGTCTCCCAACCCCGAGGAGGTGCTCAATGAAGAGATGTATGAGCATATGGGTGAGCAGGCTGCCACTACTCCTGCTAGCACAGAGGAGGACAGTGGTAACATCAATAAGACCTCCCCCATGGCAACTTTGAATGAGCAATCATTCAAAGGTCCCAGGTGCCAAGAAACCAAGGGGGTGGAGGGTGCTTATGCTAGGCAGAAGACTTCCACTACTAAAAGATCCCATGATCCTTCAAAAGGGGGTAACACTCCTAGAGAAGGTGAGGACAGATATGACTATAATGAATTGATGGAAACTATGGGCAACATCAATCTGGATGTAATCAAGCAAGGCAAAGACATAGAAGAGATGAAAATGGTGATTCTGTCTCAACAAGTACAGATTACCAACTTGAAGAAAATGGTGAAGAGATTGGTTCAGAAAAAGAAAAGGAAACAGTTTGTGCTCAGAAGAAGGAAACCAGTGGATGATGCTCCCAAAAAGGGGGAGTCAGAAGCTGATGAAAACATGGAAGATGCTAATGATAAGGGGGAGAAATTTGATTTTGAGGGGGTACAAGCAGCTGAAACAGAACAAGCAGCAGTAACAGTTAATGCTGCTGAAACAAGCAAAGCAGCAGAAACTGTTAATACTGCTGAATTGAATGAAGCAGCAGAAATGGTTCAAGAGGTATTAACAGACCTTCTTAGCAGCAATGTGCAAGAACTTGAGACAGCTGAAGCATTAATCAAAGCTAAACATGATACTCCTAAGGTCACTTCAAAGACCAAAGGAGTTGTCATCAAAGACAATGTTGAAGTTATCAAGAAAATTAGTGCTGATAAAGTAAACAGCAAGGACAAAGGCAAAGCTAAGATGGTGGAATCTGATCAACCAATTAAAAAGCAAAAGTTGGTTGAGTCAGATGAAGCATTGGCCAAGAAGATTCAGGCTGAACTTGAGCAAGAAGAAAAGGTTCAAGTGGAAAAAGACAGAGAGATGGCTAAGGCTCTAGCTGCAGAGTTAAATGAAGTTTATCAACAGAGTTTGGAAACTGAGATAGCAAAGAAGAAAGCTACAACTCTAAAGAAGTCTGGAATGATCAGAATGGGTACAAAGAAGAGACAACCTTCACAGACCTTCCTTGGCACTCAAGAGAGAAACAAGATGATTACTTTTCTCAAAGGTGTTGTGGGAGTTAAAAAGGAAATGTTCACAAAGATGTCTTTTGAACAAATCAAAGGTTTGTATGAAGCTGAGATGACCAAGTTACAAGGAAATGACAGAGCAAGAGTTGAAGCAGAAAAGAAGATGAAAGAAAGACATGATCTTCAAATTCAAAAACCTTTCCCTGATGAGCAAGAATCACCAAGGAAGGAAGCTACTCTAGGTGACAGTTTGAGGAAGTTGAAAAGAACTAAAATGATGGCAAGAAGAACACCAGCCAAGAAACCTAGAGTGGAAGAAGCTGAGAAAGAACAGAAAGAAGCTGAAGAAGAAGGAACATCTAAATCTATTGAACAGGAGGCTCAAACTCAGGAAGAACCATCAAGTACTGCTGATGTGAATCTGTACATGGTAGTGATGGACAAAGTGCCTGAGCCTATATCAACTGAACCTGTTGGTGTTAAGCCTCCAGAGATCATTCACTGGGATACACTGGAAGTTGATGGAAAAGAGTATATCAGGCTCAAGAGGAAAGATGAGAAGTATGAAGTATATCATACTTGGGCCAAGATTGTCAGAACATGTTCCAGATCTGATCTAGAAGAGATGTTTGAAGTAAGAATGGAATTGTATGCTGATCAACTGAAAGCTCCAGGGATATCAATCACAAAACTTGTGATGGAGTATCTATGTATGTTGTTAAAGCTAGAAGAAGTGAAGGATATTATCAGAAATGTGTTTCAAACAGTTAACAATTGGACTCTATATGAAACTAGTGGAGTATATGCACTGACTATGGATATAAATCACATAGAATACTTCCTAGTGGATAGAGTTTACAACCACAGCAGATTGAAGCTGCATGCCATGTTGAAGAAAAAGCTTGGTTGTGCACCAGATTCAGAAATGGCAAGGTATTTGATCCAAAGAATAATTAATCAAAGTTTGGGGTTGAATGCTGATACAGGGCTATGAATAATGGAGTTTTGGGAGCATATGAAGAACTTGACTTCTCTTCCTAAAAGTCAAGTTAGGGGGAGATTGTTGGGAATTCAGAATTGCACAAGTATGGTTAATACTGCTAACCAAGATTACTATTGCTTGATGAAGTTAGTACTGCCAGATCAAAGTTAATACTGCCGAGCACAGTTACTACTGCTGGAGAAGATTAATACTGCTCAGAGTGTTAATACTGCTACAACTTAATGCTGCTTAAGAGATAATCAAGATACGTGCAGATCAAGAATGAAGATAATCATGGAAAGCTTGGAGATAACTATGGAAGATTATACTAAAGATCTTTTATATTTTGTAATTATCTTTTATCTGTAGTATATGTATAGAATTATTGTGAATAGTTTAGGATATGAAGTTAGACAATATTCTGAGTTTTTTTTGCTTTCATAGAGAGAATCAACCTCAAGGTTTATAATCCTAGTTCTAGAGAAGTAGAATTCGTATTGGTGATCCTGTTCATCAATATTGAGGTTGTGTGTGAAATCTTGTAGCTTTAAATCATTCAATAAAGTTTACAATTTGTGATTTCTGATTCACTGTTTCATTGATATTCTGAATATTAAAGTGTTATTCCGCAAACTCCTTTAATATTGTTTCTGAGTTCATTATTCTTGTTAAGAATCAGATCCTGACATCCTTCCCTTGCCATTACTCCTATGTAATTGTTTCTTTATCTAGCTTCTTGCTAGTTTTATAAAATTCCGCCGTTCAAAAAAAAAAGGTAATCACCGAATAAAAGTTTTCTCCCACAGTTACCCGGTAAGAACCACTACAACAAAAAGGATTTTATAGGACACTCATTAGTGTCCTAATAGAATACTTAATAGGACTTTTAAGTTTATAGGACAAAAAGCAAGTGTGTCCCCTCTAAAGGCATTGTATTAGGTTAGTAAGATGAATTTGAGCGTCCTAATAAGTTCTACTATTATGATACAAATTCCGTAGTCCTATAAAATGGATTAAGTAACACTAAAAAGTGTCCTAATAGACTATAATATAGGACGCTTTATGTTGTCACAAAATGTTTAGATTTAAAAACAAATATAGGCATCTCAAAAGTTGGTTTTATATTAACAAATAAATTGAACAAAACACAAATCAGAAATGCAATGCAAAAAATTAGTTCTTACACATATTAACAAAAGTCATGACAAAGCATCAAATTGATCTTCGTCTCCATCTAAAATTGGGATATCTTTATCCACAATAATTCCACTAAAACCTTCTCTAGTCAAGTCAATGTCCATGCTTTCATCAATTTGAGGACGACTAAAGACTTCACTTTTCAAGTATGTATCAACATGATCAAGACTTAGTTGTTCATTCATGTCATAAACATCTCTAGCTGTTGTCTTGATCATAACTTGCCACTCTTTGTCAACAGAGTCCGCAACGTAGAAAACGTGTTGAACTTGACAAGCTAGTATAAAAGGCTCGTTATGAGGCTTCAAGCCTTTAAAATTAAGTAGAGTAAACCCATTCTCATCTTCCCTTTTCCTTTTACCATTTGAGATCCAATCACAATCAAACAACACTACTTTTTTGTCGATCGCATACTCTAGTTCAATAATATCTCTCAAGACCCCATAGTAGGTTACATCTCCCACAATAGGATTGTTATCTTTAACACTTGAGAAGCTATTTGTCCTTGCATCAAGCACAACTCCACTATTTTGTGTTTTTCTTTTCTGTTCCATCTCTTTTGTGTGAAACCTAAAACCATTTATAATAAATCTTTTGTACTTTCTCACGATCTCAATAGGTCCACCTGCCAAGGCCCTTAGTTCCTCTGTGATTCTTTAATCCCCTAAAGTATGCAATTCCTCAACCTGAGTATGAGTACATAAAATATTATAATTTAAATACACTTTGTATAAATTATAAAATGTAACATTATACCATTTCTAATTATTACTTACATGATTTTGGAAGCATAATGCAAAAGTTTCACAATGAATACGTTGCAATTCATGCTCACGTAATCGCCGATTTTGATCACGAACAATCTTCAGATGTTCACTGTATAAGTTTATAGTGTTTAAAGATCCGAACATTAATCATACTAAACTTAATGATATATTTTTGACTTACGTGATGAATTCATCGACTTTGTTGCAATTAAACAAGACATATGAGTGTGCTTTAGCCAACGTTTCAAGGTCTAATGTTTTTGTCTCAACGACTCCCAATGGACGACCCGGCATCGAGAAGAGAGGTAAAACACCCTGACAACCACCGTCATCATAATTGCGACTTGTCCTATTATGTCTAGACCCAATATCTTCAGATAAGTACAATGAACAAAAGGAAAGACACTCTTCAGCTAAATATCCTTCTGCAATTGAACCCTCGGGTCTACTTCTATTTCGAACATAAGATTTCAATGTGGACAAATACCTAAAAAACATTAAAAAAAACTAATAATAACAATTGTATTAGTAATAATAATTAATTATAAAAAAACATACCTCTCAATAGGATACATCCAACGATAATGAACCGGACCACCTATTTTGGCCTCTGAAGCAAGGTGAACTGAAAGATGAACCATGACATCGAAGAACGATGGTGGGAAAATTCTCTCTAGATCGCAAAGAGTTTTCCCGATCTCGTTTTCTAGTTCAACCAAATCTTGAGGTCTAAGAACCTTTGAGCAAAGTTGTCTATAGTAACGACATAATTTCATCAAAGGAAAGCGCACATGCTTAGGTAAAACTTTTCGCAAGGCTAGTGGAAGCAACTGCTGCATCAAAATATGATTATCATGACTTTTAAGCCCAAATATTTTTGGAGGTTTTAGTTGAACGCATCTTGATATGTTAGCTGCATATCCATCCGACACTTTCACCCTTTTTAAGACATTACAAAATATTTCCTTCTCATTCTTATCCATCGAGAAACAAGCTGGGGATAAGTACACTTTATCATTATCATGAACTTTAGGATGAAGTTCTGGTCTAATACCCATTTCTTGTAAATCAAGACGTGCCTTTATATGATCTTTAGTCTTTCCATCGAGATTCATCAAGGTTCCAACTACACTATCACAAACATAATATGAATTTTTATATTATAATCTAATATAATATAAAAAAAATATTCCTCTTGTCAATGTAATCTAATCTATACCCCATCATCAATCATAACTCGTCCATTTATATTCCTCTTGTCAACTTTTCCATATATCATATTTATTTGCAGATGTTGGAAAAAAATGCATAATTTTTCTAATTTAATTGAATTAAGGATATTAAATATTAAATATTTTTATTTAAATTATAAATATTTAAATCATACAAAAACTTTAAGGCAAGTGATGTCTTATAATAACAACATGGAATGCCGAAGGCTGTTTTCCGCATGGATATATGCATGTTTTTATGCTTCAATTTTTCTCACTTTTTTCGCAATTTTAAAATATTAATTTCCTTTCAACAAACTATTGTCGGCATCTATTAAGATTTTACTTTTTAAAAGATGCAGAGCAATGGTAATTAAGAGTATCGGTATCCTTTGAGGAAGAGAAGTTCACGAGTTCAAGTATTAGTGAATAGATCTTTTACAATTATTTATAATCAATAGTAGCAGTACTCCAAGCCTAGCCCAAAACCATCAACCTGTGTTTGGTATATTGGGTACTGGACTGTATAAAAGAGGATAAGACAGACATATGAAAAAATTATGGAACAGTCCATGGTTTTAATTTGGTGTAGGTAATATTTTTAATTTACCGATCTTGTCCTATTTCCCATATTGTCCACGAGTTAACCTTTCTAGTCATATTGTAGTACTTATTTCAATGGTTTTAATGTGGTTATGAATTTTATGTTTAACCAATAATTGTTACTTTGATGTTAACAAGTAACAAACTTGATGCTTAAGAAAATCAGTTGTCCATCCTAGGAGGGGGAAATACTTAATATGACAAGATTTGTATTGAATTTTAGAAATAGTGAATGCTTTACTCATTCACATTTACAAATGGAAGTGTAAAGATTGAAGATGGAAACTATGACCTCGAGGTTAGTCATTAGCTTATAGTTAATCACTAAGAGCCGTTCGCAACATAGATTGTTTTATCAACTCATCAGATGTAAATTAAGCTTGCTCGGGATTGTTTAAGGAAGCTAAGATAGTTTTCTAGGATACTTAATCATGTGTAGCAACAGTACCTGAGCATTACTTTTGATCCTTTGACATTTTATATATACATTAAGTTATGATGACGAAACCAGAAGTGATGCACACAAGACAAAAAGCATGGTGGAAGCTGTTAGTGCAAGAAACATATATTTGCATGTCCAAAATATGTTAGAAACTTAACGTCAATGAGATATATAGATGCCTCAAATGTATTGACAGCCACACGTATTAGGTATTAGTATCTATGGAGTAATTGCAATCAAAAGGGTTAGTATGTGCAAGCTGATCCTGCATTATATGCGTTAGAGCATAAATCTGTTGGATACAAGATCAAGAAGACTGAAGGTCACAGTTCAAGAAAGTCAAAGCTGAAAGAAAGTCAACTCTCATCAAAATCAAAGTTTTTGTAATAAAAGTCAAAGTCAACATTTGTATTAGTTTTGTTTCCTTGTTGTTTTAGTTGTTGATATAAATAGTTTCCTTTCCTTTGTAATTAGTAAGTCAACAGAAACAAAGCGTAGTATTCATTTGTATTTTAGAGAGAGAATACGTTAGAGAGAGAAAGTGAGTTTTAGAGAGAGAAAGTTTGTAATCTTGAATTTGAAAGTGAAATCAAACAGGTAATTGATTCTTGTTTGTGTTTTTGTTTGTTTAATTGTGATTAGAAACTAGATTCAGGGAATAACAATTGGTATCAGAGCAGATCCAAATCGAAAAATCAAGAAAATACGAAAGTTCGTCTGTGTTCTTGAGCGAAAAATCAAATCTGAGTTTTAGTGCGTTTTTGGAGTTGTAATCGATTAGATTTTGTTCAAATAGCATAATCGATCGAGTCTGTATAGGTGATTTCAAGAAATGCACTGTATTTGATTGTTAATTTTGATTTTAGTTGAGTTTGAAGTTCACGAGTCCTGTGCACTGTAATTTAGTCGATTTATACATTTTTGTGTATTTGATCGAAATTAGTTGTTAAGTTTGTATTCTAGTTGTTTAGACGAGTGAATTGTCAAAGTTTAGTGTTGAAATTCTAGCTTTAAATGAGTTTTTGGTGTGATTTTGATCGATTTTAGAGGTTTGCACGTGTTCATCAAGATTTGCGTTTCATTCATCGAGGTTTGCGTTTCATTCATCAAAGGTTTGCGCGTGTTTGTCAAGGTTTGCGAAAGTTGAGTTTGCGTCTGTAACTACAATCGCGAAGTTGGGTTTGCGTCTGTAACTACAATCGCGAAGTTGAGGTTTGCGTTAATCACTTGAAACGCAAAGTCAAGGTTTGCGTTTGCCTCTTGAAACGCAAAGTCAAGGTTTGCGTTTGCCTCTTGAAACGCAAAGTCAAGGTTTGCGTTTGCCTCTTGAAACGCAAAGTCAAGGTTTGCGTGTCAGGATCGAATTCTTAACAAGAATTAATTCTCAGAAACAATATCAAAGAAGTTTGCGGAATAACACTTTGATATTCAATACAACAGTAAATCAATACAGAAAATATGAAGAACAAACTGTAAGCTTATATTGAATGCTTTGAAGTTACAAGATTACTCACTCAACCTCAATATTGATGAACAAGCTCACCAATACGAATTCTACTTCTCTAGAATTAGGATCTATGCCTTGAGGTTGATTTTCTCTCTAAAAGAATGAAAAAAAAACAAAATTATCTAACTATTCTAAACAATACAATATATATACTGAATACAAAGATAATTACAATAAATAAAATATCTTCAGTATATCTTCTATGTATATCTCTAAGCTTCCATGTATATCCTTTCATACGAATCTTCATCATATAAGCAATATTAATCTTCAGCAGCATTAACTTCCTTCTAGCAGCATTAACTACTAAGCAGTACTAACTAGCTAAGCAGTACTAACTTTGTTCAAGCAGCACTAACTTTGACTAGCAGTATTAACTACTAGCAGTAGTAACACTCAGCAGTATTAACCTTTAAGTCTTCTAGCAGTATTAACTCTGAACCAGCAGCATTAACCATACTTGAGTTTTTCTTCAGTTCCCAACAATCTCCCCCTAACTTGACTTTTAGGAAGAGAAGTCAAGTTCTTCAGATGCTCCCAAAATCTTCATTGATCTACTCCAATATTAGGATCCAGTCCCATACTCTGATTGATAGTCCTCTGAATTAGATACTTGGCCATTTCTGAATTTGGTGCACAACCCAACTTCTTATTCAACATGGCATGAAGCTTAAGATTTGTATGCTTGTAGACCCTATCCACCAAGTAGTACTCCATGTGGAAAGTATCCAATGCTAGTTCGTAGACTCCACTCCTTTCATAGAGAGTCCATCCTCTAACAGTTTTGAACACATCTCTGATTAAGTGCTTCACTACTTCTGGATTGAATAACATACACAAGTATTCCATGACCAGCTTCACTATAGGTAACCCTGGAGCTTTCAACTGATCTGCATAAATTTTCATCCCCACTTCAAACATTTCTTCCAAATCAGATCTTGAACACTCTCTGACAATTTTGTTCCAGGTGTTGTATACTTCATACTTCTCATCATTTCTTTTCAATCTGATGTATTCTTTGCCATCCACCTCCATAATATCCCAATGGATAACTTCAGGAGGTTTAAATCCAACAGGTTCAACTGAAATAGGCTTTGGAATTTTATCCATTACCACCATGTACATGTTTACATCTGAACTCTGTGGTATTTCTTCCTGAGTTTTAGCTTCATTCTGAGGTGCCTCTTCTTCTTCAGTAACCTTTTGCTCTTCTTCTACTCTAGGCTTCTTTACACTTTTCTTTCTTTTAGCCATCATTTTGGTTCTTTTCAGAGTCTTTTGAACCTGCACTAAAGTAGCTTCCTTCTTCTTTTCTTCCTTGTTCTCTGCCCTTTCTTTGATAGGAGTTCCCTCTTCACTTTCAGGGAATGGTTGATGTATATTCACATCATGTCTCTCCTTTGCCTTCTTTTCAAACTCCACTCTATCCTTTTCATTATTTTTCAGCTTCCCCATTTCTTTCTCATAAAGATCCCTGATTTGATCAAAAGTCATCTTCACAAACATTTCTTTCTTTACCCCAATTGCACTCCTCAAGAAAGTTATCATTTTGTTTCTTTCCTGAGTGGCAAGGTAAGTTTGTGAAGGTCTTCTTTTCTTTGCACTTGATTTGACTAACATGGCCTTTCTCAAGCTTATTGCCCTTTGCTTAGCTTTCTCTGTTTCAAGCCCTTTCTGATAAGCTTCATTTAATTCAGCAGCTAGAGCCTTTGCCATCTCCCTGTCTTTTTCAACCTGAACTCTTTCTTCTTTTTCAATATCCTCCTGCATCTTCCGGGCTAGAGCTTCATCTGATTCAACCAACCTTTGCTTCTTGATTGGTTGATCAGATTCCACCATCTTTGCTTTTCCTTTGTCTTTGTTCATTGGCTTCTTACTGTTATCTTTCTTGCTCACTTCTCCTTTTTCTCCCCCTTCATTTATGACCACTCCCTTGGTTTTGGGAGTGTCATTCTTTGCTTTGATGAGCATTTCAGCTACTTCAATTTCTGTTGGAGATAACTCTGTTACTACTGCTTGTGAAGTTTCAGCAGTATTAACAGTTTCTGCTTCTAACTCCCCCTCAATACTGTTCTTCTCCCCATCATGCTCCCCCTCAACTTGTTCTTTTTCCTCATTCAGGTTTACTTCAGCCTCTGACTCCCCCTTTTTGGGAGCATCAGACACTGGTTCCCTTCTCTTTAGCACAAATTGTTTCCTTTTCTTCTTTTGAATCAGCCTTGTCACCATCTTCTTTAGTTTTGCAATCTGGACTTGTTGTGACAGGATCACCAGCTTCATCTCCTCTATTTCTTTTCCTTGTTTCAGAACATCTATGTTGATGTTACCCATTGTCTCCATCAATTCATCATAGTTATATCTGTCCTCACCTTCTCCAGGAGTGTTACCCCCTATTGAAGGATCATGGGATCTTTTATTAGTGGAAGTCTTCTGCCTAGCAGAAGCACTGTCCACCCCTGTGGTTTCTTGGCACCAGGGACCTTCAAATGATTGTTCATTCAAAGTTGCCATGGGGGAGGTCTTATTGATGTTACCACTTTCCTCCTCTGTGCTAGCAGGAGTAGTGGCAGCCTCATCACCCATATGCTCTACCTCCTCCTCAGAGAGCACCTCCTTTGGGTTGGGAGACACCCTTGTGGTTTCCCTTTGGATATTCTCTAGGGGAGAATTCTCCCTTAGAGGGCTTAAAGGCTGAGTGGGTAATGGTACAAGAAGGGAAGGAGCCTTCTTTACCTGTTTCCTCTTGTAAGTTTGGGTGATAGGAGAGGTTGGTTTTTCAAGAAGGGACTGGGGAATTGATTTTGAGAGGGAAGGTTGGGCTTGGCTAGCAGTGGGTTGGTCTAATGGGGGCCTTGACCTTGCTGCCATACCTTCATTGGTTTGGGACACCACCATCATTGTAGAGAACAATGGGGTGTCAACTCCTTCAGAGTCCCCAGCAGATCTTCTCATATTTGAGAAAACCTTGCCTTTGGGGGGTTTAGGTACATATACCCCAACAGGTTGAGGTATATCCGTTAATTCATGAGTAATAACTTCTTGAACAAACCTGGGATACATAAAAAAGCTCTTTTTGTTTCCCATGTTTGAGACAAGATCATTGAAAATCATTTTAGAAAAATTATACTTTCTGGCAGTGGCCAAGCACACCAAAGCATAAGCAATAGTGCTGCTGAACTCACTCCATCTAGTAGTCTTTTTGGAGATACAATGCATAAGAGTATGAACAAAGAAACGCCATTGGGGTGAGAATTTTGCTTTAGAAAATTTGAAAACTCCCAATGGGCCTCCATA
This sequence comes from Arctium minus, assembly GCA_954870635.1. NCBI lineage: Eukaryota > Viridiplantae > Streptophyta > Magnoliopsida > Asterales > Asteraceae > Arctium > Arctium minus. The sequence continues at coordinate 8,689,293 of OX941092.1, forward strand.
CCCCATTCTTGTAAGATTTGAAAACAGTTCATCGTTTGGGATAGAAGTTATACCAGAGGCATCGTCTAGACGTAGACTGATGCGAATAACCTCTTCAGTAACTGTTAGTGGTTGATCACAGATTCTTGTCTTGATCATTTGCACACCATTTTCCACAACAATGGTTGCATTAGCCCAGAACTGCCTTTGATGCTCAATGTAGATTGTAGGGGATACAATAAGAGCATGAGCAATGTGGCTTGTCTTGAGGAAGTCCACAATCTGATGAAATCCTGAAGCTTGCTTTGGCTTTTGTAGCATCGCAATCTCGTTGTGCTCGTCGATGAAAGTCATGGATGCCATTGATCTTAGTGAAAAACTTGCCTGAAAACTTCGAACTTGAGAGAGAAAAGGTTTTGAGCGCAAGAGAACAGTATGCAAAGAGTCGTTATGAACTTTTAGGCGGGCAAAGAGTATTTATAGTATTCGGAATATAAGCAGTATTAACCTAGAGCAGTATTAACTACTAGCAGTATTAACTGAAAGCAGTATTAACTACTAGCAGTATTAACCACTAGCAGTATTAACTACTAGCAGTATTAACTGAAAGCAGTATTAACTAACTAGCAGTATTAACCACTAGCAGTATTAACTACTAGCAGTATTAACTGAAAGCAGTATTAACTACTAGCAGTATTAACCACTAGCAGTATTAACTACTAGCAGTATTAACTGAAAGCAGTATTAACTAACTAGCAGTATTAACCACTAGCAGTATTAACTACTAGCAGTATTAACTGAAAGCAGTATTAACTACTAGCAGTATTAACCACTAGCAGTATTAACTACTAGCAGTATTAACCACTAGCAGTATTAACTACTAGCAGTATTAACTGAAAGCAGTATTAACTGAAAGCAGTATTAACTACTAGCAGTATTAACTGAACTTACTCCTTTTAAACTTGCTAAACACTGAGTACTGCTATGCATATCCTGAAAAAGAAGATTAGTAACACCAAGAATAAAAATATACAGGTATAAAACCACTTTTTGAGAAGGAGATTATTCAGAGTTGATCATTCCCACACTTGTTACCAAGAAAGTGAATCTACCCACATCAAAAGCTTTAGTGAATAAATCAGCAAACTGATTATCAGTGTGAACTTTTACAACTTGAATAAGTTTCTTTTCATTACAGTCTCTTATGAAGTGATACCTGATCTCAATGTGCTTTGTCTTTGAGTGCTTGACTGGATTATTTACAATGCTAATAGCACTGCTGTTGTCAATAATGATTGGAGTGTGTAGAAAGGTTACCCCATAATCCAACATTTGATTCTGAATCCATAAGACTTGAGAACAGCAACTTGCAGTTGCTATGTACTCTGCCTCTGTTGTAGATGTGGATACTGTGGTTTGTTTCTTGCACTGCCATGAGACTAGTCTAGCACCCAAAAACTGACATCCTCCAGAAGTAGATTTTCTGTCCAAGTTTGCCCCACCTAGATCACTGTCTGAGTATGCTATTAGGTCAAAAGGTGAGTTATGAGGATACCAAAGTCCCAATCTGGGTTGCCCTTTGAGATATCTGAATATCCTCTTAACAGCTTGAAAGTGAGATTGCTTTGGCCTAACTTGAAATCTTGCACATACACAGACTGGAAACATTATATCTGGCCTTGATGCTGTGAGATACATGAGAGAGCCAATCATGGATCTATAATGATGCACATCCATATCCTCCCCCTCAAGATCTGCTGTGATCTGCTTGTGTGTTTCCATAGGTGTGCTGGCAGGTTTTGATTCTGAGAAACCAAACTTGGTTAGAATATCCTGCACATACTTGGATTGACATATGAAAATGCCATCTGACTTCTGTTGAACTTGGAGTCCAAGGAAGAAAGTAAGTTCCCCCATGGAACTCATTTTGAACCTTTGATGCATTAAATCCTCAAACTCCTTGCACATGTTGTTTCTTGTAGATCCAAAGATAATGTCATCAACATAGATTTGGACCAGCAAGATATCCTTCTTCTTTCTTTTGATAAATAGAGTCTTATCAATGACTCCTCTTTCAAAGTCATTTTCCAAGAGATAGGATGACAGAGTGTCATACCATGCTCTTGGGGCTTGATGTAGTCCATAAAGTGCTTTCTTTAATTTGTATACCCTGTCTGGATAGCTTGGGTTTTCAAACCCTGGTGGTTGACAGACATATACTTCTTCTGCAATTGACCCATAGAGAAAGGCACTCTTTACATCCATTTGATAGACTTTGAAGTTCATGTAAGAAGCATAGGCTAGGAATAGTCTGATTGCTTCTATTCTAGCCACAGGTGCAAACACTTCTTCATAATCTATACCCTCTTCTTGAGTATATCCCTGAGCTACCAGCCTTGCTTTGTTCCTTATGACAATACCTCTTTCATCTCTCTTGTTTCTGAAAATCCACTTTGTGCCAATTGCTCTGTGACCTTTAGGAAGGTCTACTAGATCCCATACATCTTTTAGCTTTGTCAGGATCGAATTCTCAACAAGAATTAATTCTCAGAAACAATATCAAAGAAGTTTGCGGAATAACACTTTGATATTTAATCAAACAGTAAATCAATACAGAAAATATGAATAACAAACTGTAAACTTGTATTTAATGCTTTGAAGTTACAAGATTAATCACTCAACCTCAATATTGATGAACAGGCTCACCAATACGAATTCTACTTCTCTAGAATTAGGATCTATGCCTTGAGGTTGTTTTTTTTCTCTAAAAGAATGAAAACTAAAAGTTATCTAACTATTCTAAACAATACAATATATATACTGAATACAAAGATAATTACAATAAATAAAATATCTTCAGTATATCTTCTATGTATATCTCTAAGCTTCCATGTATATCCTTTCATACGAATCTTCATCATATAAGCATTATTAATCTTCAGCAGCATTAACTTCCTTCTAGCAGCATTAACTACTAAGCAGTACTAACCACTAGCAGTACTAACTAGCTAAGCAGTACTAACTTTGTTCAAGCAGCACTAACTTTAACTAGCAGTAGTAACACTCAGCAGTATTAACCTTTAAGTCTTCTAGCAGTATTAACTCTGAACCAGCAGCATTAACCATACTTGATGAATTCTTCAGTTCCCAACAATCTCCCCCTCACTTGACTTTTAGGAAGAGAAGTCAAGTTCTTCAAATTTTCTTCAAGATGCTCCCAAAACTCTATCAATGTCTAAATCCCAGTGTTTGCATCCAATCCCAAACTCTGATTGATGGTTCTTTGAATCAAGTATTTAGCCATTTCTGAATCTGGAACACACCTTAACTTTTTCTTCAGCATGGCATGTAGCTTCAATCTGCTATGATTATACACTCTATCCACTAGGAAGTATTCAGTGTGATTTAAATCCAAAGTCACTGTATATACTCCACTAATTTCATATAGAGTCCAACTGTTTACTGATTTGAAGACATCCTTGATCAAGTGCTTTACTTCTTCAGGTTTGAACATCATACACAGATACTCCATTACCAGTTTTGTAATTGAAATCCCTGGAGCCTTTAGAATATCTGCATACAACTTCATTCCTATCTCAAACAACTCTTCAAGATCTGATCTAGAACATGTTCTGACAATTTTTGCCCATGTGTTGAACACTTCATACTTTTCATCCTTCCTTTTTAGCCTTATGTATTCCTTTCCATCCACTGTCAATATATCCCAGTGAATGACCTCAGGAGGCTTAACTCCTACAGGTTCTGCTGAAATTGGTTCAGGCACTTTTCCATCACTACCATATACAAATTTACATCATCTGTGTTTGCTGGCTCTTTCAGTTTGGATGACTCAGTTGCTCCTTCTTCTTCAGCAGCCTTCTCAGCCTCTTCTTCAGATACTCTAGGCTTCTTGATTGGCTTTCTCCTTGCCATCATCTTGGTTCTCTTTAAAGTCTTTAGACTTTCTCCCAGAGTGGTCTCTTTCTTAGGGGGTGTTTCTTGCTCATCTGGAAATGGCTTTTGACAATCAAAGTCATTACTTTCTTTCATCCTCTTCTCCATCTCCACCCTATCAGTTTCACTTCCCTGAAGCTTTAACATCTCTGAATCATAGAGTTCTTTGATCTTCTCAAAAGACATTTTGGAGAACATCTCCTTTTTGACTCCTACAGCACCTTTGAGAAATATAATCATCTTGTTTCTCTCTTGGGTACCTAGGAATGTCTTTGAGGGTCTTCTCTTCTTTGCAACTGTTTTCACCACAGATTTCTTCATACTTGCAGCTTTCTTCTGTGCAATTTCAGTTGCCATACTCTGTTGATAAGCTTCATTCAGTTCAGCAGCTAGAGCTTTTGCCATTTCCCTGTCCTTTTCCATCTGAACTCTTTCTTCTTTTTCAATATCCTCCTGCATCTTTTTAGCTAGGGCTTCATCTGATTCAACCAACCTTTGCTTTTTGATTGGTTGATCAGATTCTACCATCTTTGCTTTTCCTTTATCTTTGCTCATTGCCTTCTGCCTGTTATCTTTCTTGATCACTTCACCTTGTTCTTTTATGATTACACCTTTGGTCTTTGAAGTGACCTTGGGAGTATCATTCTTGGCTTTTAGTAAGGTTTCTGCAATCTCAAGATCTGTTAACACTTCTTTCACAGTTTCTGCTGCTTTATTAATGTCAGCAGTAGTAACTGTTTCTTCTTGCTGCTCCCCCTGAACATCAACTTTCTCTCCATCAAGCTCCCCCTTTCTTGTGGCTTCTTCCATGTTGATCTCCCCCTTTTTGGGAGCATCATCCTCAGTGGTCCTTCTCCTTAATTGGAATTGCTTTCTCTTCTTCCTTTGTACCAGACTAACCACCATCCTCTTCAGCTTAGCAATCTGTTCTTGTTGTGACAGAATTACTAGCTTCATTTCTTCAATTTCTTTGCCTTGTTTGAGAACATCTTGATTGATGTTCCCCATTGTTTCCATCAATTCATCGTACGTATATCTGTCCTCACCCTCTCCAGAAGTGTTACCCTCCTTTGAAGGATCATTGGATCTTTTATTTGTGGAAGTCTTCTGCCTTGCAGAGGCACTATCCACCCCTGTGGTTTCTTGGCACCAGGGACCTTCAAATGATTGCTCATTCAAAGTTGCCATGGGGGAGGTCTTATTGATGTTACCACTTTCCTCCTCTGTACTAGCAGGAGTAGTGGCAGCCTCATCACCCATATGCTCTACCTCCTCCTCAGAGAGCACCTCCTTTGGGTTGGGAGACACCCTTGTGGTTTCCCTTTGGATATTCTCTAGGGGAGAATTCTCCCATAGAGGGCTTATAGGCTTAGTGGGTAATGGTACAAGAAGGGAAGGAGCCTTCTTTACCTGTTTTCTCTTGTAAGTTTGGGTGATGGGAGAGGTTGGTTTTTCAAGAAGGGACTGGGGAATTGATTTTGAGAGGGAAGGTTGGGCTTGGCTAGCAGTGGGTTGGTCTAATGGGGGCCTTGACCCTGCTGCCATACCTTCATTGGTTTGGGACACCACCATCATTGTAGAGAACAATGGGGTGTCAACTCCTTCAGAGTCCCCAGCAGATCTTCTCATATTTGAGAAAACCTTGCCTTTGGGGGGTTTAGGTACATATACCCCAACAGGTTGAGGTATATCCGTTAATTCATGAGTAATAACTTCTTGAACAAACCTGGGATACATAAAGAAGCTCTTTTTGTTTCCCATGTTTGAGACAAGATCACTGAAAATCATTTTAGAAAAATTGTACTTTCTGGCAGTGGCCAAGCACACCAAAGCATAAGCAATAGTGCTGCTGAACTCACTCCATCCAGTAGTCTTTTTGGATATACAATGCATAAGAGTATGGACAAAGAAACGCCATTGGGGTGAGAATTTTGCTTTAGAAAATTTGAAAACACCCAATGGGCCTCCATACCCCATTCTTGTAAGATTTGAAAACAGTTCATCGTTTGGGATAGAAGTTATACCAGAGGCATCGTCTAGACGTAGACTGATGCGAATAACCTCTTCAGTAACTGTTAGTGGTTGATCACAGATTCTTGTCTTGATCATTTGCACACCATTTTCCACAACAATGGTTGCATTAGCCCAGAACTGCCTTTGATGCTCAATGTAGATTGTAGGGGATACAATAAGAGCATGAGCAATGTGGCTTGTCTTGAGGAAATCCACAATCTGATGAAATCCTGAAGCTTGCTTTGGCTTTTGTAGCATCGCAATCTCATTGTGCTCGTCGATGAAAGTCATGGATGCCATTGATCTTAGTGAAAAGCTTGCCTGAAAACTTCGAACTTGAGAGAGAAAAGGTTTTGAGCGCAAGAGAACAGTATGCAAAGAGTCGTTATGAACTTTTAGGCGGGCAACAAGTATTTATAGTCTTCAGAATATAAGCAGTATTAACCTAGAGCAGTATTAACTACTAGCAGTATTAACTGCTAGCAGTATTAACTAACTAGCAGTATTAACTGAAAGCAGTATTAACCACTAGCAGTATTAACTGAAAGCAGTATTAACCACTAGCAGTATTAACTGAAAGCAGTATTAACTAACTAGCAGTATTAACTGAAAGCAGTATTAACCACTAGCAGTATTAACTGAAAGCAGTATTAACCACTAGTAGTATTAACTGAAAGCAGTATTAACCACTAGCAGTATTAACTGAAAGCAGTATTAACCACTAGCAGTATTAACTGAAAGCAATATTAACCACTAGCAGTATTAACTGAAAGCAGTATTAACCACTAGCAGTATTAACTGAAAGCAGTATTAACCACTAGCAGTATTAACTGAAAGCAGTATTAACCAATAGCAGTATTAACTGAAAGCAGTATTAACCACTAGCAGTATTAACTGACTTACTCCTTTTAAACTTGCTAAACACTGAGTACTGCTATGCATATCCTGTAACAGAAGATTAGTAACTCCAGGAATACTATACAGATATAAAACCACTTTTTGAGAAGGAGATTATTCAGAGTTTATCATTCCCACACTTGTTACCAAGAAAGTGAATCTACCCACATCAAAAGCTTTAGTGAATAGATCAGCAAACTGATTATCAGTGTGAACTTTGACAACTTGAATAAGTTTCTTTTCATTACAATCTCTTATAAAGTGATACCTGATTTCAATGTGCTTTGTCTTTGAGTGCTTGACTGGATTATTTACAATGCTAATAGCACTGCTGTTGTCAATAAAGATTGGAGTGTGTAGAAAGGTTACCCCATAATCCAACATTTGATTCTGAATCCATAAGACTTGAGAACAGCAACTTGCAGCTGCTATGTACTCTGCCTCTGTTGTAGATGTGGATACTGTGGTTTGTTTCTTGCACTGCCATGAGACTAGTCTAGCACCCAAAAACTGACATCCTCCAGAAGTAGATTTTCTGTCCAAGTTTGCCCCACCTAGATCACTGTCTGAGTATGCTATTAGGTCAAAAGGTGAGTTATGAGGATACCAAAGTCCCAATCTGGATTGCCCTTTGAGATATCTGAATATCCTCTTAACAGCTTGAAAGTGAGATTGCTTTGGCCTAACTTGAAATCTTGCACATACACAGACTGGAAACATTATATCTGGCCTTGATGCTGTGAGATACATGAGAGAGCCAATCATGGATCTATAATGATGCACATCCATATCCTCCCCCTCAAGATCTGCTGTGATCTGCTTGTGTGTTTCCATAGGTGTGCTGGCAGGTTTTGATTCTGAGAAACCAAACTTGGTTAGAATATCCTGCACATACTTGGATTGACATATGAAAATGCCATCTGACTTCTGTTGAACTTGGAGTCCAAGGAAGAAAGTAAGTTCCCCCATGGAACTCATTTTGAACCTTTGATGCATTAAATCCTCAAACTCCTTGCACATGTTGTTTCTTGTAGATCCAAAGATAATGTCATCAACATAGATTTGGACCAGCAAGATATCCTTCTTCTTTCTTTTGATAAATAGAGTCTTATCAATGACTCCTCTTTCAAAGTCATTTTCCAAGAGATAGGATGACAGAGTGTCATACCATGCTCTTGGAGCTTGATGTAGTCCATAAAGTGCTTTCTTTAATTTGTATACCCTGTCTGGATAGCTTGGGTTTTCAAACCCTGGTGGTTGACAGACATATACTTCTTCTTCAATTGATCCATAGAGAAAAGCACTTTTTACATCCATTTGATAGACTTTGAAGTTCATGTAAGAAGCATAGGCTAGGAATAGTCTGATTGCTTCTATCCTAGCCACAGGTGCAAAAACTTCTTCATAATCTATACCCTCTTCTTGAGTATAGCCTTGAGCCACCAGCCTTGCTTTGTTCCTTATGACAATACCTCTTTCATCTCTCTTGTTTCTGAAAATCCACTTTGTGCCAATTGCTCTGTGACCTTTAGGAAGGTCTACTAGATCCCATACATCTTGTAGCTTGAACTGTAACAGTTCTTCTTGCATTGCTTCTATCCAGCTAGATTCTTTCATAGCATCATGTGCCTTTTTGGGCTCAAGCTGGGATAGAAAACAAGAAAGGACTGTATGCTGTTGATCTTGCATTTCTTGAAGCCTGCTTTGATGTCTAGTCATCATAGGAGAAGAGATATCTCCTATTACCAGCTGTGGAGGATGATTCTTTTGAACTCTGGTGTTATGACTAGGTTCTTCATTCAGTCCAGCCTCTAGATTAGAGTCATGCAACTCAAATGAAGTGTTTTCAGATGCCACTTCTGATTCTTTATTTTGTTGAGTCTCCTCATCTCTAGTTTCTTCTTCACTCTGATTTGGTCCAGTAAATGATTCCTTTTCACAGTCTTCAACAGAATTCACTGTGGGTATGGGAAATATCACAGATTTAGATATACTTTCTGAGACTTGTGTGGTCCCTGATCCTCCACATCCTGTTCCTGTAGAATCATCACTACTGAAACCAAAAGAATTAGTTAGTGAATCAATGTCAAATAGCCACTGAGGTCCAGATCCAACAGGATTTGGTGTGTTCTCATTGCATTTGACATTGTCACTTTCTTCAATTATTCTAGAAGAAGAGTTAAATATTCTGTAGGCCTTACTCTGAGATGAATATCCAACAAGAAATCCATCATCTGCTTTGCTATCAAACTTACCTAAGTGAGATTTGGTATTTAGAATTGTACAAGGACACCCAAAAGGTTTGAAGAAACCAATAAAAGGTTTTCTTTTATTTAAAAGCTCATATGGGGTCTTGTTCTTTTGCTTGACCACTAGAACTCTGTTTTGGACATAACAAGCAGTATTAACTGCTTCAGCCCAGAAGGTAATTGGCAATTTTGAATCAGCCAACAGAGATCTAGCAGCCTCTATTAGTGTTCTATTCCTCCTTTCAGCAATACCATTCTGTTGAGGAGTCCTAGGAGCACTATATTGCCTCTCAATACCTTTTTCTTCACTAAAGGTGTTTAGATCATGATTTTTAAACTCAGTTCCATTATCTGATCTAATGACTTTTACTCTTTGATTAGTTTGGTTTTCAATTCTTAGAATAAAGGATTTGATAAGACCACTTGTTTCATCCTTAGTCCTTAGAAAATATACCCAAGTAAATCTGGAGTAATCATCAACAATAACCAAGCAGTAAGATTTCTTGCCTATACTCATAACATTTGTAGGACCAAACAGATCCATATGCAATAACTGGAGACAAGTAGAAACAGAATTTAACTCTTTGGTCTTATGAGAAGTTTTGTGTTGTTTGCCTTTAAGACAAGCAACACAATGATCATCACATGAAAAGACTTTTGAAGGTAACCCTCTTACAAGGTTATTTTTAACAAGATTGTTCATAGTCTTGAAATTCATGTGACACATCCTTCTGTGCCATAGAGAGGATTCATCTACAGAAGCTTTTGAAACAAGACAATTTAGAGATGAATCACTATCAACATTGTCCATATCAAGACAGTAAACATTGTCCTTCCTTGGAGTTCTAAGTAGTATCATGCTTTCATCAACTACCTTGAACCCTGGAGCAAGGATCATACACTCAGTATTTGTAAATAATATACTATGTTGTTTGTCACAAACCTGTGATACACTTAACAGGTTGTACTTTAATTGATCAACATAGTAGACATCCTCAAATGTCATCTTACCTTTGGTGACATTACCTTTTCCACTTATCTTACCACCAGTAAGATTGTCTCCAAATGCAACATGTCCTCCATTGATATGCTTGAAATCCTGAAGGCATGACATGTTGCCTGTCATGTGCCTAGAGCAACCACTATCAACATGCCAAATGCTCTTTCCCTTGAGCTGTTGGTTGCCCTGCACATTAGATAAATCAATTAGTATGATTTAGGAACCCAAGCCAAAGTGGTCTTGGGTACCCCTTTCTCATCAAAATATTTGCACTCTTTCTTGACAAGATTTTTGAACTTTAACTCCTCATTCTTGGAGTACTTTGTTACAATAATAGGCTTGGAACTATGTTTGCTAGAATCAGTACTAGTTTTAGAAGTACTAACTACCTTGGCAGCACTTGCATGCTTAGCAGCACTAACTTTGTTAGAAGTAGTAACTGTGTTAGCAGCAGTAACTGTGTTGGCAGTATTAACTTTTGAAGAGGTATTAACAGTATTAGCAGCATTAATATTTTCAGCAGTACTAACACTGTTAGCAGTAGTAACTGTGTTAGCAGTACTAATATTGTTAGCAGTACTAATACTATTAGTACTTCTAGGCACCCACATTTTGATACTTTCTTTTAAAATCTTTTTCTTTAAAGTGCCTTTACTTTCAACATATTTCTTTATCACATGTTTCTTTCCAGCCTTCCTATAACCCACAGATTTTTGCACAAGTCTTTGAAAGTTCATCTGTTGGTTAATAGGGTTAAAGTAACAATACTTAGCCAAATGATTCAACTTGCCACATATAAAACAAGGTTTTGGTCTATTGATTTTATTCAGATCAACTCCTTGTTTCTGAGCCCATTTATTATTCCAGTTTCTTTGATTTCCTCTTTTTAAACCAGAATTTAGGCTCTTGGCTTTATTGCAATCACACTGTTCACAAGATCCAGGATTCACAACTGTGGTTTGTTTGTAATGGACCTTGTTATCATTTCCATTAGTCTTTTCTATCTCTTTGGACTTGATCCAGTGCTTTCCACATCCCTCATTGGTGATAATGTGATTTTCTTTAGGAATCTCACCACTCACAGTATTGTCCTTATCCTTGACAACTTCTTTCTCAGTTTTATCCTTAACAACCACTTCATCTAAGGGATCTATTTCAGTGGCTCCCTTAGGTAGATCCTTCCTATCCTTTGTTTCTAACAGCTCTGAACTAGGAGGGATGTAGTTGTTGTTATAGGGTGGTGGTGTGGTATTGTACCCTATACCTCTTTTCAGTTTATCATGAATCTGAGTTTGTAACAAAGAATCCATTGCTTTGGAAGCATTAGAAAACTTTTCTACATCAAGTTTGACTTTAGCTAGCTCTCCTCTTAGCTTTTCACTTTCTTCTTTAGATCTGGTCAGTTGAAGCTCTAAGTCATTCTTCTCCCACTTCCAGTAATTTGTGTCATAAGAGTGTTGAAGCTCATTAGCTTGAAAACCCTTAATCTGTTCTTCAAATCTCTCAACAATCCTCACATAATCTTTTATGTCTTTTTCCAATCTCTTAAGGTCATCACTCATATTCTGGTTGTGATCCCTATACCTTTTAACAGTGTTAATGCAATTTTGAGAGCAAAGATTGGAAGTTACCTCTGTAGGGAGACCAGACACCTCTGCCATTAGAGCTTGATTCTGAATAGCCTCTTCAGCTTGATCACTCCAATCAAACCCCATACCTTGTTGAGAGACAAGGGCTTGTGCAGAGTTTCTGTTGAAGCTTCCAGATTGAGCTTGTTGGTGGTTGTTATTCTGAGACATTCCACTTCTGCATTCTCTAGCAAAGTGTCCCTTTTGATGGCATTTGTAACATTCCACCTTGGACTTGTCAAATCCTGCTCCATCTTCTCTTCTTTGGGAGAAGTTGTTCCTCCCAGTTCTTTTGATGAACTTTTTAACTCTCATGGAGAGCATGGCCATCTGCCATTTAATATCCATCTCTTCAAGATCATCTGGATTGAGTTGTTCCAAGTCATCATTAATGAGAGAAGAGTTTCCATGACTTGCCAGAAAGGCCTCAAACACAGTTTCAGTGCCTTTCTCTTGGTTTGTTCCATTGGCAGTACTAACTGATTCAAGGTTGGAAGTAGAATCAGTTGATGCTGAAAGAAGTGCAACATTGTGAACATACCCAGAAGGCCTCTTTTTAGCCTCTACCTCATATTCAAAAACTCTTAGATCATTATAAAGATCATCAAGTTCCTTTTCTTCCAGTTGATCATTCTGTCTGAAAGACATAGTATACATGGTCCATTCATCACTCAAGGACCTTAGAAACTTTCTGTTCAGATCATCTTGATCAATTTGTACTCCCACTGTAGCTAGTTCACCAATAAGTTTGTTGAACCTTGTTGGGAACTGAAGATTCTACTAAGTGTAGTTACTACTGCCAGAACAAGTTGAAGATTAATACTGCTAAGTGTTACTACTGCTAGTAGAATTACTACTGCTAGTTAAAGTTAGTACTGCTTGAACAGAGTTAGTACTGCTTAGCTAGTTAGTACTGCTAGTAGTTAATACTGCTAGTAGTTAATACTGCTAGTTGAAGTTAATGCTGCTGAGCATTATTAGTGCTGCTAAAGAGATCCGGATGGAAAGTACTACAGCTGGATATACTGAAGATATACTTAGAAGATATACATGGAAGATATACTGAAGATTTGTTTATTCTTTGTAATTATCTTTTTATCAGTATATATATATAGTATTGTTTAGAATAGGAGAATAACGTTTTCATTCTTTTAGAGAAAAATAACCTCAAGGCATAGATCCTAATTCTAGAGAAGTAGAATTCGTATTGGTGAGCCTGTTCATCAATATTGAGGTTGAGTGTGTAATCTTGTAACTTTGAGCATTCAATACAAGTTTACTGTTTGATAATTATATACTGTGTTTGATTACTGTTTTATCAAATATCAAAGTGTTTTTCCGCAACTTCTTTGATATTAGTTTCTGAGTATTAATTCTTGTTAAGAATTCGATCCTGACAAGTGGTATCAGAGCTAAATTCTCTCAGAAACAGTTATTCATCATGGAAAATCTTACAGAATCAAGCAGTACTTTGGTCTCAAAAGTTCCAATGCTCAGATCCAATGAATTTGACATGTGGAAAATCAGAATCAAGCAATATATTCTCCTCACAGATTACTCTATGTGGGACATCATTGAGAATGGCCCATCTGATGGAGGAAAGATTGATGAAGATGGCAAAAGAACTCCTCCAAAGACAGATACAGACAGGAAATCAAGACAGACAGAGATGAAAGCCTTGAGCACACTGCTCTTGGCCATTCCAAATGAGTATCAACACCAATTCTGCAATTGTACTGATGCACAGATGCTCTGGAATGCTCTAGAGAAGAGATTCTCAGGTACTAAAAGTACCAAGAGAAATCAAAAGGCAATCTTAAAACAACAGTATGAAAACTTCATCTCAACTAAGAATGAGTCCATGACTCAAACTTTTGACAGGTTTAATAAACTAATTGGTGAACTAGCTACTATGGGAGTACAGATTGATCAAGATGATGTGAACAGAAAGTTCTTAAGGTCCCTTGGGGATGAATGGACCATGTACACTGTGTCATTCAGACAGAATGATCAGTTGGAAGACAAAGAACTTGATGATCTGTACAATGATCTTAGAGTATTTGAAGCTGAGGTGGAGGCAAAGAAGAAGCCTTCTGGATATGTTCATAATGCTGCACTCCTATCAGCATCAATTGATTCTACTGCTAACCCTGAATCAGTTAATGCTGCTAATGGATCAAATTTAGATAAAAGCACTGATTATGTATTTGAAGCTCTTCTTTCTAATCATGGAAATTCTTCTTTGATCAATGATGACTTAGAACAACTTCATCCTGATGATCTGGAAGAGATGGATATTAAATGGCAGATGGCCATGCTCTCCATGAGGGTTAAGAAGTTTATAAAGAGGACTGGAAGAAACAACTTCTCACAAAGAAGAGAAGATGGAGCAGGGTTTGATAAATCAAAGGTAGAATGCTACAAATGTCATCTGAAGGGACATTTTGCTAGAGAATGCAGAAGTGGAATGTCTCACAACAACAACCATCAACAAGCTCAATCTGGAAGCTTCAATAACAACAGAAACTCTGCTCAAGCCCTTGTTTCTCAACAAGGAATGGGGTTTGATTGGAGTGATCAAGCAGAAGAAGCTATTCAGAATCAAGCTCTTATGGCTAAAGTATCTGATCTCCCATCTGAGGTAAGTTCTAATCTCTGCTCTAAAACTTGCATAGACACTGTTAAAAGGTACAGGGATCACAATCAAAAGATGAGTGATGACCTGAAGAGACTAGAAAAGGATATAAAAGACTATGTGAGGATAGTAGAGAGATTTGAAGATCAAATCAAAGGTTTTCAAGCCAATGAACTACAACACTCATATGACACTAATTACTGGAAGTGGGAGAAAAAGGATTTAGAACTTAAACTGACCAAATCTAAAGAGGAGAGTGAAAGACTGAAAGAGGAGTTAACCAAGGTTAAGCTTGATGTAGAAAAGTTTTCCAATGCTTCTAAAGCAATGGACTCCTTACTGCAAAATCAGATTCACGATAAATTAAGAAGAGGAATTGGGTATAATGCCACACCTCCACCATATAACAACAATTACATTCCTCCTACTTCAGACCTGTTAGACACCAAAGATAGGAAGGACTTGCCTGAGGGAGCCACTGAAATAGATCCCTTAGATGAGGTAATTGTTGAGGATAAGACTGAGAAAGAGGTTGGCAAGAGTAAGGAGAACAAGGTGAGTGGTGAGATTTCTATAGAAAACAACATTATCACCAATGAGGATTGTGGAAGGGCTTGGATCAAATCCAAGAACATAGAGAAGACAGAGGAAAAGTCTGGTAAGGTCCATTATAAACAGACCACAGTTGTGAATCCAGGTCCTTGCAAACAGTGTGCTTGTAAGAAAAATGAGCCCCAAAAACAGGACAAAAAGAGGGGAAATCAAAGAAACTGGAATAATCAATGGGCACATAAACAAGGGGTTGATCTGAGTAAAATCAATAGACCAAAACCTTGTTTTATCTGTGGCAAATTGAATCATCTTGCAAAATTCTGTTATTTCAATCCTATGAACCAAAGAATGAATTTCCAAAGATCCATGCAAAAACCCTTTAATTATAAGAAAATTGAAAAGAATCATGTGGCTAAGAAAACTGTTAAAACTACAAGTCATATGAAGAAAAAGTATTCTGTTAAAGAAAGTGTCAATATGTGGATTCCTAAAAGCACTAAAACTGTTAGTACTGCTACCACAAATAGTGCTGCTGACAATGATAGTGCTGCTAGAAGTAATACTACTGCTAACAATGTTAATGCTGCTAACAAGGTTAGTACTGCTAAACCTGTTAGTACTGCTACACCTGTTAGTACTGCTACACCTGTTAGTACTGCTAACTCTGTTAGTACTTCTAAGGTTAATACTGCTTCCAGTGTTGATTCTGCTAAGCCAATCATATTGACAAAGTACTCTAATAAAGAGTGCTCTGAGTTTAAAAAACTCATTAAAAAGGAATGTAAATACTTTGATGAGAAAGGAAGACCCAAGATCACTTTGGCTTGGGTCCCCAATCATACTAATTGATTTATTTAATGTGCAGGGCAACCAACAGCTCAAGGGAAAGAGCATATGGCATGTTGATAGTGGTTGCTCTAGGCACATGACTGGCAACATGTCATGCCTTCAGGATTTCAAGCAAATTAATGGAGGACATGTTGCATTTGGAGACAATCTTACTGGTGGTAAGATAAGTGGAAAAGGTAATGTCACCAAAGGTAAGATGACATTTGAGGATGTCTACTATGTTGATCAATTAAAATACAACCTGTTAAGTGTATCACAGGTTTGTGACAAACAACATAGTATATTATTTACTAACACTGAGTGTATGATTCTTGCTCCAGGGTTCAAGGTAGTTGATGAAAGCATGATACTACTTAGAACTCCAAGAAAAGACAATGTTTACTGTCTTGATTTGGACAATGTCAATAGTGATTCATCTTTAAATTGTCTTGTTTCAAAAGCTTCTATAGATGAATCCTCCCTTTGGCACAGAAGGATGTGTCACATGAATTTCAAGACTATGAACAATCTTGTTAAAAATAACCTTGTAAGAGGTTTACCTTCAAAAGTCTTTTCATGTGATGATCATTGTGTTGCTTGTCTTAAAGGCAAACAACACAAAACTTCTCATAAGACCAAAGAGTTAAATTCTGTTTCTTCTTGTCTCCAGTTATTGCATATGGATCTGTTTGGTCCTACAAATGTTATGAGTATAGGAAAGAAATCTTACTGCTTGGTTATTGTTGATGATTACTCCAGATTTACTTGGGTATATTTTCTAAGGACTAAGGATGAAACAAGTGGTCTTATCAAATCCTTTATTCTAAGAATTGAAAACCAAACTAATCAAAGAGTAAAAGTCATTAGATCAGATAATGGAACTGAATTTAAAAATCATGATTTAAACACTTTTTGTGAAGGAAAAGGTATTGAGAGACAATATAGTGCTCCTAGGACTCCTCAACAGAATGGTGTTGCTGAAAGGAGAAATAGGACACTAATAGAGGCTGCTAGATCTCTGTTGGCTGATTCAAAATTGCCAATTACATTCTGGGCTGAAGCAGTTAATACTGCTTGTTATGTCCAAAACAGAGTTCTAGTGGTCAAGCAAAAGAACAAGACCCCATATGAGCTTTTAAATCAAAGAAAACCTTTTATTGGTTTCTTCAAACCTTTTGGGTGTCCTTGTACAATTCTAAATACCAAATCTCACTTAGGTAAGTTTGATAGCAAAGCAGATGATGGATTTCTTGTTGGATATTCATCTCAGAGTAGGGCCTACAGAGTTTTTAACTCTTCTTCTAGAATAATTGAAGAAAGTGACAATGTCAAATGCAATGAGTACACACCAAATCCTGTTGGGTCTGGACCTCAATGGCTATTTGACATTGATTCACTAACTAACTCTTTTGGTTTCAGTAATGAGTATACAGGAACAGATGGTGGAGAATCAGAGATCACACAAGTTCAAGAAAGTATATCTAAATCTGTGATTTTTCCCATACCCACAGTAAATGAAGACTGTGAAAAGGAATCATTTACTGAACCAAGTCAGAGTGAAGAAGACACTAGAGATGAGGAGACTCAAGAATCAGAAGTGGCATCTGAAACCACTTCAGTTGAGTTGCATGACTCTAATCTAGAGGCTGGACTGAATGAAGAACCTAGTCATAACACAAGAGTTCAAAAGAATCATCCTCCACAGCTGGTAATAGGAGATATCTCTTCTCCTATGATGACTAGACATCAAAGCAGGCTTCAAGAAATGCAAGATCAACAGCATACAGTCCTTTCTTGTTTTCTATCCCAGCTTGAGCCTAAAAAGGCACATGATGCTATGAAAGAATCTAGCTGGATAGAAGCAATGCAAGAAGAATTGTTACAGTTCAAGCTACAAGATGTGTGGGATCTAGTAGACCTTCCTAAAGGTCACAGAGCAATTGGTACAAAATGGATCTTCAGAAACAAGAGAGATGAAAGAGGTATTGTTATAAGAAACAAAGCAAGGCTGGTAGCTCAAGGCTACACTCAAGAAGAGGGCATAGATTATGAAGAAGTTTTTGCACCTGTAGCTAGGATAGAAGCAATCAGACTATTCCTAGCCTATGCTTCTTACATGAACTTCAAAGTCTACCAAATGGATGTAAAAAGTGCTTTTCTCTATGGGTCAATTGAAGAAGAAGTATATGTCTGCCAACCACCAGGGTTTGAAAACCCAAGCTATCCAGACAGGGTATACAAATTAAAGAAAGCACTTTATGGACTACATCAAGCCCCAAGAGCATGGTATGACACTCTGTCATCCTATCTCTTGGAAAATGACTTTGAAAGAGGAGTCATTGATAAGACTCTCTTTATCAAAAGAAAGAAGAAGGATATCTTGCTGGTCCAAATCTATGTTGATGACATTATCTTTGGATCTATAAGAAACAACATGTGCAAGGAGTTTGAGGATTTAATGCATCAAAGGTTCAAAATGAGTTCCATGGGGGAACTTACTTTCTTCCTTGGACTCCAAGTTCAACAGAAGTCAGATGGCATTTTCATATGTCAATCCAAGTATGTGCAGGATATTCTAACCAAGTTTGGCTTCTCAGAATCAAAACCTGCCAGCACACCTATGGAAACACACAAGCAGATCACAGCAGATCTTGAGGGGGAGGACATGGATGTGCATTATTATAGATCCATGATTGGCTCTCTCATGTATCTCACAGCATCTAGGCCAGATATAATGTTTCCAGTCTGTGTCTGTGCAAGATTTCAAGTTAGGCCAAAGCAATCTCACTTTCAAGCTGTTAAGAGGATATTCAGATATCTCAAAGGGCAACCCAGATTGGGACTTTGGTATCCTCATAACTCCCCTTTTGACCTAATAGCATACTCAGACAGTGATCTAGGTGGGGCAAACTTAGACAGAAAATCTACTTCTGGAGGATGTCAGTTTTTGGGTGCTAGACTAGTCTCATGGCAGTGCAAGAAACAAACCACAGTATCCACATCTACAACAGAGGCAGAGTACATAGCAGCTGCAAAGTGCTGTTCTCAAGTCTTATGGATTCAGAATCAAATGCTGGATTATGGGGTAACCTTTCTACACACTCCAATCTTTATTGACAACAGCAGTGCTATTAGCATTGTAAATAATCCAGTCACGCACTCAAAGACAAAGCACATTGAAATCAGGTATCACTTTATAAGAGATTGTAATGAAAAGAAACTTATTCAAGTTGTCAAAGTTCACACTGATAATCAGTTTGCTGATCTATTCACTAAAGCTTTTGATGTGGGTAGATTCACTTTCTTGGTAACAAGTGTGGGAATGATAAACTCTGAATAATCTTCCTCTCAAAAAGTGATTTTATACCTGTATATTTTTATTCTTGGTGTTACTAATCTTCTTTTCAGGATATGCATAGCAGTACTCAGTATTTAGAAAGTTTAAAAGGAGTAAGTCTAGTTAATACTGCTTGTGGTTAATACTGCTTTCAGTTAATACTGCTTGTGGTTAATACTGCTTGTGGTTAATACTGCTTTCAGTTAATACTGCTTGTGGTTAATACTGCTTGTGGTTAATACTGCTTTCAGTTAATACTGCTTGTGGTTAATACTGCTTGTGGTTAATACTGCTTTCAGTTAATACTGCTTTCAGTTAATACTGCTAATAGTTAATACTGCTTTCAGTTAATACTGCTAATAGTTAATACTGCTAGTTCAGTTAATACTGCTCGTGGTTAATACTGCTCGCGGTTAATACTGCTAGTTCAGTTAATACTGCTCGTGGTTAATACTGCTCGCGGTTAATACTGCTAGTTAGTTAATACTGCTCTAGGTTAATACTGCTTATATTCTGAATACTATAAATACTTTTTGCCCGCCTAAAAGTTCATAACGACTCTTTGCATACTGTTCTCTTGCGCTCAAAACCGTTTCTCTCTCAAGTTCGTAGTTTTCAGGCAAGTTTTCACTAAGACCAATGGCATGCATGACATTCATCGACGAACACAACGAGATTGCGATGCTACAAAAGCCAAAGCAAGCTTCAGGATTTCATCAGATTGTGGATTTCCTCAAGTCAAGTCACATTGCTCATGCTCTTACTGTCTCACCTACAATCTACATTGAGCACCAAAGGCAGTTCTGGGCTAATGCAACCATTGTTGTGGAAAATGGTGTGCAAATGATCAAGACAAGAATCTGTGATCACTCACTTACAGTTACTGAAGAAGTCATTCGCATCAGTCTACGTCTAGACGATGCCTCTGGTATAATGTCTATCTCTAATGATGAACTGTTTTCTAATCTTACTAGAATGGGGTATGGAGGCCCATTGGGTGTTTTCAAATTCTCAAAAGCAAAGTTTTCACCCCAATGGCGTTTTCTTGTTCATACCCTGATGCACTGCATCTCCAAAAAGACCACTGGATGGAGTGAGTTCAGCAGTCCACTTGCATATGCTTTGGTATGCTTGGCTACATCCAGAAGGTACAATTTCTCAAAGATGATTTTCAGTGATCTTGTATCAAATATGGGAAACAAAAAGAGTTTCTTTATGTATCCCAGATTTGTTCAGGAAGTAATTAACCATGAATTGACGGATATACCTCAACCTGTTGGGGTATATGTACCTAAACCCCCAAAAGGCAAGGTTTTCTCAAATATGAGAAGATCTGCTGCGGACTCGGAAGGAGTTGACACCCCATTGTTCTCTACAATGATGGTGGTGTCCCAAAACACTGAAGGTATGGCCGCAGGGTCAAGGCCCTCATTAGACCATCCCACTGCTAGCCAAGCCCAACCTTCTCACTCAAAAACAATTCCCCAGTCCATTCTTACAAAACCAACCTCTCCAATTACCCAAACTTATCAAAGAAAACAGGTAAAGAAGGCTCCTTCACTTCTTGTACCATCACCCACACAGCCTTTAAGCCCTCTAAGGGAGAATTCTCCCCTAGAGAATATCCAAAGGGAAACCACAAGGGTGTCTCCCAACCCAAAGGAGGTGCTCTCTGAGGAGGAGGTAGAGCATATGGGTGATGAGGCTGCCACTACTCCTGCTAACACAGAGGAGGAAAGTGGTAACATCAATAAGACCTCCCCCATGGCAACTTTGAATGAGCAATCATTTGAAGGTCCCTGGTGCCAAGAAACCACAGGGGTGGATAGTGCTTCTGCTAGGCAGAAGACTTCCACTACTAAAAGATCCAATGATCCTTCAATAGGGGGTAACACTCCTGGAGAAGGTGAGGACAGATATAACTATGATGAATTGATGGAGGCAATGGGCAACATCAACATGGATGTACTCAAACAAGGCAAAGATATTGAAGAGCTAAAACTCATTGTACTGTCACAACAAGAACAAATCATCAAGTTGAAGCAAATGGTAAGGAAACTGATTCTGCAAAAGAAGAAGAAACAATTTGTGCTCAGAAGGAGGGAACCAGTGACTGATGCTCCCAAAAAGGGGGAGTCAGAAGCTGATGCCAAAGCTAAGGGGGAGCAAGAGGAAAAACATATTGTTGAGGGGGAAAATGAGCAAGCAGCAGAAACAGAGCCAGCAGCAGAAACCATTAATACTGCCAGTTCAAGTAAAGCAGCAGAAATGGTTAATACTGCTGAGCTGAAAGAAGCAGCAGATCAAGTAAAAGAGGTCCTTACAGAGCTTGAGGTTGCAGAAACACTCATCAAAGCAAAACATGATACTCCCAAGGTCACCTCAAAGGCCAAAGGAGTTGTCATAAAAGAAAGAGGTGATGCAGCAAAGAACTCTAGCATTGAGAAGGAGATGGGTAAAGATAAAGGTAAGGCAAAGTTAGTTGAATCAGATGAAGCTTTAGCAAGGAAAATGCAGAAGGAGATGGAAAAAGAAGAAAGAGCTCAGGTGGAGAAGGACAGGGAAATGGCAAAGGCTTTAGCTGCTGAGCTAAATAAAGCTTATCAAAAGGGGCTTGAAACTGAAAAGGCTAAACAAAGGGCTATAAGTCTGAGAAAGGCTATGATGGCTAATACAAGTGCAAAGAAAAGAAGACCTTCACAAACTTACCTTGCCACTCAGGAAAGAAACAAAATGATAACTTTCTTGAGGAGTGCAATTGGGGTAAAGAAAGAAATGTTTGTGAAGATGAGTTTTGATCAAATCAGAGAGCTCTATGAAAAAGAAATGGGGAATCTGAAGAGCAATGAAAAGAAAAGAGTAGAGTTTGAAAAGAAGGCCAAGGAGAGTAATGATATAGATATGAATCAACCATTTCCTGAAAGTGAAGAGGGAACTTCTATCAAAGAAATGGCAAGGGAAAAGGAAGAAAAGAAGAAGGAAGCTACTCTAGTACAGGTTCAAAAGACTTTGAAAAGAACCAAGATGATGGCCAAAAGAAAGAAAGATAAGAAGCCTAGAGTAGAAGAAGAACAAAATGTTGCTGAAGAAGAAGTGGCACCTGAGTCATCAAGTCAGCAAGGGTCATCAATCAAAGATGATGTAAGCTTATATATGGTAGTGATGGACAAAGTGCCTGAACCAATTTCTGCAGAACCTGTTGGAGTTAAGCCACCCGAGATCATTCACTGGGATGTACTGACAATGGATGGGAAAGATTACATCAGACTCAAGAGGAAGGGTGATAAGTATGAAGTATTCAACACTTGGGTCAAGATTATCAGAACATGCTCTAGATCTGATATAGAAGAGATGTTTAACATAGGAATTAAGCTGTATGCAGATCATCTGAATACTCCAGGAATTTCTCTTACAAAACTGGTGATGGAGTATCTATGCATGATGTTCAAACCTGAAGAAGTGGACCAGGTCATCAAGAGTGTGTTTAAAGAAGTCACAAGTTGGACTCTATATGAAACTAGTGGAGTATATGCAGTGACTTTGGATAGAAATCACACAGAATACTTCCTAGTGGATAGAGTATATAATCACACCAGACTGAAGGTTCATGCCATGCTAAAGAAGAAGTTGGGTTGTGCACCAAATTCAGAAATGGCCAAGTATCTAATTCAGAGGATAATCAATCAGAGTTTGGGACTGAATCCAGACTTAGGAGCATGATCTTGGAAGTTTTGGGAGCATCAGAAAGAGCATCAAAAAGAGCATCTGGAAGAATATCTGAAGAACTTGACTTCTCTTCTAAAAGTCAAGTTAGGGGGAGATTGTTGGGAACTGAAGATTCTACTAAGTGTAGTTACTACTGCCAGAACAAGTTGAAGATTAATACTGCTAAGTGTTACTACTGCTAGTAGAATTACTACTGCTAGTTAAAGTTAGTACTGCTTGAACAGAGTTAGTACTGCTTAGCTAGTTAGTACTGCTAGTAGTTAATACTGCTAGTAGTTAATACTGCTAGTTGAAGTTAATGCTGCTGAGCATTATTAGTGCTGCTAAAGAGATCCGGATGGAAAGTACTACAGCTGGATATACTGAAGATATACTTAGAAGATATACATGGAAGATATACTGAAGATTTGTTTATTCTTTGTAATTATCTTTTTATCAGTATATATATATAGTATTGTTTAGAATAGGAGAATAACGTTTTCATTCTTTTAGAGAAAAATAACCTCAAGGCATAGATCCTAATTCTAGAGAAGTAGAATTCGTATTGGTGAGCCTGTTCATCAATATTGAGGTTGAGTGTGTAATCTTGTAACTTTGAGCATTCAATACAAGTTTACTGTTTGATAATTATATACTGTGTTTGATTACTGTTTTATCAAATATCAAAGTGTTTTTCCGCAACTTCTTTGATATTAGTTTCTGAGTATTAATTCTTGTTAAGAATTCGATCCTGACAAACCTGTCAAAAGTTTGAGTCATGGACTCATTCTTGGTTGACATAAAGTTCTCATATTGTTGCTTCAGAATGGCTTTCTGATTTCTCTTGGTACTTTTGGTACCAGAGAATCTCTTCTCTAGAGCATTCCAGAGCATCTCTGCATCAGTGCAGTTACAGAACTGATGTTGATATTCATTGGGAATAGCCAAGAGCAAGGTGCTCAAGGCTTTCATCTCTGTCTGTCTGATCTTTCTTTCTGCATCAGTTTTTGGTGGAGTTCTCTTTCCATCTGCACCAATCTTTCCTGCTTCAGAAGGACCATTCTCTATGATGTCCCACATAGAATAGTCAGTGAGGAGTATGTACTGCTTGATTCTGATCTTCCACATATCGAATTCATTGGGTCTAAGCATTGGAACCTTTGAGACCAAAGTACTGCTTGATTCTGCAAGATTTTCCATGATGAATAGTTGTTTCTGAGAAATCAGGCTCTGATACCACTTGTCAGGATCGAATTCTCAACAAGAATTAATTCTCAGAAACAATATCAAAGAAGTTTGCGGAATAACACTTTGATATTTAATCAAACAGTAAATCAATACAGAAAATATGAATAACAAACTGTAAACTTGTATTTAATGCTTTGAAGTTACAAGATTAATCACTCAACCTCAATATTGATGAACAGGCTCACCAATACGAATTCTACTTCTCTAGAATTAGGATCTATGCCTTGAGGTTGTTTTTTTTCTCTAAAAGAATGAAAACTAAAAGTTATCTAACTATTCTAAACAATACAATATATATACTGAATACAAAGATAATTACAATAAATAAAATATCTTCAGTATATCTTCTATGTATATCTCTAAGCTTCCATGTATATCCTTTCATACGAATCTTCATCATATAAGCAGTATTAATCTTTAGCAGCATTAACTTCCTTCTAGCAGCATTAACTACTAAGCAGTACTAACCACTAGCAGTACTAACTAGCTAAGCAGTACTAACTTTGTTCAAGCAGCACTAACTTTAACTAGCAGTAT
The DNA here is from genome assembly GCA_954870635.1 of Arctium minus. Taxonomy (NCBI): domain Eukaryota; kingdom Viridiplantae; phylum Streptophyta; class Magnoliopsida; order Asterales; family Asteraceae; genus Arctium; species Arctium minus. The sequence goes on from OX941092.1 coordinate 8,713,855, forward strand.
TAACTACTAGCAGTAGTAACACTCAGCAGTATTAACCTTTAAGTCTTCTAGCAGTATTAACTCTGAACCAGCAGCATTAACCATACTTGATGAATTCTTCAGTTCCCAACAAGCTTGAACTGTAACAGTTCCTCTTGCATTGCTTCTATCCAGCTAGATTCTTTCATAGCATCATGTGCCTTTTTAGGCTCAAGCTGTGATAGAAAACAAGAAAGCACTGTATGCTGTTGATCTTGCATTTCTCGAAGCCTGCTTTGGTGTCTAGTCATCATAGGAGAAGAGATATCTCCTATTACCAGCTGTGGAGGATGATTCTTTTGAACTCTGGTGTTATGACTAGGTTCTTCATTCAGTCCAGCCTCAAGATTAGATTCATGCAGCTCAACTGAAGTGTTTTCAGATGCCACTTCATTATTTTCTTGAGTCTCCTCATCTCTAGTGTCTTCTTCACTCTGACTTGGTTCAGTAATTGATTCCTTTTCACAATCTTCACCAGAATTTACTGTGGGTAAGGGAAAAATCACAGATTTAGATATACTTTCTTGAACTTGTGTGATCCCTGATCCTCCACTTCCTGTTCCTGTATACTCATTACTGAAACTAAAAGAGTTAGTTAGTGAATCAATGTCAAATAGCCACTGAGGTCCAGATCCAACAGGATTTGGTGTGCTCTCATTGCATTTGACATTGTCACTTTCTTCAATTATTCTAGAAGAAGAGTTAAATATTCTGTAGGCCTTACTCTGAGATGAATATCCAACAAGAAATCCATCATCTGCTTTGCTATCAAACTTACCTAAGTGAGATTTGGTATTTAGAATTGTACAAGGACACCCAAAAGGTTTGAAGAAACCAATAAAAGGTTTTCTTTTATTTAAAAGCTCATATGGGGTCTTGTTCTTTTGCTTGACCACTAGAACTCTGTTTTGGACATAACAAGCAGTATTAACTGCTTCAGCCCAGAAGGTAATTGGCAATTTTGAATCAGCCAACAGAGATCTAGCAGCCTCTATTAGTGTTCTATTCCTCCTTTCAGCAATACCATTCTGTTGAGGAGTCCTAGGAGCACTATATTGCCTCTCAATACCTTTTTCTTCACTAAAGGTGTTTAGATCATGATTTTTAAACTCAGTTCCATTATCTGATCTAATGACTTTTACTCTTTGATTAGTTTGGTTTTCAATTCTTAGAATAAAGGATTTGATAAGACCACTTGTTTCATCCTTAGTCCTTAGAAAATATACCCAAGTAAATCTGGAGTAATCATCAACAATAACCAAGCAGTAAGATTTCTTGCCTATACTCATAACATTTGTAGGACCAAACAGATCCATATGCAATAACTGGAGACAAGTAGAAACAGAATTTAACTCTTTGGTCTTATGAGAAGTTTTGTGTTGTTTGCCTTTAAGACAAGCAACACAATGATCATCACATTAAAAGACTTTTGAAGGTAACCCTCTTACAAGGTTATTTTTAACAAGATTGTTCATAGTCTTGAAATTCATGTGACACATCCTTCTGTGCCATAGAGAGGATTCATCTACAGAAGCTTTTGAAACAAGACAATTTAGAGATGAATCACTATCAACATTGTCCATATCAAGACAGTAAACATTGTCCTTCCTTGGAGTTCTAAGTAGTATCATGCTTTCATCAACTACCTTGAACCCTGGAACAAGGATCATACACTCAGTATTTGTAAATAATATACTATGTTGTTTGTCACAAACCTGTGATACACTTAACAGGTTGTACTTTAATTGATCAACATAGTAGACATCCTCAAATGTCATCTTACCTTTGGTGACATTACCTTTTCCACTTATCTTACCACCAGTAAGATTGTCTCCAAATGCAACATGTCCTCCATTGATATGCTTGAAATCCTGAAGGCATGACATGTTGCCTGTCATGTGCCTAGAGCAACCACTATCAACATGCCAAATGCTCTTTCCCTTGAGCTGTTGGTTGCCCTGCACATTAGATAAATCAATTAGTATGATTTAGGAACCCAAGCCAAAGTGGTCTTGGGTACCCCTTTCTCATCAAAATATTTGCATTCTTTCTTGACAAGATTTTTGAACTTTAACTCCTCATTCTTGGAGTACTTTGTTACAATAATAGGCTTGGAACTATGTTTGCTAGAATCAGTACTAGTTTTAGAAGTACTAACTACCTTGGCAGCACTTGCATGCTTAGCAGCACTAACCTTGTTAGAAGTAGTAACTGTGTTAGCAGCAGTAACTGTTTTGGCAGTATTAACCTTTGAAGAGGTATTAACAGTATTAGCAGCATTAATATTTTCAGCAGTACTAACACTGTTAGCAGTAGTAACTGTGTTAGCAGTACTAATATTGTTAGCAGTACTAACACTGTTAGTACTTCTAGGTACCCACATTTTGATACTTTCTTTTAAAATCTTTTTCTTTAAAATGCCTTTACTTTCAACAGATTTCTTTATCACATGTTTCTTTCCAGCCTTCCTATAACCAACAGGTTTTTGCACAAGTCTTTTAAAGTTCATCTGTTGGTTAATTGGGTTGAAGTAACAATACTTAGCCAAATGATTCAACTTGCCACATATAAAACAAGGTTTTGGTCTATTGATTTTATTCAGATCAACTCCTTGTTTCTGAGCCCATTGATTATTCCAGTTTCTTTGATTTCCTCTTTTTAAACCAGAATTTAGGCTCTTGGCTTTATTGCAATCACACTGTTTACAAGATCCAGGATTCACAACTGTGGTTTGTTTGTAATGGACCTTGTTATCATTTCCGTTAGTCTTCTCTATCTCCTTGGACTTGACCCAGATTTTCCCACATCCCTCATTGGTGATAATATTGTTTTCTAATGGTATCTTTTTACTCACATTATTATCCCTGTTCTCACTGGCTCCTTTTTCAGTCAAATCCTTAACTACTACTTCATCCAAAGGATCTATCTTAAAGGCTTTCTCAGATAAGTCCTTTTTCTCCTTGGTTTCTAACAAGTCTGAAGTAGGAGGGATATAATTGTTATTGTAAGGAGGAGGTGTATTGTTGTATCCAATACCAGGCTTCATCTTGTCATGAATCTGAGCCTTTAGAAGAGAATCCATTGCTTTTGAAGCATATGAAAACTTTTCTATGTCAAGCTTAACTTTAGACAGTTCCTCTTTCAGCCTATCATTCTCTTCTAAGGACTTAGACAGTTTGGTTTCTAACTCATTCTTTTCCCACTTCCAATAGTTTGTGTCATAAGAGTGTTGAAGTTCATTAGCTTGAAAGCCTTTGATTTGCTCTTCAAATCTCTCTACTATCAACACATACTCTCTTCTGTCCTTTTCTAATCTTTTGAGGTCATCACACATACTTTGATTGTGATCTCTGTATCTTGTGACAGTGTCAATGCAAGATTTAGTGCAAAGATTAGAACTTACCTCAGTGGGGATATCAGACACTTCTGCCATAAGAGCTTGGTTCTGAATGGCTTCCTCAGCTTGATCACTCCAGTCAAATCCCATTCCTTGTTGAGAAACAAGGGCTTGAGCAGGATTCTTGTTCAGATTGTATCCTCCATTCTGGGCTTGTTGGTGGTTGTTGTTTGGAATAGCACTCCTGCATTCTCTAGCAAAGTGTCCTTTCATGTGACACTTATAACATTCCACCTTGGTCTTGTCAAAACCAGCTCCATCTTCTCTTCTTTGAGATAAGTTATTTCTTCCAGTTCTTTTAATGAACTTTTTCACCCTCATGGATAACATGGCCATCTGCCATTTAATATCCATCTCCTCCAGATCATCAGGGTGAATTTGATCCAGATCATCATTAATTAAAGAATTGCTGCTATGACTGGACAAAAAGGCTTCAAAGATAGTTTCAGTGCCTTTTTCTGAACTTACTCCACTGGCAGTACTGACTGCTTCAGGGTTGGCAGTAGTATCAGTGGATGCTGAAAGAAGAGCAACATTGTGAATATAACCAGAGGGCTTCTTCTTGGTTTCTACCTCAGTTTCAAAAACTCTTAGATCATTGTATAGATCATCAAGTTCTTTCTCTTCCAGATTGTCACTCTGTCTATATGAGACAGTGTACATAGTCCATTCATCCCCAAGAGATCTGAGGAACTTTTTGTTGATATCATCTTGTTCCATCTTCACCCCTACAGTAGCCAGTTCACCTATGAGCTTATTGAACCTATCAAAAGTTTGAGTCATAGACTCATTCTTTGTGGAAGTGAAGTTCTCATACTGCTGCTTTAGAACATCTCTTTGATTTCTTTTGATGCTCTTAGTTCCAGCAAATCTTTTCTCTAGAGCATTCCAGAGAATCTGAGCATCAGTGCAGTTGCAAAATTGATGCTGATATTCATTGGGAATGGCCAAGAGCAGAGTGCTCAAAGCCTTCATCTATGTCTGTCTGATCTTCCTCTCACCATCTGTCTTTGGTGGAGGTCTTTTCCCATCTGGTCCTATCCTTCCAGCTTCAGAAGGACCATTCTCAATGATATCCCACATTGAGTAGTCAGTGAGAAGAATATATTGTCTGATTCTGATCTTCCACATGTCAAACTCACTTGGTTTGAGCATTGGAACCTTAGAAACCAAAGTACTGCTTGATTCTGTAAGATTTTCCATGATGAATAACTGTTTCTGTGAGAGTTAGGCTCTGATACCACTTGTCAGGATCGAATTCTTAACAAGAATTAATTCTCAGAAACAATATCAAAGAAGTTTGCGGAATAACACTTTGATATTCAATACAACAGTAAATCAATACAGAAAATATGAAGAACAAACTGTAAGCTTATATTGAATGCTTTGAAGTTACAAGATTACTCACTCAACCTCAATATTGATGAACAAGCTCACCAATACGAATTCTACTTCTCTAGAATTAGGATCTATGCCTTGAGGTTGATTTTCTCTCTAAAAGAATGAAAAAAAAAACAAAATTATCTAACTATTCTAAACAATACAATATATATACTGAATACAAAGATAATTACAATAAATAAAATATCTTCAGTATATCTTCTATGTATATCTCTAAGCTTCCATGTATATCCTTTCATACAAATCTTCATCATATAAGCAATATTAATCTTCAGCAGCATTAACTTCCTTCTAGCAGCATTAACTACTAAGCAGTACTAACCACTAGCAGTACTAACTAGCTAAGCAGTACTAACTTTGTTCAAGCAACACTAACTTTGACTAGCAGTATTAACTACTAGCAGTAGTAACACTCAGCAGTATTAACCTTTAAGTCTTCTAGCAGTATTAACTCTGAACCAGCAGCATTAACCATACTTGAGTTTTTCTTCAGTTCCCAACATTGCGTTTGCCTCTTGAACCGCAAAGTCAAGGTTTGCGTTTCCCACTTGAACCGCAAAGTAAGGGTTTGCGCTTCCCTCTTGAACCGCAAAGTATGGGTTTGCGCTTCCCCCCGTGCTAAGTCTGCGAAGGGGGACATATTTTTGGTTGTGATCAAAATTTCTGATTTTATATTTCAAGTTTTCTGTATTTTCTTGATTGTTTCATTTGGACTAACGATCAATTTCTAGTTTCTTATTGCATATATTTTTCAAACAGGTTTAAACAAGATGACTTCCAAAGATGCTCTTTCAATTGGCACTGATGTCAAGCCACCTGTACTGTTCAAAGGAGAGTATGAACAGTGGAAAGACAGATTCCTTGATTTTATAGACAGACATGCAAATGGAGAGAATATTATGCTTTCAATCACAGAAGGTCCTATGGCACCAATCATGGTTCAAATACCAGATGATGATTCTTCTGATAGTGAAGATGGTACTGAGGAAAGAGATCAAAAGATGAAAACAGTGGCAGTGGATATCTCTCAATATTCTGAAGAACAGAAAAGCCGATACAAAGCTGATAAACAAGCAAGATCCTTACTTATTCAAAGTATCCCGAATGACATCTACATCAAGATAGACATCTACAAAGGAAATGCTAAGAAGATGTGGGATCAGTTGCAAAAGATGATGATGGGTTCCAAAGTCGGCAATTAAATGAAAGTGGCTAATTGCATAAATAGCTACGAGGAATTCAAAGCAAAAGAAAATGAGAGCCTAGAGGAAACCTATGAGAGGTTTGTGCTTCTTCTGAACAAACTTTCAAAGAACAAAGTGAAGAAGAAGCAAATTGAAAACAACGTCAAGTTTTTAAGCATTCTGCAACCGGAATGGAAGAAGCATACGCGTTGGATGAAACAAATGAAGGATCTGAATGACATACCGTTACATGAGGTTTATGAGACTTTGAGGCAGAATGAAGAAGAAGTGGAAGAGAAAAGAGCTGAGAAAAAGAAGGCAGAAAAGGTTCCTGATCCTATTGCATTGGTAGCCGGAGAGGAAAAGAAAGAAAAGAAGAAAAAGAAGAAAGTGATAACAAGTTCTGAGTCTGAATCTGAATCAGATGGTGATGATGGAGAAAGTCTGAAACAAGCCATGTTGTTGCTGACCCGTGCATTTCAAAAGAAATTCTACAAGAAGCCGGGATCAAATTCTCAAAGGTATTCTTCATCAAGTTCAAAGAATCACGAGCACCGAGAAAGGGTGGAAGGAAGGAGATATGAAGAGAACAGATATGTTGAGAAGAAACCTGATGAAAGGAAGAAGTTTATGAATGATTACACTGTTGCAGAAAAGCCAGCAAGTGATCCAGTTAAATGCTACAACTGTGGAAAAATTGGACATTTTGCAAAGGATTGTAGAAAGCCAAAAGTTCGTAATTCTCAATACTATCAGAACAAGCTGTTATTAGCCAAACAACAAGAAGCAGACATCGCTTTAATGGCTGAAGACGAATTTTGGCTAGATCATTCAGAAGGTGAAGAGGAAGAGAAGGAAGAAACTGCTCATCTATGTCTAATGGGAAAAGAGGTCAAGTATGATGAGTCAGATGACGAGACAGCTGATGAGGTATTAAACTTAACTGAAAAAGATTTTATAACCAAAATGGAAGCTATGATGGTTGAGCTTAATGATCTTCAAGTAAAACTGAAGAAAGAAAAAGACAGAGTTGCTAAAAGAAACAACAAGATCTTTGAGCTTAATAAGTCTGTTATTGGGAACAAAGATCTAATTGATTCTTTACGCAAGTCTGCTTCTGATTCTAAACTTCAAGTAGATTGTTTTGAAAAGAAGATTTCTGATTTTGAAGTTAAAATTTCTAAGTTTGAGAAGAAAGAATCTACACTAACTGTTCATAAATTGCAGGTTGAGAACAAGCTTTTGAATAAGAAGGTAAATGGTCTGGAAGCCAAACTCTATGCAAGAGGCCAAACAGATCAAACCATTTTTCTGAATGCACCTAACGAAGAGGCTGATGTTAAGGAAAAATGGGGACTTGGTTTTCAAAACCCCCATTACTTAAAGAAAGCCATCAGAAAACAACCAGCATTATATAATTTTGATTTTCTTGCTTGTGCTGGTAAACATACTCATTTAAAACCCAAATTTGTTACCAAATTACCGGAAGAAGTTGAGGCCAAAGAAACTGAAAATAGAAAGAATGTTAAAAAAATGCAACTACCATTTAACTATGCAAAGTTAAATGATAGTTATCTTTCAGAAACACCAAAAGTTCTTTCAAACGACTATTTTGCGAGCTATTCTGTTTCTGAGTTGAAGGCAAAACCTGCAGTTGCAAAGGTTTATGTTCCTCCACTCATTCTTGAAAGCAAAATAGTTGAGTTGGAAAATGTTTTATCTGATGAAAAACTTTTGGTTGATATTCAACAAAGTGTATTTTCTACTGTATTAAAGAACACGATTTTTCAATCTACATCTACAAAGTGTTCTAAAGTTTCTAAGGCACCTCAAACTTCGTCTGATAATTTTGATGACTTATTTGAGTCTGCAAATGATTTTCTTAATTCTGATGATGGGTGCATAGACGAAATTGATATGTTTGACTTCAATGCTTCTCTTCCTGATCATTCTACTTGTCTTATAGATGATAAAGTGTTACCAAGTGTTCTTAAAACTGATGAGTCATCAACTAAGGTTGGTGAATCAGTTTCTGTAACTGCTGATTACTATGCTCAAGGTAAGAAACATAAGAAACAGCGATTACAGAAACAGAAATACACTGGTACACAAAAGAAAACTCAATCTCAGAAATCTGCTTTTCCTAATAAATCTACATCTTGTGTTTCAGATATAAGCAAGAAAAGGTTGAAAGCTCGAACTGAATGGCGACCAAAAAGGAAGGGTGATGAGAAAGCTGAATCAGTTTATGATAATTCTTGTAATAGATCAGTTAGTAGTGATACTGATGTAGTTGATCAATTTGCTTCAAATAAACAAAACCTTGTAACTTTTTACAAGCGGTATTCAATAAAGCAATTGATTCAATTATCTCCTATTTCTACTACATCTTATCATTATCGGAGAAATGATTTTGCTTACTCTCATAATTCTTCTGATTGGTTCGGATCTTATCATGTGTATTCTTCAAGATCAAATATTTTTAAAGGTTTTCAAAAGAACAGATGATCCATTTTCAAATGGATACCAAAATCTTGTGCTAATCTGTTAGGACCCGTTTTTAAATGGGTACCTAAAGTTATTGTTTCCTGATTTCTCTTGCAGACCCGGCATATGTGGTACTTGGACAGTGGATGTTCCAAGCATATGACTGGGCAAAAAGCTTTATTGTCTAACTATACAGAGAAATTCAGTGGAAATGTCAGATTTGGAAACGATCAACTTTCACCTATCTTAGGATATGGTGACATTATTCAAGACAACATAACGATCAGTAAAGTGAGTTATGTCGAAGGCTTGAGGCACAACTTATTCAGCATTGGTCAATTTTGTGATAAAGGGTTAGAGGTCAACTTCAAAGCTAAGAGATGTTCAGTTCGTACGGAAGATGGCAATGAACTCTTTGTCGGAAATCGAAAGACGAACCTCTATACCATCAATCTTTCAAAGGTACAGAATGACAATCAAGTTTGCTTGATGACAAAGGCTTCATTGCAGCAAAGTTGGCTCTGGCACAGACGGTTATCTCACTTGAATTTTCGTTATATCAATAAGTTGGTTAGTGGGAAATTGGTAAAAGGACTTCTTGAGCTGAAATACAAGAAAGAACACTTATGTGCTGCATGTGAGAAGGGTAAGATGAAGAGAGCTCCGCATAAACCGAAGCCTGAACCAAGCACTAATTCTCCGTTAGAATTGTTACATATGGATTTGTGTGGTCCAATGAGAACTCAGAGTTTGGGTGGAAAGAAATACGTGTTGGTTATTGTGGACGATTACTCAAGATACACATGGGTCAAATTTCTTCGATCAAAAGATGAGACGCTCGAAGTTCTCATTACTTTCTTAAAGACGACCCAGGTGAAAATGCAGCGACAAGTCAAGTTTCTTCGAACGGACAACGGCACAGAGTTCAAAAACAAGATAGTTGAAGAATATCTCAAATTGGTCGGGATATCACATCAGTACTCTGCTGCTCGAACGCCTGAACAAAATGGAGTAGTCGAAAAGGCGAAATCGGACGCTAGTCGAGGCCGCTCGGACTATGCTTAGCCAATCCGATCTACCTCTATTCTTGTGGGCAGAAGCTGTGTCGACTGCATGCCATACTCAAAATTGATCCATGATACACCGTCGTTTTCAAAAGACTCCATATGAGCTGATCAACAACAGAACACCAACAATCAAGTATTTTCACATATTTGGGTGTAAATGTTTTGTGCTTAACGACAGAGAGAGTCTGAATAAATTCAGTGCTAAGGCAGATGAAGGCATTTTTATCGGTTATTCTTCCACATCTGCAGCTTATCGTGTTTATCTGAAAAAGTCAAAGACAGTTGTCGAGAGCGTTAATGTAACATTCGATGAAGATATGGCTTTTGAACAACTCAATTCAGAACCCGTGATCACTGGAGTATTAGCTTCTGGGCAGATCAGTCCAGAACCTGCTTCTACAGCCAATAATTCGAATAATGCTTCTACATCTATTTCACATTTAACTGATTTAGATTTGTTATTTGAATTCTTTTATGATGAGTTTTTAGGTTCTAATATACCTAAATCTGCTGTGACTGACAGGTCTGAAGACACAAGTTGCAATCATCCAGTCACTTCAGAAGTCATAACTGAACAAGAATCCCCTGTTCAGTCAGAAGCTCACATTCCTACAATTACTCCTACAGTTGAAGATATACAAGAAACTGTTGAGCCAGAAGTAACTGTTTCAGTTGGGTGTCATACATTGTCTACTCAACAGCCAGATTCTGCTGTTCCAACTGATGCTTCTGCACCTGAAACTTCAACTGCAAACTCCCCTCCTGTTATTCAAACTGAAAATTCTGATAGTGGATTTCTAGATGATGATCATGTTCAATCAGTATCTACTCCACTCCCTCATGAGCATCGCTGGACCAAAGAGCATCCTTTACATCAAGTAATTGGAGATCTCAATAAGCATGTACAAACGAGGTCAACGACTCTTAATCAATGTATGCATGACTCATTTCTCAGTAAGATTGAGCCAAATCGAGTATCAGAGGCTCTTGCTGATTCGGACTGGGTATCTGCTATGCAAGAAGAGATCAATCAGTTTGAAGCCCTAAAGGTTTGGAGATTAGTTCCAAAACCGGAAGGAAAGACCGTGATAGGCACTAAATGGGTATTCAAGAATAAAAAGGATGAAGATGGTATCGTCATAAGGAACAAAGCTAGACTTGTTGCCAAAGGTTACCGGCAAGAGGAAGGCATAGACTACGATGAGACGTATGCTCCAGTAGCGCGTATAGAAGCAATCCGCATGTTTCTAGCCTACGCAACTCATAAGAATTTCACAGTCTTTCAGATGGATGTGAAAATAGCCTTTCTGAATGACATTCTTAAAGAGGAAGTGTACGTGTCTCAACCAGAAGGGTTCGCCAATCCAGAGAAGCCAGATCATGTTTATATCTTGGACAAAGCCCTCTATGGTTTAAAACAAGCCCCTCGAGCATGGTATGACGTTTTATCTAAATTCTTGGTCATGTCCGGTTTTTCTAAAGGTAAGGTTGATACTACTTTATTCATCAAAAAGGAAAAAGCTGATATTATCCTTATTCAAATATATGTTGATGATATAATCTTTGGTTCTACAAATCCAAAATTTTGCAAAAACTTTTCTAACCTCATGGTGTCACGTTTTCAAATGAGTATGATTGTAGAGATGAATTTCTTTCTCGGATTACAAGTTAAACAATTTTCTACGGAGATTTTCATTAACCAAACTAAGTACATTTTGGACATTCTTCGGAAGTACAAAATGGAAAATTGTAAACCAATTGGAACCCCGATGGCACCAGGTACTAAGATTAACACTGATCCTTCGGGTAAAAGTGTTGATGTTAGAACTTATAGAGGTATGATTGGTTCGTTAATGTATCTTACTTCAAGTAGGCCAGATATTATGTTTTCAACATGTTTATGTTCTAGATATCAGGCTGCTCCTAAAGAATCCCATTTGACTGCTGTCAAAAGAATTTTTAGATATCTGAAGGGGACTGCAGACCTTGGTCTGTGGTATCCTAAGGATACAGGGTTTCAACTGACTGCCTATTCAGATGCAGATCATGCAGGTTGCATGTTGGACAGAAAGAGTACTTCTGGTCACGTTCAATTCCTTGGAGACAAGCTCGTAAGCTGGGCATCAAAGAAACAATTATGTGTTTTCACATCGACTGCTGAAGCAGAGTACGTAGTAGCTGCTGCCAGTTGCTGCTCTCAAGTCTTGTGGATGCGAACACAGCTGCGAGACTATGGATTCAAGTTTGATAAAATTCCAATTTATTGTGACTCGAAGAGTGCAATCGCGATATCTGCTAATCCTGTCCAGCATACGAAAACCAAACACATTGATGTCAGGTATCATTTTATAAAAGATAATGTAGAAAAAGGAACAATTGAACTTTATTTTGTAAAAATAGATTATCAACTTGCAGATTTATTTACCAAACCCTTAGATGAAAAGAGATTTAATTTTCTTGTCTCTAAGCTTGGTATGTTAAATCTTAAGACGTAATCGGTTGTTACCTAATAAAGTTACGTATTGTTATTTTTCATCATTTTTCTTTATCATTATGTTTGAAGGATATCTGCACTTTAAATGTTTGCTCATGATATCAGGGGGAGTAAGAGAAGATTTTAGATGATCTACATTCATTTGAGGGGGAACATAACTAATTTCTGCATTTTACTTAAATGACAATTTTTTTTGTGATGCATGATTTTAGGGGGAGCATATAATCCAAGTCAAAAGGAGTAAGATTATGATTTCTGATTATTTCAAATCAGAACTCGTTCTTTAATCGTTTTACTGTTTTATGTTCTTTTATTTTTCGAATAAATTTTGTGAATAAATTTTTGACTAGACTTTGAGACTTATGCAGGATGAGAGAGGATGACACGATCATATTATTTTGACTTAAGCATGACTTCATGAGATTTAAGACAAAGCTAAAAGGTAAATTTCTTATCTTAATTTCAAATATATCTGAAAGAAGGACAACTTTCAGATATAGAAAACATGTTCTGAAATGTTCAAACCACTTCCCGATTCTTTAACAGTTTTCATGAATTGGAAGTGTGATTTTAATATTTTCGTTTTATTTTTGTGCTTAATTGATAAATAAACCGTGTGTTTCCAAAGATAAATACTTGCGTATTGTCTTTTCTACATACTTTCAAGTATTCACACACATCGGTTTACTTTTTGATCAAATTGTTCTTACCATGTCTCTAAAGTGAAACAATTTTTTCGATGGTAAGACACCCCTCTTGTACTTCAAATAATTTTGAGCGTCATTTCATTTCGAAACGTCATTTCAATAATGTCTATATTTTGTTTCGTATGGACAATATCCGTTATTCTTGACCATAAGCCTTGATTGTTATATCATTCATTTCTGATCATTTTCATACAATGTCAGATTTTCAAACAAGCCTTTTGCATTCATGTTCATTCATTCAATATACTTGTTTGAAAATACTTCTATGTTTTAAAAATGCTCATATCTTCATGATTATATTTCTGAGCATATTTACATCTGACATTTGTATATGAGCTTTAACTGCTATAGTTAAATCATCTGAGCAACATTATGCTTTTATAGGAAATATGGGTTCTTTGTACTAGGAATTAACTAAAATTCTATGGAATCACGTTAACAAGTGATTTCTACCCAAGAAGTTAATCCATAGAGATTGAGTGTGAGGAGTCAAAAAGAAATGAGTGTGGGTTATGTGATGAGGTAAAATGTAAAAGAGAGTTTGGTTAGATGTGCGTTTAATGATTAAAAGAAAGAGGGTGTGAGATCAGAGTAAAAGAATATCAAACTCTGCACCAACTACTTTCTGAGCCGGGCAGCCACATTACTAGCGTTTCACAACTCTTTGGTGAACGTTATTGAAACATACAACTAGCCCATGCCAACTCTTGCTAAAACCCCACCAACCACTCATTTTCTTCTTAAAAAGAAAATGTTTCATATTTTCTGGGGACGCAGCACATAATCTATCTGATTTTCATTTGGAAAATCTGGATATTGAAAAAGAAGGAAGTCTGCCCCACCTTCGCACTTCAATCATGCACATTGAGTCAGTGTTTATCTACTGTTGTCTCAGTGGTTTACACAACTTTGAGCCTTATTGAAAAGCAATCATCGTGCTTAATTCTTTCTACACATGCACAAACACACAAGGAATTTGTTTCTTTGTCATAACATTCATAGAAATTGCCTTTGTGGTGTTTCGATGATTGGATGGAAGCCCTGGGGGAGTGAACATCAAAAAGCTCCTTTATATTGTGTATTCGTTACACACAGTGACTTCGTGTTACTGACAGGCATTTTAACTGATTCATTTGTTGATTCAGGAGTTACATGTTCTTATTTTGTCTAGATTTGAAAAGATCTGGATGAATACTTGGCTATGGATCACAGAATCAGAGGCTCAGTTTGAAAGATTAGTGGTCAGAAAGTCTTCAAAGACATTTCTTGGAGAAAGTTTTGATGATATCGATGCTCAAATCATCAAAAAGGGGGAGAAGAGTTCAAGAAATGATAAAGTTTTGAGAGATGGTTTTTAAAGAAATGTCCAAGTCAGAAGATTCAAAGTGAAGATTTAAAGAAGATCAAAGAATTTCTGAAGATTTGAGGAAATTTTCTTTGAAGATTATTTGCTAAAGCAATTCGAGCTGATTCTAAAGATAATTTCTTTCCAAAGTCTGAAAGTATGTTGTGAATGTTTTGGGGAGATTGTTAATCGTTTGAAGATAGTTTTGGAAAGAATACCGTCAAAGAAAAAGGGGAGATTGTATTGACAGAGTTTAAAGTGAAGATTGAATTGCTAGATCTTTCAACAGTGATCTTGAATCCAAAGGAGGAGATTGTTAGAGCATAAATCTGTTGGATACAAGATCAAGAAGACTGAAGGTCAAAGTTCAAGAAAGTCAAAGATGAAAGAAAGTCAACTCTCATCAAAATCAAAGTTTTTGTAATAAAAGTCAAAGTCAACATTTGTATTAGTTTTGTTTCCTTGTTATTTTAGTTGTTGATATAAATAGTTTCCTTTCCTTTGTAATTAGTAAGTCAACAGAAACAAAGCGTAGTATTCAGTTGTATTTTAGAGAGAGAATACGTTAGAGAGAGAAAGAGAGTTCTAGAGAGAGAAAGTTTGTAATCTTGAATTTGAAAGTGAAATCAAACAGGTAATTGATTCTTGTTTGTGTTTTTGTTTGTTTAATTGTGATTAGAAACTAGATTCAGGGAATAACAATATGTTTCAGGATTCTAGCAGTGGCTATGGTACCCATCTTGGATGCATCTAGAAATGATTGTTGTACTTATCATACCTTACAGATGCACATCCCAATAGCAACTAATTGTTTTAGAGCAACTAGAAAGAGATTCTTTAACCCAATCCAAAGTAACAATTACCCAATTCAAGCAATTACCAAATTAAACATCAAGAATGATTTATCCGATTAGATCTATTTGCGCTAAATGGTGAAATTGCGGCAATCTAACGATAATAATATTATATCATAATTAAAGACCAACATCAAGAATAACGAAAATGAACACTTAGCAATCATTCAAACATGTACAAGAAATTATCGAAGTGCATATTGTATTGTGCAGACAATTTAACCAAGTGCAGAGTAATATCAATGTGCAAACAACTATGTGCAGAAAATTAGATGCAGAAAATTGCTATGTGCAGGAAATGGAATTAATGTAGAAAGAATATGTGTAGAAACTATCAAAGCAGTGGATACTATGAATGCATAAAACAAATTCAATGAACAAATTATGCAAAAATATAGTGCAGGAAATCGAATGAATGCATAAATTAAGTGCATAAATTAAATGATATCAAAGAAGTGCAGTAAAATAGTTGCAGAAAATTGAATGATGTGCAGAAATTTAAGGAGATGCAGAAAATAGGATTAACTAATGTGCAGCAAATGATGAATCAAATAAAGAAAAATGACTAGAAGCTTTAAACAGAGCTGGAAATAAGTAATAAATGAGAGATATCAATATAAACAACCCATAAATTCAAAGGAAGTAATAAGAACACCAACACAAAATCCATCAGACAAGTAAGGATCGATGATGCCAAATTTAGGCATCGTTTTCATAACCGGTTACATGAATTACAACAAGAGATCAACTAAAAAAACGAAATCAAATTGATCGGACATTTCACATCTCAAAACAAAACCAAAACAGACATACCGAACAACATATTGACTGAAAATATCAAAATTTGTTTAAGAAAAATTTGTTGATTATATTTTTATGTAATGACATTTTAAATAAATATAATTTTATTTATAATATTTTAATCTTTAATAAGGCATTTTAGAAGTGTCCTATTAGCTTTTAAACTCTAATATTATCTTATTAGTTTGTAAGAGAAGATGTCATTTTAAAGTGTCTAATAGGACACTTGAAAGTGTCCTATTAGACTCTAAAAAAAATATGACATTGAAAAGTGTCGTATTAGATTTACATGATAGGACTCAAAATTGATAATCGTATTAGATTAAATCAAATAGGACTCGTAATTGAATGTGTCGTATTAGTCTTTTTATAAGACGCGTCTCGAAAAGTGTCCCAAGAAAGTGTCCTATAAACCCCTTTTTGTTGTAGTGAACCTAGGTTGTATATATTGTCCAACTAACTACCGAAGAAAACATTAATATTGTTAGTTTGTAAAATAACTTCTTCAATTAACTAAATAGCCCTTTGTTTCTCCTAGTGGTATATGTTGTAAAAGGGAGGGGAGGTTAACAATCATGCCCTAATTAATATTTATCGGTGTTTTAAAAGGCTCGTCACGACAACTAATTGTGTCCCGTTCAAGATGTCTTCGGAGTCACGTTAAGCGTGTGATACGTCATAGCCTGATGTGAGGTTTTTGTAAGATGTTGTTTGATTTTTTTTATACCTTTTTAGTGTCTTATTTTTTTGATTTTTAGTATATAATCTTATCTAGTATGTAGTCCACTATCATTGATTAATTAAGTAATAGTATAAAACGTGTGTTCAGAGATGGATCTAGAAGGTTATTTTCGTGGTTATACTGTACGCAACATACAACGAAACAAATCAGTAGCAACCTTAAAAACCGTAAAAAAATTACAGTATGCCAGAAAATTTTAGTGCCCAATGGAAGCAGTCACTTGAATCCGCCTTTGTATGTGTGTATATATAGTGGTTGCACGGGCGGTCGTTGGACGCACCCCCTTGAATCCGCCTTTGTATGTGTGTGTGTAATGTGTATATATATATATATAATTATATAAATGATATACACATTTGACGCCGTAAGTCTTCGCTTGAAAAACAATGTGGTTTCGCCGTAAATCATAAGGTTGAAGCTTGACGTCAATGACATGCCAAACCTCACACCATTTAAAATCTTAGTATTGACACACAGTAATATTATAACTTTATTAAAAATCTTCTATATACTTTTGCTTTATGTCAAATGTCAATTAGAAGGATTTTCAAGAAAATGGTTAAACCAATGTAACATTACTTACAATAAACATATTTATATCAACTTGAATATTGGGGTCTTCATCTCATCCATGCATATTTTTAAGAAAGGGCCTTTAATGTTGGAAATGATCAATTTAACAATCACACCAGTGGAGGACTTATAATTTTTGTCGAACGGCTGTACTTTTTAAGGTGGATAAAAGTCTCGCAAAGTCACCCCACCTGTTTTAGGCTGAATTCCACTGTTTCAAGGGAATTTTAAAGTTTTTTTGGTTGATTTTCAGGGATTTTATTTAAGTTTTCAAGAGATTTTTTTTTCCAGTTTTTTGGTTGATGTTCTTTGTATTTTTAATATCCCGGAGCACCTCTCAAAGTTTCACGGATGCAACTTTTACACCCTCAAAAAAACTTGTGAAAATCCGTTGAGCAGGTGCACGAGACCCTGTTGGAACTTGGAACCTTCATAGGTCTACCCTCGACGAATGTGATTTCTCGAACTACTGTAACCTGATCTCTTCATAATTTACGAAACTCGTATTACATCTTAGGTTATTTTATTGATTTTTAAATCTATTGAATTAGGAAGACATGGTGAACTTTTAAGCAACAATAGCTCAAGATTAGGGTTTAACATGGAAAGAACAGTAAACAAAAAGAGTTTAATCTGCACAAACATCCAAAGTTGAAGGTTCTTTATGAAAATTAATCATCTTTATCTCTAGGGTTTCCTAGACTTGAGTCTGTTTTGGAACCATAATTCTAGTGCTGCAAACTCTAGCAACCTTCACATCTTCCTTTGTTCTTTCCCAACTAAATCTACCATCCCTTTACTTTTCCAAACCTTCATATCACTTCTCATAAATAAATCTAGAG
Source organism: Arctium minus (assembly GCA_954870635.1). Taxonomy (NCBI): domain Eukaryota; kingdom Viridiplantae; phylum Streptophyta; class Magnoliopsida; order Asterales; family Asteraceae; genus Arctium; species Arctium minus. The sequence goes on from OX941092.1 coordinate 8,731,767, forward strand.
TTCTGCTATTGATTTATTTACATAAATCGGATTAAATCATACATCAAAAATGTAAAAAAGAATGAGAATATTGAACGTGTGCATTTAGCCTACCCATAAATCTAGGGAAATTGACTCAAATAGTCAAAGTAGACCAAAAAAAAAAGGGTTTTTTTTAATCATTTCTCTCCTGGTTTTGCACTAATGTCACTAGGCACGCAATATAATTACGAACCTGCGTAGAAAATGTAACTATTTTTGCAATTTTTGCAAATTTATTTTATCTAGGTCCGCAATTGCGGATCTGGGTTTGTAATTTTTTTAAGCCAAAAATGACTAGATTCATATTTTTCTATATCGTTTAGCCAAATCCGCAACTGGATATTGCGGAAGTAGTGATATTTGTGTAAACTCGAGAGAGAAATGACTAATAGACCAAATTTTTTTTCTTTCTATTTTGACTATTTAAGTCATTTTTCCTTAAATCTATTGGTTGCAAATATGTGTTAATTAAATAAAAGGGAAATTAATTATTATAGCCATTTTTCATGAACTCCTATCTAAAATAGCCATTTTCTCTCATAAATTACACAAATAACTCTAAATAAAATGGCTATTTTGAATAGGAAGTCATGAAATATAACTATAATAATTAATTTCTCTAAATAAAATCTATCATGATCAGATCAATGAACAGTGACAGTTTTGTTTTCTTTTTGCCCACAAATTAAAGACAACAAACTAGTTTAGAATCTTTTGATCATGCTTTTAATTGAGTGCAAAAATAAGATAGAAACGTGGAGATTTAAATATGGGGAGGTTAATGACACCTAAATAATTGCTATTAGCACCATTTAAATGCATTGGGACTTGTAATTCCATCATCAATCAAATCAAATACATAATATATTTTATTTTATTATTTTATATTGTGTTTTATTAAATATATTATATAATATGTACATTATACAATGCAAGCATATGTGTGTATATATATTACGATTTTTTTAATCTATTTTATTGTATATATATATATATATATATTTATTTATTAATTATATTATATATAGTTCAAATTGATTACTATTATTCAATACTTATATCTTATATATTATGATTTTTTAAAATATATTAATATTATCATATATTTTGATACTCAAGAACATCTGTGATGCTATTGTCCTCTTTTCGGTAAACTTACTCCGGTCAAACTTATTTCGACATACATCACCGTCATATATATTGTGATACCCATACTTAGGGGTACTCACGGGTTTGGTTGATCGTGTTGAAAGTATTTCAACAAGTCAACCCAATATTGGCTGTTTGAGAATTTTCAACCCAACCCGACCAAAGAAAAGTTCAACCCGTTCGGGTTGGTCGGGTTGTGTTTAAATAAAGTAAAAACAATATTGGAAACATAAAAATAATGAAATTTTTCTTTGAAATACAATCCATCATTCATCAAATATTAAGGTATTACATATAACTTTCCAATAATGTCGTCTTATGAGTTTCATTGCTCGTTATTGCCGATTGATAAATTATACATATCAAATCTATATATATTACAACTTTATAAAACTTGTAGGGTCGAAATATTATAATGTCGTTTTATAGGTTGTTGAAATGTTTTCAACGCGATCAACCCAACCCGTGAGCACCGCTAAGTATGCGTATCACAATATATATGACGGTGATGTATATCGAAATAAGTTTGACCGGAGTAAGTTTACCGAAAAGAGGACAATAATATCACAGATTCAATATCAAAATATATGATAATATTAATATATTTAAAAAAATCATAATATATAAGATATATGTATTTAATAATAATAATAATCAATATGAACTATATATAATATAATTAATATATATATATATATATACAATAAAATAGATAAAAAAATCGCAATATATATACACATATATTTACATTGTATAATATAGATAATATATAATATATTTAATACAACACAATATATAAGACACACACATATATATATATATATATAATTATACTAATTAATATAAACTATATTATATTATAATAATAATACAATAATAATAAAATAAAATATATTATGTATTTGATTTAATTGTTGATGGGATTATAAATTCCAATGCATTCACTATTTGCACTTTTTGGTGCAAATAACACCCCCCCTTAAATATGCCTGAATCCTAAAATCGGGTTTCTGTCTCCATGATTTTTGTTTCTGGTTCAAAAAGCTTGATTGAAATTATATATTTGTGAATACTATATATATATATATATATATATATATATATATATATATATATATATATATGGGTTGATGTTTGATCAAGATATCTCAATGGTGTTGAAACTGAAAAGAGATATTAATACACTACAAAATTTCAGATTGACACAAATTAACCAAAGTTGAATTCAGTATGGCCAACCACAAAAGAAAAATATTTGAAACACCCATCCCGTATTTCGTCCATGATATATTCATATTTTTTAAATTGTTTTGTAATTAGTTATTATTTTTTTGGGCAACCACATTCATCCCTGTTTTTGTAATTTTAATTTTGCAACAACTTGCTTGCTTTTGTTGACCATTCAATTGGCACAAATCACCAAATTACATTAAGAATTGCACCTCTTAGCCAAGTCTCTTCGGTTTTTGCAAATTTAGCCATAGCTAGGTCCGCAATTGAGGAGCCATGGACTTGCATATTAGGGTACCGTGTATACAATAAATAACAATTAAAAAATATTAAATTTCCTAGGTCCGCAACATGCATTGCGGACCTAGGTTAGGGGTTGTTAGGATCGTGCCATGTGTCAGATATTGCGGATTGCGGACCTGGGTGACCTGACCTATTGCGGACCTGCCGCAATCCGCGACTTTTTTTTTGTCTTTTAGCTGTCGGGTTGCGGACCTGTAGGTCCCCAATTGCGGGCCTATGGCTAAATTTGCAAAAACCGGAGAGACTTGGCTAGGAGGTGCAATCCTTAATGTAATTTGACCATTTTTGCCAATTTCCCCAAATTAATATGATGGAAATTATGAAGATGTTAATTAGTTTTATCCGGATAGACATGAATTATGTCGGGTATTGGGTTGATTCAATGGTCGTTTTCATTTAAATAACGCACAACTAACTAAGCTAAACGAACCGGTAGAATATGTGGTAAACCACGATGAACAATCGGTCAAGCTAGTAGCCAATAATACCTATTATTAGGGGTCATTTAGGAATATGACCTAAATATCCCTTAAACGAGATTTTAATTAAATCCATGATCTTTTTTACAAGTATAAAACCATTTATTTTAATAAGCCGGCCAGGAGGTTATGGATTTAATTAAAAACTCATTTAAGGTGATATCCCTAAATGACACTAACTAGGTCTTTGGCCTAGTGACCACCTCTCTTCCGTAAACGCTTTTACCTGGGGTTCCCGTACTAGGGTTCGAATCCGGGGGAAGACAGGATGTCTTTTCCGGTGCAGACTTATAGAGGTAGGGCCTGTAGGGTCCACAAAAGTGGGTCACGGGGCCTTGGGTCCCCGCCAATAAACCTTTAAGAGGGGTGGTCGTATTCTTTATAATGTTAAAGTTTCCATCTTTTAGTTATGTGTTTAAGTAGATTGATTTGCTTTACAGTTATACATAGTTTTGCTTTTGATTGGTTTTCCCTAAATCAAGATGTTTAATTTTAGATTAATGTTATTTTGTGCCAATTAGTTTTCGGTTTTAATTATCTAAGTACACATGTGCAATGCAGATTAATATAAATCATCGACTTGATCATGACTACACAATTCCGAACAGCTAAATGTACGATCTAATAACATTAATTCCAACGGAGTAGATACATGACTATAGTAATAGTAATTAACAACATTCTGATATAAGATTATATATGGCATGCTAATTAATTACCAGAACTGTGTCCTAATTTAGATATTAGAATAAGCAAAAGATTTTAGATAATATTTACTATAGAAAAGATAATTAAAGGATATATTTAAGATAAAAATTTTGTGTACATCAATGATGATCCTGATTACAAGAAAGAATGAACAATAATTTACAAATTAACTATAGTTAATTATATATATGTTTTTTATTAATATCATTAATTAAAATTAAATAATTCGTATTTTTGTTTATAAAAATATTTTTAGATTAACTAATTATTAAATATTTAAATAATTATATTTATTTATTAAATTATTTATTATTAATTAAGTTATCTATACTATACTATTAAGAGCCTTAAACGGTTCTTGAAAGTAGTTTTTGAAAAATAGTTATTGATATATATAGTTACAGTTTTGGTCCCTTAACTCTTTTGATAGATTTAATTTATACCTTTTAACTTTACATTTTACATTTTCATTATATTAACACATATAAGCATATATTAACTAAAATACGTTAAAAAAAATAATATTTAATTTTAACAAGTTACACCATTATAGTCGTCTTTTCGATACCTTCGAAATGAGTCCAATATTGAATATTTTTTGATTTAATTATTTTATTATATGTTAAAAATATGTTAAAAAATACGTTTTAACATATCACATTAACATATATAATTACGTTGTATTTTGTGGATATCACATGTGATTAATTGTGAATATCACAAATTTCGATTATTTTGGGATATCACATGTCGATCAATGAAAACAGAATCATTCGACATATATATAATATATTATTTGAAATAAAGTAAAGTAATTGATTTGAAATAAATAAAAATATTATTGAATACCCTCGTAGACGCAATTATTTTAAAGCGCCAACATTTATCAACTCCAAAGATTTTGGTCATAAAGAATCAACGAGACATAGCTCCTACTTCCAACGACAACCCCCCCAACTCCATATCTTGGTCAAATCCCGAGTTTATTTCATCCATACATCGCACAAGTACAAAATGTATTAGGCGATGGAAATTGTGAATTTCAAGTCATATCTACTTATTTCGGTGGTCATGAAGATGCATGAGACACTATCCGTACAGAGTTAATGGGTGAACTAACTGAGTATTAAAAAAATATTACCCAATGCCCACACTCTTACACCATTGGACACGTCATGTACTTCCAGATGCAATGTTGTGGATTATCCCATACAAACGTAGATTAGATGTGAATGAATAATATATAGAGTGTACTCGTACTCGTGAATATGTTGATTGAAATGAATTATCAAAGTTGGAATCTGTTGGAATAAAAAAATACGCAATATATTTATTATGTTTATTATCTTGATGTTAAAACTTATGTTCGATGTAATGCATTTTTTTTAAATCGATTAACCAATGTATAATATATGACATATAATAATATAATTAAATCAAAAAATATTCAATATTGGGCTCATTTCGAAGGTATCGACGAGACGATTATAATGGTGTTACTTGTTAAAATTAAAAATTATTTTTTTAACGTATTTTAGTTAATATATGCTTATATGTGTTAATATAATGAAAATGTAAAATGTAAAACTAAAAGGTATAAAGTAAATCTATAAAAAAAGTTCAGGGACAAAAACTGTAACTATGAATTAAAAATAAAATAAGATGTGATGTAAGAGAGAATTGGAAATTCATTAAAATTAAATGTTACATTTACCACCCGTATAATTAATTATTTAATTTACTTTATATCCCTTGTTTTTTCATTTTTCATTTTACACTTTTATCATTTTAACACATATAATCGTATATAGAAAAAAATGTAATGAAAAAATACATATCTTTTTTTACAAATTATACTATTATAATCGTCTCGTCAATACCTTCAAAACGAGCCAAATATTGAATAATTTTTAATTTAACCGTACTATTAAAAACTATGAATATCTGTAATATTTAATAGTACGGTTAAATTAAAAAACATTCGATATTGGGCTCGTTTTGAAGGTATTGACGAGAAGATTATTATGGTATAATTTGTAGAAAAATGAATGTATTTTTTTTTCATTGCATTTTTGTTCATATACGATTATTTGTGTTAATATGATAATGGTGTAAAATGAAAAATGAAAAAACAAAGGATATAAAGTAAATTAAATAAGTAAGTGTAAGGTGGTAAATGTAACATTGTAAGAGTGGTAAATGTTATTGTACAAAAGATTGTACAATAACCGTTTTAGAATTTTTATCTATACTACTAGGCATATACCCGTGCGATGCAGCGAAATGTAAGTAAAGAACGAACAATTAATGCTACTTTCTTATATACATGTCATCAACAATCAACCATGACCTAAGAATCACAACTTATGAAACCTAAACCCATAAAAATATTCAATAATTAGTTTATATTACAATTATTGACGAAAAAAATTATAATGATATAACTTATAATAAGAGTGAAACGTATTTTACGATTATGTATTTTTAACGTGCTAACGGTGGAAAAAAAATAAAACGTATGGATAGAAAACAAATTATTTCGTAGATATTCATGATATTTAATAGTACGGTTAAATTAAAAAATATTCAATATTGGGCTCATTTTGTAGGTATTGACGAGACGATTATAATGATATAATTTGTAGAAAAATGAACGTATTTTTTTATTGTATTTTTGTTAATATATGATTGTTTGTGTTAATATGATAATGGTGTAAAATGAAAAATTAAAAAGTAAGGGATATAAAGTATATTAAATAAGTAAATGTAAGGGTGATAAATGTAACATTGTAAGGGTGGTAAATGTAAGTGTACAAAAGTTTATACCGTTTTAGTTTTTTCATTATATAGTATAGATATAGATTATATAGACATACCCGCACACGATGCGGCGTGAAAAATCGTGCAATCGAATGAACAATTGGCAAATGTATGTATCTGCTCGCAAAACATCTCGAAATCAAAATGACAACAACGTTTTCATTTTAAGTTTGTATTCTTCGTTTTTATCGATACTTTAGTCTATGAATCATAGACTAAATACATTAGTTTTCATTTCATTCTTCGTTTGGTGCACTTATATGTGAATCATAGACTAAAATATCGATAAGGACGAAGAAATACAAACTTAAAATGAAACGTTGTTGTCATTTTGATTTCGAAATGTTTCGCGAGCGGATACATATCTTTGTCGATTGTTTATTTGATTTCACGATTTTTCGCGCCACATCGTGCGCGGGTATATGCCTAGTCTAATTATTAAAAATTATATAATAAATATTTTTATTTATTAAATCATTCCGTAATGTTGTATGCATGTATCGAATCGAGCTGTCTAATTGAAAAGAACCACTAGATCAACACTAATAAGATACACTAGAACAATTTCCTTATAAAGGCCAATAGAACCGATGAAATCCTTTAAATCCCTATAGGTCCATTAGGGCCCAATGAAACCCTTTAAAACCTGATTGAACCCTTTAAAGCCCGATAGCTCCAATGAAACCCTTTAAGCCTGATTGAACCATTTAAAGCCCTATAGTTCCATTAAGGCCCAATTAAACCCGTTAAAGCCCGATAAAACCCTTTAAAGCCCGATAGATCCATTAAGGCCCAATGAAACCATTTAAAGCACAATATAACCCTTTAAAGCCCTATAGATCGGTTAAGGCTTAATGAAAGCCTTTAAAGCCCAATAGAACCAATTAAAGTCCAATATAATTAATTAAAGCCCAATATATCCATTAACATTTAACACCCAATGAAACATTTTAGAGCCCAATATAACCATTTAAACCCCGATAGATCCATTAAGACTCAATGAAACCCTTTAAAGCCCAGTAGAACCCTTTAAAGCCTGATAGATCCATTAAGGCCCAATAAAACCATTTAAAGCCCGATTGAACCCTTTAAAGCCCAATGTATCAATTAAGACCCAATGAAACCCTTTAAAACCCAATAGATCTATTAAGACCCAATGAAACCATTTAAATCCCGATTGAACCCTTTAAAGCCCAATAGATCTATTAAGACCCAATGAAACCATTTAAATCCCGATTGAACCCTTTAAAGCTCGATAGAACTATTTAAAGCACAATAGAACACTTTATGACTTATTAAGGTACAATAACAACGACAGACACACACACACATACTATCGATACATTAACATGTACACATGCATACAACACATATATACATCATATGCGATTACCAAACAACGTACACACACATTATCTATAAATTCATATCAACATATATATACATATACATATACACACACACATATACAACAATATACATAGATCCATCGCGGGTTAGCAAACAACACATGTATACATATATATATACACACATATAACACAGACTCGTGGATGTATATATATATATATATATAACATACACATGCATATATATAACACAATCATGAGAAAAAAAGAAAATTTAAAAATTCCGTCGCTAATCCGTCACTAATTAGCGACGGATTAGCGACGGATTTAGTATCCGTCGCTAATTAGTGACGGATTAGCGACGGAATTTTTTAAAAAAATAAATAAAAAAGAAATTCCACGTGTCCGTCGCTAATTCGTCACTAATTAGCGACGGATTAGCGACGAGCGCATGAATTTTCTTTTTTATTTATTTTTTAAATAAATTCCGTCGCTAATTAGCGACGGAATTAGATCCGTCACTAATCCGTCGGTAATTAGTGACGAAAATTTCCGTCACTGATTTTCGTCACTGATACCCCTTTTTCTAGTAGTGAGCTAAAACAAGATACAACAGTAAAATCTGAGTTAGGTGTTGGCAAAAGCAGATGAGCTGATATGTTTAATTACTCATTATACATATACACTTATATATATAGGGGCGTAATCAAATGAGAACTAACTATTTTGTGGTAACCGTGCGATCCAATGTGAGCCAATCATTTTAGATAATTAATGTTATTACTTAAAATAAAGTTAAAGGGTAAATTAGTAAAATGTGTTGAATTTCTAATTTAATATTCTAATTTAATTCTCTCTCTCTCTCAAATACATACCCATTTTAACACGTCTCTCTAATTAGTAAATTGTGTTGAATTTCTCTCTCTCTATATCTCACCCTCTCCATGATAACCCTAAAAAAAATTTCTAATCCTTTTGAATGGCCGCCGCTATACCTTCATTATCCCTCAACTCCGGCCGATGGTTCACGATCGCCGATGGTTCACGGTCAAATCAAGATCTGGGTGTTCACGGTCGTCGATGGTTCACAGATCTCGGTGTCCAATCGATGGTTCACAGATCTGCGAAGAAGATGGTGGTCGCCTGCCGCGTCGACGTCCATAGCTGCAGAAGGTTTTTTTTACTCTTTTTTTTCAGCGATTTGGTGGCTTCCATGGCCGTCCATGGCCGTCGATTTGGTCCATCTTCTCCGGCGATTTGGTGGCTTCCATCTTCTCCGGCGATTTGGTGGCTTCCATCTTCTCCAATGATTTGGTCCTTGCCGGCGAGATGAAGATAGATGGTATATTCAGGCGATACCCATGAGAGGTTATGATTTGAACCTCTCTTATATCCATCTCTCGGTGGTATCATAGATTGTATCACGGTGGTGTCATAGGTTGTATCACGGTGATATCACATTATCACGGGGTGGTATCACGGTGGCATCATCGGTGGTATCACCGGTGGTATCACGGTACAGTTGGTATCACAATGATATCATAGTTTAAATGACAATGGTATCACAGTTTGTATCGCACTAGTATCATATTGGGTATCACAAAGCTATATCATATTATGTATCACAATATCACAATGGTTATTGCATTTATTTTGGGTATCACAGTGGGTCTTTATGTATTGCATTTTGTATCATGGTGAATATCATAGTATAACTTTATCACAATGGGTATCACAGTTTATTTTGTATCACGGTGATTATCATATTGTATTTTGTATCACAGTGGACATCACAATGTATTTTGTATCACAATGTGTAACATATTGTATTTTGCCGGAATAAAGTTCACCGGACGTCAGAGAGAGAGAGAGAGAGAGAGAGGAGAGAGAAGATTTTTTAAATACCTAAAATACCCTTTAATTAAAATTTTAAATCAAAAATTACCAAATTTATTAATTTCCAAATTTATCATATGATTTGTGGTTGAGATTGGATCTCACGGTTACCACAAAATAACCAGTTCTCCCATGAATGACCCCCTATATATATATACACTATATTATAAAGCACGGATAAAAAACTCTTAAATACAAATTATTAGGCACAAGGTGTCATCATTTTATGCAATATTTTAAAAATCTCTTAATTTACAAGTATCAAAGCACAAGATACATATTACTACTGCAGACTTCTAACACCCACCAATTTGGTATGTGCAAGACATTTTTTTATGCAAACCTTTCCATGTATCATTATTAATTAATATATTATATTACTATAAATTTGTTTTAATTATATTATTAAATATGTAATTAGTTAATTTTCTAGATGTCATTAAAATATATAAGATAATCATTAAATTCTAACAAAATAATTAAATTTTTTAATATAAAAAACATTATATTATAAGCCTAAATTAAAAAAATTTATAAAAAAAACATTATCACTTTCTCAAAATCATCCAAAATCGTACTGTAAATCGACAAAAAAAAAAACAAAAAAAAAATGAAACATTAAAATCGTGATTTATCTCGCTGCATTGTGCGAGTACGTTTCTAGTATATATATAGTGCGTTTCTTTTGCAACCCAAACAATTTGTACAAACTATGCAAACCACTATATTAGAAAACAATAAATATATTTATGGATAATGATTATGATTCATTAATAATGATTGTGATATATATGGAAAATGTTAAGTTTATTCATTATAATCATGATTTTAAATTAGGAAATATTAAGTTTATTCATTATAATCATGATTTTAAATTAGGAAACATAATAAAATCATATATTCATTAGACTTGATGAACGACTAAGATTGGTTTGCATAGTTTGTACAAATTGTTTGGGTTGCAAAAGAAATGAACACTATATATATATATATATATATATATATATATATATATATAGTGTTTGGTTCATTTAAGAAATGGTAAATATATGAGAAATAGAGAAGTAATCCTAGCCATTCATATGGTCAAGATCGGATTTGACTAGTCAAATATTGCGGCTTTGACTGGTCAAAAGTTGCGGCTTTGACTGGTCAAAAATTGAGGCTATCCAAAAAATATAAGAACAATTTCGTAAATTTTACAAAACACACGGGCTGTGTTCATATATGAACATGTATAATTCACATATGAACTATATGTTCATATATAAACCAGTGCAATTCACAACTGAACTCTTTTAACTAATTCATATATGAATCAGTTGAACTAACTAACAGATTCATATATGAACCTTTGTGATTCATATATGAATATGTATGAATCACAAAGATGTATGAATCACAAAGATTCATATATGAATCTGTATGAATCACAAAGATTCATATATGAATCAGTTGAACTAATTAACAGATTCATATATGAATCTTTGTGATTCATACAGATTCATATATGAACTTATCCCGTGTATTTTACGAAATTACCCCTCTACCTTCTATAGACAACACAAGGAATTATCCGGTGTTTCACGGTCAAAGCCGCAAATGTTGACCAGATGAATGACTAAGATTACTTCTCTATTTCTCATATATTTACCATTTCTCAAATGAACCTCTCCCTATATATATATATATATATATATATATATATATATATATATATATATATATAAATATAGGGTTGGGTTCCGGTGAAAAACGTGAGAAGTGGTTATCAACTGTATGAGAAATGGACCCACATTAGAATGAGATGCGCCGAGATAAGATGCACCAAGATTCACCAGATCAATTCCCTTATAAGCCGCAATTCATGGGAGTACTTGAGATTAAAAGAGATCAATGGTTCAAATTCACTTCTCACCGTTAACCCAACTTCTCACACGATCCTTTGCCTACTTGTATATATCCATATCTATATCTATATATGTGTGTGTGTGCGCGTGCAATCATGGATATATGAACACATTAGTCTAGCTCAACTATTTTTTCCGACTTTTTTCTAGTTACATCAATCGAATTATTTAGCAAATTAAGTAACACTAATTATTAAGATTACATGCATATATGAAGGATTAAGTTTTCATATTCAATCTGTGCATGAATAAAATCAATTCCCATGCTAGAAATGATTGACTCCAACTGATATACGAATACTCTCGACATGTTTTTTTTTCAAGGAGGGAAAGGATAAAGATTTGCACCCAAGAAGGTATCACCAAAATGTTCAAAATATCACTGAACTAGATGCTTGATATTATGGCTAATATTCTAGACATTTTAAGTGATAATATATACTATATACTAGACTTGGGATCACGTGAGATCACGTTTTTATATATTTGAAACTTCACATCAAAACACTGTGCAGCGTTTTGCTATGAAGTTTCAAGTGTAAAATCGTGGTCTCACATGAACCCAACCCCTATATACTATACATATCTTTTCTCTGAACATAGCACCAAATGGACAAAGAAACTAAAACCAGGTTAAATATATACATGCTGCTAGCTAGCTAGTTTTCAAGTATGTAGCATGCTTTTGTTTTTCTAGAGATTGATACCCTGATTTGTTTCCATAGTGAAATCAGTTGTACTTGTTAATTGTAAAGAACTGCAAGTCATAAATTTTTCTCAAAATTTTTGTAAAGCACATCAATTTTGACAGGCTTGAAAATAGGAAGCATAAGTTATAAATCTTTTGGTTCTGAAGAGGGAAAATTCACTTGTGGTTCCTTGATCTCCTCTATTAATTCCAAAACCAAACAAAGAGTGAACACAAGTCAATTAACAGCACAGGAGAAATGAACTCAAATGGTTTAGATTCTCGCGATTGGACTTTATAACAGAAGACATTGTACATGCAAAAAGAAAAGGGAAATTAAGAAGCTTTGAAAAAGCTAAGCCCCCCTTAAATTAAGGCAGCGATTCGGTTGGTTTGCTATTGATTTCAAAGGCGTAACACTAGATTTTTTCTTCGGGTGATGAAGTTAAAATGCCGAAACTATTCTTTCTAATGTCCTAAATCATGACTCTATCGAAAGAAGAAAAAGTAACTAAAGAGACCACATGAATTTTCTTGTGGCTGAACAAAGATCGAAAGATGCAGACATGTACAATTGCAAAAATTGGGTTTTGAGGTTGCTCAAATGAAGTCCTAACCCACATTTCGACATATTTTCTAGTGAATTAATTACAAGGATTTCAACGCCTCTAGTGTTGCTCTTCTTCTTTGTTTTTGTAATTTCTAGCCTCTCGCTAGCCTCTTTTGTGTCGTAATAAATTTGGTTTCTTGCTGTCAAAAATAAAATATAAAAAATAAAGGGCATGATATCTTGTTCTATTATCAACTAGCTTCATGTATCAAGAAAGGCCAAATGCTATAATTCTTTAATGTAATATGGCCAGATCTGTATCTTTCAGACCAATTAAGATTCATTAGAAGTAGTCAAATGGAACTAAGAGCATCCACAATGGGAGTTTTACAAAAGTCCTTACACTCCATGGACCGCTTCATCATTTTTTTTCCCCATTGGGTCACATGGGTCCATGCTTATGTGGCATGAAATTGGTTCATCTGCATGGACCGCTTCTTCCTTCTTTTTTCTTATTTATTTTTTATTCTATAAATCAATTTTGCATATATTTTAATTTCTACTTGGATGTTTATTTTATATTTTTAATTCTTATTATTAGGTTTAACAAACTTTTTACATTCTTATAAATCTTGTTATTAAGATGTTTATTTTATTACATTGTATTTTAATTACTTTTATCATTATATTATATATTTTAGAAAATTGATAATTTTTAAGACCCATTTTTATAAATTAATTAATTAATTATCAACTTTTAATTATTTTTACTATATAATCAATTTTGAGTTTTTAAATATAATAATTAATTACTTTTAATTATTTTATTATATAAACAATGGACCGGTTCATGATTGAGAGTAAAAAGTTTATGAAATATGTAGGAAAGAGAAAACTGATGTGACGGAGAGAGAAAACTGATGTGGCAAAATCATGAACCTCTTAGGAGGTCCATGACTATGGATGCTCTAATTAACAAACAAAAGATAGCACTTACATCATTACACAATTGTTCCAGCTCCACCATTTAGTAATTCCAGCTGCTATATATCAAGATCCCCTAATGGTTTTTCTCCTCAATTTCATTCAAATTTACTGTAATCAAGGAAATAAGAAACAATTAGTAAAATAAGGCATCCACCTGATTAGTACTAAATATATATATGTGACGAATAATCGTGTGAGAAGTTGAGTTAACGGCGAGAAGTGAATCTGAACCGTTGATCTGTTTTAATCTCACGCCTTCCCATGAATTGCGGCTTAGAAAGGAATTGATCTGGTACATCTCATCCTAATGCGCGTCCATTTCTCATCCAACGGTCAATAACCACTTCTCGCACTTCTCACCGTTAACTCAACTTCTTACCGGAACCCAACCCATATATATGTTTGAGTATGTATTGCACCAATTGCAAATCTAAATCACTAATTCCATGATCACCTTTCTGCTCATGAAACACTTAAATATCGATAAAGCTCGAATCTTTTAATTCCTTTGATGTTTCTTCACCCATTATCCATTTCCACCTTATGTTTTTATAATCAACTTGTTGTTCAATTTCACTCCAGCAATCTGATTTCATTGTTAGATTTGAAGAACTTACTTCACAATACTCACAATAATTAGTACCATCAGAAACTAATTTCTTCAAATCATCATCAAGCTTCTTAACTCTCATTTTCTCTCTTGTTCTTTCTCTAGCTCTTGCTCTTGCCTCTTCCCTTAACCGATCTCTTGCAGCATTATTCACTCGAAACGATCCACCTTCGCATTTTCGCTTACTTTTCGTCTTTTTTCCACCAACAACACACTTGGGTAGTACTGAAATTTTCTTCTGTTTGCTTTTTATCTCATCTGATATTCCTCCATTAATGGCTTCAAGAAACTTACCATTCACCAGTTTCTTCAACTAACTCCTTAATTGCTGGCAGTGAGTTGGTAATTAACCAATCTAGGGTTTTGCTTGCTTTGTCAAACCCTAGTAAATCTTGAAGAGTGAAGAACTTTTGAGCAACTTCAATGGAGAATCTCACCCTTCGATCTCGAACGCCTCGAGCGGTGCAGATCTTACTATATGCCCATGTTTCTTTGAGGTCTCAGTTTTCTTGTTGTGGCAAGATGATATTACTGAATCTAAAAGATCAGAATTATGTTCATTAGAATTCTGAAACCCTGATTTTCCAAGAAAATGTTGCTGCTTTTGGTGGTGAAGAACAAAATCTTGCTTGATGTTGTCGGTGTGAAATATGTATTCGCCAGAGATGAATGGGTCATCGGTGGTGTTTTTGTGGAGATTATGTTTTTGAGTTTGGAAGAAAGAATTTGGAGGAAAGATGTGGGTGGATGAGGGAAGATGTGGAAAAGGGTTTGAGGAAAACATTGTAATCTAGCAAAAGATTTCATGAAATCTTTGGGTTTAATTTAACTGTATTTTTGATGAGATTTTATCACTCACCTGATCTTGCTTGTGTCATCTTTTTATTTAGGGCACAATTAGGTAACATGCTGATCATGGTACTTTTTCACCAAACATATAAAGTAATTTCATACTAATTATAAGATAATCCGAAACAACCCCCCTCCCCCCCTCCCTCTCTCTTTTTTATATATATATATATATATAGAGAGAGAGAGAGAGGAGGGTTCATATGAGGAGGGGGCCTAATTAAAAAAATAAAGGGATGCATCTTAGCCCTTCTTTTATTAGATCAATGGCTGTGATTAAAAGATGACAAAAAATTAAAAAATAAATAAATAATAAATGAAATATACCTGAGATGAACACGGGATAAATAAATGTAGGGGCAAAATTGGAAAAGTCACTAAAAAAAAAGAAACGTGATATTTGAATTTGAAACCAGGGGATCAATATCATTCCCTACCAAATAGGAGAAACCCCAGGAAGTAAAATCGCTCCCAAAATCTTCAATCGCTCCCAAAACCTTCAACCTGAAATCTGAATATTTTGAAGATCAATACACACAATCAGTTCAAATGAGGTCGAGAATCTGAAAACAAAGAAGATTCCGATAACACATTCAATGGATTCGACAGGTTTGAGATTTTATTGCATGTTTGATTTTAGGGTTTTAAATGGATTCGACAGGTATAATGAAATTTTTTGTTTCTCTATTGTTAAAGAACAACGAAAAAGTAATAGAATAAAAAGGAAATCGAAGATTGGAGGTTCCAAAAACGATGAAGGAGAAGAGATAAATCACGAAGAAGGTACATATGATTAAACTTACTGAATCATATGTGATTAGAGTTGTTTCTTTTTAAATATAACAATTATTTTGGATTAAGATTGTGAATACATTCAAAAAGTTAAAGTTGAATCATATGTGATTTACTAAGAGTGTTAAAGAGTGTTATATTGTTTGATGGTGGAAAATTTTCATATCACTTGGTTATTAATCATATGTGATGTATAATATGATATCTCTTAGTAAATCATATGTGATTAAGAAACATATCTCTTAGTAAATCATATGTGATCTATAAGGATTGTTATATTCTTTAAGGAACACCTAGTAAATCATATTTCTAGTAAATCATATGTGATTAAGAAACATATCTCTTAGTAAATCATATGTGATCTATAAGGATTGTTATATTCTTTAACAATCTGATGTAATATGTGATCTATAAGGATTGTTATATTCTTTAACAATTTGATATAACTTAGTTATTAATCATATGTGATCTTGTTTTACAATATATGATGAAATGTTGTTAGCAACACCTAGTAAATCATAAACATATCTCTTAGTAAATCATATGTGATCTATAAGAACTGTTATATTGTTTAACAATCTGATGTCACTTAGTTATTAATCATATGTGATATTGTTTTACAATATGATAGTATATGATGAAATGTTGTTAGGAACACCTAGTAAATCATACTCCCTCATTCCCAAAATTATTGTCCACAAGAAAAAAGCACACAGTTTAAGAAAACCCTATTTAATACTACTTTATTGAAACAAAATGACAAATCTACCCTTATTATCAATTTCGTATGGAACAATTTGAAAACTAGAAGTATTTAATGAACCATTAATTAACTTCAAATACACCTACAAATCCACATCACTAAAAAACTCCTTTTTTCTTTCGGTTTCCTAATCGTAATTTTTGGAGGCAAAATTCCCCACCAAATTTTTTACTACTAATGCTCTATTAAATTTGAGCTAAATTTACTTTCATCAAAATTTGGCTCCAATTTCTCCCTCCAAACTAAGATAATGAAAGGTCAATTACATCCTTTATAACCAAAGTCAATTTCATCTGTTTCTACTAAGTTATGGATATTTCCACAAATTTATTCACTAAAAAAAACACAAGTAACGCCCAACGTCAAGATATATATCGATCACTATTGCAACAAAGTTCCGATGGGAAGTTGAAAAAGGGTTCCATAAGTGATTTAGCTGCACAATACGGTGTTTCTACGCGCACCGTAAGCCGTATTTGGCATTTGGCTAAACTTCAAGCCTACAATGGATCAACGATTAATGTATCTTCAAAAATGCCAAAATTTGTTGGGAGGAAAAGGCTTCAAATCGATTTGAATCAAGTTTACAAATTCCGTTACGCCGTCGAACAAACATTCGGTCTATTGCAAAATCATTAAGTGTTTCAAAATCAACTTTGCATAGACGAATAAAAGAAGGTGCCCTTAGACCACACACAAATGCCATCAAGCTGGATCTTACTCATGCGAATAAAAAATCAAGGTTAGAATTTTGTCTATCTATGGTTACTCGGCCGTCTTTAAGTTCAAATCCTACATTTTATGATATGTTTAACGTCATCCACATTGATGAAAAATGGTTTTACATGTCAAAATCATCAAAACGGTACTATCTCCTTCCCGGCGAGGATGAACCGTTAAGAACATGTAAAAGCAAAAAATTCATTACAAAAGTTATGTTTCTAGCAGCAGTCGCACGACCACGATTTGATGCCTTAGGCAATGAAGTTTTTTCTGGAAAGATTGGTATATTCCCACTTACAAAAATGGAGCCCGCTAAGCGTTCAAGTAAAAATCGTGTTGCGGGAACATTAGAGACAAAACCTATTTTATCGGTCACTAAAGAGATAACAAAGTCATGGTTGATAGAGAAAGTTCTACCCGCTATTAGAGCTAAATGGCCACAGGACCATACGGGTCCAATATTTATCCAACAAGATAATGCAAAGCCCCATATTGATGTTAATGATATCGAGTTTCTTGAAGCATCGTCTCGAGATGGGTTTGATATACGACTTTGTTTTCAGCCGCCAAATAGTCCAGATTTAAACGTGTTAGACCTTGGATTTTTTCGGGCAATTCAATCACTTCAAGAACAAGAGGTTCTTAGTACAATTGATGAATTGGTTTCTGCTGTCCAAAATTCATTTGACAGAATGCAGTCTCACGAGCTTAACAATGTTTTTCTAACTTTACAAACATGCATGAAAGAAATCATAAAGGTTCGAGGTGGCAACAACTATCGAGTACCACATATCGGTAAGGGTAGGTTGGAACGGCAAGGTAACTTGCCAATACAAATTGAGTGTGATGAAAACATGTTAGATGAAGCAGTTTCGTATTTACTTCAGTAAAGAGAAATGAGAGCTAAAGAAAGTTTCTGTAAATTTTTGAAAAGAAAGTTAGAGTGCCTTCCTTACATATGCATGAATTCTAAGTTTTTTTTTCTTTTTTTATTCCACCAAATAATGATGCATGAATTTTAAGGGTTTTTTGTTTTTTTTCCCAACAATTAATAACATGACATTATGGACAAGAATTAATGGGGTCTCGAATTATGTGTAATCCATACTCCATAGTAATTATAACGAGGGGTAATATTGGAAATCTTGTTAATTATAACTATCTTTTTTTAGTAGTAGACAATAATTATGGGACAAACTAAAATAGTATACTAGACAATAAAAATGGGACGGAGGGAGTATGTAATTAAGAAAAAAATTTGATATCTCTTAGTAAATCATATGTGATCTATAAGAATTCAATTAGAACATTTTGATGACTTGAGACATGAATATTGCAATCTGTGATATGTAAATCATATATGGTTTACCATTTCTTATGTACTAACTGTATTCCAATTTGGACAGGATCTTCATCGGTAGCAAAAAGAAAAAGAGAAAAGACAGTTGAACGTGAGGAAAATGAAAAACAAGGAAAAAGGAGAAAGTTGATAAAGAAGAAACAACCAACACAAGCCAAAAGCATACGGTTGAGGACAACACCGTACCCACTGTTCAATGCTATTAGGTCACTTTCAGATACACAAGAAACATGTGTTAGGGAAATGGGTTTTGGTGGGATGATTGGAATGAAGTTGGATGGAATACCATCCAACCTAGGACTGTATGTAGCATTGAACTTTGATGAAGAAAACATGACAATCAAGACAACAAAAGGGACAATAACAATAAATGAAGAGTCAGTAAGAGACATGATTAGAGCACCGATGGGTCCTATAAAGTATGAAGAGTGCAAAGTGAATGACGTTGGTGCTTCAATCAAGGGTGAATGGTTGAAGCAGTTCGATAAAGAAATTATAAGACCAACCGAGGTAAGCAAGAAAATAGTCTCATCAGAGGATGCAGACTGGAACTTTATGTAGTACCTCCATCACCAGTAAAAATTGAGGTACATACATGTACATAATTATAAACACATATCATAGTAGATACTTTGTGTTATTGTAATTATGCATGCTTCACAAATCATATGTGATCATCTGTGGTAGTTTTAATAATCATATGTGATTAAACAAAATTGCATTCATCTATATAGTATTTCAAATTTTGATAGTGTTAAAATCATATGTGATTTAAAGTTGATAGTGTTGAAATCATATGTGATTTAAAGCATAAGCATATACTAGTATGGGTTTGGTTTTTATGGTAATCTGATATTGGGAATTGATAGTGTTAAAATCATATGTGATTTAAAGTTGATAGTGTTGAAATCATATGTGATTTAAAGCATAAGCATATACTAGTATGGGTTTGGTTTTTATGTTATTAACAACATGATATTGGGAATGTTTTAATAGGAATATCTGAGTTTCTTGGACAATACCTACAACCAGTTGATGTCCTTGAAAACAAAATTCAACACAACTTTGGATAAGGCCTGTTTGAAATTCCCGGAAGAAGCGACTCTTGATGATTGGAGAACAAAACAACTTGATTTCGTGCTTATTGAACAACAAATTCCTGAAACTCAACAGTGGAATGTACAAGTTAATGAAGAAGGTGGTGAAGGAGAGAATGAAGGGGGTGGGGAAGGTGGATTAGAAGAAGGGAATGAAGAAGGTGGGGAAACTAGAATAGAAGAAGACAATGTAGCAGAGAACATTGATCATCTTATAGCAAAGTTAAGCATGGACATTCCAGAGACTACAACAGAAGGTGAGGAACATAACTTTGAGAGTTTTACACTAATTTTGAAACATACAAATGTTAATGACTCATGTGATTTCTTATTTGTAGGAAAAACAGGAGAAAAAGAAGCATCTGCAGTAATATTATCACAACCAAGTTTCAGCCTTGGTTTAACACAATTATTCGGTGAAGATATTCAAAAGACACGAGAGACAGGGGAAAAAGAAGCATCTGCAGTAATATTATCACAACCAAGTTTCAGCCTTGGTTTAACACAATTATTCGGTGAATATATACAAAAGACGGGAGAGGTTGTGACAGAGAAGTGTGAGTCCGTGATCGTTACCAGATAATCAAACAACAAACAATATAAAGATAAACCAACCTGTTTAGATTATAAACGCGGATTACACGGTTGATTGCTTTGAGTTTTCTCTTTGTTTGTTTTTCTCTCTTTTACACTTTGAATATGTGTTATGTGTGTGTTAATTGTGTTGTCTGATATTCTAAGAGAGAGAGAGAGATATATAACTAATCTAATATTAAACATAATATCTAGATATCTATAATATCTAGATATTATAATTAAACTAATATTATAACAAATAAACATAATATCTAGATATTAATAATATCTAGATATTATATTAAAACTAATATAATAATAAACTAATTAAACTAATTAAACTAATTAAAATACTAAAACATAACTTTGACTATTATTACAAGATAGACCCTAGACTATAGTTGAGAGTGACTTGTCAGCTTTAACTTCAGATTGCGATCTTCGTATTGGATGATCTTGAATCCAATGAGACTGTGTCCTAACAATCTCCCCCTTTGGAACAAGATCATTTAAATAAAAAGATTTATCTAATTCGATCTTCTCTTTCAGCTTGGAAGATGCAATCTCCATCTTTGTCTTCAAATTGTAATAATCTTCCCCTTTTGATGTAGAGAAACTCTCTTTCGGTTGTTGGGAAGAAATTTTCTTCAGTGTTAGCTTGGACATTTGTTTCTTGATCATTTCTTGTACTTTGTTTGCTCTGCTCTCCCCCTTTTTGATGGATTGAGCATCGATATCTTCAAAACTTTGTTGACAAGAAATGTCTTTGATTCGTAGCCTCTGATCCGTCAATTCATAAGATATTCATCTAGATCTTTACAAATCCAGACAAATTAGTTGTGTAACACCTGAATCAACTAATGAATCAGTTAGACTGCCTGTCAGTAACACTAAGTCACTGTGTGTAACGAATACACAATGGAAAGGAGCTGTTTGATGTTGACTCCCCCAGGGCTTCCATTTAATCATCGAAACACCACAAAGGTAATTTCTATAAACGTTATGACAAAGAAACTAATTCCTTGTGTGTTCGTGCTTGTGATAGAAAGAATTAAGCACTGATGATTGCTTTTAAGGCTCGAAATGTGTAAACCACTGAGACAGCAGTAAGTTAAACACAGACTCAATGTGTATGAGTGAAGTGCGAAGGTGGGGCAGACTTCCTTCTTTTCAATATCCAGATTTTCCAAGTGAAAATCAGATAGCATATGTGTTGCGTCCCCTTTAGAAAGTGAAACACTTTCTAATTGAGTAGAAAATGAGTAGTTGGTGGGGTAATTCAAGAGTTGGCATGGGCTAGTTGCCTGTTTCAATAATGTTCACCAAATATTTGTGAAACACTAGAAATGTGGCTGCCCGTCTAGAAAGTAGTTGGTGCAGAGTTCTGATATTCTTTTAACTCTGATCTCACACGCTCTTTCTTTTAAAGATTAAGCTCACTCTTTTGGCATTGAAACTCATTATCCAATCTACACTCATTTCTATTGACACACTCACTCAATCACTAAGGATTAACTTCATGGGTAGAAATCATAGGTTAACATGATTCCATAGAAGTTGAAGTGATTTCAAAGAATTTCCTTCATTTGATCAGAAGCAAAAGGAACTTATGCAAATATCAAACGAGGCGTTTTAGTTCTTGCACACTGATTCCGTATAACTTTTAAAGAATAAGTTGCTCAAAAAGGTTTAGCTTGTCGATTAAGCTTATGTAAAACATTTAAAGTACACTCCCAAAATATAAAATCGAATGAAAAATCGGGAAGTGGTTTGAACGTTTAAGAACGATGTTTTCAATGATTGAAAGTTGTCCTTCTTTCAACCATATTGGAGATTAAGATGAAAGGTAATACCTTAAAGTTTGATCTTATATCTCATGAAGCTTTGCTGTAAGTCATAAAGATATGAACTTCTAAGCTTCTCTCAAACTTCTGCAAAAGTCTTAAGTCAAAGTCAAAGCAAATTTATTCACTTATATTGAAAAGACAAAAAGCAGTAAAACTTTTTAAAGAACGAGTTCTGATCTGAATTGATCAGAAGTCATATCCGAACTCCTTTGACGTGAAGAGCTCCCCCTAAAATCTTGCATTACAAAAATTTGTCATAAAACGTAAGTGCAGAAATCTTATGAGCTCCCCCTCAAATTAATATTGACCAAGTATGAGTTTCTTCTCATACTCTCCCTAGAATCATGAACATTAACATATGAAATACATATATCATTCACAATTAAGCATAAAGATATGAGGAAAAAGTAAACAATAGTGAACTTTTATAGGTAACTACTGATTATGTCTTAAGATTTAGCATACCAAGCTTAGAGATAAGAAAGTTGAATCTCTTTTCATCTAACGCCTTGGTAAACAAATCTGCAAGTTGATAATCTGTTTTTACAAAGAAAAGTTCTATGTTTCCTTTTTCTACATGATCTTTGATAAAGTGATACCTGACGTCGATATGTTTGGTTTTTGTGTGTTGAACAGGATTCGCTGTTATTGCGATGGCGCTCTTGGAGTCGCAGTAGATCGGGATTTTGTTGAAGTGGAAACCGTAGTCGCGAAGTTGTGTTTGCATCCACAAAACCTGAGAACAGCAGCTAGCAGCAGCTACATATTCTGCTTCGGCCGTGGAAGTTGAAACGCAAAGTTGCTTCTTCGATCCCCAACTTACTAGTTTGTCACCGAGGAACTGTACGTGTCCTGACGTGCTCTTCCTGTCTAACATACAACCTGCATGATCTGCATCTGTGTACGCTGTTAGTTCAAAAGTAGTATCTTTGGGATACCACAGACCGAGATCTGCGGTGCCCTTCAGATACCTGAATATACGCTTGACAGCAGTCAAATGGATTTCTTTTGGATTAGCCTGATATCGGGCACAAAGACATGTTGAAAACATTATGTCTGGTCTACTACTAGTAAGATACATTAAAGAACCTATCATTCCTCTGTAGGTCCTAATATCAACAGCCTTTCCCGAAGGATCGGTGCCAATCTTAGTTCCTGGTGCCATTGGGGTATCAATCGGTTTTGTATTTTCCATTTGGAATTTCCGGAGAATTTCCCTAATGTACTTAGATTGATTGATAAAGATACCCGTAGAAAATTGTTTTACTTGAAGCCCGAGAAAGAAGTTCATCTCTCCCATCAAGTTCATTTGAAATCTAGACACCATAAGGTTTGCAAAATTCTTACAGTACTTAGTATTAGTTGAACCAAAAATAATATCGTCGACATAGATTTGTATTAAAACGATATCGACTTTTTCTTTCTTTATGAACAAGGTGGTATCCACCGTACCTTTTGAAAACCCAGACTTGACTAGAAAAGTGGAAAGGACATCATACCAGGCTCGAGGGGCTTGTTTTAGACCGTAGAGAGCTTTGTCGAGAATGTAGACGTGATTCGGTTTCTCTTGATTGACAAAACCTTCTGGCTGAGAGACGTAGACTTCCTCCTTCAGAATTCCATTGAGGAATGCTGTCTTCACGTCCATTTGAAAGACCGTGAAGTTCTTGTGGGCAGCGTAGGCTAAGAACATTCTGATTGCCTCTAAACGCGCCACAGGAGCGTATGTCTCGTCATAGTCTAATCCTTCCTCTTGTCTGTATCCTTTGGCTACTAGTCTCGCCTTGTTTCTGATGACGGTACCAGCTTCGTCCTTTTTAATCTTGAAGATCCACTTCGTACCGATGATTGTTTTACCTTTAGGCTTTGGTACGAGTCTCCAGACTTGCAGTGCGTCGAACTGGTTCAATTCTTCTTGCATAGAGACTACCCAATCTGGATCCGCAAGAGCCTCTGATACTCGAGTTGGCTCAATCTTGCTTAGAAAGGAGTCGTGCATGCACCAGTTGATTGACGCTGACCTAGTTTGCACCGACTTGGATGGATCACCTATGATCTGACTTGCAGGGTGCGTTTTGGTCCATTTACGTTCATGAGGCAGTGGATTATAGGAATGAATGTCAGTTGTGTCATCTATAAATCCACTTGCACCTTCTTCGGCTTGTTCTGGAGGAATGATGATTTCAGTTGAAGTAATTGGTGGCAGTGTATTATATGATGATAGATCAATATAAAAAGGAATGGGGGGTTCAGTTGAAGTAGTTGGTACAGAAGTCTCAGTAGGTACAGCTTGTTCCGGCTGTAGATTGATCTGAATTGAACATCCTACTGGTTCAGCTACTTCTGACTCTGCATGACTTGGCACTTCTTGAACTGTAGGAGTTGGTATTTGAATTGTGACGTCTTGATGAATCGGGGTACTTGATTCATTTGGAATGTCTGAACTGGTTGGATGAGTAGGCGTTGGCTCTTCTATCCTATCAACCAAAACAGATTTCTTTATGTTAGTTCCAAGAAATTCGTCATAAAACAATTCAAATAATAAATCTAAATCAGATAAATGGTTAGTTGATGTTGAAGCTTCATCTGATTTGTTCTGTTGAGACGCAGGTTCTGGACTGAGTTGCCCAGAAGCTAGTACTCCGGTTAAAACGGGTTCTGAACAGTATTGTTCGGAAGCCATCTCTTCATCAAAGGTGACGTTGACGCTTTCAATCACCGTTTTTGACTTCTTGAAGTAGATTCTGAATGCAGTTGATGATGAGGAGTATCCAATGAAGATTCCTTCATCTGCCTTGGCGCTGAACTTGTTGAGATTCTCCCTATCGTTTAGAACGAAACACTTACATCCAAAGATATGGAAGTATTTGATTGTAGGTGTTCGGTTGTTGATCAACGCATAAGGAGTCTTCTTGAATCGTCTGTGAATCATGGACCGGTTCTGCGTATAGCATGCGGTAGATATAGCTTCTGCCCATAAGAATAGAGGTAGGTCGGAATGACTTAGCATAGTGCGAGCTGCCTCGACTAGCGTCCGATTCCTTCTTTCCACCACTCCATTTTGTTGAGGCGTACGTGCAGCAGAGTACTGATGAGTTATCCCTTTAGATTCGAGATATTCTTGAACAGTTTTGTTCTTGAACTCTGTGCCGTTGTCTGTTCTTAGAAGCTTTATCGGTTTCTGCAGATTCACCTGGGTCGTCTTCAGGAAAGTGATGAGCACATCAGGTGTCTCATCCTTTGATCGTAGGAACTTGACCCAAGTGTATCGTGAGTAGTCGTCCACGATCACTAGAATGTACTTCTTGCCTCCTAGACTCTGAGTTCGCATTGGACCACAGAGATCCATATGCAATAGCTCTAGCGGAGCGCTTGTACTTGGTTCAGGCTTCGGTTTATGCGGAGCCCTCTTCATCTTGCCCTTCTCACAGGCTGCACACAGATGATCTTTGTCATATTTGAGCTCTGGAAGTCCTTTGACTAAGTTGCCACTGACCAGTTTGTTGATGTAGCGAAAGTTAAGATGAGAGAGCCGTCGATGCCATAGCCAGCTTTGCTGCATCGATGCTTTAGATAGTAGACAAATCTGCTTGTCAGTCTGGACGTCTGATAAATTGATCGTGTAGAGGTCTGACTTTCGAGTGCCGACCAAGAGTTCTTCGCCTTCTTCTGTGCGAACAGAACACCTCTTGGCTTTGAAGTTGACCTCTAGGTCTTTGTCACAGAACTGACCTATGCTGAACAGGTTGTGTCCTAATCCTTCTACGTAGCTCACCTTCTTGATCGTTATATTTTCCCGTTGTATATCACCGTAGCCTAATATTGGTGAAAACTGATCATTTCCGTATCTGACTGTTCCGCAGTATTTCTCTGTAAAGTTTGTCAGCATATCTTTCTGTCCTGTCATGTGTTTGGAGCAACCGCTGTCCAAATACCACATATGACGGATCTGCATAGGAGAAATAACGAAACACAGATTTAGATTTTAAGCATTATAAATGAGTAAGACGTTGGAGCGTTAATATTAAAGTGCGGGTTTTGAACTGATGAATTCAAAAGCCTATTTTTCTTAAGCACGGGTTCTGAACAGACGTGTTCAGAAACCATCGTCTTGTCTTTGAAGTCCGAGTCTTGAGCTGTCTTACTCAAAAACCATTTTCTCTATTGAGGTACGGGTTCTGATCTGTTGTAATCAGAAGCCACATGTTTTGCTAAACATTGGGTGCCTGCAACACAGATTTAGATTTTGGTACCCACTTGAATTTGGGTCCTGCTGTGTTAGCACAAAGTTTTGATTTTGGTACCCATTGCAAATTGGGTCCTCTTTTCTTTTGAAATAGATATGAAGTAGGATAATGATAAGAATGCACATGAGATGATTCAAACCGCATAGCAGAATCTTGACAGAAATTAGAAGCATGTTTATCATAAAAGGAAGTCTGTCTAGCAGTTTTAGATAACAGGAATAGTTGCTTAAAAGAGTATTTCAGTTTAGGAGCAACATTCATATTCAAAGTATCTGAACTAGACATATTCTTATTACAATAAACAGAATCAAAAGATTTAAAAGTCTTGTCAAGCTTCCGTTTGGGTTGCCATTTCTTGGTCATATCTGAAACAGTTGAAACCTTTGAGTTAGACATTAGAGAAACAACTGAATGCATTTTCTTTGGGTTACCAGTATTGATCGGCTTCTGTGAATGCTTCTTG
This sequence comes from Arctium minus, assembly GCA_954870635.1. Taxonomy (NCBI): domain Eukaryota; kingdom Viridiplantae; phylum Streptophyta; class Magnoliopsida; order Asterales; family Asteraceae; genus Arctium; species Arctium minus. The sequence continues at coordinate 8,759,184 of OX941092.1, forward strand.
CCTTTAGCATTTTTAGCTTTCACAGAGACTGAGTTATCAACTCGCGTTGATTTTGCACTGTTAACAGGCTTACTGGTTGATCCAACAGATTTCTTAAGAAAGGATGAATGGTTTGGAAGTTTTGCATTAAAGTCAAATTGTTCAAGACAATCATCTAAACCACCGTTAGAGTTCAGAAAATCAAACCCTTGATTTGATGAACTAACCATATTCTCAGAGTTTGAAGCCTTAGAAAGAACAGAATTTGTAAACACAGTTGTAAAAACATTCTGTTCAATGTTTATCAAAAGTCTTTCATCTGACAAGGAATTCTCGAGTTCAGAAATTTTACTTTCTAAAACGAGAGGAGGGACATATAGTTTACCTTGAGTAGGTTTCGCCTCCATTTCCTTTTCAGAATAACTTAGAAAGAAGTCATCTGGAAGAGTTTTCTTCTTTTCAGGTTTCTTATCATAGCTATTATTCAGCTTCGCATAATAAAATGGAAGATGAACTTTAGATGATATTAAATGTTTTTCTGTTTCTTTGGCTTCATCCTCTTCAGATAGTTTAGTCCAATAAACTTTAAGTTCAGGGATTCTTCTAGCTAACTTCATAGAAAGAATATCATAAAGTGCAGGCACTTCAGACATTCCCTTTTGAAGATAGTGAGGATTCTTATAACCGATTCCCCATCTTTCTTTGTTCTCTATTGGTTTGTTAAGATGAATGGTTTGCTCAGTTTGACCTAATGAGTACAACTTCTTTTCCATAGCATCCATTTTTGCAATTAAAGATTTGTTTTCTTCGATAGACGAAGAATGCATTTGTGTAACCTCGTATAAGTCAATCTCACGTTTTAGCAGTTTAGACTTGAGTTCAGAATTCTCACTAAGAATTATTGTCTTCTCCGTTGCGTTGGTGTCATTGTTTTTATGTAAAACCTCAACCAGTACTTTCTTCTCAGCAATTACACTGCTAAGTTTCTGTATTGATTGGTTTTTGTCAGTAATGACACCCTTTTCACGCTTTAGGTTCGACTCTAACTCTTTGAGTTTATCATTCATGGCATGCAATTGATTTATGAATTCAGCATACGATAAGTTGCATACCTCTTCTTCATTCTCTGAATCAGCTTCATCATCTGATTCATGCTTTCCCATCAAGCACAGGTTGACAACTTCATCTTTCTCTTCATCTTCTTCATCATCATCAGAATGATCGAGCCAGAAAACGTCTTCAGCCATCAATGCCTTCCCAGCCTCTTGTTGCTTTGCAAGCAACATCTTGTTCTTGTAGTAGTCCGAGTTCTTGACTTTTGGCTTTCGGCAATCTCTGGCATAATGACCGGTTTTGCCACAGTTGTAGCACGTTATAGGTTCTGTCTGACCTGATCCTTCTGCTTGAAACCTTCTCTCTTCAGGTTTCCTTTCCTCTGATCTCTTTCCTTCAGCAAGATCTCTTCTATCTTCTGGTTTCCTCTCCTCCATTCTCCTTCCTTCAAACCTTCTTCCTTCAAATCTACTTCCTTCGACCCTTTCTCTATGAGCGTAGTTGTTTGGACCAGACGAATACCTCTGACTGTTTGAGCTTGGCTTTGTGTAGAATTTCTTCTGGAAAGCCTTAGTCAACAAAAGCAATGCTTGCTTTAGTTGTTCACATTCATCTTCGTCAGAGTTTGCTTCAGCTTTATCTTCATCTGATTCATACACAGTCGCTTTGTTCTTCTTCTTCTTGACAACAAGAGCAACTGTGTCTTCAACCTTCTTTCCTCTCTGCCTTTTCTCTTCTAGAATTTCATCCACTTCTTCTTCATTTTGTTTGAGGGTCTCATACACCTCATGAAGTGGAATCTCATTCAGATCTTTAATCTGCTTCATCTGCCTCGCAAATCTCTTCCATTCTGGCTGTAGAACGCTTAGAAATTTGACGTTTAGCTCAATTTGAGATTTGTGGACCTTGTTCTTGCTTAGCTCATTCAGCAAGGTCACAAACCTGTCATGTACTTCTTCTAAGGTTTCTCCGGCTCTGCCTCTAAATTCTTCATAGTTATTTAGGCAGTTGGAGATCTTCAGTTGATTTCCCACCTTAGAACCCAGCATCATCTTCTCCAGCTGATCCCACATTTCCTTAGCTGAGGCCTTGTAGCTGTCAATCTTTATGTAGATTTCATTGGGGATTCCTTGAAGAATGTATGACATAGCTAGCTTATCACCTTTAGCTCTGTTTAGGTTGTCACCGTCAAGCTCATGGTACTTCAGTTCAACTTGTGTTGGCACTGTTCCAACTAGACGAGTTGTCTTTATTGGTTGCATATTTCCTTCTGCAAATGACTGTCTGATGAACTCACAAAGCTCATGTCTGTCTATGAAGTTTAGAAACCGATCCTTCCACTGTTCGTATTCACCTTTAAATAGAACAGGTGGTTTGGAATCAGTTCCAATGGCAAGAGCTTCTCTGGAAGTCATAATTGAACAAGATTTAAGATGCGAGAGGCTTTGAGATGCGTGAGGCTTGAGATGCGAGAGGCTTGAGATGCGAGAGGCTTTGAGATATGAGAGAATTTTAAAATTCAAAAGTTTGCGCGAGATGTTGATTGCGCAAAGTGAGGTTCGACTTTTTCGATGTAAAGAACCGGTAAGATTTTCGACCAGTAAAACTGATTGATCGGTAAAAAGATTGGACCGGTAAAATGCTCGACCGGTAAAAATTTTCTTTCGACCGATAAACAAACAATTTTATATGAGAGTTAAAATGTGATCCAAAATAATTTTCACTAGAAATGAAGAGTTTTGCATGTGGTCACGTGAGGTTTCTATGGTTTTGTGGAAATGGGTTTTGCAAATGGAGTGAGTTGTGTGAGAGTGTGAGGTAAGTCTTGTTAATTGAACAAAGAAATGAGTGGACCGAAATGAGAGACCACGTGAGAATTGTGAGAGTTTGTGTGAGAAGACCGAAATGGATATTGAAAGGTGGACACGTGATTACCAACCTGTTTGTGGAAAATTGTTAGACACGTGTGAGATTGCCACGTATAAGAGTTTGAGTGTGAGAGTTTGACCGGAAGATGGTGTGAAGATCACGTGAGTGGAAGTGTGAAATTGTGTTTGACCGGAGGTTAGTGAGAGAGAGAGAGGTAAGACCGGATGTGAGTTTGAAAAAGAAATTGTGATTCGATCGGATGATGTCAAAAGTGATGTTTGAGAAAAAAAAAATTGATGTCTTTGACCGGAGAGTGGGGTTAGAGTGAAGACCGGAGTTGAAATGTCTTCGACCGGTGTTGTGGTTTACTTTGACCGGGGAAATGTAGTGGAAAAGTGGGTTTCGACCGGGGAAGTGATTTAGAAAAGTTATATTCGACCGGGGAATTGAGTTTTACTTTGACCGGATAAAAAAAATATTCGACCGGTACAAAAGTTTGTGAGATTCGACCGATAAAAAAATTCGACCGGTACAAAAGTTTGTGAGATTCGACCGGGGAAGTGAGGGTCCGGTCGAATGCTTAAGACCGATAGAATGTAAAAACTAAGGTTCGACCGGTACGCTTAAGACCGATACGTCGTCTTCTCCGATTAAAACAACCTGTAACTCTAAAATTAACCAAGCTAGAGGTCGATATACCACACCAAATTTTGACACAACGATCTCCTTATCAATTAGAACAAGACACAACCTTTTGATTTCGAAAATAACCGTAAAATCAAGTTTTGATTTATAACACAGTGTTCTTAAAAAATGAAGAACACAGAGATGAAAAGTTTTGATTTTGATCCTGGTATACGGCTCTGATACCAATTGTGAGTCCGTGATCGTTACCAGATAATCAAACAACAAACAATATAAAGATAAACCAACCTGTTTAGATTATAAACGCGGATTACACGGTTGATTGCTTTGAGTTTTCTCTTTGTTTGTTTTTCTCTCTTTTACACTTTGAATATGTGTTATGTGTGTGTTAATTGTGTTGTCTGATATTCTAAGAGAGAGAGAGAGATATATAACTAATCTAATATTAAACATAATATCTAGATATCTATAATATCTAGATATTATAATTAAACTAATATTATAACAAATAAACATAATATCTAGATATTAATAATATCTAGATATTATATTAAAACTAATATAATAATAAACTAATTAAACTAATTAAAATACTAAAACATAACTTTGACTATTATTACAAGATAGACCCTAGACTATAGTTGAGAGTGACTTGTCAGCTTTAACTTCAGATTGCGATCTTCGTATTGGATGATCTTGAATCCAATGAGACTGTGTCCTAACAAGAAGGTTGTGGCAGAAAAGGTTGTGGCGGAAAAGGCCGTGACAGAGAAGGTTGTGACGGGAGAAGCTATTACAGAACAACAAAAGAAACGGGAGCCTTCTAAAGAGAAGTTGACAGTAAAGTTGAAGGTGAATAAAGAGAAGATGAAAGAGGCAGAAAAAGAATATATAACACCATATCCAATTCATGGGGGAAGACGTGAGATAAAGGCTGCACTGCCAATGTGCTCCCCATATTTGGACAGAAAGGTGGACGTAAATGCAGCAGTAACAAAAGATGAAAAAATGGTGGCTGATTGGATGTTTGCCATGCAAGGGGACAAGATGTAAGTGAAACATAAATTCGTTTAGTTATTAATAAAGTTAAACGTGCACACTCAATTGCTTTAATCACATATGATCAATAAGCACACACAATTGATTTAATCAATAATGGTTTAAATCACATATGATTAATAGTAACACACCAGTATTGGTACATAAATATTGTTGTTAGAATCTGTGTTTCAATGAAAGATCATATGTGATGTGGTATTTATATGTTATGTTAGGATTGTACATGTGGTTAGAATCTGGGTTGCAGTAAGAAATCATATGTGATTTAAGGCTTGTACATATGCTTATATATAACTAATCATATGTGATTTGATACATGAATATTGTTGTTAGGAACAGATTATGATTATGTATATATCTAATCATATATGATTTAATACATGTAAAGATTGTACATGTGGTTAGATTTGATAAATGAATATTGTTGTTAGGAACAGACTATGTTTATGTATATCTAATCATATATGATTTAATATATGGTTATCTTCAAAATGTAAGGGATGTCGTGTTCAAGACTATTACCGGAGGACAGGCACCTAAAGTGGTTTTTGAAAGCATGGCACCAGAAACTGCCATAAATGCTTCTGTTATTGATTTATGGTCAATAATCCTTAACAATGAAGAACAATTCAGAAGCAACTCATCACCACATCGATTATTCTTTACAACAACAACAATGGTACGTACGACTACAATATCAACTAAATTAAGATTATTTAGAAAATATTACAAACATGAATATGTGGGTTTAAATATGTAGACCGAAGAAATTCTACAAATGGAGAAGGAGAATATAATGGCAACATTTAAATCAAGTATGGAGGCTTCAATGACAAACATGAGTGAAATGTCTTCTCTCAGAAATGTTGATATGGTATGCATAACTGAAGTATCATTAAAATTTTATGTTAGTTGGGTAAATTTAGTACAATGATGTTTAGATATGCTAACTAATTATGTATATTTTTTTCCACAACTTTTCTTTCCAATGAAAAAGTCAACACATTTCTACTTGATAGTTTTCAACCTAAAAGTTCCAAGCTTTGTAATACTGGATAATAGCTCAACGGATGTGCCAAATGATGTTAAATATGGCGAGGTTCCAAATGTATTGGTAAGAATAAAACGTTAGAAAAACTAATGTAGAAGAATAAAATAAAAGATTTGATAACTTATATATTATATTTCATGTATTGCAGAAAAAAACATTGGTGGAATATTTGAAGTTGGTGAAACATCCTCGAGTGAAGAGCATGACAAAAGTGAAACCAAATAGATACAAAATGAAGTGCAGAACAAAAGACAACTTCATTGACTGTGGAGTTTTTGTAATGAGGCACATGGAAACATACAACGGTGAGACAGTTGGCAAGTATGATTGTGGACTTGATAGAGAGTATGGAGCACAAGATAGCCAACTACACAAATTGAGGAAGAAATACCTGTGCAAGATACTGATGTCAAGCATGAACACTTTGAAGTACAAAGTGATAAGCAGTCCTCATCATTCTCAAAAATAGATGTTAAGATAACAAAGAAGTTGATTCAAGAGGCAGCGAAAAGAAAGGAAGAACGGTTGGCGTAGGTGTTAGTTGAGAGTATAACATTTGGGAGGTTTAGTTTGTGTTGGAAAACTTGTGTTGATACTATAGTATTTTGTTCAATGCTTTTGATAGCTAAATGATATATGTAAATTATGATGTTTGTTTGGGATATTTCTAGTATGAATATGACATATGTGATCTTGTTTTATTTGGAATGTTGCTAGTAATATGACTTAGTTAAACATTTTGATCATTTGTGATGAAACATTTTCGTATCACTTAGTTATTAATCATATGTGATCTATAAGGAGGGTTATATTGTTAAACAATATGATATGTCTTAGTAAATCATATGTGATCTATAAGAACTGTTATATTCTTTAACAATCTGATGTCACTTAGTTATTAATCACATGTGATCTATAAAGACAGTTATATTGTTTTACAATCTGATATTATATGATGAATTTTTGTTAGTATCACTTAATAAATCATATGTGACATAGAAAGACTGTAACATTGTCTTACAACTATGATTTAGAATAGAATTCCATATCACTGGTAGTTAATCATATGAGATTTATAATAGAATTCCAACCCATATATAATCACATATGATTTTGTTAAGATGCATAGCACTCATGCATTATAACCAACTTTTATTATATAAAATCATATGTGATTTTTGAGGTCTTTCTTTTTTAATATGTTTTATACAACTTCCAACGATTTTACATATTGATCCTAACATAACCTTAAAGTTAAAATTCTAAATAACGTAAAGCAAATATTATTAAAGCAAACAATAACCAACATAAGCGTTTAAATTGTCTAAATCAAGTTTAATCAATAATACGAGTAAAATAACCAATCTACTCAATAATTCCTTTCTTTCTTGGACAATTGCGAGAGTCGTGGTTTGTAAGTTCACTACACCCTCTACACTTCCTCTTGTGTCGAGCATTTTTGATAGCTCTCTCACCGGTACCAATCAAGCGCTTACCGGTCCCACATCCTTTGTTTTTGATACCCCCAGATGCACGTATTTCAATGGTCGTAGGCTTCGAGACACCCAACAATTTCTCAAATTCAGCATCCTTGTTAACCTTACCATATATTGAAGGTATGTTAGGGGCAACTTCATCCTTGATGGATCTAACTTTTTCCAAAAACAACGCAAGTTTGTCATTATTGCCATAAATGCTGTTGAGTATTTGATCAAACTCAGATTGGATATCATTAATCAACTTGTCAGATTGCTCGTTGCTTCCGGCATGGAGACGGCGAGTTCGGAGAACATCCATGGGGATAACACCTCTCATCCATCTCCTACTAATATACTGCGTAGATATCTCATCAACATCAATGTTGAATAATACATTGACTATGTAGCAACAGAGGATGCCAAATACTCGAAATGTTGACAGGAACATGACAATGATCCATCATCTATCAATTGTACAACCTGTAAAGCAAAAATCACATATGATTAATGATTAGTGTGACTGTTAGCATAAGCAAAAATCACATATGATTAATGATTAGTATGACTGTTAACATAAGCAAAAATCACAGATGATTAATGATTAGTATACCTTAAACTCTGCTTTCGTTTTAAACATTTCATCCTTTTCCCTTATTGTGAATACTTGGCGCCCATTCTCAATAACAACATTCCATTGAGCACAATAACGATCTCCTTTAACTATTTGCTTTTGAACATCAAAAAAGACAGTCTTCGTATAAATCATGGCAGCGTGTCTTTCAATCAACCTTAGAGTCTTGAAATTATGGATAGAAATATTAGTCTCGTGCTCATCAGTACGTTGTCTGTTTCTTTGACTGTCCATTGCAGAATCATGAGATAGGATAAAAGTCAACAGATCATTCCCATGGTGTGAAAAACTCTTAAAAAATGAATTCAAACTCTCAGACCGCGATGTCGTCTTCATTAAACCACACATAGGAAGATCTTGGAAGTATCCAGGAATCCATTTAGACCGAATACTAAACACCTCTGATAGCCATGGGTGACCTTCCATATTAAATTCATCCATCAATGCATTCCATTTAAGTTCAAACTCTTGTGGACCCAAATACACACTCCAAACAAGCTTCAAAAGACGCTTCCTGAAATCCGTGTTAACTAGCAGGTCTGTGCTAACCTGAATAAATCATACATGGTCACTCAAAACATGAAGTCAATGAATCACTCAAAACATGAAGTCAATGAAATAAAGGCTAATAATTATAAAATAAATAAGTCGAATGAAAAGAAAAAAATCAAATAATTCGTACCCTATTTGGCAACTTATTCATTATGTGCCACATACAAAATCTATGTTTTGATTCATTCCAACTGATTGGAAACGGCTCTCTAATAGCAGCATCTTGATCAGTTAAGACGAGCTTTGGTTGAGTACCATGAACTTTTAAAAATGCTTCCAGTAACCAAGTGTATGATGGAAGTTTTTCATCCCACAAAATGCCAGAACCAACAACAACCGAACTCTTGTTGTTATCAATAGCAAGAAATGGTACAAATACCATACAATGCCTGCAAAAGTAAATATATAAAGTAACACATTCAAATAAAGAACATAACAGGTGAAAATAAACAACAAAAACTTACTTGTTTGAACGATACGTGGCATCAAATGATATAACATGACCAAATTCTGAATAGTTAAACCTCGAGAGTTCATCAGCCCAAAATAGACCTTGAAGTTTTCCTTCACATACTTTAAACTCAAAAGCAAAGTTCGTCCCATTTACCACACGCTCATTGAACATGTTTACTACCATCTGAACATTGCCATCACCAACAAAAGTATCGAAATCTCTCTTAAAATTCTTATAGTCGCTCCTACTACAACCAACTTCCTCATAACCACCCTTCAAACAGACTTGTATTCTATGTGCTTTGGATGCCCCAATATTTGTCCTTGCTGCACGATGTACAAGCCTCTTATCTGAAAACTTCATTTGCCTTCTATTTCGAGATAGCATTCTATCACTCTCATCTAACAAATTATGATTATGATTGGGATGGAAATAGTAAAGCTTAAACTGTGACGTACCATTAACCCTATGAAATCTAACTTGTGCTTTGCAACTAGTTACTTTGAAGTTGGAGTTACGAAGTACCTTTCGTTTTTCACCAACATCCATGCTATCAACAGAACGTTTGTTAGGAACACCGGATCGATGACATACCAAATATTTCAACCTGACAGATTTTTCTTTAAAGGTGTGTTATGTAGATCGCCTTATATCAAAGCCAGCATAATCTGCGTATTTCCTATACATATCGATGCACTCACCAATGGTTTGAAACATTGAACCAACAACCGGTTTAACTCCTTCCGGGACATTTGGTATGACATTTATTGATGCACTATATTTATCTTTCTTTGATACATTCAAGGTTCCAATTTTGCCCAACATCTCAGTCTCAGAGACTGCATAAAAGATAAATTCTATGTCATATGAAGAACATAATCATATGTGATCAGACATGGAAAATGTAAAAATCATTAGAAAATCACAAACAACATAAACTGGTTCTCTGTCATTTGAAGAACATAATCATATGTGATATATGTGATCATACATGGAAGATGTAAAAATCATAACTCTTGCAAACAATATCAACTGGTTCTCTGTCATATGGAGAACATAAGCATATGTGATCATACATGCAAAATTTATAAAATCATAACTCTAACAAGCAACATCAACTGGATCTCTCTCATATGAAGAACATAATCATATATGATCATAGAGGCAAAATTTTAAAATAATAACTCTAACAAACAGCTGGAGAGTAAGATATTAGCCTATAACTAAAGAACATATGATTTGATTTCAAATAAACAAAAGTAAAAAAAAAATTACAACAATGAACCTAATAACTTAAAATCAAAACAATCAAATAAAATAACAAATAAAATCAATAACAAAAAACTAAAATGCACATTACCAGCAACATCCTCCATTAATGTATGATCAATTGAATGCTCACTGTCACTGGAAATAGGTAAATTTGACCTAGAAGCTTGTTTAGATGAATCAATGGCAAAATCAGAACTCTCGCTTAAAATAGGTAATTCTGACCTAATAGCTTCTTTTGATGAATCATTAGCAGAATCAAAATTGCTTTTATGTGATAATTGAGACGTAATTGGGATTTCGAAAACATTACACTGTTTTGATGGAGCAATTGAGGAATATGAATTAATTTCCCCTCTGTTTTTTTCGATAACTTCATCTGGAACTTCGACTCTGGGACTTTCAATGGGACGATCCATCAAGAAGACACCAATCGATAGGAAGAAGATATGATAATTCATGGAAAACCTCAAAACAGAGAAGAATTTCATAATGCTGGAGTTGAGAGTTCGTTGATATGAAGATTCATGGGTATAATTTCCAAAATAAAGAGGTAATAGCTCAAATGACACAAATACCCTTTCCTAAAATAAAAAGGGAATTTTAACTTGATTGGCTGAGAATGCTCCTCTTATTTTCTTAAATTGTTACTATTCTCACATGAACCATCCTCTCTCTCTCTCTCTCTCTATATATATATATATATATGTATATGTATATGTATATGTATATGTATATGTATATGTATATGTATATGTATATGTATATGTAGGGGCAGGTTCAAACGAGAAGGTAGTCAATTTACGAGAAGGCGAGAAGGAATATGAGTCACATAATTTATTAATTAAAAAATAGCATAAACAAATTTTTTTAAATTTTTTTTAGGATAATTATAATTTGAATTGGATAAATCCATAAAAATCTCATAAGATCTTTTAAATTTATTTATTTTTTAATTTTAATAAATTCATAATTTTATTATCAAATTTATATTATTATTTTCTAGATAAAATCATAATTGTCATCAAATATCACATGTGATATCCATAACTAATTCATTATTTATTTCACCATTTTTTTCTTTATTTTTTAGATTTACGTTTTGAATCACATGTGATTAACTTCGTTTAACATGTGATATATTATTATGTATCACATATGATCCCACTATGTGGATTTTTGTAAATATCACATATGATAATATATGTCTGAATATAAATAACGCATAATCACATGTGATAATTGTGAGTCCGTGATCGTTACCAGATAATCAAATAACAAACAAATAGAAGATAAACCAACCTGTTTCGATAACAAACGATGATTACACGATTGATTTCTTGATATGGTTTCTCTCTGTTTGTTTTTCTCTCTTTACACCTTATCAGTATGTGTTGTGTGTGTTCTATGTGACTGATCGATAGATGATAGAGATAGATAATATATGTTTAAGATATTATCAAAACTTAAACTAATAATAAAACTTAATATCTAAAACTATAATATCTAGATATTAAAACAACTTTGACTTTATTATAGAATAGACCCTAGACTATTGTTGAGAGTAACTTTCAGCATTAACTTCAGATTGCGATCTTCATATTGGATGATCTTGAATCCAATGAGATTGTGGTCTAACAATCTCCCCCTTTGGATCAAGATCATTACGAAAATGATGTAGCAATTTGATCTTCTCTTTCAGCTCAGAAGATGCAATCTCTTTCTCTGTTCAATTGTAATAATCTCAAGGTTTAGCTTCGAATGCTTTTAGCAAAGTATCTTCTAAGAAAATTTCCCTCAGATCAGTATGTCTTTAGAACACTTTGAAGAATCTTTTCTTGACTAGCTCTTCTCCTCTCTACCTTCAGAATAGTTGGAAGAGTTCTCTAAACCTTTGATCTTTCACATTTCTTGGTAGGCTCTTCTCCCCCTTTTTGATGAAAAGTACAACGACTTCATCAAAACATATGTCAAGAAATGTAATGCTTATTGATCCCCTGGTCCGTCAATTCAAAAGATATTCATCCAGATCTTTGCAAATCTAGACAAAGTAGTCATGTAACACCTGAATCAACTAATGAATCAGTTAGAATGCCTGTCAGTAACACTAAGTCACTGTGTGTAACAAATACACATTGGAAAGGAGCTGTTTGATGTTGACTCCCCCAGGGCTTCCATTTAATCATCGAAACACCACAAAGGTTATTTCTATAAACGTTATGACAAAGAAACTAATTCCTTGTGTGTTCGTGCTTGTGTTTGAAAGAATTAAGCACTTGATGATTGCTTATAGGCTCAAAAATTGTGTAAACCACTGAGACAACAGTAAGTTAAACACAGACTCAATGTGCATGATTGAAGTGCGAAGGTGGGGTAGACTTCCTTATTTTCAATATCTAGATTTTCCAAATGAAAAGCAGATAGCAAATGTGTTGCATCCCCTTTGAAAATGTGAAACACTTTCTTGTTGAGAAGAAAATGAGTAGATAGTGAGGTTTGATCAAGAGTTGGCATGGGCTAGTTGCCTGATTCAATAATGATCACCAAAGAATTGTGAATCACTAGAATTGTGGCTACCCGGCTCAGAAAAAGTTGGTGCAGAGTTGTGATATTCTTTTAACTCTGTTCTCACACGCTCTTTCTTTTAAAAGTTTTGCTCGCTCTAATCATACTCATTTCTTTTGACTTCTCACACTCAATCACTATGGATTAACTTCTTGGGTAGAAATCACTGGTTAAGGTGATTCCATAGAAGTTGTCTTAATCCTAGCACAAAGAAATCATGTTTTCCTATGATGCATATGATGCTCAGATTGGTTTAACTATTTCAGTTAAAGCACAATGTTGATCTTTGAAAACATTTAAAGTCACACTTCCAATTCATGAATTCGTTTTGAGAATCGGGAAGTGATTTGAACATTTAAAACGATGTTTTCAATGATTGAAGGTTGATTTCCTCATTTGAGTATCGGAGTACAATTTCATTTTCAGCACGGAGTAAGGTCTTTTGATCTTTGAAGTGCGGGTCTTGAACTGTTGTGTTCAAAAGCCTTTGTTCATTGAAGCACGGGTTCTGAACTGATTTATTCAGAAGCCTATTTGACTTTTAAGTCCGGGTTTTGAACTGCATTATCCAAAAACCTATTTTGACATTGAAGAACGAGTCCTGATCTGTACATAATCAGTAGTCGAGATTCTTTGAAGTTCGGGTTTTGAACTGCTTTGTTCAAAAACCATTGTCTTTGAAGTTCGGGTTTTGAACTGCGTTATCCAAAAACCATTTTCTCTCCTACTCCCCCTAGACAGTAGGTACCTGCAACACAGAATCATTCATTTTCTTTGGTATCCATTTCCAATTGGATCCAACTGTGTTAGCAAACGATTTTGGCACCCAGTGAAATTTGGGTCCGCTTTGCCTTTTAGAATCAGTTAAAGAATTTGAATGATAAGAGGGAACATGATATGATCTAAACCAAATGTCAGAATCTTGACAAGAAGCATAATCATGTCTATCATAATTTGAAAACTTTCTAGCAGACAAAGATAATTGGAATAATTGCTGTTTTGAAAATTTCTTGCGAGAATCAACAAGTTTTGGTTTAGAAAAATCAACATCCACAATTATATCATCTTTACTAGTAGTAATCTTATTACAGTCAGCACTAGAACATGATATAGCAGTCTCGTCAAACTCCTGTTTTGGTTGCCATTTAGATTTAACTTCGAGCTTTTTCTTGCTCAGTTCTGAAATATTTGAAACTCGTGAGTTAGACTTTTGAGCAACAAACGAATGCTTCTTCTTAGAATTACCAGTAGTGTTCGGTTTTTGTGAATGCTGAGATATATTCTTACCTTTAGCATTCTTTGCTTTCACAGAGACTAACCTATCAACTTTCGTTGAATTTGCACTGTTCACAGGCATACTGGTCTTTCCTAAAGATTTCTTAATAAAAGATGAATGGTTAGGAAGTTTCGCATTAAAATCAAATTGTTCAAAACATTCATCTGAACCACCGTCCGAGTTAAGAAAATTAAACCCTTCGTTTGATGAACCAAACATGTCATCAGAAGTAGAAGCCTTTGTAAAAACAACATTTTTCATAACGGTTGAAAAAACTTTTTGTTGAATCTCAATCAAAAGTCTTTCATCTGATAAAGAGTTCTCGAGTTCAGAAATTTTATTTTCTAACACGAGAGAAGGGACATAAAGTTTACCTATAACAGACTTCGCCTCCATCTCTTTTACAGAATAACTTTGAAAGTAGTCAGTTGAAAGAGATTTCTTTTCATTATTTGGATAGTCATAACTATTATTCAACTTTGCATAATAAAATGGAAGGTGAACTTTAGATGACTTCTTCCGTTTTTCAATTTCATTGGCTTCATCCTCCTTTGATAGTTTAGTATTAAAAACTTTGAGTTTAGCGATTCGGTGTGAAACTAGCATAGAGGTATAATCATAAAGTGCAGGCACTTCAGTTATACCCTTTTTAAGGAAATGAGGTTTCACATAACCGATTCCCCAATTTTCTTTATTCTTTTTCGGTTTGTTAAGATGAATGGTTTGCTCACTTTGACCTAATGAGTATAACTTTTTTTCCAAAGCATCTAATTTTGCAATTAAGGTCTTGTTTTCTTTAGTACATGAAGAATGCATTTTCGTAAGTTCATAAAAATCAAGCTCACTTTTTGTCAGTTTAGACTTGAGTTCAGAATTCTCTTTAAGAATTATTGTCTTTCCCTTTGCGTTGGTGTCATTATCTCTATGTAAAACCTCAACTAATACTTTCTTCTCAGCGATTTCATTGCTAAGTTTCTATATCAATTGGTTTTTGTCAGTTATAACACCATTTTCTCGCTTAAGATTAGATTATAACTCTTCTTGTTTTAAACTCATGGCATGCATTTTATTCATGTAATCTGAATTCGATAAATTACATACCTCCTCTTCTTCATTATCTGAATCAGCTTCAGCATCTGATTCCATCTTGCCCATCAAGCACATATTGACGACTTCATCTTTTTCTTCATCTTCTTCTTCCTCGTCTGAGTGATCGAGCCAGTATTCATCCTCAGCCATCAGTGCCTTGCTAGCCTCCTGTTACTTTGCAAGAAGCATCTTGTTTTTGTAGTAATCGGAGTTTCTGACTTTTGATCTTCGGCAATCCTTGGCAAAGTGACATGTTTTGCTACAGTTGTAGCACGTAGGTGGTTCTGACTGACTGGATCCTTCATCCTTGTACTTTCTTTCTTCTGGTTTCCTCTCCTCTATTCTCTTTCCTTCAAATTTATTCCCTTCATACCTACTACCTTCAACCCTTTCCTTATGAGCGTAGTTGTTGGGTCCAGAAGAATACCTCTGACTGTTTGATGTTGGCTTTTTGTAGAAATTTTTCTGAAAAGCATTTGTCAGCATGAGCATTGCTTGCTTCAGTTGTTCATTTTCATCCGAGTCAGAGATGGCATCAGCTTCAGCTTCTTCTGATTCATACACAATCGTCTTGTTCTTCTTCTTGACTACAAGAGCGACTGTGTCTTCAACTGTCTTTCCTTTTCTCTTCTCTTCTAGAATTTCATCCACCTCTTCTTTATTTTGTTTGAGGGTTTCATACACTTCATGAAGTGGAATCTCATTCAAGTCTTTGATCTGCTTCATCTGCCTAGCAAATCTTTTCCATTCCGGTTGAAGAATACTCAGGAATTTGACGTTCAGCTCAATTTGAGATTTGTGGACTTTGTTCTTGCTAAGTTCGTTCAGCAAAGTCACAAACCTGTCATAGGTTTCTTCTAAAGTTTCTCCCACCCTGCCTCTAAATTCTTCATAATTATTTAGGCAGTTGGAGATTTTAAGCTGATTCCCAACCTTCGAGCCCAGCATCATCTTCTCTAGTTGATCCCACATTTGTTTGCCGGAGGCCTTGTAGCTGTCAATCTTTACATAGATTTCGTTCGGAATCCCTTGTAGAATGTATGACTTAGCCAATCTGTCTCCTTTTGCTCTTAACTTATTATCACCTGTTAGTTCCTCATATGTAAGTGCAAGTCTTTCTTCTTCATTTCCTTCTGCAGGTTCCCTATATTTTGTTTCCATAAGGCCTTCTTCTAAGGATTGTATGATGAAATCACCCAATTCCTGTCTTTCGATGAAGTTCAGGAACCGATCCTTCCACTGTTCGTATTCTCCTCTAAAGAGAACTGGTGGCTTGGTGTCAGTTTCGATTGCAAGAGCTTCTCTGGATGTCATTATGAATAAACTTCTAAGTCTGGAAAAACTTTACGTTTCGAGAAGGTTTGCGCGAGAGGTTGATTGCGCAAAGTGAGGTTCGACCGGTAAGACGTTGCGACCGGTAAAATTTTTCGACCGGTAAAATTCTTGGACCGATAAAAAGATTGAACAGGTAATTGGTGGGTCGACCGGAATATTATCAATGTAGGTCGACCGGTATTAAGTTTCCACAACCAATACTATATGAGGAATTGTAAAGTTTGAGAGGTAATGGAATATTGTTAGTGGACCGAAATGTGAATGAGATATGAATATTATGAGTGGAGGAAATGATTGTTAGTGGACCGAAATAAAGAGAAAAAAGAAATGAGTCTTTGACCGGGAATATGTAATCGTTCGACCGGTATTGGGTTGGGTGTGATTCGACCGGGTCAAACTATTTGTAAGAAATGGTTTGACCGATAAAATGCAAATTTGACCGGGAAAGAAGGGAGTGTTTGACCGATAGCGTGTGAGGGTAAATGGACCGATATTCCAAGAGTTTTAGGGTGCGTTTGGTACAGAGAATGGAATTGCAGAGAAATGATTGCAGAGAATGGAATTGCAGAGAAAGAGAATTGGTCTGGAGAATAGGAATTGACTCTCCTGTTTGGTAGCACAGAGAATTCAGCAGAGAAATGTAACAGGGAATCATTTCTCTTGTTTGGGAGCACAGAGAAATGTAACAGAGAATTCAACAATGAATTAATAATTAAATTAATAATTAAAATGCATAATTTAATAATTAAAATACATAAATTAATAATTAAAATGCATTAATTAAATCAAAAAGTAGTTCAACAACATTCCAACCAAAGACATACAAAAAAAAAGTAGTTCAAGTACTTCAACCATAAACAATTATCCCATTGAACCATCGGTATACGATTCTACCATGCCAATTTTCTCTTCTTGTGTCAACCCAAGAAATGACCGTCCCAAAACCACATCCTTACCAATCAAATGAGCTGCTTTAAAACGTTTGCTCATGGTAATACCCGGTAAATCTTTCAACTCATTACTAACCTTCTCATAGATTTCACGAGCCTCCAAACTTTCTTTATTCAAACTTTCCCCCACAATCTCTCCAAATCTAACCAATACCTCCTTCATCTCTTTGAAGACTTACATCTAGCAATTGTTGAACTCCATTTAAATAGCCCGGTTTGAATCCGTTGTCAGCACCGGCATACTTTCCAGATGCATGTAACTCCATTAATGCATCAATTAGCTTTGCGTCTTCATCATTTGTCCAAGTATGTTTGCTCCTTCCGGTACCTTTCATTGCATTTGACTCTGCCATGTCTACAAATAATACATACAAATACATAATACATAATTCATGGTTCTACAAATAGTGAAGAAAAAATTAAAAATAAATGAAAATTTAACATTAACGATTATAATTCATGGTTCTAAAAATAAATAGTACAAATAAATAGTACAAATAAAGAGTACAAATAAAGAATTCATTAATTATTGATACGCCTAGCATTCCAATTGTTAAACATTTCGTTAGCAAGAGCGTCTCTACGATCGGTCCATTCTTGTGAGGTCTCAACCGTAGAAATAACATTATCATGATCGTTTCCAGGTTGTGTGTGATTTGTTGGGACTTCGTTATCAATAGGTTCTTCACTCATTGTCTGTCGTATGAAGTTGTGTAACAAACAACAAGTAATGATGATACGTGGCATGGACTCTATGGGATGATATGAGTTATCACGCAAAATAGCCCATCTAGCTTTAATTAATCCGAAGCATCTTTCTATAACATTCCTTGCCGACGAATGTCTCATATTAAATAACTCCTTGGCATTGGTAGGCGGCCGAGACCAATCATTAAGATGGTAACGTTGACCTCGATAAGGAGTTAAAAATCCTTCACCATTCGTATAACCGGCATCACAAAGGTAGTATGTTCCTACATTAACCATAAACTCTATGTTAATTATGATATCTAATTATATGTATATTATTTGAAGACTATATATCACATACCCTGCGTTATTTTAAGACCGTTAGGTCTACTAATTGCATCTCGTAGAACTCTACTATCAGCTGCAGAACCCTCCCATCCCGTTAATACATACGTAAATAAAAGGTCTCTCGTACATACTCCGAGTACATTCGTACAAATCTCTCCCTTTCGTGTCCGATAAGGTTTTCGATCAACAGCGGGGACTTTAACTTTAACATATGTTCCATCTAATGCTCCTAGGCAACCCTTCATAAAAATAAAAACATAATTAATAAATTGTATTAACAAAGAATATATTTAATAAAAACTTATGTGTTTGACTAACCTTAAACCATTTCCATCTCTCGTCGGTTTCATTATCTGGCACTGGTACGGGTGACTTGTAGAATTCTTTGTGTAATCGACATACAGCATTTAAGACTAACTTGAAATACCGACTTATAGTTTCCCCAGATCGATGAAATCTATTGACTAGTATCCTATTCTTTGCATTATGAGCAAGGGTATGTAAAAACATAGCAACTTGCTCATCTACTAGCATGTTTTTACTATTCTTTAACCCCCCTCTACTTTCTAGCATATCACAAAGTGTTGAAAACGCATGTATATTCATTCTTATGTTAACAACACTCGTAACATCACTTTCATAAACCATCCTCATCATGTTTTCACGTCTATTATGGTAACTCATTAAATATTTTCTATGTAATGTTCTTGATTCGATCGAACGACGTAAACGATAGCTACACATCATCCACCAACGAATCATAACATACATGGCATAAAATGCACCTATGGCAACTATTCTTTGTCTCAACGGTGATCTTGCCATCTACACATACAATTATCACAAGTATTATTTACGAACACATAATCTTCCCATCAAACAAAAAACCATGAGCACCAAAACAATTATAAATCCTTATTCATCCCATATAAATTAGATCACAATAGACAACAACAACATACAAATCTTGTAAACAAAATGATGGAAAAACAAAATTAACAGATCTGTAGAAAAAACCTAGGTTAAGAAAAAACTTTTGAAATTTATGAAGCAAAACAGTTTATGAGCACATAATCTTCCCATCAAACAAAAAACCATGAGCACCAAAACAATTATAAATCCTTATTCATCCTATATAAATTAGATCACAATATACAACAGCAACATACAGATCTTGTAAACAAAATGATGGAAAAACAAAATTAACAGATCTGTAGAAAAAACCTAGGTTAAGAAAAAACTTTTGAAATTTATGAAGCAAAACAGTTTTATGAAGGAAGATACCTGCAGATTTGAAGGAAAATCGAAGTTGAGAGCGGCGTGAAGAGAGAGCGACGGGAAGAGAGAGCGCCGGCGACGGTCTCCGTTAGAGGGTTAGCGCCGACGGGAAGAGAAGGCGACGGGAAGAGAGAGCGACGGGAAGAGAGGGAGAGCGTCGAGGGGTGAGCGCCGAGGGAGAGCGCCGAGGGGAGAGAGGGAGCGCCGAGGGGAGAGAGGGAGAGAGGGAGCGGCGACGTGAAGGAGAAGGAAAATCGAGGGAGAGCGTGGTTCTCTTCAATTCTCTATATCTGAAATCTCTCCATTTCTTTAAACTTTGTGGAGAAATAAAACTAGGGAAAGGGAATTGGTTTTTTTCTCAATTTCCTTTTCTCAAAGTAACCAAACAAGAGAAATGGAATTCATTTCCATTTCTCTATCCTCAACTCTCTCTACCAAACACACCCTTAGTTGTTTATGGAGAGAATTAGGAGTTGTGCATGGATCTGCCACGTGAGGACACTTAGAGATTTCTTTGCATGTGAATATTTGAGTGGAGAGTTGTGATTGGACCAAAATCATGCAACAATTCAATGGACCGAAAGTGAGTATATCACGTGTTTGGAAAATATACTAAATGACCGGTATGGATTTATGGTATTTGACCGGATTTGTGATGTCTTCGACCGGAAGTGTGAAGACCGGAAGGTTGCTAAGACCGGGAGCTTCTAAGACCGATATTGTGAAGGTGTTTGACCGATATTAAAATGGTTCGACCGATATTAAAATAGTTCGACCGATATTAAAATGACCGGTATTTGCAAGAGTCCGGTCGAATGCTTAAGACCGATAGAGTGTTTAAACTAAGGTTCGACTTGTAAAAAAATATTATCAGTCAATTGGCTTAGACCGATATATTACAAATGACCGGTACGTCGTCTTCTCCGATAAAATCGACCTGTAACTCTAAAATTAACCCAACTAGAGGTCGTTTTACCACATCAAATTTTGACAGTATGTTCTCCTTACCAACAACAACAATACACAACCTTTTGATTTCGAAAATAACCGCAAAATCAAGATTTTGATGACTGATCAGTGTTCTTCAAAAATGAAGAACACAGAGAGTTGAAAATTTTGATCTTGAATCTGGATCAGCTCTGATACCAATTATGAGTCCGTGATCGTTACCAGATAATCAAATAACAAACAAATAGAAGATAAACCAACCTGTTTCGATAACAAACGATGATTACACGGTTGATTTATTGATATGGTTCTCTCTGTTTGTTTTTCTCTCTTTACACCTTATCAGTATGTGTTGTGTGTGTTCTATGTGACTGATCGATAGATGATAGAGATAGATAATATCTGTTTAAGATATTATCAAAACTTAAACTAATAATAAAACTTATCTAAAACTATAATATCTAGATATTAAAACAACTTTGACTTTATTACAGAATAGACCCTAGACTATTGTTGAGAGTAACTTTCAGTATTAACTTCAGATTGCGATCTTCGTATTGGATGATCTTGAATCCAATGAGACTGTGGTCTAACAATAATATTTACATCATAAAAAGATCTATAAATATAAATATACATAATCACATATGATTAACTAAAATATATACAATTATCATATGTGTTAATATTTACATCACAAAAAGATATATAAATAGAAGTATACATAATCACATATGATTAACTAAAATATATACAATTATCACATGTAATAATATGATATGTGATATGCATAAATATTCATATAATGATATCACATGTGATATTTGGTTAAAATTGTGATTTTTTTTTATTAAAAGTATATTTAGAAAAAAATTAATAAATAAATTAATAAATAATTGAAATTAAAAAATAAATGAATCTAAAATATATAATGAGAATTTTAAGGATTTATCCAATTTAAAATGATAATTATCCTAATTTTTAAAACTATTTTTTATTTTTTATTTATGGTTTTTTTAATTAATAAATTATATGGCCCACATTCCTTCTCGCCTTCTCGCAAATTAGTTTGCTTCTCGCATGATCCTCCCTTTGTATATTGTGAGTTCGTGATCGTTACCAGATAATCAAACAACAAATATATAGATGATAAACCAACCTGATTCGATAACAAACGATGATTACAAGGTTGAGTTCTTCGTTTAAACTCTTTCTTTTCTCTCTGATCTTTCTATCGGTCGATATGTGTTCTGTGTGTATAGTGAGAGAGATGTGTGATCTGATAATGTGTTAGCTTCTCTAACACACTAACTCAACTACTCTAACATAATATCTAGATATCTAATATCTAGATATTATATTTAAAACTAATATAATAATTAAACTAATAAACTAGATAATATCTAATACTTAGATATTAATATAAACTAATAACAATAACAATAAAATACAATTAAACTAACTTTGACTATTTTATTACAGACGACTTTTAAACTAATATTTAAGAGACGACTTTTATGCTTTAGCTTCAGATTGCGATCTTCAGATTGGATGATCTTGAATCCAATGAGACTGTGCTCTAACAATCTCCCCCTTTGGATCAAGATCATTACTAAAAAGATTTAGCAATTCAGTCTTCTTTTTCAGCTCAGAAGATGCAATCTTCTTCTTTCTCTTAAAAATGTAATAATCTCCAGGCTTTAGCTCAGAATGCTTTAGCAAAGTATCTTCAAAGAAAACTTCTATAAAATCAGCATTTCTTCAGAATACTTTGATCTCTCGCATTTCTTCAAGCTTTAGATTCTCCCCCTTTTTGATGAAAAGTGCAACTACTACATCAAAACTCGGAGTAAGAAATGTCTTTCAGTTGGAGCCCCTGATCCGTCAATTCAAAAGATATTCATCCAGATCTTTGCAAATCCAGACAAAATAATCGTGTAACACCTGAATCAACAAATGAATCAGTTAACATGCCTGTCAGTAACACTAAGTCACTGTGTGTAACGAATACACATTGGAAATGAGCTTTTGTGATGTTCACTCCCCCAGGGATTCCATTTAATCATCGAGACACCACAAGGTAATTTCTATAAACGTTATGACAAAGAAACAGATTCCTTGTGTGTTCGTGCAAGTGTTAGAAAGAATTTAGCACTTGATGATTGCTTATAAGGCTCAAAATTGTGTAAACCACTGAGACAACAGTAAGTTAAACACAGACTCAATGTGCATGATTGAAGTGCGAAGGTGGGACAGACTTCCTTCTTTTCAATATCCAGATTTTTCAAATGAAAATCAGATAGCAAATGTGTTGCATCCCCTTTTGAAAATGTGAAACACTTTCTTTTTGAGAAGAAAATGAGTAGTTGGTGAGGTTAATCAAGAGTTGGCATGAGCTAGTTGCTTATTTTAATAATGATCACCAATGAATTGTGAAACATTAGAAATGTGGCTGCCCGACTCAAAAAAAGTTGGTGCAGAGTTGTGATATTCTTTTAACTCTGTTCTCACACCCTCTTTCTTTTAAACATTTAGCTCACTCTAATCACACTCATTTCTTATCGACTTCTCACACTCAATCACTATGGATTAACTTCTTGGGTAGAAATCACTAGTTAGGATGATTCCATAGAAGTTGTGTTAAGTCCTAGCACAAAGAAATCCTGTTTTCTTATGATGCATATGATGCTCAAATTGGTTTAACTATTTTAGTTAAAGCACAATGTTGATCTTGAAAACATTTAAAGTCACACTTCCAATTCATGAAATCGGTTTGAGATTCGGGAAGTGGTTTGAACATTTAAGAACAATGTTTTCTATGAATGAAAGTTGTCCACTTTTCAACCATATTTGAGATTAAGATAAAGGATTATATCTTTACATGTGATCTTACATCTCATGAAGCTAAGCTTAAAGTCATAAAGATATGAACATGTAAGCGATTCTCAAAAATCTGCAAAAGTCTTAAAGTCAAAGTCAAAGTAACTTTATTCACAATAATTTAAAAGACAAAAAGCAATAAAACTATGAAAGTACGAGTTCTGATCAGAAATAATCAAAAGTCATATCCATACTCCTTTGACTTGACGAGCTCCCCCTAAAATCATGCATTACAAAAAAAATTTGACATAAAAGGTAAATGCAGAATTTATGAGCTCCCCCTCAAAATAATATTGACCATCTGTCAATCTCTTCTCATACTCCCCTTTGATCATAAACAGATTGTTAATGTGCAGATAATCGTGCGGAAAATGAAGAAAATGATGAAAAATTTACAATAAGAAACTTTAATAGGTAACCACCTATTAGGTCTTAAGATTTAGCATACCAAGCTTAGAGACAAGAAAATTGAATCTCTTTTCGTCTAAGGGTTTGGTAAACAAATATGCAAGCTGATAGTCAGTTTTTATGTAACACCCCGAATTTCGAAAAACACCATTTCAAGTTAATACAAAAATCACTAGCCTTAAAGGGGAAAAATAAGATTTTTGATTTTGGACTTGAATCCTATATTTTATAGTCTTGATGGATAAATGATTCAATTACGAGTCCAACGGTTCTTTCCGGAGCGAAAACGGAGCTATAACGAAGAAGTTATGACCAAAACAGTGTTTGGACACATTTCTCGCGGTCTGAGGGATGCACGGGTCGTGCGTTTTCCCTTCACAAGGGCGCACAGGTCGTGCACATCATCCAGTGGAGCGGGTTAAAAGCCTGGTTCAGCCTTATTTCACCCAAAAACTTCAATTCTTCATATCTTTTGATCCAGAGCTCCGATTTGGGTGATTCAAGTTGCTACGGTTTCGTTTTTGAGAGCTTTTCAAGGATATAGCAAGATATTGGAAGTCTATTAAAGTATAATAGAGAATTTTGTGGTGGTAATCTTCTTATCTCTCCCTATTCATCTTCTTCACCAAAGTATTCTAGGGTTTCATCCATCCTTTGTTCTCCCTTTAATAGATTGAAGGTTTGTAATCATTTTGGTGAACTAGAGGTGTTTTGATTGGTGGTTTCAATCTTGGGTTAAGGTAATCTTCTATCCTCTTCATTTATGGAAGTTAGGGTTTTGGTATCAGTTGAGGTATTCATGTATAAGGTTGGGAAATGATTCTTTGTGGTTGATTATGATTATCTATGGTGGAATATGTATATTTATGGTTGGAACCTTGTGGATTTAGGTTTTGGAACTTTGACTTGAGAATCCAAGTGTTCTTCAAAGGAGCTCTAGTTGGGGGGAAATCTAGATTTAGCCTAAATTTAGCAAGGTGAGTTCAAGTTGATTTGTGAAAACGTTGTACATACCAAAATGTCTATTTTAAAGTGTTTTATGTGTTTTTCATGAAATTATCAAATGTTGGATTATTTGCTAATCTTTGATTATTTGAATTATCTAACTTTACAAACCTTGTATAACACCCACATTGGAGATTTTTGGGCGTTTGATATATGTGTCACAAATGAATGTGTTTTTAAGTCTTTTTACATGAATGGATCTTTGGTCAAAGAAATACATTTTTAAATGTTTGTCGAGTCTTATGCATCGTCATGAAATGGAGTGTTTTATAAAGTATCACTTGCACATTTATGTGAGGTAACTTGAAAGAATGTTTATAGTCCCATTTTATGATTTTCATTCTTATCAGCAGTTAAATTTGGAAAATGCATATTTTGTGTTATGAGTTCATTTGGAAAATGGATTGCCTCAACTAATGTTGAGTTTTGAACTAATCTCACTTTTGGTCGTGATGTTTGCATATCCGTTGGGTGAGTGCGTTTTATCGTGTTTTTATTTCACTTATTAATGAGTCAATGAGTCGCTAAGTCTGCGACTTGGCATTGTTATTTTGATGGGGTTTTTGGACAATAGTCCAGTTTTGGTAGCTCGACTTCGAGCCTTGTTGGGCCTTATGCGTATTATTTGGCTTATTTAATGCCTTTGGGAGTCATGACCCCGTATTTGGTTTATTATTTTCCGGCGTTGGGACGATTAGTTTTCTACGTCGAGGCACGTTAAGGTACCGGATGTGGGTATAAGTCCTTCGTGCTGCACGTTAAGGTACCGTATGTGGGTATAAGTCCTTCGTGCTCAAGTATTACGATATTGGATGAGGGGCTCGACATAGGAACCCGAAGGGGTTGAACTCGAGTTTCCGTGGGTGTACGTTTAAAGCTACTGAGCCTGATATCCCTTGCGTGTACTTTTGTTTATATTACTAGTCATAACAACATAAAATGGGCTTACTTTGTGGACAGTCACATTTTATGGAATCGGGAATCCCCCGTCACCGAAAGGTGTTGTTTTTGGGTATTGAATTTTATTATCCAAGTTTTCGGTGACGTTTTGTATAATTGGGTTTTACCCTTGATTTATGGGTTGAGTATTATTCCCCACCCGTGTTTTGGGGTGTTTTGGGATATAAGGTTTAACCGTATATTCATAAATGGAGAGTTCAATTTATACTTACGTTTTGAGTGAGTTTTGAGTTAAAAACTAATTTATGAATGGGCGACTTATGTTGGTATCATTATCTTTGAAGTAGTTGGTTTGGAAAACGTTTTAATTGGTGTTCTTTACCTAAAATGCATATTGTTGTAAATGAGTCGTTTTCACGTGTAAGACGTATCATATTGAAGGACTATAACTTTTAACCGCATTCTTTCCTTTAAACTATTATTTCATATATGTTGAAAAACTCTTGAGCTCACTAGGCGTTAAGCCTAACCTTTTTATTTGTTGGCATGTGCATCAGGTTCTAGTTGGGGTTGGTTCTAGCAGCCATGAAGAGTTGAGCCTTAGCTTTGTGCGAATGTGAGTAGTTGGTGAAGTCTTCCGCAATTTTGGAGATAGTGACTATTATGGGGTTTTAGTAGCACCCGTTCTTATCATAGGCTTTTGCATAGAATGAATGTTTGTATTGAGGTTAAATCTTAGTTTGTGGTTGTAGATAATTCCTTTATGGGTGTATTTAGAAAATTTTAAATAAGTTGCTATTTCCAGATTTGAGGGTGTTACAAGTTGGTATCAGAGCTTAAGTTTGAGAGATTTAGGTATTGATTTTTGGATGCCTAGACTCAAACTAGCGTACTTGTAGGTGATTGAAAGTGAAGTTGCACATTAGACGCCTTAAGATAAGATATCATGGAGTTGATCGGGTCGCTAGAAACGGGAAATTGTCAAGGGTCACAAGGATGATCATGTATGGTACGTTCATAATAACACCTGGCCAGTGTTATGGTAAACCTACATATCACATGTGTATACTTGAACTACCTTAGCATGATGACCGTTGGGGTAGTGAGGAAGTTTCTAAGCGGGTAATCTAAGGAAAGTTTGATGTCTATAGCGATGTGACGTCGAAGTGATAGTTAAATACGTTGAGTGCATTAAGTTGATCATCTTGAGTAATAATTATTGGTTGGATTAGAACTATAAGTTCGTTAGACCAATTTTATTTCGAGGAGAAATTGTAAGTTGACCCAATTAGTGGGTTCGTGACTCTAAGATGTTTGATGTATCAGAATGGCAATAGTATGTCAGGATGATGGAGGAGTGTAGTCCTGAGATGTTGAGTGCCGACCAAGTTCATGCACGAAATTTATTTCTAAAATAAGTTTACATCAATTGTTTCTCATGTATTCGAAGCATAAAGTGTGTGATACTTTGTAGTCTTGGTAAAACATTTAGCACTCATCAGATTTTAAACCGTGAGCTTAAGCATGCATGGAATTGTTTGGTTGCAAGTTATCGCAAATTTTTTTGGAAAAATCTCCCCGTCCCTGTTTTGTGTTTAAAGCTATCTTTGGACATCTTAAGATCCGCATTTTAATGCCATATGTGGTATTAGGCAAGTAATTGTAGAATTTTTAACCTTGACATTGGATCTCCTCCACGTATGTTAAGGTTTTAAAGGAAGAGTTGTCCCACTGTTTTTGAGTTTGAACTTTCTTGGGAATTTTAGTCTGTACGAGTCGCGTTAAATTTTATGGAATATTGTTTTACGACGTTTGGACGCGTGAGTGTATTTTGAGATGCGTGAGTTTTAATTTACGGCGTATAATTTTCGAGCTTTTTGGGCGTCGTGCATCATGAGAGTTTTGTGAAAAATAGTCACTTTATCGTACGTTATGGTCTTGGAGTTTTAACATTCTCAGACTTATTGTTGTCTTATGTTTCATGTTGGCAAATGGAAATTTTGACGCCGCTTGGTTTTAGCATTTATTAGTTTTATGAAAGCTCAATGGGATTTTATGGTATCATATCGTATGACTTTTACATCGCGTAATTAAATTTTGGAATTAGTGTACTCGCATTATTGCATGCATTAACTTAAGAGTTTTGCTAAAGATGTCACCTTGCATGTTGTTTTGAGAAATGTCAGTTGTTAATCTTACTAATGGAAATTATGCGATTTATCTCTGGGCTTTATACAAACGCCAGTTGTTGTACGCTAATTGCATTTGGATTAAACTATGCCGTTGGAGTGAGTAAACGTCTAAAAAGATTTATGTTATTTCAGATAAAACTTTTGTTCTGAGCATAATTCAGTTATTGATTTTACTACTAGGAATTTTCAGCGATGCACATAAATGAGTTATCAGCATTCATGTTGTCATAGTTACTATTTTGGTCAAATGTGTTTTATTTGTGCGGCTCAAAGTTTTAAGTTCGATTTAAGGATTTATTTGCGTTCCCATCGTCCTATCGAGCTTTGGGTAATAAACTGATGCAAAAAGGGGTTGTTGAAAATTTGATGCCACAACGTTTTTGGTTAAAGGAGGAAAAATTTAAAGTTAAAGGTTGTGAAGTTCTCTGTTAAGAGCCGTACAAACATTTATTTCACGTGTTTGGGGTACCATAATTTATTTTCATGGTTATAGTATGAATTTTGCTACACACCTTTTGTTACTGTTTTGTTTACGTAAATTTTGATCAAAAGAATTTTGTAAATGGTTTTATATGTGTAGTGTCGGTGATCAATTTTCAACCTATCGAGTGATCGGTAGTGGATTTTACTGCACGACCAATTATCGTTATAAAGCGTACGTATTTAAAAGTTCTTATGAAAGTTTAAATTGGCCTGTTAGTTGAAAAGCTTGAACTCATTAGGCATATAGATTTAAGCCCTGTAGTGAAAGAAGTTGTAAATAGGGACTAATGGAGTCCTTGTGATTTCAGGGGGAGTAAGAGAAGTTCTTTGTTTTACTGCTTTTTGTCTTTTCAATATTAGTGAATAAAGTTTCTTTGACTTGACTTAAGACTTTTGCAGAATTTTTGAGAAGAGCTTACACGATCATATGTTTATGACTTTAAGCTAAGCTTCATGAGATGAAAGATCGCACTTAAAGGTATATTCCTTTATCTTAATCTCATATGTGATTGAAAGAAGGACAACTTTCAATCATTGAAAACATATTCTTAAACGTTCAAACCACTTCCCAATTTTTTCATAAGATTTTATATTTTGGGAGTGTACTTTAAATGTCCAACATGAGCTTACATGATTATAAATCATTTTGAGCAACATATTCTTTATAGGATATACGGGATCAGTGTGCTAGGAATTAACACAACTTCTACGGATTCACGTTAACCAGTGTTTCCTACCCAAGAAGTTAATCCATAGTGATTGAGTGTGAGAAATCAAAAGAAATGAGTGTGGATTGGATAATGAGCTATAATGCAAAAAGAGTTCGGTTAGCAGTGAACTAAATGATTAAAAGAAAGAGGGTGTGAGAACAGAGTTAAAAGAATATCACAACTCTACACCAACTACTTTCTGAGCCGGGCAGCCACATTTCTAGTGTTTCACAACTCTTTTGTGATCATTATTGAAACAGGCAACTAGCCCATGCCAACTCTTGAAATTACCCCACCAGCTACTCATTTACTTCTTAACAGGAAAATGTTTCATTTTCAAAGGGAAAGCAGCACATATGCTATCTGATTTTCATTTGGAAAATCTGGATATTGAAAAGAAGGAAGTCTGGCCCACCTTCGTACTTTAATCATGCACACTGAGTCTGTGTTTAACTTACTGTTGTCTCAGTGGTTTACACAGTTTCGAGCCTATAAGCAATCATCAAGTGCTTAATTCTTTCTATCACAAACACGAACACACAAGGAATTTGTTTCTTTGTCATAACGTTTATAGAAATAACCTTTGTGGTATTTCGATGATTAAATGGAAGCCCTGGGGGAGTCAACATCAAACAACTCCTTTCCATTGTGTATTCGTTACACAAGTGACTTAGTGTTACTGACAGGCGTTTCTAACTGATTTGTTTATTGCTACAGGTGTTACATGACTATTTTGTCTAGATTTGCAAAGATCTGGATAAATATCTATTGCATTGACGAATCAGAGGCACCTTATGACCAACATTTCTTGTCATCAAGTTTTGATGAAATCGTTACACTTCTCATCAAAAAGGGGGAGAAGATCTACCCAAGAAATGGAGAAGAGCTAACCAAGAAATCACATGTTTCAAGAATCACGTCCAAGATTGAATTTTTCAAAGAGTAAGTATTCTGAAGATATGCTGATTCGAGAGAAATTTTCTTTTGAAGATACTTTACTGAAGAATTTCGAGCTGAAACAAGAGATAATTTCTTCCCATGAACTGAAAGAGATAAAAACTACATCTTTTGGGGAGTTTACTATATCTTGAAGACTAAGAGAGAGATTGCATGTTTTGTGCTGAAAGAGAAGATCGTATTGCTAAATCATTTTCGTAATGATCTTGATCCAAAGGGGGATATTGTTAGGACACAGTCTCATTGGATTCAAGATCATCTGATACGAAGATCGCAATCTGAAGTAAAAGCTGACAAGTCACTTTCAACAATAGTCTAGGGTCACTTTGTAATAAATGTCAAAGTTAGTTTTAATATCTTAGGGTATCTTTTAATTAGATGCTTATTAGATATTATGTTTAGTTATTATATTAGTTTATTTTATATCTAGATATTATTAGTTAGTATATATAGTTTTAGATATTCTTAGAAATATCTAACAATCACAATCTTAATCTCAAATCTAAGACCAACATATTCATCAAGAACACATCAGAGAAAAGAGATTCAAAGTGTAAACTTATCAACCTCTGTAATCTGCGTTTTTGTAATAGAAACAGGTTGGTAATCTATATCTTGTTGTTGTTTGATTTATCTGGTAAACGATCACGGACTCACAATCACAACTTCAACTGTCGGAGTTGGCATTTGAACTGGAATTGTTAGGACACAGTCTCATTGGATTCAAGATCATCCAATACGAAGATCGCAATCTGAAGTTAAAGCTGAAAGTCACTCTCAACAATAGTCTATGGTCTATTTTGTAATAAATGTCAAAGTTATAATATCTAGATATTATATTATTTAGATATTATGTTTTAGATATTATTTAGTTTAATATTAGTTTTTATTAAGTTTTGATAATATCTATTATAGATATTATCTCTTTCTCTCTATTATCAGATTAACATAGAACACATACACAACACATATTGAAGGTGTAAACAGAGAGAGCTTATCGATCAAGAATGCCATTATCAACCCTTTGTAATCCGTGTTTATAATCTAAACAGGTTGGTAATCGTTATATCTTTGTTGTTTGATTTATCTGGTAACGATCACAGACTCACAATTGGTATCAGAGCTGATCCAGATTCAAAATCAAAATTTTCAACTCTCTGTGTTCTTTCATTTTTGAAGAACACTGTACAATCGACAAAAACTTCAAATCTGTGGTTATTTTCGAAATCAAAGTGTTGTGTATTGTTGTTGTTAATAAGGAGATCTTATTGTCAAAATTTGGTGACTTAATTCGACCTCTTGGCAGTTTAATTTGTGAGTTGCAGGTCTGTTTTATCGAAGAAGAAGATGATATCAGTCTTTACTCTATCGGTCAATCATTAATATCAGTCCAAGCCTATTGACCGATAATACACTTTATCGGTCGAAGTTACCTCAATACCGGTCAAAACCACTACACTCCATAGTATCGGTCAAAGGAAAATTACAATATATCGGTCAAAGAAAAGAGATTACCGGTCGAAGAAATCAGACATTGTACCGGGCGAAGGTTGAACTCATTACCGGTCCTAGAGCTATACAGGTCGAATCACATTCTTATCGGTCTTCACAACCATTCCCGGTCTAAATGTTCACCACTTCCGGTCAAATCCCACTTAGTACCGGTCGAATAATTTTCTCATTCCGGTCGATCACCTCTCAAGAATCCGGTCAAACACACATCTTGATCCGGTCGAGTAAATTGAAATCTATTACCGGTCCTCTATACAATCACAATTCCACATGCAACTCCAATTACATGCAAAAATCTACGTGTCCTTTTTCCACGGTCCACTAATT
Organism: Arctium minus; assembly: GCA_954870635.1. Taxonomy (NCBI): domain Eukaryota; kingdom Viridiplantae; phylum Streptophyta; class Magnoliopsida; order Asterales; family Asteraceae; genus Arctium; species Arctium minus. The sequence goes on from OX941092.1 coordinate 8,791,077, forward strand.
ATTTCCTAACCTTATGACCACTAATTATTTCCTAACCTCTATTATCTCATTATTTTATCGGTCCACTAATTATTTCCTAATCTCATGACCGATAAAATGAAACACGTGTCCACCATCTTTGTTAACATCTAACCATCACTTATTTGTTTGTTGTTTCATCTCCAAACCAATCTCCACGTGTCCATTTTCCAACAATCAATTCCACATGCACAAAACAATTTCACATGCACAACTCCTTTGAACCTTAAACTTTATGAAGTGTTTAATTTTTTGAACCTTGAACTTATTGAAGTTTGAACTTTGAGCCTAAATTCTTTATTTCAAAGGTGGAAATCTGTTCCATAACCTCAACCCAAGTTCGATACTTGATTAAATTTCTGAAAATTTATTTTCTGAAATTCGATTGTTTTTCACTTACCTTTATCTTGTCTAACAGTCGAAACAGTTCTTATTTTCACATAATCTAAAGTAAACAGGATGAATTCAAAAGACGCACTTTCCATTGGCACGGATGTCAAACCCCCAGTTCTGTTTAAAGGGGATTACGAACAATGGAAAGACAAATTTCTTGACTTTGTGGATCGACACTTAAACAGCGACAACATTCTTTTATCAATAAAAGAAGGTCCCATGGCACCACTTTCTGTCCAAGTACCTGATGATGATGATGATGCTGAAGATGATTCTTCTGACAGTGAGGATGGGACGTGGAAAGAGAACAGAAGATGAAAACTGTTACGCTAGAGTATGCCCAATTTTCTGAAGAACAAAAGAAACGTTTCAAAGCTGATAAGCAAACAAGATATTTACTTCTTCAAAGTATCCCGAATGATATCTACATCAAAATAGACAACTACAAAGCTACTGCTAAGAAGATGTGGGATCAACTTCAAAAGATGATGATGGGATCTAAGGTTGGGAACCTAGCTGGCACTTATGAACGATATGTTCTGCTTCTGAATGAGCTGTCAAAGAATAAAGTTAAAAAGAAACAGATAGAGAACAACGTCAAGTTTCTCAGTGTCCTTCAACCAGAATGGAAGAAGCATACACGAAGAATGAAACAAATGAAAGATCTGAGTGACATTCCATTCCACGAAGTGTATGAGACACTAAGGCAGAACGAAGAAGAAGTAGAAGAGAAAAGGAGTGGAAAGAAGAAAAAGGAAGTTGAGAAAGTTCCTGATTCCGTTGCACTTGTTGTGAAAGATAAGAAGAAAAAGAAGAAAGTAATTACAAGTTCTGAATCAGAAACTGAATCTGATGGAGACGATGGAGAAAGTCTTAAGCAAGCACTGCAATTATTGACCCGTGCATTCCAAAAGAAATTCTACAAGAAACCGGGATCAAATACACAGAGATATTCTTCCACAAGCTCCAAGAACCGTGAGCATAGAGAAAGAGTAGAAGGAAGTAGATCTCAAGAGAAGAAACCAAGAGAAAGGAAGCAATTTGGGAATGACTACACCAGTACAGACAAGAAAGATGATGTACCAATCATATGCTACAACTGTGGCATGACTGGACATTACGCCTCAAACTGTCGAAAGCCAAAGGTTCGCAATACGGCGTATTATCAGAACAAACTAATGATAGACAAACAAAAGGAAGCTGGCAAAGCGTTAATGGCTGAAGACGAATTCTGGTTAGATCATTCTGAAGAAGATGAAGAAGAAGAGAATGAAGAAGCTGCTAACATGTGCTTGATGGCCAATCATGCAAAGTATGATGATTCAGATAATGAAGCAGCTGAAGAGGTAATGAACTTAACCGAGAATAATTTTATGATTAAAATGGATGCGATGATGGTCGAACTTCAAGACCTTCAGTCAAAACTGAAAAGAGAAAAAGGCAGAGTTGTTAGGCGTAATCAAAAGATCTTTGAGCTAAATACGTCAGTTATTGGGAATAAAGATCTCATGGATTCCCTACGCAAATCTGCTTCTGATTTTAATCTTGAAAAGATTTGTTTTGAAAAGAAGATTTCTGATCTTGTTTCACAATTATCTAAGTCTGATTCAGAAAAGCAAGAATTCATTCTGAAAGCATTTAAACTTCATGTTGAGAACAAGACTTTAGAGAAAAAGGTAACTGGTCTGGAAGCCAAACTCTATACAAGAGGCCAAACAGATCAAACTATTTTCTTGAATACACCTAATGAAGAGGCTGATTTTAAAGCAAAATGGGGATAAGGTTGTAATAATCCTCATTACCTGAAACATGTTATCAAAAAACAACCTGGTTTATATAATGCCGATTATATGTATGTTGCTCGTAAACTTTCTCATTTGAAACCCAAATTTGTTACCAAAGCATCAGAAGAAGTTGAGGCAAAAGAAGATACAAAAAGAATGAATTTCAAGAAAATGCAACTATCATTCTGTTATGAAAGACTGAATGATAGCTATCTTTCTGAAAAACCAAGAGATCATTCAAACGATTATGTTGCTACATATTCTTCTACTGATATGGAGGCAAAACCTGTTCGAGCTAAAACTTATGCACCTCCACTCGTATTAGAAAGCAACATAATTGACTTAGAAAATATTCTATCTGCTGAACGAATTTTGAATGATCTATCTCAAAAAGTATTTTCTACAGTCTTAAAGAACACTATTTTTCTTTGCAAATCCAAAAAGTGTTCTAATTTTTCCAAAGTGCATCAAACTTCGACTGATAGTTTTGATGATTTATTTGAGTCCACAAATGATTTTCTTAATTCTGATGGAGGGTGTATAGAAGGCGTAGATATGGTTGATTTCAATGCTTCACTTCCAGATCATTCTACTTTTCTTGTAAAAGGAAAAGCTTTACCAAGTGTTTATAAAAATCAGCGTTCAAAGACACAGAACACCTCTCAGAAAAACCAATCTCAGAAATTTGATTTTCCTAATAAATCTAAATCTTCATATCAGATTCGTACTACTAACCTTCCTATTCACAGAAAGTTAGATGGTTCAGGTTCACCTCAGAGAAGAGGGAGTTACAAGGAAGAAAATCTTTTCTGGAAGAAGAAACCAGTTAAAGATGAAAGCTCATGTGTACATATGCATAATGAAACAAAGAACAATGCGCTGAAAAGTAAACCTGCTCATGTTTACACGAGAGATCAAATGATCAGGTTATCAGGTAAGGAAAATTCTTGTTCTTACTGTCGTATACATGATCCTGTTCACAGAACCAAAGATCATTACTGGTATGGTTCTTATTCCATAACCCCCATACGAACTGCAACTAACACATATGGACCCAAATACCAGTGGGTACCAAAGAAAACTAAACCTGTGTTGCAGGCACCTACTGTAAAGGGGGAGTAGGAAGAACAATGGTTCTTGAGTAAATCAGCTCAAGACCCGGACATCAATGTCAACAACGACTTCTGATTATGTACAGATCATGACTCGTTCTTCAAAGATCAAAAGAACTTACTCCAATGCTGATATAAGAGATTGTACTTCGATACTCCAATGAGAAATTCAACCTTCAAGGGGGAGTACATATTTATTTCTGAAATTTTAAATTCATATCTTTTCAATGATAATTTTTTCAAATGCATAATTTCAGGGGGAGTAAGAGAAGTTCATAGTTTTACTGCTTTTTGTCTTTTCAATTTAAGTGAATAAATTTGCTTTGACATAGACTTAAGACTTTTGCAGAATTTTTGAGAAGAGCTTACACGATCATATGTTTATGACTTTAAGCTAAGCTTCATGAGATTTAAGATCGCACTTAAAGGTATATTCCTTTATCTTAATCTCATATGTGATTGAAAGAAGGACAACTTTCAATAATTGAAAACATATTCTTAAACGTTCAAACCACTTCCTGATTTTTTCATAAGATTTTATATTTTGGGAGTGTACTTTAAATGTTCTACATGAGCTTACATGATTATAAATCCTTTTGAGCAACACATTATTTATAGGATATACGGGATCAATGTGCTAGGAATTCACACAACTTCTATAGAATCACGTTAACCAGTGATTTCTACCCATGAAGTTAATCCATAGTGATTGAGTGTGAGAAATCAAAAGAAATGAGTGTGGATTGGATAATGAGCTATCATGAAAAAGAGAGTACGGTTAGCAGTGAGCTAAATGTTTAAAAGAAAGAGGGTGTGAGAACAGAGTTAAAAGAATATCACAACTCTGCACCAACTTTTTCTGAGCCGGGCAGCCACATTTCTAATGTTTCACAATTCTTTTGTGATCATTATTGAAACAGGCAACTAGCCCATGCCAACTCTTGAAATTACCCCACCAACTACTCATTTTCTTCTCAACAAGAAAATGTTTCATTTTCAAAGGGGAAGCAGCACATATGCTATCTGATTTTCATTTGGAAAATCTGGATATTGAAAAGAAGGAAGTCTGCCCCACCTTCGCACTTCACTCATGCACATTGAGTCTGTGTTTAACTTACTGTTGTCTCAGTGGTTTACACAATTTCGAGCCTTATAAGCGATCATCAAGTGCTTAATTCTTTCTATCACAAGCACGAACACACAAGGAATTTGTTTCTTTGTCATAATGTTTATAGAAATAACCTTTGTGGTGTTTCGATGATTAAATGGAAGCGCTGGGGAAGTCAACATCAAACAGCTCCTTTCCATTGTGTATTCGTTACACACAGTGACTTAGTGTTACTGACAGACGTTTCTAACTGATTTGTTTATTGCTACAGGTGTTACATAACTATTTTATCTAGATTTGCAAAGATCTGGATAAATATCTATTGCATTGACGAATTAGCGGCTACTAATGATCAACATTTCTTGTCATCAAGTTGTGATGAAATCGTTACACTTCTCATCAAAAAGGGGGAGAAGATCTACCCAATAAATGGAGAAGAGCTAACCAAGAAATCACATGTTTCAAGAATCACGTCCAAGATTGAATTCTTCAAAAAATAAGTACTCTGAAGATATGCTGATTCGAGAGAAATTTTCTTTGAAGATACTTTGTTGAAGAATTTCGAGCTGAAACTGAAGATAATTTCTTCCCAACATCCAAGAAAGAAAAACTACATCTTTTGGGGAGTTTACTATATCTTGAAGACTAAGAGAGAGATTGCATCTTCTGTGCTGAAAGAGAAGATCGTATTGCTAAATCATTTTCGTAATGATCTTGATCCAAAGGGGGAGATTGTTAGGACACAGTCTCATTGGATTCAAGATCATCCAATACGAAGATCGCAATCTGAAGTTAAAGCTGGAAGTCACTCTCAACAATAGTCTAGGGTCTATTCTGTAATAAATGTCAAAGTTATAATATCTAGATATTATATTATTTAGATATTATGTTTTAGATATTATTTAGTTTAATATTAGTTTTTATTAAGTTTTGATAATATCTATTATAGATATTATCTCTTTCTCTCTATTATCAGATTAACATAGAACACATACACAACACATATTGAAGGTGTAAACAGAGAGAGCTTATCGATCAAGAATGCCATTATCAACCCTTTGTAATCCGCGTTTATAATCTAAACAGGTTGGTAATCGTTATATCTTTGTTGTTTGATTTATCTGGTAACGATCATGGACTCACAGGAATTTCTTGTTGAATCTGAGAGTTAGATTTATTAGGGATATCTGAACTGGTTGGATGAGTAGTCGTTAAGTCTTCCATCCTGTCAACCACAACAGATTTCTTCACATTAGATCCAAGAAATTCATCATAAAACAATTCAAATAATAAATCTAAATCAGATAAATGGTTAGAAGATGTTGATGCTTCATCTGATTTATTCTTTTGAGACGCAGGTTCTGGACTGTGTTGCCCAGAAGCTAGTATTCCTGTTATTACGGGTTCTGAACGAACGTGCTCAGAAGCCATGTCTTCATCAAACGTGACGTTGACGCTTTCGACAACTGTGTTTGACTTCTTTAAGTATATACGGTATGCAGTTGATGTAGAGGAATAACCAAAGAAGATGCCTTCGTCCGCCTTGGCACTGAACTTGTTCAGACTCTCTCTATCGTTTAGAACAAAACACTTACACCCAAATATATGGAAATATTTGATTGTCGGTGTTCGGTTGTTGATTAACGCATAAGGAGTCTTCTTGAATTTGCGGTGTATCATGGATCGATTCTGTGTGTAACACGCAGTCGATATAGCTTCAGCCCACAAAAATAGAGGTAAGTCTGATTGACTTAGCATAGTACGAGTAGCCTCGACTAGCGTACGATTTCTTCTTTCGACCACTCCATTTTGTTGAGGCGTACGAGCAGCAGAGTATTGATGTGGTTGTCTGTTCTAAGAAGCTTGACCGGTTTCGGCAGATTCACCTGGGTCGTCTTCAGGAATGTGATGCGAACATCTGGTGTCTCATATTTTGAACGTAGAAACTTGACCCAAGTGTATCGCGAATAATCATCCACGATAACTAGTATGTACTTCTTTCCGCCTAGACTTTGCGTTCGCATCGGACCACAGAGATCCATATGCAACAATTCTAACGGAGCGCTTGTACTCGGTTCAGGCTTTGGTTTATGTAGAGCTCTCTTCATCTTTCCTTTTTCACACGCTGCACATAAGTGTTCTTTTTCGTATTTGAGCTCTGGAAGTCCTTTCACTAACTTCCCACTGACCAATTTGTTAATGTACCGAAAGTTGAGGTGAGAGAGCCGTCGATGCCATAACCAGCTTTGTTGCATCAATGCTTTAGATAGTAGACACACTTCCTTGTCAGTCTGGACTTTTGATAAATTGATTGTGTAGAGGTCGGTCTTTCGAGTGCCGACCAAGAGTTCATCGCCTTCTTCAGTGCGAATAGAACACCTCTTGGCTTTGAAATTGACCTCTAAGCCTTTGTCACAGAACTGGACGATACTGAACAGAATGTGTCTTAAGCCTTCAACATAGCTCACCTTCTTGATCGTGACATTGTCATGTACCATATCACCATATCCAAGTATTGGTGAAAACTGGTCGTTCCCAAATCTAACTGTCCCGCAATATTTATCTGTATAATTGGACAACATCTCTTTCTGCCCTGTCATATGCTTGGAACACCCGCTATCCAAGTACCACATATGACGTTCCTGCATAAGAGAAATTACGAAACACAAGATTTAGATACCCACAAAACAAAAATTGGAATAAACACTTTTGAACATTGAAGCGCGGGTCTTGAACTGATTTGTTCAAAAGCCTATTTTCTATGCTCCCTCTTAAACGTTTGACGCCTGCAACACAGATTTAGCTTTTGGTACCCACTGATATTTGGGTCCAACTGTGTTAGCACATGATTTTGGTACCCATTTAAATTTGGGTCCGCTTTTCATTTGAAATTCATTTGAAGCATTAGAATGATATGAGTGCACATGATAATTTCCAAACCAAACCTCAGAATCTTGACAAGAAGTAGACACATGTTTATCATAAAAAGAAGACTTTCTAGAAGATAAAGATAACTGAAATAATTGCTTCATAGAATATTGTTTGCGAGAAACAACTAGTTTTGGTTTCCAAATACCAACATCAACAATTAAAACATCATTACTAGGCGAAGTCTTATTACAATTAACAGTACAAAAAGATTTATCGGTCTTGTCATTCTTCCGTTTTGGTTGCCATAGAGATTTAACTTCTAGCTTTTGCTTGCTCAGATCTGAAACATTTGTAACTTGTGAGTTAGATCTCCGAGAAACAACTGAATGCATCTTCTTTGGAATACCAGTATTGATCGGTTTCTGTGAATGCTGAGATTTATTCTTGCCTTTAGCATTCTTAGAGTTCACAGAAACTGATTTATCAACTTTCGTTGATTTTGCACTTTTTACAGACATACTGGTTTTTCCCAATGATTTCACAATAAAAGATGAATGGTTAGGAAGTTTCGCATTAAAGTCAAATTGATCCAAACAATCATCCAAACCACCGTCAGAGTTTAGGAAATCAAACCCTTCATTTGTTAGACCAAAACTATCTTTAGATTTTAAAGCCTTAGAAATAACAACATTTTTAAGCACAGTTGAAAAAACCTTTTGTTCAATCTCAATCAAAAGTCTTTCATCTGTTAAAGAGTTCTCGAGTTTAGAGATTTTACTTTCCAAAACGAGAGGAGGGACATATAGTTTACCTTTAATAGGCTTTGCCTCCATTTGTTTGACAGAATAACTTTGAAAAAAGTCATTTGAAAGAGATTTCTTTTGATATAATGGATCATCATTATAACTATTATTCAGCTTCGCATAATAAAATGGAAGGTGAACTTTAGATGATTTTTTTCGTTTTTCCGTTTCTTTGGCTTCATCCTCTTCAGACAGTCCAGTCCAGAAAACTTTAAGTTCAGGGCATCGACGAGAGAGTCTTAAGAACGTAATATCATAAAGTGCAGGCACTTCAGATATACCGTTTTTAAAATAATGAGGATTCTCATACCCGAGTCCCCATTTCTCTATTTCCTCTTTGGGTTTGTTCAGATGAATAGTTTGTTCACTTTGACCCAATTTGTATAACTTCTCTTCCAAACCTTTTAATTTAGCAAGTAAATAAATGTTTTCTTTGGAAGTTGAAGAATGCAATTTCGTAAGCTCGACGAAATCAAACTCACTCTTTCTCAATTTAGTCTTAGTTTCAGTAACTTCTTGAAGAATTATAGTCTGTTCTTTGGCGCTAGTGTCAATGTTTTTGTGTAAGGTCTCAACCAATACTTTCTTCTCAACAACAACATTGCTAAGTTTCTGTATTGTTTGGTTTTGTTCAAGAATGACACCCTTTTCTCGCTTAAGCTTTGACTCTAACTCTTCGAGTTTAGTTAACATGGCATTCATTTGATTTAGGAAATCTGAATGAGTTAAATCACATACCTCATTTTCCTCATCATCTGAATCAGCTTCAGTATCTGTTTCCATCTTGCCCATGAAGCACAGATGTGCTTTCTCATCCTTCTCTTCATCCTCCTCTTCTTCGTCAGAGTGATCAAGCCAATACTCATCTTCTGCCATTAATGCCTTTCCAGCCTCTTTTTGCTTGGCTAGAAGCATTTTGTTTTTGTAGTAGTCTGAGTTTCCGACTTTCGGTCTTCGGCAGTCTCTGGCAAAGTGACCTAACTTGCCACAGTTGTAGCACGTTTGAGGTTCTGACTGACTGGATCCTTCTGCTTTAAACCTTCTCTCTTCAGGCTTCCTCTCCTCTATTCTCTTCCCTTCAAATCTATTTCCTTCAACCCTCTCCTTATGAACATAGTTGCTTGGTCCAAAAGAATATCTCTGACTGTTTGAGATCGACTTTGTGTAGAACTTCTTCTGAAAAGCCTTTGTCAACATAAGCATTGCCTGCTTCAGTTGTTCACAGTCATCCGAGTCAGAGTTTGCTTCATCTTCAATCTCTTCTGGTTCAGACATAAGCATCTTCTTCTTTTTCTTTCTCACAACAAGAGCAACTGAGTCATCAATTGTCTTCCCAGTCTGCCTCTTTTCATCCAGTATTTCATCCACCTCTTCTTCATTTTGTTTGAACGTTTCATACACCTCGTGAAGTGGAATCTCATTTAGATCCTTGATCTGCTTCATTTGCCTGATAAACCTCTTCCATTCAGGCTGTAGGATGCTGAGGAATTTGACATTCAGCTCGATTTGTGATTTGTTGATCTTGTTCTTGCTCAACTCATTTAGCAAGGTCACAAACCTGTCGTATGTTCCTTCTAGTGACTCTCCAACTCTGCCTTTGAATTCTTCATAATTATTTAGGCAGTTGGATATCTTGAGTTGGTTCCCAACCTTTGAACCTAGCATCATCTTCTCTAGCTGATCCCACATCTCTTTACCTGATGCTTTATAGTTGTCAATCTTTACATATATTTCGTTTGGAATTCCTTGTAGAATGTATGCTTTTGCTAATCTATCACCTTTTGCTCTCTTTAGGTTATCATCATCGAGCTCATGATACTTAAGTTCATACTGTGTCGGCACAGTTCCAACCATACGAGTCGTCATAACTGGTTTCATAACCCCTTCTTCTATCGATTTCCTGATGAATTCACCCAACTCATGTCTTTCAATAAAGTCCATGAACCGATCCTTCCACTGTTCATACTCTCCCCTGAAGAGTACTGGTGGTTTTGAGTTAGTTCCGATAGCGAGTGCTTCTCTGGAAGTCATTCTGATTCGATAATGTGAAATAAAAACCTGATTCGAATTTGTTAGTTCAGATAAAATGAATACAAATTTAAAAACAAATCAGAAATGACCAAATTAGGGTTTGGCGCAAAATTGGACTTTGCGCGATAGCCGGGTCACGCGAAATGGAGATTTGCGCTAGACTTGAGTGGCGCGAACTGAGATTGGCGCGAGGTGAAGATCGCACGAAGTTGAGGTTTGCGCGAGACGTTAGTCGCGCAAAGTAGAGGTTTGCGCTAGAACTTAGTCGCGCAAAGTAAGAGTTGACCGGTAAGATGTAAGGACCGGAGAGATGTTCGACCGGGAAAATCTTTAACTTCGACCGGTACCTTGTGTTGAGCAAATAGTGATCGACCGGTATTAGAATTCTTTGACCGATAAGATGTTACTCCTTTGAAAATCCTTTTTTGGACCGGTATTCTTTTCAAATTTGGACCGATATGCTGTATGCAATTGTGGACCGATAATATGCAAACAATGGACCGGTATATTGTTGTAATTTGGACCGGTAATTGACCTTTGAAATTTCTCGACCGGTAATATGCCTTGGACCGGTAAACACACTACCAGTAAGAGATTGACCGGTATTGCTCTTGACTTGATGAGTTCGACCGGTAATGATAGTGTGACCGGTAGTAAAGTAATTGGAGGTATTCGACCGGTAAGCTATCAATTGATAGACCGGGAAGTTGTTTTTCTCGGCCGGGGTTGATGGAAGGTGAGTCGACCGGAAGTAAAATTGGACCGGAACCTTGTAGAATAGTGGACCGACCGGTGCCTTGTAAATCTTCGACCGGTACCTTGTAAATATTCGACCGGTACCTAAGTTATGATATCGGTCGACCGGTATTGAAGTGTGGACCGGTGCTTTGGAATGAAATCGTGACCGGTACTAACCTTCGACCGGTATCGTTTCTTGTCTGATAGATCGGCCCTGTAAATCTCAAATACACCCAACTAGAGGTCGAATTATAGCACCAAACTTTGACAGATTAATCGACTTACCAACTAGAACAAGATACAACACTTTGATTTCGAAAACAACCACAAAATGAAGTTTTGATCGATGTCACAGTGATCTTGAATAAATGAAGAACACAGAGAGTTTGAAATTTTAATTTGATCTGGTATGTGCTCTGATACCAATTGTGAGTCCGTGATCGTTACCAGATAATCAAACAACAAACATATAGATGATAAACCAACCTGATTCGATAACAAACGATGATTACAAGGTTGAGTTCTTCGTTTAAGCTCTCTCTTTTCTCTCTGATCTTTCTATCGGTCGATATGTGTTCTGTGTGTATAGTGAGAGATGTGTGATCTGATAATGTGTTAGCTTCTCTAACATACTAACTCAACTACTCTAACATAATATCTAGATATCTAATATCTAGATATTATATTTAAAACTAATATAATAATTAAACTAATAAACTAGATAATATCTAATACTTAGATATTAATATAAACTAATAACAATAACAATAAAATACAATTAAACTAACTTTGACTATTTTATTATACACGACTTTTAGACTAATATTTAAGAGACGACTTTTCTGCTTTAGCTTCAGATTGCGATCTTCAGATTGGATGATCTTGAATCCAATGAGACTGTGCTCTAACATATATGTATGTATAGATATATAGGGGCAGGTTCAAACGAGAAACTAAACATTTTGCGAGAAGGCGAGAACTGTTTAATCATATATGATACACAAGCTTAGGGTCTGTTTGTTAGCAGCTTAACGAGCTTAATGAGACTCACAACTTATTCAGTATGCTATATATGATTGTTTGGTAGTGACTTAATGATATAGAAAGTGGCTTATTCAATAAGATTTCAAGGGGAAGCTTTTTGCAGAAAGCCAAGTTTTTTCAAACCAGTCCCTCCCATTAAAAAACACGTTCCTTCCATCTATGAAAAAACTCTCTCAAATAAAAACCTTCTAAATTTATACAGACAGATTAATCCACACAGATAACTTTATCCATACAGAACTTAATGGAAAACCTACCAAACAGCCCCTTAATCATATATGATTAAACACATGTTATATTGGTAATACATAGACGTTTAATCATATATAATTAAACACAACTACATGCCGTGTTATCATATATGATATCACACTTCTCGCCTTCTTGGAAAATGTTTAACTTCTCGCATGATCCTTCCTCTAGATATATATATATGAATGAAAGGTTCAAATATCATGTGATCGAAGAGCCATTTTCTAGTGTTGGTTTCTTTATTTCCTCTAATTAAAGAGTGATGATGCATCACACCTTCCTTCTACACAAAGCTAGCTGCAGATTTGAACACACATGGTTTTTGAAGGCTTTGAGTAATGAAATCTTGAAAATTTTGTGTGGTGTCCAAATTATGAGTAATATATATAGGCAGGTTAAAAAATAAAAAAATAAAAAATAAGAGAACCGTGGTAACCGTTCATCTGGATGATATGCACATGATAAACGACTACCAAGGTGTTTCTCAATTTTTCAATTTTTTGCGGTTTTCCCTTGAACCGGACTCATATATATATATATATATATATATAGGGTTGAGTTCTTTTGTTAACCTTCATATTCTTGTTAACTATGTGAACTAATCTAAGCCATCCATCTTGATATTGGATGGTTGAGATTAATACTTAATTTTTATTAAAAAAACGTCTCATTTATTACATATGAAGGTGAACATGACTGGTCAAGGGTATTATGGGAGAAAAAAGACTCATAGTATTAATCCATATGAAATGCCTAATTGAACATTTATTTCATTACAATAGAAACGGATGAACATTTATTTCATTACAAATGAAACATTTATTATGGGGAAAAGAAAATGATTTAATCATAACATACAATATAATTATGGAAGCTTCATTTTTGTAACCCCCAATAAAAATTAATTTTAATTCAGAAAACACATGAACATCCCTGAAATGAATGCAACAACGATGAACATCGATAGAGATGAACACAAATGTTCATCGATGAATACCTTACAAACATAAAACATTGATAGATGGGAACATCGATGAACATCTTACAAACATAAAACATTGATAGAAGGGAACATCGATGAACACAAACATTGATAGATAGGAACATCGATGAACACATTACAAACATAAAACATTGAATAAAACACATATGTTAATCTTTAATATATGAATGTTCGTGTGATTTACGAATGATGATTAATATATGATAAATTTCTTGAAAAAAATGACTATACGATCTACTATTTTATCAAATATATGCACCGAAATATGTTTATCCTATTGATATGATGTAAAAAAAATGTAGGATATGGAGATAATACAAGAATCGTAACCTACCATGTAATTATTGAAACTTGTTTTTTGTAACTCCTAATAAAATTAATGCAAAATTGTTAAAAATAAAATGACATATATACCTTTTAACATTAAGAATTTCAATAATTTAAACATAAACAATCATTGAATTCCTATTGATTGAGCAAGGTTCATAAAGTTAACAAGAAATGGATGGTTAACAAATGATCTTTGCTCTCTCTCTCTCTCTCTCTCTATATATATATATATATATATATATATATATATATATATATATAAGGGTGAGTTATGTTAGATCACATATTTATTGGATTCAAGATCATCCAATCTGAAGTTTGCAATCTGAAGCTTTTGCTGAAAAGTCGCTCTCGATATAAGTCTAATGTCCTTTGTAATAAATGTCAAAGTTTATTGTATTTTACTATTAGTCCTAAATATCTAAATAATAGATATTTAGTTTAGTTTAGATATTATATTAGTTTAATTAATATCTAGATATTTAGTTTATGTTTTTAGATATTATATTTTTGAGATATTATGTTTGAGATATAAAAGGTTTTGAGATATTATAATCTCATAACTTTCAATATCTCAGATCATCACATATCGGTCCATCAAGAACACTCAGAGAGAAAACAAACAGAGAGCTTAAAGAATCAACCTTGTAATCATCGTTTGTTATCGAATCAGGTTGGTTTATCATCTATATGTTTGTTGTTTGATTATCTGATAACGATCACAGACTCACAATTGGTATCAGAGCCTTAACCAGATCAAAATCAAAATTTTAGAAACTCTCAGTGTTCTTCATTTTCATACGCACTGTGCCATCGATCAATCCTTCGAATCAGTGTTTGTTTTCGAAATCAAAGTGTTGTAACCTGTTGTAGTTGGTAAGTCGATTGTTTTGTCAAAGTTTGAGGCTGTAAAACGTATTCCAGATCGGTCAATTTGGGATTTACAGAGCCGTTTATCGGAGAAGAAAAGATACCGGTCGAAGGTTTCATATCGGTCGACCGATATCAAAACCCAGTTCCGGTCGACCTACGAATTACCGGTCAGCATCCCTATCGGTCCACTCTTTACAACACTATACCGGTCCACTTTTCATATACCGGTCGATCTAATATTTTACAACATACCGGTCAAAGAAAAAGAAAGTACCGGTCAAAGAAAAAGAGTTTACCGGTCGAAGACATTACAAGATACCGGTCGATATTGCTCAACAAAATACCGGTCGATATTGCTCAACAAAATACCGGTCGAGATAAAGGCAACATACCGGTCGGTCGATCTACAAACTACCGGTCCAAGTTCTACAGGTCGATATACATCTACAAATACCGGTCGAAGTCAAAGTTTAATACCGGTCCACACATTTAATACCGGTCGACCTCATTCTAGATCCTACACTCTCCCGGTCGAAATTCTTTGTACCAGTCGAACTCCTTCTCAAGCATATTCCCGGTCCTAACAACGTACCGGTCGAAGAATAAAAGAAAAGGAAAAGCTACATCATACCAGTTGAAAACTTCTTACCGGTCGATCTCTCTTGAAAAACTTATTACCGGTCGAACATCTCTCCGATCCTTATCTCGCGCAAACCTCTAGTTCGCGCGACCCGATTCAAACGCAAAGTCCAATTTTGCACCAAAACCATACTTGGTCATTTCTGATTTGTTTAAATCTGTATTCATTTTATCTGAACTAACAAATTCGAATCAGGTTTTTATTTCAAATTATCGAATCAGAATGACTTCCAGAGAAGCACTCGCTATCGGAACCGACTCAAAACCACCAGTACTCTTCAGGGGAGAGTATGAACAGTGGAAGGATCGGTTCATGGACTTTATTGAAAGACATGAGTTGGGTGTATTCATCAGAAAATCGATAGAAGAAGGGGTTATGAAACAAGTTATGACGACTCGTATGGTTGGAACTGTGCCGACTTAGTATGAACTTAAGTATCATGAGCTCGATGATGATAACCTAAAGAGAGCAAAAGGTGATAGATTAGCAAAGTCATACATTCTACAAGGAATTCCAAACGAAATCTATGTAAAGATTGATAGCTATAAAGCCTCGGGCAAAGAGATGTGGGATCAGCTAGAGAAGATGATGCTAGGTTCAAAGGTTGGGAACCAACTCAAGATATCCAACTGCCTAAACAATTATGAAGAATTCAAAGGCAGAGTTGGAGAGTCACTAGAAGGAACATACGACAGGTTTGTGACCTTGATAAATGAGTTGAGCAAGAACAAGATCAACAAATCAAAAATCGAGCTGAATGTCAAATTCCTCAGCATCCTACAGCCTGAATGGAAGAGGTTTACCAGGCAAATGAAGCAAATCAAGGATCTAAACGAGATTCCACTTCACGAGGTGTATGAAACGCTCAAACAAAATGAAGAAGAGGTGGATGAAATACTGGATGAAAAGAGGCAGACTGGGAAGACAATTGATGACTCAGTTGCTCTTGTTGTGAGAAAGAAAAAGAAGAAGATGCTTATGTCTGAACCAGAAGAGATTGAAGATGAAGCGAACTCTGACTCGGATGACTATGAACAACTGAAGCAGGCAATGCTTATGTTGACAAAGGCTTTTCAGAAGAAGTTCTACACAAAGTCGAGCTCAAACAGTCAGAGATATTCTTCTGGACCAAGCAACTATGTTCATAAGGAGAGGGTTGAAGGAAATAGATTTGAAGGGAAGAGAATAGAGGAGAGGAAGCCTGGAGAAAGAAAGTTTAAAGCTGAAGGATCTAGTCAGTCAGAACCTCTAAAGTGCTACAACTGTGGTAGACTTGGACATTTTGCAAGAGACTGCCGAAAACCGAAAGTCAGAAACTCAGACTACTACAAAAACAAAATGCTTCTAGCCAAGCAAATAGAGGCTGGAAAGGCATTAATGCCAGAAGATGAGTACTGGCTTGATCACTCTGACGAAGAAGAGGAGGATGAAGAGAAGGATGAGAAAACACATCTATGCTTCATGGGCAAGATGGAAACATATGCTGAAGCTGATTCAGATGATGAGGAAAATGAGGTATGTGATTTAACTCATTCAGATTTCCTAAATCAAATGAATGTCATGTTAACTAAACTCGAAGAGTTAGAGTCAAAGCTTAAACGAGAAAAGGGTGTCATTTTGAACAAAACCAAACAATACAGAAACTTAGCAATGTTGTTGCTGAGAAGAAAATATTGGTTGAGACCTTACACAAAAACATTGACACTATCGCCAAAGAACAGACTATAATTCTTCAAGAAGTTACTAAAACTAAGATTAAATTGAGAAAGAGTGAGTTTGATTTCATCGAACTTACGAAATTGCATTCTTCAACTTCCAAAGAAAACCTTTCTTTACTTGCTAAATTAAAAAGTTTGGAAGAGAAGTTATACAAATTGGGTCAAAGTGAACAAACTATTCATCTGAACAAACCCAAAGAGGAAATAGAGAAATGGGGACTCGGGTATGAGAATTCTCATTATCTTAAAAACGGTATATCTGAAGTGCCTGCACTTTATGATTTTACATTTTTAAGACTCTCTCATCGATGCCCTGAACTTAAAGTTTTCTGGACTGGACTGTCTGAAGAGGATGAAGCCAAAGAAACGGAAAAACGAAAGAAATCATCTAAAGTTCACCTTCCATTTTATTATGCGAAGCTGAATAATAGTTATAATGATGATCCATTATATCAAAAGAAATCTCTTTCAAATGACTTTTTTCAAAGTTATTCTGTCAAAGAAATGGAGGCAAAGCCTATTAAAGGTAAACTATATGTCCCTCCTCTCGTTTTGGAAAGTAAAATCTCTGAACTCGAGAACTCTTTAACAGATGAAAGACTTTTGATTGAGATTGAACAAAAGGTTTTTCAATTGTGCTTAAAAATGTTGCTATTTCTAAGGCATTAAAATCTAAAGATAGTTTTGGTCTAACAAGTGGAGGGTTTGATTTCCTAATCTCTGACGGTGGTTTGGATGATTGTTTGGATCAATTTGACTTTAATGTGAAACTTTCTAACCATTCATCTTTTATTGTGAAATCATTGGGAAAAACCAGTATGTCTGTAAAAAGTGCAAAATCAACGAAAGTTGATAAATCAGTTTCTGTGAACTCTAAGAATGCTAAAGGCAAGAATAAATCTCAGCATTCACAGAAACCGATCAATACTGGTATTCCAAAGAAGATGCATTCAGTTGTTTCTCGGAGATCTAACTCACAAGTTACAAATGTTTCAGATCTGAGCAAGCAAAAGCTAGAAGTTAAATCTCTATGGCAACCAAAACGGAAGAATGACAAGACCGATAAATCTTTTTGTACTGTTAATTGTAATAAGACTTCGCCTAGTAATGATGTTTTAATTGTTGATGTTGGTATTTGGAAACCAAAACTAGTTGTTTCTCGCAAACAATATTCTATGAAGCAATTATTTCAGTTATCTTTATCTTCTAGAAAGTCTTCTTTTTATGATAAACATGTGTCTACTTCTTGTCAAGATTCTGAGGTTTGGTTTGGAAATTATCATGTGCACTCATATCATTCTAATGCTTCAAATGAATTTCAAATGAAAAGCGGACCCAAATTTAAATGGGTACCAAAATCATGTGCTAACACAGTTGGACCCAAATATCAGTGGGTACCAAAAGCTAAATCTGTGTTGCAGGCGTCAAACGTTTAAGAGGGAGCATAGAAAATAGGCTTTTGAACAAATCAGTTCAAGACCCGCACTTCAATGTTCAAACGTGTTTATTCCAATTTTTGTTTTATGGGTATCTAAATCTTGTGTTTCGTAATTTCTCTTATGCAGGAACGTCATATGTGGTACTTGGATAGCGGGTGTTCCAAGCATATGACAGGGCAGAAATAGATGTTGTCCAATTATACAGATAAATATTGCGGGACAGTTAGATTTGGGAACGACCAGTTTTCACCAATACTTGGATATGATGATATGGTACATGACAATGTCACGATCAAGAAGGTGAGCTATGTTGATGGCTTAAGACACAACCTGTTCAGTATCGGCCAGTTCTGTGACAAAGGCTTAGAGGTCAGTTTCAAACCCAACAGGTGTTCTGTTCGCACTGAAGAAGGCGAGGAACTATTGGTCGGCACTCGAGAGTCCGACCTCTACACAATCAATTTGTCAAACATCCAGACTGACAAGCAGGTGTGTCTAATCTCTAAAGCCTCGATGCAGCAAAGCTGGCTATGGCATCGACGACTCTCCCACCTCAACTTTTGATACATTAACATGCTGGTCAGTGGAAAGCTAGTTAAAGGACTTCCAGAGCTGAAGTATGAAAAGGAACACCTTTGTGCAGCATGTGAAAAGGGAAATATGAAGAGAGCTCCGCACAAACCAAAGCCTGAACCGAGTACAAGCTCTCCGTTAGAGTTGTTGCATATGGATCTCTGTGGTCCGATGCGAACGCAAAGTCTAGGCGGAAAGAAGTACATACTAGTTATCGTGGACGACTATTCGCGATACACTTGGGTCAAGTTTCTACGTTCAAACGATGAGACACCAACTATTCTCATCACATTCTTGAAGACGACCCAGGTGAATCTGCAGAAACCGGTCAAGCTTCTACGAACTAACAACGGCACAGAGTTCAAGAACAAAAATGTTGAAGAATATCTCAAATCTGTCGGGATATCACATCAATACTCTGCTGCACGTACGCCTCAACAAAATGGAGTGGTCGAAAGAAGAAATCGTACGCTAGTCAAGACTGCTCGTACTATGCTAAGTCAATCAGACTTACCTCTATTTTTGTGGGCTGAAGCTATATCGACTGCGTGTTACACACAGAATTGATCCATGATACACCGCAGATTCAAGACGACTCCTTATGCGTTAATCAACAACCGAACACCGACAATCAAATATTTCCATATATTTGGGTGTAAGTGTTTTGTTCTAAACGATAGAGAGAGTCTGAACAAGTTCAGTGCCAAGGCGGACGAAGGCATCTTCATTGGTTATTCCTCTACATCAACTGCATACCGTGTATATTTAAAGAAGTTAAAGACAGTTGTCAAAAGCGTCAACGTCACATTTGATGAAGACATGGCTTCTGAGCACGTTCGTTCAGAACCCGTGATAACAGGCGTACTAGCTTCTGGGCAAATCAGTCCAGAACCTGTGACTCAAGGAAATAAATCAGATGAAGCATCAACATCTACTAATCATTTATCTGATTTAGATTTATTATTTGAACTGTTCTATGATGAATTTTTTGGATTTAATGTGAAGAAATCTGTTGTGGTTGACAGGATGGAAGACTTAACGACTACTCATCCAACTAGTTCAGATATCCCTATTGAATCTAACTCTCAGATTCAACAAGAAATTCCAGTTCAAATTCCGACTCTGACAGTTGAAGTTGTGATCAATAACGAAGCTACAGAAGTTGCTGAATCAGTAGGTTATTCTATACGGACTGATCTACAGCCTCTCCAAGCTGTACCTACTGAGCCTTCTGTACCATCTACTTCAACTGAACCCCCCATTCCTTTTTATATTGATTTATCTCCATATAATCCACTCCCTCACGAACAAAAATGGACCAAAGAGCACCCGAGAAGCCAAGTCATTGGTGATCCATCAAAACCGGTGCAAACTAGGTCAACTTCCATGAATATGTGTATGCATGAATCCTTTCTGAGCAAGATCGAGCCATCTCGCGTATCCGAGGCTCTACCCGATTCAGACTGGGTGACTGCAATGCAAGAAGAGTTGAATCAGTTCGAAGCACTTCAAGTATGGAGACTCGTACCCAAACCTCAAGGTAAAACTATCATTGGTACGAAATGGGTTTTCAAGATCAAGAAAGATGAAGATGGTACTGTTATCAGAAATAAAGCATGACTTTTTGCCAAGGGATACAGGCAAGAGGAAGGAATAGACTACGACGAGACATATGCTCATGTGGCACGTTTAGAGGCAATTCGAATGTTTCTAGCCTACGCAGCCCACAAGAACTTCACGGTCTTTCAAATGGACGTGAAGACAACATTTCTGTATGGCGTTATCAAAGAAGAATTCTACGTCTCGCAGCCTGAAGGTTTTGTCAACCAAGAGAAACCAAATCATGTGTACATTCTCGACAAAGCTCTTTATGGACTGAAGCAAGCTCCTCGTGCCTGGTATGAGGTATTATCTAAATTTTTGGTCAAGTCAGGTTTTACAAAAGGTACAGTCGATACCACTTTATTCCTGAAAAAGGACAAAGCCGATATCATTCTAATTCAAATATATTTAGATGATATTATTTTTGGCTCTACTAATCCTAAATACTGTAAGAATTTTTCAAACCTTATGGTGTCAAGATTTCAGATGAATATGATGGGAGAGATGAATTTCTTTCTCGGATTACAAGTCAAACAATTTTCAACTGGGATTTTTATCAATCAATCAAAATACATTATGGATATTCTTCGGAAGTTCAAAATGGAAAATTCTAAACCGATTGGTACCCCAATGGCACCAGGTACTAAAATTAGCACCGATCCTTCGGGAAAGGCTGTTGATGCTAGGACTTACAGAGGGATGATAGGTTCTTTAATGTATCTCACTTCCAGTAGGCCAGATATAATGTTTTCAACATGTTTATGTGCAAGATATCAGGCTAATCCTAAAGAATCCCATGTGTCTGCCGTTAAGCGCATTTTTAGGTATCTGAAGGGGACTGCAGATCTTGGTCTGTGGTATCCTAAAGATACTAGTTTTGAACTAACAACATATACAGACGCAGATCATGCTGGTTGCATGTTAGACAGGAAGAGCACGTCTGGTCATGTACAGTTCATCGGTGATAAAATCGTCAGATGGGCTTCGAAGAAACAATTATGTGTCTCAACTTCAACGGCCGAAGCAGAATATGTAGCTGCTGCTAGCTGCTGTTCTCAGGTCTTGTGGATGAGAACTCAACTGCGAGACTATGGTTTTCACTTCAACCATATCCCGATATACTGTGACTCGAAGAGCGCCATCGCGATAACTGCTAATCCTGTTCAGCATACAAAGACCAAACACATCGATGTCAGGTATCACTTCATAAAAGATCATGTAGAAAAAGGAACAATTGAACGGTACTTTGTAAAAACTGACTATCAGCTTGCAGATTTGTTTACCAAACCCTTAGACGAAAAGAGATTCAATTTTCTTGTCTCTAAGCTTGGTATGCTAAATCTTAAAACCTAATCGGTGGTTACCTATTAAAGTTTCTTATTGTAAATTTTTCATCATTTTCCGCACGATATCTGCACATTAACAATCTGTTCATGATCAAAGGGGGAGTATGAGAAGAGATTGACAAATGGTCAATATTATTTTGAGGGGGAGCTCATAAATTCTGCATTTACCTTTTATGTCAATTTTTTTTGTAATGCATGATTTTAGGGGGAGCTCGTCAAGTCAAAGGAGTATGGATATGACTTCTGATTATTTCTGATCAGAACTCGTACTTTCATAGTTTTACTGCTTTTTGTCTTTTCAATTTAAGTGAATAAATTTTGCTTTGACTTAGACATAAGACTTTTGCAGTTTTTGAGATATGTTTACAAGATCATATCTTTATGACTTTAAGCTTAGCTTCATGAGATGTAAGATCGCACGTTAAGGTATAATCCTTTATCTTAATCTCATATATGGTTGATAAGTGGACAACTTTCAATCATAGAAAACATTGTTCTAAACGTTCAAACCACTTCCCGATTCTCAAAACGTATTCATGAATTGGAAGTGTGACTTTAAATGTTTTCAAGATCTATTTGTGATTTAACTGAAATAGTTAAACCAAGTTGAGCATCATGTGCATCATAGGAAAACATGACTTCATTGTGCTAGGACTTAACACAACTTCAATGGAATCACCTTAACCAGTGATTTCTACCCACAAAGTTAATCCATAGTGATTGAGTGTGAGAAGTCAAAAGAAATGAGTGTGTCCAACAAAGAAAGAAAGTTTGGTTAGAGTAAGCTAAATGTTTAAAAGAAAGAGGGTGTGAGAACAGAGTTAAAAGAATATCACAACTCTTCACCAACTTTTTCTGAGCCGGGCAGCCATATTTCTAATGTTTCACAATTCATTGGTGATCATTATTGAAACAGGCTACTAGCCCATGCCAACTCTTGATTAACCTCACCAACTACTCATTTTCTTCTCAAAAAGAAAGTGTTTCACATTTTCAAAAGGGGATGCAACACATTTGCTATCTGATTTTTATTTGGAAAATCTGGATATTGAAAAGAAAGAAGTGTGCCCCACCTTTGCACTTCAATCATGCACATTGAGTCTGTGTTTAACTTACTGTTGTCTCAGTGGTTTACACAAATTTGAGCCTATAAGCAATCATCAAGTGCTTAATTCTTTCTATCACAAGCACGAACACACAAGGAATTTGTTTCTTTGTTATAACGTTTATAGAATTTGCCCTTGTGGTGTTTTCGATGATTAAATGGAAGCCCTGGGGGAGCCAACATCAAAAAGCTCCTTTCCGATGTGTATTTGTTACATACAATAACTTAGTGTTACTGACAGACATTTTAACTGATTCATTTGTTGATTCAGGTGTTACACGATTATTTTGTCTGGATTTGCAAAGATCTGGATGAATATCTTTTGAATTGACGGATCAGAGACTCCTGATGAAATACATTTCTTGATATATGTTTTGATGAAGTCGTTGCACTTTTCATCAAAAAGGGTGTGAGTCTGTGATCGTTTACCAGATAAATCAAACAACAACAAGATAGAAGATAAACCAACCTGTTTCAATAACAAACGATGATTACAAGGTTGAGTTCTTGAAGTTTAAGCTTTCTCTCTGTTTTCTCTGTTTTCTCTCTAGATCTCAATATCGGTCGATCTGTATTCGTGTTGTGTGTGTTAATTGTGTCCTAGTCGATATTGTTATCAGATCGATATGAGGCTTCCTAAACACTCAACCTTCCCACTTGACATACAATAATAATAAAACTAAAATATCCTAATTAATATCTAAATAATATCTAGATATTAATTAAACTAATATAATATTTAAACTAAACTAAATATCTATTAATTAGATATTTAGGACTAATAGTAAAATACAATAAACAACTTTGACATTTATTACAAACTGACCCTAGACTATTGTTGATAGTGACTTGTCAGCTTTTAGCTTCGGATTGCGATCTTCGGATTGGATGATCTTGAATCCAATGAGACTGTGCTCTAACAAAGGGGGAGAAGAGCCTACCAAGAAATGTGAAAGATCAAAGGTTTAGAGAACTATTCCAACTATTCTGAAGATAGAGAAGAGAAGAGCTAACCAAGAAAAGATTCTTCAAAGTGTTCTAAAGACATACTGATCTGAGAGAAATTTTCTTTGAAGATACTTTGCTAAAACATTCTGAGCTAAACCTGGAGAATATTACAAATTGAAGAGAGAAAGAGATTGCATCTTCTGAGCTGAAAGAGAAGACCGGATTGCTAAATCATTTTAGTCATGATCTTGATCCAAAGGGGGAGATTGTTAGATCACAGATTTATTGGATTCAAGATCATCCAATCTGAAGTTTGCAATCTGAAGCTTTTGCTGAAAAGTCGCTCTCGATATAAGTCTAATGTCCTTTGTAATAAATGTCAAAGTTTATTGTATTTTACTATTAGTCCTAAATATCTAAATAATAGATATTTAGTTTAGTTTAGATATTATATTAGTTTAATTAATATCTAGATATTTAGTTTATGATTTTAGATATTATATTTTTGAGATATTATGTTTGAGATATAAAAGGTTTTGAGATATTATAATCTCATAACTTTCAATATCTCAGATCATCACATATCGGTCCATCAAGAACACTCAGAGAGAAAACAAACAGAGAGCTTAAAGAATCAACCTTGTAATCATCGTTTGTTATCGAATCAGGTTGGTTTATCATCTATATGTTTGTTGTTTGATTATCTGGTAACGATCACGGACTCACAAGTTATTTTGCAACATTTTACATGATGCAACCCTTGCAACCCCTTTATCCACCACACATTTAACTTTTAACTTTTTTTTAATTACATAAATTGTGTGGTGGATAAAGGGGTTGCATAAGGTTGCACCATGTATAGGGGTTGCATTTGAACGTTCCTCCTATATATATATATATATATATATATATATATATATATATAGAGAGAGAGAGAGAGAGAGAGAGAGAGAGAGAGAGAGAGAGAGGGGGGGGGGGGGGTTATGATGCAACCCATTTATCCATCATACATTTTACTTTTACTTTTTTTCTTTTTTTTAATTACATAAAATGTATGGTGGATAGAGGGGTTGCAAGGGTTGCACCATGTCAATGGATTGCATTTGAACGTCTCTCTCTCTCTCTCTCTATATATATATATATATATATATATATACAAAATCATATATGATTCACGCGATTTTGCGTGCGACTTTAGGTCGCATCAAAGTCGCCGGCGTTCGTTTTTTCCGGTTTAATGTAAAATAACATATAATTTTGTGCATGATTTGTTGTTTTTCTTAAATAGTTAGAGTTCTTGTTTGAACTTTCCTCTCCATATATATATATATGGTCCCTTCTTTTGTTAACCATGACATTATTAACCGTGTTAATCAATCTCAACCTTAGATTGCTGAGATCGACGGTTTATAATTAATTGATTTTTCATTTTAAATAAAGAAAAAATCCCAAATGGTTGATAATAAACAATTCATATATGCACAAGGGTATTTTAGTAAAAATACCATCCCATTTATTTAGGGAAACACGTGCATACAAAAAACAAACCCTATCTAATTAGGGATTTCTTCCCCAAGATAGATTTAACATATCTAAACCTCACGCGCATATAAAAAACAAACCCCATCTAATTAGGGATTTATTAAGAAGTCCAAATATATGGTAAAATTTTGAGCCCATGGTGTTTTGGTCATTTAAATTTTCCCTAAAATTCCAGTAATATTCATAACATATTATGCTGACTTGAATATGTGCATATGTGCATACAGTGCATATGTGCACATACGGGTATGTGCATACAGTGCATATGGATAGTCAGTGCATATGTGCATACTTTAAATACAACATCAATAACACTTATGGTGTATATGTGCATACAATTCATGTTCATATGTGCAAACTTGCATTATTGTAAAATTTGGATTCCATGTTATTCCAACATGTGCATATGTGCACATACCAACAATAAACGAGCATACATTATGCACTTCTTTACTTTTTTTTTGGGAAACACTATGCACTTCTTTACTTCTTATGATAAACATTATGCACTTCTTTACTTCTTATGATAAACATTGTGAAATGAATAATGTTTATATGCACACTGTAAAAAAACAACATACCTATACTCAAAAAACACATTCTTACTGTATGCATAATGTTGAAAAAAATTACGGATGCTTTTACCGATATTCGATTCTGGATATAGTGAACTAGTAGATGGGCGATTACCGAAATTGGTTTCGTCGAATGATATGTCATCAAGTCCGGTAGAATTACCGAACTCTTGGGATAACCCCGTATTCAAAAATTGAACAGTCTCGTTATGACGGCGGAACGGGATCGTCTTGAGTTTCAAAAATTGATTCCAACAGGCTTTAATTATCGAGAACAGACGTTATTCGACTGTCGCTCATTGTGCTAATCACTCAAAACAAGAACGCTCAACGGATTTATTTCACAACGGTTGAGAATAAAAAAAATAGAACCGTGGAAAAAATGTGCAGATGTAATGTTGAATTTTGCTAAAAATAAGGAAGAAGATTACTATTATAGATAAGATCTAGTTTTAATTTTAAATTATTTTAATTTTAATTTTAAATAGATAATTACCAAAATAAAGAAATCTATAAAATATGGAAATAGGCGTGTAACAAGAATTTTCGGTTTTACCCCTTTGAGAATTAATAGGATAGACAATCTAAGATGATTCTGATAGGTTGAAAATTGGTTAACACACGGTTAACACCAATGTCTTGGTTAAATATAGAGAGAGAGGTAGGTTATTATGCAACTCTTTTGCATGCTACAACTCATGCATACCCTCCATCCACCACTCATTTTATTTTCAGTTTTTTTTTTCTCTTTTTTTAATTACAAAAATGAAAATAAAATGAGTGGTGGATAGAGAGGTTGCGTTGGTGGGTTATTATGCAACCTTTTACATGATGCAACCCTTGCAATCCCTTTATCCACCACACATTTTACTTTTAGTTTTTTCCTTTCTTTTAATTACATAAAATGTATGGTAGATAGAGGGGTTCCAAGGGTTGCAACATGTCAATAGGTTGCATTTGAATGCCTCTCTCTCTCTCTCTATATATATATATATATATTTCCAAAGAAGTAAAAAAGTAATGAAAGAGGCAATGAAAATTTTTGTTGGTGAACAAAAATTGCAATATGCAGATATGTAGATTTGTAGTTTCTTGTTCTATTCGATCATTTTGGTCTCTCCATTGTTGTGGTCATTTCCCTTGTGCCTGTGGCTATGTAAATACTCAAAGAATACGAAGTGGCTAGTGACGACTTGTTGTATGTTTACTGTTGGGCCTGGCCTCAACCTTTTAGTAGTAATTATGGACTTATCAATCTAACATATATTTATATGTTGGAATAAGCCCAAGTTAAAACAACAAATACGATGATTGATTATGTTTTGTTGTAGCTCGAAGCTCTTTATTTTCGACATCCGTAAGTATGTGGCACACCATGGACTGATGCAAGATATTTGTAACATGTTTTTTATAATTGTTAATGTCTTATATTTTAGTTTTTTACTATATAAAATATGACTTATTAAGTAATAGTTATAAACATGTGTGTATGGGTGGAGGTTCAAACGTGATCATCTCCATTTTACAAAAATGCGAGAACACCCTTATTACATGTGATAATATACATGAGAGGACCTAGTGGCGTGCAGATGACTTAGCCCTTGATCTAGGTTGCATCGAAGGTCGACCGCGTCTCTGATTTAGTATGACATGGGATGAATTATATTATCATATTAAGAACACCCTTAGCACATGTGGTAATACACGTGATGTGGCCTAGTAGTGTGCGGGCGATTTGGCCAGCAAACTAGGTCGCGTCAAAGGTTTTTTGCCTATGGCCCAGACTAATCCCCGGCAATTAGGGCCTTTGGCCCAGCTGCTAAAGCGTGCAGCCCTGAGATTATCCTCAGTGGCCACAAGTACTGCTAGTGGGGTCGAACCCGGGTTGAACGCTATGAACTCCCCAAGCCTTTACCACCACACCACATCCCTTGTGGTTAGGTCGCGTCAAAGGTTGTTGGTTCATCTCTAATTTAGTATCACATGTGATTGACTATAGTAAAGGGTGTTATCGAGTTTTCTTAAAATGAAAGTGTTCTCGTTTGAACCCTTCCCATATGTGTGTGTGTGTGTGTATATATATATATATGGTAAATAATATGGGCCATTCATGGGAGAACCATATATTTTATGAGATCCGTAAGGTCCAATTTCAACCAGGGGTGTAAATGAGACGAGACAACTCGCGAGCTACTCGAGATCGACTCGGTCAAAACTCGGTCAACACTCGACTCGAACTCGAACTCGACTCGATGATACTCGACTCGATAAGCTCGTGAGATACTCGATAATTGATAATAATAATAATAATAATAATAATAATAATAATAATAATAATAATAATAATAATAAAAACTCAAATTTTTTGATTTTTTTTTTGGAAAATGATGGTATAAAATACATGGGTAAACTCTTAATGGTGTGTCTAATCCATCCCACATTGGCGGTATATAGAACCCAATGCTTTGAACCCCACTATATATAGACCTTTCTCCTCCCTTATTTTACATCTTTTGCCTTTGTTAAATGGCTTGAGCCTAAGGGCTTGAACCTATGTAGGAGTGTAAATGAGACGAGACAACTCGCGAGCTACTCGAGATCGACTCACTTGAGATCGACTCGGCCAAAACTCGACTCGAATAGGCTCGACTCGAACTCGAACTCGACTCGATATACTAACGAGTCGAGTCGAGTATAATGATACTCGAGCTCGACTCGCATCATTTACACCCCTAATTTCAACCATAAATCATCCTAAATCAAATGTTATATATTAGGAAATTAATAATTTTGGTAATTTTCACTTATAATTTTAAATCAAGGGGATTCTAGGTATTTTAAAAATCTTATCTTTCCTCCCCTCTCTCCACTCCTGCATGAATTCGAACATTCCTGTGTGAAACACCTTGTGCTACATTAACACTCTATATACATTCTGATACACTATATATACATTACTACTGTGATATACGTGATATGATGCACTATTTTAAAAACACATTATTAACACTTGTTTTAATGAATCGTAATTAAACCCCTACTATAAAAACATGTCATGAACATATATAGAAAACTGAAGAACACCCTGATAACCCTTCATTAAGGATATCTTTTGATTCATATACTTTTAGTAAATAAATTGAGATCATTTGGGTCGACGTCACAATGTCGATTATTAGAAGTAATACTTTGAGAACGATATAAATCATTATTTTTAAATATTTAGATTAAAATAAACTTTTTTGGAGCCATCAAGTTCAATGCCAAAAGGTTGCTATAGTTTGAGATATACATCTTTTTATAGATATGAGATTACTTAAGATTCAGGTACTCCATATTGGTAAGTAGTAGTTAGAATGTAGAAAAAACAATGAGTGTTTTGAATCCTAATATTATATAGATATGAGTTGGATTATCTATTCAAGTTGAGAAAATTTAATGGTTTTTTCATTCAGAAAAATAGTTTACGCACTTATTAATCATTCAAAATAAAATAGTTTATTAGGTTATTTTGAACTTTTCACAAAGAATTTTATATAACTAAAAGAACTCCCAAAAAATAAACCACAATTTCGTAGACCAAGAGAAGGTCTTTTAAGGCATATATAAAACACAAGATAATTTATTAATTAAAGAAGAACTTAAATTTTCCTTTAATTAATGGTGAAGCAAGAAAGTACGCATGTTATGATTAACACATGTATATGAAGAATTCGTTTTTACGTAAAAACACAGAGGATCAATCTCTATTTTCTGATGCAGCGGGATAAGTGTTGAACGGATGACAGTCTAATCCAAAGGATAAACGAGTCTACAAGCGTAGAATCCGGAAAATAAGAGAAAATTCTTATAACTAGAGATAAAACTCTAAAATATAACTTTATTGATCAATAATTTCTCAAAAACAATTAAACCTAATAGTCCTATTTATAGTCTAAGCTAACTAAGAGATAATTATGAAACTTAAATTCAAACTAAACCTAATCCTAAACCAACTATAAAACTTAATTAGATAAATAATAATAATAATCCTAGTCTAATTATAAAGATAATAAATAATAATTAAAATTAAATAATTATCCTAAACTAATTAAGAAACAAAATAACCAAATAAATAAATAAATCATAGCAATCCTTTCAGGACTCGTCACGACGCACCCGCGACTTTGAACGTGACCCAAGTCACGGGATAAGTAGCGTAAACGATTGTTTCTCGGTTTTCGATGCCAAATTCCGAGCTTCTCTCGAGCCCGTTTTCCTTTTTTCCGAAGATAGAAGAAACACCGTGATAGCTCCCAAATTCTCCCTGTATCAGTAACTTTTTACCGACTCACAAACTTATTTATGTATTCACCTTCATTTAATATTTTTGCGTAAATCGACTTGTACGTTTATTGGAGGTGAAGGTTCATCCATGCCCACTTCTAAGTTATTGTGGAAAAAAAACATTGGCTGTTTTAAAGTCAGAAATGATTCGTAAAACGTTCATGTCTGGACAAACATATTGTGATTTTTTGAACTAGATGTTCAAAATGTACTTAACCGCGGTATTATATATTTAGATTATTTTATTAATGTATAACATTGGATTATAACATATTTTTTCTTTCAACCTTCAAGTAGGTTTTTATTAAAACGATTATTCTAGTACTCATATAGGAGTTTTAGGCATCGCAAGTGATACATATTTGATTGTTCTACAAATTTGATTGTTCTAAACTGTTGTGAAAAATATGAAATCAGGATTACAATCAGGGACGGAACCAGAATTTTTTTTTAATACGGTGGCACCATGTAATATAGTCAAAAAAATAATTATAAAAGACCCCTTTTTTTTATCGACGTGTTTTCATCTTTTTACCAACGTTCAATATCGTCCGATGTGTTTATAGCTTAATTTCACCGCTTCGACATATTTTTAAAGTTTTTTGCTTGATTTTGAAAAACTTTTACGTTTTTTTATTGATTTCGAGGGATTTTTTCGGTTTTTTTTTGTGGATTTCAAAGGTTTTTTTTTTTGTTTTTTGGTTGATTTCAAGAGTTTTTTTTTCGGTTGATTTCAAGAGCTTTTTTTGGTTGATTATGAGGTACGGTTGCACCTTCTTAACTTTTGAATATCATACGGTGGCACCTTCTAAACCGATACGGTTGTACCTTTCATAAACATAAAATTTTTAACCTTTCGACGGAGAAATAACGTGCCACCGTATACACCTCTTTGGATCCTTCCCTGATTACAATAGTAAAAAAAGAAAGGGTTTAATCTGCAAAAACACACAAAGAAAAAGGTTCTATCTGAAAATTAATCATTTATGTCTAGTGTTCCTAGATTTGAATGTGTTTTGGAACCATAATCTTCTGCAACTCCATCAACCATCACATCTTTCTCATATGATCAGAGTTAGGTTGAGGGAATTTGTAAAAAATGAAAAACTTAGGAACACCTATCATTCGTGTGGATGTTATGCACATGTGTACATAAGTAATTTGTAACATATACACGTACATTAAAAAAAAAGCAATTTCAATTATTTGTACGCACATGTTCATACCGTCCCGATAAACAGTTACCAAGGTGTTCCTCAGGTTTTTATTTTTATTTTTTGAGGTTTTTCGCTGAACCTCTCTCTCTCTCTCTATATATATATATATATAGATATATTATGAACAATAAAAACAACAAAGTAGTTTAGAATATTCAAATGTCGATAAACGTTAACGGTCTATAAAATTAAATACAAAGGTTAAGAGATAAATGACCGAATCATCCTAATTAAAATCGTGTTCTTCTGTCTTTTCTATCTACTTGATATTTCTGATGGATGATCCAAAAAACTTTCTGTTATGTGTTTTTCAAGAACTTATAATTATTGACTTTAATTTATCCACTAAAACAAAATTAAGACTAAAAAACTTTTCCTTGATGCATATATGTGAGAAAGTGATGTCTATATCAATATGCAGTCCAGTCAACAAGATAAATGGTGAAAACTTCAATAATGGAAACTCAGAATTGTAAAAAATATTTGGGCCAGGAATCAACAGGCAATTTGGATGTGCTGACCTTCAAACAATGACACCTCAACTTTTTTACATTACACAAAGTAAATGTATCTATATACACACTTGGATAGAGACATATCTAGAGAGAAAGAGAGAGATCGAGTAATGTTACAAGTACATATATATAATTAAACTGGCAACCAACTATGTTAAAAGAAGAATACACAACAATTGTGACCACT
Source organism: Arctium minus (assembly GCA_954870635.1). Classification (NCBI taxonomy): domain Eukaryota; kingdom Viridiplantae; phylum Streptophyta; class Magnoliopsida; order Asterales; family Asteraceae; genus Arctium; species Arctium minus. Next base: position 8,823,170 of record OX941092.1, read on the forward strand.
GAGTTTATTAGAGCTGATTTCTTGCAGTCATAATTTGTCGGGATTAGTCAGGCATAACCTAGAACACCATTTAAAAAAAAAGACTATGCTAAAAGAAATAAATAAATTAAAGCTTAAGCATAATCATTAGTGGATATAATGAAGATTTATGTAGCTTTCCTAATAATAAATATTACTATTATTATTATTAATTACTAGAAGCGTACTCGCGCAATGCAGCGAAATACATCACGATTTTAATTTTAATTTTAATTTTATTTTTTTGTTTTTTTGTTGATTACACTACGATTTTGGATGGTTTTGAGAAAATGATAATGTTTTTTTTTTATAAATTTGTTTAATTTAGGCTTAACAATATAATGTTTTTTATATAAAAAAATTAAGTATTTTGTTAGAATTTAATGATTATCTTATATATTTTAATGACATATAGAAAAAATAAACAATTACATATTTAATAATATAATTAAAACAAATTTATAGTAATATAATATATTAATTAATAGTAATACATGGAAATGTCTGCATAAAAGGAAGACCCTGCACATACCAAATTGGTAGGTGTTAGAAGTCTGCAGTAGTAATATGTATCTTGTGCTTTGATACTTGTAAATTAAGAGATTTTTAAAATCTTGCATAAAATGATGGTACCTTGTGCCTATTAATTTGTATTTAAGAGTTTTTTATCCATGTTTTATAATATAGTATATAGATAACATGTTATCAGATTTGAGTTGATGCAATCAGATGATCTAAAGTTTTCCCGGTTGATATCATGGGTGCAAAACAATAATAATAACACCAAATGGACACAGATGAAGATCTAAACCTAAGGTGGTATCATCAAAATGGTTCAAATTATCATTGAACTAGATGCTTAACTTCGTTCCTCTGTCGTAGTATAAAAAAATATAGGGTCGTGAAAAATGTCACTGTATCAATTTGTTGTGTGTTACCACATATATAGATTTTGAAACTACAATGAGAACACAAGTTCCCCTTGATAGAGTATGTTTGCAAGCCTTGTTTTCCATCTCATATCCGAGTTTGAATCTCGTTAGTGTCATCTTCTTAGTTTTTAACTTCAAATACTATGCAATATGCTTTTATTTTCAGGAGATTTTGATATGTATTCCGACTGTTAACTTAGTGAAATTGTAGCACTTTTTAATTGTAAAGAATTTGAAAGTCATGATTTTTCACAAAAACTTTGATAACTACATCAATTTTGACTTACTTGAAATAAGAAGCAAAGGTTATAAATCTTCTATGATATCCTCTATAATTCTAAACTTGACACAGAGTGAACACAAATTTTCGTTCTCAATTAAGATGAACAATCAAGGGTTTTAAAATATTGTGTTTTATATTAAGATGCTACATGTAATATGGTAATTAAGATCTGTATCTTCAAATAAATCAAGAACCATTACAAGTAGTACTCAAATGCATCAATAATCATTACATTATTGCTCCACGTACCATTTATTAAGTCCAGCTGCTGTCAACATCCCCTAATGGTTTTCACCTCACTTTCTTTCAAAGTTAATGTTACCCAAAACAGAGAAACAATCAGAAAAATCATGCACACTTCCATATGATTAGTATATACATATGTTTGAGTAAGTAATGCACCTATTAAAGAGATTTAAGCGAAGGATCGTGTGAGAAGTTGAGGCTAATGTGAGAAGGGTAAGAAGTGGATCTGAACCGTTGATCACTTTTAATCTCATGCCCTCCAATGAATTGCGGTTTAGAAAAGAATTGATCCGGTACATCTCATCCTAATGTACATTCATTTCTCATCCAACGGTTGATAACCACTTCACACTCTTCTCACGTTAACTGTAACTTCTCATCGGAACCTAACCCTAAAGATTTAATCACTAATTCCAAGATAATCCTGCTGCTCATGACATACACTTTAAGTTTTGGTAAAGAGAGGTATTTGAGAGCTTGAATCTTTTGATTACTTTGATGTTTCTTGATCCAATATCCATTCCCAGCTTATGTTTTCAAATTATAATCATTTTTGTGGTTCAATTTCACTCCAACAACCTGATTTTAAGTGTTAGGTTTGAAGGGCTTACTTGACAGTTGACAGTCAAACCCATCATCAGGAACTAAGTTAATATCTTCAAGTCAACATCAAAAGCTTCTTAACTCCCAGTTTTTTCTTGTCCTTTCTCTAGCTCTTGCTCTTCCCTCTGCTTTCACTGATCTCTTTCAACATTCACTGTTTTCTTCTTCTTGCCAGCAACACACTTAAGGGGCCCTTTATTAAACGCAAACCCAGTATACACGTATCGGGTCATCTACCTTACCGGATGAACATGACAAGAGCCAAGAATCTTACCCGGTAAGAGCGATGATAAGGATAGAGAGTCTTACCCGGTAAGTGAGCAGGTTAATTGTTGCATACAATAGCATTTTCATGTACTATAATCTTATACGGTAAAGTAAGTTAGGGGCCATTTACTAAACGTTTACCCGGTAAGTGTTTACTGGGCATTTACCTTACCGGATGAACATGGCAAGAGCAGAGAATCTTACCGGGTAAGAACGATGATAAAGATGGAGAGTCTTACCCGGTAAGTGAGAGTGACAACTCTTACCCGGGTAATAGCTTACCGGATAAATTATTGTATACTATAGGATTGTGATGATTACAAATTTTACCCGGTAAAGTAAGTTAGTATGACCAAAAGGGTGTTAGCCTAGTGGTAAGGCATGTGGACTAGCTAGTAGCGGTCTCATGTTCGAACCCTGGGGGACGCATCCTGGAGGTACGGGGGCTTCGACCCCGGGCTGCATGCTTTAGCAGTCGGGCTTCGGCCCATATTGCCAGGGATTAGTCTGGGCCCAATGTGGTTTGGGATACCCTCTCCAAAAAAAGTAAGTTAGTATGTCGAGTTTTATCGGTAAGCATTTACCGAGTAAGCAATGCAATTGGGTAAACGTCCCCTTAGAGTGTGGAATCGTACCGGTAAGTGTTTGGGTAAACGGCTCCTGACTTTTTCTTTTTACCGTCAGTCTCATATATATGATCCTCCATTAATGGCTTCAAGAAAACTCGGTTTATATTGATGGGTAACCATGGAATTTAAGCAGTTACTCGTTTCTTCGATTAGCTCCTTAATTGCGAGAAGGGAATCGGTAAGTAGCCGATTGAGGGTTTTGCTTGCTTTGTCAAACCCTAGCAAGTGTTTGGATCAGCAAAAGATTTATTAAATCTTTGGATTTAACTTTAGTCATCTTTTTAGCTAGGGCACAATTATGTAGCATGCTGGTACTTTCTCACCAAACCCTAATTGAATGATTTGAGTACCGATGAAATCTTGAAACAATTTTGTATCGTGTATCAACTATTATATTTCTTAATAGTTCCATTAAAAAACCATCTCTGAATTGCTAATTAAAAGGTGAACCTTTATTTAGAAAAAAAGTCTGTCTCTTAATGGTTCTAAAACCCTCTGAATAATTTCGTATGTATCGTGGCTCTCCTTAACCATTAAACGCCCTAATTTTATTCTGAATAATTACCAAACGACCATATTTCATTTTGCACTATATCATAAAGTCTATTAATTATTCTGACCACTTAATCGTTCTGTACCAAACGATTCAGCAATTGCTAAACAGCCCCTTAAATGTAATATGATCGGATCTGGATATATAATTCAGATCATTCCAATGCCATTATAAGTTATAGTCAAATTAATTCTTCAATAATCATAATTAATCAACTACAACATGTACTTATACATCATTACATTATTGCTACAGATCGATCCGCCATTAACTAATTACATACAACTGATCTATCACTGCTAATTAACTAATTGCCTGATCACCTGTTGATCATGAAATAATGCTCTAGATTTTGGTAAACATGGCATATAAAGCGCTCGAATCGTTTGATTGCTTCGACGTAGTTTCTCGATTCATTATGCATTCGCATCGTATGCTTTTACAATCACTTTGTGGTTCAATTTCACTCCAACATCCACCTGATTTCATTAGGGTTAGCTTTGAATCAAGGACTAACTCATCATATACCTTCTTAACTCGCATTTTCTCTCTTGTCCTTTCTCTAGCTCTTGCTCTTGCCTCTGCCCTTAACCGATCTCTCGCAGCATTATTCGCTCGAAACGATCCACCTTCGCATTTTCGCCTACTTTTCGTCTTCTTCCCATCGACACACTTCACTACCGACTTTTTCTCATCCAATCCTCCAACAATAGTTTCCAGAAACTTCAGATTAGATTGATCAGACGATCCGTGCTTCATTTCTTCAACGAGCTCCTTAATGGCGGTCATGGAATTCGTAAGAAGCCAATCAAGGGTTTTGCTAGCTCTATCAAACCCTAGCAAGTCTTGAAGACCGAAGAACTTTTGAGCGATCTCGGTAGAGAATCGCACCCTCCGAGCCCTAGGACCTCGAGTGGTGTTGATCTTACGACGCCCGTCTTTCTTAGCGGTCGCCGTTTTCTTCCTGTCGCTAGAAATTACTGAATCTAAAAGATCGTCATGACCATATTCGCAATACTGCAAACCTGATCTTTCAGAAAACTTTTGGTGCTGCCTAACAAAATCTTGATTGATTGTAGTAACAATATTCTGCATGATTTGAGAAGAAGGAGTTGCAGGTGTATTGTTGTAGTTCATCAGGAGGTAATTAAAGTGAACATCATAATTTTCATGATTAGAGAAAGAATCAAGAGGAGGGAAGACATGATCATTGGATGAATTAGGATTTGAGGGAAACATTGTAATTTAAAACATATTGTAATGTGATTAACAAATTATGATGTTGAGCACAAGATTCATGAAATCTGATTTGGGTTTCACTGTAATTTTGAGAGTGTGGTTTTGTAGTGACCATTTTCTTTTTAGGGTACAGAAAAGTAATGTGTTGATCATGGTACTTGTTTACCAAATTAAAAAAGTTTGTGGTACTGAGACAGAAAATTGATTGGAGAAGATGAGTCTAATACATGAACAGGGGTGTGAGTACAAACATTTCAAAAACCAAATAAATACATCAAGTTTATTACTCGAACAAAATTGGGTTTATAAGATGCCTACAAGACGTCTAACATGTTTAAACGTTAGTTTATAGGACCAATAATAAAGGTCTTATCTAAAAGTTTTACACTAGATTGATAGGATGATTTTAGACATTTTTAAGATATTCTTAAAATAAAGTGTCATATTAGCTATTTTATGAAACATTTTTAAGAAATGTTCTATAAATTCATCGTTTTATAAGACATTTGTGTTTATAAGATAGTTTTTCAAAGATATTTTTAGATATATGTATAACCTTAAATGACACTTGTGTTTATTTCAAAAAGATATTTTAAATATTGTCATGTAAAATAAGTAATACGACGCTTTATTTTAAAAGTGACCTAAAAACTTGTTAAAACGCCTAAAATCGTTCTATAAATCTATTGTAACACTTTTTAGATATGATGTTTTATTTTATTTTCTTGAACAACAAGAAACAAAAAAAAACACCGAAAACTAGCGAGCAACTAGATTACAAACACGAAGCCAAGGCCACACTAGGATTACAACACCAATCGATCCAACTAAGATTCCTACCAAACGAGGCCCGATTACTAATATAACACCCTCAAATCTGGAAATAGCAACCGATTTAAAATTTTCTAAATATATCGATAAATGATACATCTCCGATCACAATTTATTATTTCACCTCAATGCACACATCTCATTCTATACATACAATTTACAATAAGAGCGGGTGCTACTAAAACCCAATAATAGTCACTATCTCCAAGATGCGGAAGACTTCACCAAATACTCACACTGGCATAAATCTAAGGCTCAACCCTTCATAGCTGCTAGAACCAAACCCCCCCATCTGGAACCTGATGCACATGCCGACAAATAAAAAGGTTAGGCTTAACGCCTAGTGAGCTCAAGAGTTTTTCAACAAGTATAAATATATCTTTGTAGGAAAAGAATTCAGTTCAAAACAAGATCTTTCAAAATGATTTACTTTAGAAATGGAACGACTCGTTTTCCCATAATATACTTCTTTAAGGAAAATGCTCCAATACAACAATCTTTATAAACCGATGCAATCCAAAACTCACTCAAACGTGAATATAAATCGACTCCCAATTTAAGACAACGTAAATAACGCTTTATATTCCCAAACACCCCAAAACACGGGCATGGATTAATACTCAACCCATAAAACATGGAATAAATGCATGCATGCAAAATGTCACCGAAAACAAATGTATAAAAGACTCAGCCCAAAGACAACACCTTTCGGTGACCGGGGAAACCCGATTCCGCATAATGCGACGTGCACAAAGTAAGTCACACATTACGTTAAACTGGTATTAAGTATCGGGCTCAACATCTTTCAGAATAGACCCATAGATACTTGCACGGAGGACTTACACCATATCGAAGATGCCTAACTGCGCCGCAATGGGGAAAACTAGCGTTTCACCATTGGACAAATAATAAAAGTATCGAGCTCAGCATCTTTCAACATACACCCATAGATACTTGCACGAAGGACTTATAACCCAATCTGATGCCTAACGTGCCGCACAAAGGACTTATAACCCAATCTGATGCCTAACGTGCCATGATGTGGAGAGGCTAGTCGTCCCAACATCGAACAAAATAACAAAAGTGCTCATGGATCCAGAGCAGACGGGGCTGAAACATTACATGACTCAAAACGAATGAACGAACACAATCAAAACATGTAATTCCCAAATAAGTTGCAATAAATGCAAATCATAACCAAACGCTCTACAATGAGCTATCAAAACCAGACAAGTGTCCCCAAGACCCAACAAAATCCAAGTCGAGCCATAAGCTCAACAAATTCAAAGACCCAACATTGAAAATAAAAAAAAATGAAATTAAACGTAAACGACCCGAAATAATACAACCCATGCTTCAACACACACAAATAACTCCGACATGATTTAGATTGGGACAAAACATTTTTCAAGTGGGTTTATATCATTTATCCTTTCAAATCATCCCATGACACCCAATAAAATGCATTTATACTCAAAACTATACTCCATGAAATAAATCATTTAGATACCAAAAATACATGATTATTTATCAAAACGCACAAAATCCCAAATGTGGGTGTTTTATAAGTTTATAAGGTTGAATACTTCCAAATAACCAAAACTTATCAGATGATTAGCAGTTAACAATTCCATAAAAACATGTAAACACTTTAAAATAGACATTTTGGCATGTACACCGTTTTCACAAATCAACTTGAACTCACCTTGCTAGATTTAGGCTAAATCTAGGTTTTACCCCAAAAACTTGAATCACCCTTGATGAAGGCTTGAATCACCAAGAAACCTTCCTAGATCTTAGATCCAACACATCTACAAGATCACCTTCACCACACAAGTCATCAAAATCAAACCCAAGTTGAAGGATAAAAGGGAAAAAGGTGAAATCATCAAACCCTAGCTTAACATTGAGAGAGAGGAGAAGCTTACCACCACAAAATACTCTTGGATCTTCCAATAGACTTCAAATATCTTGTCATATCCTTGAAGATCTCTCAAAAACGAAACCATGGCAACTTGAATCACTGAAATCGGAGTTGGGATGAAGGAGATATGAAGAAATGAAGTTCTAGGGCTGAAAATCGGGTTTTAAGCTCGACAGGGTGTTTCGCGACTTATGCCGCGACTGTAAGTCGCGGCGTAAGTCTCCCGCTTCCCTAAGTCACGGCATAATTCTTAAGTCGCGGCGTAAGTCGCGAGATGCACTGTTCGCCCCGTTTTCTTCTCGTTCACTGTTTTGTCCATAACTTCTTCGTTATAGCTCCGTTTTCGCTCCGGAAAGGACCGTTGGACTCGTAATTGAATCCTTCATCTATCAAAACTATAAAATCTAGGATTCAAGTCCAAAATCAAATATCTTATTTTTTCTTGATATATCGGTTTCTCTAATAACTCAAAATGTTACCCTTCAAAAATCGGGGTGTTACAACTAATCCAATGAAACGCAATGAATTGAATAGCGTTAACAAGCATTAAGGGGGATAACCAACTTGTTATTGAAGACTTTCTCGTTCCTGTATTCCCAAATCTTTCAGAAGAACGCCTGTACTACCACGTCTAGGCTCAGGCTCAACTTAGAATTAGGATTGTTGCCATTCGAGGTGATCAAGAGCTGCTCCACTCCAGAGCAATCGACCGGGAATATGTTCCACCAAACGTTGAGGGCATTCCGAACTTCTGCTGTGAGACTACATTCATTAAATAAATGATTCGACGTCTCCACTTGTGCAGTGCAAAAGGCACACCCGTAAGACTCGAGTTTAACCCCTCTTGTCTGTAAATTTCCTCTGGTTGGAATTCGGTCCAGTCTGATACGCCAACTAAGGATCCACACTTTACTAGGAATAATGTTATTCCATATCGTTCGAGGTCCAAAATACCTGAGCCCCATGTCGTCGACAGCTTGCCGAAGTGATGTTTTATTGTTTAGTGCTATAAGCTAAAGTCTTACAAATTATTCTATTAGGACACTTATACATTTTGGACATCATATAAACCTAATATTGTTGTAGAGTGTCCATTCATTTAAGTGGGGTTATTTTATGCATATGTGCATAGCAAACATATGAATGATTACTAGAGTGTCCGTCAACTTTCCATTTCCTGTGGTTTTACCCTGAACCAACCGTCGTATTATATTAGTTAATATCCACATGTGAATGTGGTACAAATGTATGAATTGTGAATGCATTTATTTGTTGTTTTTATCGACAATTTTAGTGCAGTTAAATTAGTTGATATTCTATGTTATTAATAAATTTGAGTATTATTTACTATACATGCATAGATTGCAATTGACATTTTCATGGGAATGTGTAATTAAACAAGTTACAGTTGATATTCACATGTGAATACAGAATAATATAGAAGTTCATGTGTGTCATGTAAAATGTTCATAGTTGATACATTAGTTTGTTTATTATTCTTAATCGGTGATTATATTACGTTATATTATTCTTAATTGATATGCATGTGAATATGTTATAAGTAAATTGGGGTGGAGTTGTCATTCATATGTTAATATTGTGTGCTCGAGCCTCGAGCATCATTTTATAGTTGATATTCACATTTGAATGTGTTAATTAGCTAGGCTGTAGTTGATATTCTAGTTGATGATCGATATTTTTCTAAACACTTACGAAAAATACTTATAAATGATAAGAATTGAAGTGGAAAGAAAAATGACAAGTAATAAGACCCCTCAAGTCAAAGCCTTCAAGCCATTTAAAAGTTTGTACTATTACCTATTGGACAAAACCAAGATCTCTTGAACACTTTTTTCGACAAAACCGAATAACCCGAATCGTTTAACCTGAAATTGACTATATTTTAAATTTTAAAATAATTTATAAATAGAAAGTAGAAAAACTAATAATATAACTTGCTTATTCGGTTTAATCGAAACCGAAAAGAACAAAACCAAACCAAATAACGCGAATTGTTTAAACTGAACTTCATTCGGTTCGGATGGTTTATTCGATTGCGGTTTTTTCCGACACCCCTAGTATTTGGCATTTTTTGATGTATACAATTTGTCTTTTCTTATAATTAATGCTTATAAAATATGTCTATCGTTCAATTTATACGAATATTTATTTATAATGAGTGTAGTGTTTTTAAAAGAAATGATAGATAATTGTTCAAATTAATGATATTGGCTAAAAAAATTTAGAGTAAATTACGCTTTTCGTCCTTGTGGTTTGTTAAAAATTATGAATTTTCTCCCTATGGTTTTGAAATTTCAGTTTTCATCCCTATGGTTTGTAATTCATTTATATTTTCGTCCTTATGATTTAAGTTTTATTGTTGTTTTCATTCCTATGGTTTACATTTCATTTTTATTTTATTCCTTCATACTTAAAAGTAGTAATTTAGCCTCAGGGACGAAAATAGAAATGAATTGCAAACCATAGGGACAAAACCTGAAATTTCAAAACCACGGGGACGAAATTCATAATTTTTAACAAACCATAGGGACGAAAAACATATTTTACTCAAAAATTTAATAACTCCAATGCGATCTGATAAATAATGATTATAATATTCAATGGATAAAACCAATCGAATTCAATTATCCATTTAATTAGATTTGAGCAATTATCCAAAGTTAATCGGATTGATTTTAAAAGTTAATTGGAATGGATCAATTGTCAAAATTAATTAACATCCAATCGATCATAATTAAATTGGATCATTTCCGGCTAAACCCTTAGGCTATGAACCGATAAACACCGTAGTTTTTAGCATTTGTTATCGTCCATTGACTCATTTGGTGGTGCTCATATCATAATATCATCACCGCATATACTCTCTAACCAGGCAAAAATCTCTCGGGTGTCGATAAGAGGTAATAACATTAAAAGTCTCTGGCGTGTAACTCAGTTGGTAAAAGGGTCGGGTGACTTTGCCTAAATATAAGACAGGTCTTGGGTTCCTCCCCGATTAGCCTCAATTGCTGAATGAGCCAAAAAATGCCCCCCTCATATAGATGTCCTTGGAGCCGGGTTCCGTGTGGTACCAGTTGGAGTTGCCGGTAATTAACTTTTTACCTAAATAATAAAAAAAAGGTTATAACATAAGAAGAATTGAACTAGGCGTCAAAATGTGCAAGTAGAAATTCAACAAGAATGCGGAACAAAATGGATCCAAACGTGTTTAAATGTACCAACTAGATAATAATACGGTTCAAATATCGATATCCAATAAATAAAAACAACGAAAACACAAACAACATGTACAACGATTTAATGTAGTTCTATTATGGTGAAAACCAAGTTAAGAACATAGCTGAAATTCTACCTAGGTTGATTAAATCTGTCCATAGTCACAATATACGTCGCGACCCTATATGCAAACTAAGTCGCATATAGGTGGCCCATATAATCCAAATCTACGACCGTCGAGCCTTGCACGAAAGTAGCATCTAATTAAAAGACTAAGGGGCCGTTTACCAAATGCTTACCCGGGTAATTAAGTGTTTACCAAGTCACATTACCTTATCGGATGAATACGGCAAGGACCAAGAATCTTACCCGGTAAGAGCGAAGGTAAGGACCGAGAGTCTTACCCGGTAAGTGAGTGCGACGAATCTTACCACGGTTAGCGCTTACCGGGTAAATTGTTGCATACAATGTCATTTTGGTGGACTAAAATCCTACCTGGTAAGTAAGTGATGGTGTTGTGTTGAATTTTACCAATAAATACTAATTACCGAGTAAGTAATTAGGTAAACGGCCCCTAAAATCACATGGAATGTACCGAAGGTGGCACGACTTGGCCACAAACCCAGGTCGTATGGCCAAGTCGCATATGCTACGCTCGAGTGCGTGTGCGGGGCCATATCAAAATATCCAACAAAAATAACATTAAGATAAGATCATGAACGGTTGTCGAGACAGTCAAATAATAAGTATTTATAATTTCCAACTGTCCCAAATCACAATAAAAATTGTAATAGTGGTAAGTCGGGGCGAATCCACAGGGATTGGTCGTGACTACTATTCAACTTCTATACTTTCAATACAAAAGAGGGGGGGATTAGATTAACTAAACTAAACATGCGATTAAAAACTAATTAAAAACGATAAAGAGAAAATCCAACATTTGTTCGACTTCGATTAAGACGACAACACCTATCATTGATTCCAAAAACGTAAACACAAAGAACGAACCTAAGTTGGCTATAGTTATCAGTAAGCTCTGATAACCTCGATTTTTCCTTAGATTCATACCGGTTAAAACAAGCTCTTCAACCGGATCTTAATCACAAATAAGAAATTAAACAAGCTCTTAAGTTCCTAGGCGTGATTAACATTAACGAGTTAGAAAGATCACCAACTCGAAGCAATAAGCACACAAGCTCGACTTACTAAAGCTTCGATTGTAAGAATTCACGAAACCGAATTGGAAACCTTATTGAGACCAAACGATTTCATTCGTTACTTTATCAAAATCCCTAGACGATTACGTATCTAGGTTTTGAATAACAACCATTCATAAGAATTATAATCAATTGATCAGATTAATTAAAACCCAAATGAAATTGACATTGAAAATAGAATTCAAACAAATAAGTTGTCCCAAATGTTTACAATGGAATCTCAAGGTATCAACCTGTCATAATCAAAGAAAACAAATGTTGGAATAAATTGGAAAACCTAAGTTACAATTGCAACAATATGAAATTACCTAAATCAAATAGAAATTGGATGAGTTGTTGTTTTCCCTTCAAGAAATATGTTTCCTTCTTCCCATTCTTCCCAATCGTGCCCCCTCTAATGGCAGTCCCCTCTCGTTTTTAAACAAACCCCATTGAAAACCGCTCCAAAGAATGACAGGCCTACGATTTTGGGTCGGCGCGGCTCGGGGCGCGCCGAGACTCGCGCGAAGGACCGGCGTCGCTCGAACAGTGCCCGGCGCTGCTGGTGGCGCGGCTCGAGGCGCGCGGTTGGACGCACGGGGCTCTGCCTCCTTTCTCTTCCTCGACTTCTCCCTTCACGTCTGATGCTCAATGTTTTTCCAAAGAGAGAGATGGACTCAATACTTGGGCTTCTTCCTTTCCTTTTTCTTGGCTTTTGGGCCTAAATCAAATAAATAAAAAGAAAAGCTTAAGTGACCCATTTTGGAATAAAATGATACAAATGAAAGGGTTTTTAAATCCCAATTTTAGACGATTATTGCAACTATCAAAATATCCCCACACTTAGAACTTCGACCGTCCTCGGGCAATCACTAAGGTTTTAGCACGAAGTAAATCTCACAAGTCGACTTTTAAGAATGGAGAAAATAGACATAACATGGCATGAAGATGTAGCTTAACCGGTATAACCATAATCAACACTCAAAACAAAACAAAGATGAATACATGCTAATTCCACAAACACCTCACAAAAGATATAAACCTATTCTAATCGCTCATTCGCACAAAGGTGTAAGTGTTTTCACTCCAAGCATCAATTCCCATGAAAACGCACTACCATAGGCTTGCATCAAGTCTCAATTCTCTATTGCTAACGGTAAAAACTAAATGTGAATCAAAAGGACTTTAGTTATGGGTTGTAACTTGGTTAAGGGTCAAGGTAGGAAAAATTTGGTAAAGTGACTAAAATTGGACTTCGGAAAAGAAACCATGAGTCAAATTGTCTACTCCCACACATTGCACGTCAAGTAAATCATAAAATTTATTTTCTTTTCTTTTCGAGCTCTTATTTTGCTAAGCATTCTATGGAGACAATTGTATTTTCCTTTAGATTGGTCTCCAATTATTCATTTTTTTTCTCTTTTTCCTTTTTTCTTTTTTTTTCTTTTTCTCACACTTCTTCTTTTATACCTTTTTTTTTCAAACCTCTACCGATCACTAAATAGGCATTTTGGATCTTGTAGAGGGACTACAATTTAAGGGAGTCTAACTAAAAGCATGAAGTATCATTGCCAAAGTACGGTAAGTGAAGTGTTTGGCTAAGGGTTAAGTGGTGGTATAATGACAAAAAATGGTAATTAGGCTCAAAGGGGGTGATCAAAATGGAATACATGTAAGGGTTGGCTTTAGGCTAGATGGGTTAAAATAGCAACTGTTAGATCACATATCTATTGGATGATCTTGAATCCAATGGATATGTGATCTAACAATCTCCCCCTTTGGATCAAGATCATTACGAAAATGATTTAGCAATACGATATTCTCTTTCAGCTCAGAAGATGCAATCTCTTTCTCTGTTTTCAATTGTAATAATTTCCAGGTTTAGCTTCAGGATGCTTTAGCAAAGTATCTTCAAAGAATTTTTCTCTCAGATCAGTATGTCTTTAGAATACTTTGAAGAATCTTTTCTTGATTAGCTCTTCTCTTCTCTATCTTCAGAATAGTTGGAAGAGTTCTCTAAACCTTTGATTTTTCATATTTCTTGGTAGGCTCTTCTCCCCCTTTTTGATGAAAAGTACAACGACTTCATCAAAACATATTGCCAAGAAATGTAATGCTTATAGAGCCCCTGATTCGTCAATTCATAAGATATTCATCCAGATCTTTGCAAATCTAGACAAAGTAGTCGTGTAACGCCTGAATCAACTAATGAATCAGTTAACATGCCTGTCAGTAACACTAAGTCACTGTGTGTAACAAATACACATTGGAAAGGAGCTGTTTGATGTTGACTCCCCCAGGGCTTCCATTTAATCATCGAAACACCACAAAGGTAATTTCTATAAACGTTATGACAAATAAACAAATTCCTTGTGTGTTCGTGCTTGTGATAGAAAGAATTAAGCACGGATGATTGCTTATTGGGTCAAAATTTGTGTAAACCACTGAGACAACAGTAAGTTAAACACAGACTCAATGTGCATGATTGAAGTGCGAAGGTGGGGCAGACTTCCTTCTTTTTAATATCCAGATTTTCCAAATGAAAATCAGATAGCAAATGTGCTGCATCCCCTTTGAAAATGTGAAACATTTTCTTGTTGAGAAGAAAATGAGTAGATAGTGAGGTTTGATCAAGAGTTGGCATGGGCTAGTTGCCTGTTTCAATAATGATCACCAAAGAATTGTGAAACATTAGTAATGTGGCTGCCCGGCTCAGAAAAAGTTGGTGCAGAGTTGTGATATTCTTTTAACTCTGTTCTCACACGCTCTTTCTTTTAAACATTTTGCTCACTCTAATCAAACTTACTTTTTATGTTTGATACACTCATTTCTTTTGACTTCTCACACTCAATCACTATGGATTAACTTCATGGGTAGAAATCACATGTTAATGTGATTCCATAGAAGTTGTGTTAAGTCCTAGCACAATGAAATCCTTGTTTTCCTATGATGCATATGATGCTCAGAATGATTTAACTATTTCAGTTAAAGCACAATTTAGATCTTCGAAAACATTTAAAGTCCACTCCCAAAATATAAAATCCGTTGAAAAATCGGGAAGTGGTTTGAACATTAAAAACAATGTTTTCAAATGATTGAAAGTTGTCCTTCTTTCAACCATATATGAGATTAAGAAAAGGATTGTACCTTAATGTGTGATCTTATATCTCATGAAGCTAAGCTTAAAGTCATAGAGATATGAACTTGTAAGCTTCTCTCAAAAATTCTACAAAAGTCTTATGTCAAGTCAAAGTAAAATTTATTCACTTAAATTGAAAAGACAAAAAGCAGTAAAACTTTTAAAGTACGAGTTCTGATCCGAAATAATCAGAAGTCATCTCCTTTACTCCCCCTGAAATTATGCATTTGTAAAATTATTATTGAAAAAGATATGCATTTAAAATTTCAGAAAAGTATGTATGTACTCCCCCTTGATGGTTGATTTCCTCAATTGAGTATTGGAGTACAATCTCTTATCAGCTCGGAGTAAGGTGTTTTGATCATTGAAGTGCGAGTCCTAAACTGTTGTGTTTAGAAGTCAAAACTTCGTTGAAGTCCGGGTTCTAAGCTGATTTACTTAGAAGCCTTATGTTCTTTGATGTCCGGGTCTTGAACTGTTGTGTTCAAAAGCCTTTTCTCTTCTAGAATTTCATCCACCTCTTCTTCATTTTGTCTGAGGGTTTCATACACCTCATGAAGTGGAATCTCATTCAAATCTTTGATCTGCTTCATCTGCCTAGCAAATCTTTTCCATTCTGGCTGTAGAATACTTAGAAATTTGACGTTCAGCTCAACTTGAGATTTGTGGACCTTATTCTTGCTTAATTCGTTCAACAAAGTCACAAACCTGTCATAGGTTTCTTCTAAAGATTCTCCTACTCTGCCTCTAAATTCTTCATAATTGTTCAGGCAGTTGGAGATTTTAAGCTGATTCCCAACCTTCGAACCCAGCATCATCTTCTCAAGCTGATCCCACATTTCTTTGCCGGAGGCCTTGTAGCTGTCAATCTTTACATAGATTTCGTTTGGAATTCCTTGTAGAATGTATGACTTAGCTAATCTGTCGCCTTTAGCTCTTCTGAGATTATCATCTTCAAGCTCATGAAACTTAAGTTCAACCTGAGTCGGCACGTTTCCAGCCAAACGAATTGTCATGACTGGTTTCATAACCCCTTCTTCTATAGATTTCCTGATGAATTCACCCACCTCATGTCTGTCAACAAAGTTCAAAAACCGATCTTTCCACTGTTCGTATTCTCCTTTAAAGAGAACTGGTGGCTTGGTGTCAGTTCCGATTGCAAGGGCTTCTTTGGATGTCATTTTGAATAAAGTTCTAAGTCTGGAAAAACTTTGCGTTTTGAGAAGGTTTGCGCGAGAGGTTGATTGCGCAAAGTGAAGTTTGCTTTAGCAGTTGGTCGCGCAAAGTGGAGCTTTGCGTATCACTTTGGTTGTGCAAAGTAGAGCTTTGACCGATAAGATGTTTGACCGGTTAATTTCGTCGACCGATAAGATGTTAGACCGGGAAAAAGGATTGATTTATGCTTGACCGGTATTTGAGAAAAATATTCGACCGGTACAAAGAATTCGACCGTGACTTTCCTTATGTCGACCGGTATGTGAACAAAATAAGACCGGTATTGGAGTGTAGTGGACTGATAGAAATTGGGCTTGGACCGGTATATTGTAAAAGAAAGGACCGGTATTACTTTTCTCTTCTTCGACCGGATAAGTTGCAAACAAAAAGGAGTTGGACCGATATTTGCTAAGTGGACCGATATGATGCTTAAGACCGGTACTCAAATATACAGTATGACCGGTACAATGTAGTTCGACCGGTAGCTTTGTTCTTCGATAAAAACAGCCTGCAACTCTCAAATCGACCACTCTAGAAGTCGATTTACCACACCAAAATTTGACACAACGATCGATTTGCCAAATATAACAGCACACAACAATTTAATTTCAAAAACAACCACAAAATCAAGATATGGATTGATAGCACAATGGTTAAAAAAAATGAAGAACACAGAGTGTTTAAAAAAATGAAGAACAAAGATGGCCTTTTTCGTTTTCACACTAGCATTACCTAAATGCAATCTCGAAGAGCCAAAATGCAAGTTCTAGAATGACATAGACATGGAAGATGCAATGCACACAGAAATGAAATAAGATTGAATACAATGTTCAATCATGGCTCAAAAGCTCACAGGTGCATTTTTGTCCATAAAATTAGCAAGATTCACAAAGGTTATCTTGAACGTGTTAATCACGACTACACAAGCAAACCACACAATCATTCATGC
Source organism: Arctium minus (assembly GCA_954870635.1). Classification (NCBI taxonomy): domain Eukaryota; kingdom Viridiplantae; phylum Streptophyta; class Magnoliopsida; order Asterales; family Asteraceae; genus Arctium; species Arctium minus. The sequence continues at coordinate 8,840,431 of OX941092.1, forward strand.
TATGACATTATAAGTAGAAAATTTGTCAACTCATGCAATTTACGTAATAATCGCCCAAAAACAAGTCAAAATTCGAAAATTTTAGCCCTTAATCATGCAATAGCCCCACACTTGTTCCATCTCCACACTTAAATCATATATTGTCCTCAATATATGCATGTTTTTGGCACAGTCTAAAAACAATAAAGCACAAAAGGAACAAGAAATCTCCCCTGATTTGACGACGTGTGCCCAATACATGATCCAAGCTTGTGGTGAGAGCCTCTTTGCATTTGGGGGTAAAAATCCAACTTCAAGGAAGGTCAAACCTGGAAACAAAACTCATCAACTTAAAAGACAACTAAAAATGCATAAAAGTAAACTAAAATGGAAATAAAGCAATAAAAAATTGGGTTGCCTCCCAAAAAGCGCCTTTCTTTAACGTCTTTGGCTAGACACTTCCCACGCTATCCCGTATCTAACAAGTCAATACCCCATACATGCGTTTTCACGCGATGTTAGGGTGCCTTGAAATCTGTCAGGATTTCAAGCGTAGGTCCTTTGCTCTCTAATGTAATTAGACGCTTCAGCTTTGCAAAGGAATCTTCATCCGGGATCCCCTTCTCATCGTCTACCTTCGGTGTTTCTACCATGGTGAAGGTTCTCCCGGTGTCCACAAATTCTTCCTCCTTTATTAGATCAACCAACGGTGTAAGAAAAGGAGGAGGTACCACCACCGGTTTCAAAATATTCACATCTTCTCCCTTTATGTCAACATCTCGTGAGGTAAGTAGGTTTGTGTCTTCTTCTTCATCTTCTTCCTCTAGGGAGATTTCTGGCCTCTTCTTATTCATCGATCCCAGCTTTGCTTCCAATTGAGCTTCCAACCGACGTATTGCAGACTCGTTCCGGCTAATCTGGTTTTCCAAGTTCTGAAGGCTTGCCTTTATCTCCTGTTGAAATTCCAATGTACTAAGTGCTAATGATTTAACAATTTCTTCAAGAGACATACCTGAATCCCCATAATAGCTTTGTGTTGTCGGTAGTGTTGATTCATAGCTAGGATAAGAAGGGTCGTACCGGTTGTAGTCATACTCATTTAAGTATGGACGGGGTTGGCATCCTAAAGTGTAGGTGTTAGAGTATGACTCGGACGAACCATGAGATTGGTTTGAAAATCCTCCATAAGAGTAGGTTTGCTCGGTGTGATATTGCGATGTGGGGTACCGGTTGGTCGAAAAAACATTGGTAGTGTACGCCCCACATCTTCTCACTCGTTGTGGCTCTTTACAAACCAACTGTATCACAAGAGATGTTAGATCTGAAAGTTGAGTCTCAAGGGAAGAGATATTTACCTCGTTTGAGTCTCGTGCATTGGTGGTATATCGTGACCCATAGTGATATGGATAATCCGCCATGAAAGATCAAAAACACTTAAAAGACTATCGGCGTTAGGTACACGATTAAATCAGATAAACAACAAAATTATAAGACAGAAATTAAATAAAAGAAAAACAAAGTACAAAAGCTAAATAACGATCACCGAAACCAATCCCCGGCAACGGCGCCAAAAATTTGAACGGTTGTCGAGACCGTCAAATAATAAGTATTTATAATTTCCAACTGTCCCAAATCACAATAAAAATTGTAATAGTGGTAAGTCGGGTGGAATCCACAGGGATTGGTCGTGACTACTATTCAACTTCTATACTTTCAATACAAAAGGGGGGGGGGATTAGATTAACTAAACTAAACATGCGATTAAAAACTAATTAAAAACGATAAAGAGAAAATCCAACATTCGTTCGACTTCGATTAAGACGGCAACACCTATCATTGATTCCAAAAACGTAAACACAAAGAACGAACCCAAGTTGGCTATAGTTATCAATAAGCTCTGATAACCTTGATTTTTCCTTAGATTCACACCGGTTAAAACAAGCTCTTCAACATGATCTTAATCACAAATAAGAAATTAAACAAGCTCTTAAGTTCCTAGGCGTGATTAGCATTAACGAGTTAGAAAGATCACCAACTTGAAGCAATAAGCACACAAGCTCGGCTTACTAAAGCTTCGATTGTAAGAATTCACGAAACTGAATAGGAAACCTTATTGAGACCAAACGATTTCATTCGTTACATTATCAAAATCCCTAGACGATTACGTATCTAGGTTTTGAATAACAACCATTCATAAGAATTATAATCAATTGATCAGATTAATTAAAACCCAAATGAAATTGACATTGAAAATAGAATTCAAACAAATAAGTTGTCCCAAATGTTTATAATGGAATCTCAAGGTATCAACCTATCATAATCAAAGCAAACAAATGTTGGAATAAATTGGAAAACCTAAGTTACAATTGCAACAATATGAAATTACCTAAATCAAATAGAAATTGGATGAGTTGTTGTTTTCCCTTCAAGAAATATGTTTCCTTCTTCCCATTCTTCCCAATCGTGCCCCCTCTAATGGCAGTCCCCTCTCGTTTTTAAACAAACCCCATTGAAAACCGCTCCAAAGAACGACAGGCACACGATTTTGGGCCGGCATCAGATCATAACATAAAGAGCAATTGAAATTGGCATCACACACAAATAAGATCGAGGTAATATCGTATAAAAAACTTCAACTAAGCTATTCACATTATTTTTGTGTTGAATCATTTGTTTAATTAATTAGCAAGAATTTGTAGCTAGATTTGGGTGCGTTTCGTGTAGCCAACTAGGGACTTGATATCGTCACACGTAATATCAGTATTGAAAATCATAAAAAGAACTACAACAATACGCAATAATTAATGGGAAATAACAAAATCACATGTGAATAGTAGATTAAGTAAACATCCCTCATGCCATACTCTACATACAACTTCCAACACGTAACCTACCACCATTTAATTACCAACACTACCAAATCCTAATATATATATATATATATATATTCACATTCTTTCTCTTGATCTCTGGTGGAATTGTGGAAATGCTACTGTTACTATTCACATGTCTAATCGTTAATTTCATCTTCTTCTGAATACAAAATTTGACTTTTATTGATTTTTAATTCAAAAAAAATTAAAAATTCAATATTGGTCTGAATATAGTTTTAACTGTTTGATTAGCAAGTTAAATGCATATCCGTGACGATATTGTTTGTGAAATGTGACTTCGGGTTGGGTTCCGGTGCGATGTTGAGGTTCATGTGAGAAGCGTGAGAAATGGTTATCAACAGTTGAATGAGAAATTGATGCACATTAAGATGAGATGCACTTAGATAAGATGCACCGAGATACACCGGATCAATTCCCTTCTAAGGCGCAATTCATAGGAGGACATTAGATTAAAAGTGATCAACGATTCAGTTCCACTTCACATGTTTAAACTCAACTTATCACACGATCTTCGTCTAGTCATGTCTACATTAATATGTCATAGAAAGATAACTGGTGCAAATTATATGGATTAGAATGCATTATATAAATAATTAACAAAGAAAAAGATATATAATAGTATCATGTACTTGGGTGAACTTTTGTCTTCTACTTTGTACTACTCACAAGACATAACTAGTTTATATTAAACATTTATATATAGAGAGAGAGAGGGAGAGGGAGTAAATCAGATTTATACAAGAACAATAACTAAATAAAAAAATGGTCGAATCACATTTGATTTTACAATAATATTATGTGTAAAATCACATGTGATTCACGTGAGGTCTCTTTTCATTTATCTGTTTTATGAATAGTGCATTTTCCAAGTGATTCAATAGAAAACCGACTAAAAAATAATGTTTCACTGTTCTTGAGCATCTTTAGACTAAAAAAATCTCGGTTGTCGATTTATCTTTTTCTACCATTACCTATTTTATATGTTACTTAAAATATATATAACAAGAATGACGAAGGATCGTGTGAGAAGTTGAGTTAACGGTGAGAAGCGTGAGAAGTGGATCTAAACCGTTGATCTCTTTTAATCTCAAGCCCTCCCATGAATTGCGGCTTAGAAGGGAATTGATCTGGTGCATTTTGGTGCATTTCATTCTAATGTTCGTCCATTTCTAATCAACTTCTCATGCTTCTCACCGTTAACTTAACTTATCACCGGAACCAAACCCTAACAAGAATAAACTGTAAATACCGAATCCGGCAAGAATTAATTAAGAAGGCAAAAAAATTTCTTGGATTTCCTAATTCTGTCGTCGTCATTAGAACTAGACAAACGATTTCGAGTTAAATTTAGCTGCTTGTGATGTATTATGTGATAAATGCACAAGATTAAAGGATTACATTTGTGTTTCTATCTTCACTAGATTAAGTTGAATTCTTTTTCTTGAAAATTCCAAAACTCATATCAATTTGGATATGTATGAGAAATCGACACCATATAGGAGAGATTTATTCGACACTATTATTGATAACACGTTTAGATGGATAGTGCCTAGGCATAAGGAGAGTGTGAAAAATGTTGGGGCTTTGTAATTCCTTGTTTTCTTCTTGCTAGCTCCTGGCTAGCATGTTAGAGAATTGCCGTTTCCAAAAAAAAATGAAATACAAAAATGAAGTTTCTTAATTTGGATGAAATTGAGATAGTTTCACAAGGATATTATGATTGATTTTACCGATCAAGAGTTCGAATTAGGGATTTTCTTATATGCAAAAGGGAAGGGGGAATGTTAGTACACTTGATGGTGATTAGATTTGTATATATGCATTCATTTCAAACCAATTAACAACACCATACTCAAGTGAAATTCATTCTTATAGTCCAATTTTCTCATTGGTTTTTGACATTCAATCTTTGTCAACCAAAAGAGAGAAAAGAATGAAATCAAATAGAATTTGTACAATAATTCGAGGAAGAGGTGGGCTAAATACACACCTATATATATACATTGCTAAATGCACCTCTACCTATTTATTTCCTCATCAAACATATGTCTACATCAATACCTGTTTTTTTCAATTTATAATGCACGAATTAGCTTGATTTTGACACTAGAGGGGGTGCAATTAGCATTGCCCTAAGATCCAAATTTGTATTGCGGTCTTGTACTTGGTAAATTAAGAACCAATCAAGCTAAAGGTTTTTGGCTTGCTTTGTCAAACCCTTGTAAATCCTGAAGCCAAAAAGAAAAAAACTTCAGTGCTATGTCAATGGACAATCTCACCCTTCGATCTCTACGCACCGACTCTTGAAGATCGATCATTATATTGCTACACGGGGTCATGAAGCTACTGCTGCTTCTTCCTAACCAAAATTTTCTTATTTGCAATGAAGTTGGTGACCGGAGAGTGGAGCAACACGTTGTAGGCATGAAAAAATCAATCGTCGGAGATCGACAAATGGGTTAGTCTTGTGTTCATGGTGGTTGAAATAGACAACCATATAAGGATTTGGCACATCTTCGATTTCCTGGTATGAAAGTAAAGTCGCTTGACCGATTTCTCGGAGTCGGAGGAAGATCTTCCTGGTCTCTCATCGGTTCCACCGGTAACCGATCTTAGGAGAGTCCAAAAAAAAATTACAACTATAAGCTAGCATGTTTTTAAGCTTACTTGAAAAAAAAAACAATTAATAGACGACATGCTAATTTTTGGAAAAACTACTTTAAATAGTTTTTCAAAAAGCTCCATGTTTTTTCCACATTTTTTCCGGTTTTTTCAATTTTCCCCTTATGTTATAATTGAGGGATTTTTTCAACATATTATTTTAAGTCATTTTATATTGACATCTAACTTATTATCAACTACTTTTTACTAACCATGATAATTAGTTTATTAGTTACTACTAACTAACTTATCAATTAAAAATTAGATGGCCACATATAGCTTTAATTAATCAACTAGGTGAAAGATCGTGTGAGAAGTTGAGGTTACGATGAGAAGCGTAAAAAGTGAATCTGAACCGTTGATCACTTTTAATCAAATTAATGCCCTCCCATGAATTGCGCCTTATAGGGGAACTGAATCGGTGCATCTTATCTCGGTGCATCTCATCCTAATATGCATCCATTTCTCATCCAACGATTAATAACCATTTATCACACTTCTCACATTAACCTCAACTTCTCACAATTAAGTTCATGAGATATGAGTCGAATACTACATATAATAAACTCAGCCCAACCGAAACCGAGACATGTAATTTAGGCCAACAATCTAAAATTTTCCTCTTACTTTTCTTAGTCTCCATATATAGTGAGAAAAGTTTTTGATAGGTTGTATATATGTCGGAAAATATAAAAATGAGTTCCATTGAGAAAGAAAACACACGAGGGGTTCGGAAGTCCATCGAGAGATGCAAGATCAAATTTTTTTTTGAACGACTATGCAAGATCAGATGTACTTAATATTATTTGTTGATAGGGAAATTTACTAATTAACAAACCCTCTAGGAAAGTCCATTTGTGTATTAATATGTGAACCTTACCAAAAATTCTATGTTCAACCCAACCAAATCAATCTGATCCAACCTGGAATGTAATAAGGTGGGATTGATGGGTTATAACATTAAAATGGGGTTGAACATGGTGGTATAAACGAGACGAGATAATTGGCAAGTTATTCGGGATAGACTCGATCAACACTCGTCTCGAACTCGAGCTCGACTCGGCATACTATAACAAGTCTGGCTTGAGAACTTGTGAGTACTTGAAAAAGATTTATGTGTAATTAATTAATATATATTTTTAGATATTTGAAAAAACATACATTTTTTAATTCAAGTGATTCAAGTTATACAAAAAGAAAAAATATACTTTATATGTATTGGTGAAGTTGTCTCACATTTGAAGAGAAAAAAAATAAAGGAATGATAAATGAGTATTATAAATAGAAAGGAAGGTGATTGGAGTGGGTACTTTTCTTGATGATGAAATTTGAGGGGTACCTCTATAATTTTCAATAATTTACACTCTTGGGGCTTGCTTCATAAAACGAGTTTTAAGTTTGAATCAAGCTCAAATTCGAACTCGAATCACTCGAGTTTAAGTTTTAATTGTTGTTGGAGATGCTCTAATTAATTTAAAATTAACCATTTACATTTTACATAAGACGCACATGAACTTCTATATTAGTCACACGTGAATATCAACCGTAACTTGTTGTTCAATTAACACATTTACATGTGAGTATCAACTAATTTAACTACACAAAAATTGCGAATTAAAACAACTTATAAATGCATTCAAAATTCATATATTAGTATCTCATTCATATGTGAATATTAACTAATATGAAACAATTTTCATTTATCCAAAATGCATATGAATTTATATATTATTCACATGTGAATTACATCTACCATTTTGTCTTTCACTTCTTACTATATATACATACCACATTAGCACTATTTCTATCATTTTTTTTGGAAGGGTTTATCAGGCTATGCCTAGACTAATCCCGGTAAATTGTGACTGCAAGAAAATCAGTCCTGATAAACTCAGTGGTCACAACTGTTGTGCACGCATGTAATTGAACCCTGGACAGATGGGATATTTCACCACATCCCCCAGGTTCTCAACCACTACGTCACAACCCTTGTGGTTCTATTTCTATCATTTCAATACAATTAGAATTCGTTTCTCGTTTGCTAGCTTCTTACTAGCCCTTAATAAAGTTCCGGTTGATGTAACAAAAATAAAATACAATTAGAATCCTATTTTTTTTAACAAACTTGATATATTTATTTTTTTATTTACTTTCAATTCAATATCCTATAGTTAATAAAGGAGGAAAGAGCCTTTTATCAATGAGACTGTATTTAATTTCTCAAAACGGTTCAATCAATACAGAGGGACCTAAGGTCTATAAATAGCAGGCTATAGAGGAGAGAAAGAGAGCAGCTTATTGGATAGTACAAATACAGGAATACAGAAGGAATAAAAGAAACGGTGATATTGTTATTGCAGCACATGTTTGTCCAGCCCACTATTTTCATTCCTCTTCTCATCAATTCCATTCATTTTAATATGCCCCCTCAAGCTGTGCTGTGGTAAATGGATGACAGCAAGCTTGTCTTTAAGATAATGGAATTAGGCAATAGGCAGTGGCTTGGTAAGAATATCTGCAGTTTGTTCTGTAGAAGGAATGTATCAAACTTCAATTTCTTTGTCAGCCACCTTCTCCCTGATGTAGTGAATGTCAATCTCAATATGTTTGGACTTCGAGTGAAAAACTAGATTGGAAGCCAGTTGACGTGCCCCTGAGTTGTCACACCAAACAATTGCTGGATTATTGTTGTGAAAACCAATTTCAGTGAGCAGAGATTTGAGCCAAGCAATCTCAGTACTGGCATTAGCTAGAGCCCTGTACTCGGCTTCTGTGCTTGATCTTGCTACAGATTTTTGTTTCTTGGAGCTCCAACTAATTAAGTTGCCACCGAGATAGACACAGTAGCCTGACGTGGACCTTCTATCATCCAAGGCCTTTCCCCAATCCGAATCACAGAAACATTCAACAGATAAGTTTTTAGCTGGTGTAAATTTGATTCCTTCACCGATCGTACCTGCCAGGTATCGTAATATCCGTTTGCATGCCAACCAATGATTTTGACTTGGAGATTGGAGAAATTGACTCAACTTGTTTACCGGATAGGCAATATCGGGTCTGCTGAGTGTGAGATATTGTAATGCTCCTATTACACTTCTATAAAGAGTGACATTCTCAAAGGGAGTGCTGTCATGAAGATGAAGATTGTTGCTTTGTGTCATTGGAGTTGGGCAGGGATTTGCATTCAACATGTTGGTTCTTTTAAGCACATCAATGGTATACTTGGCTTGAGACAAATGGATACCATCATGCCCCCTTGTTGTCTCAAACCCAAGAAAGTAAGTAACGGAACCAAGCCTTTTAAGAGCAAACTGAGCATTAAGTTTTTGAATAATGTTTTGAACTTGAATAGAGTCATTGCCGGTTATCAGGATGTCATCCACATAAACAAGGACAAAGAGGGCAGCAGGACCATGACGATAATAAAACAGAGAGGTAATGGAGACCGAGTTTTTAAAGCCAAGGCTTAAAAGAGAAGAACGCAACCTTTCAAACCAGGCTCTGGGAGCCTGTTTCAGACCATATAAAGCACGTTTGAGCTTACAGACGGCTGTAGGATGTGCTGCATTGATGTAACCAGCAGGTTGTTCCATAAAAACTTGTTCATCAAGAGCTCCATTAAGGAATGCATTATTAATATCAATCTGCTGAACATCCCAGTTAAAGGTAACAGCAAGTGTAAGAATGATGCGAATTGTGGTTGGTTTGACAACCGGGCTGAAGGTTTCAAAGAAATCGACACCGGGATGTTGTTGGAAACCTTTGGCAACAAGACGTGCTTTGTGCCGTTGAATGGATCCATCAGAATTGTACTTGATACGAAAGACCCATTTGTTAGCAACAGGGGTCATATGAGACTCACGAGGGACAAGTTCCCAAGTGTCATTTGCCATTAAGGCATGATATTCTTCATCCATGGCTCGTTTCCACTCATGGGTAGAGAGAGCTTGTTGGACAGATTCTGGGATAGAAGAGGTGAAGACAGGAGCATTGGGATTCCGAAGAGTTGATGCTAAAAAGGTTTTGGGCTTGAAGATGCCGAGTTTGGAGCGTGTAATCATAGGGTGAGAAGGTTTTAGAGAAAGGGAGATTGAAACGGGGCTGGCGAGGGGGGATGAAGTGTGGTTAGAGAGCATGGGTGTTTGATCTTCGATGGGGGAAGAATGGATAGAAGAAATAGGAGAGTTTACTGAGTTTAGAGAATTTCCATGATCAGTAACAGGTGGAGTGCCTTCGAGAGATGTCGGTGAAGGAGCTCTATCATCTTGAGTGGACATAGGTGATGGTTGCGGAAAAGAAGGAGATAAGAATGGTAACCAGTGACTAAGTTGAGGTGAGGCAGAGATGGAAGGAGACTCGGATGAATTGAGCAAAGAGGATTGAAAGCCAGAAGCAAAGGGAAAATCCATTTCATTGAATCTGACACTTTGGGCAACATAGACTCTACCAGATGGATGAAGACACTTGTAGCCTTTATGATTTGGACTATAACCAATGAAAACACACTTGGTGGAACGGAAGTCTAACTTATGATGATTGTATGCCCGAAGATGTGGATAGCAGGCACTACCGAAAATTTTGAAAAATTGGAGATTTGGTTTTTGTTGAAGGAGAACCTCAACAGGTGACTTGAGGTCCAAAGTTGGAGTTGAAAGATGATTAATAAGAAAAGCAGAGGTACTAAAGGCTTCCCACCAGTATTGAAGAGGCATAGATGCTTGGTGAAGCAAGGTGAGACCCATTTCTATTATATAGCGATGTTTTCTTTCTGACTTTCCATTTTGAGGATGAGTGTGTGGACAGGGGTGTCGAAAATGAATGCCTAAAGATGCCAAGATTGGTGCAAGACTGCGATATTCACCCCCCCCCCCCCAATTAGACTGTATGGTTTTGTTTTGTTTTTCAAACTTTCTTTCAACTAATTTTTGAAAGTTGATAAATATATCTTTGACATCAGATTTTAGTTTGAGTGGAAAAATCCAGGTAAAGTTGCTGAAATCGTCCACAAAATGAACATAATACCGGAAACCATCTTTGGAAAGAATAGGAGAAGGATCCCAAACATCGGAATGAATTAATTCAAGGGGTTTTGTGGAGATGTTGGGTGAGGGATTGTATGTTATGTGCTTCGATTTTCCAACATGACAAGCATCACAAAAATGAGAAATCTTGGAGAAAGAAATATTTTCATTACTCAACATGTGTTTCAATACAGAGGAATTAGGATGGCCAAGTCTCATGTGCCATAGATTAACTTAAGAAGCAGAAACATTTTGAGCAAATAAAGACTGAAAAGAAACTGGACAGCTGGGGCTGGATGATGAACTGGAAGCAGGTGTAGGAGAAAAACCATTGTCCAACTGAAGTTGATAGAGTCCATCACTAAGCATCCCTCGAAGAAGCTCCTTCCTCGAACTGAGATCCTTCACAACACAACAATCATGGTAAAACTCAACAGAAACAGAGTTATCTTTTGTTAGTTGAGCAACAGATAACAAGTTTTTGGTGATTTGTGGAACACACAGCATATGGTTTAAAGAGAGGGTGGTGTGAGTAAGAGGATTATGTAAAGAGCTACTGCCTGAATGGGTTATAGAGAGAGCTTGTCCATTACCTATGAACAATTTGGAATTACCTGTGAAACCAGATTTGTGACTGATGTTGGAGGAATCTGCCGTTATATGATTTGTAGCTCCACTATCCAAATACCAAGCATTATCAAAATGTTTTTCTTGAGCAGTGGTGAAGTAGGCTTGGTGATCATTGCTCTGAGAGTTCCGTTGGCCAGATGGGACAGAAGAAGAACCAGTAGGGGGTCCTTGGAAATTAACATTAAACCGATGATAGCATTTGGAAGCAAAATGTCCTAGTCTGCCACAGAGTTGACATAGGGGCCGATTTCCTCTACCTCCTCGTCCTCTGCCACGACCACGTGGAGATCCACGACTGTTGGTAATGTTTGAGGAAGGAGTGGTTCCTTGAAGATGAAGACCTCGACGCATTTGAGTAGCAAGATTTGCACTCGGACTGCTATTTTCTGCCAATGGAAGAGGGGTGTTGAGTTGTTCAAGACGCATCTCCTGACTTTGGAGCATAAATTGGACCTCCTGAATTGTAAGTTGGTCATGACGAGAGGTGAGGTTGACTACGATTGAGTCATACTCGTGTCCAAGACCACCAAGGATGTAGAGAATAAGTTCTTCATCCGAAATAGGTTGCCCAGCAGAGACAAGGCTTTCAGACAGGGATTGCATTTTTAACATGTAGTCATGAATGGAGAGATTACCCTTTTTAAGGGTCTGAAGTTGAAATCGCAGTTGAAGAGTTCTAGCTCTTGAACTCGTAGTGAAAAGAGTTTCAAGAGTACTCCAGACTTGATGAGAGGTAGAACAACAGACGACATGACCAAGCATAGTCTATGAAATTGAGTTGAGGAGCCAACTCATGATAGCCTGGTCAGTGCGAACCCAAAGAGAAAAACCTAGGTTTAGGTTTGGTTGACTATCACCAGTAGGTGTAAGGATAGCAACCTCAGGAAGAAATTGAGGAGGGCAGACTTTTGTGTCTAGAATAAAGCCTTCTAGGTCATGAGCACGAAGCGGAGGCAAAACTTGAGAACGCCAAAAGGAATAGTTGGTTCGATCCAACTTCAAGGTAAGGGGAACAAGACTTTGAAAGAGAGAAATAGATGGAACCGGAGAAGACTGAAAGGAAGCAACTGGAGATGTAGTCGTAAAAATAGGAGAGGAAATCGGTGTTGATTGCGGTGTCGTGGTTGTGGTGGTGAACGGCGGCAGAGAGGTGAAGGAGGAAGAATCTTGAGCAACGGGGGTTCCCATGAAGAAGACGTAAGTCACTGAGCTCTGATACCAAGTTAATAAAGGAGGAAAGAGCCTTTTATCAATGAGACTGTATTTAATTTCTCAAAACGGTTCAATCAATACAGAGGGACCTAAGGTCTATAAATAGCAGGCTATAGAGGAGAGAGAGAGCAACTTATTGGATAGTACAAATACAGGAATACAGAAGAAATAAAAGAAACGATGATATTGTTATTGCAGCACATGTTTGTCCAGCCCACTACTTTCATTCCTCTTCTCATCAATTCCATTCATTTTAATACCTATACTTTAAAATTTTGATAATAGAATTTGTTACAATTTGTTTCGACATTCAAGGAATCGATATACAATATCTTTGAAATGATTACAAACTAAACAAGTAAAAAGAGAGTCCCATCTTCATTCTTCAAAGATTGGATTATATTTAATTATATTTATTCCTAAAACTAGAATGAATTGGTTTCAGATTTTCCAAATACTATTTTTTATTGAAAAACTATTATTATTTTCACCCACTTATAACAAGGGTTGATTCCAGTAATAAGTGAGTTAACGGTGCGAAGCGTGAGAAATGGTTATCGACCGTTGGATGAGAAACAGACACACACATTAATTAAGATGAGATGCACCAAGATAAGATGCACCAGATAAATTCCCTTTTAAGCCACAGTTCATGGGAGGGTTTCACTACTAAAATAAATCGTATTACCGACGGCTGAAACAGTCGGTAAACCGTCGGAAAAAGGCTTTAGCGACGGTTTTGTGACGGGAATGATCGTTGGTAAAAAGCTGGTCGGTAATATTCAGCGACGGTTTTCCGACGACAACTACCGACAACTTACCGACGGTTCTAGTTACCGACGGTTTTCCGACGGTATTTACTTATTAAAAATAAATATAAAATAAAAAGAAAAAAATAACCGTCGGTAAGCCGTCGGTATTTCACTAATTTTTCCGACGGTTTTCCGACGACTTATTAAAAATAAATAAAAAATAAAATTAAAGAGATACCGTTGGTAGGCCGTCGGTAAATACCGACTGTTTTTTGCCGTCGGTAATTGCCGTCGGTATTTCACATTTTTCTAGTAGTGCTTGAGATTAAAAGAGATCAACGGTTCAGATCCACTTCTCACCGTTGACTCAACTTCTCACTCCCTCTTAAAACAAATGGATAAATATGATGAGTTTATTTGCTTTCTGGACTGTCTTGTCCTCACCTCTGTTTATGTATTCAAGTCATCTTCTCCAATCAATTTTCTCTGTCTCAGTACCAATACTTCTTAATTTGGTAAAGAAGTACCATGATCAACATATTACTTTTATGTACCCTAAAAAAACATGGGTCCCTAACAAAACCACAAAAGCAACATGAGATCACATTTCATGATCATATCGTGTGCTCAACATCTTAATTTATTACATTACAATATGTTTTAAATTACAATGTTTCCCTCAAATCCTAATTCATCCAATGATCATGTCTTCCCTCCTCTTGATGCTTTCTCTAATCATGAAAATTATGATGTTCACTTTAACTACCTCCAGATGAACTACAACAACAACACACCTGCAGTTCCTTCTTCTCAAATCATGCATAATATTGTTACTACAATCAATCAAGATTTTGTTATGCAGCAACAAAAGTTTTCCGAAAGATCAGGGTTGCGGTATTGCGAAGATGGTCACGACGATCTTTTAGATTCGGTAATTTCTAGCGACACGAAGGAAACGGCGACCGCTAAGAAAGACGGGTCGTGTCGTAAGATCAACACCGCTCGGGGGCCGAGGGATCGGAGGGTGAGATTCTCCACCGAGATCGCTCGGAAGTTCTTCGGTCTTCAAGACTTGCTAGGGTTTGATAGAGCTAGCAAAACCCTAGATTGGCTTCTTACGAATTCCGTGACCGCCATTAAGGAGCTCGTGGAAGAAACGAAGCACGACTCGTCCGATCGATCTAATCTGAAGTTTCTGGAAACTATTGTTGGAGGATCGGATGAGAAAAAGTCGGTAGTGAAGTGTGTCGATGGGAAAAAGACGAAAAGTAGGCGAAAATGCGAAGGTGGATCGTTTCGAGCGAATAATGCTGCGAGAGATCGATTAAGGGCAGAGGCAAGAGCAAGAGCTAGAGAAAGGACAAGAGAGAAAATGAGAGTTAAGAAGGTTGATGATGAGTTAGTTCTTGATTCAAAGCTAACCCTAATGAAATCAGGTGGATTTTGGAGTGAAATTGAAGTAGAAAGTGATTGTAAAAACTTAGGATGGGAATGCATAATGGATCAAGAAACTATGTTGAAGGAATCTGAAGATTCAAGTTATTTATATGCCTCACTTTATGAAAATCTAGAGCAGTATTTCATGAAAAGCAGGTGATCATGTAATTAAGCTAGTTAATTAGTGATATATCAGGTGTAATTAATAAATTAATGGTGGAGGTGTAGCTAGCAATACTGTAATGATGTATTATTATGTATAAGTACATATTGTAGTTGATTATGATTATTGAAGCATTAATTTGAATACTTATAATGGCTCTGGAAGCAGTGACGGATCTAGAAAATTTTATGGTTAGAGACACCTATAGAGGTATTGAAAATTTTCCGAAATTAACCAAATAATTCATCTAAACCAAAACGGTTTCGGGTTATTCGTTTTTGCCTTACACGGTTCGTTAAATCGAATGAAGATAACTTATACGGTTCAGGTTTCGGTTAATTTTTTACTATTTCGGTTAAACAGAAACATTATACTACTATTTATATATTTTTCTATTTCGTTTAAAATTAAAACAAACTAATACATTACATATTAATACAAAATTCGACTGACTCATAATAGATTAGATGGCTAAAAAGAAAGGAATTATATATTTATTTGACGGCTTAGGGCCTTCGACTTTTATTTGTTGGGAGCATTGACTTTTATTTTTAAAAAATGTAGGTAAAAAAATAGAAAATTACATTGTTGCACATTAGTTTGTTGGGGGCTATGCCCCTACCCCATGGCCATAGATCCGCCTCTGTCTGGAAGAATGACTTGAATTATATATACAGATCGGACCATATTACATTAAAGATATATGTACATACATATACATATAGTGGAAGAATATTTTGCAACCCTTAAAAAGGTTGCAACCCTTGCAACCCACATCTTAACCGTTGGATTTATGAAAAACGGTTATTTTGTTTTTATTTTTTTGATTTTTTTAATTGAAAATATTAGACCCATATGTATTGTAACCGTCGATCATTAATCCAACGGTTAAGAAGTGGGTTGCATGGGTTGTAAGATTTTCATGGGTTACAAATTAAACTACCCCCATATACATATATATATATATATATATATATATATATATATATATATATTTAGGGTTGGGTTCACGTGAGACCAACTTTTGTGAAAGTGAGACCAAATTTTTACACTTGAAACTTCACAACAAAATATCGTGAAGGAAAAAAAAAGAACCTTCATAGCAAAAACACTGTGAGGGTGAAGGTTACCTTCACAGTGTTTTGCTGTGAAGTTTCAAGTATAAAAATGTGGTCTCACGTGTCTCACGAAAACAGTTTGGTTTCACATGATCCCAATTGTATATATATATATATATATATATATATATATAAAGAGAGAGAGAGAGAGAAAGGTTCATGCGAGAAGTTAAACATTTTACGAGAAGGCGAGAAGTGTGATATCATATATTATTACACGGGTGTGTTTAATCATATACGGATTAAATATCTATGTGTTGCCAATATAACACACTACAAGGATATGGGGTTTTAGAGAAGGAACCTATAGATGATGTTTTAAAAGTGTACTATCTAAAAATAATTTTTAGAGAAGGAATTAAATGACCAAAATAATTAGTGTAACTAAATGTATGAGAACTTTTAGAGAAGAAGTTTCGATCAAATTATACGGTTAAAAAAAAGTCTCTAAATGATTTAGAGAAGTTACTTACAAAAAACCTCTCTAAAAAGTCAGATCAAAGTTTTAGTTACACTTCTTTAACCTTCTCTAAAGGTTTTAAAAAAAATTAATTTTTAAAATAAATCAAAATTAGATAAAGTGTTTAGTTACACTCCTTTAACCTTCTCTAAGGTTAAAAATATTTTTTTTAAATAATTCAAAATCAGATACACCAACACCACGTCCTTGTTCTCGATGAAATAGATCAAAAAAGCCCTAGATTTTTCGCGTCTTCGATCACCATCGCCTGCGTCTTCGATCACCATCGCCTGCGTCTCCGATCACCGTCGCCAACACCAACAGCCATTTTGTGATATTCGATTATCAAGTAATTCATGTTTATCTCAATCGCCAAAACCTACAGCCATTTTGTGATATGTTTCATGTTTACCAAAGTAATGCAGTTTCATCTCTAAATTAATTCTACAGAACATCAACAGATCGTCTATAGATCGTCATCAATTCGTCGCTCACCAAGTATTTGATCAAATTCTACATCAATTCGTCGGACATCTGAGGTAAATTTAATTGATGACAGTGAGCAATGCTTCATCATCTATAAGTAACTAAAAGGTTTTCTGGTTTAGTTTTACGTATTTTTTGGTATGCAAGCCCATAGGAAACTTTTTCATCGCTAGCTATAAATCACTACGCCTTTCTCCATGTATAGACAACTAAAGTTAATTTACAAGATCTATAGATAATTGAATGTTTTGAATGAGCAAAAACAATTTACCATACTGTTCACGAAACAGACGCAAGTAATTTGCAAAAAATTACAAATTCAATTTTCGTATTTATCTGCAAGAGTTTCAGTAGGTTGTTGTTTTTTCAAATCAAAATCTTAAGCTTGGTATTTCTCAATTCCTTTTATTCATCTGTTTTTCAACATGGAAGTCTGGATGATGTTTAATTATTTTATAAGTTACAGTTCGGCTATCGTATCACAGATATCGTCAGCAATATGTTTTCTTAGAGGCAAGGCATATGAAGCTCTGGAGAATCGTTCTCAGGCGCGGCAGTGGTTAGTTTTCAACATATGTTGCAATGTGGATGCATAATATCACAATTATGTTTTGATATGACTTTGCTTGTACAAGCTATTTTATAGTCTTAGTTAAACCTAGTAGAGGGATATATTTGGCTTAATTTCATGTAGAAGTCACGGTTGTCCTGCAGGACCCTTGGAAGAGTTGCAATGTTTGATATTTGAAAGAAAAATGGTATTGGTTTGAAGTGATGCCATCTTATTAAGGACTGAAAATAGTAGTTACTTCTTTTATCAAGATGCTTCAGCTGTATGAGTAATTACCTTTGTATAAGCTAATAAATGCTTGTATAAGAGATCTAGTAATTCTTGATGGTTGTATATAAAACATTTTTTCAAGTGAAGACAGGAAATACTTGTGGGTTTTGGAGAGTATGATATACAAGTTGTGTTTTATCATTTATGTTATTAGAAGAGGGGGTAGGGGGTAGGGGAGGAACACAGTAGTGAACAGGGGATAAAGGGTTACAGTTGAATTTGTAATGTATTGGAATCCATGTGTGTCTCAGCCATTCTGTGTCACATGCCTCGAGGATATAGTTATAATCGAATAATTAACTTCACGAGAATACAATGTTGATAAATCCATGTTCTTGCTTCTTTATTTGTTTCACCTTCTAGGATTTTAAGATTGTTCTTACATATATACTCGAATAGAATCGTTTTGAATCTATCGATTGCTTTTAGTGATAATCGATAATCAAATCGATTACTCTCAGGTAAGCAATTACTAATTATTTCAAGCTAAATTGGAGATTGCTCTGAATCCTTTCCAATCACTTCACCGGACTCAATGGCAGATCGTTTCAAAGTCTACACCGATCTTGCTTCCTCCGTCAAAGACCTAGGTTACATTGGCGACATGAGCTTCCATAAGGTACCACTACCATAAATCTTCTATTTATCCTTTTATAGTTGCTAACATAGTTGATTGATTTATCTTGCTATTTGTTTGTTTTTTTGATTGGATACATTATTATGCTATTTTTCAAGTGATTCATTTAGTGTTTTCTTATTAATTGAAGTTTTGTGAGTGATTATGTTCGAAAGAGTTCACGAGAGGCATTATTCCGTACTTTCTAACATAGTTGATTGATTTATCTAATTATCAAGCTCTTTGATTTTTTTGATTGGATACATTTATTATGCTACTTTTCAAGTGATTCATTTTGTGTTTTACGTATTAATTGAAGTTTTGTGAGTGATTCTGTTTGAGAGAGTTCACCGGAGGCAGCATTCCGTACTTTCTCTTTTTGAGAAAATATATGCGATTTGGATTTTGAGGATAGTATATGATTGTTAAGAAACTGCAATCTGAAGCTAATGCTGAAAAGTCGAAGTTAATTATTGTGCTAATTAATAGTATTATATTAATTCTAAATATCTAAATAATAGATATTTAGTTTAAGTTTTAGATAATATATTTTGTTGAGATATTATGTTTGAGATATATAAGGTTATATATGAGATATTATTTATCTCACAACTTCTAATATCTCAAATCATCAGACATCGATCATCAAGAACACTCAGAGAGAAGTGAGCTTCAAAGTGTAAACATCAACCCTGTAATCCGCGTTTGTATTCAAACAGGTTGGTAATCTATATCTTTGTTTGTGTTTGATTATCTGGTAACTATCACGGACTCACAATTGGTATCAGAGCTGAAACCAGATCAAAATCAAACTTTTAAACTCTCTGTGTTCTTCATTTTTTAAACACACTGTGCCATCAATCATATTTTCAAAACAATGGTTGTTTTTTAAATCAAAAGGTTGTAACTTGTTCTAGTTGGTTAGTCGATCAAAGTGTCAAAGTTTGGTGCTATAATTCGACCTCTAGTCTGGTCAATTTGGGATTTACAGAGACGATTTATCGAAGAAGACACTGTTCATTCCGGTCCCGGTCGAAATCCATCGAATTATATTGGTCGAAATCTATCGTTTACACGCACTATCGGTCGAAGGTTAGTCCGGTCATACTGTTTAGACCGGTCGAACTCCTTACCTCCATCCATACCGGTTGATATCTCAACATAGGTCCAGTCGTAAACAATACCGGTCCTCTCAACATTCCCGATCGCAAGCACCAAAGTCCGGTCGTACTTAACTTCTAAACCCCGGTCAAAGGTTTGATCCGGTCAACACTGTTCAACCCCGGTACCGATCGAAGACATCTATCCGGTCGTTCCAATACCGGTCATTCCTATCCGGTCCTACACTACCCCGGTCACATTTACACCATACCAGTCAACACATAACCGGTCGAACTATTCAACCACGGTCGATCGAAAAAGATCACCACATCGGTCGACTGCATAACACCGGTCGTCGACATCATACCGGTCAAGACTCCGGTCGAAGCAAGAGTCCGGTCGACAACACCCCGGTCGCAACATATTACCGGTCGAACAAATCTTTTGCGCCAATAACGACTCACGCAAACTTCAGTTTGCACGACCAGCTACTAGCGCAAAGTCATAAACGTGCCACCTTCATCTCAAGCAAAACTCCAATTTGCGCCAAACACTGCTCACGCAAAAGTCTTTTCGCGCGACCCATTTCTAACGCAATTCTGATTTTTGCGCCACCCTCCATTAGCGCAAACCTGTGCTTTTGCTCCATTTCCAGACTTGGTTAAATTTGGAAATTTTTATTTCTGAATTTTATCTGATTTTATTTGCATTAACGATCATATCTGTCAAGTTCTCTAATCTTAACAGGATGTCATCCAGAGAAGCCCTAGCTAACGGAACTGACTCTAAGCCACCAGTACTCTTCAGGGGAGAGTATGAACAGTGGAAGGATCGGTTCATGGTTTTTATTAAAAGACATGAGTTAGGTGAATTTATCAAGAAATCATTGGAGAGAGGAATTATGACAGTTCCAAGGAGAGTTTGTACTGTTGTGATGCAGAATGGAAAGAGAGAAGAAAAAAAGCTTCCATTACCACTTGATATGTTCAAAGACGAGCAAAGAAAAAGATATCAAGCTGACATCTTAGCCAAATCTTTTATTCTGCAATGAATATCAGAGGAGATTTCAAATGAGATCTTCTTTACACTAGAACGCAAAGAGGCTACAGGAAAGCTGTTATGGGAACATATTGCAAAGATTATGATAGATTCATAGATGTCATCAAGAGTTAAGGTTTTGGAAGCTGAGAACACTAAGCTTCAAAAGAAAATATCTAAGTTTGAGAAGAAGTTCTCAGATCATTCCAAGAAGAGTGTTGAAGAGAAGAAGGTAATTGAGCTTAAAAGTATAACGCTTTCTCAACAAGTTTGTAACTTTGAGAAAGTAATCATTTTAGAAAGAGATCAGTTTGCCAAGGAGAAGAAGGCATTTGATCAGAAGAATGCTGGATACTTAAAAGAAATATCAGATGGAAGAAAGGGTGCTAAGAAGGAATTTGAAAAAGAGAGAAGCACCTTTAAAGCTGCAATTAGGAAGCTTAATGCAAAGCTATCTGAACTTTCTACGAATGCAAAGAAAGAGAAGAAGAAGAAGTGTGAGCTTGAGACGAAGATTGACCTTCTCGTCAAAGAAAGAAAAAATTATTCTTCAAAGGTTAACGAGCTTGAAAAGATTATTTCAACGGTGGTGGTGACTGAGCGCAAGACTCCGGAGTCAATTGTCCACTCACCTCGAGATGATTCAGCTGATTCAGAATGCTCATTCAAATCAGCTGCAAGTTCAACATTCAGACCTGTTTCTTCAAAAAGGTTAGTTAAATCTTCTAATCAAATTCGTAGTTCTAACCTTTTCTTTGATAGAAATAAAGATTGTTCAGGTACACATCATAGGAAGAGAAACAACTACAAAGAAGCTGAACTGGTCTGGAACAGGAAACCAGTTGAAGAAAAGAAGAAAGATGAGCTGAAATGTAAAAACTCATGTGTACATACGCATAATGCCAAGAAGAACAATGCGCATAAAGGTAAACCTGATTTTGTCTACACGAGAGATAAATTAATCAGTTTGTCAGGTAAGAACTTCTATTGTTCTTATTGTCGTACACATGATCCTGTTCACAAGACTAGTGACCATTACTGGTACGGTTCTTATTCCGTAACCCCCACAAGAACTGCAACTAACACTGTTGGACCCAAATACCAGTGGGTACCAAAGAAAAGGGATGATTCTGTGTTGCAGGCACCTACTTTCAAGGGGGAGTAGGAGAAAATGGCTTTTGAACACAACAATTCAAGACCCGTACTTCAACGAAGTAATGACTTCTAAACACAACAGTTTAGGACTCGCACTTCAATGATCAAAAGACCTTACTCCGTGCTGAAAAAGAGATTGTACTCCGATACTTGAATGAGGAAATCAACCATCAAGGGGGAGTACATACATATTTGTCTGAAATTTTATGCATATCTTTTACAACTGATAATGTACTGATGCATAATTTCAGGGGGAGTAAAAAGGTGATGACTTCTGATTATTTCTGATCAGAACTCGTACTTTCAATTGTTTTACTGCTTTTTGTCTTTTTAATTTAAGTGAATAAATTTGTTTTGACTTGACATAAGACTTTTGCAGATTTTTGGGAGATGCTTACATGTTCATATGTTTATCACTTTAAGCTTTGCTTCATGAGATGTAAGATCGCACGTAAAGGTATCATCCTTTATCTTAAATCTCATATATGTTTGAAAAAGGACAACTTTCAATCATAGAAAACATTGTTCTTAAAAGTTCAAACCACTTCCCTATTCTCAAACGAATTCATGAATTGGAAGTGTGACTTTAAATGTTCTCAAGATCTATTTGAGCTTTAACTGAAATAGTTAAACCAAATTGAGCATCATATGCATCATAGGAAATCAAGGATTTCATTGTGCTAGGAATTAACACAACTTCTATGGAATCACTTTAACCAGTGATTTCTACCCAAGAAGTTAATCCATAGTGATTGAGTGTGAGAAGTCAAAAGAAATGAGTGTGTCAAACAAAAAAAGAGAGTTTGGTTAGAGAAAGCTAAATGTTTAAAATAAAGAGGGTGTGAGAACAGAGTTAAAAGAATATCAGAACTCTGCACCAACTTTTTCTGAGTCAGGCAGCCACATTTCTAATGTTTCACAAATCTTTGGTGAACGTTATTGAAACAGGCAACTAGCCCATGCCAACTCTTGATCAAACCTCACCATCTACTCATTTTCTTCTTAACAAGAAAATGTTTCATTTTCAAAGGGGAAGCAGCACATTTGCTATCTAATTTTCATTTGGAAAATCTGGATATTGAAAAGAAGGAAGTCTGCCCCACCTTCGCACTTCACTCATGCACATTGAGTCTGTGTTTAACTTACTGTTGTCTTAGTGGTTTACACAATTTTGACCTATAAGCAATCATCAAGTGCTTAAATTCTTTCTAGCACTTGCACGAACACACAAGGAATTTGTTTCTTTGTCGTAACGTTTATAGAAATTACCTTTGTGGTGTTTCGATGATTGAATGGAAGCCCTGGGGGAGTCAACATCAAACAACTCCTTTCCAATGTGTATTTGTTACTGTTAAGTCTGATTTTATAGTAATCATTGTATTTATAGGCTTGGTCAAATACTGTGTTTTGTGTCTAATACTGTGTTATTTTGTCCAAGGGTATTTAAGTCCCTTTGGTCCTTGTGTCTTGAAACACTTCACGCCATTCTAATACAGATTGTCACTTTTGCGCTTCATTGCTCTCTCTCTACTTTCTCTCTCTAGGATTTAGAGATCTTGGATTAACAATTGGTATAAGAGCCAATCTAGATCTTGAGAGAATTGAGAGATTTGATTTTCGATATCTGATTTTGTAGTTTAATCTGAAATTTTGATCGATTTTCTTGAATTTTTCAAGAAAATCTCGTTTTTGGATTTTTCTTCAAATTCGGCTTTGTTTTTGAACGAATTCTTGTGAAAATTGGTTTGTTGGATTCGATTTTTATTGCTAAACATCTTTAATTCACATCGATTTGCAAGAAAAACGGTTATTGATCATCAATTTTGAGAAATTTCAATATTCTGAAAAACTCGTTTTTGACGTACTGTTTCATTCTTGATTTGTGAGTTTTGTGGTTTTTGATCAAAGTTTTTGCTTGAAAGTTGTCAGAAAATAGTTTTCGATCATATTTGTGCAAGCAATTTTCTTCAAATTCTGTTTTGAAATCGTTTTATGGAAGTTTTCTGAATTTTGACTTCGTTTTGCGTCAGATCTCTACTTTGCACGAGTTCATCCCAGCTTTGCGCGAGTTCTTCATTAGTTTGCAGGAAGTAGGTTCTCGCTACCTTTGATTCACGCAAAGTAACATTTGCGTCAATCTCCTATCACGCAAAGTGAGCTTTGCGTCTCCTTTTGCACACGAGAAGTCAAGTTATCATCATCTTTTGCTCACGCAAATCATCATTTGCGTCACCCGTGTATCGCGCAAGTCTAGTTTGCGCTTCGCACTGCTCACGAAAAGTTAGGTTTGCGCCTTCAGCATCTCACGCAAAGTCTGCTTTGCGCTTCTGTCATTTAACGCAAAATTAAGTTTGCGTCATTAAAGCTTCATGCAAAGTCTCGTTTGCGTCTTATATTGCTCGAGAGAATCTCAGTTTGCGCTACCTGTCTCTCACACAAACCTCAAGTTTGCGCCATCTCAACACTTTTTTCTGATTTTCTGAAATATGGATTCTACAAAGTTTGCTTTCCAAGCTCAGTTCTACTCGAACGATCTCATGATGTCATTAGGAACAGAAAATCGTCCTCCAGTTCTGATAAATGAAAACGAATTCACTCAGTGGCAGGATCGATTCATCAACTTCATTGAGCGTCAAGTTAATGGAGCTAACATGATGAAGTCTCTCAATGAAGGACCATTCATAAAGCCTAACAAAGAGACTCCAGCAACACCCGAAGAGGTTTTGAGAATGAAAGCTGGTCGAGAATTATCTGCTAATCTAATGCTAGCATTGCCAAATTCTGTATACAATCGTGTTGATCATTACAAGAATTATCCAAATCAGATGTGGACACAGTTGCAAAAGATTATGCTTGGCTCATCAGTTGCAACTCAACTCCGACATACATGATTCATGAACAACTTCGAGGAGTTCAAGGCCAAAGAAAGTGAGTCTCTGAAGAGTGTTTTCGACAAATTTTGTACAGTGCTGAATGATCTGCGAAAGATAAATGTGAACAAGACAGAGCTTGAGACGAATCTGAAATTCCTCCACGCTCTTCAGCCTTAATGGAATAAATCTTGTCACAGACTGAGGAACGATGTTCGGGTCTCTACTATGCAGATTCAGGAATTATATGAGATTTTGATGACTGATGAGAGCTTGGTGCTAGAGAAGAAAGCAAAGATTGAAAATAAAAACAAGAAATCAGTGGACCCAGTCGCACTCCTCACGAGCCAACTGGCTGAACAAGCGTTGTCTGATAACGCTTACAACGGGGCTACTGATGATGATGGCGAGGCACTCGAGAAAGAGATGATCCTTCTCTCTCAGCATTATCAGAAAAAATTCCAGCCACGGTCGGGTTCCAACAATCTTCGCTTCACTTCCGGTTCAAGAGTCAAAGTGCCCGAGCCAAAGACTGTTGCCTGCTACAACTGTGGAAAGTCGGGTCACATTTCAAAGGAGTGTCGAGTGAAGAAGGTTAGGGATTCAGCATACTATCGAAATAAAATGGAACTGGCCGAGAAAAGAGAGAATGGTACTGCTTTACTTGCTGAAGAAGAGTACTGGATGGATCACTCTGAAGACGAAGCTGATTCTATTGAAACTGGTCATCTGTGTTTAGTTGGAGATGATCAGACTTCTGATGATGACACTGATGAAGATGAGGTATATTCTGAGTTTGATTACAAATTTATTTCTTCACAGATGAATGTTATAATTAATGCTTTACATGATCTTCGTTCTCAGTTATTATCTGAAAAGAATTTAAATTCAGAAAAGTCAGATTTGATTGACAAACTAAAAATTTCTTTGAAAGATGAAAAATCTATTTTGGAAAATACAAAAGACATCTTTCAAAATAAATTGGATGATTTGGAAAATTCAAATAAGACTTATCTTGAGTCTTCGACGAAAATGACTACTTTAAAAGACAGTTTTTCGGATAAAATATCTGAGTTGGAAGGAAAATTATATCGTAGGGACCAAACTGATCAAACTATATTTATGCACAAACCAAGGAGTTATAAATCTATAAAAGAAAGATGGGGACTTGGTTTTGAAAATCCTCAAGTTTTAGATAAAGCTAAAACTGAAGTTCCCACTATATATGAATACGATTATCTAACACTTGCACATTATGCTCCTCAGTTTAAATTTCATTGGACAAGTGAAAAGCAAGTGTTAGAAATCGAAAATGAGAAAAGAATGAATAACAAGAAAAATGAAATTTCTTTTGTTTATACAAGCGAAAACGCCAAATATTTTCCTGACACTTCAAAGAAAGGCCGAAAAAGATTAAATGATATATCTCCCGTTAAGTCTTCAGTATCTGATGATTTTGTAATTTCTTATGTTCCTGACTCTGATAAGGAAAATATCTCTCCAATCTTTTATGATTCTAAGAGATATACTCCTCCATTAGTTTTAGAAGGCAAAATCATTGATCTTGAAGATAAAATGGAAGATCAAAATTTTTAAAAGAAATTGAATCTGATATTTTTATTTCATTCATGACGTCTAGTCTTGAAGAAAATTTATTTTCTCAAAAACAAGATTCTATTTCTGGCCATTCTTCTGATATTAAAGAAAATAAAAAGAAGTTTCCAAAATCTGAAAACTTTTCTCAAAGTGTAGATTTATTGGTTGATCAGTTTGGTGACTTAGGTAAAATTGCTTCTTCTGATTCTGATATTAAATCTAAAATTCTTGATGAATCTTTTACGCTCAATGATTATTATTATAAACCTAAGCGTAAAAGAAGAAGGTCAAAGAAGTCGAAGAAACAAGATAAAGTTATTTCTGACAGTTCTAATTCTTCCGATTCAATTCTTTCAGATAGGACTTTGAGCAAGTCAAAGAAGCAGATCTAGAGAGCGAAGCGGACATCTACTGATTCTATGATTGATGGGGATAGATGTGTAGACAAACTTTATAACAATGATTCACATTTGCTACATGTAATAAAATTTCAAAATACTCTATAAAGCAAATGATTCGAATTTCAAAACATGTCTCATGTTCTTCCTCGGATTCTAGTTCAGATAATTATGCTTTGTATTCATCTGATGACTATGCTTATTTTTTTGATCATATTTCTCGTGCTTCTCATGTCAAATCTTATAAATATTTCCCCATAAGAACTGCAACTAACTTTCATGGGCCCAAATACAAGTGGGTACCAAAATCTCAATCTGATTCGAAGTTGCAGGCACCTCATGTAAAAGGGCAATAAGAGAATTTTGGCTTCTGAGTAATTCAGCTCAGAACCCGTGCTTCAAAGACTATGACTTCTAGACATGTCAGTCTAGGACTCGTTTTTCAAAGCTTTCAAGCTTCTGACTAATGAGATACTGTGAGTACATCTACTTTATTTCCGATGCATTCATCTATGATAATGATGTTATTCCAGTTTTTCTCAAAATTTTCAAGAATCTGAGCTTCTTCAACTAACTCTTGAATTTGTATAACCCGTTTTTTTTTAATTTGAGACACAAATTTTTCTATATATAATGAGAAAGATGAAATTATTGAATTTTATTTTGTTCCGACTAAATATCAATTTGCTGAATTCTTTACATTTTGTCGTTAATGAAATTTTTTTTAATCGGAATATTGAATTTAAAAGTTTAAATCTTTACAAATTTTATTCTATAAAGTAAAAGCTTTACATGTTTTCTTTCTTTTGAATAAAATGTGTGTCTAGGATAAATTTTCAAGTTGCCTTGTTTATATTAAAGTTTTATATGTTCAATTTTCAAGTCTTACAAAAGTCGAAAAGTCAGCAACATGTTTGAAACTTTTGTTACTGCTTTAAAGTTGTGTGATTCGGAATACTTATAGTTTACAATGCTTAGAAATCCTAAAAAGTCAAAATTATGGATCGTAATGAAAATATGGGCTAAGCACTTTTATGTAAAACTAAGTGATTGAGATGATTCTTAAATATATAACATACAGAAATCTCTAAGTTTAAAAGTTTGTACCTGTGACCTTTCTGGTTTGGGAAAGTAATTTCCGTGGGATGTTTGTCATCTGGTCCCCTAAGGTCAATTGATCTGGGAGTGATCGAACCCAAATCCTTCAATAGAACCAAATCGAAAGTCATGTTCTACTGGTATGAATGGGTTTAGGATATGTCGATGTAGCCTTTCTGATCTAGGAAAGTAAGTTCTAAGGGGTGCTTGACACCTAGTCCCCTAAGGCCAACTGGTCTGGGAGCGGCTGACCCAAATCCTGCAATAGGATCAGATAGAAAGTTACGTTTACGGCATGTTCTTTACTTAATATACTTGTTGATTAAAAAGATTCCAAAGTGCACAAGCTTAAAAGATGCCAAAGAGCACACTCATGTCAAGATGCCAATGTGCACACTGCTAAAAGATGCCAATGAGCACACATCTCATGATACTTGGTGATATGTTTGAGTTGCAATAAACCTATAAATTTGTGAAAATCTTAATTTTTGATGGCTTAGTGTGAGTACATGCAAAGTTCTCTATTATATTTTTAGAATTGCATTTTCTTGAAGCTAATCAAAGATTCGCATGCGAGCACACTGAATAGATTGATGGAAGTTTTTGAAACTGAATATGTCTTAACTTGATATGCAATGAAACTTGTTTCTATATCCAACAACATATATTTGATTTCAACTGATTGATAAATATGTGATATTTTACTGAGTACAATTTTCTTTGTTTAGTGTTTAAAATTTTATATGTTTAGTCGTTTCAAAATTTATATTCAGTATATTTTTCTTTCTACATTGATATTTGATCATTGTGTTCTCATAAATATATTTTAATAGGGTTTGTGCATTATTCAAGGGGGAGTGAATAAGAAGATAATTCTAAAAAGATCATATCTGTTTTTGAGGGGGAGTATCTGATTTTCTATATGAATGCTAACTTGAATTGTCAAAATTAGTACATTTGTGTAGGAGGAGTCAAAGAGCTTCACAGGTGAATTTTTCAGACTCCAAGTCAGATTTGCGCCAACAGTTGGTCGAGCAAACCGTCGATTTGCGCCAACAGCTTCTAGCGCAAAACAATATTTGTGCTTCCTTCAGCTAGCGCAAACCTCACTTTGCGCTTCCTTCTGTTAGGTTTGCGCCAACAACTTGTAGCGCAAACCTTCTTCTTTTCTCTGTTTCTTTGATTTTGCAGATCTTACACTGTCTCGTCTCCAACGTTTGCATGACCAAGTTGATCCAGATCATCAAGGTCATGAGGGGGAGAAGTCAAGGAGATGTTAAAGAGACAAAGAGCTCAAATGTTTATCTGCTGATCAAGATTCGCTCAAGATTCAATTCTATCAGCCATTTTAATTCTTTTGTTGTTCCTGCTCCGACCACCACAGTTCATTCAAGGTCATTCAAAAGAGGTGTGTCGTCTAGAGCACAAGCTGATGAACCAACTGTTCTTTCAAGTTTATTTCAAACTGGTCCAGTCTTATCAAGACAGCAAAGACAACTCTATCTGAAAGATGCTGAGAAGAATTTTTCTTTAAAAGTCAGAATGCTTCATAAAGTCGCTTTGATGGTCCGTGCTGATTTAGAAGATGATTTTTGAAGACCAAAGCGCCAATGATTACTAGGGGGAGATTGTTAAGTCTAATTTTATAGTAATCATTGTATTTATAGGCTTGGTCAAATACTGTGTTTTGTGTCTAATACTGTGTTGTTTTGTCCAAGGGTATTTAAGTCCCTTTGGTCCTTGTGTCTTGAAACACTTCACGCCATTCTAATACAGATTGTTACCTTTTGCGCTTCATTGCTCTCTCTCTCTCTCTACTTTCTCTCTCTAGGATTTAGAGATCTTGGATTAACAGTTACACACAGTGACTTAGTGTTACTGACAGGCATTTTAACTGATTCATTTGTTGATTCAGGTGTTACACGATTATTTTGTCTGGATTTGTAAAGATCTGGATGAATATCTTTTGAACTGACGGATCAGAGGCTCCAAATGAAAGACATTTCTTACACAGAGTTTTGATGAAATCGTTTCTCTATTCATCAAAAAGGGGGAGAACCTAAAGCTAAAAGAAATGTCCATTCCATTACATTACAAGACATTGGAGAAGAGAAGAGCTAACCGAGAAATGTGAGATCAAAGTATTCTGAAGATATGCTGATTTTAGAGAAATTTTCTTTGAAGATACTTTTGCTAAAGCATTATGAGCTAGAGAAAGAGGTTGCATCTTGAGCTGAAAAAGAAGACTGAATTGCTAAAATCTTTTTAGTAATGATCTTGATCCAAAGGGGGAGATTGTTAGTGCTCAGATCTATTGGATTCAAGATAATCCAATCTGAAGTTTAGAATCTGAAGCTAATGCTGAAAAGTCGCTCTCGATATAAGTCTAATGTTAATTTGTAATAATTGTCTAAGTTAATTATTGTGCTAATTAATAGTATTATATTAATTCTAAATATCTAAATAATAGATATTTAGGTTATTAGATATTTAGTTTAAGTTTTAGATATTATATTTTGTTGAGATATTATTTTTGAGATATATAAGGTTATGAGATATTATTTATCTCACAACTTCTAATATCTCAAATCATCAGACATCGATCATCAAGAACACTCAGAGAGAAGTGAGCTTCAAAGTGTAAACGTCAACCCTGTAATCCGCGTTTGTATTCAAACAGGTTGGTAATCTATATCTTTGTTTGTGGTTGATTATCTGGTAACGATCATGGACTCACAGAAACAATGAACATTATGATGAATTATTAACTAAGAAAGAATGGATTAATGAATATGATTATGCTATTTTTCAAGTGATTCATTTAGTGTTTGGTTTGAACCACGATGTATAGTTACTTTAGTGAAAACCAACCAGGTACCCAACATACATCAAATATTTAAAAAAAAGGGTTTGCTCCTACAGTTTATCTAGTCCTGGATTTCATCTATCTGTTATTTCAGAAGATACAATGCAATGGAAGTAGGATAAAACAACCTGTTGCAACTCAAGAGCCTCTGAAGCTAGTGTAGGATTGAGGAGGTAGAGTCTGGTAAATTCATCAAGTGTGAGAAAACTGAACAACTTCTTACAGACTGTGTTGGAAGGTAATCTTGTTTAATTACAATTTCAGTTCTCTTTTCTGATTTGTTTTTATCGATAAATATGATCTTCACTTGCCATGTGGTTGAGGTTGAGTATTGCATCCAGCCAGTGCACAAGTAATATAGAACAAGAATATGCTAATAGGAGGTGATTGTTAATATATGTTTTATTTTATAATAGGAAGTGCTGGAACTTCTTAATCATTTTTTATTAAGAGTAGAAAATCATATGCACTCCTTCAATTCTGCTATCAAAACCATTAATGTACACCATATACATAACATTTTTCTCTTTGGCAAAAAACTTTAATCCAAAATTACCTTTTTGCCCATCAACAACCATTGTGAAGTGTCTGTAGTATTTACTAATTTTGTTACTATTAACATGTACTTTTGTTTAAATTATGTGCCCTTTGGACGAAGGGAGTATCTTAGAACGAAATATTAGGGAACAAAACGTTATGATTAACTTGTAAACGTAAAAATTCTACAGTTGCGTGAATATATTGATGATACAGAAGATTACATCAACATCCAGGTATGCAAAAGGCGACAAGTTTTTTCAACATCTTTGATTATGTACAAATTGTGATTCTGAAACCACTATCATTGTTCTTACTGCAGCTTGATGAACCGCGTGTGTCGACCCTTCCTTGATAAGTCGGTCATCGTGTTCATCGACGATACTCTGATATACTCCAAAGACGAATCCGATCACGCGCGTCATCTCCGAGACGTTTTGGAAGTCTTGAGGAAGGAGAAAATTTATGCAAAATTCTCCAAGTGTGGGTTTTGGTTGAAAGAAGTGCATTTTTTGGGTCACATGGTCACGAAAGAAAGAGTGAAGGTGGATCCAGCAAAGATAGAAGCTATGATGAATTGGGAACCTCCCAAAAGTCCATCCGAGATCCGGAGCTTCTTGGGCTTGGCGGGATACTACCGGAGGTTCATACAAGACTTCTTTAAGATTGCATCTTCGTTGACGGCGCTGACCAAGAAGAATGTAAAGTTTGTATGGACCGAAGCACAAGAAAAATCTTTTCGGACATTACAAAGGAAATTGTGCGAGGCTCCGATCTTATCCTTGTCGGACGGATCGTAGGATTTCGTAGTCTATAGTGATGCATCCAAGATGGAGCTCGGATGTGTACTCATGTAAAGGGGAAAGGTTATTGCCTATGCATCAAGGCAACTAAAAGTACACGAGAAGAACTACCTCACTCATGATTTGGAATTAGCAGCGATAGTGTTCACCTTGAAGTTATGGCGACACTATCTCTATGGCATAAAGTGTACCCTGTACACTGACCACAAGAGCTTGAAGTACGTCTTCGATTAGAAGGACCTCAACATGAGACAAAGAAGATGGTTAGAACTACTCAAGGATTATGATTGTGAGCTACTTTACCACCCGGGGAAAGCGAACGTGGTGGCCGACGCTTTGAGTCGGAAAGAGTATAGCGGGAGGTTGCAAGCCAAGCTTACGAGAATCGAGATAGTGTCAAGTCTCATGGAGAGGATTAAATCATCGCAAACCGATGCCTTGTTGGAAGAGAATCTTAAGGATAAAGTGATGGCCAAACAACGCCTACTCTTGACCGAAGATAGCCGAGGGATAAAATGTTTCAATGGACGAGATTGGGTGCCAAAGATTGGTGGGAGTCGAGAACTACTATGAGAAGACGCACACAAGTCCAAATACTCTATCCACCCGGGGAGTACAAAGATGTATAAGGACTTGAAGTTACATTATTGGTGGTCGGGTATGAAGTTAGATGTGGCACACTATGTGGAGCGATGCGTGACTTGTTCCCAGGTGAAGGCCGAGCACCAACGACCTTATGGGAGCCTTCAACCATTGGAAATACCCAAGTGGAAGTGGGACAAGATTACTATGGACTTCGTGTAACACCCCGAATTTTCGTATTGTAATCTTGGTATTCTTGTGTATAGTTTTTGTCGTTAGCACCGCGTTTGGTATCAAGTTGAGTATTTGAATTTTGGTGGTTTTGGACAAACCACAGTGGACTACGCGAGTTACACCGCGGCTTGCAAGCCGCGGCACAACTCGCTAAACTCACTGTTGGGTTTCCATTTCAAGTAAGCGGGCGAGTTATGTCGCGACCTGAGGTCGCGGCATAACCCGCGAAACCCCCTGGCCGACTTAGGTGAGTTTTAGCCTAAATATCTTGAAACAAATATCTCAAGTTATTTTTGTTGAAGATCTCTTTTCTCTCTCTATCTCTTTCTTCATTTATTTCTTGATTTGGTTAGCTTCAAATCTTCCGTATTTTGCTAGTATTAAGTGTTTCAAGCAAGGGTTCGGTATTGAAAGCTTCATCTTCTCCCTGAGGTCGATATCTGGTTTTTCGGGTTTTCTTCTAAAACCTATTTGGTGAGTTCCTACTACCTTTTTCTAAACTTTATACATGTCAAAGGTTACATTTTGAACTCCTATATATCTCCACGGTTTTGGATCTAAGTTTACTATATTTTGACATAACATGAGTTTTGGGAGATTTTAGAGTTCCTGATCATTTTCAACTAAAATGATGGGTTCCATATTATTTGAAGTAAAATAATGTTTTACTTGCACATTTATGTGGGTTACTTGAAAGAATGTTTATAAGTTCATTTTTATGATTTTCATTCTTACCAGAAGTTAAACTTGAAAATGCATTTTGTTTATAAATGTTATTTTGAACCATATGACTAACTATGGTTGGTCACAAATGAAATTGTGACAAGTCTAGACTATTAGTAGTGGATCCCTAGGTATTGAGTCGACTTATATTATTGGGATGTCTATTCCCCTTTTGTAGCTATGGATGCATTTGATCCTCGGGGGCCATTTGGTACGGTTATGTGAGACCGGTTACTAGCTATGGGTCATAATGTAGTCCTAGTGAACGAGTATGACTGGTTTCCTCGAAGGCCCTCCCTCACATCTTAGTACGGACCTTCGTTGTTCGTGGCCATGTATTCTATGTATTTAGTTCACAACTCGGATTGTAGTCTACTTTTGTGTTCCGCTACAATCCTTGGTAAATCGGGTATCCCCTATCATCGTAAGATGAATTTTAGGACCGAATGGTCATTATGTGACAAAGATTTCAAATGTAAACTAAAACCTTATTGAAAAGATTTCCTTTTAATGCAAATATTTACATTCTTGAAATTATAAACTGTATGTTCTCATTAGGTTTTAAGCCTAACACTTTTTCTCAAATGATATGTATAACAGGTTCCCCTAGCGGTGGGTTGCCAAGGTTGTGAGTAACGAGCATGGTCTTAGAGGCATTTTTGAGATGACAAGTATTGGATGTTGGGCATTTGTTAAGTCGCATATTTTGGAGATTTCGGGTTGACAACTGATGTAATCTAGATAGTTATGTTTAGATTAGTTTGTTGTTGAATTCCATATCCATTCGTAGGTTTTGTAAAGGCTCAGTACTTTTTCCCTTTTGGGAGGTTAATACCAAATGCAAATGTCATATTGCCAAATTTTCGAATTTTTAAATTACTCTAATTTTTAGGGTGTTACAAGTTGGTATCAGAGCTCTAGTTTAAGTGAACTAGGCATGAATGTAAGATGTCTAGACTTAGACTAAGATTGCTAAGCATTGATTCGTGAGTTTGGGTAGAACTTCTAAGATGGGTTAGTCTTAGAGTCGACAGAAATTATAATTATCGAACGTTGTGGCGATGGTAACAAGAACCTTTATGTATTGTATGTTCATAATCTCACTCAGCTAATGTTATTATGAGAATATTTATACGTGATTGTGCTTGAAGTGTCGTTACTGTGACAATTGATGATGTAGTAGTACGTTCCTTGTGTTATTCTTTTGATCTATCTCTTACTCTTTCTCGTACTTGTGTGGCAACCATTACTCAGGTATGGTGAACACACGTGGTCGTCCGTTAGGCGACGGAGATCTTCGCGATGTTAGTTCGCACGAGCTTAATCCGGTGGTTAGAGTGCCAGCAGTCGTTCCTCCGGGCATACCACAGATATTTACTGGGGAAGTGGAGCTAGGGCCAAGAGTGGATTTGGCATCCACCAGCCCCGTTGTTCAAGTGGCAAACCCTCAAACTGATATGATGGCCAGTGTCATGCAAATGGTGACGTCGACCATGGAGAAGCAGCAAGAGGCTTTACAGAAGATGTTGGAAGACCGGGACACAAGCCTCAGTAGGCATGAGGCAGTGGAGGAGAATGTATTGGTTGTCTCTGGGGGAACCGGGAACAGGATCATATCTGAGGAGCAAAGGGTCGTAGGTGCTCCGAAAAGTGGGAAGAGTTGTTCCTACAAGTCTTTTCTGGGTTGTGGACCACCAGAGTTCTCTGGTTCCAAAGACCCAATTACGTGTGTTAAGTGGATCCGAGCGGTCGAACAGGCCTTTGGTTCATCCGAGTGTGGTGATGACCAGAGGGTGAGATTCGGTACTCAACTGCTCAGGGATACGGCGCTGATGTGGTGAAATGTTATCCAGTCTACCCTCTCTCCTACTTTTTTGGCCCAACTGACTTGAGGCGAATTCAAGATAAAGATCTTGGAAGAATACTGCAATGAGAGGGCTATGGGTCGGATCGAGGCAGAGTTTCGAGCGCTTGAGAAAGGGAATTTGACGGTGAGGGAGTATACCCGTCAATTCATGGAAAAGATGGGGTTAGTGGGGCATGTGGCCTCAACTGAGAAGGAGAAGATTAAGGCCTATCTGAAAGGTCTACCATCGGACATGATGACCATGGTCTGAAACTCGAAGGCTTCTAACCTTCGGGAGACGATTGAAGAGGCGCAGTTCATGGAAGAGGTTTACGCGAGGAGTAAACTGGAGAAGGCAGTGGCAGTTGTTGAAAAGAGAAAGTGGGAGAACAGTTCGGTACCTCCCAAGAGGACCCGACCTTTTGTCGGAAGAAGAAGCTTCAGCGGTTATCAAGAAGCTAGATGGTGTCAGAGATGCCGAACCAAGCACCACGGTAACTGTAGCACCACTCCTCAATCTTGCTACAAGTGTGGTAAATCTGATCACATCACCCGTGACTGTCCGATCAGAGAACTTGTTTGTTATGAGTGCAAGGCACCAGGGCACATGAAGAGAGATTGCCCGAAGCTCATGTCGGGTAGCGCACTAGTGAAGAAAGAGAATCCATCTAGGGTTCCGGGTCGAGCTTTTCAAATGACGGCCGATGAGGCCAAGGCATCCGCTGATGTGGTATCGGGTATATTTCTTCTAAACTCAATACCTGCTCGTGTTTTATTCGATACGGGTGCCAGTTTCTCTTTTATATCTGAGTTGTTCCGTCAAAAGATTGCTATGCCCACTACTAGTCTTGATAATGCGTTAGTGGTAGAGATAGCAGATGGTAGTCAAGTTCTAATCTGCGATGTTGTGAAGAAGTGTACTCTCAGGATCGAAGGGAGAGAATTCCCGATCGATTTGATGCCGATGTTAATCGGAGGTTTTGATATTGTGGTCGGCATGGATTGGTTAGCGAACAATCATGCCGAGATCGTATGTTCCAAGAAATTAATTCGACTTCCCAATCCCAATGGTGAAGTTGTTGTGATTTATGGTGAGAAGAGGAAGAGAGAAGTGGCAATATTCACCATGGCAAAGGCGCGCAAGTGCTTGATGAAAGGATGCTCGTCCTTCCTAGCCTACGTGATCGACGCCAAGTTAGAGAAGTCAAAGCTTGTTGATGTGAAGATTGTGCGTGAGTTTCCAGATGTCTTTCCGGACGACTTACCCGGGTTACCACCCGATCGTCAAGTGGAGTTTCGGATTGATATCGTACCGGGAGCGGCTCTTGTTGCTAGAGATCCTTACCGGTTGGCGCCATCGGAGATGCAAGAGATGATGGCACAGCTCCAAGAACTATTGGAGAAGGGATTCATAAGATCGAGCTCGTCTCCATGGGGAGCTCCGGTCTTGTTTGTCAAGAAGAAGGACGGCACAATGAGAATGTACATCGATTATCGTGAGTTGAACAAAGCAACAGTAAAGAACAAGTATCCGCTTCCAAGGATAAACGACTTGTTCGATTAACTCCAAAGAGCGGGGTGTTTCTCCAAGATCGACCTACGTTCAGGTTACCACTAAGTGAAGGTGAGAGAAGAAGACATTCCAAAGACAGCCTTAGAACGCGTTACGGCCATTACGAGTTTCTTGTGATGCCTTTTGGCCTAACGAACGCACCAGCAGTATTTATGGATTTGATGAATAAAATGTGCCAACCATTCCTCGATAAGTCGGTCATCGTATTCATTGATGACATACTCGTGTACTCTAAGAGTGATTTAGAGCACGAGCAACACCTACGCGAAGTTCTCGAAGTGTTGAGAAAAGAAAGATTGTACGCCAAGTTTTCCAAATGCGACTTTTGGCTTGAAGAAGTGCAATTCTTGGGTCACGTGGTCACTCGAGACGGAGTAAAAGTGGACCCCTCCAAGATTGAATCCATGATGAATTGGGAGCCTCCCAATAGTCCGTCCGAGATCCGATGTTTCTTGGGTCTGGCAGGGTACTACTGGAGATTTATACAAGACTTTTCGAAGATCGCTTCTTCATTGACAGTTTTAACTCGAAAGAATGTGAAGTTCGATTGGACCGAAGCGCAGGAGAAGGCATTCCATATTCTACAAAAGAAGTTGTGCGAAGCTCCAATTTTGTCGTTACCCGAAGGGTCGGAAGACTTCGTGGTCTATAGCGATGCTTCGAAGATGGGATTAGGATGTGTGTTGATGCAAAGAGGCAAGGTAATCGCTTACACCTCGAGGCAACTTAAAATCCACGAGAAGAACTATCCTACCCACGATTTGGAGTTAGCAGCGGTGGTGTTCACCTTGAAGCTTTGGCGGCATTACCTCTATGGCACAAAATATACACTCTACACGGATCATAAGAGCCTAAATTATGTCTTTGATCAAAAGGAGTTGAATATAAGGCAAAGGCGGTGGCTCGAGTTGTTCAAGGATTACGATTGTGAGTTGCTTTACTATCCCGGTAAGGCGAACGTGGTGGCCGATGCGTTAAGTCGAAAGGACTATAGCGGAAGTATGCAGGCTACCCATTTGAGAATCGAGTTAGTGTCTAGTCTTGTTGAAAAGATCAAGACATCGCAAGTAGAAGCTTTATTGGAAGAAAATCTCAAGGAGGAAGTCATGGTGAAGCAGCGTTTACTCTTAACGGAAGATAGTCGTGGGGTAAAACTGTTTAACGGTCATGTGTGGGTGCCCAAGGTTGGGGGTAACCGTGGTCTATTGCTTGAGGATTCTCACAAGTCCAAGTATTCCATTCACCCAGGAAGTACAAAGATGTACCGGGACATGAAGTTGCATTATTGGTGACCAGTAATGAAACTTGATGTGGCGCGTTACGTGGAGCGTTGTGTGACGTGCTCGCAAGTTAAAGCCGAACATCAACGACCGTATGGGAGTCTTCAGTCCTTAGAGATTACCGAGTGGAAGTAGGAATATATTACCATGGACTTGGTGACAAAGTTGCCTAAAACTCTTCGAGGTCACGACACCATCTGGGTAATAGTCGATAGATTGACTAAGAGCGCTCACTTCTTGGCTATGCGCGAGACCTTACCGATAGAAAAGTTAGCAAAACTTTACATCGATGAAGTGGTCTCGAGGCATGGAATACCCTTGTCGATCGTGTCGGATCGCGACAGTCGGTTTACTTCGAACTTTTGGGATGGGTTTCAGAAAGAGCTTGGTACGCGATTTAAGTTGAGTACGGCTTACCATCCACAAACTGATGGGCAAAGCGAGAGAACGATCCAAACATTGGAAGACATGTTTAGGTCTTGTGTCATCGATTTCGGGGGTAGTTGGGACTCTCACCTACCTTTGGTGGAGTTTGCTTACAACAATAGCTACCACTCGAGTATTGAAATGGCACCGTTTGAGGCGTTGTACGGGCGGAAGTGGCGAACTCCCGTGTGTTGGCTTAAAGCGGGAGAGAAGCAATTCGCCGGACCTGAAATCGTGCAAGAGACGGCCGATACGGTCAAAAGCATTCGTGAAAGATTGAAAGCGGCCTAGGATCGACAGAAGAGCCATGCCGATAAAAAGAGGCGGCCGATGGAGTTCCAAGTGGGCGACTGTGTGATGCTGAAAGTGTCACCATGGAAAGGCATTATCAGGTTCGGAAAACGTGGAAAGTTGAGTCCCCGTTTCCTCAGACCTTTCAA
This sequence comes from Arctium minus, assembly GCA_954870635.1. Taxonomy (NCBI): domain Eukaryota; kingdom Viridiplantae; phylum Streptophyta; class Magnoliopsida; order Asterales; family Asteraceae; genus Arctium; species Arctium minus. The sequence goes on from OX941092.1 coordinate 8,879,267, forward strand.
GGTATTTAAGAGGGTGGGTTTTCAAGCCTACCAATTGGAACTGCAGCCGGAGTTGAGCTGAATCCATAACACGTTCCATATTTGTTACCTTCGGAAGTGTTTGGCGGAGGAAGAAAGCGCCATCCCTCTCTCCGAGTTAAGAGTGGACGAGGGTAACCGTTGTGTAGAAGAACCTGACGCTATCTTAGAGAAGAAGTCTAGGAAATTGCGTTACAAAGAGGTCACTATGGTCAAGGTGCAGTAGAAGCATCATCGGGGAGCCAACGTGACGTGGGAATCTAAGGAGGATATGAAGGGAAGATATCCTCATCTTTTCGAGTAGTCGGGATTTCGGGGACGAAATCATTCCCAAGTTGGGGAGGATTGTAACACCCCGAATTTTTGTATTGTAATCTTGGTATTCTTGTATATAGCTTTTGTCGTTAGCACTGCGTTTGGTATCAAGTTTAGTATTTGAATTTTGGTGATTTTGGACAAACCACAGTGGACTACGCGAGTTACACCGCGGCTTGCAATCCGCGGCACAACCCGCTAAACTCACTGTTGGGTTTCCATTTCAAGTAAGCGGGCGAGTTATGCCGCGACTTGAGGTCGCGACATAACCCGTGAAACCCCCTGGCCGACTTAGGTGAGTTTTAGCCTAAATATCTTGAAATAAATATCTCAAGTTATTTTTGTTGAAGATCTCTTTTTTCTCTCTCTCTTTCTTCGTTTATTTCTTGATTTGGTTAGCTTCAAATCTTCCGTATTTTGCTAGTATTAAGTGTTTCAAGCAAGGGTTCGGTATTGAAAGCTTCATCTTCTCCATGAGGTCGATATCTGATTTTTCGGGTTTTCTTCTAAAACCTATTTGGTGAGTTCCTACTACCTTTTTCTAAACTTTATACATGTCAAAGGTTACATTTTGAACTCCTATATATCTCCACGGTTTTGGATCTAAGTTTACTACATTTTGACATAACATGAGTTTTGGGAGATTTTAGGGTTCCGATCATTTTCAACTAAAATGATGGGTTCCATCTTATTTGAAGTAAAAGAATGTTTTACTTTCACATTTATGTGGGTTACTTGAAAGAATGTTTATAAGTTCATTTTTATGATTTTCATTCTTACCAGAAGTTAAACTTGAAAAATGCATTTTGTTTATAAATGTTATTTTGAACCATATGACTAACTATGGTTGGTCACAAATGAAATTGTGACAAGTCTAGACTATTAATAGTAGATCCCTAGGTATTGAGTCGACTTATATTATTGGGATGTCTATTCCCCTTTTGTAGCTTTGGATGCATTTGATCCTCGGGGGCCATTTCGTACGGTTATGTGAGACCGGTTACTAGCTATGGGTCATAATGTAGTCCTAGTGAACGAGTATGACTGGTTTCCTCGAGGGCCCTCCCTCACATATTAGTACGGACCTTCGTTGTTCGTGGCCATGGATTCCATGTATTTAGCTCACAACTCGGATTGTAGTCTACTTTTGTATTCCGCTACAATCCTTGGTAAATAGGGTATCCCCCGTCATCGTAAGATGAATTTTAGGACCGAATGGTCATTATGTGACAAAGATTTCAAATGTAAACTAAAACCTTATTGAAAAGATTTCCTTTTAATGCAAATATTTACATTCTTGAAATTATAAACTGTATGTTCTCACTAGGCTTTAAGCCTAACACTTTTTCTCAAATGATATGTATAACAGGTTCCCCTAGTGGTGTGTTGCCAAGGTTGTGAGTAACGTGCATGGTCTTAGAGTCATTTTTGAGATGACAAGTATTGGATGTTGGACATTTGTTAAGTCCCATATTTTGGAGATTTCGGGTTGACAACTGTTGTAATCTAGATAGTTATGTTTAGATTAGTTTGTTGTTGAATTCCATATCCATTCGCAGGTTTTGTAAAGGCTCAATACTTTTTCCCTTTTGGGAGGTTAATACCAAATGCAAATGTCATATTGCCAAATTTTCGAATTTTTAAATTACTCAAATTTTTAGGGTGTTACACTTCGTGACCAAACTACCGAAGACTTTGAGGGGCAACGACACCATTTAGGTGACTGTTGACCGTTTGACGAAAAGTGCACATTTTCTAGCAATGTGGGAAACTTCGCCCATAGATAGGTTGGCAAAGCTATATATAGACGAGGTGGTCTCTAGACACGGTATACCTTTGTCTATAGTCTTCGATCGAGATAGCCGATTTACATCAAGATTTTGGGGAGCCCTACATCAAGATTTTGGGGAGCCCCACATCAAGAATTGGGAACACGTGTGAATTTGAGCATAACATATCACCCGCAGACGGACGACAAAGCGAAAGGACGATTTGAAACTTGGAGGACATGCTTAGGTCTTGCGTAAATGATTTTGGCGGCAGTTGGGATACCCATCTACCTTTGGTGGAGTTTGCATACAACAATAGCTATCACTCTAGCCTCGGGATGGAACCATTTGAAGCTTTGTACGGGAGAAAGTGTAGAAATCCCGTGTGTTGTCTAGAGGCGGGGGAGAAATAATTTGCTGGCATTGAGATTGTACAAGAGATGGCCGATAAGGTCAAGGATATCCGAGAGCGATTGAAGGCGGCGAAAGATCGCCAGAAAAGTTATGCCGACAAGAAGAGGAGACCGATAGAGTTCCAAGTGAGAGATCGTGTGATGTTAAAGGTGTCTCCTTGGAAAGGCTTGATTCGGTTCGGAAAACGAGGGAAGTTAAGTCCCCGTTTCCTCGGACCGTTTACTATTCTTGAGCGCATTGGACTCCAAGCCTACAAGTTAGATTTACCGCCGGAGATGGACAGAATTCACCCTACGTTCCATGTGTTCTACCTGCGGAAGTGCTTAGCGGAGGAAGACAGTGCCATACAGTTATCAGAAATCCGAGTGGACGACAACCGTTGTATCGAAGAGCCCGAAGCCATTCTGGAAAGAGCAATCAAGAAACTCTGATACAAAGAGGTCTCAATGGTGAAGGTACAATGGAAGCACCATCCGCGGTGCTAATGTGACATGGGAATCGAAAGAGGACATGAAGCGTCGATATCCTCATTTGGTTACATAGTGCGGATTTCGGGGACGAAATCGTTTCCAAGTTGGGGAGGATTGTAACACCCGTAATTTCGGGTGGATTTCCCATTTTATTTGTGTGTCTTTATGGGATTTAATTGATGGTTTGATTAATGCTCATTGTCCATTTTGAGTTTTGTGTTGTGGTCAACCTTCTTACGTCAGTAACGGATCAGTTCGGGGTGAAAAAGGAAATTTTTGGGGCACGTCACACCCCAAGCGACATTGCCCGGAGACGGTGACATCTTTCAATGTCGCGTGGGGCAAAGTCACGGGGAGGAGAGGACCTACGGTACTCCTAAGGCGACATTGCCCGGGTCACTGTCACGTGGTCATAGTCGCGGGCGGTGTACTGCAGGGGGTCCAACGCGGGCGACATTGCCCTGCGACTATGCCCTTGGCATAGTTGTCGTGTCATAGTCGCGGTCGGATCTGGCCTTTTAAACGAGTTCAACAGCTTGAGAGCCATTTTATCTGATTTTGGTTGAGAGTCTAGGTCGCGATTTTCTCTCTTAAACCTGGTAAGTTTAGCTCCACCCTTTTTCTCTTTGTCATTAATGTTTCCACCAACAACCTAATGATCATTTATGTCGATCTTGGAGCTCTTAGGTGATTTGGTGGCATTAGTTCAAGTCTCCTAAAGGATCTCATTCTCATCTCCTTAAGTCTTGTCATTTTAGGGTTTTGAAATACAACCCTACAAGGTGAGTTCGTCCTTTTTCATAAACTCTATACATGTCAAAATCAAGCTTTTAACTTACTAGACATCTCCATTTACATTTATACAACTTCAGGTGTATTATCACCTAAAACCCTAATTTTGGAAATTTTAGGGTTTATGTGTTTTTATGGGATTTCAAGAAAAGAAAATGATATTATGGATTTATGTGTGTATGAGACTTGACATTATGCTTTTCATGCTCTAGTCTCCAATTTTATAAATAATGGGTTGAGGAAGTTTTATGTTGAACTACTGATAAATTTGTATAATTGGAATCTTGTTTTGCCATAACATGGGATTGGGTATTCAGGGACTCAATCAAGGATTTGAAATATTAAAGTGGCCCAAAGAGGTAGAATGCATTTAGTCCAACATAGGGACATTAGTTCCTCTCGTCGAGGCACGTCTAGGCATCAGATTGGGTTATAAGTCCTATGTGCTAAGTATTACGATATTGGATGAGGATCTCAATGTAAGGGCCCTTTTGGGTTGAAGTTGACTTTCCGTGGGTGTAAGTTTAAAGCCACTGAGCCTGACATCCCTTGCGTGTACATTAATGTGTTTGGCTTTACTGACTGTCTAGTGGCTTACTTTTGTGTTCTGTCACATATGTTAGTAAGCGGGTCTCCCCCGTTAAACCAAGAGGTAACTGTTTATGGTAAAAGCATCATTACTCCTATCATAACTCAACTTTCCTTATTTACGTTTATCGTTAAATATTTTAATGCAACTGTTTGATCTCACTAGGCTTTAGCCTAACACTTTTTCTTAAAATGACATGTATAGCAGGTCAATCTAGCGATGGGAGTCGTCGGGATTGAGTGGACGGCCTAGGGGCCGAGAGTGGTCTTTTTGGAAGATGCATTGACCAACATATTGGTGATAGTGGATACACATTTTTGGAAGAATAGCAACACCCGACCCTAATCTTCTTGTTTTAAGTTAGATTAATAGGTTGTTGTACATTATTCTTCAATTGATTCTTTGTAAAGGCTACAACTATATTCCCCGTTCTCGGGATGATACCTTGGGTTTGTTATGACAGGTTTTATTCACTCAAGTTTACCCAGTTTATAGCCGTCATATTGCGAAATTTTCAAATTTTTATTTCTCAAGAATTTAGGGTGTTACAATATCAGTTAACTTGAATGACTTATTATGACTTGTCATTGAGTCAATCTACAGTGTCCTCTTTCGTCTTTTTGACTTACATGATTCTGAATGAACACTCCTCTAATTTTAAATTTATACTTCCCTACTAATTTTTCCTTCACACAATCAACATCAAGATTTTTTTCTTTTATATTTTTATTATATGATTTGACCAGAAGAGATGTACATATAACTTAACAAAGCCTTTTGCCAGGCGCCAACTATCATTTTCTCATTTAATTATAAGGGTGTTGCTATATGCATTGAGATATGTAATTTGTTACAATTTTGACATTTTGTATCTACTTTGTCAGGTTTAGGTAGAAAAGGGTAAATAATATATTAACTGGATTCTGGAAGGATTATGTTGTATAATCTAAAGATCTTGGAGGTTAACGTAGCAAGTTCCTGAGTACTTGAGGGGTTAAAGTTGTAACTTCTTATAATATCTAAAGAGTGGCTAGCTCATTGTATTCTGCAATGAGTCATAGGTGGCGTTTGTTTTTTAAGAGGTGTTGAAGTCTGAAGTCTGATTTCACTTCTGATTTTTAAAAGGCGGTGCTGAAGTCTGAAATCTGAAACAATTTCTTATGATATCCCGAACCACTACTTGATCACCATCGGCTAGCTCTACCACTAACACCTCGTATAAACTAGTAGTGGGCATGGATAGTTTTGGGCAAAACGAACTCGATACAAACGAAAAACTAGCACCTGAGTCAAATAATACACGCGTAGGTACGGAGTTTAGGAGAAACGTACCCGACACTACATCCGCTGATGCCTTCGCCTCTTCGGTGGTCATCTGAAAAGCTCTCCCTGTTGCTTTAAGAGTGTCCATCTTTTTGCTTCCACTAAAGTTCGCCTTTAACTTCGAGCATTCATTCCTAACATGGCCCGACTCTTTACACCCGAAACAAATTCGCTCTTTGATTGGACAGTCACTGTAACGGTGGCCAGGTTTTCCACATTTAAAACATGGGTCGGACCCCGAATGGCAAGGACCATTGTGCTTACTTTGGCATTTTGAACACCACGGGGTATCCCGCCTCGGACCATTCCCCCTCTGATTGTTGTTGAAGCGGTTTGGCCTCTTCGAAGATGTGGACCCCCTTCCCACTTCATTTTCTCGACCACTCCGCTCCTTTCCATCTTACTCGAGCTGTAGGAGTCTTCTATTAACTGTGCTTCTTCTATTGCCTCTCGGACAGTAGAGGCCCTTGATACCCAAACCATATTCATCATATCTGTAGGCAAACCTTTGATGTATGCCTTGATTTTCTCTCTTTCGGTGGGGACCAGATGTCCCACCAACCCCAGCTTGTCCATAAAAGATTTGTTGTACTCCTTCACCGACAGATTTCCCTTCTTCAAACCCTGGAATTCATCTATGATTCGATCCATAGCTCGTTCATTGCAAAATTTTCCATAATCTTCTTCTTGAAGGCCTCCCAGCTCAGTTGGGCCAAAACGGTCACCTCAATAGAAGCGGAAAATACATTCCACCATGTGAGGGGCCCCCCTCTAAGCATTTGAGACCCAAATACGGCCTTTTGACCTTCCCCGCACTCGCTTGATCGGAAAGCCTGCTCCATCTCCCTAATCCAGTTCATGCATGCTACCGGATCATCTGTGCCCTTAAATTCTGGGGGTCGGCATCCAAGAAATGCCTTGAAGGTACAAGCCTTAGGCAGTTGTCTCACATCGGGAGGTGGAGTTTCATTAGAAGGGACAATGGGTCCCGAACCTCCGAATCCCACCCCAATTACATTTTCCGCCACCGCCTCATGCTTACGGTGGTTAACATCACGGTCGTCCAAAAGCTTCAGGAATACTTCTTGTTGTTGAGCCATAGCTGCGTTCATCGCTTGCATCATCCGTTCCATCATTCTATATTCTGGAGTTACCTCTTCCAAAATCGGATGAGTTGCAGCTAGGTTTCGTCGGGGTATGAATTCCGGTCCTCCACCCAACGTGTTTACCAAAGGTGGGGGCAAATCAATATTAGTTACTCTAGGTTGATCCGCCGTGGACGACGTAGTATCTTGCCCTTCTGGCCGATTACGCGTATTAACCATAGTCTGCCACACACGCGAGAATATAGGTGAGATGAAGATGAACAGAACACGAACAAGGAAACGTACTACCACGTTCATTAATTATCATAACAACGGAAAACAAGCATAATCACGTAAAACATCTTCATAATAACGTTAGCTAGGCGAAATTATGAACATGCGATACATAAAAATTTTCATTCCCATTACCATAACGCTTAACTTGTGTAGCCTTCGTCGACTCTAAAACTATCTTATTTTAAGAGTTCTACCCAAACTCACAAAATCATTGCCTAATTTCACAGCTTAAGTCTAGGTACTCTACATCCATACCTAGTTCACTAAAACTAATGCTCTGATACCAACTTGTAACACCCTAAAATTTAGCGGAAATAAAATTCGAAAATTCTGCAATATGGCGGCTATAAACGGGAAATCCTGGGAATATAAAACCTGCTGTAAACAACCCGAAGTATCATCCCGATAGAACGGGGAAGTAAACTATAACCAATACAATGAATCAAATGAAGAATATACTAACAACCTAATAATCTAACTTAAATAAGAAAGATTAACATCGGGTGTTGCTATTCTTCCAAAAGTATGCCCGCTAATCCAAAACGTCGGTCTACACATCTCCCAAAAAGACCGCTCGTGGCCTCAAATCCATTCACTCATTCCCGACGAACCCCACCGGAAACCTGACCTGTTATACATGTCATTTTAAGAAAAAGTGTTAGGCTAAAGCCTAGTGAGATCAAACAATTGCAGTTTAAGTAATCAAACGTAAAAGTGAGTAAAAGAGTTTATTTTTATACAACAACAATAATGGTAATAATAACAATAATGCTCTTTGAAATATAGCAAATACCTTTTTGGGTTAACGGGGGAGACCCGCTTACTAACACAAATGACGGATGTGACACCCCGAATTTCGTTTGGCCGTTTTGCAAGATGTTTAGAGGAAAAAGGAGGTCTCTGCATTTGCGAAATCCGAAGTATTTCTACGGTATGATTTTATGTTCTCTACATTTTGATATAAATGAAGTTTTTGGTGATTTTCGGGGTTCCCGATCAGTATTGACTAAAATGACGGGTTCCGCCTTATCAGAAGTAAAATGATGTTTTACTTGCCCATGTTTGTGGCTTATTGAAAGAATGTATATAAACTGGTTTTATGATTTTCTTTCTTACCAGCAGTTGGTCTGGAAAATGGCATTTTGAAATATAAATGTGTTGATAGCTATTTATCTAGCTTTGTTGGTCACATGAAATATTGTGACAAGTCATGACTATACTAGTGGATCCCTAGGTATCGAGTCGGCTTATGGCTGGGAAGGATATTCCCCTTCTGTTGTAGTTAGATACATTTGATCTTCGGGGGCAACTTGGTACGGTTATGTGAGGCCGGTTACTAGCCATAGGTCAAATGTATTCTAACGAACGAGTATGACTGGTTCCTTGGGGGCCTCCCTCACATCGTAGTACGGACCGAAGCGTTCTTGGCCATGGTTCCATGTATTTAGCTCATAACTCGGATTTGTGGCTTACTTCGTGTTACACCACAATCCTTGGTAAAATGGTTCTTTTGTCATCGTATGATGAGTTTTGGACCGAAAAGGGCCGGTTGTGGCGAAATGTTATCTTTTATAAATTAAACCTTTATGAAAAGATTTCCTTATGATACTGATGTTTATATTTCGGGAAGTTTATAAAAGAACTACTTGTGCATTAAATTGTGAGGTTCTGGAAAGAAGGTTTATGATCTCTTTTTAATGGATTTCATTCTTATCAACAGTTAACCTGGAGATGCTTATTTGAAAAGATTCCCTTTGATACAAAAGTTTATATCTCTTGAAATTTATAAACTCTATGTTCTTACTAGGCTTTAAGCCTAACACTTTTTCTCAAATGATGTGTATAACAGGTTTCCCTTAGCGGTGGGTTGCACAGGGTTTTTGAGAGTCGAGCGTGGACTCGAGGCATTTTGAGATGTCTATTATTCTGGCGTTGGGCATTGTTTAAGTCCCATCTTTTAATGAACTTTGGTTCGTCAAGTGATGTAGTCTAGACAGTTATGTTTAGATTAGTTCTGTTGATAAATTATATATCCGTGCGAGTTTTTTATAGTCTTAAGGACTGATCCCCTTTATGGGAAGTTTATATCAATTCGGATGCCTTGTTGCCATATTTCCAGGTTTTAATTTACTCTGAATTTTAGAGTGTTACAAGTTGGTATCAGAGCTCTAGTTTAAGCGAACTACGCATGAATGTAAGATGTCTAGACTTAGACTGAGTTTGATAGGCACTGATTGTGAGATTGGGTAGAATTTCTAAGATGGGTTAGTCTTAGAATCGACGGAGGTTATGTTAATCAAGCGTTGTGATGATGGTAACAAGAACCATTATGTGTTATATGTTCATAATCTCACTTAGCTAATGTGATTATGAGGATATTTTACGTGAGTGTAATTGGTTTGCTAATGTTATGACAATTGGTAGACGTAACGGTACGTTTCTTTCGTGCGTGTTTCAGTTAAACTCTTCCTTACCCTTTCTCGTGCTTGTGTTTACCTGCTCTACCTTGGTATGTTGACCGTTAGAGTAGTGCGAAAGTTTCTAAGTGAGTAAGCCAAAGTATGATTGTTGTTTATAGCAATGTCTCTTTGGGATGATAGTAAGTGCGTTGAACGCATTAAGTTAATCATCTTGAGCCAGATTCGTTGGTAGAATTAGAACTATATCTTGTTAGATCGATTCTATTTCGAGGAGATTGTAAGTTAATTAATGGGATGGTTGCCCTAAGATGCCTGAGGCATCCGGTTGATTATAGTACGTCGGGATGTTGGGAAGCGTAGTATTAAGACGTGAGTGCCGACCGAATTCATGCATTAAATTTATTTCTAAAATAAGGTTGCATAAATTGTTTTTCATGATCGCCAACCATAAAGTAAATTACCTTATAACGTTTTGGCAAAACATTTAGCACTCAGCATATTTTAAACTGTGAGCATAAGCATGCTTAAAATTGTTTTGCTGCACCTGATTACAAATTGTTATCAAAACTCTCTTTATTCACGTCTTGTGTTTAAATGCTATTTTTGGATATCGAAATATCTGTGTTTTAACGCTTTTTGAGTTAATGGGCAAGTAGCTGTGGAATTTTGACCTTGACATTGGATCTCTTCCACGTATGTCAATGGTTTTAAAGGAAGAGTTATTCCCATGCTTTTGAGTAGGAGTTTTTTGGGAATTTTTAGTTGTGTGAGTTTTGTTGAATTCTTGGAGTTTTGTTTTACGGATTCTTTTGTCGCATACGTATATTTTGAGATGCGTGAGTTTAATATCATTGCGTGCAAGTTATGAGTTCTTTGGGCGTCGTGTCTCATCAAAAATCTTGTCAAAATGGTTGCCTTACCTGTGTTGCAAAATGGAAATTTGGACACCACTTGATTTTAGCGTTAATGAGTTTTATAAAATTCAATTGGATTATGGTGTCTCATCTTACGACTTTTGTGTCGCGTAAATAATTTCAGGAACATGTGCATATGCATCATTGTGTGCGTTAATTTCGGGGTTTTGTTAACAAATGTCAACCGTCGGGTACTATGTGCATTGGATTTAAGTATAACGTTGGTGTGAATGATTGCATAAACGATTTATGTATTTTTTTTTTAAAAACAGGACTTTCGTTCTGATCGTATTTCCATCATTAACTCTTACTGTTAAAAATTTCGACAAGGCATTTTAGCGAATTAGCGGTATTTTGGTCGTTGTAGTTTCTATTTTGGTCAAATGTATTTATCTTTGCAACGGGAGGCTTTAAACTCGATTTGAAATTTTATTTGAATCCCCGTTATCTTACCGCCCTTTGGGGAATAAATTGTTGCATATGGGGTGAGTTGAAAATTATTTTGCTGCAACGTCTCTTGGTTATAGAGGGGAATTTTAAAGATAAAATCGTGATTTTCCCTTTTGAGTTATACAAACAATTGTTGCACGTATTGAAGTGCAAGAACCTATTTTCACGTTTATAGTGTAAATTGTTGCATATGTTTTACTCGGTATTTCTCAAGGTGTGGGTATTTTGATAAGTTTTCGTATTCGGTAATTTGGATTGTTTTAACATCATAAATTGCTCATGTCGAGCTTGAATATTTCAGCAAGTAAATAGCGTGATTTACGTATCCTGGGTGATTTTGTACACGTAAAATCTATATTAGGATTTATGCATCTTTGATGATTTTGTGCATCTTAGTATATTTGCAGTCATAAACTTTTGGAAAATCTTTGGTCTCAATACATGTTGAGTTTTGAGAAATCATGTCCTGGTGGTGTGTGTTTTCATAAACATTGTTTAAAGACATTTCATTATTTGGGGAAACGTTAAATGTCGGTTAAATGTGTTTTAAGGTTTACGAGACTTTCGTTGGAAATTTACGTAAAGTGTCGGGCCTTTGGCTCGGGTTTTGACTGAATGAGTCGTGTGGACATTTGTCCGGATTTATAACCACAATGAAAGATTTTAGTATGATGGAGTTTATTTGTGTTTTTGGTGAGTTAAAGTTGATTTGTGAAAACGGTGTACATGCCAACATGTTTATTTTAAAGTGTTTGTGTTTTACATTAAATTGTTAACTGCTGATAAGTTTTGGTTATTTTGAAATATTTAGTTTTATGAACATGTTGAGACACCCATTTTGGGATCTTTGGTTATTTTGGTAAATAAATCATGTTGAAGTGTTTCTTTGATGATTTTACATATATAATTGGAGTTCAATTGACGTAAGTGTCATTTGGTGTATTTGATCTTATAAACCTTTTCAGAAAATGCATATTATTGTGTTATGAGGCATTTTGAAAACATAAGGGTATGAGTTCATTTGGAAAACGGTTTGTTTCAACCAACGATGAGATTTGAGTTAATTATACTTTTGGTCGTGTTTGCATAATAGTTGGTCAAACGTGTTTCAATATTTATATCGACTTTCATTTGGGTATTTACGTAAACTGTTGGGTCGTTGGCTCAGTTTTGACTAAATGGAGACTTGAGGACATTTGTACGGTTTAAAAACAGTTGTGGAATTTTTGGAGTATGATGGCGATTATTTCATGCCATTGGGAATTACATGTTTTGGGAGCTTTGGTTTTTTCAGTTGGAGTCATGTAATGTTAGACAGTGCTGTAGATCCATAGACATTCTGTCTGTTTTGTAAAGCCTGAGGTTTTGGGTTACACTTAGTGACCGCTCGGGTTGGCTAGCGAGTAGACAATAGGTGGCACGAGCTGCTGAGTTGGAACTCGTCTGGATTGGATAGGCACCCGTGTCCGTAAGCCCTTGAGGTGGAACTCGACGGAGTATGGCTAGAGGCAATAAACGGTTTGAAGTTGTGATGTCTGGTATGGCATGGGAACTAAGATCGGGATACGTGGTGAAATCCAATAACATCACGGGTGGCCCCATTCATTTGTTCTCGCCACCCAAGATGGAAACGTTTAGAGGTCATGTGAGGAAGTTGTATGGGTGGCCTACTTGCGTGTCCTTCTATTCTCTTTGTGTACGGGTCTCTCCGTCGTAGACCCGGGGTATTTTAAACACTAATGTTATATTTTTACCAACTTTGGTTATGTGGAGTAGACGGTAAATGATGGCTTCAATATTGGGTTCTCCCCACGTATATTAAGGTTTGAATGAAATGTGTTATTCCTGCATATTGATATTTAGTTGTCTTTCGTTTTTGGTCGTGTGAGTATTGGGCCTAGTGTCCATGTTTTCGGACGTACGGTGTGGATGGTGTTACTAATGTTTCATACTTCGAGTTAGTACAAGTTGTGTCAATTTATAAAGTATCATTGAAATGAAGGATCCATCTTTGAAATTGCATAACTTTGAAAAGGAGTTGTTCCATGTTTTAAAATTCATTATTCGAAAGGTTCTGTTTTAAAAGAGAAGTTCATCAATTTAATTGCTTTTACTTATGTAAAACTCTTGAGCTCTCTAGGCGTTAAGCCTAATCCTTTTTATTTTTCAGCATGTGCATCAAATTCCTGTTGTGGGTTTTATTAGCGCCCGTCCTTTATAGTCCGAATGTGTAGATTGGTGGTATGTTTAGAGGTTAATCTTTATAATGTGGTTGTAGACGAAGTATTTATGGAGGTATTAAGAAATTTGAATAAGGGCTACTTCCAGATTTGGAGTCGGATCGGAGTTAAATGATAACAGAATCTGTGTTAACCGATTGCCGGAAAGACGCATTAGTGTGCCTTGTAAGAATATCTTTATCGATATTAGGAATGGATCAGTGAAATTTGGGAGTTTTGGGAAGATTAGCGTCGACCGTTGGCTTTGAGTTCGGAACCGTGCAGTTCGAAAGAAATTGGTAGATGGAAAGTTGAGGTCGCGAATTTCCTGGAGGTAATAATTGTCACCTAAGGTTGGGAGGCAATCGTAACCTTGTGAGTAAAGGTTACTTTAGAGAGTTGAGTGTTCGCTCGGTTAGGAATGAAATGTGCCCAAGAAGGGTAGTTATTTCGGGTGTCGGTATTAAGATCACGTTAATGATTCTGGCATTTGGGTTTGAGACGATATTCTCTGCGAACAGTGTTCCATTTAGAAGAGTAAATTTCGAGGACGAAATCATTCTAAGGTTGCGAGTATTGTAACACCCCGAATTTCGTTTGGCCGTTTTGCGAGATGTTTAGAAGAAAAAGGAGGTCTCTGCGTCTGTCTACAGGGCGCACGACTCCTTCAGAGAAAACGCATGGGTCGTGCGTATGAAACAGTGGCGAGGCAGTGGGCTTGCGCACGGGTCTGTCAGGCTGCTTTTTGAGGTTTGCCTTAAATATCTCATTTGTGAGATATTTCTTAAAATATCTCCTATCTCAGTCTCTCTCTCTTCCTTTTCTCTCTTTTCTTCTTTCGATCTTCGAGTCTCGTTTGGTTTCTAGTTTGCGGTGTTTCTAGCAAGGGGTCGGTGTTTTAAGCTTCACCTCTACGTCGTGATCGATATCTGGTTTTTCGGGTTTTATTCTAAAACCTACTGGTGAGTTCCTACTACCATTTTACAAACTTTATACATGTCAAAACTCTTATTTGCGAAATCCGAAGTATTTCTACGGTATAATTTTATGTTCTCTACATTTTGATATAAATGAAGTTTTTGGTGATTTTCGGGGTTCCCGATCAGTATTGACTAAAATGACGGGTTCCGCCTTATCAGAAGTAAAATGATGTTTTACTTTCCCATGTTTGTGGCTTATTGAAAGAATGTATATAAACTGGTTTTATGATTTTCTTTCTTACCAGCAGTTGGTCTGGAAAATGGCATTTTGAAATATAAATGTGTTGATAGCTATTTATCTAGCTTTGTTGGTCACATGAAATATTGTGACAAGTCATGACTATACTAGTGGATCCCTAGGTATCGAGTCGGCTTATGGCTGGGAAGGATATGCCCCTTCTGTTGTAGTTAGATACATTTGATCTTCGGGGGCAACTTGGTACGGTTATGTGAGGTCGGTTACTAGCCATGGGTCAAATGTAGTCTAACGAACGAGTATGACTGGTTCCTTGGGGGCCTCCCTCACATCGTAGTACGGACCGAAGCGTTCGTGGCCATGTTTCCATGTATTTAGCTCATAACTCGGATTTGTGGCTTACTTCGTGTTACACCACAATCCTTGGTAAAATGGTTCTTTTGTCATCGTATGATGAGTTTTGGACCGAAAAGGGTCGGTTGTGGCGAAATTTATCTTTTATAAATTAAACCTTTATGAAAAGATTTCCTTATTATACTGATGTTTATATTTCGGGAAGTTTATAAAAGAACTACTTGTGCATTAAATTGTGAGGTTCTGGAAAGAAGGTTTATGATCTCTTTTTAATGGATTTCATTCTTATCAACAGTTAACCTGGAGATGCTTATTTGAAAAGATTCCCTTTGATACAAAAGTTTATATCTCTTGAAATTTATAAACTGTATGTTCTCACTAGGCTTTAAGCCTAACACTTTTTCTCAAATGATGTGTATAACAGGTTTCCCTTAGCGGTGGGTTGCACAGGGTTTTTGAGATTCGAGCGTGGACTCGAGGCATTTTGAGATGTCTATTATTCTGGCGTTGGGCATTGTTTAAGTCCCATCTTTTAATGAACTTGGTTCGTCAAGTGATGTAGTCTAGACAGTTATGTTTAGATTAGTTCTGTTGATAAATTCTATATCCGTGCGAGTTTTGTATAGTCTTAAGGACCGATCCCCTTTATGGGAAGTTTATATCAATCCGGATGTCTTGTTGCCATATTTCCAGGTTTTAATTTACTCTGAATTTTAGAGTGTTACAACGGAACACAAAAGTAATCCATTCGATGAGTCAGTAAAGCCAATAAACAAATAAAGTATACGCAAGGGATGTCAGGCTCAGTGGCTTTAAACGTACACCCACGGAAACTCAAGTTTAACCCCGAAGGGTTCCTACGTCGAGCTCCTCATCCAATATCGTAATACTTGAGCACGAAGGACTTATAACCCAATCCGATGTCAAACGTGCCTCGGCGTGGAAAACTAGTCGTCCCAACGCCGGAACAAAAATAAACCAAATACGGGGTCATGACTCCCAATGCATCACATAAGCCAAATAATGCGCTTAAGGCCCAAGCAGAAATCCCAACAATGGTTAACACACAATAAGTAACATGAGGGGTAATTCCCTCTAAAACTACTTCCATTGTTTACCAAGAGACAACTAGTAAAAATATAGATGATTCCCTTTTTATTTCAAATCCCCAAAATATGAAGTGAGTTTAATATGTAAACTTATCAGCAGTTAACCACAATACCAATATTTCCAAATTCATAGTTTTGCATAGCGATACTATTCTCTCAAAGGTATAACCCAAGTAAAACAAGCTAAAGAACATTATTAAAGTTCTTAAAACGTTATTTCCCAAAAATCACCACAAACACTTATATCTCCAAAAGTTAGGTTTAGCAAGAAGTTCCACAAATCAAATATATGACAGAGGAGATATTAGGTATTCAAAATCAACCCTTTTGACATGTATAAAGTTTAGTAAAATGGGTAAGAACTTACCTTAGTGGTTTTCTTAAAAGAAAACCAAACCCTAAAACGAAGGGGATGAAGATGAGTTGTTTAATCACTTGAGAGCTTCTTACCAACACTTCCTAAAAGTGTTAAGGACAACCATTAATGACTATGAACCACCATAAATGAGGAGAGAAGTCCAGATGAGAAACACTTACCGAAATCAGTAGAGAGAATCGCTCCCAAACCCTAGAAATCAGATAAAAATGACTGAAAATCGCGACTTAAACTTTTTATACCCAAACCCCCGCCGGCGATAGTGACACGACGACTATGCCAATGGCATAGTCGCGGGAAACCTCCCACCCGCGGTACACACTGGGCGATAGTGCCCTGCGATTGTGACCATGTCACTATCGCGTGGCACAATCGCGAGAAATGTACCGTAGGTCATTGACCTCCAGCGATTGTGCCCTCCGTGATTGTGACACAATGTCACTCTCGCGGGCATAGTCGCGAGCAACCCAAACTCTCCAAATTTTTTATGTTTTCAACCCACAATGCTTAAACCAAACAAACTCGATAATATATAGGTAAATCCATAAAATCAGAAGGTTCCAAAATGAAGGATAATACATGGGTTCTCAGAATTCGGGGTGTTACAATCCTCCCCAACTTGGGAATGATTTTGTCCCCGAAATCCTACTAACTAAACAAATGAGGGTATCTACGCCTCAAGTCCTCTTCCGCCTCCCAAGTCACATTGGTGCCACGGTGGTGCTTCCATTGAACCTTTACCATCGCCACCTCTTTATGTCGGAGCTTCTTGATTATCCTTTCCAAAATAGCCTCGGGCTCTTCGATGCAACGATTATCATCCACTCGGATTTCGGACAAAGGAATAACGCTTTCCTCTTCCGCTAAACACTTCCATAGATAGCACACGTGGAAAGTGGGATGAATCCCATCCATCTTCGGCGGTAGATCCAACTTGTAAGCTTGTAGACCGATGCGCTCGAGTATAGAAAACGGCCCTAGGAAACGGGGACTTAGCTTCCCGCGCTTCCCAAACCGAATCAATCCCTTCCAAGGGGACACCTTTAACATCACACGGTCTCCCACTTGAAACTCTACCGGTCTTCTCTTTTTGTCGGCGCAGCTCTTCTGACGGTCCTGTGTCGCCCTTAACCGCTTTCGAATTGAGTTGACTTTGTCGGCCGTCTCTTGTACAATTTTCGGGCCGGCAAATTGTTTCTCCCCCGCCTCTAACCAACACACGGGGGTTCTACACTTCTGTCCGTACAAAGCTTCAAATGGTGTCATTCCGATACTAGAATGATAACTATTGTTGTACGCAAATTCCACCAAAGGTAAATGGGCATCCCAACTACCGCCAAAATCGATCACGTATGATCTAAGCATATCTTCAAGCGTTTGAATTGTCCTTTCACTATGTCCGTCCGTTTGTGGGTGATAAGTCGTGCTCAAATTCACCCGCGTACCCAACTCTTGATGTAAAGCTCCCCAAAATCTTGACGTGAACCGACTATCCCGATCGGAAACTATCGACAAGGGTATATCATGTCTAGAGACGATCTCATCTATGTACAACTTTGCCAACTTATCCATTGGCAAAGTTTCCCGCATCGCTAGAAAGTGAGCACTCTTCGTAAATCGATCGACAATGACCCAAATGGTGTCGTTCCCTCGCAAAGTCTTCGGTAATTTGTTCACGAAATCCATGGTGATCTTATCCCATTTCCACTCGGGAATTTCAAGCGATTGAAGGCTTCCATAGGGTCGTTGATGCTCGGCCTTCACTTGTGAACAAGTTACACATCGCTCCACATAATTAGCTACATCCAACTTCATAATTGGCCACCAATAATGTAGTTTCAAATCCCGGTACATTTTGGTGCTCCTCGGATGGATGGAATATTTGGATTTATGCGCGTCCTCTAAGAGTAGTTCCCGACAGTCTCCCAACTTTGGTACCCAAACTCGACCATTGAAGCACCTTATCCCTCGGCTATCTTCGGTCAACAATAACTGTTGTTTTGTCATTACTTCCTCCTTGAGGTTTTCTTCCTTTAATGCTTCGATTTGTGCCTCTTTAATCTTTCCCATGAGACTTGACACCAACTCAATTCTTGTAAGCTTGGCTTGAAGTCTCCCGCTATACTCCTTCCGACTCAAGGCGTCGGCCACCACGTTTGCTTTACCCGGGTCGTAGAGTAATTCACAGTCGTAGTCCTTGAGTAGTTCCAACCACCTCCGCTGCCTCATGTTGAGCTCCTTCTGATCGAAAACATACTTCAGGCTCTTGTGATCCGTGTACAAGGTACACTTGGTGCCGTAAAGGTAATGTCGCCATAACTTTAATGCAAACACTACCGCCGCCAACTCCAAGTCGTGGGTGGGGTAGTTCTTCTCTTGCACCTTCAATTGCCTAGATGCGTACGCGATTACTTTTCCTCTTTGCATAAGTAC
Organism: Arctium minus; assembly: GCA_954870635.1. Classification (NCBI taxonomy): domain Eukaryota; kingdom Viridiplantae; phylum Streptophyta; class Magnoliopsida; order Asterales; family Asteraceae; genus Arctium; species Arctium minus. The sequence goes on from OX941092.1 coordinate 8,897,790, forward strand.
ACATCCAAGTCCCCTTTTTGACGCATCACTATAGACCACAAAATCCTCCGATCCCTCCGGCAAGGATAAGATCGGAGCCTCGCATAATTTTCTTTGCAATGTCCTAAATGCTCTCTCTTGCTCCTCGGTCCACATAAACTTTACATTCTTCTTGGTCAACATCGTCAACGAAGAAGCAATCTTGGAGAAGTCTTGTATGAACCTTCGGTAGTACCCCGCCAAGCCTAGGAAACTCCGAATTTCGGATGGGCTTTTGGGTGGTTCCCAATTCATCATAGTTTCAATCTTGGACGGATCCACCATTACTCCGTCCCTTGAAACTACGTGCCCCAAGAACTGTATTTTCTTCAACCAAAACTCGCACTTGGAAAACTTTGCATAAAGCTTCTCCTTCCTCAAGATTTCCAAGACATCCTAAAGATGACGCGCATGATCGACTTCATCCTTTGAGTAGATAAGAATGTCATCAATGAACACGATGACGGATTTATCTAGGAAGGGTCGGCACACGCGGTTCATCAAGTCCATAAACACCGCTGGAGCGTTCGTCAAACCGAAGGGCATCACAAAGAATTCGTAGTGACCATAACGCATCCTAAAAGCGGTTTTAGGAATGTCTTCTTCTTTGACTTTCACTTGATGATAACCCGAACGGAGATCGATCTTCGAAAAGCAGCTCGTTCCTTGAAGTTGGTCGAATAAATCATCAATCCTAGGGAGTGGATACTTGTTCTTCACGGTTGCCTTATTCAACTCCCTATAGTCGATACACATTCGCATGGTACCGTCCTTCTTCTTCACGAATAAGACCGGTGCTCCCCAAGGCGAGGAACTCGGTCTTACGAACCCTTTCTCCAAAAGCTCTTGTAATTGGCTCATCATTTCCTTCATCTCTGACGGATCCAAACGGTAGGGAGCTCGAGTTATAGGAGTCGCTCTCGGCGTCAGATCAATCTTGAACTCCACTTGACGGTCGGGCGGTAATCCAGGCAAGTCGTCCGGGAATACATCGGGAAACTCCCTTACTACCTCGACAGTTTCTAGTTTCTTCTTCTCGAGTTTGGCATCTATTGCGTATGCCAAAAAGTATGAGCATCCTTTCATCAAACACTTTCGTGCCTTCGCCATACTAATGATTGCAACTTCACCCTTTCGCCTCTCCCCATACACGGTCACCGCATGACCGTCCGAACCCGGAATTCGGATCAACTTTTTAGCACAAAGAATCTCCGCGTGGTTGGTCGACAACCAATCCATACCGACTACAACGTCAAATCCCCCGATGACCATAGGCATTAGGTCAATCGGGAACTCTCTTCCTTCAATTTCAAACTTGCAATTTCTTATGATATCCCGAACCACTATTTGATCACCATCGGCTAGCTCTACCACTAACGGCTCGTCTAAACTAGTAGTGGGCATGGATAGTTTTGGGCAAAATGAACTCGATACAAACGAAAAACTATCTCCTGAGTCAAATAATACACGCGTAGGTACGGAGTTTAGGAGAAACGTACCCGACACTACATCCGCTGATGCCTTCGCCTCTTCGGTGGTCATCTGAAAAGCTCTCCCTGTTGATTTAGGAGTGTCCATCTTTTTGCTTCCACTAAAGTTCGCCTTTAACTTTGGGCATTCATTCCTAACATGGCCTGGCTTTTTACACTCGAAACAAATTCGCTCTTTGATTGGACAGTCACTGTAACGGTGGCCGGGTTTTCCACATTTAAAACATGGGTCGGACCCCGAATGGCAAGAACCATTGTGCTTACTTTGGCATTTTGAACACCACGGGGTATCCCGCCTCGGACCATTCCCCCTCTGATTGTTGTTGAAGCGGTTTGGCATCTTCGAAGATGTGGGACCCCCTTCCCACTTCCTTTTCTCGACCACTCCGCTCCTTTCCATCTTACTCGAGCTGTAGGAGTCTTCTATTAACTGTGCTTCTTCTATTGCCTCTCGGAGAGTAGAGGCCCTTGATACCCGAACCATATTCATCATATCTGTAGGCAAACCTTTGATGTATGCCTTGATTTTCTCTCTTTCGGTGGGGACCAGATGTCCCACCAACCCCAGCTTGTCCATAAAAGATTTGTTGTACTCCTTCACCAACAGATTTCCCTTCTTCAAACCCCGGAATTCATCTATGATTCGATCCATAGCTCGTTCATTACAAAATTCTTCCATAATCTTCTTCTTGAAGGCCTCCCAGCTCAGTTGGGCCAAAACGGTCACCTCAATAGAAGCGGAAAATACATTCCACCACGTGAGGGCCACCCCTCTAAGCATTTGAGACCCAAATACGGCCTTTTGACCTTCCCCGCACTCGCTTGATCGGAAAGCCTGCTCCATCTCCCTAATCCAGTTCATGCATGCTACCGGATCATCTGTGCCCTTAAATTCTGGGGGTCGGCATCCAAGAAATGTCTTGAAGGTACAAGCCTTAGGCAGTTGCCTCACATCGGGAGGTGGAGTTTCATTAGAAGGGACAACGGGTCCTGAACCCTCGGATCCCACCCCAATTACATTTTCCGCCACCGCCTCAGGCTTACGGTGGTTAACATCACGGTCGTCCAAAAGATTCAGGAATACTTCTTGTTGTTGAGCCATAGCTGTGTTCATCGCTTGCATCATCCGTTCCATCATTCTAGATTCTGGAGTTACCTCTTCCAAAATCGGATGAGTTGCAGCTAGGTTTCGTCGGGGTATGAATTCCGGTCCTCCACCCAACGCGTTTACCAAAGGTGGGGGCAAATCAATATTAGTTACTCTAGGTTGATTCGCCGTAGACGCCGTAGTATCTTGCCCTTCTGGCCGATTACGCGTATTAACGTTAGCTAGGCGAAATTATGAACATGCGATACATAAAATTTTCATTCCCATTACCATAACGCTTAACTTGTGTAGCCTCCGTCGACTCTAAAACTATCTTATCTTAAGAGTTCTACCCAAACTCACAAAATCATTGCCTAATTTCACAGCTTAGGTCTAGGTACTCTACATCCATACCTAGTTCACTTAAACTAATGCTCTGATACCAACTTGTAACACCCTAAAATTTAGCGGAAATAAAATTCGAAAATTCTGCAATATGGCGGCTATAAACGGGAAATCCTGGGAATATAAAACCTGTTGTAAACAACCCCAAGTATCATCCCGATAGAACGGGGAAGTAAACTATAACCAATACAATGAATCAAATGAAGAATATACTAACAACCTAATAATCTAACTTACATAAGAAAGGTTAACATCGGGTGTTGCTATTCTTCCAAAAGTATGCTCGCTAATCCAAAACATCGGTCTACACATCTCCCAAAAAGACCGCTCGTGGCCTCAAAGTCATCCACTCATTCCCGACGAACCCCACCGGAAACCTGACCTGTTATACATGTCATTTTAAGAAAAAGTGTTAGGCTAAAGCCTAGTGAGATCAAACAATTGCAGTTTAAGTAATCAAACGTAAAAGTGAGTAAAAGAGTTTATTTTTATACAACAACAATAATGGTAATAATAACAATAATGCTCTTTGAAATATAGAAAATACCTTTTTGGGTTAACGGGGGAGACCCGCTTACTAACACAAATGACGGAACACAAAAGTAAGTCATTCGATGAGTCAGTAAAGCCAATAAACAAATAAAGTATACGCAAGGGATGTCAGGCTCAGTGGCTTTAAATGTACACCCACGGAAACTCAAGTTCAACCCCGAAGGGTTCCTACGTCGAGCTCCTCATCCAATATCGTAATACTTGAGCACGAAGGACTTATAACCCAATCCGATGCCAAACGTGCCTCGGCGTGGAAAACTAGTCGTCCCAACGCCGGAAAAAAAATAAACCAAATATGGGGTCATGACTCCTAATGCATCACATAAGCCAAATAATGCGCTTAAGGCCCAAGCAGAAATCCCAACAATGGTTAACACACAATAAGTAACATGAGAGGTAATTCCCTCTAAAACTACTTCCATTGTTTACCAAGAGACAACTAGTAAAAATATAGATGATTCCCTTTTTATTTCAAATCCCCAAAATATGAAGTGAGTTTAATATGCAAACTTATCAGCAGTTAACCACAATATCAATATTTCCAAATTCATAGTTTTGCATAGCGATACTATTCTGTCAAAGGTATAACCCAAGTAAAACAAGCTAAAGAACATTATTAAAGTTCTTAAAACGTTATTTCCCAAAAATCACCACAAACACTTATATCTCCAAAAGTTAGGTTTAGCAAGAAGTTCCACAAATCAAATATATGACAGAGGAGATATTAGGTATTCAAAATCAACCCTTTTGACATGTATAAAGTTTAGTAAAATGGGTAAGAACTTACCTTAGTGGTTTTCTTAAAAGAAAACCAAACCCTAAAACGAAGGGGATGAAGATGAGTTGTTTAATCACTTGAGAGCTTCTTACCAACACTTCCTAAAAGTGTTAAGGACAACCATTAATGACTATGAACCACCATAAATGAGGAGAGAAGTCCAGATGAGAAACACTTACCGAAATCAGTAGAGAGAATCGCTCCCAAACCCTAGAAATCAGATAAAAATGACTGAAAATCGCGACTTAAACTTTTTATACCCAAACCCCCGTCGGCGATAGTGACACGGCGACTATGCCAATGGCATAGTGGCGGGAAACCTCCCACCCGCGGTACACACTGGGCGATAGTGCCCTGCGATTGTGACCATGTCACTATCGCGTGGCACAATCGTGAGAAATGTACCGTAGGTCATTGACCTCCGGCGATTGTGCCCTCCGCGATTGTGACACAATGTCACTCTCGCGGGCATAGTCGCGAGCAACCCAAACTCTCCAAATTTTTGATGTTTTCAACCCACACTGCTTAAACCAAACAAACTCGATAATATATAGGTAAATCCATAAAATCAGAAGGTTCCAAAATGAAGGATAATACATGGGTTCTCAGAATTCGGGGTGTTACAGATAAACATCTGAAATCTGAATCAATTCTTTTTAATCAGTTCTTAATTTGTAGTTGAGTGGGGTTGAGGTTCAACATCATCAAAAAGAAGAAGTTAGTTACAATTCCTAATGCTCTTGGTACAACCCTCTCTTCCACCACGAACAAAAACAACATCAAATCTACCACTGCTGCAAATTCCACTTCAAATTTGAATTCCATAAAACCCACTTCCAAACCTTCAAATTCCACAAAACATATTTCGAAAACTTTAATTCCACAAAACCCATTTCAACCAAACTCATCCCCAACAACAACTCAACCAAAAACAATCACCTTCAAAATAAACCAGTGGGTGGTTTGAAGATGATGAAGACGATGATGAACAAACCATGAGTGAAAAAGTCAAAGAAACAAACTGATAATGAAGATGATGAAAACGATGATGAAGAAACTGATAATAGTGAAAAAGGAGGTGAAAAGGTCAAAGAAGATATCGGAGAGGGAGATCTTGAAGGGTTGTGGAAGCGAGATCGAGACGAGTGGTGGCAGTACGAATGTTATTGAGGTTGTCTTGAAGAAGATATCGGTTTGTTCCTTTATTGCTTTCAGTTGTTCTACGCTCATTTTCTCCAACTCCAACATCCTCTCGACGCCATTATTCTGCCGTTAACAATTTCTCCAAAACCCATTCTGTACCTCACTATACCTGTAAATACAAAACGAGTTTTAATCAGGGGTTGTTTGTTCGGTCGATTGAAGAGGAGAGAAGATCGATTTGAGAGGTGAGTGTTCGGTCGATTGAAGAGGAGGCGGTAGTCTAGACTGGAGGCGGTTGGAGAAATAAGTGGAAAAAAGTGATTTGGTTATCACTTTTTCGGTCAGACTAAAATAAGTGATAAGTGGATCTGAATTAATGACAAAAACAAACGGTCTTAATTGAAGTATGTCTGACCGAAAAAGTGATAAGTGGCAATTAAGTCCTGATTTTAAAAAAAAAACATCTCCATATTCATTTTTCCTGTTCTCATTCCTAAATTCTTTTATTTTCTTTCTAGAGCCTGTATAGATTTTAATTAGGGTTTGTATTGTTTTGTATTGTAATAAAGATGAAGTAGGGTTGTAAGTTTGTTCAACATGCACACCTATTTACAATCAATTCATGTCAAATTGTAAATTGAAAATATAAAATGAACTCTTGAAGTTGAATTGTTTATGAAAAGGATATTAATATATAGATGTGTATTTAGAAATCATATGTGTGCATTAATTAACCTACTCCTGTGTTGTTTGTTGTTGATGAAGAGGTTGTATATTTCATGCAAAATAGATAAAAATGAATTTTAAATCACAATGGGTAATTCATGTATCTTAAAAATATATTAATTACGTATTAAATTTTTATATTACATGATCTTTTTTCTAAGACTTATACTTTTTTTTTAATGTATAAATCCCACTAAATGTAGATTTTTAATCCATACAAGTAACTTTTTTGGATTGTTAATATACCAACAAAATTGAATGTTCATAAAGTCAACCTTATCTAATGAAAGGACTATCGATATAAATATATCTTACATTTTTGTACATAGGAAGTGACATTTAATAATAAATGTATATGTCGGATTTGCGTCAATGTTTTTAATTAAAAGCTTGAATTGACCAAGTCTAATAAAGAACAAAATCTTTTATAGATGTTTTGTATCAAATGTAAATTAAAGATTAACGATTTTAAATCGAAACTAGCCTTTCTACTATAAGGCTATTTTGAGCAAGTGTTTATTTGATGAGGAGAAACTAATTCAATTTGGAGTTGTGTAAATTGATGATCATAAAAGAATATATATATATATATATATATATATATATATATATATATATATATTTTCATTTTGAGTAGCTTCCTTCCTATGAATCTAGAAAGTATTATCAAATTAATACACGAAAATGATTCAATTCCAAATTAAGCTAGATATGTATTTTTGATCAGATAACTAGAAAATTTCTTAATTATCTTTAATTAGGAGTCGATATTGATCCTCCAAATATCATTGTAGCAAAGTACTTCCTAGTAAGCTATGTAATATATATATAGAGGGGTGTTTAAATGCAATCCTTTTTAATGGTGCAACCTCATACAACCCATTTATCTACCACTCATTTTGTTTTCATCTTTTTAATTAAAAAATGTGAAAATAAAATGAGTGGTAGATAGGTGGGTTACATGGGTTGCACCATCAAAAAGGTTGCACCATAACTCACCTCTCTCTCTCTCTCTCTCTCTCTCTCTATATATATATATATATATATATATATATATATATACGAGGGAGGATCATGCGAGAAACAAACTAATTTGTGAGAAGACGAGAATGAACGTGGGCCACATAATTTATTAATCAAAAAAACCATAAATAAAAAAGATCTTTAGAAATTAGGATAATTATCATTTTAATTTGGATAAATCCTCCAAATTCTCATTATATCTTTTAGTTTTATTTATTTTGTAATTTTAATTATTTATTAATTTTTTTTTCTAAATATACTTTTAATAAAAAAAATTCACAATTTTAACCAAATATCACACGTGATATCATTATATGAATATTTATGCATATCACATATCATATTATTACATGTGATAATTGTATATATTTTAGTTAATCATATGTGATTATGTATACATCTATTTATAGATATTTTTGTGATGTAAATATTATCACATGTGATAATTGTATATCATATGTGATTATGTATACATCTATTTATAGATCTTTTTGTGATGTAAATATTATCACATGTGATAATTGTATATATTTTAGTTAATCATATGTGATTATGTATATTTATATTTATAGATCTTTTTGTGATGTAAATATTATCACATGTGATAATGCGTCATTTATATTCAGACATATATATTCATATGTGATATTTACAAAAATCCACCTAGTAGGATCATATGTGATACATGATAATATATCACATGTTAAACGAAGTTAATCACATGTGATTTAAAACGTAAATCTAAAAAATAGACAAAAAATGATGAAATAAATAATGAATTAGTTATGGATATCACATGTGATATTTGATGAAATTATTATTTTATCTATAAAATAATAATCTAAATTTGATAAAAAAAATTATGAATTTATTAAAATTAAAAAATAAATAAATTTAAAAGATATTATGAGATTTTTAAGGATTTATCCAATTCAAAATGTAATTATCCTAATTTTTAAAAAATTAATTTATTTATGCTATTTTTTAATTAATAAATTCTGTGACTCTTATTCCTTCTCGTCTTCTCGCAAATTGACTATCTTTTCGTTTGAACATGCCCTATATATCTATACTATATTATAAAGCATGGATAAAAAAACTCTTAAATACAAATTATTAGGCATAAAGTACCATCATTTTATGCAAGATTTTAAAAATCTCTTAATTTACAAGTTTCAAAGCACAAGATACATATTACTGCTGCAGGTTTCTAACACCCATCAATTTGGTATGTGCAGGACCTTCCTTTTATGCATACATTTCCATGTATCACTATTAATTAATATATTATATTACTATAAATTTATTTTAATTATATTATTAAATATGTAATTGGTTATTTTTTCTATATGTCATTAAAATATATAAGATAATCATTGAATTCTAACAAAATACTTAATTTTTTTTAGAGTGAATTGTGGATTTGGTCCCTGTTGTTTAGTGATTTCTTTGACCATGATCCTCATTCTATTTTATTGTGGATTTAGTCCTTGTGGTATTCAATTTATTTTGGTCATGGTCCTTCTGACTAACACTTCCATTAACTTTGTTAAATCAAGAACCATTTTAGTCATTTTGCTTATTTTTTGTCATTTTTTAATAAGAAAAATATAAACAATATTTTTATACACACATGTATATATATATATATATATATATATAGGGTGTGTTTCTTTTGCAAACCAAGCAATTTGTACAAACTATGCAAACCAATCTTAGTCGTTCATCAAGTCTAATGAATATATGATTTTATTATGTTTCCTAATTTAAAATCATGATTATAATGAATAAACTTAACATTTCCTAATTTAAAATAATGATTATAATGAATAAACTTAACATTTTCCATATATATCACAATCATTATTAATGAATCATAATCATTATCCATAAATATATATATTGTTTCCTAATATAATGGTTTGCATAGTTTGTACAAATTGGTTGGTTTGCAATAACGATATTAAATTAAATAAAATAAGACATTATTGTATGATTTAATTGTTTAATTTTTTTTAAATTAATTATATTAAATGCGATTTAATTTTATTATTTTATTGTAATTGTGGAAAAATATATATAGTTTTATTGTTTTAATGTAATTAAAATTTCAATTTAAACAAATCAGATCATAAAACTATATCTTATTTTATTTAGAGCGAATAAAATAAAATATGGTTTTATGATTTGATTTATTGAATTAAAATTTTAATTAAGTTAAAGACGATTTAATTATATTGTTCTTTTATTATCATTGCAACAAACAAACTTATTGTTGATATTTTAACACAAAAAAATCATTAAAACAATATGAAAATTGGAGCTTCTAATTTTAAGATGATAAAATTATAGTTCATTTTTCAACGGTTTTCAATGATTTTTGGTGTTAAAATATCAACAATAAGCTTATTTGTTGCAATGATGGTAAAAGAACAATATAATTAAATCGTCTCTAACTTAATTAAAATTTTAATTCAATAAATCAAATCATAAAACTATATTTTATTTTATTCGATCTAAATAAATAAGATATAGTTTTATGATCTGATTTGTTTAAATTGAAATTTTAATTACATTAAAACAATAAAACTATATCTTTTTTCACAATTACAATAAAATAATAAAATTAAATCGTATTTAATATAATTAATTTTAAAAAAATTAAACAATTAAATCATACAATAATGTCTTATTTTATTTATTTTAATATCATTATATATATATATATACATGTGTGTATGCATGCGTGTTTGTGTGTATAAAAATATTGTTTATATTTTTCTTATCAAAAAAGGACAAAAAAATAGGCAAAATGACTAAATAAATTGAATACCACAAGAACCAAATCTACAATAAACATAGAATGAGGACCATGGTCAAATAAATCACTAAACCACAGGGACCAAATCCACAATTCACTCTTTTTTTATATAAAAAACATTATATTATTAAGCCTGAATTAAACAAATTTATAAAAAAAAAACATTATCAGTTTCTCAAACCATCTAAGATCGTACTGTAAATCAACAAAAAAACAAAAAATAAAATGAAACATTAAAATCGTTATGTATCTCGCTGCATTGCGCGAGTACGCTTCTAGTATATATGTATATGATTAGAGTAAATTACCTTTTTTGTCCCTGTGGTTTGTTGAAAATTATGAATTTCGTCCCTATGGTTTTAAAATTTCGGTTTTCGTCCCTATGGTTTGAATTCATTTCTATTTTCGTCCATGAGACCTTTTAAGTATGAAGGACTAAAATAAAAATAAATTGTAAACCATATGGATGAAAAAAACAATAATATTTATATCACAAGGACGAAAAAGTTAATGAATAAAAAACCATAAGGATGAAAATTGTGATTTCAAAACCATAAGGATGAAAATAGAAAAAGTTAATGAATAAAAAACCATAAGGATGAAAATTGTACATATAGTACTGTCAAATTATAATATATTGTTATTATTATAATATTTAATTTATTATTATTAGGGAAATTAATTGTTATAGCCATTTTTCATGACCTTTTACCTAAAATAGTCATTTTCTCTCCTAAATTACACAAATAGCCATTAACCTGGTGAAATTCTTCTCTTTCATGATCTCATTCATGAAAAAAAAAATCCAAAATTTACACTTTTAGTCCATGTGCCTCGTGAAACCCCTCTCCTCCCTTTTTTTTCATTTTAATTAATAAGTTTTATTTGAAGGGTGTCCTATGCTAATTAATAAGTTGCACTTAATAACCTTGTAATAAGTTACTATTAAATTACTTTTAATCTCATACTTTTTCATTTTTCATACCCTTAGCATATTAACATAAAAAATTGTATATAAACTAAAATATATTAAAAATAATTTCTTTTTTTTATAAATTATACCAATGTAATTGTCTCGTCAATACCTTCAAAATGAGCTCAATATTGAATATTTTTGGATTTAATCATATTATTAAATATCATAAGTATATACGAATATTTTTGTTTTATATTCCTTATGATTTAATTTTTCATTTTACACCTTTATCATATTAAAAATACATAATCATGAATTAATTAAAATATTTTTTAAGAATGATTTATCAAGATTTTGTTAAACTTGTAAATATATTACTATACTATAAGATATATTATTTTTATATTATAATACATATTATTATTATTTTATATTTATTCGATATGCAAAACTTTATATAAATATATCAACTCCAAAAACATTCTCCAACACCATATAATTTGGTGACCATCTTTGATTAGAGTCTCACCCTCCTCCCCTCTTCTTCTCCCCTTCGTTTTATAGATCTTTACAGATAGTCAATTTGATTCAAACTATATCATAATATCCACCTGGAAGAAGTAGAAATACAATCATTTTTTTTTTGTATTCTTGATGAGGCTGAGGTCCACCTTGACCGTTTCTAGGTAGGATGGTTGCAAAAGGTAGGGTGTTGAGTTTCGATTACCAACAACAAGAGGGAAAGAGAAAAGATTGATAAGGAGCAGTTATGTACAATCAACACTCAGCAACAACGATTTAGAGTTTCGGTTTGTGATTAGTTTAAATGGGATTTATTTTAGTGGTGGAACACAAGTAAGATAACCTAGGGGGCCGAATAATAACATCATAAAAATACGAAGGGTTGAAGATGATATGACAAAATGTTTATTTTGTATTTTCTCACTACTAGAAAAATAAACAAATCCCACGAAATATTACCGACGGATCTGTATATTACCGACGGATCCGTCAGTAATACCATCGCCGACGACGTTTAATCCAATAGAGGTTACCGACGGATCCGACTTTCACCGACGGATTTTTCCATCGGTGAAAGTCATTTGATTTTTGATATAATCATTTGTTTTTATAAAAATATTTTATATGAAAAAACAATACGAAAATATTATTGACTTTGTATTTTTAAAATTCAATAGGCTTTAAAAAAAACTAATAATTTTGTATGAATTAGGATCTAGTTTTGATGTCTGATATAATTAATTTTCTTTATAAAATATTTGCATATGAAAAAACATGGAAGAATACTATTTACAATATAATTTTTAAGTATAAAAACAAATTTATTCATAAATTTAAAATATAAAAGTAAGAAAACAAATTTGACTATGGTTTTGAACTCAAAATGTTTTTTTTAAATGATAGTTAAACCAATTGAATTAAAACAAAAAATTTTGCGCTTTGAAAAGGGTCCCAACAATCTCAAAATCATGCTTTACCCAGTAAAAATGGTCTTTCAATAGATAGAGTTAGCCAATAACCATTTCCAAAAGCAAAATACAAAATATAATGAGTAATATGTATCGAAGTACGGGACATTTTCAGATTTTTGGCGAAATCATAGGGACCAAAAAGTGGTGTTTTCTATTAAACCAATTGAACTGAAAGAAAGAGAGTTTAAAAAAACAGAAAAATGTTAAGGCAAAGGATCGAACCTGGTTGACCAATAAAAGTAGCGTATGCTTAAACTTTTTGTTTGATTTTAGGTTAGTGTGAGTGTAGTGTGTGTTGTATGTTAAACCATTGAAGAGTTGCGAAAACTAGATTTTAAACAACAATTGCGTTTAGTTTGTTTAGTTTGTTTTTGGATTTCTTATCTTGATTTGTTTGAATTTGGATTTGTTTGTCCTTGCATAATGAAAACTACCATCCATTTTTTCTTTCTTCTTTCTTCTAGATTCATCTTGACTTGGGTTTTAAAACAGAGATCTCGATTTGATACAGATTTGGAATGCATATTCAATTTTTTATATAAAATAATTACCCCAATTGATCGTTGAGAAGACAAAAGAACCATTGTATTTATACTTATTTCAGGTGAATATTGTCATGTAGTTCGAATCAAATTTGAGTAATAGTCAAGATCTGTAGGGGGGATGAGATTGTCACCAAAGATAGTCACCGAAATGGTGTGGGGTAGCTATAAGAGATGGTCACTGCTGTAAGGAATGTTTTTTGGTTTGATATGTTTATGTAGAGTTATAGTATCATAAGTATAATATGATAATAGTATATATTATAATATAATAATATATGTATTTAATTTTTTAATTGAAACTAAATAAATACTAAAAAGACCAAAAGATCCCTTCGGTGATGAACTTTTTTAAACAAAAGTTGGTTAGAAGGTGCAAAATGAAATAGATTAACAACCATTGTGACCAAAATTGTATTTAATTTAAAGTATGGACTATAGATGATAATGAGTGACAACCATAAAGACCATAAATATATTTTGCCTTTTTTTTTAATAATATTAAATTTGAATTGTTTTAGTAAATTTAATTGGCATACATGGCGGAAATGATAAGGTGGAAGTGAAAATGATGTTACATGATATATGATTTTTTTAGAGAACCCAAAATTAGAAAAATATGAAAGGGACACTTTCCTCCTTGTTTCTCGAATAAAGCTCACTAGCTATGTAGTACATGTCATGTCAACTTCATATAATTTCTTGGCTGTTTATATATTGTATATCTTTCTTTATTATATAATTCTATATATCTATGATATTTTTAGCTCATACAAAACCGAACCAATATTTTATCCGATCCAATAGGTTGAATTTCGATGAGAATAAGAAGACGTTTGGTTCATAAAATGAAATTTGATGGAATTGAAATTCAATGAAGAAATTTGACTTTAATTGAAGGAATTGGAATGGAATTTGATCACACATTTAGTTGATAGGATTTCAATTCATTCACTTAAGCTAAAGAATGATGAATTCCTTAAATTGTGGAATTCATTGGAATTAAAAAGATTTCATCGCTTTCATTCTGTGAACCAAAAATGAGCTTGGAATTTGGTCAATGTAATTGGTCATTCCAATTCCTTCAAATTCCTTCCAACTCCATGAACCAAACAGCCCCTAAGAGTTATGATGAAAATGTTCGAATAAAACCTTCATATACATTAATATATTTTCATCTGCATTCAACTACCTTTATTTACTTAATTTTTATCATTAAAACCGAAACTTTAACAAGTTCATGCATGTGAAAGTGATTAAATTTGGGGAAAAAGTTGATTGTCGGCAACCTCAACCGGCTCCACACAGAACCGCCTCTAAGGACACCAATGTAAAAGGTATTTTTGCCTCACTCAGCGGCTGAGGCATGACGCCCGGGTGGGGGGGGGGGGGGAGGGGATCGAACGTGGCCAAAATTGCTTTGCTGCTTTACTAACTAAGCTACACGGCAAAGGCATGAAAGTGAAAGTGATTGAAGGCACTGAAAGTGAAGATAAATTTGAAAGTATTGAAAGTGAAAATGATTAAATGCATGTAAAGTTAATTAAAGTGACTTGAAAGTGAAGATAAAGGTGTATGAATGCAGTTGAAGGTACTAAAATTAGTTGACGAAAATTAAGGTGGATTAAAAATTCATCTCATTCAAAGGCCCAAGTGTAACACCCATAATTTTAGAAAATAGCAGAAAATTTAAAACTTTCAAAAACTCCTTCAATAAGAAATAAATTTAATTAAGTTACATAGAGTGAAATCAAAATGGAGTACAAGGTAAGTATTAGAGTACTAAACGGACAATCTAATTCCCAACATGAACCAAACTAATATGGGTGTTACCAAAACCACCAAATCTTCTAACTTCATAACACATGACGTCTCTAGCCATCCCGTCGCTCAAATCCCACTAAGACCTGATATACATGTCGATAAGAAAAATGTTAAGCTTAACGACTAGTGAATTAAAGAAGTTTCGTCTAATAATTATAAAACATTCGAACCCAATAATATTCCCATGTTACAAAATTCCTCTTTTACCAACAATAGTTAGGACCAAGGATTTTAGATCATCAAACTCATATTTTCCAAAGTGTGATACATTAACAAAATATGCTTTAAAGTCAAGGCCATCATTTAAAACTCATCATTAAGAACAAGAGGATAAGATCCAACTCACAGGACGTCCGAAATACAATGATATGCTATACTCCAAAATCACCGAAAGTACGAATAGACTCAATGCTCAAATAACACATTTCGGTGACGGGGGAGACCCGCTTCCGTCGACTATGGTGAATCACAAAGTAAGCCATGTGTCAACGTTATCGATTAGTGCCCTAAGGTCCCGGTCCCGATGTCTAACCTCTCTCGAGTTTCCACCGCAATACCCAAGGTGTCGGAGCCTGACTATATGAGTTCATCTCTGCAATACCCCGACCTCATGCCTACTTATACAATATTGGATCACACCCATTAGCAATTGGTCCTGGGGCCCGACTCCACTCAGGTTCCTCCCCAAAATGCCCTCGATGGCTCAACATCCACTCTGCTAGGCCACAGCCTTAGCACATGCTAGGCCACGACCTTAGCACACGGGTCTCGGTGTCCGACTCCTTACGAGCTCACCACCGTAATACCCACGGTCATGGAGTCCAATCCACCAGGGTTCCTCTCTGAAATACAGATCGCCATAATGCTTACACAATATTTGTCTCAAGACGAGGACATCGTGACTCCTCAAATACTCAGTACGGCTGACTCTCATGCCTTTGGATCCAATGCATTTATAGTCTAGGTTCCATGACTCTATACTGAATGTCCGATGCACCAAAGACAAGTAATTTCCAACAATTATGCAATAAATGCAATTATATGTTTAAAGATCCATTTGACTGTTAAAAATCGGACAATTGTCCACAAAACTTATCTGAGTTAAAAATTAAACCAATATTCCCACAATGCATATGACTAATTAAATAAAGTCAATATACACCGCATGAGCCGAAAAGACATATTTTCCAACCTCACATAAACATATGGCACCTACATCACGATTAGGTTCACGAACCAACATTTTATTGAAACACAATGGCTAAAGGCCCAAACCGTATGGTTTTCATTCGCAAAATTCCCATAAGCCATAGTAAGACAATTATCATAGGTTATGCATTCAAAATGGCTAGTGTGCCAACATAAAAAGTGCATACGTTGGCTGAAAACTCAAGACAACATTTAACCCAAAACAAGGTTAACAAAACTCATTCAACTTGTTCATCTAACCTAAATGAACATGATCATTAATTCGAGTCACTTATTTTAAGAGTTAAACAATACTTTGCCTAAACCATTCAAATATTCAAGAAAACCACATTTGATGAAATCCATAAACTTGGGTGCCTCAAAACATATAATAAAACATCTTAAATTATCTTTAGAGATTCCAAACCTAAATACGCTCAAAAGCATAAAAATCATCAAATACAAATCAAACTCATAAAATGTGTTCAAACCCTAAAATAGAGATATTTTGACATGTCTTAGTTTTGCAAAGCAACTAGAACTAGCTTTGCTAGATTTAGGCTAAATCTAGGTTTTACTCCAAACTTGAGTTTTCTTGGCGAAGACTTGAAACCTTATGGTGAGCTCTCTAAATCTTAACTCCAAGGTCTCTACAAAGTTTCCTTTACCACAAATATCCCCAAAGTTACACAAAACTCAAAGAAGGTAGAAGGAAATCAAGAACAACAAAACCCTAGTTTCGGGTGGAGAGATGAGGGGATTACCTTAACCACCACTTTTGAATATACCAAAATCGTCCCTCCAAAGATTAATATTCGGACTCTAAGTTTCCAAGACACGCCAAGATGAGAGAAGAAGGGTTGGGGGAGAGTTGATGAAGAGAAATGAGAAAAATCTCCCAAAAATTGAGTTTTTAGGTCTGAAACTGATCCCCGTGACCTTGCCCTCGACCTCAAGTTGCGCGTGCCGCCTGCACCTTCACACTCCAGCGACTTCTGAGGCCTGCGCCGCGAGCCAGGGTCGCGCGCCAGGTCGCGCAACTTGCTGTCTGATTGCGCTCTTCCCATTTTTCGTACCCGATTCGGTCATCAAAGTTTCCTTTACAAAACTCATGTAAAACCTCGTTAAAATTTCTCTTTAATGGTCGAACAAACCCTCAAAATTATAAATGGGACCTTTAGCAATTACGGGTGTTACACCAAGTATTCTCATCATAACTATTCTTCTCACACGATCTTTCGTGCGCGCGCGCGTGTGTGTGTGTGTGTGTGTGTGTGTGTGTGTGTGTGTGTGTGTGTGTGTGTGTGTGTGTGTGTGTGTGTGTGTGTGTGTGTGTGTGTGTAGGAATGGGTTCAAACGAGAATGCTAAATATTTAAGAAAACACAATAATGACCGTTAATGTACAAAATCATATATGATTCACGTATAAAATCACATATGATTCACACGACTTTACCCCGCGACTTAATTTGCGGCCAAAGTCGCTCTCGTCCATTTTTTGCCGTTAATGTAAAAAATCACATGTGATTTTGCACATGATTTGTTGTTCTCGTGTTTTCTTAAATAGTTAGCATTCTCGTTTGATCATCCATATATATATATATATATATATATATATATATATAGGGGTAGGTTATTATGCAACCTTTTATATGGTGCAACTCATGCAACCCCTCTATCCACCACTCATTTTATTTTCACATTTTTTAATTAAAAAGGTGAAAATAAAATGAGTGGTGGATAGAGGGATTGCATGGGGTTGCACCATGTAAAGGGGTTACATTTGAACACCTCTCTCTCTCTCTCTCTCTCTCTCTCTATATATATATATATATATATATATATATATATATATATATATATATATATAAAAGATCCAAATAGAACCCAAAAAATAAAGAATTGAAGAATCTATCAAAATCGTTAGATTGAAATGATACAACATATTTGGTTAAAAAGACGGCTATAGCCTTTTTTCTAAGCCAAAATTTAACTAAAACTGAAGTGAAACAAGTTACACCAAAAATATATTAATATATTTTCATCTATTTTTTCATGGTTCTTTGGTTTTTCTTTTTAGGTTCATCTCCAATCTCAACCACACACACACACATATATATAGAGAGAGGGGGGGGGGGGGGTAAAGTTCAAGTGAGAACACTAACTATTTAAGAAAACAAGAAAACCACAAGGATCTTGTCCATGAATACGGAAAAAGCCCATTCAATTCTTGATGAAAATAAAGTTTTGCTAATTATCCCAGGAACTGGAAGATCATTTCGAATTTTAGGGTTCATCCCCCCCCCCCCCCCCCCCTCCCCAAAATCGTAATTTGTAGCAAACCACGTGGACCAAATTTGTAATTTACTCTATTATATATGAAATATAATATCCGATTTTCTTAAGATCTTTTAAAATTTAAGTTTACAATTGATTATCGCAAACATGAAACATCTTAATCTATGTTTGAATTGTATAGAAATAACTAACAATCAACTATAAATGCATTCAAATAAATGAAAATTATTGAATCATACTAATACAAAAAAATATTTCATTTGTGTTCAAACATAAATAACACCCTAATTTTTTATTTGAGTTTACTATATATGTAATTTTATATTTAGTTGTATTTTATAATTACACAATTAATTTAAAAATTATTTATTGAGTAAATTACATACTTGGTCCCCGTGGTTTATGTGTTTTAACACTTTGGGTCCTACTTTGAAATATCTATGAATTGCATCATCGTTGTTTATATTTTATAACGCATTGTGTCCTTAAAACTAACTCTGTTAAAAATCTCTCTGTTAAAGTGGTCATGTGCAAGGCATATGATTGGTAGTTTGGTCATTTTATACAATTTCCTCATTTTACATTAAAAAAATAAGAACTAAAAAAACAAACACCAATAAGATCTTGCCATGTGTCCCTCTTTCCTCTCCCTCCTCCCTTTCGTTTTTCGACAACTATTCCTACCGGCAACTCCCATTTTCTGTCAACCATCGTTAAAGAACACCCAGAAAAGTATAAATCATTGAAGGGTAGAAGAAATTAACGAGGAATCAAAGTTTATTCAAAAAATTTGAGATTCAAGCTCCCAAATCAAAAATCATTAGATCTAAATATAAAACAAGTAAATAAAACCCAAATATGTAATCTACTCTAAATCACAAGTATCTCTAGATCTTTGAAGGGTGGTTTCTGCTGCTACTACTCTTGCTCGAATTGAATGAGTGGAATTTTTTTCGCTGCCGCTGACCGGAGAAGCGTCAATTCCATCAGTAGGGGGCAAATATAAACTTGATTTCTTGTCACCGGTGACTATTCATGGGAAGAACCAAATATGGAAATTGAGAGAAGGGTGGAGGGTCGGTGGAACACGAAGGAGAAGGCGATGCTTGCTTACTGGAACACGCCAGATCTGGAAATCGAGAGAAGAGTGGAGGGTCAGTGGAACACGAACCAGATCTGGAAATCGAGAGACGATGTTTGTTTACTGTGAGGGTCGCAGTGGGGAGGGATATGCCAGATCTGGTTTCCAGATCTCTCTTCACCGTCGTGTTCCGAGGGATGCGACGGAGGTTGTAGGCATACAAGGAATGGTGGTCGGGAGATGCGACGGAGGGGGTCGGTGAAGGAATCAGAGGTCGTGGGAAGCGGCGAAGGGATCTGCTTCACCGGGGACTGGGAGAGGGAAAGGGGTACGCCGGAGAGGGGAGGGTACGCCGGAGGGGGAGGGGGCGACATAGATGGAGGCTAGGTTTGGTCCTGTGGTTTTTATTATTTAGAGTAAATTACATGTTTGGTCCCTGTGTTTTTAAAAAGAAATAAAATGACGAAAATGCCCTCAAAATTATCCTACTTAACAAAAAAATCTAACGGAGTTGGTTTTAGGGACCCAAGATGTTATAAAATGCAAACCACAAGGATGCAATCCATAAATATTTCAAAGTAAGGCCCCAGAGTATTAAAATCAATAACCATATGGACTAAATAGTAATTTACTCTTATTTGTTTTGGTTGAGTCATTAGTTATTTTTTTATCTTTGTCTCGATGTTGTGACAAATTAAGCGACCACATCATCACTATTTGATTGCAAGGGTTGAGTTTCGGTGAGAATGAAAGTTATGGTGTGTGAAAGGTAAGAAGGGATTTTCACCCTTGAATGCACATTAGGATGAGATACACCAAGATGTACCAGATCAATCCCCGTATCAAGCATGATTCTTGGGTGGATTTTTATATTAAAAGTGATCAAGGTTTCAAATCCCTTCTTACCTTAATTTTTCTTCTCACATGATTCTTCGTCTTGATCGCAAAACGTTTAATGGTCAAGACTTTAAAAATAAAAACATAGTCTTTTGTGGTTAGAGAAAAAGAGGATTTCCATTTCCTGACTGAGTGAATGAAGTTGTTTCTCGACAACAAGGAGTCGTTGATGACATCTCCCATTGCGGGTCGATCATGTGGGAAGGGAGGTAAGGGCCGAGGAACAGAAAGAAAAACCAACATATCTTTTCAATTAAAGTTAACATTTTTGTTGGTCCCAAATAGCAGTAAGGAAATAAAAGAAGTATTGTAGAAGGGGGGGTTGAATACAATACACACAGTTTTTCACTTAATTTAATTCTTATTGATTTGAAATCAAGAATTACACATAGAAAACTTTTGATTGTAGCGGAAGAGAATAGATGAAATCTATTCAAACAATCTTACACAAAGAGAAATGAAGAACAATTGTAAAACACTTAGAAAACAAAAAGAACTTCTTAGAGAGAGAATGCCAGTGCACTTAGAGAGCTTGAATGCTTGAGAGCTGGTGATCTTGCATGTTGAACCATTCTCCATATTTATAGTGCCTCATGCATTAAATGCATGGGACACCTGTTGAGCAAAGGATGGACACAGGTCTTCAGCAAGGTACAGGATGTACCTTTTGTCTTGAGGTGTTTTGGCTTGAAGTGTTGACCTGCAGAAGGATGGTAGAGACATTTCCTTAAAATAGTGTAGTAGACAAAACTTACTTTATCTGATCTCCAGATGAGGTCCACGTCAATGCAAGATATCACAATATACTTTGTCAGAAAGTACAATGTGTTTGAAAGAAATCCTTAAGCATAGACTACCGAAGACTTGAAAGATCTTCGGCTCCTGAAGATGAGAACACCTTCATACTCTAAGGAGATATCATTGGCTACCGAAGACTTGAGAGATCTTCGGCTGCTCCTTGAAGATGTGAGAACACCTTCATACTCTAAGGAGAGATGAGATCATCGGCTGCCGAATACCTGAGAGATCTTCGGCTCCTGAAGATGTGAGGACACCTTCATACTCCTGAGAGATATGTGATTGACACCATCCTGGCTGATGATGTTGATCACTTGGGCATGCTTGGCTTTAGGCTGAGGAGACTATCTTCAATCCGCTTTGAGAGATGTACTCCTTCTTTGTCTTCTTCGGCTGATCTTCGACTTCACCGAACATTTGAATAGAAACCAAGCTGCTAAAAGAACCTCAAATATATTCTAAGTAGGATGATATAAGATGGAAGATCAGGAGGTCATCTTCAAATCTTCAGATGACCCAACAATTTTAAATAGAGTGAATTGTGGATTTGGTCCTCGTGCTTTGTTACTTTCTTTGACTACGGTCCCTATAGTATGTTTATTGTGGATTTGGTCCCTGTGGTATTCAATTTATCTTGGTCATGGTCCCTCTGACTAACGCATCCATTAACTCCATTAAATCAAGGACCATTTTAGTCATTTTGCCTAACTTGTGTCTTATTATGATAAGAAAATTAAAAAATATATTTTTAACACACACACACACATACATATATATATATATAGATATAGATATAGATATCAAAATAAATAAAATAGGATGTTATTGTATGACTTGATTCTTTAAATTTAAAAAAATTATATTAAATATGATCAAGGTTCTAAATGGCGTGAGGCGTGGCGTGGCGGCGAGGTCAAGCCTCAAGCCTTAAGAGCTTGCAAATAAGACATTAAAAAACATATGTTTTGTAGTGTTACTCAATGAGTCAATAGTAATAAACAAGTTAAATTATGGTATATATTAAAAAACTTGCAAATAAGACATTAAAAAAGTAAAGAAAAATCAAATATTGCATTACGAAATTGTGTATTAGGCCATGGCGTGCCACGGGCTTAACGTGGCGTGAGACATAAGCCTCGGTGCCATGGCGCGCCATGGCGGCTGTGCGGCGAGTTTTTTAGAACATTGAATATGATTTAATTTTATTATTTTATGTAATGGTGGAAAAAGTTATGATTTTATTGTTTTAATGTAATTAAATTTTAATTTAAACAAACTAGATCATAAAATTATATCTTATTTTATTTAGAGCGAATAAAATAATATATGTTTTTATGATTTGATTTATTAAATTAAAACTTTAATTATGTTAAAGGCGATACAAACCGTTTAGATTTTAACAAAATAAAATATTTAAATTACGAATATTTTAACTCACAGTTACAAGGCAAAACATAGAACATCATATGTCAGGTAACACCAACATGAAAACATGTTACATTTAAAAAATAGCGAAGATCAACTACAACATCTATCAATAGAAATATACGACATGGTCTTATTATTATTCGATACTCCTTCCGTCCCAAAATAAATGTTCATAATAAAAAAGGCACACGATTTTAGAAATGTATAATTATTAGTTTATTACACTTGTTAATTTTATTGGGGGTTAAAATATTCGTAACTTAAAATTTTTATTTCGTTAAAATCTAAACAGTTGATTTTTAGTTTTTGACTGAAAAACAATATGAAAATTGGAACCTCTAATTTTAAGATGATAAAATTAGAGTTCATTTATCAGGTTTTCAATGATTTTGGTGTCAAAATATCGATAATAAGCTTGTTTGTTGTGATGATAGTAAAAGAACAATAAAATTATATCGCCTTTAACATAATTAAAGTTTTAATTTAATAAATCAAATCATAAAAACATATCTTATTGGGGGGTGCTATTTGCACCAAAAAGGTGCAAATAGTAACCTTTTTGTTTTCCGATCCAATCATAAATGTACAAATAATCAAATCAAATCATCATTATTATTATTATTATTATTATCTTTATCTTTATATATATATATATATATATATATATATATATATATATATATATATATGTGTGTGTGTGTTTTGATTTTATAAATTTATAAAATTTGTAACTTTTGATTTTATTTTATTCTATAAATTTGTAACTTTTGATTTTATTTTATTCTGTAAATTTGTTACTTTTGATTTTGTTATAACTTTGTAAAATATAATTTTCTTTTTGTAACAATTACATTTTATCATAACTTTGTAAAATATATTTTTCTTTTAGGGACCAATTTCGTAACAAACGTCAAACGTTAGGGACAAAATCTGTAATTTACTCTGTAAGACTCAAGTTTTTTTTTAAAAACATATAATTATTTTTACCCGAATTGAAACGTAAATAAAAATGACAACTAAAGATAGTTAAGGGTTAAAACTATAAACAATCTGTACAAACTATGCAAACCACTATATTAGGAAACAATAGATATATTTATGGATAATGATTATGATTCATTAATAATGGTTGTGATATATATGGAAAATGTTAAGTTTATTCATTAAAATCATGATTTTAAATTAGGAAATGTTAAGTTTATTCATTATAATCATGATTTTAAATTAGGAAACATAATAAAATAATATATTCAAAACGGCTAAGATTGGTTTGCATAGTTTGTACAAATTGCTTGGTTTGCAAAAGAAACGCACCCTATATATATATATTAATATATTACACATGGCTTAAGTTCGCGTGAGACCAAACAGTTTCTGTGAGACCGGTGAGACCAAACTTTAAAGTATGAAACTTCACACCAAAAAACTGTGAATGTAAAAAAAATCGAACTTTTCATAGGGAAAACACCGTAAATGTTACGTTCACGGTGTTTTTCGCTGTGAATGTTCGTTTTTTTTTACCTTCACAGCGTCTTCACTGTGAAGATTCGGATATACCTTCACAGCGTCTTCACTGTGAAGATTCGGATATACCTTCACAGTCTTTTATCTGTGAAAGTTTGATTTTTTTAACTTGGTTTACGTTTTTTTACCTTCATAGTGTTTTTTAACTTGGCAGTGGGACGTACTTGCCGCTTAGGTCCACTCCTCCAATGTGGTATGAACATGTTGTTTTTACAATAGGGTACGTTAATGGTAACCATGATGTGAAATTAGATATGGCAGAAGGATATCCGTTTCCGCAAATTGTATCACTTTTTTTCCATCACAGTTATCGGTGTGTTGCTGGATGGACTACCCCGTATTCAGAGTGAATAAAGAACTACATGAAGTTTTTACGTGTTAATTGTACTACGGATAATGTTATTTTAGAATAATCGAATGTAATATAGATTATTTTATGTTCTATTTATATGTTAAATCGCAATATTTATGTTTTATTTTTATAATTATATAATTAAAAAAAATTAGTAATATTTATATTTATAAATATTTATTTCTTTTCAAATCAAAACAAAAATATATAATAAAAATATATAAACAAAAATATATAATAAATAAATAAAAAAAAGACAACAAAAAGACGAAAAAACAAAAAAAACCAAAAAAACATAATCATTTTTCAATCATTTTGGTGTATTTAGCAAAAACAAAAGTGCATTTAGCCCTCCCCTATCTTATTTTATTCATAAAATAAGATATAATTTTATGATCTAGTTTGTTTAAATTAAAATTTTAATTATATTAAAACAATAAAATCATATTTTTTTCCACCATTACGATAAAATAATAAAATTAAATCATATTTAATATAATTAATTTTTTTAAAAATTTAAAGAATCAAGTTATACAATAACATTATATTTTATTTATTTTGATATATATATATATGTGTGTGTGTGTTAAAAATATATATATTTTTTCTTATCATAATAAGACACAAGTTAGGCAAAATGACTAAAATGGTCTTTGATTTAATGGAGTTAACGGATGCATTAGTCAGAGGGACCATGACCAAGATAAATTGAATACCACAAGGACCAAATCCACAATAAATATACTATAGGGACCGTAGTCAAAGAAAGTAACAAAGCACGAGGACCAAATCCACAATTCACTCTTTTAAATATATCAAACTTAAAAAAAAAACTATTACTAGGAGCATCTCCAACAACATTGCTAAAATAGAAAATTTTGGTTTTTTGTTTGCTATTCCTCTCCAACAGCTTCGCTCTTTGGTTTGCTAAAATAGAGAAAGATCAAAAAATATCTAAATATAGAGAATTCTCTATAATCTCTAAATTGGAGAGAGAAATATTATTTTATTCATTTCAACCAATAAGATTCAATTTTTATCATTTTATTTTAAGTTTTTTTAAAAAGTCTATTGGGATGATAAATTATGGAATATTATAATAATATAAATAATGATTGATTATCTAAAATAGAAAAACTGTTGGAGTTAGAAGAAAACGTTTTTAGAGATTTTGACTTTCCATTCTCTATTTTAGAAAAAAATTAGCAATACTGTTGGAGATGCTCTAAGTATATATTCTGTAAATGGTTCATCAAATTTATTAAAAACAAGGAGGAAAATTCAGAAAAACTCAACAAACTATCCCATTTTGAATTATTAAGTTATTTTACTATTTTTTTTCGAATGAAAAACCCATTAAACTTGCTTGTTTTAAATGATTAAGTCTCTGAACTATTTTTTTCAATGAAAAAACCATTAAACTTTCTCATTTGAATGATTTAGTACTTAAACTTTTTTTTTTCAATAAAATAAACTAATCGAACTTTTTTAAATTAGTTATTTACATTCTTTTAACTCTAAAAAAAAGCAACATTACCGATTATGAATGTTTTAAAGTAAAAATAAACCTAAACCAGTTTTACCGTTCCCAAGCCCTACCGTCATTCAAACCCCATGCAAACACCGATATCACTCCCCCTCGCCACTCCTCGTTGCCTCATTGTATGTTTCCTATATATATCGCCTATCACGTTGTTGGCCTCTGCCATCAATCTCCCTCTTTTTTATCTTTTGATTCTCCCTCTTTTGATAGATCAAAAAGAAGGAGATCGATGACGCAACAACGTGATAAGTGATATGGAGAACGGACAACGAAGGGGTTACGAGGAGTAATGAGGGGAAGCAATACCGTTGTTTGTGAGGTAACCAATTTTTAAAAGTAGTTTTTCTTTTATTGTTAAAAGAATGTAGGTAACCAATTTGTAAAAGTTCGATGTTTATTTTATTGAAAAAAAAAATTAGGGACTTAATTATTTAAAATGATAAAATTTAATGGTTTTCCATTTAAAAAATAGTTCAAAAACTTAATCATTCAAAATGAGATAATTTAATAGCCTTTTCAATTGAAAAAATAGTTCAATAATTTAATCATTTAAAATGGGATAGTTCATTTAAACATGTTAATATTATCATACAAAAAAGTTATACTAACAATTAAAAAGAATACAAATAACTGCGTTGTCAAAGCCCTTGTGACCATGGAGGTTCACCTGTGATAACTCCAGGCCATTCGTGGTCGTCCGGGGATTAGTCGGTGCGCTGGTCCGAAAATCCACGTTTACCAAAAAAAAATACAAATAACTAATAAGAAAAAACAAGTACATGACCGAAAATGTGTGTTTAAGTTCGTCCATAAGTATCAACTTTGAATAAGTTGATGTACGTTTTTTTTTCCAAAAATAAATCAGATTTTTAAAATAATTAATGAATATGACGTAATAATTAATAATAAAACAATATTTCTTTTGTTTACTTTTGTGAAAGTGGTAGGAAAATGGTGTCAACTCAATTATTTTGAAGACAAATCAGATTTATTTAATGAGCCATAGAAAGTAAACACACAATCAGGCTCGTTCCTAATATTTTATAGATCCTGGGTGACATATGAGAGTGAGCCATCGATAAGTACGATAAAAATTTCAATATGTTGTTTTTATTATTAGATTAACAGCGAATTTAGAAAATACTAATATTTCATATAAAACCGTTTTCCAAGTATTCCTAGACGTAATCAAAAATTATTTCTAGATTAATATTATTTATCATATCATTTTTACATAGCACTGTAAATTTGTTCTACCAACGAATACATCATATGATATGCCTTTAATATATAGATTGACATCATTTTGGGTCAGAGTTTTGACTATTCAGAGTTACACTTTATGTTAATCAATGTAAATCAGTTGATTTTCCATGTCGCCTCATGTTAATGTTTTCATCATTAATTAAAATTTAATTTAGGGTTAAAACAAACTTTTTATTAACCATCAATCTTAGAATCTAAAGTCCACGTTGGTAATAGTTTGAGATCTTATTCTTGTTTTAGAGATATGAGTCAATATGGTATGAAAAACAAGGGTAGTTTTGAAAGTTATAGATATAAGTTGGATCGTCTCATTTTGTTGGTAAAAAAATTTCAAAATGTATAAGTTTTCTTAGTTAATATCAAGAAATTTACTATATTCTGATACAAAAATAGAATTCATGCAAATGCAAGGGCGGATGTAGCATGTAAAAAGTGGGGGGATAAGCCTCCATTAAAAAAATATTTTTTCCTAGGTTAAAAATCATTTTTTAACTTCCTATCATAGTTTCTCCCAGTAATTTTTCGTCTGTGCCTCCACCAACCAAAAAATTCTCTTGAAATCAACCGAAAAAGTCTCTCGAAATCGATAAAAAATACTAAAAAAATCCCTTGAAATCAACCGAAAAAGTCTCTCGAAATCGATAAAAAAATACTAAAAAGTCCCTTGAAATCAAACAAAAAACTTTAAAAAATCGTTCGAAATCGTGGAATTAGGCTAAAGACATATCAAACGATTTTGCGGGCCTTTAATCTAACTTAAAGATGCCCCCACTACCTTAAAAGAGTTGGTAAAAGATGAATGATGAAAAATATATCAAGGTTTGTTGGACAAAGTAGTTTTATATATTAATACCGAATAAAAAAACTTAAAGAAACAATAAGCAAATAAACAATACTATAAAATGAACGATCAATGAACTTTTACATATTTTATTCTTCAATTTAATTAACTAATACATGTTTGGACCCTTAATATAATGTTAAATTCTTTTTGGTGACCTATTAGATACATCAAAAAAATTGTCTTTTTAATTTACTAATTTTTTTAACTACTACAATATATAATATATAGTATATACAAAAAAATTTGGCCCCTATTTCTTGTGGGCCCTGGGCACACGTCCGGCCCGCCCTCCCCCAGGCACGACCCTGCACACAACTATAAAAAAAATGAAAACAACACTTTCCAAATTTCCGAGATTCTTTCACACTTCTTTTAGTTAAAATCAAGTTAAATAATGTACTGAGAATATAAAAACAAGGGTTTAATGTTGATGGATGCAATATTTTAAAACCCGGTTTTTTGGTTGAGCCGGTGTGATGACCGGGTCACGACCGCTTCAACCACTGGATCAACCAAATACATTAAAAAACACACATAACTGACATAAGCATAAGTTTTTCATCAATCCAAATATATCAACCGGTTTAAAGACCAGTTCAACCGGTTTTTTGATAAAACCGGCCGGTTCACTCCGGGCCATAAATTGCCATAAACCCGGTCGCAATTGACCCGCCCTCTTCCCCGAGTCCCGGTTCAACCCAATTTTTAAAACATTGGATGGATGTGATTTGTCAGGATCTTAATTCTTAACAAGAACACACACTCAGAAAACAATATTAAAGAAGTTGCAGAATAACACTTTAATATTCAGAAAAACAATGAAACAGTAAATCAAAATTACAACTTGCAAACTCTTATTGAATGATTGAAAGTCACAAGCTTTTACACACAACCTCAATATTGATGAACAGACTCACCAATACGAATTCTACTTCTCTAGAATTAGGGTTCTAACCTTGAGGTTGATTCTTTCTATGAAAGCTAAAAACTTAGAATGACAAAAATCTATCTTTTTGCAAATTATTCTATACATATATATATACTTGTAGATAAAAGATAATTACAATAAATAAAAGATCTTCTGTATAATCTTCCATAGTTATCTTCAAGACATGATTATCTTCAATCAATCCAGCTGTCTTCTTTCCATGCGAAGTCTTCATTATCTCATAAGCAGTATTAATTCTTCAACAGTATTAACACTCTGAGCAGTATTAAGTTCATCAGTACTAACCATGCTCAGCAGTATTAACTTTGTTCTAGCAGTACTAACTCCAGCAGTACTAACTACTTAGAAGTACTAAACTTGCTTAGCAGTAGTAACTTCTTTCAGCAGCATTAATCTTTGACTAGCAGCACTAACCTGTATCAGCAGCATTAACATCAGAAGTAGTAACCAGGTTCTGCTAGCAGCATTAACTGTACTCAGCAATTCTTCAGTTCCCAACAATCTTCCCCTAACTTGACTTTTAGGAAGAGAAGTCAAGTTCTTCAGATGCTCCCAAAACACCATTCTTCAAAGCCCTGTATTAGCATCCAACCCCAGACTCTGATTAATTGTTCTTTGTATTAGATACTCAGCCATTTATTAATCTTGAATACAACCAAGCTTCTTTTTCAACATTGCATGAAGCTTCAATCTACTATGGTTGTACACTCTATCCACTAGAAAGTATTCTATGTGATTTCTATCCAAAGTCACTGCATATACTCCACTAGTTTCATATAGAGTCCAATTGTTGACAGTTTGAAACACATTCCTTATCACTCCTTCCACTTCATCAGGTTTGATCATCATACACAGATACTCCATCACCAGTTTTGTAATTGAAATCCCTGGAGCTTTTAATTCAAACATTTCTTCTATATCAGACCTGGAACATGTTCTGACAATCTTGGCCCAAGTAGTATAAACTTCATACTTCTCATCCTTTCTTTTGAGCCTGATGTACTCTTTTCCATCAACTTCCAGTGTATCCCAGTGAATGACTTCTAGAGGCTTTACACCAACAGGTTCTGCAGTTATAGGTTCAGGCACTTTGTCCATCACTACCATGTACATGTTCACATTACCAGTACTTGATGGTTCTACCTTATCACTTGGCTTAGGTGCCCCTTCTTCTTCAGCAACCCTCTGTTCTTCCTCAGTTTCTTCCACTCTAGGCTTCTTGGTTGATTTTCTTTTTGCCATCATCTTAGTTCTTTTTAAAGTCCTCAGACTTTCACTTAGAGAGGCCTCCTTCTTTGGTGTTTCTTGCTCATCAGGGAATGGTTTTTGTATCAGACAGTCATTGCTCTCTTTCATCCTCTTTTCCATTTCAACTCTGGCAGTTTCATTCCCTTGAAGCTTTGTCATTTCTGCATCATATAGCCCTTTGATTTTCTCAAAAGACATCTTTAAGAACATTTCCTTTTTGACACCTACAGCACCCTTGAGGAAAGTAATCATCTTCTTTCTCTCTTGAGCACCAAGGTATGTCTTTGAAGGTTGTCTTTTCTTTACAACCATTTTGATCTTTCCAGGCTTCCTTAGAGATGTGGCTTTCTTCTTGGCTAGTTCTGTTGCAAGACTCTGTTGATAAGCTTTATTGAGTTCTGCAGCCATAGCTTTTGCTATCTCTCTATCTTTTTCCACTTAAACCTGTTCTTCTTGCTCAAGTTCAGCCTGAATCTGCCTAGCCAAAGCTTCATCTGACTCAACCAACTTTTGCTTTTTCATTGGTTGATCAGATTCTACTAACTTTGATTTACCTTTGTCTTTGCTTTTTGCTTTATCAACACTAACTTTCTTGACAACTTCAACATTTTCTTTGATGACAACTCCTTTGGCCTTTGAAGTGACCTTGGGAGTATCATGTTTGGCTTTGATTAATGCTTCAGTTGTCTCAAGCTCTTCCTTATTTCTGCTCTCAAGCTCAATTAGTACTTCTTTCACCATTTCTGCTGCTTTAATCAGTTCAGCAGCATTAACAGTTTCTGCTGCTATATTTGATTGAGCAGCATTAACTGTTTCTGCTGCTATTGATGTTACTGCTGCTGCTTGAAATTCTATTTCTGCTTCTTGTACTGTTTCTTTACTTACCCCTTCATCAATCTCCCCCTCAACACTGTGGTTCTCCCCCTTATCTGTAGCCTCTTCCATGTGGAACTCAGCTTCTGACTCCCCCTTTTTGGGAGCATCATCCCCTGATTTCCTTCTCCTTAGCACAAACTGTTTCTTCTTCTTTTGCAGAATCAATTTATTCACCATATTCTTTAGCTTGACAATCTGGTCTTGTTGAGACAGAATGACCAGTTTCAGCTCTTCAATGTCTTTCCCCTGCTTGATTACATCCAGGTTGATGTTTCCCATGGTTTCCATCAATTCAAAATAGTTATATCTGTCCTCACCTTCTCCAGAAGTGTTACCCTCTTTTGAAGGATCATGGGATCTTTTTGTAGTGGGAGCCCAAGTTTGAGACAAGATCACTGAAAATCATTCTAGAAAAATTGTACTTTCTGGCAGTGGCCAAACAGACCAAAGCATAAGCAATGGTACTGCTAAACTCACCCCATCCAGTAGTCTTTTTGGAAATGCAATGCATAAGGGTATGAACAAGAAAACGCCATTGGGTATAAAATTTTGCTTTTGAGAATTTAAAACCACCCAATTGGCCTCCATACCCCATTCTTGACAAATTTGAGAAAAAGCCTCATTAGGAAGAGAAGTAATACCTTCAGCATCGTCTAGACGTAGACAGATGTGTATCACCTCTTCAGTAACTGACAAGGGTTTGTCACACACCCTTGTTTTCAGAATCTGCACACCATTCTCTGTGACTATAGTGGCATTCGCCCAGAATTGCTTTTGATGCTCAATGTAGATAGTTGGAGACACAGTTAGAGCATGGGCGATATGGCTAGACTTCAGAAAATCCACTATCTGATGAAAGCCTGCAGTTTGCTTTCGCTTTTGTAGTATCGCGATTTCATTGTGCTCGTCAATAAATGCCATAGACGCCATTGAGCTTGAGTATTCTTGCCTGAAACACTTGATTCTTGAGAGAAAAGGGTTAGAGAGAAAGTGAATAGAAAGCAGAGAGTCGTTATGAACTTTTAGGCGGACAAAGGGTATTTATAGTGTATGGGACATAAGCAGTATTAACCTAGAGCAGTATTAACTACCTAGCAATATTAACTGAGAGCAGTATTAACCACTAGCAGTATTAACTAACTAGCAGTATTAACTGAGAGCAGTATTAACCACTAGCAGTATTAACTAACTAGCAGTATTAACTGAAAGCAGTATTAACTACCTAGCAGTATTAACTGAGCACTAGCAGTATTAAAACTGCACTGGCAGCATTAACTATACTTACTGTTGGTCCCGAAGGTGCTTAACAAGTTTGTAGAAGGGGGGGGGGGTTGAATACAAACACAGAAATTAAAGTTTAATAAATTGTTTATTGATAAATCAAAATACAATTTACAAGTTTGTTGCGGAATAAGATTAGGACAAACTTAATCTAAACAAACTTAAGAAACACTAAGATGATTGCACAAGAATTTCAGAGAATGGGGGATTAAGAGATATAGAAAACAAGGGTTTCTATGTGGAGTTCAAGGATTGAGCACACCTTCAGATGAAGGGGTGAGCTTCCTATTTATACCCTATGCATTAAATGCATGGCAGGGCACTTTACACGTGGCGTTCATAGATTGGCTTTGGGAGTCTGACTTTTGGGAGACATGCTTTCGGCCGGGTCATGAACAGTGTAGTTGACAGAGTTGTTGTACATATGGTGGCAGAGACATGTCCGTTCTGACACATAGTACTAGTTTGTGCAAGGATAGACAAAAGGAAACTTGAGACATAAGCTTTGTGATCTTTTGATCGCTGAATATCTCTTCTTTCAGAGATAAAGAGGTTCAGCAATCGCTGAAGCTTTTCATCATGTTTCTTCGCGTATATGTAGAGTTGTCTTTGCTTCACTGATATCCGCATCAGGTCACTAGTAGACTTCTCTTTGTTCAGCAGCTTCGTCTTCGATTCAGCTATGAACATATGTTGACGCGAGACTTGTCTTCAGGGATTACGTTACTGTTTACATCAGAAACTCAGTGATAACTGAACAGACTCAGTCTAATCACTGATAGTGAAACACTAATACATAGAAATGTTTATAAGAAAGACTATCAGCGATAACTGAACAGACTCAGTCTGATCGCTGATGGTGAAACACTAATACATATTAAAACGTAATTTTCACTAAGTATAGAAGAGGGTCGTTATCAAATTACTGAGAGAGTTTGGATCAACACTTACTCCTTTTGAAGCTTATGGAGGTCTGATCAAGGCATTAACTTCCTGTGAAAGATGATTAGCAACACACAAATAACCTAATAGCAGGTATAGGAACACTTTTTTAAAACCATGAGCTCATTCAGAGTTGATCATGCCCACACTTGAGACCAAGAAAGTGAATCTACCCACATCAAAAGCTTTAGTGAATAGATCTGCAAACTGGTTGTCAGTATGAACTTTAGCAACTTGAATGAGCTTCTTTTCATTGCAATCTCTGATAAAGTGATACCTGATCTCAATGTGCTTTGTTTTGGAGTGCTTGACTGGATTATTAACAATGCTTATAGCATTGCTATTGTCAATAAAGATTGGAGTGTGCAGAAAGGTTACCCCATAGTCCAGCATCTGATTCTGAATCCATAGAACCTGAGAGCAGCAACTTGCAGCAGCAATATACTCAACTTCTGTTGTTGATAAGGACACTGTGTTTTGTTTCTTACACTGCCAAGATACTAGTCTTGCACCCAAAAGTTGACATCCCCCTGAAGTAGACTTTCTGTCCATGTTAGAACTACCCAAGTCACTATCTGAATATGCAATCAAGTCGAATGAAGATTCATATGGATACCAAAGACCTAATCTAGGTTTCCCTCTTAAGTATCTGAAAATCCTCTTCACAGCTTGAAGATGTGATTGTTTTGGCTTGACTTGGAATCTGGCACATACACATACTGGAAACATGATATCTGGTCTTGAGGTTGTGAGATACATTAGAGATCCAATCATTGATCTATATAGATGAACATCAACATCCTCCCCCTCAAGATCAGCACTGATCTGTTTGTGAGTTTCCATTGGTGTGCTTGCTGGCTTTGAGTCTTTTAAACCATATTTATCCAGGATGTCTTGCACATATTTTGATTGACTAATGAAGATTCCATCTGTCTGCTGTTTCACCTGAAGTCCAAGGAAGAAGTTAAGTTCACCCATTGAACTCATTGTAAAGCTCTTGTGCATCAACTCTTCAAAGTCTCTACACATCTGATCTTTTGTGGATCCAAAAATGATATCATCCACATAGATCTAAACTAGTAGGATGTCCTTCTTACTTCTTTTAATGAAAAGGGTCTTGTCAATTATGCCCCTTTCAAACCCATTTTCCAAGAGATAGGTAGACAGAGTGTCATACCATGCTCTTGGGGCTTGATGTAGACCATAGAGTGCTTTCTTCAGCTTGTATACTCTGTCAGGATATGTAGGATTTTCAAAACCAGGTGGCTGACAGACATATACTTCTTCATCAATTGTACCATATAGAAATGCACTCTTTACATCCATTTGATAGACCTTGAACTTCATGTATGAGGCATAGGCTAGGAACAGCCTAATTGCCTCTACCCTTACCACTGGAGCAAACACTTCATCATAATCTATGCCCTCTTCTTGAGTGTACCCTTGAGCCACAAGCCTTGCTTTATTCCTGATCACAATTCCTCTCTCATCCTTTTTGTTCCTGAAGATCCACTTGGTGCCAATAGCTCTATGACCTTTTGGAAGGTCCACCAAGTCCCAAACATCCTGTAGTTTAAATTGAAGTAACTCTTCTTGCATGGCTTCTATCCAACTTGAGTCTTTCATTGCATCATAGGCCTTCTTAGGCTCAATCTGGGATAGGAAGCAAGTGAGTATTGTGTGCTGCTGATCCTGCAGCTCTTGAAGTCTGCTTTGATTCCTTGTTATCATAGGAGAAGAGATGTCTCCTATGACCAGCTCTGGAGGATGATTCTTTTGAGTTCTAGTCTGATGACTAGGTTCTTCATTGATTCCCACATCCAGATTGGAATCATTTAAGTCAGCTGAGGGGATCTCATCAGCTGCTTCTGGTTCTTCATGTACTTGATTCTCTTCATCTCTTCTTTCTTCTTCACTCTGAATTGGTTCAGGAGCATTCTCCTTTTCACAGATCTCAACAGGCTCTATCATAGGTATGGGAAAGATCACAGACTAAGGCATAGTGTCTTGTACTTGTACTTGTTCATCCCCTGATCCTCCACTTCCTGAACCTGCATGATAATCACTACTGAAACCCAAAGAGTTAGTTAGTGAATCAATGTCAAATAGCCACTGAGGACCAGACCCAACAAGATTTGGTGTGTTCTCATTGCATTTGACATTGTCACTTTCCTCAATTATTCTAGAAGAAGTATTAAAAACTCTGTAAGCCTTACTCTGAGATGAGTAACCAACAAGAAAACCATCATCAACCTTGCTATCAAACTTTCCTAAGTGAGTTTTGGTATTGAGAATGGTACAAGGACACCCAAAAGGTTTGAAAAATCCTATAAAAGGTTTTCTTTTATTTAAAAGCTCATAAGGTGTCTTGTTTTAAGGCTTGACTACTAGAACTCTGTTTTGGACATAGCAAACAGTATTAACTGCTTCAGCCCAGAAAGTAATTGGAAGTTTTGAATCTGCCAACAGAGATCTAGCAGCCTCAATTAGTGTCCTATTCCTTCTCTCAGCAACACCATTTTGTTGTGGAGTCCTAGGAGCACTGTATTGCCTCTCAATTCCTTTTTCCTCACAAAAGGTGTTTAGGTCATGATTTTTAAATTCAGTACCATTGTCTGACCTAATGACTTTTACTTTTTGATTTGTTTGGTTTTCAATTCTTAAAACAAAGGATTTGATCAGTCCACTTGTCTCATCCTTAGTTCTTAGAAAATATACCCAAGTAAATCTAGAGTAATCATCAACAATAACTAGGCAGTATGATTTCTTACCAATACTCATAACATTTGTAGGGCCAAACAGATCCATATGCAATAAATGAAGAGATATAGAGATTGTGTTCACCTCTTTGGACTTATGAGAAGTTTTGTGTTGTTTGCCTTTGAGACAAGCAACACAATGATCATCACATGAATATACTTTTGATGGCAAACCTCTTACAAGGTTGTTTTTAACAAGTTTATTTATTGTTTTAAAGTCCATGTGACACATCCTTCTGTGCCAAAGTGATGATTCATCCAGAGAAGCTTTTGAAACAAGACAATTTAGGGGTGAATCAGATGAAACACTTTCCATATCTAAACAATATACATTATCCTTTCTGGGGGTTCTTAGTAGTATCATCTTTTCATCAACTACCTTGAATCCAGGAGCAAGGATAATGCATTCAGAATTAGTAAATAATATACTATGTTGTTTGTCACAGACCTGTGATACACTTAACAGGTTGTACCTTAACTGTTCAACATAGAATACATCTTCAAAGGTCATTTTACCTTTGGTCACATCACCTTTACCACTGATTTTACCTCCATCTGGAGTATTACCAAAGGCAACATGTCCACCATCAATCTTCTTGAAATTCTTGAGGAATGACATGTTCCCTGTCATGTGCCTAGAGCAACCACTATCAACATGCCAGATGCTCTTACCCTTGAGCTGCTGGTTGCCCTACACATAAGATTAAACAATTAGTATTGATTGGGGACCCAAGCCAAAGTGGTATTGGGTCTCCCTTTCTCATCAAAGTATTTACATTCCTTTTTGATGAGGTTTTTGAACTCAGAGCACTCTTTATTAGAGTACTTTGTCAATATGATTGGCTTAGCAACACTAATATTAGAAGCAGTACTAACTTTGGAAGTACTAACTGAGTTAGCAGTACTAGCAGGTTTAGCAGTACTAACCTTGTTAGCAACACTAACAGAGTTATCAGTATTAACTTTTGAAGAAGTACTAACAATGTCAGCAGCACTAACATTGTTAGCAGTAGTATTACTTCTAGCAGCACTATCATTGCCAACAGCACTATTTGTGGTAGCAAAACTGACAGTTTTAGTGCTTTTAGGAACCCACATATTGACACTTTCTTCCACATTCTTTTTCTTCATGTGGCTTTTAGATTTAACAACTTTCTTAGCCACATGGTTATTGTCATTCTTCCTATGACCAGAGGGTTTTTGTGCAGGTTTTTGAAAATTCAGCCTTTGGTTCATAGGATTAAAATAGCAGTATTTGGCAATGTGATTAAGCTTTCCACAAATAAAACAGGGTTTTGGTCTATTGATTTTACTCAGATCAACCCCTTGTTTTTGTGCCCATAGATTATTCTAGTTTCTCTGATTACCCCTCTTTTTATCATGTTTTTGGGGCTCAGATTTATTGCATGCACACTTTTTGCAAGGGATAGGGTTCACAATAGTGGTCTGCTTATAATGAACCTTCTTATTCTTTCCCTCAGTCTTTTCTACCTTATTGGACTTAACCCAAGTCTTTCCACACCCCTCATTGGTGATAATGTGATTTTCAATAGGAATCTCACCACTCACATTATTGTCCTTATTCTTGACAGTTTCCTTCTCAGTCTTGTCCTCAACAACTACATCATCTAAGGGATCTATCTCAGTGGCTCCCTCAGGCAAGTCCTTCCTATCTTTGGTCTCTAGCAAGTCTGATGTAGGAGGGATGTAGTTGTTGTTATTGTAAGGTGGTGGTGTGGTGGTGTACCCTATTCCAGGTTTAATCTTGTCATGTATTTGGACCTTTAGAATAGAGTCCATAGCTTTAGAAGCATATGAATACTTCTCAATGTCAAGCTTAGCTTTCTCATACTCACTTTTTATCTTCTCACACTCCTCTTCTTTCTGTCTTAGCTTAAACTCATACTGATCTTTCTCCCACTTCCAGTAATTGGTGTCATACATGTGCTGAAGTTCATTGGCTTGAAAACCTCTAATTTGTTCCTCAAACCTCTCAACAATCTTCACATAGTCTTTTATATCTTTTTCTAATCTCTTCAGGTTATCACTCATACTTTGATTGTGATCCTTGTACCTTTTAACTGTATCTATGCAATTTTGAGAACAAAGATTAGAAATTACCTCAGTTGGGAGATCAGAAACTTCTGCCATGAGAGCTTGGTTTTGGATAGCCTCTTCTGCTTGATCACTCCAGTCAAACTCCATACCTTGTTGAGAGACTAGGGCTTGAGCAGAGTTTCTGTTATTATTGAAGCTTCCAGACTGTGATTGTTGGTGGCTGTTGTTGTGAGACACTCCACTTCTGCATTCTCTAACAAAGTGCCCCTTCAGATGACATTTATAACATTCCACCTTTGACTTGTCAAAACCTGCTCCATCTTCTCTTCTTTGGGAGAAGTTGTTTCTCCCAGTTCTCTTGATGAACTTCTTTACCCTCATAGAGAGCATGACCATTTGCCATTTAATGTCCATCTCTTCAAGATCATCCGGATGGAGTTGTTCCAAGTCATCATTAATTAGAGAAGAGTTTCCATGACTGGATAGAAAGGCTTCAAACATAGATTCAGTGCCTTTCTCTTTACTTGCTCCATTAGCAGCACTAACTGATTCAGGGTTAGAAGAAGAATCAATTGATGCTGATAGGAGTGCAGCATTGTGAACATATCCAGATGGTTTCTTCCTAGCTTCTACCTCAGATTCAAACACTCTAAGGTCATTGTACAGATCATCAAGTTCTTTTTCTTCCAATTGTTCATTCTGTCTGAAAGACACAGTATACATAGTCCACTCATCTCCAAGGGACCTTAAGAACTTTCTGTTTAGATCATCTTGATCAATCTGTACTCCCATAGTAGCTAGTTCACCAATTAACTTGTTAAACCTGTCAAAAGTTTGAGTCATGGACTCATTCTTATTTGACATAAAGTTTTCATACAATTGCTTCAATATAGCCTTCTGATTTCTCTTGGTACTTTTGGTACCAGAGAACCTCTTCTCTAGAGCATTCCAAAGCATCTGTGCATCAGTGCAATTGCAGAATTGGTGTTGATATTCATTGGGAATAGCCAAAAGCAGTGTGCTTAAGGCTTTCATCTCTGTCTGTCTTGACTTCTTTTCTGCATCCGTCTTTGGTGGAGTTCTTTTTCCATCTGGACCAATCTTTCCTTCATCAGATGGGCCATTCTCAATGATGTCCCACATAGAGTAATCTGTGAGAAGAATATATTGCTTGATCCTAATCTTCCACATGTCAAATTCATTGGATCTGAGCATTGGGACCTTTGAGACCATGGTACTGTTTGATTCAACTGCGTTTTCCATGATGAATGAGATTTCTGAGAATATGGCTCTGATACCACTTGTCAGGATCTTAATTCTTAACAAGAACACACACTCAGAAAACAATATTAAAGAAGTTGCGAAATAACACTTTAATATTCAGAAAAACAATGAAACAGTAAATCAAAATCACAACTTGCAAACTCTTATTGAATGATTGAAAGTCACAAGCTTTTACACACAACCTCAATATTGATGAACAGACTCACCAATACGAATTCTACTTCTCTAGAATTAGGGTTCTAACCTTGAGGTTGATTCTTTCTATGAAAGCTAAAAACTTAGAATGACAAAAATCTATCTTTTTGCAAATTATTCTATACATATATATATATACTTGTAGATAAAAGATAATTACAATAAATAAAAGATCTTCTGTATAATCTTCCATAGTTATCTTCAAGACTTCCATGATTATCTTCAATCAATCCAGCTGTCTTCTTTCCATGCGAAGTCTTCATTATCTCATAAGCAGTATTAATTCTTCAGCAGTATTAACACTCTGAGCAGTATTAAGTTCATTAGTACTAACCATGCTCAGCAGTATTAACTTTGTTCTAGCAGTACTAACTCCAGCAGTACTAACTACTTAGAAGTACTAAACTTGCTTAGCAGTAGTAACTTCTTTCAGCAGCATTAATCTTTGACTAGCAGCACTAACCTGTATCAGCAGCATTAACATCAGAAGTAGTAACCAGGTTCTGCTAGCAGCATTAACTGTACTCAGCAATTCTTTAGTTCCCAACATGATTAAAAAAAAGGAAAGATATATATATATATATATATATATCAAGGACATTAACAGAAATAGTCATTTTAGTCAGATTAATTCATCCCTTAGTCATTTCTCCGCTCACATAGTCACATTCACCAAAAAGTCAATACCTCCACAAGTGCCTACGTTGTAACTTGTAGAGGAGGTATTTCTAAAAAAAATAGTTTTTGAGTTTTTCAAGACTTATGAGTGTACTGCTTTTCTTGAAAAATGGGAAATAATCATAATGGCGACACTTGAGGAACCATGATTGCGGCACTTGAGTCAAAAGGGGAAGGAACCTCCGCAATTTCTATGCCCCTCCGTAATTTTTAAATCTAAGAGACTATTTGGTTATGAAATTGGAAGGAATTGGAATGACCAATTCCATTGACCAAATTTCAAGCCCATGTTTGATTCACAAAATGAAAGCGATGAAATCTTTCAAATTCCATTGAATTCCCTAATTTAAGGAATATATCATTCCTTGGATTAAATGAAGGAACTGAATTCCTACCAACCAAACAGGTGGTCAAATTCCATCAAGTTCCATTTCAGTCCCTTCAAAGTCAAATTCCTTCAATGAATTCCAATTACATCATGTTAATGTATATATGTGTATAAGGCCCAGGCCCATGTCTAAGGCCCAGGCCCGTTTAGTCTCTGTATATATACCTTGTATCTTCTAGTCTAGGTTAATTCTCTCATTATTATTTTATCGTATTGTACGTTTTGTCTCAATCAATATATCGAAGTCTCAAGCCTTCAGCATATTAATCATCTCTTTCAATCATATTCATTTTCTAACATGGTATCAGAGCTGTAGGTTTGCTTGCACTCTCATCATCATCGTTCCTTTCATTCATCATCACTGTTTTACTGTTCATCATTTTCACTATTCATCGATTTTACTGTTCATCGATTTTACTGTGTAAATCACTCTTGCCGTCGCCGCCCTCTCTGCCTCTCGAAATCGAAACCCTAGCCGCAGACCGGAAGAACACCGGTCGCAAACACTATACCGGTCGTTACAGCATACCGGTCGTTACACTTGTCCGGTCGACACATACCGGTCGCTAATACCAGTCGACACCCAGGTCCGCTCCATACCGGTCACAATCTTATATCGGTCGCTAATACCGGTCGACACCCAGGTCCACTCCATATCGGTCGCAATCTCATACCGATTCATACCGGTCGCAACATCAGACCGGTCGATACATGTCACAATTCTGAACTGTTTCTTGTCACATCCATGGCTGCCAATCTCAGTCACTCAAATCCCATCTCGGTTGTTTTCAATTGTAGCAACTACATCCTGTGGCATCCCCATATGACAATTCTGCTAAAATCTCATGGGCTTTACACCTATGTTACTGGTGCATCCATATTTACAGTTCAAGCAGAAACTGAGAATGCTGTTGATTTTGCCAAACGCATGAATGAGTGGGATATCAATAATGCTCGTATTTTGGGTTTTATTAATGCCTCCACTACTTCTGAGATCAACCAACAGTTTCTTGGCTATGTCACCGCCAAAAGTCTCTGGGATTTTCTCGCCAAGCGGTACACGTCATCGGGCCTATCTCATCAGTATCAACTGTGGACCACCTTTCAGAACAAACGTCAGCATCCTGATCAATCCGTAAACTCTTATATCTCTGAAATGCAGTCTCTCAGAGATCATATAAGTCTTGGAGCACCTCAAATTTTTGATGAAACCGCTCAACCGTTCACAACCTACTTCAACCAACTACATTTGATCACCATTCTGATGGGTCTTACAGATAAATTTGAGAATGTCCGTGCTTCTCTTCTTCATAGGCAACCCTTATGTAACACCCGAAAATCTTAGGTAATTTTAATTCAAGTCGTGTGATGGTCGTGTCATGAATATCAATTTGAATATTTGAATTATTTGTTAAAAAGCTTAAACAATAAAAGTGAATGTTCAAGTCCTACCGTTAACTAGATAAATTATTAGTAATTGACATGAAATAGGATTTGATTTATTAAAACTTGGTGTTTATGAGAGGCCATATTTCACTTACTTTAAAACCCAAGGACTAGAAGAGTATTTTTGGAATGGAGGAATTCAAGGAGGACCCACGTGGCTTACCACGTGGGTTGAGGAGCCAAATCCACGACCCAAGCCACGTTGGGGGCTGCCTTCCCGTGAAAAGAACCCCTCCTCTTGGGGATGGAGCAGTGGGTACCGCGGGTTCCTCCGTGACTTGAAGCCACGAGAAAACCCACGCGGGTTTTCCCCTTTCTCCCATCCGTTTCTTTTTTTTCCTTAACCAATATCACCCCCAACATTTAGGAGACCCACAATTAATTACTCTTTTCATTTTCTCTCTCTCTTTCTCCTCTTTCTCTCTCGATAAAACCCTCCCATCACCAAACCCCATTAAATTCATCCATTAATTCCCTCTTCTCTCAACATTTATTTTTGAACCTTAGCTTTGATTTGAAGAAAGTATTTGAAGTTATTCTCCTAAAAGAGTTGGAGCATTTATTGAAGGGTTTCATCAAGAAATTCCAAGACCTCAACATCAAATCTTCATCACCTCATTTTCTCTAGAGTTCTCAAGTTTTTCTAGGGTTTTCCATAAAGCCTAGATTGTGAGTTTTCTACTACTATTTTCAAAGGAGATACATATCTTGTGTGTTTATTTGTTTAGCATCTCATGTGTATGTTGAAATCTGATCACCTGATAAGTTTGACCTAACTGCTAATTTGTGAGATGGTTGGGAATATTGTGATAATAATGCAAGTATGTCTTGATGGTATTATTATGGATATATTTTAATGCTTGGTGTCATGTATTATGATGAGCCAAGGTCATTATGTTGGGATTTGCGCATTTTAGAGTTTTGTACCTAAATATGCTTGGGAATGTTTAATGTCTTATACATGTATTTTGTTGATATGGAATAATGTATAGAGACGGATATTGTACGTACGTAGGACGAACCATGAGTAAGTGCTAGGAGGATGTAGTCTTAGGCGCCACTATGACGGTATGCGTCTAGACCTCCGCCATTTGGAGTAATGCCTGGGAGGTAGTCTTCAAGTGTGCTGGGCCTTCGGGATGTTGCTCAAACGAGTGAACATCAAGGTACATTGACTTGAGGTAAAACTCATAGGTGTGATGGGTCTCCCCCATGATTGTCCCTTCATGGCCTTTAGTGACTAAAACGGTATAATTGTTCATAACATGTTTTCTAA
The DNA here is from genome assembly GCA_954870635.1 of Arctium minus. Lineage (NCBI taxonomy): Eukaryota > Viridiplantae > Streptophyta > Magnoliopsida > Asterales > Asteraceae > Arctium > Arctium minus. The sequence continues at coordinate 8,941,208 of OX941092.1, forward strand.
ATGCATGCCATGTTCTTGTTCAACTCACTAGGCTCGTTTGGCCTAACACTTTATTGTTGGTATGTATCTCAGGTTCTAGCGGCGCAAGCGCCAAGGACGCTTAGTCGACCGTTAGTATTGAGCTTGGGGAGCATTTTTGGGATGCCATTTGTGAAGACCGTTCTTTTGGATATAGTTGACAACCGACCGTAATCTTTGTCTAGAAAGATTTAGATTAGGAAGTTGTTATCTATTATTGTTTCATTTTACAAATTGTAATTAACAGGCATTTATTGTTCCTTTTTGTACAAGCTCGTGCTTTGGCATTTTATGCATACCAGATTTTCATTTTCCAGAAATTTTTGTTAGTCCCATTTTTGGGGTGTTACACCTTACCCACTCTTGAAGAAGCCATATCAAAATTGTTAAGTGAAGAAACTCGTCTTCACATACGCTCACCGATGCCAACTACTGATAGCGTTCTCTACACGTCTCATCCCAAGTCCAAAGGTAAATGGACCAACAACAACCATAACAAATCTGTGGGAAAAACGAACACATCTGAGTGTGATTTTTGCCATTCTACTGCTCATCTTCTCCTTGATTGTCCTATTCGCAAGTGCCGTAGGTGTGGCATCACTCATCCGCGCCATTATGAGTCTGACTGCCCTAAGAACTCAAAGCACATCGGCCCTCAGAACCGGACTCATGCTGTTGTTGGGTCTACTATCGCTGATAACGAGGTTTCTTCTGTCTCCTCACCTGAACTAATGGAACTGATGCGCCGCAATCAGGAGCTCATGGAGCAGATCATGTCTGGTGCTATGGGTATGAATTATCCACACTCAACTGCATCAGGTAACTTATGGATTTTTGACTCTGGATGTTGCAATCATATGACACCCTGCACTGATGGTTTTGTTTCTAAGAAACCACCTCAGCATTTTACGTCAGTACGAACTGCTGACAACACTGGCCTACCGGTATCTTTTAGTGGAAATGTCTCCACTCCTCATATACAATTACCGGATGTTCTAAATGTTCCGAAACTATCTCTGAGCTTAGTTTCGATTGCGCAACTTCTCGAATCTAATTTGATCATTTTATTTCATTCTTCTGGTTGTGTTGTACAGGATCCAAAGACCACCAAGCAGATCCTTGGACTCGGCCGTAAAGTTGGACGGATTATTGAAGTGGTCTACCTTCGTCTTCCATTACCCTCTTCAAGTCTTGTTGCCTCAGTTTCCAACGCTTCTTCCTTTGATTTGTGGCATGCCCGGCTAGGTCACTTGTCTCTAGCCAGAATAAAATCATTAGCTAATTTAGGGGTGTTAGGAAATTGTGTATCAACTGAAAATATTTCTTGTTTATCATACAAACTTGGCAAACATCATGCTTTATCTTTTGAAATGAATGAGTTTAATTATACTTATTCTTTTGATCTTATTCATTCTGATGTATGGGGACCAGCACCACATCCATCCATGGGGGTGCTCGATATTTTGTTATTTTTATTGATGATCATACACGTTTCACACGGATATATCTCATGAAACATCGTTCGGAACTGCCTAACATTTATATTATGTTTGCTCGGATGATTCACACCCAATTCTCAAAATCTATAAAGATTCTTAGAGCTGACAATGCTATGGAATACAAAGAGTCCTCTCTTCTCTCCTTTCTTCAATCTCAGGGGACTCTCTCTCAGTACTCCTGTCCCGGTATATCTCCTCAAAATGGTCGTGCCGAACGCAAACACCGTCATATTCTTGATACGGTTCGCACTCTTCTCATTTCTGCTAAATGTCCAGAACGTTTTTTGGGGAGAAGTTGCTTTCACTGGAGTTTATACTATCAATCGTCATCCTACTCCCATCCTTAATAATAAGTCTCCTTATGAGTCTCTTTATGAGGTCACTCCTGCCTATGAACTTCTAAAAGTTTGGGGTAGTGCTTGTTTTGTTCAGTTACAATCTCATGAACATACCAAACTTGAACCTCGATCCAGACTTTGCTGCTTCCTTGGATATGGTATTGAGCACAAGGGTTATCGCTGCTGGGATCCTATCTCCCAGCATCTTCGTATATCTCGTCACGTTACCTTCTGGGAACATGCTCATTTTTCTTCCATATCCAAGTTTCGTGAATCTCCTACCTTCACCGCTCCATTCTTTACTGATGCTTCCGTCTCATTGGACTCACTCCAATCTGACATCATATCGTCTCCGCCTATTGTTCAAACATCTTCTGACTCTGCCTCTCCTTCAGAGTCTCCTGCCCCTACACCACCTGCATCTCATAGTTTTCCTGATCAACATCAATCATCTGCTCCATCCGCACATCCTGGAACGTCTCAATCTCCAAATGTTAGACGATCAGATCGGGTAAGACAAGTTTCTTCTCATCTCCGTGATTATCGTGTTTATGCTACTATGTTGTCAATTCACGAACCTACTTCCTACAAGGAAGCCTCCTCTAATCTTGATTGGCAGAAAGCTATGGATGAGGAACTTCAGGCTCTTGACAAAGCTCAGACTTGGGACTCTGTTCCTCTTCCACCGGGCAAGTCACTCATTGGTTCCAAATGGGTGTTCAAAATCAAGACAAAATATGATGGCTCTATTGATAGGTGCAAAGCTCGTCTGGTGGCAAAGGGCTTTAATCAAGAGTACGACATTGATTATGAGGAGACATTTGCACCTGTTTCTCGAGTCACTTCTGTTCGCAGTCTCCTAGCCATCGCAATTACAAAACAATGGCCTCTCTTTCAGATGGATGTTAAGAATTCCTTCTTGAACGGTGACTTATCTGAGGAAGTCTATATGACACCTCCTCCAGGCGTTCGACTTCCACAAGGTCATGTTTGTCGTCTTCAGAAGGCTCTTTATGGACTCAAGCAAGCTCCGCGAGCTTGGTTTGAGAAGTTCAGTTCCACAGTCACCTCTCTAGGTTTCTCACCCAGCAACTATGATTCAGGACTGTTTACTCGGACCACTGAGGCTGGCACAATCTTACCTCTTTTGTATGTGGATGATATGATTATTATTGGCAGTGACTCTACAGGCATAGCTAATCTCAAGACATCTCTCAGCTCCTGTTTTGAGATGAAGGATCTTGGCTCTTTACACTACTTTCTTGGCCTTGAGGTGCTCTCAGACCCGTCGGGAATTTATCTTTGTCAAGCCAAATACACCTCAGATCTCTTGTCAAAAGTTGGGATTACTGACAACAAAACTGCATCCACTCCTCTTGAGCACAACCTTCATTTGGCTCTGAATGCTGGACCTCCTCTGCGTGATCCTACTCTATATCGACATTTAGTGGGGTCACTTGTCTACCTGACAGTGACTCGACCTGACATTGCCTATGTTGTTCATACTGTCAGTCGGTTCATGTCTGCACCCTGTTCTGATCACTATGCTGCTGTCCTGCGCATCCTTCGATATTTAAAAGGGACCATGTTTCATGGTCTTCATTTTCCATCCACATCATCATTGACATTGCGAGGTTTTTCTGATGCTGATTGGGACAGTGACATGTCTGATCGTCGCTCCACTACCGGCTACTGTTTCTTTCTTGGAGAATCTCTCATATCTTGGCGGAGCAAGAAACAATCTCTCACAGCTAGATCCAGTACTGAAGCTGAGTATCGAGCACTAGCTGACACGACTCAAGAACTTGTGTGGTTACGCTGGCTACTATCTGACATGGGGGCTCCTCAACATTCTCCAACTCCATTGTGGTGTGACAACAACAGTGCGATTCAGATTGCTCACAATGATGTCTTTCACGAGCGAATGAAACATATTGAAATTGACTGTCACTTTGTTCGTCAACACGTGACTCGTAAGACTATCCGGCTTCTTCCTATTTCAACTATTGATCAACCGACCGACATTTTCACTAAAGCTCATCTACCAGGACGATTTCGTGATCTTGTTTCCAAACTCCATCTGGCTCATTCTTCTCCCGATTGAGTTTGAGGGGGGATGTTAATGTATATATGTGTATAAGGCCCCGGCCCATGCCTCACCTTCTCGCAAAATGTTTAGCTTATCGTTTGAACCTGCCCTATATATATATATATATATATATATATATATATATATAGAGAGAGAGAGAGAGAGAGAGAAAGAGGGAGGATTATGCGAGAAGCAAACTAATTTGCGAGAAGGCGAGAAGGAATGTGGGCCACATAATTTATTAATTAAAAAACAATAAATAAAAAATAGTTTTAGAAATTAGGATAATTATCATTTTAAATTGGATAAATTCTTAAAATTTTCATTATATCTTTTAGATTTATTTATTTTGTAATTTCAATTATTTATTAATTTTTTTTCTAAATATACTTTTAATAAAAAAAATTCACAATTTTAACCAAATATCACACGTGATATCATTATATGAATATTTATGCATATCACATATCATATTATTACATGTGATAATTGTATATATTTTAGTTAATCATATGTGATTATGTATACTTCTATTTATATATCTTTTTGTGATGTAAATATTATCACATGTGATAATTGTATATCATATGTGATTATATATACATCTATTTATAGATCTTTTTGTGATGTAAATATTATCACATGTGATAATTGTATATATTTTAGTTAATCATATGTGCTTATGTATATTTATATTTATAGATCTTTTTGTGATGTAAATATTATCACATGTGATTATGCGTCATTTATATTCAGACATATATTATCATATGTGATATTTACAAAAATCCACCTAGTGGGATCATATGTGATACTGATACATATATCACATGTTAAACGAAGTTAATCACATGTGATTCAAAACGTAAATCTAAAAAATTGAGAAAAAATAGTGAAATAAATAATGAATTAGTTATGGATATCACATGTGATATTTGATGAAAACTATGATTTTTTCTAAAAAATAATAATATAAATTTGATAAAAAAAATTATGAATTTATTAAAATTAAATAAATTTAAAAGATATTATGAGATTTTTAAGGATTTATCCAATTCAAATTGTAATTATCCGAATTTAAAAAAAATTAATTTATTTATGCTATTTTTTAATTAATAAATTATGTGGCTCTTATTCCTTCTTGCATTCTCACAAATTGACTACCTTCTCGTTTGAACCTGCCCTTATATATATATATATATATATATATATATATATATATATATATATATATATATATATATATATATATATATATATATATATATATATATAGGGGACCCTTCAAAGGGAGAACTGGTTATTTTGTGGTAACTGTGAGATCCAATCTCATCCATACAAAATCATAATCAATGGTTTAAAAAAATTTGTAAATTCATTATTAACTAACCATTTGTAATTATCAATTTATACCCAAAAAAGGGTAAATAAGTCATCTTGCTTGCTGATTCATATTTATCTATTTTGAGCGCATACCAAATATTACGGGATCATATCAATCCCAATATTGTAACCACAGAAATGATATCACAGATACCATCTCAAATTAATAAAAAAAACCATTTAAGATTATCACTGTGAAGTCGATAGAACCCTAGAATTAGAATACGATTTCTGTGACATCGTTCGATCGATTGTGGTTCACTGTGTGTCGAATCCATTGTGTTTCATTCATTGTGGTTCAATGTGTTTCATCCATTGTGGTTCACTGTGTGCCGAATCCATTGTGGTTCATTGTGTTTCATCCATTGTGGTACAATGTGTTTCATCCATTGTGGTTCACTGTGGTTCGTCCATTGTGGTTCACTGTGTTTCATCAATTATGGTTCACCGTGTTTCATCCATTGTGGTTCAAGATATGTGGTTCATTCATTGTGAACCTGCATTCATGAGTTCAAAAACGTTGTTTATTATTATAAATAAGAAAAAGAATGAATGTCTGATTGACCACTACCTGAACCTGTATTCATGTGTTCAAAAACAACATCACCACCATCTTCAAGGTACCACAAAGTTATCACAACAAACCCAAACTAGATAAATTTTGAAAAATAAACAACAGGAGAGTCTAATATCTATTATCAACCAAACCATAACAGCTTCATGAATGGTAGCACATAGTATCACGTAGCCTGTTAGTAATTTTATGTTAGTATTATCAAAATGTATCACACTGTGATATCATTTGATAATACATAAACTTTGTCAACAGTATATGAAATCACTAACATTAAAAAGACCTACCTCCCCTTTCATCATTCTGCTTCTGCACATCTGCTACATAACCTTGATCATCAATAATACCATGGGAAAGATCATCATATAACATACCCTCTTCTCCTGCAAATGCATCATTACATATTTCTTCAGTTGCTTGGTATGGTGACAGACCCGTATCAAAACAATCTTGATTCTCCCATAATTGAATATCCATATCCTTTTCTGCGTCTTCGTCACCATTGTTGGACAATGTTAAAGATGGTGGAACATTGCTGTTGTCCATAGTTCAGCAGACACAAGCAGGGATCTCCTTTTTTGAACAGGGGACTTCTTCCTCCAAATCTTCTTCTTCGTCCAGTATACCTCCAGACCTGCAACAAAATTTGGAAACTATAATGATGAATAGTAACGATTTTGGTAAATCAATTAGATGAGTATTATTAGGAAATGTAATCTTGATTGGTTTTGATTGATATAAATCTGTAAATTAAAATAATTATTTATTAAACATAAATTAATCAAATTACCAACATACCCTCAACATTTAATAAATAAAAATCAGTAATTAAAATAAATTGATTGGTTGTGGTTGGATCTCACGGTTACCACAGACTACCTAGTTCTCATTTGATTAAGCCCATATATATATATATATATATATATATATATATATAGGGTGCGTTTCTTTTGCAACCCAAACAATTTGTACAAACTATGCAAACCACTATATTAGGAAACAATAGATATATTTATGGATAATGATTATGATTCATTAATAATGATTGTGATATATATGAAAAATGTTAAGTTTACTCATTATAATCATGATTTTAAATTAGGAAACATAATAAAATCATATATTCATTAGACTTGATGAACGACTAAGATTGGTTTGCATAGTTTGTACAAATTGATTGGGTTGCAAAAGAAACGCAATATATATATATATATATATATATATATATATATATATATAAACACAAATGAATTTTTGTTTAGATCTAACAAACTCTCAATAAAATATAGGAAATTATTGAAGTAAAATAGAAAAAAAAATATTGAAAAAAAAATAGAAAAAAAATGTGACATGGTATAGAAGACTATCTACATGAATATAATCTAACATCCCGGCCCCTTTTCGTCTTATTTTACGACGGTAGGGACGATTGCTTCCATTACTGACTAGAAAGACACCAAATTCTCCTTTTAGCGAAAGCTTGGATCGAAAAAATTGAGAGCAGCTAGTAGAATGACCCTTTGTAATTAACATCAACAATTTGTTCAACCTTGTAATTTGAAACATATTAGGCTATGAAAGAACGATATAAAACTAACCTTATCCCAAATTAAATGAAAATCTATTTTAAGAGGCTTTGCTAGTTGATCATGAAATACCAGATTGGCGGCTAGGTGAGAAAGTGCCGATAATATTGTAACACCAAAAAGTTGGTGGACCAAGAATTGAAGCGAGAACCATGCGTAGCTAACAAAGAACATATTGAACCAACAAACCATTAGTGGCTACAAGAGAAAGGGTACAATACTCGGCCTCGGTGTTGGAACAAGCTAGTAAAGGTTGTATACGTTTCTTCTTAGAGCTTCAACTATTTTAATTTCCACCAAGAAAAACTCTATAGTGGATCATTTGTCGTCACATAGGGATGTATATGAACCGAACCATTCATAAATTGTTTGGCAAGAAGTTCGTTTATGTTTGTTTATTAATAAACACATATGAACAAGATTTTTGGTTCGTTTAGTTAAATAAATAAACGCGAACTCTGTATCATTTGTTTATTGTTCGTTTATGTTCGTAAAAGTCATCAACCTAGTTCATTCATGTCACTTAAAGTTAAAGATTTTGCCTAGAAAATCATATTCTTCTATGGTCATTTATTTTCATTCATGTTCATTTGTTTACGAACATAAACGAATATGTATCATTTCTATATTCATTCATGTTCATTTGTTTGTGTTCTTACATATTCATTTATGCTCATTTATTTATATATGTTTTTTAACATATTAACGAATGAATATGAACAAACATGAACAAACTTATTTTCTTAACAAACAAACACGAACAAATACATTTGGGTTCATTTGTTCGATTAAATTTCAAAAAACGAAAACAAACAACCCCTTGTTCGTGTTCGTTAATAGTCCTATCACGAAGACATCCTGCCTATTCAACATCAGAATATGTATCTATAGCATCATAATAGGCGTAAAGGAAAAATGTAGGTGTGCTCTTTAGATGTCAAATAATATGCTTAACCTCAACCCGATGAGGATAAGTAGGAATCTAGGAATTGCGACACTTTATGACAACGTAAACAATCTCATATCATGTTAAAACTATTATCGTAAAGCACCCATAATACTACAGAACATGAAACGATTATATGCGACTTCCAAATCCCCAAGTGTCACCACTCTTTCCAATACCAAATGTTACTTGTATACGAACTAAAACTTTATAACTTCAACATCATAATGACATTTCATAATTGGTTTAATACATTTCTATCTTAATATTTACATATACGGAGACATTCTAAACATTAGTTCAATAACATAACTTACATATAACGACTATCATAATTGCTATAACTCTTTATTGTTGTCCTTTTCATGTTACAGTTTGTCATGTTCAACATACATAAATGGAATACGTGAACTTTAAAACTTAAATTATATATCGTTTCATGAAGAAAAAAAACATCTTTCACAAAACATGTCATTTTAATGTAAGAAATAACATTTCAATGCATTACTCCTTGTCATAATGGATAAACACCTTTCATGCCTTAAATATTATTTTACAAAAATCTCATTTGAAGATCTCACTACAACATGTAAAGTATGTCACATAATGGGCTCCCAATCTAGGCAAGTACTTTGCCCCAAGGAATATGTTAGAAAAGCGGTCCTTATTTGATTCACTCGTTAGGATATCCATATTGGCCTGCCAAACAAATATCGAACAAAAGTTGGACGTCCACAAGAAGGCAAATCCAGACATCTGCAACCTTCCAAATTAAACTACGTTTTATCTTGATTATAAGGGCTTTGTCCAATATTTTGAGAAACTTTGAACCTTGGCATTCTATTTTGCTTTCACGAAATTCCATATATTGATATTCCATCAATATTAATTTGAGAGTATTTCAAAACCCAAAACACGATATATATTCGTATTTTGTACACATATTCTTTTATACCATAAAGAAATTTGTGGAATGGTGTGTCTCATGATGATCAACTCAAGGAAAATCGAGTAGCTAAGTTGGTAAATCGTTATATATTGTTTTTCTCTTCCCTTTCACTCTTTATATTTCTACCATTATGTTTAAGTATGAGGCCAAGAATTTTTGAAAATGGTTGCATATGCAAAACAACCTTCCCCTTCCCCCAATGTTGCACTAACAAGATGGATAGAGGAAGAGAGTGAGATGAAGAAAAATTGAGGACCTATTCATAGGGTCTAATGTATGGGGTGGAAAACGTTTCACAAACAATTAGGTCCATTTTGGATAATTAACAACGAAAAGGATCGTACGACACCAGAGGCCGAATTTGAAATGTTAGGTGTAGGTTCTATATCTCGAAAAACTTTGAAGATTATAAACTAATAAGTACAACTTTAGTGGCAAGAAAGGAAGTTTTTGGGAGAAGGTAGGCCAGGATCGAGAAACAAAACTTACTTTTAGATATTATAATCAGATGTACGTAAGAAGGGGGCATATGAATATAGTAACCCCTAATATTATTGTTCTAAAAAACTCGCCGCACAGCCGCCATGGCACCAAGGCTTGTGTCTCACGCCACGTCAAGCATGTGGCACGCCATGGCCTAATGCACAATTTCGTAATGCAATAATTGATTTTTCTTTATGTTTTTAATGTCTTATTTGCAGGTTTTTAATATATACCATAATTTAACTTGCTTATTACTATTGACTCATTGAGTAACACTACAAAACATATGTTTTTATATATAATATTATATATGAATTAGAAAAATGACGTCATAAGTCACCTCTTGAAAACGTCATGGCTTCGCCGTGACTTCTAAGGCTTGAGGCTTGGTCTCGCCGCCACACCACGCCTCACGCCATTTAGAACTTTGCCTAATATATATAACAATCAACTATTTTTTAAGTGCATCAAACTAAGGTGAATTTAATCCGTCTTTTAATTAGATCTGCATTCAAGTATTAATGACTAATTAATTAAATTCCATTATGGAGAAAGTGAAGCTTTATGGTTCAAATGAAAACCCAAGAACTTAATTAGTTTTGTGGTCGAAATAAAAATTTTGTTCAAATGTGAGGTAAAACTTAATTTGGGCCTTGACTTGGTGGAACACTGCAAACCCAAAGTATGAGTTAAAGAGGGTTTAAAGTTATATGGAATAACAATTTTGTAGAAGGGGCAAAGATGATAGTTGTAAGAGTTTAGAGACTAAAACATAAAAATGTAATACTACCATGTCTACAAGTCAGTCAAAGAGACCAGCTGAAGAATTTTGTTAAGATTGAAACTCAATGACATATGAGTTTTCTAGGCTTTTCAACAAAACTAGAACAATATTTAATTATTAAGCTGAAGAGTTAATTATATGTTGAGACAATGTTAATTAGAAAACCAAATTACACCATAACTGAAAACACCAAACCAACCAACTGAACCAAGACCTAGCTCCCACAACTAAAGAAATACCTAAACTGAGGGGGCGTTTGGTTCGCTGGATTCCGTCGGAATCTGGTGGAATTGGAATGGTCAATTCCATTGACCGAATTCCGTCGTGCTGTTTGGTTGCCAAGGGAATGGAATTGAATTCCATGAAATCCTTGGATTAAGGAATTGGTCATTCCATTTGAAAATGGATGGAATTGAATTCCATTCCATTATGGTTTTTCAAAATGACAAAAATACCCTCCAAACCTTTTCTAACAAAATTAAAACCCATCAGATGTGGATTTGGTTTCCTCTCTCTCCTCTCTCTCTCTCTCCTTTCTCTCCTCTCTCTCTCCTCTCTCCTCTCCTCTCTCTCTCTTCTCTCTCTCCTCTCCTCTCTCTCTCTCCTCCCTCTCTCCTCTCTCTCCTCTCTCTCTCCTCTCTCTCTCTCCTCTCTCTCTCCTCTCTCTCCTCTCCTCTCTCTCATCTCTCTCATCTCTCTCTCCTCTCTCATCTCTCCTCTCCTCTCCTCTCCTCTCCTCTCTCTCTCCCTCTCTCTCTCTCAGCATTTAAAAAAAATAATAAATAAATAAAAATAAAAGAAAGAGTATTTTTGTCATTTTTCAAAATTCCATTCCAATTCATTTGTAAACCAAACAGACATATTCCAATTCATTTGACTGATTACATTTCATTCCTGCCAACCAAACAGTTGGTCAAACCTAAAAACATTTCATTCCAATTCCTTCCAGATTCCAATTCCATTGACAGATTTCATTTCATCAGAAATCATTCTGCGAACCAAACGCCCCCTGAGACAACTTCTCAAGAAGGTTCTTGACATTTAGAAATTTTAGGAAACACATTAATTCAGGGATTTTATACATATCCTTTTTGTACTTCTTTTAGAGTATAAAGGAAATAATTAGAAAAAATTGAAGCATATATATATATATATATATATATATATATATATATAAAACCGGGAGACTGTCTTCCTGCTAGAGGCTATCGATCGATCTAGATATCAGAGGGGACCGAAGTTTGGTTTGAAACTATATTCCCCCCCAACTATTTAATATGACGTTCAAATCTTATATTTTGTTGTCCACTTCTCCGAAACGAGTGGTTTGGAATATTTATATCATTATATGTGAAGAGGGAGGTTCAACAGAAAACCTCAAAAGAAATGGAAAACTAAGGAACACACGGGTAGCCCTTCATCTGAACGGTATGCATTTGTGCATACAAGTAATTAAGTTGTTTTTTTGGTTTTTATGCACGTGTCACGTGTGAATGTTACAAATTACTTGTATGCACATACACTCCAAATGAAGCTACCATGGTGTTCCTTAATTTTTCGTTTTTTGAAATTTTCCCGTGAACCTGACCCTATATGTGAATTAGTTCAATTTATATGTAGGTTAGTTATCTTGTGCATACGACTTTTGGATCGTGACTAGAAGAAAATCAAGGGTATGATGGCAAACTAGGAAGAAGAAATCCAAAAATATGGATAAATTAATAGCAGGGAGATGAATTAGATTCAGAAAGATTGCTTCTTTAATGGCCCAAAAATCATATGTATTAATACTTTCTTTAGCATATTTGATGATCCTTAGAGTATATATTCTTGATCTATTTTATGAGGTTAATTTTTTACTGATATTTGAAGCGATCTAACAATGATTTCTTTTGCATTAATTTCATTATAGAGGATGTGTATCTTTTAGCATGTTTTTTGACATTTAGCATTTGCTTAACTAGGTGGTGTTATCAATTAGGTGTTAATTGAAATTTGAAAAGACACTGATGAATATCGTTGTTGAAAACTATGAAAAGATAGTTAAACACTGTTCATTGAACGTACAAAATTAAATGACAAGTCACATATATATAATCAGAATACGTACACGTTATAACTCCATCCCTCATCTCTTCACGTATTTCTTTCTGTTCCCCAAGCTCTCTCTCTCTCTAACACAGAAATTGTTGGTTTTCTGCAAATGTTACTGTTCATAGGTTATTGAGAGAGCTCATGGTGATGAGTGGTGAATAGAATTAATAATGATCTTAATTAATTAGCAGTAATTAAGAAGTAAGGCTCTTCTTTCTGGTGATTCAGCATTGTGGTTAAACAGGAAGTTTTAGCCTTTGTTTTGTGCCCTTAATTAGTAAAAAGGGTTCAGGAACTCATTAACAGAAGAAGGGCTGCTTGCAAATCAGTTTTGTGTTTACTGGTTTTGTGTTCCAATAAACTTTACAGAGGGTTCAGGAACTCATTAACAGAAGAAGGGCTGCTTGCAAATCAGTTTTGTGTTTACTGGTTTTGTGTTCCAATAAACTTTACAGTGAAAATCAAAATGCTTATATTTATATATATATATATATATATATATAGGGATAATCATTTTGAAAACTTTTTAAATAATGTAAACTTACAAATCCATCTACACCATCCGAATTTTTGATCAACGGTTGAGGATTTTTTGGATTTAAATTTTTTTAAAAAATAGGAAAAGGGTAGTTTAGGAATAATTTTAACTATTTAAAATTTAAATTTTATTAATTAATTTAAATTAATCTATTTATGGTTAGAGTATCTCCTTAATTATCTCTCCATAAATACCTAACCCCCTCTCTCTCTCTCTTTCTCTCCCTCTCAAAATTCCGGCCATCTCTCTTTCTCTCTCAAAAATCCGGCCACCATGATGAACAAAAATCCGGTCATCATGATGAACAAGAAAGTGAACTCGTCTCTCTCTCTCAAAAATTCCGGTTACCATTATGAACAAGAAAGTGAACTCGAAAAGGATGCCAAACTCCAGCGAATTCTTCTAAACTCCGGTGGGTTTTTTGTATTTTCATAAACGGGTTTATATGTTTTTTCTTATATGAAATGTGAAAATTTTCGAAATAATCATATATTTTTGTATAATTTCATATATTTTCATAAACGGTTTTATATTTTTTTCATAAATAGTTTCACATATTTTTCTCTTATATAAATAATCAGATTTTTAAGTTTCATATATTTTCTTGTAAATGAATATTCAGATTTTTTTTCGAAATAATCATATATTTTTGAAGTTTCATATGTTTTTTCTCATATGAATCGTGAAAAATGCAAAGCTAGTTTCTTAGGTTCTTTCTCATATGAAACTCACCGGAAATAGGAGAGGTCGCCGGAGTGGGAGGAGGTCGCCGCCAGTGGAGAGGACGTCGCCAGAAGTGGATGGTGACGGTGGATTGTGTGTGGTTGTGTGTGTGTGTGTGTGTGTGTGTGTGAGAGAGAGAGAGAGAGAGAGAGAGAGAGAGATGGAGAGATAATTAAGGAAGTTAGTTTTTTCCTAAAAATACGAAATTTATAAAAAGACATAAATACCCTTGGGTTGCATAGTTTCTACTAATAAAAAGTTTCTATTTGAAGGATATAGGGGAGCAATCAATTGTAAACCAGTATTACATTGGAAACTTTGGAAACCAAAATCAACCAATCAGTGAATTTCTTTTTTTTATTTTTATTTTTAATTGAAAAGATTATTTTTGTCTTTTACATTATTTCATAATATATATGGTAACTGTTATTATTATTATATTAATAATTATTTAATTTTAATTTAGCTTATATATGGTAATAATAATCATTGATTAATTTAAAAATAAGATATTTAATTTTAATTTAGCTTATATATGGTAATAATGAAACAATAATGCTAACACGATGAACCTGATGAATCTATTTTCATTATGAAACAATAATGCTAACACGATGAACCTGATGAATCTATTTTCATATACGGATATGCAACTGAACAGTTAATGAAACAAAAATGGGAAGTTAACAAAAATGACACAAATTCATCATGTTTCATTATGAAACAATAATGCTAACACGATGAACCTGATGAATCTATTTTCATTATGAAACAATAATGCTAACACGATGAACTGATGAAATCTGTAATCCAATGAAATCTGTAATCCACAAATTCATTCTGGTTCATCACAATATTAGATTGCGTGGGAAATTTTATAATAAAATGAAATTAAAAAAATATTTTCTTACATTTTAAAAGAAAAATAATTTTTTTGATGAAAAGACAAATGCTCCACGTTTTCATAGTAAAAAAAATAACAAAATTTAGATTGCGTGGAAAATTTTATTTTGGTTTCAAGTAATCTAAATAAAATAAACCTTTCTTGCCATATTTGAGACACAAAATCAAAAGACATATACCTTTTTCATCTATTATTTTTATTTATAATTAATAAATTAATTAATTTACTACCATATATAATTCAAATGAATCTTAATCATTAATTATAAAGATCAATGGCTGAAATTTGGTTTCTAATTGATACCACCCCTATATATATATATATATATATATATATGGTTTATTAGTATATAATACCTAGAATCTTGTAATCAAAATTAATAGCATTAGTTTAAGTAAGATGTTGAAGATATATAGATTCATTTAGTCCAATACGTAAGTGGGACAGCATCTTTGTGATTAGTGATTACCATTTATATATCAGGATGATCAATAACATTTTAACAACCTTCACTTTGTTTTACAACATGTATGTATATATATATATACACACACACGGTCCGATTCAAGGAAAAAACCACAAAAAATGAAAAACTGATGAACACCCTATTAACCGCTCATCTGGACGACATGTACATGTGCATACAAGCAATTTGTAACATGCACACGTACATATGCACATGTGCATAATGCACACGTACATAAAAACCAAAAAACAACTTCATCAATTACTTGTATTCACATGTGCATACCGTCGTTAGTGTTTCCCAATTTTTCGTTTCTTTAGGGTTTTCCTGAACCTCCCTCTCTCTCTCTCTCTCTCTATAGTGGAAGAATATTTTGCAACCCTTAAAAAGGCTAAATCATAGTGAGAAGGTAAGAAGAAAATGTTCTTATGTAAATCAAAGTCTATTTGAAATGCAATTGTGAACCCATATGAATAATTTATAACGTTGGTTCACATATGAATCTTTAAATAGATAGTTTTTAGGGTTTATTTCACATACGAACCAACCCTTAACTTCCTTTTCTTACTTTCTCACAATATTTAACATTTTTATTTGAACCAGTCTATATATATGTGTGTACATGTCTATATCATTATGATCACTATTATTAAAGCTAATTGGATGATTATTTGTGTGTATATTTATGGGATGTAATTATACATTTCAATGTCTTCTGGAACATGTAAAGTGTAATGGTGAGTTTTGCACAATATTTATGGGTATTGGGTGTTCTGAAAGGTAATCTCACTTTTGTAAAATCTTTCTTCCCCAACATGTTCTAGGCTCACCAAGAACTTCAGTTAAAATATCTCTCTTAGATACCTATAGTAATAATAATTCGACTTGTTTCGACAAACAGTTGTAAGTCCAATGGGAACACCCACTTCAAAATTAAGGCGAAACAAAGGACTCCGAAAGATATATGAGAATTATTCTAACAATATGACATGTTAACCAGAATTGAACCATAACCATAGGTAAAATTTAGCTAGTATAGTGTAGAGTACTGGATCAATGTACAAAAAGAAAACAATGTTATATCATATAGATTGATGTTAATATATAATTAAGCTTATAAAGATGAATGAAGTTGATATCTTTTTTATCATAAACATTAAGAATCCATACCAGTTTCAATATGTATTTTTTTCCTGGAAAGATGGAAATCATATTTGATGTCAAAGAGAGAATCTTGAATTTGTATCATCTTAGATACACACATGATGGTAAAATTAGGGCTTTTATTTTCAGGAAAACTAAAATTGTTACAAACATCGAATTCCAAACATTGTAACAAATTTTTTTTACTTTGAACAAGGATCGAAGACGAGAAGCAAACATGAAATGCTAATCTAGTTCCATTCTCAAGATGGGAATCAAACCATAGAACCCACTCGATCGCTATACAGGTTCGCCATACAGGTATTCGTAAACGCTAGCTAGGTTCTCTAACATGGTTACATCCTGAATGCATTGAGTTCAAACCAATCATTAACATTAATTGATCCAAATCAGACACTATATGCTAGGTTTTTAACATCAAAGTTTGATAGAAAGAAAAAAAAAATAGAATACTAATCAATGATCAAAGTGAGCACAACATTGCTATTGATATAAATTGATTGCATACATGACCTTGATTTGATAGATTGATTATATATTATGAAACAAGAAACCAATAATCATAACAAAGTTGGCTAATTTATTAACAATAATTATTGACTTACATCCTCAAAACATTAATCCCTAGATCTTGTTGCTGGCTGACCAAAACCTGCATCCTATTTGAATCTTCTCAACCCTTTCACTCAAAGTTCTATCAAACCAAAATAAGCATGCATTCATCAATGTAAGGTTATGCTACATGTGGGTATGTCGATTACTTGATTCGGTGTTTGAATATTACCTCCAAACGGATTTAATTATATCGATGCACTATCGCCCTGCTGCTCATGAACAACCGTAAAATCAGGCAAACTAGTGAACATAGAGCTCGAATTGTTCGACACAGCAAGGTTCTGCTGATAACAATACAACATCGAAGGCGGCATTGACATCTTTTGCACCATAATTAACTCCGCAATCCGGTCATTATAACCATTTTCCAATTCAATTGCACCCCAAAAGCTTGGTTGGAGTGTCGAGCTTGAAGGGCTTGCAGGACAACAAAAGTCACCAACAACTTTCTTCTTCGAATCGTCATCGAGCATTAATCTATTACGCAATTTTTCTCGTGTCCTTTCTCTTGCTCTTGCTCTAGCCTCTGCCCTTGACTGGTTCACAAATCCAGATTTGTATCTTCGTATCGTTTTCTTCCTTTTCGATCCCTCCGCACACTTCGGTGCTGATGACTTCTTCTTTTGCCCTTTATCTTCTTCATCTGATCCTCCCATTAGGGTTTCAAGAAAACCCACTTGATCAGATTGGTCAGTAACAGTTGAAGATGATGAACTGTGTTTCTTTCCTTTAACCAACTTGTCGATCTCGATTCTCGACTTGTTAAAAAGCCAATCTAGGGTTTTGCTTGCTTTATCAAACCCTAGCAAATCTTGAAGATAAAAGAATTTTCTTGCAACCTCAATGGACAATCTTACCCTCCGATCTCTAGGTCCTTGAGCTGTGTGGATCTTGCTATGATTATCTTTTCTGGGTGTCTTTCTTTTCTTCGTGGGAGAAACTTCTGACTCGAACACATGGTGATGATAATCTTCACTGTACTGCTGTTGCAGCTCCTCAAAAGAATCTTGAAATGGGTTGTTGTTGTTGTTGTTGTGGGTGATGGAAAGATTGTATTTTTCATAATCAAGAAAGGAAATGGGAGGTGAAGCAAAGTGAGGAAAAGGGTTTGTGGAAGACATCATATCAAGAAACAAGATTTGGAAGATACATTTGTGTTTAATTTGTTTAAAAGAATGTGAGGTTTAGAAACTTAAAACAACAATTGATCTACTTGTAATAAGTAATAATTAATGGGTTTTGCAGGTGAAGTCTGCATCTTTCATCCTTAATTAAGTCACACACATTGATATCTCCTCTCACCAGAATATAATAACATTATTACCACTGAAATAAATTCTAACGAGAGAGACAGAAAAACAAAGTGAAAGGGTGCCATCACATTGAAGTAAGACCTTTTTTATGATTTCGTGTTAGGGCAAGAAACAAACAAATCTGGGTATGGGAGGATATATATATATAGAGAGAGAGAGAGAGAGTGAATTACGTTTTCGGTCCCTGTGCTTTGTTGTTTGTTACAACAAAGGTCCCTCAAACACATTTATTACACTCTCGATGCATGTGGTATTCGTTTTGGTACTTTTTGAATCCCTCCTAACGGTCTTGAACCCATCTCTGGCCTTATGAGCTTATACATGTGGCCATGAACCCATCAAACGAGAACATGATCAAATCAAATTCATTTTAACCGTAGATGGAAGTTTTTACAGGTAAAGATGGTATTCCAAATAGATTTTATAACTACACGTGACTCTTTCCATATTATTATATTAAAGAAACTTTTTTTTTGAACTTTGAGTTACCCTTTCTTTTTAAATCGCAAATATAGTGAAAATCGAAATTACCTAAACTAAATTAATAGAGTATTTTATTCCTTTTATATTGACATCTCTCATGATATATATAGTTCGATCCTTTGCATAAGCGAGAGTATATACAAGGTGAATTCTATCCATATGACGCAGCGTAGGTTTGTGGAAAGATCAACAAGCGTCTAAATCCTTTAACGGTTGAGAATTACGGAACGTAAAACTCAGATTCAAGAGAAAACTCTCTAAAAAGCTAAACTTTTATTGATTAAAACTTGATTATAAACAAACCTATTTATAACCTAAACTAGGAAAAAGATAAATACTAAAATAAATCTAATCCTAGAAAAGATAATTACGGAAACTAAACTAATCCTAAACAATTAATAAAGATAATTAAAAGGAATTTAAAAATAAAGCATGGATAATTGCATCGTGGGTGCATGAAAAAATAGAGTTTGGTGATGCTTGGGATTTCATGATTTCCATGCACGCCAACACAGTGTCTTGGGCGGGTTTCATGCGACCCAAGTCGCATTGAACCCGCATTCGGTTCTGTTTGCCTCTTTTTTGATGCCAAATTCTGAGTCTCTTGCGAGCTCGTTTTTTCTTTTGATCCCGTTTTCCTCTTTTCCAATTACTTCCGAAAATTCTTATTAACTCCCGAATTCTCCCTGTATCAGTCACCCTCATTTGAAAAGAACTCGTCCTCGAGTTCACTTGAAAAAGGTATTCATCCGACCCGTAGAACAATCGTTTCTTCAAAACGTATTGATTCACAACATGGCCTCCAAAATTCAACAAATTTGACCGATCTTCAAATCCCAACTGAAGTTGTCGTGATCGTCTCCAGACGAGAGATATTTTATCAAATTTGAAAGGGTAAGAGATTAAAGTAACTTTACCGGGAATTGTTTCGGTTTGAACCAGAGCATTGGGTGCGGTAATAATGGAAGTGCCACCTTCGGAATCACCGTTCTTGACTTCTTGTGACAACGGTTTCGTTGGCTCGAGAATGTCTTCTATTATCTTGCTTTCGGTTCTTTGACGACTAACCCTAAATCTATTGCCGACTTTTTATGATCAGTTTCTTCTTGTGATTCTATTTCAACGGTAACGACTTTATCTTCAACCTTATCCGATAAGATTTCGTCTTTTTCAGATGGTTTTTCCGGAATGGGTGGTTGTTTGACGAGGGAAGAAACTGATGGTATAATATGATCGTAGTTGTTGTCGCCCAAAACCATGATTGATTTCTCGTGCGTATCCTTTCTCCAAGAGTTGCCGTTGTCGGGTTCTGGATGGAGTTTCTTAAGGATATGTTCATAATTTTCCGGCAAGAATCGTTCCATCATAAGTTGCTTCATTCTCCTCCAAGATCGAACTGGTCTCTTTCGTTGTCGTTGTCTTTGCACGATCAATTTATCCCACCAAATAGCGACGACACTCTTTAGACGGAAAGCAACCAACTTTACCTGTATGTCTTGTATGTCTTTGGGAACATCCATAATGTCAAAGAATCGATCGACTTCGATTTTCCAGTTTAAAAATTCTTCTACTCCTTTGGTTCCATAAAAAGACGGGATGTCCACTTTTATTCGGTTATTGTAGTCGTTTCTTTTCAAGTTCACTGGTTCTTCTTCCATATCTTCTTTGGATTAGGAACTTGAAAAATTAACCCGGTTACGGTGGCCATTACACGGCACCATAGTCGGTCCTTCAAACCTCTCTCTTCTCAGATGATTGTCGTTGACGATGTTGGGTTGAAACCTGTTAACAGCCGCTGTCAGATTAGTGAGTGATGTGGATAAGGCCACATTCATCTCTACTAAACCCGCTTTGGTAGTCAGTTGTCGATCTGCAATTGTTAGTGAAAAGACAGACGAATCCTGCTCTGATACCAACTGACGCAGCGTAGGTGTGCGGAAGGAACGACAAACGTCTAAATCCTTAAAACGAATCGAGAATTACGAATTGTAAAACTCAAACTCAAAATAATTATCTCGAAGACGGAAAAGTTTATTGATAATAACTTGATAAAAACTTGATAACAAATAAACCTAACTATCCTATTTATAACCTAAACTAGGAAAAAGATAAATACTAAAATAAATCTAATCCTAGAAAAGATAATTACGCAAACTAAACTAATCCTAAACAATTAATAAAGATAATTAAAAGGAATTTAAAAATAAAGCATGGATAATTGCATCGTGGGTGCATGAAAAAAATAGAGTTTGGTGATGCTTGGGATTCCATGATTTCCATGCACGCCAACACAGTGTCTTGGGCGGGTTTCATGCGACCCAAGTCGCATTGAACCCGCATTCGGTTCTGTTTGCCTCTTTTTTGATGCCAAATTCTGAGTCTCTTGCGAGCTCGTTTTTTCTTTCGATCCCGTTTTCCTCTTTTCCAATTACTTCCGAAAATTCTTATTAACTCCCGAATTCTCCTTGTATCACCATACCCCCTCCTATAGGGGGTATGTGAGTGAGGTAGGGGTATGAGGGGTTTTGTGAGTGAGGAGGGGGTAGGAATATGTTGAGTTGCTTGGGAGAAAGTCCTAAACAACAAGGAAAATGGTGGGCTCGGTATTGGTAGCTTAAAAAGCTCTTAATCTAGCTATGGTGGGGAAGTGGTGGTGGCGTTATCGAACTGATATGGAAGCTATGTGGAGGGGGATTGTGACTTATTTTTATGGTATAGTTCGGGTGGGATTTTGGATGAGAATAGTAACATAGTTGGGCTCGATTGTGGGGTTGCACAAAGGCTTGGAGGGGCTGGAAATTAACCTGGGCAGCTTGTTCCAATGGGATTGATCAAGCAATGCACGCTGGAAGTGGGATAAGGAAAAGGACGAGTGCTACTCGGTTGCCTCCCTTCGGATGATTTTAGTATAAAAACACATGTGATTTGGTCATTTTTAGTGTTCTCGTATTTGGTTATTGTTCTCGTATAAACCTTCTATCTCTCTCTCTCTCTCTCTCTCTCTCTATATATATATATATATATATATATATATATATATATATATAGGGGCAGGTTCAAACGAGAAGCTAAACATTTTGCGAGAAGGCGAGAAGTGTTTAATCATATATGATACACAAGCTTAATCACATATGATTAAACACATGTTATATTGGCAATACATAGACGTTTAATCATATATGATTAAGCACACCCACAGGTCGTGATATCATATATTTTTTTTGGAAGACATAGCGGCATCGAACCAACGAACGACTACCACGAACACACGCACGCACACCTCCCCGGCGGTATCGGGCATCCACGGGCAGCCCACTAATCCGCCGTTGTCCTGGCCCAGCTTACGCTGAACCTAGAGCCCAACCACAGTTTTAAGACTGGGCTGGGGGGGGGGGCAGCCCAGTCAACGACTGGACCGGCCCAAGGACTGGGTACTCCTCATGCCCTCAGAATGACTCCCCTTGGATTCGAACCCGGGTAGATTGGGATACCATCCACAACCCCTCCCAGGATGTTACCGCCCTTGGGGAAACGAACTGAGCTAGACATGATTTATGTGATATCATATATGATTAAACACTTCTCAACTTCTCGCAAAATGTTTAACTTCTCGCATGATCCTTCCTCTATATATATATATATATATATATATATATATATTGTGAGAACTATATATATATATATATGGGTATAATCAAATGAGAATCTCATATATTGTGAGAACTATTATTGTAAGGTATTGTTTCACTTGATTTTTTCCATCTAAAGCTAGAATTTAATATATTGATTAACATATATTTATTTTACAATGTATTTGTTTCATATGTATTCGGTTCACAATATTAAATTTTTTAGTTGTATTTTTTGTTTTACAAACACATAAAAAAATGTTCACATTGTTAAATAAATATATATTAATTAATACACTAAATCCAAGCCATTGATGGAAAAAATCATGTGATACATGATGCACCAATTCTCTAGGTTATCACATTTTATAGATTCTTAAATGAAAGCTTCTATATATATATATATGTATATATGGTCAGGTTCAAGAAAAAACGTCAAATACATAAAAAACTGAAAAACCACGAAAAAACGGATGAAAAAGTATGTCAATATAGATGTCAAATTAACGAGAAAAATATGATAGATTTTATTGGTATAATTTGATCCGTTCGAATTTTGATCACATTTCGTATTTTTTCAATTTAAAAAATAGAGGGTGGAAGAATTTTTAATTTAAAAATAAGATTGTAACCGTCTTTTTAATCACATCAATGAAATAAATTAATCTAACGGTTCATGGGTTGTTTTTCGGCTTTTCATTTATTCAGGATTTTCCCCTAAACCTCCTCCCTCTATGTATATATTGTGTAAATTCACATTTATTTTGATGTTAATTTTTTCAATAAAATTATTTTACAAAAAAATCGGACATAAATTTCTTTTCAAACTGTAGAGGATACTATATTGTCCATCTTAGAGATTGTTTATCAAATATTTACCGGGTAAGCTCTTATCGAATGTCACTTATCTTACTGAATGACCATGTCAATAACCAAGAATTTTACCCGATAAGAGGCATAGCAATAACAGAGAACTTACCCGATAAGTGAGGAAATAATCACTCTATCTGGTAAGCGTTTACCAAGTAAAATACGTTTACTAACAATCCATTTTAATTACCGAAAATTGTTACCTGACAAGGTGAGTGAGCATGTGCCTGCTATTGATAAGCATTTGTTAAACTGCACCTTAGTATATATCTCACAGTATTGGTATAGTAAGCTTTCAAAATAACTCATCATTTCGATATTTTTTACAATATAGGAATAAATAAATATTTTCAATGTCATTAAAAGCAATATGGAAATTATACAATTCTAAAAGATATGTTTTTGGCTTGTATTTCCTTATTTTTTAATAAAGAAATTAAGAAAATAGTAACAAACGAATAAGGGGTGTTTGGGATTGCTTATTTAAAGTGTTTTTTAGCTTATTGCGATTTGGCACCGGAGATAAGCACTTTTGAGTGTTTGGATGGAGAAAAATGAAAAGAGTTTATAACGGTGCCAAACCGTTGAAAAGTTGTTTTTGATAAGTCATTTGTTTTTAACTTATCAACTTATTTGAAAAGTGCTTATGACTTTTTGGGTTATTTTATATGTATAAGCAATCTCAAATACCTTTGAATAACAACTTATTAGTTTATTACATTTTGGGACCACAATAAGCTAATACAAACACTTTTTTAAAAACTCCGGTTTGACACCGTATAAATTGATAAACACTTTTCAAAATAAGCATAAGTTGTTTTAAATAAGCAATCCCAAACACCCCCTAAACTTTGCTTTTGTGTCTATCTTTTTCATATAAAAGGAACTAAAAACTTTAGACCGCTAATCAAATAGATTCTTCACTCTTTTAATGTAAAATTTTCCTCTAATATATATGTATTGAAAAGGTAGATGCAAGTGTTAAGTTTTCCAATCATATAAAGTTGATATATGTGTAACTAAAGTTAGGAGATAATTCAATCAAATATACGCGATATAGTAGTTGGAGCAAACTTTTCTTAAATCTCCAAAAAATTTAAAATAACATAGTCGTTGGAGATGCTCTAAGATGACACACAAGGTCTTCTAGCCAACCTAGCGTGTAGTAGCAAGCAAAGGCTTATGGATTCCCCTTTTTTTTTATTAGCCCTTACATTACTACAAAATCGGATTTATAGAATGCTAAAAATGTTTAAGTGTATATTAAACTGTTTTATAGGACTTAAGTTTATAGGACCAAATAAGTGTCATACGTAAAAATGTTACGATAAGTTTATAGGATGTTTTTTAACAAGTTTTTTTATGACACTTTTGAAATAAAACATCTTATTAATTTTTTTTATATATCATTATTTAAAAAAATCTCTTGTGAAAACAAATTTCATATATATCTTTTTAATACGACACTTTATTTGAACGTGTCCAAAACCGTTATATAAACTTATTGTAACACTTTTACATATGATAGACAATTGTTTGGTTCTATTAGTATTAACTTAAGTTCTATAACACTTAAAATGTTTTTTACGTTCCCTCTCAAAATAAAATGTTTCTGACATCCAATATATAAACTCAGATTAATTTGTTGTCATGTCGTCGGTCCCACGTTTTGCCTAGGCATATTTATTCAATTCCCCACTCCATTCAATTCATCTTCATCTTCATCTTCCACAAAAATAGTTATCCCGACTTCAAGGTATATGATTGTCTCCTTCCTCCAAATTTATAAAATTAACCTTATCATTTTCGGGGACATTAATTTGGATATGGTGTAAAACAGATTCTTGAGATTTCAAGTTGCAATGAATAAGTTTTACGGTATTTAAAAGAACTTATCTTAATCTTAATGTTGATTTTGTATTTTAATTTTTTCGGATCAAAATAATTAAATTCGGAGAAACTAGTACAGAGTTGATATAAGAAAACTGATTTTTAAGAATAATGTAAAATTTACTAATTATATCTAATTTTAATCAAACAATTATAAGGAAATATTATAACAAACCAACAATCTTTCATACTTTAAGCAATTAAGTCATTGATGTTATAGGATAAATGTGTCATCGTCTAAAGGATATGACGATAGAGATAGAGATAGTGATAGAGATAGAAATATAATATATCAGAGTTAGATTAGAACTAGAATATCTAGTTATCTACATGTAATCCATCCCTATATAAAGGGTTTATGATTAATGAGAATTTACAGTCTTTTATTCTTTCTATATTGATTGTTCTACAACACGTTATCAGTACGTACGCTCATTCAGGTAATTCAAC
Source organism: Arctium minus (assembly GCA_954870635.1). NCBI lineage: Eukaryota > Viridiplantae > Streptophyta > Magnoliopsida > Asterales > Asteraceae > Arctium > Arctium minus. Next base: position 8,966,996 of record OX941092.1, read on the forward strand.
GATACTCCATCGCCACTACTACAATCCAAATGGCTGAACCAACTCGCCCCGAATTTGATATCCTGGATTCAGAAGGACTTGAATACCACAGATGGGTATCCGATGTAGAAACCACCTTCATTGGCAAGGATTATAGCTACACAATCAACCCCCCTACTGACCCTAAAAACAAACCGTCAGAAAAGGTACAAGCAAATGCCTTAATGTTCTCGAGACGACACATCGATCCCAATCTTCGATGGGAGTACCTTCAACTGAAAACCCCCAAAGAACTGTGGGATGCACTGAAAGGAAGATTCGGGAATATTCATGACTTTTTACTTCCTGAACTAATCGTACAGTGGAATGAAATCCGCCTACTCGATTACAAAAAGGTAAATGATTTCAACAAAGAAATGTTGCGTCTCAAAGCACGTTTAAACTTTTGTGGAAAAGAACTCACAGAAGACGACATGATTCAGAAAACACTTTCCACTTTCCCTACATCAGCAATCATACTAATGAATCAGTATCGATTGGAGTATGATAGTAAAAGAATCACAACCTTTAACAAACTTATCAACCTATTGCAAGTGGCTGAAAGACACAATGAGGTTCTTTTGAATAACAACGCTAGACCTGTCGGGACAAAAAAATTTCCTGAATCCAATCATGCAAGTGTTAGAGGTGGAAAGAACTCCAAAGGGGAGTTAAAAATATTGAATCACACGCACGTGGAAACTATTCATCACGTGGACGTGGTCGTGGACAGGGTCATATGCAGGGCCATGGACGTGGCCGTGGACAAGGGCGCGGCAATAGTCGTGGTGGATTTTCCAATTCATGGCACAGAGATGCAACTGTTGGACCAAGTAATCAAGGTCACTCTAAAGGAAAAGCACCAATGGTCGATTCTGCCAAAAGAGCAAGAGAAGGAAATGAACCTTGCTATAGATGTGGCATCATTGGACACTGGTATAAGAATTGTCGAGCAAGCAACAACATAGCCGCCACCTACAAAAGATATAGGGAATCCAAAGAAAATGAATCTCACTACCTTGAAGAAACAAGTGATCTCCCAGAAGCCAACTTAACAGTTGCAGATTTCACCAATAACAAAAGCAATAATTCATCGCTAGAGCTCCCAGATTTTGACTAATTTTCCTACCATTTTCATTCATAGTTATTGAGACACTATTTGTTATTTTTTTCTTCTTATTATTATTTAGCGAACTTAATTTATTGTTTGAATTGATAAATTTTATTTTGTGTCTATCTAAACCATTGATGTAAAGGAATACGTCAAAGCAATTAAATATTCTCCGTTCCTTGTAGGAATGTATCGAGGAGAACTGGAGTGCTTAGTTGACTGTGGGACTACCCACACAATACTAAGAAACAGACTACTATTAACTGAAATAAGTGATTATAAATCCTCAATGACCACAATGATTGGATCATCCAACTTAATACTTGGTCGAGGAATTGCCATTTTCTTGTTGCCTAATGGCACTAAAATGACAATCACAGAAGCACTCTATGCCCCTAAAGCTAAACGAACCTTGTTAAATTTCAAAGACATACGCTCCAACGGCTATCATATTGAAACACACAATGAGAATGGAAATGAATATATGTACATCACCTCTAACGAATACGGAAGGAAACGTATATTAGAGAAATTAATATGTCAAAATAGTGGGTTATATCTTACCACAATCCGGGTTATTGAATCATATTATGTCATCAATAATGGAATTTGGAATAGTGACATATACAAGCTTTGGCATGACCGCCTGGGGCACCCTGGCCGTGATATGATGATACGTATGTTAAAAACACACATGGACACCCTTTCTTTCGAATGAAAGGCAAGATGAAGCAATTACCTTAATCGATGAAATTGCAATCATTGACTTCTGAAGCACAAGAAGCAACAACATCATCACAATATGCCTCATTGAATAACCCTAGCTTTTGCAAAGCATGTTCCTTAGCTAAAACAGGATCGAGACCATCCTATGCTAAAGACACAAAACAAAACATTCCATTCTTACAACGTATACAAGGTGATATTTGTGGACCTATACATCTAGAGTGCGGACCATTCAAGTATTTTATGGTTCTGGTTGATGCTTGGACACGATGGACGCATGTCGCACTATTGTCCACATGAAACGCTGCATTTGCAAAACTCCTAGCACAAATTATACGTCTGAGGGCTCACCACCTTGATTATCCTATCAAGTCTATACGACTTGATAATGCTGGAGAATTTACATCACAAGCATTTGATGATTATTGCATGTCAATTGGGATCGATGTAGAGCATCCCATACCCCATGTGCATACACAAAATGGTCTCGCAGAAGCTACCATCAAAAGGATAGAGATGATAGCCAGGGCATTGGTTATGCGCACCAATTTACCCACTTCTGCATGGGGTTATGCAATATTACATGCATCTTTACTTATTCGTTTTAGACCCACTACTAGCCAACCATTTTCTGCGTACCAGTTGGTAACTGGATATGAGTCTGATATTTCACATTTACGCATATTTGGTTGTGCAGTATATGTGCCAATTGCGCCCCCACAGCGCACCAAAATGGGTCCTCAAAGACGATTAAGTATATATGTTGGATATGAATCTCCAACAATTATCCGCTATTTAGAATCCTTGACGGGTGATCTATTTACCGCAGGATTTGCGGATTGTCACTTTGATGAGACAGTCTTCCCGTCGTTAGGGGGAGATAGGAAAAAGGATTTTCCAAGGGAACGACAGGAATTGTCATGGAATGTTCCCACCCTGTCTCATTTTGATCCCCGCACTTCACAATGTGAAAGTGAAGTCAAACGAATACTAGATCTTCAAAACGTAGCAGACTCGATACCTGATGCGTTCACTGATATTGCAAAAGTGACAAGATCACACATACCGGCTGCAAATGTACCTGCAAGGTTAGAAGTCCCCAAACAGGGGCACAACACCATCGGAAAGAGTGTTGCAACCACACACTGTGGAAGTGTGGTTGAGGTCGTGGCTCCCAAAAGGAAAAGGGGGAGGCCACTTGGTTCGATAGATACTCATCCAAGAAAGAAAAGGGAGAGTAAGGCACAATCTGACCCACTTATCATCAATACTGAAAACCCTTCTCATGAGATTGTCTCTTATTACAGTTATGTCCATGAATCATTACTGGAGGACGCTCCGAAGTCAATATTGATTCCAAAGAACAAAAAAATCTCAATGAATTATGAGAATGCACACGAGTTGATGGAAAGATCATCCATACTCATTGATGATATATTTGCATATATTGTTGCTCATGAGATCATAGAGCACGATGACATCGAACCACGCTCAGTTGAATAATGTCAACAAAGAGCAGACTGGCCTAATGGAAAGAAGCAATCCAGGCAGAACTAGATTCTTTGGCAAAGAGACAGGTATTTGGTTCGGTAGTGCTAACCCCACCAAGTGTAAAGCCTGTAGGACATAAATGGGTCTTTGTCAGAAAGCGTAATGAGAAAAATGAAGTCATAAGATATAAGGCTCGTCTTGTGGCGCAAGGTTTCTCACAACGCCCTGGGATTGACTATGGGGAGACATATTCCCCTGTAATGGACGTAATAACGTTCCGCTCTAATTAGCCTAGTAGTTTCCGAAGGACTGGAAATGCAACTTATGGATGTGGTTACTGCATATCTCTATGGGGATCTGGATTCAGAGATATACATGAAAGTGCCAAATGGCCTTCCACTACCCGATTCGAGTAAACCACGAAGTGCGTTTGAAATTAAACTAAGGCGTTCACTCTATGGATTAAAACAATTCGGACGGATGTGGTATAACCGTATGAGTGAATACTTGATTGGAAAGGGATATAAGAACGATGAACTGTGCCCCTGCGTTTTTATAAAGAAGACAAGTTCTGGATTTTCAATCATAGCTGTGTATGTTGATGATATGAACATAATAGGTACTCTTGATGAAATAAGAGATACTGCAAGCTATTTGAAATCTGAATTTGAGATGAAAGATCTTGGGAAAACTCGGTTTTGTCTAGGTATAGAACTAGAACACCGAGCTTGTGGAATTCTAATCCACCAATCTGCTTACATCCAGAAAATGCTCAGGCGATTTAATATGGATAAAGCGCATCCGGCTAGCACTCCCATGATAGGTCGAAGTTTGGATATAATGAAAGATCCATTTCGTCCAAAGGATGATGATGAAGAAGTGTTGGGAGCTGAAATTCCCTATCTAAGTGCAATAGGCGCATTATTTTACTTAGCACAATGTACTCGACCTGATATTGCATTCTCAGTGAACTTGTTAGCTAGATTTAGCTCGGAGCCAACGCAACGTCATTGGAATGGTATCAAAAATATATTTTGATACCTAAAAGGAACCATCGACATGGGCTTATTCTTTCCCTACAAAGAGAAAAATGGGGTTACAATACATGTTAAAGATATTAACAAAGAAAGTGATATCCCCTACAGTGAAACCCCAAATGATATATTAGTAGGCTTTCCTAATGTTGGGTACCTCTCTGACCCACAAAAAGGTCGTTCCCAAATAGGATATGTTTTTACAATTGGGAACACAGCGATTTCTTGGAAATCTACCAAGCAAACCCTTGTAGCTACCTCGTCGAACCATTCAGAAATTATTGCTTTACATGAGGCGGTTCGAGAGTGTATATGGCTAAGATCTGTCATTACACATATTAGAGGAGCAAGTGGTTTAAGTTCAACCACTAAAAATCCTACATGCATATATGAAGATAATGCAGCTTGTATTGAACAAATGAAAGTAGGATATATCAAGGGTGATAATACAAAACATATTTCGCCAAAGTTTTTCTATAATCAGCAACAACAGACTCTCCTTAAGATTCAAGTGAATCAAGTAAGATCTGAGGAGAATGTGGCTGATTTGTTTACCAAATCATTGCCTAAGGCTACATTTGAAAAACATGTGAAAAACATTGGAATGCGGAGACTTTCCAAACTCCCTTGATTAACGTACACATCAGGGGGAGTAGTAGACAAAAGGGGGAGTCTACTATACATGTGATATTAGTATGTTGTGCTCTTTCCTTCACCCAAGGTTTTATTTTTCCCAATGGGTTTTGTTCCTTGGTGTAAGGTTTTAGTGAGGCAACAGTTTATATAACTCCCATGATTGATGTACAAATCTGATGGAATAATAGACTAAAGGAATAGTCTATACACAAGGTGCGTTGTACTCTTTCCTTCATTTTTTTCCCATTGGGTTTTTATTTTTACGTAAGGTTTTAACGAGGCAACGATATTGCACCATCACTCCTTTGACTCGGCACAAGGGGGAGTGTTATAGGATAAATGTGTCATCGTCTAAAGGATATGACGATAGAGATAGAGATAGTGATAGAGATAGAAATATAATATATCAGAGTTAGATTAGAACTAGAATATCTAGTTATCTACATGTAATCCATCCCTATATAAAGGGTTTATGATTAATGAGAATTTACAGTCTTTTATTCTCTCTATATTGATTGTTCTACAACAATTGAATATTTTTTTGAACAAATAAATTCATGCACTTATATATTGAAATCGAACAAAACTGACAATATGTGGTTATTGTGGGAAAACGTCAAGAAAACTATAGAGACTTTTCTATTTTTAGAGATTGAGTCTATGGACATTTTCTTTTGAACAAATAAATCATTATATTTACTGAAATCGAACAAAATGATCATTTTGACATATAAAAATGACCGAAACCAGTTATTGTGGTAAAAATCATTGTTATGGCTTTTAAAGTTAAAGGAAAAAATATGGCATGAAAACAGTTGGCTCCCTCTCACGACTCCTCTGCTCCTCGACGACCACTCTCAACTCTTGACAACTAAACATCGCGATAGCCTCCCATCTCTATTCCTTTCCGTCACTGCACAGCTCCCGACCTCCCCCTCTCCACCTTTCTTACTCTTAATCTTTCACAGCTCACTCTGCCGTAGGGGCTATTTGGCAGTTGCTGAATGGTTTAGTTCTGAATGATTAAGAGGTTTTTATGATATAGTGTAAAATGAAATATGGTTGTTTGTTAATTGTTCATAATGAAATCAGGGCTCTTAATGGTTAAGGGAGGGTCATGATACAAAATCATTAAGAGGATTTTGGAACCATTAAGAGGCAACACTTTTTTTTGCCAAACAAGATTTACCTCTTAACGATTCAGAGGTTGCCTCTTAATGGAACCATTAAGAGGTAAACAAACAACCCCTTATTCAGGTTAGGGCTAGTATTTCGACATTTGAGTGTTTTTTTTGTGTTCCTTTTGAACTTTGATTGCTTGTACAAATGTAAAGTTTAATTGATGAATTGCTAGTAAAGATTTAGATTGGTTACCGTGAGGGTGATTGCAATCGATCAGCTTGGATGAGTTCATCACGAATTCATTGTCTTACTTTTGGTTTCAATTTGTGGACACTAGCATCATGTACTCGGTGCTTCAAAGGTTTTTTCTCCAATCGTTTCATTTGGCTACATTTGAACAATGTATCATGAAGCTATTATTATTCACAAGATGGCATTTGATTGTATTGATTGCGCTAGTTATGATGTCACGTAAACTTACGCCGAATTCTTGTCCTTGGACCTTGAAAATGAGAATGATTTAATCAATATAAACTAAAGAGCTTATAAGTGTAAGGATTTATTCCTTCTAAAATATTCAAAAACTTAATTGCACAAAATATAAAAGTCAGTTGGGTTTTTTTCGGATTTGTTTTCGTGATTTACCAAGATAACCAGTATTATAAGTCAAAATGATCAATTAATTCAGTTTCGGTAACTGCAAGGATTTGTTTGCTAAAAAATTATCAAGGGAAGTAGATACTTAACTGCTCAAAATCTAAAAGTTTGTTGGGTTTTTTTTCCCCGAATTTTCTTATAATTATATGATCATCTGACTTTTATCTTTGAAGTCCCAATAATGACTTTTTGAAAGATACAGTTCCAAGTACCCCTAATCTAGAGAGAGGAAAAAAACTATCTACCTTTGTTTCTCCAATATATTTTGGTTTACCCAAGTCTTAACAGAATACCCTCTGATACCAGTTTAGTTAAAAAATGTCTTGAATAGTTATTTTTGGCAAAAAAATTGCATTGATTATGAACCTAAAAATAGATTCATATCGAGTACAAAAGGTAGGTAAGTTGTCTTCTCAAAATTGAAATATATTTCGTGCATCATGAACCCTAGTTGATATTCACCTATGTGATGGTGACAAACTTAAAGAATTCTTGAAAAAACCCTAACACATCCCCACATCCAACAAGCCTTCGAAATAAATCATAAACTAATATCATATAGTCCAAAATTACGCACAAAACAAAATAAACATTCATTACATATCTCATGCTTTGGATCCCATCATATTTCACACCGAATCCTTCCCTTTCAACGTCGTCCCTTTCATTTAAAATCTATTTGGATTCTTTATTTGGATTTGTGAGACAAGTGAAGTAGGTTTTCTTGTTTTGGTCTGGTTACAAATTGTCGCATACACATATCAAAAGGTTCAATTAAACGGACCATAAATATGAATGCGGACACATATTCTACAACTTGTTTATATGTACCATTTGGCACATATTGTGGCATATATCCAAGTTACAGTATATACACGAAAACGACCTCGAGATTGTGTCTTACTAATACTTCGTACTCTCAATAGGTTGTCAACTTCCAAACGTCTAGGACATACAGTTGACGTCCAAGTTACGGGACAAAAAAATAAATTGCTCTAAGGTGTCGTACATGTGGCTCTGGGATGGTATACTTGCACAAACAAGCACAGATTCAGTTCTAGCAACAACATTATGGGAACTACAATTCCATTAAGGTTTAGGCTACTTGTAGCATCTATGTGTTCATCGTTTGAAATCAAATGGATTTAAGTGGATCTGATCCAATCAAATCCAATCATTCCATCAAGTGACCAAACTGGTCAAACTAGACCATAAAAATGATCGATCTGATGTGATGAGTTTAAAAAAATTATTTTTCTTTTCTTTCTTTTTTTTTCCTTCTATCTCTTTTCTCCCTTTGCTATGTTCTCCAATTTAAAAAGAAAAGAAAATAAAGTGAAGGATAAGAAAAAAGTTTTATTTGTGTTTTAAGAGCAAAAAGAAAGAAAGGAAAGATAAATAAAGAGAATAATGTTTAATTTTTTGATCAAGAGAGAAGAGGAAGGAAATATGTCAATTTTACAAATACACCCTTATTTATTTTATAATGGGATGTAATCAATCAATAAATATATAATTTTATAAATACTCCTAAATTTTATTTGTTTTTGTTTTTTCTTTCCCTTTCTTTCCATTAGGGATGCTCATGGGTTGAGTTAAGTAGGTTAAATGCATTTGAATAACCCAACCCAATGTTGGTAGTTTGAAAATTTTCAACTCATCCCAACCCGTTCGGTTGGTCGGATTGTTTTATACAAAATAAAGAAAACATTCCTTTGAAATACGATTAATCATTCAAGAGAATATATGAATTCTAGATATTACTATTACATATATATCTTTCCAATAATATCCTCTTATGAGTTTCTTTGCCTGATGTTTTTTTGGAAAGGGTATCCTGAGCCTATGGCCCAGACTAATCCCTGGCAATTAGGGCCTTTGGCCCAGCTGCTAAAGCGTGCAGCCCTGAGTTTATCCTCAGTGGCCACAAGTGTTGCTAGTGGGGCTCGAACCCGGGTTGAGCGCTATGAACTCCCCAAGCCTTTACCACCACACCACAACCCTTAGCCTTTGCCTGATGTTGTCGAATCGTTTTGGTAATCTATACATATTAAAGAGAAATAAAATTATTGTAGAGAAGTCGTTAAAACTTTCGTCGGGTTGATCGGGTCACTATATGTCTAACCCAGTTTCAACCCAATAAATTCGGTTAACCGTAATATTATATTAGTTATATGACGGACTATCTCAGGTTGATTTTTTTAGGTTGAATTGACTGGGGTGCTCGTTTTTTTGAGCACCCCTGTTTTCCATAAGAAAAGTTTTTGAAAGAAAATTTAGGGAGTGTTTGGTTCACATAATGGAATTTGATGGAATTGGAATACATCGAAGGAAATTGACTTTGAAGGAATCAAGATGGAATTTGACCACACATTTGATTGGTAGGAATTCAATTCATTCACTTAAGCCAATGAATAATGGTTTCCTTTAATTGTGGAATTCAAAGGATTCCATTATTTTCATTATATGAACCAAACATGGGATTTAGAATTTAGTCAAAGAAAACTATTCATTCTAATTCCTTCAGATTCCATCAAAATCCATGAACGAAATACCTCTTAGGGGTTGTTTGGTTTATGGAATTGGAAGGAATTTAAGGAATTGGAATGACCAATATCATTGATCAAATTCCAAGCCCATATTTGGTTCACGAAATGAAAGCGATGGAATCTTTTCAATTCCATTGAATTCCATAATTCAATGAATTCATCATTTCTTGTCTTAAGTGAAGCAATTTTTTTCACAACAAAGGAAACAGTTATATTACCAAAAAGAGAGTACCAAACAGAAGGCAAGGAAACAAACCAGAGCAACAAAGCAAATAGCAAAACAGAAAACAACCAAGACCACATAGAGCAACCATGTTTGCGAGAAGCAAACAGAAAACTGGACTCGGGCTTAACAAAACACACCCACAGCCTGCTCCCAATAGCCGAATAGCTGATTTGTACCGAAAACTCACCGCCACATCTTATTGAGGACTGCCACCACCTGCCGCCAAACACCGAAGATGATCCTCGACCTACTGCAGTGGCAGGATTCGAGCTATCTCATCCTTGGGTTCGACACCCAAGTAACCCAATCCATACCAAGTTCTCGATCTCTTCTGGTGACCCATTCGAATGTACTTTGTTGCCACTCAAACTCCCAGTCCAGGATATTAGATCTTTCTTTCTTTAATATCGCCTTGTTACGGTGTGTCCAAATTAAATATATGATACATCGAACAGTGCGTCCCACCTCCGGCTACCTCTTGTGTCACCTTCCATCTGGTCACCTGTTCGAAGTAAGTCATTGAGATTGTTTATCGACTCTAGATTGAGATTCCACCATTTCCCAATTGATCTCCACAGCCTCTTCACGTCCTCACATGCTACCAATGCACGGTCCATTGTTTCTTCAAAATTCCCGCATCTTGGGCACAAGATAGTGTCCAAGTCTACATCCCAATTATTCAGCAACGATCTTGTTGGGATTCTCCCTAAACACGCCCTCTATACAAAAATACTAACCTTTTTCGGAATGGCCTTGACCCACACTATCTCCACCCCATGATCACCCTCTCTAAACCTATTATCTTCTAAGGCCACCCTTAATTTCTTAACCGAGAACCCTTCCTGAGGATCAAGACACCATTGCACCCGTCCTTACTCCCCCCCCCCTAATCGGTTTGAGATGGCTAATCGCATTGATTAAGGTTTCTAACTCGTCTAACTCCCTCCCCCTTGGCTCCCGCCTCCATTCCCACTTCCACACCCACTCTTCTCCCTGTCACTCCCCTCTCTCCCTAATCGAAACAGATTTAGAGGTCTCTAAATGATACAAACGGTTGAAATCCTCCTTTAGCGTACGATTTGAAAGCCACCTATCTTCCCAGAAGCAAATCTCTGAGCCATCCCCTAAAACCTTCCCGAAGGATCCCGAGAACGGCACACCCTCTATATCCAGATCTCTCCCCGCCTTAATGATGTTGAGCCACACTGAAACCCCACCCAAGCTACCTATAGACTCTTCTACTAGACCCCCCTCCCTCTCGTATATACTCTTAATGACCTTTACCCATAACGAGTCTCTCTCAACGTGGAACCTCCACCACTATTTACCAAGTAGCCCCATATTCGCATCCTTAAGACTCCCAATGCCCAACCCTCCCCTTTTAAAACCCCCAACACCTTTTCCCATTTTACCCAGGAGATACACTTTTTTTAATCACTTCCTCACCAGTTCCCCCCCCCCACCCCACCCCCAACCCCCAAAAAAAACTTCCTCCTCACACACTCAAGAGCTTTTAACACACCTTGCGGGGTACAGAACAAAGAAAAATAATATAACGATACACTGCCAAGAACCGACTGAACCAATGTCCATCTTCCACCAATTGATATCATTTTTGTCTTCCAAGTCGCGAGCTTATTTTTCACCTTTTCAATGACCACACTCCAATGATCTTTTCTCTGCATTGACGTTCCGACCGGTAATCCTAGGTATATGAAGGGTTTCGAATCACTACCACATCCCAGTCCATTCGCCCATGCCTCTACCTCTTCCTCCATTACTCCTACTCCCATTAGCTTGCTTTTGCTAAGGTTTATCTTCAAGCCCGAAACTAAGTGAAAACATTTCAATATCTTCATTAGGTTCTTCATATTTGTGCTATTCCATTCGCCAAAAAATATCACGTCATCCGCGTATTGGAGATGGGATATTTGGATGTCGTCGCATCCCAGCTTTAAGGCTTCAAATAAACCATTTTTTACTGCCTCTTCCATTAACAAATGGAGGCTTTCTGCCACGATCAAAAATAGAAAATGGGTTATTGGATCCCCTTGTCGTAGGCCTTTCCCCATTTGGAATTCAGAGGTCGGAGCCCCATTCACTAAAACGGACATCGTGGCAGACTTTAACAATGCGTTTATCCACCCCCTCCATTTGTCACCAAAACCCATCTCTTTCATCAAGTCCAATAGAAATTGTCAATCAACCGTATCGTAAGCCTTCTCGAAATCTACGTTAAAAATTAATCCTTCTCTCTTTTTCTTTTTTAGAAGAGCCACCGTCTCGTTTGCTATAAGTACGCCGTCTAGGATAAATCTCCCTTTATTAAATGCACTTTGTTCCTTGCTTATTATCTTTCCCATGACCGCTTTCATCCTTTCCGCCAAAACTTTCGATACGATCTTGTAAAATATCCCTATTAGACTAATTGGTCTATAGTCATATAGACCCATTGGATTTTTGTTCTTTGGAATCAGCGTCAGAAAAGATGGATTGCAACCCTCACTTATTTCCTCCTTATCCAAGACCCAGTCGATCGCTTCCATCAACTCCTTTTTTATCACCCCCCCAAAAAAAAGATTTTATGAATTCTATTGTGAAACCATCCGGGCCTGGGGATTTGTTAATTTCTCACCCTTTTATTGCTTCCCACACCTCCTCCGATATTTGTCTTTCAAGATTGAGAGTGTCCTCACTTGACAGTCTCTTCATTTACTCCACGGACATCCTCGCACCGGTCCTCCTTTGGTTCGAAAGTTTGTCTTTGTAGAACCCATAGACATGATCCTTTATTGCCTTGGGATCCTCCGTCCATACCAAGCCAATGTTTATACCGCGAATGAAATTTCTCCTCTCCCTGATTTTGATTGCGGCATGAAATATTTTTGAGTTATCGTCCCCCTCTTTGATCCATCTTACTTTAGCTCTTTGTTTCGCCATGTCCAAGCTCTTTTCTTCTATCTCGAGCCACCTTTTTCGATCTTCAACCCACCTTTGCCTCTCAGCTTCCGTCAATCGGTTTCCATCTGCTTTTTCCTCCCATTTCTTAACCTCTTCCCTCTTGCTAACCAAGTCCTTTTCAATATTTCCCCATTTATCTTTGCTCCAGCCCTTTATAGCAATCTTAACATTCTTGAGCTTGTCCCTAAATATGTAGTCTAGTCTTGTTGAACTTACCACTTTACTCCATGCCTCCCTAACAACATCCCCTAACGTTTCGTCTTTCAACCACGCATCGAATAACTTAAACGGTCTCGGCCCAAAATCGATTGTGTTGACGCTTAACATTATTGGCGCATGGTCCGACCACTTCCGATCTATCACTTTCGCTCCTATGTTTTTCCACATCGATCCGAATTCGAAAGTTGTCAAGAATCGGTCCAATTTGCTATGTTTTTTGCCCATCGTCGCTGTTAGATCAGTTTTTATAGTAATCATTGTATTTATTTTACTGCTTTCTTAGTGTTATCTGTTATGTTAGTGCCTTGGGGTATTTAAGTCCCCTTGGCTTGTTTGTTTTGTAACGAACGTACACTGTTTGAATCTGAATATACTGTTATTTTCAAGAGCACACTTTCTCTCTCTAGATTCTCTCTCTACGATCTTGTCATCTTGGCTCATCAATTGGTATCAGAGCCTCCAAGATCTTGAGAGGATTGAGATTTAGTGTAATTGCTACTGATTTGTGTGATTAACTCAGAAAATTTGATCGAATTTTTTTGTTTTTCAAGAAAATTCTCGTTTTCTGGATTTTCATCAATTTCACTCTGTTTTGTGATTGAATTGTTTTGAAATTGATGTTTTTAGATGCGTTTTATATAGTCGATCTGGTTTGTTTCTTGTTGATTTGCATAAAAATGTGATTTGGTGCTTCGATTTTGAGTTTGAATATAATCTGAAAAATACGTGTTCTGTTGTCTGGTCTATGTGAGTTTTTGAGTTTTAGAGTGTTTTGATCGAAATTGTTAATTGAATAGTATGAAAATCATGTTTTCGTTCAATTATGTGCAATTTGTTTGTACTTAATTTCATTGTTTTGATCAAATTAGCAGATTTATTGTTGTTTGCTGAAATGCGGGTCATTCATATGAAATGCGGGTCATTCATATGAAATGCGGGACATTCATCTTATTAGTATATGTATTGTTCTTAAAATCGTATGAAACTAACTTTTGAGTGATAGTGTTTTTCTCAGGTTGTTGATTCTTTGGAAACGTGTTTCTACAAGTGCGTGTCAGTCTTAACACGCGTTTCTACAAGTGCGTGTCAGTCTTAACACGCGTTTCTACAAGTGCGTGTCAGCCTTAACACGCGTTTCTACAAGTGCGGATCATTCTAGACGCGCATTACTCTTGGACGCACATTTCACTTGGACGCGCATTTCACTTGGACGCGCATTTCTCTTGGAAGCGCATTCTTGAACACGCATTTCTCTAAGGAAAGCTTCGAGTATCTTTCTGGACACGCATTTCTTGGTTGTGCGGATCATCAAGGACCCGATTTTCTCTCAATACGCATTTCTTAGTATTGCGGGTCATCAACACTTAGTCATTTTTCTGAATTCCAGATTTCTTCAATATGTCTCTACAAGCTCAACTTTACAAGAACGATCTCATGATGTCGTTGGGATCTGAAACTCGTCCACCTGTTCTGATTAATGAGAACGAATTTGAACAATGGCAGGACCGGTTTGTTAATTTCATCGAAAGGCAATCAAATGGTGAAAATATGATGAAAGCTTTGACTAAAGGTCCCATGGTTAAGCCAAGGAAAGTGATACCAGCTGTTGGTAACACTCCAGCCACTGAAGTAGAAAAATCCCTGATAGAATATGATGCTGATGAACTTCTGAGATACCAAGCTGACAATCAGGCCAAGTCGAATTTGATACTTGCTCTACCAAATTCCATCTACAACAGAATTGATTGTTTCAAACACAATCCTATGCTGATGTGGACACAACTGGAGAAAATCATGCTTGGTACGGCTATGTCTACACAGCTTCGTCAGACAAGATACATGAACAATTTTGAAGAGTTCAAAGCAAAAGATGGGGAGAGTCTGAAAAGTGTCTTCGACAGGTTCTGGACTATAATTAATGATCTGTATAAGATCAAGGTAATAAAGAATGAACTAGAGACCAATCTGAAGTTTCTTAATGCACTCAAACCAGAATGGGAAAAATCCTGTCATCGCATGAGGAATGATCCCAGAATTTCCAAAATGCCCATTCAGGAAATGTTTGAAATTCTGATGTCTGATGAAGCAATGGTTCTGAAGAAGAAAGCTAAGTTGGATAAGCAGAAGCCAAAGACTGTGGATCCAATCGCTCTTTTAGCTAGTCAAATGGCTGAGCAAGCCTTAACTGAATCTGCTTATGATGGATCAACAGATGACGATGGCGAAGCATTAGAAAAAGCCATGATTCTTTTAAGTCAGCACTATCAAAAGAAATACCAGAAACGAGCAGGATCAAACAATCTTCGTTTTTCTTCTGGATCAAAGAAGGTAGAACCCGGTTCTACATCAAAGCCTTTCTTTCCCAAATATGAGTCTGGTACAGCAGCTGAACCAAAGAAAGAAGAGAAAAAGGCTGTGACTTGCTACAACTGTGGCAAACCCGGGCATATTTCAAAGGAATGCAGAACGAAGATTGTGAAAGATGTGGATTTCTATAAGAAGAAATTAGCATTGGCTGAAAAGAAAGCAAGTGGAACAATTTTGTTGGCTGAGGAGGAATATTGGTTGGACCACTCAGATAATGAAGCTGACAATGTTGAAACTGCTGCGATGTGCTTTATTGGAGACGACAACAGTGATGATGAGAATAAGGACACATCATCTGATGAATCTGAGGTACCATCTGATTTTGATTTTAATTTCATTTCTTCGCAAATGAATGTCATCACAAATGCTTTACATGATTTTCGTTCAAAGCTTCTATCCGAAAAAAACGAAAATCAAGAAAAGTCTGTTCAAATTGAAAAGTTGAAGATTTCTCTGAGAGATGAAAAAGCAATTTTAAAATTTACAAAAGAGAAATTTCAAGAAAGAATTGAAGATTTAGAATTTGAAAAACAGACTTCTCATGATTCTTTGACTGAATTGTCAATTTTAAATCAAGAATTTTCAGATAAAATATTTGAATTAGAAGGAAAGTTATATAAACAAAATCAAACTGAACAAACAATTCATATGCATAAACCAAGGAGCTATGAGTCGATAAAAGAAAATTGGGGTCTTGGTTTTAAAAATCCTCAGTTTTTAAAGAAAGCTAAAATTGAGATTCCCAATTTTTATGATTACGACTGTCTTGGTCTTTCACACTATGGTTCTCAATACAAACCTTTTTGGACAAGTGCTAAAGAGACTACAATTGAGGAAGATAAAAAACGGATGAACAACAAGAGAATGGAAGTTTCTTTTGTTTACACTCAAGAAAATGCAAAATATTTTCCAGAAAAATTAAAGAAGAGAAGAAAAAAGTTAAACATTGTTTCTTCAACTAAATCTTCTAAATCAAATGACTTCTTTGATTTAAATGCAGCTAATCCTAATAAGGATAATATATCTCCAGTGTCTTATGATACTAAGAGATATATATCTCCATTAGTATTAGAATGCAAAATATTTGATCTAGAAGAACAATTGGAAGAACAAGAGATTTTGAGAAAAATTGAAAATGATGTCATTTTTTCTTTTATGACATCGAGTTTTAAAGAAAATAATTCTGATCTTATCAAATCTTCCATCAACTTGTGTTCATCTGATGTTTCTTGTTCTGAGGTTTATTCAAATAAAATAACTGATCAGTTTGATTTTATTGATAAAACTTCCTCTTCTAAATCAAATATTTTATCTAAAATTGTTGATGACACTTTTACGCTAAATGATCATTTCTATAAAACAAAGCGTAAAAGAAAAAGGTCAAAGAAGAAAGAGTTTGATATTTCTGAAAATTCTAACTTTTCTGATTCATCTATTTCAGATAGGCCTTTGAAGAAGTCTGTAAAGTCTGTTTGGCTAAAGAAACAGAGATCTGAAGAATTTGTTTCTCTAGAGGATAAATGTGTAGATTTTCTTTGTAAACAAGACTCATTTGCCTTTTGTAATAAATCTACAAAATATTCTGTAGAGCAAATGTTTCAATTTTCGAAGAATAATTCTGATTCTGATGATTGTGTTTCTTCTTTAATATGTGATGATGTTCATGCTTTATTTGATCAATCTCAGATGTTTTGTAAAAATAAATTTTTTAAAAAGAAAAAGGAAAGGACTAACAAGAAGGGACCCATATTTATATGGGTACCTAAATCTCAGTAATTGTTGATTGTGCAGCTAAATCAATTATGGTATCTGGATTCGGGGTGTTCCAAACACATGACTGGCAACAAATCTCTACTTACAAATTTTAAAGAAAAATGTTGTGGTCCTGTCAAATTTGGAAACTGCGAGACGGCTCCCATTCTTGGTTATGGTGATCTTGTTCAAGGTAACTTAACTGTCAAAAGAGTGAGCTATGTCGAAGGTTTAAGTCACAATCTCTTCAGCATCAGAAAGTTCTGCGATAAAAATCTTGAAGTCAGTTTCAAGTCTAAAAGGGTTGCTGTAAAGAATAGTAGCGGCATGGATTTACTTGTTGGAAAGAGACGATAAAATCTTTATACCATTAATCTTTCCGAAGTAAAGGTTCCATCAGATGTTTGTTTTTTATCAAAAGCCTCTATTCATGAAAGCTGGGTGTGGCACCGTCGACTAGCTCATCTCAATTTCAAATATATGGATCGCTTGGTCAAGAATGATTCAGTGAGAGGTCTTCCAATCCTCCATTTTCAGAAAGACCATCTCTGTCAGGACTGCGAGAAAGGAAAGATGAAGAAAGCATCTCATAAGCCAAAGCCTGAACATTGCACTGCGGACATTCTAGATCTAATTCATGTTGATTTGTGCGGACCAATGAAGACAAAGAGTATTGGGAAGAAGAAATATGTTTTGGTTGTTGTTGATGACTACTCCAGATACACATGGGTGAAATTTCTCAAATCTAAAGACGAGACACCTGAAATTCTCATCAACCTCATCAAAACCATTCAGACAAATAAGCAAAAGCAAGTCAAAGTTGTGAGATCGGATAATGGCACAGAATTCAAGAATTCAACTCTTCAAGCATTCTATGATAATCAAGGTATACAACAACAGTTTTCTGCTGCAAGAACACCGCAACAGAATGGGGTTGTTGAAAGAAGAAACAGAACGCTTGTGGAAGCTGCTAGATCTATGCTTGCTTATTCAGGTCTCCCTTTGTCTCACTGGGCCGAAGCCATTTCAACTGCTTGTTATACTCAAAACAGATCAATTCTACACCGCCGGTTCAACAAGACTCCATATGAATTGATGAATGGTATCAAACCCAACATCAAATATTTCAAGTCTTTCGGGTGTAAATGCTATGTTTTGAATGACAGAGATAATCTGAACAAGTTTAGTCCAAAGGCAGATGAAGGCATATTTCTGGGCTATTCTTCTAACTCTGCTGCTTACAGAGTATTTCTTCTCTCGGCAAGAAAAGTGATAGAGTCAGTAAATGTCAAATTTGATGAAGCTGCCAATTTGGCTTCTGGACAACACAGTTCAGAATCCGCTATTACTGGAAATTCAGCTTCTGAACAAATTAGTTCAGAACCTGCACTTCAGTCGACAAATCAGGATCCTTCTACTTCTCTGTCTAATTTTTCTGATCTTGATTTTCTGTTTGAAAATTTTTATGATGATGTTCCTAAACCAAACACTGATAAGGTGTCAAATGTTTTGAATCAGGAATCTGTGAGTGCATCAAATCCTAATTCCGCTGCATCAACCTCTGAACCTGATGCTTCTTCAGAATCTCCTGAGATTCAAGACATACCTTCTGAACATCATCCTGATCAAGTCTTTCATGAACCAGAAATTGCTGAAACTATTCATGAGGAGTCTGTAGGAGATGAAGTTGTTCCAAAAGAAAATGTTCAACAAGAGGTACAAACTACATCTGGTCAACAAGAGCATGAATCTGATGTCATGGAAATACCCCCTCCTCCAGTTGAAACCATATATGTGTCATCTTCTGACATTATTCCTTCTGAAGATCCTCCTCAACAAATTGAAGTGGTTCAAGAAGTTATTGATCCTCTCCCTCATACAAAAAAATGGACAAGATCTCATCCAATCCATCAAATCATTGGGGATCCTCAAGCTAGTGTTTCTACACGCTCCAAGTCGGTTTCTTCCAACGAATGTTTGTACACTTTTTTTTAAAGCAAGATTGAACCTAACAAAGTATCTGAAGCATTGGAAGACCCAGACTGGATTTTAGCAATGCAAGAGGAGCTCAATCAGTTTGATGCACTCAAAGTGTGGAGACTTGTACCACGGCCAAAGGGTAAAAGCATCATTGGTACAAAGTGGATATTCAAGAATAAAAAGGACAAAGATGGTATCGTCGTTCGGAACAAAGCAAGGTTAGTAGCCAAAGGATATCGACAAGAAGAAGGTATTGACTATGATGAAACATTTGCACCCGTCGCCAGATTGGAAGCTATCAGAATGTTTTTAGCCTTCGCTGCTTATCGCAACTTCACAGTATATCAAATGGACGTCAAGACAGCATTTCTCAATGGCAAATTGAAAGAAGAAGTATATGTATCTCATCCAGAGGGATTTGTTGACAAAGATCGCCCTGATTACGTTTATTTTCTCGATAAAGCTTTATATGGTCTGAAACAAGCTCCAAGGGCATGGTATGACGAGTTGTCAGCTTTCTTGATCAAATCTGGCTTCACCAAAGGCTCGATAGATACTACTCTTTTCATTTATAGAACTAATCTTGATATTTGCTTAGTACAGATATACGTAGATGATATTATTTTCGGTGCGACTAACAAATCTCTGTGTAATTGGTTTTCTGATTTAATGACCTCTAGATTTCAGATGAGTATGATGGGAGAAATCAACTTCTTCCTCGGCTTACAAGTGAAGCAGCTTCCAGATGGAATCTTCATCAATCAGTCAAAGTACATATTTGACATTTTGAAGAAATTCAAGATGGACAAATCTACTTCGATCGGCACGCCTATGGCTCACGGTGCCAAACTCGGATTGGATCCAGATGGAAAAGCTGTGGATCAAAAGACATACAGAGGGATGATCGGATCATTGATGTATCTTACTGCAAGCCGCCCGGACATAATGTTTTCAACGTGCCTGTGTGCCCGTTTTCAAGCTAAACCAAAAGAATCTCATCTTTTAGTAGTCAAACGCATTTTTAGATATATTAAAGGAACTCCTTATTTAGGATTATGGTATCCTAAAAGTTCTGACTATAGTTTGATTGCTTATTCTGATGCAGATTATGGTGGTAATCAATTGGACAGGAAAAGTACTTCTGGTCATCTCCAGTTTTTGGGTGACAGACTGATAAGCTGGGCGTCGAAAAAGCAAAATTGCGTTTCAATATCAACAGCCGAAGCTGAATACGTCGCTGCAGCTAGTTGCTGTGCTCAAGTGCTTTGGATGAAAACGCAACTTCGCGATTACGGGATGCTATACAAGACTGTGCCAATATATTGTGACAGCAAGTCCGCGATTGCGATATCAGTCAATCCTGTCCAGCACACCAAGACCAAACACATAGACATGCGATATCATTTTATAAAGCATCACGTGGAAGAAGGTACTATTGAATTATATTTTGTACCAACTGAATATCAACTTGCTGATATATTTACAAAAGCTTTAGATGAAAAACGATTTAATTTTCTGCTTTCAAAACTTGGCATGTTGAATTTAAAAGTTTAAATCTTTACAAATTTTATTCTATAAAGCTTAATATTTCAGATTTTCTTTCAGTTGAATAAAATGTGTGTCTAGGATCTTTGACAAGGTGCCTTGTTTATATTTAAAGTTTCATATGTTCAATGTTCAAATCTTTCAAACATCGAAAAGTCAGCAACATGTTTGACGCTTTAGATATTGCTTTAAAGATATGTGAGTCGGCATGTTTATGGTTTACTTTGCTTGAACAACCTAAGTGATCGAAATTGTAGATTGTAATAAAAATATGGGCTAAGCTATTCGATATAGATCTGAGTTATTGAGATGATTTTATTTTTAAGCATTTAAAATACAGAAATCCTTGAGTTTAAAAGTTTGTACCTGTGACCTTTCTGGTTTGGGAAAGTAAGTTCCGAGGGATGCTCGACATCTGGTCCCCTAAGGTCAATTGATTTGGGAGTGATCGAACAGAAATCCTGCAATAGAACCAGATCGAAAGTCATGTTCTACTGGTATGAATGGGTTTAGGATATGTCGATGTAGCCTTTCTGATCCGGGAAAGTAAGTTCCAAGGGGTGCTTGACACCTAGCCCCCTAAGGCCAACTGGTCTGGGAGCGGCTGACCCAAATCCTGCAATAGGGTCAGATAGAAAGTTATGTTTACGGCATGTTCTTTACTTAATGAACTCTTTGATTAAAAGATGCCAAAGAGCACATTCATGTGAAGATGCCAATGTGCACACAGCTAAAAGATGCCAATGAGCACACATCTCTTGATACTTGGTGATATATTTTGAGCTGGGATAAACCTGTAAATTTGTGAAAATCTTAATTCTTGATGACTTAGTGTTTGTACATGCAAAGTTCTTCATTTTACGTTTAGAATTACATTTTTCTTGAAGCTAATCAGAGATCGCATGCGAGCACACTGAATAGATACCTGTAAGTGTTTGAATCTGAACATGTCTTAACTTGATATACAATGAAACATGTTTCTGTATCCAACAATTCACGTTTGATTTCAACTGATTGATAAATCTGGAATATTCTACTGAGTAGACTTTAATTTGTTTAGTGTTTAAAAATTTATATATTCAGTTGTTACAAAATTTATATTCAATATGATCATCTTTTAATATTGATGTCTCTATGTTTGCTGTCTGTGTTTTTGTCATATGGTTTGTGCATTTTTCGAGGGGGAGTGTATATCTGAGTTCTTTATCTGAGTATATTCTATTTTTGAGGGGGAGTGATTTTTTGCTGATTAATTACTTCATGTGCTGATCAGAAATTCATAAGGTAAGTATTTCTGAATTTACTATGCAAATGCTAAACTAATTTGATAAATTTTGTGCATTTGTGTAGGGGGAGTAATGGGGGCTTATCAGGTATTTTTTTTTAGTAGTTAATTTTTTTTAATAGTTATTTTTTTTAGTGTTTTGTTTTTTGTTTTTTAGAATATATAGGTGTAATAGTGTCTTTTCTTTTCTTTATTCTTTTTGAACGTGTCAGACTTTTCCCCTTCCCTCCATCTTCTCTGCGTATTCTTCTTCTTGTTTCTTTTCAGATTGTGCTTTTGGAAAGTTCAGGTATGTTTTTTTTTGTTTTTCATTAAATGTTTGTAGATTGTTTAGTGTTTCATTAATTAGTTTTGATTTCTTTCTTGGTTTTTGTATTGTGTGTATTGAACTGCTATGCGTTATTTTCACTGTTCATTGATTTCTAAAACTCAGATTCGAGTTGAAATAGATCGATTTGCTATTTGGGATTTGTTTAGAACTTATAATCGATATTCAGGTATGTTTTCTTTTACTTTAATTTCGTGTTTAGTGCTTCGTTTTTTAGTTTTTTGTGGATTTCGGGTTCGAACAGGCGTTTTCCTAGGGTTTTGTTTTTAAACAAGTGAAGAATGCGTTTCACCTGTGACACGCATTAGTCAAGAATGTGTTTCACCTGTGACACGCATTAGTCAAAAATGCGTTTCACTTGTGACCCGCATTGTAAGAAATGCGTTTCACTTGTGACCCGCATTTGTGAACAATGTGTTTCACTTGTGACCCGCATATGTGAACTATGCGTATCACTCGTGACCCTCATAGTATATTTTGTTCTAGTATCTGTTGTGTATTTGTTTTTGTTTGTTTTGTTGTTTCAAGTATGCAATGCGTTCCATTAAGGACACGTATTTCCTTATATGCGTTTCCTTCAGGATACGCATTCCTCATAAATGTGTTTCCTTCTTCACCCGCAATCCTCAAAATGTGTTTCATGAAGGACCCGCATTCCTCGTAATGCGTTCCTTTCTTCACACGCATTCCTCAAATGCGTTTCCTGAAGGACCCGCATTTCTTCCTTCGTGTCTTCTTAAGGACCCGCATTCCATACTTAGTATTTTTTTTTCTCTAATTTTTTTTTCTTTTCTTTTCTTCTTCTGTTAAACTTTGAATTGTGTTTTGTTTCAGGATATCATGAGTTCTCAAACAAATACTGATCCAACGATTCAAGATGAGAATGTCATTCTTCAGGATCCGACTGATCAGGCATCTCATGATACTCCAATGCCGTCTGTTCCATCTGTTGGGGCTGATCTTTCTATATCAAGGCGAAATCCAAATGATGTGTTCCCGAACGTCATGTACATGCCTTATAAGCATAACAATTACTTTGTTGATTTTGATCGCATCAAGATTCATCCTGTCATACGCACTATTCTTCGTGGACATCCGCTTTCTCAAGCTCTCTGTTCAGTTGCTGATGTTCCGGAAGTCTACGTACAGCAAGTATGGCACACCATTACTAAGAATGAACTGGCACGTCCTCATCGATTTGATCTCCAAATAGATCAATTTAATTCATATCTGTCTTACAAGCGGTTAAGGTTGATTCTTGAGCTTCCTGAACCTGATTCTAGACCTGGAAGGACAACTTATGATCAGTTTCCATCTGAAGAAGAAGTGTATGAAGGCATCAAACGACTAGGCTATGTTGGTCAACTGAACAGGGTTGTAGACTTTGACAAGTCTAATCTTCCTCCTGTCTGGTATTCTTTATTTTCGGTCATCAACAGGTGCTTAACGTCTAAACATACCGGCACGGATAGTTCTAGTCTTCACTATCTTCGACTGTTCCATGCAGTAGTCTATGACTTGCATGTCGACTATACGATTATTTTCTGGAACGAGCTGTCTGAAATAGTGCAAGACAAGTTAACCAACAAGCGACGGAAGTTCATTCCTTTTATCAGGTTTTTAAAGCTGATTATTAGAAGCATGTTTCGAAGCAATCCGGAAATTCCTCGAAGATTATCTTGGCCGCAAGTTCAGGATACTGAGATGCTTTTTCTTAAGAAACAGAAGAAGTCATTCACATTTTCTATGACCATTCCTTATGGTCTTATTGCCAATTATGCTGACATGACCGATCCCAGTGTCATTGATTATTGTTTAGAAAATGACTTTGAAGAGGCTGAACAGGAAGTACCTTCTCATGGCACTCCAGTTGGTACTACTCATGAAGAGCAAGTTGAAGCTTCTACTCAAGAAATAGTTACTACCGTTGTAACTACCATAGCAACAGATGTTGATTCCTCTGCAGTTCTACAAGATGTTGCTACTCTTCACATAGAATCTGTCATTGCTACTATTGAATCTGAAGATAATGCTGATGTTAGAGAGGATGCTAATCTTGATGAAAAGGTTGTTGCTGATGATGATGTGACAAATCCTGAGGTTGTTGATGATGATATGATTGATGTTGATCTTGCTGATGATGATACAACAAATGCTGTTTTTTCTGATAATGGTGATAATACAACCACTGATTCAGATGCTGGTGATGATGATGATGATCAATTGCGTATGAAAGTGTATGAAAGGAAGTCCAAGACACCAGAAGTGCTTGTCTCAACAGAAGTTCTATCTGATGATGATTCTGTTCCAGTTAATCCTTCAATTGCACATCTTCAAGTTGATGAATTGGATACAGCTTTTGATCAATCCACTGCATTGGTTCAAAGTCAAGCTCCAGCAACTACACTTGCAGATATTCGGTCTACCTCAGCAGCTGTAGAGCTTACATCTAATCAAGCTCGGGTTTCCACTGATAAATTCTCAACTTTGAATGATGTAATTCGGCAATTATCGGAGAGAATGGATGCTGAAAAGGAAGCACAGATTCTGAAGTTAAAAGCTTTATTCAAAGGGAAGATGCCTGAGATTGATACTTCAGTGATTCCTACAGAGATTCCGTTCAGACGCCCATCTGGGGTTGTTCTCAGAGAGCCGTCTTCTGTTGTTCAATCTTCTGCTCCAGCAATCATGTCTATCCCTCTACCTCCGTTATTTACACAGTCAGTTGGTATCTCTTCATCTACTAGTATACCTGTGTCTTCTTCTAGCACTCCAGATCTTCCTATTTCAGAGTTGAAAGATTTGCTCTATGCTCGTCTTATTTCTATATCGCCACCAGAACATCAGGATCAAGATCTCATTTCTCTGCTTCGAAACTTCCAACCTACGCCGCCTCCAGTTTATTTGTCTGAATCTGACAGGATCTATGTTTCATCTACTGAATTTCAGGAATTCAAATCAGAAGTTAGATCCAGTTTATCTGATCTTCGTTCTTTCATGACACAGGCTTTTTCAGGTCTATCTAACAAGATTGATCATCTAGATCAATCATGCAGGACTGAGGCTGGCCCGTCTCTTAAACACCGACATGACCAAGATGATCCTGATCATCAAGGCCATGAGGGGGAGATGGCAAAGAGACAAAGAACAGAAGGTTCTTCTGAAGCAAGAGAAGTTGGTCGAGAAGGAGTGGTTGGAGATAGAGAAAAGAATGCTGATACTGTTCAAGATTGCAGTATTCAAGACTTAATGGATGTCATGATTGACAATGCTGATGTAACTACTTTGCATAATGATTTTAATTTGTCTGAAGCAAATTTTAATAATATGCAAGTTGTAGTTTATGTGGATCCAGTTGTCTCGGGTAGAGCTAATGAAGTTGAAGAATCAGAAGCAGCAAATGATATGAGATCTTTTTTCGCAAACTTCATTGAGATAAATTCAGATGATGATGAAGATGTTAGATTTGAGAAAGTTGCTCAAGTTAAAGAAGAAGATTGCAACAATATCATTATCTTATCTGATAAAGAGGATGTTTCGGTTTTCATGGATGCAACAGATACAAAAGAGGCTGAATTGTTATAGGTTGATCTTCCGAGTCAAGGTGAGATTCCAGAAGTTGATCAACCTTCGTCTACTCCAGTAATTACTTCTTCTCCGACAACCAATATTCCATCAAGTGCATTTGAAGTTGGTGAGTCATCTAGAACTCAAGTAGTTATTTCTTCTTCTGAACCAGTAATTCCTCCATCTCTTCTAGAAGAAGGAGAAGCTTTAACTAGGCAGCAAAGGCAGAGAAATCTACAGCAAAGATATATGGCTTCTAGACTCAGAACTGCTTTTCTTGAAGATATCCAAAGCAATATCTTTGTTTCTAGAAGAAGGACACTTAATATATATGCCATTCTTGGAGTAGAAAAAGAATCAGAAGCCTATCAGCATGAGTACTTAGCATTTATCAAGTGTCAGCGCAGAAGAAATAACACTGTTAATTCTCCTCATCTAATAGTTCGAGTTCTCAGTGTTACAATTTGTAAGTTCATGAACATTTGGTATCCAAATCTTGAAGTGGAAAGAAGAGACTGCAAGCGGTACATTTTTTCAGAGGCTGATTTCGTTGATCTTTCAATTGATGATATTGATTTCCTATATGATCACTTCAGGAATCTTTATCACCGGACTCAGGATGTTTCTCAAACTCTTTTTGTTCTTAAACGATTTATTCGACGGCAGATCCGATTTTTTCGTGTTTTTGACTTTCATATGGCTGTCGAAAGTTTTCAGCCTGTGGTTAATCTTGAAAGGCCCAACCAGAGTTTGCAGAATCTAGAATCATATCCATTATTCACCATTATCGAAGATCCATTCGGAGTAGTTTACAAGAACAACTCAAGTGAAAAATGCTTTCTACGATTTGATGAAGTTAGATATTACTCTGATGGAACTCTAAAGGTGATCAAACTTCAGTTGGAGCATCGTTTGCAAGAGGCTAGAAGAAAGTTTTTGGAAACAAGAAAAGAGTCATATTTGTTTGAAAATGATGAAATTCGTCTGATTCGTAGATCTTTGAATTCTATTCAAGACAGACTGAATCTCCGTTCAACTCTGCGACGATTGGAAGTGTTAGTTGGGCTGAATAGACTACGTCAAAGAGAAGAACATCAATGATCCTTCAAAGTCATCTAGATGGTCAATGCTGTTTTTGAAGATTGTTTTTGAAGACCTCGACGCCAATGATTACTAAGGGGGAGATTGTTAGATCAGTTTTTATAGTAATCATTGTATTTATTTTACTGCTTTCTTAGTGTTATCTGTTATGTTAGTGCCTTGGGGTATTTAAGTCCCCTTGGCTTGTTTGTTTTGTAACGAACGTACACTGTTTGAATCTGAATATACTGTTATTTTCAAGAGCACACTTTCTCTCTCTAGATTCTCTCTCTACGATCTTGTGATCTTGGCTCATCAGTCGCTAACACGGGTAAACCTCTTCCCTCCCATTGGAATTTTTATGAGTTTTCCACTACGAATGAATTCGTTAAACTATTTCGTGCCTTTTGTGTTGGTGATCGAATTCAATCTTTCAGCCTCATTCTGAACCTCGTTAAAGTCCCCAAATATCGCCCATCGTACTTCTTCTTTTTCGCACAACTGTTCTAATTTTCCCCATAGTTCTATACGATCCTTTTGTTCCCTTGGACCATACACACTTACAAATCCCACCATGCAGTTTTTATTTCTCCAATATCCCACTATAGCAATAAAGTTATCCTCCTGTACAACGTAACTGCCTTGAAAAATGTTCTTGTTCCAGATTGTCAACAGCCCCCCCCCCCCTCCCCGATTTATCTAGAGCTGGGACACAAGCATAATCCCAGTCTGATTTTCCCCACAGTTCTGAGATGAATCGATCGCTTAACCCTTTGGTTTTGGTCTCTTGTATTGCCACCATGCACGGGTTTTCTTTTTAGAAATACCTTTCACCCAATCTTTTTTGTTCTTCGACCCCATTCCTCTTATGTTAATTGATATGATTTTCATTTAATCAGACTTGGATACGTACGTACTTGTTTGTTGACTTCTGAATCCCTCTGTATTCTTTTCCCCACTTCTTGACTCCCATGTGATTCCCAGCAAATTGCCGAAATCCTCCAATCCCTCTTGACTATCCGCACTTTTGAGCTCATTGGAGAGCGCTAATTTCGTTGAATCTGATATCGACCCTTCCCCATTTTTAGATTTTGGCTTTTTTCCATCCGCTTTACGTATACCCCCGTCGAGTTTTGGCTTTATTTGTGAGTTTTTCGATTTAACTTTGGTGTAACACCCTCAATTCGGAAAGAGCAACTAATTTAAAATTTTCAAATATACCTCAAAGATGGATGAAACTTCATCCGACAAATCCATACTTTAAATACGATTCTAGAATTATCCATCAACAAGACAAATAAAATCTTACATAGAAACTAACTCAAGGTCGGGTGTTACTAAACCCAAATACAAGCTGCTCTTCTCAACACTAGCGCGGAAGACTTCATCAAACCACTCACTCTTGTACATACTCTTAGCACTCGACACTTCACCAAAAACGCTAGATCCATTTCCCCCATCCGGAACCTGATGCACATGCCGACAAATAAAAAGGTTAGGCTTACACCTAGTGAGTTCAAGAGTTTACAACATAGAATAAATATATTTGTTAAAGGGAAAGAATGCAATTTAAATCGTAGACAATCAAAATATGTACCTTAAATATCAAACGACAACATTTTTTTAAAAACACCTTTAAAACAAGGGACCCAACTTGAACCTTCTTTGGTAAAACCATTTTATCCCAAACTCACCCAAAACGTGAATAGTAAGCGAACTCCCAATTTATAATAATTCGAAATAAAATTTTACTTCGGGAAACACCCCAAACGTGGGTGGGGCATAATACACAACCCATAGATCTTGAGTAAACAAACTCATATATGCAACACGTCACCGAAAATGTGGATAATAAAATAATACCCTTTAATATCCAAATAACACCTTCCGGTGACGAGGGAGACCCGATTCCATTGTACGTGGCGGAACACAAAGTTAAGCCACATAACCATGTTGTCGAACTACACCTCAGATCGTGATTGTATTGTCTGCTCTACCGAGCTACACCTCCAGTCGTGACTGTATTGCCTGTTCCGTCGAGCTACACCTCAAGTCGGACTTTATTTCAAGCCCCAAACACCGTATCCCCTATTGTCTGCTCTGCCGAGCTACACCTCAAGGATACATGATCTTATTGCCTGTTCGGTCTCTAGTGGAGTTTCATCCGCAGGGTACTCATTCGACCCCTAGTGCCTACTCCCTAGCATTCAAGATAGGAGCCTCAGCTCCTTACTTGATAACTTTTGATGTCTAACCTCGTGCACAAGAATTAGACATTCAAACACAAGACCCACTGTCCCGAAGTACAACCCATAAAGGTCCCTCTTCGCCAAACAACCGGGACAATAATAATGCCAACACGGCATAAATTCCCAAGGTGAGAATATCAAGACTCCTCATCCTTAAATATGATTGACTCACATGTCTATGGATCTAAATGCATTACAGTCTAAAATACATGACTCCCAATGAATGACACATGCACTCAAAACATGTAATATCCAAAATAAAGTGCAATAAATGCAACTCACACCCAAAGCTCTACTTTAAGTTATTAAAACCAGACAAAAGTCTCCAATACCCGACAAAGCCGAAAACTGAGCCTTAAGCTCAACCAATCGAACGACCATATGCTAAAATCCACAAAATGCAATAAAATGCATTGACCACAATTATGCAAACACATGCTTCAACTATATGAATAAACTCCAACATAAATCATTTTCCAAACAAGTTTATAATCTCATTTACTCTTTCTAAAATGTCCCATGACACACATTTGAATGACAATTACTCAAGAGATTTATACTCATACGATAAATCATTTAAATACCAATATCACTGGTTTACTCAATAAAATACTTGAGTTACATCTTTTCCCAAAACCAAAGGTTCAAAAATTCAGAAACGTTTGCAAGGTTGTGAATGACCAAGTGTCCATGACTCACACGGTGGTATTTTTAAAACATTTCACGATACAAAATGCACGTAATACCAACAATCATAAAAATGCATTCTTACCCAATACTTTCCATTTGGGTAAATAAGTCATCAAATCATTTTCATTTCGATGCATTTAACAACGTACTCAAAAATCCCCAAGATGGGTGTTTTATAAGTTTACAAAGTTAAACACTTCCAAATAACCCAACTTATCAACAGTTAACATTTTAATGTAAAACACTTTAAAATAAACATTTTGGCATGCACACCGTTTTCACAAATCAACTTGAACTCGCCTTGCTAGATTTAGGCTAAATCTAGATTTTACCCCAAACGTGAGCTTCCTTGAAGAAATCTGAACTTCAAGCCAAATCTTCCCAAAAACCTAGATTCACAAATTTCCACCCATTAATAAACACATTCAACCATTTAGAATAGTTCCCCAATCCTTTTACATCAAAATCTCCATTTTGGCCAAAACCCTAATTTTGACCTAAACCTCCCAAAATCTTCGAAACCGAAATTAGAGAAACCAAACACTAGGGAACCACCAAGAAGGCATTTATAACATATATTAAGGTTTAGAAATGGAAGGGATACACTTACCACTTAGGTTTTGATGAAAACCTAGAAAACCCCAAAATCTCTAGTGTTGGAGGTGGGAACATAATCTTGTATCAAGGGATGAAGCCATTAACATAATATGGAGAGGGAACACCTTGATCTTCATGGAAAAGCTCCAAAAATCGGCTAGGGTTCATGGGGAGGAGAGGGGAACCGATTTGGGAGAGCATGGGAAAGGTTAGAAGTGAGGAATGAGAAGAATAGGTGAAAATCGAACTTAAATCAGCCTCTCAGCCCCCGTAGGCGACATTGCCCATGCGACAATGACAGTGTCAAAGTCGCAGGGCATAGTCGCTTGGACTGTACCGAAGGTACTCTCCCCTCGGCGACATTTCCAGGCGACAGTGACACTGTTATAGTCACTTGGCATAGTCGTCGGGCTTGTACCGAGCCCCTAAACTCGACTCTTTCACCACCAAGGCCCTCGATACTCTTAGGGATGTTAAGTAATGTTTTCCCAACAAAAATCCCACCATTTAAAAGATTCAAAAAACATCTGGGTGGCCTTTACTTACCGAAAATTACGGGTGTTACATTTGGATCTCGCCAACTGTTTCGTAGAATGGAAGCTTACCCGTCCCCCCACCAAATTTTTTGTTTCTACTTGAGGTTACAGTATCTCTGTTTGTTGTAGCCAGACACTTTCCCCTGTCTCCTTTATATTTCTGGTTTTCATCTTCGTTCTTTTCCGTATCAACCCTTGAATATGTGTTCCCGGTATTTACCAAGAGATCATCAAGCCCAACTACCTTCTTTGGGTCTCCTGGATTTGCATATACTCTCTTTTTTGTATTTCAACCAGTCCACTTTCTTTAGATGGCCCATGTGAGAAATGAGACCCACCATCTTGATTTACCTGCGCGTGTACCTTATTTCCTTCCTCCTTGGATTTGCTGCTAACGTCCCTCATGATGGCTCCTGATCCCTTTTTCTCAAAAATTACCACCTCCCCCCTCGGTTTTGGAACTGACCCGTTAGCCACCGACTTGCTTGACTCTTCAGCTTTCCGATCAGCCTTCGGTTGCTCCGGTGATACCTCCACGATGTTCGTCTTTCCCTCCGTCTCCGTTCCTTTTTCCGGTAAGTCCATTCTCCAGATTCCAGACGTTGAGTCCTTCTCTTCCGCCCCTCTTCCCCCTTCTCCTTCATGCCCTCCTTCAACTCCCCCGCGTCTATTATCCATATTTGCAAACACATTTTCCTCCACCTCGAAATCGTCCTCCTCTACCTGTTCTCCCTTCGACCATTCCGAAGGGGTTGATGACTCATCCCTGTCTTCCTCACTGTCCCACTCTTGAAAGCTTTATTCTTCCTCATTTTGAACTTCTAAGAGGTTGCTATCCTATTCCTCCACTTTGATCATGTTATTTAAGTCTCCCACTTTTATGCTTTTGATTTTGGTGATCTTCGAGATCAGACCCGTGCTGATCAGTACCTTGGCCCACATCAGATTAACTTGTTCCTCCATATTGCAATTTCTAGTTTTGAGTACTCTCCCCCACTTGCTTGCGGTCTCTGTGAATGTTGATTCCTTCCACACGTGCATTGACACTCCTTCGATTCGCAGCCATACCAGTCTATCCGTTGTTCGGAATCCCACTGTCCATCTTTGCAAGTCTATGATCCATTTGTGAATACCATGTGTTTTATCACTTAAGATTTTCTCTAGGCCCTCCTTTGTTTCAAACCTTATTAAGACGCTTCTCCCACCGACTAGATTTACTCCTCCGCATTCTCGTACCTCCTTTTTGCAATTGGATTGCTTTCACATTGTCAGGTGATGTGATCGATCCCACTGCACATGTTTGAAGAAATCCCATACAGTTTACGTCAGCTTCCCATCTCCCCAAAGTTAGAGTCAGTTGATTATTCTCGCCTTCCTCTTTTTCTTTCTTCCTGCCATTTTTAACTATTTCAGCAAAAGTGATATGTTTCATAGTTTTTCTATTTCCTGCTTGTTGTTTCTCAGTTCTATCTTCTTCTCTTCTGCTCTATATCATTCCAGCCCCCTTGTTTGCCCTACCGTTTTGGTTTGCTATGAACACTCTTAGCTTATATGTCCCGATCCAAATTTGGTTAAGTCTTAGTTCGAAAGACTTCGCATTGTCCACTGATTCAAACCTCACGAATCCAAATCTTTCACCATTTTTCATCCTTTTCTTAGCCATGTATATATCTGCCACTGCCCCATATCTCTTAAATGTTTTCCATAGGTCACTTACCTCCCATTCTCTTGGAAAGTTGAAGAACAAAAACGATGTTAACTTTGGTTTTATCTATCCATACGCCGGTCAGTTCTGCCATGAGTCGTTATACCTAGATCTGTTGTCCTTGCCCGCCTCTCTCCTCTCCTCTCCCACTCGCTCTCTCATATCTCTCTCCTTAAATGAAGCAATTGAATTCCTACCAACCAAATGTGTGGTCAAATTCCATTTCAATTTCTTCAAATTTCATTCAAATTCCTTCGATAAATTTTAATTTCATCAAATTTCATTATATGAACCAAAACCCTTATTTTTCTTATTTTTCCGTTCTTTTCGCTCTTAAAAAAGTTATGGGGTGTTTGGGATTGCATGTGCTTTTTAGCTCATCATTGCGGTTTGATACCGGAGATAAGCACATTCTAATGTTTAGATGGAGAAAAAATGAAAGTGCTTATAGCAGTGTCAAACGGCAGATAAGCACTTTTTTATAAGTCATTTGGTTTTAACTTATTAGCTTATTTCAAAAGTGCTTATCACTTTTTGGTTATTTTATATGTGTAAGCAATCCTAAACACCTTTAAATAATAACTTATTAGTTTATTACGATTTGGTACCACAATAAGTTAATCCAAACATTTTTTTTTAAACTCCGGTTTAATACTGCATAAGTTGATAAACATTTTTCAAAATTAGCGCCAAACACCTATTAGTGGGAAAGAAATCAACCTTTGCTCTATTATTATTTTCAGTAGAACAGCGTTTAATGCTTCTGAGAATTGGAACTGTGCTTCTGCTTCATCATCGTCTACGCCTCTGCTGCGACGGCGTTTCCACTCCATTCGCCTCTTACTGCTACTGTACTTTCCGGTAACTCCTAAATAGTACTAACTTGTTTAATGCTTACTTTCTTCGCATTTTGTTAATCGTGTTGATTGTAATTAGTAATGTATTTGCGTTTATAATCGTGATTGTCACTAATTATAGCAATTAGTAGCATTTGGAACTCTAATTGCGCGAAATTTAGGGAATCGCATCACATGTTTGTTGTTTCGGGTTAACCCTAACTTATAAGCTATGATAAGCGTTTGGTGTTTATTAATCTTCAAATGTCTGCAAGTTGTTTTAGATCACAGTTATCACTCCTTTGTTTTTAGTTGTTGTAAGTTGATATATACTGTTTTTACAATAAACAGTAGTCCTGAAATTTGCATACCCACCATTAATTATTTGCTGTTTAAAAGCAAATTTGAGTTTCACATTTAGATTGTTGTTGATTTTTGACAGGTTTGTTAGGTAAGTATATTATGGCGAAATATCGTGTGAGAAGTTGAGTTAATGGTGAGAAGTGAGAAGTGGATCTGAACCGTTAATCTCTTTTAATCTCAAGCCCTCCCATGAATTGCGGCTTAGAAGGGAATTGATCTTGTGCATCTTATCTCGGTGCATCTCATTCTAATGTGCGTCCATTTCTCATCCAATGGTGGATAACCACTTCTCACGCTTCTCACCATTAAATCAACTTCTCACCGGAACCCATCCCAGTATGTACTTGGGAGTCACTTATCCCAGGTTTCAAACATTCTTGAGGCATGTTTGGCACAAAAAAGGCGCACTTGATTTGGTCAAACTCTTTTTTAGCTTGTTGTTCTTGTTCTCACATGGTTATTGAGTACATAATAGATGAATCGTAGATGGTTTTAACTGCATAATGTTAGAAGTTGATTGCTGCCAGATGAGCTATGAGCTTGGTGCTTGTGACATATATTAACGACTCCACTTTATCTATTTGTCGATGATTGTTATAAACATGCTCAACTATTGTAGATTCTACGTAATGTGATTTGCTTTCAGATCACCATCAAGGGCTTTATGTGGAGGCACATTTTTAGACAATATTCTTCTCATTAGTTTCAGTCCGGTAGATATAACCATTTTCTTGTCTCTGATATCCAGGCCAATTGGTTACGATGTTCACCGCTAGATCAGAACGTTTTCCATTACCCTTTCCTTAAGTATTTTAGTATGTTCCTTGAGTAGTTTTGGTCTTTTAGGAACTCCATTCCCTTCCCTCAGATCTTGTTGTCTTTATAATCATTTGACCAAAGTATAAACATATTCTGAGTTTGGTGGCATAAACCCATTTTACACTCCGAGACTGAAGACGCTTTCTCAAATGCAATCATAAGAAGATGAAGAGCACTTTAATCTGCTTAGCAGAAGTTTTTGGGGAAGACGACTTCTTAATCGCCTAGTAAGGATGCTGATTCGTGGAAGAAGTAAAATGTGCCTGTGCATGTTTCTGCTGCAAACCAAAACCAAGCCAAACAAACCTAGTGTATCCCACCCGGATGTAGGGTCTAGGAGGGTAGGATGTACGCATACCTTATTGGCTGTTTTGGTGAATGCCTCGAGCTTGCGATATTAAGAGAGAGAGAGAGAGAGAAACGTAAATCCTAATAGGAAAATTTTGAAGGTGTAGAAGATTCTGACAAGATTGCAAGGACTTTGAGACGGTGGAGTTATTTGAGATGCATAACAAAACATGCAAAAAGCAAGAAAAAAAGAGTGTAATAGGTAAAAAAAGCCATGACAGTGAAGACAAAAGCTTAAATGCATAGAAACATATTAAAATACACGCACAAGGGGACCGGGCAAAGAATCCCCTCTAGCCATCCAGGGCACAAGGATCCCTCCTATGTACCGGTCAAAAGGTCCCTCTCCAAACTTCTACCTCTCCATCCTCTGCCCCACCAACCGCTCTCTCCCCATCTACCTTTAACTGTGTTTTCTGCATTTTCTCATGTGCGGTTCCTATACCTTTGACTGCATTTTCTCATGTGCGGTTCCTATACTGTTTTTCAAAGTTATCTCTTTTACTTCTTTACCTTACGAATTTGTACGTGAAGTTTCTTATCAGAAAGCAATAAATGCTTCTGGAGGCATTTTTCTCAGGATATCTAAAAAGGAGAACAAGCTTAACTTGTCAGTATGTTTGTTCTCTGACACTTGATGCCAGTTTTTTTACTTATGGTGAATGTGACATGTATGCATCGAGGCATATCACGTGAAAGTCCCTTTGGTCTTCCCTGCTAAGGCTTCGGTAAGCCTGCAAGGCTGCAACTGGGATTGCATTCCCATTGCCTAGTTTAAAGAAAAGAAATAAAGAACTTGAGTTGGGAATCGAACAGTGATAGTTCTTTCGAATTAGGACTTGAACTTTTTACCTAAGTTCTAGTCAACTATTTGTGCAGTGAGTTGAAGTCTTTTGATGGTAATTTAAGGACATCCAGAAGAAGGAAGAGGAAATGAATTTTGCAGACACAGTTGCTGATAGTCTTTGATATTAAAGATAAAATTCAATCATGTCTACTTGTTATTGTTAGAGTCTCTACGTCAGCTAGACTTGGACATATTTTCCTCAAGATATGTTGTAACCTTCATTCCCTCCTCAAGACTCTTTTGGAGAGTAATCTAACCGGGTTTTCACATATTCTCAGATGGTATCAGAGCCAAGGTCTACCACTCTAGGGACTCGACACTCTACAGCAATATGTGCCCGTCTAGCCCCTCACATGTGTAGTCCCCTCTCAACACTCTAGGACAATCAGAGCCAGTCTAGCTTCGTTAGACAGGGCATGTTAGAGCCCCACATCGGCTAGATTTAGACCTATTCTCCTCAATATATGTTGGAATCTCCCTTCCCTTCTCAATGGCTCTTTTGCAGAGTAATTTTACGAGGGTTCCCACATATTCTCACAGTTG
The DNA here is from genome assembly GCA_954870635.1 of Arctium minus. Classification (NCBI taxonomy): domain Eukaryota; kingdom Viridiplantae; phylum Streptophyta; class Magnoliopsida; order Asterales; family Asteraceae; genus Arctium; species Arctium minus. The sequence continues at coordinate 9,003,183 of OX941092.1, forward strand.
CATTTACTACTAGCTCATGACCTCAATATCTTGTATAACGCTTATGATGGCCCTTCTTTTACTGCTTAACACACACATGCGCCAAGGGGAACCATTTCATGATATTCCTTGTAACAAAGGAATATTTTGCTAGTCCGGTTGTTTCTACATCTGATGTGTAATTTCTTGCATGCTTCTGAGAAGAATTCCTCAAACCTAGATGGCAATTTTTTTAAGTCTTCTAAAGAACAATGTTCTTACATGAATGAGTTGGAGTCTAAGATGCTTCGTTTTAAGAGAACACAAAAGTTTAGCAGCAGAGGAACTAGGGTATTTCACTTGATCTAATGAAGTTTTGCCAGATGAGATCATAGGAAATTTGAAGGCAAATACTGCTGTAATGATCCGACATTGATCCCCTTCCATGTATCCTTGAAAGATGATGTTGCCAGATAAAGTACGATTCAAGATAGAGAAAGCTAAGATATTGATCCACAACCATGTTGCTTCCATGATTGTAATCTTGATTCTTTCCATTCAAATACAATTATATTTGGCTGCAAATGGTCTTTGTTTTCTTAGATTTGAGATTGGTTCTGTGTACACAATCATACATCTAATCTATATGAATCTTTGATCATTTATGTTCAATTATGTTGAATTTTCAGGTCCCTGCATGATAAGATGACCTGCTACACTGCCTCAAGAACAGGACTCTTCCATAAGAACGGCTAGGAGAGGGGGGGGGATCAATAAGGACCTAAAGGTTCAAAACTCGGATCGAAAATTGCAGCAGAAAATGTTGAATCTGTAGGCGAGGAAGCAACGAAAACGAAATGGCTAACCATAACGGAACTGCACACATGGGGGTGAGATGCCTCTTTGGTGATTCGCTGGATAATACTCGAGTATGATATTCAAACACAATACCTCTTGGTTATTTTAAGCAAAGAACCGTTTACCAACACAACTTGAGTAAGTGCTAACCGGGTAAGAGTGCAGTCTAGGTAACCACCGAATAAAAATGGTTGTTTACCATTTGTTTTATAGTAAATGCTTACCGATAAAATACCTTTATCATCTAACGATCAATCTTTAGGTAAACTAGCTGATGCTGACTGAGTCAGCCATGTTGACCTAATCAACACCGGTCAGCACTATCAATCAGATCAATCTTTAGGTAAACTAGTTGATGCTGACTAAGGGGCTGTTTGTTTACCTCTTAATGGTTCCATTAAGAGGCAACCTATGAATCGCTAAGAGGTAAATCTTGTTTGGCAAAAAAAGGCCTGCCTCTTAATGGTTCCAAAATCCTCTGAATGATTTTGTATCGTGACCCTCCATTAACCATTAAGCGCCCTGATTTCATTATGAACAATTAACAAACAACCATATTTCGTTTTACACTATATCATAAAAACCTCTTAATCATTCAGACCACTTAATCATTCTGCACAAAACCATTCAGCAACTGCCAAACAGCCCCTAAGTCAGCCATATTGACTGAATCAACACTGGTCATCACTATTAGTCACATCAGTCTTTAGGTAAACCAGTTGATGCTGACTGAGTCAGGCGTGCTGACCGAATCAGCAGTAGGTAAAGAGTCCCCAAGTCCAAACCACTTGGACAAGGCCACCTGGCCGTTACTAGGATATGTTGTTAGACAAAACATGTGATTATGTTTCTTCATTTAGATGATCTGACATCAAAAGTTAACAAAAAAGGAGATAAGATGGAAGTTGGAAGGATTAAATGGTGAGTGAAAGAACGGTTTTAGCAAGACAAGTGAAGTGAATGATGATTTGTCATTTGTTATGGTAAAAGTGAAAAGAAGCTTTTATAAAGAAAGGGTCTTTTCAGTTTTGTATGCAGGTGATAAAGGGTATGAAGCACTTGTGAACTTGAGAAGAATCAAAGAGACATTGAAGAGGAGGATTAAAAGGCTAATTGAGGTATGTATTAGTAATGTTTTTAGAAGTATAAACATAGTGGTGCAATATAGCCATAGGTATGGGACCAGATTTGTTTCTATATCCAACCCCATCACTAAAATCATGATTTTATGGAGGATTCAATGCCTTTATAGACTTACCAACACATGCTTCTTCTAGCTTTGTTCTTTCCTCTTTTTGACATATATAGATGGTTTCAAATGCAAACCATGTAATTTGTACAAACCATAATCAATGCTTATATTAGGAAACAATCGAGATATTTATGGACAATTATCATGATTCATTAATTATGATTGAGATATATGTGGAAGACGATAAGCTTCATACATTATGATCATGGTTGTAGATTACGAAACAAAATGGAATCAGATATTTATTATACTATTAGGACGACTAAGATTAGTTTGTATGGTTTTATTTTAAACCTCTTCTCTCTCTCTCTCTCTCTCTCTCTCTCTCTCTCTCTATATATATATATATATATATATATATATATATATATATATATGGGGCCTTCTTTGAGAACCCATGAAACCGTAATAACCTTCAAAACCCGGTGTATCATGTGCTATTTTACATGATTTTATTTCATTTACAACTTGGATGTGGTGTATTAATTAACATATATTTGTTTCGCATTGTGAACCGAATTCATATGAAACCAACAAATAGTGAAACGGATATATGCAAAAGTAGGAGAAAGAATGGGTTTTTCTCCAAATATGGAGATTACTCCAAAAATGATTACCAAGTGAGAGGATCAATGGAAATTTTGAAAATAAATATGTAGAGAGAGGAATAATATTTTAGTAGATGAATGAAATATTTTAATATTATAATCAATGTTGGATTCTCTAAAATGGGAAATTTGTTGGAGATGAATATATATATTTTTTAGAGATTTTGACTTTTGTTCTGGATTTTGAAGAAATTTTAGGGAATCTGTTGAAAATGCTCTTATATGTGATATCATAAAAGATATTCATATAAAAATGAAAATAATTGTTCTCACTAGTTTGTAACATATTTGTGTGTGTGTGTATATATATATATCTATATATATATATATATATAGAGAGAGAGAGAGAGGGGTGGGTTCATACTAGAACGATATCTATTTAAGAAAACAACTGAGTACATATAAAATCATATATGATTCACATACAAAATCATATATGATTCCTCGTGACTTTGCACAAAACTTAAAGTCATGGGAAAAGTTGTGTGTGTCCATTTTATAGGGTTAATGTAAAATCAATATATGATTTTGTACCTGGTTTGTTGTTTTCTTGTTTTCTTAAATAGTTAGCGTTCTCGTTTGAACCTTCCTCTTTTCTCTCTCTCTCTCTCTCTCTCTCTCTCTCTATATATATATATATATATATATATATATTTGGAATCGTGTAAGGATTTTAAATATTCATGAGTAGTGGTGTAAATGATGCGAATCGTGTAAGGATTTTAAATACTCGACTCAAACTCGACTCGAAAACTCACGAGTAGTGAAAACCCAAGCTCGACTCGAACTTGAAAGCTAATACTCGAGCTCGAACTCGACTCGAACTCGTTTTAAGCTCGAATCAAAGCTTAAGCTCGAACTCGTTTCAAGCTCGCTCAAGCTCAAACTCAAACTAATTTTAAGCTCAAACTCAAACTAGTGTTCGAATTCAATCATTTAAAAATTCAATGTGTTCATATTTGTTTATGTTTGTTTAATTAAAATTGTAAACAAACATAACAAACTAGTTGCACCCACTTCCATAGGTACCAACAATTTTTTTTGCCTAACTTCAAGCCAAAGGGCTCAAGCCACTAGACACAATAGAAAGGCTATGTCACAAAGGCTATGGAATGGCAAGAGAAAGAAAGGGGATGCGTCCTATTTATAGTTGAATGCAAAATCCCTAGATGGATTATCCCACCAATGTGGGATGAGTTTTTAAGCAAAAGGAGAACAATCCTTATTTAAATAATGATACCCACAAGTCATATTATGTGTTATTACTTTTTTTTTTTTAAAGAAAATGCTAGTAATTCTTTATTAATAATAATTATAATTATATATATATATATATATATATAAATATAAATATAATAATTATTATTTTATTATTTTAATGTTTATTTCTTTAATATATGTTCTGTAGATTACTATTATAACTAAACGAACGTGTATATATATATATATATATATATATATATATATATATATATATATATATATATATATATATATATATATATAATATTCGAGTATCTCACAAGCTTATCGAGTCGAGTATCAGGTCGCTCAACTCGACTCGTTAGTATGTCGAGTCGATCTCGAGTTCGAGTCGAGTGTTGACCGAGTTTTGACCGAGTCGATCTCGAGTAGCTCGCGAGTTGTCTCGTCTCATTTACACCCCTATTCATGAGAACCACTTCGTAGAACTTGAATGATTTTTGTTGTTTAATCAAAAAATACGAGAGTTTTACTATCAAATGTGCAAGCTTTTATACATTTGTTTTGTAACCGAAAACAATTGCCATAGACCAATGCGACTTTTTATACAACTAAACATGCATGGAAACCCAAGTTAGACTCTGTTTTTGCATGTTTGTCTGGCGACTCCAGGTCAGGCTTTGAGACCCATGGCTTAGTGCCTTATCTTTGATATTTAATATGTATATGTCATTTGTAACACGAAGCCCATGCCTTTGAACCATTCACAAATAACCCAAACCTTAGGCTTTTATTAAATGGCCTTTATTTCCACTTGGCTCTTATGTGGGATTGTGTGATTTTTACTAAACAAAGTTCCAATACTAATTAAGTGAAACTTCGGTCTGGTTTGTTTTTTAAAAAAAATCTCTTAATAATTCTTAAGTTTGAATCGTTCAGACATTTTTACACATCACCTCTTATTAATCATAACTAAATTAAGATTTCAGACTTTAGACCTCTTAAAAAACAAACGGCACCTTCTATGGCATAAATGTAATGGGACAGGGAGTCCAAGCTTAATCAAATTGCGTTTTAGAATGACTTTAATTTTGACATAGTTAGGTAAAAAATTAATAATAGTTTTTAGACCATAATAACAAGTGTTACATTCCAAATCAATAACTTATACATAGACATACATATATAGGGTTGAGTTATAGTGAAAACTCCTTTTTCATGAGAACCGTGAAAACTTCTTCATGGCCTTCGATTGCTTTTGAACCAACGACAATTAAAGTACATATTTTTGTAAAGGAAGTGCAATTTTGTCGTTTGGTTTTTCACATTTGGGAATAATATGGTGTGTTTTCTGTTGTGAAAAATTTTGGTTTAAGAGATATCATTTCATTTATTAATGAGGCGACACTCAAATTTGAACGGGAAAAAAGGGATTTGCAGTCCACCGTCTTTACCACTCGACCATACCGCTAAAACGATACAAAATAGGATAAAATATTTCCCTTTTGGGTTAGATTACTAAACCTGCGAGCATCTCTTATAGAAAATTCTCAAAAGCTTATGAAAAAAATTAATAAACTACTATTAACCGAGGATACATAATGTAGACTTAATGTAGACACATTTGCTCTAAGCACAGTAGATAATAATTAAAAAAAAGCTTAATTCGTTAAAACCAAACCCTATTGTAAATACGACACATGTTCTAAATGCAACATGGTCAGCAGCCCTACGTTAACCACATGTCTACAATATCTACAATTATATCAAAGCAAATGTTCCACTTGTGTGTGCCAGAGCCTCAAGTTCGAATAGCTTTTCTCATGGTCTCTTCAAAATGGTTGGTTGTCTGACAAAAAAAAAACGTACAAATATCTAATCATGCCAACAAAGTAGCATGATCACACATCTCTTGATTATGTAAAGCCTTCCTCTTTGCTCCTTAAGAAACTTGCCAAGCCCTTTACTTTGTGGCCTTATCTTTGCATCTTCACTTCCCATATCTATCTACTTTGAGAACTAACTTCGACACCAATGGAGGAATGGTGCATGGTATCAAGGGCCAAAATCACCCTTCTTATAGACCTAGGGGAAAGGGTAGTATGGTCCAATTATTAAAGCCATTATTTCAATGCCCATACAATACAATGTACAACCCCTCCCCCCTACTCCCACATAAAACAAAATCCCAAATTTGCCATTTTGACTTTTTAAGTAAAATTTAGAAGAATAATGGTACATAACTTTTATATTATTCGATAAAAGCTGCATAAATCAAAACATTAGATTGCAGAGGAAGGTCTACCGTTCATTTTTTGATGATGTATTTCTACATTTCTTTGTAATTTATTCTTTGACGGAAGATAGGATAAGTGTTTCCTTGTTAATGGTAAATTGATTGGCATGGGTCTTCTTTATGTTGTTCGTGTGTGCGTTTGTAGCTAGGCCTTTCATGTTCATGGACCCCTCCCCCTGTAGGACAATCACTTTTTTTCTTTTCACCATCAATTGAAAATACCTCCGAGTAAAATCTATAAAAATATTAAAACCTTTTTTTTTTAATATTCTATCAGTAATTTCTTGAACATCATAAAAACACCTCATTTCAAAAGATGTACGTTTTTTCTCGTAACTAATGAAATAATAGACATGTGAATCTAGAAAAAAAACTGCATATAATAATGCAAACTAACGATCTAAAAAGTAGTCTTGATGCATTAATCAAATCAAGGTTGGTATCGTTGTTAAATAATTTTTTAAGATCATTGTAGAATTAAAAAATAATTAAAGATAAATTATTATCTTTTTTGTGGAAATCAAGGAAACATTTGAGAAATAGAAAAAATGAAATGGGTAAAAAGGGGAACATGAAGGAGACAATATAAACATTGTTTAATTGGATTGATGACAAGTTTGAGAACCCAAACAAGTGCATTAAGTATATATTAGTCATAAGTTTGATCCCAACATTAACATGGACAAAAGGGTAGATCATCTTACATGTTTTTTTTTCATTTTACCAATTTATTATATATAAAAATATAATTAAAAAGAAAAATATATACAAAAGACAGTATCCTTTTATTAATTAAAGTTTTATTCATCATGATTAAAACTACGACCGAATAAACCACATCAGATTACGAATCTAATTTCACATCTCATTTATCATGAGGTATTTTCTTTTTTGTGTATACAGAAAGTCATGACATTATTTTTAACAAACTTAATCGCTTTAATGTATATTTTAAGACAAAATTATGCAAGTAGGGTATGTTCAACAAAGCCTGTATTTTTTTATTTTTTTTGGTAAATTAATTTTTACAAAATGATGGTACAATCAAATAAGATGAATATTTATTTTTTCATTGATAAGTGTTACATGATATTAGAAAACAATAATAATCGAAACTTAGAGTTAAGTTTAGAGAGCAACCACAAATTCACAATAACTCATACAATATGTATCGTTTACTTTATAGAGCACTTCTCTTTTTTATTTCTTTTAGAGCAGAATGTTTCACGCTTACATGATATGAAGTATTTTTTTTTTCTGTACGGTTACGTCTCATTCTATATTTGTTTTCCCAAAACGAATTTTTTGTTTAAAACAACATATTTGTTGTGTCTTCTATATCCCATGATGTAAATGCTATTCATAAAATATAATATAATACAATTTATATAAAATAAATATATTAGTTTTGAAATTATATTTATAAATAAAATTGAAATGACACTTGTTTTCTAAATTCTAAATGCATGTTCTATAATTATTGGGCAAGTTTTATGAAGTAAAATGATATAGCGGTTTTTCACAGTAAGTTGCTATCGAAACAGGCTTTACTTGCGGAAATAAGAGTTCGAGTGCTCGAATGAATTTCAAGACAAACGCACTTTGAATTGTGAACAGTGGATCGGAGCGCCACATCATATTTCTCCCATATCGTAATTTTAAATAACCACTTTTCAATTGTTGAGGTTTGGTTCACCTCCGTGGTTTTTGTCTTGTAATCTCCTCGTTAACTTCAGTTTTGTTTAATTCTTGTTTCGTTTGACATCTACATCTTGTAGTAACCTATATTGTATTTTTTTTTTTTGACTTTTTTACTTAATAGTATTACTTTCTTTCAAATAAAATAAAAAAAATACTTGAGATGTTTCTACTTAATTTCCTAATTCCTTCAATATTTGTTTACTAGAATCGTACTCGCACAATGCAGCGATGTACATCATGATTTTAAGGGAGTTAAATTGGTTAGAGATAAGGATTAAAAATTAATAAATAACATTAAATGTAGTACATAAAGTTTTAATGATTGTTTTTAAGAGATTTTAAATAATTAATATTAAATAACGGTACATTAATCTTTATCAATTGTTTTTAATAGTTTTTTTACGTGCTTTATAATATAATAGAAGTTTAATAATAATGTAATTTATTTTAAATTTAATAATATAATGTTTTTTAAAATAAACATTAAATATTCTGTTACATTTTCTTAATTATATTTGATTTTTTTTATATTATGCAGGGGAGTGATTTTAGTAGATTAAAATGGAGAGTGATTTTAGGGAGTTAAAGTGGTTAGAGATAACGATTGAAAGTTAATAAATAGCGTTAAATGTAGTATATAAAGTTTTAATGGTTGTTTTTAAGAGATTTTAAGTAATTAACATTAAATAACAGTACATTTTAAAATTTGTTTTTAAGAGTTTTTTATCTGTGTTTTATATTATAATATAATATAGATAACCAATAAATAAATGCAAGTAAAAATATTTAAAGAAAATGGAAATCGGTGGGTTCGTAGCAACTTCCAAGAGTGCCAATAATTTGGTACAAAATCATAGTTATAAGAGCCGTTATGCGGGTATCATCCAACAACATTGGACTTTGTTTTGGTTGTACAATAATTAAATAAAACGAGGTGCATTGTACTTTAAAACTACGGAAAATTGACTGAAATAACTATTTTATATAACAAAATTGGTCTTTTAGTTTTTCCGGGTTTTGCACAAATGTCACTACTTCTGTAATATAATTACGGACCTAACTCAAAAACACAAAAATAAAAAATACGAATCTGATCGATTTCCCTTAATAAAAAAAAAATTACGACTCAGATTCGCAAATAGCAAAAGATAGGCTCAGCAAACTACCATTCATTTTGATCGCGACTTTGTTTACCCGGTTCCCCTCGCGGCTAAAGGGTACATTCTGGGCCGGTCACATGGACCTACTTACCTTGCGTGTAGACTAGCTGCAGAATTAACCCTTGTTCTATTAGTTAACGGATCCCAGGTCCGGGAAAAAAAAAACTTTTCTAAGAAAAAAAATGATCAAGTTCGTAATTTTTTTTTTTGTGTTTTTGAGCTAGATCCGCAATTACGGACTTGTATATTGCGGATGTAGTGACATTTTGATAAAAATGGAAGAAGAATGATTAGAAGACCAATTTGCTTAAATAAAATGGCTATTTGAGTCAATCTCCCTAAAACTAATGCTAATATATATTATATATATTCTTAATTCCAAGATTGATACCATGTCTCAGGAGATCAAGCCATCAAATTTGGCTTTCAATGATTTGAGATTTGATTGGCTCTTCCTCCAATGCATTCTTAATCCATTGAACAATCCAAATCATGTTAAATGGGTTTTTGTCAAAGGTTGGCAGATAAGTTAGTTGTCTGTCGATAACTAGTTATTAGTTAAGAAGATAGTTGTTGACAGATAAAATAGTTAATAAACTAGTCATATTTAATAAATTATATTTCGGTGTTTTTTCATATACCTCTTGTGTGTAAAAAAGAATTGTAAATAGGACTCGAGCATAGGTGTCTTCTATGTGGGGACAAAAAACCAACCAACAGATTTATACTTATATTGTGAAAATTCTCTATAGATCTTTTTTGTAGTCAAATTGTGTCACCATCTAAAAAAATTATGGGTCCACCCCTTCTTAATAAGACAATAAGAAACAAAAACATTTACACGACATTGTAAGGAAATCCATGGCTTAGATCTCTCTCTCTTAGCTTTGGCCTCCCCAGTGGTTAAAATACTCAATTATTTACAGAACAACAAAATACCATCGAAACTTTCCACTTGCTATAAATCATTCAGGATTGATACTGTAGATTAGCTTTTAAGGTATGATCCAAGCTCTTTACATAATAGAACATTGAACTAATTCTATCAATCACCCTTCATGAATCTCATCATAGTGGCATTATGGGATGTGGATCAAGACTCGAAAGTTCCGGACCTTAAAGACCTTTTTTTTTTGGTAACCGTGGGTTTCCAGGCCAGCTTACGCGCATCGACTAATCCCCGGGCGACCACGAATAGCCTGGAGTCATCGCAGGTGAACCTCCATGGTCACAAGGGCTTTGGCAGCGCCTGAATTTAAACTCTGGATAGATGAGATATTCCTTAAAAACCTTTCGAACTCATCACTAACGGATCTACATTGATGACAAGGTTCAATTGTCCTCCATGAGTTTTCAAAATATAAATTTACATTATAAATTCTATTTATTATATATATACTAACTTTATTCTGACCTCTAATTAAATAATTAATCCAAATTCAAAAACATTTCCTTCAACGAATGCAAGTTGTTTTTTTAATTCTATACCTTTTAGTTAATTTGTTATATAGTAAATAAAATTACGTCCCTCATCACTAAATCCGTCATATGGTTAGTTTATACTTTATATCAACCTTAAATGCCAAATACGCTAATTGGTTTTCTATGGTTTAGAATCAAATCAAAAGTGTTTCTTAATTTAGAGATTCTCTTCGGTCTAGCTTAGATATATAGCTAATTGGTAGCTATATACATGCATATATATATATATATATATATATATATATATATATATATATATATATATATATATATATGTTGGAAGATGCATCATTTAACACATGATTTAGGATGCGAGATGACGTTGATGGTGTGTTTTAAATCACTATAGATGTACAAACTTTACAGCACGATATTCAATCATAGGTGTTAGTAATGAGCACCAGTCAATCTCAAAATATGTGTTAGTTACACGATAGAAACGGGTATTAAACTAAGAAAACTTGTACGAAAAAGAAACTAGAATCAGGAATCTACAGTCTATAGAATTGGACAAACAACGAACCTCATTCAACAATCAATATAACTTCAATTAACAAGAGAAATTGCGCTAATGAGTCTAACACCCTCTTTCAAACACGAAGCTCTTTTTTATCACAGATCATACTTACTTTTGTGGTAATTCAAAATGAGAGAAACATTATATGATCTAGCCATGATAATTCTCAACCAACATTTTCATGGGAGGAGAACATCAAATGTTAGATCAACCTTCAACCCGAAATCTAACTTCTACCCAAATCACAAACAACAAAATAATTAATATTAACCGGTGATCTGTAATTAAACACTAACTTTCACCATAGATTCAACTTCTACTAGAAAGCAGTCAATGTCAATCGAATCTCAGTCCAATCAAGAATGATAAAATAAGTAGTATTAATCGATAATCTGAAATTAAGCAGCAATTTTCACTAAAGATTCAACTTCAACCATTTAAATCGTACCCTAAAATAAAATTAACGCTAAAAATATAGTAAAACATTAAAAGATAAAGAAAGGGTAGGAAAAAAACACAATTTTGTCAAATTAAAAAAAGCCCAGTTTGCATGGCCCATAAATGGAAAAAAGTTGGGCTTTGGATTTCAAGGCCCATTAAGTAAAAATCATAAAATTTAAACGCCGTTGCCGGGGATCGAACCCGGGTCACCCGCGTGACAGGCGGGAATACTTACCACTATACTACAACGACTTGTGTGACCTATTTTATCCGATATTGTTTAAATACTAATTATTAGTCAAATGATGTGGTCATTAATGACGACTTCCAGACAAAGACAAAGTCACAGTGTATGTGAAAAGAAAATGAAAACAAAAATATCAATTAGTTTTCCAGAATTAAAGTAAATAAATAAATAATAAACATGTATTAATATTTAACATTAAATCCCTGCGTTACATTGACGAATGTTCAATCATTTGACTTATTTATTTATTTATTTAATTTAATTTAAGTTTTTTAATTAGTTTTTATTTGATTTATCATCAATAAAATATAATTTGTATGAACTCATATATATATATATATATATATATATATATATATATATATATATATATATATAGGGAGAGGTTCATTTGAGAAATGGTAAATATATGAGAAATAGAGAAGTAATCTTAGTCATTCATCTGGTCAACATTTGTGGCTTTGACCGCGAAGCACCGGATAATTCATTGTGTGGTCTATAGAAGGTAGAGGGGTAATTTCGTAAAATACACGAGATGAGTTCATATATGAATCTGTATGAATCACAAAGATTCATATATGAATCTGTTAATTAGTTCAACAAATTCATATATAAATCTTTGTGATTCACAAAGGTTCATATATGAATCTTTGTGATTCATACAGATTCATATATGAATCTTTGTGATTCATACAGATTCATATATGAATCTGTTAGTTAGTTCAACTGATTCATATATGAATCAGTTAAAAGAGTTCAGTTGTGAATTGCACTGGTTCATATATGAACATATAGTTCATATGTCAATTATACATGTTTATATATGAACACAGCCCGTGTGTTTTGTAAAATTTACGAAATTGTTATTCTATTTTTGGGATAGCCGCAACTTTTGACCAGTCAAAGCCGCAACTTTTGACCGGTCAAAGCCGCAATATTTGACTAGTCAAATCCGATCTTGACCATATGAATGGTTATGATTACTTCTTTATTTCTCATATATTTACCATTTTTCAAATGAACCAAACACTAAATATATATATATATATATATATATATAGGCCGATAATCAAATGAAAACCAAAATTATGTTACAAACCTTTGAGAACCGATATAAAAATATTTTTTTACATTATTTTTTTTCATCAAAACCTATGATTTAAGATATTGTTTAATATATGTTTTTGTTCACCTTGTGAAAAGATTACACGTGAAAAATAAAATTTGATTCACCTAGTGAAATGAAAAATACAGGTAAAAAATATTCATGTAGTGAAACAAATACATGTAAAACTATCATATTATGAAACAAATATATGAGAAGAAATATATTAAATCCAAACATTTGGTGAAAATATATCATGTGAAAAATATTTTTATATTAGTTTTCACATGTTTGTAACATATTTGTGGTTTTCATTTGATATATATATATATATATATATATATATATATATATATATATATAGTGGAAGGATATTTTGCAACCCTTAAAAAGGTTGCAACCCTTGCAACCCACATCTTAACCGTTGGATTTATGAAAAACGGTTATTTTGTTTTTATTTTTTTGATTTTTTTAATTGAAAATATTAGACCCATATGTATTGTAACCGTCGATCATTAATCAAACGGTTAAGAAGTGGGTTGCATGGGTTGTAAGATTTTCATGGGTTACAAATTAAACTACCCCTATATATATATATAGGGGGAGGTTCTTTTGTTAACCATCTCATTCATATTAACTTTGTTAACCCTCTTCAACCAATAGAAAGTCATTGTAAGTCTTGGTTTGATATATATGTCTAATAAATATATGAGGGCATTATTGGAATTCTTTTATTTTGTTAATAATTGCATTCATTTAATTAGGAGTTACAATACTATAATTCCTAATTGTAGCCATATTTTTAATTTTAAAAAATGAGTTAAGATACATGTTTGGGTTTTTCAAAATTTACCAAGAAGGATTGACAAAATGGGTGTACAACATGACTAACAAGGATTCATGTTTGGTAAAATCGATGTTTAGCATAAACATAAACAAGAAGATTTGACGAACGTTATTACGAATGCGAGTATTTTAACGATGACTTTCGTGGAGTCGATGTAAAGGGTCGATATATATATATATATATATATATATATATATATATATATATATATATATATATATATATATATTTTAAAGTTAGAATTACAATGGTTATCCATAATTAATTGGTTTTTACTAAATATTTATTGAGTGAGCGTTTACTGGCAAAAGGTCACCATCTTTACATTCTTTATCAGTTAACATTTCTCAATAATAAAAATGAATTATTGGTAAACATTTTTTACCCGGTAAACTGTTACGTGGTTTTTGCTATGCCTCTTACTAAATAAGATTTTCGGTCATTTTCATACTCACTCGATAAATAGTACCAACTTATCCGGTAAGCGTTCAATATATGACCCTCTAGATAAAAGAAAATGAGTTGATCAATAGAATAGTTTAATGTCGAAATGGTCATATTTCAAACCAAAGAACCTTCCTTAACAAACAATTTGGTGTTAAATATTGAATGGTGTTGATCTTGCAAATCTTTCAAAAAACAATTCAAAAATTAAGATGTTAAATTTTATATATAATTTAATAAATTATTTTATATTTTATTAAATAAATAAAATAAAAACAAATAAACTAAACTTGTTAAGAGAAAATTATGCCTAAAAGACATCTATTTTAAGTCAATTATCATTTTGCACAACATATTTTCAAAAAGTCTTACCTGATAAAAGCTTAGATCATCCCCAATGGGAGGTTCATGATGTCAAGTCATCACATGAAGAACCACTTTGTTTTCTAACATACCATTGAGAGGAAGAGGTCCATGCCTACATGTCATGAACCAGGTTCATGGTTAGGAACCGGTTCATTTGTTAAAATTTAGTTCCACAACATAATAAATTTCATTAAACAATTATTAATTAACTTATTTTCATTTTATATTTTTATATCTTCTCATACATATTGCAATATAAAAGTAATTTATTTAATAATTATTCTATTTCAATAACTTTTTATATTTCGTCATAATTTTTATTTATTATCTTTCATTTTACCGTACGATGCCGCCGTTTTGATGGAATAAAATCATATCCAATGAGTTAAGTTAAAGTATTGACTCTTATCTTTAAGATCTTACCAGGTAAACGTTGGATAAACGACTCATTAGTTTGCAAGAAAACATGAAACATGAGGATGACTAGGGGTGGCAATTTTGTATATAATTAAACCAATCAGTATGTGTACCAACCATACTAATTAAATTGATACCAATTTAAGAGGTATCAATTGCAATCAGTTGGTAAAACCATACCAAGTATTAAAACTTGGTTGCTATGTGGTGTTAGAAGTCGAATATCACGGTAATATCATGGTACCGACATATTTAACTATTTATTAGTTTTATTATTGACATATAGAGATATAAAATAATAAACATTATAACTTTAACTTTTTTGTTTGACTATTTGAACATTTACAAGTTTTATTATTTACAATAAAAAAACCCCTTAAACACGACATATAACAAACTCCAAATTTCACAAAAAAAATTGATCAAAATTGCAAGTTTTCATTATTACAAAACCAGAAAAAGAAAATAATATTAGGTATCGTCGGTTGGTATATGGTATAAGAGCATCTCCAATGGAGGTTCTTACAAGAACATTCTTTTTACACTTTTTGGTGTCACCTAATTTCCAACTCATCAATTTAAAATTTTATATAAAAATCCACAATGGTAGTTCTTATAAGAACCTTATGTCAACATCAATAATTATTATATATTAATAAATAAATATCAAATATTTAATTTAACTATCAATAAAAATGATGCAATTTTCATTTCACACAAACTTCACGGTAATAACCAAGATTCTTATTTAAGAACCTAGAGAAGTTTAGGTTCTTACAAGAACTCTCTACAATGCTAGTTTTTATAAACAATACTTGGTTGTAAGAACTTGCATATTGGAGATGGTCTAAGGGGGTGTTTACTTGGGGCTTAATGAGCTTAATGACAAAACTGGCTTATTCGCACAGACGTTTGAAGTGTTTACTTGGGGCTTAATGACAAAATCGGCTTATTCGCGCAGACATTTCCGGCTTAATCACTAAGTAGGGGAAAGATGTGTTGTCCCCATTAAGACACATCTTTGACATTTATACCCTTTAAAAATAAAGACATGCCTACCTTCCTACTCAATAATCACGCAATAAAAACCTAGGTGCTCGATTTCACCTTCACTACTTGTTCAATTTCGATTTCACCTTCACCGCTCGTTCGATTTTACTGGTTCGAATTCATTGCTGGTTTGATTACACTATTTCAAACACTTGTTTTCTTCGGTCGATTGTTGTTCCTTACTTGTTTTTTCAGTCGATTTTTGTTCCATACTTGTTTCTTCTCCATAGCTGCTCGACATTTCTGCAATGTAGATTTTTGTAACCATGGTTTCTACAATGTCAATTTCATACTTTCTACTTTTTGTTTGAACTTGACTAAATTGTGTTTGAACTTGAAAGTTTAAGTACTTAATGGACTTTTGTTTGATTTTTGGATTATATCAATGAATTTATGAATATATGGCTTAAAAAATAAACAACAATTTATAAAACAACTTAAAATTCATATTCAGGGGTAAATTGGTCATTTCTGCTATTCAGACGGTTAATTCAGATAAAAAAGTAAACAACACCATTAATTTATCCAGACAGACAAATTTATCCACACAGACACATTTATCCATGCAAGATTTAATGAAAAATTTGGTAAACAACCCCTAAGATCTTATGTAACAAATTATACCAAATCACGCTTATCAAAAGCGTGTTTCTCTTCCAATAAACAAAGGGTATTTTCGTCATTTCACTCTCCATCAACGAAGGTTCTACACCGTGTTCCTCCGTCGTAATCAAACATAATTCAACACATAAACGTTGACTTTAGATTCAAAGGCAAAACTTGGTCAAATCTTCAAAAAGATCCCAATTTCCTCCTTCAATCATTTACAAATTCTCAAATAATACTCTTCTTCTCCATCACTCACTTCAATTTCACCACATTTTCAGAGATAAACCCCCCATCGGAACACCGATGGGTTGCGTATTCAGCACAAATTCCGGCAACAATGGATCACAACCACCGGCAACGTCGTCGTCTTCCTCCGGCACTCAATCGACTTCAAAATTGATGCTCAGTCCAGATCTAACCTCTTACGAAGACGCTTGCCGTTCAGATCCAGATCTCCAATCCTTCGATTCGAATCTACAAGACCGAACAACTCGAGTCATCAACTCACTCGCCGCCGGCGTCGAGGTTCGTTCACTATCTCTCGACTCTCTCCGTGAAGTCACCGGAAGTCTACTCGATATGAATCAAGAGGTAGTCAAAGTTATACTCGATTGCAAAAAGGACATTTGGAAAAACGACGATTTGTTCTCGTTAGTTGAAGATTTCTTCGATCTCAGCCTCTTAACCCTAGATTTCATCATATCACTCGATAATTGCTTGAAAAACGCTCGATTTAGCTCCTCGTTTCTACAGATCGCGATCAATCAATTCGATGAAGATCACGATTACTCGAAAACAATCGAGCAATTCAAACGATTCGAAGCTTTAGAATCTCCGTTCTCGGAAGAATTCTTCGAAAACTTCCAATCCGTTTACAAACAACAGCTCTCAATGCTGAAGAAATTACAAAAACAAAAAAGTAAAGTCGCGAAGAAATTGAAATCAGCAAAATCATGGAGGAAATTAACGAATGTGATATTCGTCATCACTTTCAGCACCGTTTTGATCTGTTCAGTGGTGGCTGCCGCCGTGGCTGCTCCGCCGGTGGTGGTGGCGTTGGCTGCCGCTGCGGCGGTGCCGTTGGGATCGATGGGGAAGTGGATTAATTCGTTGTGGAAGAGATACGAGACGGAATTGAAAGGGGAAAGGGAGTTGATTAGTTCAATGCAGATTGGGAATTCGATTGTTGTTAAGGATTTGGTGAATATTAAAGTTTTGGTGGATAAATTGGGGATTGAAATGGAGGGTTTGATGCAAAATGCGGAGTTTGCGATTGAGGAGGATGAAGAGGAGGCGGTTGCGATGGCGGTGGAAGAAATGAGAAAAAGTTTGAATGATTTCGGGAAGACGGTTGATGATTTGAATGATCATTCGTTTAAAATTCGAGGGGATATAAGTAGAGCAAGGAAGATGATTGTGCAAAGGTTATCGAAGAATCCTAATGACTCATATTAGCATTCATATGCATATATAGACAGGTTCATACGAGAAGCTAAACATTTTACGAGAATGCATGATATCATATATATATATATGTATATACATGTATAGATTATGTGTGAAAGCTAATTTGGTTCAAAATTTCCATATTTTGTTGTTAAAAGCATGTGAAATGTTGTTTGATTTATGGACTATCTTTTGATGGATTAGGCTGATGCACTTGTTTCTTGAATGCTACAAATTGCCAGCAATTTCAATGAGATTAAGGTAGCAAAGATGAATGATTGAAATCACATGGATGGATTGTGACGTATTGGTTAATACTTGCGGGGAGGTAGTGGAATTTTATCTTTTTCTGGTTCGGAGTTCAGGCGTTTTGCAGAGGCTCAAAGCCTTTGTGGCCATGGAGTTTCACCTATTACGACTCGAGGCTATTCATGGTCACCCAGCCAAGGGTATAGTCATTGTACATAAACTGATACACCAGCGGAAAAACTGATGGTTAAAAAAATAAAAGAGAAAAGGATAAATGATTGATATTTTATTGATATATTAGTGACAAGACCTTTTTTTCCTGATTCTCATTTTTTTTTTTTGTCATTTTTATGTTAACTATCTTCTATATTATTGTAATAAAACGAAGAAGATAAAAATTGTAATGACACCCAACCATTATATTATAATTTTCCTAAATAGGGTATCAAAAAATCAATTATCTTTAAGAAATATTACATCAAACTCCAACAGTTATTTTATTTTATCAATTCTAATATTAATTGTAATACTAAACCATTTTATAATTTATCAATAATACATTTTGAAGAAAAATTTATAAAAAATCATAACAATTAAATAAAATATCTTTCTTTTCAATATTAAGGTTTAGAAATTTCTAATTTTTTTAAACGTTGTTGTTAAATAAAATAAAAAAACTTTAAAATATCTATTTTAATATAATTGTCAAAAAAGCTCTAAAAATCCGGTTTTCTAAAAACACATTTTACCATTTGCACAATGGCCCAACCCAATCTGGAAAAGCTATAAGACCACTAAACACTTGGTTTTTGGTTTTTCCAAACACGGGCCAGATAAGGCCGATTCGAGTCTTGGGCTAGCTTGGCAAAACTCTGATATTTTAACAAAAGACCGGGTCGACGAGAAGTTGAGGTTAACATGAAAAACGGATCTGAACCATTGATCACTTTTAATCTCATGTCCTCCCATGAATTGCGTCTTAGAAGGGAATTGATCTGGTGCATCTCATCCTAATATGGGTCCATTTCTTATTAAACGGTTGATAACCACTTCTCACGTTAACCTCAACTTCTCATCGGAACTCAACCCTGTATATATAGGGCAGTTGTTATGCGACCTTTTACATGATGCAACATTTGCAACCCCTTTATCCACCACAAATTTTACTTTTAGTTTTTTTTTCCTTTTTTTTAATTACATAAAATGTGTGGTGGGTAGAGGGGTTGCAAGGGTTGCACCTAGGGGTGTTCAAAAATACCGTTGGACCGCTCAAACCGGTCGAACCAAGTCAAATAGGACCGTTTTTGGCGGTTTAGGTGGTCTGACGGTCTGATCTGATCTGAAAAATCGCCAAACCGGGGGGTCCGGTCCGGTCTGCGGTTTGGAGGTTTTTTTGGGCGGTTTGGACCAAACCGACCGCCAAATATATCTACATATATTTTTTATTTTTTTATGTACATCTTTATATCATCTATTGTTTAGCCCAAATATCCGATTTATCTTTAGACTTAAATACATACAAAAAGGCCCAAAGATAATTTTAAATTGTCGTGGATTTTATTTGCACTTAGCATATTACTTTTTTTTAGTGTTTCGTCTTGGAATATTTTGTTAAATTTTGTGGACTTTGTTAACATTTTTGTATACTTTTATTTATTTCAAATGAACTCAAGCTAATGAACCTTTAAAGTTCAGATTTTTTTTTTATGTTTAAACTTTAAAGCCCACTAAAAGGCCCAAACCGCCTAAACCGGTCGACCAAACCGCCTAAACCGCGGTCCGACTTGACTGGTCTAGGCACTTGATGTCAAACCGCTCGGTTTGAAAAATCAACAAACCGCCACTAGCGGTTTGGTTTGTTGTTTGAGGGGTTAAACCGCTCAAACCGGACCGCGAACACCCCTAGTTGCACCATATAAATGGGTTGCATTTGAACGTCCCTCTATATATCTATATGTATAGATTATATTTAATATTTAAATTTTGTTTAATCCTTAAAAATAAAATATTATTTTTTGAGTTTTACCGGTAATATATAATATTTAATATTTTTTAGGGTAAATTTTCAAGTTAATATCTTTAATCAAGTTGCAAGAGTTGGTATTTTGAGTTTAATCAATAAGTTTACATATTACTTTGTTTATTTTAAAATAACATTTTAAATATCTAATCAATATATGTTAAACCATTTAAAAATTGATATGTTTACTAAGGCGCGTTTGTTTTTTAAGAGGTCTAAAGTCTGAAATCTTATTTTAGTTATGATTAATAAGAGGTGGTGTTTAAAAAAGTCTGAACGATTCAGACTTAAGAGTCATTAAGAGGTTTTTTTTAAAAAACAAACAACCCCTAAGAATAGATAATTTATTATATTTCATTTTAGGAATAACAAATTAAAAAAATAAAATTAATAAATATACCTAAAATGGAGAGCCCTTCAAAGGTCCACTCCCTATTATATGTATTAACATTTAACAGGAATGATGAACAGTAACTTACAGATTTGGTCCTTGAGGTTTTTAGTAAATTACAGATTTGGTCCTTGAGGTTTTATCTCCCTGTTAGATTTAGTCCTATGTTTGTAGAGTTACAGATTTGGTCCCTATAGTTTTATTTTCCTCTTGGATTTAGTCCCCATAATTTGTTGATTCCAAAATAGACTTTCAATTTTGCATTTGCGTAACGTTTTGGTCCTCGAAACTAAAAGTTGTTAGCTCCTGACCGTTAAGTAAATGACATTTCGATCATTTATAACTTTTTCATTTTCTAATTTAAATAAATAAAAGTTATATTATAAAAATTATTTTTATTATATAAGCATAAAATAAAAATCCCTTAACATGCATCGTATCTCAATGACTGTGTCTTCTCCAACCCAAAACCTTCCGCCTTCCCCATCAATCCAAGCACATAGTCGTAGATGATTCACGCACCAATTTTTTATTTATTAATAAAGTAATTATCATAATTTATTTTATATTTAATAATGATGTAAAATTTGTTTAATTCATATTTTTATTATAATTTAATTTAGGGTTAATAACAATGTAACTTTTTTTAGGTTTAATGATGTAATGTACCATTTGCCAATTTATTTTCGCTTCCTATCATACACACACATCATCCTCATAGGGCATTTTGTAAATTATAGTCATGCTGCTAACAGACACAAAATGTTTTGTTCTCATAATTGGTCATGCTCAAATTTATAGTCTTAATATTTCTTTCCATCCACAGCAACGCGCGGGCATTAATCCCACCTCGTTGAATAACAAAATCGTAAGTTACGGATAACTTTATATGTTAAATAATATAAGGGGGCGTTTGGTTCGCATAATGATTTCTGAAGAAATGGAATCTGTCTAAGGAATTGGAATCTGGAAGGAATTGGAATGGAATGTTATCAAGTTTGACCAAATGTTTGGTTGGTAGGAATGAAATGTAATCAGTCAAATGAATTGGAATATGTCTGTTTGGTTTGCAAAGGAATTGGAATGAAATTCTGAAAAATGACAAAAATGCCCTTTATTTTATTTTTATTTTTTTTAAATGCCGAGAGAGAGAGGAGAGAAGAGAGAGAGAGGAGAGAGAGATTGTGAGAGAGGGAGCAGGTAGAGAGAGAGGAGAGAGATAGAGAGAGGGAGGGGAGAGAGAGATAAGAGAGAGAGAGAGAGGAGAGAGGAGAGGAGACCAAATCCACGGGTTTTAATTTTGTTAAGAGGGTATTTTTGTTATTTTCAAAATATTGGATGGAATGGAATTCAATTCCATCACTTTTGTGAAAGAATGATCAAATCCATATTTGAAAGAATTCATGGAATTCAATTCCATTCCATGGATAACCAAACATCATGATGAAATTTGGTTAATGGAATTGACCATTTCAATTCCATCAGATTCCGACAGAATCCTGCGAACCAAACGTCCCCTATGTTTGCTGGATATATTAAACTATTCTCCATGTAACGGATAACATTAATTTCAATCAACACATATATAGATGTGGATTACCAAAATGATTTTTGTTATATAATGTCCTATTTATTATTGAGTAAATTACGTTTTTAGTTCCTATGGTTTGTTAAAAATTGCAGATTTTGTCCTTATAGTTTTGATATTTCGGTTTTCATCCCTATGGTTTGTAATTCATCTCAAATTTTGTCCCTGAGGCCTAAACACTACTTTTAAGCATTAAGGACTAAGATAAAAATAAATTATAAACCATAGGGATGAAAAAAGCAATAAAATACAAATCTTAAGAATAAAAAAGGTTATGAATTATAAAGCATAGGGATGAAAATCATAATTTCAAAGCAATAAGAACGAAAATAGAAACTTTTAACATACCACAAGGACTAAAAACGTAATTTACTCTTTATTATTTGAGTTATTTAAATGGGAAATTGACCCAAATGGCTAAACCACGGGGATGGATTGGCCTCTTAGCCATCCCTCTCCCCGATTTAACAATATGACCCAACCTGCGCAATAGAGCCCCTGTGCGCAATGGCGCAGGGGGGCGCAATTGGGCTCCTACGCAATTGCCTAAGTGCGCAATTGCGCCCCCCTGCTGTTGGATCAATAAATTGTATTCAAGATTAAATTATAAAAATGGGTCTAGTTTATAATAGTGTTTAATACCCTAGGGGGTATTTTAGCTAATATCTATTACTGATTAGGTCATGTTGACCTAAGTATAAATAGTTTTAGGTTCTAGATTTAGGTGTAAGTGTGTGAAGATTAAGGAGGCCGCATAATTCAAGGTACACACACAAGAGGTATTCTGTACACCAAGAACACACACGCATTTATCTGATTAATCAAGAGATCATTTATATATTGTTTGATTTATTCATCTATTGTTCTTATTGTGTTGTGTTTGTTTATCAACTATTAATCTGGGTTCAACAAGTGGTATCAGAGCCAAAGAATCAAGGATTTTGGATTAAACAGTGTTTTCGAAGACTACGACTGTGTAAAAATCGATTTCAAAGGTTTGTGTGTTTTTGAAGTTAAAAATCATTGGAATAGGTGCATATACTGATATAGAACATTATTAGATTGCCCTATTGCACTTAAAAACACAAATCGGTTGGCTTTTTGATGATTTCTTGAAGTTTTTGTTCTTAAATAAGTCGAGTACTGTTCCATCAATTTACAAGCTGAAAAGTTGTTTTTAATCGTTGATTTTGATTGGGGTTCGTTAATAATATGTTTGTGGTTGATTTGCATGAATTCTACACTGTGCTTTAACCGATTGATGTGTTTTCTGGATTGAAAATCGAGTAGAGGGTCAAACAGGTCAAGAACTCGCAAGTTCTGTGAAGAACTCGCAAAATACCTAACTCTCGCAGGGTGTTAATTTCCTAAGTATAAGATTCGTATGCATGTGTGTGGCGAAAAACCTCAGGTTTTGCTAATCTCTGTTTACGAAATATAAGTTTCGCAAGTTCTTGACTAGCGCAAACCTCAAGCTCTCGCTAGATTCAGCTAGCGCAAACCTCAAGCTCTCGCTAGATTCAGCTAGCGCAAACCTCAAGAACTCGCTAGCTTGAGTAGCGCAAATCTCAGAATTCGCCAAGCTCTAATTTACGAAAGTTCAAGTTTTGCATGTTTGTGTGTAGCGAAACCTCAGGATTCGCTAGCCCTTTGTTTGAGAAAGCTTAGAATTCGCAGGGTTCTTAATTGTTGAAAATTTTGACTAAGTGTAAGTTTCGCAGAATTCTTGTGTGCGAATTCTGAAGAACTCGCAGATCTTTGGCTTGCGAATTCCCTAAGTTTCGCGAGTAGTGTTTACGAATCCAAGTTCTCTTAGCTTCTAAAGTTTTTCACTAAGTATAGAATTCGCAGATTTCTTATTGTGTTTACCCTTTCAGGTTGCGAAAGTTGTTCACGAAAGTTCAGGATTCGTGACCCTACAGTCTACGAATCCTTGCTTACGAAAGCTTCATTGTTTGCGAAATCTTGTAACTTGAATTTTTCTTTAAGTATAGAACTCTCAAGTCTATGCTCTGCGAATTCTTTTGGTCAAAGTCTATTTTCTAAAAATTGTCTATTTTTTCTAAGGAAAGGATTCGCTGACTTCTACTTTGCGAATTGATAAGGTTTCCCAGGTTCTTCATTTGCGAATTCTAGGTTTCTCTGTCTGCGAATACTAATCTCCTTAAGCTACGAATTCTGAAGCATTTCTATCTTGTGCGAATTTCTTTGTGCTTTATACTGTTTGCGAACTCTGCACTTGAGATTTTTGGAAATTTATTTTTCTGAAATTTTTTGAGTGTAGTTTTTATCCAATTCTTGATTCAAAAGATCTTATTAGTTGATTCTCTTGGTAAAATAAGTTTGCTTTCTAACCATACAACTAAAGATGTCGAACCAACTTCTCTCAATGGGCTCTCAGTCCAAACCTCTTGTCCTCTTGGCAAATGAGTATCAACAATGGAAGAAAAGAATGATTCAGTTTTTGAATCACAAAAACAGAGATTACATGGAATCAATCACTACTGGTCCAGTAAATCCAATGATCACAGTTCCTGGTAAAGCTGCAACTGAAACCTCTCCGGAAATCCCTGATAGATATGTTCCCAAACCGTATCAATACTTCATCGACAAGGAAAAAGATCTGTACAAGATAGATGAAGAGGCTCTCATTTACCTGACGATGGCCATCCCAAATGACATCTACAATCGGGTAGACAGTCGAAATTCTGCTAAGGAAGTCTGGGATGAACTAGCAAGACAATTTGAGGGAAGTGAAGCTTCAATTGAGGCCAAGCAGAATCTGTGCATTAATGCCTATGAGAGATTTCATGCAAGGGAAGGAGAGACACTGCTTGATACCAAAAACACATACAACATCATTCTGAATGACCTGAGGAGGAACAATATCTCTAAATCTGCTTCAGAGATAAACTATAAGTTCATCAAGAACTTGAATCCTGAAAGGAAGAACTTTGCCATCAATCTTCAGATGTCAAAGAACATGGCTCTAGATAACGTAACTGATATTTTTTCTACTCTTTCTCAGCATGAAGAAGAGGTGACAACTATCAACAATGAGTCCAAGAGTCTGAAGGACTCTGTGGCTCTCATAGCTGGTAAAAGAAAAAGTTCAAGTTCTGGTTCTGTATCTGCTTCAAGGTCAAAGAAGAAAGTGTCTAAAGCTTTTGTTACGGAGGTTACTGAGTCCGATTCTGCTTCAAGTGATGAAGAACTGGATATTGATTCTGATGATGATATACAGAAGTTCTCTGAGAACTTAGCCATGATAACTCGTCAATTCAAGAAGAGCTTTGGCAAGAAGAAGTACTATTCAAAGCCAAAGTACGAAGGGTACAAGAAAGAGAAGTCTGAAATGAGGTACAAGCCAAGATATGGAAGGAGAGAGGAAAGACGAGAAGAGAGGAAAGATGAAAGGAAGGAAGATAGAAGAGAAGAAAAGAGAGAGGAAAAGAAAGAAGAGAGAAAGGATGAACCGGGCAGATGCTATAACTGTGGCAAGTTTGGACACTTCTCCAGAGATTGCAAGTTCAAGAAAGTCAAGAACTCAGAATACTATTCAAGGAAGTTACTCATTGCCAAGAAAGCGGAAGAGGGAAAAGTGCTTATGGCTGAAGAGGAAAACTGGTTGTTCCAAAGTTCTGATGAAGAAGAGCAGGCGCACTTCACCCAAGTCTCTTACATGGCAAAATTTGATGGTGATGATGAAGCTTCTGAGGCTCATTCCGAGGATGCCAACTCTGAGGTAAATTCTGAACTGGTTGAATCTCTGATGGTCTAAATAGAAAATATGAAAGATGAGTTTGCATTGTTGAAAGGTAAACTTAGCTCTGCACATCAAACAGCCTTGAGTGTTCATGATGAAAACGCTTTGCTGAAAGTTGTTATGGAAGAAAAGGAAAAAGAGAAACAAAGTTTAAAAGCTGACAAAGAATCTTTAAAAGGAAAAATATCTGGTTTAGAAAAGGATCTTGTAAATCTTAATGCTGAAAAGGGTGATTTCAAAATCAAATTCGAAGTATGTTTTCAAGAAAGAAATGAAGCTTACACCAAGATTAAGCAATTGGAGGATATTAACATGAAACGAGGTCAGACTGAGCAGACATTAAATCTGTTGACCAATAAACTCTAAGATGAAAGGTTTTATAAAGTTAAACCAGGTCTGGGTTTGCCAATTAACGATGTTTTAAAAAAGGCATCGGAGTACTTGTATAATTTTGATAAACTTGGCTCCACAATCAGACCCATTCCTAACATTCGTGCAACTTTTGTTGAAGCAAGTAATTCTACACCTTTTACAGAGACCAAAGGTAAAGAAGAAATGGGAGAGAACAAGTCTTGTGGCACTGATTCTCAAAATTCTTTTAAATCAGTTGGTTTTAAATATAGTGATTTGAACAAAAGCTATGAGACTCGAAAGGTCGAATTTGCTGAGTCTGAATCACTATTTACCACACCTTCAAAAGAATCAGTCTACACCAACACAGTTCCACCTGAGACTGAATGCAAATATGATGAGTATCAATCGAATGTCGATCCATCAAATATACCATCAGTCTCAAATCCCATTGCTCCTAAACCTTTACTTGTTGAAGAAGTTGAAGAAGAAACTGTCATCACGAATGACTCTTGTTCTCAAAATGACAAAAAGGAGTTTATTGAGCACATGACTGAAGAAATGTTTTCTGAAATGATGAATGCTTCAGACTCTGATCCTGTTTCTATTTCAAAGGAGTCAAATTCTGTGAGTGATCACACATCTGAATTGATGAAACAAATTGATAAGTTGCAACAGTCTCTTGAGGAGGTTGAAGATGAAAACTTTGATCTCATTTTTAAACTTGAAAAATCTTTGAAAGATAATCAAGAGATTTGCACAGAGATTAATGATTTGAAAATAACTTTGTTTAAAAATGTTTCAATTGATAAACAGATGTTTAATGATCCAAGCTGGAAGGTAAGAACTAATCCAGAATTTGATGATTCTGCAAAACCTTCAGTTATTTACTCTGACTGTCCTGAATATCCACCTAATATTTTTGAGAAGGGTGAGACTTCAAGTATCTCAAGAAAAGAATTACCTTTTAAGATAGAGACTAACAAGATTCCTGTTTCTGTTTTAGATATGAAAGGAAATGGAGTTGGGAGGAGTAAGAAGAATAAAAATGATAGTTTGACTGTTTGTGAAACTTCTGTTGCAAACAGTTGTACTACAGACAGTTGCAAAAATGAATGTCAGATTTGTTCCGATAAATCTAAATTTATGACACTTGCTCGAAAGAATTTATATTGCAAAC
The DNA here is from genome assembly GCA_954870635.1 of Arctium minus. NCBI lineage: Eukaryota > Viridiplantae > Streptophyta > Magnoliopsida > Asterales > Asteraceae > Arctium > Arctium minus. The sequence goes on from OX941092.1 coordinate 9,030,735, forward strand.
ACTGTTGGGATAGTTCTTTCAAATACTACTCTACTCCTAAGTCCAAGAAAAGAAAAAGAAAAGCTAAAATGAATCTTAATTCTAATTCTTCCACACAACCCAAAGTGTTTCGTGCTAAGGTAACCAATCCAAGATCTAAAAAGTATTTTCAGGAATTAAATGTTAAAATGGTTTGGAAATGGGTTCCAAAACCCTGATATGAATGGAGAGTTAAAGTTAAACCTGCTGATATTCCTGAATTGCTTGAAGCTAACAGCGAATGACCCATTTTGATATGGGTACCAAAGCAAAACTAATTGTTTCTTTTGCAGGACTGTCAAGTGTGGGTGATAGATTCTGGTTGTTCACGCCACATGACAGGATTCAAGCACCTCCTATATAACTATGTGGAGGAGCCTGCTGGAGCAGTTAGGTTTGCAAATTCAGAAGTAGAAGGAAAGGTTAAAGGATACAAAATGCTTGATAATGGAATTGTGAAGATACAGAGGGTGGTATATGTTGAAGGTCTTGATCATAATCTGTTTAGCATTAGTCACTTATGTGACATGAAATATCAAGTTCGCTTCACAACATCTCATTGTTATCTAGAGGATCCAGATGGTTACGAAGTCTTCAGAGCTGAACGCCATGGTAATCTATATTATGTATATTTTCCGACTCTGTCCGCCACACGTCCCGTATGCCTATTAACCAAAGCATCTAAAGCACAATCGTGGACGTGGCATCGTCACTTGTCTCATCAGAATTTCAGATCAATAGCCAAGCTACAGAGACAAGGTCTGGTCAAAGGTCTACCAGAAATGAGGTTTGAGAAAGACTCACTATGTTCTGCATGTGAGTTGGGCAAAATGAAGCGAAGCTCATTCAAGTCCAAAACTGAATCATCAACCTCATCTGCACTAGAACTTATTCATATGGACCTTTGTGGCCCAATGCGAACAACGTCTATCAACGGCAAGAAATACGTCTTAGTAATGATAGATGACTATTCAAGGTATACATGGCTCGAATTTCTTCGCAACAAGTCGGATGCGCCAGAATTGATTATCGCTTTTATTAAGCGCATTCAAGTACGTCTTCAATTGCCAGTCCTAACTCTTCACAGTGACAACGACACGGAGTTCAAGAATGACACTGTTGATCCAAACTCTCTCAGTGATTTGATAACGACCCTCTTCTATACTTAGTGAAAATTACGTTTTAATATGTATTAGTGTTTCACCATCAGCGATCAGACTGAGTCTGTTCAGTTATCGCTGATGACCTTTCTTGTAAACATTTCATATGTAATGTTTCACTATCAGCAATCAAACTGAGTCTGTTCAGTTATCACTGATAGTTTCTGATGTAAACAGTTAACGTAATCCCTTAAGACAAGTCTCGCGTCAACAAATGTTCATAGTTGAATCGAAGACGAAGCCAATGAACAAAGACAAGTCTACTAGTGACCTGATGCGGATATCAGTGAAGCAAAGACGACTCTACTTATACGCGAAGGAACATGAGAAAAAGCTTCAGCGATAACTGAACTTCTTTGTATCTCTGAAGGAAGAGATATTCAGCGATCAAACGATCACGTAGCTTATGCCTCAAGTATCCTTTTGTCTTACCTTGCACAACCAGTACGATGTGTCAGAACGGACATACCTCTGCCACAATTCGTACAACAACTCTGTCAACTACACTATTCATGATATAGCCGAAAGCATGTCTCCCAAAGTCAGACTCTCTCATCCAATCAATGAAGGACATGTGTAAAGTGCCCTGCCATGCATTTAATGCATAAGGTATAAATAAAAAGATCACCTCTCCATCTGAAATTGTGCTCTATTCTTGAACCTTCATAGAAACCCTTGTTTTCTATATTCTCCAATCCCCATTCTCTATATTCTTGTGCAACCATCTTAGTGTTTTCTTAAGTTTGTTTAGATTGAGTCTTACTTAATCTTATTCCGCAACAGACTTGTAAATTGTGTTTGATTTATCAATAAACAATTTATTAAACTTCAAATTATGTGTTTGTATTCAACCCCCCCCCTTCAACAAACTTGTTAAGCACCTCCGGGACCAATAGACACCCTGCAGAGTTATTTTATCTCTGTGGGAATTTCACATAACTTCTCCGCAGCCTACACTCCACAATAGAATGGCATTGTTGAACGGAAGAACCGCACTCTTGTTGAAGCTGCTCGTACTATGCTTGCATATTCTAATCTACCCATGTATCTTTGGGCTGAGGCAGTCGCGACAGCTTGCTTCACTCAGAATCGTACCATTATGGTCAAACGCTTTGATAAAACAACATATGAGTTGATCAATAATCGTAAACCTAATATCAAATTCCTTCGTGTTTTTGGTTGCAGGTGTTACATTCTACGAGAACTTCAAGGTCTATCAAAATTTGATAAGAAAGCGGATGAAGGATATCTCATTGGATACTCCCTGACATCCAAAGCCTATCGAATCTACATTATTCGAATCAAGACAATTGTTGAAAGCATGAATGTATCATTTGATGAGAATTCTACTCGGACTTCTGGACACAACGGTTCAGAACTCAGACTCAAGAACAAAGCTTCTATTCACTCCAGAATAGAACCAACGTCTAAATAATCTACTTCTTCTATGACTAACTCTATCACATCTGAGTTAGATTTGTTGTTTATTGATGCCTTCGATGATATCTGTGTAGACTTTGACAAAGGCATATCAACATCAACACCAAGCTCGGAGGTCCCTAATCTTTCTGTAGACATGTCTGGACCGTCCGAAGAAGTCACTGAAACTGCATCTCCATCAGGTATAACTAAACCGTTAGTTTCTGACTCTACTAATGCTGAATCTGTCTCTGTAGATATTCCTTCTGGAAATGAAGTCACGAGTACTTCAGCTGCCATTCCAGAAGCTTCTGTATCAGAAACACCTGTACAAGATGTCCCGAGCACATATGTAGATCTACCTGCCGTGCATGATGAATACAATGCATCAAATGCGCAACAAACAGTTGAATCCTTACCAATCACACATCGTTGGACTAAGGATCATCCCCTGCATAACGTGATAGGTGACGTACAATCTGGTGTCACGACACGGTCAGCGTCAGCTAATTTCTGCATGTTTTCAAGCTTCCTTAGTTCCCTAGAACCAAAGAAAGCATCAGAAGCTCTACGTGATCCCTTCTGGATTTCTGCTATCCAAGACGAGCTTTTGCAATTCGAATGGAACAAGGTTTGACGCTTGATCCTGCTACCTAAAGGTAAAACTGTCATTGGAACTAAGTGGGTATTCAGAAACAAGAAAGACGAGGCTGGAGTAGTTGTGAGAAAAAAAGCTCAACTGGTTGCAAAAGGGTACTGTCAACAGGAGGGTATTGACTATGATGAAACCTTCGCCCCTGTTGCAAGGATCGAAGCCATCAGAATCTTCTTAGCATATGCAGCGCATAAAAACTTTACAGTCTATCAAATGGACGTAAAGTCAGCTTTCCTAAATGGAGTTCTGCATGAGGAGGTCTACGTGGCACAACCTGAAGGTTTCATTGATCCTCATTACCCTGATCATGTCTACGTGGTAGACAAAGCACTGTATGGTCTTAAACAAGCACCAAGAGCATGGTATGAAACTCTAACTAAATTTCTCCTAGCTTCTGGTTTCAAGAAAGGTACGGTTGACACCACCTTATTTCTCAAAAAGCAAGGTGAGGACTTGATTCTCATTCAGATTTATGTTGACGACATAATATTTGGGTCGATAAATCAGAAATTTTGCAAGAACTTTTAGTACTGCTAACTCTGTTAGTACTGCTAAGAAGGTTTATTACAAACAGACCACAGTTGTGAATCCAATTCCTTGCAAATAGTGTGCATGTAAGAAGACTGAACCCCTAAAACATGATAAAAAGAGGGGAAATCAAAGAAACTGGAATAATTAGTGGGCACAAAAACAAGGGGTTGATTTGAGTAAAATCAATAGACCAAAACCATGTTTTATCTGTGGCAAATTGAATCATCTTGCCAAATACTGTTATTTCAATCCTATGGACCAAAGGATGAATTTTCAAAGATCTATGCAAAAACTCTTTGGTTATAAGAAGATTGAAAGGAACCATGTGGCTAAGAAATCTATTAAACCTAAAAGCCACATGAAGAAAAAGATTATTAAAGAAAGTGTCAATATGTGGGTTCCTAAATGCACTAAAACTGTTAGTACTGCTACCCCAAATAGTACTGCTGACAATGATAGTGCTGCTAGAAGCAATACTACTGCTATCAATGTTAGTGCTGCTGACATTGTTAGTACTTCTGCAAATGTTAATACTGCTAACTCTGTTAGTGCTACTAACAAGGTTAGTACTGCTAACTCTGTTAGTACTTCTAAGGTTAGTACTGCTCCTAGTGTTTGTGCTGCTAAGCCAATCATATTGACGAAGTACTCCAATAAAGAGTGCTCTGAGTTTAAAAACCTCATCAAAAAGGAATGTAAATACTTTGATGAGAAAGGGAGACCCAAGACCACTTTGGCTTGGGTTCCCAATCAATACTAATTATTTAAACTTATGTGCAGGGCAACCAGCAACTCAAGGGGAAGAACATCTGGCATGTGGATAGTGGTTGCTCTAGGCACATGACAGGGAACATGTCATACCTCAAGAATTTCAAGAAAATTGATGGTGGGCATGTTGCCTTTGGTAATACTCCAGATGGAGGTAAGATAAGTGGTAAGGGGGATGTAACCAAAGGTAAAATGACCTTTGAAGATGTATTCTATGTTGAGCAGTTAAGGTACAACCTGTTAAGTGTATCACAGGTTTGTGACAAACAACATAGTACATTATTTTCTGATTCTGAATGCATTATCCTTGCTCCTGGATTCAAGGTAGTTGATGAAAAGATGATACTACTAAGAACTCCCAGAAAGGATAATGTATATTGCTTAGATATGGAAAGTGTTTCAACTGATTCATCCCTAAACTGTCTTGTTTCAAAAGCTTCTTTGGATGAATCATCACTTTGGCACAGAAGGATGTGTCACATGAACTTTAAAACAATGAATAAACTTGTTAAAAACAACCTTGTAAGAGGTTTACCTTCCAAAGTCTTTTCATGTGATGATCATTGTGTTTCCTGTCTCAAAGGCAAACAACACAAAACTTCTCATAAGTCCAAAGAGTTGAACACAATCTCTAATTCTCTTCAGTTGTTGCATATGGATCTGTTTGGTCCTACAAATGTTATGAGTATAGGTAAGAAATCATACTGCCTAGTTATTGTTGATGATTACTCTAGATTTACTTGGGTATATTTTCTAAGGACTAAGGATGAGACAAGTGGACTGATCATATCCTTTATTCTAAGAATTGAAAACCAAACAAATCAAAAGGTAAAAGTCATTAGGTCAGACAATGGTACTGAATTTAAAAATCATGACCTAAACACCTTTTGTGAGGAAAAAGGAATTGAGAGGCAATACAATGCTCCTAGGACTCCACAATAAAATGGTGTTGCTGAGAGAAGGAATAGGACACTGATTGAGGCTGCTAGATCTCTGTTAGCTGATTCCAAACTACCAATTACTTTCTGGGCTGAAGCAGTTAATACTGCTTGCTATGTCCAAAACAGAGTTCTAGTAGTCAAACCTAAAAACAAGACACCTTATGAGCTTTTAAATAAAAGAAAACCATTTATTGGATTTTTCAAACCTTTTGGGTGTCTTTGTACCATTCTCAATACCAAAACTCACTTAGGAAAGTTTGATAGCAAGGCAGATGATGGTTTTATTGTTGGTTACTCATCTCAGAGTAAGTCTTACAGAGTTTTTAATACTTTTTCTAGAATAATTGAGGAAAGTGACAATGTCAAATGCAATGAGAACACACCAAATCCTATTGGGTCTGGTCCTCAGTGGTTATTTGACATTGATTCACTAACTAACTCCTTGGGTTTCAGTAGTGATTATCTTGCAGGTTCAGGAAGTGGAGGATCAGGGGATGATCAAGTACAAGACATTATTCCTCAGTCTGTGATCTTTCCCATACCTACAATAGAGCCTGTTGATGTCTGTGCAAAGGAAACTATGAATGAACCAATTCAGAGTGAAGAAGAAGGAAGAGATGAGGAGAATCAAGGGCATAAAGAGCCAGAAGCAGCTGATGAGATCCCCTCAGTTGGCTTAAATGATTCCAATTTAGATGTGGGACTCAATGAAGAACCTAGTCAACAGACTAGAACTCAAAAGAACCATCCTCCAGAGCTGGTCATAGGAGACATTTCTTCTCCTATGATAACAAGGAATCAAAGCAGACTTCAAGAGCTGCAGGATCAGCAACACACAATACTCTCTTGCTTTCTATCTCAGATTGAGCCTAAGAAGGTTTATGATGCAATGAAAGATTCCAGTTGGATAGAAGATATGCAAGAAGAGTTACTGCAGTTCAAATTGCAAGAAGTTTGGGACTTGGTGGACCTTCCAAAAGGTCATAGAGCCATTGGCACCAAGTGGATTTTCAGGAATAAAAAGGATGAGAGAGGAATTGTGATCAGAAACAAAGCAAGGCTTGTGGCACAAGGGTACACTCAAGAAGAAGGCATTGACTATGAAGAAGTGTTTGCTCCAGTGGCAAGGGTAGAGGCAATTAGGCTATTTCTAGCCTATGCCTCATACATGAAGTTCAAGGTATACCAAATGGATGTGAAGAGTTCCTTTCTTTATGGTACAATTGATGAAGAAGTATATGTCTGTTAGCCCCCTGGATTTGAAAATCCATCATATCCAGACAGAGTATACAAACTGAAGAAAGCACTTTATGGTATTCATCAAGCCCCAAGAGCATGGTATGATACTCTATCTACCTATCTCTTGGAGAATGGGTTTGAAAGAGGAATAATTGACAAGACCCTCTTCATTAAAAAGAGTAAGAAGGACATCCTACTTGTTCAGATTTATGTGGATGACATCATCTTTGGATCCACAAAAGATCAGATGTGTAGAGACTTTGAAAAGTTGATGCACAAGAGCTTTAAAATGAGTTCAATGGGTGAACTTACCTTCTTCCTTGGGCTTCAAGTGAAACAGAAGAAAGATGGGATCTTCATAAGCCAATCAAAATATGTGAAAGACATCCTGGATAAGTATGGTTTAGCAGACTCAAAGCCAGCAAGCACACCTATGGAGACTCATAAACAGATCACTGCTGATCTTGAGGGGGAGGATGTTGATGTCCATCTATATAGATCAATGATTGGATATCTCATGTATCTCACAGCCTCAAGACCAGACATCATGTTTCTAGTGTGTGTGTGTGCCAGATTCTAAGTCAAGCCAAAGCAATCACATCTTCAAGCTGTTAAAAGATACTTAAGAGGGCAACCTAGATTAGGTCTTTGGTATCCTTATGAATCCAACTTTGACTTGATTGCTTATTCAGATAGTGACTTGGGAGGTGCTAACATGGACAAAAAGTCTACTTCAGGTGGATGTCAACTTTTGGGTGCAAGACTAGTATCTTGGCAGTGTAAGAAGCAAACCACAGTCTCCTTATCAACAACAGAAACTGAGTATATTGCTGCTGCAAGTTGCTGCTCTCAGGTTCTATGGATTCAGAATCAGATGCTGAACTATGGGGTAACCTTACTTCACACTCCAATCTTCATTGACAATAGCAGTGCTATAAGCATTGTTAACAATCCAGTCAAGCACTCCAAAACAAAGCACATTGAGATCAGATATCACTTTATTAGATATTGTAATGAAAAGAAGCTAATTCAAGTTGCTAAAGTTCATAATGACAACCAGTTTGCTGATTTATTCACTAAAGCCTTTGATGTGGGTAGATTCACTTTCTTGGTCACAAGTGTGGGCATGATCAACTCTGAATGAGCTCATGTCTTAAAAAGTGTTTTCATACCTATTATTGGTTTATTCTTTGGTGCTACTAACATCTTTCTCAGGAAGTTATTACCTTGCTCAGAGTACCTCAAACTTCAAAAAGTGTAAGTATAGTTAATGCTGCCAGTGAAGTTTTAATACTGCCAGTGCACTGTTAATACTGCTCTCAGTTAATACTGCTAGTTAGTTAATACTGCTAGTAGTTAATACTGCTCTCAGTTAATACTGCTAGTTAGTTAATACTGCTAGTAGTTAATACTGCTCTAAGTTAATACTGCTAGTTAGTTAATACTGCTAGGAGTTAATACTGCTCTCAGTTAATACTTCTAGTTCGTTAATACTGCTAGTAGTTAATACTGCTTATGTCCCGAATCGTATAAATACCTTTTTTTTGCCCGCCCAAAAGTTCATAACGACTCTTTGATTTCTATTCATCTGCTCTCTAACCCTTTTCTCTCAAGTTCCTAGGCAAGCTACTGGATTCCACCAGATTGTGGATTTTCTCAAGTCCAGCCATATTGCCCATGCTCTTACTGTATCGCCAACAATCTACATAGAGCATCAAAGACAATTCTGGGCAAATGCCACAATAGTCACAAAGAATGGGGTGCAGAAAATCAAGACAAGGGTGTGTGACAAACCCTTGTCAGTTTCTGAAGAGGTGATACGCATCTGTCTACGTCTAGACGATGCTGCAGGTATTACTTCTATTCCTAATGAGGACTTGTTCTCAAATCTGTCAAGAATGGGGTATGGAGGCCAATTGAGTGGTTTCAAATTCTCAAAATCTAAATTTTATACCCAATGGCGTTTTCTTGTTCATACCCTGATGCACTGCATTTCTAAAAAGACTACTGGCTGGAGTGAGTTCAGCAGTACCATTGCTTATGCTTTGGTCTGCTTGGCCACTGCCAGAAAGTACAACTTTTCAAGAATGATTTTCAGTGACCTTGTATCAAACTTGGGAAACAAAAAAGAGTTTTTATATGTACCCAAGGTTTGTACAGTTAGTTATAACCCATGAATTGACGGATATGCCTCACTTTGATGAGGTATACGTACCCAAAATCCCCAAAGGTAAGGTCTTTTCAAACATGAAAAGATGTCCATTGGACTCGGAAGGAGTTGACACCCCATTGTTCTCTACAATGATGGTGGTGTCGCACAATGAAGAAGGTATGGCTTCAGGGTCAAGGCCCTCATTAGACCAACCCACTGACAGCCAATCCCAACCTTCCATCACCATATCAATCCCTCAGTCCCTTGTTCAAAAACCAACTTCACCAATAACCAATACATACATCAGGAAAAAGGTAAAGAAGGCTCCTTCCCTTCTTGTACCTTCACCCACAGAGCCTTTAAGCCCTTTAATGGAGAATTCTCCATTAGAGAATATCTACAGGGAAACCACAGGGGCGTCTCCCAACCCCAAGTTGGTGCTCAATGAGGTGATGAATGAGCATATGGGTGCAAAGGCTGCCACTACTCCTGCTAGCACAGAGGAGGTCAGTGGTAACATAAATAAGACCTTCCCAATGGCAACTTTGGGTGAGCAATCATCCAAAGGTCCCAGGTGCCAAGAAACCATGGGGGTAGCAGGTGCTTCTGCTAGGCAGAAGACCTCTACTACAAAAAGATCCCATGATCCTTCAAAAGGGGGTAACACTCCTGGAGAAGGTGAGGACAGATATGACTGTTATGTATTGATGGAAACAGTGGGAAACATCAACATGGATGTAATCAAGCAGGGAAAAGACATAGAAGAGCTGAAACTGATCATTCTGTCTCAACAAGTTCAGATCACCAACCTGAAGAAAATGGTGAAGAGATTGATCCAGAAAAAGAAGAAGAAACAGTTTGTGCTCAGAAGAAGGGAACCATTGACTGATGCTCCCAAAAAGGGGGAGTCAGAAGCTGATGCCAATATGGAAGATACCAAAGATAAGGGGGAGCAGGATAAAGTTGATTTTGAGGGGGAGCAAGAAAAAGAAACAGAGTTTGTACAAGAAGCAGAAACATCAAGCAGAGCAATAGTAACAGAACAAGCAGCAGTAACAGTTAATGCTGCTGAATCAAGCAAAGCAGCAGAAACTGTTAATACTGCTGAACTGAAGGAAGCAGCAGAAATAGTGCAAGAAGTACTAACAGATCTTGAAATTGCTGAAACCTTAATCAAAGCCAAACATGATACTCCCAAGGTCACCTCAAAGGCCAAAGGAGTTGTCATCAAAGAAAGAGGTGAGGCTGTAAAGAAAGCAAGTGTTGAGAAGGTGATAAGCCAAGATAAAGGCAAAGCTAAAATGGTGGAATCTGATCAACCAATCAAAAAGCAAAAGTTGGTTGAGTCAGATGAAGCTTTGGCCAGGAAGATGCAGGATGATCTTGAGCAAGAAGAAAGGGTTCAAGTTGAAAAAGACAGGGAAATGGCTAAGGCTCTGGCTGCAGAATTAAATGAAGCTTATCAAAAAAGTCTGGCAACTGAAATAGGACAAAAGAAAGCTGCAACCATGAAGAAATCTGTGTTGGTCAAAAGAGTTGCAAAGAAAAGACAACCCTCAAAGACATTCCTTGGTACTCAAGAAAGAAATAAGATGATTACATTTCTCAAAGGTGCTGTAGGAGTCAGAAAGGAGATGTTCTCAAAGATGACTTTTGAACAGATTAAAGAGTTGTACAATTCAGAAATGACCAAGCTTCAAGGGAATGAAACTGCAAGAGTTGAAATGGAGAAGAGAATGAAAGAAAGCAATCACTTTCTGATAGAAAAGCCTTTTCCAGATGAGCAAGAAACACCAAAGAAAGAAGCAACTCTTGGTGAAAGTCTGAGGACTTTAAAAAGAACCAAAATGATGGCCAGAAGAAAATCAGCCAAGAAGCCTAGAGTAGCTGAAGAAGAAGCTGAGAAGGTTGCTGAAGAAGAAAGGGCACCTAAGCCAAGTGAACAGAAAGAACCATCAAGCACTGATGATGTGAATCTGTACATGGTAGTGATGGACAAAGTGCCTAAACCTATTACAGCTGAACCTGTTGGTGTTAAGCCTCCTGAGGTCATTTTCTGGGATACAATGAAGGTTGATGGAAAAGAATACATCAGGCTCAAAGGAAAATATGAAAAGCATGAAGTGTATAATACTTGGGCAAAGATTGTCAGAACATGTTCCAGGTCAGATTTAGAAGAGATGTATGAAATAGGAATGAAGTTGTATGCAGATCAATTGAAAGCTCCAGGGATTTCAATCACAAAACTTGTGATGGAGTATCTGTGTATGATGTTCAAGCCTGAAGAAGTGGAGCATGTGATCAGAAATGTGTTTCAAAAAGTCACCAACTGGACTCTATATGAAACTAGTGGAGTATATGCTTTGACTATGGATTCAAATCACATAGAATACTTCCTAGTGGATAGAGTGTACAACCACAGTAGACTGAAGCTGCATGCAATGTTGAAAAAGAAGCTTGGATGTGCTCCAGATTCAGAAATGGCAAAATATTTGATCCAAAGAACAATCAATCAGAGTTTAGGGTTGGATGCAAATACAGGTGTATGAGCTATGAAGTTTTGGGAGCATCTTAAAGACCATATGAGGAACTTGACTTCTCTTCCTAAAAGTCAAGTTAGGGGGAGATTGTTGGGAAATTAAGAAATGCACAAGTACAGTTAATGCTGCTAGCAGAACTTAGTTACTACTTCTGAAGTTAATGCTGCTGAACAAGATTAATGCTGCTAGTCAAAGATTAATACTGCTGGATGAAGTTAATACTGCTAAGCAATTTTAGTACTGCTAGTAGTTAGTACTGCTGAACATTAGTACCGCTCAAAGTATTAATGCTGCTGAAGACTTAGTGCTGTTTAAGAGATAATCAAGATTCGTGCAGATCAAGTTTGAAGATTATGGAAAGCTTGAAGATAAATATGGAAGATTATTCTGAAGATCTTTTATTATTTGTAATTATCTTTTATCTTCAGTATAAGTATAAAATAGTTTGTAACTTTAGAATTAATTCTGAAATTCTGAGTTTTTGTTTTCATAGAGATAATCAACCTCAAGGTTTGTAATCCTAATTCTAGAGAAGTAGAATTCGTATTGGTGAGCCTGTTCATCAATATTGAGGTTCAGTGTTGAATCTTGTAGCTTTACAATCATTCAATAAAGTTTACAAGTTGTTATTCTGATTCACTGTTTTATTGAATATTAAAGTGTTATTCCGCAAACTTCTTTAATATTGTTTCTGAGTATTTATTCTTGTTAAGAATCAAGATCCTGACAAGTGGTATCAGAGCAAGTATTCTCAGAAATCTTATTCATCATGGAAAATACAGTTGAATCAAACAGTACTTTGGTCTCAAAGGTTCCAATGCTCAGATCCAATGAATTTGACATGTGGAAGATTAGAATCAAGCAATACATTCTCCTCACAGATTACTCCATGTGGGACATCATTGAGAATGGCCTATCTGATGCAGGAAAGATTGGTGAAGATGGAAAAAGAACTCCACCAAAAACGGATGCAGAAAGAAAGACAAGGCAGACAGAGATGAAAGCCTTAAGCACACTGCTCTTGGCCATTCCCAATGAGTATCAACACCAATTCTGCAATTGCACTGATGCATAGATGCTCTGGAATGCTCTAGAGAAGAGATTCTCTGGTACTAAAAGTACCAAGATAAATCAAAAGGCAATCTTGAAACAACAGTATGAAAACTTTATGTCAACTAAGAATGAGTCCATGACTCAAAATTTTGACATGTTTAACAAGCTGATTGGTGAACTAGCCACTATGGAAGTACAGATTGATCAAGATGATGTAAACAGAAAGTTCTTAAGGTCCCTTGGAGATGAATGGACCATGTACACTGTTTCATTCAGACAGAATGAACAATTGGAAGAGAAAGAACTTGATGATCTGTACAATGACCTTAGAGTATTTGAAGCTGAGGTGGAGGCAAAGAAGAAACCTTCTGGATATATTCAAGATCCTGACAACATATGATATTGGTTCTTCACTTGGAAGATACTAATAATGAAAAAGAAGGAAAGTTGCCCCACCTTCGAACTTTTCTCATGCACATTGAGTCTTTGTATAATTTGTTGCTGTCTCAACAAGTTTACATACTTTGAGCCTACATTGAAAAGCAATCATTGATGCTTAATTATTTCATACACATGCACGAGCACACAGAAATTTGTTTTCTGTCAGAACATTCATAGATAACCATGTGTTATTCGATGATTGAATGGAAGTCCTGGGGAGCCAACATCAAAACCAACTCCTTATATAGTAACTTTGTATTACTCAATGACTGTGTGTCACTGACAGGCATTCCAAACTAAGTCATTTGTTGATTCAGGGTTACCATTTTTTACTTATTTGAATCTGCAAAGATTGAAATAATCACTCTCTCTAACTGGGGAGACTACTCTTATTTCCACACAACGATCTATACATGAAGACTACGCTTAATTGATAACTTGGGGGAGAAAATTCCTACCTTATTTTGCTATGTTTTGCTGATGCTGATTCTCACCACTCATCAAAAAGGGGGAGAATACACAAAGGAGGAAGATACAAGAATTTTCAAGAATTTTAGTGAAGACTGCTGAAGAATTCAAAGATATCAAAGTGTCTGAGCTTATTTGATCGTCAGAAGGACACTTCATTTAAAAGAAAGAGGAAGATGAAGACTGTGTAAAGCTAGAAGCTTTGAAGCTGTCAACGTCATATCAAATACAGTTTTCAAGAGAAGTGAAGACCCAAAGACAATTGCCAATTTTTTTTAATCTTGAATCCAAAGGGGGAGATTGTTGGATCAATAAATTGTATTCAAGATTAAATTATAAAAAGGGGTCTAGTTTATAATAGTGTTTAATACCCTAGGGGGTATTTTAGCTAATATCTAATACTGATTAGGTCATGTTGACCTAAGTATAAGTAGTTTTAGGTTCTAGATTTCGGTGTAAGTGTGTGAAGATTAAGAAGGCCGCATAATTCAAGGTACACACACAAGAGGTATTATGTACACCAAGAACACACACGTATTTATCTGATTAATCAAGAAATCATTGATATATTGTTTGATTTATTCATCTCTTGTTCTTATTGTGTTGTGTTTGTTTATCAACTATTAATCTGGGTTTAACACCTGCGCCATTACGCACAGGGGCACGTGTCATGCACATATTAACCCTAATTAGGTTTTGTCTTAGAATTTTGTTGGTTTGCTATTTTTTCACGTTTTTAAGCTGCTTTTTCATGTTGATTTTTCATGTTGTTTTCAATCTGTTGTGATATCAAATCAACTTTAGCAGATGAATTAATTTCCCTGTGTTTGTACAAATTTGTTGGGTCATCTGAAGATTTGAAGATGACCTCCCGATCTTCCATTTTATATCATCATACTTAGAATATTTTGAGGTTCTTTTAGCAACTTGGTTTCTATACAAATGTTCGGTGAAGTCGAAGATCAGCCGAAGAAGACAAAGAAGGAGAATATCTCTCAAAGCGGATTGAAGATAGACTCCTTAGCCTAAAGCCAAGTATGCCTACTTGATCAACACCATTGGCCAGGATGGTACCGATCTCAAGTCTTCAGGAGCCGAAGACCTCTCAGTCTTTAGGAGCCGAAGACCTCTCAGTCTTCAGGAGTCGAAGACCTCTAAGTCTTTCAGGAGCCGAAGACCTCTTCGGAAGCCGAAGATTTCTCAATCTTCAGAAGCCGAAGACTTCTCAATCTTCAGGAGTATATTTATGATATCTTGCATTGACGTTGACCTCATCTGAAGATCAGATAAAGTAAGCTTTGTCTCCTACACCATTTTAAGGAAAGGTCTACACCATCATGCAGGTCAACACTTCAATCCAAAACACCTCAAGACAAAAGGTACATCATGTACCTTGCTGAAGACCTGTGTCAATCCTTTACTCAACAGGTGTCCTATGCATTTAATGCATGAGACACTATAAATATGGACGATGGTTTAACATGCAAGATAACCAGTTCTACAACCTTCAAGTTCTCTAAGTGCCTGGCTTTCTCCTCTCTACGAAGTTCAATTGTTTTCTAAGTGTTTTATAATTGTTCTTCATTCTCTTAGTGTTAGATTGTTTAAGTAGATTTCATCTATTCTCATCCGCAACAATCAAAAGTTTTCTATGTGTAATTCTTGATTTCAAATCAATAAGAATTAAATTAAGTGAAAAACCGTGTGTATTGTATTCAATCCCCCCTTCTACAATACTTTTCTTATTTACTTACTGCTATTTGGGACGAACAAAATTGATTCCCTAAATTTTTGCTATAAGACCAGTAACTCTGGAAGTTGTAAATCACAATTTTCATCCAAAATTTCATACAATTGATTTGTTTGTGTATCTTCCTTTTCTGTGTGTGTTTTTTAAAATATGAGTTCCGGAGATGATAAAGTCAAGTTACATCTCCTAAGCGGTGGTTCATGGCAGCAGAATGATAACGGATGTGAGTATGTTACCGATCAACCGATAACCCGCGTCAAGGTAGCATCAAACATTACGCATCCGAGGTTGGTTAGTTGTATTCACAGAAAATTTCGTATCGATCCTTCTCTTGGTATGATTAGAATATCGTATAAGTATGATGGTGCCCTTTATGAGTTATGCAACTCTGACGATGTTTTGTCTTTCATTCTATTTATTGATGGTGAAAATAATCCACCAATACTTTGTGTGTTTGTCGATTCATCGATGTCCGATGGAAGCGATCTCGGTGGTACTTTGAACACCGGAGGCAGTGTGGATTGTTGGTCCCAGAGGTGCTTAACAAGTTTGTAGAAGGGGGGGGGGGTTGAATACAAACACAAAATTTAAAGTTTAATAAATTTTTTATTGATAAATCAAACACAATTTACAAGTCTGTTACAGAATAATATTAAGTAAGACTCAATCTAAACAAACTTAAGAAAACACTAAGATGGTTGCACAAGAATATAGAGAATGGGGGATTTGAGAATATAGAAAACAAGGGTTTCTATGAAGGTTCAAGAATAGAGCACACTTTCAGAAGGAGAGGTGATCTTTCTATTTATACCCTATGCATTAAATGCATGGCAGGGCACTTTACATGTGTCCTTCACTGATTGGCTGAGAGAGTCTGACTTTGGGAGACATGCTTTCGGTCGTATTATGAACAGTGTAGTTGACAGAGTTGTTGTACAAATTGTGGCAGAGGTATGTCCGTTCTGACACATCGTACTGGTTGTGCAAGGTAAGACAAAAGGAGACTTGAGGCATAAGCTACGTGATCGTTTGATCGCTGAATATCTCTTCCTTCAGAGATACAAAGAAGTTTAGCTATCGCTGAAGCTTTTCCTCATGTTCCTTCGCGTATAAGTAGAGTCGTCTTTGCTTCACTTATATCCGCATCAGGTCACTAGTAGACTTGTCTTTGTTCAGTGGCTTCATCTTCGATTCAACTATGAACATCTGTTGACGCGAGACTTGTCTTCAGGAATTACGTTAACTGTTTACATCAGAAACTATCAGCGATAACTGAACAGACTCAGTCTGATCGCTGATAGTGAAACACTAATACATATGAAATGTTTACAAGAAAGGTTATCAGCGATAACTGAATAGACTCAGTCTGATCGCTGATGGTGAAACACTAATACATATTAAAACGTAATTTTCACTAAGTATAGAAGAGGGTCGTTATCAAATCACTGAGAGAGTTTAGATCAACAATCTCCCGCTATTTGATAATGACAAAGTAACTGAAAAAAATTAATTTATAGTTCAAAATAAAGGAATAATTAGGACTCATAACATACATGTCCCAATTACTATTTTGAGGGATCTTTTTACAGTACTGATAGAGTTAAGTACATCACTGAAATTTTCATTAATTTGGAGATAGAATTACAAGATATGAAAATTACAAGTACAAGTGAGGAACTAACTACTGTAAGTTTTACTAATAGATTATAAGAAATAGGAAACTAATCTATCAACTATCTAAAGAAGACTTGGGAGGATTGATCATATACTCAGGTATTTCTTCTCCTTTTTGCCTTCGCTCTAAAGATTCTTGGCTAATGATTGCTTTGATTGGCTCAGCAGCAGAAGAGAAGTCACACCATAAGCACAAGAGATCCTTGAGATGTCTGAGGGGACAAATAGAAATTTCAGATACTCTTTGGAATCTGAGCTCTTCCTCATCATCTCTGAAGAAGATTCCAAAAGGTTCTTTAAGAACTTGTCCTGCAACATATGGTCCACCAGGGGGCAGAGATAGATCGAGAACTGAAAGATCAGGAGGAGGACCAAACAGAGCTTCTCTTAAGAATTTGATGGAGGTTTCATTTCTTATCACAGCGACATTTTCAGACGAGGAGGAGACATGCTTTCTTTTGATTTGCTTTGGCTTAGAAGGAAGAGCAGATGGCACCTTTAGGATTGCAGTGACTCTGTTGATGAGAGCATCATTTATCCCTTCAACATAGCCTCTGTAGATTGATTTCGATTTCTTCAGCGCATCTTTGAACTCAAGCCATTCCATGTAGCCAAAGCTTTCCAACTTTGTAACGAACATAGCCTTACAACTTCCATCCTCTCTGGTAATCTCCATAGTGACAGAAACTTTATCCTTCTTCTTTCTCCTAGAGATAACGACTGCTACGATCTTCATTGGGTCAGAGCGATAGTCGATTTTATGCTTGCACCAATCAACTGAGTTATCCCTGACCGCTAGTTCTTTTGAGCGCTCATCTTCAATCTCTTTCAATAGATCAGCCTGACTTCCACTGGTTTGTTTTTCAGCTTCTTGTATTTGACTTGAGAGGACTGAATCTTGAGAGCAAGAGAGGCATCTCTTTGACAATCAGCTATCAGCTTCTCAGCCCTGACATATTCTTCGATTTCAGCTTCAGTCAGGAACTCTAGATCTGTTGATTGAGTAGGGACCTTCAGTCGTTGTTTCTCTAGATGAGAGATCATCTCTGCTCTTCTCTTCATCTCTTCCTCTGACCAGTGAGATGGTCTAGAGGGCCTTCCTGGATGTTGCAGGGACTCTTCTTCTTCTTCATCAATCTCATTTACAGAGATTGGAATTATTTCTTCATCAACTATGGGAGCTGGGATTATTTGTAGTTCTTTACCCTTAAGCAGGGGAGAGAACTGTCTGGTCAGAAAATAGAAAGAAACAAAGTTAGGTTTTATATTGGGAAGAAGGGAGATAAAGGCTAGAAGAGAACAGGGTTAGGGAATTTATAGAAGGATATGGGAACAAGTGAAAGGCATACCTGAGAAGGATTCTCCTCAGATAGTGAAACTGTCTTCAGGTTTCCCTCAGCATCTGTACCCTTGGATTTGCTTTGGGAAGGGGTTCCTGAGGATGTTCCATGACTCCCCCCCTGCTGTGATAACTTCTTTCGAAGTTATCACTGAAGATGTGATGGCTGCAGAACACCATAAGGACTGATCTTCATCATCATCATCATCATCTTGATGAGGTTGCTCTTCATCCTGATCTTGAAGATCAAGATCTTCTTCTTCATCGACTAAATCTTTGAAAGAAAGAGGGGCTTTGTCAGTAACCTTCTCCCCTTCAACATGAGAGGGAGGATCCTGTTGAACCTCAGTAGCAACTTCCTCCTCATCTATATTTTCTTCAGCATCCTTCTCCCCCTCTTTGTCATTATCAGCTAGGGAGAGATCTTTGGTTATAGAGGAAGGTTGTGCAGAGGACAACTTTCGGACTTCAGTCTCCACACTATCCAGGCGTCCTTCAATCACAGGGAGATCTGAAGTAGCCTGATGAATAAATTCAACATCTATGTTCAGTTGGGTGCGGTCGTCCGATGTGAAAGAAGAAGAATGAGTCGGAGCTGGTGCATTCAGCTTGTCAAGGACTTGCTGAAGAAGAGCTGTGTAGGAATCCACTTTTGTGGATAGAGCATCAAACTGTCGCTGAGTATCCTCCCTTACTTTGACAATCTCTTCTTGAAGAGTGGAGATTTGAGAGGCTTCAGCTTTTGTGGAGCAGGCAGCTGTCAATGTCTTCAGCTCGTCACCAGCGATATTGACTGCGCTGGTGGTTCCGTTGATGGCGATGGTGAGAGAATCCACCTTGACCCCCAAACTGTTGACATTAGCGTCAACAGTGGCCATATTAGGACATGAAAGAAATGTTAGTTGTTTAGAGACAGGCTTATATGGAGAGATGGGAGCAGTGTTTGGGATTATAGGAGTACCTGAGTTATCAAACAATTTGTAGAATTGCATAGATTCTTCAAACGTTTGATGATCAGGTCCTATGGGTCCAATCTGTGTAGAAATAGATGGAAGGGTAGAGACCAATGAAATAGAAGGACTAGTAACAGGGATAGAAGAAGTTTGGGGTTTAGAAGGTACCTCAGTTGATTGAAGAACTGAGATTTCAGGTTGAGTCATTGTTGTTGTGACAGCGACCGAGATCGCTGGCACGGTTGATGTGATCACAGCTGCAGATGTGGAGGAGAGGACCACAAAATCATCCAAGGAAGTTTGTCGAGAAACTTCCTCAGGCCTTGAACTAGTGGCGCTTGTCTCCTTAGTCACTTTGGCCTTCTTCAAAGGACCAAATGAACTAGCTGATGGTCGTTTGGAACTAGTGGTAGCGGCAGGGCTAGCAGAATAATGAACCTCCTGCGTGGCCGCTGAAGTAGAAGAATGGAGAGAGAGGCGAGAGCGTAGGGTAGAGATACTTACCTCGTTTTCCATTGGTTTGACCTCCAGTGAACGCTGACCCACTTTGGCGAAGGATCCATCAGGAGTAGTGGGGTAAGAGTTGGCGTAGAGGAACTTCAGATATGCACAGATGAACCGTACATATGGGATCTTGGGATCCCTCTCCATCTTCTCTATCTTTGACCTGAGATCGTCAAAGATAGCGGTGGCAAAGTCAAAGTTTTTGCCAGCAATCACTGAGTAGGCCATATGGAGTTGTACCTTGCTGGCCTGATCAAGGGAACCACTTTTCCCACTCATGCATTGAATGAAGTGAGAAAAGATAAAGTTCAGCTGAGAAGTCATGTTCGCCTTCTTGATGAGAGTCAGCTTCTTGTTGGGGATTGTGGAACGGGGCTTGTTGTCCCAACAGTACTCCATATCATCCAGAAATTGGATGAGTTCAGCGTCACTTGGCAGAGCTTCAAACCCACTCTAGGGTTTGTCAGGAAACCTAAGAGCCTTCCTCAAGATGAAAGCGGTCATCATTCCTTTTCCTAGGTCAGTGCAGAAAGAAATGGCAGGAACCTGGTCACCTTTCTTGTTGGTTATGGTCAATTCTTCAGCTGTGAACCAAAACTGTTGAAGTAGAGTTTTGGAGGGTTTTGGATCAACAGTGAGGGCATAAGCAATGCAAGATTGCTTCAGGAATTTAGCAACATCCACCAGGTGTGGGTATTTGATTCCATCGAAGTCTAATCGTCCAAGGTGGTTGTTCTTGGGTACTTCAGAGTCAGTGATGGCGAATTTGACGTTCTTGGAAGCAACAAAAGCGGATTGAGCCATTTCTGAATATGGAAATAGAAGAGTAGAAGAAAAGTTTAGTCTAAAAATAAAGAAGGTTTTACCAGTTTCTTTTTGAGGAAAGAAACAGAGAAAAACCAACATATTTGAAGATTAAAAACAATGTTCTTAATGAAAATTTTGAAGAACAGTATGAAAACCAAAGATTTTGGAAGAATAAAATAAAAAAAAATGATTTTATAGGGTAAAAAATCTCATAGAAAACCCATAATGATGGAACATAAATGGAGTTTATTAACAAGATTGAAATAGGAATAAGATCAAAGTAACCTGTTGATCTTGAATGAGGATGATGCAGATGCTTGAAATTTCTTGAGAGAGAATGCTTGAGAGAGAATTTCTTGCTCAAAAAAGATTTCCATAAAGCGTAAAATGATAAGAATGGAAAAACATTCTTTTTATACGTGTGAGAGTAGCAGAGAGAGAAAGGCGGGAAAACAAATGTTCATCATGACATGGACACGTCCCACGAAGTTGATTCGATAGAAGTGCAACGGACGAACGTGTCAGAAAAAGGCATGTCGTGGATTGTTGGTTCAAATGACGTCATAGGAGAGAGAAAAATGTTTCATTTGTCCTTTTTGAAGTTATCTCTGAAGAAAAGTCAGAGATAGGTTTTCCTTTGAAAGAATCCCTGATAAAAATTCAGAGATTGATTTTTATTTTAGAAGGATCACTGAAGAGAAAAATCAGTGATAGATTTTGTTTTTCAAAAAGCTTTTAATCATTTGAAGAAAACTTCAGTGATCAAAGTTTTATTTTTAAAACGTCTTACTGACTGAAGATTCAGTGATTTGGAGTAAGAAAACATACCTGAGAGTCAGAGTTTTAATCAGAGATTGAATGATAAAAGGGAACTTATAGTCACTGACACAATGCATGAACACTGAAGATTTACTCTTCGAGATTCAACATTCCAAGCTCACTGATGAGAAAGTTGAACCTTGTCTCATCAAGAGGTTTGGTAAACAAATCAGCTAGCTGATAGTCAGTGGGGATAAAGTGAAGTTCAATATCACCATTCATCACATGATCCCTGATAAAATGATATCTGATCTTTATGTGTTTCGTCTTTGAATGTAGTACTGGATTATTTGCTATGGCGATAGCACTAGTACTGTCGCAATAGATTGGAATCTTTGATAGCTGAAGGTCATAGTCTAATAGTTGATTTCGCATCCATAAGACCTGAGCACAACAACTTCCAGCGGCTACGTATTCAGCTTCAGCTGTGGAAGTGGACACTGAATTTTGCTTTTTGCTCGTCCAGCTTACCAACTTTCCACCTAGGAGTTGACATCCACCAGTGGTGCTCTTTCTATCGAGTTTACAACTTGCAAAATCACTATCGGAATATGCAGTTAGATCGAATCCTGAGTCTTTGGGATATCAAAGACCGAGGTTAGGAGTCCCTTTCAAATATCTGAAAATTCGCTTAACAGCGATCAGATGGGATTCCTTGGGTTCATATTGGTAGCGTGCACATAAACAAGTAGAGTACATGATGTCAGGTCGGCTCGCTATAAGATACAGCAGGGAGCCTATCATTCCTCTATAGGCAGTGACATTAACAGGTTTTCCAGATGGATTTTTGTTAAGTGTCAGAGGAGGTGCCATAGGAGTCTTCATAGCTGAAGTTTGTGTCAGATCAAACTTCTTTAGCATATCTTTGACATACTTACCTTGGCTGATAAATGTACCTTTGTCAGATTGTTTGATCTGAAGGCCAAGAAAATATATCAGCTCACCCATCATACTCATTTTGTATTCTTTCTTCATTCTTTCAGCGAAGCGAGTACACAAAGATGGGTTAGTAGAACCAAATATGATGTCATCGACATATATTTGTACAAGAATAATATGGACTTTTATCTTTCTAAAAAATAATGTATTATCAATTTTGCCATGTTCAAAATTTTCAGAGATAAGAAAAGATGAGAGAGTGTCATACCAAGCACGAGGGGCTTGTTTGAGACCATAGAGAGCCTTATCCAATTTATAAACATAATTTGGATACTTAGGGTCATAGAACCCTGGAGGTTGTTCTACATAGACTTCTTCATTCAGCTTTCCATTTAGAAACGTTGATTTTACATCCATTTGATACACAATGAAGTCTTTATAGACCGCATAGGCTAAGAATAGTCGAATTTCTTCGAGCCTAGCCACAGGGGAAAAGGTTTCATCATAGTCTATGCCTTCATCTTGTCTGTATCCATGAGCAACAAGTCGAGCCTTGTTGCGGGTTACAGTTCCATGTTCATCCAACTTGTTTCTAAACACCCATTTGGTGCCTATAACAGCTTTGTCAGATGGTCTAGGAACGAGATTCCAAACTTTGTTGCGAGAGTACTTGTTATACCAGTTTAATCTAGTTGATTAACAATCAAGTAATCAAGCAACACAATAATAATCAAGAGATATATAAATCAGAGTAACATACCAATCCCTTGAATAAACAATGAAACCCTTGAGTGTTCTTGATACCCTTTGATTACAGAGAAAACTTCACTTGACTATAATCTCTAAACAATAATTATCAAAGGTTAACCTAAACCTAAACTAAACATAACTTTAAATAACCAGACTTTTAGGCCTAATGGGCTTATGGGATTTCTAACAGGCTTTAGGCCCATTTAGAAATAACTATTAACATATTACAATTTAAACCCCAAACTTTAACTATCAAGTAAATACAGTTTAGACCCTTTAATTTAACTTTAATCTTGAATACAATTATTTGATCCAACAATCTCCCCCTTTGGATTCAAGATTAAAAAGAATTTGCAATTGTCTTCGAGTCTTCACTTGTCTTCACTTTTCTTTAGATATAACATTGATATCTTCAAAACTTCAAAACTTCAAAACTTTTGATATTTGATATCTTCAGTCAACAATTCTTCTTGTATTCTCCCTTGTTTGATTATTCTCCCCCTTTTTGATGAGTGGTGAGAATCATCATCATCAAAACTTTGCAAAACAATCTCCCCCTTGTCAAGACAATCTCCCCCATTATGTATGATCACGTAAGCACAGTCTTCATGTAACGAGCCCTGTATGGAAATAAGAGCAGTCTTCCCAGATGGAAAGAGTGATTATTTCAATCTTTTTAGATTAAAATAGAAATAGTAACCATTCAAATCTTTTCAAATTCAAACAGTTAATAAGTGTAACCCTGAATCAACAAATGACTCAGTTAGAATGCTTGTCAATGACACAAAGTCACTGAGTAACACAAAGTTACTATATAAGGAGCTGGTTTGATGTAGACTCCCCAGGTCTTCCATTCAATCATCGAATAACACATGGTTATCTATGAACGTTCTGACAGAAAACAAATTTCTGTGTGCTCGTGCATGTGTTAGAAAAAAAATTAAGCACAGATGATTGCTTTTCATTTTAGGCTCAAAGTATATAAACTTGTTGAGACAACAACAAATTATACAAAGACTCAATGTGCATGAGAAATGGTTCGAAGGTGGGGCAACTTTCCTTCTTTTTCAATATTAGTATCTTCCAAATGAAGAACCAATAGCATATGTGCCGCGTCCCCAGAAAATGTGAAACATTCTCTTTTTGAGAAAAGAATGAGTAGCTGGTGGGGTTGTATGCAAGAGATGGCATGGGCTAGTTGCCTATTTCAATGATGGTCACCAAAGAATGTGATCCAATCAGATTATGTGGCTTCCCGGCTCAGAAAGAAGTTTGGTGCAGAGTTTAATATTCTTTTACTCTGATCGCTCACCCTCTTTCTTTTAAATCTCACTTCTAACCAATCTCTCTTTTCCATTTTACCTCTTCACACACCATCACTCAATTCTTTTGACCCCTCTCCCCTCAATCACTCAGGGAATACTTCCTGGGTAGGAAACACTGGTTATCGTGAATCCATGGAAGTTCTGTTAAGTTCTCACACTGAATCCCATGTATGATCCTAAAAAAAACATGCTGTTCAACAGGCTATTGTACATGTAAGCACAAATACCACTTGTTACATGAGAAATAAGACTTTCGGAGATGTCAAAACAGTTATGTATGACGATGCAATTCTCCCCCTCAAACTAAAAGAGTTTGACAATTAAGCTCATATCATTTTGTCATGAAGAATAAGATTTTGGAGAATCAAAAACGAATGTTGTTTATATGAACAATATATAAACATATTTTCAATGAAAGCACATGAAATGACGTTTGATTCAATCAACAGTGAATACGAAGAATGTGAGTATTACCATAGAAAGATTTAACTTTTGATACATGGTAATAACAAAGTCAAATAGAATGTTCTGAACCGTTATGTGTATGAATACTTGACAAAGTATATTGACAAGATAAAATGCAAGTATTTATCTTTAAGAACACACAGTCAGATAATCTTTTAAAATCACAGATAGTCTCCCCATTAACTGATAATTTATTTTATTATTATTATTATTTTTGTTTTTTTTTTAACATAAAACAGAAAAATAAATAGAGCACTGAAGTGCGGGTTCTAATCTGATGTGATTAGAAGCCATTCTCCGTTGAGGTACGGGTTCTAAGTTGATTTACTTAGAAGCCTTCTTTTTGACGATGAAGTCAGGGTTTTGAACTGATTTGTTCAAAAGCCATTGTTCTTCCTCCCCCTTAAACATTGGGTGCCTGCAACACAGATTTAGCTTTTGGTACCCACTGGTATTTGGGTCCTAACGGGTTAGTTGCAGTTCTAGTAGGAGAGATAAAATAAGAACCATACCAGTTATTTACATAATCTTTTCTTACAAAATCATTTGAGCCACAGTAGGAACAACTAATTTTCTTTTGTGCTAACCTGATCAATTGATGGATTGTGTAAACCAGATCAGGTTTGCCAAAAGTTTTACCTTTTGTAGCATAGTTCCATTTGGCATTTGATGTATGCACAAATGATTCTTCTTTCTTCTTCTCCTTCGAGGATCTTTTAACTCTCCAGATCCAGTTTCCTCTTTCTTTCTCATCATCCCTTCTCCAGAAGCTTTTCTTTTGAGACTTGGTCTTCTTGAAGTTACTTGAACCATCAACATTTTTGTCATACAAAAGGTTAGAAGGACGAATCTGATTAGTAGATTTAGAAGTAAGACTATCATCTGAATCACAGAAAGGATTATAGAAAACATTTGAAACATGTGAACATGAAGCCTTTTTGAGTGAGCAATCTGAATCAGTTTGATCATCTCTCGGTGATTGAGCTATTGATTCTGGCGTCTTGTGCTCAGTCAGCTTCACCTTGAATACGATCTCTTCAAGTTCCTTTATCTTTGAAGACAAACTGTTTCTTTCCTTTTCAATCAGATCAAACTTCTTATGCAACTCAGATTTTGCATTCTTCTCCTTCATGATGTTTGTTGACAATTCAGATAACTTTCCTGTCAGCTTGTCTATCTCGGTCTCAAATATTTTCTTTTCTTCAGAAAAGTCTATATTTGCTTCCTTCAGCTCAGCTTTCTTCTTCTCATTATCAGCCTTTTCTCTCTCTAGAATGATAACCTTCTCAAAGTCTGAAACTTGTTGAGAAATCTTAACACATCTAAGCTCTAAAGCTTTCTTCTCTTCAAAGGCTTTTCTGGAGAAGTCAGAGAATTTCTTAGCGAATTCTTTTCTTTCTTTTTCAATCTTCAACATCTCATCTTGAGCTTTTGTATTGTCTCTGTCTTGGGTTGCCTTTTCTTTTAGCGTTTCAATCTCAACCTCAAGACTGAGAACTTTATCTTTAAACTTATCTTTGTCCGCACATAGTTGAGAATTTACTTTCTAAGTCCTTCACTAGTATCTCTTGCAACACTTGTATTCCTTCTAAGATCCTCAAGCTCTCTTTGCATTGCATCCTTCTTAGACCATGTAGAGCTTGACTCAGATCTTTTCAACTTTACTTGAAGATCGAAGATCTCTTTTTCTTTAGACTCAATTATTCCTGCAAAGTCAGTTAAAGAATCAGAATCTTTTGAATTTTCTTTTAAAGCATTGATCTGAATAAGAAAAGATGAGTTCTGAATCTGTAAAGCCTTGTTCTCAGCTTTGAGCATTTTGTCCTCTTTGTCATACTCATCAATCATGCGAGATGATGTTGATAACCGTCCAGCAAGTTGTTTAGCCTTTGCTCTTACTTCAGAAAGAGTCATGTTGTTAAAATCAAGGCTGTAACCTTCAGACATCATTAGCTGATTCGACATCTTAGTTGTACCACTTGTTAGTAATTAAACTTATCTATACCAAGACAACCAACTAGATGAGATCGTTAGAATCAAGATAAAAACCACACTCAAAAATTTTCAGAAAAATAAATTTCCAAAAAAATAATTAAGTGCAGAATTTGCACAGTATAAAACACAAAGAAATAATACTGAAGAATGAGATTAGGAAAAATTTTGATCAAGCACAAAACTTTTGTCCCCCTTCGCAGACTTAGCACGGGGGTCCCGCTAAGATGCCCTATTACAGTTTGCAAAAATCGATCGGGGATGTGCTTCGACCGGTAACTTGTAAAGACCGATAAGATGTTAGACCGGATGGTTGTTCGACCGACACTATGCTTCGACCGATATTATCTTAGATTGATACAATGCTTATACCGATATAGGTGTTCGACCGGAAAGATGTGAAGACCGGTAAGTGATAGGACCGATACAATGCTTTGACCGGTATTGGTGTTCGACCGACAACTTGCTTAGACCGATATTATGTTCGACCGGAAACTTGTAAATACCGGTGGATTGATTTGACCGATAAAGTGCTTAGACCGGGTGGACTGTGTTCGACCGATATAATGCTATGACCGGTAAGGCTAAGGACCGATAAAGATTAAGACCGATAAAGTACGTTCGACCGATATGTTCTTAAACCAGCCCAGAACTTCGACAAACAGAGGCAATAATCAACACAGAAAATCAATACAGTCTTAAAATCAGATGCAAAAATCAGTCCTTTGTACTCAGAAACATGTATCAAACACAACCCAATCAATAACAAAGATTAAAATCAACTTTCATACTCTAATTTGATGAGCACAGTGTCGATATTCATGCAAACTCAGAAAACACCAAATCACTAATTCAATCACTTTGTTAATTCTCAATGCAAATAATCAATCAGATGGCATTTAGAAGCATAAATCTCAACTAATCAGATCAAATTTAAGCATAAAAGCACATAGATTCACAAAAAAAATTCGATGAACAGTGATTATCGATGAACAGTAGTCGATGAATAGTAATCTAAAAAAAAAAATTGATTCTTTAGGCTCTAATACCAATTGTTATCCCAGTTTAATCTAGTTGATTAACAATCAAGTAATCAAGCAACACAATAATAATCAAGAGATATATAAATCAGAGTAACATACCAATCCCTTGAATAAACAATGAAACCCTTGAGTGTTCTTGATACCCTTTGATTACAGAGAAAACTTCACTTGACTATAATCTCTAAACAATAATTATCAAAGGTTAACCTAAACCTAAACTAAACATAACTTTAAATACCCAGGCTTTTAGGCCTAATGGGTTTATGGGCTTTCTAACAGGCTTTAGGCCCATTTACAAATAACTATTAACATATTACAATTTAAACCCCAAACTTTAACTATCAAGTAAATACAGTTTAGACCATTTAATTTAACTTTAATCTTGAATACAATTATTTGATCCAACAGTACTCAGTCAGCTCTTCTTACATAGCGCTAACCCAGTTTGGATCTCTGAGGGCATCATCAGCCTTCTTTGGCTCTATTAAAGAAATAAAGTTAACAAAGAGACATATATTACCTGAACTTCGTCGTATCTGAATACCTGCATCGGGATCACCAAGAATTTGATCTATAGGGTGATCTCTAGTCCATCACTGAGCAGGAGCATGATCGCTCATTTCAGAGGTTGGATCAACAATGGGAATGTTCACAGATGAAAAAGCTTGAGGTTCATCAACGATTAGCTGTTGAGTGTCAGACATACCATTGTTTTCTGAGAGAGGTTCAGATGAGGATGGGTTTGATGGAAGAAGTGTGTTTAGAGGCTCTGTTGAAACCCATGAGTTGGATTCAGCGTTAGGATGTATGATGTTTGGATCATCATCAGTAGTAGGATGATTTGTTTGCTGATGGTTTGAGAAGAAAGGTTCTGTTTCTTTGTAGTGAGAAAACATCCAAGCATTTAGAGTTCGCTGAGCGAGTTTCATCAAAAGTGACATGAATTGTTTCTTCCACAGATTGTCTTCTCTTGTTGAAAACTCTGTAGGCTTTGGAGATGGAGGAATACCCTAGAAATATTCCATCATCAGCTTCTGGGTTGAACTTTCCAAGCTGATCTTTGTTGTTTAAGATAAAGCAGTGACAACCAAAGATATGAAGAAAGTTGATAGAAGGCTTTCTTACATGAAAAAGTTCATAAGCTGTCTTTCCAAATCGCTTTACTATCAGCGATCTGTTTTGAGTAAAACATGCAGTGTTTACAGCTTCAGCCCAAAATTGAGTAGGGAGGTGAGAATCGCTGAGCATTGATCTAGCAGCTTCAATGATCGTTCTGTTTCTTCTTTCAGCGACTCCGTTTTGCTAAGGTGTTCTCACTGAAGAGAAATTATGAGAGATTCCCTTGTTCTCAAAGAAAATGTTCAAAGAACTGTTTTTGAATTCAGTTCCATGATCACTTCTTATTGAACGAACAGTGAGATTATTCAGCACTTCCATCTTTTTAACAAAAGATATTAGTTCTTCTGGAGTATCACTCTTGCAGCGAAGAAAGATAACCCAGGTGTAGCGAGAGTATTCATCTACAATGACAAGCGTATATTTCTTTCCAGCTATTGATTGGATGTTGACAGGGCCAAACAGATCCATATGTAAGAGCTGAAGAGGACTTGTCACTAAGGAAACTTGTTTAGACTTGAAACTAGCTTTTGTCTGTTTTTCTTTTTCACATGTAGAACAAAGAGATTCTTTAGCATATGAGTGCTGAGGAAGACCAGAAACCAGTTCCTTAGAAGAGAGAGAATTTAGGGTTTTGAAATTTAGATGAGAGAGCCTTTTGTGCCATAGCCAGTTGACATCAGAAGAGGCTTTAGAGAAAAAACATACGTTTTCAGTGATAGTAGAGTCCATATCTATTACATAGACATTTTCTCTTCGATAACCACTGAGAGAAAGTTTTCCTTTCTCATTTACCACTGAACATGCTTTCTTGGAAAAGCGAACTTCATAGTATTTATCACATAGCTGACTGATGCTCAGAAGATTGTGCTTCAGTCCATCTACATAAGCGACTCTTCTGAAGGTAGTTGTCCCATTGCTGAGGACACCAAACCCTTGGGTATATCCTTTACCATTTCCACCGAAGGTCACAGAGGGACCTTTCTCTTCCTTGTATTCAGTGAGCAGGTCTTTTTGTCCAGTCATATGACGAGAACATCCACTATCGAGATACCAGATGCCCTTCGATCCCTGCACACATAAGGAAGATTAAGCTTTGTTTGGTACCCACTTTTCAATGGGTCCTTTGGGGTTAGTGGAGATGGAAGGTTCAGCAATCTTCAAAGCAGATGGAGATTCAACTTCAGTGGTAAGCTTCACTTTGGTTAATTTCTTAACCTTAGTGGTATTCTTCACCTTGGTCAATTTTTCAGCTTTGATGACCTTCTCAGCCTTTGAGGCATTCATCTTCACTTTGGCTGATTTATCAGCTTTAGTGGCAGTTGGACATTTGCTTGCAATATGGTCAGTAAATCCACAGTGATAGCATTTTCTATATTTGAAAGTGGTTTTAGGACCAGAAGTGAGAGGTTTTGAGAATTTAAGATGAGAGGGGCCAGGTCCAAGAATGCTTTTAGCATGAGCTCTGGGAGGAATTTTGATTTCTTCAGATCTCTTAGGATTGAGATCAATCTTTAGCTTTGGAGGACAGAGATCAAAGATTTCTATCACAGAGCTAGAGGATTGATTCGCTGAAGGTTTAGAGGGAACTTTCAGCTTTGCTTTCTTGGAAGTCTTCTGAGGACGAAGAATGGATTTTCCTTTATCCGCAAATTTAGAGCCTTTGGATTTTTCCTCAGGGATAGAATTATAAGAAGAAGGATAAAATTGATTATAAAAAGTGTCAGAGATAGAAGTGACAAATGTTCCAAACTTAAGCATGGAACAGTCTTCTTTAGGCTCATCCTGTGGTTTCCAAAAACCAAGACCGGTTTTATCACCGCCAGGAGTTTGAGCATTTATTATCTCAGTGATCTTTGTTGAAGAATTGACCATTTTTCAACAGTAGCCTTTTCTGCTTTTAGAGTAGCGATGGCTTGTTCGCGTTCTATGCTGATGATTTTATTTACAACAACTTGATCTTTCAAACTTTCCTCTAAAAGAGTCAGTTCTTTGATCTTTTCATGGCATTTTTCCAGCTGTTCAGTTAAATCATTGTTTTTGCTTTCAGCTAGAGATTTGCCGTTTAGAGCATTGTAAAGATCAATCGTCAGCAAATCAACTGCGCGACTTCTCTCTGATTCAGATAGAGAGGGATTAGTAGAGATAGATACTTGAGATGATATATATCTCATAGAAGTTTCAGTTGGTTCTTCCACTTCTTCTTTAATCTCAGCCATGAGGCAGAGATTAGCGACTTCTTCTTCATCAGAACTTGATTCTTCAGATTCAGTCCAGTCGTGTTCTTCAGCAATGAGACCTTTACCTTTTCGCTTGTAGCTTTTCAGCTTTTGACATTTTTCTTTCAGCTTTAGGTACTTGTCATCGCTGGATCTTCTTGAGGTAGAAGGTTTGAATACTTTCTTCGACCTGCACTCACTTGCAAAGTGTCCAATCTTTTCACAGTTAAAGCAAGTAGCAGTAGCCTTATCAACAGGGGTTGATTTTGGCTTGTCAGTGAGAGAGAGAGAGAAAGAGAGAGACTTATTTCTTCTGAAATTGCTCTTTCTTGCAAATCTATTAAAAGAGTTTGTCAAGAGTGCTAAGGACTCATCAAACTCTGAAAGATCATTGTCTGATAGATTCTCAGATTCAGAATCTAACTCAGTGATGGTGAGAGTAGATCGCTGAGATGGAATTATCTCTGAAGAGACTAAAGCAACAGGAGTGCTTTTAGAGTCTTTAGAATCTTTTATAAGATTCTTCTTCAACAGGTTTGATTGCTCATAGTTAAGCAATATTCCATACAAGGTGCTGAGAGAAAGAAAATTTAAGTCTTTTGTCAGCTTGAGACAGATTGAGTAACTGTCCCAGCATTCAGGAAGACATTCTAAGAATTTTGTTAGATCTCAGAATTAGAATAGGTCCTACCAACGGTTCTTAGATCAATGATTAAGCAGTTAAACCACTAATGAACATCAGAGAGAGATTCACTCTTACCAGCGATAAAACTTTCATACTGTCTTACCAAGTTAATCTTTCGAGTCTCTTGGATTTCAGTGGTTCCTTCATATTGAACACATATGGTTTCCCATATTTCTTTAGAAGTTTTAAGATGCATGATGGAATGGAAAACTTCATCAGGCAGAGCCATAGAGATAATGGTCTTTGCCCTTGCATCAATACCAACCTTCTTTTTGTCCTCATCACTCCATTGTCTGATTTCCTTAGCAATATAGCGTTCAGGAATAAATGGAGTGGTGACAGTAGTTGGAACGGCAGCTATGATTTGGACTGGTTCATAGGGTCCGTTTGCTACGTACTCAGGTATAGTGGGATCTGCACCTTCAAGAAATAGCATCATTCGATTTTTCCAGAGAGAGAAGTTATCTCTGCTAAATCGAGGAGGTCTAGAAAGTGAACCATTATCATAGTAGTTTGTGTTTGTGTTAAGTGCCATTTTAGAATAGCAAGGAAGAGAATAAAGCAAGATCTTGTTTATCAGATTAAACAGTCTGCACTGATACCACTTGTTGGTCCCAGAGGTGCTTAACAAGTTTGTAGAAGTGGGGGGGGGGGGTTGAATACAAACACAAAATTTAAACTTTAATAAATTGTTTATTGATAAATCAAACACAATTTACAAGTCTGTTGCGGAATAAGATTAAGTAAAACTCAATCTAAACAAACTTAAGAAAACACTAAGATGGTTGCACAAGAATATAGAGAATGGGGGATTAGAGAATAAAGAAAACAAGGGTTTCTATGAAGGTTCAAGAATAGAGCACACTTTCAGAAGGAGAGGTGATCTTTCTATTTATACCCTATGCATTAAATGCATGGCAGGGCACTTTACACGTGTCCTTCACTGATTGGCTGAGAGAGTCTGACTTTGGGAGACATGCTTTCGGCCGTATCATGAACAGTGTAGTTGACAGAGTTGTTGTACGAATTGTGGCAGAGGTATGTCCATTTTGACACATCGTACTGGTTGTGCAAGGTAATACAAAAGGAGACTTGAGGCATAAGCTACGTGATCGCTTGATCGTTGAATATCTCTTCCTTCAGAGATACAAAGAAGTTTAGCTATCGCTGAAGCTTTTCCTCATGTTCCTTCGCGTATAAGTAGAGTCGTCTTTGCTTCACTAATATCCGCATCAGGTCACTAGTAGACTTGTCTTTGTTCAGTGGATTCGTCTTCGATTCAGCTATGAATAT
The DNA here is from genome assembly GCA_954870635.1 of Arctium minus. Taxonomy (NCBI): domain Eukaryota; kingdom Viridiplantae; phylum Streptophyta; class Magnoliopsida; order Asterales; family Asteraceae; genus Arctium; species Arctium minus. Next base: position 9,063,733 of record OX941092.1, read on the forward strand.
CTGTTGATGCGAGACTTGTCTTCAGGGATTACGTTAACTATTTACATCAGAAACTATCAGCGATAACTGAATAGACTCAGTCTGATCGCTGATAGTGAAACACTAATACATATGAAATGTTTACAAAAAAGGTCATCAACGATAACATAACAGACTCAGTCTGATCGCTGATGGTGAAACACTAATACATATTAAAACGTAATTTTCACTAAGTATAGAAGAGGGTCGTTATCAAATCACTGAGAGAGTTTGGATCAACATGGATGAATCTGATGATACCCCAGATGTTGTTCCCGAAACACAACAAGAAGGAGGAGAAAAGAAGAACAGGAAGAAGATGACGACGACGAAGTTTATAGACATGATGAGGAGTCTCATGTTTACCACATGAATTTATCTGATGTTGATACTGATGAAGACGACGATGAACCAGAAACTAGTCCTATCAAATCATACGGTGGGATAAATGATTTCTTTGAGATGCCCCCTCCACTTCCATCATCGGCCCCAGTCATCACACCCAACCTACCCCCACGTTATAATCATAGTGGAAGAGTTAGTTTGGGGCAAGTATTGTAACACCCTAAAAATTTGGGTAAAATAAAATTCGGAAATTAGGCAATATGACATTTGTATTTGGTATAAACCTTCCAAAAATGGGAAAGTACTAAGCCTTTACAAAAACCTGAGAACGGATATGGAAATCAACAACAAACTAATCTAAACACGACTATCTAGATTACATCGGTTGTCAACCAAAAATCACCAAAAGATGGGACTCAACAAATGCCCAACATCAAATACTAGTCACTTCAAAAATGCCTCTAAGACCATGCTCGTCACTCACGACCTTGGTAACCCACCGCTAAGGGAACCTGTTATACATATTATTTGAGAAAAAGTGTTAGGCTTAAAGCCTAGTGAGAACATACACTTTATAATTTCAAGAGATATAAACAATTGTATCGAAAGTGAATCTTTTCATAAAGGTTTAGTTTACAATTGAAATCTTTGTCACATAAGGACCGTTCGGTCTGAAAATTCATCTTGCGATGACGGGGAATACCCGATTTACCAAGGATTGTGGCGGAACACAAAAGTAGGCCAAAATTCGAGTTGTGAGCTAAATACTTGAAATCCATGGCCACGAACAACTTCGGTCCGTACTAAGATGTGAGGGAGGGCCCCTGAGGAAACCGGTCTCACATAACCGTACCAAAGGCCCCCGAGAGTCAAATACATCCATAGCTACAAAAAGGGGAATAGACATCCCAATAATATAAGCCGAATCAATACCTAGGGATCCACTAGTAATAGTCTAGACTTGTCACAATTTTATTTGTGACTAACCAAAGCTAAACATATAGCTTTCAATAACATTTATTTTCCAAAATGAAATTCCAAGTTTAACTGCTGATAAGCAATGAAAATCATAAAATGAGATTATATACATTCCTTCAAGTAAACCACATAAATGTGCAAGTAAAACTCCATTTTACTTCAAATAAGATGAAACCCTTTATTTTTCTTGAAAATGATTGGGAACCCTAAAATCTCCCAAAACTCAAGTTAGGTCAAAATGTAGAAAACTTAAATCCAAAACCATGGAGATATATAAGAGTTCAAAATGAAATCTTTGACATGTATAAAGTTTAGAAAATGGTAGTAGGAACTCACCAAGTAGGTTTTAGAAGAAAACCCAAAATTTTAGGTTGGACCTCTTGGAGAAGATGACAATGGTGAAACTTCCAAAACTGAAACCTTGAATGGAACACTTGATTCTAGTAAAAAATGGCTAGAAATGTGGTTGCACTAAACCTAAGAGAGAGTAAATGAAGAAAGAGAGAGAGAGAGAGAGACTTGGAAAGAAAGAAAGAAATAAGAAGTGAGATAAAATGAGATATTTAGGCTGAATTCTCATTTAATCGATCAGGCCCACCGCGCGGGTTATGGCGCGGGCTAACTCGCGCCGTGATTCGCGCCGTGATTCGCGCCACTCACTGGAAACTGAGACAAATAGAACACCGCACGGGTTATGGCGCGGGTACACTCGCAACGAAACTCGCGCCGCTCACTGGAATCTCTAAATGGACAGTGCACAAGTCGATCTTGGAAAAACGTCTTCTTCTCTCACCTTCACCTGGAGGTAACCCGAACGTAAGTCGATCTTGGAAAAACGCCCCTCTCCTTGGAGTTGATCGAACAAGTCATCTATCCTTGGAAGCGGGTTCTTGTTCTTCACCGTTGCCTTATTCAACTCGCGGTAGTCGATGCACATTCTCATTGTGCCATCCTTCTTCTTGACAAACAAGACTGGAGCTCTCCAAGGCGACGAGCTCGGTCTTATGAAAACCTTCTCCAAAAGTTCCTAGAGTTGTGCCATCATCTCTTGCATCTCCGATTGCGCCAAACGGTAAGGAGCTCTAGCAATAGGAGCCGCTCCCAGCACGAGATCAATCCGAAACTCCACTTGAAGATCGGGTGCTAACCCGGGCAAGTCGTTCGGAAAGACATCGGGATACTCCCGTACTACCTTCACATCAACAAGCTTTGACTTCTCTAGCTTGACGTCGATCACGTAGGCTAGGAAAGACGAGCATCCTTTTACCAAGCACTTGCGCGCCTTTGCCATGGTGATTATTGCCACTTCACCTTTCCTCTTCTCACCATAGATCACAACAACTTCACCGCTAGGATTGGGAAGTCGAATTAATTTCTTGGAACATACGATCTCGGCATGATTGTTCGCTAACCAATCCATGCCGACCACTACATCAAAAACGTCCAATAATCATCGGCATCAAATTAATCGGGAATTCTTTCCCTTCGATACCGAGAGTGCACTTCCTCAGAACATCGCGGATCAGCACTTGACTACCATTTGCTATTTCTACCACTAACGCATTCACTAGATTATTAGTGGGCATAGCAACTTTTTGGCGAAACAACTCAGATATAAAAGAGAAACTGGCACCCAAATCGAACAGTACACGAGCAGGTACGGGGTTTAGAAGAAACGTACCCGATACCACATCAGTGGATGCCTTGGCCTCACCGACCGTCATTTGAAAAGCTCGACCCGGAACCCTAGATGGTTTCTCTCTCTTCTCTGGTGCGCTACCCGACTTGAGTTTCGGGCAATCTCTCTTCATATGCCCCGGTGCCTTGCACAAACAGACCATCCCTGTGATCGAGCAGTCGCGGGCGATGTGATCATTCTTACCACACTTGCCGCAAAATCACGAAGTGGGGTTGCAGTTACCATGATGCTTGATTCGGCACCTCTGGCACCACCTAGCTTCTTGGTTGTTGTTGAAGTTTTGGTTCCCGACAAAAGATCGAGTACTCTTGGGAGGAGCGGAATTGCTCTCCCACTTTCTCTTTTCCACAACCATCGCAGCTTTCTCCGGTTTACTCTTCGCGTAAACCTCCTCCATAAACTCGCGCCACTCATTGGAAACCGAGACAAACAGAACATCATGCCGGTTATGGAGCGGGTACACTCGCGGCGAAACTCGTGCCGCTCACTGGAATCCCCAAACGGACAGTGCACCGCGCGGGCTAAGTCGCACGACAACTAGCGCGACCACCGTCTTCCATTTCTTCTTCAAAACAGGCCAAACGAAATTCGGGGTGTTACAAGTATTCCCTACGAAAGACGAGCTTACACTCGCTCTCGGTTTGAAGTTTCTTGAAGAGGGTTTTGAGTTTGGAGTGCACCGGTCAAATAAAACCATATACGAAGCCAGATGTAGGCAAGCCGGTTGTTCTTGGCGTATCTATTCAACCTCTGTCGAAAAAACCAATATGTTTCATGTTCGTATATTGAATGACATACACACTTGCTCGAGGACGCAGATGCATCCCAACCACCATCAAGCAAACAGTAGAGTATTGGGTAATACCGTGGATCCGACATTGTCAACGACGTAAGAGCGGATTTGAAAATAGATATTTCTTACTGGCAAGCCTGGCGCGCAAAAGCTTATGCACTGACGATGGTGCGTGGTACCCCTGAAGAATCTTTTACCCGACTCCCCTGCTTTCTTTATAATCTGGAGCTCCGGAATCCTGGTACCGTTACCAAAATAAGGATAGACAGTAGAGGACGTTTTGAAATGTGTTTCGATGCCCTCGGTTGCGTGGTACGTTGTCATTTCAATAACTTTTGGTTCACTATATGGTTTATTGAACTGCTATATTGAATAATGTTATAATATGTAAATGCCTTAAATATCTAGATTCGGTCGTTTACGACACACTTGTGTCCGGTCATTATCATAGTTGTTGCTCATTTTATAGGGACTTACTTGGGCACAATGTTCTTAGCCGTTGCTATGGACGCAAATAACCAAATTTTGCCCATCGCTTTCGGAGTGGGTAGGTCTGAGAGTGGGGATGTGTGGAATTGGTGCTTAACCATGCTGAAGAGTTGTATCGGGGAACCCGAGGGCTTGGTGTTTGTATCCGACAGGGTTGCTACAATTCACCAAGCAATTAATACAGTATACCCAGGGGCCCATCATGCACTTTGTTGTCGCCATCTAATGATGAACGTAAAAAGCAGGGACAACAAGGTCAAATACAAGAAGAAGTTATTTTGGAGGACCTGTAAAGCATATACTGTGGAGGAGTTTGAACTGAACATGGCGGGTCTACGAGCTGCTTTACCTGTTGGAGCTCCGCTTATGGACCAGGTTGGGCTGGAGAAATGGTCAAGGGCCCATTTCCCAGGAATGCATTACAACATAATGACATCGAACAGTGTCGAGTCGGTGAATGCATTGTCTCGTTTTGCACGGAGTCGGTGAATGCATTGTCGAGTCGGTGAATGCATTACAACATTATTTTTGATGTTTTCAGCAAGAATGATATTCGATTCATCAGAGAAATGGAGGTTATCATCCTTGGATTTCTGACTGTTTGAATTTTATGTTTTTATTTTTGCAATACTAACATAACAAATTTGTGTTATCGCAGAGGAAATGGTGAATCGTCTCACGCCGTGGGCGGATGCCAAAACTGAAAAGAGAATTTACAAGTCCGCAACGTGGACTGTACATGAGATTGGCCGAGGTTACTAGGAAGTCCGCTATGGGGTTAGGGACGCACAAGTTGACTTCAATAATCGACTTTGCTCGTGCTGGAAATGACAGCTCTCAGGAATACCATGCGGCCATGCAATCGCCGTCACAGGAAATCAACGGTGTACAGAAGTCTCCTATTTGGCGACTGGTTACTATGCGTCGGATAATTTCCAACAAACTTACGCAGAGCTCATACATCTAATCGGTCCAGGAGATACATGGGTTGTTCCAGACCACCCGCTTATGACCGTTAGACCAGCGGTCGTAATAAGACGGGTTGGTCGACCGAGTAACCATGACCGTAACCCATCTCAGGGTGAGGATCCCATCCAGTGAAGATGTTCACGGTGTGGACAAACAGGACACACTCGAGTAAACTGTCCATCTCCTGCACCAGTAAATGTGAGTCGTCAAATGGCATCTAGTAGTCGACAAACTCAAAGGGCATTTGGTAGCGACAAACTCAACCAGTATCAACCCAAGAGAATTATGAAAGTTTTAGACATGGTACTTTTGATTTAAACGTTGATCTAAATGAGTAAACCATGTATGTAATAAACTTTTTATAAATGTTATTATTATTCTCTAAGATTGACTTCCCTTGATTGTAACGACTACGTCTTGTATGCTAAGTGATATTGTTTTTATGTTTACTGTTGATTTTATCTACCTTATCGTGTTTGTTAAGTTTTCTTGTGTTATTTACTAAAGTAAACATTAAAGCATTAAAGCATCATTGTAACACCCGAAAATTCTCAAGGTAAGTATTTGTTCCCTTAATGCATAAATTGTATCTATTTGAGAATATGAGCCTTTGTATGCATTTAATGATCGTTGTTATATTGAAATGTTGTGTAAACTGATATACCATCTTAATCGTTTAAACCTCGCGTTCGTAATCGTGTCATAATGCATTTTTGGGCTGATGTGAGAGTGGTGCGAGAGTGCCACGCGATAGTGACAATGTCACTATCGCCGATCACTCTCGCGTGGAGTGTACCGAGAGTTGGGGGAAGCCGCGCGATTGTGACTCGCGATAGTGCCATTGGCTAAACGAATGTCGGGGCTGTTTGACTTAAACGAATTCTCAGCCGATTTTACCTCATTTACAACATTTCCCACTTCTCTCTTTGGCGATTCTTGAGCTCTAAAATCAGTTCTTTCCTTCCCCAAAACTCTAACCCTCATAAATACTTAATCTTTTGGTGGTTGGATCTTGTCTACCTACATTTATTGTCATCCAAGAAGATTTCTAGGGTTCTCAAAGTGCACCTTCTCATCTTCAAGCCTCATCTTCATTTTCTAGGGTTTCCATCTTTCCTAGGTTTTAATCAAAAACCTAGATTGTGAGTTTACTAAACCTATGTTAAAACTAGATACACATCATAATCTCTTACTTGTTATTATTGTATGATTTCTCAAATGTTCATCTCCATGTGTTCAAACATTTGATGGTGTTCTTATGGATAATATGTTGGGAGTATGCCATGATTTACTCTATTTGTCAAATATTTGGGATTGTCTTCATATATATATATATATATATATATATAAATATATATAGGGGTAATTTGACATGATTAGTGTATATATGTCTTAGTTGATGATGATTTCTACTTGGAATGACATTTGGGTAATATTGTATCTCCATGATGTATATGGATGTTATATGGGTTACATGTTGAACTTACATGATTAGGATGGTGATATTAAACCCATGGTTGGTATTGAAATATAATCGGTTGAAATATACCTCACAAACCTCCTATATGTTTTATGTTGGACGAACCAAGTCAGTAGACACTAGGAGGATGTAGTCTTAGGTGCCACCGCGTGGGTATGTGCCTAGACCTCCGCCATTCGGGGTAATGCCATGGTTGTAGTCCTCGGGTGTTTCGGGCCTTTTGGTATGTCACTCTTAGTAGTTGGCATCAAGGTACATTGTCTCTTTGGGTGGAACTTGATTGGTGCTATGGGTATCCCCCGTTGACTCCACATATGTTGAAAATTATTTAACTGCTGATAAGAATTGTAAATGCTCTATTATGCTATTTCTTGTTCAACTCACTAGGCTTTTTGGCCTAACACTTGTTTGGTGTCGATGTGTATCTCAGGTTCTAGCGACGTCGGTTCTAAGTTGGCATAGTTGCTTGAGTGAGAGCTTGGGGAACATTGGCATTGGACACACTTTTTGGTAGAAGAACATTTGGGTTATAAATGACACCCCTTTTGTAATCTCTTTTCTAGTTATAGAAATTAGATTAGTTGGTTGTTATTTATTGTTCGTTAAATTACAACTGTAATTAAACAGGTTTGTATATTTCCCCATTTTTGAGAGGCTCTTGCAATGGCAAATTCGTATACCTCATGTCCGTTTTTTTTCGGATTTTTGTTATCCCTATTTTTAGGGTGTTACAAGTTGGTATCAGAGCCTTAGTTTAAATGAACTAGGTATTGTTTTAGCATATCTAGACTTAAGCTTTAGACTGTATTGTTCCACTGTCCACTTGGGGTAGAAATCCTAGGTGGGGAGAGCGTTAGGATTTACAGAATTACTCTAATTGAAAGTTGTGATAATGGTGACAAGAATTCTTGTGTATGGTTCGTTCATAATTTAATTTAGCTACTGCTATTATGAATGCATTGTTACATGAGCATACTTGGTTTACTATTGTTAGTATAATTGATGAAGGTATTAGTACGTACAATGAGTTCAACTCGCATAGTCTTTTCTCAATCTATTTCTCGTACATGTATGGTAGTTATCAATGGTAACCACTCGGAGCAGATTACCAAATACGCCAGAAGGTCATGTTGAAGATGAATCTACGGCCGATCAACCCCACGTGGTCACAATAGCCGAGGGACCACCAGTGGCAAATGTCTTGGGAGGGGGACCCAAGCATATACCCCGAATCAACCTTGCCACGAACGACCCGGTCGTGGAGGAAGTGACCATGGAAACCAGGATTAGGTATAGCATGATGCAGGCCATGAACTCGGCTATGGCACAACAACAAGAGTTCTTCATGAAACTCTTGGAGGATCGAGATGCTAGTCACCGACAACCTGAAACTATGGCGGAAAACGTAGTGATGGGGTCGGGCAGTGGACCGGCCGTTGTGGTAACGGAGGATCATACGAAGAATGGAAGTAAAGGTAAAGTCAAGGGATACACCTACAAAGATTTTCTTGGGTGCAAACCGAAAGAGTTTTCAGGTTCTACAAATTCGGTAGCGTGCATGTATTGGCTGAAGGAAGTGGAGATGGCTTTTGAGTCAAGTGAGTGCGATGTCTCGCAACGGGTGAAGTTCGTTTCCCAACTGCTTCGGGGTGAGGCCCTGATCTGGTGGAACCTCACACGGTCCACCCTCACTCCCGAAGTTTTGGCGAAGTTGACTTGGCCAGTTTTCAAACAGAAGATTATGGACAAGTACTGCAGTGAAAGGTCGCTAGACAAGCTGGAAGCGGAATTCCGAGGTTTGAAGAAAGGGACTCTATCCGTCGCTGACTATTCCAATATTTTCTTGGAAAAGCTAAACCTGGTGGGACACCTAGTCCCTGATGAAAGATCAAAAATCAAGGCTTACCTGTTAGTGCATTGAAAGTTTGGAAAATAAATGTATTATAAATTGTAATTGTATAGAGCTTAATGTGTAAGGGCTTGTTCTTACATGTTGTAGAAAAGGTGGTAGGTAGGATTAGTGTCTCTATAAATAGATGGTTAAGGCCTTGTAATCATTTCATAATTGCAATTTACAAAATGTAGCCTTTTAAGAATTCTTTCTCTCATTAGTGTAGTTTTCCATTTCTAATAAATGTTCAATAAATCCTAATCCTATCTCATCCTACCTTATCAATTACAAACATAAATGATCTAGATCTCGGACCTAACAAGTGGTATCAGAGCCTCACGAAGAAATTTTTCTCGTAACGATCGAATCTTGACATTTTCAAGCGTTTTGAGTCTGATCTAATCGTAAGTTCATCGAATTCTTAAATCCTATTGAAGTATTGTTCTTAATCGTATTCCAGATCTATCTCAATTCGTAGAATCGCATTTCGATAATTTTTGAGAATTTTCGATATTTTCGGTATCGTTTTTCGCGTCAAATCTATCGATCCGAAAAATCGTTGCATTAATCGATTTGAATTTTCAAGATCTATTCTTTATTGAATTTTGAGCGATCTAAAAGTTTCAGATCTGAATTTCGTCGAAAATTGAGCGAGTTATGAGCATTTTATGTCGTTTCGCCGGAGAAAAAGTAGATCTCGCCGGAAATCGACCGGAAAACCGAGGTATGTGCGTTGATATTGTCACATCTCTTCCAGATCTGTCCTAAATGTTTATATCGATTGTTTGATGCAATTTTGATCAACAAAATCGAGTTTTTTGATCGGAAATTCGAGCCTCGCCGGAAAAACGAATTTCGCCGGAATTTTCACTTTTCACGTCGAAAAAAACGTGAAATAAACTACAAAAACGTGCAGATCTGTTCTATATGATAATATCTATCATTTGGCAAGTTTTTACACGATTAGAGCAAGAAAAGTCGAAGTTTTGATGAGTCGTCGGGAAATATTGCCGGAAAAACGCTGTTACCGGAAAACGGTACTGTTTCGCCGGAATATTGCTTTGAATCGACTTAGATTTGTTCAATGTCGTTATTTTGATCATTTGGCACATGAATTACAAAGGATTCAGCAAGTATTCATGAGTTTTGGAGCTGTTTTGATTGTCTAAAGCACATCGCCGGAAAAGTTTGTTGTTCGCCGGAATAAGCCGTTACATCGTCGGAAAATTTTCAGGATTGCATGGATGTGTTTAGTTGCTGAAATATGGTTAATTGATGATACTAAATGCAATACACAAATTGATTGAACGTGAATGTTGAAAGAAAAAGGAAGAGAAAAGGCATTAGATATCATGATTTTAGGTGGGTTTTTGTGAAGAAGAAGATGAATAGTACATTTAACGGTTCTGTTAGTACCGTCAGATTTTTTAACAAAATTGGTCCAAATTTGTTAAATTTGACCAAATTTTGTTCCTCATCCCTTGGTGCACGATCCATCGTTCCCTCTTCGAGCGGCAAATTTACGACTCTCAAACGGAAATTCCAATTCGATTCGCGTTTTAACGACGAATTCGTGGTTAAAAACTAAGTATGCACCGGTTCGTCACGTAAAATCCTCTTGTTGTCATTCTTGTGGGCTTAACGTAACAAGTTGGATTTCAACATTTTAAGATGCTTCGAAGTGCACTTAGTCGAGCTTATGGACTACCTCGAATTCGGTTTTAAAATCGAAACCGCAAGAGTGAGAGCAACAACAAAGGGGGAGCCGAGCCTTTGATTGTCAAAGTTGGGCCAAAGTTCGTCAAGTAAATCAAGGGGGAGAGAATTTAAAGCTTCAAGAAGGATGATTTACTTTCACAAACTTTAGGGGGAGAATGTTAGTGCATTGAAAGTTTGGAAAGTAAATGTATTATAAATTGTAATTGTATAGAGCTTAATGTGTAAGGGTTTGTGCTTACATGTTGTAGAAAAGGTGGTAGGTAGGATTAGTGTCTCTACAAATAGATGGTTAAGACCTTGTAATCATTTCATAATTGCAATTTACAAAATGTAGCCTTTTAAGAATTCTTTCTCTCATTAGTGTAGTTTTCCATTTGTAATAAATGTTCAATAAATCCTAATCCTATCTCATCCTACCTTATCAATTACAAACATGAAATGATCCAGATCTTGGACCTAACATTACCAGTGTGGATTGTCGGTCGGCATGAGGACGGCGGTGAGGAACGCTAGGGGATTAACACTTCAGGAAGTAATCGAAGAGTCCTTATTGGTGGAAGACGACATGATGGCAGAAAAGGATGAGAGATATCAAGTGGGAGACAAGCGGAAGTGGGAAGGGACATCCGGGCCCGTTCGTCAAGCTAGGCCTTTTGTAGGCGGAAGAGTCGTAGAAAATCGTCGAGAGGCACGTTGGTGCCATAAGTGCAAAGCCAAGCACTCTGGCCCATGCGACCCCAAGCCCCACTCGGGTCCCGCGGAGTATGCCAAGTGCGGCAAGAAGGGTCATGCGATTCGGGATTGCCTATTTGAGGGCCGGTGTGTTTCGAGTGTCGGGAACTGGGGCACATGAAGAGGGATTGTCCGAAGTTTGTGGGTGGCCACCGTAGAGGTTTCTTGGGATCGACGACAAGGGTTGAGCAATCGTCGAGAGCGCCGAGCCGAGCCTTTCGGATGACTGTCGAGGAGGCAAATGAGACTGCCGATGTGGTTTCGGGTATGTTCTTAGTAAACTCCTTGCCTGCTCCTATATTATTTGATTTCGGTGCTACGTGTTCCTTTGTGTCGGACGTTTTCTATAAACAGTTTGTCACTCCTATTAGTGTCATCCCCGATGCGTTAGTAGTATAAATAGCTAATGGAGATCAAGTGATCATTCGAGACCGATTTAGTGATTGCACTTTAGAGATTGATGGGAACCATTTTGGAGTAGATTTGCTACCTATGGCTATAGGGGGGTTCGACGTGGTTATAGGCATGGATTGGTTGGTGAGGCATAAGGCTGACATCTTTTGCTCCAAAAAGATGATCCAAGTGCCTTTGCCGAAAAATGGTGTGGTCACCATCTACGGGGAGAAAGGGAAGAGGAATAATTGTAATATCTGGGTACGAAAATTTTAATAATTTTGAGAGTAAGCGAGACCCAAAGTTCAAGGGGGTTAAATGTAACTTGGGTTATATATATAGTTTATAACCCTTAGGATATTTATTTTATTCTCAAAACCTAAGATTTCAGGAGCAACTGAAGGAGAGAGAGAGCAGGGAGAAGAAAAGCTAGGTATCAAAGGAACGCTTGTTGTTTTTGAAATAAAGGTATGATTCTAGTCTAAAACTTCCTTCTAAGTGTTGTAGTCGGTTTGATCTCGTTGTTAAGGTTTTAAACCGCGTCTTTTAGAGTACTGGGTTCGATCGAAGTTTATGAAATCGCTCAGGTGATCTGTTTAAATATTGACCGGTGTGGAACCGGTGACCGGTGTGTCGACCAGACCAATGCCGACCGGTGTGCCGCCCGGGGTGTGTCGCACGGGGCGGTCTCGATCGGGGTGCACAATGTGTTGTGTTTTATATTTTAGTCAGTGAGAGAGTGGGTTATCTGTGTTTTGGCTTACCGATTTATCGGTGTTGTCGTAGATAGTGAATCGTTAGAAAGCAACCTTTAAGCAAGAAGGATCTGAGGCGAGTCTTTCAAACTAAATCTGTTATGATTTCAAAAGTTGATTTAATCATGTTGGCATGTTGGCATGTTCATGCTATGTTTATATAAACTTGTTTTATATAATGTTGTTAATTAGATGTATGCATACATTTGATTTAGAAGTTTGACCTAAGTCGGGAAGTGTGACCCGCCTGCTCTTACCGGGGAGTGTGGCCCGTTTATGCCATTGGGGTGTGTCCCCAAAAAATAAGGCAGTACGAGACAGACATACCGTCTCTGAATGCAATGTTGGTTAGTAGAGTGAGTTACGCTCGCGAGGCGTAAGGCTTTGTTTAAATGTTTTAAATAATATTTGAACTATTACAGTAGCACTTGGAGGGAACTCACTAGACCATTGGTCTAACCCTCGTTCTTTCAAAACTATAATCCTGTTTCAGGTTATCGGAAAATAGCAGGTGCAGGTAAGGATAAGGAGAAGATGTAAGCTATTTCCAGGAGCTAGAAGACTCCTTGTAGTAGTTTAGTTTTTACTCAGTTGTGTAATAGGTTGTAGTTGCAAACCTTATTCTTTTGAATTGTAGGCTTGGGGTCGTTTTTGGACAGGAAATGTTATTTTGATGTATTTAAAAATGTATGGGTTGTTACAGTTGGTATCAGAGCCATACTTTAAGGGATCTAGGTGATCGGATGGGCCTAGACTTAAACTGGGAGAGTAGAAACACAACTGAGAAGTAGAAAGTCCGTAGGAAGTTAGTATTAGATTAGTGAGGACTAGCGTGTAAGGTAAATTTGGAATTAAATTTGGCCAGTGTAATTACGAATTTACAGTTACGTGCATGTGCTTAACTTGTAAGTATTGCGTATAGCGTGTGGTATTGAATGTCGTATATTTCTTCTTATCAGAATTATGTCTGAGTGAGTAACAAGGAGTAGGTCTATGCCAAATCCTGAAATCGAACTAGTTAATGAAGTCGTTGTTGAAGAACGAACGACTGCTGTTAACCCGACTGCTAACCGGGGAAAGAGTCGCAGTCGACCTAAAGGTAAAACGGTTCGGAAGGCGACTACTCAGGTAAGGGTTTCCACTGTGGGAACTCGAGGCGGGAAGACGTCTCGTGGTATTCGTCAAGTTGGAAGTGTAGAGGTAAGATCCGAACAAGAAACCTCTCATCAAGAGAGTTCAGCTTCAGTGAGGGGCCGAAAGCAGACAAGAAACCGTGGTGGAGGTCGAACTCAGGGTTTTGTTACCCAATAAACCTTTGCGACAGAAATGGGAAAATTACAGGAGACATTGAACGCTTTATTGGCTCAACGCACTAATGAGGTCTCGTCAAGAAAGGAAAAGAGTGATGAAAGAGTGGTGACCGAGGTAGCGGACTAACCAGTAACTGTGGTGGGTAGTTACCCACAGTCAAACCCCATTGTGACGGCTAAAGAAGTAGCTGGGAGAGGATGTAGTTTCAAGGAGTTTGCTGCCTGCAAGCCTCCTACCTACAAAGGGGAATGCGATCCAGTGATAGCACTGAGATGGGTAAAGGGGATGGAGATGGCATTTGACACCAGTAAGTGTGTTGAGGAGGACAAAGTAGTTTATGCATTGTCAATGTTGAAAGATGAAACTGTAATGTCATGGGATGTTGAAGCAGGAGGACAAAGTTCAGCGGCAGCCAAAGAAATGTCTTGGGTGAGTTTGTAAAGAGGTTTAAAGCGCAGTTTTGCCCTCTGGCGGCAGTAAATAAGTTAGAAGAAGAATTTCTGGGTCTGGAGCAAAAGGATATGTCAGTACATGAGTATACTACAAAGTTCATAGAGAAGTCCCGATTTGCAAAAGTTTACGTGCCTAATGAAGGAAGACGAGTAGAACGTTTCATCTTTGGGCTGAGAAGTGATATTCGAGAATTCGTCTTGAACAAGGAACCAGCTACGTTCCAGGCGGTAGTAAATGCAGCTGAGATGAGGGAGAAGGAAAAGAATCGTCAGACTACCGAAAGAAGTGGAGACAAGAGAAAATGGGAAGGAGATGTCCGTGACTCCAAAACGTTTAAATCTGCAAAATTTGATCAACGGTTTGTTAATAAGTTTGTGAGTAAACCGTGCAGCAAGTGTAACCGTATGCATAAAGGGGAGTGTATGATTGGACGAGAAGGCTGTTACAAATGTGGAAAGACTGGGCATATGGCTCGGGACTGCAGTGGGTCAAGGTCTTGCTACCAGTGTGGATCCCTTGATCATATCAGGACTGATTGTCCACAATTGAAGAAGGGAACAGTCGGAAGGTACAGAGATAAAGGAAGTGAGAAGAAAGTAGAGCCAGCTCGGGCGAGGGCCAGAGTTTTTAATATGACGGCAGAAGAAGCGGCAGAGATACCGGATGTGGTAACAGGTATTTTCTCTATAGATTCGATTTTTGCTAAAATGTTGTTTGATTCAGGCGCAAACCGTTCGTTTGTGTCCCTAAATTTCGTGCATAAATTGCATGTGAAACCCAAGAATCTTAGGCATGGGTTGGAGGTAGAAGTGGTCGATGATAGTCGAGTCTTAGTAGGGGAAGTATATGATGGGTGTAGTATTGTCATCGATGGGCAGTCATTTCCACTTCGACTGTACCCGATGGGTATGGGAGAATTTGATGTCATTGTGGGAATGGACTGTTTGGCGTCTAATGATGCTCATATTGTAAGCAATAAGAAATTAATTCGTATAGCGTAGCTGGGTAAAGAAGAGATAGTAGTGTTTGGGGATCGGAGGGATAGAAAGTCGTGCTTGATCTCAATGATTAAAGCTAAGCAGTGTCTAGTAAAAGGGTGTGTGGGGTTCTTAGCTTATGTAATAGATGCTAAGAAGGAGAAGAAGGGATTAGAGACAGTCCCGGTGGTAAGTGAATATCCAGAAGTATTTCCGGAAGATCTAACCGCTCTGCCTCCTGATCGGCAAGTGGAATTTCGTATTGATCTATTACCCGGAGCGGCACCGATTGCAAGAGCACCTTATCGACTGGCACCGGCAGAAATGAAGGAGATGATGACTCAACTACAAGAGCTACTAGACAAGGGGTTTATTCGTCCTAGTACCTCACCATGGGGAGCGTCTGTGTTGTTTGTTAAGAAGAAAGACGGGTCTATGAGAATGTGCATAGACTATTGGGAGCTCAACAAAGTGACTGTCAAAAATAAGTACCCAGTTCCTAGAAATGACGATCTTTTTGATCAACTTAAAGGAGCGAGCTACTTCTCGAAAATAGATCTACGATCTGGGTATTATCAGTTGAAGGTGAGGGAGGAGGGTGTACCTAAGACTGCTTTTCGTACGAGGTACGAACACTATGAATTTTTAGTTATGCCCTTTGGACTGACCAATGCGCCGGTAGCTTTCATGGACCTGATGAATAGAGTGTGTAGTCCGTTATTAGACAAGTGTGTCATAGTCTTTATAGATGATATACTGATCTATTCACGGTCCAAAGAAGATCATGAAACTCATTTGCGAGCAATATTAGAATTGCTTAAGTGATAGAAATTATACGCCAAGTTCTCAAAATGTGAATTTTGGCTGAAAGAAGTTTAGTTTCTAGGTCACGTGGTGTCGAAAGATGGGATTAAGGTTGACCCGACTAAGATTGAGGCTATTAGAGGGTGGGAAGCGCCGAAAACACCATCAGAAGTAAGGAGTTTTCTAGGATTGGCGGGTTATTATCGAAAGTTTATCCAGGACTTCTCGAGGATAGCCATGCCACTAACGACATTAACCAGGAAGAATGTCAAGTTTGTATGGGCGGAAGCTTAGAATGAAGCGTTCAGTAAATTGAAGGAGAGTCTGAGTAGTGTGCCTATCTTGTCCCTACCTAACGGAACAGAAGGATTCGTAATCTATAGCGATGCTTCAAGATTGGGTCTGGGGTGTGTGTTAATGCAAGAAGGCAAGGTGATTGAGTATGCTTCTCGTTAGTTGAAAGAGCACGAAAAGAATTACCCAACGCATGATTTAGAGTTGGTAGCGGTAGTCTTCGCTTTAAAGATTTGGAGGCATTATCTGTACGGAATCAAGTGTCAGATTTACACAGATGACAAGAGCCTTCAGCATCTTTTCAATCAAAGTGAGCTCAATATGAGGCAGCGTAGGTGGATGGAGTTGTTGAGCGATTACGACTGTGATATCCTGTACCATCCGGGCAAGGTAAATGTGGTGGCGGATGCTCTAAGTCGTAAGGAACGTGGAGAAACAACAAAGATGGTGGCCTATCGAGTCGATGTCGTTTCCAATTTCTTGGAAGAAGTTATAAAGTACCAAGAAGAAGCGTCGTTAGAGGAAAACTGGAAGAGTGAGAGAATAGTTGGAATTGTTAATTCGTTAGTCGTCGACAATCGTGGAGTGAAGTGATTCAATAAGAGAGTGTGGATTCCAAAAGCAGGAGAACTGCGGAAGAAAGTATTGGAAGAAGAGCATAAGTCACGTTACTCAGTACATCCGAGAACCAACAAGATGTATCGAGATATGAAACAAAGCTATTGGTGGCCGTGTTTAAAGAAAGATATTACTCACTTCGTCGAGCGATGCCTGACATGCTTGAAAGTTAAAGAAGAGCATCAGAGACCTTACGGGGAGCTTCAATCGTTAGAAATTCCAATCTGGAAGTGGGACGAGATTACGATGGATCTTGTTACCGGGTTACCGCGATCACCTAAGGGGAACGATGCCATTTGGGTGATAGTGGATCGACTCACAAAGTCGGCCCACTTCTTACCGATCAAGGAGACGTACCCACTAGAGAAATTGGCTCGATTGTACATAGACGAGATAGTAACCAGACATGGAATACCGTCGTCAATTGTGTCAGACAGGGATGCTCGTTTTACGTCAGCTTTTTGGAGAAGTCTACAAAGGGAGTTAGGTTCGCAACTCAAGCTGAGTACAACCTATCACCCACAAACCGATAGCCATAGTGAGAGAACCATCCAGACGTTAGAAGACATGCTTCGAGCATGTGTCATTGATTTCAAGGGTTCGTGGGAAATTCATTTGCCATTGATTGAATTTTCTTACAACAATAGTTACCATGCTAGGATCCGAGCGGCCCCGTTCGAAGCATTGTATGGACGTAAATGTAGAACACCTTTATGTTGGAATGAGGTGGGTGAAAGACAACTAGCGGGACCGAAAATCGTGCAGGTGACAGCCGATAAGGTCAATTAGATCCGAGAAAGGTTAAAGATAGCTCAAGATCGTCAGAAAATGTATGCAGATAAGCGGAGGAAACCGATAGAGTTTCAGGTAGGAGATAATGTAATGTTGAAAGCTTCGCCCTGGAAAGGGGTAGTCCGCTTCGGAAAGAAAGGGAAATTGAGACCAAGGTTCGTTGGACCATTTACTATCACGGGACGTGTTGGTGAAGTGGCTTACAAACTTGATCTACCAGAGAGTTTGAGTGGAATTCACTCTACCTTTCATGTGTCAAATTTGAAAAAGTGCTTGGCAGAAGCAGATGTAGTAGTTCCATTAGAGGACATTCAAGTGGATGAGAAATTAAGTTATATTGAAGAATGTTGGGTCTGAATATGCTAAGTATGGTTTATGCTGCTGATTAATGTTGCTAAGTAATTACTACTGCCAGACTATCAAGATTACTACTGCTAGTAGAATTAATACTGCTTGAAGAGTTAGTGTTGCTACTTGAATAGTTAGTACTGCTTGGAGAGTTAGTACTGCTAGTAGTTAGTACTGCTGAAGATTAATACTGATGAAGATGGTTAATACTTCTGAAGATAATTAGTGTTGCTTCTAAAGATAAAGATGATTTGGAGATAAAGACCAGCTGGAGATAAGACTGAAGATAATTATGGTATTGATGCTGAAGATCAATTGTATTTTGATAATTATAGTGTATTCAGTTTTGTATATATAGTATAGAAGTATTTGATAGTAGAAACAATAATTTTCATTCATAAGTTTTTGTTTTAGAGAGAATTAACCTCAAGATTAGTTTAGATCCTTTCTATAGAGAAGTATAGAACGTCTGTTGAGCCTGTTCAACAGATTGAGGTTTTGTGTGTAATCATCAAGTTGAATCAATATAAACTTGTGATTTGAGTTTGATATACTGTTTCATTGATTGTTAGTGTTAAAGTGTTTTTTCGCAACTTCTTTAGCATTGTTTCTGAGTGTGTGTGAATTAAATTCTTGTTTGAATTTCGATCCTGACAAGTGGTATCAGAGCATTGTTAAACTCAGAAAAACAACAATCATCATGGACAGTTCAAGTGATAGTGTTCTGGTCTTAAAGGTTCCAATGCTCAGATCTAATGAGTTTGACATGTGGAAGATTAGGATCAGGCAATACATCCTTCTCACAGATTACTCTATGTGGGACATCATTGAAAATGGCTCATCTAATGAAGGAAAGATTGGAGCAGATGGAAAAAGAATCCCACCAAAGACAGATGGAGAGAGGAAGATAAGGCAGACAGAGATGAAAGCCTTGAGCACACTGCTCTTGGCTATTCCTAATGAGTATCAACACCAATTCTGCAACTGCACAGATGCTTTGTAATGCTCTAGAGAAGATATTCTCTGGTACCAAAAGTACCAAGAGAAATCAGAAGGCAATACTGAAGCAACAGTATGAAAACTTCATGTCAACTAAGAATGAGTCCATGACTCAAACTTTTGACAGATTTAACAAGCTGATTGGTGAACTAGCTACTGTTGGAGTGCAGATTGATCAAGATGATGTAAACAGAAAGTTCTTAAGGTCCCTTGGAGATGAATGGACCATGTATACTGTCTCCTTCAGACAGGATGAGTTAAGGGTGTTTGAGGCTGAAGTTGAAGCCAAGAAAAGACCATCTGGATACACACATAATGCTGCCCTTTTATCATCTTCTTCTACTACTGTTTCTGCTGCTAATACAAAATCAGTTAATACTGCTTATGTATCTAAGTAGGATGTATCTAATGACTCTGTATTAGAAGCTTTTCTTGCTAGTCATGCTAATTCTGGTTTAATTAATGATGATCTTGAACAAATTAATGCAGATGACCTTGAGGAGATGGATATAAAGTGGCATATGGACATGCTAACTATGAGGGTAAAGAGTTTCATAAAAAGGACTGGAAGGAACAACTTTTCTCAGAGAAGAGAAGATAGTGTTGGGTTTGATAAGTCAAAGGTGGAGTGCTACAAGTGTCACAAGATGGGACACTTTGCAAAAGAATGCAGAGGAGGAACTCCTCAACAATATGACAGCAACCACCAGCAAGCACATTCCTCAAGCTTCCAAAATAACAGAAACTCCACTCAAGCTCTTGTTTCTCAAGAAGGAATGGGATTTGATTGGAGTGATCAAGCAGAAGAAGCTGTTCAGAATCAAGCCCTGATGGCAGAAGTCTCAGAATCATCAAGCACAGATATTCCAACAGAGGTAAAAACTAAACTGTGCACTAAAGGGTGTCTTCAGACTGTTCAAAAGTACAGGGATCATAACCAAAACATGTGTGATGACCTTAAAAGGTTAGAGAGAGATATAAGAGAGTATAAAGTGATTGTGGAGAAGTTTGAAGATCAAATCAAGGCTTACAAGGCCAATGAACTTCAGCATTACTATGACACAAATTACTGGAAGTGGGAGAAAGATCAATTAGAGATCCAAATAGAAAAATCTAAAGAGGAGTGTGAGAAAATAAAGAGTGGGTATGAGAAAGCTAAGCTTGACATTGAGAAGTTTTCTTATGCTTCCAAAGCAATGGACTCTTTGCTTAAAGCTCAAGTTCATGATAAGATCAAGAGTGGTATAGGATACAATGCAACACATCCACCTTATAACAATAATTATATCCATCCCTCTTCAGATCTCTTAGAAAACCAAAATAGAAAGGACTTACCTATAGGAGCAACAGAAGTAGATCCTATAGATAGTGTGGTGGTTGAAGAAGAGAATGAGAAAGAGAATTCTGAGAATAAGAATGCAGAAGAGATTCCTGTAGAAAATCATATTCTTACCAATGAAGGGGGAGGTAAACCATTCATCAAGAGTGAAAATTTGGATAGCTCAAAGAGTGAAAAGGTGGAAAGCTCAAAGAGTGAAAAGGTGGAAAGCTCAAAGAGAGAAAAGGGAAAGGTACAGGGAGTCCACTATATGCAGACCACAGTTGTGAATCCCTGTACATGTAAACAGCATCAGCCCCAAAAACATGATAAAACAAGGGGTAATCAAAGAAACTGGAATAATCAGTGGGCACAAAAACAAGGGGTTGATCTGAGTAAAATCAATAAACCAAAACCTTGTTTTATTTGTGGAAAGCTTAACCATATTGCCAAATACTGTTATTTCAATCCTATGAACCAGAGGATAAACTTTCAAAGAAGGAATCAAAGAAGAAATTATATGGCTGAAAATGCAAAAAGAGCACCTTTAAAAGCTAATGCTCAAAACAAGTTTGCAAAATCAAAGAAAAATATTCCAAATAAGCCAAGGAGTAACTTAAAGAAAAATAAAGCAAACAACTTTGTTCAGGTTTGGGTTCCAATAGTAAAGAAATCTGTTAGTACTGCTACTTCAAATAGTACTGCTGACAGAAATAATGCTGCAGCAAGCAATACTACTGCTAACAATGTTAGTACTGCTAATCCAATTAGTACTGCTAATGAAGTTAGTACTGCTAACAAAATTAGTACTGCTAATCCAATTAGTACTGCTAATGATGTTAGTACTGCTAACAAAGTTAGTACTACCAATCAAGTTAGTACTGCTTCCAGTAACAAACCCATTATTGTGACAAAGTATTCAAGCCATAAGATTCCCCAGTCTGAAAAGCTCATCAAAACTGATTGTGAATATGTTGATGAGAATGGGAAACCCAAGACCACTTTGGCTTGGGTTCCTTCTAAAAACTAACTGTTCCACTTTATGTGCAGTGCAACCAACAGCAAAAATGGAAGAGCATTTGGCATATTGATAGTGGTTGCTCTAGGCACATGACAGGCAACAAGTTCTGCCTACAAAACTTCAAAAGAATTGATGGAGGACATGTT
This sequence comes from Arctium minus, assembly GCA_954870635.1. Taxonomy (NCBI): domain Eukaryota; kingdom Viridiplantae; phylum Streptophyta; class Magnoliopsida; order Asterales; family Asteraceae; genus Arctium; species Arctium minus. The sequence continues at coordinate 9,085,075 of OX941092.1, forward strand.
GCATTTGGTGATAATCCATCTGGAGGAAAGATTAGTGGAAAAGGTAATGTGTCAAAGGGTAAGATGACCTTTGAGGATGTCTACTATGTTGAGCAATTATGATACAACCTGTTAAGTGTATCACAGGTTTGTGACAAGAAACATAGTATATTGTTTACTGATACTGAATGTATTATCCTTGCTAAAGGGTTCAAGGTAGTTGATGAAAGTATGATACTACTGAGAACACCAAGAAAGGACAATGTTTATTGCTTGGATTTAGAGAATGTATCTAATGATTCATCATTTAATTGTCTATTTTCAAAAGCTTCTGTTGATGAATCATCTCTATGGCACAGAAGGATGTGTCACATGAACTTTAAAACAATGAATAATCTTGTGAAAAACAACCTTGTAAGAGGTTTACCACAAAAGGTATTTTCATGTGATGATCATTGTGTTGCATGTCTTAAAGGTAAACAGCACAAAACTTCTCATAAGTCCAAAAAGATAAATACAATCTCTTCACCTCTTATCTTACTGCATATGGATCTGTTTGGCCCTACAAATGTGATGAGTATTGGCAAGAAATCTTACTGCTTAGTTATTGTTGATGATTTCTCTAGATTCACTTGGGTCTATTTTCTGAGGACAAAGGATGAGACAAATGGACTGATCAAATCCTTTATTCTCAGAGTTGAAAACCAAACAAATCAAAGAGTTAAATCATCAGATCTGATAATGGAACTGAATTTAAAAACCATGATCTAAACAGCTTCTGTGAGGAAAAAGGTATTGAGAGACAATACAGTGCTCCTAGGACCCCTCAACAGAATGGAGTTGCTGAGAGGAGAAATAGGACACTGATTGAAGCTGCAAGATCCTTGTTGGCAGATTCAAAAGTGTCAGTTACATTTTGGGCAGAAGCAGTTAATACTGCTTGTTATGTTCAAAACATGGTTCTAGTAGTTAAATCTCAAGGCAAGACACCATATGAACTTTTTAACAAGAAGAAACCTTTTATTGGGTTTTTCAAACCATTTGGGTGTCCTTGTACAATTCTTAATACCAAAACTCACTTAGGCAAGTTTGATAGCAAAACAGATGATGGATTTCTGGTTGGTTACTCATCCCATAGTAAGGCTTACAGAGTATTTAATACCTCTTCTAGAATAATTGAGGAAAGTGACAATGTCAAATGCAATGAGAGCACACCAAATAAACTTGGTACAGGCCCTGAGTGGCTTTTTGACATTGATTCACTAACTAATTCTTTGGGTTTCAGTTATGAGAATAATGCAGGAACAGGGACAGAATCAGTACAAAACAAAAGACAAGAGTTTGTGCTATTCCCAATTCCTACAGCAGATTCTACTGAACTCTGTGTTCAAGAGAAGAAAGATGCTTCAGATTCAAAGGATACTGAAACTGCTCAGAATGAAGAGGAGAGAGGTGAAAAGGAGGATCAGCTGTTGACTTCAGAACAGCTAGAACCTGAGATGCCTGCATTGGCAGAAGATGATAGTGATGATGAGAACTCATCAGTGTTTGGTGGCAGCTCTCCTGAAAAGAATGACTCTAATCTTGATACAGACATTAATAAAGAGGTTATTCATCAAACAAAAGTGCATAAAGATCATCCTCCTCAGTTGGTGATTGGTGACATCAATTCTCCAATCATCACAAGGAATCAGAGTAAGTTGGGAGGATTAAAAGACATACAATCTGGCTTACTATCTTGCTTTCTATCTCAGGTTGAGCCCAAAAAGGCACATGATGCAATGAAAGATCCAAGCTGGATAGAAGCAATGTAAGAGGAGCTGCTGCAGTTTGTACTGCAAAATGTATGGGATTTGGTAGAACTGCCTAAAGGACACAGAGCTATAGGGACAAAATGGATTTTCAGAAACAAGAAGGATGAGAGAGGGATAGTGATCAAGAACAAGGCTAGATTGGTAGCACAGGGGTACACTCAAGAAGAAGGAATTGATTATGAAGAGGTTTTTGCACCAGTGGCTAGGATTGAGGCAATTAGGCTGTTTTTAGCCTATGCTTCTTTCATTAAGTTCAAAGTCTACCAAATGAATGTGAAAAGTGCTTTTCTATATGGCAAAATTGAAGAAGAATTATATGTCTGTCAGCCCCCAGGGTTTGAAAATCCCAAGTACCCTGATAGAGTATACAAATTGAAGAAAGCACTGTATGGACTACATCAAGCACCAAGAGCTTGGTATGACACTTTGTCTACCTATCTCTTGGAAAATGGTTTTGAGAGAGGAATCATTGACAAGACTCTATTCATTCAAAGGAAAAAGAAGGACATCCTGTTAGTGCAAATCTATGTGGATGACATCATCTTTGGATCCACAAAAGATCAATTGTGCAGAGATTTTGAAGTGTTAATGCATAAGAGATTCAAGATGAGTTCTATGGGTGAACTTACTTTCTTCCTTGGGCTACAAGTTAAGCAGAAACAAGATGGAATCTTCATAAGCCAACCCAAGTATGTGCAGGACATTTTAACCAAGTTTGGGTTCTCAGATTCCAAGCCTGCAAGCACACCCATGGATACACACAAACAGATTACTGCAGATCTTGAGGGGGAGGATGTGGATGTTCATTATTACAGATCCATGATTGGCTCTCTCATGTATCTTACAACTTATAGACCAGATATCATGTTCCCTGTTTGTGTATGTGCAAGATTTCAAGTTAGGCCAAAGCAATCACATTTTCAAGAAGTCAAGAGGATATTCAGATATCTCAAAGGTCAACCCAGATTAGGACTTTGGTATCCTCATGACTCACCATTTGACCTACTTGCATATTCAGATAGTGATTTGGGTGGAGCTAACTTGGACACAAAGTCTACAACTGGAGGATGTCAGTTTTTGGGTGCAAGACTCGTATCATGGCAGTGTAAGAAGCAAACCATAATGTCCACTTCAACAATAGAAGCATAATACATAGCTGCTGCAAGCTGCTGCTCACAAGTGCTATGGATTCATAATCAAATGATGGACTATGGTATGACATTTCTTCACACTCCTATTTTCATGGACAACAGCAGTGCTATTAGCATTGTTAATAATCCTGTCAAGCATTAAAAAACAAAGCATATAGAAATAAGGCACCATTTTATCAGAGACTGTAATGAGAAGAAGCTAATTCAGGTTCAGAAAATATACACAAGTAACCAGTTTGCTGATCTATTCACAAAAGCTTTTGATGTGGGTAGATTCACATTCTTGGTCACAAGTGTGGGCATGATGAACAATGAATAAGTATATTCTCATTCTCTTTATGTACCTATATAGATTCCTCCTTATTTACTTTCATTAAAGTGGTGCTATTAACCCCTGTGTGCTTAAGTGTTTCAGATTGTTTGGATTGGATACTTGGTACTTCTCGTTCAGTTAATACGGCTCACTGCATTACTCATAATAATAGTTCAAAAATGGTTAAGTATGGTTACTACTGCTAGGTGGTTTATACTGTCAGTGCAAAGTTACTACTGCTTGCCTTATTTATACTGCTAATCATTGTTACTACTGCTGGTACATGTTAATACTGCTAGTATGTGTTAATACTGCTAGTTTGTGTTAGTACTGCCAGTATGTGTTACTACTGCTGGAACATTTTAATACTACTAGTATGTGTTAATACTGCTAGTCTGTGTTAGTACTGCCAGTATGTGTTACTACTGCTGTTATGAGTTAATACTGCGAGTTCGTTAATACTGCTAAGGTAATTAGTACTGCTTCTAATATACTCCCTCCACCTATAAATACCCTGTGTGACCGCCAAAATTACAAACGGCTCTTTGAATTTCCTACTAGTGTACTCTCTCTATCTTGTTCTCTTGAATTCTCTCTTACCAGTGCATAACCCTAGCTTCGACCAATCGCTCAAGAAGATGGTTGAACTGATGTTTGTCGATGAACACAATGAATTGGCAATGCTACTCAAACCAAAGCAAGCAAAGGGATTTCATCAGATTCTGGATTTCCTAAGATCCTCACACATATCCCACGCATTAACTGTTAATCCCACAATCTGTGTGGAATACCAAAGGCAGTTTTGGGCCAATGCTGCTATTCATACTGAAGATGGCAATCAGGTTATCCAAACAAGGGTGTGTAATAAACCCCTGATAATCACAGAAGGAGTTATTCGCATTCATCTACAACTAGATGATGCCTCAGGTATAACCTCTCTACCCAAGGAAGATCTCTTCCAAACTCTTAGTAATATGGGGTATGAAGGTCCCACTGATGTCTTCAAATTTTTCAAGAACAGATTCTCACCACAGTGGAGATTCTTTGTTCATACCCTTCAGCACTGTATTTCAAGGAAAACAACTGGCTGGAGTGAGTTCAGCAGTACCATTGCTTATGCTATGGTCTGCTTAGCAACCTCCAGGAAGTTCAATTTTTCACAAATGATCTTCAATGACTTACTGTCAAACCTGGATACCAAAACAAAATCCTTTTATATGTATCCCAGGTTTGTGCAAGCTTTACTGAATAAAGAATTGACCGATTTACCTCATTTTAATGAGGTATATGTACCAAAGGTCCCGAAAGGGAAGGTGTTTTCTAATATGAGGAGGCCTAGTAAGGACTTCTCAGGTATTGACACACCATTGTTCTCTACAATGATGGGCGTGTCTCCTTCCCATGGTGAGGCATCAGTGTCAAAGCCCTCATCTGACAACCAAACTGATGACCTACCCACACCACTCATTTCTATTAACATCCCTCAGTCCCTTCTTAAAAAGCCAACATCACCCATCACTCACACTTATATAAGGAAAAAGGTAAAGAAGGTTCCTTCCCTTCTTGTACCTTCACCCCCACAGCCTTCAAGCTCTCTAACGGAGCATTCTCCATTAGAGAATATCCAAAGAGAAACCACAGGGGTGTCTCCCAACCCCAAGAAGGTGCTCAATAAGGAGAAGGAAGAGCATATGGGCTATAAAGCTCACACTACTGACTTTGCACAAAGTGCAGAGCAGGACAGTGTGAACATATCTAGGACCTTCCCCATGGAAACTTTGGGTGAGCAATCATCCAAAGGTCCCAGTTTCCAAGAAACCAAGGGGGTAGAGGGTGCTTCTGCTAGGCAGAAGACCTCTACTACTAAAAGATCCAAGGATCCTTCAAGGGTGGTAAACACACCCAAAGGAGGTGAGGACAGATATAACTACCAGGAATTGATTGATACTATGGGAAACATTAATCTTGATGTCATAAAGCAAGGCTCAGATATAGAGAAGATGAAATTGGTAATTCTGTCTCAACAAGTGCAGATTACCAAATTGAAGAAGATGGTGATGAAGTTGGTACAGAAAAAGAAAAGAAAGCAGTATGTCTTGAAGAAGAGGGGAGATGCTTTCAACAAGGGGGAGAAACAAGATGAAGGGGAGAAACACAGTCCTATTGGTATGGAAGCTCAGTTTGAGGGGGAGCTGAATAAGGAAACAGAAAATAGCAAAGAAGCAGAAACTGAATCAGCAGCAGTAACTGAGAAAGAAGCAGAAACTAAACCAGCAGCAGTAACTGAGAAAGAAGTAGAAACATAACCAGCAGCAGAAACATCATTATCCAGAGAGGAAATGGAGATTGCAGAAACCTTGGTCAAAGCTAAGAATGACACTCCCAAAGCCACTCAAAAGGCTAAGGGAGTAATAATCAAAGAAGGAGGTTTAGAAAAGAAAGAAAAAGAGGTCAACATGGAGGATGCAAAGAAGAAGGGAAAGGAGAAGATGGTTGAAACTGATCAACCTTTAAAGAAAAAGAATCAGATAGAGTTAGATGAAGAAGTGGCCAAACAGCGTCAAGCAGAGTTGGCAAAGGAAGAAGAAATACAATCTGCCAAAGACAGAGAGCTTGCACTGGATATGGCTAAAAAGCTCAATGAAGAATATCAAAAGAGTTTGAAGCATGCAGCTGCTGCCAAGATAGTTACAAAGAAGGCTTCAAGGCAATGGCTGGCATTAAAGCAAAGACAGAAACAACCCTCAAAGACCTTCCTGGCTAATCAAGAAAGGAGGAAAATGATAAACTTTCAGAAAGGAGCTCTTGGAGTTCCTAAAGGAATGTTTACTAACATGGCCTATGGTAGGATAGAGGAGTTGTATACAAAGGAGATGTCAAATCTGAAAGGGGACTCCACTCAAAGGGAAGAAGCTGAAAGGAGGATGAAAGAGAGGCATGATCTCAACATACAACAACCCTTCCCTGAAAGTGAAGAAGGCACTCCTGTCAAGGAAAAGAAAGAAGAAAAGAAAGAAGAGACTTTGGCTCAGCAAATTGGAGTCATCAAAAGAAAGAAATCCATTGCCACCAAGCCAAAGGCAAAAAGGGCAAGAATTGAAGAAGAAAGAGCAAAAACAGAAGCAGAACCTAATGTTACACCTTCAGCAGAACCAGAGCAGACTCCAGAGCAGTCCAATCAGCAACCAAATGAGCAGTTTGACCTGTATATGACTGTGACAGATAAAGATCTTGTACAAGTTGATCCAATTTCTGTCCAAGCCCCTGAGATTATCTTTTGGGACATTCTGGAAGATCAAAGGAAGAAATATTTCAGGATTAAAAGGATGGGAGATCAATATGAGGTTTACTCTACTTGGGGAAAAATCATCAGAAGCTGTTCCAGATCAGATTTAGAAGAAATGTTCAAAGTTGGAATGAGCCTGTATGAAATGGTTTTGACAGGAGAAGAAAGGAGCTTAATCAGATTAGCCTTGGAGTACTTATGCATGATGTTCGATCCCAGCAAAATTCAACATGTGGTTACAGATTTGCATCTGAAGAATAAATTCCAAAGAATAGAAAATTGGATGCTATTTGAAAGGTCTGGAGTCTATGTTATCACTGTAGACAGAGTCTATCATGAGTACTACCTGCTGGATAAGATCATTGATCATAGCAAGGCTAAACTTCAAGCAATGTTGAATGCTAAGTTGACATGTTCAAAGGATTCAGAAATGGCCAGGATAGTAGTCAGAAGAATCATCAATCAAATTCTGGGACTGGATCCAAATTTGGGCAACTGAACTGAAGTGTTGAAAGCATCATGAAGACCATATCATGAAGAACTTAACTTCTCTTTCTGAAAAGTTAAGTTAGGGGTAGATTGTTGGGTCTGAATATGCTAAGTATGGTTTATGTTGCTGATTAATGTTGCTAAGTAATTACTACTGCCAAACTATCAAGATTACTACTGCTAGTAGAATTAATACTGCTTGAAGAGTTAGTGTTGCTACTTGAATAGTTAGTACTGCTTGGAGAGTTAGTACTGCTAGTAGTTAGTACTGCTGAAGATTAATACTGATGAAGATGGTTAATACTTCTGAAGATAATTAGTGTTGCTTCTAAAGATAAAGATGATTTGGAGATAAAGACAAGCTGGAGATAAGACTGAAGATAATTATGGTATTGATGCTGAAGATCAATTGTATTTTGATAATTATCGTGTATTCAGTTTTGTATATATAGTATAGAAGTATTTGATAGTAGAAACAATAATTTTCATTCATAAGTTTTTGTTTTAGAGAGAATTAACCTCAAGACTAGTTTAGATCCTTTCTATAGAGAAGTATAGAACGTCTGTTGAGCCTGTTCAACAGATTGAGGTTTTGTGTGTAATCATCAAGTTGAATCAATATAAACTTGTGATTTGAGTTTGATATATTGTTTCATTGATTGTTAGTGTTAAAGTGTTTTTCCGCAACTTCTTTAGAATTGTTTTTGAGTGTGTGTGAATTAAATTCTTGTTTGAATTTCGTTCCTGACAAAGAACCCGTAGCAGTTTTGGATCACAAAGTGAAGAAGCTAAGGAACAAGGAGATCCGGTTGGTGAAAGTCCAGTGGAAATTTCATAAAGGACAAGAGTCAACATGGGAAGTAGAGGCAGACATGAGATCTCAGTATCCCCATCTGTTTAACGATGGAATTCCGGGGACGGAATTCTATTGAGGGGGGATATTGTAATATCTGGGTACGAAAATTTTAATAATTTTGAGTATTGGTCAGTAGAGTGAGTTACGCTCGCGAGGCGTAAGGCTTTGTTTAAATGTTTTAAATAATATTTGAACTATTACAGTAGCACTTGGAGGGAACTCACTAGACCATTGGTCTAACCCTCTCTCTTTCAAAACTATAATCCTGTTTCAGGTTATCGCAAAATAGCAGGTGCAGGTAAGGAGAAGATGTGAGCTATTTCCAGGAGCTAGAAGACTCCTTGTAGTAGTTTACTTTTTGACTCAGTTGTGTAATAGGTTGTAGTTGCAAACCTTATTCTTTTGAATTGTAGGCTTGGGGCCGTTTTTGGACAGGAAATGTTATTTTGATGTATTTAAAAATGTATGGGTTGTTACAATAATCCTATCATCTCTTCTCTTAAGGCTCACAAATTTCTAGCGAAGGGTTACCCTTCGTATCTGGCTTATGTGGTGGACGCGAAAAAAGAGAAGAAGTCGGTGGAAGATGTGAAGGTCGTGCAAGATTATTCGAATGTCTTCCTGGAAGACTTACCCGGGTTACCGCCGGAACGACAAGTGGAATTCCAAATCGACCTCACTCCGGGAGCGACTACGATAGCCCGTGCTCCCTATCGATTGGCCCCGACGGAAATGAAAGACATGATAACACAACTTCAAGAGTTGTTGGAGAAGGGCTTTATCCGACAAAGTTCGTCACCGTGGGGAGCACCGGTTTTGTTCGTGAAGAAGAAGGACGGATCCATGCGGATGTGTATCGACTACCGAGAGTTAAACAAAGTCACAGTGAAGAACAAGTATCCTTTACCTCGCATCGACGATCTTTTTGATCAACTTCAAGGCGTGGGATGCTTCTCAAAGATTGATCTTCGATCCAGATATCATCAAGTGAGAGTGAAGAAGGATGACATTCCGAAGACGGCTTTCCGGACGCGATATGGTCACTATGAGTTCTTGGTGATTCCTTTCGGCTTAACCAACGCTCTGGCCGTATTTATGGATTTGATGAACCGTGTGTGTCGCCCATTCTTGGACAAATCCGTGATAGTTTTTATCGACGATATTTTAATTTGTTCAAGGGATGAGTCCGAGCATGGGAAGCATTTACGGTAGGTGTTGGAGGTCCTAAGAAAAGAGAAGTTGTTTGCAAAATTCTCAAAGTGCGAATTCTGGCTCCAAGAGGTGTAATTCTTGGGGCATGTGGTGTCTAAAGACGGAGTAAAGGTGGACCCGGCTAAGATCGAGGCGATGATGAGTTGGGAGCCTCCAACGAGTCCGACGGAGATTCGGAGTTTCTTGGGTTTGGCGGGGTATTATAGACATTTCATTCAAGATTTCTCCAAGATAGCCATGCCATTCACCTCGCTCACAAGAAAGAACGTCAAGTTTCTTTGGACCGACGTACAAGATCGAGCCTTCCAAACTCTCAAGAAAAGATTGTGTGAAGCTCCGATCTTATCCTTTCCCGAGGGATCGGAAGACTTCGTAGTGTATAGTGACGCTTCTAAGATGGGACTTGGATGCGTATTAATGCAACGAGAAAAGGTAATAGCATATGCTTCGCGGCAATTAAAGGATCATGAGAAGAATTATCCAACTCATGATTTGGAATTGGCGGCGGTAGTTTTTGCATTGAAGTTGTGGCGACACTACTTGTATGGGACAAAGTGTACTCTTTTCACGGATCACAAGAGTCTCAAATACATCTTCGATCAAAAGGAACTCAACATGCAGCAAAGGAGAAGGCTTGAGATTTTGAAGGATTACGATTGTGACCTACTCTATCATCCCGGTAAGGCCAATGTGGTGGCGGATACATTGAGCCGAAGGAGTCATGATAGTGGTGCCAAAATGTCTCTTACAAGGATCGATGTGGTATCGAGTTTGTTGGAAAGTATAAGGACGAGTCAAATGGAAACACTTAAGGAGGAGAACCTCAAATCCGAAGTCATGGTAAGGCAAAGGGAATTCTTAACGGAAGACGGTCGTGGACTTAAGCTTTTTCAATGGCGAATTTGGGTGCCGAAGGTTGGGGGAATTCATGACCTACTTCTTGAATAAGCGCAGAAATCGAAGTATTCTATACATCCCGGCAGCACCAAGATGTATAGGGATTTGAAATTGAATTATTGGTGGTCGGTGATGAAGTTAGATGTGGCTAGTTATGTGGAGAGATGTGTCATGTGCCTCCAAGTCAAGGTGGAACATCAAAGACCGTATGGAAGTTTGCAACCATTGTCCATTCCCGAGTGGAAATGGGACAACATCACTATGGATTTTGTGACAAAGCTACCAAAGACCTTGCGCGGACACGACACTATTTGGGTAATTGTTAACCGATTAACTAAGAGTGCGCATTTCCTTGCAATGCGGGAGACCTTGCCAATGGATAAACTGGCCAAGCTTTATATTGATGAGGTGGTGTCGAGGCACGGGGTTCCACAATCCATTATTTCGGATCGGGATAGTCGCTTCACCTCAAAATTTTGGGCAAGTTTACAGAAAGAGTTGGGCACTAGACTGAATTTGAGCACAGCTTATCATCCTCAAACAGACGGGCAGAGCGAGAGGACGATTCAGACATTAGAGGATATGTTGAGGTCGTGTGTAATAGATTTTGGAGGAAGTTAGGATTCACATCTACCTTTGGTAGAGTTCGCGTACAACAACAGTTACCATTCTAGTATATGAATGGCACCATTCGTGGCATTGTATGGAAGGAAGTGTAGAACACCGGTCTGTTGGTTGGAAGCGGGCGAAAAATAATTTGCCGGACCGGAAATAGTTCAAGAGACGGAGGATAAAGTGAAGGAGATCCGAGAAAGATTGAAGGCGGCGCAAGACCGACAGAAGAGTTATGCGGACAAGAAGAGGAGATCAGTCGAGTTTCAAGTGGGCGACCATGTCATGTTGAAGGTATCTCCATGGAAGGGGATTATCCGTTTTGGGAAGCGCAGGAAATGGATGGTATACATCCTACGTTCCACGTGTGTTACCTTTGGAAGTGTCTAGCCGAGGAGGAAAGTGTGATTCCTTTGACAGAGATTCGGGTGGATAATGGGAATCGTTGTGTGGAAGAACCGGAGACGATCTTAGAGTCGAAAGTAAAGAAGTTGCGGCATAAAGACGTGGTTATGGTTAAAGTTCAATGGAATCGCCATCGGGGTGCTAACATTACTTGGGAGTCCGAAGATGATATGAAAAGGCGATACCCTCACTTGTTTAATTTAGGATGAGATTTCAGGGACGAAATCCCAATTAGGTGGGGAGGATTGTAACAGCCGGAAATTCTCAAGGTAAGTATTTGTTCCCTTAATGCATAAATTGTGTCTATTTGAGAATATAAGCCTTTGTATGCATTTAATGATCATTGTTATATTAAAATGTTGTATAAACCGATATACCATCTTAATCGTTTAAACCTCGCGTTCATAATCGTGTCATAATGCATTTTTGGGCTGATGTGAGAGTGGCGCGAGAGTGCCATGCGATAGTGACAATGTCACTATCGCCGGTCACTCTCGCGTGGAGTGTACCGAGAGGTGGGGGAAGCCGCGCGATTGTGACTCGTTATAGTGCCAACGGCACTATCACCGGGCACCATCGCGGTCGGGGTTGTTTGACTTAAACGAATTCTCAGCCGATTTTACCTCATTTACAACATTTCCCACTTCTCTCTTTGGCGATTCTTGAGCTCCAAAATCAGTTCTTTCCTTCCCCAAAACCCTAACCCTCATAAATACTTAATCTTTTGGTGGTTGGATCTTGTCTACCTACATTTATTGTCATCCAAGAAGATTTCTAGGGTTCTCAAAGTGCACCTTCTCATCTAGGGTTTCCATCTTTCCTAGGTTTTAATCAAAAACCTAGATTGTGAGTTTACTAAACCTTTGTTAAAACTAGATACACATCATAATCTCTTACTTGTTATTATTGTATGATTTCTCTAATGTTCATCTCCATGTGTTCAAACATTTGATGGTGTTCTTATGGATAATATGTTGGGAGTATGCCATGATTTACTCTATTTGTCAAATATTTGGGATTGTCTTCATATATATATATATATATATATATATATATATATATATATATATATATATAGGGGTAATTTGACATGATTAGTGTATATATGTCTTAGTAGATGATGATTTCTACTTGGAATGCCATTTGGGTAATATTGTATCTCCATGATGTATATGGATGTTATATGGGTTACATGTTGAACTTACATAATTAGGATGGTGATATTGTACCCATGGTTGGTATTGAAATATAATCGGTTGAAATATACCTCGCAAACCTCCTATATGTTTTATGTTGGACGAACCAAGTCAGTAGACATTAGGAGGATGTAGTCTTGGGTGCCATCGTGTGGGTATGTGCCTAGACCTCCGCCATTCGGAATAATGCCATGGTTATAGTCCTCGGGTGTGCCGGGCCTTTTGGGATGTCACTCTTAGTAGTTGGCATCAAGGTACATTGTCTCTTTGGGTGGAACTTGATTGGTACTATGGGTATCCCCCGTTGACTCCACATATGTTGAAAATTGGTTAACTGCTGATAAGAATTGTAAATGCTCTATTATGATATTTCTTGTTCAACTCACTAGGCTTTTTGGCCTAACACTTGTTTGGTGTCGATGTGTATCTCAGGTTCTAGCGGCGCCGGTTCTAAGTTGGCATAGTTGCTTGAGTGAGAGCTTGGGGAACATTGGCATTGGACACACTTTTTGGTAGAAGAACATTTAGGTTATAAATGACACCCCTTTTGTAATCTATTTTCTATTTATAGAAATTAGATTAGTTGGTTGTTATTTATTGTCCGTTAAATTACAACTGTAATTAAACAGGTTTGTATATTTCCCCATTTTTGGGAGGCTCTTGCTATGGCAAATTCGTATACCTCATGTCCGTTTTTTTTCGGATTTTTGTTATCCCTATTTTTAGAGTGTTACAATCATTTTATTGAAACCTAAAAAAACGGATGAAGTGCATCCATAAAACAACCACCATTGGAGAAACCTACAACGGGTAGATTTCCTGGAACTTGATGATCCAGTCAGACTTTTCCTTCATCAACTCCTCCATGTCGGTTTAGCTGTCTTTGATTTCTATCATTCATCTTCAAAATCATTAATCTCTCGTTGCATCTCTTTAACATCATGCTTCATTCGTGCCAGGAACTCCTTCTTCTCCGCAAGACACGTCTCTTTCTCTTTCTGAAGTTCCATGTTGCTTAGCCACATCCTTCTTATGTTTTGTATCTCCGCATTCGCCTCATCACATGACTGTTTCAACTTGGCAGAAAGTACTTGAGACATTGGTAGACCGGACCTCTGGTTAGATTGATAATAAGGTGGGGATTCTCCCCCATGAGCAGGGTAGTATGCCTCCCATGCATTGCTAAACTACTCCCACTCCAGAGGCGTAATTGGGTGATCGGCCGCAGTTCTCCCAAACTACGCCCACTCCTCCGTTGTCTCGGGTACCCTCCAATCAATCCTTCTCGATCCATCATTCAATTGTTGGATGTAGTCGGATCGTGAAGTGCCAGCTCCATTCGCCGACCTTTTCCCCCTAGAGCGTGAACCTCCAGCCATTAAGTTATGAAAATATAGATAATGTTTGTAAACGGTATAGAGGGTAGAAAGGATAGATAGCAAGTTGTGAATTACTAGTTCACCAGAGCATCTACTTATAGTTGATGACAAGAAAGAGTCGTGCTCAATTGCGTATGTGTGCAATTGCGTATGTGCGCAATTGCGCACTACTCCATTGCAAAGTGTCTGCCAGGATTTCCCTGAAAAGGCTGAAATGATTCCCCTGCAAAGACTGAAACGATTCCCCTGATATGTGCGCAATTGCGCACCACTACTCCATTGCAAAGTGCCTGTCAGGATTCCCCTACAAAGGCTGAAATGATTCCCCTGCAAAGACTGAAACGATTCCCCTGCTATGTGCGCAATTGCGTATGTGCGCAATTGCACACCACTACTCTATTGTGCACCCACGTGTCAACTCTAGATAAACCCTAATTAGTTCACACCATCCATACACCATTTTCATAGCATAATAGTATCCTCTTTGACAAAACACATGGCTGGAAATGCATCATCCTCAAACCCACCATCTTCACAAATAATGCCCTCCAGACTGAAGAAGGCGATAGAGAAAAGTGAAGCGAAGATCGAACAACTCACCGAAGAGTGGAAGGAAATGATGGCCAAGAAGGATGGCCACTTGAGAAGGATCGACGCGGATAAGGAGGAGGTAAGAAGGTTGAAGAGGGAGATAAAAGAGAAAGAAAATCGTATTCGCCACGACAACGTTCAAGTAAACAAGCTTATGCAAGATTTTGCAGTACTGCAAGCGCAGGTTACCCAAAAACAAAATTGGATTGATCAATGTAAATCACTTTATCCTTAGATGGTGTTAGCGTTTCTGGATTTTCTATGTTGCTAGTTTGTACCCGTACTTTCTATCACTTTGTTTCATGGTGCTTGTGTTGTTGGGTTTGTATTTTGGTTTTCTTCGTTGCTAGTTGATAGATGTATTTTCTATGGCTTTGTTTGAAGAAGTAAATCGGCTAATCTATGTTCTGGTTTGATGCATTTATATGTTTAAACTACTTCAAAACAAATGTCTGTGACATTTATGCTACCAAACAAAACAGGTACGCAATTGCGCACCCCTGAAGCTTTTCAGGCGAATCTTGAAGCTTTTTACAGGTACGCAATTGCTAAGATGGTGTTTGTGCACTACCTTTGGCTATAAATACCGAACGTTGGGGAGTCCTAAACCAAACAAAACAAAGTTACATGGCATCCCCAAATCGCTATCAATCCGAACGTTTGGCTATCAATCGCTTTCAGCCGGTACCACCGAGTTATATGGTTAGCGTTTATATTTTTTTGGGTTTTGCTTGCGTTGAATTTTGTGTAAGGCTAACCTTGTTAGCCCCTATATTGAACAGCTGAGTATCCACAAATGTTCAACATGAAACTCTACCATCAAGGGTACTTCACGGATCCACCTAGAAGGCAGTACTTTCGTGGTCTAGAAGTCTATGTTGACATGTTAGATGTCGACAATCTTTCCAAGTGACTGCTTCACCAGATCATGAAAGAGCTAGGTTACGATGAAACGAAATATTATAAGTTGTATTTTAAACGTCCAAATACAGACTTATTGACTGGACTGGAACCTATGGATACCGATGAAGATGTAGCCCTTATACGTGAGTATGTTGACGGCCATACCGTCATTGAAGTGTAAAACGAGAAAGTGGAGGTTATCACTACCAAAATCGTATCACCAAGGCACATAAAAAGTCGGTGGGGATTACAGAAAACCAAAGCGTTGTGTAGTCGTACTTTGACATTTAAATGACCATATGGTTGGTTGTTTAGTTCATATGCACTGTATCCGTTCAATGTTATTAAAATTTTAATGAAATGATGCTTTAATTAAACTACACAACTGAATTTTTAATAAATTGTCTCGAAGTTAACTAAAACTTCAAAAAATTGTATATACGAAGCTAATTATACAAGCTCCTAAAAGGAATCATACAAATCGATCTGTCTGTATCACGGACCAAAAGACATCAGCCATGTGACACCTCCAGGCTTGCGCTCGTGCCAAATCATCCTCCTGTGCTATTGGGACCTTGTTATTGGCCAAATGTGTGAGGAACATACATGTCAAAGGACTACAATCGCCCAATGAACCCTGTTGTTGCGGTACCCCATCTGCGTGTACCCAAGTAAAATCCTGGCTTTGCGCTGCAAGTGTTGGGCACCCAGCTAGGTAAGTAATTCCTCTAGAAGGTCGTTGAACTTGGCCATCATATTTCTAAAGTTGTCCGCATATGAATCTCACCTGAAGCTATCATATACGGTCATCTCCATGAGGTTTAGGTCGAAGTCGCCAACCACCCAATGCTTCTGGTCTATGCAAATCGGAATGAATACCTAAAATATTTGTTCAGAAACAAACCAATGGTAAATAACATCAAACTATACAGAGTTATATATAACAAGTATATTTAAAGTGAAATTCATACATGTTGAACAGACCACCATGGTACACCGGCCGGAGCCTTCGCACCACCAGTGATCATGTAATGCATGAACTCGGACATCATCACCGTCCACTCTGCACTGGGAGAATGTGACTCACGGATATACCGAACCCATCCGTCGATGTGCTATTTAAAAAAGAAAAAGATGTTAGACATATAAATAGACATTATGATAGAGAAACCGAAATGACGTTTTTGTACTAACATCGAATTCGAGCTACCCCGAGCCCTCCAAACCGAGTAATAAACCCCACCTCTCCTTATTGACAGGATGGGTGGGTATGTACCTAAGCCAATAAGTCGGTCATTCATTCCTATGCCATTTTGTGGCAATAGCGGATGAAGTGTAAGAGGTCGTAGAAGAAATGGTGGTGGCAGCGGCAGTAGTAGCAGTGGTGGTGTCAGCAGCGGCTTTACGACGTATAGGCATCTTCAATACGTGGCGCTGGACAGGTGGGTATGTACTAGAAGGCAAAGGCGTGAAAGGAGGGCGTAATTGTTTCCCAGGAGCTCTCTGGCGCATCGGCCTCTGGGTAACATCCGCCGGCGGTGCAACCTGAATGTCCTAGGACACTGGAGGTTGGACGTACGACGAGGTCGACAGGACGGTGTATGTACTCGCTTGTGGCGTATACTGGAACAAAGCCCCAACAAACCCCGACAAACCTGACATACCCACCGTAGTCGGTCCGCTCTCATGGAGCAACGACCCGAATGTGCTCTGCAAAATATGTTGGGTCCTTACAAGTTTTTTCTAAGAAATAAATATCAAATGTTACGAACGGATCTCTTAACTTACAGGCTGAGTATATTGGCCCTGTGTAACAAACGGAGAGCCGCCAACACTCTGACCACTAAGTCCCATGTATGTTGCCCCTGTACCCTGCAAAATAATTGAGGTTGTTCAGTTTCTATTCTGAATATAAAAATCAAATTACCCACCAAATTAAATAACTTACATGTGTCATTTGGTGGGTCGGTGTAACGAACGATGAAGATCTGAATATGTCATCAAAGAAGCCTGATGAACTCTGCACATTAATCTAAGTCATTGTTTTTATGTCTTATTGAAAACAAATAAAAATGATGTCATATGAGGATTGGAATAACTAACATTATCCGTGTATTGGGACGGGCCTCCGAAGATCAAAGATCCAAACCCATGCGGCTCGTCGGCGGACTGGGAGGGTTGTCCACCCTGCTGCTGGGTTGGAATCTGTCATCAAGCATATTAAGCCACATAAAGGTTCAAAAGATAACAATTAAAACCATGTCCAATAAATTAAGTTAAACACTTACCTGAAAAGAGATAAAGTGCCTAGTAAGCCTCTCCACCTCGGCAAGGCGTCTCTCAAGAGCTTCATGCTCTGAGCGATCAGATGTCCGATACTCGTCCAGGCGTCTCTTAAGAGCTTCATGCTCTGTGCGATGAGATGTACGATACTCATAGTAATAATCTTTAAACCTCATAAACTCGGCCCACCGGTCAGCATAGGGGTCAACATGTGGACTATGTTGATGGTTGCGTGATGAACTATGCTCACGGTGAAAGGGTGGACTATGCCCAACATGAAATGGTGGCTCCTCGTAAGAGGTGGCCTCATGTGCCCTGCTGACGCCTGCGTGGGACCGGGAGGGTGTCATGATCAGGTTGGTCGTCTCCCTCTGACTCGGAACCTACGTCTATACAAACAACTAACAACATTATTATAAATATCATATAATCTAGAACGACTTCTCTTTATAAAAAAATTATAAATATTGGATAACTTAGAATGACTTCTCACCCTCGTCAACAGCCTGCATAACTCTTGACCTCTTCGACGGTTGACGCCCCTTCGAACTACTAAACTAGCGATGGCTCTGGATATACCATTCCTGGCTCTCCTCCCACGGCGTAGGAATAAGGCTTTCACGTGGGGCCCGCTCCTCCTAATATATTGAAAAATAATTATGTTAGAAATCCACACGAGGGCCTCATATATTACAATTTTTTTTGTAGTCAATGTAACTTACCGTTGACACATCCAGAAGAGCATAGGCATGCTGGCTAACAATAATGGTCGAAGACCTATCCCAACGAACCGCACGTGGCATCCTGGTAGTCAATATATAATACATGTTGGTCATAGGAAATGTCTCTAAAATCCGTATATGTGAATTAGAATATCAAGATAGTAGTAAATATTTTGTAGAAATATGGAATCCGTGTAGATTGTAAAAATATTAATTTAATATCAACTTACTAACCTTGAATGAAAATAAAAAACCAGATAACGACATCCTCTGCCCATGGTCCGGCCGTCTCCAGATCGCTCCATACATCTGCTTGTCGGTGTGCGCCCAGATATAGGATCCCCAGGGAAACCGATTAAAGACGCTCAAATCATCAATGGCCTATAGTATAACGTCGGGAAGATGCTGGGACAACTGATGACCGAGGAAGAACATCTCAACCATCATCATGAGACAAATACGTACGGCATGATCGTCATCGATATGGGACCGCCCCTCGTCATCAGTGCCGATAAGATTGAATAAATTCTGGATGTTCCGCACCGTTAACTGGACTTGTGGGAACACCCGTCTAACAAAACCATCGGCCCTATTCTTACGCATCTTTGGTTCCGGTCCGAAACGAAGTGTTGTGATAAGACAGAACTCCTCACGGCCGAACCGAAGAGCGTGGCCACCAACCTCATAAAACATCTCGTCATCCCGTATATTTTCCAGGAAGACCTGGGTCTGTAAGAATATATGGACCAAGATAACGTCGACAGATGTATCGGTTAAATCCAACCAATGACCGAAACATGTCTCCTTGAATATAGCTAATCGCCTGGAGTTCAATTTCTGGCGAATCAACTCCACCATCGTAAATCTTACTCTTCAAATTCAACTTTGCAGAGTAGAAATTTCATCCCTGCATAGTAATGATATAATACTTATGTAAATGGACCTAAAGTGTCAGTTTCTAAAGTAAAGGGACCTAAAGTGTTAGTATCTAAAATAAAGGGACCTAAAGTGTCAGTTTCTAAAGTTAAGGGACCCAAAAAGTGTCAGTTTCTAAAGTTAAGGGACCTAAAGTGTCAGTTTCTAAAGTTAAGGGACCTAAAGTGTCAGTTTCTAAAGTTAAGGGACCTAAAGTGTTAATTTCTAAAGTTAAGGGACCTAAAGTGTCAGTTTTTAAAGTTAAGGGACCTAACGTGTTAATTTCTAAAGTTAAGAGACCCAAAGTGTCAGTTTCTAAAGTTAAGGGACCTAAAGTGTCAGTTTCTAAAGTTATGAGACCTAAATTGTTAATTTCTAAAGTTAAGGGACCTTAAGTGTCAGTTTCTAAAGTTAAGGCCATAAAGTGTAAATTTCAAAAGTTAAAGGACCTAAAGTGTCAGTTTCTAAAGTTAAGGGACCTAAAGTGTAAATTTCTCAATTTAAGGGACCTAAAGTGTAAATTCTAAAGTTAAGGGCCTAAAGTGTCAGTTTCTAAAGTTAAGGGACCTAAAGTGTAATTTTCTCAATTTAAGGGACCTAAAGTGTAATTTTCTAGAGTAAAGGAATTTTGGGTATTTACAAGTTCTATAATGTGTGTAAAACTATGTTACAAGAACTCAAAAATTAAATATAGATCAATTTCACACGATGGTTAGTTTTAAACAAAATTAATATAACATGATAACTACAACCATTTACTATTATCCTAATCTTATTGTGTTTTATTTTGTGTAATTTACGATGACACTAAAATTATAACCCAAGATATGAAATGATAATATACAAAAAATTATAATCCAAAATATAAAATGATAATATATTTTTCTATACAACATACATAACTACAAAATCGATCAACTCAACTGAAAAAGACATGTACGCAAATGGCGTACATCCCCCTTTTACGCACCGGTGGAACCCCCTTACGGTTGGCCCGCCGCTGCTCCGTGTTAAACGGCCAAAATATCGAGGGGTGCACAAGAGAGTAGAAGAGTTAGAGGGAAGTCACTAACCTCAGTCATTGTGGTCCCAAATCGATTAAAAATTTGGGAAAGCTTGGTGTGGTGGGGTGCGCAATCGACAAACTCCGGCGGCGGTGGTGGTCCTTCAAAAACTTGCGTCGATCGAGTAATTAAAAAAGGTAGGTGGGGCTCTGTTGCATTGTTCGAGTATAAAAGAAGCCAGGTACGCAATGGCGCCGGGGGGGGGGGGGGGGGGCAATTGCACACCTACGCAATTGCGTCTGGGCGCAATTGCTCTCCCCTGCGCCATTGCGTACGTGGGCTCGATTGCGCAGGTTGGGCCATATTGTTAAATCGGGGAGAGGGATGGCTAAGAGGCCAATCCATTCATGTGGTTTGGCCATTTGGGCCAAATTCCCTATTTAAAATACCATCGACTATATTTATTTATGCATGTGTTACATCTATTTATGTATGTACATATGCAAAAATACATACACAACATGTGAAACATGTGGAAAGAAAACGTAACACAAATTGTTATTTGACAAAATCAATCTTATAGGCTATTAATTTGTAGGTTCAATAAAATCTCATTATTTTATAGTTGACGGAACTTTAGGTTAGAATAGGATAGGATTAAATGGGTCAAAATGCAAAAAAATTAAATTATCAAACCATACGTGTCTAATATCTATACTATATTATAAAGCACGAATAAAAACTCTTAAATACAAATTATTAGGCATAAGGTACCATCATTTTATGCAGAATTTTAAAAATCTCTTAATTTACAAGTATCAAAGTACAACATACATATTACTACTGCAGGTTTCTAACACCACCAATTTGGTATGTGCAGGACCTTCCTTTTATGCAGATCTTTCTATGTATCATTATTAATTAATATATTATATTACTATAAATTTGTTTTAGTTATATTATTAAATATGTAATTGGTTATTTTTCTAGATGTCATTAAAATATATAAGATAATCATTGAATTCTAACAAAATACTTAAATTTTTTTATATAAAAAACATTATATTATAAGCCTAAATCAAAAAAATTTATAAAAAAACAGTATCACTTTCTCAAAACCATCCAAAATCGTACTGTAAATCGACAAACAAAAAGAAACATTAAAATCATGATGTATCTTGCTGCATTGCGCGAGTACGCTTCTAGTATTTATAGAGAGGGGAAAGTTCAAATGAAAATTAAATTTTCATTGTACACGTGAGGATAAATTTCAGCCACTTCATCTCGATTGATCCAACAACTCATATTAAATAGAGTTTTTAATTTTAAGATGTTTAGAGATAAAAATGGAAGATAATTTAAACTCACGTCTACCATATTTGACTTTTTATTTTCTTTTTCAATTAAAAAACTTTTACCCAATTAAAGTTTAAAATAAATTATCTTAAAAATTACTAATATTTTAATCATACAAATTATATAAAAAAAACGAGAATTTCGTTTTATTTGATATGACATCTATCTCAATATAGTTTTTCTGTTATTTTAACCGTTTTTTAAGTGAAATACTATTTATGTGTTATATTCATTATGAATATTTATGTACATTCAAATCTGTACAACACCTCGACACCATAAGTATGTAACTCGACATCACCTTCTTCAACGTCGTAAGGCATCGCGTTTCTTCAGCACCGTAATCCAACACCCATCAAGACGAATCGAGAACCTATCAAATAATTATGTTGTGAACCGAGGAACAAAAAGAGCGTGTCACGTCTCCACATCTTCACGGGTCATTCATATATTATTCATCATGAATAATGTATCATTCAAGATGAATAATACAACATTCAGTGTGAATAATACACGATTAATGATAAATAATACATGAATCATTAATTCGTGTATTATTTATCATGAATAGTGAATGAACGTTCACCTTTGTTATTTATACTGAATGTGGACACCCAATGACGTGCATATGCATATTCATAATGAATATAACACATATATAGAATTTCACGTAAAAAACGAAAAAAAACGAAAAAAAATATATATCGAGATGGATGTCATATCAAAGAGCACGAAATTCTCGGGGGGGGGGGGGGGGGGGGGGGGGGGGGTTGGCGTAATTTGTTTGATTAAAATATTATTAATTTTTAAGATAATTTATTTTAAAGTTAAGAGGTAAAAAATTTTAATTAAAAAATAAAATAAAAGGTCAAACAAGGTAGACGTTGATTCAAATTTCCAATTTTGTTTCTTAATCACTTCTCAATTAACCTTATTATGTATTAACCATTGATCAGTTTTCTAAGTTTTGATCAATGGTTAAGATTTGTCCTCATGTATACAATAAAAGATAAGTTTTCATTTGAACCCTCCCTATATATATATATATATATATATATAGCCTTAGGTTCGTTTGAGAAATGAGAAATAGAGAAGTAATCCTAGTCATTCATACGCTCAAGATCGGATTTGACTGGTCAAATATTTCGGCTTTGACTGGTCAAAAGTTGCGGCTATTCCAAAAATAGGACACTTTCGTAATTTTTACAAAATACACGGGTTGTGTTCATATATGAACCTGTATAATTCACATATGAATTATATGTTCATATGTGAATCAGTGTAATACACATCTGAACTCTTTTAACTAATTCATATATGAACCTTAGTGATTCATATATGAACTAATTAACTGATTCACATATGAATTGATTAACTGTAAGCTCATATTTGAATCAGTTGAACTAATTAACAGATTCATATATGAACTTTTGTGATTCATATATGAACTAATTAACTGATTCCCATATGAACTAATTAACTGATTCACATATGAACGTATAGTTCAAATGTGAATCATATAGGTTCATATATGAACTCATCCCGCGTAATTTACGAAACTACCCCTCTACCTTTTAGAGATCATGCAAGGAATTATCCGGTGCTTCGAGGTCAAAGTCGCAAATGTTGACCAGATGAATGGCTAAAATTACTTCTCTATTTCTCATACATTTACCATTTCTCAAATGAACATTTCCCTATATATATACATATATATATATATATATATATATTAATTATAAAAAATATTTTTATGTTTTGAAAATATACTAAATATATAAATACATAGCACATTTCAAATGTAACTTATCTCATTTGTACAACCAATGCAACTTAATCAGTTGAAATATCTATGAAAATGATGAGGGTTCATTAATTATGATTAACGTTTTATGTTAGGAAACAATCAAGATATTTATGAAACAACATATTTACTAGATTAAATGGACGGATTGGAGATTGAGTTGTAATGGTTGTATAATAAATAGGATAATGTTGTATAATAAACCACCTCTATAAATATATTTATATATTACAGAAAATTGTTATACTACGATCTCTTATATATATGGGCCTTCTTTTAAAAAAATTCTAATTCACAAGATCCAGTCTAGACCAAATGAAAATTTGTTAAAAAATTAAATCTAATATATTTTAATAAAAACCCTCACTCTCTCCTTTCTTCTGTACCTTCTCTCTTAACATACAAACACACACGATTGAATATGTAAACAAGGTGAACATATTATCAACAATTTCTTATGAACACTATTACAGCTTGTGAATACACTCTGAATGTATGAGATATCATATAGCTTGTTAAGACATTGTAAACAACAACTAAACTAACAAAATCTAAATTTAAATCTACAACTTATGAATACCATGTGAACTTTGTGAATACTCTAGTAGGGAATTTCTTAAGGTAAAACACATTGTGTTCACCTTTTGTGCACATTTAATAGGTTGTGTGTGTGCGCACGTGTATATTACAGGTAGATGTGTGAGGATAGAGGATAGAGGATAGAAAGAGAGATTTTAGAGCATCTCCAACAGCTTCTCCAAAATTTATCCAACTTGGAGAACCAAAAGTCAAAATCTCCAAAAAAAATTACAACCATCTCCAATAGTTTCCTCATTTTTGTAAATAAATCATTGATTATATTATTAAAATGTTTTATATATTTAATAAAATATTATTTCTCTCCTCTAAACAATTCATTTCAAAGTTTGTCATTGGTGGAATGTAATAAAAAAATAATTTTTCTCTCTTGGTAATCATTTTTGGGGATATCTTCAAATTTGGAGAAAAATATATTCTCTCTCCTACTTTCACCATTTTGGAGAAAGTTTTGGGGAAGCTGTTATAGCTCATTTTACACCCAAAATCTCCATTTTCTCCAAAATGGAGAAGTTGTTGGAGATGCTCTTAGAATTTAACTTTATAAAGAAATGGATTAATATTTTATTTAATAAATAACATTAATTATCTAAAATTCCCCATAAACTCAGACGCAGAAACATGGGAATAACTTTTCCTTTAAAACCTTAACATACGTGGAGGAGATCTAATGTCAAAGTTAAAATCTCGCAGTTACTTGCCCCATACTCCAAATAACATTAAAACATGGACATTACAACATCCGAAAATAGCGTTAGACAAGAAAAGGGGATGAAGAGATCTCTAATGAAAATTTGCGACCACGTGCAATAAAACAATTTCCATGCATGATCAAACTCATGGTTTAAAATCTGGTACGTGCTAAACATTTTCTTTTCCAAAATTTCGTAATATGAACCACGTTATGATTTGGAAAATATGAGAAATAAATGATGCACTTTATTTTTGAATTAAATTATGTGTATGTGTTTGGTCGGCACTTGACATCACGAAATTATGCTCCTCGATTTCTTAGTTACACTATCGTCATCCATATGTTCAAACATCTTAAGGCTAAGATCAAGGATTTCATAAGTTCACTTCACAATTTCTCCTTGAACTATCATCGGTTCCAAAAGTCTATGGTTCTGATCCAACCAATCAATACGACCCAAAACGGTCCACTTAGTGCAATCACCATGCTTACCGTCACTCCAAGCATCAAATACTCAAATCATTAACTCCTTCTAACGATTACTCATTCAGAGACTTCTTCACTACCCCAACGGTAATCATGCCAAGGCAGTTCAAGCATACACAAGTAACTCGTAGGTTCACCATAACACTGGCCAGGTGCTATTATGAACGTAATGTACATGATCATCCTTGCCATTTTCGGCGTGATTCCCGTTCCTAGTAGCTCTGTAACCCCCTAAAAATTGGGATAACAAAAATCCGAAAAACGGACATGAGGTATACTAAAAATTGCCATAGCAAGAGCCTCCCGAAAATGGGGAAATATACATAACCTGTTTAATTACTGTTGTAATTTAACGAACAATAAATGACAACCAACTAATTTAACTTCTACAACTAAAAAAGAGATTACAAAAGGGTTGTCATCTATAAACCCAACGGTTCTTTCCAAAAAGTATAATACGTCCATGTGCAAAATCCCCAAGCTCTCACCCAAAGCAACTATGCCTGCTTAGGACCGGCGCCGCTAGAACCTGAGATACACATCCGGTGACCATGTCACTATCGCGTGGCACTCTCGCGCCACACTCCCCTCAGCCCAAAATTCTAGTCTGACATGATTACGAGCGCGAGGTTTAAACGACTAAAGTGGTAAATCAGTTTACATACATTTCAATATAATAACGATCATCAAATGCATATAAAGGCTCGTATTCTCAAATAGTCATAATTTAACGAAACAAAAAGGAGAATTACTTACCTTATGAATTTCCGGGTGTTACAATCCTCCCTACCTAATTGGATTTCGTCCCCGAAATCTCATCCTAAATTAAATAAGTGAGGGTACCGCTTCGTCATATCATCTTCGAACTCCCAAGTAATGTTAGCACCACGATGGTGCTTCCATTGGACTTTAACCATAACCAAGTCCTTATGCCTCAACTTCTTTACTTTCAATTTTAAAATCGCCTCCGGTTCTTCCACACAACGGTTTCCATTATCCACCCGAATTTCCGACAAAGGAATCACACTTTCCTCCTCGGCTAGGCACTTCCGAAGGTAACATACGTGAAACGTAGGATGTATTCCATCCATTTCCGGTGGTAAATCCAACCGGTAGGCTTGTAAACCAACTTTCTCCAAGATGAAGAAAGGTCCAAGGAAACGAGGACTAAGCTTCCCACGCTTCCCAAACCGGATAATCCCCTTCCATGGAGATACTTTCAACATGACACGGTCGCCCACTTGAAACTCGACCGGTCTTCTTTTCTTGTCCGTATAACTTTTATGTCGGTCTTGCGCCGCCTTTAGCCTTTCCCGAATTTCTTTCACCTTGTCCGCCGTCTCTTGCACTATTTCCATCCCGGCGAATTGCTTCTCGCCCGCTTCTAGCCAACAAACAGGGATTCTACACTTCCGTCCATACAATGCCTCGAATGGTGCCATTCCGATACTAGAATGGTAACTATTGTTATACGCGAACTCTACCAAGGGTAGATGTGAATCCCAACTTCCCCCGAAATCTATAACACACGACCTCAACATATCCTCAAGTGTCTGAATCGTCCTCTCGCTCTGCCCGTCTGTTTGAGGATGATATGTCGTGCTCAAATTCAGTCTAGTACCCAACTCTTTCTGTAAGCTCACCCAAAAATTCGATGTGAAGCGACTATCCCGATCCGATACAGAGGATTGCGGGACTCCGTGTCTCGACACCACCTCATCAATGTAAAGTTTGGCCAATTTCTCCATTGGCAACGTCTCCCGCATTGCAAGGAAATGCGCACTCTTGGTTAGCCGATCCACAATTACCCAAATAGTGTCGTGACCGCGCAAGGTCTTCGGTAGTTTCGTCACAAAATGCATGGTGATGTTGTCCCACTTCCACTCGGGAATAGACAACGGTTGCAAACTTCCATACGACCTTTGATGCTCCGCCTTGACTTGGAGGCACGTGACACACTTCTCTAC
Source organism: Arctium minus (assembly GCA_954870635.1). Classification (NCBI taxonomy): domain Eukaryota; kingdom Viridiplantae; phylum Streptophyta; class Magnoliopsida; order Asterales; family Asteraceae; genus Arctium; species Arctium minus. The sequence goes on from OX941092.1 coordinate 9,111,986, forward strand.
GTAATTGGCCACGTCCAATTTCATCACCAGCCACCAATAATTCAACTTCAAGTCCCGATACATTTTGGTGCTACCGGGATGGATCGAATACTTCGACTTGTGCGCTTCTTCGAGAAGTAATTCCCGATTTCCTCCCAACTTCGGTACCCAAATATGCCCTTGAAAGAGTTTAAGTCCACGGCCGTCTTCCTCTAAGAGTTCCCTTTGTTTCAACATAACTTCGGATTTGAGGTTCTCTTCTTTAAGTGCTTCCACTTGACTCGTCTTTATACTTTCCAACAAACTCGATACCACCTCGATTCTTGTGAGGGACATTTTGATACCACCATCGTAGCTCCTTCGGCTCAATGCATCCGCCACCACATTGGCCTTACCGGGATGGTAAAGTAGATCACAATCGTAGTCTTTCAAAAGCTCAAGCCATCTTCTTTGCCGCATGTTGAGTTCCTTTTGATCGAAGATGTATTTGAGACTCTTATGATCCGTGAAGAGAGTACACTTTGTACCATACAAGTAATGTCGCCACAACTTCAACGCAAAAACCACCGCCGCCAATTCCAAATCATGAGTCGGATAATTCTTCTCATGATCCTTTAGTTGCCGCGATGCATAGGCTATAACTTCAACCGTTGCATTAGCACGCATCCGAGCCCCATCTTGGAAGCGTCACTATACACTACAAAGTCTTTCGATCCTTCGGGTAAGGATAAGATCGGAGCTTCGCACAACTTCCTTTTGAGCGTTTGAAAGGCTTGCTCTTGAGCATCGGTCCAAATAAACTTGATGTTCTTCCTTATGAGCGAAGTGAGCGGTGTAGCTATCTTTGAAAAGTCTTGAATGAAACGCCGGTAATAACCCGCCAAACCCAAGAAACTTCGAATCTCTGTCGGACTTGTTGGAGGCTCCCAACTCATCATTGCCTCGATCTTTGCTGGATCCACCTTTACTCCGTCCTTTGATACCACATGCCCCAAGAATTGCACCTCTTGGAGCCAGAATTCGCACTTTGAGAATTTCGTAAACAATTTCTCCCTTCTTAGAACCTCTAACCCTTTTCGTAAGTGTTTCCCATGCTCGGACTCGTCCCTTGAATATATTAAAATATCGTCGATGAAGACGATCATGGATTTATCCAATAATGGGCGACACACGCGGTTCATCAAATCCATGAATACGGCCGGAGCGTTGGTTAAGCCGAAAGGCATCACCAAAAACTCATAATGACCGTATCTCGTTCGGAAAGCCGTCTTCAGAATATCTTCATTCTTCACTCTCACCTGATGATAACCGGACCGAAGGTCAATCTTTGAGAAGCATCCTGCGCCTTGGAGTTGATCAAAGAGATCGTCGATGCGAGGTAGAGGATACTTATTCTTCACTGTGACTTTGTTCAACTCTCGGTAGTCGATACACATCCGCATGGATCCGTATTTCTTCTTTATGAACAAAACTGGTGCTCCCCAAGGTGACGAACTCGGTCGGATGAAGCCCTTCTCCAACAGCTCTTGTAGTTGCGTCATCATCTCTTTCATTTCTGTCGGGGCTAAACGATACGGAGCACAGGCAATCGGAGCCGCTCCCGGAGTGAGGTCGATTTGAAACTATACTTGTCGCTCCGGCGGTAACCCGGGTAAGTCTTCTGGAAAGACGCCCGGAAAATCTTGCAAAACAACCACATCTTCTACCGACTTCTTCTCTTTCTTCGCGTCCACCACATAAGCCAGGTACGAAGGGTAACCCTTCGCTAAAAACTTGCGTGCTTTAAGAGAGGAAATGATGGGATTACTCCTCTTTCCTTTCTCCCCATAGATGGTGACCACACCATTTTCCGGCAACGACACTTGAATCATCTTTTTGGAACAAAAGATGTCCGCCTTATGCCTCACCAACCAATCCATGACTATAACTACATCGAACCCTCCTATAGCCATAGGTAGTAAATCTACTCCAAAAGGATTCCCATCAATCTCTAAAGTGCAATCACAAAAACGGTCTCGAACAATCACTTGATCCCCATTCGCTATTTCTATTACTAATGCATCGAGAAGGACACTAATAGGCGTAGTGAATTGCTTACAGAAGGTATCCGGCACAAAAGAACATGTAGCACCCGAATCAAACAAAACAAGAGTTGGCAAGGAGTTTACTAGGAACGTACCTGAAACAACATCAGCGGTTTCCTTTGCCTCCTCGGTAGTCATCCGGAAAGCTCGACTTGGCGCCCTTGGTGGTTGCTCGACTCTAGCCGTTGAACCCACCGAATTTCCATGGTGACCACCCACAAGCTTTGGGTAGTTCCTCTTTATGTACCCCGGTTCCCGACACTCGAAACACACCGGCCCCCGAATAGAGTAATCCTGAATTGCATGGCCCTTCTTGCCGCACTTGGCACACTCGACAGGGCCCGAGTGAGGTTTTGGGTCGCATGGGCCAGAGTGCTTAGATTTGCACTTATGATACCACCTCCACTCACGACGATTATCATTGGCTCTTCCGCCCACGAATGGTTTAGACTGACGAACGGGCCCAGACGGCCCTTCCCACTTCCTCTTCTCACCCACCGCAACTCTCTCATCTTTCTCCGCTTCAAAATCGTTTTCTATCAGCAAAGACTCCTCGATTACATCTTGAAGGGTCAAGCCCCTAACATTCCTTAATGTCGTTCTCATCCTTGCCAGCAGTCCTTGCTGATAAGCTTTTATCTTTGATCTTTCATCCGGGACGAGATGTCCCACCAAATTCAGTTTTTCCAAGAAAATCTTGGAGTAGTCCGCGATGGATAGTGTCCCCTTCTTTAACCCTCGGAATTCCGCTTCCAGTTTGTCCAATGACCTTTCGCTGCAATACTTGTCCATAATTTTCTGTTTGAAAACCGGCCAAGTCAACTTCGCCAAAACTTCGGAAGTGTGAGGTTCCACCAGATCAGGGCTTCACCCCGAAGTAGTTGGGAAGAAAACTTTACCCGTTGCGAGGTATCGCACTCGCTCGACTCAAAAGCCATCTCTATTTCCTTCAGCCAATACATGCACGCGACCGGGTTTGCAGAACCCGAAAACTCCTTCGGATTACACCCGAGAAATGCTTTGTAGGTGCATCCCTTGCCTTTACCTTTGTTTCCATTCTCCATTTGGTCTTCAACAGATACCACAACCGGTCCACCCGACCCCCCAACAATGTTTTCCGCCATTGTCTCAGGTTGTCGATTGATGGCGTCTCGATCTTCTAGGAGCTTCATGAAAAAATCTTGCTGTTGGGCCATGGCCGAATTCATGGCCAACATCATGTTGTCCCGAATCCGGGTCTCCATGGTTACTTCTTCCATGATGGCGTTATTAGCATTAAGGTTCCAACGCGGAATCTGCTCAGGTCCTCCTCCCAAGATTGTGGGTATGGGAGGTCCATCGGAGGTTGCCCCCACATTAGGTCGTTCAGGTGTAGATTCCACTTCCAAGTGACCCTCTGGCGTATTCGGTAACCTACTCTGAGTGTTTACCATTTCAATCTGCCATACACATACGAGAAAAGGTATTGAGAAAAGACTAGTCGAGTTGAACTCTTTGTACGTACTAATACCTTCATCAATTATCATAACAATAGTAAACCAAGTATGCTCACGTAACAATGCATTCATAATAGCAGTAGCTAAATGAAATTATGAACGAACCATACACAAGAATTCTTGTCACCATCATCATAACTTTCAATTAAAGTAATTCCGTAATCCTAACGCTCTCCCCACCTAGGATTCCTACCCCAAGTGGACTGTGAAACTATAAAGTCTAAAGCTTAAGTCTAGATATGCTAAAACAATACCTAGTTCACTTAAACTAAAGCTCTGATACCAACTTGTAACCCCCTAAAAATAGGGATAACAAAAATCCGGAAAACGGACATGAGGTATACTAAAAATTGCCATAGTAAGAGCCTCCCGAAAATGGGGAAATATACATAACCTGTTTAATTACTGTTGTAATTTAACGGACAATAAATGACAACCAACTAATCTCATTTCTACAACTAGAAAAGAGATTACAAAAGGGTTGTCATCTATAAACCCAACGGTTCTTTCCAAAAAGTATAATACGTCCATGTGCAAAATCCCCAAGCTCTCACCCAAAGCAACTATGCCTGCTTAGGACCGGCGCCGCTAGAACCTGAGATACATATCGACACCAAACAAGTGTTAGGCCAAAAAGCCTAGTGAGTTGAACAATAATAAGTATGCATGAACAGTTACAATTCTTATCAGCAGTTAACCAGGGTTCAACAATATGTGGAGTCAATAGGGGATACCCATAGCACCAATCAAGTTCCACCCAAAGAGACAATGTACCTTAGTGCCAACTACTAAGAGTGACACCCCAAAGGCCCGGCACACCCGAGGACTACAACCATGGCATTACCCCGAATGGCGGAGGTCTAGGCACATACCCACACGGTGGCGCCCAAGACTACATCCCCCTAGTGTCTACTGACTTGGTTCGTCCAACATAAAACATATAGGAGGTTTGTGAGGTATATTTAAACCATATATAATTCAATACCAACCATGGGTATTATATCACCATCCTAATCATGTAGGTCCAATATAAGACCCATATTTCAACATAATCAATATGTAGGTAAAATACCACCAAGAAGGCATTCCAAGTAGAATTCATCATCTACTAAAACATATATACCCAAATCAAGTCAAAATACTCATAGTAGGTATACATGAAGAAAAACCCCAAATACTTGAACGTTTAAAGCAAATCATAGCATATCACATATAAACACATTTCCAACATATCTTCATAAGGAAATCTCAAGTACTTGAACTTAGAGAAACAAATACTTTGAGCTAACATATAACAATGATAACAAATAGAAGATTATGATGTGTATTTAGTTTTAACAAAGGTTTAGTAAACTCACAATCTAGGTTTTTGAACCAAAACCTAGAAAATATGGAAACCCTAGAAGTTGAAGATGAGACTTGAAGATGATGAGTGTTGTAGACTTGAGAAACCCTAGTGAATGCTTCCTTGATGATAATAAATGCAAGCAATCAATGATCCAACCACCAAAGGATTGTATTTAAGAGGGTTAGGGTTTGTAAATGGAGGAAGAGAATCAGTTTGGAGTCTCTAAAATCGCCAAAGAGAAAGAAGAGAATGAGATAAAATGACTCAAAATCGTCCAAAGGACTCATTTAAGACACAGCCCCGCTCGCGATAGTGCCCGGCGATAGTGCCATTGGCATTATCGCGTGTCACAATCGCGCGAATACCCCGACTCTCGGTACACTCCACGCAAGAGTGACCTGCGATAGTGACAGTGTCACTATCGCGTGTCACAATCGCGACCCCCACCCCCACTTACGGTACATTCTCTGCGAGAGTGATCGACGATAGTGACCATGTCACTATCGCGTGGCACTCTCGCGCCACACTCCCCTCAGCCCAAAATTCTAGTCTGACACGATTACGAGCGCGAGGTTTAAACGACTAAAGTGGTAAATCAGTTTACATACATTTCAATATAATAACGATCATCAAATGCATATAAAGGCTCGTATTCTCAAATAGTCATAATTTAACGAAACAAAAAGGAGAATTACTTACCTTATGAATTTCCGGGTGTTACAGGCTCCACTCACCTCGAATCATCAAATCTTAAAGTGCCTAATTATGCAATCTCACATTCAATCACTAAAAATTACGCTAGTTTAAGTCTAGGCATTCAAAATCAACACCTAATTCTCTCAAACTTAAGCTCTGATACCAACTTGCAACACCCTCGAATTTGGTGAGAGCAACTAATTAAAAATTATAAACATAACATTAAAATACGAAACAAGACTTCCTCTTATGATCCAAAACTCTATATGCCAAGAATATGAACTCTACAATTAACTTTGACAGATATTAAGCTCCAATAACATACAGACTAAATTTGAAGTCGGGTGTTACTTAATCCAAATACAAGTTGCTCTCTTTAACCTAGTGCGGAAGACTTCATCAAGTTATTCATTCCTTGGGCGCACAAAAGGGCACTCCTCTCTTCACTGCGATACTAAAACTATTCCCAACCAAAACCTGTTGCACATGCCGACAAATAAAAATGGTGAGACTAACGCCTAGTGAGTTCAAGAGTTTTACATGAGTAAATATATCTTTAAAAGAATCAACCTCACTTGAAATCACGACCTTTCAATTGATGTACTTTAAAACGTGGAAACAACTCTTTTCCAATGCCATGCACTTTCAAACATACTTTATAAATTGATGCAACTTAAACTAACTCAAAACATGAATATGAATCGACTCCCATTTAAGAAACGTGGATAAAACGTTATATCCCTAAACACCCAAACACGGGTGGGGTAAAATACTCGACCCATGAATCATCATCAAAACCACATATACCGTACGTCCGAAAACATGGACACTAGGTCCATTACTCACGCTACCGTAAACGAAAGAAATCTAACTACCAAAACATGGGGTTGACATAATTCATTCAAACCTTAATATACGAGGAGGAAGATCCAATATTAAGGCCCTAATTCACTGTCGACCATAAAGAGTCAATGACAATAAAGTAAGACATCCTTATAGTTAAAATATTGATAGCCGACAACGAGGGAGACCCGTATCCGTTGAAAGTGGAGGAAACACAAAAGTATGCCACCCATGCAACGTTAATTGCATGACACCTCACCACATCACAACCCAAGTGTCCCTACGATTTCTTTAACAAGTTTCACCTCAAGTCAGTTGACCTTGATGAACATTCTGAATAACTCCCCGGTAGCACCACCAGACTCAACCCTCCTAGTGCTTACTTTTAAAGTTTCCGGTCATAAAACATGGGTACCGGAGTTCAACCCCGCAATACCCAATTGACCATTCCAAAACAGACTGACTTACATGCCTATGGATCCAATGCAACACAGTCTAACCTTACCGGACTACACATGAATGACCAAAGCACTCGAGCCCGTAACCAACCTCAATACGCAACACAGCACATTAGTACGTACGTCATAATTGGACTCTACATTGAGTCATATAAAATCGGAGAAGTGTCCTCAAGACTCATTTAAAACGACATCGAGCCAAAATACTCAAAACCTTTTTTTTACCAATGATTAACGTTTTTCAAATAATAAACGTACTCGACCCATACCATGGAATCACACGCTCCAAAATACTTGAATGGACTCCAACACAGTTTAAGTCGGGACAAAAGGTTTTCCAAATTGATTTATACTCTTTATCCTTTCAAAACGTCCCATAACACAAAATTAAACCTTTTTACCCGAACAAACACTAAAAATGCCTTTTAACCAAATAATCTCATTTATGCAATAAATCACCAAAATACGTCCAAATACGTCTCATTTATCAAGATGCCCAAAAATCCCGAATGTGGGTGTTTTATAAGTTTATAAAGTTAAACACTTCCAAGTAACCAAAACTTATCAAGTGATCAGCAGTTAACAATTTATGTAAAACACAAAACACTTTAAAATGAACATTTTGGCATGTACAACATTTTCGCAAATCAACTTAAACTCACCTTGCTAGGTTAAGTTAAACCTAGATTTCAAACCCAAATCCTTAGCCCCCAAGGATGAAGCTTTCACCATCAACAAATCATCTTCAACAATAACCTAAGGTTTCCAAACAACCCCTTCCTTCGAGTCTATAATAAACCATTAACAAGAAAACCTTTAGATCCACAAAGATACTTATACTAAAGCTTGGAATATTCAAGGGATTTACCTTAACCGAACTTAAAGCTTTCCAATCCACCATTCCGACGAAATCTTCCATTCTTAACGTAGCCAAGCCTCATGCCACCATAACCTTGATATCCCTATGGTTGATTCACATCAAGGTGCCCCAAATCAGTTCTTGAGCTCCCAAATTCGTCCCAAATAAGAGAGAAATGGAGTGTGGGAATAGAATGAGAGAAAACCCTAGAAAGCTGGGTTTTAATTGATCATATCAATCCCGCGGCCTTGGTCACGACCTCCAAGCCGCGGGTCAAGCCACGCGGGTCCCTGAGTCACGGATCACAGTTACTTGCGCGGGCTTATCCGCGGCTTGGAAGTCGCGGGCCAAGCCGTGCATGTCCCTGTTGTGCCTCCTCACGTATTGCGTTAAACCGTTCCCCGACCGTTCCCTCGGTCGGCCGCTGACCGTTCCCTCATCTATCATTAATTGTTCTTTAGGAAATTACGGGTGTTACACAAAGATCTCCCGACAAAGATCTAACTCAATCAATATCAACAACATGTCGTGAACGGTTAGGCTTGGTTGATTTTGTCAGAAAATAAAGTAGGTTTCAGGGGTTCAATATAAAGAATATATGTGGAAATCAAAGATAGAAATGCATCTAATGCCATGTTTCTAAATATGTTACAATTCAACGGTTGATAATTTATGTTTACGTTTCTAAATTGTATTTGATCCTCCCAAAGGCACCGACTATCATAAGCTTACAAGTACTCGATATAATCGTCAGTTGTCATTCATTTTAGCTTGAAGCATACATATACGTTATGAAAGCTATCAATCATGAGATTTCGATAGTTGTTATCAAACACATCATGTTTCGTAAATTTAAATTTAAAAAACAATACTCTCTCAGTTCCAAAATAAATGTCCACAATGAAAATGACATACACTTTTAAAAATGGGAAATTGAAAACTTACTTAAAATAGACAATTATTATAAAACAAACTAAAATAGAAATGTATATGGTTAATTTGGTACGAAAAGAGAATCATTTTGGAAGGTTCCATACAAGCATTTAGTGTATTCTATCCACCTTGAAGATAAAGAATTGATTTCTAAGACTTGATTAAATAATCGTAATAAACCACCAAATTTTTCAAAATCTGTTGCAAAGTTATATAACTTCGTTAGCAAATCTTTTTCACAATTATTTAAATAATTAAAATTAATAATTACATTACTTTAGTAATTATGAGAATAGGCGAAGATTTATCAAATAACTCTTAAAAAAGCCCTTAAATAAATAACTAAAAAGAGTGGTTTATAATATCTATTGACTGGGAAATAGTTCTAGTCTAACAGATGTGAGACTTTAGAAGCATCTCTAACAACTATGCTATAATAGAAATTTCGATGGTTTAAAAAAGTTTTTTACTCCAACAGCTATGTTACTATAAAATAGAAAAAAGAAGAGAGATAATATAAAACTCTAGTTGTTGAACATACTTTTTGGTAAAGTTTTTAGAAATATCTCTAAAACTCTATATAAGAGAGATAAATATTGTTTTAAATCTTTTCCACCAATAAATCTCTTTTTAAAAAATTTACATTTTTATTTAAGAAAATTATAACATAGTTGTTGAACATACTTTTTAACATGTCCACTTCAACAGAAAATATATGACGAACACACAAATTGTTCCGGAGGTAAAAAATTTAAGAGTAAACTATGATTTTTGTCCTTGTGGTTTGTGATTTATAACGATTTCCATCCCTGGTATTTAAAAACGACTTTTTTCGTCCCTGTGGTTTTCAATTCCTTTCGTTTTTCAACCCTAATACTAAGGGGTTGTTTGATGGTTACTGAATAGTTTGGTGCTGAATAGTTTGGTGCAGAATTATTAAGTGCTCGGAATGATTAAGAGGCTCTTATGATATAGTGGAAAATGAAATATGGTTGTTTGGTAATTGTTTGGAATGAAACCAGGGTGCTGAATGGTTAAGGGAGACCCATGATACAAAATCATTTAGAGGGTTTTAGAACCATTAAGTATTAGATTTATTTTTGCCAAACAAGATTCATCTCTTAGCGAATAAGAAATTGAATTAAGAGGTAAACAAACAACCTCTAACTCTGTTAAAAAAAGGTATGTTAACTTATGGACTTTTTGGTCATTTCTTCTTTTATTTATTTTTTCTATTATTTTTATTGAAGAATCTTTATTCTACATGTGTACAACCACTTTATGCACCATACCCAAACCCACATATCCCCACTGATCTTCTGATTCGCCAAGACACTTCCTGTGCAACCCTTTCCTCCTTCCCCTTTGGGCTCTGGCGACTTAAGACCACACAGACACACCTCACCAGCTTGTTCTTTTCGCACCTCCGATAGGGCCAGAAATTAAAAAAAAACACAAAATCAGTCACGATCGAGAATAGATATGTCTCTCTTTCATAAAACCATTAATGGGAAAAAAACCATAAACGAGAAAGAAGAGGCTATCTCTCTCTCTCTCTCACACACACACACACACAATACAGAAACGAAAAAATTCCCACAAAGGCACAAATAAGAAAAGAGAAATTGTCTTTGTCTCTCTATCTCTCACAAAACCATAATAAAACCACAAAACCAGAAAAGATAAAAGCTTATTTATGGAGGAAGTGAAGAAAAATGCTTTTTATTTAGGAAAAGAGTGAAGAAAAGGTCGTTTATTTAAGAATATAATGAAAAAAAATTGATCATTTAAGGAGGAAATAAAGAATAGGTTGCTTATAAGGGAGAAAGTAAAGAAACGACTATTTGCTACAGGAGAATGTGAAGAATGGCTCAAATTGAACAATAACCTGAATTATCAAATTTCTTCATTTTTAAGACTTTGAGCTCAGAATTCCAAAGCTAGTGACAAGAGAATATATATTTCTAGATTGAGATCCATGTCTATCAGTCCTCGAAAGATTTGTCCCAATGGTTTCTTCCACATCATAACAATCAGATCAATCAGACCTCGAGAGCTTCGTCCTTACGGTTTCGTCCCCGGAGTAGAACGAAAAGGTCACCATAGAAAAGGGAAGGAGACCGGCATACCAACGCGGTTCTCTGGTAAGAGTAGGGGTAAGGGAGGAGAGAGCAGCAGGAGGGGTTGAACATTGATAACAGAAAACAAACACAAATTCAAGAACAGGTTGAACATCGAAATCAGAGTGCTCAGATTTGGGGGCGAAGCAATATCGGGGTAGGGGAAGAAGACAATGAGAGAGTTCGAGAAATTGAGGAAACCTAAGGAAGGTGTTGCAATGGTGGCACCAACGGACAGTTGAGATTGGCTGAAGGCAGCTCGAGGTGGTAATTATGTTCAACGAAGATGGAGGGGAGGAGGCGAGGGGGAGGCCTGCCCAGGGGCGGTTCTATGTGTTCTCTGGGTTTTCATCTCCTATGTGTATTACGATATGTGTTTGATATTTAATATATAAATAACATTATATTTATACTTTTATATTATACTCTTTTTTAAAATGTAAATAGACAAAATTACCCTTAACGACATTTTTCTAACGCCATTTGCTTTAGGAACGAAAAAAGAAAAAGAAGGAAATCACAAGGACGAAAAAAACAAATTTTAAAGACCCGTGACAAAAATCGTTTTAAGCTACAAACCACAAGGACGAAAATCGTAGTTTACTCAAAATTTAATGGAATAAAACGATAATAATATAATTAAAAAAAAAGGTAATAAATGTGGGAGGTTGTATCCAGAGCAGATTTTACTAGCTGGAGGTCTCATCTTCAACTCCACATCACCAAAATCTCCTCCATAGTGGCAAAGTCCAAAGCCAAACACGTTTATCCTTCCTTCTTGAGTAAATTACTTTTCTGTCCTTATAGTTTATTAAAAGTTATGACCTTTATCATTTGGTCTTAAATTACGGTTTTCGTCTTTATGGTTTGCAATAAATTGCTATTTCGTTCTCGAGGCTAACTTGTACTTTTAAGTACGAAAGGCGAGAGCACCAAGTGAATATGTTTCGATCCAATCATTCAATGGATATTGGATTTTGTTATTAGATCCAATCCAATTAGTATTGGACATCTGATCTAATCTGATCCGATGGATGGTTGGATTGGATCTGTTTCATCCATTGATTATTCATTGGTTCGGATCCATCAAATGTTTTGATACACTTTTCAATCAGTTATTCATGTATTTTATTAATTTATTAAAAAACACTACATATAAATATTAACTAAAAACAATAACAAAAAATGTAAATAATTAGATTATAGTTATTAATTTGGATGGTAGTTTTATGATAATTGGTTCGGTTTTATCGGATTATAGACTACTATCTAAGAATCAACCGATCTAATTTGAATGTTGAAATTTTGGATCCGATCTAATTCAATTATAATGAGATATTCGATTATGACCGATCGGTTATACTTTGGTCGATCTGTTTAAATTGGATTGTATAACTTTCTACACACCCCTAACTATAAGAACATAAACAACAAATAAACTGTAAGCCAATACTGATGAAAATCATAATTCCAAAACTATAGTGAGAAAAATAATTTTCAACAAACAATAGGGACTAAAAATGTAATTTACTCTTTTTTTCTTTTTGTTGTTTTGCTTGGTTCTAGCTCTCTTCCTCGCATGGGACTTTAAACCGATTTTATGGACCCATTTAATACAGAAAAACAAACTCAAACTGTTCACCAACCAATTTCATATCCGGGTCCGGATCCTGCTATGGTTCGGGTTCAACATAATCACGAACTAAGGCTCTTTTTGTTAGCAGTTTAATTAGCTTAATGGAACACGATAAACTATAGATGACTGTTTGGTAGCGAATTAATGATTTAAAAAGTGGTTGATTCAGTAAACTTTTAATATGAAGTTTTATGCAGAAAGTCATATTTTTTTTTTCGAACGTACTTCTCCAAGTTAAAAAATACGTCCCTTCCATCTAAGAAAAAAATTTCTCGAACAAAAGTATTTCCAATTTATACAGACAAATTAATTCAAACGGATAACTTTATCTATACAAAACTTAATGGAAAACCAACCAAACAACCCCTAAAATAAATTATAGTTATGAACTGTATTCTTAGAGCATCTTCAACAGATTCATTTAAAATAGAGAAAAATAAGGTTTTGTTCTTTTTTGGTTCCAATATATTTTTTTATATCTATATTATATTATAAAACTTTTATAAAAAACTTTTAAAAACAATTGTTAAAGCTTAATGTACCGCTATTTAATGTTAATTACTTAAAATCTCTTAAAAACAACCATTAAAGCTTTATGTATTATATTTAATGTTATTTATTAAATTTCGATTCTTATCTCTGACCACTTTAATTCCTCTAAAATCACTCCCCACTTCAATTACCCTAAAATCATTCTCTGCATAACTAAATACAGAAAATGTTAATTACTTAAAATCTTTTAAAAACATCTATTAAAGCTTTATGTACTACATTTAATGTTATTTATTAAATTTCAATTCTTATCTCTAACCACTTTAATTCCCCTAAAATCGTTCCTCACTTCAACTCCCCTGAAATTACTTCCCGCATAACTAAATACATGATAAAAATTAAATTTTAAATATTAAGAAAATCTAACGTAATATTTAATGTTTATTTTATAAAAAAAACATATATTATTAAACTTAAAAAATTTACATTATTATTTAAAAACTATTAAAAACAAGCTTTTATGCATTAAATATTGTTTATTGATACACGTTACTTAAAATTTAAGATTACAAGTTATAATGCATAGGTACAAATTAATAAAGCTATATGTTTGAATCATAACTAACTGATAAATATAATCAAAACAAGATAAACATCTTAATTTAAATATAAATAATTTAAAATATATAAGATAATCATTAAATTCTAACAAAATAATTACTTTTTTTATATAAAAAACATTATATTATTAAACCTAAATTGAACAAATTTATAAAAAAAAAATCATTATCACTCTCTCAAAACCATCCAAAATCGTACTGTAAATCGATAAAAAACAAAAAAATAAAAGGAAACATTAAAACCGTGATGTATCTACCTGCATTACGCGAGTACGCTTCTAATTGTTCTATAAAATAGAGAAAATAAGAAAAAAAATTCCAAATTTATAAAATTCATTAAAACTTGATGTGAGAAAAGAGAAATGATATTCTATTGAGTAAACTCCAATTTTAGTTCCTGACGTTTAGTGATTTCTTTGAAAGAGGTCCCTATGGTTTCATAATTCAAGTTTACGTCCCCAGGGTATGGATTTTGCTTTGAAAGAGGTCCCTGGACACTAACACCGTCTATTTGGTCCGTTAGTGCCAGGGGCAAAATCGTCCAATCATAATTTGTCTCTATTTTTGCACTTTTATTTGTTTTTTCTTATATTTTGTAAAAACGACCGAATTATAGGGTAAAGTCTGTAAATTTTACGCCCCTTTCCGATCATCTTCTCCGGCCAAATCGCCGGTCATCTTCTCCGGTCAAGAGTCATGGCCAGACCTTAATCCAAACACCAACATCAATAAAACCCAAAGACCAAAGAGAGATTGAGGTGAAATCTGTAGATTTGGCATTATCCATCTTCCATTTAGTATAGCAAAGTTGGAAGAAATCTGGAAACACATCACATTCACAAAAAGATGCATAAATTTGGAAACACATCAAAAAAAAAGATGCATAAATCTGGATAGAAATATGGAAAAGATGCATGAATATAAAAAAAAAATCTGAAATCATTAAAGATGCATAAATTTGAAAGAAATATAAAACCATTAAATATGCATAAATCAGGAAGAACCTTGAAACCATTAAAAATACATAAACCTGGAAGAATTCTTAAACAATTAAGGATGCATAAATTTAGAAAATATCACAAATTCTGAAAACACATCACAAATTATAGAAACCGTTATTAACTTGGAAGCACATCACAATTTTGGAAACACTTTGACACATAACAAGAAACTTGAAACCATTATAAATTTGGAGTTTTTTATTTATTTATTTATTTTTGATGAAAATCTAAAAACCCATTCTTAGGCCAAAGGCCCAAAGTTGGGACTTGGTAGAACAAAATTACAAAAACCTATTCAAAGGCCGAAGATGATAACTCAAAAACCCATTCATCCATGATGTTCAATTTATTTTAGTATATATTGATAGTTCAAAAAAATTAGTAAAATAAAAGAGAAACTTTGTATGGAAGAAATCTGCAGATTTCTGGACACAAAGAGAGATTGAGGTGAAAAAAACCAATGGGGTTGGGTTTGCTAGCTTCCAGAACTCTTCGATCCTCATCGGCCAGTGGAGGCGGTGCTTCTGGTGGCGATGCCGACGACGGGGGCGACGGAGGCGGTGGTGGTGGTGGCTCTGTTCTGCTGACAAACAAAAGGGTTTATTGTTCTTCTTCTGTTAACAGATATCGTGAATCTTGGTGGTTGACTTTTGTGCTCAATACTTAATTTGACCATGAAGCTTTGTGATCTTTCCTGTTCTTGATAACAATGCAGACCCTTTTTCTTGATTTAGATCAAATGGGTTTTCTTACAAAACAATCTTTTTTAGAAATTAACCAACTATATCGAAATTTTGGCATATATATTTCTTTGGAATGTTATTCAAGAAAACAATGTCCTATTCTCAATCCCTACAGGTTCTAGATCAATGGTTATATATATATATATATATATATATATATATATATATATATATATATATATAGGGTGCGTTTCTTTTGCAAACCAAGCAATTTGTACAAACTATGCAAACCAATCTTAGCCGTTCATCAAGTGTAATGAATATATGATTTTATTATGTTTCCTAATTTAAAATCATGATTATAATGAATAAACTTAACATTTCCTAATTTAAAATCATGATTATAATGAATAAACTTAACATTTTCCATATATATCACAATCATTATTAATGAATCATAATCATTATCCATAAATATATCTATTGTTTCATAATATAGTGGTTTGCATAGTTTGTATAAATTGTTTGATTTGCAAAAGAAACACACCCTATATATATATATAGGTATATATATATATATATATATATATATATATATATATATATATAGAGAGAGAGAGAGAGAGAGAGAGAGAGAGAGAGTTAAATGTATAACAGGTCCTTAGAGTTTAATACTTTTGTAAAAGTAAGAAAAACAAAAGAAAAGTGCAAAAAGAGGACAAAAATAAGATTGGACGAATTTGCCCCTACCTCTAACGGTGATTTTTAACGGAGTTAGTGTTTAGGGACTTCTTTCAAAGCAAAATTCATACCCTAGGAACGTAAACTTGAATTATGAAACTATAGAGACCTCTTTCAAAGAAATCACTGAACGTCAGGGACCAAAATTGGAGTTTACTCTAGTATTCATTCACGCTAATGAGATTGACTTATTATTATATTACATAAACGGTTTTGAAAAACTTTATTGAATGATAAAACTATATAATATTTTAATAATATAATCAATGTTGAAATTTATAAAATAGAAAATCTGTTGAATTTGAATGTAAATTTTTTAGAACTTTTAATTTTTGATTCTTTATTTTAGAAAAAAAAACTATTGAAAAGACATATGAACTAATTTATACAACAAAACAAATCTAAATCGTTCACCAACTATTTTCATATTCGGGTTAGGATTCGGGTATGACTATGGTTCAACATATTCACGAACTAAAAAAAACTATAATCATGAAATGTATTCTTATTAGCGTTTATTTTATAGTTTAGAAGTGCATCTTTAATAGATTCTCTATAATTTTCCTAAAATAAAGAATCAAATGTTAGAATCTCAATAAAAAAAAATTACGTTTAATTTCAACAGATTTTCTATAAATTTCCAAAAATAAAAAATCAAATGTTAGAATCTCAATAAAAAATTACATTCAATTCCAACGGATTCTCTACTTTATAGATTCGATCATTAATTATATTATTAAAATATTTTATAGTTTACCATCCTAATACATTTTAAAAGAACTTTATACAAAATAAGGATAACTCAATCTCAAGTAATAAATAATCATTTCTATCATCCTCTTATCAAGTTTAGAGAGTTCTTTAAATTTGAAATTTTCTCATATTTTAGATAACAACTAGAAGTGTGCCTGCACAATAAGATTCATCTCGATTTTATTTTTTTTCATTTGTTTTCGTCAAATTTATAACACGGTTTTGTGTGGTTTTGAGAAAACAATAATATTTTTATGTTTGAATAAAATTTATAAATTTAAAGACCGCATAAAAGTTTTTAAAAAAATATCTCGTTATTATTATCAAATCGACAATTTAAAAGTTCTTATTATTTTAATAATTTATTTAATTCGATTTTTATTACCCTCTCCGTCCCAAAATAAATGTCTAAAATTAAAAAGTCACACAGTTTTAAGAGTGTGTAATTATTACAGTTTTTAATTAACCAAAATACAATTTTACTCTTAATTATTGACAGAGAAAACTTCTCCATCGCATAATTAAGTGTATAATGGAAAGTAGAAATTTACTTTTGAAAATGGACACTTATTTTGGGACAAACAAAAATAGTAAAACACTTATTTTGGGACATGGGAGTATAATTTAATTTAGGTGTAATAATTATTATGACTACAAGCGTACTCGCGCAATGCAGCGAGATACATTACGATTTTAATGTTTCATTTTATTTTTTGTTTTTTTGTTGATTTACAGAACAATCTTGGATGATTTTGCATAAAGTGACAATGTTTTTTTTTTATAAATTTGTTTAATTCAGACTTAATAATATAATGTATTTTATATAAAAAAATTTAAGTATTTTGTTAGAATTTAATGATTATCTTATATATTTTAATGACATCTAAAAAAATAACCAATTACATATTTAATAATATAATTAAAATAAATTTATAGTAATATAATTTATTAATTAATAGTGATACATGAAAAGATCTGCATAAAAGGAAGGTCATGCACATACCAAATTGATGGGTGTTATAATCCTGCAGTAGTAATATGTATCTTGTGCTTTGAAATTTGTAAATTAAAATATTTTTAAAATCTTGCATAAAATGATGGTATCTTGTGCTTAATAATTTGTATTTAAGAGATTTTATCCGTGCTTTATAATATAGTATAGATATAGATTATGTTTTTTTATCATTTACTTTCCGAATTTAAATAATCTACTAAAAATACTCTATCTAGGGGTGCTCAAAAACCCGATCAACCCAACTCAACGCGAAATAACTCAAACCGAAACAACCTGATGTCTAATCGAGTTGTAAAATCTTCAAACCGTATGCATTGGGTTGATATCGGATTACTTTTATTTGAACTCAACCCAACCCGATGAACCCGATCCTTTTATTTTGTGGATTTAATATGATTATTAAGTCTCTATTAATATGTAAACTAGACAATTACACTATTGCGTACCATCTTCATTTACATATATTTTCAATTTATTATTCATCTCTGTACAACTACTTTGTATATATGTTTAATAAATGTAAACACACACATACGTGTGTGTGTGTGTGTGCAAACTAAAAAATTAACTAAATGTGATATATTTAAGATTTAATAAGTATGGATAAGTTGTATCAAATGGTTGATGATGGCACGACCAACCTCAAGGCAAAGAAAGAAAGCATGGGGGTTGGAGGCGTCTAAAACGATTGTTGTTGATTGACATATTATTATTTGATTTAGACATTTTTATATGTAATATCGTAATATTTTTTATGAGTTTACATACTCTAATGAATTATCGGTCATTCGGTTGTATTTCAAAGAAATGTTTTCTTTATGTATATATTTCTAAATTTGATTTCATCTTGTTTAAACATAACCTGACCAACCCAATCAACCCAAACGGTTTGGGTTGGGTTGGGTTGTAAAATTTTCAAACCGCCTATATAGGATTGAGTTATTAAAAAACCTTCAACCCGATTAATCCAAACCGTGAATACCCCTAACTCTAACGTTACATATTGCCATTTGGAGACTGAATTCAATCAGACGGTGTCAATTAACACGTGTACGGAGATCGAGGCAGTCATGTGACCCCTCACGAGTGATTTTCTGGTGAAGGTAGTTGTGCCGATTTTCAGCCAGAAAAAAATGAAAAAATAAATTAAAGACATGGCTTTTTGACGTAATAAATATGGGGGAAAAAAGCTTTCATTTTACAATTTTTTTATAATAAATAAAAATGTTTGACTTCTTTGTTTTAATTAATTAAAAGAAAAAGGATTAGACACTAATCACGTTTAGTGGCACCTATAAATAGAACTCAACAACTTCAAATTCTTTACTATCCAAACACAAGTCATCAATGGCGTTCAAGCAAAACTTGGTACACAAGTTGTTCAAAATCTGCAGCAACAAATCCACAAATCAAACATTAAGAACTTGCCGCATTTCATCATCATCATCCACCGTTCAATCTCTGATTCCAGCGGATCTCAACGGAGTCGCGCCTGATCCAGGAGACGACTCCGTTTTCCGGCGGTTTCTGCATCGGCGGCCGTTATACCTCTCCGCTTCCGTCACGTTGCCGGAGATCTTCCGTCCTGGCGGCGAGAAGTTGCTCGAGACGCTCAGGGAGATGGACATTGCCAGAAACCGAGTCCGACTTAACGGAGTTACCGGTAAACGGAGTGCGTCGAAGGCGGAGGACGGCGGATTGACGGTGGCCGATGCGAAGAAGATCCTTAGAGCGTCGCAGATCGCGACGGTGAAATCGAAGTTGAAAAGTAGTTGGAGAAATCATGTTTCGTACGATGAATTCATTCAGATGTGTATCGACGGTTGTTCTAACAGAGATCAAGGTGTAGATCTCGCAAAAGCTCTCGATGATTCCGGTTCCGTCCTCGTTTTAGGAAAAATCGTTTTCCTTAAACCTGAACAGGTTCGTTAAAATATTAATCGGTGATTGAATCGTATAATTTCGCAAATCTATTCGTATAATTTCGTACGTCTATTCATATAATTTCGCAAATCTATTCGTATAATTTCGTAAATCTATTCTTAAAATTTTATGAATTCCTCAAATCTGATGAGTTTTTTTGTTGTTAATTTCAGGTAGTGAACGCAATCAACGGACTGATAACCGGCGACGATGAACAGATGACGGAACTGGAAGCGATGGAGCGGTGGAAGTCGGCGATCGACGAGAAGGCGGAGAAGATGGTCCGGCGAGAGCTTTGGGGTGGATTAGGGTATTTGGTGGTCCAAACGGCGGCGTTTATGAGGTTAACGTTTTGGGAACTATCGTGGGACGTAATGGAACCAATTTGCTTTTATGTGACGTCAGCTTATTTCATGGTGGGATATGCATTTTTCATAAGAACAGCAAAAGAACCTTCGTTTGAAGGATTTTTTCAGAGCAGGTTTCGTGTGAAACAAATGAAGATAATGAAGATGGAAGGTTTTGATGTGGAAAAATATAGAAGGTTGAAGAAAGCTTGTGGTTTTGATGGCTATGGTGGATTGAAAAGATTTTAATTAAGAATCTTTGATTTGATGATGATGAATTGTATATAATTTTCAGAAAACACAATTTTGTTTTTTAACCACAAAACCCTTTTTTTTTTTAAGAAGTGGGTTTGATGTGAATTGATAATGAGAGTTAGATTATGATTTTTATTGTGGTTTTTTTAATTGTTTGATTTAGGTTAAAAATCAACAATCACAAAAAATGAAAATAATTTGATTTTTAATTTGATAATGTTGATTTTTAGTATTTTGGAGATTTGTTTTTCCGTTACGATAAAGATTTGTCATGAGTTCGATTTAAAAATTTAGGTCCCAATCTTTGAAGTATTTTTATTTTAAATTTAATTTTTTATAGCAAATTAAATATGATCAACTTTGTTTCAATTTCCATTCAAAAAACTCATTTTCAAACACCATTTTAATGTCCATAACAAATTATTTCAACAATAAAGTTTAATAAACGATTTTCAAAAATAATTCTACTTACAAAATTATAACACTTGATTTTTGATCCTTCAAAAGTCATAATATTCCATTTAATTACATTAAGAACATAATATATTATAATATATTCTCAAATGAGGTCTTAAAAGTAGAATTTTGTACTGAAAATTAAAATAAACTAAATTTTATGTTGATACAAACTGTTTATTTTTTATTTAATTTTTGAAATAAATATAGGTCAGTAACAGACTGACAATTTAACTTTATTCCTTAAATGAAATATATTCCATGTACACGTGTTGGTTTATTGGATTAAATTCGTATATCGAAGTAATAAATATATCCAAATCCAACTTGTCGCCACGTCAACCTGCCATCTCCTTTTTCAAGAAAAAAAAATTAATGTTTATAAAGTGTAGCGGTAATCACCTGGGGAGTTCATAACGTTCAACCTGGGTTCGATTCCCTGCATTCGCAACTTTGTGGCCACTGGGTTTAACCTCAAGGCTGCATGTTTTCACAGTCGGTTTCTTTGTCAAAGGATTAGTCTGGGTCAAAGGCCCAGGATACCCTTTCTCAAAAAAAAATATTAATTTTTATACAATGTTGTATCATATGCAAAATGTTTAGTATAGTCTTTTATTACACAAAACAGTTATAGACATTTTACATGTGAAATAAAGTTTCGTATTTATAATTTTATATGTGAAACAATACATGAAATCTGGTTAATAAGTTTTTATTAACTTTTGAAATGATTATGCTGTCTTCTTCGATATCCCATCAAATATATAAGGAAAACGTCAAAACGCTGTCAAAAATTTTCAGTATGATGAATATTGCAATGAATCACATGTTAATGTGGTGTTATTTGAGTTAAAATGACGGTTCGTCAGATATTTTATCCAAAAAATGTAACACGGTTTATATTAGAATTCAAATTGTTTTGTAGTTTCAAGTATTGAACTAAATCGAATCAAACCAAACCAAACCAACTGTAAGAAGAAGAAATTGGTTAAGCACAAAAAGAAATTATGGTATCGACTTAAAGATGTTTACGAGCTCGTTTTGTTTACAGATTTTTATTCCAAACCAAACTTTGCATCGGGACACGAAAAAACTTTTATTTTTTAGAGTATGTTTTCCTTTTTACTATTTTTTGATTAAATTACTTGACACGCCCATCAACTTCTTTAAATAAATTGAAACGTGTAATCCTCAACAACATTTCTATTTTAAGAAATATTTGAACAAAAAATATTTTATTAACCAAGTCATCTAGGCGAACAGATCATTGCACGCATTAATCCAACACAATTACGATCTCACAACGTTCATATTTGTTCACGATAATTGATGAAACAACCACAATATTGCTTTAATATGGAATTACATATACATTTTTTTGTATTTTTATAATTATATTGTCATATACTTTCAATTAAAATTACGTGAATTTAATGTTATTTGTCCAAGAAAAAAAGAAAAGGCGAATTTGGATTATACAGTAATTTTAGTATCAAGAAAGTCGAGTCCCCAAACCCTTCCCTACATTAGGAAAACAAATCAAAATCCAGACAACGACTTCCTCCCTCTCCCTTTGCCAGTGCTTTTTAACTACCGTCCATTATACTTTTACAATTCCCTAAAACAACTGGTTTTAAGAAAATCACTTTTCTCTTGCTATAAATTTTCACACATGATAGGTTTCACAAAAAAACAACTTCCTAATATAATGACAAATTTTAGGGGCACGACCAGTTAGAAAAACAATAAACCAACACACCTAATTCGAGGGCAAGCTTGGCTGGCAAATAATTCATAGATCGTCGGTCTGTCTCTTCTTAAGGCCATTGAATTTTTTTCTTAAAGGCCGTTTGGTTCAAACTAGAGGTGCTCATGGGTTGGGTTGATCGGGTTGAAAGCATTTCAACAACCCAACCCAATGCTTGCGGTTTGAAAAATCTCAACACAAACCAAACCGTGCGGGTTGGGTTGGGTTGGTCGGGTTGAAACTTTAATGCATCATTTTACAATCTAACTAAGTGATTCCGTTTAAAAAAACCAAAATGGAAATGGAAATATAAAAATAAGGTTAATAAGAGAAAAGAAGAGTAGAAGAAGAGTATTTATGGCCTCTTGATTCTATCGATATTGAAGATTTTTTAAGACTTGAATGTTAGCTTTGTATGATTTTAATCGTGTGGTGTCGTAGACAGATCTAAACTACAGCTAAGATAGGAAGATTTGAGAATTGATAGAAAGAAGAGTCGTTAAAATTTTAAAACCATTAAGAAAACGTAAAAATTTTGGTCGGGGTTGACGGGTTGGTCGGTTTACTTTGGGCCCAACCCGTTTCATTTTTTTGGGAAGGAGTATCACAGACCACATTAGGCCCAGCCTAATCTCCGGAAAACAATGCCCGCGGGCCACAAGGATGACACCCGTGCCAATATTTGGCACAAATGCTGCGTGTGAGGCTCGAACCCGGACAACCGCTATGAAGTCCCCAGGCTCTTACCACCACGCCACACCCTTGTGGTTGGCCCAACCCGTTTCCATCCTAATAAATATGGTTTGGGAAAAATTTGTATCGATTATGTATCGGATTATCTCGGTTTGAATTTTTTTTTGCGTTTTTTCTGGTTGGGTTGGTCGGAAATTTGAGCACCCCTAGACTTCAAACTAGAAATGAAAATGTGAATGCCTTTTCATTTCCCTCTGTTTGATCTATAAGGGTGCGTTTGGTTTGCAGACTGGGTGGGACAGGACGGGACAAAAATTCACTGTCCCATGTTTGGCGTGACATGGGACAGGACAAAAGTTCACTGTTCCATGTTTGGCGCGACATGGGACAGGGACAAAGACTGGACAGGGTAGGACAAGATGGACAAAAAGGGGTATTTTCTTGTTCCACCAAAATAGGTGGAACAACATGGGACAAAAATGAGACATAAACTAAAAATCACCGATTTACCGTCATTTGATATATAATCTTAATATGGTATTAGTCTTAAGGGTCACCACTACCCATCGTTGCTACTACCACCATTGGCGGCCATTAGTAGCCACCGCCAACCACCGTCGACCACCTCTACCTATTTCTCCACCATAACAACCTCCTCCACCGCCTCCACAACCATCGGTCATCGCCACCACCACTACCATCGTCGACCACCTCCACTAACACCGATCACCACCACCTATTGTCACCACCACCATCGACGACCACCGGTAGCTACCACCAACCATCGACGGCCACTTCCACCTCTTCCTTCACTACTACAACAACTTCCTCCACCACCTCCACAACCACCGCCCATCGCCACCTCCACCTCCACCAATCACCACCACCCATTGCCGCCGCCGTCACCGACGCTCACCGCCAACCACCGTCGCTGACTGCTACCACTGTCGCTCGCCGTCAACCATCGTTGGTAACCTCCGTCTCTTCCTCCACTACAATAACCTCTATTACCACTGTGCACCGCCACCACCACTGCCTCTATTACTATCTTTCACCTTCTTCACAACTATCGTCTTTCACCGGCCACCCATCGTCTTTTATCTTTACTCGTCGCTGCAACTATGCATCCGTCAATTCATTAAGATATTCCAAATTGAATCAACTATTATATTTTTTTATATGAATCGGATTTTTTCGAACTACCATCAATTATTTCAGATTCTTCATTCAAATTTCCTACTATTGTTTTTGTATGTATTTATATGTATGAAAATTGTGTAAAAAAATTAATAATGTTTTTTAATTAAATTATTTAAAGATATATACTTTATTTGTGTTATTTATAACTATTATATGACATATAAAATTATCAAACAACTTTTAGGGAAACTTGTCCAGTTCTGTCCTATCCAGTCCTAGTCGTACCAAACACAAGACAACCATTTGTCTTGTCCAGTCCTGTCCTGTCCAGTCCTGTCCTAGCCTCTTGTCCTGTCCAGTCCAGTCCAGTCCAGTCCAGTTTTGTCCTGTCCCGTCCTGTCCAATCTTGTCTGCGTACCAAACGCTACCTAATGGAAAATTGTACTTGTGAAAAAATGAACCCATTATATTATATAAAACCAAAGACTCTAATATCAATAACCAAAAATTCCGTTATTGTTTAATACGATTAGTCTAAATTAAACATTTACAATTAAAATAAATATTTTGTTTAAGAAAAAGCCTTGTAGATGCTACTATCCAAATCCCATAAATAAATGAACATGTGTAATTGTGTATACGCGGAAACTTGTGTTGATTATTAAAAAGGTTTTGGTCGTAAATGAAAGGAATTTGATGATATGGATGCCACTCTAGATGTCCATTGGGTGCACCAAAGAGTGGTCAAATCAGGACCATCCATTTGAATCTTGATCATTCTTCTATATTAAACACGTTTTATTACCAATTTATTTATTAAAAAAACATTAATTAATAACAGAATATGATATTGTGGGTCAAAATTCATACCCATCTTGACATTTCTAAGATAGTCATGTATTTCAGCCTTTAACAAACAAACAAAACGAATTTTATTCAAATATATATATATATATATATATATATATATATATATATATATATATATATAAAATCTTGGAATCAACCCAAAAAAACCGAAGAAGTCCTTTGATATTCGATAAAAAAAACTTAAAAATCCCTCAAAATCAAGCAAAAAACTATAAAATTCTTTGAGACGGTGGAATTAGGTAAAAAAAAACACATCAGACGATATTGAACCTTTGTAACATGTTGATAAAAACTGTGCTTTTGTAATTATTTTTTATCTAGAGTGAATTGTGGATTTGGTCCATGTGGTTTTGTGATTTTTTTAACCATGATACTCATTCTATGTTTATTGTGGATTTGGTTCTTGTGGTATTCAATTTGTTTTGGCCATGGTCCTTCTAATCCATTAACTTCATTAAATCAAGAATCATTTTAGCCATTTGCCATTTTTTTGTTCTTTTATGATAAAAAAAAACAATACTTTTATACACACACATATAACGATATCAAAATAAATAAAATAAAATATTATTGTATGATTTGATTGTTTAACTTTTTTAAAAGATTAACTATATTAATACGATTTAATTTTATTATTTTAATATAAAATAATAAAATTATAAAATTAAAATTAATTTTATTATTTTTAAAAGATTAACTAGATTAACTTAATTTTATCTCTTTGTATAAAATAATAAAATTAAATCGTATTAATATAGTTAATCTTTTAAAAAAAAGTTAAACAATCAAATCATACAATAATATTCTATTTTATTTATTTTGATATCGTTATATGTGTGTGTATAAAAGTATTGTTTTTTTTTTCTTATCGTAAAAGGACAAAAAAATGGCAAATGGCTAAAATGATCCTTGATTTAACGAAGTTAACGGAGATGTTAGTCAGAATGACCATGATCAAGATAAATTGAATACCACAAGGACCAAATCTACAATAAACATAGAATGAGAACCATGGTCAAAGAAATCACAAAACCACAGGGACCAAATCCACAATTCACTCTTTTATCTATATTATACATGCCACCGATTGAATTTTTTTTTGGGTATGTCCCTGGTTTAAGTTTGAATTTTATATTAAACGGGTTTGAATCCCTCTGCTAGCCTTAGTCATTGAGTTAGCTCTAAAATACCTCCTCACATGTGATCTATAATGGCGGTTTCGTGTGAGTTGAACCCCCTGCACTAGCCTTAACTTCGAACCAGCTCTTAAATATCTCCTCACATATGGTTCCTAAGGTCAGGTTGTCGGTAATCACCATTTTGCACAAATTTATAAGATAATTATATATTGATTTATGTTGAGAGAAAAAAAAAAAGACAATTATTTATACAATTAAAAGTGTACGTATATTACATAAATTTTATAATATTTATTAACTGACGTATATTACAGACGAGGTCATAAGTATTTTATATAGTGGAATTATTCGAATATATTGTGTTGGAGGAATTATCTAAAACATGATGATTTTTTGGTTGACAAATGAAGATTTTTATAATAATTTATCAGTTAATAATAATTGTTGAAAAGTATATCCCCGTATTAATACAGAGTTATGGGTGCTTTCAATTATGTTTATTTTTATTCAATGACTTGAAATTAAATTCATACAATAAATAGTAAAATTATACCATTTGCATATTGACTTATTTGTACCAATCTATCAAATGACACTTTCATTTTCAAACTCGTTATCATTTCCTTATACATAAAATAACAAAATGAGCTCACGGATCGTCACATGTAACGATATTAATATACAATAACAATAGTTTTCCGCTACAATATATGCCCTTTGACATCCCGAGTTTGTACATCCCTAAGGGTAACGAGAAAACATTTTCATGCAAAAATGGTAGTTTTCAGCTATGCGTCTTTCATAGAAATCGGTGAACAAATTTTATGCAATTGTTGTACATTTTCAAGGGAAAACGTAAATACATTTTCTAAAAAATATATGCTTTGGGGAAGGGGGGGATGTTGTGTTCGACAAAAGTCGTTTTCTATTCTTTGAAGTATAAAACACAAACACACACAAAACGAGTTGTAAAAGAGCAAGGAAAAGAGAGACACAACTTGACATTTAGGGGTTCAATAAATGCGGCTACTCTTTAGGCACCGATACTTTTTTTAAGACACCTATCAACTCTGATATTAATTTTTTTTTCAGGTACATAATTCATAACTTTAACAGTGCATAATATAATAAAGTTCTCTTGCTTTGTTTTAGGCAAAAAATATGTGGATCAATTCACACAATAAAATCTGTAACGAAATGAATAATTATCAAAGAGTTTACACAAGTGATTTCAATCATCTTTTGAATGCTTTTGAGTCACAACTAATTAATGCTCTTTGGAAGAGGAAGCTAAAAAAGTGTATCACCTTACAAATACCAATGTCAAACATTCATTAAAAAAGAAAAACGAAGTCCACAAGTCCGTATCTTTTAGTACGAACCAGACTTTATTTTTTTTTGTACTTAATACAAACGTTTATCACACAAGTAATCATTAATACTATTACTACTTTTTCAAATACAATATTAATGCTCGGACTTAGGAGATGATGACGTTTAAGGTATTAATAAACTTGACGATTTTCAAAAGTAAAATTAAATATTCTCTAATTTCACATATACTCTCATACTTGAGAAATTTTGCTAGAAAGTTGTATGGACTTTGAAGAATTCTATTAAAACTTCATTTAAGATAACCATTTTGATCAAAAGTGTTTACTGTTTGATAAAATACAAGTACAACGAATTAAAAGTGTGCACTCGTCTCATATTGAATCATCAAATTCCATAGCCACATACTTCCAAATGTACTTTTTGTGAACTCGTGTTGGGGGACGCTTTTCAAGGTGTTTTCTGATTTTCCATACCGTCTCTATTTGTCATGATCAAAAAATTTTATTATACAGGTAAAAAATTTGTAAATATTAGTCTATTTATGTCGAGTTCGTTAGAGCATTTCCAACAGTTTCTCCAAAATGGAAAACCAAAAGACAAAATCTCTAAAAAAAATTACATCCATCTCCAACAGATTCTTCATCTTGGAGAAGACATCATTACTTATATTATTAAAATAATGTATATATCTAATAAAATATTATTTATCTTTCCTACACATTTCATTTCAAGATTTCTTATTGGTGTAATATAATAAAAAAAACAATCTCTCTCATGGTAATCATTTTTGGAGAGTTCTTCAAATTACACTCTCTTTCCTACTTTCTCTATTTTGGAAAAAGATTTGGAAAATCTCTTGAAGCAAAAAAAAATGCTCAAAATCTCCATTTTCTCCATTTTGGAGATGCTCTTAGCATGTATCTCAGTTTGAGAAAACATGAACTCATTTTAACTTTATGCCCGACTACTTAACCAAGCCTTGTGCCAGTGAATCAAACATCAATTTACGCATATATCTTACACCCATCTATGAGTTTTTGACTAACTTTTAAATTTGCTAACTAATCAAGAAAACGATATTATTATTTTATTAATTTAATTTTTATGTCGTATTGTAACAACCGTCTTAAAATTCATGTATCGTGACGAAATTCCGACATTTCACTTCCAACATTCGAAATTACGTATTCTACCTACTTACGTGTTAACCACAAACCGAAATATTACAAAAAGTCAAAACAATGGTCAAAATGTCATTTTATAAAATCACAAGACCTTTCAGTTAGTTTTGTAAAGTTAAGACTTTGAGATCATGGCCGAACATCATTCTAAAAAAATAGAGATACATTGTTCTTTCATAAAAGTAAAAAGTAAATAACCAATCTTATATTGGTAGTTTTTTTATATTTAAATAATTTTAATGATGGAAAAATATGTATTTTTCAAAAAGGAATTTCGAAATTTATATAGTATTCAGCCGAATTAATAGGTTTTAACGATTTCCTTATATTGTAGAGTTTTTATTAATTGGTTTATTTCAAACATTAAGATTTAAAAAGTTATATGTACGTATTGATACATTTTAAACTAGAATGTTAATATATAGGAATTTAATTAAAATGGGCGTATTTCAAATCCGTATTACCCAAATACCCCAAATCTCGTTCAAATCGCCGAAATACCCTTTATGTACGGGAATAGTGGCCGGGAATCCCGGGTTGGTCGTGTTCGAGGTTATGGCCGGGATTCCCGGGGTTATGGCCGGGATTCCCGGGGTTAGAGGCCGGGTTTCCCGGGGTTATCCATGAACAATGGGTTTACTTATTTTTATCATTTCATTCAAGTCAAAATCATTACTTCCAATTGGAGAGAGGCCGGGAATCCCGGGGTTACATAGTATCATATGCATACAATATACAGACACAAAGAGTGTATGAAATTGGTCAAAATCAATTTTCTCCAAGTCAAAATCATTACTTAGGGGGTTTCCCGGACATAACCCCGGGATTCCCGGCCTCGCAACCAATCCCGGGATCGAGCCCCATCCCGGCCTCGCATCCCGGATAAAAGGGGTATTTCGGCGAATTTAACGAGATTTTGGGCATTTGGGTAATACGGATTTGAAATACGCCCATTTTAATTAATTTCCCTAATATATATATATATATAAAAAGTTTTATCTATACTATATTATAAATCAAGGATAAAAAACTCTTAAATACAAATTATTAGGCACAAAGGTACCATCATTTTATGCAAGATTTTAAAACCCTCTTAATTTACAAGTATCAAAGCACAAGATACATATTAATACTGCAGGCTTCTAACACCCACCAATTTGGTATGTGCAGGACCTTTCTTTTATGCAGACCATTCCATGTATCACTATTAATTAATATATTATATTACTATAATTTTGTTTTAGTTATATTATTAAATATGTAATTGGTTATTTTTCTAGATGTCATTAAAATATATAAGATAATCATTGAATTATAACAAAATACTTAATTTTTCTATATAAAAAACATTATATTATTAAACCTAAATTAAACAAATTTCTAAAAAAAACATTATCACTTTCTCAAAACCATCCAAAATCGTACTGTAAATCTACAAAAAATTAAAATAAAACATTAAAATCGTGATGTATCTCGCTGCATTGCGCGACTACGCTTCTAGTAATATTATAATGCTTTGGCACCACCTTTGGTCGTATCCATCTTACGGCCCAAGAATAAATAATGCTTCGGTGTGCTTGTTAAGGCCCACTAGTACAACATGCGTTCCAAGTACTGAAAGCACATGAAGACAGGTCTTACCGTTATCGTTAGTGGCTCCAAACCAGGGTTTTAACTCGATTTGATTCATAATCAGGGGCGGAGCCAGAAAATTTATATAAACGGTGCCTAGAAAAAAATGTAAGAAAATTCACAATTTCAAGGACGAGAAAACCTTTTTAAGTATATATGGTTTTGAATTATATATTTGTCCTAAAAATAGTTTTAAAAAAAGAGTTGCAAAATATAAATGACCTAAACAACATAGTTATGTATGTATTTATACAAGCAAAGATGTGCATAGATAACCATATAAATAAGAAAAGCACTTTGAAAATACATAAAATTTATTTTAAAAAATTTGTGTAAAGTTTGTATTTTAGAACCTTAGAACTTGGCATTTATAAATTAAGGAAGAAAAATAATAATTTGACACAAATAATAAAGTTTAAGTGGGTAATTAAGGTTGAGGACTACATCAAATTTTATTTTTGAACCAATGCCACTTCTGACTCCAAGGTGGGTCCACCAATGTTCATAATAGCAACTACTACATATTGTTTACATGACTAATTTTGACAGAAGCAAAAAAAATTACTAATTTTTAAAACGTTTTAATGATTTTGATTACATAGAAGGTGTGAAAATATACTTTTAATTACCGGCCAAACAACAATCATATTATTGTTCGGAGCCTCAATCACTACCTTTTTTAAGAAAATAAAAACCGACTCTGTCAGCTCTATGTTCCTCCACCCTCTACCCCTTTCTTGTAACAACCCAAAAATCAATAACATCTAAAATATAACAATACAACTCAAACTGTGCCAAAACATACTAATTTACATCAATCTCAAACTAAAGTACGCAACGAGTAGAACATCTTCACAACTGAGAAACTACAAGCCACCACAAGGACTATGCCTCTTCTATGTCATCCTTCTTTCTCTCCTTCGAATGGAAACCCAACTAAACTCTTGAAACAACCCAACCAGAAACCATAAGATAACAAATAAATCTTAATAATAATCCATGCCAAAGCGGCCCCAAACGTACAATTAAATTTCAAGGTTTGCAAAAGTAACCTATACACAACTGAGATATTAATAAGAAAATCTAAGATGACAGTCTTCTATCTCTTCCCGCTACATCTTCTCTTTTCCCTTAATCACTTTTCCTCAATTACGCCTACCTGAAATGATTTTTTGTTTTTGAAAGAGCGAGGGTTAGACCGAAGGTCTAGTGAGTCCCTTGTAACAATTAAGCAACAATATATCTTTCCAGAACATTTTAAAACAACATACGCACAAGGTTAAAACACGCTACTGACCACACTACCGTCGAAGACGATGTGTCTAACTCGCACTGCCTTAATTTTGGGACACACCCCCAATGGCATAAACGGGCCACACTCCCCTGCACGAGTAGGCGGGACACACTCCCCGACTTAAGTCACAATCTCCACATATAATGTATGCATACATTTAAACATCAACAATTTATAACACACTTAAATCAGTTCATAACAATCATGCCATCGTAAATAAATCAAAGTTTAAAATTAAACTTCATAAGCTTTCGTTACCAAAAATGTTTAGTTCAGAAAAACCCACCTGATGTCCTTTGCTCAAAGCTTTGTGTCTAATTTTATAGAATCCGAACCAAACCTATAAAACAAGACATTGCTCGGTAAACTCTCGATACATTTTGATTTGACATAAAGTTGACCTCATACCATAATCCCAACGCCATCTATTCTCTATACGAAATTTAACCCATCAATAAACCTACTTGAGAGAAGGTATAATTGAATCCTTGAATTAAAATAAATTGGGCTGACCTACTAAAATAAAGTCCAACTTAGAATGACCCATGAAATGAACATGGGCTTCGGCCCACATGCAGAACCCGGGGATCGGAGTGGTCGCCCGAATGCGAGATATGACCGGGGTCCCCCCCCCCACACCGAGCAGGCCTCCCCTGCGCCGACCGGGGTCTCCCCCCTGGCGCCGACCGGTCTCTCTTCTAACACCGACCGGGTCCAAACCAAAACTATATTGACCGGTGCTAACATCGACCGGTGCCAACCAACACCTAGACCCCGGGGACTGAAGTACGCAAGTCCAGAGTCGACCAGTGCCTACTTGCTCGAACGAAAACCCACGAGATTGGATGTACAGATACCAAGACTCAACTTATTACCAGAATGTAATAATAACTTAATCCCAAAACCTATTTCCAATTGCAGAAAACGATTCAACAAGAAATCCATTAGCCGAAGGATAAATCTGAGCCAAAGCCAGAACTAATCCCAACTTCCCAACCTCAGATTCCATACACAGCCTCCAAATCACAACTACTATAATTAAAACATTTAGAAATTAAAGAGTTCTAGACACAAGAAGATTTACCTTCAAACGAAAACAATCCAAATCTTGAAATTCTTGAAGAACTCCTTCCTTCTCGATCTCTCTCTAAAATCGCCCCAGTGCTCTTCACCAAAATCAGCCGCCACTTGGTGAGACCTTAGTATCTAGGGTTAAAATCCCACTTTCCCCCACTTTTCACTCTAGACCCCTCCCTTA
Organism: Arctium minus; assembly: GCA_954870635.1. NCBI lineage: Eukaryota > Viridiplantae > Streptophyta > Magnoliopsida > Asterales > Asteraceae > Arctium > Arctium minus. Next base: position 9,145,013 of record OX941092.1, read on the forward strand.
GGGTCTTTCTACTTTCTTACCCAAACTTTTAATTTTCTCTACTTTTAGTCCGGTTATTACAACTCTCACCTGGAAATGGTTTTATATTTGGAAAGCAAGGATTAGACCATGAGGTCTAGTGAATTCGTTCTCGAAAACAGTTCATACAATGCTAATTTTTTTTAAAACATTAAATTGTCATAATACAAGTAATATAACAGATTAAGCATTCAACTCCACGTAAGGGTATTTGCACAGTGGTCTCAACTCCCATCACCTCCTCGTGATGTTCACACTCGGGGTCCCCAGTAGATCCCCACGACCCCAGTAGATGCCATGTCTCTGTGTGCAAGAAACAGATTCATGGCACACGGTCCAACCAACCTCCAGGGATTCTCAACAATCCGAGGTACACGAGTCCCACTGTGCAACCCGACTCCAGATACAAGCACAAATTCATGAAGAACATGCAAATCGTGAGTATGCAAGAAAAATGTTTTCACGATATATAATAGCATGCTTCTTTCCAAATCATAAATATCATCATATCAATACCAAATTCAGTTGTAAAAAGGGTTAAAGGGAACTCACCTCTTGATGGAAATCCAATACACACACGGTGAATTTGCTTCAGAAAAGTTAGACACCTACAAATTTGGTTAAACACGCAAGGTTAAGCCCTGGTTCGATCCTATTTACACCCCGGGTAAAACCTGTACAAAATTTCAATAGTTCCGAATGTCCCGACCCGATCCCTCATTAAACCGAATCACGCTCAGTCGGATTTAAACCCAAGCTCCTATCCATACGGATTCGGACTAGCCTTCGCCCCCCCATCCGGGTTTGGGCTTCGGTCCCAGTTCTGCCGAGTTGAGGCTGCCGGCTCTGCCGGTTTGGAGCACCCGACTCTGCTAGTTTGGCGGCCCCCGATCATCCGAGCTTGGCGATCCCCCGCCCATGCCGAGTTTGGAATTGCTCCCGGGCCGTGCCGGGTTTTGTGAGAGGAGAAATTATCCGGGAACAGTCCCGGTTCCCAACTCGGTCGGCCTTACTTCCTGATAAGCACAGTATAGTCCTTCAATTTATTGGGTAAAATAACAACATTGATTTCATTCCTCCCTTAATCGAAATCAAAACAATCACACCCATTCTTCAATATACAAAGGTCCAACCTATTCTAGACATTAGATTATCCAAGCTATTTCCCATTTTCCATTTCCCAGACCATAAACAAAAGGCTAGAATGCCAAATAGAGCTTTTACATCTTGATTCAAAGAGAGGGGTTAGGGTAGTGTTACCTCTTGAGAAGAATATCCTTCAATGTTTTGCCTCCTTCTTCACCCACCCAAAGATTGGAACATCAATCTGGTTTTCTTCTACTTACTTCATCCTTGTTCTCTTCACACGCCGCTTCCAAAAACATAGAGAGGAAAGAGGCATTTAGGGTTTTTACCCTTAAATGCAAGTTTTCCATTTAGTTGCTGAAAAGACCCCTAACTTTTCCCTTTTCCAACTTGGCCACCATTAACAAAAAGAGAAAGAAGTAAACTAAGGTTATTACATTCCTCCCCTATTACCATATAGGGGTACTTTGGTATTAACTCTCTTAGAGTATTAAAGTAGTCGGTGTTAATAAGTGTAGAGGTTCTGCACTATTTGTTAGCCTGTAAGTTGTAAGTCATCTATTCCTTTAATTATGTTTTCATCAATGAACCTTATTCATATTTTTTCAATACAGTCTCCAACATCTGATATCAGATTCTTTATATTAATAGTCCTTGTAAAACTACAATATATATATATATATATATACGTATAGGATCTTAGACATCATGGTAATATCCAATGACGTGAATGGATCGGTTTTAAGCAATTTAATTAAAACCCAAAAAATAAATATCTTTTCTATAAGTTACATTTAACTTAACAATAACAAAAATAAAGCTAGATATAAAATCTAACCCATTGTTTTTTTAAGAAAAAAATCTAACCCATTGATGATCTAAAAATTTAAAAAATAATAAATGTCTCAAGAGACCATGTAAAATAAAATATTGATAGCATATATTGTCAATATATAACTTCAGAGTAAATCAATAACTATTGTTAATATTATCATAGACTTAATACAATTTGTATATGGTAAAAATTAATATATTTTAAAGATAATTCTATGCTGCTCTCTTTCTATCTCTTTGTATCTCTATTCTCTCCATTTTAACATGTACATCGTACACACAAGGTGGACATAATATAAACAACCTTAATAGTTTTTGTTAACAATATTTGGTAACCGTGGGTTTCTGGGCCAACTTACGCGCACTGACTAATCCCCGGGCGACCACGAATGGCCTGAAGTCATCGCAGGTGAACCTCCATGGCCACAAGGGCTTTGTCAAATTCACAATATGTTTACAAGCAATACCAAATCTTGTAGATTTAGATCTTGTTCACAAACTATAATAGTATTTCTAAAACAATGTTCACAATGTGTGCACCTAAAGTTTATATTCAATTATGTGTGTACGTCTATGTTATGGAGAAAGGAGAGAGAAAATGGCCGAAAGAGATAATAGAGAAGATATTGGAGAAAAAAATAGTAAAGAGGGAGAGGAAAGAGGTTTTTAATTTATATTAGATTTATTTTTTCAAGTATTTTTTAATGGCTTAAATTAGATCTCACGGATCTTACAAATTAGTCAGTTCTTAAAAGAAAACCTTGCATAATATAAAATCTTTATCACCGATATTTGTTTACATAAAATAATTGGGTTTGATAACTAAGGGGTTGTTTACCTTACGCTTACCTGATAAGTGTTTACTGGTAATAATCAAAACATCCACCTAAATTACCAGGTAAAATTTTAGTTTGTTAAAGTGACATCATATGCAACATTTTTATTCAATAAACATTTACGGATAATAGTCATCACTTTCACTTACCGGGTAAGACGCATGATCCTTGTTATCGTTCTTACCGGGTAAGATTCTTAATCTTTGTCATATATTCATTCCATAAGGTAAAGTGAGTCAGTAAACATTTGTTAGGTAAGCATTAGTAAACGACCGCCATTTACTAAACCTTTATAATCACTGACAAGAGTTATCACCACCTTCATTTACTTTATCAGATAATATTTTCGTTTATCAAAATAGTTTATTGGTAACCAAATAAACTATATATATATATCTTTTACCAAATAAACATTTAGATTATAATATCTTCGATCTTTGATATTTGGGTAAAATTCTCGGTTGTTAATTGCTTACGTGTCAAAAACCGAAATTAAAACAAAAGAAAAAGTCAACGGATAAAGGTATTATTAAAAAGGTAGGGGGAAGATACGTGTAAGCTCAAACGGGAATGTGGCAGGCCAAATTTGGCGGAGCTTTTGAGAATGGTGTACAAATTCCTTCCAGATATACGTGGTGTTCACTGAAACGAACAAAACCCACAAACAAATTTTAGAAAAAACAAAATTTTAAGCTAAGAAAAACTTGGTTGAATGCAACAAGCCACGAATGTGTTTAAACCTTGGATTTGGGCAAAAATATCCAACTTTTATTGGAATTATTTATGTGGTTTTGAGTGTCTTTATGTCCCTAAGATGGAGGTACCAACTGATTTTATTTACAGATTTATATCGATGGTTAATGTGTTAAATTTGATTTATTTGATGGATTTGTTTTTAAATTATCGGAAACTTATTGTATATGTCATTGATTAAAAAATCCCTTGCAATTAGATCGAAATTCGACTGAAATCGTCAAAAAAAAAAATCTTACCCCGTATTCCATTCGCTGAAAATCGGGTCAAGAAGATAAAGAATGGGTCAAAACCCGGGTGGAGTATATGGGCCGGACTTTTTTTTGGCAAGTCTTGGGCCAAAATTATGTTTTTCTTTTCTATGTTGGGTTTATTTATCAGGTTTTATTTCTGCGTAAACTAGAAATTTGGTACCTGTGGTTTGTCAAGATAACACTTTTAGTCCCTAAAATTTTGAAATTAGCAGATGGATTTCGAAGTTTGCAAAAAAGTCTCGGGTTTTGTCCCTCCTTTTAACAGCCGTTGAAAAATTACGTTAAGTAAGAGGCATTTTCGTGATTTTATTCTTGGTCTTTTACTTAATCAAAGTCGATTTTATGATTTAAGTCTCTAAAGTTTATTATTGAATAAAAATGATAACATTGAGAAAAAGGACGAAAATATCCCTAATTTAACGAAGTTTTTTTACCGGTCATTAGAGGAAGGGATCAAATCCGGTCGGTTTTGCAAACCGTGATGACCATCTTGTAATTTTGAAACTTCCGAAATAGAAGTGTTGTTTTTGACAAACCACAAGGACCAAATTTACAGTTTATTCTATATTTTAATATTTACATGACATTATTTTATTTCTTTTACGAATTTACGAATTGAAATATATAGCATTTTAGTAAAAAAATGTTACGAATGAAATTGAATAATGCTTAGAGTTAAAATATATTAGTTAGTTGGTTTGATTTGTATTATATATATAACATTGTAGCATAAATTTTAAGTTTATATATCTAGGTTGAGTTTCGGTGAGAAATTGAGTTAATGGTGAGTAGCGTGAAAAGTGGTTATCAACCGTTGGATGAGAAATGGATGCACATTAGGATGGGATGCACCAAGATAAGATGCACCGAGGCGCACGCACACCATATCAATTCCCTTCTAAGCCGGAGGGCTTGAGATTAAAAAAGATCAACCGTTCAGATCCATTTCTCACGCTTCTCACCGTTAACTCAACTTTTCATATGATCATTTGCCTATATATCTATATGACAAATAGTTGACATGCTTAATATCTATATATATGTAAAACTAACGTGCACCATATTTTGTAAGGAGGTGCATGAAAGAAACTCACAAAGTTAACAGTATAAGTATAACAATCTCACTTGAAATGGCACCTACGTAAGTCAAGATACCTCACTAACAGTATTCTCATGATCATTATCTGATATCTACTCTTCCAACGGGTTGTCATTGAGTCCTTAAACTTAGATCGAATACTAAAGAAAACAACTATCCACGTTCAATTCTATCGACATTTCCCTTTACATTGACTCATCATATATTATATGTAACTAAAACTCATGGACCCACAATTATAACTACTAGAAATAAAAAGGAGAGGAAAAAACATTTTCTCACAAAGACCACAATTTTAGGAATAGATTAAATAATATTTCAAAACCTAAAATAATCATTAAATTACTATTTGACCAAACTGGCCCTATAATTTTCTAATTAAATGTAATATATAACCAGATTAAATGAACGGTGATGATGAAAATTACAAAATAACCTTCCTCTAGTTATGTAATCCTCCAATAGCATTTGAATAATTATTATAACCCACAAAACCTACATGGAATTTCAATGGCAATGAGTTGGACTTCAATCCAATGAGTTTTGGGCCAAAAGTTCCCAAATTATTTCGGCCCAATAGACAATTATCATTGGTCCATTCCTGTAACAGCTCAATTCGTTGAATTAAAGGGTATTTATGTCATTTTCTCTCTTTTTAATATACAAGTATATGACTCTTGTGTACAATCATTTAAAGAATTTAAAAAAAAAAATAACACACCCTCCTTCTCCATTTGCAAAATTACGATGTATAAAACATTTTATTTATATATATACTAGGTTCGACACCATATATTACACGGGGTAATTTAAAAAATTAAATCATGCCAGAAAACTTATTTAAAAAATTATTAAATGAAATTATGGAAAAATACATAGTTAAAATTGATATGAAATTGCAAAAATAAAATCACGACAATTTAGTGATTATTTGTATCAAATCTCATACTGATCATGACACATTAATCCGTATATATTTATGATATTTAATAATATAATTAAATCCAAAAGTATTCAATACTGGACTCATTTCGAAGTTATTGACGAAGCGATTACAATGATATAATTTGAAAAAATAAAAATGTTTTTTAATGCATTTTAATTCATATATATTATTTATGTTTATATGATAAGAGTTTAAAATGAAAAATAAAAAAGTAAGAGATTAAAGTTAAACTACATACCTAATTATAAGGGTAGTGAATATAAGGTATAAATTAAAAAAATTGAAATAAGGAAAGATTTAAGGAGAAATGAATGTGGATGTGTTAAATGAACTTATAATGTAAAATACGTCCAGATACATGTTTAGGCGAGAAAAATGAAAAAATGAACCCACCAGAAGGCGACACTTATCATTCTAGTTACTTATTTATTATATGTATATGTATATGTATATGTATATGTATATGTATATGTATATGTATATGTATATGTATATATATATATATAGAACGCCAAAAACATTAACGTGAGACCAAGCTGTTTCCGTGAGACCGCGTGAGACCAAGCCTTAAAACATGAAATTTCACACCGAAACACTGTGAAGGTAAAAAACATTCGAACCTTCATAATGTAATCACACTATGAAGGTAAAAAAACCTAATCCAGGTTAAAAAAAATCAAACCTTCACAGATAAAAGACTGTGAAGGTATATCCGAACCTTCACAGTGAATACGCTGTGAAGGTAAAAAAAAACGAACATTTACAGCGAAAGTGTTACAATAATCAAACCTTCACAGATAAGTCTATGTTTATAAAACCAAACAATTATATGTGACAGATAAAAAGTGTTATAATAAGTTTAATTTTAGGTGTTTTAACAAGTTTTTTGGATATTTTTAAAATATAGTATCGTGTTAAACATGATACTTTGTTTTATGTGAAAGTGTTACAATAATTTATTTTTAGCTACCAACGATCATACTTTCGGAAAAAAATGAGATGCTATAGTAGAATAAATACGTGCAAGAAACAGAGGCTTACAAGTAGAATAAAAAATACTACTTAAAATTTACCAATATGACCACAGGCTTCGAAATTTTAATATTTCTTTATAAACATATTTATGAATTCTTATGTCGATGAGATTTCAATCACAGTTTGATATCGAAATTTGTATAATATATATTTTAGCCATAAAAATCATATTTTAATGAGTTAAATATATTTTTGGTCACGCTATTAGTTATTATGAGAACTGTAAAGATTATATTGTGACCATAAAATTTGTATTTGTGTTACATAAAAATATATTTATATCGTATTTTGTTGAAATACATGTAATTGAAATAGTATGGAGTATTTGGTGTAACTTTATGTATTTTTTCAAAATGTGTGACAACAATGAAATATTTGTGGTAATTATTTTTACAACAACGACATTTAGAATAATAATTTTGTGTCGATATTTAAGACACTAAAACAAATTTGGGTTTATAAGACGTCATTAATTTCTAAACGTCATAATATACTGTTTTATAAGACTTAATTTATAGGACCAAAAAATAAATTGTCCTATCTAAAGGCGTCGTGATATAGGACTCTTCTGGGTGTCTTAACAAGTTTTATATGACACTTTTGTAATAACCGGGTTCAATTGTATAGAATGGAGAGTAGGTGGGTTTTTGTGAAAATCCAAAGTTCGAGGGCTAGATTACAAATACTAATAAAGGGGATTAAACCCTAACACCCTTATCCGCTAAATCATTTCTAATAGTTGGCGGCTAAGAGAATTCAGGTAGAAAAACTTGGTGACATTCTAGATCGTGAGAAATCAAGGAAAGGGGATAGCATAGAAGAATTTTCTTGTCAATTCTTATCAAGGTAATCATCATATATATCCTTGAACTTTAATTTATTGATTGGTTCCATGATTGGGGAGTTTTAGAATCATAAGGGGGCTAAGTTATGGTTGATGTTTGTTAAAATTTGATATTATTGTTGGATTTCTATTTGGGATTGATTAAGTATCTAGACCACCTTTGAGATATTTAATTTATGGTTTTAACAAATCAAGTTTTGGCTTAAGGGGAGTTTTTCCCGTTCGTAACAAGAACCCAATGCTGGGTTTTGGTTAAAGTTGGATGAGGGAAGGCCAAAACCAGGGGAGGCCAGGAGTTGGCCGAAGATTTGGGGAGGCCGAGAGCTGGCCAAACCCGGGGGAAGCAGTAGCCGAACCCGGAGATGGGGAACTCGGGAGTCGGGAATAATCCGGTGGACCTGGGAGGCGGGGACCGGGAAGAAATCGATCCAGCGAGAGGGGGGCCTCGGGTAGGTATTCTTTTTGGTGGAAGAGAGGGGTCGGATAGTTGGTAGCCTATGGAACGTTTGGGTATCTTATCAATTTAAACTTCCTTATTCTTAGGTGTTCAGTTAAGGACCTATGTGCGAGTTCGAGGAGTAAGGTAAGAGCAACAGGTGAGTTTCTCTAACTAAAGACGTTGTTGTTGCTTATGTTAAATTACATGACCAGTTTATTAAAATATATGTTTTATCCCATTGTGTCAGATGTTTTTTTATGTATGCATACATTGTTGGTGATAAGTTTATGGCCTAAGTCGGGGGGGGGGGGGGGGTCACGCCTGTGCTCATACCAGGGGGTCCCATTTGTGCTATTGGGGGTGTGTGTCCTAGATAAAGGCAGTATGAGCCAGACACGTTGTAACATTTATGTTACTTTAGTGTGTGCCATCAATGTGTATTGTTTGGGTGATGACCGATAAAGTTGAAATTGTTTATAAATGCCTTTAAATATCTTTCCGTATGTTGTTGTGACGTGGATAACCACTTTTAGAGGGAACCCACTGGACCTCTCAATCTAACCCTCGCTTTTCAAAAACTAAAAACCTTTTCAGGTAGGCGTGAGGTAGAAGACTCGGGTAAAGGAAAGGAGAAGCTCTAAGCTGGGAGTCATGGACTAGAAGGAGGATACCCTAGCTTTCCAGTTTTAGTTTGTTTCTTGTATACCATTCTCAGTTGTGTAATAGGTTGTTTTCCGCAAACCTTGGATATTTTGAATTGTGGTTTGGAGCCGTTTGGCAAAGTTTTATTCTATTGTGTCGTTTACGCTCTTTATCTGAGTTGGGTTGTTACAACTTTTAATATAAAACGTCACATTAATTATTTTATATATGACGCTTTCGAGAAAGTGTTTTACAAACACATCTTTTTATAAGACACTTGTTTTTATAAGACGTTTTTTCAAACAGTGTCCTATAAAATAACTAATGCGACACTTTTTGAAAAAAAATGTCTTAAAAAATCTGTCATGACACCTAAAAAATGTCTATAAACTTATTACAACACCTTTAAATATGACGTTTTACTTTTTGGTTCTATAAAGCAAGTCTTATAAAAACGGTCTATTGAGATACTTAGAAACTTTTGACGTCCTCCAAATCCAATTTTATTGTAATGAGAGGAACAAATATGATTATATGTAGAGTTAGCCAAATTAATAATTGCAACTTTGTCGTATTTAGACGTTCAAGGATTTACATTAAAATTTGAATACGAGTATCTTAAGATACTTAGGAATTTATAGAGTTTGTCCATTAGCATAGTGACAAATTTATTTAAGGTGTGTTTATGTGTATTTTGGTTTTAACTAAGATCCATGTTAAATGCCTTATGAAAATATATTATCAAAATAATAAATGATTTTATACGATGTGGAAACATGAATGGTATTTTATTATTGTTTGCATGAAAGATGTTTTGCCTAATGCATATGGTCCGTCTAACACACGAATGTCGTAGTCATTGATGGACAAAAGGGATCTACTGATAAAAAGTATACGAGTCAAGCTTGAGATTTTAACACATGTGATCTGCTCATCTCTATATTAGACAGGTAAACAAAAATGCAAATAGAGATATTGAGGATCAGTGGATTGAAAATTGTAGATGTTCTCAGCTGTTTAACAATACTCTAAGCAACGGGGATGCTTAATGTGAGTTTTATGATCTTTATAAAAATTGAAATACATGCTAGATATGATATTTACGTTCGTACAATTTATGTGTAATATTTATTTATGAAGGGGGTCTATCAAGTCATAATTTGACCGAAAGAGCAAACCAATATGTGTTTGTCATGTTGTGAGAATTAAAACGCAAGACTTGACTAAATAGCGTACCATGCAATGATAGTCAAGTAGTAAACACAACTATATTGTCACGATCACTAAGTGTAGTTCAAGAATGCAAAATTTGACTTTGAAATGTCTGGTTAATGATTAATGCTTGGATACTGTATTATTATAAGACATTTAGGTATTAATTTCATGTTTACAAATAAGTATTGTATATGTATAATTTCTTAAAGCTCTTTGAATTTCATAAAACTAACAAATAATCAACTGATAAATACGTCAAAATACTAGATAATCATTAAACCCGACAAAATATTTTATCATTATCTTTATAAAAAAATCACTTTATCATTAAAACCAAAACCAATTACATATTTATTTTTAAAATTAAAGTATTAAATATTATTTTGAATTAAACAAATTATACCAAAAAACAAAAACATTATACAAACTTTTAATTTGACACCAACATCGATATATAAATTTTTGGTTTTTTTAACTGGTCTTCAAATTAGTTAGACGTATAATATTTAGTTTTTTTTACTGGGTTTTCAAATTAATTTAATTTTTTGCTCTTTTTTTTAATTTCACGTCAACCTGTATTATATTTTAAACATAATTTTTTATTGTATTTTCATTTTCAGTTTACAAGAAAAATGTTACATCAAACGAGTATACAACTTGGTTCTTAATGAAATCATTTAAAATTAAATGACACCATTAATCCATGAAAATATCAATACATTAGTCCTCAAACATACACGATCTCTATTAAAACTTTTCGTAACGCAAGTTAGTATTTGATTGTAAATAGAAATGCAGTTAGAAAAAAACTACAAGGATCGAAACGCATAAAGGTTGAAGTGCAATTTTAGGCACGACAGATCACCGAAAGTTTGTAATTTTGATTATCACTGTAATTTTAAGGTTTGATCTTGAAATAAAAGTATATCTATACTATATTATAAAGTACGGATAAAAAACTCTTAAATATAAATTATTAGACACAAAGTACCATCATTTTATGGAAGATTTTAAAAATCTCTTAATTTACAAGTATCAAAACACAAGATACATATTACTACAACAAGCTTCTAAGAGCATCTCCAACAGCTATGCTATAATTTTTCTAAAATAGAGAAGAAAAACTAAAAATCTATAAAAAAAATTACATCTAACTCCAACAGTTACTCTATTTTAGCAATTCTATCATCAATTATACTAATAAAATATTATTTTTCTCTCATAAACACACAACTTCAATGTTTCCTATTGGTGGAAAAGAATCTCTCTCTTAAATATGGAGTTTTAGAGATTTCTCCAAATTTGGAGATTTTTACTTTATCTCTCTTCTTTTCTCTATTTTAGCATACGATATAGCATAGCTGTTGGAGCAAAAAAGTTGCTAAAATCTCACTTTTTTCTATTTTAGCATAGCTGTTAGAGATGCTCTAACACCACCAATTTGGTATGTGTAAGGTCTTCCTTTTATGCAGACCTTTACATGTATCACTATTAATTAATATATTATATTATTATAATTTTGTTTTAATTATATTATTAAATATGTAATTGGTTATTTTTTCTATATGTCATTAATATATATATATATAATAATCATTGAATTCTAACAAAATACTTAATTTTTTTATATAACAAACATTATATTATTAAGTCTAAATTAAACAAATTTATAAAAAAAACATTATCACTTTATCAAAACCATCCAAAATCGTACTGTAAATCGACTAAAAAAAATAAAATGAAACATTAAAATCGTGATGTATCTCGTTGCATTGCGCGAGTACGCTTCTAGTTGTATCTCTAAGATGACACTCGTTACAACTTACGAAATTCAGTAATTTATTAACATTAAAAGAAAAATATAAAAAGTCAAATGACAACTTTACCCTTTTTATGTCACGGCACTTTTAAAAAGTGTTCAATGCTTGTGGTTTGAGAAAAAGTTAAAAGCAGGGTTAGGTTCTTTGGTCCCCAAACAATATTGACTCAAAAGCTTGTTTCTAAAAAAATTATAATATGAATATTATAAATTAATTAATAATATACTAAAGTAAGTATAGACAAAGAATCGTGTGAAGATAGCAGTTAACGTAAGAAGGGATTTAAGTCATTGATCATTTTTAATTAATATTAATCTGATGGTTCAGATGTCCCAAAATAACACATGAATTAGCTTAGAAAGTTATTTTCAATTGATTTTCAATTACGATTGACCCAAAGGTGGTGATCCCTTAATGCTAAATAAAAGGAAAACCAAAAATCAATGTTTTAAAAATCGGGTCGACCCGGCCGGTTGAACCGGACCCGGGAAAGAGGGCGGGTCAATTGCGACCGGGTTTATGGCAATTTATGACTCGGAGTGAACCGACCAGTTTTATCAAAAAATCGGTTGAACCGGTCGTTGAACCGGTTAATGTATTTGGATTGATGAAAAACTTATGCTTATTTCATTTATGTGTGTTTTTTTAATGTATTTGGTTGACTCGGTGGTTGAACCGGTTGAATCATGACCCGGTCACCACATTGGGTCAACCAAAAAACCGGGTTTTAAAACATTGCCAAAAACCATGAAAAACGAATGAAAAAGTATATCAATATGGATGTCAAAGTTAACGAGAAAAATATGACCAATTTTTTGGTGTAATTAATTTCGTTTAGATTTTGATCATATTTCGTATTTTTTTCGATTTAAAATAAGGGGTAAGAGATATTTTAATTTAAAAATAAAGTTGTAACTATCTCATTAATCACATCCGTTGAATCAATTAATCTAACGATTGACAAAGTGTCTTTCAGTTTTTCATTTATTTAAGGTTTTTCCTGAACCTCTCCTTCTCTCTCTATATATACACATAAAATTTTATTGTTTTTATTATTTTGGCTTTTAAATTAAAAAGGAAGGAGTTTAACTGCTTATTGTTTTAGTCTTTACAAACCTAAATGATATTTTTCTATTTATTAAATTATGATGATGTTATGTTTTCATAACAAAAAAATATCTTTATATTTTTAAGGAGTCAAAAAAAGACAACATTATATACCATACTCGTAATCAATACCGTAACGTAACGGCATTATTAGTGAATTGACCCATTTTTTAGTTTAATAGAATTGGGTCGTAATCAGCATATTTGATGACTTGGCCTGCTATTGGTGCTTTATGTTGGTTTAAGAAATCATGTACAGAGGAGAAGGATGAAAATAAACAGAAGTTGAGGCACGTGTTATACACGATTCCCTTAAATATATTTGTCGTTTGTTTCCAGAGTACAACAATACGAGCAGTAGTACTGTCGGATACGACCACTTGCCTGGAGTAAAACCATTCAAATGAGCTTGTAAACCCCTCACATTTCCATGGTTATAAACCATAAAAAAAATTCTCCTTCTTCCTCTATCGGATACTTCCACACCCACTTGGTTTTTCTAAGTTCATCCAAGCACTCAACTTTGAGTATCAATATCTCATTCACACACACTCTGTTTTAGACACATTATACATCGTTTCGAGACTTTCATATAGGAGAACACAAAACCACTAAGAGTTAATTATATATAATACATATATATGTATTTAAATGTGTCCAAAGTTAATAAAAAAACATATATTTTTACTAAAATTTCCAACACTTTAATTTTTTGTAAAAATCGTATTCTATTGAAAAAAGGTCTAACTTAATAGATTAATCATTAAAATGATGGTAATGTTCATGGAACACTATGCAACCAAATATTAGTTAAAATAGGTTGATAAAATTTTTCTACTAAATGAAATTTAAATCTAATATGCACATACTTATATATAGTGTCGTTATAGAATACGGTCAACCCAAGGGTCACCACAAGTCACAACCAATGTCACCTGTAATCACATGTGATATACATGCTCTCGTATTTTTGTTTAAACCTCCACACGCACACATATTGTGGTGAGATTGAGGGAAAACCTCACAGAAAAAGAACCGAAGAACAACAAATGCGGATGGAAATTATTTTAATATTGATGTCAAATTAAAGATAATAAAATGATTGTTTTTTTTGTATAATTTATTTCGCTCCAATTTTAATTATATTTCGTCAATTTCTATTTAGGGGGTGTTTGGTTGGAGGTATTGAGGGGTCAGGAATGAGAATGATAATGAAAAATGTTGTTTGGTTTGACCCATTACCCCAAATCCATTGATTTTCATTCCTGACTAAATTGGGGGGAATGAAAATCTTATTCCCGCTCAGTCACTTTTTCCCATACATCATTTATCTCTCGATGTTGAATGAAACATATTTTTTTATTTTCACGTTGGAGGACACATATTTGTATTAAAAATATTATATAAAACAATTTTTTATTGATTATATTGGTTTAACCATACAACATTCCTATTCCCATTCTACTTCATTCTCATTCTCATTTTCATTCACATTCCTTAAAATGAACCAAACGCCTCATTAAAAATGGGGGAGGGAATACTTTTAAGGATTTGCAATAAATACCCCCTCACATTATTCACATTTTATCCCTCCTCACTCGTATCACTCACATTTTATATCTCCTCTCACTTACACCACTCATATAGGAGGGAGTATGAATAGAATTGACATATTTTTTTATTTTTAAAAACTGATGGTTAACATTATGTTTTTTTTTTACTAATCTCTCGAGATCTTTCCATACACACACAGAGGATGATGGTATGAATTTGATTGTTTGGCTATAGTTACTTTATCCAAACAATAATAACTAATTGAATTGATAATTCATATTAAACATATATATTCGCCTGTTGTATAAAAAATCAAGATGACGTTATCAACTACGTGGGCAATAACTTGACTTTAAAACTTGCTATATACTCGTTTTCATGGATCTAAATTGATAAAAATATTGTGTATATGGGTATAATTATATATAAAAAGAACGAAAATTAGTTCACATGGATACATCGATCTTCTCAAATTATATATATATATAATTTATAGCAAAAGTTTGTTGTGAAATTTTGTAAAAAATAGTACGTGTTGGTGTACCAACAACTTCATATCATGGATGTCGTAACTAACAACGAAGTTACAATAATTAGTTTTGAATTATTTAACTAAAGTTATATTGTTTTTTATAATATTATAAGATCAAAATAATTATATTTAAAAATATGTAATACATGGTCAATGATAAAACTGATTTTTTAATAAATATAAATCCACTTAAAATATTCATAACTTCAATCAAGTGATTTTATTATTAAGATTACAAATCTTAGAAGTCGTAATAATCAATACTATATTATAAAGCACGAATAAAAAACTCTTAAATACAAATTATTAGACACAAGGTACCATCATTTTATGCAAGATTTTAAAAATCTCTTAATTTACAAGTATCAAAGCACAAGATACATATTACTACTGCAGACTTCCAACACCCACCAATTTGGTATGTGCAAGACCTTCCTTTTATGCAGATTTTTCCATGTATCACTATTAATTAATATATTATATTACTATATTATTAAATATGTAATTGGTTATTTTTTGTAGATGTCATTAAAATATATAAGATAATCATTGAATTATAACAAAATACATAATTTTTTTTATATAAAAAACATTATATTATTAAGCCTAAATTAAACAAATTTCTAAAAACATTATCATTTTTCTCAAAATAATCCAAAATCGTACTGTAAATCGAGAAAAAGAAAACATTAAAATCGTGATGTATCTCGCTGTATTGCGCGAGTACGCTTCTAGTTATATTAAAAACATAGAGAATTTATTAAACGCAATTATTTTGGAAGCTCACCAAAATCCAAAGAACGAACATCCAATGAAACAACAAAAACATAGCATCACAATCGAACAAACGTTGGTACCAAATACACTTCATCATCAGCTTTTCTTTGATGTTGTCGTTATTTAACTTAAACCATTTACACCAAAATCGACCCACAATGTTTATGTTTATTTTTATGTTCAACATTCAATTTTTAGTTTTTATTTGACAACGAACAATTGTACCAAACACTTTCTTTTCGATATGTGACCACAAAATTGTACTATTATCCTCAACGAAACCTGATCACCCATTTTCAAAAAAAAAATAAAAAAATATACTCTTATCTGTTATGAGTTGGTTTACAGTAAGAATAATAGTTATTGTAGACAGGGTAAGAAGAGATCTCCATAATTGATTAAACACTAATTGAAGACCAATTAAAAATACCATTCTAAACTAATTCATTAGTTATTTTAGGACATAATCTGAATCATTAGATCAAGTAATCAACACTAATTAAAGTTAATCATTGGTCCAAATCCATTCTTAAGGGTTGTTTGATAGTTGTTAAATGGTTTCGTGCATAATAATTAAGATACTCTTATGATATAATGCAAAATAAAATATGATTATTTAGTAATTGTTCAGAATGAAATTAGATGCTGAATGATTAAGGGAGACCCAAGATACAAAATCATTCAGAAAGTTTTAAAACCATTACGAGATATATATATATATATATATATATATATTTTTGTCAAACAAGATTCATCTCAATAGGTTGTTTGTTAATGTAACTATTGAGAAATAAACAAACAACGCTTACATTTTCAACTTAACTCTTATTTTTATACGATTTTTCATCTATCTACTACATGATATTTATTAAAAATCAAATATTTCTAATGGTAGAAAAAGAAAAATATATTAGAATTTAGACCCCTTTTGGAGTCTTACTATCGACATATATACAATATACTTGACTTCCATCTTTAGGTCATATAATTCTACTGCTTTATTATACGTATATTTATTTTCATTTTTCATATATATAAATGGCGGGTGGTTTATTTATTTATGTATTTATTTTATTTTTTTATCGAACCACCACCGCCCCCTAAAAACTAAAAAAAATTTAAAAAAATGGGGCCCACAGACCTCAAATGTCTTTCTCTTTGATATCGCTCCGACCAACACGATCCGCTTCCACGGCGGCCGGAATACCATTACCTCTCACACCGCCGTGTTCACGGCGGTCCGGCGAGGTCGACGAATTCCTCCTCCGCTCCCTCAGGTGACTATTCACATAAAAATTCAAAAAAAGCAGCAAAATCGCAGCGTTCAACACCGAATTAATCCCCCAAGCTCCGATTCCATTGCATCCACCGGAACCTTTCTTCACATGAAGAAGAAGAACTCCGACATGACAAACGAGATTAGACGCAAGAAGAATCATCTGACAATTAATCACGAACGGAAAACAAGCGCTTCGTAGCCCGATCGCCGTCCAGAACCGGTATCCGTACACCACGGCGTAGATCGACGACGTCATCAAAATTCCGACGATCTGAAACGATTGCGAGAATTCGAGCCATAAAAACGACATCACGATGAGGATCGAGTGGTTGAAGAGACGGAAAAACGACAAATTCCGGCGACGGAGGATCGCGAAAAACGTTCGGAGCGTGTGGAGGAACCGGGTCAAGTAAAAAATATACGACCAGAAAAAAACCCGACCCGACGGACGCGTGCCTAACGGAAAACATAAGAACCATTGAAACGGTGTCGTTTTGGTCCGTCTCCAAAACCAACGTGTTTCACGGATCTCGGCTGCCGCCGAGAAAAGTATTCCGGTGAAGATGGTGACGGAGATTAACGCCATGAAGAGCGAGTGCAACGCTGGGATGGGTCCCAACGGCACCGGCCGCCGCCGTGGAAGGAGGAGGAGGTGGAGGACGAGAGAGAGAAAAACGTAGGCGAAAATGGAAGTGAAAAGGAATGACCACGTGGAACCCCATGATTGGGTGTGACTCCATCTGAAATTAACAATTTCAGGGTGTTCCGATAGGTAATAAATTAATGTTTTTTGGGTCATCGGTGGTGGTCGTTGACCCGTCGTCGGAACACCGGTGAAGGGTGGCGGACGGCGGCGGTGTTTGGATTGGAGAAGGTTTTTGGAAGATGATGATTGAGAGGGGTTAAAGGTGGTTTGTGGGTTGGATTGGATATGGGTTTTCAAGAAAATATATAAATATCATTGGTTCATGTTTATTGGTGGTTGGATTTTATAAGAATTTTTTTTGTAAAAATTTAAAATTTTAAAGATTTTCTTGAACACACATATAGATAAATTATTTGTTTTGATAACATAAAATAATAACAATACCCACAATCCACATGTACCGCATTTGACACGTTTAGCATGCCTAGTCAAAAAGATAAATTAACTATTTACTTTGACCAAGGTAAGAATGGATCTCCATAATTTGATGTACATTAGGAGGATAAGATGTACGAAGATGAAATGTATCAAGATGTACTAGAAAAATTCTCGTTTCAATCGTGAGTTATAGAGTGGGTTTGAGATTAAAAATGATCATGATTCCAGATCCCATCTTACTTTCTCATATTAACAGGGACATTCTAATCTTGACGTAGGTCATGTTGCACCTAAACCTTTCGATTACAATGCAACGTGAGATAACAAATATACATATATACAAATTACCAAGGCGATGATACAACGTATTATTTTTATTTTCTGATAGAAATTAGTGAGACACTAAGGTGAGAGGTAGCTTTACATTTGTCGATTAAATACTCTAAACAACGTAAAATTAGGCCTTAAAATTTTGAGGGGCCCTATTTGAAATCACACATTTAACATGCTAAAGAACGTCTCTGCATCTTAACTCTTTTTTTCACGCGATCATCGTCTTACTTTCACGGTCACGTTAATTAGGTACGTGCTAACTGAGTAAATGAAAAAAAATTATTCTAACCGGAACATCATTTCAATAAGTAATATTGTTAATCAGAGGATGTGAAACTATGAATAAACAATATTATTCTTACTAAACGAGTATCACTTACCTGTTAAGAATCAACAAGTGTTTAGCGAACAACTCTTACACCAATCACCGAATAACTATGACAATCCATCTACAAAATATCGTTAAATAAAAGTGAAAAGAATTGTAAGTACAAATTACTTTAGTGCTTTTAGCATATTTTATCTAGCCCGACAAGGTTGACCTAGTGCTAATTTACCGAAATTCCATGTCTTATTCAACATTTACTTTCAAATCCAAATGCCATTAAAATGATATTTGGATGTACTGTAAACTAGGTTGTCACGATAATAATAATAAGTTTTGATTTATTATACAAACTTTATTTACTAGTTTTCTTAAAGCCAAAATGTAATAGTCAAAACAACTTAGTGTACGAACAATATTATAAGATATAATATGATACTCCTCCGTCCCAAAATAAGTGTCCACAATTGACTTGGCACACAGTTTTAGACATGCATAATTATTACCCCTTTTTGTTATCAAATGACATCTTTATCCTTATTTAATGTTTCTCTTTCTTCACAACTCTTATATATTTGTGCATTAATTAAGGGTAAATGTGAGAATTTAGCTATCTATTTTTTGAAAGTAGACACTTATTTTGGGACAAATATAAATAGAAATGTAGACACTTATTTTGGGACGTAGGGAGTATGATTATGTTGGTGGTACGATACCGATGCAATTGAAGTCACTAAAATCAAATTCGGGTTTATTTGAATGATTGGTTATGCAACGGTACATAGTGGTACGGGGATGAAATAACACTACTAAAAATGGAAATATAGAACCGTTTTGGAGTCCAATTGAATTGAAAATTTGGCATGATATTTAGTAAATACTTTGTTTTGTATCATGGAAATTAATATGCCATAAATGCTCATAATGTACAAATTAGACATCATATTTAATGAGTTATGGGGTGGCACTCCAAGTACTATGGTTAACACAACAATTTCAATTTTATAGGAATGACAAAAATCATATATTTAAAAGTTTTATTAAGATTTTAAAATAAATATTAAACATGATAATTAAGTTATATACATTGTATCTTAAATGAGTATATATATATATGATAAAAATATGAATATAGGAAACGTAAAATATAATTACTTAATAAACTGGTCGAAAACACTAGCGTATTTATGGTCAAAAAGTGCATCACAAAAATAAGAAGAAGCAAAAAAAAAAAAAAAGAGTTTCGTTGGTGAATCAAATTGATGAAAATAATTTTGTGTTAATTTGTTTAAAAAAAACTAATAGAAAAAACGACAAGAATACTTGCTTCTTTAGATTTGGGTGTTAAGATTTAGGTGTTATAAAAAATTATTAGATTTTGATAATAAGTTATGCAACAAGATTGATTTATTTCAGAATATTAACAATCTAGGTGCGTTTCTTTTACAAGTCAAACAATTTATACAAATTATGTAAACCACTATATTAGGAAACAATAGATATATTTATGGATAATGATTACGATTCATTAATAATGATTGTGATATATATGGAAAATGTTAAGTTTATTCATTATAATCATGATTTTAAATTAGAAAACATAATAAAATCATATATTCATTAGACTTGATGAACGGCTAATATTGGTTTGCATAGTTTGTACAAATTGTTTGGGTCGCAAAAGAAACGCACCCTAACTAACTATTATTAACCTTAACAAAAAAATATTATATGTTATTTTGATTTATAAACGTTGCAATAATTGGAGAAAACGTACTTCCATACACCCTCCAGTGTCATAAGCTCTGTGTAAGAGCTTTTAACAAAAAGTAATCTAACGTATTCTTTGTTTATCTCTTAATGGTTCCATTAAGAGTCAACCTTTGAATCGTTAAGAGGTGAATCTTGTTTGGCAAAAAGAAAAAAAGTCGTCTCTTAATGGTTCCAAAACCCTCTGAATGATTTTGTGTCATAGCCCTCCCTTAACCATTCGGAGCCCTAATTTCATTCTGAACAATTAAAAAACAATCGTATTTCATTTGCACTATATTATAAGAGTCTCTTAATCATTCTGACCACTTAATTATTCTGCACCAAATCATTCAGCAATTGCCAAATAACCCCTAAGATTTGGTTGAGGTTATATCAAATGAACACGTTGGTACATTAAACGTATTAAATACCATGATTATTTAAAATACATTTTTAAGAGTAAAAAAATATAATATAAAGAAAGCTATACACTAGTGTTGTAGAGTTTGACAAATTACAACTAGGATATTTAAAATCAACATGTAGTTTGTTAAATAATAAATATACTAGGAATTTGCCTAAAATGAATAAGAATATAAATGCATTATAAAACCGTATCAAACTCTTTTACTTAAAGTTTTATGTTCTAGTCCATTAAATGATAAAACTAATTGTGGACTTGGGTATAACTGATACCAACAAAAATAAACTTTGTGTATTAATTATGAGGGCATACACTGCTAACAAACCTCTTTCGTTTGATTTGTCATTTTTTAAGTATATAATATTTATATAGGATAAACACTCATGAATACATTCAATTTTTATGAGGTTTGAACCCTTGATTTCATAGAAGAATGAGTTCAACCGATAAACAGGTTACCTTTGAACTAATGGCCAATGACCCTTTGGCATGATATTTGATGTGTGTTATAAGTTAAATGTTGTGAATTTGAGTCATTAATTTCATTGGATTGTTCGAAAAACGTTCTTTCCTTGTTTCTATTTTTTACTGTTTGACAAATATTTTATCAGTTAAAGATTTTGTTCGTAACTTATGAATCTCTATTGAGTTTATATGATTGGAAGGTTAAACCAGTCAAATATTAATGTTTGGTTCCAAATCATTTCAATAAATATTATCTTTATGGTAAACCGACATTTCCCCTTTAAAACAACTCATTGCACATTAGGAAATCAAACTTTTGGATCAATCATCATAGTCCCATCGATCTTTCATTCTTATTCTTTTTCGATTTCTTTATATTTGCTTGGGTATTTTGTTAGGTTTTGTTCAATCTTTTCGACTTGGAGTTTTAATTTTTACAATTTGATTTCATTTACACCTAATTTTACTTATGGTTTCATTTGGTATAATTGTGGGATTTGATATTTTGTTGTTAGCCAAGTTTAAAATCTTGATTCGCAAAAAAAAAAAAAAAAGAAGGCCTGGAGTGTGTTTTCATATGGGAACTCAATGTTGTATTGATTGTTGCAGGTTCATAGCATATAATTGAAGATGCGGACCCGACAACATTTTCAAATAGTGACATCTAAAGATGAAAGCTATAATTTTTTTTCATATAAACATGGCAAATTAGTCAATTAGTCCCTTCCCAACGCGTAAGAAGCTTAAGGTTTCAACCTCTTTTACTAAATGTCTGCAAACTGAAAAGTTAAAGCTAAAAGCTTGGACATTTGCTAAAACGGGGACTTGAACCATCCCCCTTTCAAGCAAGGAAATATTATTTCAGCAACCATGACCAATTTTACTATTAGAGAATTCAATCATTGATTTAACTTTAAGAAATATAAAGACACATAATAAAATAATATGATGACATCCTATAAAAACGTAAATTTATTTTGATTATATGATAAAACCATAAAGCAATGGTACAATATGGCATATACCTATATGCCCTAATATAGGTCTACCCATATAATTATATGGGAACAAATAAACAATACATAAATGGATGCAAAAACATTGGGCCATGCCCAAAAGTAGTGCACAATAGAATTGAAGGCCTCATAGTTTCACAATATACTCATAATGGGCCAAGCCCATTGAGTTTTTATTTGTTCTTGGTTGAGTTTGATTTCATGATTGTAATGTAATCAAGGGACACAAATCAGAATGTTGTAGACAATTTTATGAAATAATTAGTAGACAATTTTATGGTAAAGATCAAGCAACTAATATCGATAGACTAGTGTGGGATTAGCAACGAAACGAACTCCGTCACTAATATAACGGCATTTAAAAACTACTCGTTGGTCAAGGGTCTAATTTTTACATATGCATATACATGTACACAAATACAAACACACATAGTGTAACACCCCCAAATTTGGAAAGAGCAACTAATAAAAATCTCGATGTAAAATCGAATACAAATCAAAGTCAACATACCTCAAAAATAAAATTCTATAATTAGCCTCAACCATTTTAAACTCCAGCATTAAACAAGGACTAAACTAAAGTCGGGTGTTACTTAACCCAAATACAAGTTGCAAGTTCCAAAGTAATGCAGAAGACTTCACCAAGTTATACACTTTTCGAGCACACAACTAGCACTCCTCTCTTCATAGTGTCGCTAGTACTAATCCCCATCCGGAACCTGATGCACACGCTGACAAATAAAAAGGTTAGGCTAACGCCTAATGAGTTCAAGAGTTTCCATCATAAGCATATAAATCGTTAAAGTGAATTTAATCATGATTTCTAAAATGGTAAGTATGAACATATAAAGTCCACGTATTTCTTAAAGTCCAACATTTTTCGTGGTGAAATTACCAATACCAAACATTCATTCAAAGATGACTTCGATAACCCAATACTTACCCAAAACGCAATTAAGGATTTATAATCACATACTGAAAACCAGGACAAAACTCTATTATTTAGGATATCCAAAAGGAAACATGGATCAGGTTTAACAGTCAAACCCACAATTAATGAATAACAATCCATACGCAAAAGTGTCACCAAGACAGGATAATGCTCAATACTCAAAACAACGTCTTTCGGTGATGGGGGAGATCCGTCTCCATTGAACGTGGCGGGCACGCCAAGCTAAGCACATATCCATACTATGAACATGTCTCGAGGATGGAAAAGCTTATGACATCAACCCACTCTAGATCTTAAGTCATTACAACCATCGACTCAACTGTAACGACCTAGAAACAATAAGATAGGACACACAAAACAAGTGTCCAAACTCGGGTCCCAATACAAGATCTGATCAGTACGGATTTACATAGTCTGATATTAAGTCTATTACAACCGAGAAACTATAATATAAGCATCTATGCCGCTACTAAGGCCCGCTCTCCAATTCTTACGACTTCTAGCATTTCCCTTTCCCTTTTGAGGATCCCGAAGCAATTCTGTTACCTGAAAATGGTTTTAGAGAAAAGTGGAAACGAGGATTAGACCGGAAGGTCTAGTGAATTCCCACCTCGTCCATTTACAGAAGTATATAACAGACTTATATAAATGATAAATAAAAGAAATCTCACAACTTGATATCACAATTTGTCCACAAGTGTAAGGACTACTCGTCCTTGGGGCCCCCAGTAGATACCCATACGGCCCCCCATGTCGATGTCGCTTCCGTGTATAAGGAAACGAATTCCAAATACACGATTCAACCATCCCCGATGGTTATAAACATAGCCTTGGCCAAGACATAATGAATAACGTGCCACATTAAAACTTGGTTATATACATTAATTGTAAACAACAACATCATATCGACAGTAAAGTATTTCTTTTTCAAGATTTATAGTAACCATAATAAGCAATGAAATATAACCCATTTCCAGTTCAAAAATACGTAGCATTGTTTGAAAATAAGGGAACTCACCTGATGCTTGGGTTTTTGGGCACCCGCGCACACTAATCCCAAAAGAACGAAAGCCTACATTTCGAATGTAGCAAAGCCATTAAATTAAACCTACAAGAATCCTATATCAAGGTGATCCAACTAATTCCAGTGGTCGAATGCTCCGGGCGACCCCGGTTGGAAGGACACCGGGCCACCCCGGTCGAGGTGATGTCGGGCGACCCCGGTCCGTGGCACACCGGTCGGCCTCGGTCACAAAGGCACCGGTCGGCCCTGGTCCGCGTGAACTAGGGTACTTCGCATACGGCCCCGACTTACACAGAACTCGATTTCGCCCAAAATCTCCCTCTAATCGATTCAATAACAACGATAGATTACACAATACCGAATCAAGTCCTTAAGCCAAACACTAATTCGTGTGCCCCCATCCCAACATCGATTTCGAGACCCAAATCGTTCTATCCTCCCCATAATTGAAACGAGTCATAAATGTACATATAAGGCTATGGATTAAAGGTTCTAATTAGAAAACTTACCACTTGATGATAAACCTCAACGATTACGGTATCTTCTTCCCAAATTTCTGATTCCCGCAAGCTTCGATCGACCTTTTCTTCTTCTTCTTCAAGTCGCCGCACATACACACACGCACCAGACGACTATTTCACCCAAATGATTAATCCCTTAGGGTTTTAGGCCTCTAAATGGACATATTTTCACAATGCCCCCTCAACTTCCTTATTTTCCACAATTATTCCAAATCTCTTATAAATATCGAAAATTTCTTAACTTTGACGAGTGTTACAACTATCCCCCTTAAAAGAATTCCGTCCTCAGAATTTCTTCGGCAAAAAAAAAAATTGTGGTTATTTGGACCTCATAACTGATTCTAACTCCTACGTCGCCTCTCGTCCTTTATGAAACTTCCATTGAACTTTCACTAGGTTGATATCCATCGTCCTTAGTCGTTTATCCTTATGATCCACTATAGATTCAGGTCCTTCGGCGAAGTTCAACTTTTCATCCACCCGGATGTCTTGCCAAGGTACAACCATATCTACATCCACTAAACATTTTCTCAAGTTGGAGACATGGAAAGTGTTGTGGATACTCTTCAACTCTTCGAGCAAATCCAACTTATGCGTCATGGCTCCGGCTCGTTAAATAATCTTAAATGGCCCAATAAATCGTGGGCTTACCTTCCCTTTCTTCCCAAAGCGGATTACTCATTTCCCAGGTGATACCCTCAACATCATTCTATCCCTAATTTGAGTTTCGATGTCCTTTGGTCCTTTGCCCTTCATCCCTTTTCTGAACACACACACAAAAGAAAACTCCCCAAAACCCCATCTTGACGCAGTGTCACCCTTACACTTTAACTTCGAGGCTACAGGTACATATTCCTTTCATTCAACAATACGATTCTTGGTAAAGCCATCTATGATTACACCCAACAGTAATAACACAACACTGATCACTAGATCTTTGATGGCCCACCGTTTCACCCTGCAAGACAAACATTATCTGACACATCATCCATATTGAATCCTTTGGATATCCATATACTTATATCTAACCATGTACCATCCTTCGTTCTTCTGCCCATTTACTCCCTCGTCGAGCTGGGTTAAACCCAAAGGCGCAATGTAGAACACCACCAAATCCATCAATCTCCTAAATTTCACAATCACCTCAGTGTCCATTTCTTTCCAACGTACTGCGACACAACCCCATGTAAGACAATCCCGATTTACACAAAATTAACATCAAAACACACTGGTCATACACATTGCCCTAATACTTACTCCCATCCCCAACATCGATTACAACTACTTGATAATACCCATTTTACCCACAACCACAAATACCAATATGTCCATACCATGCATAACTCAACCGAAATATCATTCCCACATATTTCTTTGCACATTTGCATAAATACTTGAGAACGTAAACTTTCCACATCTTCAGTGCCCGGGTAATCAGTCGAAGAGTTTAGCTCACCCCAAACACATAACCGAATACCACTAACCCATCTATAGCCCATAACTTCCCTAGTTTTTTTATTCCGGTTCCACTTGCCATACAAAAGGAACAATATATTTTCTCACAATACAAGTTTAACTTGCCCGACAACAAACTTAATGTTCACTCAGAATGTTTATCACACTAATACTTTCTTACAATCTTCGATCTATCCCCTTCGAGAATCTCGATCAACTACGTTACATTGCTTCTAGGAAAACATAGACCACTACTTTCAGAGAAAGGCTTACTAAAGGTTGCTAGCTTTCGAACAGACACACACTGGTTATTACTAACCCATAACCATAACCGTACTCGCAAGGATGACCCTCATAGTCATACTCCACCTTCTTCTGTTCCATCGGTCGAACTTCTCAGTTTCTGCTTACTCCCTTATGGCGACATACTAGCCTCATTTTCTCAACAACCAGACTTCAATCTGACAATCGGGATCTACTTATCTCATAAAACACTCCCATTAACGTTCCGTCGAAATTCGATGAACCTACCCAAAGTTCACCGCAACCAAGGAGAATACGAGTTTTTCTTCTAGGCAGTTGCCATTTATCACCCACCCCACTTGTCGCATTAGGATCCCTTTTCAAAATTTCCAGCTGAGATTTACGCTTACCTTTGTCCAACATTATAACCCAAAAATTTTCATCCCTTACACCGATGATCCATTGCCTTACACATCTAATCTGGCATAAAGTATCAACCACTTGATCAAACCCGCAATACGTCATTTGTAACCCCTTTACATATAATATAGTCACCCCTTCTTCTCACCACATGACCCTGTTACACTTGAATTTGATAGGAGGCGAGACAAAGTCCTCATGATCATCCGCACATATAACCAAACTTGCCTTCATATCTACCTATTCGTATACAAGACCCAGTCCTATCCCCTGGCCTCATCTCTTCTCTCATCCGAATGTATCACATCTCCCAATATCCCGATATAATCCATGCACTCACTCTAATGGTACTAAACACTTCTCCCCTTCGAACTTGATAAAATCTCGCAGATAACACTCCCTTCCTAAACAACCACTTTCCAATACCATAATGTTCCGACATGATTACCTCACTTCCGACAATATCTACCTTTTCTAAACGTCTGGACTTCCAATCCTTCGGCAACACCTCAAACAGTTGTCAACCTTGATCTGTGAAGAAAACGACAAGACGATACTCTCATAATGCCCGCACCCCAACCACCAGATTTTCTAACGGAGCTTACCTTACTCAATGGATCGCGCTTAGCTTGACCCTTCGCCGTCTCCAATTGAAAGAGGTTCACGGTTTACTTGGAGCGTGATCTAACTTACGAAATCATTCCGATAATTCAAAACTCAGGCTCAACCCCTTTTTAACTGTGCTTCAATTTCGACAAATACTGATAACCACAAAATGAACTTCTAAGCAAGGCTCCATCTGCCATAACGCCATTGATGCCAAAATCCCCTTTTTCCGACATTACTGATCTTCCCTCTTTTCCTTAATAAATATCAAAAGTATAAATCTCCCATCACTGGCTTGACCGACACATTCCCTTCTCTCGGGCTCTTTCTTTGTACTTCAAACCACTAACCCACCTGACCCTCTGAGTTCATAGCCTTCATGTATGACATTTTATAATTAAAAGTTATTTCTCATATTGAACGTTCAAAAGGCGTAATACTTGAAATCATTTTTAAGCACACACGACTTAACACCCTCATAACTCAAGTTTATGCATCACGATCTCGAGTATAATTTGCATGCAACTTCCGATAAAATACCATTTTGACCAGATAAGACAGTGTCGTGACAATCGTGCTACGGAAAGAAATCTTCCCTATACACTAGGAAAGTTTTGAACGAAACCGCTTGTCCGAGTTAAAAAGTTGTCTCTCGCATGCGGTTATAAGATATCACGTGTCAAACCCATTTTGATTGCACAACTTGCAACCAACTATTTTCGTGATTTTTCGCAATGAAATTTAACTCGTCCCGAAGAAAATGATATAATTCACAAATAGATACATTCACAATTTTATTATGCAATAAAGAAAGATATAGGTTTGCCTTTCAGATTAAAACACACACTTGTGCTCATTAAGTTGGTTCCCAAAATATGAAATTCGATTTGTATGCATCCACTTTAAATCTTGAATAAGCTCTCGAGACACCTTTATAGACACCAAGCATGAACTCACTTGTAATTGAAGGCTAATCACTCATTTGAGGTCAACTGTTACATTCTGTAACACCCGGAAAATCTAAAGGTAAGTATTTACTCCTCACATCCTACTAATTGTATTATTTGAGTAACTGAAGTGTTTTATGTATGCATATTATTCTTCTAACTTGCTATTTGAGTTATATATTTATAGAAATGATTGACCTCGCGCTCGTTTTCGTATTTGGCTAAGTTTTTGGACGGTCTGGAGTGTGGCGCGATAGTGCCACGCGACAGTGACATTGTCACTGTCGCCGGCCACTATCGCGGTGGATGTATCGTGAGTTCTTGAGTTCGCGCGATTGTGACACGCGACAGTGACATTGTCACTGTCGCCAGGCACTGTCGCCGTCGGGGGCCCGAGAGTTTAAATGAGTCTTTATCTGATTTTAACTTCATTCCTCTCATTCCTCTTTTCTCTTTGGCGATTTTGGAGCTCCTAATCTGATTCTCTCCATCACCAAACCCTAACCCTCATAAATACAAACCCTCTTGGTGGTTGGATCTTGATTGCTTGCCATAACTCTCCTCAAGGAAGCTTCTAGGGTTTATAAAGCCCAACTTCTCATCTCCAAGTCTCATCTCTTTAAGGTAGGGTTTCATATTTTATAGGTTTTGGTTCAAAAACCTAGATTGTGAGTTTACTAAACCTTTGTTAAAACTAGATACACATCATAATCTCCTACTTGTATTATTGTATATTTACTCCAAATATTTATCTCTACTTGTCCAAGTATTTTGAGGTTTCTTTATGGAAATATGTTGGAAATATTTGTATGTGTAACATGCCATGATTTATTGTTTGGGTATCTTGATATTATAATGATTTCTACTTAGGTTATCTTTATTGGCATTATCATATTTACATGATGAAAATGGTTATTAAATGAGTCCAATGTTGGACCTTATATGGTTTAGGATGGTGATATTGTACCCATGGTTGGTATTGAAATATACTTGGTTGAAATATACCTCTAAGACCTCCTATATATTTTATGTTGGACGAACCAAGTCAATAGACACTAGGAGGATGTAGTCTTAGGTGCCACCGTGATGGTATGTGCCTAGACCTCTGCCATTCGGGGTAATGCCATGGTTGTAGTCCTCGGATGTGTCGGGCCTTTGGGATGTCACTCTTAGTAGTTGACATCAAGGTATATCGTCTCTTTGGGTGGAACTTGATTGGTGCTATAGGTATCCCCCGTTGACTCCACATTTGACAAATTTGGTTAACTGCTGATAAGAATTGTAATTGTTTTATTATACCATTTCTTGTTCAACTCACTAGGCTTTTTGTCCTAACACTTGTTTGGTGTCGATATGTATCTCATGTTCTAGTGGCGCCGCTTCCAAGCAGGCGTAGTTGCTTTGGGTGAGAGCTTGGGGAAAACTGCTTTTGGACTTATAGATTTGGAGATGTTGGAATCTATAGATGACACTCTTTTTGTAATCTCTTTTCTAGTTATAGAAATTAGATTAGTTGGTTGTTATTTTTTTTATCCGTTAAATTACAACTGTAATTAAACAGGTTTGTTTACTTCCCCATTTTTGGGAGACTCTTGCTATGACAATTTTATATACCACGTGTCCGTTTTTCGGATTTTTGTTATCCCTATTTTTAAGGCGTCACACATTCACCCACTTATACCGGCATCCAAACTTTGGCTAGCGATCATTTTCTCGTTCTGACCACAACTTGCAATTTTGATGTTTCACACCCTATCTAACAGATCCCCCACCAAGCTCTCCCTTTGAGCCCTGGTGTATAATTTATACGATTTCAGTCTTTGATTCCTATGGGTCGATAAACCAATCACATTTTCTCCTCATTCAGTTCCACTAAAAGTTTAATTCAATCATGACTAGGAGATCATGAGATTTCACTTTTCTCCCAACCTTGGATTTAAACCTTTCCGAACAAATCAACACATCAACTACCGTTATGGGAACTTACTTGATACTGGAAGTTCCCTTTAATCAAACCTTCACCCAATTCGAGCACAAACCGCTTTACCTTGGTTGGTTTGTTATTGCCTTGATAATGTTCCTCCTAGAGTTTATCATCTACCTCACGCAAGCAATCTCACACACCGCATCAAACTATTTGTCAGCAACACATGACTAAAAATTTATTCCACCTCATTACCCCTTCATAGGCTAACCCCACCAAAACAACCTTCCGATCGCGGCGAAAGCTAAACTATCCCCACATACCCTACGTTCTATTGACTTCTACGTATAGAGTGGTATTTCGAGCACGTACATGCACCTGTAAATTTTCAATTACATTGGCTAGATGTAATTCCAAATTTACCTTACATGTTAGTCCCCACCTCTCAAGACACACGTTCCTATAGCGGTACCCCTAGGACATCCTAATTTCTCGGTTGTGTCCCATATTCTACAGTTTAAGTTAGGCCCAACTGGTCGCCTAAATCCCTTAAACTATGGCTCTGATACCAAATGTAACGACCCAGAAACAATAAGATAGGACACACAAAACAAGCGTCCAAACTCGGGTCCCAATACAAGATCTGATCAGTACGGATTTACATAGTCTAATATTAAGTCTATTACAACCGAGAAACTATAATATAAGCATCTATGCCGCTACTTAGGCCCACTCTCCAATTCTTACGACTTCTAGCATTTTCATTTTCCCTTTTGAGGATCCCGAAGCAATTCTGTTACCTAAAAATGGTTTTAGAGAAAAGTGGAAACGAGGATTAGACCGGAAGGTCTAGTGAATTCCCACCTCGTCCATTTACAGAAGTATATAACAAACTTATATAAATGATAAATAAAAGAAATCTCACAACTTGATATCACAATTTGTCCACAAGTGTAAGGACTACTCGTCCTTGGGACCCCCAGTAGATCCCCATACGGCCCCCCCATGTCGATGTCGCTTCTGTGTATAAGGAAACGAATTCCAAATACACGATAAACATAGCCTTGGCCAATACATAATGAATAACGCGCCACATTAAAACTTGGTTATATACATTAATTGTAAACAACAACATCATATCGACAGTAAAGTATTTCTTTTTCAAGATTTATAGTAACCATAATAAGCAATGAAATATAACCCATTTCCAGTTCAAAAATACGTAGCATTGTTTGAAAATAAGGGAACTCACCTGATGCTTGGATTTTTGGGCACCCGCGCACACTAATCCCAAAAGAACGAAAGCCTACATTTCGAATGTAGCAAAGCCATTAAATTAAACCTACAAGACTCCTATATCAAGGTGATCCAACTAATTCCAGTGGCTGAATGCTCCGGGAGACCCCGGTTGGAAGGACATCGGGCCACCCCGGTCGAGGTGATGTCGGGCGACCCCGGTCCGTGGCACACCGGTCGGCCCCGGTCACAAAGGCCCCGGTCGGCCCTGGTCCGCGTGAACTAGGGTACTTCGCATATGGCCCCGACTTACACAGAACTCGATTTCGCCCAAAACCTCCCTCTAATCGATTCAATAACAACAATAGATAACACAATACCGAATCAAGTCCTTAAGCTAAACACTAATTCGTGTGCCCCCACCCCAACATCGATTTCGAGACCCAAATCGTTCTATCCTCCCCAGAACTTAAACGAGTCATAAATCTACATATAAGGCAATGGATTAAAGGTTATAATTAGAAAACTTACCACTTGATGATAAATCTCAACGATTACGGTATCTTCTTCCCAAATTTCTTATTCCCGCAAGCTTCGATCGGCCTTTTCTTCTTCTTCTTCTTCTTTAAGTCGCCGCACATACACACACGTACCAGACGACTATTTCACCCAAATGATTAATCCCTTAGGGTTTTAGGCCTCTAAATGGACATATTTTCACAATGCCCCCTCAACTTCCTTATTTTCCACAATTATTCCAAATCTCTTATAAATATCGAAAATTTCTTAACTTTAACGGGTGTTACAACACCGAGTATTTAATCATATCTAACATCGACTCAAACCGAGTCTTTAGTCATATTGGACATCAACACTATCCAGGTCTTTAGCTGTATCGGACATCAACCCTATCCAGGTCTTTAGTCGTATCGATCTCATCGTCCACAACAAGTTGTTCATTTAGAAACTACATCATGCAACCAATGCACATCATTCAGAGCATATGATTTTAAGTAGAAGCAATAAATGCACATTATACTCAAGCTCTATATTGAGCTATCAACCAGACAAATGTCCCCAAAACCCAACAGGGTTGAAACCGAGCCAAAAGCTCAATAACTCAATGTTTATTCAATAAAAGACATCATAAGCGATAGAAACGTACTTAACCAACGTTCATGCAACACACGTGCTCCAAAGCATGATCAACTCATAAACCATCATTGGTTGGGACAAACCATTTTCCAATAGAAATCGGACCATTTACATTTCCAAAGTGCTTAATCATAATAATATGCATTTTCAAGCCCAAATACACCAAAATGCATTAACACTAATGTAATCCCCATTTATAGGACAAATCATCCAAAGAATTCACAAAACATGATCTAGTTATCAAAATGTCTAAGAAACCCCAAGTATGGACATTTCTCAAGATTGATAAACCCATGGTACCAAATGCAAACCTCAACAATTAATAATCACATTTTGACAAATGCTAAGAAAACATTTCAAGGCATCAAAATAGACGTTTTTGGCATGTACATAGTTTTCACAAAGCAACTTGAACTCACCTCGCTAGATTTAGGCTAAATCTAGATTTTACCCCCAAAACTTGAATCTCCTTTGATGAAAGCTTGAATCACCAAGAAGCCTCCCTAGATCTTAGATCCAACACATCTACAAGATCACCACCACCACACAAGTCAACAAAATCACACCCAAGATGA
The DNA here is from genome assembly GCA_954870635.1 of Arctium minus. NCBI lineage: Eukaryota > Viridiplantae > Streptophyta > Magnoliopsida > Asterales > Asteraceae > Arctium > Arctium minus. Next base: position 9,178,540 of record OX941092.1, read on the forward strand.
AGGTTGAAAGGGAAAAGGATGAAATCATCAAACCCTAGCTTAACATTGAGAGAGATGAGGAACTTACCACAACAAAATACCATTGGATCTCCCAATATACTTCAAATCTATTTATATATCCTTGAAGATCTCTCAAAAAAGAAACCATGGCAACTTGAATCATCAAAATCGGAGTTGTGAGGCAAAAGTTATGATGAAATGAAGTTCTAGGGCTGAAAATCGGGTTTTATGCTCGACCAGGAGATTTCGCGGGTTATGCCGCGACCATAAGTCGCCCGCTTCCCTAAGTCATGGCATAAGTCGCGTAGTGCACTGTTCACCCGGTTTTCTTCTCGTTCACTATTTTGGCCGTAACTTCTTCGTTATAGCTCCGTTTTTGCTCCGGAAAGAACCGTTGGACTCGTAATTGAATCGTTTATCCATCAAGACTATAAAATCTATGATTCAAGTCCAAAATTAAATATCTTAGTTTTTCTTAATATATCGGTTTCTGTATTAACTCGAAATGATACTTTTCGAAAATCGGGGTGTTACACATAGGTGGAGATTCAAACCAAAACGCCTTCCTTTTGTGGACACGTGAGAGCACCCTTATCACATATGAGGGCCCCTGGTGGTGTGCGATCAACATGGGCCGGGTGTGCGAGCGATGCGGCCCACTTCACCCCAATGGTCATTCGTGAATTTGATTTAGTATCACATATGATGGTGAATATCAGACCCACTTTAACATTTTATAAGTCATGATTGAGATGTTAAAAAGGCCCTTGATAAGCATCGGTTTTTTCAATAAATTGTTTTTATTACATAAATAAAATTTAATTCAAGAAATACTAATAATTCACAAAAAAACTGTTTGTCCTAGTATTTTTAGAAACAAAATCAACCAATTATAGTTTTTAAATTAATAAAATCTAATATATATTTTTCCATAAATAACATCACCAATCCGTTAACCAAGACATTGGTGTTAACCAATTTTCAACCAATCAAAATCATCCTAGATTGTCTATCCTAATAATACTCAAAGGGGTAAAACCGAAAATTCTTGTTACACGCCTAATAAATGTATTTCCATATTTTATGGATTTCTTTATTTTGGTAATTATCTATTTAAAATTAAAATTATAATAATTTAAAATTAAAACAAGATCTTATCTATAATAGTCATCTTCTTCCTTATTTTTAGCAAAATTCAACACTACATCTGCACATTTTTCCACGGTTCTATTTTTTATTTTTTATTCTCAACCGTTGTGAAATAAATCCGTTGAGCGTTCTTGTTTCGAGTGATTAGCATAATAAGCGACAGTCGAATAACGTCTGTTCTCGATAATGAGAGCCTGTTGGAATCAATTTTTGAAACTCAAGACGATCCCCCGATCCGCCGTCATAACGAGACTGTTCAATCTTTGAATACGGGGTTATCCCAAGAGTTCGGTAATTCTACCAGACTTGATGACATATCACTCGACGAAACCAATTTCGGTAATCGCCCATCTACTAGTTCGCTATATCCATAATCGAATATCGGTAAAAGCATCCGTAATTTTTTTCAACATTATGCATACTAGGGGTGTACGCGGGTTGGGTTGGGCGGTTTGGGACATTTTTACAACCCAACCCAATTATGGCAGTTTGGAAAAACTCAACCCAACCCAACCCAACCCATTCAAAAGTATAACCCAACCCAACCCTTGCGGGTTATGGCGGGTTGGGCGGATTTGGCGGTTTAGTAGTTTACATAAAATTGTAAAATAAAATACGATAAATACTAATAAGAATATACAAACGTTTAGCGAACCGTTCGGGAAAAAATTCGTTTATATTCGTTTATTTAAGAATTGATCGAACATGAATACATTTTTGTGTTCGTTTAGTTAAATTAATGAACATTAACAATGAGTTCGTTCGTTCATTTACGTTCGTTAATATCTGTTTATTTATGTTTGTTTATATATATATATATAAATATATATTTATATATATATATATTATGATATTAATATGTAAAATCATTAATTATATTAATGATTTTAGAATTCCTTTTTTATCATTCCTAAATTTACTTGGTTTTTCATTTTGTTATGTTATTTCGGAACGAAATGATGATTAATGATGTTGTTTTTTGTTCTTTGTGTTCGTTTATTTATATTTGTCTGTTTACGTTCATTTAACATCTTAACGAACAAACGTAAATGAACACGAACAAACACATATTTTCTTAACGAACAAACATGAACACAAAAATTCCGTTCTTTTACCGTTAGTGTTCATTCATTTGTTTGGTTAAGTATAATGAACGAATACGAACAAGCCTCATTAGTTTGTTTGGTTAAGCAAAATGTATTATATATATATATATATAATATAGTTTGAGCTATAAAATTTTCTAAACAAAATAATTGTTTTTTATTCTTGTATTATATATATATATATATAGAGAGAGAGAGAGAGAGAGAGAGAGGTTAATTTGAGAAATGGTAAATGTATGAGAAATAGAGTGTAACACCCGTAATTTTCGGTAAATAAAATGTCATCCGAACATTTATGTGACTTGTAAACAGTGGGGTTTTGTTGGGAAATGTATTGTTTAAAGTCCCTCGGAGTATCGGGAGTTTGGGCGTTGAAAAAGTCGGATTTTTGGAGTTGGGGGCACCCGGGCGACTATGCCAGCGATTGTGCCAGAGGGCACAATAGCTTGGCACAATCGCCAAGGGCTGAGAGCCGCGGTACATCTCTGGCGATTATGCCAGCGATTGTGCCACTGTCACAATCGCCTGGCAGTATAGTCACGCGTACAAGTGGGTTAAATGTTGCGATTTTCACCATTTCTTCTCGTTTTCTCACTTCTATCTTCTTCCATTTTCTCTCCCAAACACCAAAACCGAACCCTAACCTATTTTGGGGGTTTTTTCCTCCCCAAACCACATGATTACTCACCATCTATCTAGTTGGGAGCTTGAGTCACAAAACCTCCATCTTCATCTTCCTCATCAAGTTCAACGGTTGGGAGCGCGGGTTGAAGTGTTGGATCGGGTGTTCTCGGAAAGTCTCGTCATCTTTAATGGTAAGCTTCTTTGATTTAAGATTATATATGTTCTTTAGGTGTTTCCCTAGTGTTTGGTTTATCAAATCTCGGATTTGTTAGTTTTGGAGAAACTAGGGTTTTGATCTCGTTTAGGGATTTTGGTATATAATGTTGGGGAATGTTTCTATGTGGTTGTTTATGGATATTTATGGTTCGGTATGTATGGATCTAGGTTTTGGAAGTTCTCGGCTTGAGGATTTAAGCGGCCTTCAAAAGAGCTCGTTGGGTGGAATCTAGATTTAGCCTAAATCTAGCAAAGTGAGTTCAAGTTGATTTGTGAAAACGGTGTACATGCCAAAATGTTTATTTTAAAATGTTTTACATGAAATGGTTAACTGCTGATAAGTTTTGAGTATTTTGAAGTAAAATATGTTTTACTTGGTTATTTGTCAAAGTGTGAGTATTTTGATAAGTTTTCATATTTGGTAAACTTGGGTTGTGTTAACCTCTTAAAATGCTTATATTGGGTTTTGAACGTTTCAACAACTAAATAGCATAAATTACGTATTCTTGGTGATTTTGTACAAGTAAGATCCATTTTATGAGTTATACATCTTCGACGGTTTTGCTCAAATGAAGTCTATTTCATGTTACATGCATCTTGGTGTAATAGTATTCATAAACCCTTTGGAAAACCTTTAGTCTCATTATGGGTTGAGTTTAAGGTTAATCTCGTTTTTGAAGTATGTGTCGTCGTAAACATTGTTTAAAGACATTTCATTAGTTGGGGGGAACCGGTAATTGTTGGTCAAATGGATTTTGAGCAGCTTAGCTCGGTATTGGCTTAAAAGAGTCTTGAGGACATTTGTCCGGTTTTAATGGCTCGATGTGGAGTCCAATTTATGATTTACATCTTAATGCATTTTATTGCATGTTATTGATAATTACAGACTCGAGTGCTTTAGTCATTCAGGGATAGTCGTGTAATCTTAGACTGTGTTGTATTAGATCCATAGGCACATAAGTCAGTCTTATTTGATGGTCAATTGGGTGGTACGGGGTTGGACTCCGGGACTCATGGTTTATGACCTTGTCTTTAGGAGTAGGCACTAAGAGTGGTTGAGTTCCGGTTGAGCTATTATGACTATGGGGAGTCCTCTGATGGGCGTTGGGACCTTCGCCATGTGGGGCAATGCCTTCGTTGTATCCCCCGTGTGCCGAGCCTTTGGCGGTAATTCCGGTGTTGTTCGCTAAGGTCAGTTATCTCTTCGGGTAAAACTTGTTAAGAGATTGTAGGGACACTGACTTGGGTTTGCGTGTCGTGAAGTGCCGTACGATCAACGTTGTTTGAGTGACATACTTTTGTGTTCCTCCGCTCTCAACGGATACGGGTATCCCCCGTTGTCGGCCCGCTGTATTTTGGATATTTAATTGTCCATGCTTTTATATTTGGATTTCATTCCACTTTATGGTCGCGTGAGTATTAAGCTTCAGTTTCATGTTTTATGGGTGTATCATATTTATATGGATTGTTTTCCGTTATTTAAGGGTCGAGTATTATGTCTCACCCGAGTTTTTGGGTGTTTTGGGCTATGAGGTATTATTTACATTTTCACAAATTGAGTATCGAACTATGACCCCGTTTGGGCGAGTTACGGGTTGCATCGTTTTATAAGAAATGTGTGTTTGAAAACATTGTCTTTAAAAGTGCATATAACGGGAAAATGTGTCATTTCCATTTTGAAGTATAATATTTCGAAGGATCTTGCTTTAAACAGAATTCCTTTCTTTTAAAGTTATATTGTATTCATGTTAAAACTCTTGAGCTCACTAGGCGTTAAGCCTAACCTTTTTATTTGTCGGCATGTGCATCAGGTCTCGACCGGGGGTTTCGGTTCTAGCAGTGCTATGAAGAGTGAGCCTTAGCTAGGTTCGAAAGTAAGTCTTCGGTGAAGTATTCTGCAAGTTGAAGATAGTGGCTATGCATGGGTTTTAGTAGCACCCGTCCTTACCATAGATTGTTGTATAGATTATTCATGTGTTTTGAAGTTGAATCTAAATTGTGGTTGTAGATGATTCATTTATTGAAATATTTATAAAATTTTTAATAAGTTGCTATCTTCAGAATTAAGGGTGTTACATAGAGAAATGATCTTAGTCATTCATTTGGTCAACATTTGCGGCTTTGACCGCGAATCACTGGATAATTCTTGCATGATCTATAGAGGGGTAGTTTCGTAAAATACGCGGAATGAGTTCATATATAAACATATATGATTCACATATGAACTATACGTTCATATGTGAATCAGTTAATTAGTTCATTTATGAATCACAAAAGTTCATATATGAATCTGTTAATTGGTTCAACTTATTCATTTATGAACTTACAGTTAATTAGTTCATATGTGAATCGGTTAATTAGTTCATATATGAATCAATTAAAAGAGTTCAGATGTGAATTACACTGATTCACATATGAACATATAGTTCATATGTGAATTATACAGGTTCATATATGAACACAACCCGTGTATTTTGTAAAAATTACGAAAGTGTCCTATTTTTGAAATAACCGTAACTTTTGACCAGTCAAAGCCGATCTTGACCGTATGAATGACTAGGATTACTTCTCTATTTCTCATATATATATATATATATATATATATATATAATTATATATTAGCGGCGGGTTGGTGGGTTGGGCGGGTTGAACAAAACGTAACCCAATTTCAACCCTCTTAATTTGCGGTTTGACGGGTGGGCGATTGGGCGGGTTAGGTTTAATTGGGTTGTTAGCGGTTTGGGTTGGGCAGATTTCGCGGGTTGACGGTTTTTTGTACACCCCTAATGCATACAGTAAGAATGTGTTTTTGAGTATAGGTATGTTGTTTTTTACAGTGTGCATATAAGCATTATTCATTTCACAATGTTTATCATAAGAAGTAAAGAAGTGCATAATGTATGCTCGTTTATTATCGGTATGTACACATATGCACATGTTGGAATAACATGGAATCCAAATTTCACAATAATGCAAGTCTGCACATATGAACATGAACTGTATGCACATATACACCATAAGTGTTATTGATGTTGTATTTAAAGTGTGCACATATGCGCTGACTATCCATATGCACGTGTACACATATGCACTGTATGCACATACGCGTATGTGTACATATGCAATGTATGCACATATTCAAGTCAACCTAATATGTTATGAATATTACTGGAATTTTAGTGAAAATTTAAATGACCAAAACACCATGAGCTCAAAATTTTACCATATATTTGGAATTCTTAATAAATCCCTAATTAGATGGGGTTTGTTTTTGGTATGTGCATGTTCCCCTAAATAAATGGGATGATATTTTTACTAAAATATCCTTGTGCATATATGCAATGTTTATTATCAACCGTTTGATATTTTTTTATTTAAAATGAAAAATCAATTAATTGTGAACCGTCGATCTCCACCATCTACGATTGAGAATGATTAACACGGTTAATAACAATGTCATGGTTAACAAAAGAAGGGGACCTGTATATATATATATATATATATATATATATCAACTTATAATCGTTACAAAACTAATAAATAATACAAATTTAGAAAACCAGTTTCTGTGTGTCGTTTCACTTACTAACGGTCCAAGTCGTTGCTAATTATAAAGATCCGTTAGTAAAAACTAGCAATAAAATGCATAGAGCAGGTTTTTTCCCATTGTTTAATCTCTTTTAGAAATTTGTTCGATAATTGATCATCACTAACGCATTGCCGACGGCTTTTGGCGTTGGTGAATGTGTATTAATTTTCTATAATGAATTTGTATATTTGGGGCTAATATCAACTTAACATTAATTAATCATATTTAATTCGTTAAATTATTTCATCTTATAATTGAGATTTATTGTCGCATTTTCAAATTTCTACTCAATCCAAATACAAAAATCTCAATCTTTTTATGGATTCTCAAATGAATTTTCTTCTGCTAGCTTCTTATTGCAATTTCCTTTGTGTTTATAATTAAATCTAGATCTAATTAATAATAGTTACTCACACACCCTAAGTTCGTTTCAAATAAGTCAATGAGTAGCCGTTGACTTCTGGGTCCAAGCTCTTACCTCACCCAACCCAAGGTGTCGGTGGGTCAAGTGTGAACCAACATGGTCGGTTTAAAAGAAATAAAAGCACAACTTCAAGTCAAGTATATATGGGTTCAGGAAGGGAATGAAAAAGAGTTTGTTTTTATAGTTTTCCCATGTGCAGAACATGCATGGGGATAATATTAATATATATATATATATATATATATATATATATAGAAGGAGGATCAAACGAGAACATTAACTATTTAAAAAAACACGAGAACTAACAAAATCATTAGTGGTTTTACAATAACGTGCAAAAAAGCCACGCAGACCTGAAGTTGAGGCCAAAGTCCCTTTTTCGTGTGTTAATTTAAAATCACTAATGATTTTGTTAGTTCTCGTGTTCTTTTAAATAGGTATTGTTCTCGTTTGAACTCGACTCTCTCTCTCTCTCTCTCTATATATATATATATATATATATAGAGAGAGAGAGAGAGAGGAAGAAAGGGGGGGGGGGGGGTTCAGAGGAAAACCAAAAAAAATGAAAAACCATGGAACAACATAGTAGCTGTTAATTTGGAGTTCTGGACAATATGCACCTGTGCGTACAGGTATTTGAAGTTGTTTTTTGGGTTCTTATGTACGTGTGTATTATGCACATGTGAATGTTACAAATTACTTGTATGAACATGTACATACCATCCAGATGAACAACTACCAGGGTGTTCATCAGTTTTCATTTTTTTTTTGTTTTCTCCTGAACTTAATATATATATATATATATACACACACACATATATATATATATAGGGTTAAAAGAACACGAGAACTACCAAATCATATGTGATTTTAAACTGAACAGTCAACGCTAGGATGTGCGGACGACTTGGCCTGTAACCTAAGTCACACCGTAATCACATGTGATTTCAGTGTAAAATCACATATAATTTAAAGTTATATATATTGATTGAAATGTATTTGAATGGGGTCATATGAACCTTCATATTCTTTTGTCTCCAAGCTGCAAATAATCCACCACCATTTGTCAATGAAATGGCACATGTTAAGTGCACATGCAATTCAATAATTTTATCCATGGAGCCATATGTTCTTTCTTGCTTATATATCTAATCACTTTATACCCTTATAATAACATTTTGTATAACTCTAATTAAGGACCCAATTTTAGTTCATCCATGGTCTTGGTAGTGTATCTTGCATTTCAAAAGGGCCAAATTGTAAGTTATCTGATGCCAATATATCTATAAAATACAACAGGGTTTTAATGGGTTGATCGTACTATAATTCCTAGACTGCATGTTACCTGTCTTGAACTTTGTAACGACCCAAAAAAAAATGCATTTACTTATGAAAGAAGCATGTTTGCTACAATTAGGACATGTACTTTAAGTTTTATAAGTTATATTTAGAATTTATGGTCATAAATTGTGTGGCATTTCATCAATATTGTCTTTAAGGTCAAAAGGCAAATCTTGCATGTATTGAGTGGTAAAAAGGGATTCAATCAACCTCCTTGATTCAAGAGGGTGTCATCTACTTTATGCTAATAGCTTCCTCTTTATTCGTATTTTTATAGCGATGATATTCATACCAGTCTGAGCTTATGCATACCTCGACAAATCCCATAAATACTGAAGTTAACAGTTAGGAAAACCTCTGAAACTGGTTATTTAATTTAGCCATGTCAGATTACTCTTTCTATGATTTGAAATTCGATTTCACATTGATCATCTATTGCATACGATTGTTTTGGACATTCTAGGGTATGGTATAAACGACTATTGAACCATGTTTTATTATATAATAAAGTGGGGTCAATCTCTGTGTCAAATTTGAAAATTTGTGGTGCATTCATGATATATACGGGGCCACATATTTAAAGTTTGATAGGTGAAGGGGTCCCAACATCATTGGAGGGGTACGTTACGTAGCAAGAAGCAACTTTATGGCTTTGATTTAGGCTATAAAGAGTGAAAACACACGCATCAGATTTTTTTTTCTTTTCTAAATCAAAGTCAAAAAAACACGAAGGCATCACTCATACTAATAATAAGTTATAATAAACCTTATAATAATAATAATAATACGTTTAAATGAACTCAGATGTCACGAAATCCGATTTTCCAACGCGTCTTCTTTTCTAGGAAAATATAACTTTCACATTATGACTATCATATTAGAATCCACCATCGTGGAATCAAGAGAAATTGTCCATAATAGTTGTTTTTATCTCCAATTCACTTTATAGCCACTTTTTACATAATTAATTGAAAAAATCAATATTTCACAAGTTACACATTTGCAACTTGTAAAATCCACTTTTTTAGACTTTTATATTCATAAAAGTAACGTTTTAACAGGTTGCTAGAGTGCTACTTGCGAAATGGTGACATGGAAATGCCACTTATGTAACTTGTTAAAGTGTTGATTGCTAAAGTTGTTGACCCAACTTGTTAAAGCACTGTTTGTGGCATCAACATTTCGCAAGTAGTATTTTAGCAACATGTTAAAATATTACTTTATGAATATAAAATTCATAAAAAGTAGATTTCACATGTTAAAAAGATATTAAGAAAAATCTTGACTATTTTAACCAATTGATTTAAAAAAACTTCTAATACATAAATAACTATGTAGAGTCAAATTGACAACACACCCACCATTGATTGCCTCCTCTTCCTTAGATCCTGTTTTCAAGCTCACACCCAATATTCACCACAATATAATTAAACATACTTCAATTCTTTATATATGTAGATACATATTATATATATATATATAAATCTTTTGGTTATTACCATATTTTCCCACATATTTTTTTGAAGCTTCAGGCTTCATAGTATCCAAATATCATATTATCATCCTCATTTTCCACTGATAAGTGGAGAGAAATAAAGAGATCTATGCTTTCATCAAAGAAATGCCTTTATCAAATATCTCTCCACTATTAACAACACTTCTACTACTTATCACCAACACCACCACCATCGTCGATGCCACCACCACCACTGTCAATCTCTGCTTCAAAGAAGCACCAAAATTCTACAACTCACCCACCTGTCTTTTCGCCGACGATATCTGCTCCGATAATGCGGTCCACGTCGCCATGACTCTCGACGCGGCCTACCTCCGCGGATCGATGGCCGCAATCCTCTCCGTCCTCCAACATTCGTCCTGCCCCGAAAACATCCGCTTCCATTTCGTCGCCTCCGCCTCCGCCCACACTGACAACATCCAGCTCATGATCTCCACCTCGTTCCCGTACCTCCGGTTCCGAGTCTACCGATTCGACGACTCCGCCGTCTTGGGTCTAATCTCCACCTCAATTCGCTCCGCCCTCGACTGCCCGCTCAACTACGCCCGCAACTACCTCGCCGACCTCCTCCCGAGCTGCGTCAAGAAAGCAGTCTACCTCGACTCCGACCTCGTCCTCGTCGACGACATTGCGAAGCTCGCCGCAACGCCGTTCGGGGACGAGCGCGAACGGAAAGTCCTCGCCGCCCCCGAATACTGCAACGCCAACTTCACGTCGTACTTCACCCCGACGTTCTGGTCGAACCCGTCGCTCTCGGTGACGTTCGCCGACCGCCACGCGTGCTACTTCAACACTGGGGTGATGGTGATCGATCTCGCGAGGTGGCGGGACGGCGATTACACGACGAAGATCGTGGAATGGATGGAGCTACAGAAACGGATGAGGATTTACGAGCTGGGATCGCTTCCGCCGTTCCTGCTGGTGTTCGCCGGAAAGATAGCTCCGGTGGATCACCGGTGGAACCAGCATGGGTTGGGAGGTGACAACTTTGAAGGTCTTTGCCGGGATTTGCATCCGGGTCCGGTGAGTCTTTTGCATTGGAGTGGAAAAGGGAAGCCATGGGTTAGATTAGATGGGAATCGAGCTTGCCCATTGGATACACTTTGGGCACCATATGATCTTCTGCAAACTCCAAATTTTCTTGAATCTTGAAAAAATTTCAACAATTTTTCCCCAAATCATAAAATCCAACCAACTTTGGATCACGTGGGACCAACCTGTTTTTGTGAGACCCGTAACACCACGTCTTTACACTTGAACGTTCACAGCAAAACACTGTAAAAGTTTGGATTTTTTTTACCTTCACGGTGTTTTTGCTGTGAAATTTCAAGTATAAAATCTTGGATTCACTGGTCTCACGAAAATAGGTTGGTCTTACGTGAACCAACCCAATCCCACAATACCCATATCGAGATATATAATATATATACTCACGATTACCACCTATTTTCTGTTTGATGATTCTAATCGAAGAAGATCATCAAGATAATATTTTGATCACTGTGTTCTTTGGGGAAAACATGTTGTATGTATATTATATATATATATATTACTTCAAGATAGATATATACAAGTACTAGTTTTGAATCTTTTTAAGAGGGTGTTTGTGATTTTTTCAATTTCTTTTATGATTTTCCACTTAATCTTCATATGCGAGAAGTTAAACATTTTGCAAAAGTCGAGAAGTCTCAATATCATAGAGTCTATTTAATCATATATGATTAAGTTATATATATTGTCAATGTAACGTGTGTTTAATCATATATGATTAAGCTTGTGGATCATAAATGATATCACATATCTCGTCTTCTCGCAAAATGTTTAGGTTCTCGTTTGAACCTTATATACATACAATATATATATATATATATTGGAAGGATATTTTGCAACCCTTAAAAAGGTTGCAACCCTTGCAACCCACATCTTAACCGTTGGATTCATAATCGACGGTTATTTTATTTTTATTTTTCTTTTTTTTTAATTAAAAATATTGGGCCCCATATCTATTGTAACCGCCGATCATGAATCCGACGGTTAAGATGTGGGTTGCAAGGTTTGCAACCTTTTTAAGGGTTGCAAATTAAACAACCCCTATATATATATATATATATATATATATATATATATATATATATATATATATATATATATATATATAGGGAGAGGTTCATTTGAGAAATGGAAAATGTATGAGAAATAAAGAAGTAATCTTAGCCATTCATCTGGTCAACATTTGCGGCTTTGACCGCGAAACACCGGATAATTCCTTGCATGGTCTATAGAAGGTAGAGGGGTAGTTTCATAAAATACGCGAGATATGTTCATATATGAACCTATATGATTCACATATGAACTATATGTGAATCAGTTAATTAGTTCATATGAGAATCAGTTAATTAGTTCATATATGAATATGTTAATTAGTTCAACCGATTCATATATGAACTTACAGTTAATTAGTTCATATGTGAATCAGTTAATTAATTCATATATTAATCCGTTAAAAGAGTTCAGATGTGAATTATATTGATTCACACTTATAGTTCATATGTGAATTATACAGGTTCATATATGAACATAGCTTGTGTATTTTGTAAAAATTACGAAAATGTCATTTTATTTTTGGAATAACCATAACTTTTGACCAGTCAAAGCCGAAATATTTGACCAGTCAAATCCGATATTGACAGTATGAATGGCTAGGATTACTTCTCTATTTCTCATATATTTACCATTTCTTAAATGAACTAAGACTATATATATATATATAATAAAAATAAAATAACCGCTTATTACTAATCCAACGGTTAAGATGTGAGTTGCATGGGTTGTAAGATTTACGTGGGCTGCAAATTATCCTTGGCATACTTCATCATATCCTTATGATCAAACAAATTAGAGTAAGATGTTTGAGTTCAATTTCATTCTTCATTATGAATTGAATAGTTGATTTGCAATGGAATATCATGGTTTTAATTAAAATAAAAAGAAAAATAAAATCATAGATAGTAATGTAAAAAGAATTGTTGAAGACATTAATGCTTTGAAAAAAGAGGCAGTTCGAATGTTTTAAGTTAAATCTTCTTAAAATCAAGAACATAAATTGAGAATAAAATCATAATGATATTTATCCGTCTAGGTTAAAAACTATAAATAATAATAATCGGTAACTATTTCAAAAAGATTTCCTGAAATGATACATTTTCTATTTAAAAAACAATTTAAATACATGTTCTAAAATATTATTCAATTGTTTTTACGAATGATTTGAATATTTTTGCGGGAAAAAAGTAAATAAAAAAAAAAATCTTCATAACATGAATAATTCATTGCAAGAAAGCTTCAATTTTAAATTAATCAAATGGGACCTTGTTCATGTGATATGCCGGGGTTGTCGCTAAAAATCTTTCTAGTATGTTTCGTGATGTAAGGAAATTTCTTGTTTTTATTTTTCTTAAAATAATTTTTTCGTTAAAGATTTTAATAATTAATCAACTGAGAAAGACGAATTGTTTACTATCTTTTTACTGATGCATACTCAAGAATTTATGTGATAGATCCCAAATCGTCAACCAAGATTCAACTTTCCGATCATTTATATTAAATTTGGTAGACTTGTTTTGTCAAATTTTGGACGTACACTTGTTTGTGCTCGATGGTTCCTGGCAAAAATCACAAGGAATTAAATAAAAGGTGAAGATTGTGTGTACTATTCATCACTAGTGTAAAAGAAGACCAAACGACCATTTAATTAGAAAGGTACAAGAGACTGTCGGTGGTAATTACGTTTTCTAAAAAATAGAAAAAAATATATATAATCATTTATAAATAGAGCGAAAGCGAGATGAAAGAATGGTCAAATATCGAGTTGATTGCTACAGTCCACTTGGCAAACAAGCTATAGGTGCAAGAAAAAATCTCATACTATATGTTTAATACATTCAACATCAGTCTCTTTCACATACAACTTTTTTTTGTTTATACCCATTTCTCTCACAAATTATATGTGCAAGAAGAGACATCAGATTATACGTTCACATCACTGTCTTTCACGTATAATCATTATCCGTTTATATCTAATTTTAATCACATATTTTCATCCAATATGCAAATTGTGTTGGTTCTTAGCTAAGAACATCTTCAACCATTTCTCTATATTTATTTTCAAGATGAGGAAACAAAAGTTAAAATCTTCAAAAGAAACTAGATTCAAATTCAACAATTTCTTTATTTTAAAGAATACAATATTCATTATAATATTATAAAAAAAAATATCGTCATAACTTTTGAGCAAATTGTAAAATATATTATAAAAAAATGTCTTTCGCTCAATTCCTCCGAAATTGTAGTGGAACTTTCTTCTTTTCGTACTTTCTCCCATTTTAAAAGAAAAAAATAAAATAGAATTCCAAAGATAATAAATCTGTTAGATATTGCTTCAATTCTTTTCAATATTTTTCACCAAAAATACAAACTATGGATCTTGAAATTATACCCAAATTATTAATATCATTTTGATGATTGCGGGAATTGAGCATAAAATGTATGATATAAATAAAACCAGAAAGAAATCAATAATTTAATTTAAAAAATAGTCAACAAGAAAGTGATTGCAATTGCACATGCATGAAGTCATGATTTAAATTAATATTTCGAAGCTTTCATGTTGATTAACAATGTTTACCAAAACCACTTAAATTGTTATATATTCAACAGTTACTACATAAGACAAAATTAATTAATAAAAAAACGGTCCACGATTATAATATATATATATATATATATATATATAGGGTGTCAAAAATAACCGAAACCGAATAATCCACCCGAGCCGAATGAAATTTGGGTTAAACGGTTTCGATTTATTCAGGTTAAACGGTTTGATTAACCGAATAAGGATCCTTATTCGATTCAGTTTTCGGTTAAATTTTTCCTAATTCGGTTAAACCGAATAACACATTCTACTATTATCTTATATATATCAAGTTCATAAAAAAATAAACCAAATATATGTTATACTATTATTATTTTACATATTTTAATGCTATATAATGTTTTACTGATAGTAGATAATGCTTTTTTTAATCATATTACTTTTGTTTGCTTGGTTTACAACATCGTATGAAGAAAAATAATGTCATTTTATAGATATTGGTTTTTGATAGATGCTATTTTTACTTAATATAAATCAATTGTTGAGTATGAATGGATGATGCAATTATATATTAGAAGCAATGGACACTTAATTTAGAAAAATTATTTGAGCAAGTTGTCTAACAAAAAAATATAAATCCTTATTTGGTTTAACCGGGTACCCAACCAAATAACCCGAAACCGATTAAACCGAACTTTATTTGGTTTGGTTATCGGTTATTTTTAAAAAGTTTGAAAACCGATTAACCCAAACCGAATAAACCAAAACCGATTTAACCGACCGAATAACACCCCTATATATATGATACTCTTCAAATAAGTTTATATTTTAATACAATAAATATTATTTAAAATAATAATAAAAATACATATTGTTAAATACATTTAAATTGTTTACTATATAATTTTATAAAATAATATTGAAGAGAGTAAATTACAGATTTGGTCCCCGTGGTTTGTCGATTTTTACAGATTTCGTCCGTAGACTTCATTATTATGGATTTGGTGCCAATGGTATGCACTTTCTGTTGGATTTGGTCCCTAGACCAAACGACCATCTAAGTGGTCCGTTAAATTTAAGGGCAAAATGGTCTTTTTAATTTCTTTGTACGTTAACATTATTTTAATTAACTTAATTAAAATACGAGACCAAAATGTATGAACAAAAACTTGGAGGGCCATCTATGAATATATTTCATCTTCTTCTCCAAGCCATCGCCCCCCGACCATTCCGACGATAAACGAATCTCTCCGACGAACTTTCGACAAACCAGCCTTCTCAGGCAACCTAAACTCCAGCGACTGGCCGACCCCAACCTGCAAGTCTGCAACCAAAACTTCGGTTAGCCCTAACCCTACTCCACCCCACCCCACGCACACTTCTTCTTCCTCGACGCCACACACAAACAGAGGGGTGGAGAGAGAGACAGACAGAGAGGAGACGTGGTTACAGTGGAGAGGGAGAAGGTGGTGCAGTGGCTTATGTCTTGAAGGTGTCCGACTTTGGTGCAGGAAAGTAGGGAGGGTCGAACGGTGGTGGTAATCGGTGGCGTGAGATTTCAGTGGGAAGGGTGGTCACCGGAGAAATGGAAGGTGACCGGAGACAGAGAGAGGGTTACTCAACAACCTCCTTCTACTATCATATCACCGATCTCTTTCTGCTCTGAACTCCGATCGAAAACCCGTAGCACCACTTCCCTTTTTTTCTTCTTCTTCCTCGCTGCACTACTGAGACAGAAGCTGGTAGTGGGCGATTTAACAACGGTCAACGAAGGTCCCTGTGATACGACGATGGAATCAACACACACACACATAGTGACGGGGGTAGGTTTGATCAAAACATAGAACACACACATACACACTAAAGGGGGTAGGTTCACGGTGGTACGATGATGGTGGTGTTGTCAGTTGTGGGTTCACCATGGTGAGAGTGGATTTGATCATAACCCGTAACAAGTACAAGGCATTGTTGGGGTCATCAGAGCAGTGAGGAAGGAGGAGAGAGATTGACGTTGGAGATGGATGAAGTGGAGGAGTAGTGTGTATGTGCATATATGTATGTATGTATGTCTGTGATATATATATATATATATATATATATATATATATATATATATATATATATATATATATATATCTGTGTGTGTACAACTTTGATGTTTTGGCCCTCTAAGTTTTAATATATTCATTTTGCCCCCTGTTTTAAAAATGTTAACTAAAAAATGTTAAGATCCTAGAAAATAGAAAAAGTCATTTATGCCCTCAATTTTAATGGACCTGATTGACAGTCATTTGGTCTAGGGACTAGAAACAACAAAAAGTGCATACCACTGACACCAAATCCATAATAAATGAAGTCTAGTGTAACACCCGGATTTTCGGTACGTTATTTCCTCTATTTTTCTTCCCCATACTTCCCTCCTTTTGTTATGAAACCCTTGTGTGAGTATCTTCGACTTTGGGCATTGACCTTGTATGTGTCGATGCTCGAAAATCGAATTTTCGGAGGTCGAAGGGTTCACGCGACAGTGCCACACGATAGTGAAAGTGTCACTATCGCCGCGGCATAATCGCGCGGGGGGGGGGGGGGGAGGATTGAGTCACGGTACATATGGCGCGGCAGTGACCGCGAGAGTGACACTTGTCACTATCGCTGGGATTGTACCGCGGGTGGATAGACGCGGGCGATAGTTCCCCGCGATTGTGACAAGTGTCACTCTCGTGGGCAAGGTCGCGGTCGGGGGCATTTGGGTATAAAAACGACCTAACTGATCCATTTATCATTTATTACAAGTGTGGAGCTAGTGTAGAGCGATTTTGGAGCCCTAGGTGAGTTTCCTCTCATCTCTCTTCATTTATTCCTAGTTATTGGAAGCCTAAGATTCTTTAATGCTCAATCTAGGTTATCAAGTGTTGGTGTGAAGCTTTCAAGTTCTCAAGCTCAAGATCTCTCCATCTAGAAATTTCCTAGGGTTTAGAATAAAACCCATTGTGAGTTCATACTTCCTTTTTATCAAACTTTATACACATCAAAATGCATTTTTGACTTCTAGATATCTTGTTTACATTTTCATTGTTGATGAGATTTTGACCTAACTTGGTATTTTGGGGTTTTCTAAAGTTTCTTACTATTTTGTAAAATAAAGAAATAACCCATGTCTTAGAACTACAAATATGGTTGGTTTTATATTTTGATGAAGTAAATGTTCAACTTATGACTTCTTAGTCAAGTTTATGTTTTAAACATATTATGGGTATTTTTGATTGAAAGTGTTATCTTGAAAAAGGAAATAAATGGTGTAGTCTTGAGGAAATCCATGTTACCTTTAAATGGTTTTTACACTTGTAGTGTTTACTTGGTAAGGAAATACATTTGAAAATGAGAAGATAGCCTTATGATTTATGTTTGGGCTTTGTATTTCTTATCAACAGTTAACCATAAAATGTGATTTGGGAAATAAAGATGTTATGAACTATATGTTTGATTATAGTTGGTCACAAATGTAATTGTGACAAGTCTAGACTATTACTAGTGGATCCATAGGTATAGAGTCGACTTATTATTTGGGGGTAATTCCCGTATGTAGTTAGTTGAGACATTGGGCCCTAGGGTGGCAACTTGGTACGGTTATGTGGGATCGGATACTAGCTGTGGGTCGTAAATGTAAATCCTAGCGAATGAGCATGACTAGGGATCATTGGGTTCCCTCCCCCACATCTTAGTACGAGTCGGCGTGTTCGTGGCCTTGATCCTAGTATGGTGAGTTCAATAACTTGGAGAGTGGCTTACTTTGTGTTTCGCCACAATCCTTGGAAATCGGGTTTTCCCGTCATCGCAAGATGTAATGTGGGTCGTAAGGTCACTATGTGTTCATCAAACCATTTACAAAGCCGGTTGGCGGAAATGGTTCACTTATGTTGTATTTAATCCTTCTAACTTTCATATAAACTGTATGTTCTCACTAGGATTTAAGCCTAACACTTTTCTCAAATGATGTGTATAACAGGTTCCCTTAGCGGCGGGTCGTCGAGCGGTTGAGAGAAGAGCGTGGACTCTTGAGGGTATTTTTGGTTGATTAGACTTTTTGGGAGCATTGGCTTTGAAAAACAATTAATTCATTTTGGATTTGGGATGACAACCTATGTAATCTAGATAGAAGTAGTTTAGATTAGTTTGTTGTCGATTTCTCATGCATCTTATACAGGTTTTGTAAATGCTTACGCTTTTACCCTTTCTGGGTGGTTTGCTCCAATTACAAATGTTATATTGTCGAATTTTCAATTTTTAAAATTACCCGAATTTTTAGGGTGTTACATCTAGGGACAAAATCCGTAAAAATCGACAAACCACGAGGAACAAATCCGTAATTTACTCTATTGAAGATAATAATAATACTAAAGCTAAAGATGGAAATTACAAATCTAGTCCCTGAAGTATTTCTTAACTTGCAATTTTAGTCTATAAATGTTTTTTGCATGCTTGATTTAGTGACTTTCTTACACGTTGGTCCAGAGGTTAAAAATAGTGATTTGCTTATAGTTTGATCGTTTAAAAATAGTGACCGGTTAACTAGAGGGTTGTTAAATAAGGGTATTTTTGTCCCTTTATCATTTTTATCTTCGTATTCCTTTTGGTATTTTAATCTTTTTAATAATTGAAACCAATATCAAAACAAATAACCACAAAAAGAAGCAAGTGATGATCGAAAGTCGGAAGAAGACATGTAGGATATAGAAAGAGAGACAATGTTACCATAAAATGTTTAAGAGAGAATTGTGCTTTGTTGATTATCAAGACATACAAAATATTATATATGGGTCTGAGTAAACACAATAAGAGGTTTTTTTTTAAACTCTTATTGGCTCTTAAATCTGAATCAGTCAGACCTTTTTACATTCAGACTGTTTTTTTTTTCAATTTTCAAAACCTCTTAACTCTTAAATATATCTGAATTAAGAAGTAGTGACCTAACTTATTAAAACCTTTTATCGCCGTCTCATTTAAATGCTTTCCTTTCTCTCAAGAAGCCTCATTTAAATGTTCTCCTTATTGGTCCATATTTCAAACTTTAACACTACCTCTTATTAATCAGAAGTGAAATAATACTTCAGACTTTAGACCTGTTAAAAAACAAATGCCACCTAAGTCTTAGTTATACTAATGCGTTGTTTACTACATGACTACTGCCCTTTACCAGGTAAGAGTAGCTTATGTGGTCGAAGATGTTGTTGCATGATGATGACCAAAGTGCTAACTTGGTAAGCTGAGGGAAGACTCTTAATCAACCAGTGATTAGTGGCAATCCATACTATATTTTTACTCGGTTAGCGTTTATCCAATTTGAGTTGGTAAATGATTAAAGGTGGAATATTTGAAAGCAAGCATAGTAGAGGGACTAGAGTTGTAAAATAATAATTATATTAAGAGTAAATTACACTTTTGGTCCTTGTGGTTGCCACTCACTATCAACTTTGGTCCCTCTTTTAAACTAATTACAGTTTTGGTCACGATGGTTTCCATTTCGTTTCACTTTTGGTCCCTCTACTAACTTCTGTTAAATAGATATGTTATCTCAAGGGTTAATTTCGTCTTTTTAATATTTCTTTAATTTTAATTTGAAAAATGAAGAAAATATATTATTAGATCGTTTTGTCTTTTTTGTTCTTTATATAAATTTCAATGTACATATGCTTTAAGCAAATGTACAACATATTCATGCACCCCAAACCAACTCATACTACTTTTTAATTTCCGACGAACCCCTCCGGTCATCTTCTCCGGCAAAGCATCTCAACCACATGTCCAAAACAAAAAATCTAAATCAAAAACTTAAACCAAAATCTAAATCAAATCATATATTCATACCATAAAAGATCGATATTGATGGTCTTGAAACCAAAATCAAACTCACATTCCAGAATAAAAAACCTCAAATCAAATACCATGTATCAAATCCAAATCCTTGTCCCTGAAACTTCCATTTCTCTTGCTTTCATTCAAGTTTGGGAGTAAAATCTGGACAGAAAACTATCTACCATTAACAACTTTTCTGTAACACCTTAAAAATAGGGATAACAAAAATTTCCGGAAAATGGAACATGGTATATATATTTGCTAACGCAATCGAGCCTCCCAAAAATGGGGAAATATAAAAAGTTGTTAATTACAGTTGTAATGTAACGGTGATAAACAACAACCAACTAATCTAATTTCTATGCTAGAAAGAAGATTACAAAAGAGGTGTCATCTATAACCCAGAACGTCTTCACAAAAAGTGCTCTCGAAATGCACCCTCCCCAAGCTCTCACCCAAGCGCAATCTAAGCTTGCTTACAAGCAGCACCGCTAGAACCTGAGATACACATCGACACCAACAAGTGTTAGGCCAAAAAGCCTAGTGAACATGTACAAGAAATAACATATAAATCCAATTATAATTCTTATCATCAGTTAACCAGAGTTCATTAAATGTGGAGTCAATAGGGGAGACCTATAGCACCAATCAAGTTCCACCCAAAGAGTCGATATACCTTGATGCCAACTACTAAGAGTGACATCCGAAACACCTGGCACATCCGAGGACTACAACCATGGCATTACCCCGAATGGCGGAGGTCTAGGCACATACCATCACGGTGGCACCCAAGACTACATCCTCCTAGTGTCTACTGACTTGGTTCGTCCGACATAATTTATAGGAGTTCTCAAGGCATATTATGACCAATGATATCTCATTACCAACCGTGGGTACAATATTACAATCCCAATAATTAAAATGCCCAGAATAAGACTAGCACGAATACCCCTTTTTAACCAAGTAGGGTGATGACGCCAAATGGTGTCTCAAGTAAGAATCGTTATAACATCCATATATAAACATTCCATTAAATCATGGCAAGTTTCATAGAAACATATTTACATAAAGAAACCCAAATACGTGGACATTAAGAATGAGCATCTTCCAAGTAAATATGCAAGATAATAACAAGTAGTAGACTATGATGTGTATCTAGTTTTAACAAAGGTTTAGAGACTCACAATCTAGGTTTTGGTTAAAGCCTAGAAAATAGAAGCCCTAGAAGTTGCCCAAAGATGGATTTGATGGAGAAGAGTGAGAATCCTTGATGAATACTTCAATAAATGCACTTAATGGTGTGTGGATGATCAATAAATGATCTACCAACCCAAAACCCTAGAAATTTATGATAGAAAGGTTTGGGAGCTCCAAAAATCGTCTCTTAAGAATTCCTCCCGTTTTCCCAAAGTGATAACCCATAAAATGAAGTTCAGATTCGGATTTAACAGGACTTGGGGCAAAGCGGGCGACAATGCCACCGCGAATTTGCCCATGGCATTGTCGTCAGGGCATTGTCGCAGTCTCCATGCAACATTCGGTACGCCCTGGGCGACTATGCCCGACGACTTTGCCCAGGGCATTGTCGCTGGGGCAATGTCTCCCACAACCTGCAGGGATCTGATTTTTTTTACGAAGGCAACCGACACCCACGCGACCACAGATTCAATTATGACATTACTTACTAGGATCACCTAAGGCAACATGTATACAGATAAAAGTCTCAAATAGAAAAGTAATATAAAAGATACAATTAACTTCAATTAATCAAGTAAAATGAGAGGTTTAACGGATTCCCAATACCTACCTGAAATCCGGGTGTTACAATCATCCCCACCTAATTAGGATTTTGTCCACGAAATCTCACCCTAAGCGAACAAATGAGGATAGCGCTTCCTCATGTCATCTTCGGACTCCCAAGTGACGTTAGCACCACGATGGTGCTTCCATTGGACTTTGACCATGACCACGCCCTTATGCCGCAACTTCTTCACTTTCGACTCCAATATTGCTTCCGGTTCTTCCACACAACGATTTCCATTATCTATTCGGATTTCCGTCAAGGGTATCACACTTTCTTCTTCGGCCAGGCACTTCCGTAGTTAACACACATGGAAGGTAGGGTGTATTTCATCCATCTCCGGTCGTAAATCCAACCGGTACGCTTGAAGGACAATCTTCTCCAAGATGACAAAGGGTCCAAGGAAACGGGGGCTAATCTTCCCGCGCTTCCCGAACCGGATAATCCCCTTCCATGGAGATACTTTCAACATGACACGATCACCCACTTGGAATTCGACCAGTCTTCTCTTCTTATCCACATAACTTTTCTGTCGGTTTTGAGCCGCCTTCAATCGTTCTTGAATTTCTTTCACTTTATCTGCCGTTTCTTGAACGATTTCCGGTCCGACGAATTGCTTCTCGCCCGCTTCAAGCCAACAAACTGGGGTTCTGCACTTCCGCCCGTACAATACCTCGAACGGTTCCATTCCAATACTAGAATGGTAACTGTTATTATAAGCAAACTCCACCAAAGGTAGATGCGAGTCCCAACTTCCTCCGAAATCTATAACACACGACCGCAACATGTCCTCTAGCGTCTGAATCGTTCTCTCGCTTTGACCATCCGTTTGAGGGTGGTATGCCGTGCTCAGATTTAATCTGGTGCCCAACTCTTTTTGTAGGCTAGCCCAAATAGAAAAGACTGGGCCTTTAAGTTAGATGACGCTTTATGGGCATACAGAACAGCTTTCAAAACACCAATTGGTATGTCTCCATATAAGCTAGTATTTGGCAAGGCTTGTCACCTCCCTTTGGAACTAGAACACAAGGCATACTGGGCAATCAAAGCTTTAAACATGAGCCCATATGCTGCTGGAATCAAAAGAAAACTCCAACTTTGTGAACTAGAATAACATAGGAACTTGTCCTATGAGAATGCAATGTTGTATAAAGAAAAGACAAAGAAGTGGCATGACAAGAAAATACAACACAGAGAGTTAAAAGCAGGCCAAAAAGTCCTTTTGTTTAATTCTAGGTTGAAACTGTTCCCAGGAAAGCTAAAGTCCAGATGGTCAGGACATTTCCTCATCCACCATGTTTATCCATATGGAGCAGTCGACTTAGTAAATCCTGAGGACAACACTGTGTTTAAAGTGAATGGCCAAAGAGTAAAACTGTATCATGAGCCTGTGACCATCCCAGAGCCGTGCTCTGTGGATTTGGTCACAAATTGTTGAAATTCATCTATCATCTTGTTTGTAAATAAGTTTTCTGTATTTTAAATGCTTTCTAGATTAATCTCACGTTTGTTTGTTTCATTTTGTAGCTTAAATCATAATTTGGGGGCCAGCGGAGCATCCTGCAGCATCAAAACCCTAATTTTTGGAAATCTTAGTCTTTAATGTTTGAGCGGGAAAATAGGGGATAAATTCAAAAGCAGTCCAAGGAAGGTACAAATAAGATAATCATGGAAACTTCTCAGGAAAAGTAGTTGTCTTGTCTCCTTTTTGAAAACATCATTTCTTGTACAACTCTTTACCTTCCCCATGAATAAGCTCATTTGATTATTTTATTTTCAAAAAAAAAAAACCCTTGGCATCCAATCGATATCCCTGTCAAAAAGGAAATTGACTTTTCAGTCCCCAACCCATCCCTTTCAAACAACCCTTTGATAACCATCGCCATCATCATCCCCTAATTTCTAAAAACAGCTCATCTTCATCATTCCTACCACCGACGATTTCTTTCTCTCAATCGCACTCTGTAAACAATGGCTAGAATGAAGGTCCCCGTCGTAAGAGACCCCGATGACGTCCCACCATCTCGCCGGCGAAGCCACCCTCCTCCACCCGAACCAACTCTTGAACCATCGATCAATAAGGGTGAAACCTCCCTAAATCTCGAACCTGCTTCTCCACTCACCACCACCACAGAAATCCCTGTCGCAAACCCTTTGCCCGTTCGCCCTTTTCTTCACATCATAATTCCCGCCTCAACCCTAACAACAATCGAAGGGACCCCTGTCGTACCATCCTCTACAAGTCTTGCGATTGAATCTGCTTCCACCCACAATGCACAAGAAGATGAAGTTTTCACTCCGATCAACTCTCCGGTCAGCCCTCAAGTATACAACTTTCCCGACTATGACAACTTGGAGGGTCAACTCACCTCTGCTAGTGATGAAGAGGTCGATGTTTTGACAAATATTGGGGGAATACCCCTTTATCTCACACCTGCGCACGTATTCGACTGGTCTGTAGTCCCCTTTGTCTCAAACTCCGGTAATCACTCCTCACCAATGGAGTTTGATGACACCACTTCTATACTCAGTGCTATGGAATTTTTTGATAATTTGAACCCAAATGAGGATGAGGAAGTAGAACAAGCACAAAATAGGAACTCCAGTGAGCACAACAGGGATGAAATCCCTGACCTAAATGTTGCTTTCGAGCAATCATGTGGAGAAGAGTCCATGGGGGTTGGGCAGGCTAGAAATACATCTAGGACTGAGAAAAAGAGGAAGAGAAACAGTGGGGAGAGTGTGTCTAGAAAGAAAAGGAAACCATCACTTAGGAGTATGCGACTGCATGCTGCAACATTCCTGCAGCATGGCAGAAAATCAAACAAACCAAAACAGACCAAAAAACGAGCCAAGCCAGACTTTGTGGACAGACCTGAAGAGGGGGAGTTTGGAGGGTTGAGCGGTCGGCAAGCGTACGATTGGTTTGATAAGCTGAAGTTAAAAATGGGGATAGTAGACAAAGGTTTTCCTAGCCAAAGTAGGAATGAATATCCTTTCATTAAGACAGTTATCGAGACCCATCATATCGACAAACTCTGTGAGGTCCCTTCATGCTACAACCTGACTCTCCTACGAGAGTTTTATTCTGAGGTTGCAGCATCCAATGCTCAACTGTTATACATCCGAGGGAAGAAGTTTTTCCTAACTTCAAAGGCTATAAACAAATTTCTTGGCCTAACCCCTCCCTCAGACACAGAGTATGAGCTTATGCTAGCCCCAGCCACCCCAGAGCTATTGTTGGAAATTTCTGATGAACTGGGGTTACCTGGAACCCAGTGGAGCAATCATCAAAACCATATGCAGAGGCGTTTCAGAACTAGCCAACTAAAGCCGAATGCCAATGTTTGGGTAAACTTTTTGAGGCATTCTTTCTCACCTACAACCCATCAAACCTATGTCTCTATGGACAGAATGTTGCTCCTACATTGTCTTTTGCAGGGTTTTTCAATCGATTTTGGAGAAGTAATACTGAAGAGCATAAGGTCTTGTGCCAGAGCAAAAAGGGGGGGGGGATGTTCTTCCCTGGCTTGCTCACGCAGTTAATGGTAAAAAAGGGAACCCCCCAGTACAAATCAAATGAAATTATGAAAGAAGCCGGGGGGAAATGGAAGATTGACCTGAAGGCTGTGTCCAGAATCCGGGAAAGAAGACAAGGTGGAGCTCATGCCAATGCTCCTACAATGCTGCAGAACCTGATGGCTCAAAATAGCGCACTGTTGGAGCAGCTCCGGGTTCAGAAAGATGAGTTTTTGGGCAGAATTGATGGTTTGAGAACTGACTTGGCTGGGAAGGTGAGCTCTGAAGGAGAAACGAGCAGAGGAGAGATGGATCAAATGAAGCAAACACTTGAGGAAAAATATGCAGTGAAGTTCAGAAAGATGAGGAAGAGAATAAGGACTGCTAAGAGGAAGATGGAGCAGCTGTCAAAGGAGAAAGCAGAAGTGGAAGCCGAGTTGAAAGCATGCAAAGAACAGATGACTGCTGCAGCATTGCCACCACCAAACACACAGCCTACTCTTGGAGAGTAGGACAGGTTCATTCACTTCCCCTTTAGCTCCAATTTTCTTTGTTATTTTACAATTTTTGAGTCTGGGATTGTTTTTGCATTAGTTTTCTAGCATTATGAACATTGTTGATATACTCAAGCATGCATATATAGCCTAAGTAATTCCTCTAGTAAAGATCTTGTTTGAAGTTCTCAACTAGAACTAGCACACCATTGCTTGGGCACACAATTTGGACCACATTTCACTTAGATATGATCAAGGCCATTTTTCTTCATTCCAACCACTTGCACCCACTTACCATACATTCTCCATAAATTGTACAATGAGGACATTGCACCTCACTAATTTGGGGGTGGGGAAGTCCACCATGGCATAAGCAATCAATTGAAAAAGAGCATAGCTCTTCCAAATGCCATGTTTGGACTTAAGCACAAAAAAAAGTCCCATAGGGGCTAAGTGCTTAAAATGCATCAAGAAAAGAGCGCAAAAAGTGCCAATTTTTTTTTATGATGCAAAGAGTGAGAATAAAAGGCAAAAAGGAGTGAGGAAAGAAAAAGCAAAAGCCAAAGAGAGATCCATACTTAAAGTCCTTGTGATCTCAGATAAGAAATGTGGAGGCCATAACAAAGAGAATAGTGTGCTAGCCTATGGTCCATACTTTTGAATATCAATCTACTTGGGATTTATGAATGGCTATACATTGTATGCTTGGTTCTATCTTATGATGTATGCACTCATTGCTCTCATGTGCTAATTTCTCATATTGAGTCATTTTAATTTGTGTCTTGGTTGCTTGGGGAAAAGCAACAAATCTAATTTGGGGGTGTGATGTGCACTCATTAGTAGTGCCATCTATGCTTTTTTAGTAGCTTTTTATAGTTCTTTTTCTTCCATATCCCTACATTTGAGTCATTTTATTACTTGTTTTATCATTTATCTGTTTCTTGGAGCTAGAGCTAGTGGATAATCTGTTTTATTACTTTGAATGGCTAATTTTGTGTGTTTTGGCAGCTTTTTAGTATAACAGACCCAATGCTGCAGCATTTCTGAAGCATCGGTTGCTGTTAACTAACTTTTGGAAGATCGATTAAGGGCTGGATGATTGATGACATTGGACTGGATTTTTGTTGACATCAGGAGCCTCCAATGCAGTATTAGAAGAATTGACATCACCTTTTTGATATTTTTGTAACCCTTGGGTATTAACCATTGGATATTAACCTTTTGTACTTAATTGTACTTATGGTACTTGTTGTTGCTAAATTACTCTTTTGTGCCACTCCCTTTTTGTATATAAAGGGAGCTTGGGGTTTTGTTTTATTATCAAGTAGTTATCTAATTCTCTCTCATCTTAGTGAAAATCAAAGGTTGGCACCAATAACCTTTTGATTTTAGTGTACTTTTGAATTCCAAGTAAACTTTTGAAGACTTCATCCCCTTGCTTCTTTATTTATGCTTTATTATTTCTAGTGTTCTTCATGTAGTTATTTACTTTCCTTGCAATTTACATTTAAGTCATTTATATTTATTGTAATTTATCTTTCCGTCATTTAAATTCATGTCTTTAATTTATGTAATTTATTGCTTTATGTCTTTACATTTAAGTATGAGTAGCTAAATCCATTAGCTTGGGTGTAAGATAGATAGGTGAGATTTCAAACCAAAGAAAGGTGGACATTGTTTCGCAATAACAATGCTCCATCATTTCATTCGAGTTTTATAAAGCCAATGACACTTCTTGACGATTTGATCACTTTAAAAGTGTGAAAGTGCTATGGCCTAGAGATAAGCCATAATATGCACGTCAACTTGAATGATATGAGAAGATGACTTGAGAGAGTGACTGATAAAGAGATTTATCGCCTCTATTTTTCATCTTGATTTATTCTTGACGGGTTGGTCGCTTGTTAAAAGTGTTAAAGTGTAGAGGATTCAGAGATGAACCCCTTCGAACACTCCAACTTGGATGATAAGGGAATTAACTCGAGAGAGTAGTTTTTACGAAGAGATTTGTAAATCCATATATTTTGAGGACTCTACTTTTCACTATCAATAGTTGGAAACTGCATAGAGATGTGTTCAGTTGAATCTAAACAGTAGTGGGAGTATTGAAGTCCGAGAGGAATACCCTCAAAATAGATGGTGGATCTGGTTATGCGGAACTAATGCTGCAACATACCTGCAACATAGTCTGCTGGAATTTGTGTTTGAGTCTCACCTAAAAGTCTTACACCCTTGCTACCTTTATTATTCTGTATCGTTATCAACTGTTAACAAACCAAACCAATCAAAGTCTTCAAATTCGCCATCTGAAATCATCTCTTTTCTTACACTTTTATTATACTTTTACGACAATCTCTGTGGGACGATATCCGGTACTTTACCGTTTTATTACTTGAAAGACGATATTAGATCTCATTGTATACTTGCTTTGAGGTTTAATTAGCACACATCTATAGGTGTATTCCACGCACTATCAAGGGTCTTCGGTAGTTTTGTCACAAAATTCATGGTGATGTTGTCCCATTTCTACTCGGGAATAGACAACGGTTGTAAACTTCCGTAGGGTCTTTGATGCTCTACCTTGACTTGAAGACATGTTACACATCTTTCCACATAATTGGCCACGTCTAGTTTCATCACCGGCCACCAATAGTTCAACTTTAAGTCTCTATACATCTTGGTGCTACCGGGATGTATAGAGTATTTCAACTTATGTGCTGTCTCTAGAAGCAACTCTCGATTTCCACCAAGTTTTGGTACCCAAATTCGTCCTTGAAAGAATTTAAGTCCCTGACCATCTTCCGTCAAAAGTTCACTTTGCTTCACCATGACTTCAGATTTGATATTTTCTTTCTTGAGTGCTTCCTTCTGACTCGTTTTGATGTTTTCTAAGAGACTCGATACCACATCAATCCTTGAGAGGTTTAACTTGACACCACTATCATAGCTCCTTCGACTCAACGCATCCACCACCACGTTGGCCTTACCGGGATGGTAGAGCAAATCACAATCGTAGTCCTTTAGAAGTCCAAGCCATCTTCTTTGCCGCATGTTGAGCTCTTTTTGATCGAAGATATACTTAAGACTCTTATGATCAGTAAAGAGAGTACACTTAGTCCCATATAAATAGTGCCGCCATAATTTCAAAGCAAAGACCACCGCCGCCAACTCCAAGTCATGAGTGGGGTAATTCTTCTCGTGGTCTTTTAGTTGTCGTGATGCATAAGCTATCACCTTTCCTCGTTGCATTAGCACGCACCCGAGCCCCATCTTGGAAGCATCACTATACACTACGAATTCCTCTGATCCCTCGGGTAGGGATAAGATCGGAGCTTCGCACAATCTCTTCTTGAGAGTTAGAAAGGCTTGATCTTTCGCGTCGGTCCAAAGAAACTTGACATTCTTCCTCGTGAGGGAAGTGAGTAGCGAAGCTATCTTGGAGAAATCTTGTATGAAACGTCTGTAGTAACCCGCCAACCCCAAGAAACTTTGGATTTCTGTTAGAATCTTTGGCGGTTCTCAATTCATCATCGCCTCTATCTTTGCCGGGTCTACTTTCACTCCGTCCTCAGACACCACGTGGCCCAAGAATTGCACTTCCTTGAGCCAAAACTCGCACTTTGAGAACTTGGTGTATAAGTTCTCTTTTCGGAGAACCTCAAGCACCTCCCGTAGATGCTTCCCATGCTCGGCCTCATCCTTTGAGTATATCAGTATGTCGTCGATGAAGACAATCACGAACTTGTCCAAAAAAAGACGACATACGCGGTTCATCAAATCCATAAATACGGCCGGAGCATTGGTCAAGCCAAATGGCATCACCAAGAACTCGTAGTGACCGTATCTCGTCCGAAAAGCAGTCTTCGATATATCCTCCTTCTTTACTCTAACTTGGTGGTAACCGGATCGAAGATCGATCTTTAAAAAGCATCCCGTGCCTTGCAGTTGATCAAAGAGATCGTCAATACATGGTAAGGGATACTTGTTCTTCACCGTGACCTTATTGAGCTCCCGATAATCTATACACATTCGCATAGACCCATCCTTCTTCTTTACAAACAAAACGTTGCTCCCCAAGGCGACGAGCTCGGTCGGATTAATCCTTTCGCTAGGAGTTCTTGAAGTTGCGTCATCATCTCTCGCATCTCGGTAGGAGCCAAACGGTGGGGTGCACGAGCTATCGAAGCCGCTCCTGGAGTCAAATCGATTTGAAACTCCACTTGACGCTCCAGTGGTAGACCGGGTAGGTCTTCCGGAAAAACGTCGGAATAATCTTGCATAATCTTCACTTCTTCCACCGACTTCTTCTCTTTCTTCGCGTCCACCACATAATCCAGATACGAGGGGTAACATTTCGCTAGGAATTTTCGAGCTTTAAGAGAGGAGATGATAGGATTACTCCTCTTCCCTTGCTCCCCATAGATGGTGACTACACCACTTCCCTCCAAAGGCACTTGGATCATCTTTTTGGAACAAAAGATGTTGGCCTTATGCCTTGATAGCCAATCCATACCTATGACTACGTCGAAACCTCCTATAGCCATAGGTAACAAGTCTACCCCAAAGGAATTTCCATCGATCTCTAGAGTACAATCACAAAAGCGATCTCGGATGATCAATTGATCCCCATTAGTTACTTCTACTACTAACGCATCGGGGAGAACACTAATAGGAGTGACGAATAGCTTACAGAAAATATCCGACATGAAAGAACACGTAGCACCCGAATCAAATAATACGCGAGCAAGCAAGGAGTTTACTAGGAACGTACCCGAAAACACATCGGTCGTCTCCTTTGCCTCCTCTGTAGTCATCCGAAAAGCTCGGCTTGGTGCTCTCGACGGTTGCTCAACTTTTCTCGTCGACTTAAACGAACTTCCACGGTTGGCACCCACTAGCTTCGGGGAATCCTTCTTCATGTGGCCCAGTTCCCGACATTCGAAACACATCGGCCCCCGGATTGGACACTCTCGAGTTGCGTGACTCTTATTACCGCACTTGGCACATCCGATAGGACCCGAGTAAGATCTTGGGTTGCATGGGCCAGAGTGTTTGGTCTTGCACTTGTGGCACCATCGATTTTCACGATGGTTGTCACCAACTCTTCCACTTGCAAACGGCTTAGGTTGATGAACGGGTCCAGATGACCCTTCCCACTTCCGTTTCTCCCCAGTCTGCCCTTTCTCTTCCCTTTCTGCTAGTATGTCATCTTCCACTAGCAAAGACTCTTCAATAACTTCTTGTAACGTTGATCCTCTAGCGTTTCTTACCGCCGTCCTCATCTCGGTCGGTAACCCAAGTTGATAAGCTTTAATCTTTGACCTCTCGTTGGGGACCAGATGTCCCACTAAATTCAACTTTTCCAGAAAGATCTTGGAGTAGTCGGTAATGGACCGAGTACCCTTCTTCAAATTCCTGAACTCATATTCCAGTTTGTCCAACGGCCGCTCACTACAGTACTTGTCCATGATCTTTTGTTTGAAAACCGGCCAAGTTAACTTGGTGAGAACTTCGAGAGTAAAGACAGAGCGGGTGAGATTCCACCAGATCAGGGCCTCTCCCCTGAGTAGCTGAGAGGCAAATTTGACCCGTTGTGAATCGTCGCACTCGCTAGATTCGAAGGCCATTTCTACCTCTTTTAGCCAATACATGCAAGCGACCGAATCTGAGGAACCCGAAAACTCCTTTGGGTGGCACCTCAGAAAAGTATTGTAAGTGCATCTGGATTCCCTTTGCTTCTCTCTAACAGTAGCATGTTCTTCCCTTCCCACGGCCGCCGGTCCACCGCCCGACCCATTCACGATATTCTCCGTCATTGTCTCGTGTTAGCGATGACTAGCATCTCGATCCTCCAGTAGCTTCATAAAGAATTCTTGTTGCTGGGCCATGGCCGAGTTCATGTCTTGCATCATGCTATCCCTGATTCTCGTTTTCATTGTTACCTCATCGATGATCGGAGTATTGTTCGCAACGTTCACTCGTGGGACACGTTCAGGTCCCCCGCCCAAGATAGTGGGTATGTGAGGTCCCACTGAAGTCTCGACCAAGGGAGGTTGATCGGCAGTAGATTCCACTTCCACACGACCCGATTGTAGGTATGGGAGTCTGCTACGAGTGTTTACCATGGTTATCTGCCATACAGGTACGAGAAAGAGGTTGAGAAATGACTAAGTGAGTTTAACTCGTTGTACGTACTAATACGCATTTCATTTATCATAATAACAACATTTGCAAGCATACTCATGTAACAATGTATTCATAATAGCAGTAGCTAAGTGAAATTATGAACAAATCATACACAATGATTCTTGTTACCACAATTACAACTCTTAATTTGCGTAATTCCGTAAGTCCTAACGCTCTCCCCACCTAAGATTCTACCCAAAAGTGGATAACTTAACTATATGCTAAAAGCTTAAGTCTAGGTATACTAAGGTTACTAACTAGTTCACTTAAACTAAAGCTCTGATACCAACTTGTAACACCCTAAAAATAGGGATAACAAAAATTTCCGGAAAATGGAACATGGTATATATATTTGCTAACGCAATCGAGCCTCCCAAAAATGGGGAAATATAAAAACCTGTTAATTACAGTTGTAATGTAACGGAGATAAACAACAACCAACTAATCTAATTTCTATGCTAGAAAGAAGATTACAAAAGGGGTTTCATCTATAACCCAGAACGTCTTCACAAAAAGTGCTCTCGAAATGCACCCTCCCCAAGCTCTCACCCAAGCGCAATCTAAGCTTGCTTACAAGCAGCACCGCTAGAACCTGAGATACACATCGACACCAACAAGTGTTAGGCCAAAAATCCTAGTGAACATGTACAAGAAATAACATATAAATCCAATTATAATTCTTATCAGCAGTTAACCAGAGTTCATTAAATGTGGAATCAATAGGGGAGACCCATAGCACCAATCAAGTTCCACCCAAAGAGTCGATATACCTTGATGCCAACTACTAAGAGTGACATCTGAAAGGCCTGGCACATCCGAGGACTACAACCATGGCATTACCCCGAATTGCGGAGGTCTAGGCACATACCATCACGGTGGCACCCAAGACTACATCCTCCTAGTGTCTAATGACTTGGTTCATCCAACATAATTTATAGGAGTTCTAAAGGCATATTATGACCAAGGATATCTCAATACCAACCGTGGGTACAATATTACAATCCCAACAATTAAAATGCCCAGAATAAGACTAGCACGAATACCCTTTTTTAACCAAGTAGGGTGATGACGCCAAATGGTATCTCAAGTAAGAATCGTTATAACGTCCATATATAAACATTCCATTAAATCATGGCAAGTTTCATAGAAACATATTTACATAAAGAAACCCAAATACTTGGACATTAAGAATGAGCATTTTCCAAGTAAATATGCAAGATAATAACAAGTAGTAGACTATGATGTGTATCTAGTTTTAACAAAGGTTTAGAGACTCACAATCTAGGTTTTGGTTAAAACCTAGAAAATAGAAGCCCTAGAAGTTTCCCAAAGATGGATTTGATGGAGAAGAGTGAGAATCCTTGATGAATACTTCAAGAAATGCACTTAATGGTGTGTGGATGATCAATAAATGATCTACCAACCCAAAGCCCTAGAAATTTATGATAGAAAGGTTTGGGAGCTCCAAAAATCGTCTCTTAAGAATTCCTCCTGTTTTCCCAAAGTGATAACCCATAAAATGAAGTTCAGATTCGGATTTAACAGGACTTGGGGCAAAGCGGGCGACAATGCCACCGCGACTTTGCCCATGGCATTATCGCCAGGGCATTGACGCGGTCTCCACGCAACATTCGGTACCCCCTGGGCAACTATGGCCGACGACTTTGCCCAAGGCATTGTCGCTGGGGCAATGTCGCCCACAACCTGCAGGGATCTGATTTTTTTTACGAAGGCAACCGACACCCGCGCAACCACAGATTCAATTATGACATTACTTACTAGGATCACCTAAGGCAGCATGTATACAGATAAAAGCCTCAAATAGAAAAGTAATATAAAAGATACAATTAACTTCAATTAATCAAGTAAAATGAGAGGTTTAACGGATTCCCAATACCTACCTGAAATCCGGGTGTTACATTTTCTAACATATTTGAAGGCGTTTGAAGTTGAAATAGAGAGGAAATATTGAGGGGCGTCAACCATGTTGTAACACCCTAAAAATTAGCGGAATAAAAATTCGAAGTTTCTGCAATATGACGGCTATAATTAAATAAAAACCTGGGTATAAAACCTGCTAAAATCAATCCCAAAGTATCATCCCGATAGGACGGGGAAACAGTACTATAATCATTACAATGAATCAAATGAAGGATAGACTAACAACCTAATAATCTAACTTAAGTAAGAAAGATTAATATTGGGTGTTGCTATTCTTCCAAAAGGTATGATCACTATTTCAAAATGTCGGTCGCTACATCTCCCAAAAAGACCGCTCTTGGCCCCAAAGCTATCCGCTCAGTCCCGACGAACCCCACCGGAGACCTGACCTGTTATACATGTCATTTTAAGAAAAAGTGTTAGGCTAAAGCCTAGTGAGATCAAACATTTGCAATTTAAGAGATTGAATATAAAAATAAGTAAAAAGGTTTCTTTTTATACAACAACAATAATGGTAATGATAACAAAAATGCTCTTTGAAATATAACCAATACCTCTTGGGTTAACGGGGGAGACCCGCCTACTAACCCGAATGACGGAACACAAAAGTAAGTCATTCGATGGGTCAGTAAAGCCAATAAACACATAAAGTACATGCAAGGGATGTCAGGCTCAGTGGCTTTAAACGTACACCCACGGAAACTCGAGTTCAACCCCGTCGGGTTCCTATGTCGAGCTCCTCATCCAATATCGTAATACTTGAGCACGAAGGACTTATACCTCACCCGGTACCTAACGTGCAGCACGAAGGACTTATACCTCACCCGGTACCTAACGTGCCTCGACGTGGAAAACTAGTCGTCCCAACGCCGGAACAATAATAAACCAAATACGGGGTCATGACTCCCAATGCATCAATTAAGCCAAATAATGCACATAAGGCCCAACAGATAATCTCAAAAATGGTTAGTATGCAATAATTGATATGGAGGGTGTTTTCCACCAAAACCACTCCCATTGTTTATCAAAAGACCGCTAGTAAAAATATAGACAATTCCTATTTATTTCAAATCCCCAAAATATGAAGTGAGTTTAATATGCAAACTTATCAGCAGAACCACCATACCAATATTTCCAAGATCATAAGTTTTGCATAGTAATGTCATTCACTTAAAAGTATAACCCAAGTAGAAACTAGTTAAAGAACATTAATAAAGTTCATAAATCATCATTTCCCAAAAATCATCCAAAAACACTAATATCTCCAAAAGTTAGGTTAACACAATGTTCTACAAAACCAAGTATATGAAAGGGGAGATATTAGGTATTCAAAATCCACCTTTTGACATGTATAAAGTTTGATAAAATGTGTAAGAACTTACCTTAGTAGTTTCCTTAGGAAGGAAACCAAACCCTAGAAATGGGAGAGATGAAAACCACTTGAGAGCTCACCACCAACACTTCCTAAATGCGATATGGACCACCATTGATGATTACGAATCACCATAAATGAGGAGAGAAGTCTAGATGGAAGATACTTAACGAAATCAGTAGAGAGAAACGCACCCAAACCCTAGAAATGAGATACAAATTACTGAAAATCGCGACATGGCTTTTTATACTCGAAACCCCCGTCGGCGATAGTGCCCCGGCGATAGTGACATCTGTCACTATCGCGGGCAAGGTCGCGAGCGCCTCACCACTTTCGGTACAGATTGGGCGATAGTGCCCCGGCGATTGTGACCATGTCACTCTCGCAGGCACAATCGCGAGGAACGTACCGAGGCCCTAAGGCCTTCGGCGATAGTGCCCTTCGTGATTGTGACACCCTGTCACTCTCGTGGGCACAATCGCGAACAACCCCAAATTTGATGATTTTTAACCCACGATGCTTAAATCCAACTTTCTCGATATTAAGTAAATAAAATCCCAGCATATATAAGTTCCAAAGCGAGAAAAATAATACATGGGTTCTCAGAATTCGGGGTGTTACATCCTCCCCAACTTGGAAATGATTTTGTCCCCGAAATCCTACTAACTAAACAAGTGAGTATATCTACGCCTCATGTCTTCTTCCGCTTCCCAAGTCACATTGGTGCCGCGGTGGTGCTTCCATTGAACCTTTACCATCGCCACCTCTTTATGTCGGAGCTTCTTAATTACCCTTTCCAAAATTGCCTCGGGCTCTTCGATACAACGATTATTATCCACTCGAATCTCAGACAAAGGTGTGACGCTTTCTTCTTCCGCTAAGCACTTCCGTAAATAGCACACATGGAATGTGGGATGAATCCCGTCCATCTCTGGCGGTAAGTCCAACTTGTAAGCTTGGAGTCCGATACGCTCCAGAATAGTAAATGGCCCAAGGAAACGAGGACTTAGCTTCCCACGCTTCCCGAACCGAATCAATCCCTTCCAAGGGGACACCTTTAGCATCACACGATCTCCCACTTGAAACTCTACCGGTCTCCTCTTTTTGTTGGCGTAACTTTTCTGACGATCTTGCGCCGCTTTCAACAGTTCCCGAATAGATTTAACTTTGTCGGCCGTCTCTTGCACAATTTCCGGGCCGGCAAACTGCTTCTCTCCCGCCTCTAGCCAACACACGGGGGTCCTACACTTCCGCCCGTACAATGCTTCAAATGGCGCCATCCCGACACAAGAGTGATAACTATTGTTGTACGCAAATTCCACCAAGGGTAGATGGGCATCCCAACTACTGCCAAAATCGATCACGCAAGATCTAAGCATGTCTTCAAGCGTTTGAATCGTCCTTTCACTTTGCCCGTCCGTCTGTGGGTGATATGTCGTGCTCAAATTCACCCGCGTACCCAACTCTTGATGTAAAGCTCCCTAAAATCTCGACGTGAACCGACTATCACGATCGAAAACTATCGACAAGGGCATCCCGTGTCTAGAGATGATCTCATCTATGTACAGCTTGGCCAACTTATCCATTGGCAAAGTTTCCCGCATCGCTAGAAAGTGAGCACTCTTCATCAATCAATCAACAATGACCCATATGGTGTCGTTCCCTCACAAAGTCTTCGGTAACTTGGTCACGAAATCCATGGTGATCTTATCCCATTTCCACTCGGGTATTTCAAGCGATTGAAGGCTCCCATAGGGTCGTTGATGCTCGGCCTTCACTTGTGAACAAGTCACGCATCGCTCCACATAATGAGCTACATCCAACTTCATAATTGGCCAGCAATAATGTAGCTTCAAATCCCGGTACATCTTGGTGCTCCCCGGGTGGATAGAATACTTGAATTTATGTGCATCCTCCAAGAGTAGCTCTCGGCAACCACCAAACTTCGGTACCCAAACTCGACCATTGAAGCACTTTATCCCTCGACTATCTTCGGTCAACAATAACCGTTGCTTTGTCATCACTTCCTCCTTGAGGTTTTCTTCCTTTAATGCTTCTGTTTGCGCTTCTTTAATCTTTTCCATGAGACTTGACACCAACTCGATTCTTGTAAGCTTGGCTTGAAGTCTCCCGCTATACTCTTTTCGACTCAAAGCGTCGGCCACCACGTTTGCTTTACCCGGATGGTAGAGTAATTCGCAGTCGTAATCCTTAAGTAACTCCAACCACCTTCGTTGCCTCATGTTGAGCTCCTTCTGATCAAAAACATACTTCAGGCTCTTGTGATTCGTGTATAAGGTACACTTTGTGCCGTAAAGATAATGTCGCCATAACTTTAACGCGAACACTACCGCCGCCAACTCCAAATCATGAGTGAGGTAGTTCTTCTCATGCACTTTCAGTTGCCTAGATGTGTACGCGATCACTTTTCCTCTTTGCATTAGCACACATCCAAGTCCCATTTTGGACGCATCGCTGAAGACCACAAAATCTTCCGATCCCTCCGGCAAAGACAATATCGGAGCTTCGTATAACTTCCTTTGCAAAGTCCTAAATGCCCTCTCTTGCTCCTCGGTCCATACAAACTTTACATTCTTCTTGGTCAACATCGTCAACGAAGAAGCAATCTTGGAAAAGTCTTGTATGAACCTTCGGTAATACCCCGCCAAGCCTAGAAAACTTCGAATCTCGGATGGGCTTTTGGGAGGTTCCCAATTCATCATAGCTTCAATCTTGGCCGGATCCACTTTCACTCAATCTTTTGAAACTACATGCCCCAAGAACTGCACTTCCTTCAACCAAAACTCGCACTTAGAAAACTTTGCATAAAGCTTCTCCTTCCTTAAGGTTTCCAAGACATCTTGAAGATGACGCGCATGATCGACTTCATCCTTCGAGTAGATAAGAATGTCATCAATGAATACGATGACCGACTTATCTAAAAAGGGTCGGCACACGCGGTTCATTAAGTCCATAAACACCGCTGGGGCGTTCGTCAAACCGAAGGGCATTACTAAGAATTCGTAGTGACCATAACGCGTCCTAAAAGCGGTTTTAGGAATATCTTCTTCTTTGACTTTCACTTGATGATAACTCAAACGAAGATCGATCTTCGAAAAGCAACTCGCTCCTTGAAGTTGGTCGAACAAATCATCAATCCTAGGGAGTGGATACTTGTTCTTCACGGTTACCTTATTCAACTCCCTATAGTCGATACACATTCGCATGGTACCGTCCTTCTTCTTCACGAATAAGACCGGTGCTCCCCAAGGCGAGGAACTCGATCTTACTAACCCTTTCTCTAAAAGCTCTTGCAATTGGCTCATCATTTCCTTCATCTCTGACGGAGTCAAACGATAGGGAGCTCGGGCTATAGGAGCCGCTCCCGGCATCAGATCAATCTTAAACTCCACTTGACGGTCGGGTGGTAAACCAGGCAAGTCGTACGGGAATACATCGGGAAACTCCCTTACCACATCGACATCTTCTAGCTTCTTCTTCTCGAGTTTGGCATCTATTGCATATGCCAAAAGGATGAGCATCCTTTCGCCAAACACTTTCGCGCCTTCGCCATACTAATGATTTCAACTTCACCTTTCCGCCTCTCACCATACACGGTCACCGCATGACCATCCGAACCCGGAATTCGGATCAACTTTTTAGCACAAAGAATCTCCGCGTGATTGGTTGACAACCAATCCATACCGACTACAACATCAAACCCCCCGATGACCATAGGCATTAGGTCAATCGAGAACTCCCTCCCTTCGATTTCGAACTTGCAATTTCTTAGAACATTCTGAACCACTACTTGATCACCATCGACTAGCTCTACCACTAACGCCTCGTCTAAACTAGTAGTGGGCATGGATAGTTTTGGGCAAAACAAGCTTGATACAAACGAAAAACTATCTCCCGAATCAAATAGTACACGCGTAGGTACGGAGTTTAGGAGAAACGTACCCGACACTACATCCGTTGACTCCTTCACCTCTTCGGTGGTCATCTGAAAAGCTCTCCCTGTTGCCTTGGGAGTGTCCACCTTTTTGCCTCCACTAAAGTTCGCCATTGCCTTCGGGCATTCACTTCTAACATGGCCCGACTCTTTACGCCCGAAACAGATACGCTCTCTAATTGGACAGTCATTGAAACGGTGGCCGAGCTTACCACATTTGAAGCACGGCTCGGGTCTTGAGTTGCAAGGGTCGGTGTGCTTACTTCGGCATCTTGAACACCACGGGGAATCCCGTCTCGGACCACCTCCCCGTTGATTGTTGTTGAAGTGATTTGGCCTTTTTGAAAATGTGGAACCCCCTTCCCACTTCCTTTTCTCCACTACTCCACCTCTCTCCACCTTACTCGAACCGTAAGAGTCCTCCACAAGTTGCGCTTCTTCTATAGCCTCTCGGAGAGTAGAGGCCTTGGACACTCGAACCATATTCATCATTTCTGTAGGCAAACCCTTGATGTATGCCTTGATCTTCTCTCTCTCGATGGGGACCAGATGTCCCAGCAAGCCCAGCTTGTCCATGAATAACTTGTTGTAATCCTTCACCAATAAATTTCCCTTTTTCAAACTCCGGAACTCATCGATGATCCGGTCCATAGCTCGCTCATTGCAAAATTCTTCCATAACCTTTTTCTTGAAGGTTCCCCAGCTTAGTTGGGCCAACACGGTGGCCTCAACAGAAGCAGAATATACATTCCACCACGTGAGGGTCGCCCCTCTAAGCATTTGAGACCCAAATACAGCTTTTTGACTTTCCCCGCACTCACTCGATCGGAAAGCCTGTTCCATCTCTCTAATCCAGTTCATGCATGCTATTGGATCATCTGTGCCCTTGAATTATGGTGGTCGGCATCCAAGAAATGCCTTGAAGGTACAAACCTTAGGCAGTTGCCTCACTTCGGGAGGTGGAGTTTCATTAGGAGGGACAACGGGTCCCGAACCTCCGGATCCCACCCCAATTACATTTTTCGCCACCGCCTCAGGCCTACGGTGGTTAAAATCACGGTCGTCCAAAAGCATCAGGAATACTTCTTGTTGTTGAGACATAGCAGCGTTCATCGCTTGCATCATCCGTTCCATCATTCTAGATTCTGGAGTTACCTCTTCCATAATCGGATGAGTTGCAGCGAGGTTCTGTCGGGGTATAAATTCCGGTCCTCTCACCCAAGCGCAATCTAAGCTTGCTTACAAGCAGCATAGCTAGAACCTAAGATACACATCGACACCAACAAGTGTTAGGCCAAAAAGCCTAGTGAACATGTACAAGAAATAACATATAAATCCAATTATAATTCTTATCAGCAGTTAACCAGAGTTCATTAAATGTGGAGTCAATATAGGAGACCCATAGCACCAATCAAGTTCCACCCAAAGAGTCGATATACCTTGATGCCAACTACTAAGAGTGACATCTGAAAGGCCTGGCACATCCGAGGACTACAACCATGGCATTACCCCGAATTGCGGAGGTCTAGGCACATACCATCACGGTGGCACCCAAGACTACATCCTCCTAGTGTCTAATGACTTGGTTCATCCAACATAATTTATAGGAGTTCTAAAGGCATATTATGACCAAGGATATCTCAATACCAACCGTGGGTACAATATTACAATCCCAACAATTAAAATGCCCAGAATAAGACTAGCACGAATACCCTTTTTTAACCAAGTAGGGTGATGACGCCAAATGGTATCTCAAGTAAGAATCGTTATAACATCCATATATAAACATTCCATTAAATCATGGCAAGTTTCATAGAAACATATTTACATAAAGAAACCCAAATACTTGGACATTAAGAATGAGCATTTTCCAAGTAAATATGCAAGATAATAACAAGTAGTAGACTATGATGTGTATCTAGTTTTAACAAAGGTTTAGAGACTCACAATCTAGGTTTTGGTTAAAACCTAGAAAATAGAAGCCCTAGAAGTTTCCCAAAGATGGATTTGATGGAGAAGAGTGAGAATCCTTGATGAATACTTCAAGAAATGCAGTTAATGGTGTGTGGATGATCAATAAATGATCTACCAACCCAAAACCCTAGAAATTTATGATAGAAAGGTTTGGGAGCTCCAAAAATCGTCTCTTAAGAATTCCTCCCATTTTCCCAAAGTGATAACCCATAAAATGAAGTTCAAATTCGGATTTAACAGGACTTGGGGCAAAGCGGGCGACAATGCCACCACAACTTTGCCCATGGCATTGTTTCCAGTGCATTGTCGCGGTCTCCACGCAACATTCGGTACCCCCTGGGCGACTATGGCTGACGACTTTGCCCAGGGCATTGTCGTTGGGGCAATGTCGCCCACAACCTGCAGGGATCTGATTTTTTTTATGAAGGCAACCGACACCCGCGCGACCACAGATTCAATTATGACATTACTTACTAGGATCACCTAAGGCAGCATGTATACAGATAAAAGCCTCAAATAGAAAAGTAATATAAAAGATACAATTAACTTCAATTAATCAAGTAAAATGAGAGGTTTAACGGATTCCCAATACCTACCTGAAATCCGGGTGTTACATTTTCTAACATATTTGAAGGCGTTTGAAGTTGAAATAGAAAGGAAATATTGAGGGGCGTCAACCATGTTGTAACACCCTAAAAATTAGCGGAATAAAAATTCGAAATTTCTGCAATATGACGGCTATAATTAGATAAAAACCTGAGTATAAAACCTGCTGAAATCAATCCCAAAGTATCATCCCGATAGGACGGGGAAACAGTACTATAATCATTACAATGAATCAAATGAAGGATAGACTAACAACCTAATAATCTAACTTAAGTAAGAAAGATTAATATTGGGTGTTGCTATTCTTCCAAAAGGTATGATCACTATTTCAAAATGTCGGTCGCTACATCTCCCAAAAAGACCGCTCTTGGCCCCAAAGCTATCCGCTCAGTCCCGACGAACCCCACCGGAGACCTGACCTGTTATACATGTCATTTTAAGAAAAAGTGTTAGGCTAAAGCCTAGTGAGATCAAACATTTGCAATTTAAGAGATTGAATATAAAAATAAGTAAAAAGGTTTCTTTTTATACAACAACAATAATGGTAATGATAACAAAAATGCTCCTTGAAATATAACCAATACCTCTTGGGTTAACGGGGGAGACCCGCCTACTAACCCGAATGACGGAACACAAAAGT
Source organism: Arctium minus (assembly GCA_954870635.1). NCBI lineage: Eukaryota > Viridiplantae > Streptophyta > Magnoliopsida > Asterales > Asteraceae > Arctium > Arctium minus. Next base: position 9,221,500 of record OX941092.1, read on the forward strand.
AAGCCATTCGATGGGTCAGTAAAGCCAATAAACACATAAAGTACACGCAAGGGATGTCAGGCTCAGTGGCTTTAAACATACACCCACGGAAACTCGAGTTCAACCCCGTCGGGTTCCTATGTCGAGCTCCTCATCCAATATCGTAATACTTGAGCATGAAGGACTTATACCTCACCCGATACCTAACGTGCCTCGACGTGGAAAACTAGTCGTCCCAACGCCGGAACAATAATAAACCAAATACGGGGTCATGACTCCCAATGCATCAATTAAGCCAAATAATGCACATAAGGCCCAACAGATAATCTCAAAAATGGTTAGTATGCAATAATTGATATGGAGGGTGTTTTCCACCAAAACCACTCCCATTGTTTATCAAAAGACCGCTAGTAAAAATATAGACAATTCCTCTTTATTTCAAATCCCCAAAATATGAAGTGAGTTTAATATGCAAACTTATCAGCAGTTAACCACCATACCAATATTTCCAAGATCATAAGTTTTGCATAGTAATGCCATTCACTTAAAAGTATAACCCAAGTAGAAACTAGTTAAAGAACATTAATAAAGTTCATAAATCATCATTTCCCAAAAATCATCCAAAAACACTAATATCCCCAAAAGTTAGGTTAACACAATGTTCTACAAAACCAAGTATATGAAAGGGGAGATATTAGGTATTCAAAATCCACCTTTTGACATGTATAAAGTTTGATAAAATGTGTAAGAACTCACCTTGGTAGTTTCCTTAGGAAGGAAACCAAACCCTAGAAATGGGAGAGATGAAAACCACTTGAGAGCTCACCACCAACACTTCCTAAATGCGATATGGACCACCATTAATGATTACGAATCACCATAAATGAGGAGAGAAGTCTAGATGGAAGATACTTACCGAAATCAGTAGAGAGAAACGCTCCCAAACCCTAGAAATGAGATACAAATGACTGAAAATCGCGACATGGCTTTTTATACTCGAAACCCCCGTCGGCGATAGTGCCCCGGTGATAGTGACATCTGTCACTATCGCGGGCAAGGTTGCGAGCGCCTCACCACTTTCGGTACAGATTGGGCGATAGTGCCCCGGCGATTGTGACCATGTCACTCTCGCGGGCACAATCGCGAGGAACGTACCGAGGCCCTAAGGCCTTCGGCGATAGTGCCCTTCGCGATTGTGACACCCTGTCACTCTCGTGGGCACAATCGCAAACAACCCCAAATTTGATGATTTTTAACCCACGATGCTTAAATCCAACTTTCTCGATATTAAGTAAATAAAATCCCAACATATATAAGTTCCAAAGCGAGAAAAATAATACATGGGTTCTCAGAATTCGGGGTGTTACACATGTGGATTCAATAATTCAAGAACATAAATTTCTTAATCTTTTTTCAATGCATCTGACCCCCAATCACAATCCAGCTTCAAAACCAACTAATATTCTAAAAATTCAAAACTACATCAAACACAAATTAATCAGAAACTACATCAAATATTCAAATTTTAAATGAAACTCCAAAATTGAAACTCATGTAAAAAACTAAATCAAAACCCTAAATGAAAAACCAAATAGTTATTTTAATCAAACCTTAAATAAAATGAAAGCAAAAATCGAATCAAACCCAGATCTGAGATGGAGGTGGTTTTGAGATGAAACCGACGAATTGAGGTGTTCACGTTGGGAGAGAGAGAGAGAGAGAGAGAGAGATGTTGCAAAGGAGGTGTTATCTGGACTAGACATGAGATGGAGATTAGAAAAGGGGATGGAGGACTTATTGAGATTCATGGTTGTCATGTTCGACGAGGGCTTGGTCTCTGTGTTGGGTCCAATGAGATTCATGACGCCGGTGGTGAATCTTACCGGGGGAGGGGAAACGGGGAGGGCACTGGTGGTGTTGAAAGCTTTGATGACGATGGGGGATGGGAACGACACCGGTGGTGAAGAAGTATGGTGATGTAATGACGGTGGTGATGAGAACTTTTACAGGGATCCAGAAATGTATAAATGTATTTAACTTTTATATATACAATATATATATCAATAAAATATAGTATATACACATATTAATTAATATATATCCATTATTTCTTTTAAAGGAAAATGAAGTAAAATGAAAAGGACCAATATGCCCCTTACCTAACAGAAATTTTTAACAGGTGTTAGTTTGAGGGATCAAAATTGAAATAAATGACAACCACAATGACCAAAATTGAAATAAAATAGCAACTATAATGATCAAAATTGTAATTAGTTTAAAAGAGAGACCAAAGTTGATAGTGAATGAAAATAACAGGGACCAAAAATGTAATTTACTCTAATAATAATAATAATAATAATAATAATAATAATAATAATAATAATAATAATAAAGGCATAAAGTATAAAGTATTTGGTGGGTTTTAGAAAGCACTTTTTAGAGGGAAAAATATGGATGGAAGATGGTTTGGTGCCGACAATTAATTGATACATCCATGTGTTTCTGTTGCTAACATGCACCACATCACATTTTTATCATAATCACACGATTGAAGTTGACATTATTTGACTCATTTTATTTTTATTTTTTTTAAAATTAAATTTAGTGAATTAATCGATTATTAATGAAGTAATTAAGGTGGAAAATGGCATTATAAGTGGCATGGAATGCGCATCCTACATAAATGTCGGTTTTATTAGGAATCAAGCAACCTTTGTTTATTCATTTGTTGGGTGGTGGGAATTAAATACCCTCATTAATGCTACCAATTTAGTTATGAATAATAATATGATATAAAATAAGTTTGAGCTGGGTTTAAATGAAAACATAGTCAAAATAATAATAAAAAATACGAGAATATATGTAATTACGAAACACGATCAACGCAAGAGGGTGTGAACGACTTGGCTAGCAACTTAGTTAAGGTCACCCGTAATCACATTCACATGTGATATAAATGTGAAATCATGTGTGATATCGGTGTTCTCGTGTTTTTTATTTAAATTTTGTTCTCGTTGACCATCTTTGTAAATTCTCCGACAAATTCTCTATGATTATTTAAAATAAAAAACCAAAAATTCAGTATTGCTAATAAAAATTACATTTAACTCCTTTTTTTTTTAGATTTTAATATTAAGTTATAATATTAAAATATTTCGTAAATTTATCATTCCAATATATTTTATATTATTTTACTTTAATCTTATTGGCGACAATGATTTAAAAAATTATTACTTTCTCCTCATATTAAATTTTGGAAAATACTCTAAATTTATATAAAAAAAGATTCTCACTCTTCTATCCTCTGATTTAGATAATGATTAAGATTTAAGATTATTTGAATCCAACCATTATAAACGGTGGGTTCATAGAACACTAAAGTCTTTTAATGTTATAGTGTTGGGTTGGATCTAAAAACACCTCCGTTTTAGTGTTTTTAGTGACGGGTTGGAGATGTCCCCATCCACTATGGTAATTTCTTAGCAATTTGTTATGGACTTCTTAAGTGACACGCATGATTTCTTATTAAGAAATCATGGTGATTGTGAGTACAAATTTTTAATAGGAAATTGGTTATCGGTAATTGCTAATGTCACTTCAGTACTTTTTTCTGAGGTGGCGGTGAATAGTAAAAGAAAATTTGTTGGCTATAATTGTTTAATAAGAAATTTGTTTTATGTTACGTCATGATTTTTAATGTTTTGTGAAATATGTTTATAAAAAAATGTATGAATAGTTTATTAAATGAGGTTTTGGTTATAAGGAAAACACAAAAAGTATGATCATTAATAAATATTGATATGATTTTTTTTATTTGTTAAATTATAAATTTAACATCATTTTTTATTTTAACATTAATATATTTCTTAAGTGATATATCATTATAAAAAAAACAATGTTTTAACATTTATTAAATATTGTGTCTTTAATATAGTTTTGGAAAATTAATTGTTTTAGTCATTTTTGGTTCATGGTTTAACCTTTTAGCCACCTTTTCCCTATTCTTACTGTAATAGTTCACACCTCCGTAAAAAACCTTCGTATTTACGAACTCATGTAAGAGGAATTTTTTTTTTTATACTTTCAGCCCCTCTTCGTAAAAAAACATAGTTCGCATTTATGAACAATGTTTGAGTGGGAAATTAATTTATTTTACTTTATAATAATTATTTAATTAATAAATTATTTGATATTAAGTTATAGTAAAACATATTTAATTGTAGTTTTATTGTTATTTGATCAAAATATAGATTTTTTTAAAATAGGGTCACTTAAGAAATTGATTAAGGGGTCGTTTGTTTACCTCTTAATGGTTCCATTAAGAGGTAATCTCTGAATCGTTAAGAGGTAAATCTTGTTTGGCAAAAAAAATGTATGTTTTTTAATGGTTCCAAAACCCTCTGAATGATTTTGTATCTTGACCCTGCCTTAACAATTCAGAGCCCTGATTTTTCTTTATGAACAATTAGCAAACAATCATATTTCATTTCACATTATATCATAAGAGTCTCTTAATCATTCTAACCATTTAATCATTCTGCACTAAACCATTCAGCAACTGTCAAACAGCCTCTAAAAATCACTCTAATAATACTAAACAATTTATAAAGCGAACATGACACTTAAAAATTTATGTAAAAAAATTGTACTATAGTAGATGGTTTTGATTTCATTCATAAAGCATAGTTTATTTGGGCTTGACCCATTGGGCTTTCAATTTCACATTACTTTTGGATTGGCCTACAGACATACAAAATTTTGGGATCCAACCTAAAAAAGCATGAAAAAGCCCCGTTAAGCTTGAAAAAATTCGGCCTGAAAAGCATGATCAAACGTAACCTTTTTTTTTACTCATTGAAAATAGGCTTAAAAGGCCCAGGCTCGAGCCTTTTAAAGCTCGGGCCTTGTGCATGTCTATAATATGATATAGACATGTTCAAATACATTAATTTAAAGCTCGGGACCATGTTCAAATACATTAATTTAAGTTGGTAGCATTGCAAATTAATCGTTACAATTAAATAATATGATAAAATATATCAAGATAAATGACTATAATTATGGTGCTTGTAGGTTTACTTTCAAAATAACTATTGGTGATTAAAGAATAGTAGTTTATTATAGATGTGTAACCAATTTATATAATAATTAAATATAATTTATGTCATAGTTGTTCAAACATGAATGAATTTTGTTAAAAAAATATCGAAGAAACCAAACATTGTGATCTCAATTAAGCTTCAAATTCATCACGTTGATGTAGCTTCATCTAGTTTTTTTTTCTTCTTAATTATGCTCTGTGATACAGAACAATAACAATGTGAGTTCATGATCTCTTTGGAACATTCGAAGATCCTGAAGGGCCGCAAAGCCTTGGGTTGACCGGGGAAAGAGTCAACATTGTTGATTTTGGTAGACAAACAAACTTGCAAAACGTAAGTTGATATCTTGTGCCCAACGTGTTTTTAATTGTTGACATTTTTTTTCTTTTTTGGGTTTTAGGTGATTTTGTACTTTTATTCGAAGTTTTTGATTTCTTTTCCCGTACTTTCCTAGGATTTCTACTGTTCAAATTAGATGTTAAGGCTTGAATTATGGTTCTCATTTTGATTAATAAAATCTTGAGTTTTCTCAAGTTTTCGTTATTAATCTTTCAGTATTCCTTTCAAATCAAATAAATCAATCAGTAAATTAAATACATACGAACGCGACTCTCGTACCTTTCATAGGGACTGTTTACTTACAGCTTAATGAGCTTAACGGTCTATACGACTTATTCATTCAACTATACTTGAGTGTTCCTTTACGACAATGACAATATGAAATACGCCAGGACCCCTCACTTATCCTCGTTAATCCACTTCAAACAAAACAATACCAAATATGCACCATAAATAAGCCTCAAAATCATCGGCATGAACTGACAAATTTATTTAACACATACAGGTCTTGATGAAAGTAAAAGTAAACAACCAATAGCCATATACATCAAAGGGGGATATAGATACAACTAACATATGTAAAATATTATCATTTGAAACATTTATAAAGTTGATAAAAGTGGATCTCATCACCATGCATATGTTTATATTACAAGTCAAAACCAAACAACTATAAGTATATATCGATTATTATATTCCTTAACGTAAAGACGAAACGTAAGCTTTTCGGTCGAGTCATGGTCCGAATCTCCATCTAAATTCCAACGTTTCCGGCAGTGGAAGACACCCCATCTGCCTTCTTACAACAAATTGGTTACCGATTTCCATTAAACGTGCCAATATTTGATCAACTGAAATCAAGGTACAACGATGAGCCGATTAAAACATCGTGCATAGATCTCCTCTTTGTTCTTGAGTATTCTCATGAAATCTCTTTATCATACAATCAAGAAACATAACTTTTGTTGGCTTCTAAATAGTCGCCATATTGTCCCTCTTCGTCACTTCCCCTTTGCAAGTATCTGTAGTATACGTACTGCATTATGATCTGGAAAATTACTTCCGTTAAGGTCAAACAATGATTATTTCAGCAAACATGTTGATTACCGACAACCCTGACCAGCCCCCACACGAAAGCCACCCCCTATGAACCACATGTGAGGAGGCATTTCGAAGCCGACTCAACGGTTGAGGCTAGCAGAGGGGTTGAAGCCCGTCTCCTACAAGATTCAAAATTGAACCTGTTGTGCGTTTGAGACAAACTAAGCTACATGCCCGAGAGTGGTCAAACATGATTATACTACAACAAAAGCTGCTCTATAAGACGGCAAATATGCCAATGTCATAATAGACTATTTTATAGGACTTAGATATATATGATCAAACAATATTCTGCCTATATAGGTGTAACAATAAATTGATAATGATAAAAGACATTTTTGACATCCTAACAAGCTTTTTAGGACACTTCCAAAATAAATTGTCATTTTAGCTTTAAAATACCTTTATCTTTTTATAGGATACTTGTTTTTAAAAGACGCTCTTTCAAAAATGTCATATAAACACACTTATATTACGTTTTATTTCAAAAGCGTACTAAAAGAACTTGTTAGGACAACCGAAAATGTCTCGTCAACTTATTGTAACACTTTTACATAGGATGTACAATTGTTTGGTCTTATAAACTCAAGTCCTATAAAGAAATATGTTAGGGCATTTAGATATATTTGACGTGTTATGAAGCCGATTTTGTTGTAGTATTAGTTGGCTTTTAATTTAGATCGCAAAAAGATAAACAACAAAGGATACAAATGTATCAAGTGCCACACAGGCTGCAGCATCAAGTAGCCATGGCAAGTTGGCCTTGATTTTCTCCCATTCTGTACTTCTTACAAGAATGCTGCACTCCAAAACCATAACGCTTCAGTAAACTTCAATGGTAGTAAGATATATATATATATATATATATATATATATATATATATATATATATATATGAGTAAGGATCATGCGAGAAGTTAAACATTTTGCGAGAAGGCGAGAATTCTCAATATCATATACTCCTTCGGGTGTTGTCAATGCGACATGTGTTTAATCATATATGATTAAGCTTGTGTATCATACGTATAATCATATATATGATATCAAGACTTATCGTCTTCTCACAAAATGTTTAACTTCTCGTTTGAACCTACCCCTATATATATATGTGGAAGGATATTTTGCAACCCTTAAAAAGGTTGCAACCCTTGCAACCCACATCTTAACCGTTGGATTTATGAAAAACGGTTATTTTGTTTTTATTTTTTTTATTTTTTTAATTGAAAATATTGGACCCACATGTATTGTAACCGTCGATCATTAATCCAACGGTTAAGAAGTGGGTTGCATGGGTTGTAAGATTTTCATGGGTTGCAAATTAAACTACCCCATATATATATATCATATATATATATACACACACATACAGAGAGAGAGAGAGAGAGAGAGAGAGAGAGAGAGAGAGAGAGAGAGAGAGAGAGAGAGAGAGAGAGAGAGAGAGAGGACCTTCCAACATAAGTGGCATTTGCAACAAGAGCGAAGATGAACATGAGAGGATTCAAGCCCTGAACGTAAATTTTGAAAAGTTCGAAACTTTGATTCGAATGACAAAAGAAATAGTCAATCAAGATGCAAGATTCTCACCTCAACGCTGCCTCTTTTGATCTGTAAAGAATCACAACAAATGTTTCAGAAAAGACTAAATTTAATCAGATAACAATTGGGGTTTTCCAGATTAATCCGGCCTTACATTCAAAACGATTTGAGGAACTCGACCGCCCATGTAAATAGCTGCCATCATCCAACCTAACCATTGCCCATAAACAGACCCACTTCCACCACCCTCCTGTAATTAACACTAATCTAATTAAGCAACTAAACCAAATGCACAATCTTGATCATTGTTTTTGCTATAAATTAATTAATGAAGCAATTAGCAAAGATGATCATATACTTGTAGCAACTTCCTGCCAACATAGACTTGCATCAAAGCTTTGGTGTGTGAAGGCAAATTCAACGAAGTAGCCAAGAACGCCGCATGACCAGCCTGTCATACACCATGTAGTGTTACAAGATCGTGAATCAGAAACCAGATCAACATCCGTCAAGATAAAAAGATTAACTTGAAAGGTTCAAATACGGGTTTTTGGTAAAATAACCTTATATGAGTTTACAATTACGAACATGACCTTCTAATCTTTCTTATAACTCGATGACCATCTTCTGTTAACCAGGGATTATTTTGCTCAATAACCTTAAATAAGAATTCTATTAGGCACATAAACTTCCAACGATTTTAGTGTCACTTTTGTATATGGAAATTACATTCTTGTACATGAGAGTGACATTCTAAAACTTGTGAGACCATCTCCAATCCACACCTCTAAAAAAACACTAAAATGCGGGTCCATCTCCACTAAAATACAATAATTCTTTCAACCACACCCTAAAACAGAAAACTCTAAAAAGCCACTACACACAATTTTAGAGGCCATGACTAATTAGAACATCTCCAACCCAACACTAAAAACACAAAAATGGAGGTGTTTTCATCTCCAACCTAACACTACAACATTAAAGAAAATGGAGGGCAATAAGTAGGCCTCTATATTTGGAGGTAAATAAAGTATGCCTCTATATTTGGAAGTCAATAAAGTATGCCACTAAAAATATATATTAATATAATATTAAGTTTTTGTAATTATATATGCATATATTGATTGAAAGTTTAATATATTAAGATGTTTATTATTATAATATTAAAGATGATTTTTAGTGTGTGGTTGGAGTTGGGATTTTTTTAGTGTTCAAGGATTTAGTATTTTTTTTTTTTGTGATTGGGTCGGAGATGCCCTAAAAGACCTCTAAATATAGATGTCTTGTTCAATTTACACAAAAAAAAAAGCGTTTTACCAGTGGATTGGAGCAAACATGACCTCCATTTTAGTGTTTTAGTGGTGGGTTGGAGATACTCTCAGAAGGTCTCGTTTTAAGAAAATTGAGAGAAGATCATTCAACCAACGGACCCTGTTATACGTTCTGCCCCAAAAAAACTTGAAAACAAACTAGAGGGTCATTTGCAAAACCACATTCTTGAAGATGGTCATTGACCAAAATACCCTTCAAATCTGGAATCTTTTGGACATTATTATTTTCTTGGTTTTTTTAACTTAATAAGCAGCCTAGCCTATTATGCGCTTACTGTTTTTGGTTTTTAGGGATATAAAAAATCCCAATAAGCCAAAAACATGAAAAGAAGCACATTAAAAGATTTGCCAATAAGTTCAAAAAACCTAAGACTTACAGAACGTGGGATGGGTTTGGGTTGGGTAGCAGCTGGCTTGAGTATCTGAACAGATGACTCATCTTCTGAAGAAGAGTCATCTTCACCAGCCATGGCAGAAGCTGGACCACTCCTTGTTGTCCATAGATAAGATCTATTAGGTGGAGTTGCACTTCCAGCCATTGATCTTGCTGATCTGCAACCAGATTTCACATCCCATTCATTCATCATTACAAATTAACAACAAACAACAAACAATAAAACTATATCAATGATGGATGAACATAAAAAACATACGTGAAGAAGTAGTCCTGGCGGGGCGATGGCGACGTTCTGATCGCGCGACTTCTCGAGTTCAAATCGCGGGGTTCTTCGGTGTTTGATGGTCTGAGAGGTTTCTTGGCTTCTTCCACCTTAAAAAGATCATAACTTTTTGCAATTAGAGTTCACTATTTAGCATCAATTATACTAACTAAAGGTGTTGATTAATCTTAAATCTTGATTCTGATTACAAAAAAGGGAAATATGGAAAATGGAGTTTGTACCTCTATATTAGCATTAGCATCAGCCTTTCTTGATTTGAGCCATGTGTAGATATGATCATAGTATAAGCTTTGCAACACTAGGATTATTGTACTTATTGTGTAAAGCTGATTAATTAACAACATGGGTTAGATTAAACATGAATAATACAGGAAGATTAACAACATAACTTCTTACTAAACAAAGTAAAAACAAGAACATTTGCAGAAATTAATCATATTTACCGCAGCTGTGTAGTACTGAGTCGGCAACTGCATCCAAACCAAAAGAAACATATAAAAACATTAACGTTAAAGATCGACATAGATCTAAACAATGTTTTATCAAAATCTTTTATCATGTACATGGTGTTAATTAATAATCGTAAAAAAAATTGCAAATCAGACAAAAAAGATTTACCGTTGCAGGTTCAAGAAGACAACCCACAAGATTAAAGATATCCCTGCATCATTAAAATCAAAAACATTCATCGATTTAATATCGGAAAACAAAGAAAAGAAAGAAAAAAAAAACTAGAAATTTGGTTGGGGCATTTTCACAAACACCTACCCTGCAACCCAAGTGAGGAGGAATAGAAGCGAAACGCCATGGCTGGATTTAGTGCGAAAGTTGGTGATGATTTGAGGGATTTCAGCGACACCCCAACAAACAAGACTCACGATTCCCAAACCGAATGAGATTTCGTCTCGAAGATTGCAAAGACAATCTTTAAAATACTTATCAACCCAACGAATACATGGTTTATTTTGGTTTACACAGTAGGATATTGAGTTATTATTCAAGAACGACAACTTCATATTCTCTCCGATGGTTTTCTTGGTATTCGACCCGGATCCGAAACCAGAAATGTGGTGTGGGATTTTGTGTATGTATATAATATAATATATGTATGTATATATGAAATGAAAGTGGAATGAATGAAGAAGAAGAAGAAGAAGATAAGCGATAGTAGTTGCAGTAGTAAAAGTTCCTGAAGGTGGCGTGATGGTGTGAAATTACGAAAATGTCCTTTTGTGTGGGTTTTTGTGAAACCGTCAAGAGATTGAATAGCTGTGTGGTGCTCCTTAAGTTGTTGCTCGAATTATTCAACCCCTTCCATTTTTTATAGCTACTAATTTTTTTTTTTTTTTTCACATTTTGATTTTTAATTTTTAATTTTTAATTTTCAATTAATTTATTTTAATCTAATAAGTTTATACGAAGGTTCTGGACATCTTAACAAGTTTTTTAGAACATTTTTTAAACAAAATTTTCTATTAATTTTTCTACAGAAAATTTTTAAGAAATGTGATTATTTATAGGACACTTGTTTTATAAGATTGTTTTTCCAATAGCGTCATAAAAATGGCTAATATGACATTTTGTTTCAAAAGTGTACTAAAAAGTTTTTTAATACGCCAAAAAACGTCTTATAAACGTATTACAATACTTTTAGATATGAAACAAATGTGTTTGGTATTACAAACTTAAGTCCTATAAAGTAGTTTATTAGGTTACTAAGACGTTTTTTGGTGTCCTATAAACCTGATTTTTTTGTAGTGTGGATAATTAACTGGTCTAATTTTTGGTGTTCTATATTATTATTGTTTTAAATATATTATGAAATGTTAAAATTGACTAGTTTTTTAATATGTCATTTTCCATTTTTCAACTAGTTTATCAGTTAGTTTTGGCCAAATATATTAGTTCTTCGGCTAAATCATCAGCTAGTAGCTCACTTATAGCATCTTCAACAACTTTTCTAAAATAGAGAAAATGAAAGTTTTATTCTCTGTTTGGCTCCAACATATTTTACATCTTTTTCTCTAAAATAAAGAAAATAGGAAAAAACTCCAAGTTTAGAGAATTATCTAAACTTCATGGGAGGTGAGAAAAAATATATTTTTATTCATTTCCAACAATAGGATTAAACTATTATTATCTTGTATAATTTTTTAAAAAATGCATTGGATATTTGTTAAAAAAATATATATAATTTTATTTAGAGATTTTAACTTTTATTTTTCTATTTTAAAAAATTTAGAGTAAATTACCTTTTTCGTCCCTGTGGTTTATTGAAAATTGTAGATTTCGTCCATATGATTTGCAATTCATTTCTATTTTGGTCCCTAAGGCCAAACCATTACTTTTAAATATGAAGGACTAAAATATAAATAGATTGTAACCATAGGAATGAAACAAACAATAATATGTATATCAACCACAAGGCTTGTGGCGTACTGGTTAAGGTCTGTGGGGGATGTGATGGGATATCCCATCCACCCCGGGTTCGAATCTAGACGTACGCAACCTGTGACCACTGGGGTTTATCCAGGGCTGTCTAGCGGTGTTAAAAAAAACCGAGAAACCGAGCCGAACCGTTTGATCCGAAACAGAAAAAACCGATAACCTGAAAAACCGAAAACAGAAAAAATTGAAAACCGAAAAACCGGGTATTCACGGGTCGTTTCGGTTTTAAATTGTACGTATCCGCGGGTAACCGATCCGAACCGGTATATATAGAACACTTAATAATATTATATTTAATATCAACTATTTATTTTTTAAATAATCATCAACTAAATAGTTGATATTTTTAAGCAATAAAACTTATTTCAATCTTTTTTTCTTGGATTATTTTTATGTATTTGTTACAATTGGTTTAAATTTTTTATTTTGATATTATTTTTATATTGCAAATAATATTTTTCTATAAACTCGGGTAACCGTGAACCGAACCGCGGGTAACCGACTAATTTCGGTTCGGTTTGGTTCAACCCGCGGTTTGGTTTCGGTTCGGGTAACCAGGTATCCGCCTCATGCGGTTCAATTCACATTTTTTCTTACTAACCGAGCCGAACCGAACTGTGAACACCTAGAAATGGCAACGGGACGGGTTCGGGTCGGTTATTGGTATCCCCGTCCCCGAAACCGATAACCAAAACCGTCCCCGTAACCACCCCGATCCCCATCGGGTCTCCGCGGTTTCCTCGATCCCCATTGAGGAACCCGTTAAGGGAAAATATCATCTTTCCCCGTTCACTGTTGGTTATACCCGAACCTGAAACCGACCCGGCAAAAAAGTTACAAAATGTTAATTTTCACAACTAAAAGTAAATTACATTTTTTTATACATAAATGTCTTATATTACAATATAAAAGTAAATAGAATTCAAATATCATTCAACTAACATCACAGTTTCACGATTAAACAAATAAATTAGACTTTTTTCGTGAGATTTATTTGGGGTGTTGAGATAAAATGGAAAAAAAAAACTTTTAAATTTTAATGTAATATTAGTATTTTTCTTTTTATGATTATATATATAAATTTACATATATATATATAGATACATTAATATTTAGGGCCGGTGATCACCGTCCCCGCCCCCGTCCCCGATAAAATCCCCGATCCCCGCCCCGTCCCCGATAAGAGGTCCCCGAACCCGGACCGAAAATTTCGGTTTTCGATTTTCCCCATCGGTTTCGATTATTTTTGTCATCCCTATGAACACCCTTAGGGCTGTCGCTTTAACAGTCAAATATTGTCAGGGATTAGTGTAGGTTGTGCCTAGGATACCCTTTCATATATATATATATATATATATATATATATATATATATATATATATATTTATATCATAAAAACGAAAAAGTTAATGAATAAAAAACCATAACGATGAAAATTGTAATTTTAAAACCATAAGGATAAAAATATAAAAGTTCAACAAACCATAGGGACTAAAAACGTAATTTACTCAAAAATTTATAAAAGATTTGTTAGAGATACTCTTATTACTAATTTGCCAGGAAAGGCCAAAATAGATATCTATTTCCTTAAAGAGATAATATTTAAGTATTTAAAATTTTGGACCATTAAAAGAACATATTTTGGTGGACCACTTATTTTTTTTCTGATGAACTTTCAACCACATGTGGGTAATATTCAAATAAATATTTTTGTAATAGTTACCATCTATTACTATTTACTGGTACGAAAATGGACCATCAGTAAAATTGGATGGAGAACTTGCACAATAATGTCTTAAAGCAAAATTTTCTATTTTAAATATGGTATTTTAATTTGATAATGACATGTAACTTTAAAATTTAACCGAAACGAAGATATGTGTAGTTTGATGCTGTGAATAGGGGTGAGCAAAGGTGGGTACCCGTCTAAAATTTCTGAAACCGGAATCAGAACCGGTGGTTCCTGAAGTGAAGGAACCGGAATCGGTTACACCGGTTCTTTATATTTGGGAACCGGAACCGCCGGTTCCCGGTTCCGGTACCGGGTACCCACCGTCAAATTTTTAATTTTTTTTATCATTCATATTATAAAAAGATAAATATTAATTATATTAGAAATTCCAAACGTAAAGAAATAAGTACCACAAACGTGAAAACTAATAAGATAAAAACTAAAAATTAATAAATAATACAAACGATGTTTACAAAACAAATAAATATTGCAAACGGTGCTTATAAAACAAATAAATACTACAAACGGTGTTTCCGAAACACTTCACGTCATTAAAATTAGTTGATGCTGATAAATACTACAAACGATGTTTCATTAAAAGGTAGTTTATTATATTTTTATAAATAAAAATATATATTTTATTAAAAAAATAGCGGGTACCCGCCGATTCCAGTTCTGGATACCCAGCAGGATTAGGTACCCGGTCCTGGCAGGTACCCAGCGGGTAACGGTTCCAAAAAAATGAGAACTGGAACCGGAACCGACAGTTCCGAAGCGGTTCCAGTTCCAAAGGTGGGTACCCGCTTCCGATGCTCACCCCTAACTGTGAAAATATGTGAAATCTCATTTAATTATTATTTTACAAAAGAGTTGATAAAAAAAATGGAGGTTCCAACATTAACATATATTGAGAGTAAGTTGTTCTACTCTTATAGACGTGGAACTCTAATACGAGGGCCGGATCCACTTGTTGGTAGGGATCCTAGGCCCCAAACAGAACCCACCAAAATGTTTCTAAAAGGTTATAAAAATTATTTTTTTATTGGATCCCCAACAAGAAGAAAGTAATGGCCCTAAACCTATTCGAGTTTGAACTCGTTTATATCGAGCTTGATCTTATTAATTATTTAGATTGAGTCGATCTCAAACACAAAATAAAACTTGTTTAAGTTAACAAGTCGAACTTCATAAAACCAATGCTCGACTCGGCTCGTTAAAAATATAAAATATAAAAAATTATAAATCTCGAGAAAATAAACGAGTTAATCAATCGTAAGTACAAACTCGTAAAGGAACATCGAGCTCGAGCTTGATGAATCAAAAAATATTCGAGCTTCAGCCCTACATGAAAAAGTAATTCAAGCTCGAGTCGAGCTCGATCCTAGTATAATTTTTTCGAGTCGAGCTCGAGAAATCTACTACTTGTTATCTTTATTCGGTAAAAAAAATCAACTGAAAACCGAACCGAATAAGTTATCTTAATTCAGTAACCGAACGGTTTAACCCGAAAATGAAAACCTGAAACCGTTTTGGTCCAGATGAATTATTCAGTTTTGAAAATTTTCCTACGCCCTTAAGTGTGTCCCCAACCATAAATGTTTCTAGATCTGCCACTGTCTAACACGCCCCTTATGGTTGAGGCTAGACATACATAGATTGTCCCAGAACTTTAAATTGAGAGAGGGATAGACAGGTACATAGACAGGTACATGTTGCCTCATAATATCAAGTCCCCCAAACTTAGATTACTTTATAAAAGAGCTCTTGAGGAGATAATTGAGGTTTCAACATATATTGAGAAGAAATCGTTTAAGGTAGCTAATGTGGGACTCCAATAGATACCAATCAGGAATACAACATATATAAGAGTAAATAGGTTACTAAAAATTGAAGTAATTTCTTCGCTTATTTGTGGAAATAAAATGATGCCAAATAAAGATAAAACCAAAAAGAAAACAACACAAGGCAAGTCGACAAATTAATCTATCAAGTTTTATAGCTTTAACCACAAGGGTTGTGGCGTACTGGTTAAGACTCTGGGGGATGTGGTGAAATATCTTATCTGCTCAGGGTTCGAATCCAGGCGTGCACAATAATTGTGACCATTGAGGTTTAATCAGACTGATGTCTTACAGTTATAATTTGCCAAATGATTAGTTTAAGCATAACTTAGTCTTCTAAAAAAAGTTTTATAGCTTTCTAGCTCATTTGCAAGATGTTAAATCCCCGGTGCAAGTACTCTTGTACTCTACCATGGTCCATGGTTTATGTACCTCTTTGTTGGGTAAGACGATGAACGTATTATCATTTAATAGCTAAGTTAAGATAATGTAAGTATTCAATGATCAGTATAATCAAGGGCATCTCCGGTGCATAACCCATTAATATGTTATTACTATTTGAAAAACCTTTTAAGAAGACTTAGGTGTCGTTTGTTTTTTAAGAGGTTTAAAGTCTAAATTCTTAATTTATTTATGATTAATATGAGGTGATGTGTAAAAAGGTCTGAACGATTCAGACTTAAGAGTCATTAAGAGATTTAAAAAAAAAAAAACAGCCCCTTATTGGAATTGATGCTGACTGAGAGCAACAAATAAAAAGAAAAGACGTATAGTATTCCATGTTAGACCTTGTTATGTTATGAAATGTTGATTTTAAGGTTAATGTTGTGTTTAGTTTGAATTATATTCCGTTTCAAATGTCCAACATGTTCAAGTATTTCGGTTTTATGAGTCTTATGTTGCAAAGGGTTTATAGAATGTTGTATTTGACATACCAATATATGATGTTTTTTTTTTGTAAAGGGTGTCATGGGCCTATGGCCCAGACTAATCCCTTGGCAAAGCAACCAACTGAGAAAGCATGCAACCCTGAGATTAAACCCAGTGGCCACAAGATGTGTACGCCTGGATTCAGACCTAAGGTGGATGGGATATCCCACCACATCCCCACAGGCCTTAACCAGTACGCCACAAGCCTTGTGGTTATATATGATGTTTGTTAGCTGTTACAGTTTTGAAAAATGGGGTGTGACACAAATAATGTAATGTGAAAAAAAGAAGTTCTCATAACAAAATATTTTTGATTTGATGACTTGTTTAAGTAAAAAAAAAGTGTTTTTGGGAAAATAATTGGTTTAAAAATAAATA
Source organism: Arctium minus (assembly GCA_954870635.1). Lineage (NCBI taxonomy): Eukaryota > Viridiplantae > Streptophyta > Magnoliopsida > Asterales > Asteraceae > Arctium > Arctium minus. The sequence continues at coordinate 9,238,897 of OX941092.1, forward strand.
GGGGGTTGTTGTGGTCATTGAGGTGCATGTGTTTGTAATGCAGAGTAGGAGCAATGCAAGAAGGAATCTACCTGGTAATATTCCTCTCATTTTAAAGAATATTTTTTCACATATCCGAATATAAATTTTCAATTTTATTACATAACAAAATATTTTCTTAAAAAATATTGAATTTGTATAAAAATAAACTTAAAACCTGATAAATAAGAACCAAGGTTTTAAATGGCGTAAGACGTAGTGGTAGCAAGGCCGAGCCTTAAGTATTGTAAGTTAGGACGAGGCTATGACATTTTTTAACGCGTGACTTATGACAGTAAATCTGTATATCAAATATGTAATTATATAAATTATGTAAGTTATGTTTTGTTTCATGTTAAAAAAAAACATGTATATTTTCAAATGTTACTCGATGATTCAGTGATATTAAACAATTTAAATTAAGTTATATACTTAAAACTACAAAGTAAGACACTGAAAAGGTAAAACATAGAAAAAAATTAAATATTGGATTACAAAAATCATGCGTTAGGTCATGGCGGCCACAGATTTAACACGACGTCAGACATGAGTCTTGAACCATGACACACCACGACGGTTATTGCAACGAAACTTTTAGAACATTGGTTTAGTATATATATATATATCAAATGGAGTATTGACTTCTAGTTTCATTTGTTTTGTTTTTTCAGCTTTAAATTTCCTGTATTTTGTTTTAGTACTTTATTTTGTGAATAAATAAAGAGAGATTGGCTCAAATGGCCATAATAAGGGGAGGGATTGGCCTTCTAGCCATCCCTCTCAATTTTTTATAGAAATGTCAATACCTGTGCAAAAAAGTAATATACCTTTATAGAAAATGTAATAACCGGGATTAAAGCAAGCAATATAAAAGTGGGTGAGAATTAGAAAAGTCGTTTTAAGGAGGGGCCTATTGTGAAAAGTTGGAAAAAAGGAGTTTTAACCCTAGAGGTAATAGTGTGTATGGGTGTGTGGCGGCTGAAGATAGAGAGAAGAAGGGTTCTTGCGATTTTGGAGAGAGGCCGAGGAAGAAGAGAGTTTGCAAGAATCTCCAGATGGGATCGTTTCCGTTGAAGGTAAATCTCCTTGTGATTTAAAAAACTCTTCAATTTATTAAGGATTTAATCATAGTAGTTGTGTGGGGATTTTGTATTAAATCTGATGTTGAAGTTTTCTGGGTTTGAGAATTGGATGTCATTATAGAAATTTATATGTGGGAAATGGATTGTTTATTTAAAATCGAGCTTTACATCTGATTTTGTGTTATTGGGTTCGATGGTTTTTTATTATTGGGTTTTATCTGCGATTCGTTATATCTGCAATGGGGTTCTGAGGTTTCGTTCGAAATCTGTCCGAGTGACTCTGGTCACCGAATTTCGTTGGCACCGGTCGAGTGAGGTTGACACCGGTCGAGTGAGGATGACACCGGTCGGTTTGGGGGGTCAAGGCCCCGGTCGAGTCATCACACCAGTGCACACCGGTCGACCACATGGCACCGGTCATGGCACCGGTCGACACTGTTGAAGGGAGACTCCGGTCCAGGAATAACACCGGGCGGCCTTGGCAAGCCCCGGTCCCCGTTTTGTTGCACAGTGGGCCGAAGCCCATTCTGTTGGAAGATTTAGTTTTGTTTGAGTTTGGGCTTAGTTTGGTAGGCCCATTCTTATTATTTCATATATAGAATTCATGTGATTACTCAAGTAGGATTAGGTGGGTTGCGTTTAGTTAGAGGTTAGATTACATTGAGATTCCGGTGTCAAAGTCAATCGTTTATAAATTAGAAGGTTTAGAGGTTTTACCGATCAATGTTTCCTTTATAGGTTTCAGTTCAAACTTTAAGATTAGGCGCAAGAATTCAGTCAAGGGTGTCAGGTGAGTTTTTCAGAACTAAAGTCTCTTTTGACGAAGAAATTATGTTTTATGTATGCAAATTTGTATACGAGCTTTGAAATAATGTTGTATTAATATTTATCTGCGAGATTTATTTAAATGTTAAAGATGTATTATTTTGTTGTTAAGGTGGAAATGTTGCATACATGGTTATAAGTGTGTTATGCTCAAAGTCGGGGGGTGTGGCCCGCCTGTGATCATACCGGGGGGTGTGTTCCGTTTATGCCGTTGGGGGGGGGGGGTGTCCCAACAAAGGCAGTGTGAGTCACAGACACGCTGTCACCTTAGGGTGGCGATAGTGTGAGCTGAGAAGTTGGTTGAAAGTTTAAGTATTTTTCCTTAAAGCTAAAAATGGTTATTTCATTATAAATCCTTAAATGTTTGTTGATTTATAAACTGTTAAGAGGGGACTCACTAGACCTTCGGTCTAACCCTCGCTCTTTCCAAATTTAAAAACCTTTTCAGGTAGGCCTGAACTAGGAAGAGCCGTGAAGGGTAAAGAGAAGGTGTAACTGGAGTACATAGAAGACCGTCACCTTAGTTTATTCCTTGTAATATCTCAGTTGTGTATAGGTTGCAGTCGCAAACCCTGAATTTAAATTGTAACTTGGGGCCACTTTGGCAGAGAATATTATGATGAATTATTTAATGACTTGTGTTCTGGTTGGGTTGTTATAGTTGGTATCAGAGCCATAGTTTAAGAGATTTAGGTGACCGGATGGGCCTAAACTTAAACTGTGGGGTAGATGGATACAACTGAGATTTAGGAAACCTTTAAGAACGACTTTGATCATCGTGAGGCGTGATAACAATAGTGAGTACTCTCATGTAAGGTAAATTCAGAATCGCATCTGGCCAATGCCTTTATGAATTTACAGGTGCATGGGCATACCCAATTGCTATTATTGAGTGTGGTTCATGGTAGAGAGTTCTATCCATAGATTGATAGTGTTAGTTTAGCATATGGTGAAAGTTCGTTTTTGGTAGTAAGGTTAATACCGTTTAGGATGATTATCGGACGGGATGTAGATATTTCGTTGAGAAAGGACCTCTTGAGTCCATAAGGAAGAGAATGATAGTAGGAGGTGAGCTTTTCGCTCCAAGGGAGTCTTCGGTTCGGACCTTTGGTAGAGTGGTGTGTTGATTAGTGAGAAGCAGGAGAGTGTTAATCCAAGAATCGAAGGATAAATATGAGGCTTTTGGAGCTGTAGCTAACCGAAGGTTGGTTGAGAGACGAAATCAGTGCTGACGGATAAAATGTAGTGAGGATCAATAGAATCAAGATATGGTTGGTAAGTTTGTTTGAGGGTAAAAGTGAGGATGCGCGTTTTGCGAAATTGTAGTTGCGATGGTAACTAATACTTGGACATTCAAAGATTTTGGGAAGCATCGGTGCTGGTAGTAGTGGCAAATGTGAGGATCATGATGGGTTGGTCGGAAGTAGAAAGTCTGAGATGAGTTATGGTGAGTGCAAGCAGTTGACCTTGTTAGATTAAATAGCCTTCAATGTCATTGAGTCTCATGCATTGAGTGTCAAGCAAATTGTTGGAGTTTTTCATATCATTCATATCAGGCGTTTTGGCGAGTGTGTGTCTTACGAAGTATTTGCTTTGAAAATGTGTCGACGCGTACAAATGTGTGTTTGGATTGAAAATACAAGTTTATGGCGTTGGGTGATAAATTTCGATTTTTGTGCGGGTGAATTATTATATGTCTTTTGTAAATGAGTTGACTTTTGTTATGAAAATCAAAACAACATTCGATCGCGAGATTTTATAAGTGAGTTTGGTACAGACTTGTGTTGTCATATCAATAAAGATGAGAGTCGTTTGACACACTCAGTATAAGCAATTTTGTAGTATTTTATACACCATGTGGGTAAAGTTCATCGGAAATGATTTCAATTGTGCCAACACCGATGTTGGGGTGTGGTGAATAGAAATTTGTCATGAAGTTGAGGTTGAACGATTCTTGAAATCGTTGCGCATGGCTAAGTCGGTGTTGGGTCGTGTCAAATTAAGTTGCTTCATAATGTAGTATCTTCTAAATTTTCAAACGTGTCAAAAGTTTAAATGTTTGTGTGTCATGCATGAAGGCTATGAACTCTCTAGGTCGTACGGAAAGGTTGCAATTAAGGGTGATGAAAGTTTTGAGAGTGGAAGTGTGTCGCTCAATCAGAGGGTAGAAGGTACTTGATATTGGTATTCATCTAAGTAAGGGTGGTGAATAGCGGATGTGGTTAATAGAGGCACTAACCTATGACGTTAAGGATGATGGTACTATAGTGGCTTACCGTTTGTTCCGAGACTTGAGATGTGAATGTCGACAAATGGTTGTGTCAGGAGTGGAATTTGATGTCGTAAAGATATATATTTTTTAGCAGTTAACTGTTGCAGTGGAAGAGGTAGATTTCATTGGGGATTCTTGTTGGTTGGAGACATAGTGAAAGTATCTCAACGCCGGCTGTTGCCGTGGAAGTCAGAAACCATTTTCGTGGTGAATGGCGGAATGCTGGAAATAAAGAAATACTTATGGTTAGTTTTGAGGAGTTTCGTGAGGAAGCGAAGAGTTATTCAGAAAAGGTGTGTACCTAATGCGATGTTGGACCACATTGTGTGGATCTTACAAAAATGGAAGATCTTTAGTTCGGTCAGGTGGTTCTTTACATATGAGGTTTTGATGGTTATGTGGGAGCGAAGTTTATATATATAGCACAATTGGGAGGGATTGTGCTTTGAGCATTTAAGTCTTCTAGATAGTATGCTTAATCTTTCAGGCTACTGGAGTTTGATTCCAATAGGTCGCGATGAGCCGACAAGGAGCGATATCTTGTTGGGGGGGGGTTGAGGATCATAGTTTTGCGATTATTCAGGTTCGGGAAAAGACAAGGTCGTGCAATGCCTTGAAGTCCAATTTTAATATTATGACCAGTGAGAAAATGACGGTATTGGTATGTGTGACCAGTGGTCGTGGAGATTTGTAGTTACTCTGGGATGAGGTAGTAGATTGATGGTTGTACCCATGTGTTGGTGATGTCTTTATAACATATTGGAAAGTGCAAATCATTAAAGGGGTTAAGAGTGTAACACCCTAAAAATAGGGATAACAAAAATCCGAAAAACGGACATGAGGTATACTAAAATTGCCATAGCAAGAGCCTCCCAAGAATGGGGAATATATAAATAACCTGTTTAATCACAATTTGTAATTTTAACGGACAATAAAATAACAACCAACTAATCTAATTTCTACATCTAGAAAAAGAGATTACAAAAGGGTTGTCATCTATAAGCCCAACGGTTCAATCCCAAAAGAAGTAGCGTCTAAGTGCAAAATCCCCAAGCTCTCACCCAAAGCATCTAAACCTGCTTAGGAACGGCGCCGCTAGAACCTGAGATACACATCGACACCAAACAAGTGTTAGGCCAAAAAGCCTAGTGAGTTGAACAATAATAGGCATGCATGAACAGATACAATTCTTATCAGCAGTTAACCAATGTTCAATATATGTGGAGTCATTAGGGGAGACCCAAAGCACCAATCAAGTCACACTCAAGAGTCGATATACCTTGATGCCCTTAACAAGGAACACCCCAAAGGCCCGGCACACCCGAAGACTATCGCTAAGAAAATTCCCCGAATGGCGGAGGTCTAGGCACATACCATCACAGTGGCGCCCAAGACTACATCCTCCTAGTGTACTGACTTGGTGATAAGTACTCACTTTTGAGTACTTAAGCACTTTGTTTTTATCTTTTTAGAATAGATTTTACACTTTATAATCCCAACCTTGAGTCATTTTGGTTATTATTTTCCACTTTCTTGATTTGGAGCTTAAGATATGGATTTGTATACAAACATGGGTTGTATAGGCTAAAGTTGATGTATTTTGAAAAATCTTGATGAAACAGGTCAATGTTGCAGCATCCCAACAGCATCAGACCTGCAGGAGAATTGGAAGCTGATTAAAGTGGAGTGGATTTAGCCATTCTTTGGACCAGTGGATAAAGGATTTTTTGCCAGCAGATTAGCAGATTACAGCTGTGTTATTCCTTTTGCATTGTACCTTTTGTGTAAAACTCTAATCTTAGTACTCTTAATTATGGTAGATTAACCCTTTTGGCCCCTCTCTATTTCCTATAAATAGAGGGTTTTTGTGGGCATTTAAGGTATCTTATCTTATCCTATCATCACCAATCATTCATCCAACCAAGTAGGAAGTAGCTCATCCAAGAACAACTTCATCCATCGATCATCAGATCATCCCTCCCCCTTCGAAGATACTTTTGTAGCTGATTTTAATCAGCCCCAATTCTCCTTTTATATTTAGTAATCTTTTGGTTATATCATCTTGTTCTTCATATGTTCTTCAATTTCTTCATCGTCTTCTTTAATTTCTTCATGTTGTTATGTTGTTTGTAATCGTTTGCTTAGCATAATCTTCTTATTTTCGTTCATCTTAGAACTGGACCGAACTTCAGTTCTGAGTTTTTCTGGAAATTTCCAGAAATTATGCATATGTTCATATGGTGTTCTTCGTGTTCTTCGTAAACCCAGGCTATGAATGCTTCCAGCATTGGAACAACATTCACCTGCAGATTTTCTCCATGCATTTTCTTTACTTATCTTGCATCTCTAGCCTTTCCATTTATTTTATGTCTTTAGTTTCGAGCATTTAAATTCCAGAATCTTGTAGTTTTGTACTTACATTCCATTTTACTTCCTTGTCATTTACATTTATTGTCTTTACATTCCAAGTCTTATATATATATATATATATATATATATATATATTTATTTATATACTTTCAAGTCATTTACATTTCCAAGAAATTTACATTATGTTCTCTTTTGTATTTTTTTGTAATGTTCCTTGTTTATTTATTGTAATGAGTAGCTAAACACCTTAGCTTGGGTGTGAGGCAAATGGTGATGGTGTTAACTTAAACAAAGTGGACTTTTGTGACTTTAACAAAGTTTTATTATTCCAACTCAAGTTTTATCAAGATAACAAAACTCTTTGATAAATTGATCATTTTGATAGTGTAATAGTGTCATGGACCTAGAGATAGGCCATTGAATAGTACGTCAAATTGAATGACATAGGAGGTAATATCGAAAGAGTTACTTGCAACGAGAGTTGTTACTTGTGTCATTTAAAATGATCCATTCTTGATAAGTTGTCACTTTTTCAAAGGGTTAAAATGGAATAGACTTAGAGATAAGCTATTTGGAATATACCAACTTGGGAGGTATGGGGGTTATTTCGAAAGAGTAACTTTTAACAAAGAGAATTTGTTTTGCCATATATTTTGAGAACTCCACTCTCATCATTCCCTTATCTTGAACATTGCTCAGAGATGAGATTGTTTATAGCTACTGGAATAATGAGATGGTGAGAGTCCAAGAGGAACGTGTCTTGAAATAGTTAATAAAATCAGTTTCTGTCACAAGGATGCTGCAACATCACTGCAGCATTAGTCACTTGAATTTGGGTTAACATTTCACCACAAGCCTTGCACCCTTGCTTCTCTTTTAATCTTGTTAAAGTAATCCTGTGTTCACCAACGAATCAAAATATTGCTTCAAATTCGCCATCTGAAATCATATCTTTCATCATACTTTTATCACACTTTTTAGTTCAATCTCTGTGGGACGATATCTGGTATTTTACCACTTTATTATTTGAAAGGCGACATAGTACCAATTTGTATACTTGCTTTTTGGTATTATCTGTCTCACCCTAAGGTACACAAAAGGGACTGTCAAGTTTTTGGCGCCGTTGCCGGGGATTGGCAAGTCAAAAGTGTTTGTAAAGTATTTTAAAAGATTTGGTTTTTCTACCACCTTCGGAAGTTTTTAAAAGGTTTTTTAAAAAGTGGTGCATGCCAATAATACAACGCGGGGAATTTTTCGAAATAGATCCAGATATTGAGAGAACCTTCCGTCAAAGAAGAAGAATTCAAAGAACTTTTCAAAACATAAACCCTCTCAATATGGATGGACCTCCCCCGGGTTTTGAAAACATGCAGATCAGGCCACCACCACTTTTGGAAAATCAACCTCCGCCTTTGGAAAATCAAATGAGACCACCTTTAGTGAATCAAATCAGGCCGCCACCAATTTTTGCAAATAATCAACCAATTTTTGGAAATCCTCCACCTCATCAGTTTCAAAATCACCAAAATCATAATGAGGAAGAAGATGATGTCGGATCTATTGGTAATGTTGAACCACAAAATATCATTGACCTTGCAAACTCAAAAGATGGAAGAATTATGGACTATGCAATTCCTAATTTTGAGCAATTAAATTTTGGGATTATTAGGCCACAATTGGAAACTTTACATTTTGAACCAAAACCCAGCATGTTTCACATGTTGCAAGCCAATGGTCAATTTGCCGGAATGCCATCGGAAAATCCACATTCACATTTAAAATCTTTCATGGAGATCACCGATGTTTTTCTGATTCCTGGGGTATCTGCTGATGCCTTAGGATGCGTTTGGTACGCAGACAGGACAGGGCAGGACAAGATGGAACAGGACAGGACAGAACAGAACAGGACAACTGTCAAGTGTTTGGCAAGACATGACAGAACAGGACTTGATCGGTTAATTGACGAATTTACCCCTGATGAAAAATCATAGATTACATCACTAATACATAGTGCAATGGATTATCAAAAACATAAAACTAATTTATCATGATTGGATTTTGGATATGGAAATCAAAACCCAAATTTTAAGTTTCGGATTTTAGGTTGTTTCGGGTTTGGGTTGGTCGGGTTTTGGATTGATGTCAGTCGGGTTCGAGTATTATATAATGCAAATGTTATATATAAATTCAATCATTTTTTAGGATGAATACAATCGATTGAAAGATTGATGAAATCGATAGCAAGTTTAAAATTTAGAAAATATTTCAATAGACTATAATTTACGATTTTCAAAAAATAGTTAGATAAATATATATATATATATATAGTATTTAAAATATAGATTTATGTTATTTCGGGTTTTCGGACGAGTTGGGTGGCCAACGATCAAACCCAATGCTTGAGAGAAGACATGTTTTATGTTTTTAACAAAGGGTATATTAGTCAAAGTATTGTTGTTCTACTTAGTTCTAGGGGGTTGGAGTGGGACAAGTGTGTCCCATGCTTGTTCCACTTAGTTCTAGCGTGTCCCACATATGGTCACGCCAAACATGGGACAAGCCTGTTATGTTCTGTCCTGTCCTACTCTGTCCTGCATACCAAACGCACCCTTAAGGCTCACTTTATTCCCATTTTCTCTAAGGGATCGGGAAAAAGTTTGGTTCACTTCATTAGCACCAGGTTCAGTACCATCATGGAGTGATATGGCCGAGAAATTTTTGCGAAAATATTTTCCACCCACCCGGAATGCCAAATCCAGAAATGAAATTTGCATGTTTAAACAAATGGATGATGAAGCTATTCCGGATGCGTGGGAAAGATTTAAAGAATTGTTGAGAAAATGCCCTCATCATGGCATTCCCTACTGTATTCAACTCGAGACGTTTTACAATGGGCTAGTTCCCAATGCAAAACAAATGCTCGATGCGACTTCAGGAGGGGCTTTTACATCCAATACCTACAATGCCAGGTATGAGATTCTTGAAAAAATTTCAACAAACAATTGACATTGGGCTGACCCAAGGGCCCAAACTCAAAGGAAAACTACTGGAATGCATGATGTAGATGCATACACTGCATTGACAGCTCAGCTTGCTTCCATGACCAACATGCTTAAAAATATAACTTCTGGTCAAGGAGCACAACCGACTATCCCTACACCTGCTTCCGCAGTTCTTTCTGTGCAATGTGTGTGTTGTGGTGGAGAGCATTCTTATGAAAACTGTCCACATAATTTTGAATCTGTAAACTTTGTGCAAAACAGACCTGCTCCCCACTCCAACCATTACAATGCCAGCTGGAAACAACACCCAAACTTCTCTTGGAATAGTCCATGTTTAAATCCTCCAGTTCAAAAGCAGCAAGGGAACTCCAATTTTCAAAATCAAGCAAGCAGTTCTCAAAACCAGTACAAGGAAAATTTTCAAAATAATCATCATCAGAACAATCGTAATCAAGGTTATCAACACAATCAACACCCTCAACCACCTTTTCAAAACCAACATCATACACTTCCACATGATGATTCAAATCTCTCTCTTGAAGCAATGATGAGAGGATTCATGAGTCAGACACAAGCAGCTCTTCGGAGTTTGGAAACACAAGTCAGTCAAATTGCACTTAATCAAAACAACAGAGCCTCGGGTACTTTGCCTAGTAACACAGAAATATCCAAGGCTCCAGGAAAAGAACATGTGAAAGCTGTCACACTTAGGAGTGGTAAAGAATTACCTGAATCTGTGGAAAAGGAATCTGAACCGATTACCAAACCAAATTTTGAAAAAATGTTCAAGTCCATTCCTGTTCCAGAGATTCCTGTAATTCCAATACCAGAAGTTCAAGTAGAAAATCAAGATCCTAAGATCACAAGTTCAAGTCCACCTTTGACTAATCCAAAGACCACAGTTGTGATTTCACCTAATGAAACCAAGACCAAAAGCATACTGGAGCCGTCTTGCTCAAAACAATCAAACCAAGCAGTTATCAAACCAGTTCCCCCTTACATTCCTTACCCCCAAAGGTTAAGGAATGAGAAGGAGGAATTGAAATTCAAGAAATTTTTGGATGTTTTCAAAGCATTGCATATCAACATACCTCTTGTTGAAGCAATTGAGCAGATGCCCAGTTATGCCAAGTTTTTAAAAGACATATTGAGCAAGAAAAAGAAGTTGAATGAATATGAGACTGTTGCCCTCAATGAAGGTTGCAGTGCTCTCTTGACCAACAAAATTCTCCCTAAGCAAAAAGATCCAGGGAGTTTCACCATTCCTTGTTCCATAGGAGGGAAAGAGGTTGGGAAGGCACTGTGTGATTTAGGTGCTAGTGTCAACCTTATGCCATTGTCCATTTTCAAAAGCCTAGGCATAGGAGAGGCCAGACCTACCACAATCACACTTATTCTAGCTGATAAGACCATTGCATATCCCAAGGGTAAGATTGAAGATGTGTTAGTCCAGGTTGACAAGTTCATTTTTCCGGCTGATTTTATCATTTTAGACTTTGAGGCTGACAAGGACATTCCCATACTTTTGGGAAGACCTTTCTTAGCTACAGGTAGAACTTTGATAGATGTCCAGAAGGGTGAGTTGACCATGAGACTACAAGACTAAAAAGTCACATTTAATGTCTTCAATTCTTTGAAATACCCTAGTGATTTAGAAGACTGCTCAAGCCTAGGTGTCATTGAGGACTTGTGTCATGAGGAGGGAGTCAAACAGGCTTGTAGGATAGAAGAGGAGGATGAGAAAGACCTGAGTTTGGGAGACTTAGACAAGGAATATGATGATGATGATAAGACCATAGAGAAAGAGACTGTCCCTCTGGATGCTGCAGCATTTGAGCTGCTGGAAAGAGATGAACAAAAGTCATTTACTCCTTCCATAATCTCACCACCTGACCTGGAGTTGAAACAACTCCCTTCTCACTTGAAGTATGCCTTTCTAGGGGGAGAAGACAAATTGCCAGTCATTATTTCAGCTACCCTAGAATTGCATCAAGAGAAGAAGTTAGTAGATATGTTGAAGTTGCACACCAAAGCCATAGGGTGGACTATTGCTGATCTTAAAGGGATTAGTCCCTCTATTTGTCATCATAAGATCATCTTAGAAGACAAGAACTTCACTTACATAGAGCCACAAAGAAGATTGAACCCTGTCATGAAAGAGGTAGTGAAAAAGGAAATTTTGAAATGGTTAGATGCAGGAATCATTTTCCCAATAGCCAGTAGTTCTTGGGTTAGTCCAGTCCAGTGTGTACCTAAGAAGGGAGGGATCACTGTCATTTCTAATGACAAAAATGAACTCATCCCTACCAGAATAGTCTCCGGATGGAGAATTTGCATGGACTACCGTAGGCTGAACAAGGCTACTCAAAAGAACCATTTTCCATTACCTTTTGTTGATCAAATGTTAGACAGGTTGGCTGGAAAAGAGTACTACTGCTTCTTGGATGTATACTCAGGATACAACCAGATAGCCATAGCACCAGAAGACCAGGAGAAGACTACTTTCACTTGTCCTTATGGCACCTTTGCCTTCAGAAGGATGCCTTTTGGACTTTGCAATACTCCTGCCACTTTTCAAAGATGCATGATGTCCATATTTTCTGATATGCTTGAAAAATCCATTGAAATATTTATGGATGATTTTTCTGTTTATGGTTCATCTTTTGATCAGTGTTTGGATAATTTAAATCAGAGTCTTAAAAGATGTGAGGAGACTGACCTGGTCCTTAATTGGGAAAAATGTCATTTCATGGTAACAGAAGGGATTGTCCTTGGTCATTTAATTTCAAAAAGAGGAGTTGAGGTAGACAAAGCTAAACTTGAAGTAATTGAAAAACTACCTGAACCAGCAACTGTTAAAGGTATCAGGAGCTTTCTCGGCCATGATGGATTTTATAGACGATTTATAAAAGACTTTTCAAAAATTTCAAAACCTTTATGTCTATTATTACAGCATGACCAAAAGTTTGATTTCAATGAAGAATGTAGAAATGCATTCATCACTTTGAAGAAAGCTCTGGTAACTGCACCAGTAGTTGTTGCTCCTGAATGGGACAAACCTTTTGAGATCATGTGTGACGCAAGTGACTGGGCTGTTGGTGCTGTATTAGGTCAAAGAAAATATAAGATTTTTCATTCCATCTACTATGCAAGCAAAACCCTAAATGAAGCTCAAATTAATTATACAACAACTGAGAAAGAATTGTTAGCTGTGGTTTTTGCCTTTGAAAGGTTTAGGTCATATTTGATGGGAGCAAAAGTGATTGTACATACCGACCATGATGCCATTAAATACCTAATTTCAAAGAAAGATGCAAAACCTAGGTTGATAAGATGGGTTTTGTTGTTGCAAGAGTTTGACCTAGAGATTATTGATAGGAAGGGGACAGAAAACCAAGTGGCTGATCATTTGTCCAGGTTAGAGAAACTTGTTGAAAGTAGGGAAGGAGGAGACATTACTGAGACTTTCCCTGATGAAAAGATTCTTATGATACAAGCACAACTTCCATGGTTTGCTGATATAGCAAATTATTTGGCTTGTGGCATCATACCTTCTGATTACACTCATCACATGCTTAAGAAATTTCTCCATGATTACAAATTGTACTTGTGGGATGATCCTTTTCTGTTTAAACTTGGTACAGATCAATTGTTGAGAAGATGCATCCCAGAGACTGAAGCTGCAGCAATCCTGCAGCATTGCCATCAATCAGCTTATGGAGGACATTTCGGAGGACAGAGAACAGCAGCTAAAGTGCTTCAATCAGGATTTTATTGGCCAACTCTCTTTAAAGATGCCCATAATTTTGCTCAAAGATGTAATGAATGTCAGAGAAGTGGTTCCATTTCTCGGAAAAATGAAATGCCTTTGAATGGGATCTTAGAAGTTGAGTTATTTGATGTTTGGGGTATAGATTTTATGGGTCCATTTCCCCTTTCAAAAAATTGCCAATACATTCTAGTTGCTGTTGATTATGTATCCAAATGGGTAGAGGCAATGACATGTGTTTCAAATGATGCTAAAACTGTAATTAAGTTTTTACAAAAACAAATTTTTACAAGGTTTGGTACCCCCCGGGCACTAATTAGTGATGAGGGTACCCACTTTATAAACAATTTGTTGAGTAAAGTTCTTGAAAAATACAATGTGAAACACAAAGTTGCCACTGCATACCACCCACAGACAAATGGATTGGCTGAACTCTCAAACAGGGAAATCAAAGGGATTCTTGAAAAAGTTGTTAAACCAAATAGAAAAGACTGGGCTTTCCATTTAGATGATGCTTTATGGGCATACCGGACTGCTTTTAAAACACCTTTGGGTATGTCCCCATACAAGCTAGTCTTTGGAAAGTCCTGTCACCTCCCTTTGGAACTTGAACATAAAGCATATTGGGTTGTAAAGGAATTGAACATGAACTTAGATGAGGCTGGTAACAAAAGAAAATTGCAACTCTGTGAGTTAGAAGAGCATAGAAACATGTCCTATGAGAATGCCAAGTTGTACAAGGAGAAAACAAAGAAGTGGCATGACAATAGGATTAGACTCAGAGAGTTGAGAGCTGGCCAAAAATGTCTTTTGTTCAATTCTAGGCTAAAGTTGTTCCCTGGTAAACTTAAGTCTAGATGGTCAGGCCTATTTCTTATTCACAAGGTGTATCCATATGGGGCTGTAGGCTTAGTCAATTCAGAGAACAATAGTGTGTTCAAGGTCAATGGCTAGAGAGTGAAGTTGCTCCATGATTAACATCTCCATGCTCTGTGGAGATGATCTCTCTTTGGTAAAAGCTTCAACAAAGATGGGAACTATCTTAAAGTTCCAATTATGTGTAAATATTCCTTTTAAAGCCTTGTTTATGTTTCCGTATTAGTTATGTTTAATATGTTTGTTAGTGTACAGCTAAAAGTCAAAGAACAAAGGCAGAACCATTTGATGCTGAATCCATACTACAGCACCAGAAACCCTAGGATTTTCAAGACAAATCAGCTGAATTTAGAAGGAACCTGACATAGCAATTTTTGAATTGAAAGAAAAGATTAGTACCAAAAATGACGTCATCTTTCATCACCTGGAGAAGAGTACACCTCTCTCCTAGGTGATGATGAGTTTTTGTACCTAAAGATGCTTCTATGATGTCCTTTTTGTACTAATCTTAAAATTATCCATTGGATAATACCCATTAACAACCTGGTTCCATCTTTTTAAAGATTATCAAGATCAAACCCACCTTCATCCAAAAACTGACTTTTCAGTTCCCTCTTTTCCAAAAATCTACTTTCTAAACAATCAAACCCACTTTCTTCCCTCTCATTCCCTCCAACTGCCGAACACCACCAAGAACCACCACCATTGTCATTCTTATTCTCCTTCTTTCTGTGATTCCCATGGCTCGAGTGAAGAGACCAGTACACCGAGAGCGCACCATCGAAGAAACTCGCCCAAGCCCTCGAAGAAGTCGAAGGAACCAGCCTGTGGTTTAAACCCCTGTTCCAGACCCAACCACCGATCAAGTCGAACTCGAGGACGCATCAATCGCTCCTTTGGTTCGAAAACCATCCACGAGACAAAAACCCACTAAACCTAGGGCTGGAATAGAAAAAGGAGCAGTGAAATGGGGGAAGAGTTCGAAAGAGGTTGCTACTGAAGATGGTTCGAAAATAAGGGAGAAGGAAGTCGCTACTGTGGATACACCACCAACACCCAACCCTCTTGCTATCATCGTGTACAAGGATGCTCCTTCAATCCTCTCATCGACTGAAACACCGAAGGTATCCACTGCTCCCTCTAAAACTTTGGTTGAGGGACTATTCACCTCTTGTTCTGAGGATAATGTCAATGAACCTATTGCGTCAACTAAGATTGACATTTCCCTCATTCAAACTCACACAAAGGATGCACAAGCATTTGGCTTTCTACAAACTGATGGAGATTTGGCCACGACCATCTCTAGTAGAGTAGCTATTGAGAACCCACTTGAGGAGATAAACACTGAAACCTTGTCAAAACCTGTGGAGTTTGACAATACAAGCCTTGAGGATCTTTCTGATGATGATATACCTGTGGTTAAGTTGATCACTAAGAAAAAGAAGAGACCATTAGGAAAGACTTATGCCACTAGGTCTAGAGGTGATAACCCTACTGCACCCGAGGTCCTAGAGCCCACACCAAAGAAGAGGAGGACAGTGAGATTTGAGGAAGATGAGGATGATTTAGAACCCTTAGAGACCAACTGTCATGCTGCAACATCTGTGCAGCATGAGCAGACTGTGAAAGGAAAGGGTAAGAAAGTCAAGGAAACTACTGTGTTTGTCACTAGACCAGAGATGCCACACAAGGGATTTAGCTCTAAGGTTGCTGCTAGGATGTGGAGAAAGCATCACACTAAGGTGGGATTGCCAGATAAGGGGTTTGATGAACAAAGCCTAAGGGAATTCCAATTTATTGGAGATGTAGTTGATACCCATGGACTGGAAAAGGTTTGTGAGGTCTATGCCTCATATAACCTCACGCTTATGAGAGAGTTCTATTGTGAGATTTCAGTCACACCCTCACCAAAAATCAAGATCAGAGGGGTCACTTTCAAGCTCACGGCAAGGCAGATCAATGAATTCTTAAACCTCTCACCACCTAAGAACACAGAATACCACAAGATGATGGTCAAGACCACTCCACAAGACCTGGCAGAAGCCTCTGCACTATTGGGAAAGCCAAGGGCAGATTGGGAACATCACAGTAACTTCATGCTTAAGACATTCAAGGCTTCTAACCTCACTGCAAACTCTAATGTTTGGAATAATTTTGTCAAACATTCCATTTATCCTACCACACATGATGGAACCATCTCTGTGGATAGGATGCTTTTGTTGTATTGTCTCATTACAGGAAGGAGCATCAACTTGGGAAGGATAATGCTCAACAACATTAGGGAGTGTGCAACAAGGAAGAGGGGCAAGCTGTACTTTCCAGGCATGCTTACAAAGATGCTGGTGAAGGCTGGAGTTCCACAATACAAAGATGATCTTATTGTGAAGGAACAGAGGGAAAGATGGCAGATAGATATGAAGGCAGTAACCAGGTTGAGCAACAGGAAGGAGAAGCCTGTTGAGGCTGCGGATTTGTTAACTTTGGTGCAGGATCTTCTAGCCCAGAACACTGCCATAATGGAGGCCATGAACAAGCAAAGGAATGAAAGTTTGGAGAAGATGGAGAGCATGAGGGAGGAGCTACTGGCTGTTGCAAAAGGAAAGAGGAAGGTAGGAGAAGGGTATGGAGCTGAGAGGCAGATTTCAGTGCTGAAGAAGATGCTGAAGGTCAGGGATGAAAGGATCAAGGCGTTGGAGGAATAAAATGAGAAGTTGATTGCAGATGCTACTGTCAGTTCAGGTGCTGCAGCATCCAAGGATGCTGGACAGCCCTCCCCAGATTCCACAGAAGATCATTATCCTACTCCCATGGGAGTGGGACAGGTCCATATCATTCCCTTTTGCTCCATTTTTTCAATTATAGTCTGGGATTTGTTTTTCTATTTTCAGGAGTTATTTTCATGCATTTGGGATCATGTTCTGTTAGTTAAATGTACTTGCATAGCTTAAATAAAACTTGAAGTACACATCACAATTCTAGGATTTATTTATGCTAGAACTAGCCTTGTAATTACTTGGGACACAATTTGGTACATAATTCACTCATATCACATCAAAATGCCAAAAAGCCATACACTTTGTTCCATTTTTATCCACCCAAAGTCAAAGCACACTTTCATCCTATACAATGAGGACATTGTAAGATTTTTAGTTTGGGTGGGGGGTGTCTAAAAATGGCAAGAGCAAAGCTCCACACATTCTGAAAAATGCCATGGACACACAATCAAAACACCACAAATGTCCCATAGGGGCAGGTGTATGCATGCAACAAAAAGAGCACAAAAAGTGCCAAAATTCGAAAAAATTTCATGTTGATGCATGGGGTGAGAAAAGGCAAGGTGAGGAAAATCAAGTGCCAAAAAGAGAGAAACCCATTCCACCTATGGCCTTATCAAAGTGTGATGTGAATTGTGTAAACCATAACAAAGAGAATGCTAGGCTAGCATATGGTTCATGATAGCAATTAGAATGGTATGTGATCACTTTTGTATTATGAAAGGCTATGCTATGTATTCTTGACACTCTCAAAACATGATATGCACTTAATGCCATCCTTTTGCATACTTTTCTTAGAATTGAGTCTTTTCTTTTCTTCTTTGTTTTTCTTGAGGACAAGCAAAGTTTTTAGTTTGGGGTGGTGATAAGTACTCACTTTTGAGTACTTAAGCACTTTGTTTTTATCTTTTTAGAATAGATTTTACACTTTATAATCCCAACCTTGAGTCATTTTGGTTATTATTTTCCACTTTCTTGATTTGGAGCTTAAGATATGGATTTGTATACAAACATGGGTTGTATAGGCTAAAGTTGATGTATTTTGAAAAATCTTGATGAAACAGGTCAATGCTGCAGCATCCCAACAACATCAGACCTGCAGGAGAATTGGAAGCTGATTAAAGTGGAGTGGATTTAGCCATTCTTTGGACCAGTGGATAAAGGATTTTTTGCCAGCAGATTAGCAGATTACAGCTGTGTTATTCCTTTTGCATTGTACCTTTTGTGTAAAACTCTAATCTTAGTACTCTTAATTATGGTGGATTAACCCTTTTGGCCCCTCTCTATTTCCTATAAATAGAGGGTTTTTGTGGGCATTTAAGGTATCTTATCTTATCCTATCATCACCAATCATTCATCCAACCAAGTAGGAAGTAGCTCATCCAAGAACAACTTCATCCATCGATCATCAGATCATCCCTCCCCCTTTGAAGATACTTTTGTAGCTAATTTTAATCAGCCCCAATTCTCCTTTTATATTTAGTAATTTTTTGGTTATATCATCTTGTTCTTCATATGTTCTTCAATTTCTTCATCATCTTCTTTAATTTCTTCATGTTGTTATGTTGTTTGTAATCGTTTGCTTAGCATAATCTTCTTATTTTCGTTCATCTTAGAACTGGACCGAACTTCAGTTCTGAGTTTTTCTGGAAATTTCCAGAAATCATGCATATGTTCATATGGTGTTCTTCGTGTTCTTCGTAAACCCAGGCTATGAATGCTTCTAGCATTGGAACAACATTCACCTACAGATTTTCTCCATGCATTTTCTTTACTTATCTTGCATCTCTAGCCTTTCCATTTATTTTATGTCTTTAGTTTCGAGCATTTAAATTCCAGAATCTTGTAGTTTTGTACTTACATTCCATTTTACTTCCTTGTCATTTACATTTATTGTCTTTACATTCCAAGTCTTATATATATATATATATATATATATATATATATATATATATATTTATATACTTTCAAGTCATTTACATTTCCAAGAAATTTACAGTATGTTCTCTTTTGTATTTCTTTGTAATGTTCCTTGTTTATTTATTGTAATGAGTAGCTAAACACCTTAGCTTGGGTGTGAGGCAAATGGTGATGGTGTTAACTTAAACAAAGTGGACTTTTGTGACTTTAACAAAGTTTTATTATTCCAACTCAAGTTTTATCAAGATAACAAAACTCTTTGATAAATTGATCATTTTGATAGTGTAATAGTGTCATGGACCTAGAGATAGGCCATTGAATAGTACGTCAAATTGAATGACATAGGAGGTAATATCGAAAGAGTTACTTGCAACGGTTACTTGTGTAATTTAAAATGATCCATTCTTGATAAATTGTCACTTTTTCAAAGGGTTAAAATGGAATAGACTTAGAGATAAGCTATTTGGAATATACCAACTTGGGAGGTATGGGGGTTATTTCGAAAGAGTAACTTTTAACAAAGAGAATTTGTTTTGCCATATATTTTGAGAACTCCACTCTCATCATTCCCTTATCTTGAACATTGCTCAGAGATGAGATTGTTTATAGCTACTGGAATAATGAGATGGTGAGAGTCCGAGAGGAACGTGTCTTGAAATAGATAATAAAATCAGTTTCTGTCACAAGGATGCTGCAACATCACTGCAGCATTAGTCACTTGAATTTGGGTTAACATTTCACCACAAGCCTTGCACCCTTGCTTCTCTTTTAATCTTGTAAAAGTAATCCTGTG
The DNA here is from genome assembly GCA_954870635.1 of Arctium minus. Taxonomy (NCBI): domain Eukaryota; kingdom Viridiplantae; phylum Streptophyta; class Magnoliopsida; order Asterales; family Asteraceae; genus Arctium; species Arctium minus. Next base: position 9,258,598 of record OX941092.1, read on the forward strand.
TTCACCAACCAATCAAAATATTGCTTCAAATTCGCCATCTGAAATCATATCTTTCATCATACTTTTATCACACTTTTTAGTTCAATCTCTGTGGGACGATATCTGGTATTTTACCACTTTATTACTTGAAAGGTGACATAGTACCAATTTGTATACTTGCTTTTTGGTATTATCTGTCTCACCCTAAGGTACACAAAAGGGACTGTCACTTGGTTCGTCCACATAATGCATATAGGAGGTCCTTTAGGTGTATTTCAACCCAACATATCTCAATACCAACTACGAGTACAATATTACCATCCTATCCTCATGCAGTTCAACAAAGAACCCAAGTGACACTTATATTCATCATGCATATAAATATGTCACCAAAGTGGTATTCCAACTATGACCATCATAATACCCATACAATAATACATTTAGCATATCAAGGTACTCACATTATGTATCCATGGGAAAAGCCCCAAATAAGGGTACATATAACATACTTTATGGCATATCATCAATATCCATTTCTCCAACCATTTCCACAAAGAAAACCCAAATACTTGAACACATAGAGATAAAATAGTAACAAATAAGAGTATATGATGTGTATCTAGTTTTGACAAAGGTTAGTAAACTCACAATCTAGGTTTTGTACCAAAACCTAGAAAAGATGAAAACCCTAGATGATGAAGATGAGACTTGATGTAGGAGGGGAGTGACTTTGATGAGAATATTCAATAAATACACTTGGATGAGACTTGATGACTCAAGAATCACCCCCAACAACCCCAAACCCTAGAAATAAATGTGTGTGTGTTTGAAACCCCCAAAAATCGCCCAAAAGAGAGTTCTCCCGTTTTTTTTGTAAAAGTGCTAAGTGAGAAATGAGGCTGCCAAGGTGTTTTAAATCCACCAGACCCCGTGGGCGATAGTGCCCGGCGATAGTGCCATGGGCACTATCGCATTTCACAATCGCGAAGGTTCCCACCCCCACGGTACAAGCTCGGCGATAGTGCCTTTGGCGATAGTGCCAAGGCACAATCGCGTGGCACAATCTCTGGCATCCCTCAGCCCACGGTACGTCCTTGGCGATAGTGCCTCCGGCGATAGTGCCAGTGGCACAATCGCCAGGCACAATCGCGCCAACCCAAAACAGCCCGAAACTTAACCAAATTCGATAGCGAGCGCGAGATTTGAACGATTAACAATGGTAATTCAATTATATGACGTTTCGACATAATAATGATCATAAAGGTGCGCACAAAGACACGTATTCTCACATAAGCGCAATTAATGTATTAAGAGAGACAGAATACTTACCTTAAGAATTTACGGGTGTTACAAAGAGCTTTCTTGAAGATATGTATAAGGTTGGCGTTATTGTTATAGGAGGAACGTCCCCGTCCGAAAATCTATGGGGAATGAGTTGTATGTGGTAAAAATGTGGTTGGGATGCTAAGTTGAGAATAATTTTGTCAAATCAGGGTTGACAGTTATCAAAGAGAGGAACTGTGTGTTCTGGTTTTCGGCAAGTTTGGGGCGGGATTATGTTATATCCCTAGGATGATTGTTGAAAGTGTCGAACTGTTTAATTCAGGGGGTTGTGTAGTAGATAGGAAACCCGTGGGCATGTTGAAGTATTCTTTAGGGTGAAAGGATTCTAGCAGATTGGGTAATCCTGTTTGGAGAGCGAGAATTGTGCGGCGCTTCCGAGTAGTGGGTAATGTTTTGGAAGAGTTGGGTTGATTATCTCGCGTAAGAATTGTGGAAATTCGGTTGATCAAGCAAAGTTATGTAAATGGGATTTGACATTTGGGAATCATCGAGGAATAGAGTAAGCAAATGTTGGGCGAGCGGTGTTTCTTGCAACGATAAGAAAGTGAAGATATCATGTCGGAAAGGTGGGAAATCTGAGAGTAAGAAGTTTGGCAAGTGACATGAAATGTGGAGGTATGTTTTTTTTAGATTCTGTTTTTAGCAAGTTTATAAATCCCTAGCGTGGGTATGAGAAAGAGAATATGGCGTTTGGTGCGGTGTGAGTATGATTAATCAAAGTCGTGCAGCTGACTAAAAGTTCACATTACTAATCAGTGAGTCGATCGTTAGAAGTGGGATTGAAATCCTCAAGGAGGAAGATAGAGGTGTTGGGATATAGTGCTTGGAGCGAAGAACCATAGTGTCAGTGTTGGCAATGCGTAAAAAGGGGATTCCAAGTGAGTCTGTTGTCCCGTGTTAAACTATTTGGAAAAGTTTGTATGAGCTTGGTCTTTCCGTATCGAGCGGGTGAAGCTGGGTTTTAATGAGCATTTGGTCGGGTGATTGTGAATGCAATGAGAAATGGAAGTATGCGTCGCATTAATTGGCCAGTTGGAACTAGTGGTTTACGAGGGTTTTGAATTGTGGAAGTTTCTACCAAACTGTGAGAAGTTGAAGTGATAACGTTGAGGCGAGGTATATTAGTGTGTAAGATTTGGTATGATGCATGTTGTTGTGGTGTTGACTCTGGTAAAATTCTAGCGGTTAAGGAATTTGTTGTAATCGAGAGATGAATCTGATGGTTTCGTGCGGCTATGTATTGATCAGAATGGTTTGGATAATCGAATGGTACTAAACTGGTTGGATTGAGAATTATGAGTCATTAGTCTAAAGCGGTGACATATGTAAAGTTACCAGTCTCGCATTGGAAGGTGTGACCCGATTCCGAAAGAAATGGAAGTTAAGACCTAGATTTGTTGGGTCGTTGCTATCGTGGAGTGCGTGGGGAAGGTAGCGCATAGACTGGATCTAACCATGGATCTACGAGGAGTGCATCCTGTTTTCCACGTGTCGAATCTGAAGAAATGTTTAGCAGAAAGCGATGTCGTTATATCTTTAGAGGATGTCCAAATAGATAAGAAGATAAGCTATGTAGAGGAACCAGTAGCTATTTTGGATCGTAAAGTGAAGAAGTTGAGAAACAAGGAAATACCTTGGTGAAAGTTCAGAGGCAATTCCACAAGGGTCAAGAAGCAGCTTGGGAGTTAGAGTCGGTTATGAGGAACCATTATCCCAGTTTGTTCGACGAAGGAATTCCGGGGACGGAATTCTCTTGAGGGGGAGATATTGTAATAACCGGGATTAAAGCAAGCAATATAAAAGTGGGTGAGAATTAGAAAAGTCGTTTTAAGGAGGGGCCTATTGTGAAAAGTTAGAAAAAAGGGGTTTTAACCCTAGAGGTAATAGTGTGTATGGGTGTGTGGCAGCTGAAAATAGAGAGAATAAGGGTTCTTGCGATTTTGGAGAGAGGCCGAGGAAGAAGAGAGTTTACAAGAATCTCCAGATGGGATCGTTTCCGTTGAAGGTAAATCTCCTTGTGATTTAAAAAAAATTTCAATTTATTAAGGATTTAATCATAGTAGTTGTCTGGGGATTTTGTATTAAATCTGTTGTTGAAGTTTTATGGGTTTGAGAATTGGATGTCATTATAGAAATTTATATATGGGAAATGGATTGTTTATTTAAAATCGAGCTTTACATCTGATTTTGTGTTATTGGGTTCGATGGTTTTTGATTATTGGGGTTTATCTGCGATTCGTTATATCTGCAATGGGGTTCTGAGGTTTCGTTCGAAATCTGTCCGAGTGACTCCGGTCACCGGATTTCGTTGGCACCGGTCGAGTGAGGTTGACACCGGTCGAGAATGTCACCGGTCGAGTGAGGATGACACCGGTCGGTTTGGGGGATCAAGGCCCTGGTCGAGTCATCACACCGGTGCACACCGGTCGACCACATGGCACCGGTCGGCACTGTTGAAGTGTGACACCCTAAAATCTGAAGATAGCAACTTATTAAAAATGTTCTAAATACATCAATAAATGAATCATCTACAACCACGAATTTAGATTCAGCTACAATGCACATATACCATCTTATATATACGGACTATAAAGGACGGGTGCTACCAATACCCATGCATAGTCACTATCTCCATAATGCGGAAGACTTTACCGAATCATTACTTTCGGATCTAGCTAAGGCTCTACTCTTCATAGGATTTCTAGAACCAACTCCCAACCTTGAAACCTGATGCACATGCCGACAAATAAAAAGGTTAGGCTTAACGCCTAGCGAGCTCAAGAGTTTTAACATGAATGAATATATATTCAAAAGAGAGGAATTCAGTTTAAAGCAAGATCCTTCGAAATATAATACTTCAAAATGGAAACGACACATTTTCCCATAATATGCACTTTTAAAGATAATGCTCCCAAATACACATTTCTTATAAAACGATGCAACCTGCAACTCACCCAAACGGGGTCATGGTTCGACACTCAAAATTGTAAAAATGTAAATAATACTTCATAGCTCAAAACACCCAAAAACTCGGGTGGGACATAATACTCGACCCTTAAATAACGGAAAACAATCCACATAATATGATACGCCGTTAAAACATGGAACTGAAACATAATACTCACGCGACCATAAAATGTAATGAAATCCAAGTATTAAAGCATGGACAATTAAACATCCAAAATACCGCTGGCCGACAACGGGGGCTACCCATATCCGTTGAGAGCGGAGGAACACAAGAGTATGCCACTCAACAACGTTGTCGCATGACACTTCACGACCCAAAAGCCCAAGTGTCCCTATGACTCCTTGATAAGTTTCACCCAAGAGACAACTGACCTTAGCGAATACCACCGGAAATTATCGCCAAAGGCTCGGCACACGGGGGATACCCCGAAGGCATTGCCCCACACGGCGAAGGCCCCAAACGCCCATCAGAGGACTCCCCTCAGTCATGATAGCTCAACCGGGCTCAGCCCTCCTAGTGCCTACTTGCAAAGACAAGGTCATAAACCATGAATCTCGGAGTCCAACTCCGTACCACTCAATTGACAATCAAACAAGACTGACTTACGTGCCTATGGATCCAATGCAACACAGTCTAAAGTTACCCGACTACTCATGAATGACTACAACACTCGAGTCTGTAACTATCGATAATATGCAACAAAATGCATTAAGATGTAAATCACAAATTGGACTCTTCATCGAGCCATTAAAACCGGACAAATGTCCTCAAGACTCTTTTAAGCCAATACCGAGCTAAAGTGCTCAAAATCCATTTGACCAACAATTACCGATCCCCCAACTAATGAAATATCTTTAAACAACGTTTACGATGACACATACTTCAAAGACGAGATTAACCCAAAACTCAACACATAATGAGACTAAAGGTTTTCCAAAGGGTTTATGAATACCATTACACCAAGATGCATGTAACATGAAATAGACTTCATTTGTGCAAAACCGTCAAAGATGCATAAATCATAAAATAGATCTTTCTTGTACAAAATCACCAAGAATACGTAAATCATGCTATTTAATTGTTGAAATGTTCAAAACCCAATATAAGCATTTTAATAGGTTACACAACCCAAGTTTACCAAATATGAACACTTAACAAAATACTCGCACTTTGACAAATAACCCAGTAAAACCTGCTTTTACTTCAACATACACAAAACTTATCAGCAATTAACCATTTCATGTAAAACACGTTAAAATAAACATTTTGGCATGTACACCATTTTCACAAATCAACTTGAACTCACCTTGCTAGATTTAGGCTAAATCTAGGTTCCACCCAACGAGCTCTTTTGAAGACCACTTGAATCCTCAAGCCGAAGACTTCCAAAATCTAGATCCATACATACCAAACCATTAATATCCATTTTTAACCATTTAGAAACATTCCCCAAACAATCTATACTAGAAATACCCAACGAGATCAAAACCCTAATTTCTCCAAAACTATCAAATCCAAGATTTGATAAACCAAACACTAGGGAAACATCCATGGAGCATTTATAACATTAAATCAAGGAAGCTTACTATTTTAGATGATGAGACTTTCTGAGGACACCCAATCCAACTCTTCAACCCGAGCTCCCAATCGTTGAACTTGAGGAAGATGATGAAGGTGGAGCTTCTTGACCATAGCTTCCAATCTTTGATGGATGGAAGGAGGGACACTTGGAACATAACAGATTTGGCGCCTTGGATGCATAAAAACCGATTTTAGGGTTTGGGGTTCGGTTTCTAGAGAGAAAAAGGGTGAAAGGGGAGGTGAAGATAATGAGGAAGAGCTGCTCAAACTTGATTAAAAACGACCAGGGGCTGCCGGCGATTGTGCCCAAGGCACTATTGCCCAAACTGTACCGCGACCACAACCCCGCCGGCGATTGTGCCCAGGGCACTATCGCCCATGGTGTACTGAAACTCAATTCTTCCCATTTTCCACACGGACCACCCACGACGCGATAAGGCTTAATAGGTAAGATATAAGTGATGAAATTCTACGATAAGAAACAAGAATTTCTCAAAGGGTTAACTTCACAAGCAAAGATTTACGAGTGTTACATGAAGGGAGACTCCGGTCCAGGAATAACACCGGGCGGCCTTGGCAGGCCCCGGTCCCCGTTTTGTTGCACAGCGGGCTGAAGCCCATTTTGTTGGAAGATTTAGTTTTGTTTGAGTTTGGGCTTAGTTTGGTAGGCCCATTCTTATTATTTCATATATAGAATTCATGTGATTACTCAAGTAGGATTAGGTGAGTTGAGTTTAGTTAGAGGTTAGATTACATTGAGATTCCGGTGTCAAAGTCAATCGTTTATAAATTAGAAGGTCTAGAGGTTTTACCGACCAATGTTTCATTTATAGGTTTCGGTTCAAACTTTAAGAGTAGGCGCAAGAATTCAGTCAAGGGTGTCAGGTGAGTTTTTCTGAACTAAAGTCTCTTTTGACGAAGAAATTATGTTTTATGTATGCAAGTTTGTATACGAGCTTTGAAATAATGTTGTTTTAATATTTATCTGCGAGATTTATTTAAATGTTAAAGATGTATTATTTTGTTGTTAAGGTGGAAATGTATGCATACATGGTTATAAGTGTGTTATGCTCAAAGTCGGGGGGTGTGGCCCGCCTGTGATCATACCGGGGGGTGTGTTCCGTTTATGCCGTTGGGGGGGTGTGTCCCAACAAAGGCAGTGTGAGTCACAGACACGCTGTCACCTTAGGGTGGCGGTAGTGTGAGCTGAGAAGTTGGTTGAAAGTTTAAGTATTTTTCCTTAAAGCTAAAAATGGTTATTTCATTATAAATCCTTAAATGTTTGTTGATTTATAAACTGTTAAGAGGGGACTCACTAGACCTTCGGTCTAACCCTCGCTCTTTCCAAATTTAAAAACATTTTCAAGTAGGCGTGAACTAGGAAGAGCCGTGAAGGGTAAAGAGAAGGTGTAGTTGGAGTACATAGAAGACCGTCACCTTAGTTTATTCCTTGTAATATCTCAGTTGTGTATAGGTTGCAGTCGCAAACCCTGAATTTAAATTGTAACTTGGGGCCACTTTGGCAGAGAATATTATGATGAATTATTTAATGACTTGTGTTCTGGTTGAGTTGTTATAGAAAATACACTTGCACATTTTTTGCGTATCTGCTACACATCTGCTACCATTTTTGTGCAAAAAAAGAGGGGTGTGCAATTGCGCAAAGGTACGCAATTGTGCACCCCCCCCCCCCTTTTTGCGCAGGTAGTGACATTTCTAAAAAAAGGGAGAGGGATGGGTAGGAGGCCAATCCCTCCCCTTACTATGGCCATTTGGATTAATTTTACATAAATAAATTATATATTATCTATACATAAATTTATATGTTTATCCACAATATATATCATTTATATTCTTTTGTTTTATTATTTAAAACTAGAATCGTACTGGCACAATGCAGCGAGATACATCACGATTTTAATATTTCATTTTATTTTTTTGTCGATTTACAGTACGATTTTGGATGGTTTTGAGAAAGTGATAATGTTTTTTTTTATAAATCTGTTTAATTTAGGCTTAATAATATAACGTTTTTTATATAAAAAAATTAAGTATTTTGTTATAATTCAATGGTTATTTTATATATTTTATTGACATCTAGAAAAAATAACAAATTACATATTTAATAATATATTAATTAATAGTGATACATGGAAATGTCTGCATAAAAGGAAGACCTGCACATACCAAATTTGTGGGTGTTAAAAGCATGCAGTAGTAATATGTATCTTATGCTATGATACTTGTAAATTAAGAGATTTTTAAAATCTTGCATAAAATGATGGTACCTTGTGCCTAATAATTTGTATTTAAGAGTTTTTATTTGTGCTTTATAATATAGTATAGATATACCAAATAATATGAATTAATGAATAAATGAATTTTCAGGCATATCTAACATAGAGTTCGGCAAATCTAATCAAAATAAAAACCACAAAAATGCCTATATCACATGTGATCTCGGCAAGGTTTTAAATGGTGTGAGGCGTGACGTGGCGGCGAGACCAAACCTCAAGCCTTAGGAACCACGACGAAGTCATGACATTTTTAAGGCGTCACTTATGACATCAAATTTCTAATTCATATATAATATTATATATAAAGACGTGGTTTTGTAGTGTTACTCAATGAGTCAATAGTAATAAGTAAATTAAATTAGGTTATATATTAAAAACTTGCAAATAAGATATTAAAAACGTAAAAAAAAAAAATCAAATATCTCATTACGATAACTGCGCATTAGGCCATGGTGTAACACCCTAAAAATAGGGATAACAAAAAATTTCCCAAAGAGCAGAAATGGTATATAAATTGCCTTAGCAAGAGCCTCCAAAAAATGGGGAAATAAATAAACATGATTAATCACAATTGTAATTGAACGGAAAATAAACAACAACCAACTAATCTAATTTCTATATCTAGAAAACAGATTACAAAAAGGGTGTCATCTATAAGCCCAAAAGACTTCTCCAAAAATGGATGTCCAAGTGCATTTCCCCAAGCTCTCACCCAAGCCTACGCCTGCTTAGAAACGGCGCCACTAGAACCTGAGATACATATCGACACCAAACAAATGTTAGGTCAAAAAGCCTAGTGAGTTGAACAAGAAAATAGCATGTTAAAGCATTTACAATTCTTATCAACAGTTAACCAGATTTCATTTAATGTGGAGTCAACGGGGGATACCCATAGCACCAATCAAATTCCACCCAAAGAGCCGATATACCTTGATGTCAACAACTACGAGTGACATCCGAAAGGCCCGACACATCCGAGGACTACAACCATGGCATTACCCCGAATGACGGAGGTCTAGGCACATACCCACACGGTGGCACCCAAGACTACATCCTCCTAGTGTCTACTGACTTGGTTCGTCCAACATAATTTATTAATAGGCCTTAAGGCACAATGTGACCAAGAATATTATCCATATCAACAATGGGTACAATATTACAAGTCATTTAGTATTAAGTCCATAACAAGACCAATATAACCACGTATTTAACCATGTAGTTTTGACCCATAAAATGGTTTGTAATATTGTACCCATGGTTGGTATGGATAATATTCTTGGTCACATTGTGTCATAGACTTAACGTGGCATGACACACAAACTTTGGTGTCATGGCGCACCATGGCAGCTGTACGGTGAGTTTTTTAGAACAGTGGATCTCGGTATAAAAGCACATGTGGTTACAAAACACGGTCAATGCAAGGTGCACGAGCCACTTGGCTACGACCTAGGTTGCATGTAATCACATATGATTTCAATATAACATCACATGTAATATATGTTTACGTTCTTATTTGAACCATGTTTTTTGTTTAAACCTCCTCTAACATAATATCATTGTATATATCCTACAATAGACAATTGAATCCTTTAACAATGCGTATATCTCTCTTGTAGCTTGACAGTTATAATGAAAGAACAAACAAGTCCTAGTAGACTTTTGTTATAGTTCGTTTTTATTGGGAATCTTACTTCTGTTGAGATGATATTGATGTGAAACGTGAGAAGAAACTCTGAAATAATTAGGTTAGTCCACTTAGGCATGGAAAATTGGAAATGGCCCCCGCCTCGTTGGGGAACCCGATTCACCCGCCCCAATCGGGGACGGGGATTCCCCGCTAAGCCGGGGATGGGGACGGGGACGGGTATCATACTCCCCGCCCCGCCCTTCCCCGTACCCGTTATATATTAATTAATAAATTAAATATATTATTTATTTCAACTAAATCGGTAATTCATAATTTTGTATTTTCTAACTAGGTTTATAATCTAAAATTGTCATTTTGTGGATGTTAGTATGTAAATTTTTTGATGTCAAGTCAAAATACAATTAGTCGATGTATTTTGGATATTACTTGATATGATTTGGACGTGCGACGTTAAGTTTTTTTTTTATTAAACTTGATTTATATGGGTTTTAGCTAAGTAAGTATCATATGATGTGATTGTTTGTATAAAATTAAATTCCTTTTAATTTTAGGTTTATTGGAAATTTGTGAAATTTAAAGATGTGTTGTATCTCACATATTTGATTTAAAATAGTTTATATAAACGGGAAAAAAAATCCCCGTTTCCCCGTTGGGGATCCCCGTTCCCTGTTGGGGATGAGGATGGGGATGTGATCATATTCCCCGGCGGGGATGGGGACGGGGACGGGGATAGAGATGAGGATCGGGGATGGGAATTGAGGTCCTCGTCCCATCCCCACCTCATTTCCATGCCTAACCCCACTTGAGATGTTCTTACCATAAGAAATACGATTCCAACATGAAACAAGTGTGTGTAGACAAGACTGGGAAAAAAAACAACGTTGTGTTTAGGCTAAGGCTAGTTTTACGGTGGTTGGAGGTGCAAACTAAATTATGAGTCCCGATTCTTCAAAATATGAATCAAATTGGACGGTTTCAGAACTTAACAAAATTAAGGAGTTTCTAGATGATGTAGGGCGAATGGCGGCAGGGTTAGAAGAAAAGGTTGATCGTTGTCAAACAGAACCTTGTTTGCTTCATATTGCCATTCGGGCTCGTTGCGGACCTCAAAACAACGTTTTTATGTTTTTAACATCTTTTGTTTTTTATTTTTGTTCCAGACTTGTTTCGTTTTTGACCCATGGGTTTTAGGCATGCATGTTATTCATTAATGCCCTAGGTTTTTAGTTTCCCCTTTATATAAACATCGTCTAAGTTACGACATTTATTAGTTCATTACTAATTTAATGTTTAGAGTTTGTCTCATATTTTGCTTTGTATTTATTGTTAGTAGATTCTTATTGTAATAACCGTGTTAAGACCAAAGAAATATAAGTTTGGGGTAAAAAGTTAGAAAGGCATAGTTGAAAGGGACTAAAGTGAAAAGTTGGGAAAGAGGGTTTTTAACCCTAGAAGGAATAGTACTCAAGTGTGTGGCGGCCGTTTTGAAGGAGTCGGGTTCTTGGCGATTCGGCGAGACCAAGAGGGAAGGAAGGCTTTTCAAAGATTTCAAGAGGGATTTTGATTTCTCATTGAGGTAAATCACATGTTATCCTTATATCTTTATCTCTAATTGTTCTTTTCAGTAGTGGTTTTGATTTGGGGTTTTGGTATCGACCTGAGGTTTGGTGTGGGGGTGACAATCTGAGAGTATGAAGGTTGGGATTAAGGGTTGCTAATGTCTAAGTGTATGCATTTCTTTTAGTCAATTTATTGTTGGGGAAGGTGTATTCCTTTATCGATTCACCGAAGGTTGATTTCTGAGAGTTTCCACCATCGAATTGATCGAAGTTTTGAGAAATCGAGAGACCCCGGTCGAACCTCGACACCGGTCGAGAGGGGGGAGACCCCGGTCGAATGTTGGTTCCGGTCGCAAGAGGGAAGGTCGACACCCCGGTCGAATGGTGGCTCCGGTCACAGGGGGGAGGTCAACACCCCGGTCGGTGACACCGGGCTTGAAGCACCGGTCGGCCCTGTTGGCCCCGGTCCGTGAGATTTGTCAGGTGGGCCGAAGCCCAGTTGCTATTTGCTGCAGATAAAATTTGTTAGTTTAGTTTTGTAGTTTAAATCAAGTTTTAATTAATTGGTTTAGATTATTGTAGTGTGGGCTTAGGTGGTGGACTGGCCCATGTTCTCTTTAGGTATAACAGGATGTTTTATTTTGTTGTCTTGAGTGGAATTTTAGCGAGTCGGGTTTCTTATTTAATAGGAGACCGTTGAGATTTTTGGGGATTAGTGCCAGTTCTGTTATAATGGAAAATATTGAAAATTCACCGGGCAATGCCTCGTTTTTATAGGTTTCGATTCAGATTATACAAGTAGACGAAAAGATTTTAACTCAGGACGTCAGGTGAGTTTTCTGAACTAAATCCTTTTGTTAACAAAAGCATGTGAAAGTTTTATTTTAAACTTTGATTTATATATATGATGCCATGAGTATTATGAAATTATATGCAAGCTTTGAAACGATGCTGCTTTGTACTTACTTGCGAGATATTATTTAAATGTTAAAGACGATTTTCTGTTTGTTGTCAAAGTGGAAGTGTATGCATACATGGTCCTAAGCGTGTAGGCTCAAAGTCGGGGGGTGTGGCCCGCCTGTGCTCATACCGGGGGGTGTTCCGTTTATGCCGTTGGAGGTGTGTCCCCAACAAAGGCAGTGTGAGTCATAGACACGCTGTCACCTTAGGGTGGCGGTAGTGTGAGCGAAGAAGTTGCTGAAAGTTAAAAACTTTTCCTTGAAGCTGAAAATGGTTATTTTTATGATAAATCCTTGATTGCTTGTTTGATGAGTTAAATATTGTTATAAGAGGGGACTCACTAGACCTTTCGTTCTAACCCTCGCTCTTTTCAAATCTAAAACCCTTTTCATGTAAAGAGTGGCATATGGAGGAGCGGTTGAGTTTTAAGAGTTGATGTGAGCTGGAGCTGATTTAGAGGACCTCCATGGTAGTTGAGTCGGTGTATTCTCAGTTGTGTACTATATTGTCTTTCCGCAAACCTTGTATTTTAGATGTAGATTTGGACCGTTTGGCTTTATTATTTAAGTTTAAGTTGCTATCTTGTTGTATCTAAGGTTGGGTTGTTACAGTTGGTATCAAAGCCATAGTTTAAGGGATTTAGGTGACCGGATGGGCCTAAAATTAAACTGTGGGGTAGATGGACACAACTAAGAATTAGGAAAGCTTTTAGGGAGACCTTGTTTATCGAGAGGTGTGACAACAATAGCGAGTACCCTTATGTAAGGTAAATTCAAAATCGCATCTGGCCAATGTCATTATGAACTTACAGGTACATGGGCATACTCGATTGCTATTGTTTAGTGTGGTTTAGGGTAGAGAGTCCTATCTATGTATTGATAGTGTTGATCGGGAATGTTGGGTGAGTTCGCTTATGGTTGGAAGGTTATTACCGTTTAGGATGATTATCTGACGGGATGTAGACATTTCGTTGAGAAATGACCTTTTGATTCCATAAGGAAGAGAATGATGGTAGGAGGTGAGCTTTTCGCTCCAAGAGAATCTTCGGTTTGGTAAGTGGTATGTCGATTAGTGAGAAGCAGGAGAGTGTTAATTCAAGAATTGAAGGATAAAATGAGGCTTTCGGAGCTGTAGCCAACCGAAGGTTGGTTGAGAGACGAATTATGTGCTGACGGATAAAATGTAGGGAGGATCATTAGAATCAAGATATGGTTGGTAAGTTTGGTGGAGGGTAAAAGTGAGGATGCGCGTTTTGCGAAATTGTAGTTGCGATGGTAATTGGTACCTGGACATTCAAGGATGTTGGGAACCATTGGTGCTGGAAGTAGTGGCAAACGTGAGGATTGTGATGGGTTGGTCAGAAGTAGAAAGTCTGAGATGAGCGGTGGTGACTAGTTGCTGGACTTCCAAGGTTGTTAGAAGACGATAGTGCCGGAGGTTGTGGCACAGTAGAGGACTCCGACTGGTTGGTCGAAAGCAAGGAGTCTAGGATAAATTATAGTGCATGTTAACAGTTGACCTTGTTAGAGTGAATAACCTTCAATGTCATCGAGTTCCATGCATTGAGTGTCAAACAAATTGTTAGAGTTTTCCATATCAATCACATCAGATATTTTGGCGTGTGTGTGCCTTACGAAGTAGTTGTTTTGGAAACGTGTCTACACCTACGAACATGTGTTTGAATTGAAAAGACAAGTTTTGACTTTGGGTTATAAATTCCAATTTTTGGTCTGGGAAAATATTATATGTTTTTGTAAATGAGTTAACTTTTATTACGAAAATCAAAACAACAATTGATCGCATGAATTTATAAGTGAGTTTGGTATAAACTTTTGTGTTGTCGTATCAACAAGGGTGAGAGTCGTTTGGCACGATCAGTGTAAACAATTTTGTAGTATTTTATAAATCGTGTGTGTAAAGTTCATCGAAAATATTTTCAAATGTGTCAACCCCGATATTGGGGTGTGGTGAAGAGAAATTGTTATGGAATTGAGGTAGAACGATTCCTGAAATCGTTGTGCATGGCTAAGTCAGTGTTGTGTCGTATGCACGTAAGTTGGTTTCTGATGTAGGTATCTTCTAAATTTTCAAACGTATCTAGAGATTAAACATTTGCGTGTCATGCATGAAGGCTATGAACTCTCTACGTCGAGGGGAAGGGTTGCAATTAAGAATGATGAAAGATTTGAGAGTGGAAGTGTGTCGCTCGATCAGAGGGTGGTAATTATTTGAGATTGGTATTCTTCTAAGTGAGGGCGGTGAATAGCGGAGGTGGTTATTGGAAGTAATGGCCTATGATGTTAAGGATGATGGTACTATAGTAGCTTTCCGTTGGGTCCGTGATTTGGGATGTGATTGTCGGCAAATGGTTGTGTCGGGAGTGGAGTCTGAAGTAGTAAAGATATTTTTTTTGCAGTTAACTGCCGCAGTGGAAGAGGTAGATTTCATTGGGGATCCTTAGTGGTTGGAGACATAGTGAAAATATCTCAACGTCGACTGTTGCTGTGGAAGTCAGAAACCATTTTCGTGGTGACCTTTCTTCACACTCCAATCTTCATTGACAATAGCAGTGCTATAAGCATTGTTAACAATCCAGTCAAGCACTCCAAAACAAAGCACATTGAGATCAGGTATCACTTTATTAGAGATTGTAATGAAAAGAAGCTTTTTCAAGTTGCTAAAGTTCATACTGACAACCAGTTTGCTGATCTATTCACTAAAGCTTTTGATGTGGGTAGATTCACTTTCTTGGTCACAAGTGTGTGCATGATCAACTCTGAATGAGCTCATGTTTAAAAAGTGATTGTATACATGTTATTTGGTTGTTTTTGGTTGTTACTAATCATCTTTCTCAGGAAGTAAATTGCCTTGTTCAGACCAAATCAAGCTTCAATAGTGTAAGTGTAGTTAATGCTGCCAGAGTTAGTTAATACTGCTAGTGGTAAATACTGCTCTCAGTTACTACTGCTAGTTAGTTAATACTGCTAGTGGTTAATACTGCTCTCAGTTAATACTGCTAGTTCGTTAATACTGCTAGTGGTTAATACTTCTCTCAGTTAATACTGCTAGTTCGTTAATACTGCTAGTGGTTAATACTACTCTCAGTTAATACTGCTAGTTAGTTAATACTGCTCTGAGTTAATACTGCTTATGTCCCGAATTGTATAAATACCCTTTTTGCCCGCCTAAAAGTTCATAACGACTCTTTGATTACTATTCATCTGCTCTCTAACCCTTTTCTCTCAAGCACCAAGTGTTTCAGTCCAGAATACTCAAGCTCGATGGCAACTATGGCGTTCATTGATGAACATAATGAGATTGCAATGCTACAAAAGCCGAAGCAGGCGGATGGATTTCACCAGATAGTCGATTTTCTCAAGAAAAGCCATATTGCGTATGCTCTTACAGTGTCTCCAACAATCTACATAGAGCATCAGAAACAATTCTGGGCAAATGCCACCATTGTTACTGAAAATGGTGTGCAAGTTATCAAGACAAGGGTGTGTGACAAACCCTTGTCAGTTTCTGAAGAGGTGATTCGCATCTGTCTACGACTAAACGATGTTGCAGGTATTACCTCTATTCCTAATGAGGACTTGTTCTCCAATCTGTCAAGAATGGGGTATGGAGGCCAATTGGGTGTTTTCAAATTCTCAAAAGCTAAATTTTATACCCAATGGCGTTTTCTTGTTCATACCCTTATGCATTGTATTTCCAAAAAGACTACTGGCTGGAGTGAGTTCAGTAGTACCATTGCTTATGCTTTGGTTTGCTTGGCCACTGCCAGAAAGTACAATTTTTCTAAAATGATTTTCAATGACCTTGTGTCAAACTTGGGAAACAAAAAGAGTTTTTATATGTACCCAAGATTTGTACAGGCAGTTATAACCAATGAATTGACGGATATGCCTCAATTTGATGAGGTATATGTACCTAAAATCCCCAAAGGCAAGGTCTTTTCAAATATGAAGAGATCTACATTGGACTCGGAAGGAGTTGACACCCCATTGTTCTCTACAATGATGGTGGTGTCCCACAATCCAGAAGGTATGGCTTCAGGGTCAAGGCCCTCATTAGACCATCCCACTGAAAGCCAATCCCAACCTTCAATCACCATATCAATCCCACAGTCCCTTATTCAAAAACCAACTTCTCCAATCACCAATACCTACATCAGGAAAAAGGTAAAGAAGGCTCCTTCCCTTCTTGTACCTTCACCCACAGAGCCTTTAAGCCCTCTAATGGAGAATTCTCCATTAGAGAATATCTATAGGGAAACCACAGGGGTGTCTCCCAACCCCAAGGAGGTGCTCACTGAGGAGATGAATGACCATATGGGTGCAAAGGCTGCCACTACTCCTGCTAGCACAGAGGAGGCCAGTGGTAACATCAATAAGACCTTCCCCATGGCAACTTTGGGTGAGCAATCATCCAAAGGTCCCAGGTGCCAAGAAACCAAGGGGGTAGAGGGTGCTTCTGCTAGGCAGAAGACTTCCACTACTAAAAGATCCCATGATCCTTCAAAAGGGGGTAACACTCCTGGAGAAGGTGAGGACAGATATGACTACAATGAATTGATGGAAACAATGGGCAACATCAATCTGGATGTCATCAAACAAGGCAAAGACATAGAAGAAATGAAAATGGTAATTCTGTCTCAACAAGTACAGATTACCAAATTGAAGAAAATGGTGACAAGATTGGTGCAAAAGAAGAGGAGAAGGCAGTTTCTTTTGAAGAAGAGGAAAAATGCTAATGATGCTTTCAACAAGGGGGAGAATTCAGAGGCTGAAGCAGAAAAGGAAAGTACATCTGAGATGGGTTTTGATGTTAAGGGGGAGAAAGCTGCAGAAACAGAAGCACAAGCAGTAGAAACAAACAAGGTTCAAGCAGCAGTAGTAACAGAACAGGTAGCAGCAGTAACAGGGCTATCTGTTGAAGAATTGAAAATAGTAGAAACTTTGGTAAAAGCAAAGAATGACACTCCTAAGGCTACTCAAAAGGCCAAGGGAGTGGTCATCAATGAAGGAGGCCTTGAAAAGAAGAGAAAAGAAAGAAGTGAGGCAGGTTTGAAGGATGCAAAGGGTAAAGCTAAGATGGTTGAATCTGAACAACCTTCAAAGAAGAAGAACCAGGTGGAGTTAGATGAAGAAGTAGCAAAACAACTCCAAGGTGAGATGGAAAAGGAGGATCAACTCCAATCAGAGAAGGACAGGGAGCTTGCACTGGAGATGGCCAGAAAGCTCAATGAAGAATATCAAAAGAGCATAAAAACTGCAGCTGAAGTCAAGAAAATACCAGTCAAAAAGCAGAAAAGACAACCTTCCAAGACCTTTTTGGCCAATCAGGAAAGAAGAAAAATGATAAATTTCCTGAAAGGTCCAATTGGTGTCAAAGGAGAGATGTTTACTAATATGGCATACAGTCAAGTTGAGGAGCTATATAAAAAGGAAATGGATAAGCTTCAAGGGGACTCCTCACAAAGGGAAGAGGATGAAAGAAGGATGAAGGAGAGACATGATCTAAACATTCAACAACCATTCCCTGAGGAAGTCACTCCTACCAAAGAAAAGGCTGAAGACACTAAAGCAGAGAATGATGGTATGGAAATGAAATCTGCAAAGAGAGTAAAGACCATAGCTTCCAAGAAATAGTCCAAGAAGCCAAAGATTGAAGAAGATGAAATAGAGACAAAACCTTCAGTTACACCTTCAGCAGAATCTGTGTAGAACCCAGAGCAGTCCAATAAGCAATCTGATGAGCAAGTGGGTCTTTATCTGACTATAATATAACGAGTTCAGGTTGTTCCCATTTCTGTGAAAGCACCAGAAGTCATCTTTTGGGACATTCTGAGAGACAACAGAAAGGATTACTTCAGGCTTAAAAGAGTTGGTGATATATTTGAAGTATATTCAACTTGGGGGAAAGTAATCAGAAGTTGCTCCAGAGCTGATCTTGAAGAGATGCATAAAGTGGGAATAAATCTTTATGAACATGTTTTGAAAGGAACTGAAGAAATTCTACTCAAGATTGCAATGGAATATCTTTGTATGATGTTTGAACCAGAAAAGGTGGTTTACAGAATCAAGGATCTACATCATGAGTATGGGTTTAAGAAGATTGATAAGTGGATACTCTTTGAAAACTGTGGTGTATACATGATCACAATTTATAATTGTTATCATGAGTACTACCTAGTGGACAAAGTGTATGATCATAGCAAGGAGAAGCTGAATGTGATGCTGAAAGCTAAGCTAGTATGTGCAAAGGAATCATAAATGGCCAGAATTGTGGTAAGAAGAACAATTAATCAAAGTCTGGGTCTGGATCCGAATTTGGGCAACTAAGTTGTAGTGTTGAAAGCATCTTGAAGACCATAAATGAAGAACTTGACTTCTCTTCTCAAAAGTCAAGTTAGGGGGAGATTGTTGGGAATTCAGAATTTGCACAAGTATGGTTAATGCTACTAGCACAACATGGTTAGTACTTCTGAAACAGATTAATACTGCTAAACAAGATTAATACTGCTTGATGAAGTTACTACTGCTGAGCATAGTTAGTACTGCTAGTAGTTAGTACTGCTAAGGGTTACTACTGCCAACTTCATTAATACTGTTGAACATGGTTAATGCTTCTGAACATGGTTAATGCTTCTGAACATGGTTAGTACTGCTTATGAGATGAAGACTTCGTATGGCAATGAAGACAACTGTATTGATTGAAGATATTCATGGAAAGCTTGGAGATAACTATGGAAGATTATACTGAGGATCTTTTATATTTTGTAATTATCTTTTATCTTTAGTATATGTATAGACTTAGTCTGAATAGTTTAGAAATTAATTTTTGATTCTGAGTTTTTGTTTTCATAGAGAGAATTAACCTCAAGGTTTATAATCCTAATTCTAGAGAAGTAGAATTCATATTGGTGAGCCTGTTCATCAATATGGAGGTTGTGTGTGAAATCTTGTAGCTTTAAATCATTCAATAAAGTTTACAATTTGTGATTTCTGATTCACTGTTTCATTGATATTCTGAATATTAAAGTGTTATTCCGCAAACTCCTTTAATATTGTTTCTGAGTGTTTATTCTTGTTAAGAATAAGATCCTGACATTGGTGTTTATCAAATAGAGGATCTGTGTGTTCTGGTTTTCGGCAAGTTTTGGGGCGAAATTATTTTAGATCCCTAGAAGGATTGTTGAAAACGACGAACTGCTTAGTCCAAGGGTTGTGTAGTAGATACGAAATCCGTGGACAAGTTTAGGTACTCTTTAAGGGAAAGGATTCTAGCAGCTTGGGAAATCCTGGTTGGAGGGTGAGAATTGTGCGTCGCTTTCGAATAGTGGGTAAGGAATTGGAGGAGTTAGGTTGTTATCTCGCGAAAGAATTGTGGAGAAGTTGGTTGACCAAACAAAGTAATATAAATGGGATTGGACATTTGGGAATTATCAAGAAATAGAGTAATCATTGATGGGCGAGCAGTGTATCTTGTAACAAGAAGAGAGTGAAGATATCAGGTGGAGTTATGTTTTCAGATGTTGCTGTTAGCAAGCTTGTAAATTCTTAGCGTGGGTATGAGAGAGAAAGAAGATGGAGTTTCGGTGTGGTGTGAGTGTTGTAAATAAAAAAATTGTGCAACTGACCAAAAGTTCACGTCGCTAATCAGTGAGTCGGTCGTTAGAAGTGAGTTTGGAATCCTCAAGGAAGAAGATAGAGGTGTTGGGATATAGTGTTCGGAGTAAAGGACCATAGTGTCAATTTTGGCAATGTGCAAAAAGGGGATTCCAAGGGAGTCCTTTGTTCCGTGTTAAGCTCTTTGGAATAGTTGCATGAGCTTGGTCACTCCGTGTTGAGCGGGTAAAGCTGGGTTATATTGCGCATTTGGTCGGGTGTTTGTGGATGCAATGAGAAATGAAAGTATGTGTCGCATTTTTGGCCAGTTGGGACTGATAGTTTACGAGGGTGTTGGAATTTGGAAGTTTCTACCAATATGCGAGAAGTTGAAGTGATGACATTGGAGCGAGGTATTTTAGCGTGTGATATTTGGATGATGTCGAGGAGTTGAGATCATTGTGGGTTAACAAA
Source organism: Arctium minus (assembly GCA_954870635.1). NCBI lineage: Eukaryota > Viridiplantae > Streptophyta > Magnoliopsida > Asterales > Asteraceae > Arctium > Arctium minus. The sequence goes on from OX941092.1 coordinate 9,279,021, forward strand.
GAAGGTGCTGTTGCGTGGGACTTAGGTTGTACTAAGAGTGGTTGCTGGCAAGGGCAAGTTGCATGATGAAGAAACTCGTGACTGTGAGATGTAGGTGATGTCTACATTTGACGATGTGTTATGTTGGTAAGTGGAGTGATTGTGTAATCAGTGATGCATGTTGACGTGGCGTTGACTCCGGTAAAATTTTATCGGTTATGGAAGTTGTTGTAATCGAGGGGTAAATCTGATGGTTACGTGTGGCTGGGCATGGAGCAGAATGGCTTGGCTAATCGAATGGTACTATCTGGGTTAGATTTAGTATTATGAGTCTTTAGTCTCAAGCGGTGGCAAATGTAAAGTTACCAGTCTCGTATGGGAAGAGGGCGGTCGATTCAGAATAAAATGGAAGTTAAGACTTAGATTTGTTGGGACGTTGCTATTGTCGAGCGAGTTGGGAGAAGAAATCTGCAAAGTAAATCCACCGAAGATCTGAGTGGAAATCCTTCCTCATTCCACGTGTTTAATCTGAAAAGAGGTTTTGTGAAAACAGATGAGGTGGTGCCTTTGGGCGATATTCGAGTAGATGAAAAACTACGTTATGTTGAGGAACCTTGGAGCATTTTAGATTTTAACGTGAAGAAAATTGAGAAACGAGGAGATTCAACCGGTGAAAGTCCAGTGATTTCACTACGGTCAAAAAGCGGCTTGGGGGTTAGAGTCGGTTATGAGGAACCAATATCCCAGTTTGTTCGCTAAAGAAATTCCGGGGACGGAATTTTTTTTGAGGGGAGGATATTGTAATAACCGTGTTAAGACCAAAGAAATATGAGTTTGGGGTAAAAAGTTAGAAAGACATTGTTAAAAGGGACTAAAGTGAAAAGTTGGGAAAGAGGGTTTTTAACCCTAGAAGGAATAGTACTCAAGTGTGTGGCGGCCGTTTTGAAGGAGTCGGGTTCTTGGCGATTCGGCGAGACCAAGAGGGAAGGAAGGCTTTTCAAAGATTTCAAGAGGGATTTTGATTTCTCATTGAGGTAAATCACCTGTTATCCTTATATCTTTATCTCTAATTGTTCTTTTCAGTAGTGGTTTTGATTTGGGGTTTTGGTATCGACCTGAGGTTTGGTGTGGGGGTGACAATCTGAGAGTATGAAGGTTGGGATTAAGGGTTGCTAATGTCTAAGTGTATGCATTTCTTTTAGTCAATTTATTGTTGGGGAAGGTGTATTCCTTTATCGATTCACCGAAGGTTGATTTCTGAGAGTTTCCACCATCGAATTGATCGAAGTTTTGAGAAATCGAGAGACCCCGGTCGAACCTCGACACCGGTCAAGAGGGGGGAGACCCCGGTCGAATGTTGGTTCCGGTCGTAAGGGGGAAGGTCGACACCCCGGTCGAATGGTGGCTCCGGTCACAGGGGGGAGGTCAACACCCCGGTCGGTGACACCAGGCTTGAAGCACCGGTCGGCCCTGTTGGCCCCGGTCCGTGAGATTTGTCAGGTGGGCCGAAGCCCAGTTGCTATTTGCTGCAGATAAATTTTTTTAGTTTAGTTTTGTAGTTTAAATCAAGTTTTAATTAATTGGTTTAGATTATTGTAGTGTGGGCTTAGGTGGTGGACTGGCCCATGTTCTCTTTAGGTATAATAGGATGTTTTATTTTGTTGTCTTGAGTGGAATTTTAGCGAGTCGGGTTTCTTATTTAATAGGAGACCGTTGAAATTTTTGGGGATTAGTGCCAGTTCTGTTATAATGTAAAATATCAAAAATTCACCGGGCAATGCCTCGTTTTTATAGGTTTCGATTCAGATTATACAAGTAGACGAAAAGCTTTTAACTGAGGACGTCAGGTGAGTTTTCTGAACTAAATCCTTTTGTTAACAAAAGCATGTGAAAATTTTATTTTAAACTTTGATTTATATATATGATGGCATGAGTATTATGAAATTATATGCAAGCTTTGAAACGATGTTGCTTTGTACTTACTTGCGATATATTATTTAAATGTTAAAGACGATTTTCTGTTTGTTGTCAAAGTGGAAGTGTATGCATACATGGTCCTAAGCGTGTAGGCTCAAAGTCGGGGGTGTGGCCCGCCTGTGCTCATACCGAGGGGGGGTGTTCCGTTTATGCCGTTGGAGGTGTGTCCCCAACAAAGGCAGTGTGAGTCACAGACACGTTGTCACCTTAGGGTGGCGGTAGTGTGAGCGAAGAAGTTGCTGAAAGTTAAAGATTTTTCCTTGAAGCTGAAAATGGTTATTTTTATGATAAATCTTTGATTGCTTGTTTGATGAGTTAAATATTGTTATAAGAGGGGACTCACTAGACCTTTCGGTCTAACCCTCGCTCTTTTCAAATCTAAAACCCTTTTCAGGTAAAGAGTGGCATATGGAGGAGCGATTGAGTTTTAAGAGTTGATGCGAGCTGGAGCTGATTTAGAGGACCTCCATGGTAGTTGAGTCGGTGTATTCTCAGTTGTGTACTATGTTGTCTTTCCGCAAACCTTGTATTTTAGATGTAGATTTGGACTGTTTGGCTTTATTATTTAAGTTTAAGTTGCTATCTTGTTGTATCTAAGGTTGGGTTGTTACACTTATCATCCTAAGATCCAACACTTGTTAACCTTCCGTGTTTCTTAAGAGCAACTCTAACAGCTATGCTAAAATAGAAAAAAGTGAGATTTTAGTAATTTTTTAGCTCCAACAGTTATGTTATATCATATGTTAAAATAGAGAAAAGAAGAGAGAGAAGGTAAAAATCTCCAAATTTGGAGAAATCTCTAAAACTCCATATTAAAGATAGAGAAATAATATTTAATTATTTTACACCAATAGGAAACATTGAAGTTGTATGTTTAGGAGAGATAAATAATATTTTATTAATATAATTGATGATAGAATTGCTAAAATATAGTAACTGCTGGAGTTGGATGTAATTTGTTTTAGAGATTTTAACTTTTTTATACTCTATTTTAAAAAAATTATAACATAGCTGTTGGAGATGCTCTAATGCAAAATAAATAAACCCTCGTTTAATTGTTATCTATATTATTCCTTATTAATTTACTTTTACACACATCAAAGTGCACTTTACTTCTTGTATTTTTAATGTTTCAAGTTGATAAATAGAAGTCGACATAACATGATAACAACACCTTAATTTAATGTTAATGACACATCACTTTTATGAATAATTTTTTTTGACCAAAATGCCCTTCATATCAAGGGCGTATCGTGTACTTAACGGGATCTTTGTTAAGAACGACAACACAAGTAATTTGTTTCGAGTAAAATACATTATTTAAAAACTTTTTTTATCCTTACTAAAATACAGAAAGGCTTTTAGATTTTCCTTGAAGACACCATAAACAAAAGAAAAGGAATAATTCAGAAAAACCCAAAATAAACTTTTTTATTTTGATTGATTAAGTTTTTGAACTATATTTTTTTAAATGAATAAATTATGGAACATTCTCATTTTGAATGATCAAGTTTCTAAACTTTTTTGAATAAATAAACCATTGAACTTTTATAAATTGGTTACCTACATTTTTTTATTAATCCAAATAGCTACCTGAAACCGGCTATGAATATTTTAAAATAACAAAATGTAAATCACTTTTACCGTTCTCAGACGCTGCCTCGTTCAAACCCCTTGCACCCAACGACATCGCTCCCCCTCGTTACCCCTCGCCAACCCGTCGACGCTCATTCTCCATTTCGTTTACCGCCATCGTCGACCTCTGCCATCAATCTCCCTCTTTTGATATGTTTTTTTTTGTCTTCCGATTCTTCCTCTTTTACAACAATTTAATGAAGTACGTTTAGGCAGAGCAAAGAAAAGGGAAAATCGAAACATAAAAAATAAACTAATCAAAAAGAGGAAGATCGATGGCAGAAACCAACAACAACGATGGGAGGTGATAAAGAGTGAACGAAGATAGACGACGAGGGGTGGAAACCGGGAGTGATGCTTTAGGTGCGAAGGATTCGTATGACGTAATGTTTAAAAAGGGTAAAACTGCTTAATGTTTTTATTTTCACTTTAAAACTTTTATAACCAATAATATGTAACTTTTTTGAATTAAAATGATATAGATAACTAAGTTTTGAAAAAAAATCTAAAAATCTAATGATTTATTTATTTGTGTGTGTTTTTTTTTTTGAATTTTTTAAATAAAAATATTAATCATATAAACACTAAGCGATTGCCACGTGGGAAGTTGAGAGGCGGCAAACATACGCTGCGTTACGGTTCACGTGTCATGGGGCAGGGCCGCTCTTTTTTGATCCGACACCACTTTTCATTTTATTCTTTTTTTTTAATAATTTTTTCAAGTTTTTCTTAAAAAAATCCTATTTATAATATAAAATATATGAAACAAACATATTATAAAAAACATATATATTCATCAATACATTCGAGACACTAACCTTAGATTAAATAAAATTTATGTTGTCTTTTCCCCACTTTTAACTATCATTTTTCTGAAACAATATTTAAGAAAAAAGTTGTTACCGTTACCACAATATATAAAGTTCTCAAATGATTAAGTTTATTCAAAAAATAATATAAAGAAATATATTAAAGTCTTTATTTTATTATTCTAAAAAATCTATTAACAATCCCCTAAAGTGGACATGAAATTAAAGACAAAAAAATTTTAATATCTTTTTTTTCCCAATACATTATTAAACCCTTTTTTTATGTGCTAATTAAACAGCTTTTATCAATTATGTATCCACATAGAACAATATCAAACTCCTTTTTTCTTATATTTTTAATATTATAATAATTGAATTTAAATAATTGTCTAATCTATAAACAACAAAAAACAAAAAAGATTGTAGAATGTTTGGGAGATTGAATTATTTGATGTCCGGTGAGTAAATGACAAAGAGATAGGTGTAAAAGCAGCGACGGTGCGCTGCAACACATCTAATCATTATCCCTTCTTTTTCATGCTTATCCTTCACATTAAATAAAGGGTGTACATATATATCACTTCATATATATTAAATCAAATCAAGTTAAATCATACATTAAAAAAATATAAAAGGGTAATGTTATTTGCATTTCCTTTAATATTAGAATTAGGGGTATTCATTAGGCATGGAAATGAGACGGGGATGGAACGGGGACCTCAATCTACATCCCTGTCCCCAATCCCTCATCTTCATCCCCGTCCCTATCCCCGTCTCCATCGAGGAATGTGATCACATCCCCATCCCCAACGGGGAAACGAGGATTTTCTTTTTCCGTTTATACAAGCTATTTAAATCAAATATATGAGACACCGCACATGTTTAAATATTACATATTTCCAATAAACCTAAAATCGAAAGAAATTTAATTTACTATAAAAATCACAACATCATATAATAATTAATAACTTAAAACCAAAAGAAATTCAACCGAATTCGGAAAAAAAAAAAAAAAAAAAACTTAACTTCAAACGTACCAAAAGATATCGAGTAAGATTCAAAATCATATCGAGTAATTGTATTTTGATTGACATCCAAAATACATACTAACATCCAAAAAATAACAATTTTATATTATAAATCTAGTTAGGAAATAGGAAATTATGAATTACCGATTTAGTTTAAATAGATAATATATCAAATATTAATTAAAATATAAAACGGGGACGGGGCGGGGCGGGGAGTGCGATACCCGTCCCCGTCCCCATCCCCGGTTTGAGACAAACGGGGATCCCCGTCCCCATCCCCATCCCCGGTTTAGCGGGGAATCCCCATCCCCGATCGGGGCGGGTAGACCGGGTTCCCCGACGGGTCGGGGCCAATTTCCATGCCTAGTATTCATTCAACCGCACAAACCGTCCACACCGCACCACAAAGCACAATTTAGAACTTTTGCGGTGCGGTTTGCGGTTTGCATTTTTACCAAACGACACTATGTGGTACGGTTTTTAGTTATCAAATCGCGTTTTAAACCGCACCGCATATTTTGTATATATTTTATTTTTTAGTTTTATGTATAACATATATATATATAATATTTTAGAATTTAATTAACTTTATGTAATATTTTTGTACTTGAATAAACAATTGGCCAATTGGAAATCGGGGCTTAAAAATCGAGATGAAAGAAAAAGTTGGACACGTCACAACTCACATGTTTAGTTTAGTTTGAAGTTCATTTTTTACTTCTAAGACTATTTTTAATTATGCAATATGTATTTGGGAATCGGATGTATTGGAACTCTTTATCTTTTTGAATTACGATTATTTTAACATTGATTTTATAATGTATTTTTAAACTTATAATTTTGTATTGTAGGCATAAAGTGCGATATGGACAAACCGCACCGCAAAATGCGGTGCGGTTTGGTGTGGTTTAAGTTTATGCGGTGCGGTTTGGGAAAATGCTCAAACCACATATGCGGTGCGGTTTGCGGTTTAGCCCAAACCGCACCAAAACGCACCGCGAACACCCCTAATTAGAATAACGTTAAGTTATGCATTAAGAATGTAAAAAATATGTCTTATGCTTGTGCGTATAAGGAGAAATTTAATAGGTAGGGGTGCAATTAACCTCCCCCAATATAAAAGTTGGATCTTGATGTTAGATGTATGCGAGGAATAAATTAGTAGGTAGGGTTTATTTTTTCTTTTCGATTTTAAGAATAGGATCAAACATACGGGAGGCTAATTACACCTCTATACATTGTTAAATGCACCGTTGCCTAGTAATTTCTTCCTCACACATTAAAATCAAAACTTACTTTTTACATTTTCATTGTATGACTTGACCTAATTCTGACATTAAATACGGTGCAAATAGCATTGCCTAGTCAGTATATTGTATAAAGAATATGAGAATTTCCAAACATTTATTTTAAAACAGAGATTTTGCATAATATTTTGCTTCGACAGCTACTCTAAAATATTCTTAAAATAAAGTAATCAAGATAAATAAAAAATAAATCTGAGAAATCTCCAAACACAATTTTGAGAAGAGATAAAAATTATTTTAATTGTATCCACCGATAAAATTGGATGTATTATTGTTTTTTAACATTTATTTCATAGTGTATTGACATAATGAATTTGTTTAATATTTAAATAATATAATCAATATAAAATATTTAAAGTAAAATATCTCTTGAATGTGTTTGTTTTTTCAGAAAATTTTACATATGATTTCCTATTTTAAAAAATAAATAAATTAAGTGGCTCTTGGAGAGTGCTCAAAAGGTCATTTTTTTAACATTGTTTTTGTTTGTTTTTTACTAAGATGATATTCAATGCAACGTTAAAAACCTAAAGTTGATAATCTTTTCATATCTAACCCAATACTAAAACACACACAAAAAAATAGAGATTAATAAAATAAACCTCTATATTTGGACGCCAATAAAGTAGAACACTAAAATCAAATATTACTTTTTTAATTCAACTTTTATAATTATATATATATATATATATATTAATAGTTTAATACATTATGTTGTTTTAAAAAAAGTTTAATACATTAAGTAATATTATTTTATTATAAATATAATATTAAATATGTTTTAGTGTTTTTTTATATGTGGTTGGAGTTGTTTTTTTTACTATTCAAGGGACCAACTATTTTTAATGTTATTTTTTTAGTACTTGGGTTGGAGATGCTAAAGCAAACTACGATTTGGTTTACTGAGGCTTGTAATCTGTTACAAATTTGGTTATTTTTTCATTTTATCATATTTTTGCAATGAAAGTAGTAGATATATGTTACAGTGATAAACTAAATCCAAGACAAATTGACAAAATGTACCTAGGTGTGAGGTCCAAGAGATCAAGATTGATTGATTAGATAAGATAGACAAGGATAATTGGGGTAGAAATCTGTAGTTTTATTGAACAAACAAATCTAAACTACAAAGAGCTTTAGAATTCGTAAAGGCTATATTGTTAATAGAAAATTACAAAACAACTAACTACAAAATTCCTATTTATACCCAATACCCTTGTACACATTAAGCCCAAACCCATGTACAAGATCCAATACAAACTATAAAGGATTGCTTTACTAAACTTCTAAAATAGAACATATTTATGTTCTAACATTCTCCCACTAAGTTTTGTAAAGTAATCATCCGCTTCAGCTCAGCTTCAGCTCCTCTCCCCCTTGATTTCTTTAGAAAACTTAGTGTTGCATAAATTCAAAGCTCCTCTAGCTCCCCCTTGAAAGTAACTCTTATCCTTGAAGTTTCAACTTTAATACCAAATCTGATGTAGACCATAACCTCGACTGAGTGCACATAAAGACAACTTTTGACTCTTGTAAATCCAACACATTCCTTACCCCCACAAGAATGATATGTGTTGAATTATGGAATGACAACCAAGTGCATCTTCAGTGTATAACATCTGATTTGTCTTTGAACCACGAGTTAAAATAAGAGTTCAGCTTAAGAACTTCATCTGATAAGCTTACAGGAGGTAGCATCTGGTAGCAACACTACAAGGCAAGGGTTAGAAGGAAACTTTTGTTCAACAACTGATGAAAGACGCTCATTTTCTGACTGCTTTCCAGAACACTAAACGAAAGAACTCAGAACACTTTTCTTCACGAATCAACTGGATGATTATAAGCACTTAGGATTCTGAATCACCACCAAAGCATCAGAACAATGATTGCAGTCGCTCACACTACTGATTGATCATGTCAGATGTAACACCTGTAATTTCGGGTAAGCTTCCTCTATTTTGAATAGTTCTATAGAGCGTTTATTTGCCTTACCATAATGTAATATTACTTGGTATTATTATACGGGTTTTGTCGTAAGTTCCTCGTCGAAGAATCGGATCATTTCGGGTCGGGATCGCGCCAAAATGGCCTAGGGCGACTATGTCCGACGACTATGCCCTGGGCATAGTCGCAGGTGTCATAGTCGCAAGTAAGATGTGACTCACTGGTCGAAAACAGAAGAAGGGTGGTGTTGGGCGACAATGCCCAGCGACTATGCCCTTGGCATAATCGTCGTGTCATTGTCGCACCCTTCCTCCAGGGTGTTAAAACCTAACTCAACGAACTTGATATAATTGTTATCTGATTTTAAGAAAGCTAGGTCGCGATTTTCTCTCTAGAAGGGCTGGTAAGTTCCCTCTCATCCCCCTCTTCTCATAAATGCTTCCATCTACCTCAAGTCTTTGATCATTATGATGTTTTAGGGTTCTTGAAAACACTTGTTGGTCAGGTCTAGCCATCTCAAGCTTCATCTCACCTCCTCACCAATTACTTGGAATTTTAGGGTTTTAAGCTATAAACCTTACAAGGTGAGTTCATCCTATTGGTCCCAAGTAAGCAAAACAAGTATTGTAGAAGGGGGGGGGGGTTGAATACAATACACAAAATTTTACTTAATTTTTAATTCTTTATTGATATGAATATCAAGAATTACACAAAGGAAATAAAGATTGTTGCGGAAGAGAATAGCTAAAGACTATTCAAACAATCTAACGCAAAGAAGACTTATGAATCACAAAGACAATATCTTAGAGATAAAGTAATAGCTAACAACCTGTTGAAATCTTGCACTTGAGAAAACTTGAGCTGAAAGCGTGAGTTGCAAGAAGCCTTCTCCACCCTTTAAATACTATCCAAAGCAATGAGTGCAAAGGACATGGGACATTTAATGCTTGGGTGGTTGAGATATTGTCAATAAATTATGTAACACCCCAAATTTCGTAAGCATCCTATTTCGACCCTTGCCATTATTTTCTTGATTAAATTGTTTTAGGATGTTTGTTTTTTTGGTTAATCCATTGATTCCACTTCCCCATCCGTATATTGTGGTGCTTAAGGAACTAGTTGATTTGTTAGAATGGTTTCGGGTCAAGTTTGGAAGTTTTCGGAGCGAGCAGGTCCCCCGACAAGAATGCCAATCGCGGTGTCATTGTCGCGAGAAGTCCACGACCTGAGGTACAATCGAGGCGATAATGCCCGACGATTATGCCCAGGTCACTATCGCATGTCATAGTCGCGGGTTTCGTACCGAGGGCTCGTGTGAGTGGGCGATTATGCCCCGACGATTATGCCATGGACATAATCGCTGGTCAATATCACACGAAGAGGCTGACGGGTTAAAAGCTCGATCTTGGCCTTTTTCCTCATTTACTTCTCACCTATCTCATTGATTTCTTTCTAAACTCTCGCTCCTCATTGATGAGCCGAATTCTAGGGTTCCCAAAGCATCATTTCACTTATTTATTGCAAGTTGTAAGCATATATAGCAAGATCTAAAGCTAGGGTTATCATCCACCATCTTCCCTTTCAAGTATCAAGAAGGAGATCTAGGGTTTTGGGGGTTTTCATCAAAATCCTTTTTTGTGAGTCCATCTTTCACAATACTTGCTTAAATGTTTACATGAAAACCTTTTCTTGCTAAATTTCATATATTCACAACTTTCTAATTTTATGTTCTTGAACTACCAAGGTTAAATTTTAGGGTTTTGATATATTTTAACCATTTGATAAACTATGTGATTATAATATGTGTAGGTACCTAAATGATAGTGTCTTACATTTATTTTGAATTATGGAGATTTGAATAGAAGATGTAATCTACTTCAAATCATGACATAATAAGAGGATTAAGTGTTTATGGTTATTTCCTTATTGTTGGTAATGGTACCTATGAAATCTTAGAAAAATGTGTCTTACACTTTGAGTGAGACCTAAATTATGTGATGATGGTATTATTAGGATAATATAAATTGTCTTGAAATGAGGTAGTGCTATTAGACATATTATGTTGGGTTGATTGACAAGGGCATGATAATAAAATGTCATACCTTTATATTATGTGGGAATGGTGAGGTCCCAAGGTAAAGATCCATGAATAGGGTTGAACTTGGTGACTCTTTGGGGTAAAGATTCATGAATAGAGTTGAACCCATATTTACATGGAACTAAAGATTCATGGATATAGTTGATGTTCTAACGGCTAAAGATTCATGAATAGAGTTGATGCCGGTAAATAACCATTCCAACAAAATGATCCACATGGGTTGCGACCTACTTTTGTCACTCTATTTATTTTAAATTGTTCACCGAAAAATTATACCTTATTGCATATATATCTTGTATGTACTCACTAGGCTCCAAGCCTAACACTTGTTTACTTTGGTGATCATACCAGGTGCTGTTAGTGGTGGGGTGGCGAAGTCATGAGTGGAGTGTCGAGCCGACTTTTTGGGACATATCATATGACGAGATATAGAGCGTACATAATCACTTGTCGATATTTTGGAAATAGATGACGACACCCAAATATTATCTAAAATAGATTGTTTAGATTAAGTAGGTTGTCGATCCTCTTTTCATTCATTGGAAATTGTAAACGCTTATACTTTCCCCAAATTGTATTAGGATGATGTCATTTGCGAAACTTGACTTTTATTCAATTGTGCCAGGTTGTTTCTCGTCATATTATAAGCGTGTTATTGCGAAAATTTATGTTTTTAAAAGTTCCAAAATTTAGGATGTTAAAAGTTGGTATCAGAGCTCTAGTTTAAGTGAACTAGGCATGAATGTAAGATGTCAAGACTTAGACTGAGATTATTAAGCAATGATTTGTGAGAATTAGGTAGAACTTTAAGATGGGTTGGTTTCAGAGTCTACAGAAATTATGCTAATCGAGAGTTGTAGTGACGGTAACGGGAACTCTTACGTACTATATGTTCATAATTTCACTTAGCTAACGTTATTATGAGGATGGTTTACGTGAGTGTACTTGTTTTACGGTTGTTATGATTATTGGTAAATGTAATAGTACGTTTCTATCGTGCTTTATTTTGTGAACCTTCCTCTTACTCTTTCTCATGCTTGTGTGGCAGCCATTACTCCTTTATGGTGAACACTCATAGTCGGCCGTTGGGCGACGGAGATCTACGTGATGACAGCTCACCCGAGCAAAACCCAGTGGTTAGAGCAGCAACTGTCGTTCCTCCTGGTATGCCGCCGATATTTACTGTATAGGTGGAGAAGGTGCCTAGAGTGGAATTGGCATCCACGAACCCGGTTATTCAAGAGGCAAACGCTCAAGCTGACATGATGGCCAGCGTCATGCAATTGGTGACGTCGGCTATAGAAAAGCAGGAGGAGGCTTTCCTGAAGATGTTGGATGAAAGAGATGCTAGCCTCAAGAGGCCGGAAGTGGTTGCCGAGAATGCAATGGCCGGTTCGGGAGGTACTGGGAACAGGGTCAGGACGGAAGAGTACGCTGTTGTCGGTGCTCATAGGGAAGGAAAGGGTTGCTCCTACAAAACCTTCCTTTATAGTAAACCACCCGAATTCTCAGGATCTGATGACCCAGTTGACTGTATAAACTGGATTCAAGCGGTTGAGCAAGCTTTTGGTTCCAGTGAGTGCGGAGAAGAACAGAAAGTAAGATTTGCCTCTCAGATGCTAAGAGGTCCTGCACATCGATGGTGGAACATCACTAGGTCTACCCTTGATTCCGCTATTCTTGCTCAGTTGACATGGGAGGCATTCAAGAAGAAATTGATGGAGGAGTACTGCAATGAGAGGCCGATGGATCGAATTGTGGATGAGTTTCGAGCCCTCAAGAAGGGTAGTATGTCGGTGAGGGATTACTCAAGGAAATTCGTTAAGAAGCTCGATATGGTGGGGCATGAGGCCCCAACTGAAAATGACAAAGTAAAGGCATATCTGAAGGGGTTGCCAGCGGACATGATGTCCATGGTCCGTAACACCAAACCCTCTACCCTCCGTGAAGCCATTGAAGAGGCCAAAGTCATGGAGGATGTTTATGCTCAGATTCGCGAGGAGAGAGCTGGGGCGACCGAAAAGAGAAAGTGGGAAGGCAATTCCTTGCCTTCCAAGAAGTCGCGAACCTTCAACAACAATTCCAACAGGGGGACCGAATCTATGCGGGAGGCTAGGTGGTGTCCCAAATGTTATAGGTCTTTCGGTAGGTTCTGAATTTTGTTTGGAGATCTGCAAGATATTTATCAACATCAGGCTTGAGAGCATTTATGTTGTTCTCCAAGCAGATACCAATTTCCAACCATTCCGATACCCTAAACCGAACAAGAGAGTCCAGCATGTCAATTGATCTTGCCGCATCATCCCTTGTAATCGTCAGCTGAATGACTTTGCAACTATAAGAAGGTTTGATGAGTTTTACATCTGTGATTTTGGCGGAGGATCGGTGTTTGGTGAGTACTTTGTGATACCAATAGATACACAAAGTTTTGATCTCCTCATTCTTCTTTATCGAATCCTCCAGAGCACTTAGTTGAGCCTTGATGGCATCGGCAGGAGATTTGTTGATTTCGGCTTCTTCCTCGGCTAACTTTAAAGCTAGCTTAGTATCTTCATCTCGAGCCATTTGAGCCAACTTTGCAGCCTTTATTTCTTCTTCAGACAAGCCCAAATCTGGAGAAGTAATCTTCGGGGGAGGAAGATGGATTCCACCACCGTCGGCAACTTTCTTTATCATAGCATCTTTACGACGCTTTTCTTCTGCAGCTACTTCATCCGGCGTCATTTTCTTTTTGCCGTTATCTTTCTTAGACAATTGTTCCCCTTCGGGTTCTTCGACCACTTTAGGATGGTCGGTTCCCTCCTTTTCGGCAGATGCCGAAACAACTTCGGTAGTAGCAGCGGCAGAAGGTTCTCCCCGACTCGTACTGGTAATGATGATTTGAGGGGTAATTTACTCCCCCTCAACCTGTTTCTCCCCCTCAGTACGTGTCGGGGAAAAAAGACCAGCCTTAGCCGACACACGACCAAGACGTCAGTCTACCCGATCGAGAGTGTGTCTGTCATCTGGAGTGAAGGCCGCCTCCGTGATATCGATATCAAGTGACCCAACACAGTACTGAGCCACTTCGGCAGGAAGCGAATCAAGGCGTTGATTGATACTCTGCAGAGCACCTAGAATCTGAGAGTTGATAGAAGTTTGATCCATAGCCTGTTGCCGAAGTTTGATTAGCTCCTGATCCCTCGCATCGGATGCGACTTTGAGAGCGGCCATAGAAAGGGTCAAAGAGGTATTGTTATCAATTAACTTGATAACCTCTATGAGAACAACATCAAGATCGTCGGAGAGAGGATCCCGAAGACCAAGGATGTCCTTCTCCATTGCATCCATGCATCGATAAAAGTCGATATTGACCCGAAGGAGTTCGGTGTTCTGCTCTTTTACTAGTTGCAAGAGCTCAACTAGTGAAGTGTTGTTGATGTCCAGAGAAGTCAGCAACTCAGGCTCATTCAAAGATTTGCGTAGCAATTCATATTGAGTACCGAGCATCCTTACCTGCTGGTTGGTATCAAGAAAGTCGGCAAGAAAGTCGGCAGACAGGGAGATTGGCACCTGTTGGGCTGAAGAAGTAGAGGCCGAAGGGTCAGCCCTGACTGCAGTAGGAGTAGGAGGAGCATGAGGCAAAGAGCGTTCCTTCGGTGGGGAGTGCCTCTTCGGTGGACAATTTGGATGGAAGCCATCCGAAGAGGAATCTGAGGTAGAGAGAGAGTGTATGGGAGAAGGGGAAGGAGTTTTCTGTGGTGAAGGTTGGGGTGAGTGTTTGGGAGAAGGAGATGGCTTTGGTGAGGGAATATTTGTGGTAGGAGATGGCAAATCGTCCCCTACATCAGAAAATAGAAGATCAAAAATATCAACGGTATTTCTACGGATATGTGCAAAATCTTCGGGTGTGACCCCGGGTGATAGGTTGTGTTATGTGGAAGAGGGTCGTTGGTCCGGAGAGGAAACCAACTCATCTTCATCTCTCAATTTAAATTGAGGAGAAGGGATAACATGGGTCTCCGTTTGTACAACCAAACCCTTTGGAGAATATTTGGAGGAGGTAGGATGGGTTTCATCAGATCCCTGTGGCCCAAATGAGGGAATTTCAACTTCCTCCGATTGTTGAAAATCGGTAGAAGGCGAGTGAGATTCGGCCAATGGTTTCCTAAGTTTCTTAGGACGAGACTTAGGTGGGGAAGTTGAGCCCCATCGCTTAGAAGAAGGAGAATAAATGACCGGGGTAGCCACCGAAGGTTGTGTCGGTGCCATATTCATGGAAGCAAGTGCGACGTTACCGGTACCCTTTTTATTTTTAATAGCCACCGATTTGGTTCGGGTAGATTTGGAGGTAGAAGGGACCACCGATTGGGGAGCACTTTGAGAAAGTGGAGGCCTTTCGGTACCACTCTCCAAAAGAGTACCCCAAATCGGATTGGTAGAAGTAATGAAAGATATCATACCTGTGGTGATAGAGGTGTCGGTAGGCTTGAACGGTTTGAAAATGGTCTGCTTGCTTATTTGAGAAATAGGCAAGTCATACACGACCTTCGGTTCAGGCAGACTGGCATCGACACAAAGCTGTGCAGAAAGCTTCTCATTGATGATGAGAGATAGAAATCGTGGAAGGGCCACGTTGTGAGTCCTTGGTGGCGTGATGGTGGTGACTAGAGAATCAAAAATCACCTTGGCAAAGTCATTGGGCCTCATAAAGATAAGGGCATATGCCAGTCTGGTGATAGCAGTAGGAGATTGATCACATCCAGACGTTTTGTGGGAAAATACAGTAAATTAGGTGAGAGAAAAAGTAGTTCCAGATGGCACCCATGTTCTTGCGAAGAAGAGTGCCAGAACCCTTGGTTTTCCCTTCATGCACATAGTTAAGTGTTGGTCCCGGAGGTACTTAACAAGTTTGTAGAAGGGGGGGTTGAATACAAACACATAATTTAAAGTTTAATAAATTGTTTATTGATAAATCAAACACTGTAACACCCTGAATTTTGGGTTTGGGTGAGAAGTTGACCGTTACCCAAAGTTCAGGGGGTATTATGTAACTTGGGCTATATAAATACAAATCAAACCTGAGATATTTTCTAAATATCTCATTGATCTGATTTGTGTCTTTGAGAAGCCAGGGAGTGAAAGAAAGAGAAGGAAGAAGGCAGTGAAGAAGGGTCGATCGTTTCGGGCAAATCGAGGTACGAATCTAGCTTAATGCTTTGATCTGAATACTTTTAGCCGTGTAGAATCTCGTTGTGAAGGTTTTGAACCGTTCCATTTTGAGATCTGAGTATTTCTCATTTGGATCTGGGTTAAATCTGGGTTCTGCATCGTACTGTTCTTGATGAACAAGGCGATGGTTGATTCGACCGAAGGGTTGATTCGACCGGATGGGTGTTCGACCGAAGGGTTGATTCGACCGGATGGGTGTTCGACCGAAGGGTTGATTCAACCGGATGGGTGTTCGACCGAAGGGTTGATTCGACCGGATGGTTGATTCGACCGAGGGGTTATTCGACCGGATGGTCCCTCGACCGGTGTTGTCTGTTCGACCGGGGTAGTGTTGGACCGGGGAGGTGTTCGACCGGGGTGGTGTTCAACCGGTTGTTGCCTTTGACCGGATTAGGTTATGTTAAGTTGTTAGCTTCTGTGTCTTTGAGTCCTATTCAAGTAACAAGAGGTTTATCTGTATTTCGACTTACCGATTCTTTCGGTGTTGTCATAGGTAGCGCTCGTTAAGAAGAAGGAAACAGAGGTGAGTTCCTACTATCATTTTAAACTTTATACATATCAAAAGTTACCTTTTTGATCTTATCTCATTTTAAAAGTAAAATGATGTTTTACCTGTGCGTTTATGCGAAAGAAATATTCAAAGGAACTTCTTTTAAATGCTTTTCATTCTTACCAGAAGTTGAACTGGGAATAGCATTTTGTTTATAAAAATGTGTTTGTAACCATATGTTTATTTATGGTTGGTCACATACGTTGTTGTGACGAGTCCTTACCATTACTAGTGGATCCCTAGGTTTTGGAGTAGACTGTTTTGTTGGGAGGTTATATTCCCCAAATATGTAGCTATGGATCACATGTTCCGTGATGAGTTTATGGTACGGTTATGTGAGGCCGGTTACTAGCCATGGTTCATGGTGATCCTAGTGAAGGAGTATACATTGGTTTCCCTTGGGTGCGCGATCTCACCTCGTAGCACGGACTCTGGGTTCATTGCTGAGGACTCCAAGTGTTTAGCTCATAACTCGGATTTGTGGTCTACTTTGTGTTACACCACTATCCTTGGTAAAATGGTCCTTTTATCACCGTTTAAGAGTTTTGGACCGAAGAGGCCCGGTTGTGGCGAAATGTTATCTTTACGAACTAAACCTTAATGAAAAGATTTCTTTATGATACTGATGTTTATATCTTTTGAACTTTATAAACTGTATGTTCTCACCAGGCTTTATAGTCTGACACTTTTTCTCAAATGATGTGTATAACAGGTTTCCATTAGCGGTGGGTGCCGGGGTTTTTGGAGAGACGAGTTTTGAGTCTCGGGGTTTTTGGAGATGTTTTAGTATTGATGCTGGGCAATGTTAAGTCCCATTCTTTTGAAGAAATCCTTGTATAGGATTGTATAGTCTTAAGGACTGATCTCATTTATGGGAAGTTAATAGATTTGCCTTCGTTTTATTGTTAGGTTTCCAAGTTTTAATTTACTCTGATTTTTGAGGTGTTACAAGTTGGTATCAGAGCTCTAGTTTAAGCGAACTAGGCATGAATGTAAGATGTCTAGACTTAGACTGCGTATACTAAGAATTGATCCGCGAGAATTGGGTAGAGATCCTAAGTTGGGTTAGTCTTAGAGTCGACGGAAAATACGTTTATCAGGCGTTGTAGTAGTGGTGACAAGAACCATTATGTGTTGTATGTTCATAATTTCACTTAGCTAATGTGATTATGAGGATATTGTACGTAAGAGTCCTTGAATTGCTATTAATATGACGTTTGGTAATGTGGTAGTACGTTTTCCTTTCGTGTTTTTCTATCTTTTCTTATCTCTTCCACTGCTCTGTGTAGCAGTTCAGAATGGTAGGTACGCGTGGAAGACCGCGTGCTCGTGTTGATGGTCAGGAAGCGACGACCTCTACTGCGGGTCAGCCGGAAGGAGTTGAGGTTATCGTTCGACCACCCGTTCAGCAAGTACTAGGTGGAGGGCCAGAGGTCATTCCTCGGGTAGACCTGGCTTCGTCCCACCCAGTAATCGGGGATGCTAATCCCCAGTCAGAGTTGTTGGCCAGCGTGATGTTGGCGATGAGGGAAGAGATGGCTAAGCAGCAAGAGTTCCTGCTGAAAGCGATGGAAGACCGCGACGTAAACCATCGGAGAAGTGAGACGGTGGTAGAGAACGTCGTAGCAGGTTCTGGAGGCGATGGTATACGGGTCACAGCGGTAGAGCATGGGATTTCTGGTGCTCCGGGGAACAGGAAGAGTTGTTCCTATAAGTCCTTTCTGGGCTGCGGACCGCCAGAATTCTTTGGTTCAGATGACCCGGCAGTGTGTATAAAGTGGATCCGAGCGGTTGAGCAAGCTTTTGGCTCCTCCGAATGTGGTGATGATCAGAGGGTGCGGTTTGGTACCCAGCTGCTGAGGGACACTGCACTCATCTGGTGGAACATCATCCAATCCACTCTATCTCCTGAAGTGTTGGCTCAGTTGTCATGGGCCGAGTTCAAGAAGAAGCTACTAGAAGAGTTTTGTAACGAGAGGACCATGGAACGAATTGAGAAAGAATTCCGGTCCTTGGTGAAGGGAAGCCTGACGGTGAGGGAGTACACCCGTCAGTTTATGGAGAAGCTTGGTCTGGTGGGGCACGCTGCCCCAACAGAGAAAGACAAAATGAAAGCTTATCTCAACGGCTTGCCAGTGGACATGCAATCGATGGTCCATAATTTCAAGGCTTCTAACCTCCGAGAGATGGTGGAGGAAGCTTAATTCATGGAAGAGATGTTCGCGAAGAGCAAATCTGAGAATTCGGTAGTGGTGTCTGATAAAAGAAAGTGGGAGAGCAGTTCAGTACCTCCCAAGCGGACCCGACCTTTTGTGGGAAACCGCAACTTCGGCAGTTATCAGGAAGCAAGGTGGTGCCCGAAGTGTCGGACCAGGCATCACGGTAACTGTTACAACAATTCTCAAACTTGCTTTAAGTGTGGGAAGCCTGGTCATACTGTCAAAGATTGCCCGGTCAGGGGAATCATCTGTTTTGAGTGCAAGGCACCGGGGCACTCGAGGAAAGATTGCCCGAAGCTTGTGTCGAGTAGCGCACCAGCAAGGAAGGAGAACCCTCCTAAGGTTCAGGGTCGAGCTTTTCAGATGACGGCTGAAGAGGCTAGAGCATCCGCTGATGTGGTATCGGTCTTGAGGATGCGTTAGTAGTAGAAATAGCTGATGGTAGACAAGTTCTGATCCGCGAGGTTCTGAAGCAGTGTGCTCTTAGTATCGAAGGGAGAGAATTCACGATCGATCTGCTACCGATGTCAATCGGAGGTTTTGATGTTGTGGTCGGTATGGATTGATTGTCAAACAATCAGGCCGAGTTCGTGTGTTCCAAGAAGATGATTCGACTTCCCAACCCCTCTGGCGACGTCATGGTCATCTATGGTGAAAAGAGAAAGGGTGAAGTGGCAATAATCACAATGGCAAGAGCACGCAAGTGTTTAGTAAAAGGATGTTCGTCTTTCCTTGCCTATGTGATCGATGCTAAGTTAAAGAAGTCAAAGCTGGAAGATGTGAAGATCGTGCGTGAGTATCCAGACGTCTTTCCGGACGACTTGCCTAGGTTGCCACCCGATCGTCAGGTAGAGTTCCGGATTGATCTTGTACCTGGCGCAGCACCGATCGCTAAAGCACCTTATCACTTAGCGCCATCGGAGATGCAGGAAATGGTAGCACAACTCCAAGAGCTATTGGAGAAGGGATTTATAAGACCAAGTTCGTCACCTTGGGGAGCTCCGGTCTTATTTGTCAAGAAGAAGGATGGCACAATGAGAATGTGCATCGACTATCGTGAGTTGAACAAAGCTACAGTGAAGAACAGGTATCCGCTTCCAAGAATAGACGACTTGTTCGATCAACTTCAAGGAGCGGGTTGTTTCTCCAAAATCGACTTACGTTCAGGTTATCACCAAGTGAAGGTGAGAGAAGAAGATGTTCCGAAGACAGCTTTCAGAACGCGTTACGGCCATTATGAATTCCTTGTAATGCCTTTTGGCCTGACGAACGCACCAGCAGTGTTTATGGACTTGATGAATAGAGTGTGTCGACCATTCCTCGACAAGTCGGTCATTGTATTCATTGATGACATACTCGTGTACTCCAGGAGTGAGACAGAGCACGAGCAGCATCTTCGTGAAGTTCTGGAAGTGTTGAGAAAAGAGAGATTGTACGCCAAGTTTTCCAAGTGCGACTTTTGGCTTAAAGAAGTACAATTTCTGGGGCACGTAGTCACTCGGGACGGAGTGAAAGTAGACCCCTCCAAGATTGAAGCTATGATGAATTGGGAGCCTCCTAAGAGTCCGTCAGAGATCCGAAGTTTCTTGGGTCTGGCGGGGTACTACAGGAGATTCATTCAAGACTTTTCGAAGATTGCTTCTTCCTTGACAGTTCTGACTCGGAAGAATGTGAAGTTTGAATGGGCAGAAACCCAAGAGAGGGCGTTCCGGATTCTTCAGAAGAAGTTGTGTGAAGCTCCGATCTTGTCTTTGCCTGAAGGGTCGGAAGATTTCATGGTTTACAGCGACGCTTCAAAGATGGGATTGGGTTGTGTGTTGATGCAACGAGGCAAGGTGATCGCTTATGCCTCGAGGCAGCTTAAGATACACGAGCAGAATTATCCAACCCATGATCTGGAGTTAGCAGCGGTGGTGTTCGCTTTGAAGCTTTGGCGACATTACCTCTACGGCACGAAGTGTACTCTTTACACAGATCACAAGAGCCTGAAGTATGTCTTTGATCAGAAAGAGATGAACATGAGGCAAAGGCGGTGGCTCGAGTTGTTGAAAGATTACGACTGTGAATTGCTTTACCATCCCGGTAAGGCGAACGTGGTGGCCGATGCGCTAAGTCGGAAGGACTATAGCGGGAGTATTCGGGCTACCCATTCAAGAATCGAGCTAGTGTCTAGTCTTGTTGAAAAGATCAAGACATCTCAGATGGAAGCATTGTTGGAAGAGAATCTCAAGGAGGAAGTCATGACAAAACAGTGATTGCTCTTGACGGAAGATAGCCGTGGAGTGAAACTGTTCAGTGGTCGTGTGTGGGTACCCAAGTTTGGGGGTAACCGTGATCTGTTGCTAGAGGACGCTCACAAGTCCAAGTATTCCATTCATCCAGGAAGTACAAAGATGTACAAGGACTTGAAGTTGCACTATTGGTGGCCGGTGATGAAGCTTGATGTGGCGCGTTACGTTGAGCGATGTGTGACGTGTTCGCAAGTAAAGGCCGAACATCAGCAACCGTACGGGAGTCTTCAGTCCTTAGAGATTCCCGAGTGGAAGTGGGAGCATATCACCATGGACTTCGTGACAAAGTTGCCTAAAACTCTTCGGGGATACGATACCATCTGGGTAATAGTGGATAGATTGACGAAGAGCGCTCACTTTCTGCCTATGCGCGAGACTTTACCGATGGATAAGTTGGCAAAGCTTTATATCGATGAGGTGGTCTCGAGGCATGGAATATCTTTGTCGATTGTGTCGGATCGCGACAGTCGGTTCACTTCGAACTTCTGGGATGGGTTTCAGAAAGAGCTTGGTACGCGAGTTAAGTTGAGTACGGCTTACCATCCGCAGACCGACGGGCAGAGCGAGCGAACGATCCAGACGTTGGAAGACATGTTGAGGTCTTGTGTCATCGATTTCGGGGGTAGTTGGGACTCTCACCTGCCTTTGGTGGAGTTTGCTTACAACAATAGCTACCACTCGAGTATTGGGATGGCACCATTTGAAGCACTGTATGGGCGAAAGTGTCGGACTCCCGTGTGTTGGCTAGAAGCGGGAGAGAAGCAGTTCGCCGGGCCTGAAATCGTGCAAGAGACTGCCGACAAGGTCAAGTGCATTCGTGAGAGGATGAAAGCGGCTCAATATCGTCAGAAGAGCTATGCCGATAAGAAGAGGCGACCGATGGAATTCCAAGTAGGTGACCGCGTTATGCTTAAGGTATCGCCATGGAAGGGCATTATACGGTTCGGAAAACGTGGGAAGCTGAGTCCTCGTTTCCTCGGACCTTTCAAAGTACTTAAGCGAGTTGGTTTGCAAGCCTATCAGTTGGAACTGCCACCGGAGTTGAGTAGAATACACAACACGTTTCATGTCTGCTACCTCCGGAAGTGTTTGGCGGTAGAAGACAACGTCATTCCCCTTTCAGAGTTAAGGGTTGACGAAGGTAACCGTTGTGTGGAAGAACCCGACGCCATCTTAGAGAGAAAGACTAAGAAGTTGCGTCACAAAGAAGTCACTTTGGTCAAGGTGCAGTGGAAGCATCACCGAGGAGCAAATGTGACTTGGGAATCTGAAGAGGATATGAAGCGTAGATATCCTCATCTCTTTGTATAGTTGGATTTCGGGGACGAAATCATTCCCAAGTTGGGGAGGATTGTAACACCCTGAATTTTGGGTTTGGGTGAGAAGTTGACCGTTACCCAAAGTTCAGGGGGTATTCTGTAACTTGGGCTATATAAATACAAATCAAACCTGAGATATTTTCTAAATATCTCATTGATCTGATTTGTGTCTTTGAGAAGCCAGGGAGTGAAAGAAAGAGAAGGAAGAAGGCAGTGAAGAAGGGTCGATCGTTTCGGGCAAATCGAGGTACGAATCTAGCTTAATGCTTTGATCTGAATACTTTTAGCCGTGTAGAATCTCGTTGTGAAGGTTTTGAACCGTTCCATTTTGAGATCTGAGTATTTCTCATTTGGATCTGGGTTAAATCTGGGTTCTGCATCGTACTGTTCTTGATGAACAAGGCGATGGTTGATTCGACCGAAGGGTTGATTCGACCGGATGGGTGTTCGACCGTAGGGTTGATTCGACCGAATGGGTGTTCGACCGAAGGGTTGATTCGACCGGATGGGTGTTCGACCGAAGGGTTGATTCGACCGGATGGTTGATTCGACCGAGGGGTTGTTCGACCGGATGGTCCCTCGACCGGTGTTGTCTGTTCGACCGGGGTAGTGTTGGACCGGGGAGGTGTTCGACCGGGGTGGTGTTCGACCGGTTGTTTCCTTTGACCGGATTAGGTTATGTTAAGTTGTTAGCTTCTGTGTCTTTGAGTCCTATTCAAGTAACAAGAGGTTTATCTGTATTTCGACTTACCGATTCTTTCGGTGTTGTCATAGGTAGCGCTCGTTAAGAAGAAGGAAACAGAGGTGAGTTCCTACTATCATTTTAAACTTCATACATATCAAAAGTTACCTTTTTGATCTTATCTCATTTTAAAAGTAAAATGATGTTTTACTTGTGCGTTTATGCGAAAGAAATATTCAAAGGAACTTCTTTTAAATGCTTTTCATTCTTACCAGAAGTTGAACTGGGAATAGCATTTTGTTTATAAAAATGTGTTTGTAACCATATGTTTATTTATGGTTGGTCACATACGTTGTTGTGACGAGTCCTTACCATTACTAGTGGATCCCTAGGTTTTGGAGTAGACTGTTTTGTTGGGAGGTTATATTCCCCAAATATGTAGCTATGGATCACATGTTCCATGATGAGTTTATGGTACGGTTATGTGAGGCCGGTTACTAGCCATGGTTCATGGTGATCCTAGTGAAGGAGTATACATTGGTTTCCCTTGGGTGAGCGATCTCACCTCGTAGCACGGACTCTGGGTTCATTGCTGAGGACTCCAAGTGTTTAGCTCATAACTCGGATTTGTGGTCTACTTTGTGTTACACCACTATCCTTGGTAAAATGGTCCTTTTATCACCGTTTAAGAGTTTTGGACCGAAGAGGCCCGGTTGTGGCGAAATGTTATCTTTACGAACTAAACCTTAATGAAAATATTTCTTTATGATACTGATGTTTATATCTTTTGAACTTTATAAACTGTATGTTCTCACCAGGCTTTATAGTCTGACACTTTTTCTCAAATGATGTGTATAACAGGTTTCCATTAGCGGTGGGTGCCGGGGTTTTTGGAGAGACGAGTTTTGAGTCTCGGGGTTTTTGGAGATGTTTTAGTATTGATGTTGGGCAATGTTAAGTCCCATTCTTTTGAAGAAATCCTTGTATAGGATTGTATAGTCTTAAGGACTGATCCCATTTATGGGAAGTTAATAGATTTGCCTTCGTTTTATTGTCAGGTTTCCAAGTTTTAATTTACTCTGATTTTTGAGGTGTTACAAACACAATTTACAAGTCTGTTGCGGAATAAGATTAAGTAGAACTCAATCTGTATAAACTTAAGAAAACACTAAGATGGTTGCACAAGAATATAGAGAATGGGGATTTGAGAGGTATAGAAAACAAAGGTTTCTATAAGATAGAAAGATGAAGGTTAGAGGTGAGCACACTCTTCAGATGGAGAGGTAATCTTTCTATTTATACCCTATGCATTAAATGCATAGCAGGGCACTTTACACGTGTCCTTCATTGATTGGCTGAGAGGGTCTGACTTTGGGAGACATGCTTTCGGCCGTATCATGAACAGTGTAGTTGACAAAGTTGTTGTACGAATTGTGGCAGAGGTATGTCCGTTCTGACACATCGTACTGGTTGTTCAAGGTAAGACAAAAGAGACTTGTGGCATAAGCTAAATGATCATTGATCGCTGAATATCTCTTCCTTCAGAGATATAAAGAAGTTCAGCTATCGCTGAAGCTTTTCCTCAGGTTTCTTCGCGTATGAGTAGAGTTGTCTTTGCTTCACTGATATCTGCATCAGGTCACTAGTAGACTTGTCTTTGTTCAGCAGCTTCATCTTCGATTCAACTATGAACATCTGTTGACGCGAAACTTGTCTTCAGGGATTACGTTAACTGTTTACATCAGAAACTATCAGCGACAACTGAACAGACTCAGTCTGATCGCTGATAGTGAAACACTAATACATATAAATGTTTACAAGAAAGACTATCAGCGATAACTGAACAGACTCAGTCTGATCGCCGATGGTGAAACACTAAAACATATTAAAACGTAATTTTCACTAAGTATAGAAGAGGGTCGTTATCAAATCACTGAGAGAGTTTGGATCAACATTAAGCGTAGCAACTACCTCATCATGTTCCCGACCAGTGGGTAACGGAGCGTAGACGTCAAACTTTGGAATCCGAATGATCGATCGAACATCCTCGACCCCAAAAGAAAGGTCGGGGTGTTCTTCAGAAGAAAGGATGGAAGCAGAGACCTGGTGTGTTACAGAATCATACTTGCAGGTAAGCCAGAAGCTGCCAAGTAGCATCTTGCTCATCTTGGTAGACACCATGAGAGCATGTTGTAATGGTGTTTTCTGAAGAAAAAGAGAGACTTGATTGAACTCCGGATGATCGACATCAACAGAAAGTCAAGCAACTTGATTGCACGCGGGAAGTGCAAGAGTTTCACTAGAGAGAGTGGTAGTCTTGGAAAACTTGGATGATTTTGAAGATGCCATTGTTGAATAAAGAGAAGGTCCCAGTTCTTAGTTGCAGGTTTTAGAGAGAGAGAAAGTTGAGAGTAGTGAAAGTAATAAAAGGAAGAAGATGAAGTGATTTATATAGGGTAAGAACTTGGAGGGAAAGAATTGATTTAAAAAAGAATTAAATATTATAAAAGGTAATGATGGTACTTGAAACGTACGAAAATGGGGAAGTGGAATAGCCGAAAACGGCTAGTGTCAGAATCGTGGACGTCCCATCAATTGACACATGAACCCTGTGAAGCCACGTGGCATGATCGGATAGGGGAAGAAAGAGGTGCCAAAAATGTTTTCGGTATGGTAGATGGGGATAAGGATGACACATCAACTACCGAAAAAGAGTGCGGTATACGACATTCGGTAGAGAAGAAATCGGTATAGTGGAAACCTCGGTTCGGTAGTAGGAAGAGATACCGAAGAAGTGATGTACAGGGAATTCGGTAAATGAAAGTTCGGCAATGGAAAAGAGGTTCGGTAGTCGTGAGGGCTACCAAAATGAAAGACAAGATTCGGTATATGAGATACTTTGTCGAATGGAGGAGATACCAAAGGAAAGTATTTACCGATATGAGAGAAGTTTCGGTACTCGAAAGGTTTACTGAAAGATTGTCGGTAAATGAATGATATACCGAAAGAAACTCGGTTTTTTTAATCAAAATTTAACATACCTAAGGATCCAACGAGAAAGTTGAATCTGGCCTCATCCAGTGGTTTAGTGAAGAGGTCTGTAAGCTGAAGATCTGTAGGAATGAAATGAAGTTCAATATCACCTTTAGAGACATGATCTCTTATAAAGTGATATCGAATATCAATGTGTTTTGATCTAGAGTGCAACACCGGATTGTTAGCAATTGCTATGGCACTGGAGTTGTCACATAGGATAGGTATATGAGAGTAGAACTTGTCATAGTGTTGAAGTTGATTTTTCATCCACAAGATCTGTGCACAACAACTGCCAGCTGCAACATATTCAGCTTCAGTGGTAGAGGTAGATACCGAATTCTGTTTCTAGCTGGACCAACTGACCAAATTTCCACCTAGTAATTGACAGCTTCCAGTTGTACTTTTCTTGTCTACCTTAGACCCTGCAAAATCAGAATTTGAATAGCCAATGAGATCAAAACCTGAGTCCTTGGGATACCAAAGACCCAGATTCATAGTACCTTTTAGGTACTGAAAAATGAGTTTTACAGCCGCTAAGTGAGATTCCTTGAGATTGGCTTGATAACGCGCACACAGACACGTAGCATACATAATGTCAGGTCTACTAGAAGTAAGATAAAGAAGAGACCCTATCATCCCTCTATAATTCGTGATATCAACTGGCTTACCAGTTGGATCAATATGAATCTTAAGAGGTGGTGCCATTGGAGTTTTCATGGGAGAGCAATTTTCAAAATCAAACTTCTTTAACAGATCACGAATATATTTACTTTGATTTATGAAAATACCTTCAGAAGTTTGTTTAATTTGAAGAACAAGAAAGAAAGTAAGCTCACCCATCATACTCATCTCATATTTGCTTTTCATGAGAGAGGCAAACTCCTGACAAAGAGATGTCATCCACATAGATTTGGACAAGATGATATTACCTTGGGTTTTCTTGAGAAAGAGAGTATTATCAATTTTAACTCTAGTATATCGGTTTGAGAGAAGGAAATCTGATAGGGTGTCGTACCAGGCACGAGGAGCTTGCTTCAGACCATAAAAGAGCTTTGTCTAGTCTGAACACATAGTGAGGATGAGCTGGATCTTCAAAACCTGGAGGTTGTTTCACATAGACTTCTTCAGCAAGTTCTCCATTGAGAAATGCACTTTTAACATCCATTTGGAAAAACCCGGAAGTTTTTGTGAGCATCATGAGCAAGAAAGATCCTTATTGCTTCAAGTCTAGCAACAGGGGCAAAGGTTTCGTCATAATCGATACCTTCCTTCTGTCTATATCCTTGAGCAACAAGTCTGGCTTTGTTCCGAATAACAGTGCCGACTTCATCCATATTATTTCGGAAGACCCACTTAGTGCCGATAATAGTCTTACCGAATGGACGAGGTACAAGTCTCCATACTTTGTTACTTTCGAATTGAGACAACTCTTCTTGCATGGCAGTGATCCAACACAGATCTGCTAGAGTTTCTTCAATTTTCTTGGGCTCTATTATGGAGAGAAAATTCACATAAAGGCAAATGTTTCCAACACCTCTTCTAGTTTGAACACCTGCTTGTTGATCACCAATAATCTGATCAATTGGATGATCCTTGGTCCATTTTAGAGCTGGAGGAAGAGGTGCAAGAAATGGGCTAGGAGAATATGAGGGTGAAGGATCGGTAGGAATAAGATGAGTATGATGAAGAGGAGAAGAATGAAAGGTTGGTTCGGCAGGTGCAATAGGTTCGGCAGTCGGTAGGGGATCTGTCGAACTATGGTTAAAGAAAGTGGAAACTGCCGAGAATGGGACATAGGGAGGTCCTGCAGACAAAAGATTTGGGGAATCTTCTCCTATACACGAAGTGATCCACCCATGAAGTTCATTATCATCACAAGATAAGGAAGATGTCTTATGATCATCGAACTTCACATGTATTGATTCGTCAATACATTTTCTCCTAAGATTGTAGACTCTATAGCCCATAAAGATACCCTCATCAGCCTTGGGATCGAATTTCCCAAGATGTTCTCGATCATTTAAAATGAAACACAAACAACCGAAAACATGAAGAAAACTGATGTTAGGTTTTCGGCCATAGAAGACTTCATAGGAAGTCTTGTTGTGTATTTTCACAATGATAGATCGGTTTTGAGTAAAGCAGGCTGTATTGACAGCCTCAAGCCAGAAGTAGGTAGGGAGGTTTGATTCACTCAGCATAGATCTTGCAGCTTCACATAGTATATGATTCTTTCTTTCCACAACACCATTTTGTTGCGGAGTTCTGACTACTGCAAAGTTTTGAGAGATACCTTTGTCACTGAGAAAGGCATCTAAGGTAGCATTTCTGAATTTGGTCCCGTTGTCACTTCTGATAGATCTGACTAGTTGACCGTTGAGAACTTCAGATTTCTTGATGAAATTGATGATTTCTTCAGTTGTATCACTTTTGTACCTGAGAAAGAATACCCAAGTGTAACGTGTGAATTCATCAATAATGACAAGAATGTACCTTTTTCCACCAAGACTAGGTGTGCTGACTAGCCCACAAAGATCCATATGCAGCATCTGAAGAGGAGTAGAGATAGAGAAACACTGCTTTGTTTTGAAAGAGGATTTTGTCAACTTTCATTTCTCACATTCAACACATAGCTTCTCTTTAGAAAAAGATATTTTCGGCGAACCGAAAACTAGCTCTTTGTTAGAGAGAGCATTTAACGTCTTGAAGTTGAGATGAGAGAGACGTTTATGCTAGAGCCAGTTCTTCTTTTCTGAGTCTTCAGAAATGAAGCATATGCTTTCGTCTTCAGTTGATTTGACACTCATATTGATGACATACACTGTAACACCCCGATTTTCGAAAGGTATCATTTCAAGTTAATACCGAAACCGATATATTAGGGAAAAATAAGATAAAGAATTTTGGACTTGAATCCTAGATTTTATAGTCTAGATATATGAAGGATTCAATTATGAGTCCAACGGTTCTTTCCGGAGCAAAATCGGAGCTATAACGAAGAAGTTACGGCCAAAACAGTGAATAATGAAGAAACCGGACAAACAGTGCACGGGGCGAGTTGTGGCGCGACCTAGGCCGCCCGGTAACCCGCGCGGAGCCCTGTTCGAGCTTAAAACCCGATTTTTCAGCCACCAAACTTCATTTCTTCATATCTTTTGCATCACAACTCCGATTTTGGTGATTCAAGTTGCCATGGTTTCATTTTTGAGAGATCTTCAAGGATTTAGCAAGATATTGGAATTCTATTAGAGTATACAAGAGTATTTTGTGGTGGTAAGCTCCTTATCTCTCTCAATATTAAGCTAGGGTTTGATGGTTTCACCCTTTTTCCTTTCATCCTTCGACTTGGGTGTGATTTTGGTGACTTGTATGTTGAAGTAAACCTTGTAGATGTGTCAGATCTAAGATCTAGAGAAGTTTCTTGGAGATTCAATCCTTCATCTTTGGAGATTCAAGTTTTGGGGGTAAAATCTAGATTTAGCCTAAATCTAGCAAGGTGAGTTCAAGTTGATTTGTGAAAACGTTGTACATGCCAAAATGTTTATTTTAAAGCATTTATGTTTTTTACATGAAATTATCAACTGTTGAGTTATTTGGTAACTTTTGATTATTTGAAGTATTTAGTTTATTAAACCTTATAAAACACCACATTTGGGATTTTTGGGTATTTTGATAAATAAGTCATAAACGATAGTGTTTTAATGATTTATTGTGTGAATGGATATTTGGTCACAAATGCATTTTAGTGCTTGTTGGGTTTTTATGCATCATTCATATAAATGGGCAATTTGAAAATAAGAGTGTGTGAGTCCTTGGGATGAGTCATTCCCGACCTTGGGAACATTTTGGAAACAATAACCTTTTTGGGTTTTGGGCCGAAGACCAATGGTGATTTGAGAAATAAAAATTTTGGGGAAAGATTTAGTTTGGTTTATGTAACCATATTGGCTCTCGTGGTTTAGCCAATCGTATGTTAAGCCTTTTGGGGCTTGATTTGTACTCTAATGAGTCTTTGGAACATTTTGTTCAGTTTTGGTAGCTCGTTAAGGAGCCTTGGACGTATGGTGTACTTAGTTGCATCTTATTTGAGAGTTACATGTTTTGAATGCGTTAGTTCATTCTTTTGAGTCATGTAACGTTTTAGACTGTAATGCATTGGATCCATAGGCATATGAGTCAGTCAATTGGTTTAGTAGGGACTTTATCCCCGTGTTGGGACTGGATATTGTTTAGTGGGGACCTTCTCCCTGTGGGTAGTGGTTGGACTCGATAACCGCGTAACCTTTATTGAGGGCTCGAGGTAGATATCGTGGGTGGTTGAACTCGATGCCCGTTTGTAATCCAGTATGGTTACTCATCGTGGAATTTAGTGTCCACGTTTGAATTCTAGTGAGTGGTCCCCAAGTCATGTTGTTGATTATGTAAGATTGCGGTGGTGCTCTGAAGGAGCCGTATACGGAGCTAAGTCTTGCGGTGGTGCCCAGAGTGAGCCGGATACGGGGACTTGTGACTTTGTGGTGAGACTCATTAGAGGTCGAGTAGACACTAGGATCAGTGGTGTCTTGCGGTGGTAGCTCAGATGAGCCAGATACGGGGAACCATGGTCTTATGTGAAACTCGAGAACATTGATAAGTGACTTAACTTTGTGTGCCCGCCACTTTCGATGGAATTCGGGTATCCCCCGTCACCGAAAGGTGTTGTTTTTGGGTATTGAGTTTTATTATCCAAGTTTTCGGTGACGTTTTATATAAGTGTATTTTATTCTTGAGTTATATGTTGAGTATTATGCCCCACCCGTGTTTTGGGTGTTTCGGGATATAAAGTTTTAACCGCATTTTCATAAATGGAGGGTTTGATTCTTATTCATATTTGAGTGCGTTTGAGGTTGGAATTTATTTACGAAAGAACGTTTTATATTGGGATCTTGTCCCCGAATAAATTTGGATTTGAAAACGTTTATATTAGTGTTTTTGCCCAAAGTGCATGTTATTGGAAAACGAGTCGTTTTCATATTCAAAGTACATCATTTAAAAGATTATGATTTAAACTGCATTACCTCTTTTCAAAGATATCTTTACTCATGTGGAAAACTCTTGAACTCACTAGGCGTTAGCCTAACCTTTTTATTTGTCGGCATGTGCAACAGGTTCCGGTTGGGAATAACTCTAGTGACACTGTGTAGAGAGGAATGCTAGTCGTGTGCTCAAGAGGTGGATATCTTAGTGAAGTCTTCCGCACTTGTTTCGGGAAGAGCAGCTTATAGTTGGGATTAAGTAACACCGACTTTGGTCTAGTCCTTTTATAAGACTGGATTTTATATCTGTTGACGTTAAGTAGAAAGTTTTATTTTGAAGATTTATCTTTTGGTTGATGTAATATCAAAATTTTAAATTAGATGCTCTTACCAAATTTGAGGGTGTTACATACACATTGTCCTTTCTAAAGCCAGATAGGACAGTAGGAAATTGTTTATCACTAATGAGACAATCATGGTCTCTGAAAATCACGTAGTAACCTAAATCACACAGTTGACTAATGCTCAGAAGATTGTGCATTAGTCCTTCCACATAGGCGATTATCTGTTAGTCGATTTACATTTGAAACCTCTTGGTAAGATTATGCAAGTATTATGCAAGAACCTCCATTTGTCAATGTCTTGGTATCATATCGTAACGTGGAATTATCTGTTAGTCGATTTACTCTATGTGACATATTTTGTTTCACTTGGGAGTCATGACCCCATAATTGTTGTTGCATTTAGTCCGACGTTGGGACATTAGTTCTCTCGTCGAGGCACGTTTAGGCATCAGATTGGGTTATAAGTCCTACGTGCTAAGTATTACGATATTGGATGAGGATCTCAACGTAAGGGTCCTTTGGGTTGAAGTTGACTTTCCGCGGGTGTACGTTTAAAGCCACTGAGCCTAACATCCCTCACGTGTACTTTTATGTGTTTGGCTTTACTGACTTGTCAAGTGGCTTATTTTTGTGTTCCGTCACTTGTGTTAGTAAGCGGGTCTCCCCCGTTAAACCAAGAGGTAATTGTTTATGGTAAAAGCACTATTATTCCCATTATAACTTCACTTTCTTTACTCACGTTTACCGTTATTTATTTTAAATACAACTGTTGATCTCACTAGGCGTTAGCCTAACACTTTTTTCTTAAAATGACATGTATAGCAGGTCAATCTAGCGGTGTGATTCGTCGGGATTGAGCGGTCGTCCTAAGGGGTCGAGAGTGGTCTTTTTGGGATGATATAATGACCATTATAATAGCGATATTGGATACGCATTTTTGGAAGAATAGCAACACCCGAACTTAATCTTTCTTGTCTAAGTTAGATTATTAGGTTGTTGTATATTGTTCTTCATTTGATTCATTTGTAAAGGCTACAACTATATTCCCCGTTATCGGGATGATATTTTGGGATTGTTATGACAAGTTTTGTTCACCCAGGTTTTCTCAGTTTATAGCCGTCATATTGCGAAATTTTCGAATTTTTTTATTTCTCTAAAATTTAGGGTGTTATATCAGAAGAATGATAAAGAGCACTCAACGGTCTAACAACATAAGAAGATCTCCAGACTGATGATTGCAGATGCTCAGGTAACTAATTCAATCCAATCAGAGACTAAATCCTCAAATCCAGTATCTGAAAATCTTGAAAAGCATGATCACTCGTGAAACTTAGATCAGTTGCTAAGGATATGTGACCAACAGAAGATAAGAATGATGTCACATATGCATTACGCGTAAAAAGCTCGGGAACAAGGCAAACTTGTATCAAACTGGGTTCAAAACAGTCACAATTCTCAAAAATCACAAAACTTTTCGCATAACTATCACAATTCGCAGATCACTATTCAATATAGCACAATTCGCATGAGGCTTAGCCTGAAACCTCAGAATTCGCATAGGCTTGCATGCAAATTCTAGCTTCTCACACGAGCCTATGAGCGAAATCCTCACTTCTCGCATATCTTTCACATGCGAATTCTTTCTTTTCGCATCACTCTAGCATGCGAAATCTTTACTTCTCGCATATCTCTTCATGCGAATTCTAAACTTAGAATTTTCCTTTAACCACATAGAATTCGTATAAACATTTCGCATAAGACTAGTACGCGAATTCTGCACTTTTTGCATCTCTCTGATATGCAAATTCTATACTTCAAAATTTTCATCTTCAAAGTCCATCAACGTGCGAATTCTAATCATGCGAAATCTTCCAAATTTTCATGCGAGTTCTTTCCATTCGAGTTCTTCAATGTCATGCGAATTCTGTGGATCTCGAATGTTTTTCAAGATTTTCTTCGAATTCAACCTCAATACTTCGAATTTTGAGTTGATACTTTGTGAGTAGGTTCGAAAACAACAATATAGCACATTTGTTGTTGATGATCTAGTCCAAAAACGTCTCTAAAGCTCACTTCGATCACAACACAGTGAATAAAAAAGTTTCGAACAAAAATACTCAAAATCGATCCAATTAGATCAAATTGATGAAATTAAACCTAGTGATTGATTCCATATGGTTCGACATTATTCACTGAATCAATTAGACATTAAAGAACATTCAATTTATCATCAATTTTCAGAATTCGAAATTCTTCACAGCGACTGTTCTTCAAATCAATCTGATCTCGATCGTGCAAAGAATGATTTCTTCGTTAGGCTCTGATATCACTTGTGAGGTCCAAGAGATCAAGATTGATTGATTATATAAGATAGACAAGGATAATTGGGGTAGAAATCTATAGTTTTATTGAACAAACAAATCTAAACTACAGAGAGCTTTAGAATTCGTACAGGCTACATTGTTAATAGAAAATTACAAAACAACTAACTACAAGATTCCTATTTATACCCAATACCCTTGTACACATTAAGCCCAAACCCATGTACAAGGCCCAATACAAACTATAAAGGATTACTTTACTAAACTTCTAAAATAGAACATATTTATGTTCTAACACCAAGGTTCAAATTCAGGCCTTGCCAAAGCTCTTGTGGCTATGGAGGTTCACCTGCGATGACTCCAGGCCATTCGTGGTCGCCCAGAGATTAGTCGGTGCACGTAAGCTGACCCGAAAACCCATGGTTACCCAAAAAAAAACGTTATCTATAATATATTATAAAAACGACATAAAAAACTCTTAATTACAACATTTTAAGCACAAGGTACAACTAATTAAAGTCAATTACTTAATTTACAATTTTCTTAACGCTTTGGTACAACTTTTCCAAGCACACTATCTCACATAATCATCTATTTGTGGAATAGATACTTGTTTATTAATATAAATATTTGTTTTTTTGGGTGGAGGATTTTATAAAATAGATTTTATGTTAACATAATCTATTTTAAATGTAGATTTTACATTTAAATCTATATTAATGAGATGTAATATAAAATCTTTTTTCTTCCGTATTTTTTTATATTACATCTCATAATGATTTTTCCATATTTTATTTTATAAAATCTTTTTACATAATCTATACTATATTATAAAAACGACATAAAAACTCTTAATTACAATATTTTAAACACAAGGTACAACTAATTAAAGTCAATTACTTAATTTACAATTTCTTAATGCTTTGGTACAACCTTTCCAAGCACAGTATCTCACATAATCATCTATTTGTGGAATAGATACTCATTTATTAATATAAATATTTGTTTTTTTGGTGGAGGATTTTATAAAATAGATTTTATATTAGCATAATCTATTTTAAATGTAGATTTTACATTTAAATCTATATTAATGAGATGT
This sequence comes from Arctium minus, assembly GCA_954870635.1. Classification (NCBI taxonomy): domain Eukaryota; kingdom Viridiplantae; phylum Streptophyta; class Magnoliopsida; order Asterales; family Asteraceae; genus Arctium; species Arctium minus. The sequence continues at coordinate 9,313,885 of OX941092.1, forward strand.
AATATAAAATCTTTTTTCTTCCGTATTTTTTTATATTACATCTCATAATGATTTTTCCATATTTTATTTTATAAAATCTTTTACCATATTTTATTTTATAAAATCTTTTTACATAATGAGATGTAATATAAACTCTTTTTTCTTCCGTATTTTTTTTCTAATATAAAATCTATTTTATTTTATAAAATCTACACGTACTTAATATTAACATAATATAAAATCTACACGTGTTTTTTTTGCTAATATAAAATCTACACGTATTTTTTTTCACGAGCATTAAAAGAAGAAAAAAGAAGGTTGATATGAATTAAAAATAAAAAATAACGAGATACACTAATAAATTATCGTATTATTTAAAATAAAAATATTCCGCAATACTTTCCAAATTAACCAAGTGTAAAGAAAATAAAATAGAAACGATGTAGATATAAAAATATTCTTCCATATTTTTAATATATTTACATTTAAATGTAAAATCAAAAATGAAAATAAAATATTTTAAAATATTCTCTACATTCACTATAAATATATATAGCTTCTCTATGTATCATCCGAGTACAAGAAGAAGACGAACGGTCGGGTGTCAATGGCGGAACCTGCAACTGAACAAAAGGTATTCCACTATATTTTTGTTTCTTTGAAAAACTACTTTTTTATATTTTATTTTATTTACTGAGGATTTGTTTATATTTTTCAAAACCCACAATCACATTTTTCGAAGTAGGGGAATAAGATATATATACATATCTTTATTTTTATCGACTAATACTATGAGGTCTTGAAGTCAATAGTCAGATAAATTTTCAAGTGGTACTGAGTGAATTTGAACTATACCAATTGAGTTGCCGGTTACAAAAGATAGAAATCATTTATTTTCTTTGTCATATTTGATGTGGGTTGAATGTTTTTAATTAATCTACAGATTTATACGTTCAAAGTGATTGTCAAGTGTTGTCGAGGAGGTTTCAGAAAAATTGCAAAATCTGTAAAAACATATGTTCATATTTATAATTATTTCAATAATAGTGATATGTTGTGAGACATGTCATTTGAGTTTTAAATAATATAATACAAAACTATTACCAATATTATTGCACAAACTCATAACAACAAACGATTAAGAATATATGCAAGTTAACCACACATTCGTTTTTCATATTGTATTTCATTAACTGTTAACAGATAAATTACGTTTCATTTTAACCCAGTTCAATATTCCGACAAAAAATTTATCCTCCCGTGCAATGCCCGGGCCCTACACTAGTTATGTATTAAATGAAAATAAAAAGAGAGCCAAACATATAACAAAACACAAACCTAAAATACCAAATTCGTAATTTACTTCTAGAACTATTTAGTGCAAGTCACTCATGATTTGATTGATTTCTTTTATTATTTTTAAATATATTTTAGATATGTACTTTAATTTAAATTCAATTTAATCCTTATCGTGAATAGTGATGGCCAAATGGACCCGGACCGACCCGGCCCGATCGATTAACCGAAGCCAGTCCCGCCCAAAGCCCGCCCCCGCCCGATAGTAAATCGGTTTAGAGCCCGAAAAACCAAACCAGTTTAGGATTTTGGAGGTTTTGCCGGTCCGACCCGGGACCGGTTCAAGGCCCGGTTTTTGGCCCAACCCGGCCCGATTCGATGGTTTAAAAAAAACTAGCCGTTATAGATCCGTTAACTAGCCGTTTATAGCCGTTTTGACCTTTTTTTTGGATTTTTTACCCCCCCAAACCCCTATAAATATTTGTGTTGATTATGGAGTTAGACACCAACTTACAAAACGCAAAAAACGCATACAATTCTCATTTCTCGCTATATTCGTTTCTCGCAAGTTCTAGTTTAATATCTCTAGTTCTCTACTCTACTCTCAAATCTCTACTCTTAAAATGGTCGCACAAAATTAACAAGTTGTTGCCGAGCATGGACGAAAAGCATCGATTTGGAACCATTTCAACATGGTGATCCTCCCCGACGTTCAAAAAAAGCGCAATGCAAACGGTGTGGAGATCTCTTTGCGGCGTCCACAAATACCACGTTAAAGCGCCACCACGAGTCTTCGTGCAAGAAGTTGAAATCGGGTGACGATCCAAATCAACCTATACTTGACAATTCCGGTCAAATATGGTCGTATGATACCGCATTGAACTGAGAAATGCAAATGAAATGTGTCATTCAAGTGGGGTTGCCGTATTTTTAGAATATATGGGAGTTCGGGAGCGGGACCTTCGGGTTCTTAGAATTTATGTATTGTAACTTAAAATTATAAATAAAACGTATTTTTAATGTGTATTTTAGTGATCCAATGATTCCAATCCAATTTTTATTTTTTAAAGTTTAGTAATTGATATAATTGAGTTTTTAAAAGATTATTAATTGATATAATTAAACATATTTTTTAAAGTTTATTATATAATTAGTTATTATATAAAGAAATTAAATTTAAAAAAAAACAAAAAAATCTTGGCCCAATCACGGCCCGGTTTTTGGCCCGGCCTAGCCCGGTTTTCTAAGAACCGGTTTATTCCAACATTAACCGGGCCACCAATATTTGGGTGAAACCCGGCCCAGTCCGGCACGAAGCCCCCTTGGCCTGATTTTTGGCTTTACTGTTTGGACCCGAATCCCGTTTTGTCTCGTCTCGGCCCGAGCCCGATATTTAGCCATCACTAATCGTGAATTTGACCGAGAAAACACACATTTGGCCCGTTTTTGTTCCCTTTTAACTTTTTCGCAATATTTGGAAAAAAAGTACATTTTTATCATAGTATTGAATTTATTTATGGACCAAAAACAAAAAAGACATAAGAACACTTCTATTTGGAAACCCAAAATGATATTGGGCTGGCCCAACTTTGGTACTTTTATCCCGTTTAATTTGATGAAATGTTTTTGTCCTTTTATGGTACGTTTGATACACGGACAAAATAAAACATGATGGAACAGGACATGACAGAACAGTTGTTCAACGATTGGTAAAATATAACTGGACAGAACAAAACTTGACTAATTTACCCCTAATAAGTTATTTATATTATATATATATATATAGAGAGAGAGAGAGAGAGGGTCATTCATTTGCTAACCGTACCATTAGTGCTAACCGTGCTAACCAATCTCAACCGTAGATTGATGAAATCAATGGTCCACAATTAATTTATTTTTTATTAAATTAAAATGTTAAAAACGGTTATAAAAAATACAATGCATGTATGCACAGGGGTATTTTGGTCATAATACAACTCCTTTTAATTTGGGGAATATACACATACCAAATTAAAATCCCAAACAATTAGGGATTTGATCCCTAAAATCGTGGGCATTGCTTTTTGATGAGATGAGATGCATAGAGAGGAATCTTTCCTATCAAAGGATCCCGATTTAAGCAAGGGAAGGTGGTGAATCGTCTGTGAAGACGGTGGCGGAAGACGTTGCTAAATCGGCGCAGGAGAATACATCGTCTCAGTTGCTGCCAACGGTGCAGGTTTCTCTTGTGAAACATGAGGTGGGCCTCGTCTGAAGCGGGTATGACCGGTACGATTTCGATCGAGTAGAGAGATAAACTTTTTGAACTTGGTGACGGCTACATCAGCTACGACCACGTAATCGGTGGTACTAGAAGAGACTGCGGGTGGAGAAGACGACGAAGACAACGTCGTATTGGTCTGATAAGATTGGTTTTGTGAAGAAAGTAATCTGATGAGATTATCAACGTTTATCGTCTATCCTTAGACAAACCCTTGAGCCAATAATGGCTCTACATGTGGAAAATAGATGGGTGGAGAAAATGTCAAAACATAACCTATTTTTGGTGGGACCGGGCTTACCCGATGAATCAAAAATATTTACATGAATCGGAAATAGTGCATATGTGCATACTTTAATATAGTGCATATGTGCATGTGGGTTGTAGAAAAATATTATATGCATATATGTGCATACTTGCACATAGGATTTATGTATAGTGGCTATGGTTGTGCATCTCGAATTTTTGGGATGTGCATAATGCATGTATACACTTTTTATTGGCATATGTGCATGTTTGAATTGTGAGATGTACATGTCTTATGTGTGCACATGTGCATTGATGATTTGCTAATTTTAAAGTAACTTCTGGTCAATTTGGATAGTGCACATATGCATATGTGCATACATGTGCACAGTGTTTCTGTATATTGTTTATAGTTGTTCATTTTGAATCTTAGTAAAACAAAAAAAAACAAATTGGTGAAATTGGCTATGGCGTGAGAAATATTTTAAATGCTAAAATTAAGGAAAAAGATAACTTCCATTCATAAACACATGCAAATCAAACTTTAATTTTGAATTAATAAATTTATTGTTTAGATAAATACCAAATTTAAAATCTCCTTTAAATATGGTATGCATTAAATTGGGCGATTTATACATTTATTGTTTAGATAAATACTAAATTTAAAACCTCCTTAAAATATGGTATGCATTAAATTGAGCGATTTTATAGAATTTCAATTATGCCATTCGACATTTAATAGCCTTGATCGATTAACATAAACAAATGAAAGCTTCTGATTGGTCGAAATTTGGCTAGCACGGTTAGCACCAATGCGGTGGTTAGCAAATGAAGGGGACCCTATATATATATATATATATATATATATATATATATTTGATTAATGTTTTAGAAAAAAATTAGATTTTATTTTGAAATTATATTGGTAAAACATAAGTCTATTCCACCTTGTTCCATGGGATGGGGGTGGAACAAGCATGTTCCACTTTTGTTCCACTATGTTCCTATCTGTTCCACCTAACAATCCTGTCAAACGTGAGACAATGATCTATGTCCTATTATGTCATGTTCAGTGTACCAAACACACCCTTAATGTATTTGGATTTTATGAAAAGATTTGAAATCTTTAGTTAATTTGTTTGATTTGAAATAAAATTGAATCTAATTTATTATAAATAATTTATAAAGACAAATTAAAAATAGTAAAATGTTTTGGCACAACATTAGACTAAGGGGCCGTTTACCAAACGCTTACTCGGATAAGCGTTACCAATAAAATTTAACACTATCACTTACTTATTGGGTAAGATTTTAAGCCACCAAAACGGTATTGTATGCAACAATTTTCCCGATAAGCGCTTACCGGTAAATTTTAACACTATCACTTACTTACCGGGTAAGATTTTAGTCCACCAAAACGGTATCGTATGCAACAATTTTCTCGGCAAGCGCTAACCGTGGTAAGAGTCTTCGCCATCACTTACCAGGGTAAGACTCTTGGTCCTTGCCTTAGCTCTTACCGGGTAAGATTCTTGTCATTGCCATATTCATCCATAAGGTAATATGACTTGGTAAGCGCTTACCCGGGTAAACGTTTTGTAAACGACCCCTAAGACTAGACGTGGCTGAATGACAAAAATGCATTTTTTTGTCCTCCTAAAACGGGTGTAACAAAAATCTGTGAGATTTAAGGCCTTAAAACTTTCCGTAATTCTTTCACGTGTCTAACTCGCACTCATTTGTTTAGTCCTCTCCAGTTTTGTTCGCACATGGTTCGTTTGATACACTAAACATGACTGAACATAACATGGATATCTGTTTTGCGCTTGACAGGACTTTTATATGAAATGAAACAACATAAATAAAGTGGAACATGCATATTCCACCTTACCCCATAGAATAAAGTGAAACAAACCTATATTGTACTAAACACAATTTGTTAAGCAAAACCCACGGATGTTATGGACCTACAAAAACCGTGAGCACCTTCACGGCCCAACCTTTTATTTTGGGCTTCAATTTTGAATCCAGCCCTAAGCCTTTCGTGAACACTTATTTTTTTTTTCCTTTTTCTTTACATTGCTTTCAAGACTTAAAAAAAAAAACTCGATCATTTTTAATAGGGTTATCAAATCTTATACTAAATATCATTTGCTATGGTGTTTCATTTCAATGATTCAATTATTTTTAAAATCAAATTTGGTGTAAAGTTATTAATTTACACTTGTTTTTTGTATCAGTTTTCATGATTACAATTTTGGGTACTCACCTTTGAGATTTATGTAATTTTAGTTAAAAAGTGTTAAATATTTAATAGTTTTTATTTGTTATATATATGATAAATTATATTTATAATAATATTGTAAATTATATTATAAATTATTTTTACATTAATATTGTAAATTTTATTATTTAATGAAATGTTTGTTTTATATGAGAATAGCTTAATTCTTAATTAATAATAAATTTTATTAAGTTATTGTTAAAATATAACAATATTTATATAAGTTGTAAATTTAACAAATTAAATATAAAAAGGAATATACTTAGGGGATGTTTGGTTCATTGAATTGGAAGGAATTTGAAAGAATTGGAATGACCAATTCCATTGACCAAATTCCAAACCAATGTTTGGTTCACGGAATGAAAGTAATGGAATCCTTCCAATTTCATTGAATTCCACGATTTAAGGAATTCATCATTCATTGACTTAAGTGAAGGAATTGAATTTCGACCAACCAAACGCGTGGTCAAATTTCATTCCAATTCTTTCAAACTCAAATTCCTTCGATGAATTCCAATTCCATCAAATTACATTCTGTGAACCAAATGCTCCCTTAGAATCTTATGATTTGATGTAAAAAATAGTTTTATCAATTTGGAGAAAATTTACTGTTTTAAATAAATTTTACACTAACTTATAGGAGTGGGTAAGATTTAATGTTACCAATTACGTTAATATCAGAGATTCAATGTCTACATATATAAAAATACATTACAAACGCATCAAGGTCGCGTCAACATCATGTAAGAATCCCTCCATTATATATAAAAATCATAGAGTGAAGTATAATGTTTGAACATTTCATTAATAATTTTGTAGAGTGAATTAGACTGATGGTCCCCTGTGGTTTGTTCTAAATCTGGATATGGTCCCTCAAACACATTATTTATATCAGAGGTCCATGACCTTTTATTTTCACTAGCACCTACGGTCCCTCAAGATAACATCGCTAAATTACTTTCGTTAAATGAAGGCACGTGAGGGCAAATCCTTCATGTAACCTCAATTTCTAATTTTCATGTAAACTATTTTATACATATACTAATATACATCATATGAACCCTAAAAGTCCTAAATCGTCAAATCTCCCCTCTCTTGCACCAACTGTCCCCCCCTTTCCCGACCCCTGCTCCCATACAGTTCCTTCTCTTCGTCGATAGTCCACCGACTCCACATCTCTTCTATGCCCAGAGTCTACTAACTATGTAGTTCCTTTTTCTGGATCTAGGGTTTTGATTTGGTTCAAGTCTAGTTTTTGGAGATGCAGAGCGAGAGAGACGAGGTTCTTTTTTAGATTTAAGGTTTTCTGTTTTTCTTCTTTAGATTTACATCAAACATGCAGTTCATTCTCTCTCTCTCTCTCTCATGGACGGACACGGACCTGGTATGGTGGTCACGGTGGCACGTGGCACCGTATTATTTCTCGGACGAAGGGTAAAAAACTTTAGGTTTGTGAGAAGGTGAAACCGTACCTCGTAATCAACCAAAACACCAAAAAACCGAAAAAAAAAAACTGTTGAAATCAACGAAAAAAACAAAAAAAACCCTCAAAATTGATAAGAAAAACTTAAAAATCCCTCGAAACCAAACAAAAAACTTTAAAAATCCCTCGACATGGTGGAATTAAGCTAAAAACACATAATACAATATTGAACGTCGGTAAAAAGATGAAGACACGTCGATAGAAGCCGTGTTTTTTGTAATTATTTTTTGTCTATATTATATGGTGTTATCGTATGAAAATTTTTGTATCTCTCTCTCTCTGGGGTCTATGCAAGAACACATGTTTTTGATTCAATGGGTCAGGAACTTCAAAGGGCTTGTAGATTCAAGTATGGTTTTGGAACCAACCCGAGATGCATGTCGTGGTTTCAAATGGGTCAAGAACTTCAAAGGGTTTTTGAATTTCAAAGAGCAGTAGTTTCTTTCTTTCTTCTGGGTTTTTGGTCCAAGTTTGATTTAGGGCTCGCTAGAAGTCTTGTATTACAAATTTAGGGCTTGATTTTAGTCTAGGTTTTTGATTCAGGGTTTCTTTGATTTTTGTTGTATATATTTTATGTGTTCTTGATGTGTGTTGAATTTAGAGTTTTGATTTCTCTTCTGATTTTAATGATTATTTAAGGTAAAAACGTTAGATTTTTATAAATGTTCTTTTACAGACCTGTATAAATGTTCTTGAGATTCTTGAATAAATGTTTTTAAATATTAATGACTTTAGATTTGTATAATGGGCAATTGGTGGGGGAGGTGAGTAGTGGTCGAGGGCGCGGGCTCGGTTTTCGTGAAGAGACGTGCAATTTGCACTTCGCACGCTCGCATCGAAGTTGAGGAGCCTCGCCTCGAGCTCCCGAGTTTATTTTTATAGAAAATCACAGAGAACTTGTGATTAATAACGTTTGCTATTAATCAGTGTTTAAGAAGTAGATAAGCATCGATTAAAATTTTGAACTGTTTTAAAATTTAAATTATTGACCACGTTTTTAATGAGTTAGAGACTTAGTCTCTAACTACCTTGAGAGGCCCCGTTTTTCAGGGGATTAAGCCCATGATCAGTAGGGTTTTGCTAGTATAAATACTGGTTTAGACCCTCATAATCTGATGCACCAAAAACAACTGAAGCTATCTGCTATCTTCTTCTCTCTCGTTTCTGTTCTTCATACTCACGATTTCCATCCATATTTCTGCATCAAACTTTGTTCATTTTCGTGATCACCGTTGTTGATCAACGAAATATTTTTGCATCAAATCCTGGGCTTTGCGACCTTGAGGCTCACAACGAAAAATGAGCAGTCGTATAAAACCTTAAGGACAAGTTCAACCGCGCATATTACTTCCTTTCAATCATCAAACGTTGATCAGGTTGGTTTTACATTTACTGTATCGTATTTCATTTTCGTTCACTAGAGTGAACAATCTTCTTCTACTCCCCTTCTTATAACAAATCTATCGCGAAGAATAGATTTGTTGTTAGGTTTAATTGTTTTCGTGTTCAATTAATTGGAGGTACTAAAAGAGTTTACTAATAAAATTGTTATCTTTATAAACTTCTAATTATACAGTAAAGTTGCAATTTTATAAAGTTTTGTTTTATTAATAAAATTTATTAGTTAATCTCTTTCTTGAATTTTACTGATTATTAAAATTCAACACCATTTGAGCATAAGAAAGAAAGCTAAAGAAGTTTTTCATAAAACTATTACAAATATGATGGTTGCCTTTCAAAAACATAATTTTTTTCCATTACCACAAACCCAATGTTTTAAAAACCGGGTCGATCTGGCCGGTTGAACCGGGACTCGGGAAAGAGGGTGGGTCAATTTCGACCGGGTTTATGGCAATTTATGGCTTGGAATGAACCGGCCGATTTTATCAAAAAACCGGTTGAACCGATGGAACCGGTTGATGTTTTTGGATCGAATGAAAAACTTATGTTTATGTCAGTTATGTGTTTTTTTTAATGTATTTGATTGACCTGGTGGTTGAACCGGTTACTACACCGGGTTAACAAAAAAACCGGGTTTTAAAACATTACACAAACCATAAAATGATGGCACAATTATAGGTCCGTCCTGTGACCTATGATTTATAAAAGCTATAACGTCAAACCAAATGCATATATTATTTCTGTTTTTATATATGTCAAAGTGATTATTGTCAACCACAAGGTTGTGGCATGGTGGTAAGAGTCTGGGGACTTCATAGCGGTTGTCCGGGTTCGAGCCCCACTCGCAGCATTGTGGCCACGAGATGAATGCCCGCGGGCCATAGGCCTGTTTTCCAGGAGATTAGTCCGGACCCAAAATAGTCTGGGATACTCCTTTACCAAAAAAAAAAGTGATTATTGTCAATATACAAAATATAAATAATTGTTCTGTTGCGATTATATATTTTTGGCAAACATACACAATTCTCAAATCCAAAAGCAAAAAGCCATAAATGCATTGAAGAACCCATCAATGCAACATACAAAATTCTCTCATCTTATCCTACCAAAACAAAAAGTTACAATAATAGCAATTTTGTGTATTTTTCAGTGTTCCAAAAAACTCACCGGATAGTTGTCATGGCGCGCCATGCTCGTGTCTCACGTCACGATGGCGTACACAATTTCGTAATGCAATATTTGATTTTTATTTACGTTTTTAATGTCTTATTTGTAAGTTATTTTAATATATACCATAATTTAACTTGCTTATTACTATTGACTCATTGAGTAACACTACAAATCGTATGTTTTTATATATAATATTATATGTGAATTAGAAAAATGACGCCATAAGTCACGCCTTGAAAACGCCGTGTCTTCTAAGACTTGAGGCTTGGCCTCGCCGCCATGCCACACCTCACACAATTTAGAACCTTGGTATTTTTATTTTGAGGAATCATTTTTTAGAACTTTTATTTTGAAAAACTAATTTTTGAAAGCATTTTATTTTTGGGAACCAAAATGAAACCAACTTTTTCTTCTTTTATATTTGGTCACCGAATCTTAGAAACGAGAAGTTTTTGAAAGTTGTTTCTCCCAAAATGTGATGCAGAGTAGATTCAAGAATTGACGGACTCGTTTATGGTGCGTCTGGTGTGCAGATTACATGAGACTGGACGGGGAAAAAATAGTCTCGTGTTTAGCATTGACATGGGACAAAATAAGTCAGGACAAACTAGAGTTTTTTTTTGTTCCACACAAAAAGGTGGAACAACATTGGACAAAAACACAAAATTATTATTTTACCCTCCTAATATGACAAAATATAAAATTATAGATGTGGGTTCAAACGAGAACGTTAACTATTTAAGAAAACTAGAAAACAAAAAATCATGTACAAAATCATATATGATTCACGTACAAATCATATATGATTGCGGGAGACTTTCCGGGCGACTTAAGTGGCCGCCAAAGTCGTCCGCGTCCATTTTTTTGACCGTTAATGCCGAATCATATATGATTTTGCACATAATTTGATGTCCTCGTGTTTTCTTAAATAGTTAGCATTCTCGTTTAAACCTTTCTCTAAATATACATGTGTAAGAAGGAATTTGGGCCCTCTACCACTTTTAATTAGTGTTGATCTAAATATTTAGATTAAGTTCCAAAACAACACATAAATTAGCTTAGAATTCAATTTTCAATAAATCTTTAATTAGGATTCATCCAAGAATGAAGATCTCTTCTTACTCTTCTCATCCTCAACTACTATTTTTTACTGGAAACCAATTCTCTCTATATATACACGAGACAATATATATATATATATATATATATATATATATATATATATATATATATATATATAATATTAGGGTTGGGTTTTGGTGAAAAGTTGATGCTAACGTGAGAAGTGGTTATCAACCGTTAGATGAGAAATGGATGTTCATTAATATGAGATGCACCAGATCAATTCCCTTCTAAGGCGCAATTCATGAGAGAGCATGAAATTAAAAGTGATCAACGATTCAGATCCACTTATCACGCTTATGATGTTAACCTCAACTTCTCACACGATCCTTCGCATATATATATAGGGAGAGATTCATTTGAGAAATGTTAAATGTATGAGAAATAGAGAAATGATCCTAACCCTTTATTTAGTCAATATTTGCGGCTTTGACCGTGAAGCACTGGATAATTCCTTGTGTGGTCTTTAGAAGATAGAGGGTAGAGGGCATGAGATTAAAAGTGATCAACGATTCAGATCCACTTATCACACTTCTGATGTTAACCTCAACTTCTCACAAATATATATATATATATATATATATATATATATATATATATATAGTGAAAGAATATTTTGCAACCCACATCTTAACCGTTGGATTCATGATCGACGGTTATTTTGTTTTTATTTTTCTGTTTTTTTAATTAAAAATATTGGGCTCCATATCTATTGTAACCGCCGATCATGAATCTGACGGTTAAGATGTGGGTTGCAAGGTTTGCAATCTTTTTAAGGGTTGCAAATAAAACAACCCCTATATATATATATCATGTATTTATCTTGAATCCAACTTTTGAAAAATCAATTTCCCATATTTGTCATATCTTAATTTTTTTTAAGATATATCATATAAAACATAACCACTGCCCACTTGGACGTCGACTGTCGACAAAAGTCTTACAAGAAGTTGCCATGCAAATTCCTTTTATTATGAAACCAAACTTCAACCGCAATTTGCCACCCTTTACCACCTTCTCAGAAATTTCCATTTTAACTCTTCTTTTAACCCTTTTTCTTCCATCTATGCATGCCACCCATCATCAAATAACCTTTTTTCTCCACACTTTCTGTATCTATATATATCTATCTATCACCATTACATCAAATTCCAATTTCAAGTTCATAAATTAAACCCTTCTTTCTTTCCCCCTCTAATGGCACCTCTAAAACTTCCAAAGTCATTTAGTTGTTTCTCTCAAAAGGGTCTCTTGTTAAAGCTAAGTAGTTTTCGTTCCAAGAGTTCTAATTCGAACACCACCTCAAACTCCACTTCCCCAATGTCTCCGAGATCCCCGAAACAACCCAACGGAAACAACCAAGAACGAGAATTCCGACCGGTTTTCGCTCGGTTCGATGCGGATAACGACGGGAAGATTTCGGCTTTGGAGTTGCGGTCGTATTTCGGGTCGATCGGGGAGTATATGTCGGACCAGGAAGCGGAGGGTGTGATCGATGAGTTGGATACGGATGGAGACGGGTTTATAGATTTCGAGGATTTTATGAGGATGGTGAAAGGGGACGACGAGAAAGAGGACGTGAAGGCGGCGTTTGAGATGTTTGAGTACGAGAAAGGGTGCGGGGAGATTAGCGCGATGAGTTTGCAGAAGACGCTGAGTCGACTCGGTGATTCGAAGAGTTATGAGGAGTGTTTAGAGATGATTAAGGTGTTTGATACACATGGGAAAGGAGGGGTTGATTTCAATGAGTTTAGGAAGATGATGATGGTTTAAGTTGTAGAAATATGGGCAAATGAATGTCGAACATGTTGTTTTTACTGCAACGAAATCGAATTTATAGGACGCCAAAAATGTGTGAGTGTCTTAAGTAACTTACTAAAAGTTACCGGTTCCCCGGGTTTGGATATCTTTGTGTTACATTCACTCGTCGAAACGATACTATTCAGAACTTTAGTACCGATTACACCAGGGGGCTCGTTTGGTTTGCGGGATTTGATGAAATTTGAGTTTGAATTTTTGGAAAATCTGGAATTGAAATACCGGGATTTCAATGTAATTGACTAATTTCACAAACAATGTTGATATTTCACGGGATTTCTGATTTCATAGGATTTATTTGTAATAATGTTTTATGATATGTTAAAAACATTCGCTTAGTAATAATCAATTATAAAAGATAGTTTAATTATTTATAATTTGTTTCTGTAAATTATTTATAAAGAATGAAATTCAATTCCATTACAAATCTTACAAACCAAACAGCCGAAGTTTCCAAATACTTCCAATCCCAAATCCCTCAAAAACATTTTTTCACACCTAAATCTTTTTCAGGTAGAATTTTGAATGAATAATGTTAAAATTTTATGCAATAATTATAGTTGGAGATGACCATTGATATTTGGGCTTCATTTTGGGCATAGCCTAATGGACCTATCTAATTTGCTTTGGACTTGGGCCTGGGCCCACTAAGGACATATGTAGACCTTTTCTGGTCTTTGGGTTCCAAAAAAATTCCTTCTAAATTTTATATGATTATGAAACAGTCATATGTAGACCAATTCAACACTATATATGCCAAGTCCAATTAATTTTAAAACAATATAATTTATTTATTTATCTGGGCTCTAATTGGTAGAAAAAAACCCACAACCATGACATCATTATGAACATAAAGTCCGAAAGATATAGAACTACTATTTGATCCTTATTAGGTTTAGGTTCACATGGAATAGATGAAATAAATCAAAAGGCGGCTTTTTAGGGACAGAGGTAACTTGTAAATGGTGCACTAAAAAGAAATTATTCTCATTTTCATAGGTTAAAAACAAATTTTTTTCAATTTTATATCGTATGTCCCCCCAGTGAATTCCTATCTGGGCCACCACAAACAAAAAAAAAATGGAAATCAACAAAAGAAACCAATTTTTTTCGAAATCAACTAAAAACCCGAAAAAGTCCATCGAAATCGACAAAAAACCTTAGAAATCTACAAAAAACCTTAGAAATCTCTCGAAATCAACCAAAAAGCTTTAAAAATCCTTCGAAAAGGCGGAATTAGGCAAAAAAACACATCAGTTGACTTTACGCTAAGCAAAAATCCTGGATCCGCCACTGTTTTTGGTGGCAGGAGTGCTTGGTCATCGGGATTTCCTTTTCCTCAACCAATTTGGTTGTATCAGCCGGTCTGGCTATGCTATCATAAGTTTCTTATTCTTGACCGAATTTTGAGTCATGGGTACAAGATTCTTTACATCTGGTTTCCATATCTATGAACAAGAGAGATCCCTAAATCTCGATAAGTTAATCGGACAAGTTTAATGAATTCTTTCCCCCTTTTCTGCCCATTTTTTAGCCTTCAAAACGCTGGATACGAATAAGTTTTGGTATTATTTCCGTACCCAAAAAAAAAAAAACAATAATTTGGTATTAGTCCCACTTGAGTATGAGATTGAATAAATTCCCTTTTCAAGATCTTTTTAGTTGAAAATTTTACAGGGTATCTTTATAGTCCCTTTCAGCACCTTTTTGGTTCAGAAACCGTCCCTAGTTTTTTAATTCCTAAAAGAGTGCAAATTTCTACATTACATCACCTTACCCCTTCTGTTTAATAAGAATTCATCTAGTCAACTAAGGACACATTTAAATTTTAGCAACTATTTATGTTTTAATCATTGGCAGATGGTTTCAAACATCATCTTTCTAACCCCTAAAACCATAAACATTTTCACCATGAATCCATTCCTATTCATGTTAGTTTTCCCGTTTTTCGCTATCGAATCCGGTGGTCAACAAATGTATTCAGGAAACCTCGTTATGGAATGTGACAACACCGATGAAACAGGACCGTCACCTGCGTTTCTCTACACGTGCAACGGCTTCCGACCATCGTGTTCAGCTTTCCTAATCTTTAGAACTCAACCTCTTTACGACACAGTTGCCGCCATCTCGAAGCTCATGTCAACCGATCCTACAGAGCTTGCTCGAATCAACAACATCCGGGATTCCAACAAAATCTTGAATCTAAACAAAGAGGTCATCGTTCCGGTAACGTGTTCGTGTTCCGGTAAGTACTATCAGGCTAACACCTCTTATGTTCTTTCTATGGACGAAAACTATTTCACGATTGCAAACTCGGTGTACGAAGGTCTAACCACTTGTGATTCGATCCAAAGAAACAATGTTTATGAACGACATAACGTGGATTCGGGTGTAAAGCTTCAAGTACCACTTAGATGTGCTTGTCCTACAGTTAGTCAAACCGTAGAGGGAACTAAGTATCTATTGACATACTTGATTACTTTGAAAGATTCAATCACGAAAATTAGTAAACGGTTTAAGGTAAGCAGTCAAGACTTAGCTTTAGCAAACGGGTTTTCTTCTGGGGAGGGCGACGAGATTTATCCGTCGACAACTCTTCTCGTTCCTCTCCGTTCTGAACCTTTGAGTTCGCAGACAAGAACACTCGGCCAAAAAGGAAGTCTGTCGAAGAAATGGATCATAATCGGGACCGTAACGGGTACTTTCTTGGCAATTCTATTTTGTTGTTTCTTTGCGGGATATTTACTGTGGAAAAAAAATAGAGCATGCGGTGGTGCGAAACTAAAATGGGTATTACCTAAAGATATTCAACTCGGTATCGCTAGTGTCGATCAACTCCTGAAAATCTACAAATTTGAAGAATTAGAGGAGGCTAGTGATGGTTTTAGCCTCCAAAACAGATTAAGTGCTTCTGTTTATAAAGGGTGTTTAAAGGGGAGGACAGTGGCCATTAAACAGATGGGTGCAAATGCACCTAAAGAGGTGAAAATTCTCCAAAAATTCAATCACTTTAATCTCATTGGTCTTTATGGAGCTTGTGAACATGATGGAGCTTGCTATCTTGTTTATGAATTCATGGAGAACGGTTCTTTAAATCGATGGCTCGAAGACAAGACTTCGCAAGAAAGTCACTCGTGGAACAATAGGATTCGTATTGCTCTCGATGTTGCTAAGGGTCTCCAGTATCTACATAGCTTTGCGAGTCCGGCATATGTTCATAAGGACATAAACAGTAGTAATATTCTACTCAGTAAGGAAGTACGAGCCAAGATTTCGAAATTTGGTCTTGCTAGATCAACAGAAAATAATAACCAGAATAAAAATTCATCTATCAAATGTCGGTTCGAGTCAAAGGGTTACCTCGCACCAGAGTACTTAGAAGAGGGATCGGTGACGACCAAGACTGATGTTTACGCGTTTGGAGTTGTTCTCTTGGAACTAATCACAGGAAGGAAAGCTGTGTATGAGCATGATGGTGATGGGAAAGAAGTGATGCTATCGGAAGAAGTTATTTCAAGTATAGGTGATGAAAAGCATGCAAAAGGAAAGCTAAATTACCTTGTTGACCCTCGTTTGCAAGCCAGACACACCCTTGGTTTCGTCATAGATCAAGACGAACTTGCTCTATGTCTGTTAAAACTGAGCATAGGTTGTTTGGAACCTGAACCATCGAGAAGATTAAGCATAAACGAGATAGTCTCTACTCTTATGAAGATTCAAATGGACACACAGAGCACGGAAACCATGTTTACGGTGTAGATATGTAAGATCAATTGTATCTAAGATTCCTCTTTGATAAAATAATTTTTCACCTTTTCGAATAACAAACTATATGTAAACTGTCAGGGGTAGAGGTAAGTTTTGCGTACATTATACCCTCCAGACGACCCTGGTAAATACCAGGAACGTTTAGTTTGGGTTGGTTTATGTAAATAGTCAAAACCCTTGATGTAAAAAACTTATTTACTCAAGAAAGATGTTAACAATGAAATAGAAAAGTATTTCAAAGGATGTATATTCAAGAACAAATAGATTTATATACATTTCTCTATCTCTATCACTCCCTGTATAAGTCGCATAGTTACAAGTATGTGATCGCCTGGTGAGTGACTTGCTGATCGCGTACGAGCTTTAGAAGAACTAGGCAACCATGAATGCGACTTGTGAAGTCGTGTAGAAGTCACCTACGGGCCACAAGGGCTTAAATTGGTTTGACCTAGTTCTTGTGTCTTATTTCTTTCTTTTCTATTCTTCATGGACGAACTTTGGAGCTTTTGTGAGATGTTATTGTTTCAAGTGTAATCTTTGTAAGGAAGGATTCTTGTTGTATTCCTCGTTTGATTATCAATATACAAACCTCCATCTTTCCCTTTGGATGTACACTATCACACCGATAGTGAAACACTTTTAAATCATCGTGTCATTTATTTACTTTCTATTGCATTTGTGATATTGTGGCGTCATTGTTGTTATTGGTCAGTTACGATGATTCATGATTTTTATCCGATTGTATAAAAGGAACGGGTAATTAGGAACATCAAATTTATCATTATGTTAGACTTTAAAATGAACGAAGAAACAATAAGGAAAAAAATGACCTTTTTTTACTAAGCAATATTTTTGTGAAAGCTGTTGTAGGTTGTCTTGATGTAAACATTCTACAAACTTGACAACTTAACATCTTGGCAGATGACACCCACAACAGACAAATAAAAAAGACAGCCAACCTACCATTTTTAATATGTTTCTGATAGAAAACTCTAAATGAGAACTTCAACTTGCTAGAAACTTGATGGTGAGATGTAGACTTTTATATAACAGGTCCACACAGAAAATGGTAAGGATCTATTAGAACAGAGATCATATATTCTACTCATGGCGCTGTGATAAGAATATTACTAACGAAAATAAAATAAATGCAAAATGATCTAACGTTAGAAAAATACCTTTGCGATGCGCTAGTAGTTGTTGTTGGGTTCAAAGATGCAAGAAGATGGAAAATGCAGCCAACAGGTTCTATTCAAAGAATAAAAAAAACAATTGAAACCAAACCAAACGAACCCAGTATGTCCCATTTCTCAACGGCATCACGAATTGATACTACCCTCTTCACAAAGATCTTTTTTACCAATAATAGTTGGAAAACTACTAGAATAAACTCCGTAAACTCTTTGAAGATTCGCAGCACTCG
Source organism: Arctium minus (assembly GCA_954870635.1). Taxonomy (NCBI): domain Eukaryota; kingdom Viridiplantae; phylum Streptophyta; class Magnoliopsida; order Asterales; family Asteraceae; genus Arctium; species Arctium minus. The sequence continues at coordinate 9,332,135 of OX941092.1, forward strand.
TAGTATACGAACGACCACGCGTAAAATCATTATTTGCCTCCACAGTTGTTTCTTCAACAGCCGCAGCCTCCCTCAATTTGCCTTCTTTCCACAGACTCTTCACAAGCAAACGCTTTGTAGAAACATCAGGCACAAGATTAGAGCTTTTCATATCTTCAAACGCTCTAAGAGCCAGCACAGCTCTATTGGAGTTAAAATAAGCACGTATTAGAACCTTAAACATATAACCATCTGGTTCTATTCCACTCTGCTTAACCATCCCAACGAGCCTCTGAACTGTTTTAATGTCGCCCTCAAGTGCGAAATGATGCATCAATTCTGAAAAAGTTTGAATCTTTGGAAGAATCCCACGTAAAATCATCTCGTCTAGTGTATCCAAGGCCTTAGAATTCATTTTACACTTGGTAAATGTTGTCAAGATGGATGAATACAGAGACAAAAGACAGTTTATCGGCAATGTACCACAAAGGGGTTTAACATTTTGAAAGACCTTAAGCGCAGCTTCACCCTTCTTTGATATGCCATAGTAATCAATAACCGTTCTGATAGTACCATACGACAATTTTATACCTTCATTTTTTATCATGGATATGAGTTCTTCAACCATATTAACATTTCCTTCACGCGCTAATTTCGTAATCATCCTGGATATCGTGTGAACATCGTGGCTGAATCCTGGTTGTTTGGCAACCCAGCAGAAGAATTGCCATGCTGATTCGGCTGAACCAAAGCTCCTAATCATCTTTGAAACCAATCGTGTTGTCCAAACGAAATTTGCATTCTCCAGCGATGATACCTCTTCAGACCTCCAGTAACGCAGAGAACTAGCCAAAATGGCTGGGTCGAACCACGGTCTTAACTTGATTCCATCCATTTTAGCGTTATCACGAGAACATTCAAACTTTCCATTTCCGTCCACCTCATCTTCATCATCGCAATAATCACCAAAAGACCTTTTCACATTCTCAATCCTCTCGTCAGGCAACATTTCTTTGATCAGTTCCGATGTCTCTTCGATGAATCCTGCATCATGCATTCGCCGCAGTGACGAGTACATCCCGCGGCTAGGCAAAACTCCATCCACCTGCATTTCGATGAGCAAGGTTTTAACCACTTCAAACTGATCAGTACCACAGAAAGCATCCACCAGAACCGCGTACTGCCTTAAAGTGTGTTTTACACGCATGGATGGCAACAAGTCGAATATTTTCATTGCTGAATTTAAGTTTCCGGAATTCACAAGATGCTCGATAATAACGGTGTATGTTCTAGAATTCGGAATCCCCCCTTCATCAATCATCCTACCGAAAGTCGTAACAGCCTCATAGTCCTTACCCATTTGGGCACAAATCCTCATGATGATGTTATACGACTCGATATTCGGACATTTTTGGGAGACTCTCCATTCATGCCACACACAAAGAACAGAATCAAGATCACCTGAAGCTGCATACAACTTCATTTGATCCATAAAGCTGACTCGAGCAACATTCCTGAATTTCCCCGAATTTATCCCGTTTACGAGGGCCTTCAGCTTGCCCGTTTGGCGAGCTTTTGCAAGTATTTTAGCCAAAGCATAGAGGGTGTTCTGGTTATGAGTGAAATCTGGGATATTCTTGAGGGTTTCAATAACGGAAAGGGCAGCATCCGGAGACGGAGCAGATTTAAGCGCATTGGCAACTACAAAAGAGTCCAGGGCAGGATCATTCAAGACAGAAACAAGTGAATCTCGGGAATTAGACCGAAGAATAATTCGTATCCTATCTATGAGCCTCGCTCGCTCTAGGTAAAGAGAGACAGCATTCTTACAAGACTTACTAACAAAGTTGTGAGCTTGAAGATTCAAATGATGAGAACAAAATGGGTATGCAGGCAACAGCGAAAAACGATAGCTTTGTTGCATACTAGCTCTATGGGCAATTCTAATAAGAAGAAAATTCAGCATAATACCAATTAAACTACATGCCACATGAAACTAAAATTGGGATAGTCCTCCTAACATTTGCAGACTCAAATTGATATCTTTTATGTACAAAACATATAGTTTGTTATTAGAGAATCGGAAAAAGGTAAACTTTGAACACTAGATGGCCAAGAATATTCAATCTTGGGGGGATACAAAACCATTTGAAGAAGTACAAAAAGGCGGGAGCTTCATGGGACTTTTATCGAACAGTTGGTGTGCACTCCAACTTTTAATCAGGAAGGACGGGTACAAAGAGGGTGGAGGGCTACATTAACGATTAGATGTATACTCGGAGTGAAAATTGATTTACTGGATACAGTTGGTTCGCTCATCGGATGGTCCATCGCTTCTCGCCCGAATGGGTTAGGGTTTGGTGTCTTGATTTGGGCTAAAGAAATTATCATTGCTTACAAGTTACAAAAACGCCGGCAAATAAATATCTAACAAGTAGGGGTGCTAAAAAACCCGACCAACCCGATTAACTCAACGCGAAATAACTCAAACCGAAGTAACCCGATGTCTAATCGAGTTGTAAAATCTTCAAACCGTATGTATTGGGTCACTTTTATTTGAACCCAACCCAACCCGATGAACCCGATCCTTTCATTTTGTGGATTTAATATGATTATTAAGTCTCTATTAATATGTAAATTAGACAATTACACTATTGTGTACCCTCTTCATTTACATATATTTTCAATCTATTATTCATCTCTATATAACTTCTTTGTATATATATTTAATAAATATAAACACACACACACACACACATATATATATATATATATAGCCTTTGGTTCATTTGAGAAATGGTAAATATATGAGAAATAGATAAGTGATCATAGCCATTCATACGATCAAGATCGGATTTGACTGGTCAAAAGTTGCGCTATTCCAAAAATAGAAGGACGCATTCGTAATTTTTACAAAATACACGGGTTGTGTTCATATATGAACTTGTATAATTCACATATGAACTATATGTTCATATATGAACCAGTGTAATTCACATCTGAACTTTTTAACTGATTCATATATGAACATTTGTGTTCATATATGAACCAATTAACTGATTCACATATAAACTAATCAACTGTAGGTTCATATATGAATCAGTTGAACTAATTAACAGATTCATATATGAACTAATTAACTGATTCACATATGAACGTATAGTTCATATGTGAATCATACAGGTTCATATATGAACTCATCCCTTGTATTTTACGAAACTACCCCTCTACCATCTATAGACCACGCAAGGAATTATTCGGTACTTCGTGGTCAAAGCCACAAATGTTGACCAGATGAATAGCTAAGATTACTTCTCTATTTCTCATATATTTACCATTTCTCAAATGAACCTATCCATATATATATATGAATCAGTTAAAAGAGTTCAGTTGTGAATTGCACTGGTTCATATATGAACATATAGTTCATATGTGAATTATACATGTTCATATATGAACACAGCCCGTGTGTTCTGTAAAATTTACGAAATTGTCCTTCTATTTTTGGGATAGCCGCAACTTTTGACCAGTCAAAGCCGTAACGTTTGACCGGTCAAAGCCGCAATATTTTACTAGTCAAATCCGATCTTGACCATATGAATGACTAGGATTACTTCTCTATTTCTCATATATTTACCATTTTCAAATGAATCAAACACTATATATATATATATATAGAGAGAGAGAGAGAGAGAAAGAGAGAGAGGTGTTCAAATGCAACCTTTTTTAATGGTACAACCCCATGCAACCCACCTATCTACCACTCATTTTGTTTTCATCTTTTTAATTAAAAAAAATGAAAATAAAATGAGTGGTAGATAAGTGGGTTGCATGAATTGCACCATTAAAAAGTTGCACAATAACTCACCTCTCTCTCTCTATATATATATGTAAACTAAAAAATTAACTAAATGTGATATATTTAAGATTTAAGAAATATGGATAAGTTGTACCAAATGGTTGATGATGACACGACCAAACTCAAGGCCAAGAAAGCGAAAGCATCGGGGTTGGAGACGTCTAAAACGATTGTTGTTGATTGACATATTATCATTTGGTTTAGACATTTTTATATGTAATATATCGTAATATTTTTGATGAACTTACATACTCTCATGAATTATCGGTTATTCGGTTGTATTTTTAGAAATATTTCCTTTATGTTTATATTTCTAAATTTGATTTCATCTTGTTTAAACACAACTCGACCAACCCGAACGGTTTGGGTTGGGTTGGGTTGTACTTTTGATTGGGTTGGGTTGAGTTGTTAAAAAGTCTTCAACCCGATCAACCCAACCCGTGAGCACCCCTACTAACAAGATCATTTTTAATATAAAACTTTAAATTTTAATATTTTTTTACAAAAACGATGCAATCGGTAAATTATTTCCAATATATTATATTGTTTTTAAATTATTATTTTTTTTAAAATTCAAGTTACTTAAATTTCAATATTCCCCTTATTTTATTAACTTTAATTTATGCCCGTATATTTAAAATTGTCACAATAATTTAATAATTTATACTATTTAAACCAAATTGTAATTGATAATTTTTTAAATATATTATTTTGTTGTAAATTGATAAATATTAATACCTATTTTAAAATTTTCGTTGAATATTAAATTTATTAAAGTTTAAATGTTAATATATAATTTTAATTTATTAAAATGGTATTAGACAATTAAATTAAATAAAAGTATATAAATTTGAAAATTGAAAAAAAAATATTGGGACAACACATTTTTTTCTTTCCCTCATATTGTCCTTTTCTTCATAAAAAAAGATTTAAGAACATAACGTAAAGATATGATATAAATGTTAAAATATATACCAACAAATAAACTATTTTTTAATAATTCTGCTAACTATATAATTTTGTAAACTACCGTTATAGTTTAATTTTTTTTAAAGATGTTTGATTAGTTTATAGGAATCTAAACTATGTGATAATCATTTAAAAATAATTGTTAAAATTATTTATTTATTGTTTTAATTGGTATCATGATATTGTTATCCCAATGCTATAAGGAAACTATAACCAAATCCTTATCATGGATTTTCTTTTTCACTCTTTAATTACCCATTTACCTCTATGGTCTTCCATATCGCTTCATCTTTTCTTGTGTTGATCAAGGGCAATCTAGTCAATACAAAGAATCACCCCAACTCCAACTAGGAAACTATATCTACTATAAAAACCCTCCTCTCTTTTCTCTAGGTTTCATAACACAACAAATCAGATAAAACATTGTTCAAGAAGTATCAAGATCACAACTTGTTGAAGCTACATGGATTTCGAAAACACCCACAAGAAGTATCAGTGGATAGAAGCAGATAAACAGTTCTTGAAGAATCTAATGAGTATAGTCTCCATGAAAGACATAGAAGGACAACAACCAATGGTGTTGCCGTCTAACGCTGACATGATTCGAATCAGACAGATATACCTGGGAAGCTACATGTTCACGAGAGTCAACAAGAAAGCATTGACTCGAAAGATGAAGACATTCTTGATGAAGGAGAAGAATCACTTGCAGAAGAAGATTACAATATTCGTTTCTTTGTTGTTTGCAAGATGAAGATGATCAAGTTTGCTTCTTGAATCCCGATATTTTAGCGTCATTCGTATATAGTGTAAAAGCTAGAAAATTTTAACGTATGATAAATATATAATACCCTATTTACTCATCTGATCGTCTCAACTGATATTAATCTATAAATGTTATTAATTCCTTAATAGAAAATATTGATGGTGATGGGCCCAGAGGATTTGGAGTGGGCTACACATTGAGTTCGAAAACAATAAGCCCATAATTTGTAACTAAGATTAAGAATAGTTGGGCTATTATCTTTTTATATCAAAACTAGTGTTGGGCTCGTGCATTGCATGGGAGGATAATTTTTTTGTTGAAATATTGAACCGAGTTAAAATGAAACGTAATTTCTCTGTTAACAGTTAACGAAATACAATGTGAAAAACGAATGTATTTTTATAAGTGGTTAACTTGCATATATTCTTAATCGTTTGTTGTTATAAGTTTGTGCAATAATATTGGTAATAGTTTTGTATTATATTATTTAAAACTCAAACGACATGTCTCACAACATATCACTATTATTGAAATAATTATAAATATGAACATACGTTTTTACAGATTTTGCAATTTTTCTGAAACCTCCTCGACAACACTTGACAATAACTTTGAACGTATAAATTTGTAAATTAGTTAACAACATTCAACCCACATCAAATATGACAAAGAAAATAAATGATTTCTATCTTTTGTAACCGGCAACTCAACTGGTATATTTCAAATTCACTCGGTACCACTTGAAAATTTATCTGACTATTGATTTCAAGACCTCATAGTATTAGTCGATAAAAATAAAGATATGTATATATATCTTATTCCCCTACTTCGAAAAATGTGATTGTGGGTTTTGAAAAATATAAACAAATCCTCAGTAAATAAAATAAAATATAAAAAAGTAGTTTTTCAAAGAAACAAAAATATAGTGGAATACCTTTTGTTCAGTTGCAGGTTACGTCATTGACACCCGACTGTTCGTCTTCTTCTTGTATTCGGATGATATATAGAGAAACTATATATATTTATAGTGAATGTAGAGAATATTTTAAAATCTTTTATTTTCATTTTCGATTTTACATTTAAATGTAAATATATTAAAAATATGGAAGAATATTTTTATATCTACATCGTTTATATTTTATTTTCTTTACACTTGGTTAATTTGGAAAGTATTGCGGAATATTTTTATTTTAAAGAATACGGTAATTTATTAGTGTATCTCGTTATTTTTTATTTTTAATTCATATCAATCTTCTTTTTTCTTCCTTTAATGCCCGTAAAAAAAATGCGTGTAGATTTTATATTAGCAAAAAAAATACGTGTAGATTTTATATTATGCTAATATAAAATATGTGTAGATTTTATAAAATAAAATAAATTTTATATTAACAAAAAAATACGGAAGAAAAAAGAGTTTATATTACATCTCATTATGTAAAAAGATTTTATAAAATAAAATATGGAAAAATCATTATGAGATGTAATATAAAAAAATACGAAAGAAAAAAGATTTTATATTACATCTCATTAATATAAATTTAAATGTAAAATCTACATTTAAAATAGATTATGCTAATATAAAATCTATTTTATAAAATTCTCCACCAAAAAAACAAATATTTATATTAATAAATGAGTATTCATTCCACAAATAGATGATTATGTGAGATATTGTGCTTGGAAATGTTATACCAAAACATTAAGAAATTGTAAATTAAGTAATTGGCTTTAATTAGTTGTACCTTGTGCTTAAAATGTTGTAATTAAGAGTTTTTTATTTCGTTTTTATAATATAGTATAGATAAAAAGATTTTATAAAATAAAATATGGAAAAAGATTTTATAAAATAAAATATGGAAAAATCATTATGAGATGTAATATAAAAAAATACGGAAGAAAAAAGATTTTATATTACATCTCATTAATATAGATTTAAATGTAAAATCTACATTTAAAATAGATTATGTTAATATAAAATTTATTTTATAAAATCCTCCATTTAAAATAGATTATGCTAATATAAAATCTATTTTATAAAATCCTCCACCAAAAAAACAAATATTTATATTAATAAATGAATATCCATTCCACAAATAGATGATTATGTGAGATAATGTGCTTGGAAAGGTTGTACCAAAACATTAAAAAATTATAAATTAAGTAATTAGCTTTAATTAATTGTATCTTGTTCTTAAAATGTTGTAATTAAGAGTTTTTTATGTCGTTTTTATAATATATATAAAAAAAAATTGTTTTAAAGTAAACCAAAAAAGAATTTCATTAGAGCATCTCCAATAACTTTCCTGTAATTTTTCTAAAATAGAGAACTAAAATTGAAAATCTCTAAAATGTATTACATTCAACTCAAATACATTTGTTATTTTAGAAATTTTAAAACAACTTATATTATTATAATATTCTCTATTTTATCATCCCAATATACTTTAAAAAATAACTTAAAATAAAATGACAAAAATTGAATCTCATCATCTCCTATTTAGATAATTATAGAGAGTTCTCTATATTTAGAACTTTTTTTATGATTCTCTATTTTAGCAAACAATATAGCAATGTTATTAGAAAGAATAGCAAAGTAAAACATTTTTTTTTCTTTCTATTTTAGCATTGCTAAAATCGTAAATATTTTTTTTATATTTACCACTTGGGTTGTGGGGCACTGGCAAAACCTTTGGGGGATGTAGTGGAAAATCTCATCTATCCAGAGTTCAAATCCAGGCACTGCCAACTGGCCATGGAGGTTCACCTATGATGATTTCAGATCATTCGTGATTGCCTGGGGATTAGTCGGTGCGCGTAAGCTGGTCCGGAAACCCACAGTTATCCAAAAAAAATTCGTTAAATTGGAAAACGATTACATTAATTTTGTAATTAAAAAAAAAGGTTTATATAAATAAAAAAAAAGTTGGTTAATTGGGTGGATGTGTGATCCGATGCATGGTAACACAAACAGGCTGTCTTTTTTGGGAAGACGTGTCCATTTTTCGACATCTTTTGCTCCACACTCCCTGGACCACTTCCCCCACCACCCATAATACATATCTATATTTTTATGAAAAAAAAAACTCTTAAAACAATATATTAAAAGGAAAAGTCTGAAAAAACCCAACAAACTATTTGATTTTGAATGGTTAAGTTCTTAAACTATTTTTTTGAATAAATAAACTCTTAAACTTTCTAAAACCGGTTAAATACATCCTTGTAACCTATAAAAACAGGTTAATATGATAAAACTTTAGGAAAAGTTTATAAAAACCCAACAAACTATTTGATTTTGAATGATTAAGTCCCTGAATCTTTTTTAGCAAATATATCTCTAAATTTTTTCCCAAATCTTATTACCAAATAAATCATTGAACTTTTTTTGAAGAAATAAATTCCAAATCTTTTTTAAGAAACAAAACCATGAACTTAATTTTAAACCAATAAATCCAATTTTTTTCCTGCGTGAACAGAAAAATATATACAAATCCATTTACCGACAATAAAGTCATGAACAATTAAAGAGAGAAAACGTATATCATTTTTATTACTAATTCCGAATAATTCAAAAGTTATGCCTAAAATATGAATAGATACATACAAAAATTACATTCATTCTTTCACTAAATATACCAAAAAACCGTCAATCATTTCATAAAATGTACCAAAAAACACATATCTTTTCACGAAATATACCAAAAAACGCTTATCCCTTCACAAATATATAAAAAAATGCCCTATATGTTTATCCTTCTAACAGGAATATATTAAAAGTTATCTCATTTGTAATAACAAAGTAATGTTTAATTTAAAGTAAGAGTCTAATCAACCGTTTGACTTTAATGTATACCATTAACTAAGGGGTCGTTTACCCAAACATTTACCCGGTAAGTGCTTACCGGTAAAAATCGACACCCTAACTTATTTTACCGGGTAAGATTGTAGTCTATCAAAAAGCTATCGCGTGCAACAATTTACCCGGTAAGCGCTTACCGGGTAAGAGTCGTCACCTCTACTTACTGGGTAAGAATCTCCATTCTTATATCGTTCTTACCGGGTATGATTATCGGCCCTTTCGATGTTCATCCGGTAAGGTAAACGAGCCAATAAGTAGAGTTTTTTTTGGTATATCTATGTACATATTGACTTTTTTTGGTATATTTTGTGAAAGGATTGACCTTTTTTTGTTATATATTTTGTGAAAGGATGAGAATAATTTTTGTACAATTATACGTATCTATTTATGTTTTAGACTTTTAGGCATAAATTTTGAATGATTCGGAATTAGTAATAAAAATGTATATTTTTTTTCTCTCTTTAATTGGTTCATTTTGCTATATTGCCGGTGAGAGGAATTATATATATTATTTTTGTTCATGCAAAAAAAAAAAAGATTTATTTGTTCAAATTTAAGTTCATGATTTTGTTTCTTCAAGAAAAGTTTAGGATTTATTTGTTTAAAAAAGTTCAATAATTTATTTGATAAAAAATTTAGGAAAAAGTTTAGAGATTTATTTGTTAAAAAAAATTCAGGGACTTAAATATTCAAAATCAGATAGTTTGTTGAGTTTCTTGATACTTTTCCCAAATTTTTATTACATTAACCTGTTTTTACAAGTTACAAGGATGTATTTAACCGGTTTTAGAAAGTTTAAGGGTTTTATCATTCAAAAAAATATTTTAGGGACTTAATCATTCAAAATCAGATAATTTATTGGGTTTTTTTTCATACTTTTCCCTATATTAAAAGGCTAAGGGGTTGTTTCATTGTTTGGTTGGTTTTTCATCAAGTTTTGTATGAATAAATAAAGATGTCTGTGTGGATTAATATGTCTGTATAGATCAGGAAGGTTTTTGTTTGGAAGAGATTTTTCATAGATGAAAAGTGTGTGTTCTTAATTAGGAGGGGAAGAGGTTTTGATTTTTTTTGACATTCTGCATAAAGCTTCCCAATAGAAGCTTACTGAATAAGTCATTTTCTATGTCATTAAGCCACTACCAAATAGTCATATATATCTGACTAAATAAGTTGTGACTCTCTTTAAGCTTCTTAAGTTGCTAATAAACAGTAATGAATTAATGTATAACCAAGTATTCTTTATTAATATATAATATTTTAAGATATTCTTATAATATATATAATTGTTTAAGGTTTTATGTTTGAATTATATAAATCAATTAATAAACATGTAATAAGTATTAAGTCTTGATAATATGATATAATATTTTTTAATTTTTGAAAATTTTAATTAAGGATTTGTTTTAAATTTTTTGTTCTTGATTTACAATAAAATTTACCCCCGCCACATTTTGGAGCCACACATCAAATATACACACAAACTTACATATGAAACAACATGTGTGAAAATACAAAATGTGAAATGTTTATGACTGTTTTTTATGTATAAAAAATGACAATCATGAATAGTTTACATATGAAACGATATTGTATAAATAATGTATTTTTACATTTTATATCAATTATTGAATTTGTAAAAAAAATAACTCTTTATATTTATACCCACGATACATTTCTCCCTTTCTCGATATCTTTTTTTTAATGTTAAGAGTGAAATTAGAAATAATGTTATATATGTATTGGAAAGATTGATTATATTTGATTAAAAAATATTTCATAATCAATAGAGTTTTGGGGGGATTGAATTATTAATTTCACAAGTCATTTTCAATCTCCTCTTCCCCACCTCCACCCATATATCTTTATTTTTAATGCTTGTGCTATGCCTCCTTACTTTATTTTTACCAACCCCTTTTCTTCTTTTATCAAATATCATATATGTCTTGCATTGCATTGCAGGTTTTATTTACTTTATCATATCACAATGATGACGAAAGATCGTGTGAGAAGTTGAGTTAATTGTAAGAAGCGTTGATCTCTTTAAATATCAAGCCCTCCCATGAATTGCTGTTTATAAAGGAATTGATTTGGTGCATCTCGGTGCAACTCATCCTAATGTGCGTTAATTTCTCATCCAATAGTCGATAACCACTTCTCAAGCTCCTCACCATTAACTTAACTTCTCATAGGAACCCAACTCTCATAATGATAACACACACACACACACACACACATATATATATATATATGCGAAATGATCGTGTGAGAAGTTAAGTTAACAGTAAGAAACATGAGAAGTAGATTTGAACCCTTGATCTCTTTTAATCTCATGCCCTCTCTATTGTGTTTTAGAAGAGAATTGATCCGATACATCTCAGTGTATCTCATCCTAATATGCATCAAATGATTGATAACCTTTTCTCACACTTCTCACGTGAACCTCAACTTCTCACCGAAACTCAACCCCACACACACACATATATATATATATATATATGTGTGTGTGTGTGTGTGTGTGTGTTTGTGTGTGTATATATTATAAGTGTATACGTGTAATGCAACGCAATACATCTCAATTTCGTCTCTCTCGATTTTATTGTATGAATGCGTGTGGTTTTAAGAAAACGAAAGTCTTATGTGTTGGTTATCAGATGGAGTATTTTGCTTTATTAGTAGAACTCAACATTTATCTTGTATTTGATTTATTATTTGGTTTTATAATGTTCAAACGTATTAACAAGTTTTACGTGTGTAATAAAAAGTCATAAATGTTGTATAATATAATAAAAACTATTGTACAAATATATATATATACTCGTATGTGAATATTTTCGTGATTGAAAACCAGGTTAAAAGTTGATAAAATAATATATCAATATGAGTATCAAATTAAAGAGAATAAAATAATCTTTCTGCCTAGGATAGTTCGATTTAGTCTTGTTTTGTGATTAGTAATTTGTTTCTGGTTGGTTTCTGTGGCTTGCAAAAGTTTTTTTTTTAGTTTAAAAAAACTTCCAAGTTTCTATTATTATTGTTTAGAAAAAGATAACTAGAAACATTATAAAAACTAGAATATTTTGTATTGTATTAAAGATTTGTACATAATATATTTTATTACTTATATTATTATACATAATATTTTAATACTTATCTAGATAAATAGCTTTTATATATTCCTTCCCCTCTCCTGACTTCCCACCCTCAAAATAATAAGATCTTTATAGCTAGTAGTGTCTAGTGTGTGTATATATAGAAGTTAGAATAAAAGAAAATTGGTTCTTTGGCTCTGGGAAAAGTGGAGCCATACCATGAGAATGTTGGTTCAATCCTTGATGAAATAATCAGAAGAAAGTGACCCAAATCACCAGGACATCAACTTTTTCAAATTTCCTCTTTAACATTCTTTTATAACACAATCACAAATAGGCGAAGGATTGTGTGAGAAGTTAAGTTAACGGTGAGAAGTGAATTTGAACCGTTGATCTCTTTTAATCTCAAGCTCTCCCATGAATTGTGCCTTAGAAGAAAATTGATATGATACATCTCGGTTCATCTCATCCTAATGTGCGTTCATTTCTCATCCAACGGTTGATAACCGTTAACTCAACTTCTCAAAATCAATTGAGTATGATGATTTCTGCAAATCCAGAAGAAGTCTAATAGCTTGGTAAAATCGTTCATTTCTCCATAATCAATTGCTAAAATCGTATGAACATCACAAGAAGTCTAATAGCTTGGTTTTTCAATTCAAATATGTGTCCACCGATTGAGTATGACGATTTCTGCAAATCCAGGTATGATAGTCCCGTAAACCATTCATATGAAACTACGTGAACAATAATATAAAATCCCAAGGGCACCGCATTTTTTGATCAAAATTACAACTTTTTAAGAGAAATAATGTTCATATTTGTTCATTTGAGTATGATGTCAGTTAAGGTAACATTATGAGAAATCAGTATTATGAACATATTATATCTTCTATGAAACATAACCAGACTTAACCGGTGTGCATGCAGATTCATGTTGATGCTGAACATGTGTGTATGCACTTTTTGTGAATTGAACATAATTTTAAAAAGTTGGGTTTGGAATGTCAACTTTGTATGAACACATGTGTGAGTTGATGCTCTTGCAGTTGGTTTTGGACTCTCTCAATTAAGCATGAAGATTACATTTTTTGGGTTGCTTAGCTTATTACTATTACTACTCATATGAGTATTGTTTTAAATCATTGATGAAGTACTGCTATGGTATTTGTGAGTTGATGCTCTTACAGTTTTACAAACACATACACTGCCACATTATCTGAAATATATTGTATTGCCACTATATTCATGTTCACATGAACAACAATGAACCTTAGGATTTTATATTATTGTTCACATAGTTTCATATGAATGGTTTACGAGACTATAATACATGGATTTGCATAAATTTTGATACATTAATGGTTTACGGGACTCTCATACCTGGATTTTATATTATTGTTCACATAGTTTCATATGAAAGGTTTACTAATGGGGTACGATTTTTTGGAAGGATAATTAATTGAGAGAATAAAGACATCTTATTTAATTGATTTTTTCCCAAAATACCCTCAACACCATAGTTCACTCCTAATATTGCATCAATTGTACATTTATTACACCTTAAGGGCTTAGAATGGTTCACAAAGTTAACAAGAAAATGTTGGTTAACAAATGAACCAAACTATATATATATATATATATATATATATATATTTGTGTTTGTGTATATATATATATATATATATACTAGGTTCGACCCCGTGTATTACACGGGGCAATTTAAAAAATTAAATCATGGCAGAAAACTTATTTTACAGATATGAATGATCATCGAAAGTACGATGCTACTTTTTCAAGCTTTTTCCCCCTTCAGAGTTGTTTTTTTGCAGTTGGTTACAAAATGTCCTTGTTTTAGGCAGTTTTCACAAAGAATGTTTTGTAAAAAATTAATAAAAAATATGAATAAATATTAAGAATTTATAAAACAAAATTTATAATAGAACGTAAATGAAATTACGGAAAAATACATAGTTAAAATTGATATGCAATTGCAAAAAGAAAATCACGACAATTTAGTGATTATTTGTATCAAATCTGTAACTAATTTTAACAAATCTCATACTAATTACGACACATTAATTCGTATATATTTATAATATTTAATAATATAATTAAACCCAAAAGTATTCAATATTGGACTCATTTTGAAGGTATTGACGAAGCGATTACAATGGTATAATTTGTAAAAAGTAAAAATGTTTTTTTAATGCATTTTAGTTCATATATATTATTTATGTTTATATGATAAAGGTCTAAAATAAAAAATAAAAAAGTAAGAGATTAAAAGTAAACTACATACCTAATTATAAGGGTAGTAAATATAAGATATAAATTAAAAAAATTGAATTAAGGAAAGATTTAAGAAGGAATGAATGTGGATGAGCTAAATGAACTTATAATGTAAAATATGTCCAGGTACATGTTTAGGCGGGAAAATAAAAAAATGGACTCACCAGAAGGCGACACGTGTCCTTCTAGTTACTTATTTATTATATGTATAGATGTGAAAGATCGTGTGAGAAGTTGAGGTTAACGTGATAATCGTGAGAAGTGGATCTGAACCGTTCATCACTTTTAATCAAATGTCCTCCCATGAATTGCGAGATAAGATGCACCAGATCAATTCTCTTCTAAGCCGCAATTCATGCATGGACGGATGAGATGCACCGGTTCAATTCCCATATCAAATGTGATTCATGGGGTGAGTTTGAGATTAAAAGTGATCAAGGGTCCAAATCTCTTCTTATCTTCTCACCTTAACTCTTCTTCTCACACGATCCTTCATAAATCACCCTTGCCTATATATGAAACATTTATTTTGCAACCCAGTAAAAGGTTACAACCCCGTGCAACCCTCATTTAAACCATTCATTTAGCCAATTGAATTTGGATTCTCATTGATTATCTAAATGAATTTACCTGATTTCGTCGAATTTCTGCAGCAAATGTCGGTGCACATAACTGTTCATGCGATGTATCAGATGAATGTGGTACTTTCATGAAACAATATACATTATATGTTAGTGTATGCATTTAATGAAATACTTTGCATTGCAGGTAAGATTATTGCATAAAACTAGTAAACAATGATGCAACTCAACCACAAGGGTTGTGGCGTACTGAATAAGGCCCTGGGGGATGTGGTGGAATATCCCATCTATCTAGGGTTCGAATTCAGGAGTACACAACAATTGTGGCCACTAAGGTTTTATCAGGGCTGATGTTTTACAGTCATAATTTGCCAAGGGATTAATTTAGGCATAACTTAGGACACTACTCCCCAAAAACAAATGATGTAACCCATAATAAATGGGCTAAATGAATGATTTTAGATGAAGGTTGCACAAGGTTGTAACCTTTTAGTGGGTTGTAAAATAAATCACTCATATATATATATATATATATATATATATATAGAGAGAGAGAGAGAGAGAGACCCATTCATTTGCTAACCACGACATTGGTGCTAACCGTTCTAACCAATCTCAACCGTAGATTGATGAAATCAATGACCCACAATTAATTGATTTTTAATTAAATAAAATATTCAAAACGGTTGTAAAAAATACATTGCATGTATGCACATGGGTACTTTGGTAAAAATACAATACCTTTAATTTGGGAAACATGCGCCTACTAAATAAAAAACCCAAATAATTAGGGATTTGATCCCCCAAAATCGCTTTATCCAACAAAACACGCACGAACTCCCTGTTGTTGAAATCGACTCCAACAATCCTCTCTATCACGACGAATCAGGAGGAATCTGAGTAAAATCCTTTCGATATTCACGATCATCATCAAACTCGGGATCACGAAATCGATTTGAAGAATCGACAAGAAATCGATTTTGGAGAAAACAATCTGAAGAATCGATCAAGAAATCGATTTGATGAAATCAATTTTCAGGATTTCAAGAAAACAATTTCAAGAAAACGATTTTCAGGATTTCAAGAAAACGATTTTCAGGATTTGAAGAAATCGATTTTCAGGATTTCGATCTGAAGAATTGATTTGGCGAAAACGATTTCAAGAAATCTGTTGTTTTCGATCTGAAGAAATCGATTTCAAGAAATTGTTCTACTCACCCAATGATCTCTTTTATAGTGATATATGCATATGTTTGCTGAAATATTATATGCATATATTCACACTGGTATCTAATATGCATATGTGCACATTGAGTATTGTGAATATGTACATGTTGTATATGTGCATATCAACTGATCTATTCTGCATTGGTTGAGATACACACTGACATCTAGACATGCATATATGCACACTCGAAATATGGAAATACATTAAATATTAAATATTTAGATAACTACTGGTCGGTGGATTATGTAACCCGAAAATCACAAATGGAATCCCATGCAAGTATACATGTAAAACCACTATCGTTTGAACAAGTAATAAAGTGGTACTAAGTACCAAGTATCGATCCTACAGGGACAATAAAACAAGCCGTGATTCTTAAGTCAGTCTTAAAAGGTGATTTCAGAAAGAGATTTGGAAGGAATGATCTTTGAGTGTTGTTGACAGTAAATTAAAATGCTTAAAACAGATTTAAAAGAAAGCAAGGGTGCAAGATCCGGCTGGAGTTGTAAGCAACTAAATAATAGGACTGATGCTACAGCAGATGCTGCAGCACTAGGTTCTCAACTTCACTATCGGTTCACAAAACCCTTTTGCAAGGTTCATATTAGAATAGGTTTACCGACAGCGACTAATTAGGCGACCCAACCGGTTCCGCACAGATATTATTATGATCCCCGTATAGTTTACAATCAATAAAGATTGAGAGGGTTTGTTACAACCCCTATAACACTTCAGTGTTCTGAAGAATATGCTAGCTTGCAAACAAGCCGCTCACCCAAGTGAAACAATGTACGTCACCTCATCAAGAAGCACTTGGTCGAAACTCAGAAACAAGGAGTGAATAGTAAAGTTGATAGCTAGTAGCAAAACATTAATCCATACTACATAGGCTTTTATCTGCCAACCATCACTTACACCCAAGCTAGGGACTTACCCCATCATCGCTTGACACATGGTGTGCGACATTATTGGAAAGATAAAGAGCAAATGCATGAAAGTAAATGACTGGAATTGGACAACGTAAATGTAAAGAACAGAAATGTAAAGCATAAAGGTAAAGCCGAAATGTAAATGATAAGAAATGTAAAGAAGCTGTGAATGGTGCTGTGACACTGAACAGTAGCGTACTGGAATTAAAGACTTAATATTAAAAAGCTTAAAGTAACTAGTTAAGATAGCTAGATGAGCTATCCAACTGTGAATATCTTCTAAAATACTGAAAGGAGCCCTCTATTTATACTTAGAGGAGCTCTTACAAAGCATCTAAGAAAACATCTAAAAAGAGCATCAAAAGTACAAAGGTACAATGGTCCCCACCACTTCTAGGAATCCAAATGTCAAACTTAGTACAACAAGCATCTTTAAGGAATCAAATTATTGTCAAAGGGGCATATATTCCCTGCTCCATGTCTTCTTTCCAACGAAATTTCCAAGTATTTCCCCAAAGATCTAGTTGCACTAACCAAAAAGTTTATGAAGCTTCGTCTATGACTGCAGTCCTCTTGCTGTGGCTCCTGTTGTAGCATCATCCATCAGTAAATTGACATAAAAGCACAAAAGTAAGATCAATTTCCACCACTTAGCTCCCAACTCAACAAATGATAAAATTAAGAATAAAGGACTCAAATATTGTGATTTGGGAAATGAAAATGCTAGAAAATCCTACTAAAAAGTGATGGAAAATGTGATAAGTTATCCACTCATCACATCCCCACACTTGAACTGTTGCTTGTCCCCAAGTAACGAAAAAGACAAACATAAAGACTCAAATATTGAAAGATAAAATTAAAAAGAAAAGTGATAGTGGCAAGTTCAACAAACAATAGACATAGCCTTTCATAAATCACCCTATATTCACTTCACAAGCACAAACACCATAGGCCAAAACACAAGTTCCTATTGTTAGGCATGAATACTTTCTGAAAATAGGATCAATAGGACTTTATGGATTTTTCAATTTTTGGGCTTTCTCACTTTCCCACTTTCTCACATACACCTCAGTTTCTGTGTCCAGATGCTGCAGCATGTCCTATATGCCATATTTGTTTTTGTTGGCCTAAATAGGGATGATTGAGCCATGATATGCCAATATCACAGTGAAAAGAACTTGATTGAGCCAAAGTTGCCAATATCACAATTGATTGAGCCCTGTGATGCCAATACCACATGAATGATTGAGCCGTGTGGTGCCAATATCACAACTATTTTTATTGAACAAGATTTAAAGGACTCAAACCTTTTCATCTTTTCAGTTTGACACAAACTCCCCTCCCCACACTTAGAAAGAAACAATGTCCTCATTGTTTGGAGAACATGTATAGGCTCAAAAGGGTTAAAGGGGGAAAAGAGAGTGTATAAGGCTTTGTGAAAAAAATGGCCTATATCCTCTCCTATTTCAAAACAGTTTGCCTGTTTGCTTCCCAGGTGCCTTGGCTTGGTTCTAGCATAAGTATTGAAAGTAGATATGTACAAGTGAATTATTTGGGCTATGTTATGTGCACTGACCGGAAATAGAACTATCACAGAATACAACAAATTTCTTAGACTCTTAATGGACTAAATAAAGAGGAAAATAAAAAAATAAAAGACACTAAATGGAGCTAAGGAATAGAAATGGACCTCTCCTACTCAGAATGAGTAGGTTCTTCTGCTGCAGGGCCTCCAAGGAACTCAGCCTGCAGCTTAGTCAGTGCTGCAGGGTACTCTGGCAGATAGGTGGATGCCTCCATGTGGTCTGCTGCCAAACCTGGTCCTTGACATCTGTTCGTTTCTTGTGCCACTTCCTGTAGAGGGCATTCTCCTTCATCAACTTCTTTATCAATTTCTCTTGCTTCTTCCTCCTCCTTGTGATCGCCATTTCCTTCTCATCCAGCAATCTCTCAAACTCCTCCTTTTGTGCAGTCAACTTCTCTTCCCAATAATCCTCCTGATCATCCAGCTTCTCTAATAACTTCTTTTGGTTCTCCTCCAGCATGCTGATCATAATGGTGAATGCTGTTGTTTCCACTCGGCCAGATGCTGCAGCACTGCCTGTAGCATACCCTGGACGCAACACATCACCTACATCACCATGCTTTCGTCTTTGGTTTCTCATGATCCTGTTTAGGGCCATGTTATCAATCGCAGCTTTCCTATCCACATATTCATCAGCAGTAAAGGTTCTAGATTGTGCTTTCTTGATCAAGGCATTGAGCAAGGCAGGATGCCATAAGCCGCCCTTAGTCTTCTCGGTGCAAGCCTTGATGCTCTTGTTGATCACCTGCCCAACATCAAACTTCTGTTTTGTGAAAATGCAGTATAGGAGCACACACCTGTTGAATGGAATGCTGGTATCATGGGAGGTAGGCATCAATGTGTGTCTGACAAAGTGGAACCACACACTGGCCGTATCAGACAGGTGTGAGGATTCCAGCTTTCGTGCCTCTCCTTTGTTGCTCCATGTTGCTCCTTCTCTACCAATGGTCTCGAGAACTCTCTTTGCATCCGCAACACTAGCTCTCCTCGTCAGTTTGTCATAAACTGATGCTGGTGGAGGAACAAGCCCAAAGATACTGTTGATGGCCTCTGCTGAGTAGCAAACATCCATACCTCTAACTGTGACAATATCATCTGCTGTCACAGCAGCCTCAACATAAAATTCTCTTACCCAATCCACGTTGTATTTTGGTGGAACCTTGCACAACAGTTCCCAACCCAAAGCTTGGATAGCCTCTTGGACAAAAGGATATTCATAAATGGTTCTTGGACGGAATCCTTTGTCCTGCAATCCATCTTGATTTCTGAACTGCTCATATTTTGCCTTAGATTCCTTGCAAGTGAATCTGGTTACTCTTTCATAGTCTTCATCATCCTCGCTCTCTTCTTCCACCATAGGCTGCTTTCCTTTCTCTTCTCTTGTCAAAGTCCTTGCTGTTTTCCTTCCATAGCCAATACTTTTAGGCTTCTTCTTTGGTGTGGCTTTGGACTGAGTGTCCTTGGCCTTTTTGTCATCCTTTTTGCCCTTCTGTTTTTCACCCTTCTTTGCTTCTGTAGCCTTCTTTCCTTGCTTCTTATGCCTTTTTATCCAGTCATCAATCTCTTCCTCCACATTTTCATCCTCAACATCATTCATCTCCACAGCCTCTACCTCATGATCTTCATCCCCCACTGCCTCATTCTCATCCCTGGAATTTTTAGGGGTTCTCAAGAGTTCATTCAGAATGGGATCATGTCCCACTCCTCTCCGCACATGCATTGGGATTTCAGGGATGGTCACTGCTACTGCCTCATGCTGTGACACTTGTGGCAGCACATTGAGGCTTTCACTTCGTACATCATGAACCATTGTTGCATCCAATACAGAGACAGGGGAAATAGTGCTAGGAATGTTGGTTTCTGGTGGTGGGTTGTTGGTGGTTTCTGGTTGTGTTTCAGGCTCTGTTTCAGTTTCTGGGATTGGTGTTTGGTTTATGTCGAAGGCTTCATGGTGGGATGGTGATAAACTTGTGTTGAAGGTTTCATGGGGTTCCTGAGCATCTTGAAGAGGTGGGTTCTGTGTTTGGCTTGTTTCCACAGTGGCAGCAAATTGATTTACACCCTCCACAATGGCTTGATCACCAACTGTGGTAGTAGCAGGTTGCACTACGACCACAGGGATCACATGCCCTGTTTTGGGGGTTTCCAAGGGTTTGTTTGGGGAAGGTGATTGAGTAGAGTCCTTAGAAGATGCTTCAGTTTCTGGGTTTACCTTGGACTCCAATGTTTTTGCACTCTTCTTCTTTGAACTTCCTTCACCGATTTTCTGCAGTACTTTCTTCTTCTTTGCTTTCGGTGTTTCATCCTCCATTCCTTCTTTCGACCTCTTTGATCGCCGCAACCCTTTCACCAAATCCTCATCCTTCGGTGATGGCATTGCTTTCTTCGAAGATTTCTTCATGCTTCGTCTTCCTGCACAGAGTTAGAACAGAGAGAGAGAGAGATGGAAACAAAGAAGTGATAACCTGCAGAAATGGTTATCACTTTTGATTTCTGGGGAAACCGAAAAGTTGGTTTGTGGATTTTAAAATGAGTTGATTTTAAAAAGAAATTAAAAGAAATTTCTTTTCTTATCAAATTTGTACCCAAATCCGGCGGTTGTATTGATTAGAGGAGAAAAAGAGTTGTCCTAGTAGGCTAGACTAGGCTATGAGTGAGATTCCTTACTCTTTTTTTATGAAAGGACATTTTGCAAAAGCAAAAGATGCCTTTGTCCTTTCAATTTTTCTTCATGGTTCCCATAAAAATTAGCTGGACATATTTCAAAAATTTTCAAATAAAGTGGTCTGAATATTTTTAATACTAGATTAAAAATATAACTTTACTTGCTCATTGGGTCCCACTCGGATCTGATGCTGTTGCAGGTGCTGCAGCATCATCTGATACTTCAGAATCTGCACCATCTCACACACTTTAAACATACCACATTTAAACAAAAGAAAATTATATACATATGTACAATTGGACTGTTTTTGGGAACTCCCCAAAATCATGGATTCAGAGTGGTTGAAGTTGTACCACAGAAGAGGATCCTGTAGGTACAGTTGTGTTCAGGAAAGTTTTCACTCTTTGTCCATTAACTTTGAATGAGGCTCCATTGTTTGGATCAATGAGTTCTACAACTCCATATGGAAAAACATTCTTGATTTCAAAAGGTCCAGTCCACTTTGACCTTAATTTTCCTGGAAAAAGTTTAAGTCTGGAGTTAAACAACAAAACTTTTTCACCAACTTTGAAATCCTTGTGCATAATCCTCTTGTCATGCCATCTTTTGGTTTTATCCTTGTAGATCTTGGCATTCTCATAGGATTGATTTCTAAGTTCTTCCAATTCATTGATTTGCAACTTTCTCCTTTCACCTGCATCATTAATACTCATGTTAAGTTCTTTAGGAGCCCAAAAAGCTTTATGTTCAAGTTCTAATGGCAAGTGACAAGCTTTTCCAAAGATAAGCTTGTAAGGAGACATTCCAATAGGAGATTTATAGGCAGTCCTATAAGCCCAAAGAGCATCATCTAGTTTAAATGACCAATCCTTCCTAGAAGGTTTGACCACTTTCTCTAGAATACTTTTGATTTCCCTATTTGAGAGTTCTGCTAAGCCATTTGTTTGTGTATGATAGGCTGTAGCAACTCTATGACTTATGTTGTATTTTTCCAAAACTCCTTTCATCATGTTGTTCACAAAATGGGTGCCTTCATCACTGATTATGGCTCTAGGGGTTCCAAACCTTGTGAATATGTTTTTGTGAAGGAATTTCACTACTGTCTTTGCATCATTACT
The DNA here is from genome assembly GCA_954870635.1 of Arctium minus. Taxonomy (NCBI): domain Eukaryota; kingdom Viridiplantae; phylum Streptophyta; class Magnoliopsida; order Asterales; family Asteraceae; genus Arctium; species Arctium minus. The sequence goes on from OX941092.1 coordinate 9,355,054, forward strand.
ATGGCAAGCTATTGCCTCTACCCATTTAGAGACATAGTCCACAGCTACCAAGATGTATTGACAGTTTCCAGATATGGGAAATGGTCCCATGAAGTCTATTCCCCATACATCAAATATTTCAACCTCTAAAATGCCGTTAAGAGGCATCTCATGTCTTTGGGAAATAGAACCGACTCTTTGACACTCATTACACTTTTTAACAAATTTATCAGCATCAATAAAAAGTGTAGGCCAATAGAATCCAGATTGGAGGACTTTTGCTGCAGTTCTTTGGCCACCAAAGTGTCCACCATATGCAGCAGCATGACAGTGCTGCAGCACTGCAGTTGTGTCCTCGAGAGGTATGCACCTCCTTAGGATTTGGTCAGCTCCTAACTTAAACAGAAATGGATCATCCCAAAGGTAATTCTTTGCATCACTGAACAATTTCTTTCTTTGGTTTCTGTTATATTCAGGTGGAATAATCCCAGCAGCTAGGTAATTTGCAATGTCAGCAAACCATGGTGCTGTTGCATGCTGCAGCACCAGCAACTGTTCATCAGGAAACTTTTCATTTATCTCAATTAAAGGTCCCTTTCCTTTTTCTAATCTGGACAGGTGATCAACAACTTGGTTTTCAGTACCTTTCCTATCTATTATTTCTAGGTCAAACTCTTGTAACAACAACACCCACCGAATTAATCTTGGCTTTGCATCTTTTTTAGAAATCAAGTACTTGATGGCTGCATGGTCAGTGTGAACTGTAACCTTGGTCCCCATCAGATAAGATTTGAATTTTTCAAAGGCAAATGCAACAACCAATAATTATTTCTCAGTGGTTGTGTAGTTAACTTGTGCTTCATTTAGAGTTTTGCTAGAGTAATAGATAGGGTGAAAAATCTTTCCTTTCTTTTGTCCCAAAACTGCACTAATTGCCCAATCACTTGCATCACACATGAGTTCAAATGGTTGAGTCCAATCAGGTGTGGTCACAATAGGTGCTGAAATCAAAACTTGTTTCAAAATTTTGAAAGCTTCCCTACATTCATTGTTGAAATCAAAAGGCTGGTCATGCTGCAGCAGTATACATAGTGGCTTTGAAATCTTTGAAAAATCTTTTATAAATCTTCTGTAAAAGCCAGCATGACCAAGGAAGCTTCTAATTCCTTTAACATTTGTAGGTTCTGGAAGTTTTTCAATGACTTCTAATTTTGCTTTGTCAACTTTTATCCCTCTATTTGAAATTAAATGACCCAAAACAATGCCTTCTTTGACCATGAAATGACACTTTTCCCAATTTAAAACCAAGTCAGTCTCTTCACATCGTTTAAGGCTTTGTTCAAGGTTTTTCAAACATTGTTCATATGAAGATCCATAGACAGAAAAGTCATCCATGAATATTTCCATAGAGGTTTCCAACATATCAGAGAAAATGGACATCATGCATCTTTGGAATGTGGCAGGGGCATTGCATAGTCCAAATGGCATTCTCCTAAAGGCAAAAGTACCAAAAGGACAAGTGAAAGTGGTTTTCTCTTGATCCTCGGGTGCTATGGCAATCTGGTTGTAACCAGAATATCCATCTAGGAAACAGTAATACTCCTTACCAGCTAATCTATCCAACATTTGGTCAATGAAAGGTAATGGGAAATGGTCTTTATGGGTTGCTTTGTTAAGCTTCCTATAATCCATACAGATTCTCCATCCTGACACTACCCTAGTTGGGATCAACTCATTCTTTTCATTCTCAACAACTGTCACACCTCCTTTCTTAGGGACACATTGGACAGGGCTTACCCAAGAACTACCAGTTATGGGGTAAATAATTCCAGCATCTAACCACTTGAGTATTTCTTTCTTGACTACTTCTTTCATCACAGGGTTCAGTCTCCTTTGTGGCTCTACAGATCTGAAATCCTTGTCCTCTAAAATGATTTTGTGTTGACAGATTGAGGGACTAATGCCTTTTAAGTCAGAAATTGTCCAACCTATGGCCTTGGTGTGGGCTTGAAGCACTTTTACTAATTGCTCTTCCTGTTTTGGTTCTAAGGTAGCTGAAATGATCACAGGTAATTTGTTCTCATCACCTAGAAAAACATACTTAAGATGGGCAGGAAGTTGCTTTAGTTCAAGGTCTGGTGGTGCCTCAATTGATGGTAAAGGGTTTTCTTTTGTATTCTCTTCCAACAACTCATATGCTGCCACAGGCTGCAGCATGTCATCACAGTGAATGCTATCATCCAAATCATCATCATCATCATCATCATATTCCTCGTCTAAGTCATCTACATTTAAGTCATCATCATCATTATGCTCATCCTCCTCTAATTCATCATCTTCCAGGTCATCATCTACCTTTTCACCTAGAATTTCTTCTAAGGTCTCTTCTTGACACCAAGATTCTACAGAGCTTAGGACAGAACATTCTTCCACTTCATCAGGGTATTTCATGGAAGTAAAGACATTGAAGGTGACATTTTGGTCTTGAACTCTCATAGTCAACTCTCCTTTTTGGACATCTATGATGGCTCTACCAGTGGCTAAAAATGGCCTTCCTAACAGAATAGGAGTTTCTTTGTCAGCCTCAAAGTCTAGAATGATGAAATCGGCAGGAAATATGAATTTATCTACTTGCACCAAAACATCCTCTATCTTTCCTTTAGGATAAGCTATGGATTTTTCAGCTAACTGTAAGGTCATAGTGGTAGGTCTAGCCTCTCCTATTCCTAATGTGTTGAAAACAGACAAAGGCATAAGATTGATGCTAGCACCTAGGTCACATAATGCTTTCCCAACCTCTTTTCCTCCTATAGAACAGGGTATTGTAAAACAACCTGGGTCTTTCTGCTTAGGGGACAGTTTGTTGGTCAAAAGTGCACTACAACCCTCAGTCAATGACACAGTCTCATATTCAGTTATTTTCTTTTTCTTGCTCAAAATATCCGTAAGGAATTTGGCATAAGTAGGCATGCTCTCAATTGCTTCAACCAAAGGGATGTTGATATGCAATTGTTTGAACACATCTAGAAACTTCTTGAATTGTAACTCCTCTTTTTGATTCCTTAACCTCTGGGGGTATGGAATGTAAGGGGGTACTTGTGTGACAACAGCCTTCTTAGGCTCAGAGGTGGATGGAACAGTATGTGTTGCTTGTTCAATTACTGTTTTTGGTTTTTCATTTCTGTCAGTTGGTGCTGCAGCACTGACTGTAGCATCAACTGCAGTTGACTTGTCTTTCTTGTTATCACTCGGGAATAACAAGGGAGATTCAGATCTATCAAGTATCAACACAGATTCAGAAGATGATGTGGGTTCAACAGGTGTAACAGTAGTACGGGGTACCACGATGACATCTTTTTCTTTGTCTGTGTCACTAATAGTCTTAGGTTCTTTTTGGGTAGTCTCAACTAAGTCTTTTCCACTCCTAAGGGATACAACCTTCACATGTTCTTTGGTTATATTCTTGGGAGTCTTAGTATCACTAGGTAAGATTCCAACAGGTCTATTTCTCAATTCCATTGCAATTTGTCCAATTTGTGTTTCCAAAGTCCTTAAAGCAGTATTTTGGTGATTGATTGCGGAATTGGTGTGATTTATAAAACCTTTCAACAATGTTTCCAAAGAAACAGAAGAATCAACATGTTGACTTGGTTTACTTTGAAAAGACTGTTGATGTTGCTGATTTTGAAAAGGTTGATGGTTTTGTTGAAAATGACCTTGAGAACTACTTGGTTGGTTTTGAAAGTTTGAAGTTCTTTGCTCTTTTGCAATAGGTGGATTCAAACAAGGACTATTCCAAGAAAAATTGGGATGATTTCTCCAATTTGAGTTATAGTTGTTTGAATAATGTCCATTCCTATTGTGCACATAGTTTACATATTCTGAATTCTGGCTACATTGGTCATAGGTATGTCCTTCACCAGAGACTACATATTGTACGGGCAAAGTTTCATGAACAGATGCTGCAGCAACAGTATTCGCACCAGTGGCAGCAGACATGTTTTTAATCATGTTGGCCATCGATGTGAGTTGTGCAGTAAGTGCAATATAAGGATCTAATTCATGAATTCCTGCAGTTTTTTTGGGTACTAGTGCACGTGGGTCAGACCAATAACCATTGTTGCTAGAAATCTTTTCCAAAATCTCATAACCATCATTATAGGTACTAGAGGTGAAGGCTCCTCCTGCTGTAGCATCGAGCATCTGTTTAGCAGCGCTATTTAAACCATTGTAGAATGTCTCTAGCTGTATGCAGTAGGGTATGCCATGGTGAGGGCATTTCCTTAACAACTCTGTAAACCTTTCCCAAGCATCCGGAATAGCTTCATCGTCCGTTTGTCTAAACATGCTTATCTCATTTCTGGACTTGGCATTCCGTGTTGGTGGAAAATATTTTTTTAAAAAACTTTCAGCTATGTCATTCCATGTTTCAATAGAATTAGGCTGCAATGAATTATACCATGATCTTGCTCTATCTCTGAGTGAAAAAGGAAATAACTTCAGCCGTAAGGTTTCATCAGTTACTCCACTGAGTTGGAAAGAATCAGTGATTTCCATAAAGGTTTTGAGATGCAAATGAGGATCTTCAGATGACATGCCACTGAACTGTCCACTGGATTGTAACATGTTAAACATTACATGTTTCAGTTCAAAATGGGCACACTCAATCTGTGGTCTAATTATGCCTGCATGCAATTGATCAAACATAGGCATAACATAGTCCATGATTCTTCCAGTCTTAGAATTTGCAATATTAATGATGTCTTGGGGTTTAGGCCGTGGCCCTGGCCCAAATTCTTCTTCTACCATTTCAGGTGTTTCAAAAATGGGTGACAGATTTCTTTGAATTCTTCTCCTTCTTCGAAAAGTTCTCTCAATATCAGGGTCCAAATCAAGGATATCACCGTGAAACAAACGTGGCATGCAACCAAAATCAGTAACCAAAGTGATTAGAAAAATCAGATTTTAAAAGCGACTTAAAGAAAAAACTTGTTTTGGCTTGTCCCCGGCAACGGCGCCAAAAACTTGGTCGGTGGATTATGTAACCCGAAAATCACAAATGGAATCCCATGCAAGTATACATGTAAAACCACTATCGTTTGAATAAGTAATAAAGTGGTACTAAGTACCAAGTATCGATCCCACAGGGACAATAAAACAAGTCGTGATTCTTAAGTCAGTCTTAGAAGGTGATTTCAGAAAGATATTTAGAAGGAATGATCTTTGAGTGTTGTTGACAGTAAATTAAAATGCTTAAAACAGATTTAAAAGAAAGCAAGGGTGCAAGATCCGGCTGGAGTTGTAAGCAACTAAATAATAGGACTGATGCTGCAGCAGATGCTGCAACACTAGGTTCTCAACTTCACTATCGGTTCACAAAACCCTTTTGCAAGGTTCATATTAGAATAGGTTTACCGGCAGCGACTAATTAGGCGACCCAACCGGTTCCGCACAGATATTATTATGATCCCCGTATAGTTTACAATCAATAAAGATTGAGAGGGTTTGTTACAACCCCTATAACACTTCAGTGTTCTGAAGAATATGCTAGCTTGCAAACAAGCCGCTCACCCAAGTGAAACAATGTACGTCACCTCATCAAGAAGCACTTGGTCGAAACTCAGAAACAAGGAGTGAATAGTAAAGTTGATAGCTAGTAGCAAAACATTAATCCATACTACATAGGATTTTATCTGCCAACCATCACTTACACCCAAGCTAGGGACTTACCCCATCATCGCTTGACACATGGTGTGCGACATTATTGGAAAGATAAAGAGCAAATGCATGAAAGTAAATGACTGGAATTGGACAACGTAAATGTAAAGAACAAAAATGTAAAGCATAAAGGTAAAGCCGAAATGTAAATGATAAGAAATGTAAAGAAGTTGTGAATGGTGTTGTGACACTGAACAGTAGCGTACTGGAATTAAAGACTTAATATTAAAAAGCTTAAAGTAACTAGTTAAGATAGCTAGATGAGCTATCCAACCGTGAATATCTTCTAAAATACTGAAAGGAGCCCTCTATTTATACTTAGAGGAGCTCTTACAAAGCATCTAAGAAAGCATCTAAAAAGAGCATCAAAAGTACAAAGGTACAATGGTCCCCACCACTTCTAGGAATCAAAATGTCAAACTTAGTACTACAAACATCTTTAAGGAATCAAATTATTGTCAAAGGGGCATATATTCCCTGCTCCATGTCTTCTTTCCAACGAAATTTCCAAGTATTTCCCCAAAGATCTAGTTGCACTAACCAAAAAGTTTATGAAGCTTCGTCTATGACTGCAGTCCTCTTGCTGTGGCTCCTGTTGTAACATCATCCATCAGTAAATTGACATAAAAGCACAAAAGTAAGATCAATTTCCACCACTTAGCTCCCAACTCAACAAATGATAAACGTAAGAATAAAGGACTCAAATATTGTGATTTGGGAAATGAAAATGCTAGAAAATCCTACTAAAAAGTGATGGAAAATGTGATAAGTTATCCACTCATCAACTACCATATTAATAACTCCTTGAAATATGGAACGACTGATAATCACCTCTCATGCTTCTCACGTTCACCTCAACTTTTCATCGGAACTCAACCCTATACATATATGTGTGTGTGTGTGTGTATATGACACAATTTCATTAAATTAAACAATTTCATGAACCAATTTCATTAACTTAACTAATGAAATCGATGGTTTCCACTGTTTGCAAAATTAGAGTGGTTTCCATTTGATCCCACCCATATACATACATATATATATATATATATATATATACACACACACACTAGTTGTGTACCCGCGCGATGCAGTGCGGGTGAATCACAATTGTGGAACAACATAGCCCTCAATCATGTTTCTCCATTTATTTCGATTTTATTTCATGAGTTTGCATGGTTTATTTACAAGTAAACTAATAACTAAAATTAATGGTTAGTATGGTATATTAGCAATATATCTTGGAAAAATAATTGCATGAATATTGAGTTTCAAGACCTATATATTCAGAATACAACATTTGACATTCATGACCAAAATTGCATAAAGCCATAAACTATCTTATTCCCATATTTATAGCATCTGATGAAAATTCCTTTTGACAACAATTACCAAGTGACATATGAATTCAAATTCTTCAAACAAATCAATTGCAATCTGGCCATTGCAATCAGGAGCATATATACACAACTTTCCCCAACAGACATCTCCCTATCCTTTGAAATCACACAACTCCTTAAATTCCAAGTCATCAATAATAAACTTGATCGAGATTTCAACAAGATAACAGCATCCAAGGGCTCTAGGTTTAATAAAAGCAGCATCTAAAAAGACATATGGGTTGATCACAACTCTGATTCCAATTAAGGAGCAGCAATCAATAAAAGTTGTTTTCAAGTCTAACAACCATGTATGGATAGATCCAAATAAAAATCACAATAAAAAACTACAAACCAAAAGGTGACACAGTCAAGTTTAAAGTTGAGAAAGACGACGACCCTGTGAAACCACAAGATGTACAAAATGTTGTTTCTATGTTTCATACCATGATCTCTATTTTTTGCTGGAAAGAAGCTCCTTTTTGATCCAACACCTTCTCTGGAATGCAAAGACAACGGATGGATAATTTTGGTAAATGAAGCCGAGATTTTCTGATAACATGCATCCAGTTCTCGTTGGTAATCTTCTAAAGAAGTTGAATAAGACCGATAGCTTGTGGCGAAACCTTGGATGTCTTAACACATAGAAGTCGGTTAGAAAACCACAACTTGGAAAGGTACGACATACAGAACAATAGTAGCTTTGGAAACAGAATGCACAAATTGTGAGGGTTTAGAGTGCAAGAAACTTATGTGAATATAGATGGACTCATTGTGGTTGCAACTTGCAAGCATAGAGAAAAATTTCGCTATCAAACATCTTATCTACTTGTACTTCTTATCTAAAGGATCATAAGAAACAACGCCTTAATTATACCTACCCAAAATACAAAACATATGAGCATTTAATTTTATAATTGATAAAGCATTGTCACAATTTCCCATTATTAACCCATCCATACGATGGTACTCACATTCGGTCCAAAAGCAGCCAAACGTTTATCCAATGCCCCACCAATTACTTCCGGTATTTCTTATGATTAGTGAAGGTCCTGTATTGAAAGATAGGGCTAATTAAATTTGAATAACCCAAAAATTCCAAAATAAGTTCAAATAAATAACCAATATCTTACCTGCTCCACACCTAGTACCTTTTACACTTGCTCTAAGCACTTCTAGTATGGTCAAAGGAAGGCTTGAGGTTATGCCAGATTATAAATTAGAAGCAACAAACAAAAAACGTATATAGTAGGCAACTTTGCAGAACCAAGTTCAATAAGTAAAATCCAAAAACAGAAGCCAACGGGAAGTAGTGAAGAAGTGCCTATATATTCGCCATGGCCACCAATTAACAACCCATAGTAGCAAAATATGTCTGTCCCAAGAAATTGGAATTCACCATGGCTGTGTAGAATGTATAAGTACTCTGTCCATTCTAGAGAAAAGGAGAATAGGAGACGCAGTTTAAAATTTGTGATAAGGAAATAATCTTTTTTTAATGGGTATAAATTATAATGATGGCATGTTGATGTTAAGAAACTGAAATTGGTGTCATGGAAAAATGATAATGACAAAAGGGATGCCATGCTGTCTGTGTCGTAGCCCAATTGAGTATTAAATACTCTCTTTGTATCTAAATGGATTTACAACCATCGTTTCATTGTTGTGAGAGCAAGGTTGAAGATGTATATTAACAAACCATTTGAAAAGTCTACCCAAATTTCACCTTTTTTTAACTTGTTACTAACTTTCAAAAACATTATGGACTTCAAATCTAATTTATCTAAAAACAGGAGAATTCCATATCAATTTTAATGCCAATATTTATAGTGTCCTATATGAAGAAAAAAAAGAAGCTTTAGAACTTACCTCTTGTATATGAAGAAAAAAAACAAAACCAATATATGGAACTTGGAAGTATAAAACTGTCCTGTGCCTGGGTCGTTGGAGATTTGGAGTCTTGGTGCGAACAATCAAAAGGAATTGCAGAATTGGTGTTGTTTATCATGGACTGATGGCGTCCAATTTATAGGTATAACAGAGGAATGAATTGGGGTGGGATTATGATTTAAGATGCATAAGATAACGATTAGAAGGAGAATATATCAATTAGCAAGGAAAAGATATCGATTAAAATACAACCCAAAATCATGCCTTATGTTTAAATTCTGAAATTTAGAACAATATATCAAAAGAGATTTCTTTAGATTCTAATCATGCCTTATGTAACATCTATTATATCTATTCCAAAGTTTAGAAAATCCACTTTCCAAATAAAATAACGTCAAAAGAAAAAATAAATTCCAATTTTACCGCAAAAGACTAATCATGCCTTATGTTTAAATTCTGAAATTTAGAACAATATATCAAAAGAGATTTCTTTAGATTCTAATCATGCCTTATGTAATATCTATTCTATCTATTCCAAAGTTTAGAAAATCCACTTTCCAAATAAAATTACGTCAAAAGAAAAAATAAATTCCAATTTTACCGCAAAAGTCTAATCATGCCTTATGTTTAAATTCTGAAATTTAGAACAATATATCAAAAGAGATTTCTTTAGATTCTAATCATGCCTTATGTAACATCTATTCTATCTATTCCAAAGTTTAGAAAATCCACTTTCCAAATAAAATTACGTCAAAAGAAAAAACAAATTCCAATTTTACGGATAAATTAAGTGGTAAAACCTCCATATTTTGGGATGACAACTACAATACCAACAAATGCACAACTACAAGAAGCAAAAGGTTTAAATATTTTGGAAGAACAGTAAATTGTCAGTAGGTAGAGTATACTTATTTGTCCTTTGCAAAAGTATTTCCAAATCCAACACACAAGTGAGAAGACCTATATGTTGAACAAAAACGAGTCCATCCACCCCTCAAAGCAATACAAATATATAGTGTGACAGGTTTAAATAATCCACTTGTTCACCTTTTTAGCTTTAAGTTGTGGTTTTTTTCCTTCCCTATATTGTTTAAATTTGGCATGCTGATATAATGAGGCTTCAGTTAGGAGTAAATGGAATACTTGCCATGGTTTTTCCAATAGCCATGATGGTGCCATTTTCATCTATAGCATCAATCAGAAACAATTGTTTAAGAGCATCTTGTAAAGTTTCAGCTGCAGAAAAGCCATGATATGTCATCCTATTAGTTGGTAGACGACTCTAACATAATCCATTAGACAGTAATACGTAAAAAAAGACTTACACGAAGGTGCATCAAGAAAATCGAATTTAAGAATATCAATATCAGGAAGGTCCAATGCTAGAGAAGACCGTTGTATTTCAGGAACTGTAGCATCCAACAAATTATCATGGTAAACAACAGACGGGTATAGACGATAGCACTTCCCAGGTCTTGTTCTTCCGGCTCGTCCTACTCGTTGGTTTGCTTGCACCCTGCATTTAGATTAACCTTTTAATGGTTCTATTTACAAAAAAGAAAATGGTGTAAACCAATAATAGGATGATTAGATAAGAAAGAATTTTCAACAAAGTAAATTTACATAAACACCATCAAGTGTTACCTGCTAATCTGAACAACATCAAGGGAATACATCCCGCTTGATGGATTATACTGTCGCTGCTTCACATAACCAGAGTCAATAACATACCTATTATTGTCATTCAAATTAAAAACATTAGTCATCAATAACAGGGGAAGAGATGAAGAGACAATCCACATAACCAACTTTGTTGTCCTCCTTTCTTCTAAATTCATATTTATTATAATTTTCACCCTCTCGGCCTCTCATTTCTATCATTCGCCTAAGTCCTAACAACATGGAATATTTGACTCTCTCCATCACAAACTCAAATGTCCACAAATTGACCAGCTATTATGACATGCAAATATACCTTCATTGATTACCTTTGGATTAGAGCATTAAATGCTTATTTATGGTTCAATCTAGGTTTTGGGTAAGCTTTGACCTCAAGTGTTTAAGGAGTTAAAGCTTCAAGTGATTCTCATCATCTTCTTGTTCCTCCATTTTAGGGTTTGAGTATATTTCCTTGCAAGGTGAGTTCTTCCATTTCTTAAACCTCTCTATGGTTATATGTATTTATATATTCTTGGGGTTTTGGTCATCCAAGTCTTTTAACCTAAATGTGAGTATAAAAGTTTGGGTTTTGTAATTCCAAGTATTGATGGGAGAAATGTTCTTTTGAACTAAGATTGATGACTTTCTATTATTTCTACTCTCTTGTGGGTCAACCTTAAGACCATGGAATTTGAGGAACCAAAGTGGAAAAACTAGGGTTTTGGGAAAATGCAAGTACGGGTTTAATTAATAATAATTATGATTTTGTATGGAATATATATATATATATATATATATATATATATATATATATATATATATAATATGGTTGTTGGGTTATGCTCTTTAGTCCTTACATTTGTACAAGTCAAGACTTTATGATTTCACCATTGGACGTATATGATTCATTTATATACTTGATTATTATGGATATGGCATGTGGTGGTATGTTTTGGATTATTTGGTTTTTAGTGCAATGGATCCATAGGCACGTTGTTCCCATGTCCCCGTTTTGGACATTGGGATTCACCATTAGCACGGAATAGGCATCGGGCCACCATGATAAGTAAGGTGTGGACCTATACGGTCGGACATCGTCTCATGGGCAGTAAGGTGTAATTCCCTTGTGCTAGAGTTCCCCGTTTTGGAACTCTCAAGAATTAGACCTAGAGGGGTTGACTTGATGTTTTCGAGCAATAGACTTAGAGGAGTTGAGCTCATTATGTGATTGGTGTTATTTGTACCGTATCTAACCACTAATGGTTTATTTGATTTGTTGGTTTTAGCTCATGGCATTGTACTCCGCGAGACTTCGAATGGGTTTCGTACTTTAATCCTTGTTTGATTTATGCTCACTAGGGTTTAGCCTAACACTTGTTCTTGTTGTCATGCTTGGCAGACCATCATAGCAGTGGGGCACGTCGGGACTGAGGGAACGACCTTGGAGTCGTGAGTGGTCTTTTTGAGGATACATAGTGACCGACATACAGTGGATTTTTGAAGATACACATTTTGGAAGTATAGCGACACCCGACCATAATCTAGTTGCTTATTGTAGATTAGTAGGTTGTCGTCTTATGCTTCATTTATTGGGTTGTAATCCCCATACATTATACCCCGTTTGGGATGATACTCTTGGGTTTTGAAATGATTTACCCTATTTCACAAGTTTAATTTATCCCCTATTTTTGGGTGATGGAATTATTCTACTTTCAAACGTCATATTGCCAAATTTTTGAATTTTATTTCCGCTTAAAATTTTAGTGCTTTACAAACACCAATTGCAGAATCGAAGGTTAGATGATTTGAACAATTTCACCCCTCGTATATGAGAAGTAGAAATCAAAGGTAAAGACCACAAAACCAAAATCGAACCCAAAATCGAATGAAGTGTTTGAAATCTAACCTTGGAAGCTTGAAGGAAACATAATTGACTCTGCTTGAAGAATCATCGTTATCTCTAACTAAATTTGTTGAAAAAAGATTTGAGATGGGGATTATCTTTGAACGAAAACAACCCGAGAAAACATATCAAAATCGTTGAATTTGTGAAGCTTTTGGAAGTCAATTACCTCGAGCAAACCGATTTTAATCTGAGATTTGAGGTGATTGAATGAGACTTTGAGTTGATTTTGCCGTGAGACAATTCGTGAAAGTTTGGAACGAAGCTTTGCCATTGATGGCGATGGTGGAAGATTTTGAGATCTGGAACGATGATAGGTCATGTAGCTTTTCGTCCTGAGCAGAAACCTAGAACGGTGGTCGACGATCGAGAGCAACGCCGATTGAGAGAAGAACCGATCGAGAGTAACGCCGATGGTGGTAGGGTTAGGGTTTGGAAGTGTGTTATTGAAGCAAGAAGAGAACGATTGGTGTGAGGGATACTGATGATATGAGATAATGTGCTTGGATAAGTTGTACCAAAGCATTATGAAGATGTAAATTAAGTAATTGACTTTAATTAATTGTATTTTGTGCTTAAGATGTTGTAATTAAGAGTTTTTTATGTCTCTTTTATAATATAGTGTATATATATATATATATATATATACAGGGGGTCATTCAAGGGAGAACTCGATTGTTTGTGATAACCGTGAGATCCAATCTCAACCACACATTATTAATAATCAATGGTTATTATTACAAATATTATTTTTGGTAATTATCCATTAATTTTTAAAAATATAAATTTATAGATAATATTTAGGGGTAAATTAGTCTTTTTGTAAATCTCTCTCATCTCTCCTCTCACCTTTCTCCGGCAAACCTTACTCCGACCAAACTTATTCCGATGTACAACACCGTGGTACCTATTGTGATACCCAATAACTTCTGTGATACCCACTGTGATACCCCATGTGATATCACTGTGATACCACTCATAGTCATTTAAACACAAGTGTATGTTAGGGTTTCTTACCAAATCAATTGCTTCCTTCTTTATAGCTTCCATAATATATTCCCTCAACCCCATCTTCTCTCTTTGTTTCTCACCCCTAAAGAAAACTTAACAAAACCAACCATTACTATTTATAAATCATTCAAATACGACTATCAAACTAATTCTTACACCATAAAACAACCAAACCACTTGAATCCATATTTACAATACGTGCTTCATACTAACAACTAATCAGTTGCATAAGTTTTCAAATCCATTACATACGCAACTAATATACATCTATTGTGATACATAGGGTGATACCCAAGAACTTCTATGATACCACTGTGATACCCACTATAATCTGATTCATCGTCAAATTCAACCAATTCATTTTTGGAAGAATCATCGTGTTTAAAATGAGATCCAAATAACAACAAAGACCGGTAAACACACACCTAATCGTTCATAATCTAACTCCTCCAATCGCATCCCCTTGAGTAATAAGATCGATCCACCATCATCACCACCGTCTCCACGTTCATGGCCTCCTCCATATCCACCGCCTCCTGCATGACGATCACAATCACCACATCCACCAGACTGAGCCTCATTGACTATGATGATACGTCCGTCAAGGCTTTGGCCATTCATCCCTTCGATTGTGTCTCTCAAAGACTGCTCAACCTTGAACGTAATGAAACCAAAAGACTAGCAAGATCGGGGTCGTATAACACCAACGAGATCTAGGTTACATCTTCAGTTCTACATTTCCGGCGAGAGTTCAATGGAGAGACATGTAACACTCTAAAATTCAGAGTAAATTAAAACTTGGAAATATGGCAACAAGACATCTGTATTGAAATAAACTTCCCATAAAGAGGATCAGTCCTTAAGACTATACAACATCTGAGCGGATATAGAATTCATCAACAAACTAATCTAAACTTAACTATATAGATTACATCAGTTGACGATCCAAAATTCATCCAAAGAATGGGACTCAACAATGCCCAACTCCAAATACTAGTCGTCTCAACGATGCCTCGAGTCCACACTCGACACTCAAACTCTCGGCGACCCGCCGCTAAAGGAAACCTGTTATACATATCATTTGAGAAAAAGTGTTAGGCTTAAATCCTAGTGAGAACATACGGTTTATACAAAATCAGAGATATAAACATCAGTATCATAAGAAAATCTTTTCATAAAGGTTTAATTTATAAAAGATGACATTTCGCCACAACCGGGCCTTTTCGGTCCAAAACTCATCATACGATGACAAAAGAACCATTTTACCAAGGATTGTGGTGTAACACAAAGTAGACCACCAACCCGAGTTATGAGCTAAACAATTGGAATCCGATGATACGAACACATAAGTCCGTGCTACAACGTGAGATCTAGCCCCAAGCAAAACCAATGTATACTCCTTCACTAGGATCACTATGAACCATAGCTAGTATCCGGCCTCACATAACCGTACCAAGTTGCCCCCGAGGATCATATGCATCCATAGCTACAATGGGGAATGTGACATCCCAACAAAAAGTCGTTAACGGCCAGAACCTCACAATTTAATGCACATGTAGTTCTTATTTGTTAACGGCCAGAGCCTCACAATTTAATGCACATGTAGCTCTATATTTTCTTTACTTGGTAACCACCAAATAATATCAGTCGACTCAAAACCTAGGGATCCACTAGTAATGGTACAGACTCGTCACAACAACATATGTGACAAACCATAAATAAACATATGGTATAAACACATTTTATAAACAAGATGTCATTTCCAGTTCAACTTCTGGTAAGAATGAAAATCATTAAAATGAGTTCTTAAACATTCTTTTCATATATCCACATAATAAACAAGTAAAACATCATTTTACTACATTAAGATAAGATCCATCATTTTAGTCAAAAATGATCGGGAACCCTAAAATCTCCCAAAACTCAAGTTATATCAAATACGTAGAAAACTTAGATCTGAAACCATGGAGATATATAGGAGTTCCAAAAGGTATCTTTTGATATGTATACATTTTAAAATGATAGTAGGAACTCACCCAATAGGTTTATACGAAAACCCGAAGATCCAGATATCGACCCCCTTGATAAGACGAAACTTTCTACACCGAAACCTCAGATCAAACACTAGATTTTAACCACCAAACTCTAGAGAGAGAGAGAGAGAGAAACGATTTAGAGAGAGAGAAGAGAGTTTAGAGATTGAGAGAAATGAGATCTAAAGAGATATTTGGAAACTGAAACCCTTAAGTCGGTCCAGGGACTTTCGCGGGTTATGCCGCGACCTCAACTCGCGGCATAACTCGCCCGCTTACACAAAACCAAACCCATCCAGAGGGTTTCGCGGGTTGTGCCGCGACCTCAAGTCGCGGTGCAACTCGCGTAGTTCACTGTGGTTTGTCCAACCCACCAAAAGCCAAACCCAAACTTGGAACCAAACGCGGTGCTAACGACAAAAGATTAACACTAGAATACCAAGGTTACATAACGAAATTCGGGGTGTTACAAGACAAGGATAAGAGAGGGATGAGTTTAAAAAAAAATTACTAGTGAAACTGTAGGGTTGTTCAATTAAAATCAATTAGCATTAGATAAACATAGTATTGTGAGGATAAGTATGGAATGCAATTAATTAATTTAGGTAACCGTAATATTGGAATAGATCAATTAAAGATTTGATTAGTTGTAAAAATTCTAAATTATCAAATTACCAAATTAGCCTTTTATTTTAATTTAATAAATAATATTAATTATATTAAATGAGTGGTTCATATTGGATCTCACGGTTATCACAAACAACCGAGTTCTCATTTGATTAGGCCTCTCTCTCTCATGCGAGAAGTTAAACATTTTGCGAGAAGGCGAGAAGTGTGATATCATATATGATTACACGGCTTGTAGGTGTGTTTAATCATATATGATTAAACGTCTATGTATTGCAAATATAACATGTGTTTAATCATATATGATTAAACTTGTGTATCACATATGATTAAACACTTCTCGCCTTCTCGCAAAATGTTTAGCTTCTCGTTTGAACCTGCCCCTATATATATATATATATATATATATATATATATATATATAGAGAGAGAGAGAGAGAGAGAGAGAGAGAGAGAGGGAGGTTCAAGGGAAAACCTCAAAAAAATGGAAAACTGAAGAACACCCTGGTAGTCATTCATCTGGGCGGTATGCACTTGTGCATACAAGTAATTTATAACATGCACATGTGTATATGCACAAGTGCATAATATGAACATGTGCATAAAAACCAAAAAACTAATTAATTACTTGTATGCACAAGTGCATACCGTTTAGATGGAAGACTACCTGTGTGTTCCTCAGTTTTCCGTTTTTTTGAGGTTTCCCCTGAATATATATATATAGGGTCAGGTTCAGGGGAAAAACCTCAAAAAACGGAAAACTGAGGAACACCTTGGTAGTATTCCATCTGGACGGTATGCACTTGTGCATACAAGTAATTAATTAGTTTTTTGGTTTTTATGCACATGTGCATATTATGCACTTGTGCATGTTATAAATTACTTGTATACAAATACATATCATTCAGATCAAAGGCTACCAAGGTGTTTTTCAATTTTCCATTTTTTTGAGTTTTTCCCTTAAACCTCCCTCCCCCTCTCTCTATATATATAGTATATGTTATCAAGCAATGCTTGGTAAGTGTAGGAAGGAGGAAAGTCACAAGAAGTTAAATATCAAGACTTCAATTGTTGGAAATTGCTTGGTTAGGATTTCGCAATCAGTAGGTAAAATGTCATTTGATTATATTTTTTTGCTTATTTTTAATTATTACTTTTTTAATAATTAAATATTGTAAGTTTGAATAAGTAATTAGGAATTCAACAAGTCATAAGGTTGACGTATTTTATAATCCCTTATCATGCAATTATTGTATGATTATACTTGCATTTAATTATTTCTAAATATAATTTAAAATAATATTACTTTTTGTTTCTCATGTATAAACTATTAGGGTCAAGAGTCACATGCATACACTACAAAACAAAATCTTATTTCTGACGGAAAATTCCGTGGAAATTCCGTCGGAAATGGTAATTAGCAGCCGATTTCCGACGGATTCAACTGTCGCAAGATGTCTCACCACAAAATGATATTTCTGACGAATTTCCGGTGAATTCACGATATACATTGTTATCCCAACAGAATCATATATCTACATATATATATATATATTGTTTCATTTTTTATGGATATTAATTTTGTTTGTTTAATAAATATGTACTTATAAATAATTGATAATATATTTAAGTCAAATATTAATTTTCATAAAAAAATCTCAAACATTTTATTTCAAGGTAATTAGTAATATATATTTTCTAAAGTTGTTTAATAGGAAAGTAGATTAAAGAAAGGTCACTTGCGCCACGAACCCACTCCTTAGGTTTTGAAAGTATCAAACTAGTTTTAAGTCATGGGTCATGGATACATATGCATTTACACACATATACATAGACCGAGAGTTTTAAGGGAAAATCTCAAAAAAAAAAAAAAAATGGAAACTGAGGAACACCTTGGTAGCCATTTATTTGAACATTATACACTTATGTATATAAGTAAATTAAGTTGTTTTTTGGTTTTTATGCACGTGTGCATGTTACAAATTACTTGTATGCACAAGTGTATACCATCCAGATCGAAGACTACCAGGACGTTCCTCAGTTTTTCGTTTTTTTGAGGTTTTCTCCTGAACCCGACCCGACCCTACACACACACACATATATATGTATATATATATCACATATAATATATATATATATATATATATATATATATATATATATATATATATAGGAGTGAGTTCAAACGAGAACACTAACAATTTAAGAAAACACGAGAACGGTTGTTAATGTACAAAATCATACATGATTCACGTACAAAATCATATATGATTCACGCGACTTTACTCCGCTACTTAAGTCGCGGCCAAAGTTGTTCGCGTCCAGTTTTTTGCCGGTTAATATAAAATCACATATGATTTTATACATGATCTGTAGTTTTCTTGTATTCTTAAATTGTTAGCGTTCTCGTTTGAATCTTTCCTCTTTCTCTCTCTCTCTCTCTCTCTCTATATATATATATATATATATATAAACATATACATGAGATGTTCAAAGAAGAAATCTAAATATGATAAAAAGATAAGAAGAGAACATTATGAGAATATTCATTAGTGGATCACTGAAAAAGTCTGGAAAAAGTTTATTTGAATATATATATATGTGAATCGACAAAACTGATTATTCATAAGGGTTCAAATATGCATTTCAAATGGAGTTTTTCAATAATTCACATATTAACCTTCATTTTCTTAACTTCTCATGATATTTAGGGGGCGTTTGCTTCATAGAATGAAATTAGATGGAATTAGAATCCATCGAAGGAATTTGACTCTGAAGGAACTGGAATGAAATTGGATGAAATTTGACTATACATTTGGTTGGTAGGAATTCAATTCATTTCCTTAAGTCAATGAATGATGAATTCCTTAAATTGTGGAATTCAATGGAATTGGAAGTATTCTATCGTTTTCATTTTGTGAACCAAACATGGGCTTGGAATTTGTTCAATGGAATTGGCCATTCCAATTCCTTCAAAATCCTTTCAATTCCATGAACCAAACATCCCTTTAGTATTATGATTTGATCATGTCCCTATATATACATGCTTATATACATATAGGAAGGTTCAAGCGAGAACACAGTCAAAATAAGAGAACCTATCACATATGATTATATACTAAAAATCATGTGATTCAAGTTCAGTCAATGGAGAGGCATCCCACACGCGCTTGGCCTGATGACCTAAGAGCTAGCGTTGACCGAAACCGATTCACATGTGATTTTTTGTTTCAAATCACATATGATATAGGTGTTATTGTGTTCTCTTATTTAGACTATATTCTCATTTGAAGTCAGCCTATATACATACATATCTACACATAAACACACTCAAAAAAGGTTGCTAAAATTGTTGCAGCTCCACATCAGATAGACTTGAAGTATTTTTCCACCATATATGTTGGAACTTCCATGTTCTTCAAGGACTCTTTTGAAAAGTAATCTAATAGGGTTCAACATATTCTCACATGGTATCAAAATCAAGGTTTGTTGTTATGGACTCGACGACACTCTAGGGAAATGTATACTCGTCTAGCTAGCCCCCTCTCGACATTCTGAGACAATATGTGCCCTTTTAGTCTCTGTTGGAGTCCCACATCGGATAAACTTAGACATTTCTTCTCCTTATATGTTGGAACCTATTCTCTTCTCAAAGACTCTTTTGAAGATTACTAATCTAATAGGGTTTCACATATTTTTACAAATATTATCGGATGAATATTACATGGTATATTCCATATCCTTTTTGCCCGCATTAACACAACAATTATTGAATCCCTTCGACTAATCAAATCTGAAATCTCTTGTTCACTTTTTTTAAAAGATGACTCTTTCCTAATTATTAAGACTTTAGATTTCGCTAATAGAACACCTATAATTAATCTAAAAATCAATTATAACAATATTGTTCGTATATAGCAGAAACACATCAATAAACAAACATTCTAATTCGAGTCGACCACCCCTCTCTTCCACACAAATTAAACTTGTTTTGGTGCATGGTTTATATATATATGTGGATGAAATTATTCAGTTTTCTTTATAGATTCTTTGGCTTTTAAACGTTAATGGCAGGCACTTTTCTTCTTCTTTCTTGTATATATATATAGATATAATATACCTTTTGAAAATACACTGTTTCTTTATGCCCAAAGCTTCAATTTGGGCAGTGACCACAATCCCACTTCTTGCTTTCAATTATGCATGCTACATATTACTTGTTATCTTTCACTTTTGCATTAATTTCTTGGAATTTTTAATTTTCACTTTAAAATTTCTCTAAATTATTCTTTATATTTGATTAAAAAAATATAATTATTTATTTTGGAGTTGTCCATCAAACAGTGACATTTTGGAAAATAGCAATTACCTCGTACGCCATCCTTCCCTTTTCTACTCCACAATGCTCGTAGACTTGTTTTTTTTTTTTTTTAAATATGAATCTTGATCATGACTATATATAATTGCTTGATCATGGATGATTAATTATTTTCTTAATTCATGAGGATCAATCTTTTGTAAATTATAAGGAATTGAATCTAGTGGATACGTTTTGAATCGGAACATCTCATTTGTACGCACAACAACTTGTTTTTTTTTAATCATGGGTATTCGACCCGTTTACGTTTATCAACTAATCTATTGTACGGTCACGAATGGTCTAGAGTCATCGCACGTGAACCTCCATGAATGGTTTGGACATCTAAATCACAAAAGCTGCACTACATGTCGAGCAATAATTTGGTGAAGGGGTTACCACTACAAATCTGACATTATTTTCGGCGGACACATCTGCCGGAAAATGTTGTTTTCGGCGGATTTGCCGACCAGAAAAAAGTCGCCGAAAATACATTTTTTCGGCGGACCAAAGGTTTTCGGCGGAACTATCCGTCGAAAAATAGTCTAATTTTTTTTAAATAATTATCTGAAATAATTGTTTTTTAATTAAAAAAAAAATTAATCCCACCAATTTCCGGCGGATTTCCGGCGAAAGTCAAACGGTGTTTGACCTGTTTGACTTTCGCCGGAAATTTCCGGCGGAAAAATCTGTCGGAAAAGCCCCTTTGTATAGTAGTGTACCTCAGATCAATGATATAAGCACGATATGTAAAGTATGCCAAAGACACAGAGAAGTAATTTGAAAAACAGTTCAGTCGAGGGCATTTGAACAACTGCAACTAGTCCACACCGACTTATGTGGTCCCATTACTCCTACCACAACAAAAGCAACAAGAGGTATGTACTAAACTTTATTGACGATTATAGTAGAATGACATGGATCTACTTCTTGTCTGAGAAAAATGAAACACTTAAAATGTTTATAAACATCAAAAGTTTACTAGAAAATGAGACTGGAATGAATATACGTTGTGTTAGGAGTGATAGAGGAGATGAAGTTACTTCTGATGTATTTAACAATTTTTGTGAAAGGTGTGGTATCAAAAGACAACTCACGGCAGCATACACTCCACAATGGAACGGAGTGGCCGAAAGGAAGAATTGAAATGAATATAGTTTGATACTTACTCATAGAGAGAAGAATGTTGAAAGTCTTTGGGGCAAATGCTGCACACTTGATGGTTCATATACTCAATAGAAGCCCGAAGATGGATGTAAAAGAGAAACCCCTCGAAAAAGTTGTAGCGGCATAAAGCCAAGTGTTGAGCACTTCAAAGTATTTGGATGCATCGCTCATTTCCATATTCCAGATAAAAGTCGGGTGAAGTTGGAGGATAAGAGCATCAAATGTATGCTCCTAGGTCTAAGAGAAAAATCAAAAGGCGTACAAAATGTTTAATCCAACAACAAAAAACTGTAGTCATCAGCAAAGATACGATATTTGAAGAGGGCCAAAGCTGGGATTAGGGGAGGAGCTGAGAGGAAGAAAACAAGGATATACTGGCCTGTGAGGGTGAATTAAAGAGGAGGCTGAGGGAACTATGAACGTCATGCATGAGCGATCTCCCAACACAAAAGTTTCAATTGATGTAGAAAGTGAACAAACTAGAACAAAATGGAGGAGAAGAGAATGCAGAACCTGCAAGTAGAAGTACAAGAAGAAGGAATGCACCAAGACAATTACAAGACTATGTAAGTGGAGAAGGATTATCTAATAATGAAGAAGAGCAATATGTGGCCTTCTTCACATGTCAAAAGGACCTCACAGATTGCTATGAGTTTGTAAAGAAATAAGAATGGAGGAGAGCTATGGACCTGGAAACTGAAGCCATTAAAAGAAGCGTGACGTGGGAGCTGGTGACTTTACCTCCCGAAGAGAAGAAAATTGGAGTTAAATGGGTGTACAAGACGAAGCATAATGAAAAGGGTTAAATTGAATTTTTTTAATGTGAGGCTGGTTGCTAAAGGTTACTCTCAAAGGCATGGGATCGATTATAAAAAGGTTTTCGCTCTAGTAGCAAGATGGGACATAATCAAGATGTCACTGCGTTAGCAACGTGTAACTACAAAGGATGGGAAGTATTCTAGTTTGATGTGATAAGTGTGTTTTTTCACGGGGACTTGAAGGAATCGGTGGACTTTGAGCATCCAGAAGAGTACATCAAGATTGGGTACACAAGGCATAATATTAAAGGAAGACTTATACGGACTTAAATAGGCACCACGAGCATCGTATAACATAATCAAAGAGTTTTTTTTTTTGAGAAATGGATTCAAAAAGTGCAACCATGAGCATACACTCTTCATTCATAATGAATAAAAGAAGGTTTTTTGGTGGTAAGTGTTGGTCCCGGAGGTGCTTAACAAGTTTGTAGAAGGGGGGGGGGGGGTTGAATACAAACACAGAAATTAAAGTTTAATAAATTGTTTATTGATAAATCAAACACAATTTACAAGTTCGTTGCGGAATAAGATTAAGACAGACTCAATCTAAACAAACTTAAGAAACACTAAGATGGTTGCACAAGAATATAGAGAAAGGGGGTTTTAGAAGTATAGAAAACAAAGGTTTCTATATTGGTTCAAGAATTGAGCACACTCTCAGAAGGAGATGTGATCTTTCTATTTATACCCTATGCATTAAATGCATGACAGGGTACTTTACACGTGTCAATCAGTGATTGGCTTTGGTAGTCTGACTTTTGGGAGACATGCTTTCGGCAGTATCATGAACACTGTAGGTGACATAGTTGTTGTACGATTTGTGGCAGAGATATGTCCGTTCTGACACATCGTACTGGTTGTGCAAGGTAAGACAAAAGGAAACTTGAGGCATAAGCTTTGTGATCGATTGATCGCTGAATATCTTTTTCTTCAGAGATATAAAGAGGTTCAGCTACCGCTGAAGCTTTTCCTCATGTTCCTTCGCGTATAAGTAGATTCGTCTTTGCTTCACTGATATCTGCATCAGGTCACTAGTAGGCTTGTCTTTGTTCAGCAGCTTCGTCTTCGATTCAGCTATGAACATCTGTTGACGCGAGGCTTGTCTTCAGGGATTACGTTAGCTGTTTACATCAGAAACTATCAGCGATAACTGAACAGACTCAGTCTGATCACTGATAGTGAAACACTAATACATATGAATGTTTGTAAGAAGGACTATCAGCGATAACTGAACAGACTCAGTCTGATCGCTGATGGTGAAACACTAATACATATTAAACGTAATTTTCACTAAGTATAAAAGAGGGTCGTTATCAAATCACTGAGAGAGCTTGGATCAACAATCTCCCCCTATTTGATAATGACAAAGTAACTGAAAAAAATTACTTTTAAAGTTCAAAATAAGGAATAATCAGGACTCATAACATACACGTCCCAATTACTATTTTGAGGGATCTTTTACAGTACTTATGGAGTTAAGTACATCACTGAAATTTTCATTAATCCAAGAAAAGAATTACAAGGTATGAAAATTACAAGTACAAGTGGTGTACTAACTACTGTAAGATTTACTAATAGATTACAAGAAAGAAAACTAATCTATCAGCTATCTAAGGAGGGTTTAGGAGGATTGATCAAATACTCAGGTATTTCTTCTCCTTTTTGCCTTCGCTCTAAAGATTCTTGGCTAATGATCGCTTTGATTTGCTCAGCAGTAGGAGAGAGATCACACCATATGCACATGAGATCCTTGAGAAGACCGAGGGGACAGATAGGGATTTCATAGACTCTTTGAAATCTGAGTTGTTCCTCATCATCTCTGAAGAAGATTCCAAAAGGTTCTTCAACTACTTGTCCCGCAACATATGGTCCACCAGGAGGCAAAGATAGATCCAGAACTGAAAGATCCGGAGGAGGACCGAACAGAGCTTCTCTTGAGAATTTGATCGAAGTTTCATTTCTTATCACTGCGACATTCTCAGACGAGGAGGAGACATGCTTTCTTTTGAATTGCCTTGGTTTGGAAGGAAGAACAGATGGTACTTTCAACACAGTGGAGACTCTGTTGATGAGGGCTTCCAAGATGCCTTCGACATAGCCTCTGCTGGTTGATTTGGATTTCTTCAGTACTTCTTTGAACTCTAGCCATTCCATATAACCGAAGGTTTCCAGCTTTGACACAAACATGGCCTTGCAGCTTCCATCCTCTCTGGTTATCTCCATGGTGACAGAAACTCGATCCTTCTTCTTTTTCCCAGAGATAGTAACATCTATGATCTTCATTGGGTCTGAGCGATAATCGATTTTGCTTTTACACCATTCGACTGAGCTATCGTTGACCCTTTGTTCTTTTGAGCGCTCCTCTTCAATCTCTTTCAAAAGAGAAGCCTGGACTTCAACTGGTTTCTTTTTCAGCTTCTTGTCTTTGACTTGAGAAGACTGAATTTTGAGAGCCAGAGAGGCATCGCTTTGACAATCAGCAATCAGCTTCTCAGCCCTGACAAATTCTTCAATTTCAGCTTCAGTCAAGATCTCTAGATCTGTTGATTGAGAGGGGATCTTCAGTCGTTGACTCTCCAGATGAGAAATCATCTCTGTTCTTTTCTTCATCTCTTCCTCTGACCAATGAAGTGGTCTAGAGGGCCTCCGTGGATGTTGCATGGACTCTTCTTCTTCATCCTCTTCATCAATCTTTTTAGAGATTGGGATTATTTGGTCATCAACTTCAGAGGCTGGGATTATTTGTAACTCTTTTCCCTTAAGCAGGGGAGAGAACTGTCTGGTCAGAAAATGAAAATGAAGATTAGTTTATTTTTAGGGAAGTAGAGAGATAAAGGCTAGAAAGAAACAGGGGTGGGATTTTTATAGAAGGATAAGGGAACGAGGGTAAAGAATACCTGAGAAGAATTCTCCTCAGATAGTGAGGTCATCTTCAGGCTTTCCTCAGCAGTTGCACATTTGCTTTGGGAAGGGGTTCCTGAAGATGTCTCATGACTCCCCCCTGCTTTGATAACTTCTTTCGAAGCTATCGCTGATGAAGTGACGGCAGAAGAACACCATAGAGATTGATCTTATTCATCGTCATCATCATCATCTTGATGAGGATCTTCCTCTTGATCTTCAAGATCAAGGGCTTCATCTTCATCGTCCTCCTCTTCCTCTTTATCGATTAACTCATCGATGGTAGGAGGGGCTTTTTCAGCAGCTATCTCCCCCTCAACATGAGAGGGAGTTTCCTTTTGTTGTTCATCAGTAGCAGCTTCAGTCTCCTTATTTTGTTCAGCTTCTTTCTCCCCCTCTTTGTCATTATCACGGAGGGAAAGGTCTTTGGAAGGAGTAGAAGTGTTTGCAGTGGCCAACTTCTGGACTTCAGCCTCCAGTCCTGTGAGAAGGCCTTCAAGTACAGGGATATCTGATGTAGCTTGATGAATAAACTCCACAACTATGTTCAGAGAGGTGCGATCGCTCTTTTTAAATGAAGGAGCAGGAATTGGAGCTGGTGCCTTCAGGTGAGTCAGGATTTGCTGAAGTAGAACTTCACAGGAATCAACCTTGGCAGACAAGACATCAAACTGCTGCTTGGAATCCTCCCTGACTTTGACAATCTCTTCTTGGAGAGTAGCGAGTTGAGAGGCGTCAGCTTTGGAGGCGCATTGAGCTGTCAGTGTCTTCAGTGCTTCACCAGCAATATGGACAACGCTGGTGATGTTGTTGAGAGAGGCAGTTAGAGACTCCACCTTTGCACTCAAACTGTTAACATTGGTGTCAACAGTCGCCAAACTAGGACCTGAAATAAAAGTTAGTTTTTGAGAAACAGGCTTATATGGTGAGTTGGGAGTAGTGTTTAAGGTTATAGAAGTACCTGAATTATCAAACAATTTGTATAATTGCATAGATTCCTCAAAAGTTTGATGTTCAGGTCCTATGGGTCCAAGTTGTGGCTGTGAAAAAATAGATGATGGGTCAGAGACCAAAGGAATAGAAGGATGAGAGATGGGGATATAAGTAGGGATAGGGGTAGTTACCTCAGTGGTTACCTCAGGATGTTGAGGAGCTGAGATGATGGGTGGTGTCACTGTTGATGTGATAGCGACCGTAGTCACTGGCATTGTTGATGTGGGTATCGCTGAGGATGTGGAGGAGAGACCCACGAAGGCATCCAAGGAGGTTTGTTGAGAAACATCCTTAGGTCTTGAGCTAGAGGTACCTTTCTCCTTGGTCACCTTGGCCTTTTTTGAAGGACCAATGGAGCCAGTTGATGGTCGTTTGGAAGGGGTAGCGGCAGGGATAGCAGAAGAAGGAACCCCCTGCGTGGCCGCTGAAGACGAAGAAGTGTGGAGAGAGAGTCGGGAGCGGAGTTCAGAAATACTTACCTCGTTGGGGAGTGCCTTGACCTCCAAGGAGCGCTGACCCACTTTGGCAAAAGTGCCATCAGAAGTAGTGGGGTAAGTAGCAGGGTAGAGGAACTTCAGGTACGCACAAATGAAGCGTACATAGGGGATCTTGGGATCCCTCTCTGTCTTCTCTATCTTTGACTGCAGATCGTCAAAGATAGCTGTGGCGAAGTCAAAATTCCTTCCAGCAATCACGGAGTAGGCCATTTGGACCTGAATCTTGCTGGCCTGGTCCAGTGACCCACTCTTCCCACTCATACACTGAATAAAGTTAGAGAAGATGTAGTTAAGCTGAGAAGGCATGTTCGCCTTCTTCACGAGAGTCAGCTTCTTGTTGGGAATTGTCGTCCTCGACTTGGGCTCCCAACAGTATTCCATAGCATCCAGGAATTGGATGAGTTCAACATCAGTGGGCAAGGCATCGAATCCATTCCTGGGTTTGTCAGGAAATCGCAGAGCTTTCCTTAATCCCAAGGCTATCATCATCCCTGGTCCGAGATTAGTGCTGAAAGAAATAGTAGGAACCGGATCACCCTTTTTGTTGGTGACGGAGGTTTCTTCAGCGGTGAACCAGAATTGCTGGAGAAGAGTTTTTGAAGGCGTGGCATCCACAGTGATGGCGTAGGCAATGCAGGATTGCTTTAGAAACTTTGCAACATCCACCAGATGTGGGTATTTGACACCATCAAAATCCAGTCTTGCGAGATGGTTGTTTTTCGGAATCTCAGAGTCAGTTATGGCGAACTTGACGTTCTTAGAGGCGACAAGTGCAGATTGAGCCATTCTGAATATGAACAGATAGAAGAGTAGAAGAAAGGTTTTAGTCTAAAAATAAAGAAGGTTTAACCAGTTTCTATTTGAGGAAAGAAACATAGAAAAACCAACATATTTGAAGATTAAAAGTTGATATTAGTAAAAGATATAAGAACAAGAAGAAAAACCAAAGATTTTGAATAAAGATAATCAAAATAAAATGGTTTTGAATGAATAAAATCAAAATAAAAATGATTTTATGTGAGAAAATCTTATAAACCCATAATGGCAGTCCATAAATGGAGTATTATGTAAAAAGATTTAGAACAAGAATAAGAAGAAGATCAAGAATAACCTGTTGATCTTTGAAGAAGACGATGCAAATGCTTGAGAATGCTAGAATGCTGTGAGAGAGTTTTCTTGCTTTGAAAGTATTTCCAGAAAGCGTAAAACGATAAGAATGGAAAAACATTATTTTTATACGTTTGAGAGTAGGAGAGAGAGAGAGTGAGAGGCGGGAATACAAATGTTCATCATGACATGGACACGTCCCACGAAGTTGATTGGATAGAAGGGCAACAGACGAACGTGTCAGAAAAAGACATGTCGTGGATTGTCGGTTCAAATGATGTCATAGGAGAGAAAAAAACGTTTCATTTGTCCGTTTTGAAATGATCGCTGAAGAAAAATCAGCGATAGATTTTCTTTTTGAAAGTATCCCTGATGGTAAAGATAGGGATGGATTTTCTTTGAAGAAGAATCACTGACTAGAAATATCAGTGATAAATTTTTCAAAAAGCTTTTAATCATTTGAAGAAAGTTCAGTGATTAAAGTTTATATTTTGAAAAACATCTTAACTGAATGAAGATTCAGTTGTAGGGATGGAAATAACATACCTGAGAGTAAGAATGTTTATCAGAGATGAAATGATAAAGGGGAACTTATGATTACTGACGTAATGCATGAACGCTGAAGAATTATTCTTCGAGATTCAACATTCCAAGCTCACTGATGAGAAAGTTAAACCTTGTCTCATCAAGAGGTTTGGTGAATAAATCAGCAAGCTGATAGTCAGTAGGGATGAAATGAAGTTCAATATCACCATTCATCACATGATCTCTGATAAAATGATATCTGATCTCTATGTGTTTCGTCTTTGAATGTAGCACTGTATTATTTGCTATAGCGATAGCACTAGTGCTGTCGCAATAGATTGGAATCTTTGATAGCTGAAGGTCATAGTCCAATAGTTGATTTCTCATCCATAAGACCTGAGCACAACAACTTCCAGCGGCTACATATTCAGCTTCAGCAGTGAAAGTGGACACTGAATTTTGCTTTTTGCTTGTCCAGCTTACCAGCTTTCCTCCTAGGAGTTGACATCCACCAGTGGTGCTCTTCCTATCTAGTTTACAACCTGCAAAATCACTATCAGAATAACCAGTTAAATCGAACCCTGAGTCTTTGGGATACCAAAGACCGAGATTAGGAGTTCCTTTCAGATATCTGAAAATTCGCTTAACAACGATCAGATGGGATTCCTTGGGTTCATATTGATAGCGTGCATATAAACAAGTAGAGTACATAATGTCAGGTCGGCTCGCTGTAAGATACAGCAGGGAGCCTATCATTCCTCTATAGACAGTGACATTAACAGGTTTTCCAGATGGATCTTTGTTAAGTGTCAGGGGAGGTGCCATAGGAGTTTTCATCGCTGAAGTTTGTGTAAGATCAAACTTCTTCAGCATATCTTTAACATACTTACCTTGGCTGATAAAAGTACCTTTGTCAGATTGTTTAATCTAAAGACCAAGAAAATATGTCAGCTTACCCATCATACTCATTTTGTATTCTTTCTTCATTCTTTCAGCGAAACGAGTACACAGAGATGGGTTAGTAGAACCAAATATGATGTATTATCAATTTTGCCACGTTCAAATTTTTCAGAGATAAGAAAAGATGAGAGAGTGTCATACCAAGCACGAGGGGCTTGTTTGAGACCATAAAGAGCCTTATCCAATTTATAAACATAATTTGGATGCTTAGGGTCATAGAACCCTGGAGGTTGTTCTACATAGACTTCTTCATTCAGCTTTCCGTTTAGGAATGCTGATTTTACATCCATTTGATAGACAATGAAGTCTTTATAGACTGCATAGGCTAAGAATAGTCGAATTGCTTCGAGCCTAGCCACAGGGGCAAAGGTTTCATCATAGCCTATGCCTTCCTCTTGTCTGTATCCCTGAGCAACAAGTCGAGCCTTGTTGCGGGTTACAGTCCCATATTCATCTAACTTGTTTCTAAACACCCATTTGCTGCCTATTACAGTTTTGTTAGATGGTCTAGGAATAAGATTCCAAACTTTGTTACGAGTAAACTCAGTCAGCTCTTCTTGCATAGCGCTGACCCAGTTTGGATCTCTGAGGGCATCATCAACTTTCTTTGGTTCTATTAAAGAGATAAAGTTGACAAAGAGACATATATTACCTGAACTTCGTCGTGTCTGAATACCTGCATCGGGATCACCAAGAATTTGATCTATGGGGTGATCTTTGGTCCATCGCTGAGCGTGAGCATGATCGCTTACTTCAGATATTGGATCAACAAAAGGAATGTTCACTGATGATGAAGCTTGAGGTTCATCAGCTATCAAGTGTTAAGTGTCATACATAACATTGTTTTCTGAGAGGTGTTCAGACAAAGATGGTTCTGAAGGAAGAAGTGTGTTTAGAGGCTCTGCTGAGATCCATGAGTTGGATTCAGCGTTAGGGGATATGATGTTTAGATCATCATTAGCAGCCGGAGGATTTGAATGCTGATGGTTTGAGAAGAAAGGTTCTGTTTCTCTGTAATGAGAGAACATCCAAGCATTTAATTCTTCATTTTCAGCGATTGGTTTAGAGTTCGCTGAGCGAGTTTCATCAAAAGAGACATGAATTGTTTCTTCCACAGATTGTCTTCGCTTGTTGAAAACTCTGTAGGCTTTGGAGATGGAGGAATATCCTAGAAATATTCCATCATCAGCTTTTGGGTCGAACTTTCCAAGCTGATCTTTGTTGTTTAAGATAAAGCACTGACAACCAAAGATATGAAGAAAACTGATAGATGGTTTTCTTCCGTGAAAGAGTAATAAGTTGTCTTTCCAAATCGCTTTACTATCAGCGATCTGTTTTGAGTAAAATATGCAGTGTTTACATCTTCCGCCCAAAATTGAGTAGGGAGGTGAGAATCGCTGAGAATTGATCTAGAAGCTTCAATGATCGTTCTGTTTCTTCTTTCAGCGACTCCGTTTTGCTGAGGTGTTCTTACTGAGGAGAAATTATGAGAAATTCTCTTGTTCTCAAAGAAATTGTTCAGAGAACTGTTTTTGAATTCAGTTCCATGATCACTTCTTATAGATCTAACAGTAAGATTATTCAGCACTTCCATCTTTTTAACAAAAGATATTAGTTCTTCTGGAGTATCACTCTTGCAGCGAAGAAAGATAACCCAGGTGTAGCGAGAGTATTCATGTACAATGACAAGCGTGTATTTCTTTCCAGCTATTGATTGGATATTGGCAGGGCCAAACAGATCCATATGTAAGAGCTGAAGAAGACTTGTCACTGAGGAAACTTGTTTAGATTTGAAACTAGCTTTTGTCTGTTTTCCTTTTTCACATGCCGAGCAGAGA
Source organism: Arctium minus (assembly GCA_954870635.1). Taxonomy (NCBI): domain Eukaryota; kingdom Viridiplantae; phylum Streptophyta; class Magnoliopsida; order Asterales; family Asteraceae; genus Arctium; species Arctium minus. Next base: position 9,386,416 of record OX941092.1, read on the forward strand.
GATTCTTTAGCATATGAGTGCTGAGGAAGACCAGAAACCAGTTCCTTAGAAGAGAGAGAATTCAGGGTTTTAAAATTTAGATGAGAAAGCCTTTTGTGCCATAGCCAGTTGACATCAGAAGAGGCTTTAGAGAGAAAACATAAGTTTTCAGTGGTAGTAGAGTCCATATCTATTACATAGACATTTTCTCTGCGATAACCACTGAGAGCAAGTTTTCCTTTCTCATTCACCACTGAACATGCTTTCTTAGAAAAGCGAACTTCGTAGTCTTTGTCACATAGCTGACTGATGCTCAGAAGGTTATGCTTCAGTCCATCTACATAAGCGACTCTTCTGAAGGTAGTTGTCCCATTGCCGAGGACACCAAACCCTTGGCTATAGCCTTTTCCATTTCCACCAAAAGTCACAGAGGGACCTTTCTCTTCTTTGTATTCAGTGAGCAGGTTTTTTTGTCCAGTCATGTGACGAGAGCATCCACTATCGAGATACCAGATGCCCTTTGATCCCTGCACACATAAGGAAGATTAAGCGTTGTTTGGTACCCACTTTTCAATGGGTCATTTGGGGTTAGTGGAAATGAAAGGTTCAACATTCTTCAAAGCAGATGAAGATTCAGCTTCAGTGGTAATCTTCACTTTGGTTAATTTCTTAACCTTAGTGGTATTTTTCACCTTGGTTGATTTTTCAACTTTGATGACCTTCTCAGCCTTAGAGGCATTTATCTTCACTTTAGCTGTTTTATCAACTTTAGTGGCAGTTGGACATTTGCTTGCAATATGGTCAGTAAAACCACAATGATAGCATTTTCTATATTTGAAAGTGGTTTTAGGACCAGGAGAAAAAGGTTTTGAGAATTTAAGATGAGCAGAGCCAGGTCCAAGAATGCTTTTAACATGAGATCTGGGAGGAATTTTGATTTCTTCAGATCTCTTAGGCTTGAGATCAATCTTTAGCTTCGGAGGACAGAGATCGAATATCTCTATCACAGAGCTAGAGGATTGATTCGCTGAAGTTTTAGAGGGAACTTTCAGCTTTGCTTTCTTGGTAGCCTTCTGAGGACGAAGAATGGATTTTCCTTTATCCGCAGACTTAAAGCCTTTGGATTTTTCCTCAGGGATAGAATTAGAAGAAGAAAGATAAAACTGATTATAAAAAGTGTCAGTGATAGAATTGACAAACGTTCCAAACTTAAGCATGAAACTTTCTTCTTTAGGCTCATCCTGTGGTGTTCAAAAACCAAGACCAGTTCTATCACTTTCAGGAGTTTGAGCATTTATTATCTCAGAGATTTTTGTTGATGATTTGCAATTTTTCAACATGAGCCTTTTCTGCTTTTAGAGCAGTGATGTCTTGTTCGCGTTCAATGCTGATGATTTCATTTATAATGACTTGATATTTCAACTTTTCTTCTAAAAGATTCAGTTCTCTGATCTTTTCATGACATTTCTCTAGCTCTTGAGTTAAATGAACATTTTTGTTCTCAGCTTGAGTTTTGTCGTTTAGAGCATTATAAAGATCAATCGTCAGCACATCAACAACGTGACTTCTCTCAGCTTCAGGCAGAGAGGGATTTGTAGAGATAGATACCTGAGATGATATGTAGCTCATAGAAGGTTCAGATGGTTCTTCCACTTCTTTAATCTCAGCCATGAGGCAGAGATTAGCAACTTCTTATTCATCATAACTTGATTCTTCTGATTCAGCCCAGTCGTGTTCTTCAGCGATGAGACCTTTACCTTTTTGCTTATAGCTTTTCAGCTTTTGATATTTGTTCTTCAGCTTTAGCTAATTGTCATTACTGGATCTTCTTGAGGTAGAAGGTTTGAAGACCTTTTTCGACCTGCACTCACTAGCAAAGTGTCCAATTTTTCACAATTATAGCAAGTGGCAGTAGCCTTATCAACAGGAGTTGATTTTGGCTTTTCAGTAAGAGAGAGAGAGGCTTATTTATTCGGAAATTGCTCTTTCTTGCAAATCTCTTAAAATAGTTTGTCAAGAGTGCTAAGGACTCATCAAACTCTGAAAGATCAGGGTCTGATGATCCTCAGATTCAGAATCTAACTCAATGATGGTGAGAGTAGATCGCTGAGATGGAATTATCTCTGAAGAGACTAAAGCAACAGGAGTGCTTTTGGAGTCTTTAGAATCTTTTACAAGATTCTTCTTCAATAGATTCGATTGCTCATAGTTGAGAAATATTCCATACAAAGTGCTGAGAGAAAGAGAATTTAAGTCTTTTGTCAGCTTAAGACATATTGAATAACTGTCCCAGCTTTCAGGAAGACATTCTAAGAATTTTGTTAAGACCTCAGAATTAGAATAGGTCCTACCAACTGTTCTTAGATCAATGATTAAACAGTTAAACCGCTGATGAACGTCAGAGAGAGATTCATTCTTACCAGCGATGAAACTTTCATACTGTCTTACCAAGTTAATCTTTCGAGTTTGTTGGATTTCAGTGGTGCCCTCATATTGAACACATATGGTTTCCCACATTTCTTTAGAAGTTTTCAGATGCATGATGGAATGAAAAACTTCATCAGGAAGAGCCATTGAGATAATGATCTTTTCTCTTGCATCTAGGCCTACCTTCTTTTTGTCTTCATCACTCCACTGTCTTATTTCCTTAACGACATAGCGCTCAGGGACAACTTCAGTGGTGGCAGTAGCTGGAACTGTAGCTATAATTCTAACAGGTTCATAGGGTCCATTATTTATATATTCAGGTATAGTAGGATCTGCACCTTCAAGAAATAGCATCATTCGATTTTTCCATAGAGAAAAGTTATCTCTGCTAAATCGAGGAGGTTTAGAAAGTGAACCATTATCATAGTAGTTTGTGTTTGTGTTAAGTGCCATTTAGAACAGCAAGGAAGAGAATAAAGCAAGATCTTGTTTATTAGATTAAACAGTCCGCTCTGATACCACTTGTTGGTCCCAGAGGTGCTTAACAAGTTTGTAGAAGGGGGGGGGGGGTTGAATACAAACACATAAATTAAAGTTTAATAAATTATTTATTGATAAATCAAACACAATTTACAAGTTCGTTGCGGAATAAGATTAAGACAGACTCAATCTAAACAAACTTAAGAAACACTAAGATGGTTGCACAAGAATATAGAGAAAGGGGGTTTTAGAGGTATAGAAAACAAATGTTTCTATATTGGTTCAAGAATTGAGCACACTCTCAGAAGGAGAGGTGATCTTTCTATTTATACCCTATGCATTAAATGCATGGCAGGGTACTTTACACGTGTCATTCAGTGATTGGCTTTGGTAGTCTGACTTTTGGGAGACATGCTTTCGGCCGTATCATGAACACTGCAGGTGACAGAGTTGTTGTACGATTTGTGGCAGAGATATGTCCGTTCTGACACATCGTACTACTTGTGCAAGGTAAGACAAAAGGAAACTTGAGGCATAAGCTTTGTGATCGATTGATCGCTGAATATCTCTTTCTTCAGAGATATAAAGAGGTTCAGCTATCGCTGAAGGTTTTCCTCATGTTCCTTCGCGTATAAGTAGATTCGTCTTTGCTTCACTGATATCCGCGTCAGGTCACTAGTAGACTTGTCTTCGATTCAGCTATGAACATCTGTTGATGCGAGGCTTGTCTTCAGGGATTACGTTAGCTGTTTACATCAGAAACTATCAGCGATAACTGAACAGACTCAGTCTGATCACTAATAGTGAAACACTAATACATATGAATGTTTGTAAGAAGGACTATCAGCGATAACTGAACAAACTCAGTCTGATCGCTGATGGTGAAACACTAATACATATTAAACGTAATTTTCACTAAGTATAAAAGAGGGTCGTTATCAAATCCCTGAGAGAGCTTGGATCAACAGTAAGCTTATATGTTAATGACTTAATATTTACCGGAGATAACTTGTTAGTGTATGTGGAGTTTAAGAACTCAATGAAATATGGGTTTGGCATTACAGACCTGGGGAGGATGAAGTACTTTATAGGAGTGGAGATACAACAAATGGAGGAAGGGAATTTCTTGTGCAAAAGGAAATATGCACAAGAAACAATTACAAGGTTTTGGATGGAGAATTGTAATTCTGTGAAGAACTTAATTGTCCCTGGAACAAGGTTGTCTAAGGAAGGAGATAAGATGTATATGTAACACAGTACAAGCAACTCATTGGTAGTCTGATTGTATCTAACAAACACAAGGCCTAACATAATGTATGTGGTCGGTTTTCTAAGCAGGTTTATGGCATATCTAAAGAAAGTTTACATGCTTGCAGCCAAGAGTTTGTTTCGATACATCAAAGGAACTTCAGAGTTGGTTTTGTTTTACAATAGAAGCCTTAGTGAGAATCTCCAAACATATACAATTAGCGACTTTGTTGGGATATAGACCCCAATAGGAGTACATTATGAAATGTTGTTATGATAAGTGAAGTAGCAATAGCATGGAGTTCAATGAAGCAATCAGTAGTCACACAACTCCACGAGAGACTGAGTATGTTGTTGCCTCTACTTGTTGATGTCAATGTGTTTGGATGAAGATGGTTCTTGAAAGTTTTGGTCAGCCTCAGAGCAAGTGTATTACTGTTTTATGCGACAACAACTCCTCCATCAAGCTCTCAATGAACCCTATATTTCTTGGAAAAGCAAAACATATATAAGTAAGATTTCATGTTTTACTTGATTTGGTTAAAGATGGAGAAATCGAGTTGGTTCATTGTGGTACCAAGGATCAAATGCTGATATAATGACCAAGCCCCTGAAGCTCGACACTTATGAGAAAATTCGAAGAACGAAGGGAGTTCAGAAGATGGCAAATGAAAATTGAGTAGCTTCCAACATTGCATAGTTTAAGGGAGGATTTGTTGGAAAAAACCTGTTTGAATAATTGAATCGTTGTTGTTTAATTTGCTCTAGGTCAATTGTAACACCCTAAAAATTAGTGTAACATAAAATTCGAAAATTTAGCAAAATGACGTTTGTATTCGGTATAAACCACCCAATAAGGGCAAATGTAATAGGCATTTACAAAACCTGAGAACGGATATAGAAATTGACAACAAACTAATCTAAACATATATTATCTAGATTACATCGGTTGTCAACCCAAATCACGAAAATAAAGGGACTTAATCAATGCCCAACAACAAATACTAATCATCTCAAAAATGCCTCAAGACCATGCTTGTCACTCAAGCCCTTGGCAACCCACCGCTAAAGGAATTGGTTATACATATCATTTTAAGAAAAAGTGTTAGGCTTAAAGCCTAGTGAGAACGTACAATTTATAATTTACAGAAACATTGACAATGTAACGAAAGGAAATCTTTTCAAGACAAAAGAGTTTACAATTGAAATATTTGCCACGAAAGGGCCTTTCGATCCAAAACTCATCTTACGATGACAAGGGGTATTCGATTTACCAAGGATTGTAGCGGAACACAGAAGTAGGCCACAATCCGAGTTATGAGTTAAACCCTCAAAATCCATGGCCACGAACAACACCGGTCCGTACTAAGATGTGAGGGAGGGCCCCCGAGGAATCCGAGTCATACTCGTTCACTAGAATTACACTATGATCCATGGTTAGTAACCGGTCTCACATAACCGTACCAAATGGCCCCCGAGGATCAAATGTCTTAACTAGCTACAAGGGGAATAACATCCCAAAATTAAGCCGACTCAATACCTATGGATCCACTAGTAATAGTGTAGACTTGTCACAATTTCATTTGTGACTAACCAAAGCTAAACATATAGCTTTCAATAACATTTAATTCCAAAATGCATTTCCAAGTTTAACTGATGATAAGAATGACAATCATAAAATGAGATCTTATGCATTCTTTCAAGTACCTCACCAAAATGTGCAAGTAGTACTATGTTTTACTACAAATAAAATGGAACCCTTTCTTTTAGCAAAATATAGCAAAAACCCTAAAATCTCCCAAAACTCAAGTTAGGTCAAAATGTAATAAATATGAACCCAAAACCAAGGAGATATATAGGAGTTTAAAATATATGTTTTGACATGTATAGGGTTTAGTAAAATGGTAGTATGAACTCACCAAGTGGGTTTTGAAGAAAACCCATGTAACATCCTAAAATTTGGGGTAAATTTAAAAATTGAAAATTCGACTATATAACGTCTGTAAATGGTATAAACCAATCTACCCAAAAAGGGAGATATAACAACCTGTAATAAAGAACTCGACCAAACGGACCAAAGTATGTCAACCAAACATGGGGACTATAATACGGTGATTACAACCCAAGGCAAAATAAAGAATAAACTCGACAACCTAATAATCTAACTTGGGTGAGCAAGATTAAAGGCTGGTGTCGCTATTATTCCAAAAGTAATAATCTATACTTCAAAAATCTTGGTCACTATATCATCAAAAAGACTGCTCTCGACCCCAAGGCCGTCCGCTCAATCCCGACGCATCCCACCGCTAGAATGACCCTGCCATACATGACAACCAAGAACAAGTGTTAGACTAAAGCCTAGTGAGAACAATTAAACGGAAATTAAATTGAACATTAAACCCGTTTGAAGTCATGTAGCCGATCTAGCCGTGAGCTAAATCAAAACAAAACCAATAAACCATTAGCATCCAGTAAAGACTGACAACAGTTCAAAACCACATAGTGAGCTCAACTACTCCAAGTCTATTGCTCGAAAACATCAAGTCAACCACTCCAGGTCTATTCTTGAGAGTTCCCAAAATAGGGCAACTCGAGCACAATGGGATTACACCTTACTGTCCATGGGATGCTGCCCGACCGTATAGGCCCACACCCTACTTACTATGGAGCCCGATACCTATCCCGTGCCAAGGTTAACCAAATGTCCGGACAAGACATTGGAAAACCGTGCCTATGGATCCATTGCACTAAAACCAAATACCAAGACATGCTAATACAATCATTATTGAACATGCATGCAATTCTTGAAGCCAATTCCCAAATAGATAAATTACCAACATGAGACTTATCTTACATTGATTAAAGGAAACTTTACAACCATACTTCATAAATGATAATACAGTAAATCCCGTTTATAAAGTCAACAAACCCATTAATTAGTCCAATACATATAATCTCACCAAAACCCTAGTTTTCACCTCGGGTCTCCTCAAAACCCCAAGGACAAGTTTTAGTTGTCAAAAGGGTTAGTAAGCATTGAAATCATAACTTTCTTTAAAACACAAACCCTTGAAAACCTTGTTTAAACCAATAATCTTAACATCTCCAAAACCCATAGTTAGGTCAAAGCCCAACAAAACCCAAATGTGATTAAAAGATAAAGATGAGTTCATAAATACATAAACCCTAGTATTTATAATAGAGAAATGGTTAAGAAAACTCACCTTGTAAGGGTTATACACCAAACCCTAGATGTGATACTTGTGGGAAAGAAGGAATAACACTTAAGCTTCTTAATCAAAATCAAGAACCTAAATCAAATCCACAAACCAACCATAAGAATCTTTACTAGGAGCATTTAATGAAGGAGGATGAAAACCCTACTTTTTGCTCTCCAAAATCGCCCTTCAAAGCTCCCAAAATGACCAAATGACTTAAATAATTCGGACCTAAGCATTTAAGGCACTAGGGCCCGATCGCGATAGTGCCACGCGATAGTGACACTGTCACAATCGCGTGTCACAATCTCCCGAAGTAATGGTCTCTCGGTACAAACCCCGCGATAGTGCTACGCTATAGTGACACTTGTCACAATCGATGGTCACTATCGCGCCGAGCCATGGACTTACGGTACAACTTCCGCGAGAGTGCCCCGCGAGAGTGACCTCTATCACAATCGCGGGCACTATCGCCCCAGGCGTACCGAGCCCGATTTTGACCCGTAAAGTGCGCGACCAAACGTAAGGGTTCGATGGATAATTTATGATCAAAATAATAGCATACCGAAATCGAGGGTGTTACAACCCAAAACCCTAGCTTAAATCCCTTTGGAGAAGATGACAATGGAGATGGAGATTAAATGCCCCAAATCTTGAACCTTTGTTTGATCTACCCAACTTCTTAGCAATAAATATGGAGGATTCGAGTTGGTGAAACCCTAGATCTCAATAATGGAAGAGTAAATGGTTTGAGAGAGAAAGAAAGAGGTAGATGAGAAAAGGGGGAAGAATCCCGTCTAAGAACATCAGGGGACTCCCGCGGCTTATGTCGCGACTTCCAGGACGCGGCGTAGCCCACGCGTGCCACTGTGGTCGACACATCCAGGAGGTTACGCGGCTTAGGCCGCGGCTTCCAAGCCGCGCAAGCCACTGTCCTGCCCAACAAACTGAAATTCTAAGCATTCAAACTTAGCTCCAAACGCACGGTGCTAACGACTAACGGTAAACACAATGTAACTAAGATTTGACAAAATATAAGATTAGAAGTCTAACGTTAGGATTATTACAATGAAAATTCGGGGCGTTACATCGATGCTCCTTGTCTAGTGGGGCACATTAAGTCTTTTCTTTCGACTTTGTTCATTGCCCATGTAATCACGTACGAGAGATTTTTGAAGCATATTTCTCTTATTCTATTTTGTTTGAACTATTTAAAGAGTTGTGCTCTTCTCAATAAAATCGAAAATACAAAAGTTTTTAATTATTTGAGTTGTGGTATTTTTCGTGTTAATTGGCATTTTTCAACTAATTAAATTGGAACAAGTTGTCTCGATCGTCTAAATAAAAACTAATCGAGAATTATTCTTAATAATACATCAATAGATATATAATATATAGAGAGGCAGGTTTTCTTAGGACCTAAAAATGATTAGGAACCCGGTCTATAACATCAGGTGACACACGACATATTAATCAGGAATATGGATTTGTTATATATTCATCATGAATGTGTGATTCAATTCATGATGAGTAACACATGTCATTAACACATCCATATTCATCATGAACGTGTGATCTATGATTAATAATAATTCCATATATTTATTATGAATGTGTTATTCATGATGAATATTCATCTAGCGTGTTATGGACGGTTCATGGGCTCCTAATCAATTTTGGTTTCTTATTTCCTATTGAAACTTCTCTCTCTTTATATATATATATATATATATATATATATAGGGGCAGGTTCAAACGAGAAGACAATCAATTTACGAGAAGGCGAGAAGCAATCTCAACCTCCCAGCTCATCAGATCTTATAGTTTGTGATTATCTTGCCAAAGTTAGGCTAAAAGGGTATGAAAGTAATTTAGATTTTAAAAATTAATTAATTAATTATTTGAATCCCCTTAAAAATCTCATTATATCCTTAATTATATTATATCCCTAACTACATTGGATTCCTAAAAATAAGTTATGTGCATACTTTATTTTCCACGTTTTTTAATCTACCTTATCTATTATTTTGTGGATTTACATCTAATATTTTTTTTTTATCAAATATCACATGTGATATGTTATTCTATTATCACATGTGATAATACATATGCGTGACTTTATTATCACACGTAGATATTATACATTATCACATGTGATAATATATATACATTAATATATTATTATAGGGGTAGGTTCATACGAGAAACTAAACATTTTGCGAGAAAGCGAGAAAGGTGATATCATATATGATACGCAAACTTAATATATGATTAAACACATGTTACATTGGCAATACATAGACGTTTAATCATATATGATTAAACACATCCATGGGCTCTGTAATCATATGTGATTTCACACTTCTCGCAAAATGTTTAATTTCTCGCATGATCATTCCTCTATTATCATATGTGGATCTATTAAACAAATATGCATACGAGAAAAAAATACAAGCCTATTAACATTATCACGTGTGATAATAAATTACATATGAATCTATTACCAATATCATATATGATTAGCACATAGGGTAAAACATAAGAGGATGCTCATAATATCACATGTGATAAAATAGATGGTAAAACACATGAATTCGTCATCGATATCATATGTGATTAGCAACATAAAAAACCATAATATCACTTATGATTAATTAAAAAAAAACCCTAAAACATACCTGTTATCATTCATGAGGAAGATTAGATAAAAAAAATGGATGAATAAAGCCCACTAACCCACATCCTATAATTATATGGCGTCTTTGTTGTGTTTATCCCAAAATGATAGGATTTATCTATGGTTAACTAGATAAGCGCTATTGCTAAATGACATTTATACCCTTTTAATTTAATTTTGGATTATTTTATTTAAGGTATTAATCTAATGAGATGATTGGTCTAGAATCCTTCTCGCCTTCTCGCAAATTGATTGCCTTCTCGCATGATCCTCCCCCCCCCCCCCTCTCTCTCTCTCTCTCTCTCTATATATATATATATATATATATATATATATATATATATATATATATATATATATATATAGGGGGCCTCCATGGGAGACCCTAGTATTTTGTGGTAACCATGAAATCCAATCTCATCCATCCATTTAATTAATCAATGGTCTAAAATAACTAATATAAATAATAATTAAAAAACGGATTTAATGCAACTAAATTAGGAAAAAGGGGTAAAATTGTCAAAAAACATTATCAATCAGTGTGATCTAATTTAGGCGTGTTTCGATAATTTTGGGTGTGATAGCGCTTACTGGATTTAATGCAACTAAATTAGGAAAAATGGGTGTGATACACTGTGATCGTCTTGCAAAACCTTATATCCTTCATGATAGAATGATGGGATTATTGTTGCTAATTCCGTAGGTGGTGATACACTGTGATCAGTGTCTCATGGTACATATGTCTCATGGTACATATGAGATTCAGATGTTAGATTATCAGATATATGCCAAATCACAATGTAACACATACATCAGATATATGCCAAATCACGTGGCACATGAGATTCAGATGATGTTATATTATCACAATGTAACATAATGTCACATGGTCTATATGGATATTATTCCAAAATCAATTTGTTGAGATAATAAAGGAAACGCAATATTTGATTGATGAGACTTTGATTTTTTCAGTTACAAAAAAAATGTTATATTAATTAATTTATCAAATTACTAATATATCATCCCCTATTAATTAATTAAAAAAAATAAATTAAAATAATTGGATGAGATTGGATCTCATAGTTACCACAATCTAATAGGGTCTCATTTGATTAGGCCCCTATATATATACATATACATATAATAAATAAGTAACTAGAAGGACACGTGTCGTCTTCTGGTCAACCTATTTTTTCATTTTCTCGCCTAAACATGTATCTGGACACATTTTACATTATAAGTTCATTTAGCACATTCACATTCATTCCTCCTTAAATCTTTCCTTAATTCAATTTTTTTAATTTATACCTTACATTTACTACCCTTATAATTAGGTATGTAGTTTACTTTTAATCCCTTCTTTTTTATTTATCATTTTAGACTAATATCATATAAACATAAATAATGTATATGAACGTACTAAAATGCATTAAAAAACATTTTTATTTTTTACAAATTATACCATTGTAATCGCTTCGTCAATACCTTCGAAATGAGCCCAATATTGAATATTTTTGGATTTAATTATATTATTTAATAGCATAAATATATACCAATTAATATGTAATGATTAGTATAAATTTGTTGAAATTAGTATGAGATTTGATACATTTTGTAACCAGTTGCAAAAAAAAAAACTCTGGAGGGAAAAAAGTTTGAAAAAGTAGCATCGTACTTTCGATGATCATTCATAAGTTTTTCTGACATGATTTAATTTTTTTAAATTACCCCGTATAACACGTATGCACACGTATTTAATTTAGGGTGGCATATATACATATATGATTGAAGTTTCTTGATGAATAAAGCAAAAGGAGAAGTGTTGAAAGAAAGTAAAAGGGGAGGTGTGAAACGCAGGCAACTTGGATCAGATGAAGTCGATAATTACGTTTTGCATGGTTGAGAAAAGAGGGTAAGATTCACGTGACATCACCCTCCCAAAAATGCACTACAATTAAATCAGGCTTTTGCAAGTAAATATATATAGCGTCAGGTTTAGGAGAAAACTCTAAATAAATAGAAAATCGAAAAACCACGAAAAAACGAATGAAAAAGTCTATAAATATGGATGTCAAATTAACAAGAAAAATATGATCGTTTATTTGGTGTAATTTATTTCGCTCGAATTTTGTTTATTTTTCGTATTTTTTCGAATAAAAAATAGGGGTGGAGGTTTTTTAATTTAAAAAATATTGCTGTAACCGTATGTTTAATCATATCCACCAGATCATCCAATCTAACGGTTGATAAGTTGTTTTTTAGTTTTTCATTTATTTGAGGTTTTCTCTTGAACCACCGTCAATATATATATATATATATATATATATATATATATAATGCTTTAATAGATTGTTTTGTAGGAGTTAATTAATTTTATAGTATCAAACATTTATATGTCTTATTTAAAAGCGTTGTAATAACTTTACAAAATATTTTAAGATGTGTTAACAAGTTTTTTAGGGTAATCTAAAATAAAATGTCCTATTAATTTTTTTAAATGACATTATTTGAAAAAATGTCTTATCAATTTACTATACAACTAGTTGATAAACTAACATAAATTTTATTTTGGTATAAAAGTAATTTTCATTTTAACAGTACATTGACATCACAGGCCCGTTCCTGACTTATTATAGGACCTGGGCGAGTTTTTGAAAAGGGACCTCGATTATTATGAAAGAAAATCTTTGATATATTGTTTTTATCATAAAAAATAAAATTGAATTCAAGATATACTAATAATTCATATAAAATCGTTTTTACGAGTATTCCTAGTTAGACGTAAAGTCAATCAATAATTATTTCTAATTAATATTATCTACCATATCAATTTTACATAACATCGTTAATCTGTTCCACTGTCAAAAACATCCTTATGATGTACATTTATTTAATATATAAAATGACATATTTTTGGGTCAAAATATTAATTCGGAGTAATATTCTATGTAAGTCAATATAAATTAGTTGAGTTTTCATCTCATCTTAAGTTAATGTTTTTCATCACCATTTTAAACTTTTAGGGTTGAAACAATCTTTTTCGAAACCATCAACCTTAGAATAATATAATCATTAATATAATCATTTATATTATTTAGACGGTTTATTTAACATATAAAACACATAAAGATTGTTATTTTACAAAAGAAACGACTTATTTCAGACATATCTTGATATATAAAAAAAGTTATTTCTTAACAAATAAATAAAAAAACAAGCACAAAGTTAAATATAAAGATCCAAATAGACAATACATGACATATTATCTATACTATAATATAAATTACGGATAAAAAACTCTTAAAAACAATTTCTAAAGCATAATGTATCGTTATATAATGTTACTTACTTAAAATCTCTTAAAAACAATCATTAAAGTTTTATATACTACATTTAATCGTTATCTCTAACCATTTTAACTCTTCTAAAACCACTCCCCTGCATAATTAAATAAATGATAAAAATCAAATTTTAAATTAAAAAAATCTAAAATATAATTAAGAAAATCTAAGAGAATATTCAAAACCACCTAAAATCGTATCGTAAATTAATAAAAAATAAAAAGAAACATTAATCAATGGATGACATCTTCCTCTAAATATTCAATGTGTTACTGTACTATATATATATATATATATATATATATATACACACACGATGGTTGTGAAAATGAAATATATATTCCTTTTAATGGCAGTGAACAGTATTTATAATTTGACGTGACATATATATATAGATATATAGATATATAGATATCCCATGAAATTGTGAGACTTTTGCAAGCGATGATGTTGATCTTCTCCTTTTAAATTTTTTTTTTGGTAGCTTTAATATTTTTGGATTTGTTTTTCACTCGTTACTGTTTCATTTATCCTCAGTAGCTTGTTTCATTTATCCTCAGTAGCTTATTTCGTTGTTAACTTCAACATTCCATAGAATAAACTTGCAAAATTACCTATGCAAGTTATAATAGTTCTTTTTTGCACGATAATTTATCAGATACGGACCTATTTTTGTTTTTTCAAGTGGTGACACCATTTGACTATAAATAACAAACATAGGGAGGTTATGTGTTCAAGTTTTTTATTGCAATTTTTTTTAAAAACATAATAAATCTGAAATTAAAAACTAAAAAGTAAGAAAAATGACACCAACAGGATTCAAACTCAAGTCTAGTGTGGAAGAAAAGCATTTCAACTAAATCTACCAAAAAAAACTTGTATTCTCATTATAGTTTCAATATATATATATATATATATAGAGGGTAACACACAATAAATTGATACATTTGCACATAACAAATTTACACTACGACGAAGGAAAGAAACGGTGTCACGTGCCATCACTGGACCCGCTCGGTCCGTCCCCGATTCATCTAAGTTATTGTATTTAATTATGTTTTAAAAATTTAAGTGATTGTTTACCAAACGTGTATCGGATACGTGCTTATTGGCAAAAGTCATCATTCTCATTAACCTTACGGTAACATTTTCGACCATCAAAACGAATTGATGGTAAGCGTTTATAACCTGGTAAGGCTTACCGGGTAAGACTCTCGATCCTTACATTCCTTTTATCGGGTAAGATTTTCAGTCACTGTTATGTTTACCTGGTACGATAATTAAACCAATAAACGCTTATCAAGGTAAATTTTCAGTAAACAACCCGTAATTTATTATTGATAAAAATATAAAATATAAAAAATTGTAGATGGCCTCCGGCGGCATCAGTCATCACCACCCTCAAAGGGCTTCCCGGCTGCCTCTGCCGGAGGGAACACGTCAAGTTCACAAATTATTTCGTGGTGTATATATTTCAATTATTAAATATCCATATTCTTTTTTAATTTCCAGCAAGACTTGATTAATATATATATATATATATAAAAAGAGAGAGAGAGAGAGACATATAGATATAGAAAATTTCAAAGGAAAACTCAATTTTTATTTTGCAGGTGAGAACAAATCAGTCATTCCATCTCCATTGATATAATATATAACTAATATTAAATAAAGTTTTTAATTTTAAGATGATTAGGGGTAAAAATAAAAGATAATTTAAACTCACGCCGATCATATTTGACTTTTTATTTTCTTTTTTAATTAAAAACTTTTACCCAATTAAAGTTTAAAATAAATTATCTTAAAAATTATTAATATTTTAATCAAACAAATTACATCAAAAAAACGAGAATTTCGTGCTATTCGATATGACATCCATCTCGATATAGTTTTTTTTTTGTTTTAACCGTTTTTTACGTAAAATGCTATATTTGTGTCATATTCATTATGAATATTAATGTACGTTCAAGTCTGTACAACACTTTGACACCGTAAGTATGTAACTTGACATCACCTTCTTCAACATTTTCTTCAACGTCGTAAGATATAGCGTTTCTTCAGCACCGTAACCCAACACCCATCAAAATGAATCAACCTATCGAGTAATTCTGTTGTGAACCAGGGAACAAAAGAGAGTGCGTCACGTCTCCACATCTTCACGGGTCATTCATATATTATTCATCATGAATATAATATATAATTTGGGATGAATAATACAACATTCAGGGTGAATAATTCATGATTCATGAATTCGTGTATTTTTCATCATGAATGTTGTGTAATTCATCTTGAATATTGTATTATTCATTATGAATAATGAATGGACGTTCACATTTGTTATTCATACAGAATGTGAGACATTCGGGGATGCGCATACATATTCATAATGAATTAAACCAAATTTCGGTTGTGAATTGAGAAACAAAAGAGAGTGCGTCATGTGTCTCCACCTTCACAGGTCATTAATATTGTTAGTCCCAAGGTAAGGAAACAAATATTGTAGGCGGGTCCAAAGTGTTCTGGGATACTCCTTTACAAAAAAAATATTGTAGAAGAGGGGGGGGGGGGTTGAATACAATACACAAAATTTCACTTAATTTTAATTCTTTATTAGATAATAAAAATTATCAAGAATTACACTTAACTTACAAAAGATTGTTGCAGAAAAGAATAGTAAAACTATCCTAACAATCTATCACTTAGAAAACTTTAAAACACAACTTTAAAGAACACTAAGACAAAAAACTATGAGAGAGATACAAACTAAACAACTTGTTGAATGCACAAAGATTACTTGAGCTGAAAGCGTAATTTGTAAGGAGAGAACATCGCCCTTTATATATTACTCCAAGCATTAAATGCAAAGGACACTTGTCATTTAATGTAGGAGTGGTTGAGATTTCTTCAATAAATTATAAGATATTTGAAGTGACTTATCACAATACAAAAGGTAACTTTTATACTATGAAATGACAATATCTTAATAAATATACCCGGTACAAATCTTTTTGAGATCTTTTAAGAAGAAAGTCTCAATCAGATCAGAACTCAAGTGTATTTTATTTATGCAAAAGAAGTTTCCATTCCTTTTTGTCAGAAGACATTGGGAATGAGGAAGTATAGTCAAATCGTGAGGATTTGATATAATGAGGTATTGTCGAGAAGAGGATATCGGCAAGAAGGATCTTTGCCGAAGGATTGGCAGAGTGATACCGAAGGAAGGAATTCGGCAGGGTTTTCCTTTGCCGAAAGATGGGACCATCGACAGAAGGAATGTCTGCCGACATTTCGGCAAAGGTAGCTCAGTCCTCTTGAAGTTTATCTTGATCCGCATCAGTAGACATGCTATGTTGAATTCCGTTGATCTTCGATTCACCGATCTTTTACAGGCACGATTAAGCTATTACAAAGAACCATAAACTTTTCTAAGTATGAAACTGTACAAAACAATTTACAGATATACAATCATTAGCCGAAAAGAGGAGGCCATCTTCAAATCTTAGATGACCCAACAATCTCCCCCTATTTGATGATGACATCTCATACTTAGACAAAAGAGATAGATACATGAATAATGCATTTTGACCCTGTTCTTACTCCTTTGGGTTATTTTTCACATAGACCATTATTTTTGTTTATTTTTGGATTTTTTAAAGTATCCGACATTTACATGTATAAAATAATGAAATAATGAACTATACAAGATATTTACTTCAAAACTAAAATTGTACTTTGTATTAATCTTGTAAGAAGATTACAATACAAGACAAAAGAAAAGATAAGTACAATAAAAGTAAAGAAAGAAAAATAGAATTATTCAAAGGGAAGGCGAGGAGTGGCATCTCTTCTTTTGAGTTCATCAGTGACAGCCTTGTAAATATCCATTGCGCCCATTGGGATGATCTGAAGAATCCCACTTAGAAAGATAGTATCGGCAAGAGGAATTTGTCTTGCTCTGAAGAAGCGGATCTGGACGAAACCATCATTGAAGAAGATTCCATGGATAGGCTCATGAATAACAGTGGTAGAAGGTTGAGGCACCAAAGTCGGTAGAGATAAGTCAAGATTGGAAATGTTTGGAACTTTTCTTTGCCTGACCATTTGAGAAAACACATCCTCCTTTTTGGAGGACTTCGACTTCCGTTTAGAGGTAGGAGGAAGGTCAACTCTGAGTTTGGAAATTATCTTCTCTTCGACAGGCGTGTGCACAATATTGTAACGCCTTCGGTAGGACCCGAATTTCTTCTAGAGATCTCTAATAAATTTTTCCACTTCAGGTCTGAGAGCATTTTTGCTCTTGTCCAAGCATTCCATAATGTAACACCCTCAAATTTGGTAAGAGCAACTAATTAAAATTTTGATATTACAAACGGGCATCGAGTTCAACCACCCACGATATCTACCTCGAGCCCTTCAACAAAGGTTACGCGGTTATCGAGTTCAACCACACACGATCTTTACCTCGAGCTCCCGCTAGCCATAAACAATATCCAGTCCCAAAACGGGGATAAGGTCCCCAACTAAACCAACTGACTGACTAATATGCCTATGGATCCAATGCCTTATAGTCTAAAATGTTACATGACTCAAACGAATGAACTAACACATTCAAAACTTGTAACTCTCAAATAAGATGCAACTAAGTACACCGTACGTCCAAGGCTCCTTAACGAGCTACCAAAACTGAACAAATGTTCCAAAGACTCAATTGAGTGTAAACCAAGCCCTAAAGGCATAATGAATGTTTGGCTAAAATACGAGAGCCAATGTGGTTACATAAACCAAAATACATCTTTCCCCAAAACTTTTTTTCTCAAATCACAATTGGCCTTCGGCCCAAAACCCAAAAAGGATTATCATTTTCTAAAGTGTTCCCAACGTCGGGATCGACCCAAAACCAAAGGACTCATACATTAGTACTTTTAAAAACATCCCATTTCATGAATGATGCATAAAACCCGACAAACACTTAAAAGTGCGTTTTTGACCAAATATCTATTTATGCAATAAATAGTCGAAACACATTTATTTATGACACTTTTAACAAAATGCCCAAGAATCCCAGATGTGGTGTTTTACAAAGTTTAATAAGCTAAACACTTTAAATAATCAAAAGTTACCAAATAACTTATCAGTTGATAATTTCATGTAAAACACATAAATGCTTAAAAATAGACATTTTGGCATGTACAACGTTTTCACAAATCAACTTGAACTCACCTTGCTAGGTTAGGTTAAACCTAGGTTCCAAATTCAACCATTAGCCTTCAATAGAGTGGATCCACCATTTCCAAGCTATTACCAACAAAAGCTAAGGTTTCCAAACAACCCATTTCTTCAAGTCTAGCATAAACACCAACAAGTAAACCTTCAAATCTATAAATATCCTTTTACCAAAAAGCTTAAATTACTCAAGGAAACTTACCATATTGGATGTTGAGGCTTTCCACCCAAAGCCATCCAAACAACCCATCAACCTTCAACCCGAGCTTCCAAATACCGAACCCTTGAGTTTTGTTTGGACCATTCCACCATAGTTTCTCCCAAATACGAAACCCTAGCTCCCAAAACGAACTGAAGAGGAGAGAAAAGGAGAGGGGAGGATGAAATGAGAGACAACCCTAAAATGGGGTTTTAAATCGTCCAGACTACTCCCGCGGCCTTGGACGTGGTCTCCAAACTGCGGGCCAAGCCGCACTGTTATTCCTAAATTCAAGTTCTTTCTATCTACAAACAATCAAGATAAGAAATCTCGTAGTCACATGTCATTGATATAGAAATCATGAATTACAATCTCACTTTCTCTTACTATATTCTCTCTCTAGAAAGATATTCTAATATGTTCTTCTCTAATCTACTCTCTTACCACAATCTTACTTGTTACCAACTGATTACAAGGACACAAGGACTGAAGGTATTTATACCTTCACACAATTACAAAGGAAACAAACAAAATACAACAACATTTACTTTGACTTTTATTACAAAATGACTTTGACTTTCACTGAGAGTTGACTTTCCAGTTTTGACTTCTTGTACTTTGACTTCTAGTCTTCATGATCTTGTATCCAACAAATTTCTGCTCTAACAATCTCCCCCTTTGGATTCAAGATCATCTTTGAACGATTTAGCAAATCAATCTCCCCCCTTTGGTTCAATCTGGACAATCTCTTCCTTTTGTTTAACTTTATTCTTCCCAAGTCTGTCTTTGAACAAAATTAACAATCTCCCCCAAATATGGTAGAAACGATCTTCAATAATCTCCCAAAACTATCACAAAACTCTTTCTGACTTCGGAAAGAAATTATCTTCAGAAATAACTCGACTTACCTAAGCAAAATAATCTTCAAAGAAAATTTCTGTAAAATCAACATATCTTCAGAATTTCTTTGTACAAACTTCCAAACTTTCAATCTTTGAACTTTATCTTCTTCAACTCTTTAACTCTGAAATTTCTGAATCTGACATTTCTTTAAATCATCTCCCCCTTTTTGATGAATAGAGCATCTATAACATCAAAACTTTCATCAAGAAATGTCTTTGACCATTATGATCTATCCAAGAGCCTCTGATTCGTTGCCAATTTGAATAATGTATTCATCCATATCTTTGCAAATCTAGACAAAATAGGAATGTAACACATGAATCAACAAATGAATCAGTTAATGCGCCTGTCAGTAACACAAAGTCACTGTGTGTAACGGATACACATAGGAAATGAGCTTTTGTTATGTTCACTCCCCCAGGGTGTAACACCCCGAATTCTGAGAACATATGTATTATTTTCTCATTTTGGAACCTTCTAAATTTATGGATTTATCAGTTGTATATCGAACTTATCGGATTTAAGCATTGTGGGCTAAAAAGTATCAAATTTGAGGTTTTTGGGGTTGCTCGCGACAGTGCCCGCGAGAGTGACAGAGTGTCACAATCGCGGAGGCACTATCGCCGGAGGGAATGTGGCCTCGGTATGTTTCTCGCGATTGTTCCCGCGAGAGTGACAAGGGTCACAATCGCGGGGCACTATCGCCCCATTTGTACCGCGGGTGGCTTGGTCTCGCGCGACCTTGCCTCGCGAGAGTGACAAGTGTCACTCTCGCATGTCACTATCGCCGACGGGTGTTTTGGGTATAAAAAGCTAAGTCACGATTTTCAGTCATTTTTATCTGATTTCTAGGGTTTGGGAGCGATTCTCTCTACTGTTTTCGGTAAGTATTTTCCATCTAGACTTCTCTCCTCATTTATAGTGATTCATAGTCATTAATGGTGGTCCTTAACACCTTTAGGAAGTGTTGGTAAGAAGATCTCGAGTGGTTAAGCATCTCATATTCATCTCCTTCATTCTAGGGCTTGGTTTCCTTTAAGGAAACTACTAAGGTGAGTTCTTACACCCTTAATGTAACACCCCGATTTTTGAAAAGGTATCATTTAAAGTTAATTTAGAAACCGATATATTGAGGAAAAATAAGATATATGATTTTGGACTTGAATCTTAGATTTTATAGTCTTGATGGATAAAGGATTCAATTACGAGTCCAACGGTTCCTTCCAGAGCGAAATCGGAGCTAAAACGAAGAAGTTATGGCCAAAACAACGTTCGGTATCCTCTTGGCTATTGTGACAGCGATTGTGACAATGTCACTATAGCTGTCATAATAGACAGAGCTGGCGATTGTGCCAGCGATTGTGCCACTGACACAATAGCCTGGCACTATAGCCTACGGGTACCAGAGTGTTAAAAGTTGCGATTTTCAGCCCCCTATCCCATTTTCTCACTTCCACTCTCTTCCCTTTCTCTCCCAAACCGATTCCTATCATATTGGTTTGAACCTCAACCATTTCCATGGCCATTTACTTTGATCTTGAAGCATTCCATCATCATCTAAGGTCTTGGAAGTCTAGCATTCATGGAGCTACCATCTCATCATCTCCATTGTTGTCTTCTTCAAGAAAATCCTAGGGTTTTGAGTTTTATCAAAACCCACCAATGTGAGTTCATCCCTTCTTCTTTCTAACACTTTAATCAAGTTGTAAATGCTTCATTCATAGTTTCCAAGTACTCTATTTCTTAAGTTTTTGGTTGGATGATTTTGGAGAAATTAGGGTTTTGATCTCGTTTGGGGATTTGATATAAATTGTTGGGGAATGATTCTACGTGTTTGGTTATGTTTATTTATGGTTGAATATGTATGAATTTAGGTTTTTGGAAGTTTTGACTTGAGAATCCAAGTGTTCTTCAAAGGAGCTCTAGTTGGGGGGAAATCTAGATTTAGCCTAAATCTAGCAAGGTGAGTTCAAGTTGATTTGTGAAAACGGTGTACATGCCAAAATGTTTATTTTAAAGCGGTTTACATGAAATTGTTAACTGCTGATAAGTTTTGTTAACTGCTGATAAGTTTTGTTAACTGCTGATAGGTTTTGTTAACTGCTGATAAATTGAGTATTTTAAAGGTGTTTAACTTTATAAACTCATTTAGCACACATCTTTGGGATTTTGGGCATTTTGGATAATTAAATCATACATTTTGGTATCTTAATGATTTATTTTATGGAAGTAGATTTTGAGTATAAATGTGTTCATTTTGTGTTTTGGAGAAATGCATGGTATTGTGTTATGAGGCATTTTGAAAACATAAGGGTATGAGTTCATTTAGGAAAAATGGTTCGTCTCAACCAACGATGAGATTTTATTTATTTATACGTTTGGTCGTGTTTGCATATTAGATGGTCAAACGGGTTCCAATATTTATATCGGTTTATTTGGGTATTTACGTAAAGTGTTGGGCCTTGGGCTTGGTTTTGACTAAAGGAGTCGTGTGGACATTTGTCCGGATTTATAACCGATGTGGGTTTTGAGTATGATGACGATTGTTTATGTCATTGGTGAATTACATGCTTTGGGTGCTTTGGTCATTCATTTGGAGTCATGTAATATTAGACAGTGTCGTAATGGATCCATAGGCACGTAAGTCTGTCGGTTATGTAAGGCCTGAGGTTTTGGGTTACTTTTAGTGACCGCTCGGGTTTGCTAGCGAGTGGACAACGAGTGGCACGAGCTGCAGAGGGGGAAACTCGTCTAGATTGGATAGGCACCCATGTCTGTAAGTCCTTGAAAGTGGAACTTGACGGAGTAAGGCCAGAGGCATAAACGGTTCGAGGTTGTGATGTCGGTGGTGGCATGGGAACTAGGATGTCGGGATGTGTGGTGAAATCCAATAACATCACGGGTGGCCTCATTCACGTGTTCTCGCCACCCCAGATGGAAACGTTTAGAGGACATGCAAGGAAGTCGCGTGAACGGCCTACTTGTGTGTTTCTCTATTCTCAGTATTTTCGGATCTCCTCATCGTTGATTCGTGGTATTTTTACATGGCAATGTCGTATTTTACCAACTTTGGTTTTTATGTGGTCGACGATAAATGATGGCTTTAATATTGGGTTTTCCCCACGTATATTAAGGTTGGAATGAAACGCGTCATTTCTACGTTTCAGTATTTGGTTTATTTCCATTTTATGACTGCGTGAGTTTTGGGTCTATTGTCCGTGTTCATGGCAATATTTATTTATATAGATTTTCATCTATGGTTTATGAGTTGTGCAACATGTTTCCCTCCGTGTTGGGTATTTCGAGATATAATATTTTACCCGCGTTTTATAAAATTGGGAGTTCCCTCTTTATTCTCATTTGGAGCAAGTCTTGGTTTAAATCTAAATTTACGAAAGTACGTTTTATATTGGGATCTTCGCCTTTAAAACAGTTTGGTTTGGTTAGCGATTAACTTGGCGTCTTTTTCGTTTATAATGCATGTTTATGGGTAAACAAATCATTTTCATAAGAGAAGCATATCATTTTGAAAGAGTATGATTTAATTGCATCCTTCCATTTTAAACGATTCATTTATTTATGTTGAAAACTCTTGAGCTCACTAGGCGTTAAGCCTAACCTTTTTATTTGTCGGCATGTGCATCAGGTTCCAGATGGGGGTTTGGTTCTAGCAGTTCTATGAGGAGACGTGCTTAGTTTTTCACAAGCATAAGTATTTGGTGAAGTCTTCTGCAGTTTGGAGATAGCGACCATTATTGGGTTTTAGTAACACCCGTCCTTATTTTAGACTGTTTGTATAGAATTAATGTGTGTATTGAGGTTAAATATTAAATGGTGGTTGTAGATGATTCATTTATTGGTGTATTTAGAAAAATTTTAAAATTAGTTGCTATTTCCGGATTTTAGGGTGTTACACTTAAAAACTCTATACATGTCAAAAGATGGATTTTGAACACCTAAATATCTCCCCTTTCATATATTTGATTTATAAGACTTTGTACCAACTTAATATTTAGGGATTTTAGGGTTTGTGATGATTTGATGAAATGGATATCCATAAGTGCTAATAATGTTCCAATAGCTTACCAATACTTGGGATTTCATTGAAATGAATCGCATGTACTATATAAACTTATGGGTTTGAAAATATTGATTTTTGTGGTTAACTGCTGATAAGTTTACATATTTGCTAATGCCACGTTTTGGGATTTGAAATATAAGAAAGATCGAGTATATTTTTAACTAGTGATATTTTGGGTAAACAATGGAAATGGTTTTGGTGGAAATCACACTTCATGTCACTTTTTCACATTCACTATTGTTGGAATAACATGTTGGGCCTTATGCGCATTATTTGGCTTAATTGATGCATTTGGGAGTCATGAACCCATGTTTGGTTTATTATTGTTCCGGCGTGGGTCGACTAGTTTTCCACGTCGAGGCACGTTAGGCACCGGATGAGGTATAAGTCCTTCGTGCTCAAGTACTACGATATTGGATGAGGAGCTCGACGTAGGAACCCCTCGGGGTTGAACTTGAGTTTTCGTGGGTGTACGTTTAAAGCCACTGAGCCTGACATCCCTTGCGTGTACTTTATTTGTGTATTGGCTTTACTGACTCATCAAATGGCTTACTTTTGTGTTCCGTCATTTGTGTTAGTAAGCGGGTCTCCCTCGTTAACCCAAGAGCTACTTGCTATATTTCAAAGAACATTATTGTATCATTATATTATTATTATTGTACTACATAAATTCTTTTACTCACCTTTACATTAATTATTTAAACTGCAAATGTTTGATCTCACTAGGCTCTAGCCTAACACTTTTTCTTAAAATGGCATGTATAGCAGATCAGGTTTCCGGTGGGGCTCGTCGGGAATGAGTGGATGGCTTTGAGGCCAAGAGCAGTCTTTTTGGGAGATGTGTAGACCAGTATTTTGGATAGCGGGCATACTTTTGGAAGAATAGCAACACTGTAACACCCGGAAATTCGCAAGGTAAGTATTTTGTCTTCTTAAATGCAGTTATTTCGCTTACATGAGAATATGTGTCTTGGTGTACATTTCATGATCATTATTATGTCTAAATGTCGTATAATTAATTTACCTTCGTTAATCGTTCAAACCTGGTGCTCGTTATCGTTTTCGGTTGAGTTTGGACTATTTTTTAGTGCCTCGCGATTGTGCCTTGTCACTATCGCGGAGGGCACTATCGCCGAACATGTACCGAGGGTACGGGTTGGCTCGCGATTGTGCCCGTGGCACTATCGCCGAACATGTACCGAGAGGTCAGAGTGGGCCGCGATTGTGACTCGCGATAGTGCCATTGGCACTATCGCCGGGCACTATCGCCCGCGTGGTCCAGTTTGCTGTTTTATAAGATTTAATACCTCATTTCTCACTATCATTTTACAAAGAACGGGAGAACCTTCTTGGAGGCGATTTTTAGGGTTTCATCACCTACCTCATTTACTTCCTAGGGTTTGGGTTGTTAGGATCATTTATTGATCATTAAGCTTCATCCAAGCTTATCTAGTGAAGATTCTCAAGCTACTCCTCTTCACTTCAAGTCTCATCTTCTTCAAAAGCTAGGGTTTCATCTTTTCTAGGTTTGGTCAAAAACCTAGATTGTGAGTTTGCTAACCTTTTGTTAAAACTAGATACACATCATTATATTATACTTGTTGATGTTAATGCATCTCTCAAATGTTCATATTTAATGTTTCAAGTATTTGGGGGTTTTTACCCATGGTTTTGGGTATATGAAAGTTACCATGTTATATATGTGTATATCTTGGTATGTTGATGATTCCTTCTTGGAATGCCTTTTTGGCGACCTTATATTCTCACGAAGTATTTGGATGGATATTATGTTATATGTTGGATTTACATGAGTAGGATGGTAATAGTGTGTTCCTAGTGGATATCCGAAATGTTACGGATGGAATTACATCTTGAGACCTCCTAAATGTATTATGTGGACGAACCAAGTCTGTGATTCACTATAGGAATGTAGGTGGGTGACATTTGGAGAATTTCCTAAGGCGGTAGTCTCCTATGTACCTAGACCTCCGCCGTCGGGGAATTTCCAAAGGCGGTAGTCCCCGGTGCGTGTCGGACCTTTGGGTTGCCAGAGAAAGTGGCTTCAAGGTGCATTGCCTCTTTGGGTGAACCGGATTGGAGATATGGGTCGCTCCCGTTGACTCCACATCTACGTGATTATTTGTTAACTGCTGATAAGAACTGTAACTGTTTCTGGCATGATTTTACTTGTTAAACTCACTAGGATTTTTGGCCTAACACTTGTTTGGTGTCGATGTGTATCTCAGGTGTTAGCAGCGCGGCTCCTAGGCAGGTATAGATGCTTTGGGCGAGAGCTTGGGGATACGGCACTTGGACTATTTTGAGAAGCCTTGGGTTTATAGATGACACCCCTTTTTGTAATCTCTTTTCTAGATGTAGAAATTAGATTAGTTGGTTGTTGTTTATTTATCCGTTAAATTACAATTGTGATTAAACAGGTTTATTTGTATTATTCCCCTTTTTGGGAGGCTCTTGCTATGGCAATTTTAGTATACCTCATGTTCGTTTTTCGGATTTTTGTTATCCCTATTTTTAGGGTGTTACAAGTTGGTATCAGAGCTTTAGTTTAAGTGAACTATGTATTGTTTAGCATATCTAGACTTATGCTTTAGACTTTATGACTTCACTGTCCACTTGGGGTAGAAATCCTAGGTGGGGAGAACGTTAGGATTACGGAATTACTGTAATTGAAAGTTATGATGATGGTGACAAGAATTCTTGTGTATGGTTCGTTCATAATTTCACTTAGCTACTGCTATTATGAATGCATTGTTACGTGAGCATGCTTGGTTTACTATTATTATGATAATTGATGAAGGTAGTAGTACGTACACTGAGTTCAACTCGTTTAGTCTTTTCTCAATCTATTTCTCGTTCGCGCATGACAGATTAAATGGTGAACACTCGAAGTAGATTACCTGACATGCCAGAGGGGCAACCAAAGGTGGAATCTGCAGCAGTACGACCCCCGGTGGGGGCAACCTCCGATCACATTCCTATACCCAGAATATTGGGAGCAGGGCCCGAGCATATCCCTCGCCGGAACCTCAACACGAATAATGCTATCTTGGAAGAGGCGACCATGGAGACCAGGATTCGGGATAGCATGATGCTGGCTATGAATTCTGCCATGGCCCAACAACAAATCCAACAACAAGAGTTTTTCATGAAGCTTCTAGAAGATCGAGATACTAGTCACCGCCAACCCGAGACTATGGCGGAGAATATCATAGTTGGGTCGGGTGGTGAACCTGAAGTGGTGGTGACCGAAGAGCAACCGAGCAACGTGAATCGAGAGAGGACTAAGGGATGCTCCTACAAGGATTTTCTGGGGTGCAACCCTAAAGAGTTTGCGGGTTCCGACAACCCGGTTGCGTGTATGTATTGGCTCAAGGAAGTGGAAATGGACTTTGATTCTAGCGAGTGCGACGTCTCGCAACAGGTGAAACTTGCTTCTCAATTACTCCGGGGAGAGGCATTGATATGGTGGAATCTCACCTGGTCCGCCCTCACCCCCGAGGTTCTAGCAAAGCTGACCTGGACAGTCTTCAAGAAGAAGATCATGGACAAGTATTGCAGCGAGCGTTCGTTGGACAAACTGGAAGCCGAGTTCCGGAATCTGAAGAAAGGAAATTTGTCTGTGGCCAACTACTCCAAGCTGTTTCTAGAGAAGTTGAACTTGGTGGGATATCTGGTCCCAGACGAGAGATCAAGGATTAAGGCCTTTTATCTTGGCCTACGGACGATATGCGGACTGACGTGCGCAATGCTGGAGGGTCGACTCTTCAAGAAGTCATTGAAGAGGCCTTGCTTGTGGAAGATGATAGGTTGGCTGAGAAGGAGGAAAGAAGTGTTGCGGGTGAGAAGAGGAAGTGGGAAGGGCCATCTGGGCCCGTTCGTCAGTCGAAGCCTTTTGTTAGCGGGAGAGTTGGCGACTCTCGTAAAAATGATCAATGGTGCCAAAAGTGTAGGACCAAACACTCGGGCGCGTGTGCTCCTAAAACCTACGCAGGTCCGGTAGGTTGTACCAAGTGTGGCAAGAAGCGCCACGTGGCTCGGGATTGCACTACTCATCCGACGATATGTTTTGAGTGCCAAGAGTTGGGGCACGTGAGGAGAAATTGTCCAAAGTTGGCGGGGTTTAATCAAAACAGGTCTGTTGGGTCGACGGCTAGAGTCGACAAATCGCCGAGGGTGCCGAGTCGAGCTTTCCGGATGACTACCGAAGAGGCAAAGGAGACCGACGATGTTGTTTCGGGTACGTTCCTAGTAAACTCCTTGCCTGCTCGTGTTTTGTTTGATTCGGGTGCTACGTGTTCGTTTGTATCGGATATTTTCTGTAAGCGTTTCGCCACTCCTATTAGTGTCCTTCCCGATGCACTAGTAGTAGAGATTGCTAGCGGTGACCAAGTAATTATCCGAGACCGTTATTGTGATTGCACCATAGAGATCAATGAGAGTCCTTTTGGGGTGGATTTACTACCTATGACCATCGGAGGATTCGATGTGGTCATAGGCATGGATTGGTTGTCAAGGCACAAGGCTGGCATCTTTTGTTCTAAGAAGATGATTCAAGTGCCTTTGACGGAAGGCGGCGTGGTCGTCATCTATGGGGAGAAAGGAAAGGGGCGCAACCCCATTATTTCCTCCCTCAAAGCGCGGAAGTTTTTAGCGAAGGGTTACCCTTCGTATCTAGCGTACGTTGTGGACGCGAAGAAGGAAAAGAAGACGGTGGAAGACGTGAGGATCGTGCGGGATTATCCGGATGTCTTTCCAGAAGACCTTCCCGGATTACCATCAGAACGTCAAGTGGAGTTTCAAATTGACCTCACTCCGGGAGCGGCTCCGATAGCCCGAGCTCCCTATCGTTTGGCCCCGACGGAGATGAAGGAGATGATGACGCAACTTCAAGAGTTGTTAGAGAAAGTTTTTATCCGACCGAGTTCTTCACCTTGGGGAGCGCCGGTGTTGTTCGTGAAGAAGAAGGATGGATCGATGAGGATGTGTATTGACTACCGTGAGTTGAATAAAGTCACGGTAAAGAACAAGTACCCCTACCTCGCATCGATGATCTCTTCGATCAACTTCAAGGTGCGGGATGTTTCTCGAAGATTGACCTCCGATCCGGTTATCATCAAGTGAGAGTGAAGAATGATGATATTCCGAAGACGACCTTCCGAACACGTTACGGTCACTATGAGTTCTTGGTGATGCCTTTTGGGTTGACCAATGCGCCGGCCGTGTTTATAGACTTGATGAACCGTGTGTGTCGCCCATTCTTGGATAAATCCGTGATCGTCTTTATCGACAATATTCTAATTTATTCTAAGGACGAATCCGAACATGGGAAACACTTGCGGGAAGTCTTGGAGGTCCTAAGAAGAGAGAAGTTGTTCACAAAGTTCTCTAAGTGCGAGTTTTGGCTTCGAGAAGTGCAATTCTTGGGGCACGTGGTGTCAAAGGACGGTGTTCAGGTGGACCCGGGGAAGATTGAAGCGATGTTGAGTTGGGAGCCGCCGACGAATCCGTCGGAGATACGTCGTTTCTTGGGCTTAGCGGGCTACAATAGACGCTTCATCCAAGACTTTTCCAAGGTAGCTACACCTCTCACATCCCTCACAAGAAAGAACGTCAAGTTTCGTTGGACCGATGTTCAAGACCAAGCCTTTCAAACGCTCAAAAAGAAATTGTGCGAAGCTCCGATATTATCCTTGCCTGAAGGATTGGAAGACTTCGTAGTGTATAGTGACGCTTATAAGATGGGGCTTGGATGTGTACTTATGCAACGAGGGAAAGTCATTGCCTACGCGTCAAGGCAATTGAAGGAACATGAGAAGAACTACCCGACGCATGACTTGGAACTAGCGGCGGTAGTTTTTGCTTTGAAGTTATGGCGGCATTACTTGTACGGGACCAAGTGTACTCTCTTCACGGATCACAAGAGCCTCAAGTATATCTTCGATCAAAAGGAACTCAACATGCGGCAAAGAAGATGGCTTGAACTTCTAAAGGATTATGATTGTGATCTACTCTACCATCCCGGTAAGGCCAATGTGGTGGCGGATGCATTGAGCCGGAGGAGTCATGATCGTGGTGTTAAATTTTCCCTTACAAGATTTGACGTGGTATCAAGTTTGGTGGAAAGCATCAAGACGTGGCAAGTGGAAGCGCTCAAAGAGCAAAACCTCAAGTCCGAGATCATGGTGAAGCAAAGGGAACTTTTGACGGAAGATAGCCGCGGGCTTAAACTATTTCAAGGTCGTATTTGGGTGCCGAAGTTGGGTGGAAATCGAGAGTTACTTCTAGAAGACGCACACAAGTCGAAGTATTCTATACATCCCGGTAGTACCAAGATGTATAGAGACTTAAAATTAAATTATTGGTGGCCGGTGATGAAGTTGGATGTGGCTAACTACGTGAAGAAGTGTGTCACGTATCTTCAAGTCAAGGCGGAACACCAAAGACCGTATGTAAGTTTACAACCGTTGTCCATTCCCGAGTGGAAGTGGGACAACATTACCATGGATTTCGTGACAAAGCTACCGAAGACCTTGCGAGGCCATGATACAATTTGGGTAGTTGTTGATCGACTAACCAAGAGCGCGCATTTCCTTGCAATGAGGGAGACTTTGCCAATGGAGAAATTAGCCAAGCTTTACATCGATGAGGTTGTGTCCAGGCATGGGGTTCCACAATCTATTGTGTCGGATCGAGATAGCCGTTTCACGTCGAACTTTTGGGCAAGCTTGCAAAAGGAGTTGGGTACCCGATTGAATTTGAGCACGGCGTATCATCCTCAAACGGACGGCCAAAGTGAAAGGACGATTCAAACACTCGAAGACATGTTAAGGTCATGTGTTATCGACTTTGGAGGTAGTTGGGATTCACACCTACCGTTAGTGGAGTTCGCGTATAATAATAGCTACCACTCTAGCATTGGCATGGCACCATTTGAAGCGTTGTACGGGCAAAAGTGTCGGACTCCAGTTTGTTGGTTGGAAGAGGGAGAAAAGCAATTCTCCGGGTCAGAAATCGTTCAAGAGACGGCTGACAAGGTGAAAGAAATCCGGGAAAGGCTAAAGGCGGCGCAAGACCGACAAAAGAGCTATGCGGACAAGAAGAGAAGACCAGTTGAGTTTCAAGTGGGTGATCGGGTCTTGTTGAAGGTATCTCCGTGGAAGGGGATCATACGTTTTGGGAAGCGTGGGAAGCTTAGTCCTCGTTTCCTTGGACCATTCGTTATTTTGGAAAAGATTGGGTTGCAAGCCTACCGATTGGATTTACGACCGGAGATGGATGGAATACATCCTACATTTCACGTATGTTACCTTCGGAAGTGTCTAGCCGAAGAGGAAAGCGTGATTCCTTTGTCGGAAATTCGGGTGGACAATGGGAATCGTTGTGTGGAAGAACCGGAATCTATTTTAGAGTCAAAAGTGAAGAAGTTGAGGCATAAGGACGTGGTCATGGTTAAGGTTCAATGGAAGCACCATCGGGGTGCTAACATTACTTGGGAATCGGAAGATGTTATGAGGAAGCGTTATCCTCACTTGTTTAATCTAGAATGAGATTTCGGGGACGAAATCCCAATTAGGTGGGGAGGATTGTAACACCCGGAAATTCGCAAGGTAAGTATTTTGTCTTCTTAAATGCAGTTATTTCGCTTACGTAAGAATATGTGTCTTGGTGTACATTTCATGATCATTATTATGTCTAAATGTCGTATAACTAATTTACCTTCGATAATCGTTCAAACCTGGTGCTCGTTATCGTTTTCGGTTGAGTTTTGGACTGTTTTTGAGTGGCTCGCGATTGTGCCTCGCGATTGTGCCTCGCGATTGTGCCTTGTCACTATCGCGGAGGGCACTATCGCCGAACATGTACCGAGGGTACGGGTTGGCTCGCGATTGTGCCCCGTGATTGTGCCCGTGGCACTATCGCCGAAGGC
This sequence comes from Arctium minus, assembly GCA_954870635.1. NCBI lineage: Eukaryota > Viridiplantae > Streptophyta > Magnoliopsida > Asterales > Asteraceae > Arctium > Arctium minus. The sequence goes on from OX941092.1 coordinate 9,418,143, forward strand.
ACTATCACCGAACATGTACCGAGAGGTCGGAGTGGGCCGCATTCACTTCAAGTCTCATCTTCTTCAAAAGCTAGGGTTTCATCTTTTCTAGGTTTGGTCAAAAACCTAGATTGTGAGATTGCTAACATTTTGTTAAAACTAGATACACATCATTATATTCTACTTGTTGATGTCAATGCATATCTCAAATGTTCATATTTAATGTTTCAAGTATTTGGGGGTTTTTACCCATGGATTTGGGTATATGAAAGTTACCATGTTATATATGTGTATATCTTGGTATGTTGATGATTCCTTCTTGGAATGCCTTTTTGGCGACCTTATATTCTCACGAAGTATTTGGATGGATATTATGTTATATGTTGGATTTACATGAGTAGGATGGTAATAGTGTGTTCCTAGTGGATATCCGAAATGTTACGGATGGAATTACATCTTGAGACCTCCTAAATGCATTATGTAGACGAACCAAGTCTGTGATTCACTATAGGAATGTAGGTGGGTGACATTTGGAGAATTTCCTAAGGCGGTAGTCTCCTATGTACCTAGACCTCCGCCGTCGGGGAATTTCCAAAGGCGGTAGTCCCCGGTGCGTGTCGGACCTTTGGGTTACCAGAGAAAGTGGCTTCAAGGTGCATTGCCTCTTTGGGTGAACCGGATTGGAGATATGGGTCGCTCCCGTTGACTCCACATCTACGTGATTATTTGTTAACTGCTGATAAGAACTGTAACTGTTTCTGGCATGATTTTACTTGTTCAACTCACTAGGCTTTTTGGCCTAACACTTGTTTGGTGTCGATGTGTATCTCAGGTGTTAGCACCGCGGCTCCTAGGCAGGTATAGATGCTTTGGGCGAGAGCTTGGGGATACGGCACTTGGACTATTTTGAGAAGCCTTGGGTTTATAGATGACACCCCTTTTTGTAATCTCTTTTCTAGATGTATAAATTAGATTAGTTGGTTGTTGTTTATTTATCCGTTAAATTACAATTGTGATTAAACATGTTTATTTGTATTATTCCCCTTTTTGGGAGGCTCTTGCTATGGCAATTTTAGTATACCTCATGTCCGTTTTTCGGATTTTTGTTATCCCTATTTTTAGGGTGTTACAAACACCCTATATTAATCTTTCTTATTTAAGTTAGATTATTAGGTTGTTAGTATATTCTTCATTTGATTAATTGTAATGGTTATAGTTTGTTCCCCCCCCCCCCCCGGTTCTATCGGGATGATACTTTGGGGTTGTTTGCAACAGGTTTTTATATATACCCAGGTTTATCAATTTATAGCCGTCATATTGCAGAAATTTCGAATTTTTATTCTACTAAAATTTAGGGTGTTACACAGGGCTTCCATCCAATCATCGAAACACCACAAAGGCAATTTCTATGAATGTTATGACAAAAAAACAAATTCCTTGTGTGTTCGTGCAAGTGATAGAAGGAATTAAGCACAATATGATTGCTTTTATAAAGGCTCAACATTGTGTAAACAACTGAGACAACAATATATAAACACAAACTCAATGTGTATGATTGAAATGCGAAGGTGGGGCAGACTTCCTTCTTTTTCAATATCCAGATTTTCCAAATGAAAATCAAATAGATTATATGCTGCGTCCCCAGAAAAATATGAAACATTTCCTTGTTGAGAAGAAAATGAGTGGCTGGTGGGGTTTGTATCAAGAGTTGGCATGAGCTAATTGCCTGTTTCAATAATTTTCACCAAAGAATTGTGAAACATTAGTAATGTGGCTGCCCGACTCAGAAAGTAGTTGGTGCAGAGTCTGATATTCTTTTACTCTGATCTTTCACCCTATTTCTTTTTAATCATTTAACTCACTGCTAACCAAACTCTCTTTTCCATTTTACCTCAATGCACAACCTACACTCATTTATTTTCGACTCCTCACACTCAATCACTATGGAGTAACTTCTTGGGTAGGAGACACTGGTTATCGTGAATCCATAGAAGTTCATTTAAGTCCTAGCACAAAGAACCCATATTCCTATGAAGCATATGTTGCTCAATATGGTTTAACTTTGTCAGTTAAAGCTCAAATACAAGTCAGATATGTGTATGATCAGAATATAATCATGAAGATTTGAGCATTTTTAAACATTGAAGTATTTTCAAACAAGTAAATTGAATGAATAATCATGAAGACAAGAAACTTGTTTGAAAATCTGACATTGTATGAAATGATCAGATAGAATGATTTAGCAAATAAGGCTTATGGTCAAGAATAATAGATATTGTCTATATGAATCAAAATACAGACATGCTTGAAATGAACGTTTTGAAATGAAATGATGCTCAAAATTCTTTGAAATACAAGTGGGGTGTCTTACCATCGAAAAATATGTTTCAAATTTGAGACATGGTAAGAACATGTTGAATAAAAATTCAAACCGATGTGTGTGAATACTTGAAAGTATATAGAAAAGACAATACACAAATATTTATCTTTGGAAACACACGGTTTGTTAATCGTTGAAGCACAAGTAAAATGAAAACATTTAAAATCACACTTCCAATTCATGAAATTTGTTTAAGAATCGGGAAGTGGTTTTGAACATTTAAGAATATGTTTTCTATGATTGAAAGTTGTCCTTCTTTCAACCATATATGAGATTAAGATAAGAAATTTAATCTTTATCGTGCAGTCTTAAATCTCATTAAGTCAGCTGAAGTCAAAAAGATATGATCTTCATAGCTTCTCTCATTCAGCACAAGTCTCAAAGTCATGTCAAAGCAACTTTATTCACAAATTTATTCAAAAATAAAAGACATAAAGCAGTAAAACGTTGAATGTACGGGTTCTGATAAGAAGTAATCAGAAGTCATCACCTTTACTCCCCCTGAAATTATGCATCTAAAATATGTCAGTGAAAAAGCACATGATAGAGATCTACAACTCCTCCTGAAGTGTAGTTCGTCATATCTTCCTAATACATATTTCCAGAATCATATGTACTCCCCCTTGAAGGTTGATGTCCTCATCTGAGTATCGGAGTACAATTTCTTATCAGCCCGGGAGTATCATCTCTTTTGTTCATTGAAGAGCGAGTCCTAAATTGTTGTGTTTAGAAGTTGATTTACTTAGAAGCCTTGGTTCTCTTACTCCCCCTTGACAGTAGATGCCTGCAACACAGATTCACTTTTCGGCTTTGGTACCCACTGGTATTTGGGTCCATGTGTGTTAGTTGCAGTTCGAATAGGAGTAACTGAATAAGAACCATACCAGTAATGATCACCTGTTTTTACCAGTCATGTGTACGGCAATAAGAACAATAGTATTTCTTACCTGATAACCTGATTAATTGATCTTTCGTGTATATATGATCAGGTTTACCTTTACGCACATTGTTCTTCTTGGCTTGATGTGTATGTATACATGAATTATTTCCTTTCTTCTCATCTTCAACTGGTTTCTTCTTCCAGATCAGTTCTTCTTCTTTGTATCTCCTTCTTCTTCTTCTTCTTTTGTATGTATCTGAACCATCTACATTTTCATCAAAGAAAATGTTAGTAGTACGAATCTGATCAAATGAATTGACTAACATGCTTGAAAAAACAGATTTCAAATGTGAGCTTGAGGCTGTCTTTTTAAATTCAGCTGAATTATTTCTAGGTGTGTGGATTTGTGACTCTGGAGTCGTGTGCTCAGTCACCACCACCTTTGAAACAATCTTTTCAAGCTCTTTAATCTTTGAAGCAAATTTGTCTCTTTCTTTGACGAGAAGGTCAATCTTCGTCTCAAACTCATACATCATTTTCTTCTCTTTCAGTGCACACTCAGATAGTTCAGATAACTTCTCTGTCTGCTTCTTTATCTCTGCTTCAAACATATTTCTTTCTTCTTCAAATCCCTTTTCAGCATTGTTTCTCTGGCCGTATATTTCTTTGAAGAATCCAACATTCTTTTGTTCAATGGCCTTCCTTTCTTTGGCAAAATTTTCTGTAACATCCCGATTTTCGGAAGGTATCATTTCGAGTTATTACAAAAACCGATATATCAAGGAAAAATAAGATAGTTAATTTTGGACTTGAATCCTGGATTTTATAGTTTAGATAGATGAAGGATTCAATTACGAGCCCAACGGTTCTTTCTGGAGCGAAAACGGAGCTATAACGAAGAAGTTACGGCCAAAACAGTATCGAGAAGAAAATCTGTGGGAACGGGCGACTTATGTCGCGACCTAAGTCACGAGGCAAGTCGCGAAATCCCCTGTTCCAGCTTAAATCGCGATTTTCAGCCCCAAAACTTCATTTCCTCATAACTCTTGATCCACAACTCCGTTTTTGGTGATTCAAGTTGCCATAGTCTCGTTTTTAGAGCTCTTCAAGGATCTAACAAGATATTAGAGGTCTATTGGAGTATACAAGAGTATTTGGTGGTGGTAAGCTCCTCATCTCTCCCACTTCATCTTCTTCACCAAGTTTTCTAGGGTTTCATCCACTCTTTGTGCTTCCTTTCATAGATTGGAGATTTGTGGTCATTTTGGTGAACTAGAAATGTTTTGGTTGGTGGATTCAAGCTTGGGTTACGGTAATATTCTATCCTCTTCGGTTATGAAAGTTAGAGTTTCGGTATTAGTTGAGGTGTTCATGTATATGGTTTGGGAAACGATTGTTTGTGGTTGAATATGTATGGATTTATGTTTTTGGAGGTTTTGACTTGAGAATCCAAGTGTTCTTCAAAGGAGCTCTAGTTGGGGGGAAATCTAGATTTAGCCTAAATCTAGCAAGGTGAGTTCAAGTTGATTTGTGAAAACGGTGTACATGCCAAAATGGTTGTTTTAAAGTGTTTTGTGCCTTACACGAAATTGTTAACTGCTGATAAGTTTTGTTAACTGTTGATAAGTTTTGTTAACTGCTGATAAGTTGGTTATTTTTAAAGGCGTTTAACTTTATAAACCCACTTAGCACACATCTTTGGGATTTTGGGCATTATGATAAATAAATCATGTATTTTGGTATTTTAATGATTTATTTATGGAAGTAGATTTTGGAGTAAAGACGTATCTCATTTTGTGTTTTGAAGAAGTGCATGGTTTTGTGTTACGGGACGTTTTGAAAGGATAAATGTTGTAAACTCACTTGGAAAATGATTTGTCCCAATCTAAACTATGTTGGAGTTAATTATATGTTTTGGAGCATGGGTTTATATAAGTACGGGTTATTTATATTTGATTTCGTTTTATGAATTTCGACGTTGGGTCTTTGGATTTATTGAGCTTATGGCTCGGTTTGGATTTCGTTGGGTTTTGAGGACACTTGTCCATTTTTAATTGCTCGATGTTGAGCGTTTGGTTAAGATTTGCATTTACTACATCTTAGTTGAGAATTACATGTTTGAATGCAATAGTTCATTCGTTTTGAGTCATGTAATGGGTTAGTTGGTGCAATGGATCCATAGGCACAGTGTCCCTCTGTCCCTGTTTGGGAAGTTGGTTCACTATTTGGGTCCATTGCATGTGTATGCTTGAACTTCCTTGGTATGATAACCGTTGGGGTAGTGAAGAAGTTTCTTAATGAGTAACCGTTAGAAATAATTGATGGTTTGAGTATATGACGCTTGGAATGACAGTAAGCATGGCGATAACCTTAAGTGTACCGTTTCGGGCCGGAATGAATGGATGGATTAGAACCGTAGACCTTTGGAATCGACATTATTCGATGAGAAATTATACGATGAACCGATGAAATTTTCGATGATTGCTTTAAGATGTTTGATCACTTGGATGACAATAGTATGATGGAAAATTGAGGAACGTGATTTCGAGGTATCGAGTGCCGGCCAAATCCATGCAAGACACTTATTTCTAAATGAGTTTGCATTATGTGTTTCTCATGTTTTCAAAGCATAAAGTGAGCTATATTACGAAATCTTGGTAAGGTGTTCAACACTCATCAGATTTTAAACCGTGAGCTTAAACATGCATGAAACTGTTGCACGTGGTTGCAATTTTTATTGAAAATCTCTTTATCCTTGTTTCGTGTCTAACACTATTTTCCGGATATTGTACTATCTGTGTTTTGATGTTATTTGGGTTATTGGGCAAATAACTGTAGAATTTTTGACTTTGACATTGGATCTCCTCCACGTATGTTAAGGTTTTAAAGGAAGAGTTATCCCTGTATTTTGAGTCGAAATTTCCATTGGAATTTTAGTTTGTACGAGTCGTGTTGAAATTATGAAAAATTATTTTCTGACGCTTTGCTATGCACAAGTGTATTTCGAGTTGTGTGAGTTTAATTTTATTGAGTGTAAATTCACGAGTTTTATTGAGGGGTTGAGTCTCATGTGAGTTTAGTTGAGAAGTGTCGTTTAATACCAGATGCGATAAAAAATAAAATTTTGGAATTATGGCGTTTTAGTTATAACTTTGTTTCATGCTATTTGACTTTGGGAACGTTGGTTTTTGGCGCCATTTGATTTTGAGTGTCGTTGGGTATCATTGAGTTTCATTGATTTTATGGAGAATTTTATTGGGTGTTATAGAATTCTATTTTACGACACTTGGCGTCGTGCGGTTGAACTTTGAGAGGTGTATACTTGCATTGTTGTGTGCGTTAACTTATGAATTTAGTCTAATATTTTGGCTCGTGCGAGTTTTGCATCGGTATTTTCGCAACCTTAAGAGACGTTTTGAGAGTTTCGTTAATAAATTTTATCCCATATGTTATTTTGGCAAGTTTCAATATTATGTGATTTCTCTTTTGGATTTTATACAAGTGTTATTCGTTGTATGCTACATGGTATTCGAGTTGTTTTAAATTGTGGGTGTGAGTAAGCATGTGAAAGGTTTATGTCGTTTCATGTTGAACTTTCGCTTTGAACGTGTTCCAGTTTTGATTTTACGATTATAAATTCCGCAATGCGTTAAGCGAGTTATCGGTACACATGTCTTTGTAGCCACTATTTTCGGACAAGATCATTTCATTGTACGACCTAAAATTTGAAATTTGGTTTAAATTTATTATATGTTGACCAATCGCATGCATGTTTTGTGTTGCTAAGTTTTGAGAAGAGAACTCGGCATGCGGGTCTTGTTGGGAATTTTATTCCATATTTTTATATAGTTGAATGAGAAATTTTGGGAACTCGATTACGTAACTTGTCTCTTAGGAGTTTTGTTCAATCGCCTCTCTATAAACTGTTTTGGTACGCGAAATTATTTCCCCATTTATGGTATAATTTGATGCATGTTAGGACCAGGGTAGTCCATTTAAAATTTTGCTGCGCATCTTTTATTATTATCCATATTAACGTAAGTACTGATCAAATGAGTTTTGGAAATGGTTTTATATGCGTAGTGTTGGTGATCAATTTTGAAACCTATCGAATGAACGGTAGTGTAATTTTTACCGCACGATTAATTGTTGTAAAACTCATGTAGTTGAAAGTTTTATAGATTTCAAATTGGCATACTTGTTGAAAAACCTTGAACTCGTTAGGGCTATAGACTTAAAACCCCTATCGTGAAAGGAGTTGAAATTAAGGGACTAGAGAAGTCCTTAGGATTTGAAGCGTCGGATGATCTGACTTGTAGTTAACCTTGAATTTGAGTTTCAGTTTTTGAATCGGGCCATGCGTGAATCGTGGGGGTAATAGATTATGTCCCCCAGTTAATTAAGAGATGATCTATATGCTTCGGTAAACCTTCGGAATGAGGTTTTGTGTGACTACCTACGCCTGTTGGGTTCGTATTGATGGGTTGCTTGTCTGGTTGACATCAAGTTATATGTTGTGGTGTACCGTCTTGGTGGATTTCACGATCAAAGGAAATTTTGTGGTCCGTTTGGTAGAAATGTAAGACCTGGAATTTTAACTTTTGTTAGGTGTCAACCTTAGTGCGACCATCCGTCTAAAATGAAAGTTTGGACGGGATGTCCACGTTTTCGAGGTCACCGTTTGGTCCTAGGCGTCGACTTGTTTTCATGAGGACAATGAATCTTGGAATGTTTGGGGTGTATCTCGGTTAGATCATGGGAAATTTTGGATTTTCAGTGATGGAATTTAATGGAAGGTTAGATATTGATGATTAAGTACCGATGTGTATAAGCCTTTCCATGGTGATTTGTTTGTCGGAATTTAGTATCATGATAGATGTCAACTTTGAACCATCGGTGTAAATTATGGAAGGAAATTTATGGCGGTATATCCACGGTTGAGGTGTAAAAGTTTTGAAACATAAGTGTCGACATTCGATTTGAGGATAATAACCGTTAGGATGCTTCATTGTACTTCCGATGAAACCGGTGCGTCAACAATTTAAGTGGTAACCTTGAGAAGATTAGATGATGGAAATTAGGAATTGATCTTTGGTAATTCTGTAATCAACAAGGTTTCACTGATTCGTCGACCGATGCTTGACTGCACTCTGGGAATTGAGTAACCGTGTAGTTGGGGTAATCCGTTGTCCACCAATGTCATGCCGCGTCAATTGAGGAACGGATCGAAGGTTATGAGTGGATCGAAACTAACTAGTGTTAGGAAATGTCGTCACGGAAGGGGACGATGAATCCTTTATAGTATGGATTATCGAGGATTTGGGTTTAGAATGTCGAGGTAAACCTTAAGTAGAAATCGACTATTGAGGAGTCCTTAATGGGACGGAATTAAATGCCAAAAAGGTGAGTTCGCTTGGGAGCATTCTTGGTGGAACTATTCTTGGGGGGGATATGTGAAACCCAAGGTTGGGAGACAACCGAGACCTTAAGGATAAGAAAGTGGTTGATAAGGACTCCATGTTCATCTCGTCATCGGTAAAATACATCGGACCTTGAAATGGAGTCGTGATCGTTTTCGTACTAGGAGCAAGGTATCGTGTAGGCGCTCCTTTTGGGTAGAGAACCGAGTGACCTCACTAAGGGAGACGTTGGGTGTTTGATCGGTACTAGATTTCGAGGACGAAATCTCTTTCAAGGTTGAGAGGATTGTAACACCCCGATTTTCGGAAGGTATCATTTCGAGTTATTACAGAAACCGATATATCAAGGAAAAATAAGATATTTAATTTTGGACTTGAATCCTGGATTTTATAGTTTAGATAGATGAAGGATTCAATTACGAGCCCAACGGTTCTTTCTGGAGCGAAAACGGAGCTATAACGAAGAAGTTACGGCCAAAACAGTATCGAAAAGAAAATCAGCGGGAACGGGCGACTTATGCCGCGACCTAAGTCGCGAGGCAAGTCGCGAAATCCCCTGTTCCAGCTTAAATCGCGATTTTCAGCCCCAAAACTTCATTTCCTCATAACTCTTGATCCACAACTCCGTTTTTGGTGATTCAAGTTGCCATAGTCTCATTTTTGAGAGATCTTCAAGGATATAACAAGAGATTAGAGGTATATTGGAGTATACAAGAGTATTTGGTGGTGGTAAGCTCCTCATCTCTCCCACTTCATCTTCTTCACCAAGTTTTCTAGGGTTTCATCCACTCTTTGTGCTTCCTTTCATAGATTGGAGATTTGTGGTCATTTTGGTGAACTAGAAATGTTTTGGTTGGTGGATTCAAGCTTGGGTTACGGTAATATTCTATCCTCTTCGGTTATGAAAGTTAGAGTTTCGGTATTCGTTGAGGTGTTCATGTATATGGTTTGGGAAACGATTGTTTGTGGTTGAATATGTATGGATTTATGTTTTTGGAGGTTTTGACTTGAGAATCCAAGTGTTCTTCAAAGGAGCTCTAGTTGGGGGGAAATCTAGATATAGCCTAAATCTAGCAAGGTGAGTTCAAGTTGATTTGTGAAAACGGTGTACATGTTTTAAAGTGTTTTGTGCCTTACACGAAATTGTTAACTGCTGATAAGTTTTGTTAACTGTTGATAAGTTTTGTTAACTGCTGATAAATTTTGTTAACTGCTGATAAGTTTTGTTAACTGCTGATAAGTTGGTTATTTTTAAAGGTGTTTAACTTTATAAACCCATTTAGCACACATTTTTGGGATTTTGGGCATTATGATAAATAAATCATGTATTTTGGTATTTTAATGATTTATTTATGGAAGTAGATTTTGGAGTAAAGACGTATCTCATTTTGTGTTTTGAAGAAGTGCATGGTTTTGTGTTACGGGACGTTTTGAAAGGATAAATGTTGTAAACTCACTTGGAAAATGATTTGTCCCAATCTAAACTATGTTGGAGTTAATTATATGTTTTGGAGCATGGGTTTATATAAGTACGGGTTATTTATATTTGATTTCATTTTATGAATTTCAACGTTGGGTCTTTGGATTTGTTGAGCTTATGGCTCGGTTTGGATTTCGTTGGGTTTTGAGGACACTTGTCCGTTTTTAATTGCTCGATGTTGAGCGTTTGGTTAAGATTTGCATTTACTACATCTTAGTTGAGAATTACATGTTTGAATGCAATAGTTCATTCGTTTTGAGTCATGTAATGGGTTAGTTGGTGCAATGGATCCATAGGCACAGTGTCCCTCTGTCCCCGTTTGGGAAGTTGGTTCACTATTTGGCACGGAATAGGCATCGGGCTCCATGGTAAGTAGGGTGTGGGCCTATACGGTAGGGCAACGTCCCATGGACAGTAAGGTGTAATTCCATTGTACCCGAGTTGCCCGGTTTTGGGGACTCTCAAGGATAGACCTGGAGTGGTTGACTTGATGTTTTCGGGCGATAGACTTGGAGTAGTTGATCTCGGTGGGTGTTTTATGTGTAACCCACATGTTTTGATATACTACATATCTATGTGACTTACTTTGTGTTCCGTCACTTACAATGTAATCGGGTCTTCCCCGTCACCAATAGGTGTGGTTTTGGTTATGGAATTTTATAATCCATATTTTCGGAGACGTTTGAGTATGGGTATTTACCTATGTTTTAAGGTTTTGGTTATTGAAACTCATTCGAGTTATTGGGGTGTTTTGGAAGTTGAAGTTATCTACGTTTTCGGTGTTTGATCATTATGAGCTCAGTTATGTTTTATGTGCGCTTTGGTTTTTGGCTTTATTTAAATAGGAGTTTATTTTATGGGTTTTAATCACGAAAAGGGTGAACGATAAAAAAAAGAGATTGTTTTAAGATTTAATATATTTCATTTTGGTCGCTTTCAAATCAAATGTATCCTATTTTGGAATCACGATTTTAAATGGCATTCTTAAAATTATTGTGTTATGTATCTCTAATGAAAACTCTTGAGCTCACTAGGCGTTAAGCCTAACCTTTTTTTATTTGTCGGCATGTGCATCAGGTTCCAGTTGGGGTTTGGTTCTTGCAGTGCTTTGAAGAGTTGAGCATTAGAATTACACGAGAGTAAGTAGATTTGGTGAAGTCTTCCGCAGTTGGAGATAGTGGCTAGCATTAGGTTTTAGTAACACTCGTCCTTACTATAGACTGTACGTGTAGAATGAATGTGTGTATTGAGATTAAATCTTAATTTGTGACTATAGATGAATCATTAATTGATGTATTTAGAAATTTATAAATTAGTTGCTATTTCCATATTTGAGGGTGTTAGATTTTCCCTTTCCAAAATAATGACTTTCTCAAAATCTGAAATTTGTTGAGAAAACTTTAAACATTTCAGCTCAACTGTCTTCTTCTCATCAACACATTTTCTGGAAAATTCTGAGAACTTTTGTGCAAACTTTGATCTTTCTTTTTCAAAATCAGATTTGTCTTTGGCAACCTTTTGCTCCAAATAAGATATATTCATCTAAAGTTCAACATTAGCATCTTCCAAACTGTTTATCTTCTCCTCATACTGCTGATCAGACTTTGCTTGTAGTTGGACTTGGACCATTTGAGTTTCCAGATTTGAAATCTTCTCTTTTAGCTCAGAGTTCTCAGTTTCCAAAATCTTAACTCTTGATGACATCTTTGATCCTATCATCCTCCATTCAAGATAATCCCACATCTCCTTCGCTGTCGAATTGTTGATATTAATTTTACTAAAAATCTTATCAGACATACTTTGCAGCAAGAAATTTTTAGCTACTCTATCAGCTTCCAGATATCTCTTCTGTTCCTCAGTACACTTTTCTATTGGAATTTGAGGTTTCTTCACTCCTTTTATCAATAAAAATCTGATGTAGAAACTCATAACTTGTCCATCTGTAAATTTTAAGAATCTATCTTTCCACTGTTCGTATTATCCTTCAAACAGCATTGGAACTTCTCTTGCAGTCATTCTGTTACAAAAAGAACTTGAAATTGATCGTTAGAAATTCAAAATCTTTGATCACAATAAGAAATTTGTTCCCCCTCCGGAGACTCGCAGACGCCTAAACTCGCAGATAATTGTTCACTGAGAAACTCGCAGATCACTAAAAATGCTTGAAACTCGCAGATCACTAAACTCGTAAATTACTGTTTACTAAGAAACTCGTTGGATGAGTCGTGCGCGTTTGGATAACTCGCAGATGCCCACTTGCGTGTTTTATCAAACTCGCAAGCAAAACTCACAGAAGGAAACTCGCAGATGCCTACTTGCGTGTTTTGTTCAAACTCGCAGACTGAAGAACAAACACGCAAACTTCGATTTGCTTGTTTCTAGAACTCGCAAATAGCACTTTGCGCGTTTCAGTCCAAAATCAATATCTTTTGGTTTGCGCGTTCTTCCGATAAATCTTGCGAGTTTTGTAGATCTTGCGTGTTCTTGAAGAACTTGCGAGTTCTTCAATCTGGTTGCGAGTTCTTGAGACTTACGACTAAAAACGTCTCTAAATCAACTGAAAGTACATCTAGACCTCAAATCTCGATTTGAAACTTTGACATTTTGATCACATACACAACTAGAAAAACTTCCTAACAAAGAATTTCAATCTAAACCACAGATTATTACAATTCGATTCAATACAGTGCTCGAGAACTCGTGAACATGAAAACTCAAAATTGATGAGAATTACAGTGCTATACAAAAATTAATCTACACAAACTCGATCTAAAACATGTTTCTATCATAACCTGATCAAATACAACTCCAAAAATACACTAAAACTCAAAATCGAATTTGAAAAACAATGGAACAATGTTCGAACATATTTTCTTGAAAGATTTCAATTGGATCTGCTCTGATACCAATTGTTATTCCCAAATTCAAGTTCTTTCTATCTACAAACAATCAAGATAAGAAATCTCGTAGTCACATGTCATTGATATAGAAATCATGAATTACAATCTCACTTTCTCTCACTATATTCTCTCTCTAGAAAGATATTCTAATATGTTCTTCTCTAATCTACTCTCTTACCACAATCTTACTTGTTACCAACTAATTACAAGGACACAAGGACTGAAGGTATTTATACCCTCACACAATTACAAAGGAAACAAACAAAATACAACAACATTTACTTTGACTTTTATTACAAAATGACTTTGACTTTCACTGAGAGTTGACTTTCCAGCTTTGACTTCTAGTCTTCATGATCTTGTATCCAACATATTTCTGCTCTAACACGCGTGTGCTACATAGCTGCACGCAACAGTGGGTTACGCGGGTTTAGCCGCGGTTTTGAGGCCGCGGGCTAAGCCGCGCGTGTCTCTGTTGCCCTTCTCACCTTTCGTGCTAAACCGTTCCCCGAACGTTTCTCTCGTTCGATCGCTAACTGATTTCCTTAGCTGATCATAAACTGTTCTTTAGGAAATTGCAGGTGTTACAATCCTCCCAACCTTAAAAGAGATTTCGTCCTCGAAATCTGGCTCCGACCAAACACCCAACCGTCGAACATAGCGAGGTTAATTGGTCCTCTATTCAAAAGGATTACCTCCCAACTTGATACCCTGCCTCCAACACAAAACCGATTACCTCCCAATTACGGTTATCACTGAATCTTTAATAACGAGCCGTCACAACTTAATTTCCAAGGTTCGAGGTACCTTACCGATGACGGAATGAACATCGAGTCCTTAACAAATCATTTTCCTATCATAAAATTTCGGTTGTCTCCCAACCTTAGATTTAACATAATACCTCAAAAGTAACTTACGACTCTAACCAACCAATTCCACCAAGGATATTTCGAAGCAAACTTCACCCTTAAATACTTCTAATCATCCTTCATCGAATTACGTTACACTCTTTTCTTGCCTTCACGAACACAACAAACTTTGTAGAAACAATTCAACCATAGTTTGACCATGCTCTTTTCAATTCCAGGTATCCACCACTAGGTTGACTACCCGAGTGTTAAGGAATCCATATATAGAGTTGTTGAGCTGATCACCCACTGTTGTTATGGAAACAATACTTCTAGTCCCAACACATGACGATCTCCTTAATAATCGACTTATACTTAAACTCTACCTCAACATTCTCGCCAAATTTCTTCAATAAACACCTCCAAGGATTTATCGTCCTTCCCTAATGAAGTTGCTAACGCTAGCTCGGTCCAATCCAATTTACAACAAATAACACCTGCAGATAGAGGATTACCCCAAATCCTTCAGTTATACTTCTCCCGTAATGCATACAAGCATCAATTGTTGCTTCAGCGAAAACCCCAATGATTACATGATTACCAATGATCGATCCCTAATTTGCCAGCATCTAATATTCTTTAGGTTACCACTTAACTTGCAAGCACACCAAATTCAACGAAAGTGCACTGAAGTACCCAGACAGTCGTCGTCCTTCAAATTGAATGTCGACTCCCATCCTTAAAACGACTATCTGCAAAGTGGATATACTACCAACCATTCAATCCCAAATAGCAACGTCAATTTCAAGTTGACACCTACTTTCTAAGATAATCACCCAACTTATACATCCCCATTAACCCAACATAACATTATCATTGTTCACAAGTACCGTTAAGGTGGTACACCACAGGCACAAAACATTCTGCCGTAACATCAACCTCCAACTTCAAAACCAACCAAAAGCAAGCAGCCACCCAAAACTTAACACATTTAATTCACCGAAACCGAAGATCACCACTTAATAACTGGGAGAGTACTTAAATCTAATACCTCAATCATTCATACATGCATCGGTTCATAAGTTGGACCCAAAATTTGGAACCGACCACATGCCGGATCATCCGATGCTTCAAATCCCAAGGATTTCTCTAATCCTTAATTACAACTCTTTTCGCGATAGGGTTTTAAATCTATAGCCCTAATGAGTTCAAGGTTTTTCAACTACTATGCCAGTTTGAAATTTTATAAACTTTCAAATGCAAAAGCTTTATAACGATTAATCATACGAATAAAATCTGCTACCTGTACTCGGTAGGTGTACAAAGTGGTCACCATTGACACACGTATAAAATAATTTAGAAAACTATCGGATTATTGTTCAAGCTAATAATGACGATGAACAAGGATATACAACAAGTTTCTCGAACGGACCACTATAGTCCTAACATGCATAAATTTATGTCATGAATGAGAAATAGTTTTACGTACTAAAACAGTGTATAACAAAGCGTTTGTACAAAACTACAAAAGGGAATTCATGAAATCAAATTCCAGAACTGTTTGCATTAACCATAAAACGTCATGTAATAAAATTTCCCAAAGACTAGTAAGGTGATATGTGCATGCACTTTGGTTAAAACATAAAATAATCTATGTCGGTTTCAAGTTCAAAGCCAGATAACAATATGCTCTCATCTTTCTAAAATGTTAGTTAAAACACTATGACGGAAGTTCCAAATAGACATGTATGCATACTATATGTAACCAAACAACTCACACAAAATTCAAGGAAAACCATACCACTTGACGCCATTAAAGTCACCCTATTAAATCCACAAAATCGCATGAATTATAATTCTCAATAAAACTCAAACACCAAAATAATGGGAGATAACTTTTCGTCCAAAACCTTAACATACGTGGAGGAGATCCAATGTTAAACTCGTAAACCGTAGTTACTTATCCAAGCCCCTAAACAACATCAAAATACGTACATCGCAAAATCCGAAATAACGTTGGACAACAATGTGAATAAAGAAAATCTTCAGCAAAGTTTGCAACCTCATGCCATAAAACAATTTTGTGCATGCTCGAAATCATGGTTCAAAACCTTGTGTGTGCCAAAACATTGTTCCAAGATCTGCAATTTAATCCACATGACGATTTGGAAATATAAGATATAATTGATGCAATTTATTTTAGAAATATGCTATGTGCGTGCAGTTGATCGGCACTCAACATCTCGAAACCACGCTCATTAGTTTCTTAGTCACACTATCGTCATCCCGATGCTCAACCACCTTAAGGTAATAATCAAGGATTTCCTTGGTTCAACTTATCATTTCTCCTCAAATAAAGTCTATTCCATGAGGCTAAGGTTCTATCACGACCATCAATTTTCGATCCGAAATGGTCCACTTAATGCAATCACCATGCTTATTGTCACTCCAAGTGACGAATGCTAAAATCATCAGCCTCTCTTAACGGCTACTCACCTAAAAACTTCTTTACTACCCCAACGGTCATCACATCAAGGTAGTCCAAGCATACACATGTAACTCGTAGGTTCACCATAACACTGGCGAGGTGTAATTATGAACGTACTGTACATGATCATCCTTGTTACTCTAGGTGTGCTTCCCGTTCCTTGAGACTCCGTCAATCTCAAAACCTCCAATCTTAATGTGCCTATTGGTGCAACTTCACTTTCAATCGCTTAAATTAACACAGTTTGAGTCTAGGCATCCAAAATCAATACCTAATTCTTTCAAACTTAAGCTCTGATACCAACTTGTAACACCCTCAAATTTGGTTAGAGCAACTAAATAAAATTTTGATATTACATCAAGTAAAAGATAAATCTTCAAAATAAAACTTTCTATTTAACCTCAACAAATATAAACTCCAGTCTTATACAAGGACCAGACCAAAGTTGATGTTACTTACTCCCAACTATAAGATGCTCTTCCCAAAACAAGTGCGGAAGACTTCACTAAGATAACCACCTCTTGAGCACACAACTAGCCCTCCTATCTACACAACGTCACTAGAGTTATTCCCAACCGGAACCTGTGGCACATGCCGACAAATAAAAAGGTTAGGCTAACGCCTAGTGAGTTCAAGAGTTTTACACATGAATAAAGATATCTTTGAAAAGGGGTAATGCAATTTAAATCATAATCTTTCAAAAGATATGCTTTGAATATGAAAACGACTCGTTTTCCAATAATATGGATTTTGGGCAAAACACCAATATAACCATTTTCAAATCCAAACTACTTCAGGGACAATATCCCCAATATAAAACGTTCTTTCGTAAATAAACTCCAACCCAAAACTCACTCAAACGCGAATAGAAATCGAACTCTACATTTATAAAAATGCGATCATAACTTTATATTTCAAAACACCCCCAAAAGCTGGTGGGGCATAATACTCAACCCGTAAATCATGGATAAGATCCATTTATACAAAACGTCACCGAAACTTGGATAATAAAACTCAATACCCAAAAACAACACCTTTCGATGACGGGGGATACCCGAATTCCATCGAAAGTGGCGGGCACACAAAGTTAAGCCACTTATAAATGTTCTCGAGCTTCACATAGAGCCATGGATCCCCGTATACGGCTCCCAAACCGAGCTACCACCGCAAGATACCCAAATGCCTCTAGTGTCTACTTAAAAGTGCGCTTTTGACCAAATATCTATTTCTGCAATAAATCGTCGAAACACATTTATTTATGACACTTTTAACAAAATACCCAAGAATCCCAGATGTGGTGTTTTACAAAGTTTAATAAGTTAAACTCTTCAAATAATCAAAAGTTACCAATTAACTCATCAGTTAATAATTTCATGTAAAACACATAAATGCTTAAAAATAGACATTTTGGGTCCACAATACTATATCAAGTTTATAGAAAACAGCAACACAATAGGATTACCAACCTGTATTGATTATAACAAATGGTTACAAGGTTGATCGATTAAAGCTTTGATTGTGTTCTCTGTGTATTCTCTCTTTTACACCTTTAAGTGTGTGTTTGTATGTGATCTTGATAATATCTTATCTGATTGTTGTTAGAGAGATACTAGAGATATCACAATATCTAATCTAGTGTGTCTTACACACTTCCTAACAACTTGCAACATATTAAACTAATAAACCTACATAATATCTAACAAATAGATATTATTTCTAACTAAGTTAATATAACTAACTAAACTAAAAACTAACTAAGTTGACTAATATCTAACAAACTAGATATTAATTTAACTATTACAATAACAAACAATTACATTGACATTTATTACAAACGACATAGACTTTAATATTGAGAGTCGACGTTTCGGCTTTAGCTTCAGATTGCGATCTTCAGATTGGATTATCTTGAATCCAATGAGACTGTGATCTAACAATCTCCCCATTTGGATCAAGATCATTACGAAAATGATTTTAGCAATTCAGTCTTCTTGTTCAGCTCGGAAGATGCAATCTCTTTCTCTAGCTCTTAAATCAGCATGTTTTCAGAATACTTGCTTTTGAAGATTTCAATCTTGGACGTGATTCTTGAAACATGTGATCTTTGCCATTTCTTGTGTAGTCATTATCCCCCTTTTTGATGTTAAGTGCAACGACTTCATCAAAATTATTTGTAAGAAATGTCTATCTTGCGGTTAAAGCCCCTGATCCGTCAATTTAAAAGATATTCATCCAGATCTTTTCAAATCCAGACAAATTAGTCGTGTAACACCTGAATCAACTAATGAATCAGTTAACATTCATGTCAGTAACACTAAGTCACTGTGTGTGACAAATACACATTGGAAAGGAGCTGTTTGATGTTGACTCTCCCAGGGCTTCCATTTAATCATCGAAACACCACAAAGGTAATTTCTATAAACGTTATGACAAAGAAACTAATTCCATGTGTGTTCGTGCTTGTGTTGAAAGAATTAAGCACTTGATGATTGCTTATTAGGCTGAAAATTTGTGTAAACCACTGAGACAACAGTAAGTTAAACACAGACTCAATGTGCATGATTGAAGTGCGAAGGTGGGGCAGACTTCCTTCTTTTCAATATCCATATTTTCTGAATGAAAATCAGATAGCAAATGTGATGCATCCCCTTAGAAAATGTGAAACACTTTCTTGTTAAGAAGAAAATGAGTAGATAGTGAGGTTTGATCAAGAGTTGGCATGGGTTAGTTACTTGTTTCAATAATGTTCACCAAAGAATTGTGAAACACTAGTAATGTGGCTACCCGGCTCAGAAAAAGTTGGTGCAGAGTTGTGATATTCTTTTTAACTCTGTTTTCACACGCTCTTTCTTTTTAACAATTAGCTTTCTCTAATCACACTCATTTCTTTTCTCTTTGCACACTCAATCACTAAGGATTAACTTCTTGGGTAGAAATCACTGGTTAAGGTGATTCCATAGAAGTTGTGTTAATTCCTAGCACAATGAAATTCATGTTTTCCTATGATGCACGTGATGCTCAGATTGGTTTAACTATTGCAGTTAAAGCACAGTTTAGATCATGAAAACATTTAAAATACACTCCCAAAATATAAAATTTGTTGAAAAAAATCGGGAAGTGGTTTGAACTTTTAAGAACGATGTTTTCCGATGATTGAAAGTTGTCCTTCTTTCAACCATATATGAGATTAAGATAAAGGATTGTACCTTTACGTGCGATCTTACATCTCATGAAGCTAAGCTTAAAGTCATAAACATATGAACTTGTAAGCATCTCTCAAAAATTCTGCAAAAGTCTTAAGTCAAAGTCAAAGTCAAAGTAAAATTTATCCACTTAAATTGAAAAGACAAAAAGCAGTAAAACTTTTTAAAGTACGAGTTCTGATCAGAAATAACCAGAAGTCATATCCAAACTCCTTTGTCTTGAAGAGCTCCCCCTAAAATCTTGCATTACAAAAATTTGACATAAAAGGTAAATGCATAAATCTTATGAGCTCCCCCTCAAAATAAGATTGACCACATGTCAATTTCTTCTCATACTCCCCCTTGGATTATGAATAGAATATAGAAGTGCAGATATCAATCAGAGTTAAGAATGAAGAAATGATGAAAAATTATACAATTTAGAAAACTTTTATAGGTAACTACTGATTAGATTTTAAGATTTAGCATACCAAACTTAGAGACAAGAAAGTGAAACATCTTTTCGTCTAAGGGTTTGGTGAACAAATCGGCAAGCTGATAATCAGTTTTTACAAAGAAAAGTTCAATTGTTCCTTTTTCAACATGATCTTTAATAAAATGATATCTGACGTTTATGTGCTTAGTTTTGGTGTGTTGAATAGGATTCGCTGATATTGCGATGGCGCTCTTGGAGTCACAGTATATCGGGATCTTGTTGAAGTGGAAACCGTAGTCGCGCAATTGAGTTCTCATCCATAAGACCTGAGAACAGCAGCTAGCAGCAACTACATATTCTGCTTCGGCCGTGGAAGTTGAAACACAAAGTTGCTTCTTCGATGCCCAACTGACGAGCTTGTCACCGAGGAACTGTACATGTCCCGACGTGCTCTTCTTGTCTAACATACAACCTGCATGATCTGCATCTGTGTAGGCTGTTAGTTCAAAACTAGTATCTTTAGGATACCACAGACCAAGATCTGCAGTGCCCTTTAGATACCTAAATATGCGCTTCACAGCAGACATATGGATTTCTTTAGGATTGGCCTGATATCTTGCACATAAGCATGTTGAGAACATTATATCTGACCTACTGGAAGTAAGATACATTAAAGAACCTATCATCCCTCGATAAGTCCTAACATCAACAGCTTTTCCCGAAGGATCGATGCCAATCTTAGTACCTGGTGCCATTGGGGTACCAATCGGTTTTGAATTTTCCATTTTGAACTTCCGAAGAATATCCATAATGTATTTTGATTGATTGATAAAAATACCCGATGAAAATTGTTTTACTTGTAAACCGAGAAAGAAATTCATCTCTCCCATCAAATTCATCTGAAATCTAGACACCATAAGGTTTGCAAAATTCTTACAGTACTTAGTATTTGTAGAGCCAAAGATAATATCATCTACATAGATTTGAATTAAAATGATATCGCCTTTTTCCTTTTTGATAAACAAAGTGGTATCCACCGTTCCTTTTGAAAACCCAGACTTGACTAGAAAAGTGGAAAGGACATCATACCAGGCTCGAGGTGCTTGTTTCAGACCGTAGAGTGCTTTGTCGAGAATGTAAACGTGATTCGGCTTCTCTTGATTGACAAAACCCTCTGGCTGAGAGACGTAGACTTCCTCCTTCAGAATTTCATTCAGGAATGCTGTCTTCACGTCCATTTGAAAGACCGTGAAGTTCTTGTGGGCTGCGTAGGCTAGAAACATTCTGATTGCCTCTAATCGCGCCACAGGAGCATATGTCTCATCATAATCGATTCCTTCCTCTAGTCTGTATCCTTTGGCTACTAGTATTGCCTTGTTTCGGATAACGGTACCATCTTCGTCTTTCTTTATCTTGAAAACCCACTTTGTACCTATAATTGTTTTACCTTTTGGCTTTGGTACGAGTCTCCAGACTTGAAGTGGATCGAACTGATTCAGCTCTTCTTGCATTGAGATCACCCATTCTGGATCAGCAAGTGTCTCTGATACACGTGTTGGCTCGAACTTGCTCAGAAAGGAGTCATGCATGCACATATTCATAGATGCTAACCTAGTTTGCACCGGTTTTGATGGATCGCCAATAATCTGTCTTAGCGTGTGCTCTTTGGTCCATTTATGTTAATGAGGCAGTGGATTAGATGATTGTATGTCGGTTGTATCATCTACAAATCCACTTGTACCTTCTTCTGTTTGTTCAGGAGGAATTATGATTTCAGTTGAAGGGGCAGGTTCAGAAGGCTCAGCAGGTACAGCTTGATCTGGCTGTAGATTGATCTGAATAGTATTTCCTACTGTTTCAGATACTTCTGTCTCTTTATCATTTGTCACTTCTTCAACTGTTGGAGTCGGCATTTGAATTGAAATCTCTTGTTGAATCGGGGTGTTGGATTCAATAGGAACATTTGAACTGGTTGGATGAGTAGTCATTAAGTCTTCCATCCTGTCAACCACAACAGATTTCTTTACATTAGATCCAAGAAATTCATCATAAAACAATTCAAATAATAAATCTAAATCAGATAAATGGTTAGTAGAAGTTGATGCTTCATCTGATTTATTATGTTGAGACACAGGTTCTGGACTGAGTTGCCCAGAAGCTAGTACTCCGGTTATAACGGGTTCTGAACGTTGTTGTTCGGAAGCCATTTATTCATCAAACGTGACGTTGATGCTTTCAATCACTGTCTTTGACTTCTTCAGATAAACACGGAATGCAGTTGATGTCGAGGAATAGCCAATGAAGATTCCTTCATCCGCCTTAGCACTGAACTTATTTAGACTCTCCCTATCGTTTAGAACGAAACACTTACACCCAAATATATGGAAGTATTTGATTGTCGGTGTTCGGTTGTTGATTAACGCATAAGAAGTCTTCTTGAATCTTCGATGTACCATGGAGCAATTCTGTGTGTAGCATGCGGTCGATACAGTTTCATCCCACAAAAATAGAGGTAAGTCTGATTGACTTAGCATAGTACGAACAGCCTCGACTAGCGTACGATTTCTTCTTTCGACCACTCCATTTTGTTGAGGCGTACGAGCAGCAGAGTATTGATGTGAAATCCCGACAGATTAGAGATATTCTTCAACTTTATTGTTCTTGAACTCTGTACCGTTGTCTATTCGTAGAAACTTGACCGGTTTCTGCAGATTCACCTGGGTCGTTTTTAGGAATGTGATGAGAACATCTGGTGTCTCATCCTTTGAACGTAGAAACTTGACCCATGTGTATCGCAAGTAATCGTCCACGATAACGAGTATGTACTTCTTTCCGCCTAGACTCTGAGTTCGCATCGGACCGCATAAGTCCATATGCAATAACTCTAACGGAGCGCTTGTACTTGGTTTAGGCTTTGGTTTATGAGGTGCCCTCTTCATCTTGCCCTTTTCACAAGCTGCACAAAGATGTTCTCTTTCATATTTGAGCTCTGGAAGTCCTTTGATGAGCTTTCCACTGACCAGATTGTTGATGTACTTGAATTTGAGGTGAGAGAGCCTTCGATGCCATAACCAACTTTGTTGCATCGAGGCTTTCGTAAGTAGACAAACTTGCTTGTCAGTATGGACATTTGATAAATTGATTGTGTAGAGGTCTGATTCTCGAGTACCGACCAAGAGTTCTTTGCCTTCTTCATTGCGAACTGAACATCTCTTGGCTTTGAAGTTGACCTCTAAGTCTTTGTCACAGAACTGGCCTATGCTGAACAATTTGTGTCGTAATCCTTCTACATAGCGCACCTTCTTGATCGTGACATTGTCATATTGTACATCACCGTATCCCATGATTGGAGAAAACTGGTCGTTGCCGAATCTGACTGTTCCGCAATATTTGTCTTTAAAATTGGACAGTATCTCTTTTTGCCCTGTCATGTGCTTGGAACATCCGTTGTCCAAGAACCATGTATGACTAGTCTGCATTAGAGAAATTACAAATTTAGATCTTCATACGACAACATTGGAATTTTCACTTTGATTATCGAAGTGCGGGTCTTGAACTGATTTGTTCAAAAGCCTATTTTGACTTTGATGTTCGGGTTTTGAACTGCATTATCCAAAAACCTATTTTGACATTGAAGAACGAGTCCTGATCTGTACATAATCAGAAGTCGAATTCTCTTTAAGCTTTGTGTGCCTGCAACACAGATTTAGCCTTAGGTACCCACTGGAATTTGGGTCCTGTTGTGTTAGCACAAGATTTTGGTACCCATTTCAAATTGGGTCCTATTTTCTTTTGAAATGCATTGGAAGAATTAGTATGAGATGAATGCACATGGTAATTGCCAAACCAATCTCCAGAATCTTGACAAGAGATAGAAACATGTTTATCATAAATAGAAGACTTTCTAGCAGATAAAGATAGCTGAAATAATTGCTTCATTGTATATTGTTTACGAGAAACAGCAAGTTTTGAGTTCAAAACAGCAATATCAGCAATTAGGACATCTTTACTAAGCGAAGTCTTATTACAATTAACACTACTAAACGATAAAACGGTCTTGTCAAGCTTCCGTTTGGGTTGCCATTGAGAATTTACTTCTGGCCTTTGCTTGCTCAGATCTGAAACATGTGAAACTGGTGAGTTAGACCTTTGAGCAACAAGCGATTGCTTCTTCTTAGAATTACCAGTAGTGTTCGGTTTCTGTGAATGCTGAGATATTTTCTTACCTTTAGCATGTTTAGCTTTCACAGAGACTGAGTTATCAACTTTCGTTGATTTTGCACTATTAACAGGCATACTGGTTTTGTTCAAAGATTTCTTAACAAAAGATGAATGGTTAGGAAGTTTTGCATTGAAATCAAATTGTTCAGAACAATCATCTAAACCATCGTTAGAGTTCAGAAAATCAAGCTCTTTATTAGCTAGACCAGACATGTCCTCAGAGTTTGAAGCCTTAGAAATAACAGAATTTGAAAACACAGTTGAAAAAACTTTTTGCTCAATATTCATCAAAAGTCTTTCATCTGATAAAGAATTCTCGAGTTCAGAAATTTTACTTTCTAAAACGAGAGGAGGGACATATAGTTTACCTAGGATAGGTTTCGCCTCCATTTCCTTTTCAGTATAACTTTGAAAGAAATCACTTGAAAGAGTTTTCTTCTTTTGATATATTGGATTTTCATCATAACTATTATTCAATTTCGCATAATAAAATGGAAGATGAACTTTAGATGATTTCAAACATTTTTCAGTTTCGTTGGCTTCATCCTTTTCAGATAGTTTAGTCCAGAAAGTTTTAAACTCAGGGATTCTGCGAGCTAATTGCATAGAAAGATGATCATAAAGTCCTGGCACTTCAGACATCCCTTTTTGTAGACGGTGAGGATTCTTATAACCGATTCCCCATCTCTCTATTTCATCTTTAGGTTTGTTCAGATGAATAGTCTGTTCAGTTTGACCCATTTTATATAACTTCTCTTCCAAACTTTTTAATTTTCCAAGTAAAGAAAAGTTTTCTTTGATACATGAAGAATGCAATTCTTTAAGCTCATATAAATCAATCCCACTTTTTAGCAGTTGAGACTTGAGTTCAGAATTCTCTTTTAGAATTATTGTCTTTTCCTTAGCGTGGGTGTCATTATCTTTATGTAAAACCTCAACCAATACTTTCTTCTCAGCAATTTCATTGCTAAGTTTCTGTATCAGTTGGTTTTTGTAAGTATTAACACCATTTTCTCGCTCAAGATTAGATTCTAACTCTTTTTGTTTTAAACTCATGGCATGCATTTTATTCATGAAATATGAATCTAATAAATTACATACCTCCTCGTCTTCATTATCTGAATCAGCCTCAGCATCTGATTCTATCTGTCCCAACAAACACATGTTGACGGCTTCATCTTTCTCTTCATCCTCTTCTTCATCATCTGAATGATCAAGCCAGTATTCATCTTCAGCCATCAGTGCCTTACCAGCCTCCTGTTGCTTTGCAAGAAGCATCTTGTTCTTGTAATAATCGGAGTTTCTGACTTTTGGCCTTCGGCAGTCTCTGGCATAGTGACCTGTTTTGCCACAGTTGTAGCACGTTGGTGGTTCTGTCTGACTGGATCCTTAAGCTTTGAACTTTCTTTCTTCTGGTTTCCTCTCCTCTAATCTCTTCCCTTCAGACTGATATCTTATATCTTCAGGCTTTCTTTCCTCTGTTATTTTCCCTTCATATCTCTTTCCTTCATATCTGCTTCCTTCAACCCTTTCCTTGTGGATGTAGTTGTTCAGACCAGAAGAATATCTCTGACTGTTTGAACTTGGCTTCGTGTAGAACTTTTTCTGAAAAGCATTTGACAGCAGAATCATTGCTTGTTTCAGTTGTTCATTTTCCTCCATGTCAGAGTTTGCATAACCTTCATCTTCTTCTGATTCATACATAATCGTCTTGTTCTTCTTCTTCCTTACTACAAGAGCGACTGTGTCGTCAACTGTCTTTCCTTTCTGTCTCTTTTCTTCTAGAATTTCATCCACCTCTTCTTCATTTTGTCTGAGGGTTTCATACACCTCATGAAGTGGAATCTCATTCAGATCTTTGATCTGCTTCATCTGCCTAGCAAATCTTTTCCATTCCGGTTGAAGAATACTTAGGAATTTGACGTTCAACTCAATTTGAGATTTGTGGACTTTGTTCTTGCTAAGTTCGTTCAGCAAAGTCACAAACCTGTCATAGGTTTCTTCTAATGTTTCTCCCACCCTGCCTCTAAATTCTTCATAATTATTTAGGCAGTCGGAGATTTTCAGCTGGTTTCCAACCTTCGAACCCAGCATCATCTTCTCAAGCTGATCCCACATTTCTTTGTCGGAGGCTTTGTAGCTTTCAATCTTTACATATATTTCATTTGGAATTCCTTGTAAAATGTATGACTTAGCTAATCTGTCGCCTTTGGCTCTTCTGAGGTTATCATCTCCTAGCTCATGAAACTTAAGTTCAACTTTAGTCGGCACATTTCCAACCAAGCGAGTCGTCGTGACTGGTTTCATAACCCCTTCTTCTATAGATTTCCTGATGAATTCACCCAGCTCATGTCTGTCAATAAAATTTAGAAACCTATCTTTCCACTGTTCGTATTCTTCTTTAAAGAGAACTGGTGGCTTGGTGTCAGTTCCTATTGCAAGGGCTTCTCTGGATGTCACTTTGAAGAAAATTCTAAATCTGGATTGGAGCAAAGAGGTTTGCGTTTCAAGGTTTGCGTGCGCAAAGTGAGGTTTGTGTGCCAAGCACAGTGCGCAAAGTGAGGTTTGTGTTTCACGTGGGATGCGCAAAGTAAGGTTTGCGGTTCTAACGGGATGCGCAAAGTAGATTTGATCTTTTCGTGAAGAGATGAACACGTGAACTGAGGTTTGCGTGTTGAGAGAGTTGCGAAAACCGAGCTTTGCGTATTAGGAGGGTTGTGCAAAGTTGGGTTTGCGTTTCAGGTTGGACGCACAAAGTTGGGTTTGTGTTTCAGGTTGGACGCGCAAAGTTGGGTTTGCGTTTCAGGTTGGACGCGCAAAGTTTGGACTTTGCGTATGTTCGTCTTCTGGTTTGCGCAAGTTTGTCCTGTATTTCGAAAATTGTCTAAAAACGTGTTCCTGAAACGATTAGCAATACCAAACTCTACCCTTATGTCTAGAAACACTTCTAGAACTGAATGTGAGCACTCGATCTCAATAAAACACACTTTTTGAAGAAAAATTTGATCATACAATACCTTTTTCCACTCGACTGTTTTCTCACTTAAATCACAAAATGGAACTCGATTAAAGCTTAAAAGTGAAATCAAACAACAACAACTCGATCTAGCATGCTAATCGATCACAACCTGATCGATTTTAACACCTAAAACACTTTAACACTCGAAATCACTTTTTCAAATAGAACACAGAGTCGTTTTCTGAAAAACTTGATTTTGATCTTAATCAGGCTCTGATACCAATTGTGGGTCCACAATACTATATCAAGTTTATAGAAAACAACAACACAATAGGATTACCAACTTGTATTGATTATAACAAATGGTTAGAAGGTTGATCGATTAAAGCTTTGATTGTGTTCTCTGTGTATTCTCTCTTTTACACCTTTAAGTGTGTGTTTGTATGTGATCTTGATAATATCTTATCTGATTGTTGTTAGAGAGATACTAGAGATATCACAATATCTAATCTAGTGTGTCTTACACACTTCCTAACAACTTGCAACATATTAAACTAATAAACCTACATAATATCTAACAAATAGATATTATTTCTAACTAAGTTAATATAACTAACTAAACTAAAAACTAACTAAGTTAACTAATATCTAACAAACTAGATACTAATTTAACTATTACAATAACAAACAATTACATTGACATTTATTACAAACGACATAGACTTTAATATTGAGAGTCGACGTTTCGGCTTTAGCTTCAGATTGCGATCTTCAGATTGGATGATCTTAAATCCAATGAGACTGTGGTCTAACAAACGTTTTCACAAATCAACTTGAACTCACCTTGCTATGTTAGGTTAAACTTAGGTTCCAAATTCAACCATTAGCCTTCAATAGAGTAGATCCACCAGTTCCAAGCTATTACCAACAAAAACTAAGGTTTCCAAACAACTCATTTCTTCAAGTCTAGCATAAACACCAACAAGTAAACCTTCAGATCTATAAATATCCTTTTACCAAAAAGCTTAGATTACTCAAGGAAACTTACCATATTGGATGTTGAGGCTTTCCACTCAAAGCCATCCAAACAACCCATCAACCTTCAACCCGAGCTTCCAAATATCGAACCCTTGAGTTTTGTTTGGACCAATCCACCATAGTTGCTCCCAAATACGAAACCCTAGCTCCCAAAATGAACTAAAGAGGAGAGAAAAGGATAGGGGAGGATGAAATGAGAGAAAACCCTAAAATGGGGTTTTAAATCGTCCAGACGACTCCTGCGGCCTTGGCCGCGACCTCCAAACCGCAGGCCAAGCCACACGTGCTACATAGCTGCACGCAACAGTGGGTTACGTGGGTTTAGCCGCGACTTTAAGTCCGCGGGCTAAGCCGCGCGTGTCTCTGTTGCCATTCTCACCTTTCGTGCTGAACCGTTCGCCGATCGTTTCTCTCGGTCGATCACTAACTGATTTCCTTAGATGATCATAAACTGTTCTTTAGGAAATTGAGGTGTTACACATAATCTGCATCCATTCGGTGATGCCATACCTTAGGACAGAATCAAGTCTCTCAACAAACCTTGAAAGATCTCCCCTTTTGATAATAAGCCGAGTAGTGTCACATTCTTTAGATGGTTTAAGCATTTTGACATCAATGATTTTGAGAGAAGATCTTTGGTTAGAGAGAGCATCATGATACCATTTAATTCACATAGCCTTGATTTCTGCATTTTTCTTGGCTGACTCCTCCAAGGCACCAAGCTGTAGAAGTTGAACATTAACAGCATCAGTTGGAACCTTTGCCATTTCAGCCTCTTCTTTCACCAATTTCTGAGCTAGCTCTTTATATTTATCGTGCGCAAATTGGGCTAGCTCAGCCTTCCTGAGCTCCTCAGCCGATAGCCCAAGATCAGAGGAGACAGTCTTAGGAGGAGGAGCAAGTTTTATCCCACCACCATCGGCAAAACTCTTGTTCCGCACATCTTTAAGATGCTTAGCTTCAGCAGCTTCTTCCTCAGGGGTAAGTTTCTTCTTTCCTTTATCTTTTTTCGGCTCGGGCTCCCCCTTAGACTCTTCGAGCACTTTGATAGAGTGATCGGTTTCTTTGCTTTCGGTAGCATCGGCAGTGGAAGAATCCTTTTCTTTTTCATCTTTTTCGGCAAGTACCGACATTTCTGTTTCTTTTTCTTTCGGTTGTTCCCCCTCAACCGATGGCTCTTCTTGCCGAATAATGTGGGGTTCTTCCTGACGCGTACTAGTAATACTGATATGAGGGGTATTTTGCTCCCCCTCAGAAGGTTTCTCCCCCTTAGGACGCGTCGGAGAAGGAACCACGATTTTGGCCGACATACGGCCAATGCGACGATCAACCCTTCGTAGACGGCGCCGATCAGAATGAGTGAAAGCAGAATTGGTGATGTCAATGTCAATACCCTCGACACAGTACTGAGCGAAATCGGCAGGCATAGATTCAAGTTTGGCATTTATCTTGGAAAGAGCATCAAGAAGCTGAGCATTTACTTGATCTTGAGAATTAGCCCGCTGCCTAAGAGAGACAAGTTCTTGATCACGAGCATCGGAGGCGGCCTTGAGAGCAGCCATAGAGAGAGTGAGAGAGGTGTTGTTGTCAATAAGTTTTATTACCTCTTTGAGAACCGCATCGAGAGCATCACTAAAAGGATCACGAATACCCAAAATGTCTTTCTCTAGTGCATCCATGCACCTGTAAAAATCAGAATTAACACGTAGCAGCTCAGTATTTTGTTCCTTGAGTAGACGAGTAAGCTCGGCAATAGACTCATTTGTGGCAGTAAGGGAGACGGAGAACTCCTGATCACGAATAGACCCCTATTCTAGTAACGTGATGCGATGACCCGCTGTGCCCAAAAATCGGTCAAACTCCCCCTGAAGACGCTCAAATTGGTGCCCTAGAAACCGATGTTGTCGATTGGTATCTTAGATGTCGGCAACGATGTCAGCAGGAATGGAGAGAGGAGTTTGGGAGAGGTTTGGCACAAAGGGAGGTGGAGCCGAAGGACCAGTTTTGTTGGTAGTGTGAGAGAGAGGATGATGGGGCAAATTTCGGTGAGGAGGGGGAGATTCCCTTTTCGGTGGGAAACCTGGTGGTGAGTCGGTTGATGAGGAAGTAGGGGGTGTAGGTGAGTGTTTAGGAGTAGAAGTAGGAGAGGGGGTAGGTTGTTTGAGAGAAGCTTTCTCTGGAGAGGCTGTCGGTGATGTAAGGGATTGATCGACAATGTTGATTGTTGCCGAAAAATAGAACTTGGGGTGAAGGGGTGCGTTGGTCGTCGGTAGCAAAGGTGGTGGTGTCAGAGAATAACAACTCCAGAAAATCATCTTTTGTGCTCTTGGAATCGACACCTGGAGATGTCGGCTCTTCATTGAGCTATGCGAACTCATCAGGTATAACCCTGGGTGTTAGGTTGTGTGGTGAAGAAAAGGAGCGTTGGTACGGAGAAGAGACCAACTCATCTTCATCCCTCAATTGAAATTGAGGTGAAGGTTTAATGGGGGACTCCATTTGTACATCCAAGCCCTTTTGAGAGGGAGTGGAGGAGGTAGGTTTGAGCTTATCAGATCCTCCTGACCCAAAAGAGGGAATTTCAACTTCACTCGATTGTTGAGAATCGGTAGAAGGATTGTGAGGTTCGACCAAAAATGGTTTCCTAAGTCTCTTAGAAACGAGACTTAGGAGGGGATTTTGAACCCCCGTCACTTATGAGAAGAAGGGGCAATGACTGGGGTAGACTCCGAAGTCTTTTTCGGAGTCAAAGTCAGAAAAGCAAGTGCGGAGGCGGTAGCTTTCTTGGTATTCTTTTTCGTGGCTAGCGACTTGGCTCAGGAAGATTTTGGGGGAATAGGGGCTACCGAAATAGGTTGACCCTGTGATTGTTGAAGCCTTTCGGCAGCCAAGTCCACAAAGGCACCCCAAACCGGATTGGGAGTAGTAACGAAAGAGACCATACCTTCGGTTAGCGGATTGTCGGTAGCCTTCAAAGCTTTGTGCAAGACTTGTTTGCAAATTTGATTTGGCTGCAAGTCGTACACAATAGTTGGCTCAGGTAAGGCAGCATCGGCAACAAGGGGTCCCTCCAATTTGGTGTTGATGATTAGGGATAGAAATCTTGGGAGAGCCACATTGTGAGTGTGAGGTGGTGAGATGGCAATATGAATAGAATCGAAAATCACCTGAGCGAAATCGATGCGACGCATAAATACTAGTGCATGGGCCAACCGAGTGACGAACGCCGGAGATTGGTCCCACCCAGATGTTTTGTGGGAGATGCAGTATATCAGATGAGAGAAAAACAAGATGATATCATTATCCAGATGAAGAGCTACTAGAATGTTCCTCAGTTTTATTTTTATTTTTATAGTTTCCTTGAACTTGACATATATGTATATATATATATAGGGTCAGGTTCAGGGGAAAACCTCAAAAAACGGAAAACTGAGGAACACCCTGATAGCCTTTAATCTGGACTGTATGCACTTGTGCATACAATTAATTTAGAACATGCACAAGTGCATAATATGCACTTGTGCATAAAAACCAAAAAACAAATTAATTACTTGTATGCACAAGTGCATACCGTACAGATTAAAGGCCTCAGTTTTCCCTTGCACCTCCCTCTATATATATATATCCTTATAAATTACTACAAAGTAGTTCGTCTCTTTCTCTCTCACGCACAAACTCTCTCTCTCTCTCTCTTTCGAGAGGGCGATTGCTGAGAACACTGAGTACTGTAAAAGAGCAACAAAGAGAAAGAAAAGGGAAGAGACATACAAAAAGAAAGAGAAAAAAACGACAGCCACAGCCAAGCTCAAGAAAACTACGACAGCGATATATATATATATATATATATATATATATATATATATATATATATATATATCTTTTCATTTTTCACTCCCCTTTAACACACCGGTCACTACTCTCTCTCTCTATATATATATATATACACATATCTATACATATATACCCTTTACATTTTTCCAAAAATTCAAACAGTTTCTGGCGTTTATTCTTTCTGTATAATTAAATCGAATTTCATAAAGCTTCAAGAAACAACACTCGTATGATTCTTTTCTCTTTTACCCCTTTCTTGTTTTCTCTTTAATTCCCATCAACCTTAATTTCTTACTCAATTTTATGTATCGATTTCGAATTAATTAACCTTTCACTTGTACAGAAAAATGAAGATGATATCATTATCCAAGATGATGATAACGATATGGAAGTAGCAAGATTCAAATAAAACAACAAGTTTTTTTCGAATTATTAATATTCAATTCTATGTCACAAGATTATATCTTCAATTTCTCACATGGGTTTCAAAGACCATCTCAATCTCAACAACAACAACAACACCGACGAGATAAGCTACGTGTGCAAGGGTTTGAGCCGGCGCCGATGGGATTAGATGACGGAGCTGGTGGAGCCGGTGGGATTCCCGCCGTCTATGACACCGGAGCCGGGATGTTATCGGAGATGTTCAATTTCCCAACCGGAAACCCACCCACCGGAGAATTGTTAGAAAATCAAATAAATTACCAACATCACCGGAATCATCATCACCGGCCAAACTCCGCCGCCACCGGAGATAATTGGTACAACAACACTGCTCAACTTTTCTTGATGAACCCATCACATGAATCACCTTCAACTTCATCTTCAACACTTCAAATGTTGTTACCAAACCCTAATAATAATTCTTCCACTTCTACCCTTCATCATCAACAAAGTTTCGGTAGTAACACCGGTTCTGGACAAGGGCAATTTAGTCAATCTACACAATTCTCATGGGTACCTCCTGGTGGAACTTGTACATCACATGAAGGTGGTGATCAAAGCCATGGTCTTTCTTTATCTTTATCTTCAACTTTACAACACTTAGAAGCAGCTAAAGTTGAGGAATTGAGAATCGGTGATCACGATCCGGCCACCGCGATTTTGTACTTCGATCAAGGCGGCGATCCTTATCGGAATCCGCCGTTGCACGGCGGCGGAGGTGGCGGGACTCATGTGGGTTATGGGTCTTCTAATTCGGTGGGAGTGGTGAAAGCTTTGAGGACTTCAAGATATGTGAAGGCAGCACAAGAATTGTTGGAGGAGTTTTGTAGTGTTGGAAGAGGTCAATTTAAGGTGAATAAGTTGGGTTCAAAAGGTGCTGCAAATAACCCAAATCAGAATGCAAGTAATAATAGTTGTGGTGTTGGTGTATCTTCTTCAAAAGATCAATTAGCTAGTCCATTGTCATCTGGTGAAAGAATTGAACATCAAAGAAGAAAAAGCAAACTCTTATCCATGCTTGATGAGGCAAGTCAATCTCTCTCTCTCTCACTCTCTCTCACTCTCTCTCTCTCTCTCTCTAAAGAGAATTCTGGGAAACAATAATTGAACAGATATTTTTAAAGTCGACCGGGGCCGAAAAAGATTCCGGCGACTAATTCTACTTAGAGCATTTAGTATAGCAAAAAGCCGGCAGGAAAAAAATAGGGTTCGTTTGCTAACAGAATAAACTGAAGTTTCTTGAAAAAAAAAATTCCGATTGTCTAGTGTATATCTGTATATGTGTGTATATATATATATATATGTATATATAACACTATTCATGGTATTAACCATAAGGGTATATTTTGATTTTGATATGGGAAAATCTTGATATGATACTTGCATAGTATTGTTTTTCATTTCTTGAAAATTTTCTTTTTTTCCAATTGTTTAGTGTATATGTTTGTATATTTGTATATATATATATATATATAACACACTATTAATGGTATTAACCATAAGGGTACATTTTGATTTTAATTGCATAGTATTGTTTTTCATTTCCTGAAAATCTTCTTTTTTTTCCAATTGTCTAGTGCATATGTGTATATGTATATATATAACACTATTCGGGTATTAACATTTAACCATAAGGGTATATTTTGATTTTGATATGGGGAAATCTTGATATGATACTTGCATAGTATTGTTTTTCATTTCTTGAAAATTTTCTTTTTATCCAATTGATTAATGTATATGTGTGTATATATGTATATATATATATAACACTATTCATGGTATTAACCATAAGGGCATATTTTGATTTTGATATATATTGGGAAATCTTGATATGATACTTGCATAGTAATTGTTTTTCATTTCTTGATATTAATGTTATTAGTTTTATGAATGTATCAGCATATATCATAATTCAGATAATCGACCAACGCTGAATCATAGATCCAACTGCTTAGATAGCAACGTCATCATCTGTGATTAAGAAATTAGGTAGGCTTAATTATAGCTGGCTAGTCTAGATTCTTATATATATATATATATATATATATATTTGCAACCCTTAAAAAGATTATAAACCTTACAACCCACATCTTAACCGTCAGATTCATGATCGGCGGTTACAATAGATATGAGTCCAATATTTTTAATTAAAAAAAAGAAAAATAAAAATAAAATAACCGTCGATCATGAATCTAACGGTTAAGATGTGGGTTGCAAGGGTTGCAACCTTTTGAAGGGTTGCAAAATATCCTTCCAATATATATATATATTCCAAGAAAAAAGTTTTATTAATTAATGAATATGAAAGGGAAGTCATTCATCACCATTACAATGTCTTGACGTATGCTAGGATTGATTTGTTCCAAGTTCCATAATTTTGAAATTTTATTAAATGAATATATATTACATCGCACACATACATATATTATATATAAGAAATCTTTGACTGTAGTGAGAAGGAATTGCTATTTCTAGAAAATTAGGATCTTGTTAAAGTATTGTTGTTGGTTATTCAACTACACTTACTACTTCTTTATTTATTGTAGTCACTTAAATTCTGTAAAAAAGACCGTGTTTATAATTAATCTGTAATAATTAAAAAAGTATGCTTATAGCATATCATGACTTCATGAGATCGATTGATGAAAATAACAATTGAAATAAAAAGCAGGTGGATCGGAGATACAATCACTATTGTGAACAAATGTTGATGGTGGTGAATTCGTTCGATTTGATATTGGGTTTTGGAGCTGCAGTCCCATACACGGCGCTAGCACAAAAGGCCATGTCTCGTCATTTTCGGTGTCTAAAGGATGCAATCACGGCCCAATTGAAGCACAGTTGCGAGTTATTGGGGGAGAAAGACGTGGGGACGTCAGGGGTGACCAAAGGAGAGACACCAAGACTTAAAATGTTGGAACAAAGCTTAAGACAACAAAGGGCATTCCATCAAATGGGGATGATGGAACCCGAAGCCTGGAGACCCCAAAGAGGATTGCCTGAACGCTCGGTTAACATTTTGAGAGCTTGGCTTTTCGAACACTTTCTACACCCGTAAGTCTCTCTACTTCCTTTTCTATTGAATTATGCTCTTCAAGTTGATTATATCGATCTATTAGAGTCTTACATTAGCAAAACTTGGACCATTTCTCCTCATTATATCTTGAAACTTCCTTTCTCTTAAAAAAAATCTTTTAATGACTCTTAAGTCTGAATCGGTGATACCTTTTTTACATTCAGACTGTTTTTTTTTCCAGTTTTAGAACCTCTTAACTTTTTAATACATCTGAAATAAGAAGTGGTGACTTAACTTCTTAAAATCTCTTATTGTCGCCTCATTTCATATGCTCTCCTTTCTTTCAAGACGCCTACAGAAGTTACAAAAACAAACAGCCATATTAATTCAGATTTCAGACTTTAGCACCAGCTCTTATTAATCAGAAGTGAAATAAGACTTAAGACTTCAGACCTCTTAAAAAACAAACGTCACCTAAGTGTTCCTCATATTTTTACATGGTATCAAAGCCAAGATCTATCACTCTACTCGACACCCATCTAGCACGGGGGCGTGCTAGAGTAATGTAATTGGCAATATTTACTCGACACCCATCTATTTTCTTACAATATCGATACCCAAATTGAGGTGTTTAAGAATCTTTTTTGACATGAAAAATAATTGGCAATGGTGGGCATTAAATTTTTTAATGATGAAGTCATAGATAAGAGGAGTTTGCTTTAAAAAATTCAAAGGATGTGTGTGTTAGACAAGCTTTTATGATTGAGAGCCATAAAAGAAAGTAAGAGAAGCATGAGTATAAAAGTGTGGTTGCAGCCTGATGTTGTCTCTCCAACATAAAGCTGATAAAGTGGTTCTTTCATTATAAATTTCTATCAATTATTCATTCTTATAACCCTCATAAAATTAACCTGCTATATCATTGAACACCCCTTTCACTTGAACACATGTAAGCTAATGATGGGGCCAAAAAGTTGTTGGATGAGAGCAAAGGGTGAAGAATGAGTTGGTTTGATTGATTTGATGCTCAGATTTGAAAGCTTTTTCTTTATCTCCTAAACTTTACATCAAGAAAATGACAAACATAAAGCCCTGTCACTTTGATTGAACTATAGTAATTAACATAAATAGTCATATTGTGTTGAGCTAATTTTTTAAAATTTTGCCACCAATTTTTTTTTTCAAAAATATCCGGAATCCCACAAGTCTGACACTGTAAGCCACATTTTTCTTGCGGTGTCGGTCTTTTTCTGATAAATTATGGGGAAAATCCTTTTATGTCTTCCAAGTCCAAATCGTAGCTTGCAGCTTGTCAACCGCAAGCACTGTAGCTTGAGGTTTTCCTAAAAATCGCTATTTTCGTTAGAAGAAGTCTGCAAGGAAAATGTGGCTTGTGGTGTCAAACTTGCGGAATTCAAACATTTTAGAAAAGAAATAATTTTGGTGGCTAAATTTCAAAAAAAACTTATTCCAATATGGCTATTTACGTAAATGTCTTATTCCTATTTTGGTATTTTTCATTTTGGGAGTTTTAGGACAGAAGGAATTGTTCTATTTCCAAACTTTTTTTTTGGTAACCGTGGGTTTCCGGGCCAGTTTACGCACACCGACTAATCCCCGGACGACCACGAATGGCCTGGAGTCATAGCAGGTGAACCTCCATGGCCACAAGAGCTTTGGCAGCGCCTGGATTTGAACCCTGGGTGGATTTTTTTTATTTTCTTTTTATCCCGATCACGAATCATGTGTGTTTCTCGTAAAGAAACAAGAACAACAACTACTAATTCATCAGCTAATATATTTCCGAAAATTCGAAAACTAAGTGAAAGCTAGGGGCTTTGTGAAATCTTATTATACTTTATAAGGAAAGGAAATGAGATAAACTCGTGTTTAGTGAAAAATCGAAGAAAATCCTTTTATTATAAGTAGAAAGAACTTGGTGTGAAAACACAAAATTGTCAAATAATACATTAAAATATATAATATAAGCCTTGAGTATGTGAGTAGAAAATTAAACTCATTTATGACAGTTATTATGAAGTCATTTACTGACAGAAAATATATATGTGCATGATAGAATCTAAAGGACGTATTTTAACTTGTGTGTGATATATATATATATATATAGAGAGAGAGAGAGAGAGATTGTAGTGATGATAAGTTGGTGAGAAGGTTTTTGTGTTAGATTGTCTTTCGTCCATGCAAGATAATACAAAAAGCAAAAGGAAAGAGGGTTGAGTTAAAATGAATAAACAAATTATGATGTGTCCATAATTAGGTTTAAAAAAATGCAATAAATTTGAGGTGGGGATGCATCATCAAGCTACTGTCGTTTTAATTGGACTAAAATCGTTTCTCAGGTATCCAAGCGATGCCGATAAACACCTGTTGGCTCGACAGACTGGCCTCTCCAGAAACCAGGTTTCTCTCTCTCTCTCTCTCTCTATATATATATATATATATACAAACCTGTACATGCATATATACTATATCTGAAGATATATGCACACATGTCTGCGTTTTTATGTGTCTGAGCTTTCATTTTCATCATAAGAAAAACCCTCAAGGCCTCAACAGTGGTCATATAATATATATATATATATATATAGATATATAGATATATATATATATATATGTGTGAAAACCCAAAAATATTTTTTGGTTTTCGAGTTGATCATTTTATTATCTTTAATTTGACATCTATTTTAATATATATTTTTTTATCCTTTTTTTTGGTTATCTGGTTCTTTTATTCTTTAGAGTTCTCCCTAATCTTTTCCCCCCTCCCCCCCCCCCCCCCCCCCCAAAAAAAAAAAACACACATCTATATATAGGAAGGTTCAAAAGGAGAACAGTAACAAAATAATACAATAAGAAAACAACTAAATCACGTGTAAAATCACATGTTATTTTACATCAACGGTCAACAGAAGGGTATCCGGGCAACGTGTCCCACGACCTTAGATCGTGGCCAAATTTGCATGAATCACATGTGAATTTAATGTAAAATCATATTATTGACCCTTTTTTTTAATTTAGTTATTGTTCTCATATGAAATTTAATATATATATATATATATGGGGTTGGGTTCCGGTGATAAGTTGACTTAATGGTGAGAAAAATGAGAAATGGTTATCAACAGTTGAATGTGAAATAGACGCACATTAGTATGAGATGCACCGAGATAAGATGCACCAGATCAATCCCTTTCCAATTTGAACATTAGGACGAGATGCACCGGTAATTTATGTTGTTTTATGGTTTTTATGCACATGTACATGTTAGAAATTACTTGTATGCACAATTGCATACCGTCCAAATGAAGGGATACCAGAGTGTTCTTCAGTTTTCCATTTTTTTGAGGTTTTCCCCTAAACCTGATCATAAATATATATAACAAAAAAATTACAACACCGAGGAAAAGTTTAATAGGATTTTTGCATGATAAGTTTTCTTTCTTTTTGAATTCCATTCAAGAAAAGCACCAGACTTTTCCTTCTGGTTAATTATTTCAACAAACTGTTCCTGTCCCTTGAATCTTTTTACAAAACCTAGATCAATTTTTATCAAAAAATTTACCGGAAAAACAGACCTTTTTGTGACACAGTAAACAGTGATTTCATTTTTAGAGGTTTTTCTTTAATTAATTTACCCCCGCCTGCACAGTGGGAGATGCAATAAATAAATAAATAAAACTGTGTACATGAAATATAGAAGCAGTGTTGTAGGTCTGCTCTCTCGTGCTTTCTTTGTCTTTAATCATTTTTCCCTTTGTCCTCTCTTTCTGACCTGCATTTATGCTTTCAATTTATTTCAACCTCTGTGTGTGTATATATATTTTGGTCTTATTAAGTTAAATGTTGGTAGCCATTTTACAACTACTATATATGTATTATTTATTTTAATTAAATTAACTAGCTTTTGAAAAGATTTTCTTTATTGATTAATTTTATATATCATCATGCCACCATTTAATTTTTTTCTGTAATTAAGTTGATGAAGTTTTTAAATGAGTATTAATTAAGATTAACTGTCTTTTAGGTGCCGTTTGTTTTTTAATAGGTCTAAAGTCTGAAGTCTTATTTTAGTTATGATTAATAAGAGGTGGTGTGTAAAAAGGTCTGAACGATTCAGACTTAAGAGCCATTAAGAGTTTTTTTTTTAAAACAAACAACCCCTTAATCTCATTAGTTATTTATCTCGATTAATCTAATATAGAAAATACGAACACATTACTCTACAGAACGTACAAGTACTTTCGAGTAGGGTATAGTTTTTGTTTTTAGCATGTAAACTAGAATATTTCAAAATGTACCCGATATATCTCGTTAGAAAAAGAGTTACGAGTTGTAACTCGTAAAGTAAAATATTTTCTTCAACTCTCTTCAAAGGTTTTCTTAATTAATGTTAAAATTATTTATTCCTCAACATTTTATTAGAAACTATTTATAATCCTTATTAAAACATGTTTTAAAAGATTTGTCATGATACTGGTAGCCGCTATGGCTTAAGACTTATTTTCGACACTATGGGGTTGTTTGTTTTTTTTAAAAAACCTCTTAATGGCTCTTAAGTTTGAATCGTTCAGACCATTTTATACACCACATCTTATTAATCATAATTAAAATAAGACTTTAGACTTTAGACATCTTAAAAAACAAATGGCACCTAAGTTAATTAATCATGTGGCACGCCATGAGCCCATGATTTGATTGACACTTTTTGAAAAGGGTTATTGATTTTTTATTTTTTTTACATTTTCAGGGGGGTCTTACTTTTTGGTTTTAAGTGTATGACTTAATTTAAATTGTTCAATATCATTGAATAATTGAGGAGGGTCAGGTTCAAGGGAAAACCTCAAAAAAAACGGAAAACTGATGAATACTCTGATAGTCATTCATCTGGACGGTATGCACTTATGCATACAAGTAATTTGTAACATGCACACGTGCATATGCACAAGTGCATAAAACCAAAAAACACCTTAATTTTCTTGTATGCACAAGTGCATACCATCCAGATGAATGACTACCAGGATTTTTCTCAGTTTTCTATTTTTTGAGGTTTTCCCTTGAACCTCCCTCTAATATTGAGTAATAGTAGAAAATATATGTGTATATTACTATATATATAATTATGTATTATACCATATATAGATTTGTCGTCATAAGTCACTCATTGACAAACTTTGTGGCCTCACTATGGCTTCTAAGGCTTGGCATCGCTGCCCATTGGCCATTCCTAAACTTTAATATATATATATATATATATATATATATATGTATTTATGTATCAATTGTAAAATTAAAAATAGTTCATTTATTAAATACATCAGGATCAAAATATTATAATTTTTTGGAGATAGACCAAGTATCTATATATATATTAAATTGTTTTTTTGAGTGGATGAAGAAGATCCAGATGCTGATCTATGATGAAACCTAAAGAATGCATGCAATACTGCTAAAAACATGAATAGTACACAGCTAATGAGAAGTACCCTTGGCTTTATCAGAAGTCAGAGTCCAGCACAAAGTCCCCCTCATTGGTACTCCTTTATAATTAATCATCATCATCATGCATATATATACTAGTACATTTACTATACCATATGTCTTCACCTTTTCATCATCCACATCCAAAAGTTACTTTCACCCATTTACCACTGACTGTAATCTTCATGTGTCACATTCCATGGTAAAACTAACATGCATGCAAAGGTAAATGCTACAACTATATATTAAGGACACATTTAATTTAGTCTTGTTTTTAGGGTTTATATATACCTTTAGTTTACTTTGAGCAAAAAAATGTTGACTACCGATGGTCCCCACATTGAACCCACCTCTTATGAATCATATATGAGCAGATATTTCTGAGTTGACTCAGTGGCTGAGGCTAGTAATAGGGTTCATGTCTGTCTCACGCAAGATTCGAACTTGAACCCATTGTGTCTATGAGTAAAGTCGTTCTACATCTTTGTCAACTGAGCTACATGTCTGAGGGCATCATTAGTTTAATTAATTATAATTGTCATATTGAACAACTGATTAATGTAGTATGCAAGGCCATCATGAGGCTTAACTTGCTCCTATCGTATATTTATATCGAAATTTATGTTCTAGACATTACAATGATCATTTCATGGTCGATAACTTTGTATATCTCGGTTAAAGATTAGCAATTTCGTTCAAAATTTGTGTTGTGGCCGTTTCTAGTGACATTTAGATGAATTTTTGCATTGCATGGGATCAAGAACTTGAAAATTAATCCCTTTTTTTTTATTCTATGTTCAATTAACATGTGTTGAATTAGGAAGAACCGTTCTTTAACATGTTAAATGTGTGATTTTGAACAAGGCCCCTAAAGTTTTGGGGCCTAATTTTTCGTTGTTTAGAGTATTTAATCAACAAATGTAAAACTACGACCCACCTTAATGCCTTACTAATTTTTATGATTATAAAACAAAAATAATATATCGTATCATCGCCTTGGTAACTTGTATATATGCATATTTGTTATCTCACTTTGCATTGTATTCAAAAGGTTTAAGTGTATCATGTCGTTCAAAAATCCTTGGTTGAAAGGAAAATATGATAAAAATATAGCATGCCTTTTTGTCTTCTTTCAAAAAAGAAGTACATTTAAATGCATAAAGTTAGTTAATCATATCAATTAAATAATTACATGATTTAATTAATTAACATTGGTGCATATGTATGTGTGTTTTGCAGGTGTCAAATTGGTTCATAAATGCAAGGGTCCGATTATGGAAACCCATGGTGGAAGATATGTATCAACAAGAAAGCAAAGAAGAAGCTGATCAACATCATAATCATAATCATACTCCTAATCATCAACGTAATCAAGATCAAGATGACGATGATGATAATGATAATGATAATGATGATCAAGATGATGATCAAGAACACCAAGATAAAGAAAATATAAAACACCCTAATGATCATAATCATTATCATTATCAAAATCAAACCGATTATAACCCCACCACTACACAAACTCCAATGCACCCTCCGCCACCGCTTCCCGCACCTCCGACATACACCACCGCCACCGCAACATCAACCGATGCCGCGAAAAGATCCGAAATCATCAATGACTCCGAAAACGACCCTGCACTTCTCGCAATCAATCATACGCAACATTATTGCTTCTCGGAAAACCAAGCGATGGCTTATAACTCGTACTCACCGATCTCCAACCACCCAACCGGTGGCATTACCACCACCACCATGATGGCTGCACCACCACCACCACCTTTTGATGATGTTGACACGTGTCGACGAGGCAGCATGATTGGCGCTGCTGAATATAGGACCACTGCTGCTACAGGAGAAGATGTTGCTGACATGGGGTCAACAGTTATAAGATTTGGGACCACTTCTGGTGACGTGTCACTCACTTTAGGGCTACGTCACGCCGGAAACCTGCCGGAGAAGACATCTTTTTTCAGTTAAGATCAGACTTTGTGGGTTTAAATTAATTAGTATTACGTAATTTGACCATATCATAAAGTACCTAGTGGTCTAAATTGTTAATTACTTTTTTTTAGTCGATTATTGTTAATTATATATACCTTCAATCTCAATTTTCTTTCTGTTTCTTATTTCAACTTAAATAATTGAAGGAAAAAAAAACATATATACACTTTAATTAAATTACATTGTATTTTTTTTTCTAGATATTCTGCTTCTGTACTGATCTTTTCATTCCTGCCTTTTTAATATATAAAAAATTTTAATTGAAACAACAGAGATCCAGGTTAAATATTTTAAATTTAAATTAACACAATCTTGCTAGCAAATGGGTTAAGCGACTTTACTCAGATATACAAGAAGTTTAAGTTTTGAATCTTGTGGGAGATAGGGATGAAATGAGGACCTGACCGGTTGGTACCGAACATTTTAGGGACAAAAAACCGGTGACGAAAACCG
The DNA here is from genome assembly GCA_954870635.1 of Arctium minus. Lineage (NCBI taxonomy): Eukaryota > Viridiplantae > Streptophyta > Magnoliopsida > Asterales > Asteraceae > Arctium > Arctium minus. The sequence goes on from OX941092.1 coordinate 9,461,601, forward strand.
AACCGGATGTATCGGTTCGGTTTCGGTTTCGGGACGAGAAAATCGATAGTAGGACCACTTAGAACCGAAAATTTTAAAATGTATCAAATATGTATCAAAACCGATCTCAAACCAAAATACATTCATAAAATTCCATTTAGCAGATGCCGAATCCCGAATCCGTCGATTTTTTGACGTGTATGTTGGGGACCGATTTTTTGATGGTGATAAAAAAAAATTGGAGAAGAGATATGATACTTAAGGAGAAAGTTTGGGTTGTTTAGGAGATGATAATTTGATTAGGAAAAGATAAACTTTATTTGGAAAAGATAATTAATCATAATCAAAGAATAAAAGACACTACCCTTAACAATATGGGTTCGGTTTCGGTATTTTCAGTAAATTCCTGGTACCGAATACCGAAATACCGAATCCCGGATTTGCATATAATTTGGGACCAAATATATGGTACCGGTTCGATTCGAGAAAACGGTCCTAGTTGTTCCTCCTTAGTGGGAGACGGTTTTGAATCCATCCGCTAGCCTCAAATGTTGAGTATGCTCCAAGGGGGGGGGGGGGGGGGGCGTTTAGTTCGCATTTTTGGATGGAATGTAATTTGTCAAAGAAATTTGACTTTGAAAGAATTGTAATAGAATGTTATTAGATTTTGACCACCTGTTTGCTTGACAAGAATATAATCTAAAAGTATTAGAATTTGTCTGTTTGATTCATGGAATTGGAATGAAATACTAGTAGATGACGAAAATACCCCTTTTTTTGAAAATTTTTAAACCGAAATCGAACTATTGTGGTTCAGATCGGTTGTGGTTCAGAAAGGTGGTTAAGATTGGTGGTGGTCAGCGGTGGTTCAGTTCGGTGGTGGTCAACGGTGATTCAGACCGGTGGTTCAGATTAGCGGTGGTCGGTAGTGGTTCAGATCAACGCTAGTCGACAGTGGTTCAGATCGATGGTGGTCGGTGCTTTAGATCAGTTGTGGTTTGTGTTGATTCCGATCGGCGGTAGTCGGTGGTGGTTCAGATCGGTGGTGGTCAGGGACGGTGGTTTGGGTAAATCAAATAGAGAAGATGTGGATAATTTTATCTTTTTGAGAAAATGAGATGAAATGGAATTGAATTCCTTTTTAAATTTAATGGAATGACTAAATCCATGAACGGTGGATTGTATGAAATTCAACTTCATTCCATTGGTAAACCAAACATCTGAATAGAATTGATCATTCCAATTCCTTCAAATAGGGGTGAGCATGGGTCGGGTCAGGTCGGATCGGGTGGGAAAATGAAAAACCCGATCGGGTTTCGGGTAGGCTATTTAGGCCCCGAATATTGCAATCGGGGGAATCGGGTTTTCAATGTCGGGCCTAGTCGGGTTTTGGATCGGATCGGATCGGGTTTCGGGTAAATCCAATATTTTATTTTTTACTTTTCCTTCAGATTTTTAGAACTCACGTCTTGTGTAACTGTGCAGCAAAAAATGAAAAAGAAACTGAACGTCGAAACATATAAACTTTACAGTTTTTTAAATTAACAAAATTTTGAAAAAAAAAAGACTAACTAACATATCTTACTATTAATAATTATATGTTTATAAAATTATAACGACTCAAAGTCTCAAATAAAACTTTCGTACTTCATGCTTCATGCTTAAAACCTTGAACACTAAAGATTAAAGCAGGTGTGAGGATTGAGGAACCAACGGTGAGACTTGAGAGACCGAGAGGCGACAAAAGTATATACTATTAGGTTTTAGGAAAAATAATAAAAAATAGTATTTATAATTAGTAAATAGTTTTCGGGTTTCGGGTAGGATCGGGTGACATATATTAAGACCCTACCCGAACCGGTATATCCGTCCTAAAATTCGGACTTCGGACTTCAGGTATGATCGGGTAGTTAGGGTCGGATTGTTCGGGGGGTTTTGGGGTCGGTTTTTCGGGGTTTTCGGGTGCGGTCGGGTTTTGCACACCCCTACCTTTAAATTCCGTTGAAATCCTACAAACCAAACGCCTGTAAATTATCTTCTCACATGTGGTTTCCTAAGGGGGCAAGTTCTATGTGGGATCAATCTGGATTGTCGACAATCAATCTTTTACTTTAAAATTAACACAATCTTACTAAATCCCGTTTATATATATATATATATATATATATATATATAGGGATGGGTTCAAACGAGAACATAGTATATTTAAAAGAATACAGAGACAAATCACAACCCTTGATTAGATTAGATCAATGGTTAAAAAAAGTAATGGCATTTTCTGTAATTTAATACATTCAAATACCCTTTATAATTAAATATCAATTTAATATAGGTGTATATTTGGAATTTTTTTTTTACACAGATGATTATACGCGGGCGAAAAAAACTGGATAAGAAGATCAAATCAAATCAAATTTGAAATCATTTCCTAAATACTCTCAACAGGGTTCTACCTATCCCTAAGAAATCATGATCGCTAAGGAGAAATAGATTATCATCTATTGATTCATTCATGAAGCTTCATTAAATAGGAGAACCCCAATCGAAGACGCACATCACAAAGAAGAAAAACAATACGATTGATCTCGTGGGTGTGAGATTATGGATGGCCAAGGTATGTAACACTTTTGATTCAATTTTTTTTCATGATTATAAACCCTAATTTCTTGATAACAATGTAGGGTTTACTGATTATGCAGGAGTTCGAAAAAGCCCTAGGATCGCAAAAGAAACAAGAACCAGCTTACAAAACAGAGGTGTGAAACGTGTGCAAAGTGATATTCATGGTTCTACCAGTGACAGTGAGAATCGAAGACCCCCTGTTCCAAATCAACGATTGGGACCGGAAGCTGGTACAACTCCTACTATGACACTTACATTGAACTATTTTTCAATAAAAACCCATATATAAGGATGACAACCTTTTGAGAATCTTATTTTTGCTCATGAACAATGTTATTGTTTGTGATTATCTGTATATTTTTTTGTTATGGAAAGTATAATGATGAGTTACTTTCACAATGGTGATTTGAATTGATTTTATATTTAAAGAATGGAAATTTATATTGGTTATTCACCAAGATGAAAATTTTGTCTTGTATTGTCTTCATCACTGATGAAATCTTACTTTCCTACTTAAGAAGGTGATTAAAAAAATGTAATAATCAATATGTTTATTCAAAAGACAGAATTTTACCAGTGGTGATTCATATAACAGTATAATGAAGCACAAAAAAGCATGGTTACTTGGTTATTGTTATTGGTAATTTGAAATTGAAGTATGTAATCATTAATATGTTGTAAGACTTACGTAGCACTATTGATGCTTCAAAGTGATAATGGTTATTTACAATACATAAAATTGGCAATGGTTATTCAAAAACCAGACGGGTGAATCCCAAAACAAAATTGATATTTGGTTATTTCTCATGTTTATTTGAAGTTTATGTTTGAATTAGTATTGATTTGTAGGACTTACGTATATCTTGTACTGGCTTCAAACGTGATGTGTCAACTAGATAATGGTGATTCACAAGACATAATGGTGATCCGCAAACCAGAATTGGTTATTTGGTAACTTATTTTGGTTATTTGTATTGGATATTTGTAATCAATAGTTATTTGTCATGTCTTTAATATGATTTGTATAACTAGGTTGTGATAATGAAAGCGTTAATGATTTTGTAATGATACTATGGATTATTAATTTTCATTAGTGATGGTATAGGGTACTTTGATAAATGATAATGCAAATAACAATGATTATACATACTGTGCAGGTCCTTCACCAACAAGGACGATAACAACAAAAAGAGGTAGGGGGAACGAATACTCCCCTGATGAATCAAATAAGAAAAGTAAAAAAGTAACTGAAAGGGGAAAAGCTAAAAAGGCAATGAAGAAAACTAAGGAAGGAAGTTCAATAGGAGAAGCCAGCAATGCAACGCATGAAATCGAAAATTGTCAGGATCTAATTCTTAACAAGAATAATGAACTCAGAACCAATATTAAAGGAGTTTGCGGAATAACACTTTAATATTCAAAGATCAATGTAACAGTGAATCAGAAATCACAATCTTGTAAACTTTATTGAATGATTAAAGTTACAAGATTTCAAACAAAACCTCAATATTGATGAACAGGCTCACCAATACGAATTCTACTTCTCTAGAACTAGGGTTCTAAACCTTGAGGTTAATTCTCTCTATCAAAAACAAAAACTCAAAATATTGTCTATCAAACTATTCAGACTAATTCTATACATATACTAAAGATAAAAGATATTTACAAAATATAAAAGATCTTCAGTATAATCTTCCATAGTTATCTTCAAGCCTTCCAAGAATATCTTTAATCAATACAGCTGTCATCATTGCCATACGAAGTCTTCATCTCATAAGCAGCATTATCTTCATGAGCAGTATTAATACACAGCAGTACTAACTACTAGCAGTACTAACTTTGCTTAGCAGTAGTAACTTCATCAAGCAGTATTAATCTGATTCAGCAGTAGTAACTTTTCTCAGAAGTAGTAACCATGTTGTGCTAGCAGCATTCACCATACTTGTGCAATTCTGTAATTCCCAACAATCTCCCCCTAACTTGACTTTTAGGAAGAGAAGTCAAGTTCTTCAATTTTTGTCTTCAAGATGCTTTCAACACTACAGCTTAGTTGCCCAAATTCGGATCCAGGCCCAGACTTTGATTGATTGTTCTTCTTACCACAATTCTGGCCATTTCTGATTCCTTTGCACATACTAGCTTAGCTTTCAGCATTCCATTCAGCTTCTCCTTGCTATGATCATACACTTTGTCCACCAGGTAGTATTCATGATAACAGTTATCTATTGTGATCATGTATACACCATAATTTTCAAAGAGTATCCACTTATCAATCTTCTTAAACCCATACTCATGATGTAAATCCTTGATCCTGTAAACCACTTTTTCTGGTTCAAACATCATACATAGGTATTCCATTGCAATTTTGAGAAGACTTTCTTCAGTTCCTTTCAAAACAGGCTCATAAAGCTTCATCCCCACTTTATGCATTTCTTCTAGATCAGCCCTGGAACAACTTCTGATTACTTTCCCCCAAGTTGAGTAGACTTCAAACACATCACCAACTCTTTTGAGTCTGAAGTACTCCTTTCTGTTGTCCCTCAAAATATCCCAAAAGATGACTTCTGGTGCTTTCACAGAAATGGGAACAACCTGTACTGGTTCTATTAAAGTCATATAAAGTCCCACATGCTCATCAGATTGCTTATTGGACTGCTCTGGGTTCTGCACAGATTCTGCTGAAGGTGTAACTGAAGGTTCTGCCTCTTTTTCAGCTTCTTCAACCCTTGGCTTCTTAGACTGTTTCTTGGAAGCTATGGTCTTTATTCTCTTTGCAGATTTCATTTCCATACCAACATTCTCTTCTTTAGTGTCTCCAGCCTTTTCTTTAGTAGGAGTGACTTCCTCAGGGAATGGTTGTTGAATGTTGAGATCATGTCTCTCCTTTATCCTTTTTTCAGCCTCTTCCCTTTGAGAGGATTCCCCTTGAATCTTAGCCATTTCCTTTTTATAGAGCTCCTCAACTTGACTGTATGCCATATTAGTAAACATCTCTCCTTTGACACCAATTGAACCTTTCAGGAAATTGATCATTTTTCTCCTTTCCTGATTGGCCAAAAAGGTCTTAGAAGGTTGTCTTTTCTGCTTCTTGAATGGCATTCTTTGTTTTGATGCTTTGACTGCTATTTTCTTGGCCTCAGCTGCTGCTTTCATGTTCTTTTGATACTCTTCATTGAGTGTTCTGGCCATATTCAGTGCAAGCTCCCTGTCTTTTTCAGATTGTAATTGTTCCTCCTTTTCTATTTCTGCTTGAAGCTGTTTTGCCACTTCTTCATCTAACTCAATCTGACTCTTCTTCTTTGAAGGTTGTTCAGGTTCAACCATCTTTCCCTTTCCCTTTACATCCTTCAAACTTGTCTCACTGCTTTCTTTTATTTTCTTTGAAAGGCCTCCTTCTTTAATGACCACTCCCTTGGCCTTTTGAGTAGCCTTAGGAATGTCATTCTTGGCTTTTACCAATGTTTCTGCTATTTCCAACTCTTCAACAGATAGCACTGTTACTGCTGCTACCTGTTCTGTTACTGCTGCTGCTTGAACCTCATCTGTTTCTGCTGCTTGTGCTTCTGTTTCTGCAGCTTTCTCCCCCTCAAAATCAAATCCCATCCCAGATGTACTTTCCTTCTCTGCTTCAACCTCTTGATTATCCCCCTTGTTGAAAGCATCATTAGCATTTTTCCTCTTCTTCAAAACAAACTGCCTTCTCCTCTTCTTTTGCACCAATCTTGTCACCATTTTCTTCAATTTGGTAATCTGTACTTGTTGAGACAGAATTACCATTTTCATTTCTTCTATGTCTTTGCCTTGCTTGATGACATCCAGATTAATGTTGCCCATTGTTTCCATCAATTCATTGTAGTCATATCATCCCTCACCTTCTCCAGGAGTGTAACCCCCTTTTGAAGGATCATGGGATCTTTTAGTAGTGGAAGTCTTCTGCCTAGCAGAAGCACCCTCCACCCTCTTGGTTTCTTGGCACCTGGGACCTTTGGATGATTGCTCACCCAAAGTTGCCATGGGGAAGGTCTTATTTATGTTACCACTGGCCTCCTCTGTGCTAGCAGGAGTAGTGGCAGCCTTTGCACCCATATGCTCATGCATCTCCTCAGTGAGCACCTCCTTGGGGTTGGGAGACACCCCTGTGGTTTCCCTATAGATATTCTCTAATGGAGAATTCTCCATTAGAGGGCTTAAAGGCTCTGTGGGTGAAGGTACAAGAAGGGAAGGAGCCTTCTTTACCTTTTTCCTGATGTATATATTGGTGATTGGTGAAGTTGGTTTTTGAAGAAGGGACTGAGGGATTGATATGTTGATTGAAGGTTGGGATTGGCTTTCAATGGGATGTTCTAATGAGGGCCTTGACCCTGAAGCCATACCTTCTTGATTGGGGGACACCACCATCATTGTAGAGAACAATGGGGTGTCAACTCCTTCCGAGTCCAATGGAGATCTCTTCATATTTGAAAAAACCTTGCCTTTGGGGATTTTAGGTACATATACCTCATCATATTGAGGCATATCCGTCAATTCATTGATTATAACTGCCTAGACAAATCTTGGGTACATATAAAAACTATTTTTGTTTCCCAAGTTTGACACAAGGTCATTGAAAATCATTTTAGAAAAATTGTACTTTCTAGCAGTGGCCAAGCAGACCAAAGCATAAGCAATGGTACTACTGAACTCACTCCATCCAGTAGTCTTTTTGGAAATACAATGCATAAGGGTATGGACAAAGAAACGCCATTGGGGAGAAAATTTTGCTTTTGAGAACTTGAAAACACCCAATGGGCCTCCATACCCCATTCTGGTAAGAGTGGAAAACAGTTCATCATTAGAGATAGATGAGATACCTGAAGCATCGTATAGACGTAGACTGATGCGAATAACCTCTTCAGAAACTGTCAAGGGTTTGTCACACACCCTTGTCTTGATAACTTGCACACCATTTTTAGTAACAATGGTGGCATTGGACCAAAATTGTTTCTGGTTCTCAATGTAGATGGATGGTGACACTGTAAGAGCATACTCGATATGGCTGGACTTGAGAAAGTCGACTATTTGATGAAATCCATCAGCCTGCTTAGGCTTTTGAAACATTGCTATCTCGTTGTGTTCGTCAATAAAATCCATTGAGTGTTCTTGCCTGAAACTTACTAGGTGCTTGAGAGAAAAAGGGTTAGAGAGAAGATAAACAGTATTCAAAGAGTCGTTATGAGCTTTTAGGCAGGCAAAGAGGGTATTTATACGATTCGGGATAGAAGCAGTATTAACTCAGAGCAGTATTAACGAACTAGCAGTATTAACTGAGAGCAGTATTAACCACTAGCAGTATTAACTAACTAGCAGTATTAACTGAGAGCAGTATTAACCACTAGCAGTATTAACTAACTAGCAGTATTAACTGAGAGCAGTATTAACCACTAGCAGTATTAACTATGCACTGGCAGTATTAAACCTGCACTGGCAGCATTAACTGCACTTACACTGTTGAAGCTTGAGCAAGGTAATAACTTCCTGAGAAAGATGATTAGAAACACCAAAAACAACCAAATAACAGGTATACAATCACTTTTAAATATGAGCTCATTCAGAGTTGATCATGCCCACACTTGTAACCAAGAAAGTGAATATGCCCACATCAAAAGCTTTAGTGAATAGATCAGCAAACTGGTTGTCAGTATGAACTTTAGCAACTTGAATGAGCTTCTTTTCATTACAGTCTCTAATAAAGTGATACATGATCTCAATGTGCTTTGTTTTGGAGTGCTTGACTGGATTGTTAACAATGCTTATAGCACTGCTATTATCAATGAAGATTGGAGTGTGAAGAAAGGTTACCCCATAGTCCAGCATTTGATTCTGAATCCATAGAACCTAAGAGCAGCAACTTGCAGCAGCAATGTACTCAGCTTTTGTTGTTGATAAGGACACTGTGGTTTGCTTCTTACACTGCCAAGATACTAGTCTTGCACCCAAAAGCTGACATCCACCTGAAGTAGACTTTCTATCCATATTAGCACCACCCAAGTCACTGTCTGAATATGCAATCAAATCAAAAGAAGATTCATACGGATACCAAAGACCTAATCTAGGTTGCCCTCTTAAGTATCTGAAAATCCTCTTAACAGCTTGAAAATGTGATTGCTTTGGCTTGACTTGGAATCTGGCACAAACACACACTGGAAACATAATATCTGGTCTTGAGGTTGTGAGATACATGAGAGATCCAATCATTGATCTATAAAGATGGACATCAACATCCTCCCCCTCAAGAGCAACAGTGATTTGTTTGTGTGATTCCATAGGTGTGCTTGCTGGCTTTGAGTCTGATAAACCATATTTGTCCAGGATGTCTTTCACATACTTTGATTGACTTATGAAGATCCCATCTTTCTGTTGTTTCACTTGAAGCCCAAGGAAGAAAGTAAGTTCACCCATTGAACTCATTTTGAAGCTTTTGTGCATCAACTCTTCAAAGTCTCTACACATCTGATCTTTTGTGGATCCAAAGATGATGTCATCCACATAGATCTGAACTAATAGGATGTCCTTCTTTCTTCTTTTGATAAACAGGGTCTTGTCAATTATTCCCCTTTCAAACCCATTTTCTAAGAGATAGGTAGACAATGTATCATACCATGCTCTTGGGGCTTGATGTAGACTATAAAATGCTTTCTTCAGTTTGTATACTCTGTCAGGATATGATGGATTTTCAAATCCAGGGGGCTGAAAGACATATACTTCTTCATCAATTGTACCATATAGAAAGGCACTCTTCACATCCATTTGATATACCTTGAACTTCATGTATGAGGCATAGGCTAGAAATAGCCTAATTGCCTCTACCCTTGCAACTGGAGCAAAAACTTCTTCATAATCTATGCCTTCTTCCTGAGTGTACCCTTGTGCCACTAGTCTTGCTTTGTTTCTGATTACTATTCCTCTCTCATCCTTTTTATTCCTGAAAATCCACTTGGTGCCAATTGCTCTATGACCTTTTGGAAGGTCCACCAAGTCCCAAACTTCTTGCAATTTGAACTGTAGTAACTCTTCTTGCATGGATTCTATCCAACTGGAATCTTTCATTGCATCATAAACCTTCTTAGGCTCAATCTGAGATAGAAAGCAAGAGAGTATTGTATGTTGTTGATCCTGCAACTCTTGAAGTCTGCTTTGATTCCTAGTTACCATAGGAGAAGATATGTCTCCTATTACCAGCTCTGGAGGATGGTTTTTTTGTGTTCTAGTCTGATGACTAGGTTCTTCATTGATTCCCACTTCTAGATTGGAATCATTTAAGTTAGCTGAGGGGATCTCATCAGCTACTTCTGTTTCTTCATGCTCTGAATTCTCCTTATCTCTTTTTTCTTCTTCACTCTGAATTGGTTCAGTAATAGTCTCCTTTTCACAGATTTCAACAGGTTCCATTGTAGGTATGGGAAAGATCACAGACTGAGGAATAATGTCTTGTACTTGTACATCCCCTGATCCTCCACTTCCTGAACCTGCATGTTCATCACTACTGAAACCCAAAGAGTTAGTTAGTGAATCAATGTCAAACAACCACTGAGGACCTGAACCAATAGGATTTGGTGTGTTCTCATTGCATTTGACATTGTCACTTTCCTCAATTATTCTAGAAGAAGAATTAAATACTCTGTAAGCCTTACTCTGAGATGAGTAACCAACAAGAAAACCATCATCTGCCTTGCTATCAAACTTTCCTAAGTGAGTTTTGGTATTGAGAATGGTACAAGGACACCCAAAAGGTTTGAAAAATCCAATAAATGGTTTTCTTTTATTTAAAAGCTCATATGGTGTCTTGTTCTTAGGCTTGACTACTAGAACTCTGTTTTGGACATAGCAAGCAGTATTAACTGCTTCAGCCCAGAAAGTAATTGGAAGTTTGGAATCAGCTAACAGAGATCTAGCAGCCTCAATCAGTGTCCTATTCCTTCTCTCAGCAACACCATTTTGTTGTGGAGTCCTAGGAGCACTGTATTGCCTCTCAATTCCTTTTTCCTGACAAAAGGTGTTTAGGTCAATATTTTTAAATTCAGTACCATTATCTGACCTAATGACTTTTACCTTTTGATTTGTTTGGTTTTCAATTCTTAGAATAAAGGATTTGATCAGTCCACTTGTCTCATCCTTAGTCCTAATAAAATATACCCAAGTAAATCTAGAGTAATCATCAACAATAACTAAGCAGTATGATTTCTTACCTATACTCATAACATTTGTAGGACCAAACAGATCCATATACAACAACTAAAGAGAATTAGAGATTGTGTTCAACTCTTTGGACTTATGAGAAGTTTTGTGTTGTTTGCCTTTGAGACAGGCAACACAATGATCATCACATGAAAAGACTTTTGAAGGCAAACCTCTTACAAGGTTGTTTTTGACAAGTTTATTCATTGTTTTAAAATTCATGTGACACATCCTTCTGTGCTAAAGTGATGATTCATCCAAAGATGCTTTTGAAACAAGACAGTTTAGGGATGAATCAGTTGAAACATTTTCCATGTCCAAACAATAGACATTATCCTTTCTGGGAGTTCTTAGTAGTATCATCTTTTCATCAACTACCTTGAATCCAGGAGCTAGGATAATGCATTCTGAATCTGTGAACAATATACTATGCTTTTTGTCACAAACCTGTGATACACTTAACAGGTTGTACCTTAACTGCTCAACATAGAACACATCCTCAAAGGTCATCTTACCTTTTGTTACATCACCCTTACCACTGATCTTACCTCCATCTGGAGTATTACCAAAGGCAACATGTCCTCCATCAATTTTCTTGAAGTTCTTGAGGCAAGCAATGTTCCCTGTCATGTGCCTAGAGCAACCACTATCAACATGTCAGATGCTCTTTCCCTTGAGCTGCTGATTGCCCTGCACATAAGATAAATCAATTAGTATTGATTGGGAACCCAAGCCAAAGTGGTCTTAGGTCTCCCTTTCTCATCAAAGTATTTACATTCCTTTTTTATGAGATTTTTAAAATCAGAGCACTCTTTACTGGAGTACTTTGTCAAAATGATTGGTCTAGCAACACAAACACTAGAAGCAGTACTAATTTTAGAAGTACTAACAGAGTTAGCAGCACTAACAGGTTTAGCAGTACTAACCTTGTTAGAAGCACTAACAGAGTTAGCAGTATTAACATTTGAAGAAGTACTAACAATGTTAGCAGCACTAACATTGATAACAGTAGTATTGCTTCTGGCAGCACTATCATTGTCAGCAGCACTATTTGTGGTAGCAGTACTAACAGTTTTAGTGCTTTTGGGAATCCACATCTTGACACTTTCTTTCACAGTCTTTTTCTTCATGTGGCTTTTAGCTTTAACAGATTTCTTAGACACATGGTTCCTTTCATCCTTCCTATAACCAAAGGTTTTTTGTATAGATCTTTGAAAATTCATCCTTTCGTTAACAGGATTAAAGTAACAGTGCTTGGCAAGATGATTCAATTTGCCACATATGAAACAAGGTTTGGTCTGATGATTTTACTCAAATCAACTCCTTGTTTCTGAGCCCACTGATTATTCCAATTCCTTTGATTTCCCCTCTTTTTATCATATTTTAGGGGCTCATCCTTATTACATGCACACTGTTTGCAAGGAACAGGATTCACAACTGTGGTCTGCTTGTAATGGACCTTTCTAGACTTTCTCTCAGTCTTCTCTATGTCATTGGATTTGATCCAAGCCCTTCCACAGTCCTCATTGGTGATAATATTATTTTCTAAGGGAATCTCACCACTCACAGTATCATTCTTACTCTTACCATCTTCTTTCTCAGTTTTGTCCTCAACAACTACTTCATCTAAGGGATCTATCTCAGTGGCTCCCTCAGGCAGGTCCTTCCTATCCTTGGTCTCTAGCAAGTCTAATATAGGAGGGATGTAGTTGTTGTTGTATGGTGGTGGTGTGGTATTGTACCCAATTCCTCTTCTCAGTTTGTCATGAAACTGAGTTTGTAGTAAAGAGTCCATTGCTTTAGAAGCATTGGAAAACTTTTCCACATCTAGCTTAACCTTGTCTAGTTCTCCTCTCAACTTTTCATTCTCCTCCTTGGACTTTGTCAGTTGGAGTTCTAGATCATTCTTCTCCCACTTCCAGTAATTGGTATCATATGTGTGTTGAAGTTCATTGGCTTGGAAACCTTTAATTTGTTCCTCAAACCTCTCAACAATTCTCACATATTCTTTTATATCTTTTTCTAATCTCATAAGGTCATCACTCATATTCTGGTTGTGATCCCTGTACCTTTTAACAGTATCTATGCAAGTTTGAGAACAGAGATTAGAAAGTACCTCAGTTGGGAGATCAGATACCTCTGCCATGAGAGCTTGGTTTTGAATAGCCTCTTCTGCTTGATCACTCCAGTCAAACCCCATTCCTTGTTGAGAAACAAGGGATTGAGCAGAGTTTTTGTTCTGGTTGAAGCTTCTAGTCTGAGCTTGTTGGTGGTTTCTGTGAGACACTCCACTTCTGCATTCTCTGGCAAAGTGTCCCTTCAGATGACATTTATAGCACTCCACCTTTGACTTATCAAAACCTGCTCCATCTTCTCTTCTTTGGGAGAAGTTGTTCCTCCCAGTCCTCTTGATGAACTTCTTCACCCTCATAGAAAGCATGGTCATCTGCCATTTAATATCCATCTCTTCAAGATCATCAGGATGAAGTTGTTCCAAGTCATCATTGATTAAAGAAGAGTTTCCATGGATGGAAAGAAAGGCTTCAAAAATAGATTCAGTGCCTTTTTCTTGATTTACTCCATTAGCAGCATTAACTGATTCAGGGTTAGCAGTAGAATCAATTGATGCTGATAGGAGTGTAGCATTATGAACATATCCAGAAGGCTTCTTCTTTGCCTCCACCTCAGATTCAAACACTCTAAGGTCATTGTACAGATCATCAAGTTCTTTTTCTTCCAATTGTTCATTCTGTCTGAATGAAACAGTATACATGGTCCATTCATCTCCAAAGTACCTTAAGAACTTTCTGTTTACATCATCTTGATAAATCTGTACTCCCACAGTAGCTAGTTCACCAATCAGCTTATTAAACCTGTCAAAAGTTTGAGTCATGGACTCATTCTTAGTTGACATAAATTTTTCATATTGTTGCTTCAATATTGCCTTCTGATTTCTCTTGGTACTTTTGGTACCAGAGAATCTCTTCTCTAGGGCATTCCAAAGCATCTGTGCATCAGTGCAATTGCAGAATTGGTGTTGATACTCATTGGGAATAGCCAAGAGTAGAGTGCTCAAGGCTTTCATCTCTGTCTGCCTTGTCTTCCTTTCTGCATCCGTCTTTGGTGGGATTCTTTTTCCATCTGCACCAATCTTTCCTTCATCAGATGGGTCATTCTCAATGATGTCCCACATAGAGTAATCTGTGAGGAGAATGTATTGCTTGATTCTAATCTTCCACATGTCAAACTCATTAGATCTGAGCATTGGAACCTTTGAGACAAGAGTACTGTTTGATTCAACTGTGTTTTCCATGATGAATGAAGGTTTCTGAGAATACTTGCTCTGATACCACTTGTCAGGATCTAATTCTTAACAAGAATAGTGAACTCAGAAACAATATTAAAGGAGTTTGCGGAATAACACTTTAATATTCAAAGATCAATGTAACAGTGAATCAGAAATCACAATCTTGTAAACTTTATTGAATGATTAAAGTTACAAGATTTCAAACAAAACCTTAATATTGATGAACAGGCTCACCAATACGAATTCTACTTTTCTAGAACTAGGGTTCTAAACCTTGATGTTAATTCTCTCCATCAAAAACAAAAACTCAGAATATTGTCTATCAAACTATTCAGACTAATTCTATACATATACTAAAGATAAAAGATATTTACAAAATATAAAAGATCTTCAGTATAATCTTCCATAGTTATCTCCAAGCCTTCCAAGAATATCTTTAATCAATACAGCTGTCATCATTGCCATACAAAGTCTTCATCTCATAAGCAGTACTATCTTCATGAGCAGTATTAATACACAGCAGTACTAACTACTAGCAGTACTAACTTTGCTTAGCAGTAGTAACTTCATCAAGCAGTATTAATCTGATTCAGCAGTAGTAACTTTTCTCAGAAGTAGTAACCATGTTGTGCTAGCAGCATTAACCATACTTGTGCAATTCTGTAATTCCCAACAATGAACCAAGGGACTTCCAACCAACCAATCAGGGATGTATTATGAAGGTCCATACAACACCTTACCCGCTTTTTAATGCCATAAACTCACTGTCAGGTGAGCATCTTGAAACATTGATTGACATGGGCTTCGGTGGCCTTGCTGGAATGAAATTGGATGGTATACCATCAACACTTGGACTGCACGTGGCACGAAACTTTGATCCGTACACAATGACGCTCAAAACGGCAAAAGGACCAATCCACATCACAGAGGAAACTATAAAAGATATTATTGGATGTCCTATGGATACATAAAATACGATTCATGTTCAACGGATGACTATGGTATTGGATTAAAGGCTGAGTGGATGCAACAATTCAAGACTGAAATTATATGACCAACTGATGTAAGCAGGCAGATAATGATGTCCACCACACCTGACTGGAACTTTAGGTTGAATTTCATCGTTGTATTTTGCAACACGATGGGACATTGCAAATACAACGGGTTGTGCGACCTGAATGTCCTTTCGCGAGTATCACCGGATACACCTTTTCGAGACATAAATCGGTGCGAGTATATCCTCAACTGTTTGAGGTATTGTAAGAACACCTGGACTGGAAACAATCCAAAGGCCTTCTTCTGTGGTCCGATAACAACATTGGTGGTAAGTGTTACTATTAAATTCTAAGTTAATTTAACAGTATTATTTTGAGATTCAGTGTATGTTTTTTTTAAACGTTATGCAGTTATTATATGTGGATAACATTAAGTAGGACATACCACGTGTGATAAGGCAACGGCCGGTTATAAAGTTGTGGTCCTTCGAAAGGTTGCGGTTAAGGCTTGAGTCGGAGCTCGAACATGGAGGACTCGGTTTAGGTGATCATGCAAGACCATTCGTGGAAGTTGAAATAAATGAGGAGCGGAACCCACCTCCATCTCCATCAAATATAGAGGTGATTATGTTTCCTTTAAAACTCCTGGTATTTGTTACTTTATATGATTTGCTTTTTGGATGTAGGTCATGTGTGATTAGCATTTGAAAACAACAATGATCACAAATCTATGATATTCATATAGGGTGCATGGTTGTTAGCATAAATGATTTTGTTAATATTGGTTATTAAATCAATAGTGATATTATGTTGGTAATATTCATATAGGCTTTTATGAGTGTTGTATCAATAGAGATGCACAAATGGATCATCAATAATGATTCATAATTGGATGAGAAATAATGTATAAATAGTGTATCAATATTGATTAACATATTGATCATCAGTAGTGTGTAGATAGTGTATCAATAGTGATTCACAAATGGCTCATCAAAAATTGGTATCATCAATAGTGTATCAATAGTGATTCACAAATTCTTGATCAATAATTATTCACATAAGTTTGTTATATTTCAATAGTGTATCAATAGTGATTCACAAATTCTTGATCAAATAATTACTCACATAAGTTTGTTATATTTCAAGTTTTTAAATTGTGTTTTTGGTATTACTATACAACATTTTGTATAATATTGGCCAGTTGTGATGATGACGTGTTAATTGTAGAGATATATTATTTCGTTAAAACATCTGTAAATAATATTTGTAATCTTCCTCCATGAATAGGGGTATTTGAAAGACTTTGAGACTATATACAACCAAATTGTGACGTTGAAGACGGGTTTCACAACAGCATTTCAGAAAGCTTCAATCAAGTTCCCAGGTGTTCAATCACTTGATGAATGGAAGAAGAAGGCAGATGATTTGTTTGGGATCGGAACATCTACTGAAGAACAACAAGAAGAAGGTGGCAGTCACCTAGATGAAGTCATGCATACTGAAGATTTGACTATTGGGGACATCATAGGGATATCAACAACAGTATATGGTAACAGCGGGTTACCTGAGTTTGAGACAGCGACGCAGTTTTTTGAGCGCCCGGAGGTTTTGGGAGCATGTGACCAGGTTGTTATAGAAAGGACTGCAGAAAAATTAAAGAAGACAAAGGACGTACTTGCCGAGTGTAACACGAGATCTGAGAATGAAGTGGCACAGATTGTGAAAGGGACAGTTGAAGGTCAGAGTGGTAGCATTTTATCAGCAGGCGAAGTCACACCAATGGTTAAAGAGCCACGCATCTCCGGGAAGTCATTGATGACAGAGACGGGTGTCACAAATGAACTGTCGTTTCCAAGCTTCAGCCTTGGACTAACTCAGGAGTTTGGTGAGCAAGGTTTGGACAATGCTAGAGGAGATGAACAACACATTACTTCATCCAGTTCACATATGGAGAAAACTATGATGGATCATGACCAGGTTCGCGATCCACTTATGCAGCATAGTATCGGTGACATTGTTGACCCGAATGTCCCAACTACTAAATGTTTGACTGTTGCCGCTGCAAATCTGGAGACATCGATCAAACCACATGAGAAGCGTGGTGTAAGCGCTGGGGTAACGCTACGATCCCCATATCTGAATCGAAAGGTGGACCCGAACACGGGTATTACGAAGGATGAAACAATCTTGCTCGAATGGGTATTTTCAAAACAGGGAGATAGATCGTAAGTTGTACATACAACATAATTGTTTAAATTAATATGAGAAATTATGTTGCAATCACTTGTGCACATTAATACTTATTTGATTTACCGTGACTTAACAGGGTTCCAGTTTTCAAGCATATTGACGGACAAAAATTACTGAAGATGGAATTATAAAGCATGACATCAGACACACGTGTTAGTGGTAAGATTATAGATGTTTGGGCTTACCTTCTTAATCAGGAAGAACAGTTCAGGAACATGAGTTCGCCGTATCGCCTATTTTGCAAAACAAATACAATGGTAGGTGCAATGAGTTGATAACTATTTAATTACGTATTATACATTCACTAACATATTGTCGAACGTTTAAATATGCAGACAGCGCCCATGGACACAAACAAAAAGGATAGAAAGAACATGTTTGAACAGTTTTCTGCTAATCTGGTGGCTTCCATGCCCAATGTTGCTGATATAGCGTCACTCAAATCAATTGACATGGTATGAGATTCATTAAGTTTGAAATAATTGGCCATCAAATATGACAAAGTATATTGTTTAACGCATTATTGTAATATTTCTTGGCTTTTCCAACTTCCTTGTCCACAGATCTTTTTCCCGTTGCAGAATGCAAATGACTTTTATGTCATTGTGTTCAATATGAAGACACCAAGCTTTGTAATATTAGACAAATGCGCAAGCAACATGACTATAGAGGACAAGTATGGTGATGTTCCAACAATGTTGGTAAGGAAAATTTGTATGTAAAAAACCATATACTGTTAATACCATCTTGGTTAGTAAGCTTATGTGATCTATATTTTGTTGTAGCATATGGCAATGCTGAACTATTTGAAAACTATACACCACCCACGTGTTAACAGTATGTCAAAAGTGAAGGCAAATAGGTATAAACTAAAGTGGAGAACGGTTGATAGTATTAATGATTCGGCGATTTTTACAATGCGCCACATGGAAACCTTCAAAGGGGAGACAGTTAGTAGGTACGACTCTGGAATTGTGAAGGAATCAGTAGCTCAAGAGGTTCAACTCATCAAGTTTCGCAGGAAATACATAGCGAATATATTGCTTTCAACCCACAACCTTTATAGGTCAAGAGTAGTTAGACTCGCAACAGACGGTTTCCCACCTGTTGAAGGTCGGATGACAAAGACATCGATACAAGGAAAGTTGAAAGGCAAGAATTGATGTGATGGTTAGTTGGTCGATATGGATATAGTTTCTTTTGGTTAAATTTCCAAAGTGGTTGAACAATCCTGTTTGGAATTATTTTGCTTTTTTTCTAGGAAGTTTTTGCATTTTGATCTTTGTCAGAACAGATTATGTTTTAATTAGGTATTATGATAAGGGAAATCTAGCTTTAATATCAACTGTTTATGAATATTAGTATTTTGACTTAGATACGATTATCATCGTTTTGTTTAATGGAATGGTCATTGATCAACTGGATATATGTTAAGTTCAATATGAAGTCCAATGGGTTATGGTTATAGCAGGTAAATCATATCATATAATAACATAAATGTATAGTTCCAATCACATGTGATTGGTGCTTATTCCTGGTGAATTTAATAATACTTATCACAAATGAATTTAATAATACATATCACAAATGACTGGTGCTTATTCTTGGTAAATGTATAGTTCCAATCACATGTGATTGGTGCTTATTTATGGTAAATTTATAGTTTCGAATCACTAGTGATTCTGAACTTAAATTGTATACAAAAAAAAATACATAATGTACACATAAATGTATAGTTCCAATCACATGTGATTGGTGCTTATTCCTGGTAAATGTATAGTTTCGTATCACTATTGAATTTAATAATACATATCACAATATGACTTTATGAAATAATTATTCGTATCATATGTGATTCTGAACTTAAGTTGTATGAAAAAAAGTACATAATGTACACATAAATGTATAGTTCCAATCACATGTGATTGGTGCTTATTCCTGGTAAATGTATAGTTTCGAATCACTAGTGAATTTAATAATACATATCACATTATGACTTTATGAAATAATTATTCGTATCATATGTGATTCTGAACTTAAGTTGTATACAAAAAAAATACATAATGTACATGTACTTAAAAAATATTGATTTCATGTCATCTCTAATTATAATCTTATTATATTACATCGTGATCGCAATTGACTTGCTATTATAATAAATTCAACAAGTACGTAAACAATGCAGTTACGGTACACATAATATTACATTATAATCAGTAGTGTTTTTGCCGGTATATGGTTTGCTGATCATCTATAGCTTAATTTAAAAAACAAAGTTGAAATCATATGTTAATGATAAGCTATACTATACTAATATACCTAGCACTATATCGAACTGATTTTTAACAAATAAAAACACATTCAATAAAAATAAAATATCACAACCGATGAAAACACTACACCTTGAATGAAATTAAACTTGATTGAATAAAAAAATAATTCAAAATAGACAAAACATTCCTACTAAACTATATCAAAATTGCAGTAATTACGACTTATTCAATCAGGTCCAATAAAACAAAAAAACTATGCAATCAATCATCATTTTTATCAGACATCCCTCTTTTAACTGGACAGTTCCGGGAATCTTGATTAGTAAATTCATTACATCCTCTACATTTCCTCTTCTGTCGCGCGTTCTTCAAAGCTCGCTCAACACCACCGATTAAACGCTTACCTGTGTCACATCCTTTGTTTCGCACACCTTCCGGAGCACGTACCTAAATTGTCTTGGGCTTTGAAACACCCAACAGCTTTTCAAACTCAGCATCTTTGTTAGTAATACCATTATTTGAAGGAACATCAGGTGCAATTTATGTCTTCAACAAACGAACCTTCTCCAAGAAAAGTTCAAGTTTCTCTTCGTCACCGTAAACCCTACTCAAAATCTGGTCAAACTCAAACTGTATATCATTTGTCAATCTATCGGACCAATTACTTCCAGGTTGTATACGTTGAGTACGAAGTACATCCATCTCCTATTAACATACTGACTAGGTATCTCTTCAGCATCTATGTTGAATAAGACACTAAAAATGTGGCAACACAGAATGCCAAAATACTCATATAGTTGGCACGAACATGACAACGATCCATCCACTTCCATGAGCACAACCTGTAAAATATACATAAAATTTAATTCATGATTTTGTGGACATAAGTAAATCTATGTGATACCACTGATTATAATGTAATATTATATGTGACACGTACCTGGATTGTTTACATAATTGTTGAAGTTATTATAATATCAAATCAATTGTGATCAGCATGTAATATAATAAGTTATAATCAGAATCATGTGTGATATGAATAATGCCATCATAAAGTCACTTGTGATATGTATAATTAAATTCACTAGTGATGCGAATGGTTTTTACCATAGAATCTACATTAATCATTTGTGATCTGATACACTGGCAGATTTATCCACCCAGGAATAAGCACAAAATCATCTGTGATTGGAAAATATATATGTTGGTCCCAAATAGCAGTAAGTAAATAAGAAAAGTATTGTAGAAGGGGGGTTGAATACAATACACACAGTTTTTCACTTAATTTAATTCTTATTGATTTGAAATCAAGAATTACACATAGAAAACTTTGATTGTTGCGGAAGAGAACATATGAGATATGTTCAAACAATCTTACACATAGAGAATGAAGAACAATTGTAAAACACTTAGAAAACAATAAGATCATCGTAGAGAGAAAGTTGCCAGGCACTTAGAGAACTTGAAGGTAGTAGAGCTGGTTGATCTTGCATGTTGAGACATCCATCATATTTATAGTGCCTCATGCATTTAATGCATGAGACACCTGTTGAGCAAGGGATGGACACAGGTCTTCTGCATGGTACAGGATGTACCTTTTGTCTTGAGGTGTTTTGGCTTGAAGTGTTGACCTGCAGAGAATGGTGGAGACCTTTCCTTAAAATAGCGTAGGAGACAAAGCTTACTTTATCTGATCTTCAGATGAGGTCCACGTCAATGCAAGATATCACAAATATACTTTGTCAGAAAAATATAATGTGAAGAGAGAAATCTTCAGGCCTTGAAGATTAAGAAGTCTTTGGTTGCCGAAGAGATCTTCGGGCTCCTGAAGACTGAGAGGTCTTCGGCTCTTAAGACTGAGAGGTCTTCGGCTCCTAAGACTGAGAGGTCTTCGGCTCCTAAGACTGAGAGATCTTCGGCTCCTAAGACTGAGAAGTCTTCGGCTCCTAAGACTGAGAAGTCTTCGGCTTCTGAAGATTGAGAAATCTTCGGCTTCCAAAGATGTCTTCGGCCGAAGACGTCTTCGGCCGAAGAGGTCTTCAGCCGAAGAGGTCTTCGGCTCCTGAAGACTGAGATCGGCACCATCCTGGCCAATGGTGTTGATCAAGTGGGCATACTTGGCTTTAGGCTGAGGAGTCTATCTTCAATCCGCTTTGAAAGATATTCTCTTTCTTTTTCTTCTTCGGCTGATCTTCGACTTCACCGAACATTTGTATAGAAACCAAGATGCTAAAAGAACCTCAAACATATTCTAAGTAGGATGATATAAGATGGAAGATCAGGAGGTCATCTTCAAATCTTCAGATGACCCAACAATATATTTATGTTATTACCTTATATGATTTACCTGCTTTGACCAAAACCAATTGCACTTGATATTGAACTTAACATATTTCCAGTTGATAAATGACAATAACATATTGCACTATATGGTAAAGACTCTTGTACCTTAAATTCAGCCTTGGTTTTAAAGGACTTATCCTTCTGCCTTATGGTGAAAATCTGTTGCCCATCGTCAACAACAACATTCCACTGAGAACAATATCGATCTCCTTTGACTATTTCCTTTTGAACATCAAAGAATACAGTCCTAGTATATACCATAGCAGCATGTCGCTCAATCAACCTCTGAGTCTTGAAATCAGGGATGGTGGTGTTGGTCAGATGTTCATCGGTTCGTTGCCTATTTATTTGTTTGTCCATCGCAATGTCATGAGATAGAATAAACTTCAACGAATTGTTACCATGGTTTGAAAAACTTTTGAAAAAAGAGTTCAAGCTCTCAGACCGCGACGTGGTTTTCATTAATCCACACATGGGTAAATCTTTGAAATACCCAGGTATCCAATTAGACCGATTTCTAAAAACCTCTGACAGCCACGCGTGATCTGACAAATTAAATTCATCCATCAGTGCAATCCACCTCTCCTCAAAATCTTGGGGGCCCAAATAGACACTCCATACAAGCTTTACTAAACGCTTCCTGAAATCTGTGTTTAGCAATAAGTCAATGTTAACATGCATAGAAACATGATAAATATTATATGCAAATTTCCGTCCCATAATATCACCATAATCCAAAACTATATATAAATCATACCCTGATAGGCAACTTATTCATAATGTGCCATATGCACAATCTATGCTTTGATTCGTTGAAAACTATAGGGAGAACCTCTCTAATTGCACAGTCTTGGTCGGTCAATACAAGCTTTGGTTGAACACCATGAACTTTTAAAAAGGCCTCCAACAACCAAGTGTAAGATGGCATTTTTTCGTTACAGAGAATGCCAATACCAACAACAACAGAATGCCTGTTGTTATCAATGGCAATGAATGGTACAAAAACCATACAATGCCTGCAATGAACAATTTAAACACCAATGGAATCACACAAATACATTAATTTAAAATATAATACATATAAATAATGAAAACATCTTACTTGTTTGAACGATAAGTGGCGTCGAATGAAATAACATGGCCAAACTCGGTGTAATTGAACCTCGATAGCTCGTCAGCCCAGAAAAGTCCCTCGAGTTTTCCGTCCGTTACTTTAAACTCAAATGCAAAGTTGGTACCGTTTAAGACACGCTCATTAAACATGTTCAAAACCATTTGAACGTCACCGTCCCCAACAAAGGAATCAAAGTCCCTTTTATAATTCTTGTAGTCGGTGCGACTACATCCAACCTCCTCATATCCACCCTTCAAACAAACCTGCAACTGGTGGGCCTTGGCCGCACCGATATTTGCATTTGCAGCCCTATGTATTATTCTCTTATCCGAGAACTTCAATTGTCTCCTACTTCGAGATAACATTCTATCATTCTCGTCATACAATGGGTGATTGTGGTTCGGGTTGAAGTGGTACAACTTAAACAATGAAGTACCCTTAACCCTACAAAAACGAACTTGAGCATTACATCCAGTCACTTTGAAGTTGGAGTTGCGCAAGACCTTCCTATGTTGACCAAGATTAGTACTGTCAACTGACCGTTTGTTTGGTAATCCATGGCGATGACATACAAGATACTTAATTCTAATAGATTTGTCGTTGAACTTCTTTTCAGTTGATCGCCTAATATCAAAACCCACGTATTCGACGTACTTCCTGTACATTTCAAGACAATGACCTATTGTTTAAAACAACGACCCAACCACCGGTATGAGACCTTCAGGAACATTCGGGACGTAATTAATGGGATCGTTGAATCGTTCATTCATGGATAGCATGGTACTACCAGTAAGATCTAAGGACCCATTCGTATTCCCAATGGAATTGCCATTCGGTATGACCGGATCTTGTAAAAAACATAAGTGTTTGTCACAATATAATTAAAGTTACAATGCACATGTAGTACTATAAAAATTTGTTAAGTTATATAATGACAAATTCGACGCAGTGAATTGAAGCACCATGTATAACTAATTGTCATTACAGTAAACATACAAAATCATAAGTGATGCAATTAATATTACAATGTATCAGCATATAAAATCTGGAAGATAATCAAGGACTTCAAACCTCCATCCAATTTATCAGCAACTAAACCCTATTTTATAACTTACCAAAAACAGAAAACATCAATCTCAAAACAGGGTAACACTCACAATATAATTAAAGTTACAATGCACATGTAGTACTATAAAAATATGTTAATTAATATAATGACAAAGTCAACGCAATGAATTGAAGCACCATGTATAACTAATTGTCATTACAGTGAACATACAAAATGGAAAACAGTGATGCAATTAGGTATAACAATGTATCAACATATGAGAACTGGAAGATAAACAGTATCACAACTATACCCTATTTTAGAAATTACCAATTACAGAGACCTTCAATCTCAGCACAGGGTAACGCTTTAATTCTATCAAAATCGAAAATTTTACATAAAATAAAAGAATTACCTGTGACAACTTGAATACCATTGTCAGCAACGTTGATATCACGTCGACCTTGTTCATCACTGATTTGGAATTCCACATCCTTGTGCACATCAATTGCACCCATCGATTCGGTTCTACCGTTTGTAGAACAGATGAAACTTGAAACCTCCATGAAAATAGGTTAATGGTTGTTCGGTTTTGAAATTGATATACGAAATCAGCAGGATATTGCATAATTGAAGAGTAAATAATATTGGTTTTTGATACGAGGTGGATTGAGACGATGATTGAGAGGATATTGCACAAAATTTGGAAGATAATCTCTATCCAAAATTATTCATATGTGGTTAAATGACCAAACTATCCTTATGGTAAATCAGAAAAAGGAAAAAACAAATAAATTAATTTAATTATTTTGATTGGTTGAAATTGATTCTTTTATTCTTTTAAATCATTATCATTCTCGTATGAACATATCTCTCTATATATATATTATTAATTGTTATTTACGTTGATGATTATATAGTTTAATTTGTTATCTAGCACAATGTAATAACTTTGATTAATTTCTCTTGAGATGTCACCCTCATGAGACAAAAATATATACATCCATGTGATGATAAGAAACATTATACATAATTAAATATGGAAGATCTTTATTATTTTTTTTTTTTGAAAGAAGAAAGATCTTTATTCATTTACTTATTTATTACAGAAAAAGAGGGGGGGGGGGGGGGGGGGGGGGGGGGGGGGGGGGGGGGGGGTTAATGTGACATATATGCTATTCTGACATGCGACATGGAGAATCAGGCGATCAGCAATAAATATTTCGAACTACATTCTAAATTCTAAATTATTTTTTAATATTTTGCGAGGATATTTAAGAATTTCCCAAAATATATATATATATATATATATATATATATATATATATATATATATATATATAAATTGTATGTTGGTAAGATCCAGCAAACAGGACAAAAAACTATCTTTGAAAGCAAGATCAAGAATCTTGGACATGCTACCAATGCTGCTAAAACGTCAAAATCTAAAGGGTGTGATGATTCTTGTAATTAATATAATTAAGGAATTCGATCCACACCAATTATTGGAGCAAATAATTATATAAATAGGGGTGGTTTATTTTGCAACTTAGTAAAAGTTTACACCCTTGTAACCCTCATCTAAACCATTTATTTAGTACATTCATTATGTAAACACTAGATTGATTACTGAATTGCATTAATGATTACCGGTTTCATGCAAGAATCTTACCTGTAACGCATAGTATTTCACTAAATGCATACACTAACATGGAATGCATATTGTTTGTCTGTTTCATGAAAGTACCACATTCATTCGATACATCGCATGAACTGTTATGTGCATCGACATCTGCTGCAGAAATGATAAAATCGGGTAAATTCATTTAGAGAATCAGCGAGAATCCAAATGCAATGGACGGTTTAGATGAAGGTTGCACGAGTTGTAACATTTTACTGGGTTGCAAAATAATTGTGGCCTATATAGAGGGGTAGTTTCATAAAATACACGGGACGAGTTCATATGTCAATCTATGTGATTCATATATGAACTATACATTTCATATGAGAATCAGTTAATTAGTTCATATGTTAATCTGTTAATTAGTTCAACTGATTCACATATGAACCCACAGTTAATTAGTTCATATGTGAATCAGTTAATTAGTTCATATATGAATCAGTTAAAAGAGTTAATATGTGAATTTCATTGGTTCACATATGAACATATAGTTCATATGTGAATCATACATGTTCATATATGAACTCGTCCCGTGTATTTATAAAAATTACGAAACTGTCCTTCTATTTTTGAAATAGCCGCAACTTTTGACCAGTCAAAGCGGTAATTGTTTACCAGTCAATGACGCAATATTTGACAAGTCAAATCCGATCTTGACCATATGAAAGGTTATGATTACTTTTCTATTTCTCATACATTTACCATTTTTCAAATGAACCTAAAAAGGTTGCAAACAGTTAAGAATCCAATAGTTAAGATGTGGGTTGCAAGGGTTGCAACCTTTTTCAGGGTTGCAAAATATCCTTCCAATATATATATATATATATATATATATATAGAGAGAGAGAGAGAGAGAGAGAGTTTATCTATTGTTGTCCTCACTGGTTGTTTGATTGTTACATTAATTGAAAAGGAGAGTTGAAAGGGAAAGTTCCAGCAGGCTGTCTTTTTTGGCTTTGCTTGGTACTAGAGAAAACTAGTTATATTTTTCAATTATAAATTGGATTGTTTATGTAAAAACTATGTATAGTAGCTGTTGTTAATTAACTATATATTGGAATTAGTTAGGTTCTAATTAGAGTGAAAAGTGTTATAAGAAATTTTGGAGTTTAAATTTCTAATCTATTATATATAGGGGCAAGTATTGTTAGGATTGGAATCTTATTTTCATTGAGAACCGAGGAACAATCAAGTGCATGCCACATGTCCATATATATTCATAATGAATATGGACATGAATTTCCTCACTTTAAAACTTTGTTTCGAGAAGTAACTTTGTAGATGGCCTAAGTATATGTACTTGTATATTTCGGTAATTGATTAATTAGTATCTTGTTGTTGCACTTTTCATTAGATTATTTACGTCGGTGATGAATTACCCAATTTGAGAGATTGTGTTTATGCATCAGTTGTTAAAGAACATGAAAGATCTAGTGAATATATCCCTCCAAATAAGTTTAGGAGAAATCAAAAGCATGTTGCCGTATTGTCATATATACGCTCCTGAGATTATTTTATGATAACGTTGATTGTATTTCTTCTGTTACTTAATTAAAAGCATGTTTTGTTGATTATGGTTCTAAGTATTTAACCTAGACTTAATTGGCATATATCTCATATGTCCAATGCTTGAAACTATAAATTATAGGACATGATATTTGATGCTATTCCTTGCATATATGCAAAGTTATTCTGAACAATCTTAACATTTGATCAAGTGTTGTATGGTATTCATGCCATCTTACCTTTGTGATTATATTCTTCAAGTCTAGATATTATGTCTTATTCTACAATTATGCATTTAATGTTATAAATGGCGCATATAAATATGATTAAGAGCTAATGTGTTCAATATATGTGAAAAATCCAGCTCAAACCACTTGGATTTGAGTTTTGATTATAACATTCATGATTTTGGAATATTCGTTGAGAGCATATTCTTTGTTTTATGGCTCTAACCTACTCAGGATATAAACGGAATAGTTTATAAGTGGTTATAGGATGCGAGGAAATTGAATGGGGCAAAGAAAACGACAAAATCAGGTGATTATGTGGCATGAAATTAAAGAATATAAAAAAATTATTTTTTCTTGAAGATTTCTCCACTGTGGATGCTCTTAAATATCTAATCCTTGTGATCCAGAAGGAGTGAGGTTACCTAATACGTAACAATTACCATACTATATATAAACCATCGTTAACGTTTGAAACAATTACCATTAATTTCCTAAGTTAATCTTTTCTCCATTCTTTTATCTCATATTTTCTATTAATCTTAAATTTTGATTAGATTTAAATAATTTGTTTAAATTTATATAAATATAATCGAGTTAATATAGAGTCAAGGTTAAGGAACATCGTAAAAAGATTAAAAAGTAAGAAACACCTTAATAATCATTCATCTGTATAGTATATACATATGTATATAAGTAATTTGTCCAATATGTATTTAAACAAGGAACATTTTAACATTTTTGTATACAAATATACATACCATAGAGATGAATTATTCAAAATGCTCCTCAACTTTTTATTTCCATTAGGGTTTTTTCAGTTAACATAAACCATGAAAGTTGATACAAGAAATTCCCTGAAAATATACAAAATAAAAATATCTCTACTTTCGTGGGCCTAGCCCAATATCACATGCACACACAATGCTCAATAACTTTTAAAAAAAATCTCGTTTTTTTTTTTTTTATAAATATTTTTGGTTAAAATAAACTTGTAAAATTTTCTAATATAAAATCATAAATTAAAAGAATCTCATCTCTAAAACAAAATTCATAAATCAATTTGTTTTTATAAATAGTTTTGAGTCCGGATCCAAACCATTATCCTCTCCTGCACCCCAGATGTGGTCCTGTAATTATAATATCACTTGGAGAATTTCACATGTTGGATTCTAAATATAATTTTTCCAGATTTTTTTTTTCATGCAATTCATTTTCATTTGAAAATTTTACTGGATTTGAAATTAAAACATAGAAGTTTGGAATTCTACAGGATAATTGGTATTTTATGATATTTCGTAGGATTTATATCTAATAATGTTTTAAGATATATTAAGAAAAAACAGATGTTGTGTAATAATCAATTAATAAAAGGTGATTTAATTATTTTTATAAATCATCTAATATAGAATTCAATTCCATTTCATTCCAAATCGTACAAAACAATCACACCCAAGATTTAAATCCTTTCATGAAAACTAAGGGGGCGTTTGGTTCACAAAATGGAATTTGATGGAATTGGAATTGGAATGGAATTTGACTACGTGTTTGGTTGGGTTGGTAGAAATTAAATTCCTTCACTTAAACCAATGAATGATTAATTCCTTAAATTGTGGAATTCAATGGAATTGGAAGGATTCCATCGATATAATTCCATGAACCAAACATGGGCTTGGAATTGGTCATTCCAATTTCTTCAAATTTCTTCCAACTCTATGAACCAAACTGTCCCTAAATCTCTTTAAATATTCCATCAAACCAACCACCCCCTTATATTTTTTTTTATAACGACACGTGGGTTTTTTTATACCCTTCACAACTATCTCAATTGACAAATAAATATTAGTAGGGTTCCTCTTCGTAAGTCGTTGATTCAAGTTTCCTCAAGATCTTTAGAAGGGTCTATAATGGAATCACCGGAGTGATCCACTAGCCAATTCTATGATGCAATCACCAAATAAAGTGAAGAAGAAATTAGTCAATGTATGTACAAACTGACTCAAACACTAACGGTTAAAGATAAAAAAAAAATCTTGCAGGTTTTACCAATTTAGGACATTTCCAATCCAAGATAAATACCTAATTTTAACACCCAATAACTCCAACCCAACACCAATTTTTACTCCATTTTGGTGTTTTATTGTCATACTATTCATTTGTACCAATCTGGTGTTAAACTTTTTTTAATTACAATATGAAATAAAAAGAAACATAATCGAAAAAGAAATTTAAATAACATATAGCAATAACCAAAAAATTGACTAATCGAATTTGTATATAATTAATAAAAATCAAGACGGGCCCTACCTTTAAAGGTAGGGGTCACTTGCCTCCATCACAATAAATAAATAAAAAGTCAACAAAAGCTTTTATTTTATTTTCTTTACCTTAACTTCCAATAGTGCCCCCGACATTTTATACAACAATTTGTGGGCTACTTGATTTGTTGTTTATTTTGATTTGTTGTTAAGGCTATGTTTAGTAAACTAACTGATAAGCTAGCTGGTGGCTGATAAACTAGCTGATGAAAAAGTCACGTTTGACAAAAACTAACTGATAAGTTAGCCGACAAATGTAAAATAACAAAAAATGACATGTTTAAAAATTATTCAAATTTAACATTATATAATTAAACAAATAATGTTTAACATTACTCCATTCTAACAGTATATAATTAAAATAAAATACTAACATATTTTTAACATTATGTAATTAAAATAAACCACTAACATATTTTTAGCATCATATAAAAATAAAGTACCAACACATGAAATCATATTAAAATCCGTAGCAACAAAAATAATAAGGTTTTTTAACATCATATTTAAAATAACTAGCAATACAAAACAATAATAACCTACTAACACATTTTAATTACTTAGGTTTAAAAGACATTATTTGCAGTAAACGTATTATTTGTTTTAAGGAGGAATGGGTAGCTTTGTCATTTAAATAAAATAGCAAGTGTATATTTGGAAGAAAAATAAATAAAAAGCTCCTTAAGTTGACAAAACGCTAGTAAGAGTAGCTTTTCAATAAGCTAGCTTATGGTCATCCAAACATGTACCTAAAAGATAAGCTAGCTTTTTTTTTACCAAACAATGCCTACGTATAAACAAGTAATTAGACAGAATATTGTTGATTTTAATTTGCTCAAACTTCAAAGATAGTCTTATTATTACTATTGTTTTTTATTTTGCTAATGATTTTGCCACTATTTTCTGTTTTATAAAAGTGATTGCGAGGTGTAGTTATTCGCTTGTTTTTTGGCTTAAGATAAACTTATTCACCCGATACTAATATAAATATAATCGAAAATCGAAGCTAATAAGATATCCTTATTCGGTTAACTCAACAGTTTAACCCAAACCTCATTCAATCATGGGATAGGTTATTCATCTTTGGTTTTTTTAATACCCTTAGGCGTACCCTCAAATCCTCGATCACCTGAATTCTTAGATCCGCCACCGATAAGGGTATAATTGAAAATCTTTAGAAGCTAGGAATATAAATACACTTAAAATATTCTATATAGTGTTAAAAATAGTATAATGGGTTGAATATAAATCAATATGTACACAAAATTTTACATTATTTCAATACAAAAAAAAAGATACAAACCATTGGAGATGGTATTAAATATACCAAAATATAACCACTTGGATTGTGGTGTACTAAGACTAAGAGGGATGTATTGGAAATCGCATCTTCCCCCTGTTCGAATCTAGACGTTGTCATAGCCCTTATGGCCATGAAGGTTCACCTTCAATGACCTCAACCATTTCATGATCACCCAAAAGATTGTAAACTGGTCTGCATGTAACACCCTCAAATCTGGAAATAGCAACTTATTTAAAATTTTCTAAATACATCAATAAATGAATCATCTACAACCACAAATTCAGATTTAGCTACAATACACACCTTCAATTTATACATACAGTAAACATTAAGGACGGGTACTACTAAAACCCAAAACATGTCACTATCTCCAACTCGCGGAAGACTTCACCAATTACTTACTTTTGTAAGGCTAAGGCTCAACTCTTCATAGTACCGCTAGAACTGAACCCCCCGCTAGGAACCTGATGCACATGCCGACAAATAAAAAGGTTAGGCTTAACGCCTAGTGAGCTCAAGAGTGTTAACACGAACGAATATATCTTTACAAGAAAGGAAATTCAGTTTAAATCAAGATCCTTCGAAATATTATACTTCAAAATGGAAACGACACATTTTCCCATAATATACACTTTTAAAGATAATGCTTCCAAAACATGCGTTTCTTATAAAATGGTGCAACGCATAACTCACCCAAACGGGATCATATTTCGACACTTATTTGGTAAAAACGTGAATAACCATTTATAACCCAAAGTACCCAAAACGTGGGCGGGACAGAGTGCTCGACCCATAAATCGCTATCAAAACCACATATACCGTACGTCTGAAAACATGGACACTGGGTCCAATACTCACGCGACCTTAAGGAACCAATGACAATAAAATAAGACGTTCTTATATTTAACATACTGATAGCCAACAACGGGGGAAACCCGTATCCGTTGAGGGTGGAGGGAACACAAAAGTATACCACCCAACAACGTTAATCGCATGACACCTCCCGACATCCCAGCCCGGTGTCCCTACGACTTCTTTACAAGTGTCACCCCAAGTCAGTTGACCTTGATGGATCATTCCGAAGAACTCCATCCCGAAGGCCCGGCACACTTAAAGACTACCTCCAAGGCATTACTTCAAGCGGCGGAGGTCCTAGCGCCTACTACTCCGGTAGCACTAGCCGACTCAACCCTCCTAGCGATCACTTGTAAAGTTTCCGATCATAAAACATGGGTACCGAAGTTCAACCCCGCAATACCCAATTGACCATCCCAAAACAGACTGACTCACGTGCCTATGGATCCATTACACACTGTCTAACGTTACATGACTCCAATTGAAAGACCAAAGCTCCCAAAACATTTAACTCACCAATGACACAAATTAAGTGTCCTCATATCCAAAACCCACAACGGTTTAAAAATCCGGACAAATGTCCACACGACTCGTTTAAGCCAATACCGAGCTAAAGAGCTCAAAATCCGTTTGACCAATAATTACCGGTCTCCAAAATAGTGAAATGCCTTTAAATAACGTTTATGAAGACACATACCTCAAAGACTAGATTTACCCAAACTCCATACGAGATGAGACTCAAGATTTCCAAAGTGTTTATGAATGCAAATACACCAAATGCATATAACCTGAATTAGACTTTACTTGTACAAAATCACCAAGAATACGTAATTCATGTTATTTAGTTGTTGGAAACATTCAAGACCCAATAGAGCATTTTAAGAGGTTAACACAGCCCAAGTCTACCAAATATGAAAACTTATCAAAATACTCACACTTTGACAAATAACTAAGTAAAACACATTTTACTTCTAAATACTCAACACTTATCAGCAGTTAACCATTTTATGTAAAACACTTTAAAATACACATTTTGGCATGTACATCGTTTTCACAAATCAACTTGAACTCACCTTGCTAGATTTAGGCTAAATCTAGATTTTACCCACTTATAGCTCCTTTGAAGAAACTTGAATCCTCCAAGCCAAAAGTCTTCAAACACCTATATCCATACATTTCCAACCGTAAATAACCACATTCAACCATATAGAAACATTCCTCAAACATTACACATCAAAATCTCCATTTTGGTCCAAACCCAAATTTCGACCTAGATTTCTCCAAAACCATCAAACCCGAAATTGATAAACCACACACTAGGATAATCATCAATGGAGCATTTATAACTTATGTTAAGGTTTAGAAATGGGAGGGATACACTTACCACTTAGGTTTTGATGAAAACCTAGAAAATCCAAAAATGATCTTGAGGTTGAAGATGAAGATGGAGATGGTGAATCCTTGACCATAGTTTTCAATCCTACCACTTGATGATGTTCCACCTCCACAAAATTCAAATATTTGAGCCAAAATGAGTTAGGGTTTGAAGGGAGAAGAGATAAAACGATTTGGGAGATGATAGGGGAAGTTTGGGTGTGAAGAAATGAGGAAATAGTTGATTTTCGCGACTTAACAGCCCCCTGGACTGTTTGGGCGACATTGCCCTGGGCAATGTCGCTGGTCATAGTCGCAGCCAGCCAGCCTTCTTCTCGTTCACTGTTTTGGTCGTAATTTCTTCGTTATAGCTCCTTTTTTGCTCTGGAAAAAACCGTTGGACTCGTAATTGAATCTTTCATCCATCTAGACTATAAAATCTAGGATTCAAGTCTAAGATTAAATATCTTATTTTTCCTTGATATATCGGTTTCCGTATTAACCTGAAGTGATACCTTTCGAAAGTCGGGGTGTTACAATCCTCCCAACCTCAAAAGAGATTTCGTCCTCGAAATCTGGCACCACCAAGCACCTAACATCGCATTTGGAGAGATCGATTGATTTCCTATCCAAAAGGAATGCCTTCTTGAAACCTCACCTCATATAAGCACCCGATTGCATCTCGGTTGAGGTTGTCGTTGCATTTCTCATTACGTGTCATTGCAAACTCAATTTCAACGTTTGATACAACTCATCGATGACAGAATGAACATTGAGTCCTTGCTTAAACATTAAATCCCGGTTGTCTCCCAACCTTATGTCGCTCATATTACTTCAAGAGTAACTTACGACCCTAATTCGTCACTTCCACCAAGAATACTCCAAAACAAACAATCCCCTTAGATACCCCTAAATACGACGCATCAATGTCTCTTCAATAATTGATTTGTACTTAAAGCCTACCTCGACATTCTCACCAAATGTCTCCAATAAACATTACCACCAAAGAGTTATTGTCCTTTGACGAAATTTCCTAACGACTAGTTTGGTCTGCACCAACACAATCGTAGATCCAACCCTCAAGTTGCCATAGGCACAATACCCACAGATAGCGGATTACTTCAATCCCACGGTTACACAATTCTCATAATGCATTCAAAAGTCGATTGATAGATCGGCGAAGCCTCGTAGATTGCAGGATTACCACTGATCGATCTCTAAGTATCAATATCTACTACTCTTAATGTTACCACTTCACCTGCGAACACTCCAAGTTCAACGGACGTGCACTGAGCACACTAACGGTTATTGTCCTCAAGAAAAGAGTCGATGCCTAATACCAAAATGGTGACATCAAAACGTGGACATCCCGCCTAATACTTCATTCCAGAAGTATTGTCGCATTAAGGTTGATACTTAACAGAGGGCTAACGTTCCCAAGTCTTACATCCCTAACAGGCGGACCACAAAATTCCTTGATCACGGAAGTCCATTAAGACGGTACACCGTCAACATATAACTTGATGTCAACCAGACAAGCAACCCATCAATACGAACCCAACAGACGTAGGTAGTCACACAAAACCTCATCCCGAAGGTTTACCGAAACATAGAGATCATCTCTTAATTAACCGGGGAACATAGTCTAATACCCCCATGATTCACGCATGACCCGATTCAAAAACTGAAACTCAAATTCAAGGTTGACTACAAGTCGGATCATCCAACGCTTCAAATCCTAAGGATTTCTCTAGTCCCTTAATTGCAACACCCGTCACGATAGGGGTTTTAAGTCAATAGCCCTAATGAGTTCAAGGTTTTTTTTTCTTCTTTTTTTTTAACAAGTATGCCAAGTTGAAATCTATAAAACTTTCAAATACATGAGTTTTATAATAATTAATCGTGTGGTAAAAATACACTACCGTTCGTTCAATAGGTTTCAAAATTGATCACCAACACTACGCACATAAAACCATTTCCAAAACTCATTTGATCAGTGCTTACGTTAATATGGATAATAATAAAAGATGCGCAACAAAATTTTAAATGGACTACCATGGTCCTAACATGCATCAAATTATACCATAAATGGGGAAAATAATTTCGCGTACCAAAACAGTTTATAGCGAATGATTGAACAAAACTCCCAAGAGACAAGTTACGTAATCAAGTTCTCAAAATTTCTCATTCGACTATATAAAAGTATGGAATAAAATTCCCAACAAGACCCGCATGCCAAGTTCGCTTTTCAAAACTTAGCAACACAAAAACATGTATGCGATTGGTCAACACACAATAAATTTAAACCAATTTTCAAATTTTCGGTCGTACAATGAAATGATGTTGTCCGAAAATAGTGGCTACAATGACATGTATACCGCTAACTCACTTAATGCATTGCGGAATTTATAACATTAAAATCAACAACTGAAATGCGTTCAAAGGGAAAGTCCAATACGAAACGACATTACTTTTCATATGCTTAATTACACCAACAATTTAAAACAATTCACAACCATGTAGCATACAACAAGTGACACTTGTATAAAACCCAAAAGATAAATCACTTAATATTGAAACTCCCCAAAATAATATATGGGATAATATCTATTAACGAAACTCTCAAAACGTATCTTACGGTTGCGAAAATACCGATGCAAAACTCGCACGAGACAAAATATTAAACGAAAATTTATAAGTTAACGCACACAATAATGCAAGTATACACCGCTCCAATTCAAGAGCACGACGCAAAATGTCGAAAAAAATAGAATTTCGTAAGACCCAATAAAACCTTCCATAAAACCCAATGAAACACAACGATGCTCAACATCATATGGTGCCAAAACCATCATTCCCAAAATCAAATAGCATGAAACAAAGTCATGACTAAAATGTCAAAATTCCAAAATTTTATCTTTTATCGCACCTGATAAATATAAACGACACTTTTACCAAAACCCGCATGAGACTCAACGCTTCACTAAAACTCATAAACTTACACACAAATAAAATTAAAACTCACGCAATTCAAAATACACTCGTGAGTAGTAAAGGGTCATAAAATAACGTTTCATGAATTCTACATGACTCGTACCGACTAAGATTTCAAAGAACATTTCGACTCAAGAACATAGGGACAACTCGTCTTCTAAAACCTTAACATACGTGGAGGAGATCCAATGTCAAAGTCAAAAATTACATAGTTATTTCCCCAACAACTCAATTAACATTAAAACACGAATATTACAATATCCGAAACATAGAGTTAGACACGAAACAAGGATAAAGAGATTTTTAATAAAAATTGCAACCACGTACAACAAAACAATTTTATGCATGCTTAAGCTCACGGTTTAAAATCTGATGAGTGCTAAAGGCTTTACCAAGACTTCATAGTACAACTCACTTTACGCTTCGAAAACATGGGAAACAATTGAAGCAAACTTCTTTTAGAAATAAATTTATATGCATGATTTTGGTCGGCACTCAACATTCTGAAATCTTATTCCTAAATTTTCCATCATACTATTGTCATCTGGACACATCAAACATCTTAGAGTCACGAACCCACTAATTGGGTCAACTTACAATTTCTCCTTGAAATAAAATTGGTCTAACGAACTTATAGTTCCAATCCAACCAATAATTCTTACTCAACATGATCAATTTAATGCATTCAACGTATTTAACTATCACTTCAACGTCATATTGTTATAACCATCAATCCCTCCTTAAATTACTTGCTTAGAAACTTTCTCACTACCCCAACGGTCATCATACCAAGGTAGTTCAAGTATACACATGTTGCATGTAGGTTCACCATAACACTGGCCAGGTGTCATTATGAACGCACCGTACATGATCATCCTTGCGACCCTCGACAAGTTCCCCGTTTCTAGCGACTCGAGCAAATCCAAGATATCTTATCTTAAGGCGCCTAATGTGCAACCTCCCTTACTATTACTTATAAGAACGCTAGTTTGAGTCTAGGCATCCAAAAATCAATACCTAATTCTCTCAAACTTAAGCTCTGATACCAACTTGTAACACCCTCAAATCTGGAAATAGCAACTTATTTAAAATTTTCTAAATACATCAATAAATGAATCATCTACAACCACAAATTCAGATTTAGCTTCAATACACACCTTCAATCTATACATACAGTAAACATTAAGGACGGGTACTACTAAAACCCAAAACATGTCACTATCTTCAACTCGCGGAAGACTTCACCAATTACTTACTTTTGTAAGGCTAAGGCTCAACTCTTCATAGTACCGCTAGAACTGAACCCCCCTCTAGGAACCTGATGCACATGCCGACAAATAAAAAGGTTAGGCTTAACGCCTAGTGAGCTCAAGAGTGTTAACACGAACGAATATATCTTTACAAGAAAGGAAATTCAGTTTAAATCAAGATCCTTCGAAATATTATACTTCAAAATGGAAACGACACATTTTCCCATAATATACACTTTTAAAGATAATGCTCCCAAAACATGCGTTTCTTATAAAATGGTGCAACGCATAACTCACCCAAACGGGATCATATTTCGACACTTATTTGGTAAAAACGTGAATAACCATTTATAACCCAAAGTACCCAAAACGTGGGCGGGACAGAGTGCTCGACCCATAAATCGCTATCAAAACCACATATACCGTACGTCTGAAAACATGGACACTGGGTCCAATACTCACGCGACCGTAAGGAACCAATGACAATAAAATAAGACGTTCTTATATTTAACATACTGATAGCCAACAACGGGGGAAACCCGTATCCGTTGAGGGTGGAGGGAACACAAAAGTATACCACCCAACAACGTTAATCGCATGACACCTCCCGACATCCCAGCCCGGTGTCCCTACGACTTCTTTACAAGTGTCACCCCAAGTCAGTTGACCTTGATGGATCATTCCGAAGAACTCCATCCCGAAGGCCCGGCACACTTAAAGACTACCTCCCAGGCATTACTTCAAGCGGCGGAGGTCCTAGCGCCTACTACTCCGGTAGCACTAGCCGACTCAACCCTCCTAGTGATCACTTGTAAAGTTTCCGATCATAAAACATGGGTACCGAAGTTCAACCCCGCAATACCCAATTGACCATCCCAAAACAGACTGACTCACGTGCCTATGGATCCATTACACACTGTCTAACGTTACATGACTCCAATTGAAAGACAAAAGCTCCCAAAACATGTAACTCACCAATGACACAAATTAAGTGTCCTCATATCCAAAACCCACAACGGTTTAAAAATCCGGACAAATGTCCACACGACTCGTTTAAGCCAATACCGAGCTAAAGAGCTCAAAATCCGTTTGACCAATAATTACCGGTCTCCAAAATAGTGAAATGTCTTTAAATAACGTTTATGAAGACACATACCTCAAAGACTAGATTTACCCAAACTCCATACGAGATGAGACTCAAGATTTCCAAAGTGTTTATGAATGCAAATACACCAAATGCATATAACCTGAATTAGACTTTACTTGTACAAAATCACCAAGAATACGTAATTCATGTTATTTAGTTGTTGGAAACATTCAAGACCCAATAGAGCATTTTAAGAGGTTAACACAACCCAAGTCTACCAAATATGAAAACTTATCAAAATACTCACATTTTGACAAATAACTAAGTAAAACACATTTTACTTCTAAATACTCAACACTTATCAGCAGTTAACCATTTTATGTAAAACACTTTAAAATACACATTTTGGCATGTACATCGTTTTCACAAATTAACTTGAACTCACCTTGCTAGATTTAGGCTAAATCTAGATTTTACCCACTTAGAGCTCCTTTGAAGAAACTTGAATCCTCCAAGCCAAAAGTCTTCAAACACCTATATCCATACATTTCCAACCGTAAATAACCACATTCAACCATATAGAAACATTCCTCAAACATTACACATCAAAATCTCCATTTTGGTCCAAACCCAAATTTCGACCTAGATTTCTCCAAAACCATCAAACCCGAAATTGATAAACCACACACTAGGATAATCATCAATGGAGCATTTATAACTTATGTTAAGGTTTAGAAATGGGAGGGATACACTTACCACTTAGGTTTTGATGAAAACCTAGAAAATCCAAAAATGATCTTGAGGTTGAAGATGAAGATGGAGATGGTGAATCCTTGACCATAGTTTTCAATCCTACCACTTGATGATGTTCCACCTCCACAAAATTCAAATATTTGAGCCAAAATGAGTTAGGGTTTGAAGGGAGAAGAGATAAAACGATTTGGGAGATGATAGGGGAAGTTTGGGTGTGAAGAAATGAGGAAATAGTTGATTTTCGCGACTTAACAGCCCCCTGGACTGTTTGGGCGACTTTGCCCTGGGCAATGTCGCTGGTCATAGTCGCAGCCAGCCAACCTTCTTCTCGTTCACTGTTTTGGCCGTAATTTCTTCGTTATATCTCCGTTTTTGCTCTGGAAAGAATCGTTGGACTCGTAATTGAATCCTTCATCCATCTAGACTATAAAATCTAGGATTCAAATCCAAGATTAAATAGCTTATTTTTCCTTGATATATCGGTTTCCGTATTAACCTGAAGTGATACCTTTCGAAAGTCGGGGTGTTACACCGCATAACCACAGTTTGATTACCAAAACGTTAAAAAATTAACTATATTAAATTTAATATATATATATATATATAGAGAGAGAGAGAGAGAGAGAGAGAGAGAGAAAGAGAGGGAGGATCAAGCGAGAACGATACCTATTTAAAAGAACACGAGAACGGAAAATCACATACAAAATTATAAGTGATTTTACATGTGATTCCTGCGACCTTAAGTCGCGGCAAAAGTCGTCCGCGTACCGTGATTTTGCACGACTTCCCCGCTAATGTAAAATCACTTATGATTTTGTATGTGATTTGTCGTTCTCATGTTCTTTTAAATAGGCACCGTTCTCGTTTGAACCTAACTCTCTATATATATATTATATATATATATATTTTTTTTTTTTTTTTGAACAGCAGTCATTTATTAAACCCAACCAAAACCACAACCAAGGTTTACACAGGAACAAAACGAAACAAACAACAACGGATAATCGAATTTTCAAAGCAGAACCGAAGAAAGAGCCAAACGTGTCGCGAACGATCGCTTGCGAGGGGCAAACAGACGCCACATCAAAATTAAATCCGAGCGACGGATGAGACAACGACTACCGTCAAAACAGGCAACGATACCCAATGCTCGCAAAGGCTCGGAACAACAGCCGTAGAAACGCATCGACCCGCTAAATCGAAGACCATACACTAGCGGACACGAGACCGAGGCGATCGAGACGGTAGTCGTTGTCTATATATGGCGAATGATCGTGTGAGAAGTTGAGATTAACGTGAGAAGTGGATCTGAACCGTTGATCATTTTTAATAAATGTCCTCCCATTAATTGCGGCTTAAAAGGGAATTAATCTGATACATCTCATTCTAATGTGCATTCATTTCTCATCCAATAATTGATAACCATTTCTCACATTTCTTCAATTATCCTCAACTTCTCACCAGAAACCAACCATATATATATATATATATATATATATATATATATATATATATAGGGTCAGGTTCACGTGAGACCAAGCTGTTTCCGTGAGACCGCGTGAGACCAAGCCTTAAAACATGAAACTTCACACCGAAACACTGTGAAGGTAAAAAACATTTGAACCTTCATAATATATATATATAGGGTCAGGTTCACGTGAGACCAAGCTGTTTCCGTGAGACCGCGTGAGACCAAGCCTTAAAACATGAAACTTCACACCGAAACACTGTGAAGGTAAAAAACATTCGAACCTTCATAATGTAATCACACTATGAAGGTAAAAAAACCTAAACCAAGTTAAAAAAAATCAAACCTTCACAGATAAAAGACTGTGAAGGTAAAAAACATTCGAATCTTCATAATGTAATCACACTATGAAGGTAAAAAAACCTAAACCAAGTTAAAAAAAATCAAACCTTCACAGATAAAAGACTGTGAAGGTATATCCGAACCTTCACAGTGAAGGCGCTGTGAAGGTAAAAAAAACGAACATTTACAGCGAAAAACACCGTGAACGTAACATTTACGGTGTTTTCCCTATGAAAAGTTCTATTTTTTTTACCTTCACGGTTTTTTGGTGTGAAGTTTCATACTTTAAAACTTGGTCTCATTGAAATTGTTTGGTCTCACGCGAACTTAAGTCTATATATATATATATATATAGTGGAAAGATATTTTGCAACCTTCAAAAAGGTTGCAACCCCCTTGCAACCCACATCTTAACCGTTTGATTCATGATCGACGGTTATTTTATTTTTATTTTTCTTTTTTTTAATTAAAAATATTGGGCCTGTAACCGCCGATCATGAATCCAACGGTTAAGATGTGGGTTGCAAGGTTTGCAACCTTTTTAAGGGTTGCAAATTAGACAACCCCTCTATATATATATATTCCATGGACAACTTTAAAAAAGATGTAAGTGAAAGCAATAGTGGAAGAATGGGGTTAGAAGGACCACCATTTTTATTTGGCGATAAGAATACGCGCGCATGCATTTGCTTCAATTTATCATGTTGTGAAATTGGACCACAACTCTTTATTTTTATTATTTCTCATATGTTTCAATCCAAACATAAATATCTTTTTATTAAAAATTCCACCCCCTTCTTTCTGTTAGGACAATTCAGATATATTGTACGTATTAATTCAGATTAAGTTTCATATACGATATATATATATATATATGTTATTAAAAGTTCGATTAGTAACACGCCAACTAAATCGCAATTCTTCAAACACAATCGATAAAACGAAAATCCACACCGTTACATATCCGTCAAAACCGAGATCCACATTCACAAGACTCGTTAATCCGACGGTTGTGTCGTGTTCCCTTGTTCCGTGTACGGTCTAACGAACGTCCTCCGCCACCACACTTCAAACGCCTTCTGAAGATTCGGGCAGTTATCGCCAGCTTTCAAGAAACTACTCAACCACCCAAGCAAAATAATCTGCTGATCCTCGAGCGGGAGCGTTAATATAGTCCTCCCGATCCCTTCCTCCACAACCTTCCGATCAAACGACTTGCACCCATGTTGTAACCAGCTGTAATCGTCGATCAACGGCTGCAGCCACGTCTTCAGCAACAAATGACGGGTGTCTTTACACGGTAAAAGTTCGCCTCTTCCGATCCCGACGAATAGCCGGGCGGTTATGCAGCTAATGTGGTGGCGGTTCATGATAGGAACCCGAGGGTGCAGCGCAGCCAATTCTTGCTGGCTAGCCCACATGACCGCAAACTCATCAGCTCCATGTCGGTCGGCTAATATATCGAGCAACCACGAGAGATTATCGGCCTCCAACGCCATCTGTTTGACCACCGGATTCTTGACTTCCGTCGGTTGTTCCGCGAACTCCGGCTGAGCCACTTGCCGGAAAAGAAACAACAACGAACCCAAACAGGTTCGACACGACGCATAGATGGTCGTGTTACAGAGGTCGCCGCCGGAGGTCGACGAGCTACAATTCGGGAGAGATTTGTTGTTTTCTCGCAGAAGCTTTAGGACGATGGATTTCATTTCACGGCGCCCTTTT
The DNA here is from genome assembly GCA_954870635.1 of Arctium minus. Taxonomy (NCBI): domain Eukaryota; kingdom Viridiplantae; phylum Streptophyta; class Magnoliopsida; order Asterales; family Asteraceae; genus Arctium; species Arctium minus. Next base: position 9,504,629 of record OX941092.1, read on the forward strand.
TCTTCGTTGCTTTTGAGGACGAGCTGGAGGACGTGAGAGAGGGTGTCTTTCGGGGGTTTGGAGACGTCGGAGGCCACGCGTTTTAGTATCGGGCTGACCCCGATCCCTTCGGTTTGAAGACGTAAAACGGACGACACCACCCTCTCTTCTTCTTCCTCTCCCACCCAAGGGACTGCTTCCAAGAAATCTAAGCATGATTCAATGCAACTCTTGAACCCAAGTTGCTCTGCAACCTACAAATTAGTTTCATTAGCAATTAATTGTAGAATTAAGCCTTACTTGAAGAAATCTTTAATATTTTTCTTGATTAATAAAAGGGATATTTAGGTATATATATGAGATTTTAATTAAATTCATCACCTTCTGGTATGAAGCCAATTTTCTTTTAATAGGTCGGGAGGGTGTGAATTCAATTAAAATCTCTTTCAAGATTATATACCAAAATGTAGGGATGGAAACGGGGCGAGTAATGCATCCCCCGACCCCGTTTAAACCCCGACGGGTTAGGAGGGAAGGACCGAACCCGTTGGGTACCCGATTAATAAAAAAAAGTTAAAAAAATTATTTTAAAATTAAAATTATAATTATAATAAATGGTCACTACATAATTATCAATATTGAAAATAAAATATATTTATCATTTAACAATAAATGTATATATACATATATATTTATTTATACACACACTATATACATATATTAAATAAATTTAAAATTTTAATTGGGGACGAATTAGGGGTGGGTAATGCCATCCCCGACCCCGCCCCACTTGGGATATAAAAATTAATCCCCGTCCCAGCCCCGTTAAAGCGGGGAATCCCCACCCCTACGGGTAGAATTTCCATCTCTACCTAAATGACTCCCAAAAGAGTAGAGCGGTTGTTTAGAAAGAGAAAAAGGCAAATATGCTAAAATTTGAGAAACTAGATAAAAGTAAACAACAACGATATAAATAGAGGCAAAGTACGGGATAAAAATCATGACGAATGTTAGTGGTCTAACTTCGGTTTATGATAACCTACTTACCGACTCACTAACCCTATCCACTACATTCTACCTCTCCAACTCCTATTTCCCATCGAGAACCCCCTATTCTGCTACTCTAGTCTTTGATATATATATTATGTCCTCGGAAATGCCTAAAGTCGCTATAAGTTCACATAATCTAGAAGTAATTTTAAATTAACCAATTTATGTTTTTAGCTTAATCCCCAATTAGGTAATTGAGCACTCGAAGGTCACTCAACCACCTAGCTCCACTTAATGCCCAGATTTTATCCTATGGTGGTAATTATATATATATAGAGAGAGGGGGTTCGAACGAGAACAGTAACAAAATAAGAGAATAAGAAAACGGTCAAATCACATGTGATTTTATACTATGGATCAAGGCAAGGGTGTGCAAGCGACGTGTCCCACTCGCGGCCAAAGTCATGTGAATCACATCACATGTGATTGTAGTGTAAAATCACGTGTAATTCGATCGTTTTCTTATTCATTTATTTAGTTATTGTTCTCATATGAACCTGACTCCATATATATATATATATATATATATATATATACATACCCACATATACATATAGAGAGATCAGGTTCCGGGTAAAACCACAAAAAAATGGAAATCTAAGGTCCATCCTAATCCATTCATTTGTCCGGTATATGCACATGTGCATAAAAGTAATTGAAAATATTTCCTGGTTTTTATGGTGTGTGCATTTTATGGACATGTGTATATCGGACAAATGCATGGTTATTAGGGTTTTCCTCAGTTTTCCTTTTTTTTTTTTGGGGGGTTTTCCCTGAACCCAGGTTCAACCTTATATGTGTGTGGGTGGTGGGGGGTAGACGAAGGATTGTGTGAGAATAGGGTTAAAGCGAGAAGTGTAAGAAGGGATTTGGACCCTTGATCACTTTTAATTAGTGTTGATCTAATAATTCAGATTAAGTCCCAAAATAATCCATGAATTAGCTTAGAAGGATATTTTCAGTTGATCTTCAATTAGGATTGATCCAGGGGATCCCTTCTCACCCTTCTCACGATAACTATTACTCTTACCAGAAACCAACACTATATATGTATGTATGTTTCCATTTGATCTCTCCCCTATGTATGTGTGTGTATATATATATATGCAAGTAATGCCTCAATCTCCACCAGCAGCCAAGGTTAGCACCCTTTAAACTTGAATTCTACATGAATACTCTATGGACTACAAGCATATTGTCATCTTCATCAAGAAAATATATATGCCACCAAAAACCTAAACAAAACTATCCATGTGAGATGAAAAGGAAAAAAACTAAATTACAGTAATGATCAATTATGCAAATCCATAGAAACTAAAAGTACACGATTTCAATTATGGAAGAACACGAATATTAACCAAATTGCAGAAAGCCGTTAATTTTGATCACCAAGAACAGACTTTTACGAAACCCCACGATATCCATTACTAACGTTTAGATAAATTCGTCGTTTCTAGCTCACCTTTCCTCATTAAAGATCGGATAAACGGCCTGTTTGTCGATTTCTACTTCAGAAAGTGGCAAAATTGTTCAAAAAAGACCGCCTTTAAATTCCTTTCGTAAATTGTGAACTCTTTGGTATCATTTTTAGCACAATGTGATCAAAGGGGGGAGTCTATTATGGTATTAACTCCTGAGTCAACTCTCATCTTGCCAACTACTTGAATTTATTGCAGAAACTCATTGGTCAAAGACTAATAAGTAATAACATCTTCCATCATCATTTCATCTTCACTGACAAATTTTTAACAGAGATTTGATAGCAAAGTAAGCAGATGGTATTAAGCTACACTATCAGTCAGATTGCATACCTTTTAATAGAACTAAAAGTAACCATATTGCATTACAAAGTTGGCATTTTTGGGGATTCTTGATAAGTTTCTTGGTTGTTCATAAAGATCAAAGACAATGCTCTATTTATTCTGTTAGAGTCACACATTGGCCTGGACCATTTATTCTTGATATGTGGGAATTTAGGCTCTTTTGGAGAGTAATTTAATGGGGTTCCAAATATTCTCACATGGTATCAGAGCCAAAGCCTACCACTGTAGGGACTCGACACTCCGGGGCAAGCTTTATTCTTCTAGCCCCCTCTCGACACTTTGAGACAATTTGCATCCCATATGGTCTCCGTTGGAGGGGGAGTGTTAGAGTCCCACGTCAGCTGGACTTGGATCATTTCTCCTCAACGATATATATATATACACACACATAGGGTCAGGTTAAGAAGAAAACCGCAAAAATATGAAAAACTGAGGAAGACCCTAGTAACTATTACGGTATGCACAGATGAACGGTTACCAGGGTGTTTCTCAGTTCTTCATTTTTTGGGGTTTCCGTTAGAACCTCCCTCTACACACACACTCATATATATATATATATATATATATATATATATATATATAGTGTTTGGTTCATTTGAGAAATGGTAAATATATGAGAAATAGAGAAGTAATCCTAGTCATTAATATGGTTAAGATCGGATTTGACTAGTCAAATATTGCGGCTTTGACCGGTCAAAAGTTGCGGCTTTAACCGGTCAAAAGTTGCGGCTATCCCAAAAATAGAAGGACAATTTCGTAAATTTTACAAAACACACGGGTTGTGTTCATATATGAACATGTATAATTCACATATAAACTATATATGAACCAGTGCAATTCACAACTGAACTCTTTTAACTGATTTATATATGAACCTTTGTGATTCATATATGAATCAGTTGAACTAACTAACAAATTCATATATGAACCTTTGTGATTCATATATGAATCTGTATGAATCACAAAGATTCATATATTCGTACAGATTCATATATGAATCAATTGAACTAATACATATTCATATATAAACTCATCCCGTTTATTTTACGAAATTACCCCTCTACCTTCTATAGACCACACAAGAAATTATCCGGTGCTTCGCGGTCAAAGCCGCAAATGTTGACCAGATGAATGGCTAAGATTACTTCTCTATTTCTCATATATTTACCATTTCTCAAATGAACCTCTCCCTATATATATATATATATCTTGAAACCTCCTTTCTCTCCTCAATGGCTCTTTTGGAGAGTAATCTAATGGGGTTCCACATAATATTTATGTTTTCGACATGATTATAAGAACAGAATAGATAAATGGAATCATGTACTTGAGTTTACGCATCTAAAATCATAAAAAGAAAGTGAGATCAAACTGCAAAAAGATTTCTTGAATTGAATTGCCTACAACCATTGAATTGCAAATACAGAAAGATTCAGCGAATTACCTTAAGAATCCGAAGAACTCTCGAAACACTTTGCTTGATCAACCTCTGCTTCAACTCTTTGCAATACATCAAACCCACAGTCTCAACATATGTCTCAACATCCTCACAATCATCAACCTCAATACAATGAAAGCTAGAACCTTTTCCCACTAATTTCCCAGCAAAAAATGTGCTGTTTTCCTCAAGAACACTTTTGTGAACACTCAACTTCACAACAAACCCTTGTCTACCCATTAACACCACCTTCAAATCCCCTGTTCCAGATTCACCAAACTCAATAGACACCTTTCTTGGCAAACTTTCTTGATTGGGTCTTGATGATGTCCTCTCTGCCACTAAAGATGCACCAAGAACAGGTGGTTCAAAACCATTGATTTTCTTTTGATCATCAAGAACAACACTTTCTGACTTTGAAGAGGCATGTGATGGTGGTTTCTTATTGAGTTCAGGAGAATGTTTCTTGTGATCAGAAGAAGTCTTGATAGGTGGAGTTGTTGTTGATGATGTTGATGATGATGATTTGGGTTTGTTTAGAGGGTGGTGGTGGTGGTGGTGTGATTTTAGGGTTTTTTGAAACATAACAGGAGAAGGACAACACCAAAATCCTTCTGGGGTTACAGCTATTGGGACATTTCTAATCTTGGTTTGACCTTGTTCTATTTTTGTTAGCCTAATTTCAGCCATTTGCTAAGATAATAAGTTATGGTGAAATAGAGAAAAATTTAAGAAGAACCCACAAAAAAAATTCAAGAAATCTTTAAACTTTTTTCATCAAAAGAGCATCTTTCTTCATTCTTCTTCATGGGTTTTAACCAAAATGCTATAATTGTACACTAAAACACAAAATCACAAGAAATCTTTAAACTTTTTTCATCAAAAGAGTAATCTTTCTTCATTTTTCTTCATGGGTTTTAACCAAAACGCTATAATTCTACCCTAAAACACAAAATCACAAGAAATCTTTAAACTTTTTTCATCAAAAGAGTATCTTTCTTCATTTTCCTTCATGGGTTTTAACCAAAATGCTCTAATTGTACCCTAGAACACAAAATTACAAGAAACCCAGAAACCTTACCTTAAGTTGTCGATCAAGATTTCTTGAAACCCTAAGAACATATAGCGGTATTGATAGAAAAAGGGAAAAAGATTGAAATGGAGTAAAGGGTGTTGATATATCAAGTGTAAAGCATGAAAAGCAGGAAAAAGAGAAGGGAGATTAACAGGGTGGAATGATTACAGAATCCTAATAATATATTATGAACATCATAAAGAAGGAACAAACAGACCAAACAATGAAAAAGAAAAGATAAAGAAGGAAGAGTTTGATGATGGGTTCATGCTTTTTCAGTCACTGGGTGTGTGGTTTTGTGGCAAATTTTTCAGCTTTTGATTTTAAATTGTCTCTTTGCCATTATCACACAAAAATGCACAGAGTGACTGTGATGGGGCTGTCAATCTAGTTTTTGCTTTTCAAGTACTGAATGATGTGTCGATATTCGGTAAAGAAAAAACATCAACATGGTTTAAAGGATAAAAGTTTAGTGGTGGTTTATAAAACGTTTATCCGGGTAAATGTTTATTAGGGGCTGATTGTTTACTTGTTAATGGTTTCATTGTTTCAAAATCCTTTTAATGATTTTATATCCTGACCCTCCCTTAACCATTAAGAGTCATAATTTCATTATGAACAATTATCAAACAACCATATTTCATTTTACACTACATCATAAAAACCTCTTAATCATTCTGCAATAAACCATTCAGCAACTGTCAAACAGCCCCTAAGTCACATTATTTTATCGGATGAATATGATAAGAAATAAAAATCTTACCTAGTAAGACTGTAAGAGCGAGGCAAGGACCGAAAGTCTTACCCAGTAAATGAGTGCGACGACTCTTACCATGGTTAGCACTTACCGGGTAAAATTGTTGCATACAATGTCATTTTAGTGAACTAAAATCTTACCCGGTAAGTAAGTTATAGTGTTGAATATTACCGATAACCATTTACCGGGTAAGTGATTAGGTAAACGGCCCCTTAGACTAAAATAGCCAATTAGACCCTTCATGTTCATTTTATAGTCACGCTTTTTGAACCCATTGACGGATTTAGCTGGAAATTATGCAAAATGGCATTACGCAACTTACGTAATCCACTTTTTGGATCAAAAACATGAAGAAAAATAGGCATTACACAAGTTGTGTAAGTGCTACTTGCAGGACCCACATATTCACTTACACAACTTGGGTAATTTCCATTTTTCCTTATTATTTTAATTCGAAAAATGGATTACGTAAGTTGTGTAATGTCCACTTTCGTAATTTCTGGTTTAATCCGTCAATGAATTCAAAATATGGCTATAAAGTGAATCGGAAGGCCAAAATAACTATTTTAGTCGATTTCCCAAAACTTTAATTTTTCATCATTTCCTCTTTATAATCAAGATTTCCAACAGCTAAACAGAGATGCCCTTGGTTCCTTGCTCTTTTTGAGTAATTTACAGTTTACTCCCTTTAGCAGTATGAAAAAAAAAATAAAGACACACTCTCCAAACACAAGGGTATATTAGTCACTTGCTACTCTGCTTCCTAAAAAAATTGGATTAAGAAAAACTATATACAAGTCACACATGTCAAAATCCCAATGGTTCTACACTTTGTCTTGAGTCTTGAATTAGACAAATACCCCCCAATTTTCCCTTTTTAAAAAAGTACATATTTTTGCATTTTATATGAATGAATATAAAGTGGATGAAACAATAAGAAAATGACCAAGAAGACCTTGAGCAAATAAAGTGAGAGTATTATTGAAAAAAGATAATGGGTTTTGTGTTTTTTAAAGAAAAGTGTGGTATGTTGAGTGAAATCTAAGGAAACATGATAATAATTTAGTAGTAATAATGCTTAGATATGAGGAAAACACATAGTTGTCATGTGCACATTTTGGTGGTTTAAATGAAATTTGTACTCTGTTCTAAGCAGGTTGACCAATTTTCATTCATGAATCCATGTTACCTCAATTAATCCATACCATTTTTCCAACCTGTTCATTTATTAGATTTCATTTAATTTCATACAATCATTTTAACTTCACAGGTCTAAAAATGTCCATCTTTTAATATTAAACATAAAAATTGAAATAAAAGCATTTGGAGACAAAGAAACTATCAAAATCTACTTCCATTTGAATCTTTTTAAGTTATTTGATCTAAATTCCTTCATTAATTTGTCAAAATGGTGTCTTCAGACGTGTAGCTTAGTTGGTAAGGGGTAAAACGACTTTACTCAAATACACAACAACAGGTTCAAGTTTGAATCATGTGGGATTCGGGTTTGAACCCCTCCACTATCCTCAGTCGTTGAGTCAGCTCTATAATGCCTCCTCACAGGTAGTTCCTAGGGGTCAGGTTCTGTGTGAGACCGGTCAAAATTGCTGGTAATCAACTTTTTGCTCAAATTTGTTAAAAAAGATATCTCGGTAACGAAAACTATAGGGGGCTGTATTGATGAGATCCAATGGTGAACAACTGCACAAAAGAAAAACTTTTGCTTTAGTGAAGAGGCTTGAAGAAGGGCAATGATACAGTTTGCAAATGATGATTGTGTGGAAAAAGGGAGCCATTCTGTCATCATTTCTAGCCCACCGTTAAAATATCTCAGAGCATCTTTAACATATTCTTCAATATTTCTCTAAAATTAAGAATCAAAAATCAAAATCTCCAAAAAAAATTACATTCATCTTCAACAGATTCCCTTTTTGGAGAATCCAACATTGATTATAATGTTAAAATATTTCATTCATTTATTAAAATATTATTATCTTTCTCTAAATATCTACTTTCAAAGTTTTTTATTGGTGCTCTCATTTAGTAATCATTTTTTAGGTTATCTCCATGTTTAGAGAAAAACTCTCTCTCTCTCTCTCTTACTTTCTCCATTTTGGGGATAGTTTTGAGGAAGTTGTTAGATCAAAAGTATAGCTCAAAATCTCCATTTTGGAGAAACTTTTGAAGATGCTCTCATCCCTTTGTCTTTTTGTAAAGACTATGCTTCTTGTGCAGTTTTAGTTCATGATTGATAACTATAAACCAATTTATTTTTTAAACTTAGGGGTTGTTTGTTTTTTTAAATAAACCTCTTAATGGCTCTTAAGTCTGAATCGTTCAGACATTTTTACACACCACCTCTTATTAATCATAATTAAAATAAGACTTTAGACCTCTTAAAAAACAAATGGCACCTTAGTGAAAAAATTCAATCTTTTTGCCGTAAGCCAGCTTATAAATTATCTTATTAAACAACTGCTTATCAACCAGCAGCTAGCTTATCAGCTAGTTTGCCAAACATATAGTAACAAAGTTCAAGATTTATGCGAAAGCGGAAACTTATGATCAAAATATGGTAAGTCCAAGATCAAAGTTCAAAACTTGTCTACAGTTTTTCGATCTTGACTTGTATATAAAACGACCCACTAAAATATAAGCAAAAAGTTTTATTAAAATCTAACGCTAAATCCCTGTGTCCTAAGCAAACTGCATGAAAGAAACGTTGAAAATTTTTATGCACGCTACATTTGATTGAAAGCGAAAGAAACTAAATATTCACGTTTCAAGATTTGATTCATAAGTCGGAAAACCTTGCATCTTCGATCACTGCCTTTTTTTTCTGGGGTATCATTGCACGCGGCCCCTGCAATTCACAGCCCCACATTTGCATTCGCACCCTTTGCCCGGTGGTGCCTTGTACATGTAATCAAAGCTCAATTCTTCGCCTGCAGCTATCTGCGCAAGAAATTTATTAAAAAAAATATATCGTTAACTATAGTTTTATTGTTTGGATGATGAAGATGAATAAAGGTAGGTTAAAATTCTTACATCTCGACTAGCATAGAGACCAATGTGCGATAACTGAGAATCCAAACTTTCGATAAGAACTTGATGATTCTCAAGATTTGGAGAACAACTACAAAGATAACAAGATCATGAGAATAACGAGTTAAAATACCCATTTGGGTTATTTAGCTAAATGACAGTCTGACAAGTTTCTAGGCATTCTTGTGTATGGAAGTGACATTATTCTTGTGTATGGAAGTGACATTATTCTGTTAAACAATGACATTCTCAAATCTGTCAGCAGGTCATAGAAAAAGGGAAATTGACTTAAATAGCCAAAGTAGACAAAGAAATTGGTCTCCTAGCCATTTCTCTTCTGGTTTTACACAAATATCACTATCTAGGTCCGCAAGTTGTGGACCTGGCTAAACGAGAAAGGGAAAAAAAAAACGAATATGGTCATTTTTTACTTAAAAAACAAAACATGAAAAAGAAAAAATACAGACCCCGATCCGCAATTGCAGACCCCACATCCGCACTTGCGGACCCAAGTAAAAAAAATCTTTTTTAAGAAAATTGCAAAAAAAATTACATTTTCTACCCAGGTCCGCAATTACGGACTTGGTGATATGAGTGCAAAACCGGGAGAGAAATGGTTAGAAGACCAATTTCTTTGTCTACTTTGACTATTTGAGTCAATTTCCCTTAAAAAAAAAACTGACACAAGGTCATTTAACCAAACCACCCCATTTGCATTTGGGGTCCTTTGGTTGAATGACCTCACAAGTCACAATTTTGTTTTAAATCCATGAGCTTCTAACAAGTTTGAGAACGCCACTTCCATGTACAAAAAATGCCACAAAACTTGTCAGAAGGTTATGTTGTTAATAAAATTCTCATTTAAGGTTATGTTCATAAATCTTTACACCCGTTTGGAATGGAACGGGACTAATTAGCAAAATAATACCATTCTACTCCTTGCTTTGAGGGTTATAACGTAAATTACATTTCGTTCAAAGTAATGAAAAACACGAGATTTTTACCTGTGGTTTATGTAACGTGATACGTTCCCATACTTTGTGGCGTCAATAGCATAAGAAGCCTCCCCCTCAATTAGCCGAATCATGTCATTAACGCGAGCATCAATCTCATAGATAAACCTGCAATCTTCCGTACCATACCTGATATACCCATAGAAATTCCAACATTAAATAACAATTTCGATATTTTGATAATTTATATTTTTAAAAAAACAATTTAAATTTTAGTTCTTGGAGAAAATTGAAAGAATGCAAAACCTATGACGCCTTTTATTTGCTTCGTGCTCATCTATAACCTCGCCAATGTACTCGCAAACAAATGTGCCACGATCAATTGGTTCCCCGGTTCTTACTGCCCAACCCTGCAAGTTTAAAGCGTGGTGCTAAAAACTAACGGAAAAACGATCAAGAAATTTGTTGAAAATAGAAACAAGTGATGTTACCTTATCTTCGGTTTTGAAGACCTCCAACTTCACTCTTACGCCATTTTGCAGAACCCTATTTGGACAGTTTTTATTGCAGCTGCAATTCTTATTGCATTCGTATACCAAATAACCCTCCTGATCGACATGAAAATGGAACTTGAATATTGAGTTTGCAAGAATAACAGGAAGAAAATCTTGTAAAATGTGTAATTATTTGAAGAAAACTAAAAAGTCCATGTAAATCTGAGTGTTCTTTTTGGGTGCGTTTGGTACACTGGACAGGACAGGACATAACAGAACAATGTTCCACGTTTGGCAGGACATTTATGTGGGACAGACAGGAACATGGAACAAAGTGGATCAGACTTGTATTTTACCAATATAACCTCAAAATAGGACATAGTTCTCTTCTAAAATTTAAAATGTGCCTCCCTCTTTATATTTTATTCGTTTTTTTAGATATTATTTATTGTAATTTATGCTTGAAGAAAATTTTCTAATAATACATTTTGTTATAAAAATACTTATTTTATTATAGTTTAATAAATTATATAAATTAATCAAAATATATAAAATATGTAAACCACTCATTAGGGGTAAATTGATCATTTTATCTGTTATGTCAAGTCCAATTTTGTCCTACCAAACGTTGAACAGTTGTCCTGTTGTCCTATCCTGTTTGTCTGTTGTTCGGTTGCCCACAACAATATTCGTTTGATCATATAGGGGGGAAGTTCAAAAGAAAACCATAATCATCTTGAGAACCCGGGAACCAACCATTTCATGTATTATTCATAATGAATAACCCTAAATATTCACAATGAATATCACACATTTTCATTATTCATCATAAATATCATGCATTTTCCTTATGATAATTTTCGTGATGAATATCTATCACGTCACGACTCATCATGAATAAATAGTTCTCGGGTTCTCAAATTATTTAACGTTCTCATTTGAACTAGAATAAAAAAATGAGAAAGTATTGACGTTAAAGGCAAGTTGGCGTAATTACCTCCAGAATGATCCGACCTTTGTCATCATACGGGAACCTTCCTTTCATGGATTTTCCATTTATATCCTTCGCATCTTCATAATCGTTATCGAAAAGGTAGACATGATCACACGCCTTCGGAGAGCACGTCGAATGCGCACAGCCACAACCCAACTGTAAACTCTGTTAAAACACGAAAAACACAAAACCGTGCATCTAAATTCCAGTTTTACAACAATTAATCGGTCAGCATATTTGCGGGCCAGGTAGGCACCTCTTACCCCGTAAGAGGCAGTCAGCATGTTAGTAAACAACTCGAATAAACAATCAAGATTACCTGCGATCCAAGATCAAGAGATTGATCAAGTAACGGCTTCGTGACATAAGTAAAGCTTTCCCAAGGCAAGAAACACGCGTTCGTTTGACCATCGTCACCGTCAGCAGACCCGTGAAGCGATCCTAAAAGATGTTCATCCACTACACACGCAACTCGAACGGACTCCTTACCGAAGCTTATATCGTCACACAAAACGATGGCTCGTTCAGCAGCCTCTTGCCGGGAATGGTTGAAATTAATGATATAGTGAGACTCGTCCATAGCCCATTCGCTCGTTACGGCGACCGGCGGACGGGTTTCGGTAACGGGCCGAACCGAACCATCAGGAAGAGATTTTAGAGGCGGCAATCGATGTGAATCCGTGATCGATTTACATCCTTTAGGACAAACGAACCCCTCTCGATGCCACTCAACGGGAACATTATGTTCGCTGCAAAGTTTTGCTGCTTTTAGGTACAATCTTTCAGGCAAGATTCCGTATTTCTTCTCTAACGATGCTCGAAAGCTTGTTCTGCAGCAAGCAGAGCCGGCTATCGCTAGAAGCTCGAGATTTCCCGGATGACGTTTCGTTTTGTTAATTTTCGAAAAAAGTAAGCTTGCAATGTCTGAACACTGAAACTCTGCCAATCTACCAAGGCTGACTGATTCAGATGACTGAAACTCCCCTTCTACCACTTCTCTGAATGGTTCTTGAATGTGTTTCTTTATGCTTCCACCACCCCTGTTTCGTATCTTAAACGGCGCTGCTCCGAGACCCTTTTTGAATCTCGGACGAGAAAGTCTCCCGGGTTTTAGTTTGTTACCATAGAACGGGACCCCTCTTTTCGAGACACGAGAACCGGTCGGGATCGATCCCATGTGCGCAGCTTGATGGTGTCGACCAAGATCGGGTAGCAAATCGAATTTCAGCCCGCAAAACCGGCATATGTACTTTTGCAATCCGTCTTGATTATCGGAATTCACAGTCTGTACTTGAGTATGTTCCCGTGTCTCGAAAGAACCGTCATCGCCTAATTGACCGACGTTTTGCAAGTTGAAATTGGCGGGATGGTGCGAAAGAACGTGGGACCATAATTGGTCCGGGTTCCCGAAACGACTACCGCAAGGAATGCATTGGTAAAGCATGCACTGCTCGACAAACTGAACGTGGTGCCGTTCTTGAACATGAGCTTCGAGAAGGTTATTCTCCGTAAAAGAATCCAAACAAATGGCACAAACATAGCGTTTAAACAGCATCCGTGCTTCCTTTTTGTGGTTATCGATCCAGTGTTTAGCGAGCATTTGGTCGTCAAAAAGCTTTTCCGAGCAAATATTGCACTTGACGATACCTTCATCGTCATTTTCGTCACCGTTCGCCGTCAGAAACTTGACGGGTTCTTCGACGGAGCAAGAATTCTGCGCGATATTATCGCCACTAAACCCCCAAAGCCGAATCAGTCTTTCCTTTTCGCTGCAAACCAACTTCGTTAGAAAATGTCGGGTTTTCACATCTTTGGAAGCTTCCGACATCACCCATTGGAGCTGGATTTCCTTCGGAACCGGGCTTCTTAGAGATAGAACGCTTTTAAAGAACTTGTAGAATAGCTCGCACGCTTGGTGCAGATGTAACTTTTGCTCGTGTGATTCGCAACTTTTAAGAAGATCGATAAACACTTCTTTCGAAATGATCCTACTCTTTCCGTTCCTTGCCCGTTTCAGCCAATTGGGCAAGTGTTTCTCACAGTAAAGCGTATGCCGCTTGGGAGTTTCACGGCATGAAACACCGTCACCGATGCAGTAAATCATTTCAGTACCGTTATACTCTTTCCCCAACTGTTTGGTCACCTGAAAAAAGTCGTTGCTTGTATTATCCACCGGGGGCGGAGTTCCGAAATGCCCCGATATCACAATTTCTTTGCAACTATTAGCCTCCGATAAGTCTCGGAACCCCTCTTCTAGCTTTCTTTTGAGTTTGTTTTCGGGTGGCGAAGGCAAAATCGCCCCCGTATCCTTATTAGATCGGTGTTTTTTACAGAAAGAAGTACCGGGTAGAGACCGATGCTTGCATTTGGTACCAAGAACAGTAGTTCCTTCGCACATTTGTGCATCGGCAGGGGGGGTACCGACCTCCGTTCTCGCAAAATTGGCGGAAAATCGAGATGCCAAATGTACGCAGCAATAAACGTCTCCATCATTTGCCCATCTAACGCATCGTCTTCCTTTGGCTTCGATGAAAGCCGTACACTGCTTATTCTTATTCACTGGGGGCGCTTCCAAGTTTTTCAATCGGGTTTCTTGCGTATTTCCCGCTTCAACTACAATCTCGCCCCATCTGTCGGTCGTGCTACTACTAGGATAATCGACAGTCTCGGTTGTTCCCAGAAGAGAAACTTCAGCCCGTGAAGGCCCGATTGGGGAATTCACCGTTTGCCCATTGAAAAATCTTGAATCGATTCCAATGGCTAAAGACTGATTCGAACCTTCGGTTTCCAACTGCGGAGTTTGCATCTCGGCACGACGGACTTCAAGCTTCGGCCTTTTTCTACTAACTTGAAGACCCGTGTTGGAAAAACCGTCATTGCTTTGCTGCTCCGTGTCTCCGGTGTTGAACGATGGATTCGACATCGAAAACCATTTCATAACCTCCGGTTTCAAGGCTTTCCACTCGGAACCCACTTCATTCGAAAGCGTGTGCACTTCATTCCAGTTAATGGCTTCTCCTAACTCCTGAAATCGTTAAAACCCAAAAGAAAACACCGGTTTAAAAATGCACGCTAAACACCACCTTCATCGACACACGTACACGAAACATACCTCCTTCAGCATTTCAATAGATTCAGCACTACGTGCATCCCGACATTGTTGCACCCATGTCTCTAGAGAATGTTCCCGCCAGTAAGAATCTATGAAACGCGCCAATATCATCTAGAAAAGAAAATCGGTAATGTCACACTAATATTCACGAACACGAGTACACAAAAAATATATGCAACTTCCTATAGAAATAAACGGGTACTTTTAAATCTTGATTTATCGGAGTGATTGACATCTAACGATCGACCCTTTAGTTTTGAACTTTTTCCCGAATTAGAAAAACATGCTGATTAATACGAGAGATTCAGAAAAGGAAAATGCATCGTTTTACTAGCGATAAATGAACAAATAAAGAAGCATCGTTCTCAAATGGAAGAAATTTACGTTTTCGAGTTTAAGAAGCATATTCCCGAGATCAGAATAATCTTTACATCTCGAGGCCTCCAACGCAAAATCTTTCCACACTACCACGCTACGAGCAGTCTCGGTCAGAGCCTACGAGGGTTAAAACGTAAGCCACCACGAGCAAACACAAAGGAACGAGCACGAGTAAGACTTGCAGAATAATAATCATATAATAATAATAATCGTAACAACGATAGTTAAACAACTTCAAAGTAATGATTGATCACAAACCTCATTGTTAAGCTGTTCAATGGTGTTGATCATGCTAACAGCAATCTTTTGCATGATGAATCGGCGTGCAACAGTCAAGTCTTTGACCACCTTCACCCCGACATTATGTGACCGATACGTGATAGGCTCCGGGAATTCATTGATTGGGCGAAGAAGCAACACATCTGCCCAAGAATAATTTCTTTTTCGCGGAAAAAATATCACGAGATATTGTTTCCTGTCGTGGGTAGGCTTTGCTCGCACGGTCGATAACGGCCAGTCGGACCTTGCACACCTTATCCCTGCTTGCCACTTCCCTCTCCACTACATTATGAAAAAAAAAATCAGTGCATTTGCGAGAGTTTCTTTACGGCTTAATCCTTAAGCCATTAAGCCAAAAACGGCTATATGGAATAAGCCAGGACCCCTCACTTGCCCTCATTAAGCCACCTCAAACAAATTAATACCAGAAATAATCCAACCCTCTTTCTTTGCCTCCCTCAATCCCATCGGCCTCCCATCCCTCAGACAGACAAATTTATCCGGACAGAAAACTTAACCCATACAGGACTTAGGGATGTTTGGTTGGTTTTCTATTAAGTCCTGTATGGATAAAGCTGTCTGTGTTGATTAATCTGTCTGTATAGATTGGGAAAGTTTTTGTTTGGGAAGGTTTTTTCATAGATGGAAGGAGCGTGTTTTTTAATTGGGAGGGGCACGTTCGGAAAAAACTTTGCTTTCCGCATAAAGCTTCCCCCTGGAAGCTTACTGAATAAGCCACTTTCTATATATTAGGCCTCTACCAAACAGTCATCTAAAGATGACCGGATAAGCCATGAGTCCCATTAAGCTCATTAAGCTGCTAACAAACAGGCCCTTAATGGAGGAAAAAAGTAAACAATCCCTAAGTTAACGCCCCCTAAGTTAACAAAAAGTAGTTGGAGCCTACTGGCAGGGTCATTGCATGTGGCATTACAGCTTGAATCCCTTTAGCTCTCTTTTAATTTTTTGGTAACAACAGCAGAAAAGAAGTAAACCCCACTTGGGTGTTGCAAAAAAACCGTTTGTATGCCATTTTTAATGAAACCGTACTTTCTACAATTAACTGTTTGTTTTATAATACATTATACTAATTATTTTGTGCCCCCGCATGGAAATTATTCTAGATAACCGGATAATAGAGCATACAACGGAAAAAAAACATCCTAGAAAGCTACATTTTGCAACATTAGAACGGAAAAAAAATAAATAAATAAATACCGACCTTCACCCAAACTGCCATAGGTTGATCTTGTTCTAGCCACTTGGGTTCTGAACGAGAAGACTCGCACTCCTGATTCCCAGACGGCAATTCTCTTCCACCATTATCGGCATCTAAGCTATCAACTCCGGAATCACGACTATTAGACGACAACTTTTGGTCATCCACCTCAAGCTCGTGAAACGGCTCCCTTTTAGGATCACGTTCTATGGTTGGTGGTGATGATGCATCAAGCTTCCAATCACCGTCACCAAATTGCTCATCGTCAGATGCTTCCATATTAAGCACGAGATTATCTACTTTCGTATTCCCTTCTTGAACTAGTTCGTGTTTAACATTGTTTGCCCCTCCGTCATACATAAATGCTTTTTCAGAACCCTGATTCGGGCTGTTAGATTCTCCCGCGTAATGTACGTCAGTACAAGGAAGCACTTGCATGGTTTCTCACTAGAACCTGTTTTTACCATATAAAGTCTGCATCATAAATGGAAGAAAAGAGACGTTATATATGATGAGCGAACATAATACAACCTATAACACATACATACATATATATATATATAGAGAGAGAGAGAGAGGGAGGTTTAGGGGAAAACCCAAAAAAATGAAAAACCTGAGGAACACCCTGATAACCGTTCATCTGGACGGTATGCACATGTGTGTACAAGTAACTGAAGTTGTTTTTTTGGTTTTTATGCACATGTACATATCATCCAGGTGAATAGTTACCAGGGTGTTCCTCAATTTTTCATTCTTTTCGTGGTTTTCCCCTGAACTTATCCCTATATATATATATATATGTAGGCTAGAGAACGAATCAAAGTGTATCTTTATAACATTCACATGTAAATGCATATGCAAAATATGGGTTTTGATTCATATTTCAAGTGAAGTGGTTCTTCACAATGAATGTGAACCACAATATGATCATTTATCTCTATAATACATATATATATATATATATATAACACGATTCTTCAAGTTGCATTACGTATATGGAACATGTAGGCTAGAGAACAAATCACAATGTATCTTTATAACATTCACATGTAAATGCATATGCAAAACATGGGATTCCATTCATATTTCAAGTAAAGAGGTTCTTCACAATGAATATGAACCACAATTTGATCATTTACCTCTATAATGTGCAAGAAATGACAGTAAACAATTTGTGCAATATAATTCAGTGGCATTACAAACATCTGTTCAGCCTAAACTTTCTTTAAAATTTAGAAATAAACTGCATATATTGTTCTTGATGTGTTATTTAAAGTACTTCACAGAATGCCTTCATTCCTTCATATTGAGTGAACTCAATCACAATTCAAACCAACATTTCCATGACAAGAAACATGGTAAAATCACATCTAGGTGACAAATCTAACCTCTGGATGACATTCTTCTTAAAAGAAATATGAAAATAAAATCTGAATTTCAAGAATAGTGATGCAATATAAGGGAAGAAACTCGGTTTACAACAAACTTCCGAAAAACCCACAAACCTCTTCTTCATTTATGATAGAAAGAAAGAAATTTCTTTCTTGTAGCATTAAATAAAAAAAATTATATAAAGAAAAATATCTACTTTACTGTAATAAAAAGCGAAAAATCCAACTGTTCTAGCTATAGTTAAAAACCAAAATTTTCTTTCGCTTGTGATAAAAATTCAACTTCTAGACATTAAAACTAAAAGTCACCGCGACATATGGTAACTAAACTCTTTCTAGAGGTGCACAAGATCATAACCACTATGCTTAGAAACTAATTATTTACAGAAAGAACAAAGATAATAGATAATTAAATACTACATTAGAACTTCGATCGTTTAATGTACAAATGCATAATAATTAAAATCTATTTAAGCTATATAATCTGTTAAGTTCTCTTTTACTTGCACTAATTTTTGTTTACCAAACATAACAAATAAATCCATAACTAGAATTTAGTTAACTCTATACATTCCAGTTTCAGCAGAATACAAAAAACCCCAATTTAGGGGAAAAGATTGCAGGTTTCTTGAAAATTTTATGCAAACTAATACACAACAATTTGGCATAAACCATTATGGATAGGAACTACTACCCAATTCAAATCCATGTGTTATCAAAACAACAAAATCAAAGAAACCCACAAATCAAAACCCCCTAATTGACAAATGTTGGACCAAATTAGAACAAAAAACCCTAAAAGAAAAAAAATCAAGAAATAAACCCAAGATTCTGACACATCAATTGCATGTTTATGGCTCAACTCAACTTCAACCCACAAAAAAAATTTCAAGTTTTTGCTGGTGACCTAGAAACAAAAAGTGGGTCCAGATCAAGAATTCCCCATCAATTGATTGACCCATCTACGAAAAAAACCCCAAATTGAAATTCCCAAAAGCATCGCTTCAAGAAATCTTGAAATCAAAGTCACACACTTGATACATTCAACTAACTTAATTTTTTTTGTTTTGGGTACTTAAAAAAATCTGTCTTTTTTGGTTAGTCTATCTAGGGTACAATATTATTGGGGGAAAAAGGGTCATCAAGAACATCATGTACATATATATATATATAAATATAACATATACATATATATATAAATTTCTATGTATGTATGTAAGTAAAATTAGGGAAGATAATAGAAAGAAAAAAAATGGTGGTTTTGTGTAAATGTACCTTTTGCAGTGCGTGGGTGAAGATCACCTTTATGCCATTGTTGGGGGTGGGTATGGATTTGATATTTTTGTGGGTTTATATTTGTTATAAAATATGTAGAAAGAAAATTATTAATTTTGAGAAGATGGGTGTAAATAAAAAGTGGGCATGTACCAGGTCCAAAACGAACAAGACGACCTGGATGTGTCTAGAGAGAGAAACAAAAAAGAAGGGTGATGAGAGAGAAACAAAAAGGACGTTTAGAGGATGGTGGGTTTGTGTGGAAAAAAAAAAGAAAAAAGAAAAAAAAACACAAAAATATTAATAAAAAGATTTAGAAAAAAAAAACTTGTGTATGTGGTACAAGATTGGGGGCCAGCGGTGTGGTCGAGGTGCCCCCTACCCTCTTTTTATAATATAACAAACATTTATGTGTGTTATTTTTTTGATTCTTGATATTTTGTTTTATCTCTATCGATTATTCGATCTTATTGTAATAACTATAGATAAATCAAAAATGGTAACGGAATGAGAAAATAAGTGAGATTTTTGTTGTTTGTTTATTAATATGTTTATGGGTATTTATTAAATACTAAAATTGTACTCGTGCAATACAGCGAGATACATCACGATTTTAATGTTTCATTTTATTTTTAGTTTTTTTGTCGATTTACAGTACGATTTTGAATGGTTTTGAGAAAGTGATAATTTTTTTTTTATAAATTTGTTTAATTTAGACTTAATAATATAATGTTTTTTATATAAAAAATTAAGTATTTTGTTATAATTCAATTATTATCTTATATATTTTAATGACATCTAGAAAAAATAACCAATTACA
Organism: Arctium minus; assembly: GCA_954870635.1. Lineage (NCBI taxonomy): Eukaryota > Viridiplantae > Streptophyta > Magnoliopsida > Asterales > Asteraceae > Arctium > Arctium minus. The sequence continues at coordinate 9,524,711 of OX941092.1, forward strand.
TATTTAATAATATAATTAAAACAAATTTATCTAAATCCATATCTATACTATATTATAAAACACGGATAAAAAACTTTTAAATACAAATTATTAGGCATAAGGTACCATCATTTTATGCAAGATTTTAAAAATCTCTTAATTTACAAATATCAAAGCACAAGATACATATTACTATTGCAAGCTTCTAACACCCACCAATTTATGTATCTTGTGCTTTGATACTTGTAAATTAAGAGATTTTTAAAATATTGCATAAAATGATGGTACCTTATGCCTAATAACTTGTATTTAAGAGTTTTTTTATCTCTGTTTTATAATATAGTATATAATAGTATAGATATAGATATAGATAGATAGATATCAAATATAAAATTAAAAGGACAATTTATGGTTTTTCAAAGAAAAGGGTTTTAACTTGAACAATATTAGTATTTTGGTATACGGGTGATATTATTTATTAGTTATTAATTACGAGAATAAAGCATGATAATTGGATTAGATACATGAGCAGTTCAGACACTTGTACAGGGCCTAAAGAATATAGGAGCCTAAAAAGATTGGTAGAGTAATAGTCGGAAAAAAATACTAGATAAAAAAACTCAAAATTGTAAATAAATTAGAAATAGTAACGGAACCATAAGAAAATAAGTGAGATATTTGTCGTATGTTTATTAATACGTTTATGGGTATTCATTAGATATAATAAAGAAGACGCTTTATAATTTACCTTAGCGGTATGACTTTTGAATCTAATTGATATTATTAATTGGTAATTATCAGTTAAGATGATAAAGCATGACAATTGGGTTAGATGTATGAACGATTCTTGAGGAAGGGCAGGTCGGGGACTTGTGCAGAGCTTAAAAAATAAAGTGGGCCAAAAATGTAGTCGGGGAAAAAAAATTAGTGGATAAAAAAACTCAAAATTTCCTTAGAATATAATAAAACCTAAAACGAATTTGGTAAATAATAAAGGCCAAAAATGTAAGAATTAATTACATAGGAGAATAAATATGTAAAAAGTTAAATGGTCATTCGTTTTATGTTATTGTTTATCTAGGTTTTTTTATCTAATATCAAGGTACAAAATTGTTCGTTATCTCTATTTGTTTGACTATTTGACTGTATCTGTGCTTTAATAATTTAACGTAGAACGACATTAAGCTTATTTTTTTAAACTCATGAGTTTACTAATGTTATTTGCTTATATTCGTTATTGTTATCTACTTTTGCTTTTATTGGTTTTTTCTATATTTTTTTTTATTGCTTGCTTGAGTGCCTATGTTTCTATTCGATGTTGCTATTTGAAAAATATTATCATTCAAATATTTCATCCATTGTCTGGTCCATACAAGAACATTAAGAAAGTAAGAGAATTAATATGGACCACACAATTTATTAAATAATGTCTTAAATAAAAATTCTAAAAATGAATGAATAAAGGCATAAAATCATTTATTTATATTAAAATTATTTAAGGCATTTATTTAATCTTCTTCTTTTACCATTTTTGTGATTTTAATATGATTTAATTTTTATTTATAAAATTTATTTTTCTATTTAAGGCGTTTATAACAAAGCTAATTTAATTTTCATTTATAGAATTTAATTTTCATTTAAGGTAATATTTAAAAAAATTATAATTTTCTTTAAAATCACACGTGATTCACAATTAGTGGGTTTCTTTTTTTTTCAAATTAATTGTCCTATTCACATGTGATTTAAAGTGTGAAAAAACAATAATTCAAATTAAACATTGAAAAAAAATAATGAAAACATAATCACATTTGATATGTAGCAGAACATATTTAATATGTATAAAATCACATGATTCAAAACATAATTTATAATTTACATATATCACATGTGATGTTTTTATAAATTACATTTCTTTTCCACTTAAAGAAATTAGAGACGATTCATGATATGTTTTTATCTTATCTCCAACGTAATTGGTTGATTCACATATTCATCCTGTCGTATGTAAATAGTAAATGTGAAATACATTTATTTTGGTTCGTGATGGTCAATAAATGTAAGAAGAGACTAGCGGTAACCTGTGTAACCAATCAACTTGTTCGTCGTTATGTAATTTTTATATGACTCTTATGGGTGATACCACCAAAATTTTCCCATGCAATCATATCTGGAGTCGTAAAATTAAGAATTAAGAAGGAGAAGATGAACAATGAAAGATAATGTTAATATGATTTATTTGGAAATTAAATAAATACAATAACATGATAGAGAGAGCAAAAGAGGGGAACATTGATAATTTGATATATAGATGGTAATCACAATTAAGGATTAAATTTAAATTTTAAATTTTTTAAAATGTTTTCCTAAATTACACTTTCCATGTTGTTTCTTCAATTAAAATTAATTTCACAATTAATACCAACCATTGATATAAAAAAACAATATTGATGAGTTTGTACGATTTCTAACCTTTAGACGATTTGTAAATGATTTGTGATATATATATATATATATATATATATATATATATATATATATATATATATATATATATAGAGAGAGAGAGAGAGAGAGAGAGAGAGAGGGGTTAAAGGGAAAACCTTAAATAAATGAAAAACTAAAAAACACCTTATCAACCGTTAGATTAGATGATTTAGCGGATGTGATTAAATGAGCGGTTACAACAATATATTTTGAATTAAAAAACTTTAGCCCCCTATTTTTTTATTCGAAAAAAGAGAAAAAATAAACAAAATTCGAGCGAAATAAATTACACCAAAAAAACAATCATATTTTTCTCGTTAATTTGACATCTATATTGATATACATTTTCATCCATTTTTTCGTGGTTTTTCGATATTCTATTTATTTAGGGTTTTCCCCTGAACCTGATCATATATATATATATCATATGGTATAATTGATGGTTGAATAGATTGACGAAATTATATTTCAAAAAGTTTTTGCTTGGTAATATTAATTTAAAAAACTATTATTGATTATTTTATGTATAAAAGTACTAAAAAGAATGTTTTATATAAAGTATCACTATTTATTGAATTCAGTTTTATTTTTAATAATAAAATAGTTTATTAAAATATTTTTTTCATTTATGTCAAGAGTCTTTTTTTACAAGTCGTCATTGACCCAAACGTGAGAAACGGGCTGGTTGGGTGGATTATTTTATATAGCTTCATAAGAGCCCATCTAAGGCCCAATGAAAGAATTTTAAATTCTTTTGGCCCAGCTACAATAAAGCCAGAAGGCAATATTGAGGGACTTTTTGGCAGTTGCTGAATGGTTTGGTGCATAATGATTAAGTGGTCAGAATGATTAAGAGACGCTTATGATATAATTCAAAGTGAAATAAAGTTGTTTTGTAGTTGTTCAAAATGAAATTTGGGCACTTAATGGTTAAGGGATGTCCAGGATACAAAATCATTAAGAGAGTTTTGGAGTCATTAAGAGGCAGATTTTTTTTTACCAAACAAGATTCATATCTTAACGATTCAGAAGTTGTCTCTTAATTGAACCATTAAGAGGTAAACAAACAACCTCTGAGTTTATATACCCGTAAATTCAAGATATACTTTTCATGCTGTCTTATTTAAAAAGTATGCTTAATTTTCCTTTTTATCTTTTAAAAATTAAACCATTCTTTAAATTTTCCTAGTTCTCTCTGTTTTTCATCAAGGGGGCACTAAGGAATGTTTGGTTTAACGGAATATTTTCGAAGGATCTTTGATTTCGTGGAAGGATTTAGGGTTGAGAAGAATTTGGAATTTGAATGATTTGTTATATTTGGTGTGTTTGATTTATAGAATTTTGAATGAAATTGAATTTTGTTCTTTTATAATTCTAGTTTGGTCTGCAAGAATCGGAATGAAATTAATTTTTTGAATTATAAATTGCTTGTTTGAAGGTGATGGAAAAATTAGGGCTAATTTGATGAAAGATTTGGGGGTAAAGATGCAGTGGATACAATTGAAATTTATGAGATTTGGATTTGAAATAACAGTCATCTCCAAAAATAAGGACAAAACGCCCCATCAAACTAAGGAGGTAATCGAAGGAGATGGCAACAGACCAAAATCGCAACAAAATGAATACAACAGAGACACAAGACTATAATTAATCAAAAAATAAGGACAAAAACCGAGAAAAAAATGTAAACCATATGGACAAAAATGGGCTGGATTGAATATATTTACGGGTTTATTTATTTTGTTTGTGGCCCAACGTGTACATGTATAGAAATATACAAACGACCTAACAAATGTATCCAAAAAAATTCATAATTTAACATATACATTACAAGTTAATATAATGTTTAATATATGAGACCATCGAATTTGACAAAGCCTAAAAAAACGTTACAACGTTTAAGTAGAGAGTCGACCCGACGAATTTCTACTAGGGCATGACCAAATCCTATTAGCGATTAGGACCAATCGGCCCAACCAAGACCACTTTTCCGGACCAAAATTCGTCATGAAACCTAGTCAAACCCCAACCCAAGGCCGATTAAGAGTAGTGAACAGGCGGTGAAAGTTTATTTTAATTTGAATGCTGGAACCGAAAGGGTCGATCAAGGACTGGCTAGTGGTCAAATTTAACTTAAACATGCAATCCGGAGGGTAATGTCTTATGTTGTTCGTTTCGATGTCGTTAGACCTCTTTCTCTTCCGTGTTATTTTTAGTTGTTTTCTCTTAGTGTTGGGTTCCTTTTCTTTTCTAGTGAAATCAAAATCCTACGTTAACACGATATGTGAAAAAATCTTGCACCAACACGGCGAGGCACAATACTGAAAAGGATCAAAAAATATATTTTGTTAGAGTAGGCTGATGAAGATGGTGATACAAAGGCCAACTGTTCTAAGATTCGGATAGTTAACATATCACAACATGGATACAGAACGTCCTACAACCGAAATACAAACCGGTAGGTTTTACTACCTCGAGAAGTAATGTATTCCAAATGTGGACGTTGGCTAAATGAGAAATGCAAATCATTTTTCAAAGCTTAAATTAATTATTGTGTTGCTTTAATATGTGATATTTGATGTCAATCATCAACCACATACATTTTTTTTGGGAAAGGGTATCCTGGGCCTTTGACCCAGACTAATCCCTTGGCAAAGAAACCGACTGCGAAAGCATGCAGTCCTGAGGTTAAACCCAGTGGCCACAAAGTTGCGAATGCAGGGAATCGAATCCGGGTTGAGCGCTATGAACTCCCCAGGTGATTACCGCTACAGCACAAGCCTTGTGGTTACCACATACATATTTATGTGTCACTTGTCATTGAATTGAACTAATGACATGGACTACGATCAAACAAACGATTAAGTTTATTACATTTGGTCACCAATATTCGTGTACCCAACTTTAGCATCTTCCCTATAAATTTTATTAGTAGTTACAATTTACACAATTAATTTTTTTTTTATAAATATATTCTCCGATAACACTAATAACAATACCTGCCACTCCCCTCCGCTTTGCCTCATCACCACTACCACCACCGCCACCGCCACTACCACTGCCACCACCTTGACGGGGATGATATAATCTCGATCCCACGGCCAACAACGGTGAACCCCGTCCTTTTGTGACCTTTCTTTTCCACATACACTTTCTTTCAAAGTATTTTTCTTTTCTTTTTTAACTTTGGCCACTAAAGTTTTTATTTTATGTTTTGGTCACTAAAGATTTTTGTTTTATGTTTTGACCAACAAACATTTTTTAGTTACGAAAATATTTTGTACGATGGTGTAAACGACACAACTTTAAAAGTTGAGGATACCGTTTGACCTTTTTGTAGGTTAACGACATTTTGGAGAGTTTTTTTTTTTTGTCAAATTTTAGTTTTCTCCCTCTCTTACGTTGTGTTCTCGAGTTTTTTTACGAATGAAAGGAATGAAAAGTAAAGGAAAGAAAAAATGTTGTGTTCTCGAGTTTTTTTTAAGGAGGGAAAGGGAAGGAAGGGGAAGGAAAATATTGATGATTTTCCTCCCAAATGTGGGAGGAAACGGAAGGAAAGGAAAGAAATGAATTTAAAAAGAATTAAAAATATTTATAAAATTACGTATATACCCATTAATTACATTCCACTACGAAATAAATAATGGTATATTAGTAAAACTAACATCTTTTCTTTCCTTTTCTTTCTCTCCTACTCGGAAATATTAAAATTTATTTTCTTTCATTTCATTTCCTTCAATCTCAAGAACACAAATACAAATATTTCTTTCTTTTCTTTTCTTTATTTCCAAAACTCGAGAACACAACGTTAGAAACTTATATACAAAACATATTAGATGATAAAAATAAAATTAAAAATCACTTTATTGTAAATAAGTAAAAGAAATGCACATGTTCATAACATAAATCATGATAATTACAATTTACAAGTATAAATGAGAGAAAAAAATGTACCCTAAATCCTCTAGAATATAAAAGTGTAGGCCTATTTTGACGCAAGATAATAACCCTGGTCTTATTTAAGTCAATAATTAATATCGAATGATTGTTTTTTCAATATTGGCGTAACTATATAGTTTTATTTTAATATGATTCTTCTATTCGTTTGTTGACCATTTTGCAAATTATTATGAATATCGGTCCACAAGTTTCATTTATTTTGTTATTATATGAGGAAAAAAAATTATAATTTATTTAAATTGAATATATTCTAAATTAAATATCATAATAAGTTTTGGGAAAGAGGATGACACCCAGGTCTCTGCCAATAAAAATATTATAACTTTCATTAAACAAAAATACAATTAAAATTGTATTTTTGTATTAAGAAAACACGTAACACATACTATTTATTGTAAATTTTCTAGAAAAAAACATAACATTTTAATTTTTGGATGAAATATTAATTCAAATTTAGATATTATTTTATGTATAGTTTTCATTTATTTTATTAAAATAAAAATGGATAATTTTGTATAAATCCGTAAAAGCATGCTATAATGATGAAGACAAGTCCAAGGTCATGGTCCCGGGCATGCCCGAAGATATCGGACACTGACAATTGACAAAGACCTTTGATAATTTTATGTTTTTTTTTAACTTTCATAGAAACCAAATTAAGAACGCATTAATTTCCAATTTCGATCGTTAAACGATTTGTGTTCTTTATATCAAAAAATATATACATGTGACAACCAACGACCCGTTAATATATAAAACCGTAAACCAAGGAAACAATCATTTATTTGAAAGTTTACAAACAATACTTTAAAACATAGATTCAAAACTCAAGGAGACTCGTGCACAGTGCACTCGATCGATTTTGCAAGTAGAAAATTTTAGGGTATGAACTGTGCACATGCTAAACTTTGAGGGGTGTTTCAAAATATTAAAAAGTACAAGAGATATCAACCATAAAACGAAAAAAAAGTCTATTAAAATCATCTAAAAACCGAAAAAGTTAATCGAAATCATAAAAAAGAACTTAAAAAATCTTTCGAAACAGTGGAATTCGACTAAAACCACAACGGGCTTACGCTTAAGACATAGTATTACATCTTCTTCAAAAGGTCAATTACATTTGATGAAAACGTACTTTATTCCCTAAGTCAGCACAATTAACTTTTCCCTGCGTTGACTTTCCATGTGATCAAACCGTAACTTTAGGTGTCTTAATTTAATCCACCTTAAAGATACATCTTTTCAGCAAAAAATCTCAATCTACATAGATTTTGAATGCTTTTAATGTAAATTTTTGCTTTCTATATAAAAGTAGTATTGTATAAATAAAGGTGGTGGAAAAAGGAAATTGGTTTTATAATTATATATGCATCCATACATGATTGGCATTGACTCACTTGTCCAAATGCTCTTTGGAAAAAAGCAAACTTTTTGTGTCTTTTTTGCTCACACTCTTCTTCTTCTTCCCCGAAACTCTCAACCTTTACCACATCATCTACTGTGCCTTCTACACCTTTACAGATTAATTGCCTACCTACCTTACCTATATATATAGGGGTTGTTTTATTTGCAACCCTTAAAAATGTTGCAATCCTTGCAACCCACATCTTAACCGTCGGATTCATGATCGGCGGTTACAATAGATATAGGGCCCAATATTTTTAATTAAAAAAACAGAAAAATAAAAATAAAATAATCGTCGATCATGAATCCAACGATTAAGATGTGGGTTGCAAGGGTTGCAACCTTTTTAAGGGTTGCAAAATATTCTTTCAATATATATATATATATATATATATATATATATATATATATATATATATATATATATATATATTAGCTACTCAAGGGACCATGCATAATGAATCATAACAGTTATTCACAAATGAATAGTAATCAGTAAATATGACAAAAACGTTTAAGGATTATTTGCCATACTGTTGAGTCTTGTGTCTTTTGTATATATAGCAGGATAGAACTGAAACTATATATATATAGGGGTTAAATCATGTGAAAACCAAAAAAATATTGAGAATCGTGAGAACCGATCTAAGCCGTAATTTCGTTTTGATCCTATGGTTTTAATTAGGGAAAAGTTCAAAATAACCCAATGGACTTTAGCGTTTGGAGTGATTAAGTCATTGAACAATTTTTTAGAACAAATAAGTCCTTAGACATTTCAAAACACACTAAATAAATCCTTAGACTTTTCAAAACCTGTTAAATACATTCTTATTACTTAAAAATGTAACTTGCAACCTACTTAATAGATAGAACTACAAATTAAAAAAAAAGATGTCACCTACTTTATCCCCTTACAGATCAAAAAATGGGAAAATTAATTAAAATAGTTGATCTCATCAACCAAATTCATTTTTTAAACACTTTTCAAAATCTCTTTTTAAAATAGTTAAATTTATGCATAATTTTTCTTTGCCTTAAGAATTGTTTTTGGCAAAAAAAAGAAAAGAAAAAAAAACTAAAAAACATTTTTATAATATGTCATTTAATTTACTTTATATCTTCTGTGTTTTTTAATTTCAATTAACTCTTTATTATATTAACATACATAATCGTATATTAACTAAAATATATAAAAAAATATGTTTTTTTTTCTTCATATTACACCACTATAATTGTGTCGTCAATGCGTTTAAAATGAGCCTAATATTGAATTTTTTGGATTTAATCTCAAATTATTAAATATCATAAATATGTACGAATTATATTTAATATTTACACTTTCTATCCTCTCAGAGTTATTTATTTAATAATATAAGATTAATCTGTAATTATAAGTATTAAAATAGTTCATACATATTTATGATATTAAAAATATAAGATTAAATTCAAAAACAATATTGACCAAACGATTATAATGGCGTAATTTGTAAAATAAGAAACCAATATATTTTAGTTAATATATGATTATATGTGTTAACATAATAATAATATAAAATAAAAAAGTAATGCATATAAAATAAATTAAATAATTAATTATAGCTTTATAAGAATGCAAACTGTATTTTTTTTTTCCTAAAACTATAAGGAAAGTGAATATTTATACATAAAATGTTCTATATAAGGATGTTTTTTATTTTATTTTTTGGAAAAAAACAATCCTTACGTAGAAAAAAAACATTATGTGCAAACTTTAACTATTTTAGAAAAAAAAAACTTTGAAAAGTGGTTAAAAAATAAACTTGGTTGATGAGATTGACTTATTTCCGTTAATTTCTCCATTTTTAGTTTGTAGGTGGATAAAGTATGTGATATTTCTTTTTTAATTTGTAGTTTTACCTGTTATGTAGGTTGTAAATTACATTTTTTAAGTAATAAGGATGTATTCAACAGGTTACCAAAAGTCCAATGATTTATTTAACAGGTTTTGAAATGTCTAAGGACTTATTTGTTCGAAAAAATTGTCCAGAGACTTAATCACTCAAAACCTTAAAGTCCGTTGGGTTTTTTTGAACTTTTCCCTTTTAATTAAAAGTTGTTTCACTTCCAATTTATTTCAAAATTGACATTGCCTAATGACCATTGATTAAAATTAATCAATAGTTTAAATCGGTTTTCATGGTTCTCAACCTATTTTTGGTTTTCATTTGATTATCGTTCTATATATATATATATATATATATATATATATGCGAAAGATCGTAAGAAAATGAGTTAACGGTGAGAAGCATGAGAAATGAATCTGAACCGTTGATATCTTTTAATCTCAAGCTCTTCCATGAATTGCGGCTTAGAAGAGAATTGATCTGGTACATCTCATCTTAATGTGCGTTCATTTCTAATCCAATGGTTGATAACCATTTCTCACGATTCTCACCGTTAATTCAATTTCTCACCGGAACCCAACCCTATATATATATATATATATATATATATATATATATATATATATATATAGGGACATGTTCAAACGAGAAGCTAAACATTTTACGAGAATGCGAGAAATGTGATATCATATATGATATACAAGTTTAATCATATATGATTAAACACGTGTTACAGTGGCAACACATAGACGTTTAATCATATATGATTAAACACACCCACATGTTGTGTAATCATATATGATATCACACTTCTCGTCTTCTCGCAAAATGTTTAACTTCTCGCATGATTCTTCCCTCCCTCTCTCTCTCTCTCTCTCTCTCTATATATATATATATATATATATACACACGGTGCGTTTTATTTGAAAACCAAGCAATTCGTGTTAGCAAATCAATCTTAGCCATTCATCAAGTCTAATAAATATATGATTTTATTATGTTTTCTAATCTAAAGTCATGATCATAATAAATTAACATTGTCATCTTACATATATATCACAATCATTATTAATTAATCATAATAATTATCCATAAATATATATATTCTTTCTTAAAATAATGGTTTGCAAAATTTACACGAATTGTTGTATAATACTACGTAGGTTGGTTCTTATTTTGTCGTGTTCTTGAATCTATTGCTTTGTGTTTTCAAAAGATGTAAATTTATATATTGGTTTTTGTGCTTTTAAAGATTCTTGAAAACTGCTAAGATGGAAAACTCAGATAACTGTCTGATTATTTCAGCTAGTAACTCAGTTTTTATCATTTCATTTAATATAATTTAATTCATAAGAGAATATATAGAATGCACAATCATGTAAGCTGACTAGAACCCAATATTGTTGAATGACGCCTTATGGCGGGGTCAGGGGGCCCCTCGCAACGCCGCAAAACCTTTACGGATTTTATAAAGAGAAGTGCTTGGGATGCTCTAAGTCCTTATCATATCAGAAGCTTATGATTTTGATGTTCTTCTAACTCTGTAACTGTTGATCCAAACTCTCTCAGTGATTTGATAACGACCCTCTTTTATACTTAGTGAAAATTACGTTATTATATGTATTAGTGTTTCATCATCAGCGATCAGACTGAGTCTGTTCAGTTATCGCTGATGACCTTTCTGTAAACATTTAATATGTATGTGTTTCACTTTCAGCGATCAAACTGAGTCTGTTCAGTCATCACTGATCGTTTCCTATGTAACACAGTTAACGTAATCCCTGAAGACAAGTCTCGCGTCAACATAGTTCATAGCTGAATCGAAGACGAAGCCACTGAACAATAGATAAGTCTACTAGTGACCTGATGCGGATATCAGCGAAGACCAGACAAATCTACTTACGCGAAGAAGCCTGAGGAAAAGCTTCAGCGATAGCTGAACTTTATCTCTGGAAGAAGAGATACTCAGCGATCAACGATCACAAAGCTTATGCCTCAAGTTTTCTTTTGTCTTACCTTGCACAACCAGTACGATGTGTCAGAACGGACAAGTCTCTGCCACAAATCGTACACCAACTCTGTCAACTACACTGTTCATAAAGTGGCCAAAAGCATGTCTCCAAAAGTGAGACTACCAAAGCCAATCTATGAATGCCACGTGTAAAGTACCCTGCCATGCATTTAATGCATAGGGTATAAATAGGAAGCTCACTCCTTCATCTGAAGGTGTGCTCAATCCTTGAACTCCAAAATAGAAACCCTTGTTTTCTATCTCTCTAAAAATCCCCCATTCTCTGAATTTCTTGTGCAACCATCTTAGTGTTTCTTAAGTTTGTTTAGATTGAGTCTGTCTTAATCTTATTCCGCAACAAACTTGTAAATTGTATTTTGATTTATCAATAAACAATTTATTAAACTGTAATTTCTGTGTTTGTATTCAACCCCCCCCCCTTCTACAAACTTGTTAAGCACCTTCGGGACCAACAAGTGGTATCAGAGCGGTTTGTTTAATCTAATAAACAAGATCTTGCTGTATACTCTTCCTTGCTATTCTAAAATGGCACTAAACACAAACACAAACTACTATGATAATGGTTCACTTTCTAAACCTCCTCGATTTAGCAGAGATAACTTTTCTCTATGGAAAAATCGAATGATGCTATTTCTTGAAGGTGCGGATCCTACTATACCTGAATATATAGAAAACGGACCCTATGAACCTGTTAGAATTATAGCTGCGGTTCCTGCTACTGCCACCACTGAAGCTGTCCCTGAACGATATGTCGTTAAGGAAATAAGACAGTGGAGTGATGAAGATAAAAAGAAGGTAGGCATAGATGCAAGAGCAAAGACCATTATATCAATGGCTCTGCCTGATGAAGTTTTCCATTCCATCATGCATCTAAAAACTTCTAAAGAAATGTGGGAAACCATATGTGTTCAATATGATGGCACCACTGAAATCCAAGAGACCCGAAAGATTAACTTGGTAAGACAGTATGAAAGTTTTATCGCTGGTAAGAATGAATCTCTTTCTGACATTCATCAGCGGTTTAACTGCCTGATCATTGACCTAAGAACTGTTGGAAGGACCTATTCTAATTCTGAGGTCCTAACAAAATTCTTGGAAAGTCTTCCTGAAAGCTGGGACAGTTATTCAATATGTCTTAAGCTGACAAAGGACTTACATACTCTCTCTCTAAGCACTCTGTATGGAATATTGCTCAACTATGAGCAATCTAATCTCCTGAAGAAGAATCTTGTAAAAGATTCTAAAGACTCCAAAAGCACTGCTGTTGCTTTAGTCTCATCAGAGATAATTCCATCCCAGCGATCTACTCTCACCATCACTGAGTTAGATTCTGAATCTGAGGATTTATCAGACCCTGATCTTTCAGAGTTTAATGAGTCCTTAGCACTCTTGACAAACTCTTTTAAGAGATTTGCAAGAAAGAGTAACTTCCGAAGAAGTAAACCTCTCTCTCTTACTGAAAAGCCAAAATCAACTCCGGTTGATAAGGCTACAGCCACTTGCTATAACTGCGAAAAAATTGGACATTTTGCTAGTGAGTGCAGGTCTAAAAAGGTCTTCAAACCTTCTACCTCAAGAAGATCCAGTGATGACAAATACCATAAGCTGAAAAACAAATATCAAAAGCTGAAAAGCTATCAGCAAAAAGGTAAAGGTCTCATCGCTGAAGAACATGACTGGGCTGAATCAGAAGAATCATCTTCTGATGAAGAAGAAGTCGCTAATCTTTGCCTCATGGCTGAGATTAAAGAAGAAGTAGAAGAACCATCTGAACCTTCTATGAGCTACATATCATCTCAGGTATCCATCTCTACAAATCCCTCTCTACCTGAAGCTGAGAGAAGTCGCGCTGTTGATGTGCTGACGATTGACCTTTATAATGCTCTAAACGACAAAACTCAAGCTGAAAATAAAAATGTTTATTTAACACAAGAGCTAGAGAAATGTCATGAAAAGATCAGTGAACTAAATCTTTTAGAAGAAAAGCTAAAAGATCAAGTCATTATAAATGAAATCATCAGCATTGAACGCGAACAAGCCATCGCTGCTCTAAAAGCAGAAAAGGCTCATGTTGAAAAATGGTGCAAATCATCAACAAAGATCTCTGAGATAATAAATGCTCAAACTCCTGAAAGTGATAAAACTGGTCTTGGTTTTTGGACACCACAGGATGATCCTAAAGAAGAAAGTTCCTCGCTTAAGTTTGGAACTTTTGTCACATCTTTCTTTGACACTTCTTATAAACAATTCTATCCCTGTTCTTCTTCTAATCTCATCCCTGAGGAGATATCTGCAAAATCTAAGCCTGCAGATAAAGGAAAGTCTATTCTCCCTCCTCAGAAGGCTTCCAAGAAAACCAAACTGAAAGTTCCTTCCAAACCTTCAGTGGATAAACCTTTTAGCTCAGTGACAGAAATCTTTGATATCTGTCCTCCAAAGCTGAAGGTTGATCTAAAGCCCGTGAAATCTGAAGAAATAAAAATTCCTCCCAGATCTCGTGCTAAAGGTATTCTTGGAGCTGGACCTGCTCATCTTAAGTTTTCAAAACCTTTTGGTTATAAATCCACCGTCAGATATAGAAAATGTTATCACTGTGGATTCACTGACCATATTGCGAGCAAGTGTCCAAATACCACCGAAGCTGATAAAACAGCCAAAGTGAAGAAAAATACCACTAAGGTTAAGAAATTAACCAAAGTGAAGATTACCACTGAAGTTGAATCTTCCTTATCCACTAACTCTGAAGGACCCATTGAAAAGTGGGTACCAAACAAAGCTTAATCTTCCTTATGTATGCAGGGATCAAAGGGCATCTGGTATCTCGATAGCGGATGTTCTCGTCATATGACTGGACAAAAAGACCTGCTCACTGAATACAAGGAAGAGAAAGGTCCCTCTGTGACCTTTGGTGGAAATGGAAAAGGATTTACCCGTGGGTTTGGTGTCCTCAGAAATGGGACAACTACCTTTCGAAGAGTCGCTTATGTAGATGGACTGAAGCACAATCTTCTAAGCATCAGTCAGCTATGTGACAAAGACTACGAAGTTCGCTTTTCTAAGAAAGCATGTTCAGTGGTAGATGAAAAAGGAAAACTTGCTCTCAGTGGTTATAGAAGAGAAAATGTCTATGTAATAGATATGGACTCTACTATCACTGATAACTTATGTTTTCTCTCTAAGGCCTCTTCTGATGTCAACTGGCTATGGCATAAAAGGCTCTCTCATCTAAACTTCAAAACCCTGAATTCTCTCTCATCTAAGGAACTGGTTTCTGGTCTTCCTCAGCACTCATATGCTAAAGAATCTCTCTGCTCAGCATGTGAAAAAGGAAAACAAACAAGAGCTAGTTTCAAGTCGAAACAAGTTTCCTCAGTAACAAGTCCTCTTCAGCTCTTGCATATGGATCTATTTGGCCCTGTCAATATCCAATCAATAGCTGGAAAGAAATATACGCTTGTCATTGTAGATGAATATTCTCGCTACACCTGGGTTATTTTTCTTCGCTGCAAGAATGATACTCCAGAAGAACTAATATCTTTTGTCAAAAAGATGGAAGTGCTGAATAATCTTACTGTTCGATCAATAAGGAGTGATCATGGAACTGAATTCAAAAATAGTTCCCTGAACAATTTCTTTGAGAACAAGGGAATCTCTCACAACTTCTCTTCAGTAAGAACACCTCAGCAAAATGGAGTCGCTGAAAGAAGAAACAGAACGATCATAGAAGCTGCTAGATCAATGCTCAGCGATTCTCACCTCCCTACTCAATTTTGGGCAGAAGCTGTAAACACTGCATGTTTTACTCAAAACAGATCGCTGATAATAAAGCGATTTGGGAAGACAGCTTATGAACTCTTTCTTGGAAGGAAGCCTTCTATCAGTTTTCTTCATATCTTTGGTTGTCAGTGCTTTATCTTAAACAACAAAGATCAACTTGGAAAGTTCGACCCAAAAGCCGATGATGGAATATTTTTAGGATATTCCTCCATCTCAAAAGCCTACAGAGTTTTCAACAAAAGAAGACAAACCGTAGAAGAAACCATTAATGTCACGTTTGATGAAACGCGCTCAGCGAACTCTAAACCAATCGCTGACAATGAAGAACTGAATACTTGGATGATCTCTCACTATAAAGGAACTGAACCTTTCTTCTCAAACCAACAGCACACTGAAACTCCAGCTGCTGATGAAGAACCAAGTATCATACCTCCCACCGCTGAATCCAACTCATGGATTTCAGCTGAACCTCTAAACACACTTCTACCATCAAATCCATCTACGTCTGAAAACCCTTCTGAAAGTGTTGGTGTATCTAATGTTCAACAATTACTAGCTGATGAACCTCAAGCATCTTCATCAGTGACTGCTCCTATTGTTGATCCTATCGCTGAAATAAGCAATCTTGCTCCTGCTCAGCGATGGACCAGAGATCACCCCATAGATCAAATTCTTGGTAATCCAGATGCAGGTATTCAGACACGACGAAGCTCAGGTAATATCTGTCTCTTTGTAAACTTTCTCTCCTTAATTGAACCAAAGAAGACTGATGATGCCCTCAGAGATCCAAACTGGGTCAGCGCTATGCAAGAAGAGCTGACTGAATTCTCTCGAAACAAAGTTTGGAATCTCGTTCCTAGACCATCTGATAAAACTGTAATAGGCACCAAATGGGTGTTTAGAAACAAGTTAGATGAACATGGAATTGTAACCCGCAACAAGGCTCGACTTGTTGCTCAGGGATACAGACAAGAGGAAGGCATAGACTATGATGAAACCTTTGCCCCTGTGGCCAGGCTCGAAGCAATTCGACTATTCTTAGCTTATGCAGTCTATAAAGACTTCATCGTTTATCAAATGGACGTAAAATCAGCTTTTCTGAATGGAAAACTGAATGAAGAAGTTTATGTAGAACAACCACCAGGGTTCTATGACCCTAAGCATCCAAATTATGTTTATAAATTGGATAAGGCTCTCTATGGGTTAAAACAAGCCCCTCGTGCTTGGTATGACACTCTCTCATCTTTTCTTATCTCTGAAAATTTTGAACGTGGCAAGATTGATAATACGTTATTTTTCAGGAAGATAAAAGGTCATATAATTCTTGTACAAATATATGTCGATGACATAATATTTGGTTCTACTAACCCATCTCTATGTACTCGCTTCGCTGAAAGAATGAAGAAAGAATATAAAATGAGTATGATGGGTGAGCTGACATATTTTCTTGGTCTTCAGATTAAACAATCTGACAAAGGTACTTTTATCTGCCAAGGTAAGTATGTTAAAGACATGCTGAAGAAGTTTGATTTAACACAAACTTCAGCGATGAAAACTCCTATGGCACCACCACTGACACTTAACAAGGATCCATCTGGAAAACCTGTTAATGTCACTGCCTATAGAGGAATGATAGGCTCATTGTTGTATCTTACAGCAAGCCGACCTGACATCATGTACTCCACTTGTTTATGTGCACGCTATCAATCTGAACCCAAGGAATCCCATCTGATCGCTGTAAAGCGAATTTTCAGATATCTGAAAGGAACTCCTAACCTCGGTCTTTGGTATCCCAAAGACTCAGGGTTCGATCTAACTGGTTATTCTGATAGTGATTTTGCAGGCTGTAAACTTGACAGAAAAAGTACCACTGGTGGATGTCAACTCTTGGGAGGAAAGCTAGTAAGCTGGATAAGCAAGAAGCAAAATTCTGTGTCCACTTCAACAGCTGAAGCTGAATACGTAGCCGCTGGAAGCTGTTGTTCACAAATCCTATGGATGAGAAATCAACTATTAGATTATGACATTCAGCTGTCAAAGATTCCTATCTATTGCGACAGCACTAGTGCTATCGCTATAGCAAATAATCCAGTGCTACATTCAAAGACAAAACACATAGAGATCAGATATCATTTTATCAGAGATCATGTGATGAATGGTGATATTGAACTTCACTTTATCCCTACTGACTTTCAGCTTGCTGATATTTTCACCAAACCTCTTGATGAGACAAGGTTCAACTTTCTCATCAGTGAGCTTGGAATGCTGAACCTCGAAGAATAATTCTTCAGCGTTCATGTATTGTGTCAGTAATCAAAAGTTCCCCTCATCATTCTCTCTGATAAACATTCTGACTCTCAGGTATGTTCTCTCTCCCTCAAAGATGTTTTTCTTCAAAATATAAACTTTAATCACTGAACTTTCTTCAAATGATTAAAAGCTTTTTTTTGAAAAATACATTAATCACTGATATTTCCAATCAGTGATCTTTTAAAAGGAAAATCTATCCCTATCTTTACAATCAGGGATACTTTTAAAAAGGAAAATCTATCACTGACTTTTCTTCAGTGATCATTTGAACGGACAAATGAACAGTCTCTCTCCTCTATGACGTCATTTGAACCGACAATCCACGACATGCCTTTTCTGACACGTTCGTCCGTTGCCCTCCTATCCAATCAACTTCGTGGAACGTGTCAATGTCATGATGATTTCTTTTCCCGCTTCATTCTCTCTCTTATCTCTCTTCTCTCTCTTCGTATAAAAGGAATTCTTCTCTCCTTTATACGGTTTACGCTTTCAAAACTTTCAAAGCAAGAAACATTCTCTCAAGAACACTCAAGCAAGTAAACCCAGAATATTGAATCTGCAACTCTTTTTCTTCAAGATACACAGGTTTATTTCATGTTTATATGCTTTGTTCATATGCTTTTTATTCTTTTAAAATCCTACTCGCTTTCTATGGATTTTATAAAACGTTTTTTTAAAACTAAAGATCATTCCTTCTGATTTTATGTTTTTAAATAAAAACCTTTTGGTTTTAAAGTGTTCTTCATTCTTTCTACCCAGAACACTATTTTTTTCTCTTAAAAATAACTTGATAATTTTCCAGTTTCCCTTCTTCTATGGAAACTGGTAATCATATTATTTTTAATCTAAATCATTTCTTCTATTATGCCTCTTTCCATAACAGAAATGACACAGTCTT
Organism: Arctium minus; assembly: GCA_954870635.1. Classification (NCBI taxonomy): domain Eukaryota; kingdom Viridiplantae; phylum Streptophyta; class Magnoliopsida; order Asterales; family Asteraceae; genus Arctium; species Arctium minus. The sequence goes on from OX941092.1 coordinate 9,543,438, forward strand.
CAATCGTTGCTTCCAAGCATGTACGATTCGCTCTCACTGAAGTTGAGATTACTAAATGTAATCATTTGGCCAGACTCGACTTCAAAGCTGACAAATACCCACATCTGGTGGAAGCTGCTAATTTCCTCAAGCAGTCATGCATAGCTTACGCGATCACTGTGGATCCTAAGCCCTCCAAGACTCTACTTCAGCAGTTCTGGTTCACTGCTGATGCAACTGAACTTACCAACAGGAAAGGCGAACGAGTCCCTGCTATCTCGTTCAGCACGGAATTAGGGCCAGGGAGCATGACCGCTCTTAGCCTCAGGAAATCTTTAAGATTCCCTGACAAACCAAAGAGTGGATTCGACGCACTCCCCACTGATGATGAGCTGATATTCTTCCTGGACGCAATGGGCTATTGTTGGGAAAACAAACCAAGATCGTCTATTCCTAACAAGAAGCTCACCAAGATTCTTAAAGCTCAGATGCCATCACAACTGAACTTTATCTTCTCGCACATAATTCAGTGCATGAGTGGGAAGAGTGGTTCGCTGGATCAAGCCAGCAAAACACAACTGCAGATGGCATACTCCGTTATCGCTGGTCAAAACTTTGACTACGCCACAGCCATCTTTGAAGATCTGAGGTCGAGATTAGAGAAGCCTGAACGAGATCCCAAGATCTCGTACGTACGTTTCATATGTACGTACATCAAGTTCCTCTATCCCAACACCTATCCCACCAAAGATGATGGCACCTTTGCCAGGGTTGGTCAACGATCACTGGAGGTCAAGCCACTCGCCGACGAGGTAAGTATCTCTCTCCTTCGCTCTCGTCTCTCTCTCCATTCTTCTTCATCTTCAGCGACCACGCAGACGGTTCCTTCGTCTGCTATCCCTGTCGCTACCACTACTTCTAAAAGACCATCAGCTAGTCCAATTGGTCCTTCCAAAAAGGCCAAAAAGACTAAGGAAAGTACACCTTCTAGTACTATACCTGAGGGAGCTTCTCAACAAGCTACCTTAGATGCTTTTGTGGGTCTTTCCTCCACAACTTCAGCAGTCACTCATACTGCCGTGTCAGCGATCTCACTCGCTGTCACATCATCAGTAACCCCACCTACTATCTCATTCCCTGAGATTAACCCCATCCCTACTTCTATCCCCAAAACTCTTCCCTTCTCTCCTCATTTGGTCTCTGAACCTGCCACCTCTTCTTTCCCTATAGGACCTGAGCATCAAACTTTTGAGGAATCTATGCAGTTCTACAAAATGTTTGATACGTCAGGTACACCTATACTCCTAAACACTTCTCTCCCCCCCTCTCCAAATAAGCCCATATCTGAACTAACATTATTTTCAGGTCCTAGCTTGGCGACTGTTGACACGCATGTCAACAGTCTAGGAGAAAAGGTGGATGCTCTCACCAACACCATCAATGAAACCACCAACGCCGTCAATCAGGCTGGTGAGGAGCTGAAGAAGTTGACCGCCACTTGCTCATCTAAAGCTGAGAACTCTCAACTTTCAGCTCTTGAAGAACAAGTCGTCCAACTCAGAGAGTCCTCTCGACTCTTTCAAGGACGATTTGAGTCTCTTACAGCTGAAGTTCAGGATCTCTCTTCCAAGATTGACCTCTGCACGTCCCTTCTTCAGCAAGTTCTACAGAAAGTGAATGAACCAGCTCCAGCGCTGCCTCCCTCCTTCACTGAAGATGATCGTACCAACCTCAACATCGCTGTGGAATTCATTCATGATGCCACATGCGACATACCTACGGTTGAAGACCGAGTTAAGCGTCTGGAGGCTGACGTTCAAGTGCTAAAAGCTTCAACAGCTACTCCAGCAGCTGAACAATCCCCTACCGCTGATAATGACAAAGTGGGGGAGAAAACTGAAGAAACCTCTATTACTGCTGGGGAAGCTAAGGAACCTCCCTCTCAATCTGAGGGGGAGAAGGCAAAAGAATCCTCATCGATTCACTCCATTCTCTTTGAAGAGGATGAGGAAGAAGACGATGAAGAGGAAGATGATCTAGATCTTGATGATCAAGAAAAGGATCAGCCCTCCGATGACGACGACGACGATGAAGACCAATCTATGTGGTTCTCTAAGCCGAACGTCGTATCAGGGACAACTTCGCAAGAGGTTGTCAAAACAGGGGTGAGAGGTGATACATCTTCAAGTGTTCCTTCGCAAAGCAAAGACAAGCAACCGATCGCTGAAGAATGCTTGAGGACTGGATCACAATCTGAGGGGGAGCATCCTTCTCAGGTATGTCTTTCAATTGTACCACTTTTCTACTCTTTCCAAACCCCTATGTCTTTCTAGCCTTTATCTCTCTCGTTCTAAAAATACACTTATCCCTTCTTTCCTTCTTTTTCTAACCAGACAGTTCTCACCCCTGCTTAAGGGTTCTGAACTACAAATAATACCAGCGACTATCGCTGAAGAAATAATCCCAATCTCTATCGCTGAGATTGATGAAGAAGAAGAAGAAGATTCCCTGGTCCATCCAGGAAGGCCCTCTCGACCATCTTATTGGTCAGAGGAAGTGGTGAAGAAAAGAGTTGAAATGATCGCTCAACTAGAAAGTCAACGGCTGAAAATCCCTCTTCAAATATCCACAGAGCTCGACTTCCTTACTGAAGCTGAAAGAGAAGAATCTGCCAAAGCTGAGAAGCTGATCGCTGAATGCAAACGAGATGCCCAACTCGCTTTAAAGATTCAATCCTCTCAAGTTAGGGACAAAAAGCTAAAAAGCAAACCCGTGGAAGTTCAAGCAGCACTACTGAAAGAAATTGAAGAGGAACGCTTCAAAGAACAAGAGATCAACGATAAGTCTATCGAATGGTGCAAACAAAAGATGGATTATCGTTCTGATCTTCTTCCAATATCAGCCGTGACTATCTCTGGTCGAAAGAAGAAAGATCAACTCTCAGTGACCATGGAGATTACCAGAGAGGATGGAACCCAAAAAGCAATGTACGTATCAAAACTTGAAAGCTTCGGATTTACGGAATGGTTAGAGTTCTGGGATGCGCTGAAGAAATCCAAATCTACATACAGAGGCTACGTTGAAGGACTCCTTGAAGCCCTCATATATAGAGTCGTTTCTGTACTAAAGCTGCCATCTCCTCTTCCTCCCAAATCTTTGAAACTCAAGAGAAAAATTGGGTCCTCCTCCTCTGAAGATGTCGCCATCATCAGGAATGAAACTTCTATCAAATTTTCAAGAGATGCACTGTTTGGTCCTCCTCCTGATCTTTCAGTTCTGGACTTATCTCTGCCTCCTGGTGGTCCCTTCCAAGCTGGTCAAGTAATCGACAAGCCTTATGGAATATTCTTCAGAGATGATGATGAGGAACTCAGATTTCAAAGAATCTCTGAGATTCCTATCTGTCCTCTGAATCATCTCAAGGATCTCTTATGCTTATGGTGTGACTTCTTCCCTGCTGCTAAAAAAATTAAAGAAATTATCAGTCAAGAATCTTTGGAACGAAGACAGAAAGGAGAAGAAATACCTGAGTATATGATCAATCCTCCCAAATCTTCTTATAGCTGATAGATTAGTTTTCTTATCTGCAATCTGTTAGTTATACTTACAGTAGTTAGTTAGTCACTTGTACTTATGATTTTCACATCTTGTAATTCTATCCCTGAATTAAATGAAAATTGCAGTGATGTACTTAACCCTATCAGTACTGTAAAAGATCCCTCAAAATAGTAATTGGGACATGCATTCTATGAGTCCTTTTTATTCCTATATTTTGAATTAAAAAGTAATTTTCTTTTGTTACTTTGTCATTATCAAATAGGGGGAGATTGTTGATCCAAACTCTCTCAGTGATTTGATAACGACCCTCTTTTATACTTAGTGAAAATTACGTTATTATATGTATTAGTGTTTCATCATCAGCGATCAGACTGAGTCTGTTCAGTTATCGCTGATGACCTTTCTGTAAACATTTAATATGTATTAGTGTTTCACTTTCAGCGATCAAACTGAGTCTGTTCAGTCATCACTGATCGTTTCCTATGTAACACAGTTAACGTAATCCCTGAAGACAAGTCTCGCGTCAACATAGTTCATAGCTGAATCGAAGACGAAGCCACTGAACAATAGATAAGTCTACTAGTGACCTGATGCGGATATCAGCGAAGACCAGACAAATCTACTTACGCGAAGAAGCCTGAGGAAAAGCTTCAGCGATAGCTGAACTTTATCTCTGGAAGAAGAGATACTCAGCGATCAACGATCACAAAGCTTATGCCTCAAGTTTTCTTTTGTCTTACCTTGCACAACCAGTACGATGTGTCAGAACGGACAAGTCTCTGCCACAAATCGTACACCAACTCTGTCAACTACACTGTTCATAAAGTGGCCAAAAGCATGTCTCCAAAAGTGAGACTACCAAAGCCAATCTATGAATGCCACGTGTAAAGTACCCTGCCATGCATTTAATGCATAGGGTATAAATAGGAAGCTCACTCCTTCATCTGAAGGTGTGCTCAATCCTTGAACTCCAAAATAGAAACCCTTGTTTTCTATCTCTCTAAAAATCCCCCATTCTCTGAATTTCTTGTGCAACCATCTTAGTGTTTCTTAAGTTTGTTTAGATTGAGTCTGTCTTAATCTTATTCCGCAACAAACTTGTAAATTGTATTTTGATTTATCAATAAACAATTTATTAAACTGTAATTTCTGTGTTTGTATTCAACCCCCCCCCTTCTACAAACTTGTTAAGCACCTTCGGGACCAACAGTAACACCCGTGAATTGGAGTTTTCCTTTAGTAATAATTCGAGAGCCGTTTGACTATTGGAACGAAAAGGTGCCAAGAAATCAGGTGAGTTTTACTATGGAATCATCGAGGATCGAACCAGGCGCGAAGACGCGAGAAAACGGAGTTTCGGGTTGCCGCGAGTTGTGGCGCGACTTGGAGTCGCGGCACAAGCCGCGTAACTCACTGGAAGTGAGTTCTGAGGAAACGGGCGACTTATTCCGCGACTTAAGGTCGCGGCGTAAACCGCGTAATCCCACTGTCGAGCTAAAAACCGATTTTTCAGCCTTTAGCCTCATTTCTCTCAATCCCAAACCCTAAATCTTCTTCCCTTTTCTCTCCCAAACCGGCCCCCAAACCCCCAAAGTCGACCTAACCTATTTTGAGGGTTTCCCCCTGGAACCACATGATCCTTCATCATATAGCTAATGGGATCTTGAACCACAAAACCTCCATCTTCATCATCCTCATCAAGCTCAAAGTGTGGGAGCTCGGGTTGAAGAGTTGGATTGGGTGTCCTCGGAAAGTCTCGTCATCTTTAATGGTAAGCTTCTTTGATTTAAGGTTATAAATGTTCTTTGGACGTTTCCCTAGTGTTTGGTTTATCAGATCTCGGATTTGTTAGTTTTGGAGAAACTAGGGTTTTGATCTCGTTTAGGGATTTTGGTTTATAATGTTGGGGAATGTTTCTATGTGGTTGATTATGGATATTTATGGTTTGGAGTGTTTGAATCTAGGTTTTGGAAGTTTTCGGCTTGAGGATTCAAGCGCCCTTCAAAATAGCTCGTTGGGTAAAACCTAGATTTAGCCTAAATCTAGCAAGATGAGTTCAAGTTGATTTGTGAAAACGGTGTACATGCCAAAATGGTTATTTTAAAGTGTTTTACATAAAATGGTTAAATGTTGATAAGTTTTGTGTATTTTGAAGTAAAAATATGTTTTACTTGGTTATATGTCAAAGAGTGAGTATTTTGGTAAGTTTTCATATTTAGTAAACTTGGGTTGTGTTAACCTCTTAAAATGCTTATATTGGGTTTTGAACATTTCGACAACTAAACAGCATGATTTACGTATTCTTGGTGATTTTGCACAAGTAAGATTTATCTTATGATTTATGCATATTCGAGGATTTTGTACAAATGGAGTCTATTTCATGTTATATGCATTTTGGTGTATTTGCATTCATAAACCCTTTGGAAAACCTTTGGCCCCATTACGCGTTGAGTTTTGGGTTAATCTCGTCTTTGAGGTATGTGTCTTCGTAAACGTTGTTTAAAGACATTTCATTATTTGGGAGACCGGTAATTGTTGGTCAAGTGGATTTTGAGCATTTTAGCTCGGTATTGGCTTAAAAGAGTCTTGAGGACATTTGTCCGGTTTTAACGGCTCGATGTAGAGTCCAATTTGTGATTTACATCTTAATGCATTTTATTGCATATTATCGATAGTTACAGGCTCGAGTGCTTTAGTCATTCATGAGTAGTCGTGTAATTTTATACTGTGTTGCATTGGATCCATAGGAGCGTACGTCAGTCTTATTTGATGGTCAATTGAGTGGTACGGGGTTGGACTCCGGGACTCATGGTTTATGACCTTGTCTTTACGAGTAGGCACTAGGAGGGGCTGGTCCGGTTGAGCTGTTATGACTATAGGTAGTCCTCTGATGGGCATTTGGGACCTTCATCATGTGGGGAAATGCCTTCGTTGTATCCCCCGTGTGCCGAGCCTTTGGCGGTAATTCTGGTGGTGTTCGCTAAGGTCAGCTGTCTCTTTGGGTGAAACTTGTCAAGAGGTCGTAGGGACACTTGGGCTTTCATGTCGTGAAGTGTCATACGATCAACGTTGTTGAGTGGCATACTTTTGTGTTCCTCCGCTCTCAACGGATACGGGTATCCCCCGTCGTCGGCCCACTGTATTTTGGATATTTAATTGTCCATGTTTTAATATTCATATTTCATTCCATTTTATGGTCGCGTGAGTATGAAGTTTCAGTTCCATGTTTTAATGGCGTATCATATTTATATGGATTGTTTTCCGTTATTTAAGGGTCGAGTATTATGTTCCACCTGAGTTTTGGGTGTTTTGGGCTATGAAGTATTATTTACATTTTAGCACCTTTGAGTATCGAACTATGACCCCGTTTTGGGTGAGTTACGGGTTGCATCGTTTTATAAGAAATGCATGTTTGGGAAGCATTGTCTTTAAAAGTGTATATTATGGGAAAATGTGTCGTTTCCATTTTGAAGTATAATATTTCGAAGGATCTTGCTTTAAAACTGATTTCCTGTCTTTTAAAGATATATTCATTCATGTTAAAACTCTTGAGCTCACTAGGCGTTAAGCATAACCTTTTATTTTTCGGCATGTGCATCAGGTTCCAGTTGGGGTTTTGGTTCTAGCAAGTGCAATGAGAATTAAGCCTTAACTTTATACAAGAGTGAGTAGTCGGTGAAGTCTTTCGCAGGTTGGAGTTAGTAACTGCTATTGGGTTCAGTAACACCCGTCCTTTTCATATAGTGTATGTATAGGATGAACGTGAGCGTTGAAGTTAATTCTCAATTTGTGTTGTAGTTCGAAGTATTTATTGATGTATTTAGAAATTTTTTATAAGTTGCTATCTTCAGATTTAAGGGTGTTACAAACTCCGAAAGAGTTTCTGATTCTGAAATGCTTCCGACTCTGAAGAGCGTTTGACTATGAAGTATTAATAATAAACCTACTGAAAGATTATCATAATGTGTAATAATTAATAAAACAGTCAATAGCAATAAACCTTATATATATATATATATAGGGAGAAATTCATTTGAGAAATGGTAAATATATGAGAAATAGAGAAGTAATCTTAGTCATTCATCTGGTCAACATTTGCGGCTTTGACCGCGAAGCACCGGATAATTCTTTGTGTGGTCTATAGAAGGTAGAGGGGTAATTTCGTAAAATACACGGGATGAGTTCATATATGAATTTGTTAGTTAGTTCAACTGATTCATATATAAATCACAAAGGTTCATATATGAATCAGTTAAAAGAGTTCAGTTGTGAATTGCACTGGTTCATATATGAACATATAGTTCATATGTGAATTATACATGTTCATATATGAATACAACCCGTGTGTTTTGTAAAATTTACGAAATTGTCCTTCTATTTTTGGGATAGCCGCAACTTTTAACCAGTCAAAGCCGCAACTTTTGACCGGTCAAAGCCGCAATATTTGACTAGTCAAATCCGATTTTGACCATATGGATGGCTAGAATTACTTCTCTATTTCTCATATATTTACCATTTCTCAAATGAACCAAACACTATATATATATATATTTATTTATTTATTTATAGAGAGAGAGAGAGAGTGAGGGAGGGGGAAAGATCATGCGAGAGGCTAAACATGTTGCGAGAAGATGAGAAGTCTCAATATCATATATGATTACACTTCTTTTGGTGTGTTTAATCATGTATGATTAAACGTATATGTATTGTCAATGCAACATGTTTTTAATCGTATATGATTAAATTTGTGTATCATGCATGTAATAATATATGATATTGAAACTTCTCGAATTCTCACAAAATGTTTAACTTATCGTTTGAACCTGAACCTCTCTCTCTCTCTCTCTCTCTATATATATATATATATATATATATATGGTTGGGTTCTTGTGAGAAGTTGAGTTAATGGTGAGAAGCGTGAGAAGTGGTTATCGACTGATAGATGAGAAATGGACGTACATTAGGATGAGATGCACCAGATCAATTTCCTTCTAAGCCGCAATTCATAGGAGGGATTGAGATTAAAATAGATCAACGGTCCAGATCCACTTCCCACGCTTCTCACTATTAACTCAACTTCTCACACAATCATTCACACACACACACACACACACACACACACACACACACATATATATATATATATATATATATAGGGAGAGGTTCATTTGAGAAATGGTAAATATATGAGAAATAGAGAAGTAATCTTAGCCATTCATGTGGTCAACATTTTCGGCTTTGACCGCGAAGCACGGGATAATTCCTTGTGTGGTATATAGAAGGTAGAGAGGTAATTTCGTAAAATACACGAGATGAGTTCATATATGAATCTGTATGAATCACAAAGATTCATATATGAATTTGTTAATTAGTTCAACTGATTCATATATGAATCTTTGTGATTCATACAGATTCATATATGAATCACAAAGGTTCATATATGAATCTGTTAGTTAGTTCAACTGATTCATATATGAATCACAAAGGTTCATATATGAATCAGTTAAAAGAGTTCAGTTGTGAATTGCACTGGTTCATATATGAACATATAGTTCATATGTGAATTATACATGTTCATATATGAACACAACTCGTGTGTTTTGTAAAATTTACGAAATTGTCCTTCTATTTTTGGGATAGCCGCAACTTTTGATCGGTCAAAGCCGCAATATTTGACTAGTCAAATCCGATCTTGACCATATGAATGGCTAGGATTACTTCTCTATTTCTCATATATTTACCATTTCTCAAATGAACCAAACACTATATATATAGGGGTGAGTTCAAATGAAAATTCATGTTTTATTGTGCACATGAGGACAAATATTAATCATTGATCAAAACTTAGAAAACTAATCAATGGTTAATACATAATAAGGTTACTTGGGAAGTGATTAAGGACAAAATTGTAATTTTGAATTAACGCCTACCTTATTTGACTTTTTATTTTTAATTAAAAAAAAATTACCCCCTTAAACTTTAAAATAATTTATCTTAAAAATTACTAATATTTTAATCAAACAAATTACATCAAAAAAACGAGAATTTCGTGCTCTTCGATATGACATCCATCTCGATATAGTTTTTTTTTAACCGTTTTTACATGAAATTCTATATACGTGTTATATTCATTATGAATATGCATGCACGTATTTGGGTGTCCACATTCAGTATGAATAACAAAGGTGAACATTCATTCACTATTCATGATGAATAATATAGTATGCAGGATGAATAATACAACATTCTGGATTTTTTTCGTTTTAATCGTTTCTTATGTGAAATTCTATATATGTGTTATATTCATTATGAACATGAATGCACATTCTCGGGTGTCCACATTCAGTATGAATAACAAAGGTGAATGTTCATTCACTATTCATAATGAATAATACAGTATTCATGATGAATAATACACGAATCCATGATTAATGTATTATTTATCATGAATTGTGTATTATTCACCCTAAATGTTGTATTATTTATCCTAAATGATACATTATTCATGATGAATAATATATGAATGACCCGTGAAGGTGTAGACACATGACGCACTCTCTTTTGTTTCCCAATTCACAATCGAAATTTGGTTTCATTCATTATGAATATGTATGCGCATCTCTGGATGTCCTACATTCAGTATGAATAACAAGTGTGAACGTTCATTCATTATCCATGATGAATAATATAGTATTCAAGATGAATTACACAACATTCATGACGAATAATACACGAATTTATGAATCGTGAATTATTCACCCTGAATGATACATTATTCATGATGAATAATACATGAATTGTCTGTGAAGATGTAGAGACGTGACACACTCTCTTTTGTTCCCCGGTTCACAACAAAATTACTCGATAGGTTCTCGATTCGTCTTGATGGGTGTTGGGTTACGGTGCTGAAGAAACGTGATGCCTTACGATGTTGAAGAAGGTGATGTCGAGTTACATACTTACGGTGTTGAGGTGTTGTACAAACTTGAACGTACATAAATATTCATAATGAATATAACACATATATAACATTTCACATAAAAAACGGTTAAAACGACAAAAAAAACTATATCGAGATGGATGTCATATCGAAGAGCACGAAATTCTCGTTTTTTTGATGTAATTTGTTTAATTAAAATATTAGTAATTTTTAAGATAATTTATTTTAAACTTTAATTGGGTAAAAAGTTTTTAAATAAAAAAGAAAATAAAAAGTCAAATATGGTTGACGTAACTTTAAATTTTCTTCAATTTTTACCCTAAGCATTTTAAAATTAAAAACCCTATTTAATATGAGTTGTTGGATCAGAAGAGATCGAGTGGCTGATATTAGTCCTCACGTGCACAATGAAAAATGAGTTTTCATTTGAACATATATATATATATATATGTATATATATATATATATATGTATGATACTACTTTAGGGGAATATTTTATTTATTTATTTATTTTGCAAAAAAGCAGAAAGCATGTGTGTTGGATTTGGAGTTGGAAAATGTGAAGATTCGTAATTAAGCTTATATACTTGAACCTGGTATTGTTTAATTGATCCTTTTTGTCCAAGCATCCTGCAGCTTCTGGTTCTTAGATTGTCATTGGGAATAACCATTAATTCATTACTCTTAACTTCTTCTTATTGACACCAAACATAATAACATACAAGTTCTCTTCATGAATTAATTACTTGTAAACTCATAAATCTTTATACTTATTTGCTTTGCAAAGTGTTACCTTTAATTAATGCCTACAATTTAATTACTTTATTTTGTCATCATTGAGTAATATTTTAGATATCTATACTATATTATAAAAACGGTATAAAAAACTCTTAATTACAACATTTTAAACACAAGTTATAACTAATTAAAGCCAATTACTTAATTTACAATTTCTTAATGCTTTGGTACAACCTTTCCAAGCACAGTATCTCACATAATCATCTATTTGTGGAATGGGTACTCATTTATTAATATAACTATTTGTTTTTTTGGTGGAGGATTTTATAAAATAGATTTTATATTAGCATAATTTATTTTAAATGTATCTATTTGTGGAATGGATACTCATTTATTAATATAACTATTTATTTTTTTGGTGGAGGGTTTTATAAAATAGATTTTATATTAGCATAATCTATTTTAATTGTAGATTTTACATTTATATCTATATTAATGAGATGTAATATAAAAAAAAAAAAATCCGTATTTTTTTATATTACATCTCATAATGATTTTTCTATATTTTATTTTATAAAATCTTTTTCCATATTTTATTTTATAAAATCTTTTTACATAATGAGATGTAATATAAATTCTTTTTTCTTCCGTATTGTTTTTGTTAATATAAAATCTATTTTATTTTATAAAATCTACACGTATTTTATATTAGCATAACATAAAATCTACACGTATTTTTTTTTATAATATAAAATCTACAAGTATTTTTTTTTCACGAGTATTAAAAGAAGAAAAAAGAAGGTTGATATGAATTAAAAATAAAAAATAACGAGATACACTAATAAATTGTCGTAATCTTTAAAATAAAAATATTCCGTAATACTTTCCAAATTAACCAAGTGTAAAGAAAATAAAATAGAAACGATGTAGATATAAAAATATTCTTCCATATTTTTAATATATTTACATTTAATTGTAAAATCGAAAATGAAAATAAAAGATTTTAAAATATTCTCTACATTCACTATAAATATATATAGTTTCTTTATGTATCATTCGAGTACAAGAAGAAGATGAACGGTCGGGTGTCAATGGCGGAACCTGCAACTGAACAAAAGGTATTCCACTATATTTTTGTTTCTTTGAAAAACTACTTTTTTATATTTTATTTTATTTACTGAGGACCCTTCATAAATGTCCCATCTAAACCCAACAAATCTCTTTTCCCAGCCTTGAATCCCCTTTTCAAAGCACCCAAACAAATGTATACCCTTTTGAATTGCCTTGTACCACTCTCGGGATTAGGCTCTGTCTCAACTTCCAATTTTATAGTGGTTTCTGGATTGCACCTCTGCACCTCTCCAAGGTAATCCCTAAGTTGATCATACTGTAATTCATAGTCTCCCCAGATGGTCTTGGTGGCTATCTGTTTTACCCTAATGGCTTTGGAAGGTGATACAAGAATCTCAAACTTCTCAGACAAGTGGCCTTGAATTGCCTTCAATGGCATATTTGGATCTACCTTCAGCTGCTGTATGATATGCTTCGAGAGAAAAGTTGCAGTAGCCATACCAACCTCCCTTGTTTGGAAACACTTGTGAGTGGAGAAGTAGGTTTTAACTCTCCAAGTTTCTTCCTTTTTACATGTTGACAGATACAAAACCCATGGACAAGTCGGCCCATTGGGCTTTTTCCATCTACTCTTTCTCCCTTTCCCAGGCCCATTAGACTCACCCTCATCCTTTAACTGAGGCAATGTCCCCCTACAAACAGCCCTTATCCTTGATCTGTCATTCTTCACCACAACAATGTCCCTCCTAGTCTCAATTGAATGTTGCTTGATTAAGTTCCTTACTATATCTTTGTTCCCAAATGCCTGGCCTAAGTAAAAGTCAACCCCATGTCCCTTAGTTGCTCTATGTCTATTTTGATGGCAATAACTACCCTCTTCATCCTCATCTACAGAATCAAAATTGTCTACCTCAAAAGGGTCAATGTCACCTTGCACATTCAGTGTATCACTGTCTTCTCCACAGTTAACACCTAACCACTCTCCAGATGTATCTACATAATCTTCTATATCTGCTTCAAATCCATCAAATGAATCATGATCATTGCTATCATGCCTCTCAAGTTCCCCATGGTTGCCACTTCCCTGGTTCAATGGATCTTCATCCCACATATACTGCCCATGGTTACCATCTCCCTGATTCATATCAACTCCCACATCATTTACATTGTTCACATCATTTACATTGTTCACTCCTAATCCTTGGTTCACATCAACTACATTGTTCACTCCTAATCCTTGGTTCAAGTCTAACACATTGTTGGAATCAACTCTCTGGTTCAAATAAATCCCCTGTCCCACTTCTGGTAAACCAGAATCCAACCCTATGAAAGGATCAAAGCTAATGTGAAAATGATCAGAACTTTGATTCAAGTATAAGTTTTCAACATTATTTGTTTTCCCATGTTCTATGAAAACATCTATTAACTTGTTGGAAGGGACATAGTTTAACAGGTTTGCAATATCCAGGTCAGTCATCAAATCTCTCAACCCTGTATCTAGGACACTGGATGGAATCAAGAAATGGTACTGCACTATATCTCTCATTTCGTACCCTAGTGCTATCATGATTTTGTCAAATAGTCGAACAGAAAGGTGATCAGTGTTAATCAAATCAACTAAATCAGTTTTACCATTTATGTATCTTCTTCCAGGAAATGGTGTAAACACACCTCCATGGTTGATTCTTGCTGTTATCAGTGTTGGGTAAAGATCTATGATCAAAATAGAAGGTAAATAAGGTTAGTCTCATTGTAAAAATGATCGACAATGTCAGTATCAAAAAACAGAGGGAAATGCTTACTATAAACATCTGTTGGACTAAACCCTTCATGGAGTTCCCTTCTTAAAACCCACGAAGAAGATGACATTGATTTCGAGATTTCCCAGTTCACAGGTCGATTTGTTGTGTGAACGATGAGTGTATCAGTGAGTGTAGTGATGGGAATGGCCGAATGGGATACCAAGAGTTGGCTAGTTAAATCAATGAGCTAGTTTCGTTGATTTGAGAGGGAAACAAGCTAAATGACCAAAATACCCCTCCCATCAACTGAGTTTTTTAACGGGGTTAGTGAGGAGGTCCTCCTTTCAGAGCAAATACCAAACCTCAGGGACCACTATTTGAGATACTGAAGTATAGGTACCACTTTCAAATAAAGTACGAAACTTGAGGGACCAACAGTGAAGTTTACTCTTTATTTTATTTACTGAGGATTTGTTTATATTTTTCAAAACCTACAATCATATTTTTCGAAGTAGGGGAATAAGATATATATATATATATATATATATCTTTATTTTTATCGATTAATACTATGAGGTCTTGAAGTCAATAGTCAGATAAATATGTTGTGAGACATGTCGTTTGAGTTTTAAATAATATAATACAAAACTATTACCAATATTATTGCACAAACTCATAACAACAAACGATTAAGAATATATGCAAGTTAACCACTTATGAAAATACATTCGTTTTTCACATTGTATTTCATTAACTGTTAACAGAGAAATTACGTTTCATTTTAACTCGGTTTAATATTCCAACAAAAAATTTATCCTCCCGTGCAATGCACTGGCCCAACACTAGTTTAATATGACTGATTAATAGCGATAAAGATTTAATAATTGATTGTTTTATAAGACTTAAATTTACAGTATCAAACACTTGTATACTTTTATATGAGTTAACTTCTGGTTTTTTCTGCATTTTCCAATCTGAAATTTCATTAAAAAATGTGTTTTTTTGGCCTGTAGATCTCCCTTTAACAGCAGCAAGAATCAACAAAAAAGATAGAAAAAAGAAGCTTTTGTGGATGAAGATTGTATAGGTTAGGACAAAAAGAAGATATTGGTTACTCCCTCATTTATGCTATCTTACAAAAACATTTTCTGAAAAAAGTCAAGCATTATTAAAGTCTATTGCTTTTTAATTCAATATTATATGGATTCTTTGACAAACAATACTTCCCTATATGCTTCAAGACAAATGTCAACTTGTAGTCCATCTCACTCTCTTATTAGGTATGATATACATATACACATATACATAGACATATACAAAGGTTTAATGGTTTGAGAATTTGTGAGATCCGTGACAATTTCAACTTTAAAGTTTTGTTTCACATAATTTTTTTCCAACTAAATATAATATTTAATGTATTAATTAATATATATTTGTTTCACGGTGTGCTTGTTTCATATGTATTCGGTTCACAATGTGAAACTTTTTAAATATATTTTTTGTTTCACAAACAGGCCAAAAAGGTTCACATTGTGAATCGAGTACATGTGAAACAAATATATGTTAATCACTACATTAAATTTTAGCCATAGATAAAAAAAAGTCATATAAAATAGCACATGATACGATGGTTTTCAAATATATCACAATTTAGAGAGTTTTCAAGACAAGGTCCCCCTTCATATACATATATATAAACAGGGGCCTAATGATTTGATAACCTATTGTGATAACTGTTAGAACTATTATTGTTTCACATGATTTTTTCTATCTAAGGCTAGAATTTAATATATTGATTAACATATTTTGATTCACAATGTATTTGCTTTATATGTATTCGGTTCACAATGTGAAACTTTTTAGTTGTATTTTTTGTTTTACAAAGACATAAAAGATGTTCATATTGTGAAACAAATACATTTTAATCAATACACTAAATACAAGCCGTAAATTAAAAAAATCACATGAAATAACACATGATGCACCGGTTCTCAAAATTATCACAATTTAATGAGTTCTGAAATGAACCCTCTGATCACACAAGGAATATAAATTTTGTGTTAAGCGTGTGAACTTTCTAATAAAATATTAACATAAATTAACATACCTTAACAGGAAGTATGTTAACATGCTAATTTATGTGAACATCTACTAACAAAATGTTTGTTACACGTTTCTTGTCAAATTTTGATTTTTAATCGGAACCCCCCATTTTCTCTCTTTATCTATCTATTTATGTGTATCTATATCTATACTATATTATAAAGCATGCATAAAAAGCTCTTAAAAACAAATGTTAAAGCTTAATGTACCGTTATTTAATGCTAATTACTTAAAATCTCTTAAAAACAACCATTAAAGCTTTATGTACTACATTTAATGCTATTTATTAACTTTCAATAATTATCTCAAACCACTTTAACTACCCTAAAATCACTCCACACATCAAATTTTAAATATTAAAACTCTAAAATATAATTAAGAAAATCTAACAGAATATTTAATGTTTATTTTATAAAAAAACATTATATTATTATTAAACTATCGAATAAACTATTAAAAAACAAGTTTTTATGCATTAAGTACTGTTTATTGATACACAATACTTAAAATTTAGAATTACAAGTCATGGTGCATGAGTACAAATTTCTAAAACTATATGTTTGAATTCATAACTAACTGATAAACATAATCAAAATAGGATAAATATCTCAATTTAAATATAAAGAGTTTAAAATATATAATATAATCATTGAATTCTAACAAATTACTTATCTTTTTTTATAAAAAAAATATTATTAAGCCTAAATTAAACAATATAAAAAAATCATTACCACTCTGTCAAAACCATCCAAAATCGTATTGTAAATCGATAAAAAACAAAAAAATAAAATAAAACATTAAAATTATGATGTATCTCGCTGCATTGCACAAGTACGCTTCTGGTATATATAAATCAAGAAAAAACTTATTTTTTCACAAATTTGGTTTTGTTTGAAAGCATCATTGTCTACTTTAACCTTTGCACCTAGGGTTTCAATTCTTTTAAGGTGATCTTTTCTCTCTTTTAACCTTTTATCCTTTTCTTTTCTTATGGATTATTATGCATTGATAATCCTAATTACAACCCACATAACAACATAATTTCATTTGGGTTAGTGGCCCCCTTTTATTGTTACACTTGGATGAATGCATTTGGAGACTTCTATGTATGACTTAAATTTGCCAACCTTCAAAACAAAATTTTATAAGTAAAAGAGACTAGGGGCTGTTTGTTTACCTCTTAATGGTTCCATTCAGAGGCAACATCTGAATCGTTAAGAGGTGAATCCTGTTTGGCAGAAAAAAATGTTGCCTCTTAATGGTTCCAAAACCCTCTGAATCATTTTGTATCCTGGGGCTCCGTTAACCATTAAGCGCCCTGATTTCATTCTAAACAATTACCAAACAACCATATTTCATATTGTACTATATCATAAGAGCCTCTTAATCATTCTGACCCCTTAATCATTCTGCACTAAACCATTCAACAACTGCCAAACAGCCCCTAAACATATCTACTTTATTTGATTGTCTCACTAACTAAGAATTAAAAGAGAGGGTCCTCTCTCTCTCTCTCTCTTATATATATATATATATATAGAAAAATAAATAGGGTCAGGTTTAGGGAAAAATCTTAAAAAACAGAAAACGAAGGAACACCTTGGTAGCTAGCCCTTCATCTAGACGATATGCACTTGTGCATACAAGTAATTTGTAACATGCACAAGTGCATAATACACACGTGCATAAAAACCAAAAAGCCATTTAATCACTTGTACTAACTATAACATATAGACAAAACCTCTACCCATACGTAAGCAAAGTTAAATTAAGGCCATAGTTTGAAAGCAACATAGTGTAAAATGGAATAAAAGAGTACTAACTATAACATATAGACAAAACCTTTGTACTGCAAAAAGTTATGAGATGCAATAAAAAGGGATACGGATGAAGACTTAAACAGAAGTCTAATACCATAAGATAAACAAGCTACTACCACAAGCATCAAAAAGGGACAAGCTACTTATGCGACATCCAAAGCCAGCCAAAAAGCATACCCGAAGCAAAAGTTGCATATACGTACGATTGTTCAATCTTTGTATCTGTTTATGCCAAAAATCTCCCAAGGAAAATTTAAGGTAAATGTGGAGCTTGATCCTACCAAAGAAAGTAGCTTTAATAATCGTACGACAATAATAGAAATAAAATAAATGGGACAATGGAATTGGTGACGCGGAAAAACCCTTAAAATGGGTAAAAACCGCGGACGAGTATGAGTCGTCGTGCACTATGGACGTCAATCAGGGACGTCGTCCTTGTTAACAAGTGTTACAAGTGAAATGTAAGGCAAAACAATACAATAAAGTAAAGTCGGTCGTTCGTCGTATATAATTAAACTTCAGTCGTGCGTCGTACGACAAACAACAAGGGCTTTATGAACTTCTAGAGAGATTGAGTGAACTTGAAAACGTAATTCGTGAACTTATAAGATTTTAGAATCAGGTCCCCCAAATATGAAGTTCAATCTTCATATTTATACTCCAATTGTCCGTTAGCAAGTCTTGAATGCATATCTTTAATAGAGTATCCGTTTAATATTGATGATAGCGTCCGTTACATCCGTTGTTATTGGTAACGTCTTCCGTTATGGTCTCTAATCGTAAACGTCCTTGTAATCCTGCATTAAACATAATAAAGTATGTTATAGTTTAATAACTGAAATCATGTCGTACGACAGCCATCGCGGACGGGTCTTGATAGTTTGGTCGAAGTCGCTCAAAGGAAGGGCGTTAGTTATTTCTATGGTCGTGCGACTTATGGGTTAATGGACTGTTGGAATCTCTAGTCGTACGACAAAGAACCTTTGTTATTTTTTACCCAAACAGTTTACCCCCAAATTTAAAATTCAAGCGACAACTTTTTGAAATTTAAATTTAAGACTAAGACACGTGTTTATAAAAGAAAAAGCGGGTAATTTGCTTAGAACCGAATCGGTTCGTTTCCAACTGAATAATGACGTCATGTCAATTAGAATAAACAATTTGACAGCTAATAAAGAACATGTGTCACACTCTCGTTGAGTGTACTTGAGTGGTTGCCTGACACGAACGACACGTGTCAATCTCATTGACTGTTGATTTTATTTTCTGGTGATTTGGTTTCCGATTTTCAGTATAAATAAGGATTACCCTCAATCCTTTCCTTTTTTACGCTTACAAAGAACACATATCTCCGGCGAGATTCACTTTCCGAGCGACCATAATCCTTTCCATTCTAAATTCGAGGTTTATAACACTATTTAAGGTACGATTTTCCGCTTTTCCCTCTGTGTCGATTTATGCATAAGAAGTCCATAGCCAAGAAGCCTAGGAAAGCTTGGGATATTCTTAGTTATTGGCATGCGACTCTTAACATCCCTGATTTCCAGATGTCGAGTGAACCTGTGAGCATGTATAGGGAGGAAGAGCATTTAGATTACTTTAAGAGTTTGACCAGACTTCCAGATGAAATAAATCTGGTATCGTAGGAAGATTTAAGGCCGGACGAAGTTCCGAGGGGATATTGTGTTCTGTATGAATATCCCTTCAAGATAGGTTTTACTTGGCCATTTAGCCCTTTGGTCAGGGCATTTTTAGATGCATTTGACCTGACGCCTGGACAGTTAATGCCTCAATTCTGGCGGATTGTCCAGGTGATCGATTGTATCACGGCCGATTGAGAGGTACCGTTCAATGTGAATGACCTCTTGACTGCCTATAGTGTTCGACCGGATAATTATCACCGGTATAGTCTGTTTCCTCGTTCCAAGGGAGACAATGTACTGATACATAACACCGCGGTGAATGATCGTGGTTGGAAACGTCAATACGTTTTCCTCCAAGTGGCGTCTGTAAATGACGAAGACAGCCAATGGTTGTCGTCCGACTGGAACGAATCGGGTAGGTTTAATGTTTTTTGTCGTGCGTTTTTGTCGTGCGTTTTCTGTCGTGCATTTTTTCTGATGTTTTTCTTTATTTGGCAGCGATCGACTTTACTAAAGTGAAGCCAAGGAGAGATTCTCACGACAAGATTCAAAAGATCTTGGAGAGAAGTATTACTGATCGTTCACTTTCCCCTCGGTCGAACGACGAGGAAGACGAGGCCGTTTTTGTAGCTGAGGTGACGTCTGTCGAGGGTTCTCACAGAGAAGGAGAGAGGGAAGAAGAATAAAGAGAAGAAGAAATGACCGGTAAGTCCTTTGACAATACGTTTAATTTGTTTATCGTGCATCATTTCTTTTTTAACTTGTTTTCTTTTTTCAGAGGACGCAGCTGTAAAGTCGGTTGCCGCTAAGCGAGCCGAGCAACTGGAGCTCGCCCGTCAAGGGAGGGAGAAAGCGAGGAAAAGATCTTCCCCTTCCACGGGGGTAGATCCGAGACGTGTCCGAGGTAAGCCTCGGTCTTCGCCCAAGAAGACGGGCGATGCCACTTTGTCATCCCTTTCAGAGGCGACACCAGCGAAGGGAACCGTTGCTGGGATCGAGCTTGGAGTCTCGATCAAGGCGACGAAGGATGCCCTAATGACGGGGGTGTCAGGCGTTGAAAAGCCCTTTGCCGCACCTTCTTCTTCCTCTAAGAGTGAGGAGAAGAATAAGGAAAAAGTGGGATAGATGATATTCAAAGCCACTCTCCCAGCTGACTTTATGGCTAATGACGTTCTCGAAAGAGACGTCATTTTTCCACACCTGGCAAAATTTCTTCTCCCGACTTTCTACGATCGGTACAAAGAATCTCGGATTGAGGACACGGGGGCACATGCTGCTGGCCTCTCTTTCATGGTAAGTTTTATTTATTCTCCTTTTTCGTTGCTCGTTTTTTTTTAATTCTTTTCCTTTTGTCGTACAGGCTTTCCAAGCTTGTCTGAGCTTCTATGCTCAGACAGAAGGTCTTAGGTCGTCTTTTCCTGACGTCAAGAAAAGGGCTGACGAGGCTCTTGAAAAGGAAAAGGTTGCCCTAGAGGCGGTCGAGGCTGAAAAAGCAAAGGTCAAGAACCTTAAGGCTGAACTCGTCGATGGCCGGAGTCTACTAGAGATTTCGGATCGTGAGAAGATCAAGCTCAGGGATCGTCTCTTTGAGCTTGAGGCGTCTTCGACAAAGTTAAAGATCGAGAGGATTAAGGCTACTACCACTGCTGTTGCTTCTGCTGACGAGATCGCGACTCTGAAGAAGAAGGTTGAAGATCTGGAGAGTGACGTCAAGGACTTGGAGATGGAAAATAAGCAAATTGAGGCTTTTTCCCGCTTCACGGCCCGAGATTCTTTAATGAGGCGTCACTTGAAGGGGAAGGATCCTATGGCGTCGGCTTCCGAAGAACTTAAAACTTACCTCGACACTGTCGGGACTGAGAGGGACCTGGATGAAGACGACAAATTGGAAGAGAGCGATGACGTATAAGAAGTGGCAGCAAAGGAGACCAACGTCGTCCAGGGACAACCTGACATTCCTCCTACTTAATTCCTTTTTGAACCTATCACCTAAAGGTCGGCCGCTTGTGGTCGTCCTTTATATTTGTAACTCAATATCTAATGAAAAAAGTCTTTCTTGTTCGTTGACGCTTATTACTTGTTTTTATAACTAATCGTACATCGAGAAATTTAAGTAGATGGACAATTACATTATATCAAACATTCAATCATACCATCATTTATAAGGAAATTCACTGAAACTTTCGATCGATCTTGATAATGGTTCTTGATTCTAAGTATTTGAACATCAAGTGCAGAATTTAACCTTTGTCGTCCATTAAAATTGAACATATACGTGTGATCTCATGAGTTTTACTCGACACAAATATTTCAAATAAGTCGTGCGTCCCTGCGAAAAACAACATTAGTAGGGTGGTCGTTGGTTTGACCAACGACCCTCCGATGCTTAAGTCAGTAATCTTTCTTAAGAAATAATCGAAGGAAAATAAATATGAAATTTAAAAGAAATACCTCTTTAAATGAACTGCATTCCAGCTTCGTGGGATATCTCGACCGTCAAGGGTTTGGATTTTATAAGATCCTTTACCCATGATGCTAGAGATTTGATAAGGACCTTCCCACTTAGTGGAAAGCTTACCTGCATTGGCCTCTTGAGTATTTTAAAATACTCGACGTAGAACGTAATCACCTTCTTGAAAAACTTTGATTTGGACATTTTTGTTGAAATGTCGCTCGACCACTTGTTTCTGTGCTGCCATGCGAGTGTGCGCAGCTTCTCTAAGCTCTTCTAGAGAGTCGAGGTCATAACTTAGGTCGACCAAGTTATGCTCAACGGACGTATGTCTTGAAGTCGGTAGTCGTACCTCAATAGGTAACACAGCTTCACATCCATAGACTAAAGAAAAGGGAGTTTGTCCTGTGGACGTACGAGGTGTCGTACGATTAGCCCATAAAACGGAAGGCAATTCTTCCACCCACTTCCCTTTAGCAGCTTTGAATCTTTTCTTGATTGAATTGATGATAGTTTTATTACTCGACTCGGCTAGACCATTTGACTGTGGATATCGAGGCGTCGATGATACTAACTTGATGTTCCTTTCTTCACAAAATCTTCGTCTTCGATCACTGATGAATTGTGTCCCGTTGGCGCATGTTATTTCAGATGGAATTCCAAACCTACAAATGATGTTAGTTTGGATAAAAGAAACGACTTCTTTGTCCCGAACCTTGGAGAAAGCCGCTGCTTCGACCCACTTAGAGAAATAATCTGTTAAAACTAAAAGAAATACTTTTTGCCCAGGGGCAGGTGATAGTTTCTCAACAATGTCCATTCCCCATTTCATAAAGGGCCATGGGATCAAAGTCGATTGCAAGGGTTCAAAGGGTTTATGAGACATACATGTGTGTCTTTGACATGCGTCGCACGATTGTACATACCTGATCGCATCTTGCCTTAATGTCGGCCAATAGTAACCTTGTCGTGATATTCGGTTAGCTAGACTGCGACTTCCTGAGTGATTTCCACATTCACCATCGTGTATATCTTGTAGAATTTTCTGGACCTGCGTCTTGTTGGTGATACATCGCAAATTCAGACCAGTCGATGATCTTCGATATAATTGTCCTCTGATCATAACATACCTCGATGCTTTAAATTTAACCTTTCTTGCTTCCATCCTGTCATCAGGCAGTTGATCGTTCTCTAGATAATTTTTAATGTCGTCCGACCAAGAATTTTCTTCTTCAATTGGCGCGACCAAAGTATTATCGTCGTCTTTGATAGATGGTGTTGCAAGGTGAACTATTGGGATATTGTCGAATGTCGTTTGATTAAGTGTTGATCCCAAATTGGCTAATGCGTCAGCTTGAGTGTTCTGATCTCTTGGTATCTGTTCGACTATGAAGCGACTTAACTTCTTTGCTTCTTCCTTTACTATTTTATAATAAGCAATCATCCTTGAATCTTTTGCTGCAAATTCTCCATTAACTTGGTTAACAACTAGGGACGAGTCGCTCCGGACATGTAGACATGTTGCCCCCAAGTCATGAGCAATTTTCATTCCTGCAATCAGTGCTTCATATTCTACCTCATTATTTGTTGCCTTGAAGTCGCACCGTATGGAGTACACTATTTTGCCCCCTTGTGGGGACTGTAGGACGATACCCAGGCCTGTTCCTCATATGTTTGACGAACCATCGACGTCAAGCGTCCAAGTAGTGTCGTGCAAAGTCGCCACAATTAACTCGTTGGACGTCGTCGCTTCTTCTAGTTCCGGACTGAAATCTATAACAAAATCTGCCAAGACCTGTGATTTGATCGCCGTCTTAGGTTTGAAATCCATATCATAATTGCTGAGGTAGATGCTCCCTTTAGCTAGTCGTCCTGTTAGTTCAGGTTTTCTTAACACAGATTTTAATGGAAAGTTAGTTACCACAGTTATAGGATGCGATTCAAAATAATGTCGTAGCTTCTTAGCGGCCATGACTAACGAAAACAAAAGTTTTTCTATAGACGAGTACCTGGTTTCAGCGTCTAGTAGAGTTTTACTTACATAGTAGATTGACAATTTTTGTCCGTCGGTTTCTCGTATAAGGACTGCACTTACCGAATTAATGCTGACGACCAGGTAAAGTTGAAGAGCTTCACCTTTTTCAGGTTTAGAGAGGAAGGGAGGTGACGTCATGTATTTCTTGAGTTGTTGCAATGCCTCCTCGTGCTTATCAGTCCACTCGAATCCTTTATTTTTTCGCAGGACGTTGTAGAATAGGTGACATTTGTCGGACGACCGAGAGATGAACCTGTTCAACGCTGCTACACGTCCTGTTAGACGTTGGACTTCTTTAAAATTTATGGGTGACTTTAGCTCAATAATTGCTTTAATTTGGTCTGGGTTAGCTTCGATTCCTCGTCGTGTGACCATATAACCGAGAAATTTGCCAGCTCGAACTCCAAAAGAACATTTTGTTGGATTCAACTTCATTTTGTACTCACACAAAATGTCGAACGATTGTTTCAAATGTCCTATATGATCGTCCGTATACTTTGACTTGACAAGCATGTCGTCGATGTATACTTCCATAGTGTCGCCCAAATGTTCTTTGAACATCATATTCACCAATCGTTGATACGTCGAACCTGCATTCTTAAGACCAAAAGGCATTACTTTATAACAATAAATACCTTTATCTGTCATGAAGGTTGTTTTTTCCTGGTCGTCAGGATGCATCAATATCTGGTTATATCCAGAATATGCGTCCATGAAAGTGAGTAATTCATGTCCAGCTGTAGCGTCGACCATAGAATCGATGTGTGTCAATGGAAATGGATCTTTTGGACAAGCCTTGTTAAGGTCTGTGAAATCAATGCAGACTCTCCATTTGCCATTTTTCTTTTGGACGACAACAACGTTGGCGAGCCAGTCTGGATATTTGACTTCTCGTATTTTTCCTGTTTTAAGCAAATTATTAACTTCGTCGTTGATAACTTTATTTCTTTCAGGAGCGAATTTTCGTCTTTTCTGTTGAACAGGCTTGAACGAGGGATCAACGTTGAGTTTATGAGAAATGATACTTGGATCGATGCCCACCATGTCTTCGTGCGTCCATGCGAAACAATCATTGTGATCCTGCAAAAAAGATATTAGTTTCTTTTTAAAAGAAGGGTCGAGCGTCGAACCTATGTAAACCATCTGATCAGGCTTATCCTGGTTTAGGACGACAGCTTCCAAGCGATAGTCGTCGTCAGTCCCAGGAATGTCCTGGTTATGTAATTGCTATACTGTCTGCTTCGAGGGCTTCAAAGAAACTTTGTAACATTCCCTAGCAACTTTTCTTTCGCCTTTGATCTACTGTACTCCCCATTGCGTGGGAAATTTCAAGGTTTGGTGGTACGTCGAAGGTACAACTTTCATGTCATGAATCCAAGGTCGCCCAAGGATGACATTATAAGCTGATGAACAATCGACGACGTTGAACTTCGTCTGCCTGTTGATTCCTTTAGCATATATTGGTAGTGTGATTTCCCCCATGGTACTTGTCGCTCCTCCGTTAAATCCAACGAGTGTAGTCGAACGTCGTGTAATTTCGGATTTGTCGATTCCCATTGCTTTCACTGCATCAAAAAAGATAATGTTAGTTGAACTACCTCCGTCAACGAGTATCCTCTTTGTCAGACAATTTCCAATGCTCAATTGGATAATTAGTCCATCATGATGTTTCTGATGTACGTCGTCGAGGTCTGTCTGGTCGAACGTCAAGGGCATAGCTTCTAATTTCGTGTCTTCCTTGGGTCTTGCCTCCTTTGGAATTGGTCGGTCGTCGGGACCGCGACTAGCATGTCTTTTAGCAGCTGAATATGTGGTCCCACAGACATCAGAACCTCCGGTGATACAATTAATCACCTTGGCATGTTCTAGGGATGTGGGACGCACATCCTTTTTTCCCGTCAATTCTTGTAAATGTTGGTCCCTAAGGTGCTTAACAAGTTTGTAGAAGGGGGGGTTGAATACAAACACAAGAATTTAAAGTTTAATAAATTGTTTATTGATAAATCAAATACAATTTACAAGTTTGTTGCGGAATAAGATTAAGACAGACTCAATCTAAACAAACTTAAGAAACACTAAGATGGTTGCACAAGAAATTCAGAGAATGGGGGATTAAGACATAGAAAACAAGGGTTTCTATATGGGGTTCAAGGATTGACCACACTTCAGATGAAGGGATGATCTTCCTATTTATACCATATGCATTAAATGCATGGCAGGGCACTTTACACGTGGCGTTCACTGATTGGCTTTGGTAGTCTGACTTTTGGGAGACATGCTTTCGGCCGGACAATGAACAGTGTAGATGACATAGGTGTTGTACGAATTGTGGCAGAGACATGTCCGTTCTGACATATTGTACTAAGTTGTGCAAGGAGAGACAAAAGGAAACTTGAGACATAAGCCAAGTGATCATTTGATCGCTGAGTATCTCTTTCTTCAGAGATATCAAGATTTCAGCGATCGCTGAAGCTTTTCCTCATGTTCCTTCGTGTATAAGTAGATTCGTCTTTGCTTCACTATATCCGCATCAGGTCACTAGTAGACTTGTCTTTGTTCAGCAGCTTCGTCTTCGATTCAGCTATGAACATCTGTTGACGCGAGACTTGTCTTCAGGGGTTACGTTACTGTTTACATCAGAAACTATCAGCGATACTGAACAGGATCAGTTTGATCACTGATAGTGAAACACTAATACATACTAGATGTTTATAAGAAGACTATCAGCGATAACTGAACAGACTCAGTCTGATCGCTGATGGTGAAACACTAATACATATTAAAACGTAATTTTCACTAAGTATAGAAAAGGGTCGTTATCAAATCACTGAGAGAGTTTGGATCAACAGTAAATAACCTTTCGAATTAAGCCAGGACAGTTCTTTCTTCAAAGCGATGAAATCATCCGTTATATGACCAAAGTCACTGTGGAAATCGCACCATTTTGTCTTGTCTTTCTTATCACTGTCTTTATCATTTTTCTTAGGCCATCGAACGTTTTGTTGAAGCTGTTTAAGGGATGTGACGACATCCTTAGCTGATCCAGGGAAACCATAAGATGATACTTTAGGATATTGGACAGATTTAGAAGTC
Organism: Arctium minus; assembly: GCA_954870635.1. NCBI lineage: Eukaryota > Viridiplantae > Streptophyta > Magnoliopsida > Asterales > Asteraceae > Arctium > Arctium minus. Next base: position 9,570,613 of record OX941092.1, read on the forward strand.
GTTGGTCCTTTCTTTTCAAATCGGACGTTTGAAATTTGTCTGGTAGGCTCTGATCGACCAATCGATTTTGGCTTGAAGTCTGGCTTTTTGACACCTAGGCTCTTTCGGTCGCCCGAGTGTTTATTTCTGAAAGCGAAGTCATCCTCGACCCTCATGTGAGCAAGCGTCCTTGCTCGTACGTCTTCAAAGGTTTCTGGAGGATACTTCGTAAGGTCGAGATACAACCCTGAACTATCATCCAGACCCCATTTGTATGCTTCAATTGCTGTTTTCACGTCGCAATTTCGGATACTAATCATTTCCGCGTTGAACCGGTTAAAGTAGTCCCGGATGGATTCTCCATTCTTTTGTACGACATAATAAAGGTCGCTCGTTTGTTTTTCCATTTTTCGACTACTAGCGAATTGTTGAGAAAATTGATTCACTAATTCTGCAAAAAGACCCGATAGTTTTGGGTTTGAGATTGATCAACCATTGTAACGCTGCTCCAGTCAAAGTTGCTCCAAAACTCTTGCACATGCAAACTTCTTGGAATTGATGCGGTATCGAAATAGTCCACATGAGCTGTTTGTATTGGGCGACGTGTTCTGTCGGATCAGTGACACCTGAATATTTTGGGGAGAAGGTCGGGATGCTATATTTCTTTGGGATGTCTACCAAAGCGATTTCATCGACGAACGGCGATGCCTGAAATCCTGTTCGCGGCTCAACATCAACTGGGACTGCTGCCCCCGGCAATTTGGCCAGCATTGACAAGACACGCTCATTCTGCTCTTCTAGAAACTTCAATCGTTGTGCAACGGGATCCATTGGTATACCATTGGAAACACCCAATGGAACATATCCTGATCCGTTGAAGTTAGTCTGCTGCGAAGAATCAGAGGCATATCCATTGAACGACATAGAAGTCATAGGCATGGTTGGGATTACGAAGGTCGCAGGATTAAATTGTTTCCACTTTGGCTTCTGAGATGCTCGATGATTTCTGCCGCCTGTCGAGCCTGAGCTGTTAGGGCGTCAATACGGGCACGAGCAACAGTCAGCTTCATGTTCATTTAGGCCACAACATGATCTTGAGTTCCTTGGAATGACATTATCCTGAATAACTGAAAAAAGAGAACACTCAAAGGAAAACGTTAGTACGTCGTAAGATTATCGAAGATTTTCTTTGGATGGGGCCCCACGGTGGGCGCCAAACTGTTTATGCCAAAAATCTCCCAAGGAAAATTTAAGGTAAATGTGGAGCTTGATCCAACCAAAGAAAGTAGCTTTAATAATCGTACGACAATAATAGAAATAAAATAAATGGGACAATGGAATTGGTGACGCGGAAAAACCCTTAAAATGGGTAAAAACTGCGGACGAGTATGAGTCGTCGTGCACTATGGACGTCAATCAGGGACGTCGTCCTTGTTAACAAGTGTTACAAGTGAAATGTAAGGCAAAACAATACAATAAAGTAAAGTCGGTCGTTCGTCGTATATAATTAAACTTCGGTCGTGCGTTGTACGACAAACAGCAAGGGCTTTATGAACTTCCAGAGAGATTGAGTGAACTTGAAAACTTAATTCGTGAACTTATAAGATTTTAGAATCAGGTCCCCCAAATATGAAGTTCAATCTTCATATTTATACTCCAATTGTCCGTTAGCAAGTCTTGAATGCATATCTTTAATAGAGTATTCGTTTAATATTGATGATAGCGTCCGTTACATCCGTTGTTATTGGTAACGTCTTCCGTTATGATCTCTAATCGTAAACGTCCTTGTAATCCTGCATTAAACATAATAAAGTATGTTATAGTTTAATAACTGAAATCATGTCGTACGACAGCCATCGCGGACGGGTCTTGATAGTTTGGTCGAAGTCGCTCAAAGGAAGGGCGTTAGTTATTTCTATGGTCGTGCGACTTATGGGTTAATGGACTGTTGGAATCTCTAGTCGTACGACAAAGAACCTTTGTTATTTTTTACCCAAACAGTATCACACTTAATATATGTTGATGATGTATTTGTGTTAATATATTGGTTGGATAATAACTTTTCATAAATATAGATCGATCTATCTTTTCATACAAAAAATCATCAAGATGTTAACGGGTCAAAATATAATTTTAAAGGGTTTGATCTTTTTATCTTTTGAATTTTTTACATTGTTAAAAAGGTGTATGGAGACGCCTTTTAGGTCGATAACATAATAGAATACCAAATGCTTTTGACTATGTGCCAAATAACCTAATTATTAAAGATTAACCTTTTAGTTGAATTTCGATTTTCATCTTGAATTCATGATTACCTATTTGAAAAGTAGGGAATTGAGCCCTTTTGGTTCATTGAAAATGACCACACCAAAACGTACATTTGTGTCTTTGATTCTGACTTTTTAACATAATTTAGAAGATTTTAAACGGGTAGAATGTATGCAAATATTTACTTTATCCTATAAGATGGATAAAATGTTTAAAAAAAAAATCACATCTTATAAAACAAAAAGAAACAAGAGCACAAGCTAGATGTGTGAACACTACAACAAAATTGAGTTTGTAGAACGCCAAAAGTGTTTTAGTGTCTTAATAGACTACTTTGTAAGACTTAAGTTTATAAGACCAAACAATTAGATGTCCTATCTAAAGATGTTGTAATAAGTTATATGACGATTTTGAATGTTTTAACAGACTTTTTAGAACAAATTTGAAACAAACCGTCTCATTAGCCCTTTTATAGGACTTCTTTCTTATTCTTGAAAGCGTCCTATAAACACATACTTTTATTTTTTATAGAACACTTGTTTTGTAGAACATTTTTTCAAATAAAATCATATAAAAAGACTAGTAAAACATTTTATTTCAAAATTGTTCTAAAAAGCTTATTCAAACGACCAAAAACGTAATATAAACTCATTACAACACTTTTCAGAATGCATACAAATGAGCAACTTAAACAATAACAATTTCAAGCTAGTCATGCATCTCCAAGTACCTATCTCAAAGATTTCAAGTCTTTTTTTTTTTTTTTAATATTTAAACCTTATCAAATGATTTTTCAAGAATATACAAAAGAGATCATAACACCAAAGATCTAAAACCATACAATTGTGTATAAATAACTTTGAAATTTTAATCCAAAATTACATCATAATTTTCCAACAACCCACCTTCTCTAGGTCACACACAAAGGTACCACACATTACAGAAGGGGGTACACTGAGTATATATTGGCAGTATGGGACAAAGATGGATCAAGAGGATGGTCACTTCAATAAAAAAAAAAATTTGGGGCATAATATGATTTCATTTGCTTTACTACTAACAAAAACCATCTTCTATTAAAAAAAAAAAAACCACAAGAAAAAAACCCAGAAATCCCTATTAAATTCATCATCTTGTTGATTCTATTCATTTCATTTATTAAAACCCCTTTTCTTCAAGTAAACAATTCCATCCCCCCTTTGACATTTTTCTCCACCTTTCTTGTTCTTCCAACAAAAACCCACAAACCATTTTCACTTCTTTCCCCAAATCCCCAAAAGAAAAAACCTGCAAAGATTATTACACAAAGGATAAAAGACCAAAACCCCTCTCTTATTTCTCATTCATTAGCTACTTTTTGTATTCAGACACCATTCACCTCAACACCATTGTCTGATTACACCAATGCAAGAACAAAAGTTGCGATTTTTACCATGATTTTGAGGTTTTTGAAGACCCATTTCATGATTTGAGCTTGTGGGTATGCTAAAAACCCAATCTTTTTAGTACTTGGTACTTTCTTTTCTGGTCAAAGATTTTGAATCTTGATAGTGAACTTAGTGCATTTCTGTGTTTATGTTTGGTGAAAATAAATCACCAAATTTGTGTGTGATTTTGCAGAGATGAGTTTAGATGAGTGTGGTATGAGTAGTAGCATGGCTAAACTGGGAGTAGAAACTTGTACCCACAAGCGTTCAAAAAGGTATCCACCAGATTTCTTTTTGAGATGTTTTAATTTTATTTTCAACTTCTGGTGTATGATATTGATTGATTTGCTTCAACTAGAATTAGCGTCTGAAGTGGGTTACAGAACAATAATTGGCAAATAAATACCCAACATTTTTATTCACTTTATTAATACTCAAAAACATTTTCATTTTTCACATGTGGGAAGACAATGGATTCTTGTAAATTGTATGAAATCTTGGATCTGGGCTCCAGGCATTCATTCTTTTTTTCATGTTTTTTTTCGATTTCTATGACTTATGATTGTTCTGTTAGTTTAGTTATTGACTTATTGTTGCTATTTTGGCTAATTTAAAGATGAGTTTGTCTTTAAAATTATGTCAGAAATCTTTGATTTTCAAGAATGTTATTTTCTTTCTGTTTTACACCATTTTATCAATGGCAGTTTTCCAGGTGACAATGGATTTGAAGAAGGTAGCTTTGACCATTCTAACAACATTAAGTTGGTGAGTACAGTTGTTTTTTCATTAAACCTTGTATGGATTAAGTTGACTGTGTGAATTAAGCAAATCCCGACTTTTTTATAGAAGTTTTTTTCATGTTTAATACCAGGATAAGAAGAGTTGTATAAATTCGGAGAAGAATCACGTGCCTAATGCCGACATCCAGAATTCACTGAGGAACGAGGTACGATTTGTTCATACGTGAAGACTACATTTTCAAGAAACATCGTTATCTATGGAGTTCGATTCTGTTCTCAGATATTGCAGCTCGAGAAAAGATTACAAGATCAAGTTGCTGTCCGTGGTGCTTTAGAACAAGCATTGGGTTATCGATCGTCTTCCCAGGAGATTGCAAATCAAGCCTCTATTCCAAAGGTAATTGCTCTACTTCTGATTGTTAGAATATCTGAAAACCCCATTAGATTCCTCTCCAAAAGAACCCTTCACGGGGTTTTTCGACATATATCGAAGAAAAAGTGTCAAAGCCTAGCCGATGTGAGACTCTAACACGCCCCCTTCACCAGTGGCTAGACGCGTAAAGATGTCCTAAATGGTAGATCCGACAATGGCTCTGATACCATATTAGAATATGTGGAACCCCAATAGATTAGTCTCGAAAAAGCCAGTCAATGTGGGACTCTAACACGCCCGTCCAACTGAGGCTAGACAGACAAAGATGTTCCAGATGGTAGATCCGACTTCGGCTCTGATACCATGTTAGAATATATGGAACCCTGATAGATCACTCTCCAAAAAACCAAGCGATGTGGGACTCTAACACGCCCGTCCAATGGAGGCTAGACAAACAAAAATGTCCCAGATGGTAGATCCGACATTGGCTCTGAGACCATGTTACAATAAATGGAACCCTGATAGATTACTCTCCAAAAAATCAGTCGATGTGGGACTCTAACACGCCTGTCCAACGGAGGCTAGACGGGTAAAGATGTCCCAGATGGTAGATCTACATTGGCTCTGCTCTAATACCATGTTAAAAAATGTGGAACCCCAATAGATTACTCTCCAAAAGAGCAGAGCCCTTGAGGAGAGAAGGGGTTCCAACAAAAAGTACTGAAGTCTTGATGTGAGACTCTAACACTGATGAAGCTATATAGAATTATAGATCCTTGTTAAGTTTCTAAAATGGTTGTATGCATAATTGCAGCCAGCGACAGAGTTGATTAAGGACATTGCGGTTCTAGAATACGAAGTTTCACATTTGGAGCAATATCTTCTATCTTTATACCGCAAAGCATTTGATCAACAAATTTCTTGCCCATCTCCGTTAAGAAACGATGAATCACTAAAATCGCCATTGATGACTCCAAGAGGCAAGTATTTGGAAACTTGCAGGGCCGATATCTCGTTGAAACCAGAAAACCCTGCGGATCCGGACATTTTTTCGTCGGAAATCAACTCATGGAAAGATGCTAACGGAGGCATTGGAGACGACGATATGCTTTTAGATTCCGGTGTTCATCGTTGTCACTCTTCGTTGTCTCAACATTCAATCTTGTCGATGGAAACTCCGGCAGAGACCCTTGGTAAAGCGTTACGCGCTTGCCATTCACAACCACTATCCATGCTGGAGGTGACTATGTCGATATATCTCACTACGATAAAATTGGCTTAATAAGACACCAAAAATGTCTAAATGTCCTAATAGAATGCTCTTGGACGTCTTAACAAGTTTTTTAGGACAATTTTGAAATGAAACGTCATATTAGTCTTTTTATATGACATTATCTAAAAAATGTCCTATAAAAAGATTCCGATTATTTTCTAACATCCTATTATAACACCTTTACATAGTACGTACAATCTTCTATAAACTTAAGTCCTATAAAGCAGTCTATTAAGACATTTTTTACGTCCTATAAAGCCGATTTTGTTGTAGGTTCTTATAATCTTTTGTCAAACGTTGTAAACAAGATTTGATCATTAATTCCCACCGTTTCTATGCAGTATGCTCAAAACAATACCTCGAACATAATTAGTCTCGCCGAGCACCTTGGTACCAGGATTTGCGATCATATTCCCGAAACACCAAACAAGCTCTCGGAAGATATCATCAAGTGTATGTCCGCTATATATTGCAAGCTTGCGGACCCGCCTCTAACAAATCACGGGCTTTCGTCTCCTACTTCATCTTTGTCATCAATGAGCGCGTTTTCGCCAAAAGACCATTCGGACATCTTGTGGAGCCCGGGTTTTAGAAGGGATTCGTCGTCTTTTGATGTGCGATTAGATAACCCTTTTCATGTCCAAGGGCTTAAGGAGTTCAGTGGACCTTATAGTACAATGGTTGAAATCCAATCTATTTATAGAGATGGCGAAAAATTGGGTGATATCGAACATATGTTGCAAAACTTCAGGTAATCAAAAATAAGAATTTCTTGTTGCATTGTTGATAGGGTGTCGTTATGTTTGTTTATTTGAGTTAACGTGTATTATTGACGTGTTGTAGGTCACTTATTTCTCGATTAGAAGAAATAGATCCTAGAAAACTGAAGCACGAAGAGAAGCTAGCGTTTTGGATCAATGTACATAATGCTTTGGTGATGCATGTATGGCCCTCATCGATTAAACTACCTGTTTATTGTTGTTGGGGAAAGTTCATTTAGGAACCGTAAATATTTTGTGAACCGTGAGAATCAACTATTCATGAATTATTCATAATGAGTATACTTAAATATTCATGAATAATTCATAATGAGTATACTTAAATATTCATGAATTATTCATAATGAGTATACTTAAATATTCATGAATTATTCATAATGAATATACTTAAATATTCATGAATAATGAATATTGTTCATCATGAATATCATAATATTCATCATGAATAATTCATGAATAGTTGGTTCTTATGCTTCTCAAATGAACCTGACCCTATTACTATACGGATTTTTGAGCATAGTGTGCAGTTTTATGCCTATTTATCTTCGACTCCGATGAAGATCAAGATATTCATAATCTTAATCAACAAGAACTAACGTAACACGGATCATCGTTTTATGTCTTTACAGGCTGTTTTGGCTTACGGGATTCCACAAAACAACATAAAGAGAGTCTTTTTGTTATTAAAAGTATGTACCCTTTAGAACACTCGTTTTTGTAATCCTTTTTTGGATGGGTTGAACTTTAAAAGGACCTTACGGAATTGGCATCTTTTTTCTGTTTGTTGCAGGCTGCGTATAACGTTGGCGGTCAAGTGGTAAGTGCGGATGTAATTCAGAACTCTATCCTCGGATGCAAAATGTCTCGTCCTGGCCAGGTAGGTTCTTCAGCTCGAGATATGCTTCGTCATCTGTCATTTCACTTTGAAATAATCCCTACAAAATTTTCAAAATTTAAGCTGTTAGCTGATAAACTGCTGATAAGCTAGCTTTTAACTGAAAACTGGCTGATAAACTAGTCATGCTTGGTAAAAACGTTGATAAGTTAGATGACAATGTAAAATGGTCTAACAAGACACGTTGAAAAATTAATTGAAAAAAATATAAGGGGCGTGATTGGAAAAAAAAAGTGGGAAAAAGCTTAATGAAACGCTACTTGATGGCAACGGGACTTTTTCAATAAGGTCAAAAAATAAGCTAGCTTATGAGTGTCAAACATGGCCTTACTTACTCGACTTTTTATGCTTCTTGATGATGTCTACTTCATTTCTGCAGTGGCTTCGACTGTTATTATCTTCAAGAACGAAATTCAAAGTCGGAGATGCACGCCAAGGTTATGCAATTGATCATCCGGAACCCCTTTTGCACTTTGCGCTTTCTTCCGGATGCCATTCAGATCCTGCGGTATGTATCCTAGATCTTTACACTACTACCACTACAACAAAATCGGCTTTATAGGACACCAAATATGTCTAAGGGGCCGTTTACAAAATGCTTACCCGGTAAGTGCTTACCGGGGAATTTACCATAGCGGATGAACATGACAAGAGGATAGGATCTTACCCGGTAAGAGTGAGGATAAGGATGAAGAGTCTTTCCCGGTAAGAGAGAGTGACACCTCTTACCCGGGTAAATTGTTGTATAAGATACCATTGTGATGATTAAAATCTTACCCGGTAAAGCAAGTTAGTATGTCGAGTTTTATTGGTAAGCGCTTACCGGGTAAGCATTTAGGTAAACGGCCTCTAAATATCATAATAGACTGTTTTATAAGACTTAAGTTTATAGGACCAAACAATCGTGCGTCATATGTAAAATTGTTGCAAAGCGTCCCAACAAGGTTTTTAGGGCACTTTTGAAATAAAATGTTCTATTAGCTTTTTTATACGACACTTTTGAGAAGTGCCCCATGAACACATCTTTTTATAGGGTAATTGTTTTATAAGACATTTCTAAAAATATTGTTGTATAAAAAAAAGACAAATATAACATTTTATTTCGAAAGTGTTATACAAACTTGTTAGGACGCCCAAAGTAATCTATTAGGTTTTTTTTTGCCCAAAATAGGCAATCTAACCCCCCCCCCCCCCCCCCAACACACACACACACACACACTTACTTTATAGCCATTTTCAACATATTGATCGAAATAACCGAGAAATGCAACTGCATAACCCACTTTTTTCAATATAATATTTTAGAAAAAGTAGACATTAGGCAAGTTGCGTAAGTACTACTTGCATAATGTCTACGTGGACAAGCTATATTGCACATACTCCCAGACATCCTTTGGACACTTCCCCTTTATTAGGACATTTAAACATAGTTGGCGTCCTATAAAACATATTCTGTTATAGTGTACAATAAATGTGCGAATCTTGAAACGTTACAAACCCTTTTCTTGTTAGAAATCCACGATCATTGAAACGCTACAAACCCATTGTTAGAAAAGGTATGCAATAGAAAGAAAAGATGTGTAAACAATTGATTAGAACGCGATAAGGATCACTATCCTTAGAATATTATTAGCCCCCACTATCAAGGTTGTTTGGGTTTATAACTAATTTGGATAAGTTTAACCAACTTGAAACTTTATCCAAATTCAAATTATAACAGAAAACCTGTCAAAAACAGTCAGAAAATCGCTATCTTTTGACCGTTAAATGTATGTGTAAAATCCACCCAACAAGGCCAAATTCCCCTTAGTTCATGTGATCTCTTAAACAACTTTATAAGTTGTTTAAGAATTATAAACTAAGAAAGAGTTTATCACGCTTCTAATGTGGGACAAGTGATAAGCCTAAAACGCATACATATATATAGCTCACCAAAACAAGTAAGATTCCACTATTCTTTCTATGTGGGACAAATCTCACTATGAAGACTATATATAACACCCATTAATTTATTGTTGATTCTTTCTACAAGATTCGCGTTTACACCCCAAAACGAGTGGTCCAAGAACTAGAAGGCGCGAAAGAAGAATTTGTGAGGGCTACATTCGGTGTAACAAAGGATCACAGGATTCTTTTACCGAAGACCATCGAAAGCTTTGCGAAGGATTCGGGACTTTGTGCAGGTGGTGTGATGGAGATGATCCAACAATGTTTGCCGGAATCGGTTAGGAAGAACATAAAGAAACATCAATTGGCGAAATCACGAAAGATGATCGAATGGGTTCCACATAATTTCGGTTTTCGGTATCTAATTTGTAAGGAGCTGGTGAAGTGATTGATTTTTCTTTTGGTGATCATGTCTGTAAATGAAATAGATGATTGAGGTTGGCAATGGCAGTGTATATTTTTGGAACCAAAATCATCTCTATTTTTGCTCATATCTCACTTGAATTTCTTTAAGAAAGCCAATGGAATCCATTTTAATATCTTTATAATGTTTTGAAAACCCAAGTGGTCAAATCTGATGACTGTATATAAGGGTAAGGTGTTGGTTGATTGGTTTTTGATTAAGATAAAACTGCCACTACTACAGAAATAGGTATTTTAAACAGTTGTTTTGGACATTTTTAAACGGTTATTCATAGATTGAAGGATCTTGTCTTTTAATTGTGAGAGACAAGTTTGGAAAAAAGTTGGCTTTTTGCATACAGCTCATCCTAGAAGCCTACTGAATATGTCACTTTCTATATCATTAAGTCATTACCAAACAATCATAGTTAATCGTATAACTATAAGTTGTGAGTTTTATTAAAATCATTAAATTGTTAGCAAACATACATGAAAATAATAATATATTTTTTAATTATAGTATTGCAGTTTATTTTTACTTATTACCAAAGATGTATTTTCAAATTCTTTTAATCTGTCTATTTTTAATTAACATTATTTTATATTTATTGTAGGATAAGTGTGCCATCGTCTAAAGGATATGATGATAGAGATAGAGATAGAGATAGAGATAGAGATAGAGATAGAGATAGAGATAGAGATAGAGATATCAGAGTTAGATTAGAACTGAAATATCTCCTAACTATCTACTTGTAACTCTTCCCTATTTAAAGGGCTTGTGATTAATGAGAAATATAGACTTCTTCTCTCTGTCTTATTGTTATTCTCTCCATATTGTTGTTCTATTTGTTTTTCCATTTAACACGTTATCAGCACGTAAAGCTTCAAAGTTGTTTTTCATCGTCTCTAAACGATTGGTGCACGTTGTCGTTGAACGGTTTGCCGCAAAATTGCATCGCTACTGCGTTATCTTTTGCTCATTGCCACGCATGTCAAAAAAAAATCTAGTCAGTTTTCTATCAATTTCTTCATAAGTGAATATTATGAATCATGTTTATTTTTTTTCTTAAGTTTTCTGTAGAATACTTCCGTTATTTTCGTGATTGATATTAATTGAATTCAAAAAAAAAAATCGAATTCATGATTATTTATTTATTTTTATTGAAATAATTAAATAAATGAAAATTATATTGACGTAAAAAAAACCTATATTAAAATATAATTATTGGAATTTATATGTGATTTTAATATGATTATGATCTAATTATCTGAATTATTAGGATAATTGAATGATTTTGTTTTTATTTTTTTAATTATCAAAAGGAATTAAATAAATAATTTTTAAGTATCCACAAGAGATAAGTATTATTGTTTTATTTAACTAAAACAAAACTTAATTTGTTTTTTTTCCCATTAATTTACGTTTTTGTTTAGTAAATATTTATTATATTAACTTTTATTTAAGTTTAATATACTTTATCTATGCGAGCCAATCTTGACTTATTTTCTGACATGTTTACTTAATTTTATTTAATTCGACCTATTAAATATATATCCTTTTAGACTAGTCCAAATAATGAATTAGACTATTAATTATTTTAATATTTGTTTCATCTTATTTATTTTAATTGTGTTAGTATAACTTTTATTGTTTTAAAATATTATTATGATTTATTAATGTTTATCAAATTAGATTAAAATATTCATATATTTAAATGATTATCCATTTAGTTACAATATTATATATTTATTTACTATTTGTTTGTGTTAATATTCAAATGTTTATCCTAATTAATAATTGTTAGTATAATTCAGATGTTTATCTTAGTTATGAGTTCTTACTCATTAACCTCAATCTTATAAATTATCTTTGAAATTTACAATTTCAACCCTCATAACTTCTGTTATTTTGCCAGAAGGTTCAAAAATAACATGAAAATGTTAAATTCAAACATTTATCTTGATTGTGAGTTCCTACTCATAATTTTAAACTATATAATTATTTTTTGGAAGTTACACATCCAAGCTCATATATTTTGATCTTTACCAAAAACTCCAAAAAATGCTATTAAAGTATTAAAATTGTTTCATATGCCAAATTCATAGTCACTTTGGCCTCTTGCCAAAAGATCCCAAAATACCAATATGGTATGAATTTTTTTGACCTCATGTCAAAATTTACCAAATAACAAATGTTATCTATGTATTTCATTGGTGAATTAATCGCAATACATCGAAAGAATTTTGTCAAACGGGTGTAAATAGCCCTAAGGTTTGTAGGGATTTAAGAAATCCATGTGATTTCCCTACTACCTGGAAATCCAATAGATTGAGTGATTTTTTTTGCAAATTGAAATATTGATGAAGTATTATCAATAAAATTAAAGCATACAAAAATCCAATATTGTTATGATAATGAAATTTCATAACCAAAATCCATTTCCTTATCAAAAAGAAAATCGTATATTATTATTTATATATCTAAATGGTTGAAACAACTCATCCCAAAATCAACGTCATAAACTCAAAAGAATATGAGTATCATAAATGAGTACATAAACCTCCTTTTGAAAAGGTACAAGAAAATACCTAAAGTCCATCAACTCCCCATTGACTCTAAAATCAACCTCTTGAAAAGGTACAAACAAATACCCTCATGTTTTGAGACGACATATAAATCCTAAGTTTCATAGGATACCTTTACTAGAAACCCCCAAAGAAATGTGGGATGTTCTGAAAGGGATAATCGGGAGTATTGATGAATATGTACTTCCCGAACTAATCATACAGTGGAATGAAACCCACTTACTCGATTACAAAAAGGTAACTGATTTCAACAAAGAAATGTTATATCAAAAACGCGTCTCAATCTCTGTGGCAAGGAGCTCACAGAAGATGACATGATTCCTAATATCATTTCCACATTTCATATATAAGTAAATATTAATGAACCAATATAAGTTGGAATGTAACATTTAGACAAACTCATCAACCTACTGCAAGTGGTTGAGAGACACAACAAGGTTCTTTCGAATAACACCACATATGTGGGGATAAAGAAAATTCCTGATATCAATAATGAAAGTGTTAGAAGTGGAAACAACTCCAAATGATTGTGAGTTAAAAACCATTTCACACATATGACATTTCTGCACCATGTGGACGAGACCCTAGAAAGGGTCAGGGTATTGGTAAGAGTCAGGAAGGATTTTTCAACACCTGGAGTAGGATACAACTACTACCCAGGTGATAATGGACAATCAAATAAGATATGCACTAAAAAGTGCTTCTATAAAAAAGGGAACACGTTGAAAATGAAATATAACATATTTGTTTTAATATTTAATATTGATTATGCATATGTTTCTTTGAAATTAATTTTAAGTACCAAAAATTAATTTCTTTGCTAAAGTAAAATCGAATATGTAACCATTATAGATGTAAAGAAATACATCAAAACAAATACAAAAAAAAAAAATCAATATTCTCCGTTCCGTGTAGGAATGTATCGAGGAGAATTGATTTTTTTTGACCTATCACACCCTTGAAAAAAAGATAGACTAATACCTGTTTTATAATACATCCAACCAAATTACTTAGACGATGGACTGTCACTCTCTTGTTGGTACAAAATTAATAGGAACCTTGTAAAGATATTCGTATCAAATGGAAATGGAAATGAGCATATATACATAAGTTCTAATGAATATATGAAAGTAAACATATATCATGGAAACTAATGTGTCAAACTAGTAGATTATTGGGTCATCGGAACATATTTTGTCACCAATAAAGAATTTTTGGGGGCAATAACACATATATGTTTTGGAATGACCATGCGGGACACCGTGGTTATGACATAGTGATCCGTGTATTGCAAAATACACATAGACACATTCTCTTTCGAGTGAAAGGCAGAATGAGGAAAATTGCAACCGTTGACTTCTGTAGCATAAGAAACAACATTGCTATATGCCTTCTCGAATACCTAAAACTTTTGTATATAACCTACTCCTTAGCCAAGACAGGATTGAGACCATCCTAAAGCTAAGGACATAATACAAAAATATTCTATTGTTACAATGAACACAAGGTGATATTTATGGACATAAACATCCAGAATGCGGACCATTAAAGTACTTTATGGTTCTGGTTTCGACACGATGAACGCATGTCATATTATTGTCCACATGAAATACTGCACTCCTAGCACTAATTATACGTTTAAGGTCTCACCACCCTGATTATTTCATCAAGTCTACATGACTTTGAATGCTGGAGAATTTACATCATAAGGATTTGATGTTAATTGCATATGTATTAGGATCAATGTAAAGTTTCATATACCCCATGTGTATATATAAAATGGTCTCATAGAAGTTGTTATCAAAAGAATATGATGACATCTAGGGTATTAGTAATGTGCACCAATTTACCCACATCTACCTAGGGTTATGCAATTATTATATGCAGTTTTTTTTTCGTTTTTAGACCCACTACTTGCTCATGCGTACCAGTTGGTAACTGGATATAAGCCTGTTACTTTACATTTACGCATGTTTGATTATATGTGCCAATTGCGCCCCCACAACGCATCAAAATGGGTCCTTAAAGACGATTTGGTATATGTTGGATATGAATCCCCAACAATTATCCACTAATTATAATATTTGACTAGTGATCTCTTTACCGCTAGATTTGTGGGTTGTCACTTTCATGAGACAGTCTTCCCGTCGTTAGGGGGAGATAGGAAAAAGGATTTTCCATGGGAACGACAGGAAGTGTCATTGAATATTCCCACTCTGTCTCATTTTGATCCCCAAAAATTCACAACGTAATGTTGAAGTCAAACGAATCAGACTCGATACCTGATACGTTTAATATTCCAAAAGTGACAAGATCACATATACGAGCTGCAAATATACTTGCAAGGTTAAAAAGTCCCCAACAGGGGCACAACGCCATTGGAAAGTACGTTGCAATCACACATAGTGGAGGTGTGATTGAGGTCGTAGCTCCCAAACGGAAATGGGGGAAGCTACTTGGTTCGATAGATACTCATCTAAAGGAAGAGAAGAGTAAGGCACAACTATTTGTCATCAATACATAAACCTCTCATGAGATTGTCTCTGATTAAACTATGTCTATGAATCATCACCGGAGGACGCTCCGAAGTTAATATTGATTCTAGAGATGAATATTAATCTCAAATGAACTATGAGAGCACATATGAGTCGATGGACAGATCATATATAATTATTGATGATATATTTCGCATATATTATTGTTTATGAGGTGATAGAGCATATTGACATCGAACCATGCTCAGTTGAAAAATATCAACAAAGAGCAAACTAGCCTAAATAAGCAATCCAGGAGAATCATATTATTTGACAAATGAACAGGTATTTGGTTTGGTAGTTCTAACCCACCAAGTGTAAAGCCTGTAAGACATAGATAAATCATTTGTCCTAAAGCGTAATGAGAATAATTAAGTCATAATGTATGAGACTCTCCTTTGGCGCAAGGTTTCTCACAACGCCTTGGATTGACCACGAGGAGACTTACTCTCTCATGATGGATGTTATGACATCTGTATAATTTACTAGCCTAGTAGTTTCCGAAGGACTGGAAATGCAACTCATGAATGTGGTTACCACATATCTCTACGGGGATCTAGATTTAGAGATATATAAAAGTGCTTGATGATATTACATTACCAAAATCAAGCAACTTTAAACCACAAAATGCGTTTGCAATAAATTGAAACGCCCACTTTATAAATTAAAACAATATAAGTGGATGTGGTATACCCGTCTAATGGAATACTTGATTGGGAAATGATATATAAGAACGATGAAATGTTCTCTTGCTTATTTATTATGGAAAACAAGTTCCAGATTTTCAAAGTAGCTCTATATGTCAATGTTATGAACATAATAGGCACTCTTGATGAAATGAGAGGAACCACAAGCTACTTGAAATCTGATTTTGAGAGGAAAGATCTTGGGAAAACTTGGTTTTGTCTAGATATTTGAGCTAGGACACCGAGTTTGTGAAATATTAATTCACCAATCGCATATGTCCAGAAAATAATCAGGAAA
Source organism: Arctium minus (assembly GCA_954870635.1). Lineage (NCBI taxonomy): Eukaryota > Viridiplantae > Streptophyta > Magnoliopsida > Asterales > Asteraceae > Arctium > Arctium minus. The sequence continues at coordinate 9,586,800 of OX941092.1, forward strand.
TTTAATATGGACAAAGCGCATCCGGTTAGCACTCCCATGATCGGTCGAAGTGTCGGATATAAGGAAAGATCCATTTCGTCTAAAGGATGATGACGAAAGATGCTGGGAGCTGGAATTCCCTATCTAAGTACAATATGCGCATTATCGTACTTAACATAATACACTTGACCATATATTGTATTTCTCAGTGAACTTGTTAGCTAGATTTAGCTCAGCGCCAACGCAGAATCATTGGAATGATATTAAATTAATCTTTTGGAACCATTGACATGGTTTATACTTTCCCTATAGAAAGAAAAATGGGATTGATAATGGAACTTCAATACCTACTTAGAATGTAAGCAACAAAAGTACTAGCTAGCTCTTATAGAAAAACACCAAATAATGTCTTGGTATGTGTTTGCTGATATTAGGTATCTGTCTGACCCATACAAATGATGTTCCCAAACTGAATAAAGAATTACCACAAGGAACACGTCGATTGCTTGGAAGTAAACTAAGCGATCCTTTGTAACTACCTCCTTGAATTAATCCAAAATATTACTCTCCATGAGATAATAAAATAATGTATATGATTAAGGACTATCATTACATATATTATAGGAGTTAGTAATTCTGGGTTCAACCAGTATCCTACTTGCCTATATGGAAATAATGTATCATGTATCGAAGAAATGAACATAAGATACATCAGGGGTAATAACACAAATGATATTCTGCTTAAGTTTCTATACAATCAGCAATAAAAGACTCTCCTTTAGATTCAAGTGAATCAAGTAAGGTGTCAAAAGAATGTGACATATTTTACCAAGTCATTACCTAAAACCATATATTGGGAAACGTGTAGAAAGTAAATGGAAATGTTTTCCAAATTCCCTTGGTTAATGCACGAATCAGGGGGAGTCTACTATATTTGTGATATTGATATGTTGTGCTCTTTCCTTCAACCAAGGTTTTATTTTTCCCATTGGGTTTTGTTCCTTGGTGTAAGGTTTTAGTGAGACAACTGTTTATATACCATCATGTTTTCTTAACTCTCAAGATTAAAGTATGAATCTAAGAGAAAACTAGACTGAAGGATAAATCTATGTATTGCAAAGAAGCTGGTGCGTTGTACTCTTCCCTTCGTCATATTTTTATTTTTTCTCACTGGGTTTTATTTTGGCGTAAGGTTTTAATGAGGCAACAACTGTGCACCACCACTCCTTTAACTCGGCACAAGGGGGAGTGTTGTAGGATAAGTGTGCCATCGTCTAAAGGATATGACGATAGAGATAAATATATCAGAGTTAGATTAGAACTGAAATATCTCCTAACTATCTACTTGTAACTCCTCCCTATTTAAAGGGCTTGTGATTAATGAGAAATATAAACTTCTTTTCTCTGTCTTATTGTTATTCTCTCCATATTGTTGTTCTATTTGTTTTTCCCTTTAACAATATTAAAATTATTACTTTATTTTATTATAATAGTAATATCAACTAATCTATACTATATTATTATTATAAATATAAAGATGACATAAAAAACTCTTAAAAACAAGTCTTAAAGCTTAATTTATCGCTATTTAATGCTAATTATTTAAAAAACAGTCATAAAAGATGTATGTACTACATTTAATGTTATTTATTAATTTTCAATCATTATCCCTAACCATTTTAACTTCCCTAAAATAACTCTCAGCATATTTTAGATATAAAAAATCTAAAATATAATTAAAAAATCTTACAGAATATTTTATAAAAAAAATTATATTATTAAACCAAAATAAATTACATTATATTATTAAGTCTAAATTAAACAAATTTATATAAAAAAATCATTATCACCCTCTCACAACCATCCAAAATCGTAATGTAAATCGACAAAAAACAGAAAATAAAATAAAACATTAAAATCGTGATGTATCTAGCTGCATTGCGCGAGTACACCTCTAGTATATATATATATATATATATATATATATATATATATATATATATATATATGATTAGGTTCATTTGAGAAATGCAAAAAATATGAGAAATAAATAAATGATCTAGCCCTTTATCTGATCAACATTTGCGGCTTTGATCGTGAAACACCGGATAATTCCTTATGTGGTCTGTATAAGATAGAAGGGTAGTTTCGTAAAATATGCGGGACAAGTTCATATATGAACCTGTATGTTTCACATATGAATTATATGTTCATATATGAACTTGTATGATTCACATATGAACTCTTTTAACTGATTCATATATGAACTATACGTTCATATATGAATTAGTTCATTAGTTCATATGTGAATCACAAAGGTTCATATATGAATCTGATAATTAGTTCAACTGATTCACAAATGAACCTACAGTTAATTAGTTCATATGTGAATCAGCTAATTGGTTCATATATGAATCACAAAAGTTCATATATGAATCAGTTTAAAGAGTTCATATGTGAATCATACAAGTTCATATATGAACTCATCTCGTGTATTTGTAAAAATTACGAAACTGTCCTATTTTTGGAATAGCCGCAACTTTTGACCAGTCAAAGTCGATCTTGACCGAATGAAAGGTTAGGATTACTTCTTTATTTCTCATATATTTAGCATTTCTCAAATAAACTGTAACACCCTAAAAATGGCGACAAATAAAAATTGAAATTTTGGCAATATGACGACTAAAATAAGGACATCCAAATTAGCCTGTAAATAGAAACCTCGAAGTATAAACACTTCCCAAGGGGCAACTAGAGACCCACAAATAATTGGGATAATTTGCACCATAAAGTTTGCAAAAAAATAGGACATAAGCAAATTACAACAACCTAATTAATCTATAAGTAATTCAAAAACTAGATTAAAATGGGTGTTGCTAAACCACCATAATCTATCTTCACAAAATCCCCAAAAGACCGGCACTCCGAGATCTCCTACATGCCTGGCACCTTAGGTTCCACCGCTAGTGGGATATGTGGGGAAACAACAACCACAACAAGTGTTAGGATGAAGCCTAGTGAGATGACATAAATTATATAATTCATAAAACAAGAACATCACAATACAATAATTCAAGACTTATGTTACTGATAACGCCAATTTCGGCGTTATTTTAGAGCCACGTGTTGAGTAATTATGTTTGTTTCTCCAAACAAACGAAACGTCTTTTCACATTTATTCATGAGTTTTTCAGGTATCTATCTTTCGGGAATAAATTAAGAAAATGGGTCCAAAAGAAGCTAATTATAGACGAGAATAGCGCACCCGATAAGTTTATGGAAAAACAAAGATTGTGCAAGTCAAATATGGGATCAAGGCTCGAGAAAATGCATCAAAGTGCAAATTTGGAGAAAAAGTGTTCACCGAGACTTTGACCGATAGTTAAGTCTCGGTGTAACTAGCATCAGCCTGAATTTTCAGAAAATTTGCTCATCGAGACTTTGACCGAGACTTAAGTCTCGGTACAACTAGCACCAGTACACATTTTATGAAACAGGTCCCAACGCTACTTGCACCGCTAGTTAACTAGCGGTGAAAGTAGCAATGACATGCTGAAATCGTTTTTAAGCCTTATCACTTAGGGTTTTCACTCACTTTTCATTCTATTCTCAAAATTGGCGACGGGAGAGAAGCGAGGGCGACTTTGGGGTGATTTTTACACGAAGAACACACCGAATTGATGCGGGGAAATCATCCGGGAACACAAGATTAACGAAGATCAAAACATTGTTCGTGGGTATTGCGATTCAACAAAAGGGGAGAATTTGGATAGAGATATACCAAGTAAACCTTAGTACCTATTTTACAATCTTGTTCTTAATGAATTTCTGAACTCATAGGTTGAGATCGAGAGATGAAACTTATCTTTTTAGAGATAACTCTGTTGTTGCTCGAGAGAGAATAAAAGTTATTTTGGTGATTGTGTATTCATTTAATTGGATTAGTCTGATAACAGTCATAAGTGGAGTGTTCTTTGTGAAAACCATTGGAATTCCAACCCTCAACTGCTTTCTTCCCGAAAAAGTTTCCAACTTTGTTCTTGCTTTTACTCTAGAGTTTATTTTTATTAATTTAGTTATTATTTAATCATCACCAATTCATCAATTGGATCGTCCAGTAAATAGTGATTATAGTCATTGTGATACTCAATTCCTAGTTCCCTTGGTTCGATACTCGTACTTCCAAGTACATATTACTTGATTCGAGCCGTACACTTGCGGTTAGATTAGGGGGGTGTAAACCCGCCTATAAAGTTTTTGGCGAACTCCATTGTCTCATGGTATTATTTCCACTGCCACCGTGTTCTTAAACCTAAACAAACATACAAGAGATAACCCTTGAAAACTATGGGGGAGACCCGTTTCCATCGGGGTGACATATACACGGGAGTTGAGTCACCCATAATGTTATTGGATTACACCTCATGTCCCGGTTTTAGTTCTCATGCCATCAAGCTATCACAACCTCAAACCATAATCATTGCCTTTATTGTCTACTCCGTCGAGTTACACCTCAAGGTCTTACGGGACATTATTGTCTATCCATATCTAGACGAGTTACACCTCAAGGGCTTGCGACCCCCTATTGCCTACTCGCTAGTAAACCACAAGGACCAACACAAAAGGTCCAATAAAGCGTATGACTACCTCCTCGTGCACAAGGAGTAGTGTTCACATTCTTAACAGGTGATCACATTTAGGTAAACATTTTTAGTCACATATATCCCTCTTTTCTACATGCAAATGCCATAATTACCACATGAGTCACTACCACATGAACATAACCTCTTTCGTCGGAATAACAGTTCATCTTTACTTTTCAAGGTATCACATTTCTCAAGTTCCCATACACAACGTCATAAATAGTTACAATTACTTACACCATGTTACCACAAACTTATCAACAGTTAGATCAAACTCAAGGAAACAAGGGTTTCCTCATGTGTCAAGTATACAAGTATGAAATCCAAGATCCACATACATTTAGTAAACATACAAGTGGATAATCATGGTTTATGAAGAATACACCCCATTTAGGGTTTGCAAGGTGAAACCCTAAAAGTTGGGTTAAAATCCAAATGAATGACATATATGTATATAATGTGGGAATATTGCAAGTAGTATTGAGTAAATGTACATTTAAGGAGTAGAAACTCCCAATCTAGGGTTTGTAAGTAAAACTTAGAAATCAAGTCAAAACCCAAATAAATGGCATTTATAGATGATGTAGAATTTATTTGCAAGTATTGTTAAGGTAAAAGAGTAATTAAGGATTGTGAACTCACCAACTAGGGTTTCTAAAGAGAAAACCCTAGAAATTAACTTTGTGGGAAAACTTGATCTTCTAGTAGATTTAACACCTAAGGAAAATGATTGTTTGGTCCCAACAACCCTTTTTGTAGCACTAAATACTAGGGTTCCTTACTTGCAATAAATGAGGAAGAGGGAGGAGAGAAGTGGAGAGAAAATCATCCAAGGAGTAAGGGTTATCGATCTGAACTCTAAATATGGAGAAGTGATATATTTTTGGTCTAAAAATCGACTTTAAACTAAAGTCTCTCGTCCCCCATATGTGACAATGACCCGACGACTTTGCCCAGGGCATTGTCGTCGGGCAATGTCGCTCGCGGCTCTCGCGTCACTGGAAAAATGACCAAAACTCAGAACCCTCCCCCCTTTATGCAACATTGACCCTGCGACATTGCCTAGGGCATTGTCGCTAAGCGATGTCGCCCCTGGCCTCTCACACGCTGATTGGTCGAAGTGATGTGCTGTCCATTCCAAGCTCGAGGAGTCTAAGTCTTTCAATGGTTCCTGTGCTCAAAAGTACATCATGCTCAAACCCAACTCATCACTTTAATCGACCTATACAATTATATATATACATATATATATAGCTACACACATTTGCACATACACGTAAATACTTAGTTAATGTAAATAGGACACATGCGATGGATAAATATAAGTCATTACCTAACAACAAGATGAAGGGGCGAGTCAACGGTACAGATGTAAAATATAAGAATAAAGAACTAACGAGTTACTTGGAAATTTCGAGGTGTTACATGAACCTCTCCCTATATATATATATATATATATATATATATATATATATATATATATATATATATATATATACATACATAGTAGTTTAATTTGCAACCCATGAAAATCTTACAACCCATGCAACTCACTTCTTAACCGTTGGATTAATGATCGACGATTACAATACATGTGGGTCCAATATTTTCAATTAAAAAAATCAAAAAAATAAAAACAAAATAACTGTTTATAATGAATCCAACGGTTAAGATTTGAGTTGCATGGATTGTAAGATTTACATGGGTTGTAAATTATCCTTGGTCTCTCTCTCTCTCTCTCTCTCTCTATATATATATATATATATATATTATATATATATATATATATAAGCTAATACTCGAGCTCGAACTTGACTCGAAAACTCGCGAGTAGTAAAAACCCAAGCTCGACTCGAACTCAAAAGCTAATACTCGAGTTCGAACTCGACTCGAACTCGTTTTAAGCTCGAATCAAGCTCGAACTCGAATCAAGCTCGACTCGATAAAAATTTTCAATACAAAATTTTGAAGAACTTAAAATGTGCACCGACTTAAGTTTAAGGGGTGCTCCAAAACATTTCAAAATAAAATGTTAAAACTTGAACATTTGCTTAGTTCAAAGATTAATCTTGTCCTAACAAGATGAGCCTAAACCACCCAACCTTACATTGCAATTTATATAAAGTGGCCATGAGGTAGAATCCTTTTACTAGGCGGTGTGGGATAGAATTCATTTATATAGGAAGGTGATAGGGGTAAGTTAGCTTTGTTTAGGGGATGTGGGATTAGAATAAGGAGTGGAGAAGGAGAACTTCATACTTTCTTTATATATATTTTTAATATTAGAACTTTTATGTTAATATTATCTTTGACCTATTTTTCTTTTAAATAAAAATTTATTAATATGTAAAATCATAATCACCGTAAATAATTTATATCTCATTTTAACATTTTATTACATATAGAGTTATAAAGATAAATTTGTCATATTTTTACATTATATTTTATAAATTATAATATAAAGTTAATTACATAAAAATATATTCGAGTATCTCATGAGTTTATCGAGTCGAGTATCAAATGGCTCGACTCAACTCGTTAGTATATCGAGTCGAGCTCGAGTTCGAGTCGAGCATATTCGAGTCGAGTGTTGACCGAGTTTTGACCGAGTCGATCTCGAGTAGCTCGCGAGTTGTCTCGTCTTATTTACACCCCTAGGCATAAGGTACCATCATTTTATGCAATATTTTAAAAATCTCTTAATTTACAAGTATCAAAACAGAAGATACATATTACTACTGCAGGTTTCTAACACCCACCAATTTGGTATGTGCAGAGCCTTCCTTTTATGTAGACATTTCCATGTATCACTATTAATTAATATATTATATTACTATAAATTTATTTTAATTATATTATTAAGTATGTAATTGGTTATTTTTTTCTAGATGTCATTAAAATATATAACAAAATACTTATTTTTTTATATAAAAAACATTATATTATTAAGCATAAAATATACAAATTTATAAAAAAAACATTATCACTTTCTCAAAACCATCCAAAATCGTACCGAAAATCGACAAAAAAACAAAAAATAAAATTAAACATTAAAATCGTGATGTATCTTGCTGAATTGCACAAGTACGCTTCTAATATATATATATATAATATTAATATTAAATTATTATAACAGACTTTGAATTGAAAATTTATCATTTGTATTTAAGTATAATAGTTCTTTATTCAATAAAAACTAAGTTCAAAGTACTTACAAAAACGTTATAATACTCGAAATTTTTAATTGATTTTTTTAGATAAATAGAATCAAACATTGATATTATGAAATTTGATTCGTTAAATTAAACAATTTTTATTTTGTAATTAAGTTCGATTCCAACTCGAGAATTATTGTGTTGAACTCTAACGTTGTGTTCTCGAAACTCGTTTAACGAAGGAAAGTAAAAAAAAATCGTGTTTTCGAAACTTTTTTAGGAGAGAAAGTAAATGAAACGGAAGGAAAGAATTGATAACTTTCCTTCCTAACATTTCCTCCCAAATGTGGAAGAAAAGGAAAGGAAATAAATTAAAATTATTTTAAAATATTACTGAAATTATTAAAATTACAAAACTATCTAATCTTTCATTATAATAAATATATATTTTTAAGGGTATATTTGTAAAATTGACATATTTCCTTTCTTTTCTCTCATGTTAAAGAACATGAAAAACTATTTTCTTTCCTTACATTTTCCTTCATTTTCCTTTCGTTTCGAGAACACAAATGAAAAAACTATTTTCCTTTCCTTTTTTTCTCTCACTTTCTTTTCCATCCATTTCTTTTCTTTTCTTTTCTCTCCAAATTAGAGAACACAACGTAATAGGTGATAAGAAAAGAAAATCAAACACTTCCTCCATCCCAAATTAAGAGTTCATATGTTTATTTTAATTTGTCCGAAAATAATTGTCCTTTTTTAAAAATTAATTTTTAGTTTCCAATTATAACCTTAATTATGTGATGAATAAAGTTTTTTTCTTTGTTATTAACAGTAAAAGTGTCATTTATCTACTTCAACGTACTCGCGCAATACAGCGAGATACATCACGATTTTAATGTTTCCTTTTATTTTTTGTTTTTTGTTGATTTACAGTACGAAATTGGATGGTTTTGAAAAAGTGATAATGTTTTTTTTATAAATTTGTTTAATTTAGGTTTAATAATATAATGTTTTTTATATAAAATAAACATTAAATTTTATGTTAAATTTTTTTAATTAAAATTTAGATTTTTTTTATATTTAGATTTTGATTTTTATCCTGTATATTATACAGGGAGTGATTTTAGTTGAAGGAATGAGTGATTTTAGAGAAGTTAAACTTGTTAGAGATAATAATTAAACAGGAAAAGATTTTAAGTTAAATTTGTTAGAGATAATAATTAAATAGGAAAAGATTTTAAGTTTTCATTCTTTATTTAAGTTTTAAGTAATTAACATTAAATAGCGGTACCTTAAGCTTTAATAGTTGTTTTTAAGAGTTTTTTATCCGTGCTTTATAATATAGTATAAAAAAATTTAAAATTTTAAAACTATATATTATTTTGAGTAAATTACGTTTTTAGTCCCTATGGTTTGTTGAAAATTTCTAGTTTTGTCTTTATGGTTTTGAAATTACAATTTTCATCTCTATGGTTTATAACCTTTATCACTTTCGTCCTTATGATTTAAATTTTATTGCTTTTGTCATCCCTATGGTTTACAATTTATTTCCATTTTAGTTCTTCATACTTAAAACTAGTGTTTTGGCCTCAGGGACGAAAATAAAAATGAATTGCAAATCATAGGGACAAAAACCAAAATTTAAAACCACAGAGACGAAATCTGAAGTTTTTAACAAACCATAGGGACGAAAAACGTAATTTACTCTATTATTTTATTTATAGACTTGAGACTGTTAATGTTAACCATGAATTGCATATTCAATGAAATTTCACTAAGGGGTTGTTTGTTTTTTTTAAAAAAACCTCTTAATGGCTCTTATGTCTTAATCGTTCAGATTTTTTTACACACCACCTCTTATTAATGATAACTAAAATAAGACTTCAGACTTTAGACCTCTTAAAAAACAAACCACACCTAAATGATTTGGGGTTCATGAAACTGTTAATGTTGATTACTTGTGCATTTTCAAGACATAAATTGTTGGAATCTTACTTAATACATCATATTTATGCAACATGGGGTTCATCGATTCTGAACTACGAGGAGCGTTTTAGAAACAGAGATTCGATAAGGCGATACTACTTCTCAACAGAAATAATGGTAAGTCGAAGCACTCAAATTCATATCATATTTATGCAACATGATTCCTCCACAACTTTCGCACATATATTACTTACCAATAACAATTGAAACCAGGCTGATCCTTTGTTGCGAATGCGTGCCATGGATGTTAAAACTCAGTACGACATTTTCCGGAGGAATTTGTCAGAAGCAGCAAGATTTTCCAAGCTGAATTTGATGAAGATGAAAGAGATGGATTTGGTAAGATACATGATCAATTTTAAAACAATGTAATAGAAAAAAAATAATATAATGCCCCAAAACTTCTAATTCATTGTTGGCAGGTATTCTTTCCAATGCGGGACGGGGCATTCTCCTATTTAGTAGTATTCAATTTGTAAAACCCATCATGCACCATAATAGACAACCGGGGTATTGGTACACTACCATCTAATATACTTTTGAGAAAATACGGACACGTGAATGAAGTACTGGTAAGAATTTGCTCCCAAACTGAAAGTTCATTTATTTAATATTTAAGTAATCATCTAATATATTTCATGTTTTTTCCATTGATTTGAAGCAACGAATGATGATCAAGCATCTCGTAACAGTAGATCATGCGGCGGGCAAAGATCTGGAAGGCGTTGTCCAAGAAAGGGCCACAATGCTTTGGCAAACCCACCATAATGCCCATGACAGCGGCATATTCACCATGATCATAACCTTCAGAAAGATGCTATGATTAAGGAAATCGATCGCTTTCAATCACTAGATTCTGACATCAAAGCCCAAATTATGTGTCAAGCGAATGAAAGTCGTTTTGAACGCCTAGAGTTCTAACAATATATATGCAACGGATGGTTGTTGCTTTCATTATAAGACTGTTGCTTTACTTTTTATGTTGGTTTTGAAACATTAGTCGTTAGACTGATCCGGTTTAAATCTTCTTAAGTTCATTTTAGAACCTTTTTGGTTTGGACACTTGACACAGCGTAGGTTTGCGGAAGGATCGACAAGCGTCTAAACCCTTTAACGGTTGAGAATTACGACGCGTAAAACTCAAAAACTCAAGAGAATACTCTCTAAAAAGCTAAACTTTATTGATAATAACTTGATTAACAATGAAAACAATAAACCTATTTATAGCTAAACTAACTAAGAAATAACTATGAAAATTAGAACTATCCTAATTATAAACTAACTAGGAAGCTATTTAAATAACTAATAAAAGGAAACTAAATAATTCTAAATTATTATCTAATATAATTATTAAATCTAATTTAAAACTAAAGATAATTAAAAGAAAAGAATTTAAAAACTAATTAAACTTCTAAATAACTAAGGAAGCATCATGGTGATCACGTGGGATTTGAGTTGTAGATGAATTTGGATGCATGTTGAGGCGCTCTCGTGAAACCACAGTGGCCAACGTGCCTTTGATGTGGGTTAGTCCAAAGTAACTCACTTGCAAGTCACTTGGGTTTTTGTGGTGAGTTTGATGTGGGTTATGCCACACGTAACTAACATCAAACTTACTTCCATCGCTGTTTGCAATTCCCAATTTGTTTCTCAATCTCTCTCGCATTCTCCCTATATCAACACTTAGGGGTTGTTTGGTTGGTTTTCCATTAAGTTCTGTATGGATAAAGTTGGTTGTGTGGATTAATCTGTATAAATTTAGAAGGTTTTAATTTGAGAGAGTTTTTTCATAGATGAAATGAACGTGTTTTTTAATGAGAGGGACTGGTTTGGAAAAAACTTGGCTTTCTGCATAAAGCTCCACCTTGAAATCTTACTGAATAAGCCACTTTCTGTATCATTAAGCCACTACCAAACAGTCATATATAACTGACTGAATAAGCTGTGAGTCTCATTAAGCTGCAAACAAACAGGCCCTTAGATTGTGTCGGATTAAAACTAGTTTGGAACATTTTGGAACCTTTTAACTTTGTGGCATGCTAGTTATTGGTCTGTTTCGATTAATTTCTTCATGCATGCATTCATTCTTGGAGTAATGGTAGATACCTTTTTTGACTGAATATGAAATCAAAAGAAGATTCATCACATGCAGTCTTACAGATTTACACACCATCATGAAAAAAAGTATATCCATCGAGTAATACGTATTCGGTGCTGATAATATCAAAACTGGATGGTATAGTACCATCAAAAACATAATTAACTAAATTAAAACTATTGATAAATGAACCAAAAAAGGATTAAAACACACACTTATAGGATACCAACAAAACATGAACCCATTACAAAAAGAAGACACATTACTTTACGGATAAAGTAGATACCAACATCATCAACCAAAAACCCACCATGAGATTGCATTCCTGATCTTGGATACCCATATCTTACACATAACTATAATTTCTGTAAAAAAAAACCTAAACACCGAACATGGCATCCGTTTTTATGACAAAATTCATGAATTACGGGTATATGGTTATTGACGACTGATGATTTTCAGTAAGGTTATGTACAGACTTTGTTGGACGGAAAAAAAAATGTTCGGAACTCAACGACTATGAATGCTCATTATTAGATAAACCTGCTTACAACCGAAGAACATCGACACTAACTAGATTCGTACCACTATCATCAACAACCCGATTGGAATCTTCATCGCCGGCGAAACCGCACAGAAATCGTCAGCTTCGAGGCCTACCATGGGAAGAGTCTTGGATAAACCCACAACATCATGAACGAAAAGTTCGTTCACCGAAAAACAATCACCATTGACTAAACTCGAATCCTCCATGATCGATTGATTGGCAAACAAGAAAACCTAAACAGATAAAAACGAAGACAATGTCAATACTGCAAGTGAATCAAAAAGAATCATATATCCTATAATCACGCCTTCATCCATAAAAAAAATTATTAAAAGATAAAAATAACAAAATTACGCTGCTACCCTAACAACCTATTAAAATAATAATAATCAAATAAATAGAATTATCTAAAACGATTGGCTGGGAGGGTTCATAGAGTTTGTACAAATTAACTAGTTTGCAAAAGATACATCCCCTATCATATCATATCTATACTACTTTATAAAGCATTTGGATTGCTTTTCTTAATTACAACCTTTTAAGCCTTATGTACTACTACTTATTCCATAATTACTTAATTTTCAACTTTACAAGTTTATAATGCAGGATGTACAATACATTTAATGTTTCTCCTTCAGGCTTCAGCCTCTGCCATTCCAAGACGACTCTTCGGGCTACATCATCTGCCATTCCAAGACGACGCTTCGATTTATACACCCTCCAAGATGAAATCTACACTCCCTTCATACCCTCATTTCACTTCTCATCGATTTCTTCTGCATCAGTTCTCAAGGATTTTTTTGGTTCAAAGCTTCAGGTTAGATTTCTCCTTTTTTGTTCGATTTTGGGTTCTCCTTTTATCTCCAGACTGATTTGGTTGGTTTGATTTGGTTTGGGTTTTTTGCTATCACTTCATAGTTCTTCAATCGATTTCTTCTACATCAGTTCTCAAGTCTCCTTTTTGGTTGTTGTTTGCTTCAGGTTAGATATCTCCTTTTTTGTTGTTGTTATTGGCTCTAATCTCTTAAGCAAAAGGTTTCGCCAAATCAAAAGAGATGGGTGGGTTATTTTGAAACCCTAAGAAAAATTATTCCATTTATCTGCTTATGAATTCTTCGACTTTTAGAAATTTGTTCTTAATCAACTTAACCTTGAAAATATGCTATAGAAGGTATATCTCTCCCTCTCTATTTCATGTTTTCTGAATCTTTTTTTGTAAAGATACTGCTTGCCATCGACACTCAGATCGGAGTTCGTCATTTTTTCCCTGGCAGTTTGTCGACATCACTGGAATCACAAATGTCTTCTATGAATCGATTGTCTTTCCCTCACTCGCTGGAGAATCAACTGTCTCTCTGTGGATCGATCGCTTCTCTCAGGGGGGACGCTTATTTTTTACTTCGAATCTTGATATCGTGTTAAATTGTTCCTAATATTTTTTCAGTTTAGTTGCTCCTCACATGTCTTCTACTTTATTGTTTTAGTTTCTTTTTTGAAAAGAGTGTGAAGAGTTTTTACTTCGAATCTTGATATTTCTTTTAGATTGCCATTTCAGATTTGATTAATTTCAAGAGGCTCTAATGATGAATATGAATGCATCTAAGTGGATTCAAACGAAGTTAGAGATGATTCCAAGTAAGCTCCTTTCCCTGTCTTCTCTTATGGTCCTATATATCTTCTATCTGTTGATATTTCTTTTAGTGTATCAACTATTGTTTTCTTCCCTATTTTTTGGTCTATTGAAGCATATTTGGGGATTTGGGATTGGGATTGGGATATGGGTTGAAGGCATAAGGGGGTGCAGGGTAGAGGATATGGGTTCTTTCTTAGGTGTTGGGGATTTTTTTTTCAATTTTATCTTTTTGGATGGTACAAGGATGTCATTGGTTCCTTTAACTCTTTTTGAATTTGGCCATTGTATGATTTGTATGAAATGGGTTCTGTTTTGGAGGAATAAGGAGGTTTGTTTATGGGATGAAGATGTGAGGACCTGTGATTATGCCATTGTATGATTTTAAAGGGTTTTAAGTGATTTTCAAGAAATCTTGAAAAACAATTATGTAAAAAAACTTCATTATTAATTTATTTTGATTTTTCCTTATTTCTTACTCTACCCTGGCTTTTCAACATTTTTTTGTGTTATTCATCTTTCTTTTTTGCTAAACAAACCATGGATTTGAAGAAATTTGAAGAAGGAATTGATGATGAAACTGCTATCAAGAAATCTGATTGGTACTGCTGTTGGAGTTGTTTTTGGTGTTATAAGGGGATCATCTTAATGCCAATGGCCGTAGGCCAAGTTGATGGGATCTAGAGTTACTGGATGTATGGGGATTTATTGGTTGGGATTTGGAGTTATAATCAGTCTCTTCTTGAACATATTCAGATTGATGGGAGTTTGATCATGGGGATAAATCCTTTTCTAACTTTGAGGGTTCTCTCTAACTTTCAAGTTTTGATTATGTTCTTTATTGTTGGTCTTCTATTTCTCTCTTTGGGTGAAATACATATGCTTATTTGATTATGGACTCCATTAAGTTCTACATCTATTGAAAGTCAAAGTGACTTCACAACTCTTGCCTCTTATCTGTTTTTTTGGTCTATTTCTTATTGGTGTCATAAGGTCATTTCTTTGTTGGTTGCACTATATTTACACCAACAGTTGCTTCTATACCTATTTCTTTGGTCTGTGTGTAATCTGGTCTTTGACCATTACACTAATCATTGAGTTTTTGATTTGGAGTAATAAGGTTGGATGGTTTCTTAACAGCTACCTTCAGTGGTTTTGTTGGATCAGGGCTACTATGTTCTGTAGGGACTTTGGCAATTGCATAGCTGTTGGGTTATTTGGATCTTGGATTGGGATAGCTTATAATGACCTGCTGTCATTTTAACCAAATAAGCCTTCTTATCTGCTGGTTTGTGCAGTTATGGATCAGATTTCAGATTTGTATTTTATGTTTCTAAAAGGTAGAAACAAGTTTTATTTTATGCTTCTAAAAGGTAGAAACAGGTTCCCCAAAACCATGGATACGGGTTTAACATCTGTTGATTTGTTGTATCAAAGCTTTCTTAAAAAAATTGTATCAATTGCTTTGTGAAGGAACACACATTGCTTGATTCTTTTTTCCCCTTGAAATCAGTTTGTTTTGAACTTTCTGCTGCTTTTTCTATCGAGTGTAGAATAGGTTCGATACATAAAAACAAAGAACTGTAAAATTTTAAACACAAAACTTTTGATTTCTTGACATACGAAATCTCTAAGTTGTCATAAACTTTAGTTGTTAATCTATTTGTACATGTTTACAGTTGCCACGCGGAACAAGCTTCTCACTTGTTGATTTTTTTGGTCTCATTGAGCGAAACAGGTCAAATTATGATATTCTCTCTCTCTCACACACACATAGATACATCTATTTTCTTCTGATTAAATTTTGGTGGATGCAGAAACCAACCTTGTAGCCAATCCATGAGGACAGGCATAACTCTTTCAATGTTGATGAGAAGAGGAGTATAGTTGAAACAAATCCTTGTATAGAATGTTTGTCTTTACTGTATTTATAGTATTTCGTATTCTAAATCATAATTAACCATTTTGAGCAGGTTTAAGTTTTGAATATGTGGCAATTAGGGGTAGTGGCTAAATGGTTACTTGTATTATGATTCTTCATTTCCCAATATGATATGGTATTATAATTTGCTTTTGATTATTTCTTTCTGCAAAAGCAAATGTTCTGGTTAATTCATTGGTTAATGTTGAATTGTCTGATAAGATTATGTGTGTGTATACACGTAAAGATGATAAATTTTAGAAATCACCATCTCATTTCTTTTTTTTAATTCTGATCGTGCTTTTTCTAATCTAGGTTGTTTCGTTACTATTGAGGTCAAATGTAAATGAATTGTACAATCCATAGACTTAGATTTTAATTTTTTTAAATGCTAAATATTGCTCCATAAAGCTATTGTCAAAGCAGAAGTGCAAATAATGTTTAATGGATGACAATATTGGCGGATGAGGCTTTTGGTTCATTATAATCAACAAGGATTAATGCTCCCTTATCATCATAGTTATCATGTTTTTCTTTCGTGCCCAGGGATATCAGAAAATCTACAACCGAAGTTTTAACAATATTTTGTTGTGTTGCATTAATTTCTTGGCTCATTTTTATGTTCTAATTGGAATATTGGCTTAAGATGAAAGGTTGTTTTGAACGATTAATATCGAGTATGACAGTTTATATTTGTGAAGTAATTAGTTTATTCAAATATTTAACCAAATAACTATATTTTATTCATAACTTTTGGTGGTCGGTCTTTTGTAGTTTGGATAGTTGATCGACTTGAAACAAGTTTCGTTGGTTAACATGTCGGCTATAGAAGCTATTTTTGCGAAAAACATGTCTACATTCGTCCAAAGATAACATGTTTATATTCAAACTGAAAAGAAAACTGTTTTCCATTTGGCTTGGTTTTGCTGCTGTGACAATCATTTGTACAAATTTTACACCCCGCCGCATTGCGCGGGTACACAACTAGTATATATATAGGGGCGTAATCAAATGAGAACTAGATATTTTGTGATAATTGTGAGATCCAATGACAGTTCAAAAAAAAAGAGATAGAATGTCGGAGAGAGTGAGTGTTCCAGCGCGAGAGGGTGTGGTTTAGCGGTGGCGTGAGGAGAGAGAGAGATAGGTATGGGGCTAAAAAGTGTGACGATAGGTACAACGATTATCCAAGTTCGAGAAGATATCATCGAAGCCAAACCAACCGGAAGTTATCATCGTTCCTATTCTTCAATTTCCCGGAAGTGTGGGAAGTCACCATCTATGGAAAATATTCAAAAGATTCGGAGAGGTAGTCGATATTTATATGGCCAGGAGACGAATGCGGAATGGGAAGAAGTTTGGTTTTGTAAGGTTCAAAGAGGTAACATGCAGTAAGGAGTTGGAAAAGAGACTTAATGGGATATGGATCGGTACTTATAAGTTGAGAGTGTTCACGGCGAATGACAAAAGCGGGCAGCATGAAAGGGAAGACAAAAGAAAGCTGGTGAAATCTATCAAGATTAGCAATCTGTGCTCTCAAAAAATACAAACAGGGATCGAGAAAAAAACTTTCTGTGAGGCGGTAAAGAACGGGTGTGGCAGAACTGAAATTCCGAAAGGAAAGATCGTAAAAGTGACGAGGGAGAAGAAAGGCAAGGGAAAGAGGAGATAGTTGGAAGTTGGACATCGGAGGACAAAGTGAAAAACATTTTGAAGAAGTGTTTGATTGGAAACGTAAAATATCATTGGACAATATAGAAGTGATAAAAGCGCTATGCAAATCTGAGAATCTGGTGGAATGTTCATTGAAAGTGTTGGGAGGAAGGAATGTGATGCTAATGTTCGAGCAAGAGGAAACGATGATCAAAATTTTGAATAATAAGGTTCATGGGTTACATTATTGGATCAAAGGCTTAAGGAGATGGTGGGAAGGTTTTTGCTCATCTGAAAGGATGATTTGGTTAAACATTTATGGAGTTCCACTCCATGCTTGGAACGAGGAAGTTTTTGGAGCCATAGCAAGTAAGTGGGGAGATCCAATTAAATCAATAAATTGTAAGTGGGAATCAAGTAGTAATTTGGAATTTGGTAAAATCTTAGTAGCCACTTCACTACGATCCCGGATTGACGAACTAAGTGTGTAAAAGTGGATAGTTTATTTTACCGGATCTGGGTGATTGAAGAGGAGTTAGTCCAACCAATATTTTGGGACAACATGGAGGCGAGTAGTGAAGAGGAAGGAGATGACTCTTCCATACCATCGGAATGGTCGGAAGAAGACGGGATTGAAGAAGAATGGTGTGTGGAAGAGAGCGTATTCGACGGAAAAGTAATGGGGGAGGAGGAAACAATCAAATCGCGTAAGAATCCTGAAGCGTTAGGAGAAAAAATGGAAGGAATCGACAATGGTGGCCGATTAAAAGCAAATAGATCGGAGGAAAAAGATTCTGGCGAATCATGGCCGGAGATAGGACGGCTAGAGGAAGGTGAAAAGTCGCAGATGGAGCCGACAAAAACAACGGTGAATACCGAGGAGCCAAAAGGAGTGGCAGATTTCGAGAAAAAAGATTTAAAGGGAAAAAAAGAGGTGACAATTCAAAGTGAAGATACGTTTTTAGTGGGGAAAGAAAAGATATCTGAGGTTAATGGATTAAATGTTAGGCTGTTAGCAAGGAGTGGCCCGCAAATGGTTATGTCTAACACAAAAATTCCATTATCCGGAAAGGAAAGTCAAATTGGGGAAGTAGGACCAACTCACGGTTTTTTAAATATGGATACCAACTCGAGCCCAATTCGAAATTGGTCTAATACTTCAATCCCAATCGTGTCTACCTTAGGCCGAAGGAAAATCACAAACCAGCAAGAAAAGGAGTCGATATCACCAACAGAATCAACTACGAAATTTCCGGAAAAAATAGAAATAAACCAGGAAAAAGGGGGTATTCCGACTCAGGGAGGCAAGAGTAGGAAAGAAGCGGATTATTCCAAATTAAAGACGAAGAAGGGAGATAATATGGGTTTGGGAAGGGGAAAAGTGAGCTTTCATTTAATGAAGAAAAGGGCAAGATCCAGCGGAATAAAAGCAAGCAAATCAAAGGAAAACATCAAACATGATAGAAGAAAAAAGAAAATTGAAGATTTGTGTTCGTCGGGTTCTCTCGAGGCAGCTTCTGATGAGTTGAGAAGTATAGACAGCTCAAGCAATGTATTAGAGTTTGGGAGGCAATTGGGTTTGACGTGGGAAAGGAAAAAAGTGGAAACTGGTCAGAATGAATGACAGTGACACGTCAGGTAGGTGTCGTCTTGATCGATTCTTTATAGATTGTGATGAAGTTGTTATCAATAAATATTAGAGGTTTAGGAGCGGTGGAAAAAAGAGCTTGGATCAAGGAGTTGTGTGTGAAAGAAAAAATTAAAATGGTGGGAATTCAGGAAACGAAACAAAAAAATTGGAAGGATAAAGCCGAACATCAACGACCGTACGGGAGTCTTCAGTCTTTAGAGATTCTCGAGTGGAAGTGGGAGCATATCACCATGGACTTCGTGACGAAGTTGCCTAAAACTCTTCGGGGTCACGATACCATCTGGGTGATAGTGGATAGGTTGACAAAGAGCGCTCACTTTCTGCCTATGCGCGAGACTTTACCGATGGATAAGTTGGCGAAGCTTTATATCGATGAGGTGGTCTCGAGGCATGGGGTACCTTTGTCGATCGTGTCGGATCGCGACAGTCGGTTCACTTCGAACTTCTGGGATGGGTTTCAGAAAGAGCTTGGTACGCGAGTTAAGTTGAGTACGGCTTACCATCCTCAGACCGACGGGCAGAGCGAACGAACGATCCAAACCTTGGAAGACATGTTGAGGTCTTGTGTCATCGATTTCGGGGGTAGTTGGGACTCTCACCTGCCTTTGGTGGAGTTTGCTTACAACAATAGCTACCACTCGAGTATTGGGATGACACCTTTTGAAGCATTGTATGGGCGAAAGTGTCGGACTCCCGTGTGTTGGCTGGAAACGGGAGAGAAGCAATTCGCCGGGCCTGAAATCGTGCAAGAGACTGCCTACAAGGTCAAGTGCATTCGTGAAAGAATGAAAGCGGCTCAAGATCGTCAGAAGAGCTATGCCGATAAGAAGAGGCGACCGATGGAATTCCAAGTAGGCGACCGCGTTATGCTTAAGGTATCGCCATGGAAGGGCATTATACGGTTCGGAAAACGTGGGAAGCTGAGTCCCCGTTTCCTCGGACCTTTCAAAGTACTTAAGCGAGTAGGGTTGCAAGCCTACCAGTTGGAACTGCCACCGGAGTTGAGTAGAATACACAACACGTTTCATGTTTGCTACCTCCGGAAGTGTTTGGCGGTAGAAGACAACGTCATTCCCCTCTCAGAGCTAAGGGTTGACGAAGGTAACCGTTGTGTGGAAGAACCCGACGCCATCTTAGAGAGAAAGTCTAAGAAGTTGCGTCACAAAGAAGTCACTTTGGTCAAGGTGCAGTGGAAGCATCACCGAGGAGCAAATGTGACTTGGGAAGCTGAAGAGGATATGAAGCGTAGATATCCTCATCTCTTTGTATAGTTGGATTTCGGGGACGAAATCATTCCCAAGTTGGGGAGGATTGTAACACCCTGAATTTTGGGGTTGGGTGAAAAGTTGACCTTTACCCAAAGTTCAAGGGGGCAATTTGTAATTTGGGCTATATATATAGAAATCAAATCTGAGATATTTCTGATATCTCATTTGATCTGATCTCCTATCTAAGAAGCCAGAGAGAAGAGCAGGAGAAAAGCAGTGTAAAAGGGTTGATCGGTTCGGACAAATCGAGGTACGAATCTAGCTTAATGCTTTGATCTATATGCTTTTAGCTGTGTAGAATCTCGTCGTGAAGGTTTTAAACCGTTCCATTTTGATATCGGAGTATTTCTCGTTTTGGATCTGGGTCTGAGTCGATCTGTTCTTGATGAACAAGACGACCGGATGAGCAAGGACCGGACGAATGCGTTCGACCGGTGGGTCGTTCGACCGGTGTGTCCTTCGACCGGTGGGTCGTTTGACCGGTGTGTCCTTCGACCGGTGGGTCGTTCGACCGGTGTGTCCTTCGACCGGTGTGTCCTTCGACCGGTGTGTCCTTCGACCGGTGTTGTCGTTCTACCGGTGTTGTCCTTCGACCGGTTTAGGTTCTGTTAAGTTGTTAGCTTCTGTGTCTTTGAGTTCTAGTCAAGTAGCGAGAGGATTATCTGTATTTCGACTTATCGAGTCTTTCGGTGTTGTCATAGGTAGCACTCGCTAAGAAGAAGGAAACAGAGGTGAGTTCCTACTATCATTTTAAACTGTATACATATCAAAAGTTACCTTTTTGGATCTTATCTTGTTAAAGTAAAATGACGTATTACTTATGCATTTATGCGAAAAGATTATTTAAAAGAACTCCTTTTAATGATTTTCATTCTTACCAGAAGTTGAACTGGGAATAGCATTTTGTTTATAAAATGTATTTATACCATATATTTAATTATGGTTGGTCACATATGTTGTTGTGACGAGTCCTTACCATTACTAGTGGATCCCTAGGTTTTGAGTAGACTGTATTGCTGGGATGATACATTCCCCAAATTTGTAGCTATGGATCACTTGTTCCTAGAGGGCAACTTGGTACGGTTATGTGAGGCCGGATACCAGCCATGGTTCATAGTGATCCTAGCGAAGGAGTATACCTTGGTTTTGCGCTTGGGGCTTGATCTCACGTTGAAGCACGTACTTTGTGATTCGTATCCGCGGATTCCAATTGGTTTAGCTCGTAACTCGGATTGTTGGCCTAACTTTGTGTTACGCCACAATCCTTGGTAAAATGTTTTGTTTTCGGTCCGTTTATGGCATGTTTATAACGAAAAAGCCCGATTGTTGCAAGGACCTAAATTGTAAATTTAACCTCTTTGGAAATGTTATCTTGGAACTGATGTTTTATCTTTTGAGCTTATAAACTGTATGTTCTCACCAGGCTTTTAAGTCTGACACTTTTTCTCAAATGGTATGTGTAACAGGTTTCCATTAGCGGTGGGTTGCCGGGGTTTTTAGAGAGACGAGTTTTGAGTCTCGAGGTTTTTGCAGATGTTTTAGTATTGTTGCTGGGCATTGTTAAGTCCCATTCTTTTGATGAAATCCTTGTATAGGATTGTATAGTCTTAAGGACTGGTCCCATTTATGGGAAGTTAATGGAATTACTTTCGTCATGTTGTCAGGTTTCCAAGTTTTAATTTACTCTAATTTTTGAGGCGTTACAGTTGATAGGAGATACACAATCGGCATTCATAAAGGGAAGATATATTCTTGATGGCATTCTTATAGCAAATGAAGCGGTGGATCAAATCCGAAGAGCAAAGAAGAAAGCAATGGTGTTTAAAGTGGATTTCGAGAAGGCTTATGATAGTGTGGAATGGAATTTTTTGTTGGACATGTTGGATAATATGGGATTCAGAAATAAATGGTGTAAATGGATAAGGGCATGCTTAACATCCTCATCCATCTCGGTATTGGTCAATGGCTCACCAACAAAGGAATTCCAAATGCAAAAAGGTCTTAGACAAGGAGATCCGTTGGCACCGTTGCTTTTCTTAATAGTGGCGGAAGGTCTCAATACGCTCATGTTGGAAGCAAAAGAAAAAAAGATATTCGAAGGGGTGGAGATAGGAAAGGAGAAAGTGGAGGTTTCACATCTTCAATATGCCGATGATGTGATCTTCTTTGGAAAGTGGAGCACGAAAAACTTAAAGAATCTTACGAAGATCCTTCATTGCTTCTTTATGGCAACGGGATTAAAGATAAATATTGCAAAGAGTAAATTATATGGAGTGGGAGTTGGCGAGGATGAAGTGAACGCATGGGCTAGAGGTATTGGTAGTGGTCATGATGCCTTACCGTTTACATATCTTGGTTTACCGGTAGGAGCAAAAATGAATAAACCAGAAAATTGGAATATGGTAGTCCAAAAATTAAAGAACAAGTTGGCGGATTGGAAAGCTCGGATGATTTCATTCGGAGGTAGGCTAACGTTGGTTAAATCCGTACTTGGAAGTTTATCGTTGTACTTTTTTTTGCTTTTTCGCACCCCGAGAGGAGTAATTAGAGAGCTTGAGAGGGTGAGGAGTTCTTTCTTTTGGGGAGGGGGAAATGGTAAGTAAAATAACAAAGGGATTGCTTGGGTTAAATGGGGTAAGGTTCTAAAAGAATTCAAAAATGGAGGTCTCAACGTGGGAAGTCTTCAAGCTTCGAATTGGGGGTTGTTGGGGAAATGGTGGTGGAGATTTTTGTCTGAGAAAAATGCATTGTGGGCGAGAGTGGTGGAAAGCATATACGGGAAGGGGGGGAGGACTAAGGGACGATGTTAGGAAGGTCCGGGGGGGGGGGGGCTCGGTATGGTCCAATATAATTAAAATTAAAGAAGGTCTACGGAAAGCGGGGATCAATCTATTGTCCTCTTTTGGTAAAGAAGTTGGGAATGGGAGGGATACAAAATTTGGGTCTGAAAGGTGGGTAGGGGATGAGGAGTTGGGAGTTAGATGCAAAAGATTACTAAATTTAGACACATATAAAGATGCATTAGTAGCGGAAAGGGGGGAATGGGTGGATAATATTTAGGCATGGTCTTGGTCGTGGAGGAGGGAGCCAAGGGGGAGGGAAGTAGGAGAATTAGAGGTATTAAATGAAATCTTGCAAGATTGGAGACCTAAGTCGGAATCTCAGGATAAATATAAATGGATACCCGGTAAGGACGGTAATTTTTCGGTTCAAGAGATGAAAAGTTTTATCGAAGAGCGTTTGTCCGTGAGTGAAGATCATCCGATTGAAACCAAATGGCTAAAGTCGGTTCCAAAGAAAGTAAACATTTTCATGTGGAGGGCTAGACTCGATAGACTTCCTAGCAAGGCGAATCTTGATAGGTTGGGGATGGATATCCCATCAATTTTATGTCCAAGGTGCGGGAATGAAGTAGAGACGGTAAATCATGCGCTCGTGAGTTGTGAAGAGGTTAGAAAGGTTTGGGTAGAAGTGTGTCGTTGGTGGAAGATTGATAAAGGTCGGTTGGAATCGATAGAGGATCTAATTGAGGGGATTTCGCAGCAGACGCTATGGGAAGAAATGGTGTGGAGTTTCTTGTATTTAATTTGGAACCATCGAAACCGAGTAGTTTTCAAGAACGATAAGAGGAAAATTGTTGTTTTGCTCCTTGAATTCCAGAGAACCAGTTTCGAATGGATTGGGAGTAGGTTGCTTAGCAGAAAATTAGATTGGACACGATGGCTCGAAAACCCCGCTGGACCGTAACAGGAATTGACGATTGCTGCTAGCTTCGAAGACTGCTTCTGTTTTTGGTATGGGCTGTTTCGAATCTGAGAGAAAGTAGGAGGTCCAGGCGAAGAGGTTTGCTCCTGGCAAACCCGACGGTCTTAGTCGTTTTTCCTTTTTGTTCCTTGCGTTTCTTAAGGTTGTCTCCGGTGCTGTTTTTTGGTTTGGTTGGTGGTAGTCTGTTTTTTGTTTTGGTGGGTGGATGTTTGTAATTGATTTGGTGGGTAATAAAATTGTGGTTGCTTTTCAAAAAAAAAAACGTGAGCCACTCATTTAATATAATTAATATTGTATTTAAAATAAAAGAAAAGGATAATTTGGTAAATTAACAATTTGGATTTTTTAATAAATAAATTCCTTATTTTACTCCTTTCATTTATACTATACGGTTACCTAATATAATTAATTTGATATATCATAATTTATAATTTTGAAATACCTTATAGTTGGAAAATATTGTGGTATCACAGTGTGATTCATTGTTGGTTTGTGTCTTACAGTTAGAAAATATTTTGGTATCACAGTGTGATTCATTGTTGGTTGCGTCTTACGGTTACAAAATCTTTTGGTATCACTGTGTGATTCATTGTTTGTTTGTGTCTTACGGTTAGAAAATCTTTTGGTATCACAATGTGATTCATTGTTGGTTGCACCTTATGGTTACAAAATTTTTTGGTATCACAGTGTGATTTATTGTTTGTTTGTTTGTGCCTTACAGTTAGAAAATCTTTTGGTATCACAGTGTGATTCATTGATGATTTATGTCTTATGGTTAAAAATTATTGGGTATCACAATGGTGTATCACGTTGTATTTTGCCGGAATTATGTTCAGAGGAGAGAAGAGAGAGGATAGAGGATAGAGGAAAATTTCAAAATACCTAACATGTCCTTTAATTAAAATTTTAAATCAAAATTACCAAATTTATAAATTTCCTAAATTATTCTTTAATTTATGGTTGAGAATGGATCTCACAGTTACCACAAACAAATGAGTTCTCCCTTGAATGACCCCTTATATATATATATATATATATATATATATATATATATATATATATATATATATATATATATAATAGGGGTTGTTTCATTTGCAACCCACATCTTAACCTTCGGATTCATGATCGGCGGTTACAACAGATATGGGGCACAATATTTTTAATTAAAAAAAACAGAAAAATAAAAATAAAATAACCGTCGATCATGAATCCAACGGTTAAGATGTGGGTTGCAAGAGTTGCAACATTTTCCAGGGTTGCAAAATATCCTTCCACATATATAATATTAATATTAAATTATTATAACAGACTTTGAATTGAAAATTTATCATTTGTATTTAAGTATAATAGTTCTTCAAAGTACTTACAAAAACGTTATAATACTCGAAATTTTTAATTGATTTTTTAGATAAATAGAATCAAACATTGATATTATGAAATTTGATTCGTTAAATTAAACAATTTTTATTTTGTAATTAAGTTCGATTCCAAAACGATAATTATTGTGTTGAACTCTAATAGGTGATAAGAAAAGAAAATCAAACACTTCCTACATCCCAAATTAAGAGTTTATATTTTTATTTTAATTTGTCTAAAAATAATTGTCCTTTTTTAAAAGTTAATTTTTAGTTTCCAATTCTATCCTTAATTATGTGATGAATAAAGTTTTTTTCTTTGTTATTAACAGTAAAAGTGTCATTTATCTACTTCAACGTACTCGCGCAATGCAGCGAAATACATCACGATTTTAATGTTTCTTTTTATTTTTTGTTTTTTTGTTGATTTATAGTACGAAATTGGATGATTTTGATAAAGTGATAATGTTTTTTTTTATAAATTTGTTTAATTTAGGTTTAATAATATAATGTTTTTTATATAAAATAAACATTAAATATTTTGTTAAATTTTTTTAATTAAATTTTAGATTTTTTTATATTTAGATTTTGATTTGTATCCTGTATTTAATTATACAGAAGTGATTTTAATACTAGGAATGAGTGATTTTAGGAAGTTAAACTTGTTAGAGATAATAATTAAATAAGAAAAGATTTTAAGTTAAACTTGTTAGAGATTATAATTAAATAGGAAAAGATTTTAAGTTTTCATTCTTTATTTAAGTTTTAAGTAATTAGCATTAAATAGCGGTATATTAAGCTTTAACAGTTGTTTTTAAGAGTTTTTTATCCATGCTTTATAATACTAGAAATGTACCCTCGCAATGCAGCGGGTTTCTGAAATCTAGAACTCAAACCCTCGATCATTATTCATATTTTTTGTTAGTCTTTTTTTATTTTATTTTACGATTTTGAGAAACCTAGATTTAAAACAAAAATATATTTTAGTTTAGTTTAATTATGTTTTTTTATAAAAAATAATAATAATAAATTTTGTTACGGGTTAAAAAATGTTTAATTTAAATGATAACTATATTTAAGATATTTTATATTTAAAATTAAAAAGATAACATACTTCAATAAAAAAATAAAAATAAGGTGGTTTATCTCGAATTTTCTTATATTTATCAGTTAGTTATATCAATAGTTAAAAAAATTTAGATATTTTAGAAAATAAAAATAAGTGTTTATCTGCAGTTAGTTACACGAATTCAAACATTGAGCTTATATAAGTTGTACTTATGTTTAATCAATTTGTACTTTTGGATTTTAAGTAATATGCATTAATAAGTGGTACCTAATGCATACAAATTAGTTTTAAGAGTTTAACTTAAATGCTTTATAATATAGTATAGATATATTAGTTAAAATTCAAAATTACAATTTAATGAAACATAATTATAATTTATTAAAGTCCCATTTTTTTTTTGTATAACTAACTGCAAATAAACATATTAAATACATGATAAACACTATGAGATAAACTACCTCTTTTATTTATTTTTTAAATATACTAGTGTTGGGCCCGTGCATCGCACGGAAGGATAAATTTTTTGTTGGAATATTGAACCGAGTTAAAATGAAACGTAATTTCTCTGTTAACAGTTAATGAAATACAGTGTGAAAAATGAATGTATTTTCATAAGTGGTTAAATTGCATATATTCTTAATCGTTTGTTGTTATGAGTTTGTGCAATAATATTGGTAATAGTTTTGTATTATATTATTTAAAACTCAAACGACATGTCTAACAACATATCACTATTATTGAAATAATTATAAATATGAACATACGTTTTTACAGATCTTGCAATTTTTCTGAAACCTCCTCGACAACACTTGACAATCACTTTGAACGTATAAATACGTAGATTAATTAACAACATTCAACCCACATCAAATATGACAAATAAAATAAATGATTTCTATCTTTTGTAACCGACAACTCAACTGGTATAGTTCAAATTCACTCAGTACCACTTGAAAATTTATCTGACTATTGACTTCAAGACCTCATATTATTAGTCGATAAAAATAAAGATATGTATATATATATATATATATATATCTTATTCCCTTACATCGAAAAATATGATTGTGGGTTTTGAAAAATATAAACAAATCCTCAGTAAATAAAATAAAATATAAAAAAGTAGTTTTTCAAAGAAACAAAAATATAGTAGAATACCTTTTGTTCAGTTGCAGATTTTGCCATTGACACCCGACCTTTCATCTTCTTCTTGTACTCGGATGATACATAGAGAAACTATATATATATTTATAGTGAATGTAGAGAATATTTTAAAATCTTTTATTTTCATTTTCGATTTTATATTTAAATGTAAATATATTAAAAATATGGAAGAATATTTTTATATCTACATCGTTTCTATTTTATTTTTTTTACACTTGGTTAATTTGAAAAGTATTGCGGAATATTTTTATTTTAAAGAATACGATAATTTATTAGTATATCTCGTTATTTTTTATTTTTAATTCATATGAACCTTCTTTTTTCTTCTTTTAATGCTTGTGAAAAAAATACGTGTAGATTTTATATTAGCAAAAAAAATACGTGTAAATTTTATATTATGCTAATATAAAATACGTGTAGATTTTATAAAATAAAATAAATTTTATATTAACAAAAAAAAATACGGAAGAAAAAAGAGTTTATATTATATCTTATTATGTAAAAAGATTTTATAAAATAAAATATGGAAAAAGATTTTATAAAATAAAATATGCAAAAATCATTATGAGATGTAATATAAAAAAATACGGAAGAAAAAAGATTTTATATTACATCTCATTAATATAGATTTAAATGTAAAATCTACATTTAAAATATATTATGCTAATATAAAATTTATTTTATAAAATCCTCCACCAAAAAAATAAATATTTATATTAATTAATTATGTGAGATACTGTGCTTGAAAATGTTGTACCAAAGCATTAAGAAATTGTAAATTAAGTAATTGGCTTTAATTAGTTGTACCTTGTGCTTAAAATTTTGTAATTAAGAGTTTTTTATGTCGTTTTTATAATATAGTATAGATTTATTAGATCAATGCATGTTTTTATAATATAGTATAGATATATTAGTTATGAGATTATAACTAATATAGATATAGATATATTAAAAGCAAATCATAAAACAAAAAATAAATATTGATAATAGTAATATTGATTAAATCGTCCAATAAATATAAAAAATAAATATTGATAATAGTAGATAATATTGATCAAATCGTCCATTAAATATAAAAAACAAATATTTATATTAATAAATGAGTATCAATTCCACAAATAGATGATGATGTGAGATACTATGCTTGGATAAGTTGTACCAATGTATTATGAAATTGTAAATTAAGTAATTGACTTTAATTAGCTGTATTTTGTGCTTAAAATGTTATACTTAATAATTTTTTATGTCTCCTTTATAATATAGTATAAATAGTATAAATAATTTTAAATTTTTAAAACTATATATTATTTTGAGTAAATTACGTTTTTAGTCCCTATGGTTTGTTGAAAATTTCTAGTTTTGTCTTTATGGTTTTGAAATTACAATTTTCATCTCTATGGTTTATAACCTTTATCACTTTCGTCCTTATGATTTAAATTTTATTGCTTTTGTCATCCCTATGGTTTACAATTCATTTCCATTTTAGTTCTTCATACTTAAAACTAATGTTTTGACCTCAGGGACGAAAATAGAAATGAATTGCAAACCATAGGGAAGAAAATCAAAATCTGAAATTTTTAACAAACCATAGGGACAAAAAACGTAATTTACTCTATTATTTTTATTATAGACTTGAGACGAAATTATTATTTATAAATGTTTTTTTGGTGGATTGGGGCAAGCCTCGTAAATAAACAGTACCTTAATAAAAAGGTAGAATGGGGTACCCCACGTGATATGTTTAGATCATAGTACCCCACGTGATGCTGGCTTTTAATATTGTACCCGCACGTGAGTTGTTTTCCAAAGAGATCGGCGCCGACGGAACCCTATCTACAATCAGTGGCGGATCCAGAAAAATTAATTGATAGACCCAAGGAACCCCTACCCCTCCTTACTGCATCCGCCCCTGTCTACAATATCCACTCTCACTGGCTGGAAAGATCTGAACCCGACTTTTGTATTATATGGATTGTTCTCATAATCTATTTGGGCTCATTTATGACCCTGGGCCTATTAACTCAATTATTATCAATTCCAAGGCCCCTGGCCCATGGCCCACCTAATTAATTGGTCTTTCCATTATTATTCTTACACCATTGAATAAATTATAAAACTACCATTTTTAAATTTTTTTCGTATAATTTATAAAACCGATCGTTATCCGATATATTATATATATTGAAAATAAAATCGATCTCTATATCAAACACCGACTCGTTTTCATATCCAAAATGCATTATTAATGACGGGTTTTTGTATTTTTTTGATTTAAAATTATAACGAATTTATAATCTCCATAAAAGATGAAACAACGGAGACAAAAGAGTACTTTGGATTCTTTTCGTCATAACCCACCATCCAAATCAAGTGTCTTGTAGTCATCCGATTAGATGCATGCACTTCTCTTTTTTCTTTGCTTGTGATGATTACAGATGTGTATGGAAATGATCTTTTTTCAACAAAATGATATCGACGTGACCTTATTGGAATTTGATAACAAAGAGCTGATAATGTATTTTGTATGTCATGATTACTGTATGAAATCTGTTTAGCAGACATGAATGGATGTTTTTGCAGAAATCTACAAATCAGACGGATCAATGGGGTCACATACCGGAAAAAGTGAAAGAAAACACGTTGTTAGACCCGATTAAAACGTGACGAAAACCCGATTATTTTTTAAACAAAAATTTATAATTTTTGAAATTATTTAAATATATATATGAAAAAAAGTAAAAAAAAAAGATAAAAGATAAAAAAGGGAGTTTAAATGGACCAACCCGAACTCAAAGGAAGGTGCCTGCGTACCAACAGTGCAAGATTCTTCCAGCTGGATCTTCATCTTGTCATCTCCAAGATCAACAACCACATTTAATTCTAATTTTATTTTTTATTTTTTTGGTTTTTAAAACCGTAAAATAATTCGTTAGCCAAACAATATAATACGAACTGTATATAAAATGTTACGAGATTATAAGATTATTCGGGGGGAAAAGACGAGAAAAAGATAGATTTTAATGAATTATTGTATTATTTTATTTTACAATAGATATATAAATTATGTTAAAAAATATTATTAAAATTTTAGACGAGCATTTCAAATCAACCCGTTGAAATGAAATTCCAAGTCTTGTTATGATTACGACTACACAATTATTTATTGTAAATAGTAATAATATTTTTTTGATATAGATGTATTGAAAAATAATTAATATAATAAAAAGTTGCATCCATTTAAGAGAAAAATGCCAACAACTTGCCTTTCGCAATTACTTCCTATTGGGTGTTAGGAAGCTTGGATTATTTTCTTTTCCAATAGACCCTCAAATTTTTTTTAAAAATAATATCATATTATTTCCATATAATTTCGAAATAAAACCCTTTTTTTAGTGTTATGTCTTTATATTATTTAGAGATGGATAAAGAATAATAGAAAATTGGATATCACCTGTGTTATTGGTAGAGTCTAACTTTCTAAGAAATTAAGGCATTGTTTGGCAAAAAAAAAAACTAGCTTACATGTTTGGACGAACATAAACTAACTTATTGAAAATCTATTCATAGTAACGTTTTGAAAAATTAGTTTATCAGCTAGTTTGCCAAACATAGCCTAATAAAGGGTTCAAATTTCACCAAAGATAAGCAGTATCTGTGTATGTAAGTGCACACTAATGTATGTATGCATGTAGAAAAAATGC
The DNA here is from genome assembly GCA_954870635.1 of Arctium minus. NCBI lineage: Eukaryota > Viridiplantae > Streptophyta > Magnoliopsida > Asterales > Asteraceae > Arctium > Arctium minus. The sequence continues at coordinate 9,618,391 of OX941092.1, forward strand.
AATATACGTACACGCACAAACCACTTGTCGACTTTCCATCGTGGGTAGGTCCGATAATAATCGCTGTCACGTTTTGTAATTATTTGAAAATGGTAAATTATTCTATTCTTAATTAAGAAATAACCTTTCATTTAAGCAAGGTGTGTACTTGATAAGGTGAAGAGGGAGTAGGTGCAAGGGTCCTCCAATTGGGCAAAAGAAAACAAAGGGAGATCCACTTTAATTATTCAATCTTTTTACAATCATAAATCCAATTTAAATGAAAAAAGACTAATAAAAACTAATGTATTATCATACAAAATATATTAATAATTGGATAAACAATTGTACTGTGTTGAAGGTCACAAAGTTATCTTCACAAACTTATATGTGGTCTTAGTTATCGAACCAAATTAGTTATCGAACAATAATGTTAATATCGATGATTGGGAGAACTCTTATCTCTATTACTCAACTATGTGGATGAATACAGATGAGGGACTATTATCTATATTTTTACTACTCTGTGGAACTACCTAGATATTTACAAGAAAACTTGTAACTACACGATGACTAGATATGTATGGACCCTTCTAGAGTATGTTTAATTAGACACACACTTGATCCATGTTTGACTCTTCTTAATCCATCTCCAAAGTTTCTCCATTCTCCTGAGTCCTGAATGTTCCAGATTTCTAATTAACCTTTTTAACAATACGTGAAATGAAGTACTACATTAGTTAAACTTGAACATTTATGGGTCATTTACTAAGGGGGTGTTTATTTGGGGCTTAATGACCTTAATGACAAAACCGGCTTATTCGCGCAGACATTTCTGGCTTATTCACTAAGTAGGGGAAATATGTGTTATCCCCATTAAGACACACCTTTGACATTTCTACCCTTTAAAAATAAAGACATGCCTACCTTCTTACTCAATAATCACGCAATAAAAACCTAGTTGCTCGATTGCACCTTCACTGCTTGTTCGATTTCGATTTCACCTTCACCGCTCGTTCGATTTTACTGCTTCGAGTTCATTGTTGGCTCGATTTCGATTTCACCTTCACCTTCACTACTTTTTGTTTAAACTTGGCTACATTGTGTTTGAACTTGGAATTTTAAGTACTTAATGAATTTTTGTTTGATTTTTAGGTTATATCAATAAATTTATAAATATATGGCTTAAAAAATAAACAACAATTTATAAAACAGCTTAAAATTCATATTCAGAGATAAATTGGTCATTTATGTTATTCAGACTATTAATTCAGATAAAAAAGTAAACAACAACATCAATTTATCCAGATAGACAAATTTATCCAAACAGACACATTTATCCATACAGGACTTAATGAAAAATTTGGTAAACAACCCGTAAATGCTTATCTGGTAAGCGCTTTCTGGGTCGTTTACCTTACCATGCAGATGAACATGACAAATGTCGATAATCTTACCCGGTAAGTGAGGGTAATGATTTTTACCCGGTAGATTGTTGTATACAATACCGTTTTGATGAATTAAAATCTTATCTAGTAAGTAAGTTAGAGTGTTGACTATTACTGATAAGCGCTTACCGGACAAACCTTTGGATAAATAGTCCATTACTCTTTTATATATGTTTGAATTTCTCATTTTTTCCAAATTTAATGATGGGTGTGGTCCATGAACATCATCTATATTTATATATATACATATATATAGGGGCAGGTTAACGAGGAGCTAAAAAATTTGCAATTAGGTGAGATGTGTGATATCATATATGAAACACAAGTTTAATTATATATGATTAAACACAAATATTTATTTATAATTAATATAATGAGTGTATAATTGGAAAAAGTCACAAAAAAACTCCTCATAACTCGAAGTAGCTTATCAATAAGTTAACTTATTTGCATCCAAACATATACCCAAAAAATAAGCTAGTTTATAAGCCGACTTATTTTGCCAAACAATGCTTAAAACTTCTCGACTTTTTACAAAATGTTTAACTTCTCATATGATATATATATATATATAGCCTTAGGTTCATTTAAGAAATGGTAAATATATGAGAAATAAAGAAGCAATCTTAGTCATTCATACAGTCAAAATCGGATTTGACTGGTCAAATATTTCGACTTTGACTTGTCAAAAGTTGCGATTTTGACTGGTTAAAAATTGCGGCTATTCCAAAAATAGAAGGACACTTTCGTAATTTTTACAAAATACACGGGTTGTGTTCATATATGTTCATATGAACTATATGTTCATATGTGAATCAGTGTAATTCACATCCGAATTCTTTTACTGATTCATATATGAATCTTTGTGATTCATATATGAACTAATTAACTGATTTACATATGAACTAATTAACTGTAAGTTCATATATGAATCAGTTGAACTAATTAACTGATTCAAATATAAACTTTTGTGATTCACATATGAACGTATAGTTCATATGTGAATCATATAGGTTCATATATGAACTCATCTCGCGTAATTTAATTACGAAACTACCCCTCTACCTTCTATAGACCATACAAGAAATTATCCGGTGTTTCGCGGTCAAAGCCGCAAATGTTGACCATATGAATGACTAAGATTACTTCTCTATTTCTCATATATTTACCATTTCTCAAATGAACCTCTCCCTAGTCCCTCTCTCTCTCTATATATATATATAGAGAGAGAGAGAGGGACTAGGGAGAGGTTCATTTGAGAAATGGTAAATATATGAGAAATAGAGAAGTAATCCTAGCCATTCATATGGTCAAGATCGGATTTGACTAGTCAAATATTGCGGCTTTAACCGGTCAAAAGTTGCGGCTTTGACTGGTCAAAAGTTACGGCTATCCCAAAAATAGAAGAACAATTTCGTAAATTTTACAAAACACACGGGTTGTGTTCATATATGAACATGTATAAGTCACATATGAACTATATGTTAATATATGAACCAGTGCAATTCACAACTGAACTCTTTTAACTGATTCATATATGAACCTTTGTGATTCATATATGAATCAGTTGAACTAACTAACAGATTCATATATGAACCTTTGTGATTCATATATGAATCTGTATGAATCACAAAGATTCATATATGAACCTTTGTGAATCACAAAGATTCATATATGAACCTTTGTGAATCACAAAGATTCATATATGAATCAGTTGAACTAATTAACAAATTCATATATGAATCTTTGTGATTCATACATATTCATATATGAACTCATCCCGTGTATTTTACGAAATTACCCCTCTATCTTCTATAGACCACATAAGGAATTATCCGGTGCTTCGCGGTCAAAGCCGCAAATGTTGACCAGATGAATGGCTAAGATTATTTCTCTATTTCTCATATATTTACCATTTCTCAAATGAACCTCTCACTATATATATATATATATATATATAGAGGTGTTGTTTAATTTGCAACCCTTAAAAAGGTTGCAAACCTTGCAACCCACATCTTAACCGTCGGATTCATGATCGGTGGTTACAATAGATATGAGGTCAAATATTTTTAATTAAAAAAAAAAAATAAATAAATAAAATAACCGTCGATCATGAATCCAACGGTTAAGATGTGGGTTGCAAGGGTTGCAACCTTTTTAAGAGTTGCAAAATATCCTTTTGAGTATATATATATATATATATATAAAAGCTCCCATAGACATGGGAACCAGCTGTATGGGGATTGTACGTATCGAAAATCTCAACAAATTAACCAATCAGTACAACAAGTCCACACCATGCATACGTTACCCTCTCAGTTCCAATCAATCTCCATATCTCCTTTTTCTCTTCATATATATGGAAAGAAAATGGATAAACACACACTTACACCTTTCCACTATGTGTATATATATATATATATCACTGTATATATATATAGTCACATTGTCCTTTTATCTGGCTACATGCAATCATGCACACAGCTGTAATGTAAGCATTAATTTGTAAGTAATTATCAGCTAACTATTCATTAAATCCGTTTAATAATTACATGCACCACACAACTGGCTTTTATTTCGTTTCTTGTTTTCCAAACATATATATTCAAGAAAAGTCAATGTGTATTAAAGATTCTTAATTACACATTATCTTTTATAATACAATTTTATACGCTTTAAATCAAGAAGAAGAAAGAAAAACCCAAAAGTCTTTACTTTTTTCTTTTATTAAAAGACATGCCCTTTTATTTTAATTATTCATCTTTTCCTTCAAATTAACGTAACTTATTTATTCTTGACATTCAAGCAATCTCTCATTATCCCATCATGCAATTTGAAAAAGATCAAGTTTATTCATTACTCCTCTTATGATAAATATATATAAATAATAATATGAAATGTGAGTGGCATGTATGTAAGGGTGTATGAATAACTACCTTTAACAAAAAGGAGTCTAATATTGCACTCCCCTAACTACTAATTTACTTTTCACACACAATATTAAAAAATAATTTTTTACATAATTATAACAATAAAAAAAGTTCATATCATGGACAATTGTACTTTGTAAAATATGACGCCATTAATGGGGCTAATAGACCCTTATAAATAATTTTCTTTTCATACGTATCAACAACAAAACCTGTTTTTTACATCTTCATTGCATGAATTGACGTTATTTTGATACTAATAAAGATGTCATTAATATTGCCCCATTAAAAATATAAAATATATATCTATTGATTTTGAGATGTGTGAAATATAGGGTGTTTTTAACCCCCTAGCATTGCCCTTACAAAAATGTTAAATGTGCTCAAAACTAATGAAAATATAAACAAATCTATAAAAAAAAAGTCTAATTTTTTGTGTTTTTTATGATTTTGAGGGTAATATGGACTATAAACAACCCACTTTAGGGTAAAATTGGAAGAAAACCCATTCAAAAATGGGAATACGTAACATGGCAAAAATGAAAAAAAAAAAAAAAGTAATAAACTCCCGAATTTGAACTGCCTCATGATTAAAAGCAATTCATACATCTCACTAAAAACTACCACCCTTAAATTCTCACAATATTTACAAAAATCACCCCTCGTTTTTATTTCACAATTTATTCCGGTATCGCACTCAACATCGCCGTAAAATTTCGCCTCTTTCCACTCCCATCACCGCCGGCGCCGCCGCCTCTCCTCCTCCTACTCTCAAAAACCCCAACATCCGCCACCCGACCCGAACTTTTGGCATGACACTTCTCCCCAGAAGCCGTAAACGACAAGTTTTTCCGGCGACAACCCGCCAATGCCGAGCTGGCTTTAACCGCCAATGCCGCCATCTCCTCCGGCGAAAACGGATGTCTGAGCCGGCTCAATGGCAGCGCGAAGTAAAGCTGACCAAGCTGAAGCTCGTCGTCGTCTCCGATAGCGGAAACGACGTCGTCGAACTCCATCTCGTCGGAGTTACAAATGAAGGTGGCCGGATTCTTTTGTAAGACGTAGGAGACTTTCACCGGAGATGAGAATTCTTGTAGGGTTCCGTCGTGTGAGATTAGTTTGACGGTGGCTATGGATGTTGAGTCGCATGAACTGCAAATGCCCATGGTTGGGAGGGGGGGTAGGGTGGAGAAGTGGGGTGGGGTGGGGTGGGGCGTGGGGGTATATATAGAGGGGTTGGGGGGTTATTGGATGGCAAAATGGTAATTTTGGGATTTAGAAAGGTGGGACCCAGGGCAAGCTGTAAGATGTGGATGACAGCGGAGGATATGTGTCCTTCAACAGTGACCCATTTGTTTCTAAGAATTACTACTCACATTTTTGTCGTTTTCTGCTTTTTTTTTTTACTACTTGTTGTTTTACTGTTGTTGAATGGTTTGTGTATAATGATTAAGAGACTTTTATGATGTAGTGAAAAATGAAATATGATTATTTGGTAATTATTCATAATAAAATTAGTTTGGTGAATGATTACGGGAGCCCCAAGATACAAAATCATTTAGAGGGTTTTGGAAACATTATGAGACAGATTGTTTTTTCCAAACAAAATTTACCTTTTAACGATTCAGATGTTATCTCTTAATAGAACTATTAAGAGTTAAACAAACAACCTCTAAGTGTTTACTAATAATTACCGATAAAAGTTATCACATTCACTTACTTTGTCAGGTAGCATTTTAGGTTAACAAAATGAATTGTTGGTAAGCGTTTTTTATCCGATAAGTGATTATCGAGTAAGATCTTCTCCATCACTTATCAAAGGAGGAAACTTGGTCCTTGTTTTGACTCTTACCATGTAAGATTATTAACGATGGCCAAGCTTAATCAATAAGGTAAGTGGTGAATGGTAAACGTTTACCTGGTAAAAGTTTGATAAACGGTCTCTTACTTTTGAATATTGACTCAGATACAATGTTAAAACTTAAAATATAAAGAAAATAAGATTTTGATATTTATTAGGTAGAATTGGTACAATTCTAATGGATGTGGTACTATAATGAATTCGAATTAAATCAATTTCGAAATCTGGTTTATAAATGAAACCCACACAATTAGTACTCTTTGCTAAACCATTTGATTAGATGTACATCATGTTTTCAAATTGATAGTTTAATCGGTCGATTCGATTTCAAAATTTCCAGATTAGTTATTCAATTAATGTATGTTTGTATGTGCATTTTGGAACTCGTCTTCGTAATAAACATGTTTTGAATACGTTAATCTATCATTATTTAACATTCAAATCCCGGGACCCAACGTGACGGGACTCTACACTCCTTTTGCTACCACGAGTATGTTGATTAAGAACCATATTTTTTTAGTAATCATCCAGCTATGTTTTAATTAATATCTTTCAACCATTTTTTACCATACGAGGCTCATGAATATTTTTCGTACCGTAATGAAATAATATACAAAACTTTCCAAGAAAACTTTTGAATTAAGAAATCACTTTTGAAAAAGCAAATATATAAAAATGAGAGTTGAAACTTAGGGCTCGAGGCAAAAATGTTCACTTTTTCTAATTTATTACTTTTTGCATTTAATTTATTCAACTACATTATTTGATGCAACTTTATTTTGTTGGATCTTATAATTGTATCATATTATTACAATTTATAGTCCAAATGTCAACTTTTTAAAACTTGGACCACTTTCACCCATATAATTTTAATATCTCATTTCCATTTAATTATTATCGGATTTAAATATAATATTCACATTTAATCGTGTTATCCGATCTCATATTTTAATAAATTAAAATTGAAAATTTCAGTACTATAATTTTAAAAAAAAATTACTAATAAAAAAATAAAAATGGAATTATTTGAGAGTGAATGAGTGGAAACTGGAAGGACATTTCCTATCGTGTTTCCATTAAAATAAAAAATGGAATTTAGTTTAAAAGAAAATGGGTTACGTGGCGTTGGGAGGTGGGACGATGTGCCAAGTGGCAGAGCCAAGTGGCAGTGCCCACTAAACAACCGCAACGCACTGCGCAATTGTCATCGCAAACTAGTGGTAGCCGCCTCTTCAACGCCCCTTTGTTCGTGAAAAATATATGACGCAAAACTCATCGGATTCCATTATAAAAAGCTGATCAAAATTATATAAATAAATATATGATTGCAAGTTAAATAGATCGGTAGGAGTTGGAGTAAAGACAATCAAATAAGAGCATCTCCAACGGCTTATACAAAATGGAGAATTAAAAAGTGAAAATCTCAAAAAAAAAAAAAATACCTTCATCTATAAGAGATTCTCCATTTTGGAGATTACACAATTAATTATAATATTAAAATATTCAATACAATTCATAAAATATTATTTCTCTCCTAAACATTTATTTTAAACTAATCTCATTGGTAAAATTAATAAAAAATAATTTTCTCTCATGTGTAATCATTTTTGAAGATATTTTCAAAATTTGGAGATTTTCATCTTCTCTCTCAAGTTTCTCCATTTTGGAGAAGGTTTTGGGGAAGCTATTGGAGCAAAAAACCCTCAAAATCTCCATCTTAGAGAAGTTGTTGGAGATGCTCTAAGTCCCTCCTACATTCATGGTTATAAATCATTGAATGTCTACTCCTTCCTATGTGGGGACACATTCCCACACTAACTTGATTTTTATCAATTTCATCCAAAGTATTCAACTTTGAGCATCGATATCTCATTCACACATATTCTGTTTTGGACACACGATATATCGTTTCGAAGCCCTTATATAGGATAACACAAACTCACTAAGAGTTAGATATATACACTACATATATATGTATTTAAATGTGTCAAAAGTTAGTAAAAAAACACAAATTTTTACTAATTTTTCCAAGATGTACATGATTTGCTGTTTTCTTAAATAGTTAGCGTTCACGTTTGAACCTTCCTCTATAATTAGATTTTGTTAAGAAAAATTGTTAAAATAAGTGGTTCTTTCAGTTCCGGTACCTAAACAAAATAAACCGGTAGTAACCAGTGTAACCGGGTACATAAACCAGTTCCCAATAACCGCCCCCCTCTATAATTCATTTTGGAGTAAATTAAAGGTTCTGTTCATGTAGTTTCATGAAAATTGCGTAAAAGGTTCATAACTCTAAACAATTTAAGATTAGGGTCTTCATGGTGTTATTTCGTTATTAATCTAGACACAACGTTCATCCCGGCATCAGTGAGATACATCGAACGTTGAGATTGAGTTTGTGGCGACTCATTATGAGGAACGCAATGACAATCTTGACTTGGATGTAATCGGGTTCATATATGAGGTAAAGTATTGATTGAGGCATCCCTTTTGGATAGGGAACCAGTCGTTTTGTGAAAAATGATGTCATCTAAAACCTCCACCGCATGATTGTTAGCTTCTTTGGAGTGGATGGATAAAAATGCCATATGTCGAACTTGTTTTCCGGGCTGGGCAAAATTTTGAACCATCGGGAATTAGATTTCGAGGACGAAATCTTTTATAAGGTTAGGAGGATTGTAACACCTCATTCGCCTCATGTTTTAATGAAAATTCCAAACCTATAATTTGTGGTCGGAGATGGGCCCCTTCTCCGCTTGCCATTGATGTGACTGAAAGAAACAAAGTGAATCAAATCCTCTGCCATTGATGCTTTGGAATAAAGTAAATCAAATCCAACTCTCGTCCAATTGTTTTTACTTCTGAAAATTCGTTTATGTTCTTTTAAGTTAGAGCCATAGGCAATGGCTTATCCGAAGAAAATGCAAGATGCATATCTGCTATGACTTTTTTTTTTTGGTTTTTGAAATATGTAAATGTTTTTATTTATTTATTTTGGAGCTACGATTGCAAACCCAAAAGAATAGTCGTCGATGGCGTTTGGAGACGAAGAGGAGTAGGGGGTAAGATGGGGTACAATTGTGTGGAGAAGGTAGGAGTTGCAGGTGCCACATTAATCTATAAATATATATATATATATATATATATATATATATATATATATATATATATATGAACGGCAGGTTAACGCACACACACGTTCCAGCGGTATCGGGCCTCTATTACGGGCAATCTCACTAATCCGCTGCGACCCGACCCAGCCTTTGATTCAACCCGACCGGCAGGGTAGAGGGTCTCATAAACTGGACCCACCTGAACCGGTCCCGAAGGACCAGACCCAGAGTCTGGATAACAAAGAAATAAAATCTCTATATTAATTTAATTTTTTTAACAAAAATTAGGGTAAGGAACCGGATCTATAAGGAAAATAAAACAATAATTTTCTATAACTTTTGTTTCTCTATTCAGCCACTAAAAACTTAAAAAGAGCAAAAAAAAAAATCCGTAGTAAAAATTGTTTAGGGTTAATTAGGGATCTTTTTTGTTATTTTCATAACATCATAAGGACTAAATTTGTAACTTATTCTTCCTTTTTCTTAATTTTTTTTTCTAGTTTCCACAACCATTTTCTATAAAATCCTACAATGATTTTAGAGTAAACTACGATTTTCGTCCCTGTGGTTTGATGTTTATAACGATTTTTGTCCCTGGTATTTCAAAACTGTTTTTTTAGTCTCTGTGGTTTCTATTTACTTCCATTTTCGTCCCTCCATTCAATTTTATTAAAATTAAATGTTAATTCATTTAAAAATGGAATAAGTAAATTACATATTTGGTCCTTATGGTATATAAATTTTTACATTTTTTTTACTTTTTCTTTCTTTATTGTATTTCAAGACATTTATTTTTCTATTAATTATATTGTATATTTTCATAATTATTATAACTTTAATTATAAAAAGAATAAAATAATTTCGTTAAAAATACTGATAAATACATGATATTTTTTTTTTCAAACTACTAGGTTTAAATCACTTAAAATTAATATTTTATATCTGTTGATTTATTAAAGTTTTTTTTTTATTTTAAATTACCATCGAAAAAAGTTTAATAAAATTCGAGAAAAAATAGTATTATTTTATAACAACCGATTGTTTTTTGTTAAATGCAATTTATTCCCACTATTCTAAATTTTCATTTAATCTTTATTTTCTATTAATTAATCAAGTTTGTTTTGTATTTAAATAAAACATACACACACACCATTTTAAATTAGATTATATATTAAAAACAAAAAATAAAACAATAAAAAGATAAGAAGATTTCAATATGGTGTTACAAAAATCATGCAATAAGCAATGACATGCCACATAATTAACGTGACGTCAAACACAAGGCTTAAATCTCATGTTATTTAGAACATTGATGTATATATATATGTGTGTGTGTGTGTGTCTTTGTGTGTATGTTTATTTTAAATATTAAACAAATTTGATTAATTAATAAAAATAAAGTTTAATGAAAATATGGAATAATGAGAGTAAAGTGAATTTAACAATAAACAACCGGTTGTTATAAAATAAGACTATTTTTTTCTCGAATTTTATTAAACTTTTTCCGATGGTAATTTAAAATAAATAAAAGCTTTAATAAATCAATAGATATAAAATATTAATTTTAAATGATTTAAACCTAAAGCTTTGAAAAAACTATCATGTATTTATCAGTATTTTTAACGAAATTATTTGATTATTTTTATAATTAAAGTCATAATATTACGAAAATATACAATATAATTAATAGAAAAATAAATGTTTTGATGAAATACAATAAATAAAGAAAAAGTAAAAAAAATGTAAACTAGGACAGAAATGTAAAACTTTATATACCATAAGGACCAAATATGTAAATTGCTTATTCAATTTTTAAAAGAATTAACAATTAATTTTAAATAAAATTGGATGGAGGGATGAAAATGAAAGTAAATAGAAACCATAGGAACTAAAAAAACAGTTTTGAAAGACCATGGACGAAAATCGTTATAAACATCAAACCACAGGGACGAAAATCGTAGTTTACTCATGATTTTATTTTATCAATTAAGCCATATGAATAAATTTTAAACTTCTTTTATTTAAAATTTATTATTTACATTGTTTTTGGGTTTTTTTACAATATTATACATTAATTCATATATAAAAATCAAGATATTGGTAGTTGTTAGAATACAATAAAAAAAAATTCATTATAATTATTATATCCAAAAATATGGATAATTGGATATGAAGAAATAAGTACCGAACGAATGTAAAAAATACAACTTAAAAAAGAGCATTTAACTATATATTCATTTAGATTAGTTACTGTATGATATTAACAAATAATAAGGTTATCACTGTAATATCATTTAATTCATTTATAAGATTCTAAAAATAAAAAAAACTTGTAAATTATCCTTTAATGATCCATAATACAAACTTAGGGGGCGTTTGATTCGTCGGATTCTGATGGAATTGGAATGGCCAATTATATTGACCAAATTCCATCATGATGTTTGGTTACCCATGAAATGGAATTGAATTCATGAATTCCTTCAAATGTGGATTTGGTCATTCCTTCACAAAAGTGATGGAATTGAATTCCATTCCATCCAGTATTTTGAAAATGACAAAAATACCCTCATAACAAAATTAAAACCCTATTCATCGCTCCATCTGCTTCATATCAATCCATCTGATTTTCCATCGATCGATTCAATCTGGGTACTGGGTATCGATTCAATCGATTTACTGCTTCAATCGATTCACCATCTGATTTTCCATCGATCGATTCAATCTGGGTATTGGGTATATATTCAATCGATTTTCCATCGACCGAAGACTGTATTGCTTCTTCACTGATTGATTTCTTCATCTGGAACTCCTTCATTGATCGAAGACTGTTTTGCTTCTTCATCAATTGATTTTTTCATCTGGAACTCCTTCATCGATCAAAGGTTGTTTTGGTTCTTCACTAATCGATTTCTTCGTCCGATTTTTGGTTCTTCGTCTGATTTTTGGAACTTCTTCACTGTTTTGGTTCTTCGTCTGATTTTTATTACTGTTTCCAGATATGGGTTACTGTTTGATGATTTGTGTTTGCAGATCGACTCTTTGTTCTTGGAACTATTTGTAGACCGACTCTCTGTTCTTGGAAACTCTTTGTAATTTACATATATTTTTCTCATTAAATGTTTATTTTACAACTATTTATAATAAAAAATGTTGAATATAGTCTTCAATTGTGTCCCACATAGGAGAAGAGTAAAAATATGATTACCTTATAAGCCTTAGCAATAATGGGTTTATGAGGATTGGGCTTGAGTTTCTACTTGGTTTGGCTAGTATTTAATGGGTCAAAGATAGCACTAGCCCTAGCACGTGTGCGGTTCTCAAAATATGATTCGTCTAAGCCGCCCAACTCTTTGTTTGCCGATTTTTTCAGGTTTTTTATGTTGGTTAATTTCTTATCCGTTTTGGATAAGATATTTTGACAATTTTTTGTTGTTTAAACCTGTCAACTACCATGCCTATAAATACTAACCAAACTTGTTGAAAATCATTATGTTTTTCTCTTCTTCTTTCTTCCTTAAAAAATTCTGCAGAAAATGGTGTTCATGGAGATGAGATGAGAGGATTTGCTGTATCATCCATCTAGATTGGGTGAATCCTGGGGGTGAATTAGCCTGAACCCAAAGCAAATAGTGGGGGCTAATATTATCCTAAGGATAGTTATTAACATCACATCCTAATCTATCTTTGATCTTTGTTTTATGTAGTGAATATTTCCAACAAAAAAAAGTATTAAAATCAAAATCAAAGAAAGAGTATTTTTATCATTTTTCAGAATTCCATTCCAATTCATTTGCAAATCAAACAGACAAATTACAATTCATTTGATTGATTACATTCCATTCCTGCCAACCAAACACTTAGTCAAACATAATAACATTCCATTCCAATTCCTTTGACAGATTTCATTCATTCAGAAATCATTCTGCGAACCAAACGCCCCCTTCGTAAACAAGTTTGAATTGTAATTTATTCCAAATAAAATTGAAAAAACCCGTACTTTGTTTTAATGATATTTTGTATTTAATGTTTAGTTTAGAATAAATATTTCAAAAATTACGTTTTAAATTTGATATATTACATCAAATTGTAACCTAATTGTTCTAGTTTTTATATTAAACAATCTACTTTAAAACTTTGTTTTTGTGTCTTCAATACCACATTAGTTGTTTTCAAAAATATATAATTTTCATTTAAAAAACTATTATATGATCAATTCTTTATTTACAAAAATTATAATAATTATCTTAATTGTATAAAAAAACATAATCAAATTTTCAATTAGATCAAAACGACATATAACACATTTATCAATGTAAAACTTTTAAAAGTATTTATTTTCAAAAATAGAATTAAAACAAAATATATATATATATATATATATTTTTTTTTTCTATACAATTAGCCTTTTCTTTTAAAGAAATAGGAAATAATTGTGTTATGGATAAAGACGAAACAAGAATCTAAAATATTTTGGTATTGATTAATAATTTAAAGAGGGGATTTTCATAATCATAATGATTAAACACAACCACTTTTAATATCTCCATCATTACCATTTCGTACTTTCTTTCAATATACAACTTTAAGGAAACTTCCTTTGAAACCATGCTTTTATTCCTAATAATATACAACTTTTATAGCACATTTTAGAAAAAACATATATTCAGAATCTGATAAAATCTCTTTTAAGTTTTTATTTATTATGTAATAATGCTCAATTTTTGTCGGTACATGTAAATTGCTTCAAAAACTCACAATTACCCCAAAAAAATATTCAAAATTTTTATTTTGTACCCGATTAAAATGGGTTTTCAGTACACATCATTATTGGTTGATTATGATGTTCTACGTAGTGATGGCCAAATGGGCCCGGTCCGAACCGGCCCGCTCAAAGTCTGGTCCGACCCGGTAGTAAACCGGTTTAGGGCCCGAAAAACCAAACCTGTCTAGGATTTTGGAGGTTTTGTCGGCCCGGGACCAGTTTAAGGCCCGGTTTTTGGCCCGGACCGGCCCGATTCAATGGTTTTAAAAAAATAGCCGCTTGTTACCGTTTATAACCGTTGGGAGATTATTTTTGACCCTTTTTTGGTGTTTTTTAGCTCTCCAAACCCATATAAATACTTGTGTTGGTTATGGATAGTGACACCAACTTACAAAACGCAAAAAAACGCATACAATTCTCATTTATCGGCTCTCGGGATATTCGTTTATCGCAAGTTCTAGTATAATATCTCTACTTTTCTACTCTCTACTCTCAAAATGGCCGAACAAAATTATCAAATTATTACCGAGCATGGACGAAAACGTATTTTTAAAGTGTATTTTAGTAATTTATTATAAATAAAACATATTTTTAAAGTGTATTTTAGTGATCCAATTCAATTTTTATTTTTTAAACTTTAGTAATTAATTATTATATAAAGAAATTATTTTTAAAAAATACGAAAAAATCATCGGCCCGATCACGGCCCGGTTTTGGGCCCGGCCCGGCCCGGTTTTTATATAACCGGTTTATTCTCACCTTAAATGGGGCGAACATTTTCGGGTGAAGCCCGGCCCGGCACGAAGCCCGGTTGGCCCAGTTTTTAAAATCACTGTTTGGGCCCGGTCCGAGCCCGATTTTTGGCCATCACTAGTTCTACGTGATCAAGAAAAGCAATAATCCATGTTAGCAATAATTAGAATAATAATCGGTTAACAATCAGAATGAGTACAAAATAAAAAGAATTACAGGTTAATTATATTAAATAAGAATAAAAAAGCTATCGTTACACTAATAAAAATCAAGAAAATTCATTGTATTTCGATACATTTTAACCCATAAATTACAAGTTGCAAAAAGAGAATTAAATAGATACAAATAATTTTATTTTCTAAAAAGAAGATGATAGTTTCTTGGCACATGATTCGCCAAATTTGATATGAACTTTAACGAGTAAGAAACGGATCGAATCTCATTGATAATCAATCATAACCATTTACTAACATAAATTGGGTAAACATTGAGTAAGAATACGACCGAAATAAGAAGTTCAACATGGGTTAACACTGACTGAAAATAAATGTAATTTTTCAAAAGTAAGTGTCTTACTTTCCAGTTTTATCGAGAATTGGGATGGCAAAATTCATTATGACCATACCTCTATTATTATGGGTAATTAAAAACTATAGTAATTACATATTTATGAAAATGTATGTCTTTTTAACCGTGGACATTTATTTTGAGATGAATTTTTTTTAGAATGAAGGAGTATTGCCGAGTATTTGGTTAAACGTTACTAGCACCAACCAAGTCAGAAAACAACCATTTCCATACAGGGTCAGCATTCAGTTTTAAACTTAAAATGCTGGAATGGAATGTTGTGTTTGTGTCTCGTTTTTAACATTCCATATCGGCAAATTCGACCAGATTCAAAGACTCAAAAACATGGTTTTTCTTGCTTCCTTCCCTTAACAAGATAATTTATAAATAAATAAATAAATAAAACTGAACATGTAGACAAAAGGATTCCAAAAGAGAGGAATGTCATACATTCACACATGAATTTAATCAGTTTGCATGTTCAACAGCTCCCAAAACCACCGGCAAAACAACACAAAATCTCTACTTTGCTGAAATTATAATATCATCATCAACATGTTTATTTGTTAATTGTATTTCTGGGATATTCTGTCTGCAAATATGCAGCAAGATTCCTGGAGATGATCTATTGCATGCTCTCTCACCATTTGTTTAACAAGAAACATTTATATGATCTGGATCAGCAACTTGAATGCATATATGCACATGTATGTATGTATGTATCTATGGATGCTTAAATATTATACAAAATCAATCATGAATGTGGTTATACAGAGTACAGAAAGTTGTGGTTGTATTTGGCTATTTGGGGTTTACTTGATAATATATAAAACTTACTACTAGATTCTTTATAATATATATATATATATAGGGAGAGGTTCATTTGAGAAATGATAAATATATGAGAAATAGAGAAATAATCTTAGCCATTCATCTGGTCAACATTTGCGGCTTTGACCGCGAAGCACCGGATAATTCCTTGTGTGGTCTATAGAAGGTAGATGGGTAATTTCGTAAAATACACGGGATGAGTTCATATATGAATATGTATGAATCACAAAGATTCATATATGAATCTGTTAATTAGTTCAACTGATTCA
Source organism: Arctium minus (assembly GCA_954870635.1). Classification (NCBI taxonomy): domain Eukaryota; kingdom Viridiplantae; phylum Streptophyta; class Magnoliopsida; order Asterales; family Asteraceae; genus Arctium; species Arctium minus. The sequence goes on from OX941092.1 coordinate 9,634,904, forward strand.
TATATGAATCTTTGTGATTCACAAAGGTTCATATATGAATCACAAAGGTTCATATATGAATCAGTTAAAAGAGTTCAGTTGTGAATTGCACTGGTTCATATATGAACATATAGTTCATATGTGAATTATACATGTTCATATATGAATACAACCCGTGTGTTTTGTAAAATTTACGAAATTGTCCTTCTATTTTTGGGATAGCCGCAACTTTTGACCGGTCAAAGCCGCAATATTTGACTAGTCAAATCCGATCTTGACCATATGAATGACTAGGATTATTTCTCTATTTCTCATATATTTACCATTTCTCAAATGAACCAAACACTATATATATATATATATAATATAGGGTTCCGGTGAGAATAAGAGTTACGGTGAGAAGGTTAAAAAAACTTTTTTTTTCTAATTCATATACCTTCAACTGTTGATTCGAAGATAGTTGAAAGTAGATGAATATACTAAAGGTAGTTGAAAAAAAATGAAGTTATATAAAAAAAAAGTCAACTCATTCAAAGGCTCAAAAGTGTTCTCAGTTCTCACCATAACTGTCGTCGTCACATGATCCCACGTTTATATATATATACAGAGAGAGAGAGAGAGAGGGAGAGGGAGAGGGGAAAGATCATGCGAGAAGGCGAGAATTGTGATATCATATATGATTACACGGCATATGGGTGTGTTTAATCATATATGATTAAACGTCTATAAATTGCCAATGTAGCATGTGTTTAATCATATATGATTAAGCTTGTGTATCATATATGATATCACATTTATCGCCTTCTCGTAAAATGTTTAGCTTCTCGTTTGAACCTGCCCCTATATATATATATATAGTAGGGAGTTCAAGTAAGATCAAATATCGTGAGAAGTCAAGAAAAGAAAGGTTCATATGTATATTATTGGAAAAATCTGTAACGTCGTTCACATATGCAATCTTTAAATATTTTTTTCCGGATTTTTTCAATGATTCACATATGCATTATTTGAACCGGCCTATATATATATATATATATATATATATATGTACATGTGTGCGTGTATATATATATAGGGTTAGGTTCTTTTGTTAACCTTACCTTTCTTGTTAACTATATGAACCGATCTAGACCGTCAATCTAAGAAATGGATGGTTAGGATTGAAACTAGGTTTTTAAACAATTAAATATGGTTCATTTATTAATTAGATATATGAACAATGATGGTCAAGGGTATTTTGGGTATTAAATCATTTACCCTTTTAACCCACATTAAAAGCTATCTTTAACTTTTACCTAAGACAAAAAATGTAACCGATCAATCTCTCAGTAATCATGAAACGGTCGAAGGAATCTCCAGCAATCGTTCAACAGTCTACCAATTGCAGAATCCGACGTGAAATCAGGTGAAGATATTCAGTTTACTAATCGATGGAGAACTTGGGAGGGGAGTTCGCTAATCGTCCTAGAGGTAATCCTTTCCATATCTTAGGGTTTTTTGGTATTCAAAAATCGATCAGTTCACATCATCTATAAATTTTCCATTGTTCAGTTATGAGGAAGAGCTCAAGAATAGCATATCTTACATCCTTCTCCAAGTTTAAAAATACAATGGAGAACCCTGTGGACGTCGATGCTGATACAACTGATTTAAAACCAAAAAAGAATACCAATGTGAATGTCAGATCGAAAGTCGAACCAGAACAAGAGGCTAAGGTGAATGTGAGAGTAAAGCTGAAGATTCCATCTCGTAATGGTGACTTGAAAAAGGTGAACGGTAAAAACCCCTTCCACACTTATTTGTTAGGCATAATTGTTCATCATTGTTCATGGTTTGTTCTTGTTGATTGTTCATCAGTCGACCGCATCATTATTCATTTACTTATTTGTTAGGCATCATTGTTCTTGGTGATTGATTCAATTTTTTCAACTTTTAAAAGGAACTCAACAGTGATAGTACCCAAATATACCCAAAGTGTGTTTTAATGTTTGTCTTTCAGTTGGTAGTTGGATGTAGCTAATGTTCATCGGTTATCATAAATGTACACTCATGTTCACCTAATTAGTGTAATCAGATTATGGTGTATGAACAAGAAAAGTAAGGTTATCATAACTGAATAGTAATGGACTAAAATGGTTGACAATGTTGCATGCTTGTTCACAACAAATTGAAGTCTTTCAATTTATCACCAGATGATGGGTTTTTTCATCGATGTTTGCATATCGACATTTGCTTTTATTTTGATTTTTTTCATCGATTACCATAGTTGTAAACTCATGATTATCGTGGTTTGTAAAAGTGTTTGTATTTGGTTCCTCTGATTTGATTAATCAAAGGAAAAGAACAAATGTTTGTCCCTTTACACTAATTGTATAACTTTAAGGGGACTTAATTCCCTTTGCACTAGTGTTCGTCCCTTTACATTAATGTTATAACTTTAAGGGGACTTAAATCCCTTTAACCTTTTGTTAATCGATTAGCATAACTGTACACTCATGTTCACCTGATTAATCAAATCAGATTATGGGGTATGAACAAGAAAAGTAAGGTTAACATACACTCATGGATTAAAACGGTTGACAATGTTGCATGCTTGTTCAATAGAAGTTTGAGTCTTTCAATTTATCACCATACGAATGGTTTTTTCATCGATGTTCGCATCTCGACATTTACTTTTATTTTGATTTTGTTCATCGATTATCATAACTGTACACTCATGAGTACCGTGGTATGTAAAAGTGTTTGCATTTGGTCCCTCTGATTTGATTAATCAAAGAAAAAGAACAAATGTTCGTCCCTTTATACTAATGTTATAACGTTAAGGGGACTTAAATCCCTTTACACTAATGTTCGTCCCTTTACACTAATGTTATAACGTTAAGGGGACTTAAATCCCTTTACACTTTTCTTCGTCCCTTTACACTAATGTTCATCCCTTTATACCGATGATCATCCATTTACTCTAACATTTGTCTTAATGTTTGACATTGTGTTACGCTTGTTCAGAAAAGATTGAAGTCTGTAAATTTAGAAACATATGCCGTAAAAATATTCAGTTATGTGGAGTGTGTAAAAGCATTTCGAGAGTTTGTTCATCTGATATCATTGTCATTTTAATGTCATCGTAATGGGCATTCCTAAGATGCACACAGTGTTCATCCCTTTACCATAATGTTCATCCAGCGATAAATCTTTCAAGGATTTTTATTTTCGTGCAAAATGGGTGTCACCTGTTAGACCGTATGCTCACAAAAGTGACTTGATTTAATTTTATACGTACAACTATACTGCTCATATGTTCAACCCATTTATTTTACATTCAGGAAAAGGAAAGCAGGACCCGTAGTTGCATTGTACAAGGTGCAAAGTACGCGATTCTCGGGTGGTAATAATATGCATGATCATATCTAGAACTTCATAAAAACTGAAATTAATAATCGATTTTCATTAGTTATAACCTCTATAAATATTTGGTTAACAGGCAAGCCCAAGATGAAATCATTAATGATAACAGGGAAGGACTATTGAATAATGGCCCACTCATAGATCGCTTGAAAGGTATTTGTAATTAACTTATATTGTGTATTACATATATTTGTCATGAACTTGTGCATACAAGGTATTTGTAAGATGAACTTTGAATACAAGTAGTCTGTAACATGCACTTGTGCATACAAGTATTTTGTTACATGCACTTGTGCATACAAGTAGTTTGTAACATGCAATTGTGCATACAAGTAGTTTGTAACATGCACTTGTGCATACAATTAACTTGTAACATGCACTTGTGCATACAATTAACTTGTAACCTAGCCTTGTCGGCGTACCTTCTGTACATCGCTTTTGCCTCTTTTAAGGAGTTGAACTTGTCGTTGAGTTTCGGTTTGATGTCATCATCGACTTTTGGGATAAAAAACTTGGTTCCATCGGACGACTCCAAAAGATCAATCTGTGCGTCATCATCTACCGGAAAAATACCCAAATAATTACAACATTTATAACAATGTGTTTCACCAATATGTAATGAACTTAGACTGTGTATGGATATTTTTACAGCCATGCAAGCCAAACTAACTACGGTAGATGCACTTGTGCATACTCGTAATATGTAACATGCACTTGTGCATACTCGTAATGAAACATGCACTTGTGCATATAAGTAAATTGTAACATGCACTTGTGCATAGTGCATAATACTAGTATGGACAATGAACATGAGTGTACAGTTATGATAACCGATGAACATGCATAGTGCATAATACTAGTCTGCTCACGTTACCAAAAATAAAGATATGTGTTCATTGATAAGCTTCAGTTTATGTCTTCATTGTAATCACAGGGATGAAGAATTTTGATAAGACTCCATGTTTTATATGGCCATTCATGAATATGAAGAAGATAGGTGTTCATCTAAGTAAATTTAATCACTCATAGACTATGTTTTACTGACCAAACATGAAACATAATCAACCTTTAACAACTTCAAACATGTTCCACTAATCAATCATGTTTTACTAATCAAACATGTAATTGTAACAACATCGTCCATATCGTAGCAAATATGTTACTCATTTCATTTGTCAATGTTACAGTTCTGAACCGCAACAAATATGATCAGTAAACATGTTTTTAAGATGATCATGTGATCATGTTTTTAATAAATCAAACATGTTTAACTAATCAATATATGCACAGATGAACGAATATGAACTCGGTTTTCACATGAACGTCAAACATTTTTACCTAATCAAAACATGTTTTTAATCAATCATGAAACTTCCCTACGCTTTTACTAATGTTTTTAATCAATCATGTTTACTCATGTTCACCTGATTAATCAAATCAAATTATGGTGTATGAACAAGAAAAGTAAGGTTATCGTAACTGTACACTCATGGACTCAAATGGTTGACAATGTTTAAGTGATCAAATTTCGCAGAGATGAACGATTATGAACTCGGATTTCACATGAACGTCAAAAAATTTTACCTAATCAAAACATGTTTTTAATCAATCATGAAACTTCCCTACGATTTTCATAATTTTTTAATCAATCATATTTTTACTAAATCAAACATGTTTAACTAATCAATATACGCAGAGATGAACGAATATGAACTCGGTTTATAGATGAACGTCAAACATTTTTTCCTAATCAAAACATGTTTTTACTAAATCATGTTTTTATTCAATCATGAAACGTCCCTACACTTTTCATAATGTTTTTAATCAATCATGCTTTTACCTAATCAAAACATGTGTTTACGAAATCAAAACATTTTTAATCAATTATTTGTGTTCATGGATAGTTACTGTCCATCTTTGTTACTGTCCATTTTTAATCAACGTGGATGTTTTTAACCCTAATCAAAACATTTTTAATAAGGAGATGAACAGTAACAAAGATGGACAGTAGCAACGATACGGACATGAACAGTAACAAATATGAACCAATAATGTACACATATCGAAAAGATTTGAATAAAACTAACCAGTAGTATCATCGTTGTTTGTGTTGCATACATCCACGGTGGATATTCCGGTGATCTCATTTTCGATTCCCTCATTTACTAGTTGATCTTGATTTCCTCCAACGATATTATGTGGTTCCGGTATCGACAAGTTTCCACCAATCGCACTACTATCGATGTCGTTATGTATGATTGACTTCATAGCATTTTGATCTCGTTGTTGCGTTCATTTCATGTATGTTCATGTGTTTTATGACTTAAAATGAATACCGGAAAATTTTCTGGAAAAAAAAACGACTACACAATTTCAAACAAATGAAACGGAAATCTATAATAATAATGATTTGATTTCAAACATATGATAAAAATGGAAAAAATACTACAATCATAACCGACGATACCATTATGGAAACTTGAATCTTGTAACTCTCCAATAAAATAAATTAAAATTGGTTAATTATAAAATGACATTTATACCCTTTTCTATTAAATATACAAATACATTAAACATCACCCAATCTTGCAATCCTATTGTTGGAGCAAGGTTCATAAAGTTAACAAGAAATGAACGGTTAACAAATGATCATTGTATATATATCACTTCCTCTCCTTTTTCCTGTAACATACACACATATACATTTATGACTAAATATGTATACAAGGTAAACACAATGAAAACAACCTTTAAAATTTTTGTACTAGGGTGTTTATAAAGGGTATTTAAATTTAGTTTTGTTTCTTTTTGTGTTCATAAACTATATCAGATCTAGTAATTATACTAGTATTTCTAAAAAGGTGTTCACAAATTATAATAATATTTCTAAAAAATTGTTTACAATTTATTTACTTTGGTTGCACATTTAATTGTGTTTGTGTTATTGAGCGAAGAAAGAGAAGAGAAAAAAAGTTTTTTAAATTATATTATATTTTTACACTAGTTTTTTGTGGTCTAAATTGTTTCTCACAAATCTCACGAATTATATATGTATACATATATAATTTTTCGTTAGAAGCGTAAGAAATGTAACATTCACATAATACATGTGGAGATACTCTTATATTGTGAAAAAGTGAGTCTACGCATACATTCAGATCATGTAACCTTCATCACATTCACAAAATATAACGTAACAATCTATACATATAATAAATAAGTAACTGGAGTGCCACGTGGTGAGTCGACTTCAGTATTTTTCCGTCTAAACATGTATTTAGACGCATAGCACATCCACATTCATTCCTCCTTAAATCTTTCCTTAATTCAATTTAACATGTATCTGGACGCATAACACACCCACATTCACTCCTCCTTAAATCTTTCCTTAATTCATTTTTTTTTAATTATACGTTACATTTACTACCCTTATAATTAGGTATGTAGTTTACTTTTAATCTCTTACTTTTTTATTTTTTATTTTAAACTCTTATCATATAAACATAAATAATGTATATGAACTAAAATGCATTAAAAACATTTTTATTTTTTACAAATTATACCATTGTAATTGTTTCATCAATACCTTCGAAATGAACTCAATATTGAATATTTTTGGATTTAATTATATTATTAAATATCATAAATATATACGAATTAATGTGTCGTGATTAGTATGAGATTTGTTGAAATTAGTATGAGATTTGATACAAAAAAAAACTGTGAAGGGAAAAAACTTGGAAAAGTAGCATCATACTTTTGATGATCATTCATATCTGTAAGATAAGTTTTCTGGCATGATTTAATTTTTTTAAATTACCCCGTGTAATACACGGGTTCGAAGCTAGTTATACAATATAAGTGTATATTCACCACTTCTCATGTTTCTCATCAAAATTTCTTCTTCTTACGTGATCTCAAGTAGATATATATACACACTAGATTAAGGGGCCATTTACCTAAATGTTTACCCGGTAAACACTTACCAATAAAATCCGACACACTAACTTGCTTTACCGGGTAAGATTTTAATCATCGCGATTATATCTTATACAACAATTTACCCGGTAAGCGCTTACCCGGGTAAGAGTTGTTACTCTCTCTTACCGGGTAAGACTCTTCATCCTTATCCTCATTCTTACCGGGTAAGATCCTATCCTCTTGTCATGTTCATCCGCTATGGTAAATTCTCCGATAAACACTTACCGGGTAAGCATTTTGTAAACGGCCCCTAAGATAAAATTATGTTGCAAATTTATAATAGAAAATTAACATAAAATTTTATTTACAAACCAAATTCAAAATTTACATGCGGATAATATAATATAATCAACTATCATCTTAAATCAGGCGAGGACCTACGTATGAGCATACGGTGAGATAAATCACAACTTTATTGTATGTTATAATGGGGAAATTTACCATGGTGACATATTATTTGGTTAGGCACCCTTATATTTTCTGAAACTTAATTATTGGTAGAAGTTTTTAATAGCAGAACTGATAAATATTGTTGAATTTATACAAAAGGTCTAGGTTTGAATCCCACTTTTGTCAAATTTCTTATATCGTGGTGCTTTTTTTTCTATATATTTTGTTTTAAAAAAAATTGTAGACATGACTCAAACATGGGTTCATTTTATGCGAGGACAAGGAGTCAACCAATAGATCTATACAAATGTTGTGAAATACTTTATAGTCAAATTGTGTCACTACTTAAAAAAAATCTATTCAAAATAAGGTTTTTTTAAAAAGTTGTTTTTTAAATAAAAATGAAATTAAGTAATTTTTATTTTTATATAGGTTATACTTTCGAAAAAATTACCAAATACTTTGGTATAAATAACATCAAACTGAAAGTCAGGTCGCATGTTTTGACGTTTTTACAGTTGATAATCTATCTAACACGTTATACAAACTTCGTTTGCATTCTTGTATAATTTTCTTTTATTAGATTTTAATACGAACACAAAAGTATGTTGGGGGATTAACCTAAACCATACATAAAAACGTTTTAATCTAAAATGAGCGTTTAGTTAGAGATATTAAACAATCATTAATGGAATTAAAAATAAAAGAAAACTGTTTGTCTTTGTATAATCGATAGACACATTTTGCCATAAGCCCAAATTTAATTCCAAGTTAAAATGAATGGAACACATTTTGTGATTCACAAAGGTTCATATATGAATATTTGTGATTCATACAGATTCATATATGAATCACAAAGGTTCATATATGAATCTGTTAGTTAGTTCAACTGATTCATATATGAATCACAAAGGTTCATATATGAATCAGTTAAAAGAGTTCAGTTGTGAATTGCACTGGTTCATATATGAACATATAGTTCATATGTGAATTATACATGTTCATATATGAATACAACCCGTGTGTTTTGTAAAATTTACGAAATTGTCCTTCTATTTTTGGGATAGCCGCAACTTTTGACCGGTCAAAGCCGCAATATTTGACTAGTCAAATCCGATCTTGACCATATGAATGACTAGGATTATTTCTCTATTTCTCATATATTTACCATTTCTCAAATGAACCAAACACTATATATATATATATATATATATATATATATATATATATATATATATATATATATATATATATAATATAGGGTTCCGGTGAGAATAAGAGTTACGGTGAGAAGGTTAAAAAAACTTTTTTTTTTCTAATTCATATACCTTCAACTGTTGATTCGAAGATAGTTGAAAGTAGATGAATATACTGAAGGTAGTTGAAAAAAAATGAAGTTATATGAAAAAAAAGTCAACTCATTCAAAGGCTCAAAAGTGTTCTCAGTTCTCACCATAACTGTCGTCGTCACATGATCCCACGTTTTTATATATATATATAGAGAGAGAGAGAGAGAGAAAGAGAGGGAGAGGGGAAGGATCATGCGAGAAGTTAAACATTTTGCGAGAAGGCGAGAATTGTGATATCATATATGATTACACGGCATATGGGTGTGTTTAATCATATATGATTAAACGTCTATAAATTGCCAATGTAGCATGTGTTTAATCATATATGATTAAACTTGTGTATCATATATGATATCACATTTATCGCCTTCTCGTAAAATGTTTAGCTTCTCGTTTGAACCTGCCCCTATATATATATATATATATATATATATAGTAGGGAGTTCAAGTAAGATCAAATATCGTGAGAAGTCAAGAAAAGAAAGGTTCATATGTATATTATTGGAAAAATCTGTAACGTCGTTCACATATGCAATCTTTAAATATATTTTTTTCCGGATTTTTTCAATGATTCACATATGCATTATTTGAACTGGCCTATATATATATGTACATGTGTACGTGTGTATATATATAGGGTTGGGTTATTTTGTTAACCCAATTTTTTATATTAACCTTATTAACCTAATTTATAACCTTTGATCTTAGAATGAATGGCCTAGATTAATTATAATTAAATAAACCAATTTAAAAAAGGTGAAAAGAGTAATTAATATAATGAACAAAGGTGCTTGAGGGTATTTAGGGAAAAGAATATCTTTTTCAATCTGTAACCCCCGTGTATTAATTAGCCCAATTTAAAACCGACGTGATTGCTAATCGAAATCAAATAAAATCTTTATTTTTGAACATGTATGCACAATAAACATGTATGCATAATAAACAAGACAATTGGACATTTATTTTTGTACTTGTTTGTGGAATGTTCATTCGAATCATGGACATTAATAACATAAATTTTGTATTAAAATATGAATACAGAACAAGGATGAACATGCAATATGAAAAAGTACAATGAACACATATAACGATTACTCACTACGAAATTTTGTATAGGAACAATTATGAACCATGGTATTAAAATTTGCATGTTCATGAACACTACAGATTGCATTTTTTTTTGTTCATTCATGAAACCGTACGAACCATAAACAATCATGATCATATGAAAACTCCAGATATATGAACTATGGTGAATATATTGGATCTATATTCATGAACATGAACGAACACTACATGTTAGTGTTCATGGCATAAACTATTACATGCTAACATCCCTTACAAAGAAATCATGACATAAGATAAACATGAATCTAACTATGAGATATAATTTTTCGCACACAAAAAAATCTTACTCATACAATCATCTCGATTGGATTCAATGTTTTCAACTCATTTGATGGGACTTCCACTGTCAAAATATTTATTGAGTTGCGTCTTATCATCTTCATCCATTATTATTATTATCATTGTCGAACGACCCTTTACATCGACTCTACGAAAGTCATCGTTAAAATACTCGCATTCGTAATAACATTCGTCAAATTTTCTTGTTTATGTTTATGCTAAACATCGATTTTACCAAACATGAATCCTTGTTAGTCATGTTGTACACCCATTTTGTCAATCCTTGTTGGTAAATTTTGAAAAACCAAAACATGTATCTTAACTCATTTTTTAAAATTAAAAATATGGCTACAATTAGGAATTATAGTATTGTAACTCCTAATTAAATGAATGCAATTATTAACAAAATAAAAGAATTCCAATAATGCCCTCATATATTTATTAGACATATATATCAAACCAAGACTCACAATGACTTTCTATTGGTTGAAGAGGGTTAACAAAGTTAATATGAATGAGATGGTTAACAAAAGAACCTCTCCTATATATATACTCAGAAGGTGTTGGATTCACATTAACAACAATAGAATTATATGAAATACCAACAGATGACCATATGAAAAAAAAAAACAATCTTTAATATCTTCTGAAATATCCCGAAAACCATTTTTCAAGAAACTAAATTTTTGCATCTTCGCCTATTTGAAACACCCATATTAATCTACTGAATAATAACCAAGTTCAAGATTTGAGAAGAATGGAAAGGATCGGGTAGAGATGTATACATACGTGTAATCTATCCCAAGGGGTAGACTGGCCAGTTACATGAAGACCTCCAACACTTGTGATGGCACAATTCATTTAAATTTCAAAAGTGGTATAAAAATAATTTTCTTCTTTAAAGAAATTGAATTAAACTTCCTGAGAAACTAATTAATCTGCAAGCCTAGAAATTTCTCATGTGAGATTTTTTTTTTTTGAGAAGGGTGTCCTAAGCTATGCTTAGACTAATCACTTGGTAAATTATGACTGTAAGACATCAGCCCTAGGGGTGCTCAAAAACCCAATCAACCCGACCAACCCAACCCAACCCAACGCGAAATAACTCAAACCAAAGTTTTCAACTACTTATGTATACCTTCTATTTATAGGTTTCAAGACCCCTTAAGAACAAAAGAGCATGTGATTTCATTTGGTGAATGCCAAAAAAGAGCATGTGATTTCATTTGGTGAATGCCAAAAAAGGGCATGAGAGCTTCAATAGAAAGGAAATTATATTCATTTGTGGGATTCATAAGCAAATTTGCCCTTGTTCAATTCCAGAACTCGATGCGAAATGTGGAACGCTAAGCTATAACATTTATCTATTTTTCTTCTTCTTTTATTATTTACGATATGCAACTATACGTATTGAGAATAGCCCAAAATTTTATCTACATTTTAGTATAAAGAAGGGAGAAGCCAAAGATTAAAAAGAGCCGAGGCTATAGACAAGCACCAGGACAAGAAGGCCATTGCAGCTGACAGTTGATATCTGCTGCATAATTTTCTGCCACAGAAGAAGGCACTGGCTTCTGTAACCATGAAATCAGCCACACTGGCCGTTGAGCATGCCGCTGCTAGTGATAGGAACGAAAGAACCTGTCATCATACTTTGATAATTAGCATCAGAGAGAGAGAGAGAGAGCAAGGGAGGAGAAGGGGATTTTGTAAACCAAACGAACCCAGTAAAGTAAGGTTTGGGAGGGGTAGGATGTAAGCAGACCTTGCCTCAAGCACGAGGTTCAAAAGATTGTTTCCGGGAAGACCCCTGGCTTGTGCATGAGGCAAAGGTATGTGCAAGCAGGCAATAAGATAGGTAATCGGGAAATATAACAGGTAAAAGCATACCCAATCTCCTATAACAATGATAGACACTATTTGTACTTGACGAGATGGGCGTTTTACAAACACAGAGAATGCATCAACCATTGCTAGTGTCAAACTCCATGGAATCGTTAAGCCTTTTATTGTCACCAAGAAGCTGAGAAGAAAATAGAAAACCAGTTATCATATGTATTGCAATGTGGGACTTAAATCCTTAAGCACTTGACTTCTCACAAAATAAATTTTCTTAAACTGAAATCACCTCAAAAAGATAGTATTAATAAAAGATCACTTTCATCAATTCCCTATTAACATTTGTAGTTCACTCACCATTCTTGAACTTCTCTTTAATGTTAACCAAGATAAGATGTGAAATGGTTCCTTGGTCAACCACATTCCAAGAAAACATCTCGCTCAAGTGTGATATACCTGTAAGCATAGGAGATAACCGTATTTCCGTGCACACACAACGAGCAAGGACTAACCGTACTTCACCATTATCTTTTTCTGAAGCACATATAATTATATACTACAAAACTTGCACACACTCCTCACCTTTTGTGAGACTTGAACCCTTGACTTCAATGGAGGTTGAGATCTACCGGTAACCCAAATGCATATTACTATATAGTTTAGTGCCACGACAACCATTCTTATTATAATGAAGGATTACGTTCACACTCAGTAAAATTCATTTGAAAAAACCCGAAATCACCATAATCAAGGAATGAACAATTATACCTATACCAAATTATCACGCGCTTGGGTGATAAACAACACAGGGTGACGAAATATGCAGCTTCGTAACTCATTGCGTTAATTCTACTCCTTAACATTCGGTTTTGTACTCAATTATGGCTCCTTAAGCAGGAACCAGGTAACAAATTGTTGGCTATTTCACAATCATGAAACAAACACAAACGCATACTTCCTTGCTTTCAGAATTCAAACAATACAATTTCACTTAGAGCTTGTGTAAAATTGTGCTTAAGTTAGAACTTTGTGATCCTAGCATGAAGATTACCAACCGCTAATATGCCTTTTCAGTTACGCCAATCACAAAACATATACCACTGTTATATTAAAATGAAAAATCCAAAGCTCAATTTCATGATCATATGGTATAGCTTTTCGTAATACCAATTAGATTCATAATCTGACTACTGTAGCACCCATTTTTAACAATTAAGACGGTAAAATAACGATAAGAAGAGATTAAAAAACACAAAAATCGAATTTAGGGCAAAGAGAATGAATTAGAATTACCAGAAGGAAGTATAAGCGTAGAATTCAACACCGACGCACATGAAAAGGAGGGAAGCAACAGAGAAGAGAGCCTGTCCCAATCTTAGGGCTAAGCTTGCGCTTGTTCCGATTGCACCTGGCAATTCTTCTTCCATCAATCCCCTCCCCTTTTCTCCTACTCTTCAATTCCGATTTCAAATCTCCTGTACAAACTCACGATTCCGGTTTCTCCTTGTTGTTTCTTCTGGTACGAAATCGATTGTAATCGGATTGAAGGATGATAATCGGCGATTGTTCGTCGTTGAACCGTGGATGGATCGTCATGAGGATTGGTAATCGTGCGTAGAAGCCATTCCACGTTTGTTCTTTTGTCCCAATCGATTCGATGGGGTTTGAATCTGTGTGTGTGTGTGTGTGTGTGAAGAATAAAGAATTGAGTGATTGAAAAAGAAAGAGACGACGGTGGCCGGAGGAACTCCTTTGACTTTTCCTCCGTCTCTTTGAATGTTAAAAATGGAAAAAGAAAATTTGAAAATATGATTTGTGTGGGTTTATGTTTATTTTTCGAGGCTTTTTTTATTAATTTTGTTTTCTTATATCTACATATATTATAGAGGAATTACATAAATGGTCTCTCGTGAATGTCTGGATTTCACTAAGTGTCCCTCCAGTTCTGAAAGTACATTGGTGGTCCCTAAAATCGAGTTTTGGTGTCCAAATTCGTCCCTGACACTAAGAGCATCTCCAACAGCATTGTTAAAATAGAAAAAATTGGTTTTTTTTTTTGCTATTTCTCTCCAACATCTTTGCTATATGGTTTGCTAAAATAGAGAAATCTCAAAAAATCTCCAAATATAGATAATTCTCTATAATCTCTAAATTGGAGAGATAAAATATTATTTTATTCAATTCAACCAATAAGATTCAATATTTAACATTTTATTTTAAGTTTTTTTAAAAAATGTATTGGGATGATAAATTATGGAATATTATAATAATATAAATAATGATTGATTCTCTAAAATAGAAAAGTTGTTGGAGTTAGAAGAAAATGTTTTTAGAGATTTTGACTTTTCATTCTCTATTTTAGAAAAAAATTAGCAATGCTGTTGGAGATGCTCTAATGCCGTTAGGCATGCTCCGTTAAATGGGTCATGTGCCCCTCACGTGAGGGGGATTTTTGTCTTTTTACCCTTTTTTATTTTATTTAAAATATATAATTAAATTAAGATTTTTTTATTTCTTTTTTTAATTAAAACAAATCATAAATGAAACCATTCTTGAAAGATTGTATCTCCCAAAACCACCTTCCTAAAACCATTTCCCAAAACCACCACCTCTCTCTAATCTCTCTTCTCCTTCCAAAACCACGGACTCCCTCTAGATCTCTCTTCTCCTTCTATTCTTTTTTTCTTTCAAGTGTGTTTTGTATGAATCTCTCTCTCTAATCTCTCTTCTCCTTTCAAATGTCACACCCACAATGAAAAATCCAAACCCATTTCCATCACCGCCACTAGCAACAATGATTCCGGCGACGATATCCCGCCACGACCGCCACCGCCACTAGCAGCAATTATTTCGGCGACGATATCCCGCCACCACCGCCTTCACTGTTGGTGTTGTTGCTGTTGGTGGTGATGAAGATGTTCATGATCTCCATCAGATTTCTCGAAGAACAGATGTTCATGATCTCCTTCGGTTTTTGCTTATTTGTTTAAGGTTTCAATTTTTGTTTAGGGTTACAATCCACAAATCTAGATTAGATTTGTTTAAAGTTTCGATTTTTGTTTGTAATTTTATAGATTTCATTTTGGGATTTATATTTGTATATGGGTGATTGTTTCTTGTATATGAATCTAATTTATATTTATTTATGGGTTTGGTTATTATATTCAATGTTGTTCTCCATTTCATTTAGGATTATTGTAACACCCCGATTTTCGAAAGGTATCATTTCAAGTTAATACAGAAACCGATATATTAAGGAAAAAATAAGATATTTGTTTTTGGGCTTGAATCATGGATTTTATAGTCTTGATAGATGAATGATTCAATTACGAGTCCAACGGTCCTTTCCGGAGCAAAAACGGAGCTATAACGAAGAAGTTACGGCCAAAACAGTGAGCGGGAAGGAAGCTGGGTGAACCAGCGACAATGCCCTGGGCATTGTCGCATGGCAATGTCGCCCAAAAGGGCCAGTCTGCTGTTAAGTCGAGATTTCAGCCCTTTTTCTCATTTTCTCTCATCCAAACTTCCCCTACCATCTCCCAAATCGTTTTCTCTCTTCTCCCTTCAAACCCTAACTCACTTTTGGCTCAAATCCTTGGATTTGGTGGAAGTAAAACATCATCAAGTGGTAGGATTGAAAGCTATGGTCAAGGATTCACCATCTCCATCTTCATCTTCAACCTCAAGATCATTTTTGGGTTTTCTAGGTTTTCATCAAAACCTAAGTGGTAAGTGTATCCCTTCCATTTCTAAACCTTGATATAAGTTATAAATGCTCCATTGATGGTTCCGTAGTGTTTGCTTTCTCTAATTTGGGTTTGGAAGTATTTTGGGAGTTTTGGGTTAAAATTAGGGTTTTACCCAAAGTGGAGATTTTGATGATAAGTATTTGGGGAATGGTTCTATATGGTTATTTACGGTTGGATACTTGTGGATCTAGGTTATGGAAGTTTTGACCTTGAAGATTCAAGTTTCTTCAAATGAGCTCAAAGCGGAGTAAAATCTAGATTTAGCCTAAATCTAGCGAGGTGAGTTCAAGATGATTTATGAAAACGGTGTACATGCCAAAATGTTTATTCTAAAGTGTTTATGCTTTTCATCAAATATCTTAACTGTTGATCACCTGATAAGTTTCGGTTATTTTGAAATGTTTAGTTTTATAAACATGGTGAAACACCCATTTTGGGGTCTTTGAGAATTTCGATAAATAAATTATGTTGAAATGTTTCTTTGATGATTTTACGTATATAATTGGAGTTCATTTGACGTAAGTGTCGCTTGGTGTATTTGAGCTTATAAACCTTTTCGAAAAATGTATATTATCGTGTTATGAGGCATTTTGGAAATATAAGGGTAAGAGTCATTTGGAAAATGGTTTGCCTCAACTGATGTTGAGTTTGAGATAATTATACTTTTGGGTCGTTGTGTCTTCGTCAGTCGGTTAAACGTGTTTTAATGTTTACAAAGGCTTTCATTGGAAATTTAGGTAAAGTGTTGGGCCCTTGGCTCGGTTTTGACTAAATGAGTCGTGTGGACATTAGTCCGGAGAGTCGATTCTATGATTATAAGTTCATTTCATACCGGACCAGACCGGAATAGGGTTATAACCGTCGTGGGTTTTGAGTGTTGACGATTAATTCGTGTCATTGGTGAGTTACATGCTTTGGGTGCTTTGGCCATTCTTTTGGAGTCATGTAATGATAGATCGTGTCGTAATGGATCCATAGGCACGTAAGTCTGTCGGTTATGTAAGGCCTGAGGTTTTGGGTTACTTTTAGTGACCGCTCGGGTTTGCTAGCGAGTAGGAATATGTGGTTTGAGCCGCAGAGTTGGAACTCGTCTAGATTGGATAGGCACCCGGGCTCGTAAGACCGCGGGGCAGAACTCGACGGAGTATGGCAAGGGGCAGCAAAAGGTTCGAGGATTGTGATGTCTGTTATGGCATGGGAACTAGAACCGGGGCACGTTGGTGAAATCCAATAACATCGCGGGTGGCCCCATTCACGTGTTCTCGCCACCCAAGATGGAAACATTTAGATGACATACAAGGAAGTCGCGTGAACGACCTACTTGCGTGTTACTCTATTATCAGTGTATACGGATCTCTTCATCGTTGATTCGTGGTATTTTTTTAAAGGGTAATGTTGTATTTGACCAAATTGGGTTTTTAAGTGGTCGACGGTAAATGATGGATTTAATATGGGGTTCTTCCCAAGTATATTAAAGTTTGAATGGAATGTGTCGTTTCCACGTGTTGGTATTTATTTAGTCCATTTCATGGTCGTGTGAGTTTTGGGTCTAATGCCGTGTTCATGGCGATATTTAATTATATAGATTTCATCTATGATTTACGGGTTGTGTGTCACGTTTCACCCGTGTTGGGTATTTCAAGTTATAATGTGTTGACCGTGTTTTATAATATCGGGAGTCCGCTCTCTATTTTACTTTTGAGCAAGTCCCAGTTTATAATACATAAGTGCGTCTCATATTAAGATCATCGTCTTTAAAACAGTTTGGTTTGGTTAACAATTAACTCGGTGTCTCTTTCGTACAAAATGCATAGTTATTGATAAACGAGTCGTTTTCATAAGTGAAGCATATCATTTTGAAAGTTTATGATTTTATTCGCATCCTTCCTTTCTAAATGATTAAATTATATGTGTTGAAAACTCTTGAACTCACTAGGCGTTAAGCCTAACCTTTTTTATTTGTCGGCATGTGCATCAGGTTCCAGTTGGGAGTTGGGTTCTAGCAGTTCTATGAAGCGTAGAGCCTTAGCTAGACACTAAAGTAAGTAATTGGTGAAGTCTTCCGCAAGTTGGAGATAGTGACTATTATTGGGTTTAGTAGCACCCGTCCTTTTATAGTTTGTATGTAAAGATTGAATGTATGTTTTGATGTTGAATCTAGATTTGTGGTTGTAGATGATTCATTTAGTGATGTATTTAGAAAATTTTAAACTAGTTGCTATTTCCAGAATTTAGGGTGTTACAATTATTATGTAACACCTCGAATTTCGAAAAGCACCATTTCAAATTAATACAGAAATCAGTAGCCTTAAAGGGGAAAAATAAGATCTTTGATTTTGGAGTTGAATCCTAGATTTTATAGTCTTAATGGATAAATGATTCAATTACGAGTCCAACGGTTCTTTCCGGAGCAAAAACGGAGCTATAACGAAGAAGTTATGACCAAAACAGTGTTCGGGCATATTTTTGGTCGGAAGTGCCACAGCTCGCGCCCACGCAGCAAAATGCTCGCGGCCACTCCCATCGCTCGTGCCCGCGAGCATCTGCGCTGTGAATCTCACTTAAATCCGACTTTTCTCTCATTTCTTCATTTCCTCATATCTCCTTCACCACAACTCCGTTTGAGGCGATTCTTTTTGCTATGGTTTCGTATTTGAGAGATTTTCAAGGATAGATTGTTAGTTTTGGGAAATTATAATGGTGGATTGGAAGCTAAGACCAAGAGCTCATCATCATCACCTCAATCTTCAAAATTTTGGGGTTTTCTAGGTTTTTATCAAAACCTAAATGGTAAGTTCATCCCTTCCACTTCCAAACTTCTTTATGGGTTATAAATGCTCGATGGATATCAACCTAGTGTTTGATTCCTCTAATTTCGTTTTGAAAGATTTTTGGAGTCTTGGGTCAAAATTAGGGTTTTGCCCCAAAATAGAGATTTGGATGATTAAGTGTTTGGGGAATGTTTCTATGTGGTTGGTTATATGTTTTGATGGTTGGAAACTTATGGATTTAGGTTTTGGAAGTTTTTTCTTGGAGATTCAAGTTTCTTCAAAGGAGCTCAAAGCGGGGTAAAATCTAGATTTAGCCTAAATCTAGCGAGGTGAGTTCAAGATGATTTATGAAAACGGTGTACATGCCAAAATGTTTATTTTAAAATGTTTGTGTTTTACCTCAAATGGTTAATTGCTGATAAGTTTTAGTTAATTTGAAATGTTTAGTTTTAGAAATATGTTGAGACACCCATTTTGGGATCTTTGGGTATTTTGGTAAATAAATCATATTGAAATGTTTCCTTGATGATTTTACATATATACTTGGAGTTCAATTGACGTAAGCGTCATTTTGTGTATTTGATCATAATGACCTTTTTAAGAAATGCATATTATTGTATTATGAGGCGTTTTGAAAACATAAGGGTATAAGTACACTTGGAAAATGGTCTGTCTCGAACAGCGATGAGATTTGGATTAATTACACTTTTAGTCATGTTTCCATAATAGTTGGTCAAACGTGCTTCCATGTTTATATCGGTTTTCATTTGGCTATTTACGTAAAGTGTTGGGCCTTTGGCCCGATTTTGACTAAATGAGTCGTGTGGACACTTGTCCGGATTTGTAACCGTCGTGGGTTTTGAGTATGGTGGCGCATATTTGTGTCATTTGTGAATTACATGTTTTGGGAGCTTTGGTCTTTCAATCGGAGTCATGTAATTTTAGACAGTGTTGTATTGGATCCATAGGCACGTAAGTCTGTCGGTTTTTGTAAGGCCTGAGGTTTTGTGTTACGTTTAGTGACCGCTCGGGTTTGCTAGCGAGTAGGAATATGTGGTTCGAGCCACAGAGTTGGAACTCGTCTAGATTGGATAGGCACCCGGGTCCGTAAGACCCCGGATTGGAACTCGACGGAGTATGGCAAGGGGTAGCAACAGGTATGAGGATTGTGATGTCTTGTATGGCATGGGAACTAGGACCGGGGCACGTTGGTGAAATCCAATAACATCACGGGTGGCCCCATTCACGTGTTCTCGACACCCCAGATGGAAACGTTTAGAGGATATGCAAGGAAGTCGCGTGAACGACCTACTTGCGTGTTTCTCTATTCTCGGTATTTACGGATCTCCTCATCGTTGATTCGTGGTATTTTAATTGGTAATGTCGTATTTTACCAACTTTGGTTTTTATGTGGTCGACGATAAATGATGGCTTTAATATTGGGTTTTCCCCACGTATATTAAGGTTTGAATGGAATGCGTCTTCTCCACGTATCGGTATTTAATTTCGTCCATTTTATGGTTGCGTGAGTTTTGGGTCTAATGTCCGTGTTCACGGCGATGTTTATTTATGTGGGTTTTTATCTTTGGTTTATGAGTTATGGGTCATGTTCCACCCGTGTTCGGTATTTCGAGATATAACATTTACCCGCGTTTTATAAAATTGGGAGTCCTCTCTTTATTCTCATTTTGAGCAAATCTTGGTTTAAATCTAAGTTTACGAAAGAAACGTTTTATATTGGGATCTTAGTCGGTAAAACAGTTTGTTTTGGTTAACGATTAACTCGGTGTCTCTTTCGTTTAAAATGCATATTTATTGGTAAACGAATCGTTTTCACTAGCGAAGCATATCATTTTGAAAGATTATGATTTTAATGGCATATTTCTTTCTTTAAACGATTCATTTATATATGTTGAAAACTCTTGAACTCACTAGGCGTTAAGTTTAACCCTTTTTATTTGTCGGCATGTGCATCAGGTTCCAGTTGGGGGTTTGGTTCTAGCAATTCTATGAAGAGTAGAGCCGTAGCTAGACACAAGAGTAAGTATTTGGTGAAGTCTTCCGCAAGTTGGAGATAGTGATTTTATTGGGTTTTAGTAGCACCCGTCCTTTTATAGTCTGTATGTATAGATTGAATGTGTGTATTGAAGTTAAATCTTAATTTGTGGTAGTAGATAATGCATTGTATTTAGAAAATTTTAAATCAGTCGTTATTTCCAGAACTCAGGGTGTTACATATTATATTCTTTGTTGTTGATTTGTTTCATTTCTGGGTTTGAGAAAGTTGTTTTTCATGATTTTTTTTATTTATGTATTTGTTCTTGAAATCTGATGGTAGTAGTGGGTGGTGGTGGTAGTAGAAGGGGGGTGGCGGTGGATGGTGTTCATGTTAAGGAAGAAGATGGAGGAAAATATGGGTTTGTATGAGTTTTTTGGGATGATGATGTTCTTGACTTGAGTATGAATGTTCTTGGGGATGGATGTGAGGTTGAAGACGATAGGTAAAATGACCAAAATGCCCCTCACGTGAGGGGCACATGTGCCCTCTAACGACAACTCAGTGGACGACATTAGCGCCAGGGACGAATTTGGGCACCAAAACTCGATTTTAGGGATCAACAATGTACTTTCAGAACTGGAGGGACGATTAGTGAAATCCAGGTATTCACGAGGGACCATTTATGTAATTCACTCTATATTATATAAAGCATTTTAGAGAAACTTTTAAAAACAAATTTTTATACATCGAGTATTATTTATTGATGCATATTATTTAAAATTCAAGATTACAAGTAAATGATACACTAGTATAAATTTTTAAAAGTGCATGTTTAAATTCATAACAACTGATAAACATAATTAAATACATGATAAACATCTCATTTTAAATATAAAGAATCTAAAATATAATTAGGATAATTATTGAATTAACATAATACTTAATTATTTTTTTAAAAAAAATATTATATTATTAAACCTAAAACAAATTATATTGTTATTAAACTTAAATTAAATTAAACAAATATATAAAAAAAAAGATTATCACTTTCTTAAAACAATACAAAATTGTAAAATAAAATAAAACATTAAAATCGGGATGTCACGCTACATTGTACGAATACACTTCTAATACATATAAATATCGAAATTTATTTTTTGTATTTTTAATTTATGATTAAATTTGATTTTAATATAAATAAATATGAGTATATAACAATATTTTTTAATCTAATATAATAAAGGGTTAATTAAAATAATCCAACATGTTTATAGTAATACTAAATAATTCAAAAAAAATTAAGGAAAAACTGGTACCATTCAATCATTCATCTCCAAGTCAAAATGTGTCTTTTGACTATTTCCTTTTTGAGAGAGATTCTCTTTTGAATCATGCGGGTCATCGTCTCAATTGATACGCAGATATGATAGAACATAATAAGATGAAAAAAGACAGAATAGATGTTTATTGTTTGGAACATAATTGGAATATAATCAATTTACTCCTACTAAATAGTTTATATATTATATATTTTTTGATTAATTTTGTAATTATTAAAAATAAATAATTTTTTATAACAAAATAAAGTATTAGAAAGTTTTCTTAAAGTTTATATAGTTTTCAATTTTTATTTTGTAACATTTTCTATATTTTATTTACTATTAATATTTAATAATTTAAATTAATTAATCAAAACATAGTAGCTATATAAAAATAATATTTGAGCACAATAAAGTGAAAATTTAAAGAAAATAAAATAAATGAATGAATAAAATATAAAAAAGAATGCGTATTTAATGTTTTAAAAGATAATTAGATTTTATTTTAAGGTTATATTGGTAAAACATAAGTTTGTTCCACCTTGTTCTATGGGGTTGGGGTGGAACATGCATGTTCCACTTTCCACTTTGTTCCTGTATGTTCCACCTAACAGTCCTATCAAACGTGAGACAGTGATCGTTGTTCTGTTCTATCATGTCATGTTCAGTGTACCAAACGCACCCTAATAGTATATTATAATTTTTAAAAAATATAATATTAAAAATTTAAAACTAAAAATAAAACTAGGTATCTTATTTTAACAATTCTAACATTATATTATTAAAATATTTTATACATTTAGAAGTCTGCAGTAGTAATATGTATCTTGTGCTTTGATACTTGTAAATTAAGAGATTTTAAAATCTTGCATAAGATGATGGTACCTTGTGCCTAATAATTTGTATTTAAGAGTTTTTTTATCCCTGCTTTATAATATAGTATGGATATAGACTAGAAATGTACCCTCGCAATGCAGCGGGTTTCTGAAATCTAGAACTCGAACCCTCGATCATTATTCATACTTTTTGTTAGTCTTTTTTTTATTTTATTTTACGATTTTGAGAAACCTAGATTTAAAATAAAAATATATTTTAGTTTAGTTTAATTATATTTTTTTATAAAAAATAATAATAAAAAATTTTGTTACGGGTCAAAAAATGTTTAATTTAAATGATAACTATATTTAAGATATTTTACATTTAAAATTAAAAAAATAACATACTTTAATAAAAAAAAATAAAAATAAGGTGTTTTATCTCGAATTTTCTTATATTTATCGGTTAGTTATATCAATAGGTAAAAAATTTAGATATTTTAGAAAATAAAAATAAGTGCTTATCTGCTGTTAGTTACACGAATTCAAATATTGAGTTTTTATAAGTTGTACTTATGTTTAATCAATTTGTACTTTTGGATTTTAAGTAATATACATTAATAAGTGGTACCTAATGCATAAAAATTAGTTTTTAAGAGTTTAGCTTAAATGTTTTATAATATAGTATAGATATATTAGTTAAAATTCAAAATTACAAGTTAATGAAACATAATTATAACTTATTAAAGTTCCATGATTTTATTTGTATAACTAACTACAAATAAACATATTAAATACATGATAAACACTATGAGATAAACTACAAATAGATAATATTAAATAGTAGATAATATTGATCAAATCGTCCATTAAATATAAAAAACAAATATTTATATTAATAAATGAGTATCCATTCCACAAATAGATCATGATGTGAGATACTGTGCTTGGATAAGTTGTACCAATGTATTATGAAATTGTAAATTAAATAATTGACTTTAATTAGTTGTATTTTATGCTTAAAATGTTATAATTAAGAGTTTTTTATGTCTCTTTTATATTATAGTATAAATATAGATACTTGAAGCATAAAACTTTCATAATAAAAAATCTCTTTGACTTTTCTTGGCCTCCCATTGAAACCCAATAAAAAGAATTTTAATATTTGAGTTCTATTTGACAAAGAAATTCGTTCATTAATAACTACTTACTTAAAACACATTTTTAGAATATCAAAATACAATTATTTTGCTTTGATTACTATTAAAAATAAGATACTTTGAAGATCTTTAATTTAATAGCTTAAAGGTATTATCTTAAATATTTAAACCAAGAGTAAAGTAGGAATTTAACGGGAATTTGACTGAAACAATTATTCCATCTAAGAGCATCTCCAAAAGTTATGTTAAAATAGAAAATATTGAGATTTTAGCAATTTTTTTGCTCCAACAGTTATGTTATATCATATGCTAAAATAGAAAGAAAAAAAAAGAGAGAATAAAAATATTCAAATTTAGAGAAATCTCTAAAACTTCATATTGAATAGAGAGAAATA
This sequence comes from Arctium minus, assembly GCA_954870635.1. Lineage (NCBI taxonomy): Eukaryota > Viridiplantae > Streptophyta > Magnoliopsida > Asterales > Asteraceae > Arctium > Arctium minus. The sequence continues at coordinate 9,659,462 of OX941092.1, forward strand.
ATATTTAATTATTTTCCACCGATATGAGACATTGGAGTTGTGTGTTTAGGAGAGAGAAATAATATTGTATTAATATAATTGATGATAGAATTGCTAAAATATAATAGCTGTTGGAGTTGGATGCAATTTAAATATTTTAATTTTGAGTAAACTACACTTTTGGACCCAGTGGTTTCTCGAAAGTAACACCTTTCGTCCCTACAGTTTCAAAAATACAATTTCGCCATCGTGGTATGCAAAAACGACCGGATTTGGTCCCTGTCTCTAACGGCCGTTAAATAATCTCGTTAGATGAGGGGTATTTTCATCTTTTTAACTTTTATTACATTTTTCTTTAATAAATAAACAAATATGTAAATTACAGGAACTAAAATTGTAACTTAGTTTATTTATAATATATATATATATATATATACATACCTGATTAGAAAACGCCCCACCCTTTACCCCCTCCCCTTTCCCGATTGCCTTCTCCGGTGCCCCTTCAGATGAACCCCCACCTCAAATCGGCGACCATCTCCAAATCCAACACCGGTGACATCTCTGGCGCATCCCCATGCCTGCAAATCTACCTCTCCGGTCATCGATATCCATTGTCCCCAAAGCTCTCATCGTTGATCTTCATCTTTGCACTCCGGTAAGGATAAAATCGGAGTTTTCCGGCCTTCGATCTCCAACTTCCTCGAAGCTATTGCTTTATTTTATCATATCCAAGCAACAACAAACTGGAACTAAAATATGCAGATTCAGGTGGGGATGGAAGTTGTTTTTTTGGTTCTGATTCACTTGTTTTTAGGGTTTGATACAAGAACTTCAAATGGGTTTTGGTAAAGGTTGATGCAGATAAGGTGGGGTGGAGGTGGAGATGAATCCTGATTCAAGTCTATTTTTGTGTTTCATTGAGATTTCTACCTAGATTTTTTATTTTAGGGATCTCACTTCTGTATCACAAATTTTTAATGAACTCATAGATTTGTTCGTCTGATGTTCTTGATATATTTGATGTTCTTGATTTTGGATTTTTGTTCATTCTACAATTTTTCTCTACACCATAACCATAGTATTCTTTATATGATGATGATGATGGTGATGATGGTGAGTGGTGGATGGTTGAGGGTGGTGACATATACTCCAAGAAATGTTTGCAGTGGGTATGAAGTTGAATCATGTTGATGAAAACTTAAAATATGCAATAGTTCTTGACCTGCAATTGGTTCAAAAAAACAGAAATTTGAGAAAGAAGATGATGAAAAACAGAGGATGGTGTTTGATTTGAACTTTAAAGCTCACCAGAAACACATAGGAATGACAAAGGAATATTTGAGGTTTGGGTTTGGAGTTGAACGGAGAAGATGATCGGAAAGTTCATCGGAGACGATGGCTGAGGGTATGTCGGTGCCAATGAGATTTCCTTACAAAGGATTTTCTATTTTAAATAGAAAATAAAACAATAATTAAAAAAAGTTAAAAAGACGAAAATACCCCTCATCTAACGAGATTATTTAACGGCCGTTAGAGACAGGGACCAAATCCGGTCGTTTTTGCATACCACGACGGCGAAACTGTATTTTTGAAACTATAGGGACGAAAGGTGTTACTTTTGGGAAACCACAAGGACCAAAAGTGTAGTTTACTCTATAATTTTTTTATACTCTATTTTAGAAAAATTATAGCATAGCTGTTGGAGATGCTCTAAATAAATTTACTTTGTAGTCACTTTTCAAATTAAATTCCCAAAATAGCCAAATACACCTTTTTCCGATTTAAAAAAAATGGGATTTTGGGTAAAGATAATTATTTAATTACATTTTTTTGACCCTTGTAATTGGTTATTTAATTTAATTTATACCGTTAGTTTTTTATTTTTTATTTTACACTTTTATGATACTAACATGTATAATTTGTATATTAATTAAAAGTTAAAACACACAAAAAAAATTGTGTTTCTATTTTATAAATTATATTATTATAACTGTCAAAACCATTAAAACTAATTCAACATTTAATAATCTTAGATTTAATCATATTATAAAATATCATAAATATGTAAAAAATATTTTTATTTTGTTTTAGACCCTTATAGTTACAAGTTAAATAAATAACTATACGGGTATAAGGTATAAGTACTCAAAATAATTCTTATGTATTTATGATATTCAATAATATGTTTAAATCCAAAAATATTTAATATTGATTCAGGGCCAGTCCAATGGTTTTGGATGCCCTGGGCGGAGACCCAAAAATATGCCCTCCAAATCTCCAATGAACTAAGAATATAAATTTTTTTAAAAGGGTTTGGAACCTAGTCAAGCTAGGTGTCTCATCCCCACGTCGATTATTATTAAAAAAAAGTTACAATGGGGGGACATAAACCAAAACCCCAAACAACTAGGACTTTCAATGGGTTTTTCTTGCCTAACAAAATACTTATTTAATGACCCATGTAAAAATTTCGCAATTTCTTGTTGCTTTTTCTTTCTTTTTCTATTTTGAGCATCTGAAGATTGTGATCTAGGAAACATATTTAACCAAATTGACCAAAGTATCAAACAACCAATTGCCCAAGCAATCAAAATTCAACAATCAACACATTACCAATTAACCAAATACGAATAGGCAGAAAGAATGGCAGATAATGATAAGCTCATAAGCAGATTGACGAAATCAAATTAAGATTATATCCAAATAAGCAAATATCAAACAACCAACTGACCAACCAAGAAAACAAAATTCATTTATTTGATTAGAAATTTAGAATTAGAAGGAAAACACCTGAAGGCTCCCGAAGTGATGAAGATGAACGATTGAAAAGGGCACTAGGGCAGAAGGCGACTGAAGGGCACTAGGGCAGCCGGCATAAGTGATGATTGATGAAGATGAACGATTGAAAACACCGTAGAACCCACACCGTCGATAGCCAGAACAGAAGGGAAAGCGATTGTAAGATTGCCAGATTGTGTTTGTCGATCAATGATCATTCGATTGAAGAATAGAAGAAGCTTGGTTGTAATCAGTAATCATTCGATTGAAATTGAAGAACTCTGTAATCAGTATTCAATAATCAATTGAAATTGGGTTGTATGCAGGGGCGTTTGATTAATCGATTGAAATTGTGAATGAATATTTAATGGGTGTTTGATTAATCGAGGAGGAGAACTTGAGAAGCCAGAAGTCATTGCAGATTATGAGATTAATTACTAAAAAAAAACCTAAAACAGAACCTAGTAAAGGGGAAAAGGGGCTTGGGTTGTGATGCCCTCATGGGTTGTGATGCCCTGGGCGCAGGCCCATGTTGCCCAACCCTTGGGCCTCCCCTGATTGAACTCATTTTGAAATTATTGACAATACGATAATAATGATATAACTTGTAAAAACAAAAAATATTTTTTAATTTATTTTAGATAATATGCAATTATGATGATAATGTGATAAGGGTGTAAAATGAAAGTTAAAATAATAAAAATATAAAATAAATTAAATAAATAATTATAAAAGTATAAAATGTAATCAAATAACTATTTTTATGGAGTAAATTACATATTTAGTCCCTGTGGTTTATTGGTTTTAACACTCTAGGTCCCTACTTTGAAATATCTATGAATTGCATTCTTGTGGTTTACCTTTTATAACTTGTTGAGTCCCTAACATCTAACTCCGTTAAAATTTTCTGTTAACTCAATTAGTTTAGACTTTAGATTGTATTTTAATAATTTAATTTATTTTTTATTTTCTATTAAAATCACAGGGACCAAATATGTAATTTACTCATTTTTATTTAAACCACATGGACCAACTCTGTAATTTACAATATATACGATATATATGTACATGTATATACATCGTGAACTCTGTAATTTACTCTATCACGGTATCACCGTCGCTGCCTCCTCCGACTGGCCGACAACTACTCCTCCACCCGACCACCACTGTCTCCTCTGTCAACGACCACCACCATCTTCATCGAGATCTCTTCGCATCCCTCTCGAAGGTGACCGATCGTTTCATCTCCGGCAAACATAGATCGAGCAATGAAGATGAAGATCTGCTTCCCCTAGTCATCTCTGACGAATACCGATTCCCCTTCTCGTCCCTCGTCTTCTTCTTCCTTTTCTTCCCCACTTCCTCTTCTCCTACTTTCTCCTGTTTGTGGACTTCGAGGCATAAAGATCAACAATGAACCCCCTTCCCCTTTCTAATGGCTCGACAGTGAGATGGTGGCCATGGTTGGTTTCTTCAAGATCTGCTCCTCAATCTGGTTTTTTCTAGATCTGCTCTTCTATTAGGGTTTGTTAGATTTTTCAATTTAAGGTTGTATTAGACATTTAGGGTTTTGTTCTTTTTTTTTATTGGAGATATGTTTCAAGAGGGAATCGATTGGAGGTATGTTTGTTCTTCTCCTTACAAATTACTGGACATCTGTTTCAAATGGGAATCGTTTGGTGATATATTTTTGTTCTTGGAGATCTGCTTGTAGTAGACATGTCTTTGTATTAGATTTTTTTTGTATTAGGCTAATATTTGTATTCATCAAAATTTTCTTAATCTGTTTTTCTCCTCAACCTGTTTTTGTTAGACAAATTTATGTTGTGTTGATAATGTTAATGATTAATATTTATGATTGATCTCTTAATTTTGGAATCAATTTATGTTTTTGATTGTTGTTTGGGTTGAAAAACAAATTGATTAAGGGAAAACAAGTTGCAGGTTTGAATGGTTGCCGGAATAGGTGTCGGAAAAACTTCTAAACCAACGGAAGGGAAGAGGGAGAGGGAAAAGGGACACATGGCAATATGCTATTGGTGTTTGTTTTGGTTATCTTTATTTTTTAATGTAAAATTAGGAAAATGCATAAAATGACCAAATTACCCATCATGTGTCGTGCACATGACTAATTTAAAAGAAAATTTTAACGGAGTTAGAAATCAGAGGCATTATGAAATGCAAACCACGAGAATGTAATCCATAGATATTTCAAAGTAGGGACCCAGAGTGTTAAAACCAATAAATCACAAGGACCAAATATGTAAGGGGTTGTTTGACAGTTGCTGAATGGTTTGGTGTAAAATGATTAAGAGACTTTTATGATATAGAGTGAAATGAAATATGGTTGTTTGCTAGTTGTTCATAATGAAATCAGAGTTCTGAATGGTTAAGGGAGGGTCAAGATACAAAATCATTCAAAGGGTTTTGGAACCGTTAAGAGACAGACTTTTTTTTCTGCCAAACAAGATTCACCTTTTAACGATTTAGAGGTTGCCACTTAATGGAATAATTAAGAGGTAAACAAACATCCCCTAACTTACTCATTTTTATGCAAATGATTTACGACAGTAAATCTTTTTTTTTTAATTAGAAAAAGGTGGTTTATGTAAATGAGTAAAACATTTGCATAAAATCCGGTTATTTTGGAAATTTATTTTAAAAAGTGTCTATAAAGTTCATTGAGTTGGGTAAATTGACTATTTTGAGAATTTATATTAAAAAGTGGCTATAAAGTGAATTAAGTTGGGTAGGTTGTTTTACTTTTTTTTTTTGGTTCTATTTCTCGATTTTAATCCATATGGTTTGTATAGAATTGCGACTCTAATCCTTGTATGTTTGAAATTATGATTTTAACCCTATGGTTTGTTTAGAATTGTGACTCTAGTCCTTGTATATTTGAAATTACAATTTTCATCCCTCCAGTTTGTAATTTATTGTTGTTTTCATCCTTGAGAAAATTGATTATAATTAAGTATGAAAGACAAAAATAGCAACAAATTGTAAACCATATAGACGAAAAAGGCATCAAAATTGTAAATCATAGGGACAAAAACCATAATTTCAAAAGCAAAGAGACGAAATTTCAGACAAAAAACGTAGTTTACTAAAGTATGTTTTACAAAATAAGATTGGAACCAAAATATGTCGCATTTTCAAACAATTTCATATGTAATCCATGTATTTAAATAATTGAGATATACTTTAAAGATTTTTTTTTTGAGATGTCACATCTAAGATACCAAAATAAATGTGTTAAATATTGCATTTACATGCAATTTATCCTATATATTTATTGTGACGATAAAAGTAAATTGAAAGCATTAGTGACAAAATATATCATAGCATTTATTACAAGTATTAATTCTTGATAATATACAAGCAAGAAAATGTTGATACATGCCACAATTACATTGATGCTAAAAACCGAGGTGTCTGTTACTCCAGTTGGGCGTACCAGACACCTTGGATTTTAACATCCTTAGGAGTCTTGGCTCCAAGATCAGTATCCGAGGGCTGAATGCTCTCGAATACCCCAATCACTTCTCCAGTGTCGGGCTTGCTTGACGTCACACTCAACGTGATCTTTCCCGTTGACGATGCCACGTTCTTTATGTTCTCTTTAACCAACTCCTCTTCATCACCTCTCCCGCCCGCCGGCAAAGCAACGGCATTATCGTATCCGGTGGACCCACCTCGGCCCTTTGGGTCAAGAAACGACGAACCTCTGTAAGACGGCACCATAAATTCTCCACCAAAGCTCTCGGGTTTACCGGATGCTATAAGTTGTTTGATCGTAAACAGGAACGGCACACGTTCGCCTCCGGGAAGCTGAACGGTCACGGCAGCGTAATCTATTCCGTCTTTTTCTTCAAACTTGATGGTGCCATCGGGAGACACATCCAACGGTCCCTCGATCTCGTCAAGGGTGTAGGTCAAACGGGTCATAAGTTTTGTTTTTTGGAACTCGGGTGCGGAGTTCTTGCTAACCCCCTCGGCTTTGACTGTGAAAGATGTGGGTTCTAAGCAGAACTTCTTGGCATTGTATTTGCCGGGCTTGACGGCAAACCCATCGACTCCGCCTTCAATGGTCGGGCACTGGTTAGCCGTTCCGGTTCCTTTCACTTCCATATATGTTTTGCTTTGGATTTCATCGAAAGTTAGCCTTTTTGGACTCCCCTCCGCACTTGCTCCCTGATATTTTCCATCATCGTCGATCAAATATCGTTGAATTTGCACAAAACATAAACTAAAATTCAATAACACAAGATCAAAAACAAGATTACCATATGAAACATAGCAAAAAGTCATGAACTTTAAAGGTGGAATCACAAACCCATCTCACCCATATAGCAAGAATTCATGAACTTGATTTAAGGCACCAAAAAATCATCGAGTATTTGCACTGATATGCTTACTTAGGCAAATCAACAAACAGTTGGGGTACATTAGTAAGATCAAGGTCAATCACATAAGATCAAAACAAGATACTCCATATGTCCAGGATTTAGCTAAAATCGGTGTTCTTGTAGAAATCTTTCATGGACCCAACCACTAAAACTTAGGGCCTGTTTGCTTAGCAGCTTTATGAGCTTCATGGACTCAAAGTAGTGGCTTAATGATATAGACAACGGCTTATTCAGTTGGTGTACATTAGTAAGATGAACCAAGAAACGTACCGAAACAACAAGGGCAGAAGTGGCGAGTGCAAATCCAGCAATCTTGGCGGCATCGGAGCATTTCTGAAGGCAATCCTTGAGATCAGTTTGAAGAGAGCAAGAAATCCTAGCCCCAGCGGATTGATCGACACCGAAGGCCTTGCAAATGCTCTGAGATTTGAGCTGCAATCGGCCGCCGGTGATACCAACTTTGGTTGGTTGCATGAAGGTGGCCGCCGGTTGTAGTGAAGCTGCCATTGTTGATTCAATTTGTGTTGGTAATTAGTTGCAGAAAGTGGGATTGAAGTAGGAATTGAAAGAGATTTGAATGGTGAAAGGGGGGTTTGATTGGAGATTTTTTGTGGGATAAGCAGATAGGATAAGGTGTTATTTCATTGGTTGATTTGAAGTTAGTATGCTGTTTGTGTGATGCCACGTGGCAGTTTTTTTTTTTTTAGGATCAAAATACTTCATTCTCTTTTTCCACATGGGAATCTCAATGACAAGTAATCACAATCTTGTTATTATCCAATTATTACTTATTTTTATAACTATTTTTTATATTAATAATCAAATAAATATCTAAAATATAGGGAAATTAATTAAAATGTCCGTATTTCAATCTCGTATTACCTAAATGCCCAAAATCTCGACGGTTTTGCCGAAATACCCAATTTGGCCGGGATTTCACTATTCATCCCGGGGTTAACCTAATTTATCTATCAATCTCACCGTTTATTGTTAATCGTAAGTCCATTGTCTCGATCCCGGGGTTAGGCTGGGATTTCACTATTCATCCCGACCAAATTGGGTATTTTGGCAAAATTGTCGAGATTTTGAGCATTTAGGTAATACGAGATTGAAATACGGGCATTTTAATTAATGGGAGTTCTGCGTATCGGTTTATATGGTTCTAATGAACCAACATTAAATTTTGAAACATCAGTTAATCAGTCGTATCTTGTGGCTTTGGAAATAATATTATATATTGGGTAAGTCGCCAATCCCTAAAACGGACTATCCGTGATGCTCATGGGCAACTTATCTCTAATTGGATTTCCTTTTCCAACTGGATTTTATTCCAAAGATGTGATCTTAGAGCTCGCTTACACTAAGTATACCATCAGTGGAAACTTTGCTTTCTGGTTGGGAAGTGTCTCTATCATTTTCACTTCTTATTACTCTTTTCGTTCACTTTTTCTAACATTTCTAGGACCAACTAATTCATTCGGGCGAGTTATATGTCAATTGAAAGGGTATTACAAAGCCTCATCCATGTCCTATAATTTGTCAAAAGAACAACTTTGTAAGTTTCAGTATGAATAAAAATATCGATCGTGAATCATTCATATGGGGATTCCTTACTCTCGGACCAATCCGCCTACCCGACTTCTTCTCGATGCGATTTCCAGCTTTTCTTTAGCGGGAAAATCTCTTTAGGAGTTGTAGTAGCAGTTAACGGTAAGCGATAGGGGAGGTGAGGCTAGAGGAAAGGAGCTCTCTTGCCGATCAGTATGGGCAGCTTAGCCTTACCGATCAGTATATGTTCCCTTAAAAAAAACTATCACAATTTAAAAATGACATTTTTTAATATTTAGATTTAATTTAAGTTGGGTTACGGATGAGAAGTGAGAGAAGTAGTTATCAACCGTTGGATGCACATTAATATAAGATGCACCGATCAATTCTATTATGAAACGTGATTAATGGGTTAGTTTGAGATTATAAGTGATCAAGGGTTTAGATCCACTTCTCACGTCAACTCAACTTCTCACACGATCTTTTGCCTGTTATGTATATTGTCATTAGCGTAATGGCTACCATCGGAAGTGCACTAAGTTAGTCATAGGGAAGTTCCTTTTTAACCTCCGACCCTATAAAAGAATGGCGTAATGCAAGCTGGAACGTGGGAATTTGAGGTCTCGTGAACAACTAGTTTTGTATTGTATGAACTGTAAAAATTGGTTTTAATTGTAATTATCGTGCTCCAACCGATTGAAATTTTGAAGTTTGAGACATATACCGTGGTTTGGAAATTAAACTTAAACAACATATGTTGTTCGTTCTATAGTTTTGACAATAACCTACAAACACTCCAAACGATGGTTGCAAGAGTAGATGCGTTAGATGTGAAATTTGTATGAAAACTATAAATACTCATGATATATGAGGAAAATTACGTGTTGGTCTTCTTTTTCAATATACCATCTTGATATCAGAGAAAAATTGCACATTTACCTTCTTTTTGAATATACCATTTTGATATGAGAGGAAAGTCACAAGTTTGCCTTTTTCAATATACCATCTTGACTATTATAGCACATCCTACATACCCCCAAAACCGTTCTAAAATATTTTCATAAAATTGATTTGGACGAGTCAAATTTATATTCTTAATGGTTCACATTTAACAGGATTTTAATTTCAAGAGTATGGATCATATTTTCTCTCTAATAATGGTAACTAGGGTTATGATGTGATTGAAAAATGTCGTTTCATTTGATGAATTTTCATTACATAATATTGAATACCATTTTTGAAAAATTGTTTATAATTGCATATAGGATTGAACATGATTAGACAAACAAGTAACGGCTAGACATGTGAATTGAGAAATTCTTGTGCACGATTTTAGAATTTTTATTTGACAATAATAATTTGTTAATTTATCAATCTTGTCTAATATTTCTAATTTTTATTCCACTTATTTTAGGGAAATCATAACCTAGTATGGTAACGTCGCAACAAGCATGGTACATTGTTGTTTAAATACTTTCATGTCCCGCACAACAAACTCACTTTTAGGGGCTGTTTGTTTTTTTGGAAAATTGTTTTTTTGGAAAAAGTCTGAATCATTCAGACTGTTTGATCTTTTTTCTAGTTTTCAGAACCTCTTCTTAACTCTTAAATATATCTGAAATAGGAAGTGGTGACCTAACTTCTTAAAACCTCTTATCACCGCTTCAATTCAGATGCACTATTTTCTCTCAAAACGCCTCCAAACATTACAAAAACAAACAATCTTATTTATTCAAATTTCAGACTTCAACACCACCTCTTATTAATAAGAAGTGAAATAAGAGTTTATACCTTTTTTTAACGGTTAATTATTTTTTTTCATGATTAATATGACAAACATCCATTCTTTCCATTTATTACCAATTTTACTTTATAATCAAATTTTCAACTATCCCTACATTTTGATATAACACTTTTTATGTAACAAAAAATCATAATATAATTTACTAACTAGACATCCATATTATCAATACAAGTGTTTGACATCGCGCGTTGCGCGATGATTAAAACACATTTCAAGTTAGTTATAGAAAAATTATGATGTTATCTTGAGAATACTAAATTTTCATTATACATTTGTTAATACTCTTCCAATATTTGAAGACGTCTCTTTTTCATATACTCAACTATCTATTTCAATATTTCAGTTTATCATTAATGTGGGATAAACAAAGCTCAACTGCAATTCGTTATTTGAAAAAAATATTGAATTCTCATTTTGTCATGTCAATAACTTCTGGCTATTTCATATTGATTTTCATTGTATTTATATTTATATTCGTGATTGTATTGATTCGATTCTAATGAACATTTTACATTTAATGAAAGTGAAAGGTGTGTTTTTTTTAATAAAATATTTTTATCACATTGCTTTAAAATTACAATTTAATCCAAAAATTGGATGGCAAATGTCGCATTTTTAACTCACAGGCTTTTTTAATCTTCAAGGCATTCCCCCTCCTTTCATATATGCCATTACCTCCTTCCGATATTTATACTATTTGATGATGCCATGTGAAGCGCCAGAAATACATGAAGTGTATGGCTAACCCTATAACGAAAGTTTCGTAAGGTTCCTTTATATATTTATATTGATATCAATTTCCAAGTCATACCCCCTCGTTTTATATATTGAACTATATTTTCCAATATTTTTCCTTCTTATCAATATTGGATAACCAAATTCAACCACAATTTGAGAATACTAAATTATCACCGCCATGTTAATACATTAAAGCCTTCATTCATAGACTTATATTTTTCTTATTAATGTAGGATAACCTAAACTCAACGACAATTGATGATTTGAAATTGCTAATTTCTCATTGTGGCATTTTAATATCTCATAACCTTCCTTTATATATTTAATTATTTATAGTGATATTGATTTTCAAGTTATCGCCCTCCTTTTATATACACAACTATATTTTTTCTAAAATTTATCTTTCCCATCAACGTGGAATAAACCAAACTCAACCACAACTCATGACTTGAGCATACTGAGTTTTCATTATATCATGTTAATACCTTGTAGTTTTTATTTATATATTCATCGATTTATAATCATTGTTAGTTTACCAAAAAAACAAAAACAATTAGATGTATATATTGGTTGTTTAATTATTTAATTTATATATTGATGTTAAAATAATTAAACTTTGGTTCAAATCATTTTAAAATAAACCAAAAAAGATTTAACTTAATCATTAAACTTAGGTTTACTTATATTTTGTCAAACACCATTTCACATTTTTCAACAACATCAATCAACCCTTTATATACATATCTTCATTATCTAACTTTTCATCTTCTACCAATGTGGGACAACCTAAACAATACCAATGTTCCATATGTTAACAAAGACAACATTTTAAAGAAAAAAAATCAAAATTATGAGAAATTAGATAAATAACAATGAAGCTTCTCATTGTGCCATGTCATCCTCCTATGGTTTTTATTCATTGATTTATAAGCATTGTTAGTTTACCAAAAAAACAAAAACAATTAGATGTATATATTGGTTGTTTAATGATTTAATTTATATATTGATGTTAAAATCATTAAACTTTGGTTCAAATCATTTTAAAATAAACCAAAAAAGATTTAACTTAATCATTAAACTTGGGTTTAACTATATTTTGTCAAACACCATTTCACTTTTTTCAACAACATCAATCAACCCTTTATATACACATCTTTATTACCTAATTTTCCATCTTCTACCAATGTGGGACAAACTAAACAATACCAATGTTCCATCTCTTAACAAAGACAACATTTTAAAGAAAAAAATCAAAATTATGAGAAATTAGATAAATAGCAATGGAACTTTCTCATCGTGCCATATCATACTCCTAAGGTTTTGCTTTTATATATATAAAGATTTACAAATTGTTACAATCACCAATCATAATAAATACAAACTAAAAAAAATTAAACACATTAACTTTTCCCTTTCGAAAAGAATACAAGTTCGGCATGTTTTTACATTATTAGTTACAAATTCGTGTTTACAATATAATAAATAAAACTTTATTTGCAACATCTTTACAACACATAGCAAATAGTGAAATTCGTGGGGTTCATCTTCAGCAGATTTTTCGAATGTTTTCATTCAAAATATTGGCTTTAGAGGCCAAATCCGAAGTGTTTATAACTGAATTCCACTATTTTGAATTATTTTTAAATTTTTTTGGTACATTCTCATGAACTACTGAAGAACTGCCAGATCTTATAGAACAATCCAAGTGATATCATATTTTAACCATCAAATTACAATCATCAAAACAACTCCGAAAAATCAAAGACGAAAATCAACAGAAAACAACCTCCAAAAAGAGAAAGAGATTCATCATTTGTTTCAATCGTAAAACAGTTTCAAAAAATTAAACAATGTCAATTGAAATCAAAGAGCTAATTAAAAATAGAAAGTGGCTCAAAAGTGCTTGAAAAATAATCACAGGTAAACTCTCATACTTGTAATGATATGAGAGAGATTGTGTTCATCATCATTGCCACTTTTCAACCTCTGTTTCACCTTACTTTTCAAATCATAATAACACTATAATTCAATCTCCATTTTTATTTCAAAAACTCAAACATAATCGAATCCTTTCAATCCTACTCAAGTCAATTAAAACCATAAAACAATAAATAATAATCCAAAAATGAGATTCAGAATGAGTAGGAGGTTATTTGTTCATTCACTTAGCAAAATTTATGCTTCAGAAGACATTGTCAAATAAACTTTCATCATCATTATGCTCATTTCACCGATTCCAAAGTCATCATTGATCATTAAAAAAAAACAGATCAAAACGAAAACGAAAATGAAATTAAAAATGGAAGAGGATCTACATTCTACAGCTTCTCTCGGACAAATGCCTCGATTTGTCGTCATGATTTTTATAAGAATGGATAATCAGACTCGTCATCATGAATTAATCGTCATCGAGAAACCGTAATAACATAATTCCCACTGTGAAAACAGAAAATCATTGAGGTAATTATGAAAATGGTTAAAATCATAAGAATACCTGAAACCAATGAGATGAAATCAAATCAAATGAGAGAGTCCTCCTCACCAATCACCATGATTGCAACAGATCATGTGTTTGAGTTCATATATAAGAAGAAAAGTGCCTTTTAAGCAGCTACACTCGACTTTTTGCTGATTAGGGTTAGGGTTAGGTTTTCATTCAGCCTACAAGATTGTTTAATGGGCCTTCTATGGACCCAAATAAACAGGCTTCCCATTTTGGGCTTTATTTAAAAGGTAAACAATTACTTCATAAATTTTCAGATTTAAAAGGGAAAAGGCTTTTTTTTAATCTAATAAAATTTTCGATTTTGAAAGATTAATTTTTTGTATAATTGATTAAATGTGATTTATTTAATTAATTTTAGAAAAAAAATGATTATCCATACTATATTATAAAGTATCTATAAAAAAAACTTTTAAAAACAATGGTAAAACTTAATGTACCGCTATTTAATGTTAATTACATAAAATCTCTTAAAAATAACCCTTAAAATTTTATGTACTATATTTAATGTTATTTATTAATTTTCAATCGTTATCTCTAACCACTTTAACTCCCTTAAAATCACTCCCCACTTCAATTCTCCTAAAATCACTTACCGCATAGCTAAATACAAGATAAAAATCAAATTTTAAATATAAAAAATCTAAAATATAATTAAGAAAATTTAACAGAATATTTAATGCTTATTTTATTAAAAAAAATTATATTATTAAACCTAAAATAAATTACATTATTATTAAACTATTGAAGAAACTCTTAAAAACAAGTTTTTATGCATTAAGTACTGTTTATTGATACACATTACTTAAAATTCAAGATTACAAGTCATGATGCATGAGTACAACTTTCTAAAATTATATGTTTGAATTCATAACTAACTGAAAAATATAATCAAAACAGGATAAACATTTCAATTTAAATATAAATAATTTAAAATATATAAGGTAATCATTGAATTATAACAAAATAATTAATTTTTTTATATAAAAAACATTATATTATTAAGCCTAAATTAAACAAATTTAATAAAAAAAACCATTATCACTCTCTCAAAACCATCCAAAATCGTACGGTAAATGTAAATCGATAAAAAACAAAAAATAAAAGAAAACATTAAAATCGTGATATATCTCGCTGCATTGCGCGAGTACATTTCTAATTTATATAAAAAGATTGTTCAAAAACTTAGTCACTTAAAATAACATGTTTTTTTTAAGTTAAATTTTACGGAAATCAATTTTACAAATAATTTTTATAGTATCTTTTAAGTTTTTAAGAAAAGAGAATGTTTTGCATTAGAGAAATAAAGTTTAACATTAGAGGGACAGAGGGAGGTTTTCTTAAAAACAACACTAGACGCATGTTAATTAAAAATTATTAAATTAAATAATGATTGTTAAAAATTACTCAAACTCTTACTCAGTAGGTGTTTATCGGAAATAATCAATGATCTAACTTACTTTACCGGGTCATATTGTAGTCCATCAAAACAGTATTATATGTAATAATTTACTGGGTAAACACTTATCGTGTAAGAGTCGTCACCCTCACTTACCAGGTAAGACTCTCCATCCTTATCATTGCTCTTACTGGTAAGATTCTCGACCATTACCATGTTCACCCAGTAAGTTAAATAAACTGGTAAACGCTTACCCGATAAGCATTTAGTAAAACGGCCCCTAAATTAGATAATTAATCTATCTATATTATAAAACATTTATTAAAAAGAAATTAAAAATAGATTTATCAAATATTAGTTATTGCTCATGCATTAATCTAAGGTTAGTTGGGTTGGTCGGGTTGATGACATTTGAATAACTCAAATCTAACATTTGTGGTTTGAAAAATTCTCAAACAAACCCAACCCAACAAAAGTACAAGTCAACCCAGTGTGGGTTGGGTTGGGATTGATCGGGTTGAAGTCATTTGAATAATTCAACCCAATATTTGTGGTTTAAAATTTTCTTAATCAAAACCAACTCAATCCAAGCCGTGCTGATTGGGTTGGGTTGGTGGGATTGAATCTTTGGTATATCATTTTACAATAAACAATCTGTTAAAGTTGGATATAATTCTTTTTTAAGATTTTGATTTTTTTTTCCCTCCATTTTAGAGAAATTGTGAGAAATTGTGAATAAACTGTTAAAAGATACTGACTTATGACATGTGTTAACCTGGAACTACCACCAATGTCTTTGTACACTTTATAACAAAGTAGAAAAACAAAGTTAATCCACACAAACTTTTTTAGCATACAAAAACAAAGTTGATCTACAGTTTACACACAGTTAAACCAAAAATTTATTACTTCATAATTCAGTTTAAAAATGCATTAATTTAAACAAAGCGAACGATGAGACTCCACATCGGGTAGACGAGCAACAAGAGAATACCGAGGGTGTTAGATATACCGTGGCTTTGAACAAAAGAATTCTTGAACCCGCCAGATGCCCGAATGTGTTGTTGAAGTAAGTAACAACCTATTAAAAGACATATTGCAAGACCGACCCAGCTGCCCCTAATCGTATGAGCAAATAAGTTTGGAGCAACGACCATAAGAAGAATCATCGATCCAGGCATCTCGAGCCAATCTACACCAATTAAAGCTATGTACAGATTTCACTAAATTATATACATCAAACAAAACATCCATATAACAACGGGAGTTTGCGATCATGTGAGACCAACCTGTTTTCGTGAGATTATTAAAATAACATTAAACCTTCACAAC
Organism: Arctium minus; assembly: GCA_954870635.1. Taxonomy (NCBI): domain Eukaryota; kingdom Viridiplantae; phylum Streptophyta; class Magnoliopsida; order Asterales; family Asteraceae; genus Arctium; species Arctium minus. Next base: position 9,675,955 of record OX941092.1, read on the forward strand.
GAGACACTGTGAAGATACAAAAAACACTGAACCTTCACAGCAAAAATAGGTTGGGCTCACGGGTTCTCACAAATATGGGCTGGTCTCACGAGAACCCAATCTTTAACAACGGATATTTGAATTCTATAATAACCAATAAGGATTTTAGAGCATCTCCAACAGATTTCTCAAAATTTCTCCAAAATGGAGAACCAAAAGTCAAAATCTCAAAAAAAAAAAAAAAAAAAATTTCAACAGATTCCCCATTTTAGAGAATCGAACATTGATTATAATATTAAAATATTTAATTTATCTATAAATATTATTTCTCTCTCTACATATCTATTTTCAAAGTTTCCTATTGGTCGTCTCACTTGGTAATCATTTTTGGGGTGATCTTCATATTTGGAGAAAAAACCCTTTCTCTCTCGTACTTTCTCCATTTTGGGGATAGTTTTGGGAAAGTTGTTAGCCTATTGGAGCAAAATATTAGCTCAAAATCCCAATTTTTCTCCATTTTGGAGAAGCTGTTGGAGATGCTCTTATAGAATCGATCTCAAGTTCTTAACAAAGTAAGAAATGTTGGAGAATAACGCCCAATTCGATTTAGGAACATGTTATGCGAAAACAAATAACGATAGACTGCATTATCCCGAAAGCTACACCAAAAAACAGTTGCAAAAAATAGACAAATGATCGTGTGAGAACAAGAGTTAAGGTGAGAAGTGTAAGAAGGGATTTGAACATTATCACTTTTAATTAATGTTAATCTAATAGTTCAGATTAAGTCCCAAAATAACCCATGCATTAGCTTAAAAGAGAATTTTCAATTGATGTTCAGTCAGGATTAATCCAAGGGTGTTGATCCCTTCTTACCTTTCTCATGATAACTACTATTCTTACTGGAAACCAACTCTGCAAAAATAATCAACATATATATGTTAATCGATACCTGGGAAATGCCGCGGAAGAAAGAGCCTTAGTACCACGGTAATGACCGCGACCCACATCCCAAATTGTCCCCTGCAGATGGTGCTATAACTTTGTAAAACAAAAACAGTGAAATTAAAAGGAAAAGTGAGCAAAATAAAGAGGTTGAACAAACCTTAAGAAGAAGAATATGGATGAAGGAAGACTAAAGAATACATATGGTACTAAAAGTGTGGTCAAAATGTTTGATCTCCAGTTTGTTCTGTCCAATATCAACAGATAACTGCAACATATATATTAAAATCTTTAAACATTTTATCGAGCGAAGTTCAAATCATACATGGAGTTCTATAACGTATAGCGTGCATGCATCTTAGAACGGAAATGAGCCTTATATGACGATGAATGTAACAAGAAATGTTCACATACGTGGTAACTATATGAATCTATTATTACAATTATATATAGCAAGGTAGCGAGACAAAAAAATAGCTAATTTTCGGAAGGTGCTATCTATGATTATATTGGAACAACGGAAAGTTACAACGATCACTTGCTATCTTGGATTGAGGTTGTTTGTTAGTAGCTTAATCAGACTCACAACTTATTCGATCAATTATACATGACTGTTTGGTAGTGACTTTACGATATAAAAATGGGCTTATTCAGTAAGCTTCTAAGAGGGGATTCCAAGTTTAGTCTAAACCTTCCCCTCACAGTTAAAAAACATGTTTCTACCATCTATGAGAAAACTCTTCTAAACAAAAACCTTCCCCATCTATACAAACAAATGAGTCTACACAAACAACTTTATTCATACAAAACTTAATTAAAAACTAACCAAACAGTTCCTGGTCCTTTGTGACAACACACCTTCAAGTTTATGAGACAAGAAGCCAACATTTTGTGTGCAAGATCCAGGGTATAATGGCTTTTGAATTATACATGCCACCATTAGCATTTTCCCACTAGAAAAGGAGATTAGTCATTAACCCAACTTGGTAGTTGTATTGTATTTCCCACCAGAAGAGATGGTAAAAGGAGATTAGTCTTAAAAACACTTTGGGGTTGTTTGTTTTTAAAAAAAAAACCTCTTAATAACTCTTAAATCTGAATAGTTCGGACCTTTGGGGTAATCGTTTACCCGATATCATTTACCTTATTGATTGATTGAGTATGACAAATACCAAGAAACTTACCTGATAAGAGACAAGACAAGGACCAAGAGTCTTACCCGGTAAGTGTGGAAAATGAGTCTTACCCGGTAAGCGCTTACCGGGTTTCAAATGCTTACCAACCATCCATTTACATAGCCAAGGATGTTACACGATAAAGTAAGCGAAGGTGAATCTCTTGTCACTAAGTGTTTACCCGATAAGAATTTGGTATGATTGTACTTGGTAGTTTCAAATATAGGATTAATCAATCTATTATTGTAGTATTCGGTTATAGCATTAAATTATGAAATCATGGGATAATTTAAAAAAACACCAACAAACTTATAATTTGATGGAAGTGTTTGATTTGGTGCATAATAACAGAATATTCTCTCAAATTTACTACTCATGGTTACTACTTTATATGTATTCTTTTGCAATCGTGTGAAATATCTTAAAAGTGGAGTAGATAATTCGCAAAACAAACGAGAAAAGACTATAATTGCAGTTTCAGCCATGACTGTCAAAAGGCCAACAAATGGAAGGGGAAAGTGACATAAAAAAAAAAAGGAATTTCAACCAACTTCACTTTTTAGTCATTTTTTGAGTTGAATTCTTATTTTAGTTAGAGTTTATGCAAACGTAATTGCATAAACTCGATTTTTAGATTAAAAAAAAAAGGTTTTTTTGTGTAAAGAAGGATTCAAATTTTTACGTAAAGAATCCTTACGTTATGTGTAAAGATTTTTTTTCCCTTCAGAAATTAGTTTTTACGTAAAGGCGTAAAGACCTGCTATTTTGGGAAGAGATTCTACTGAAAAGTGGCTAAAAGTGAATTTGGTTGATGAGATTGACTATTTCAGTCAATTTTTCTAAAAGAAAGGGTGATGTTATATCACGGACGGACCCATAAAGTTTTTCAAGCGGTGGCACCATTTGACTATAAGAAACAAATCCAAAGATATTTTTCACAAAATCAATATTGGTCTGGTGGTTAGTTCCTTACTTTTCAAACGTGAGGTTTCGAGTTAGCGTCCCGTTTATTACAATTTTTTAAAAACATAATAACTCTGAAATTAAAAGCTAAAAAAATGACTCTAATGGGGCTCGAACTCAAGTCTAAAGTGGAAGAAATAAATAGCAAAACCAACTTTACCAAGGAAAACTTGTGTCTTTTTTGCAGTTTCAAAATATATATGGTAGCACACAACAAATTGATATGGTTGCACCTTTCATAAACCTAAATTTTTTTACCCTCGACGGAAAAATAATACGGTGGCACCACTACAGGTCTGCCCATGTGTTATATGCAGTCATTTTATGTCAGAATCAAGTTCAAATCATGCATTGGAATGTAAAAAGATGAGATTGATGTTAATGTGTATAAGGAGGAAATTAGTGGGTAAAGATGCATTTAGTAGTATATAGAGTTGCCCAAAAGAAAAAGTTCCTTCTATTTGTCTTTTAGTTACAACATCTCACTTGATCAATATCCCATGTTATAAAGGCTCTTTTTCTTCCAAATTCCCTTTTGCCACAACATCTAACTTGATCAATATCTCATATTCAACAATCTTACCTTCGAATCCCTCTTTCCGATAGCCATTTTGCATGGACACATTTAATCGACAACTGATTTAATCGACGATTGATTAATGAAATTATCACAATAATATAAAGAAACCAAAGAACTCACATAGCCGCGAAGGATGCAACCCAAGAGAGAAAAGAAGTGCCAAACCCTAGGCCACCGATCTTAATGGCATGATCAAACAGTCTCTCAACCGCCAGCTTCAACTCACTGATATCAGCATTGATTAATTCCGCAGTTACCTCGTCCGTCTTCAACATCCAAAAGTCGCTCCTCACCATTTTCATACACAGATCTGATCAAACGAACATAGATTGATAGAGAGATTGATATCAACTTTGTTGAACAGTGGAAAACAAAACAAGTATATCTAAAGTTTTGGGTGCAAATGTTAAGGAATTTTTGGGAGGAGGGGGTAAAGTGAAAATATGTGCAAAGTGAATGGGGCTGCATGTTTTTAGCAACGGTATTTAGTGCCGGAAGCACGGTCTACTCTACGATATTGGTGCTAGTTACGATATTGATGCTATTGTTGATATTAAGTTTCCAATTGCCATTTCCCTTTGTAGGCCGTAAAATTATGATGTCCTTAAATATCACGTTTTATTCCTGTCTTCCTAATAAAATTTAGATATATGATTTTTATATAGTTCACATACCTTTTATGATGATGTGTATTCGTTTGTTTGATTGGTTAACATAACAATAATGAAATGTGAAATTTAAGAGAGGATACTTTTGTCCTTGCTCCGGTGCCAAAATTAGTTTATTTGTCAAAAAAAAGTAAAAATAGATTTAAAATATATTATTTTTTGTTAGAATGAATTATTATAATTATCATGTATGTTGTAAAAAGAAAAGATATTTCCAACTAACTTAATGTAAAATAAAATGTTTAACATAAGTCAAAAAAATAAGTTAGGGCAGTTTATCAAGCACTTATTGGACAAACGATTACTGGATGTTACTTTTCTTACCTGATAAACATGACAATAATCGAAAATCTTACCCAATAAGAGACATAGCAATGACCTAGAATCCTACCCAATAAGCAAGAGAGATATAAGATTCTTACATGGTTAATGCTTATCAGGTAAGAGATGATTACCAACAATCCATTTTGATGACCGGGAATATTACCCGGTAAATGAGGTGGTTCGGTAAGTTCTGTATGGATAAAGTTGTCTGTGTGAATTAACTTATCTGTATAATTGTGAAGGTTTTTGTTTGGAAGGTTTTTTCATAGATGGAAGGAGCGTGTTTTTTAATTAGTAACGGTAGGTTTGGAAAAAACTTTACTTTTTGCATAAAGTTTCCCTTATAAGTTTACAAACCACTTTCTATATCCTTAAATCACAACCAAGTATTCATGTATAGCTAACCAAATAAGATGTAAGTAGTATCCCATATATACTTAGCTTGAAGCTTTGAACACACAAAAGGATTCTTAGTACTTAATGTGTAGGACAAAATTTCCCATATTATACAAGGCAGGTAATTCATAAAGTAAACAACAAATGACATTACGAGATAGAAAACAATATTATGAGATAGAGTTAGAAAAAAACAAATGAGATTACGTGGAAACCCAAATCGAAAGAAAATCACGAGTGAATGAGACCACTGAAAGAAATCCACTAATAGAACCGTAAAAAATGAAGATAACAATGTGAAATAACACAATGATAATAATAATATATATTCTAGGGGTTTTTTGCTAATTTGAGAACTAGAATGAAAGAAATGAGTACATGAGTCTACTTGCTATTTAGGTGAAAAGAAGTAATCTAGTCAAAAGTGCGGCTCAAGAAAACAAGGCTTTTTGTTGAATGGATGTACTTTTAAGGTGGATCAAAGGCCCGTAAAGTTGTGGTTTGATCCTGTGGAGAAGTCATCACGATTTACTATGGGGAAAAGTCGATTGTCTTGATTTGGGAAATAAAATACATTTTCCCCAAATGAATCTACCTTTGGAGCAAGACACAAGACTACACCTTAGGCATAATCCTGATGTGTTTTTAGCTGAATTGCACCGTTTCGAGAGATTTTTTTTTCAGTTTTTTGGGATGATTTTGAAGAACTTTTTCTGTTTTTTGGTTCATTTTGAATGACTTTTTCTATTTTTCTGGTTGATGTCTCTTACATTTTCTAATATCCTGGAGCAACCTTCAAAGTTTAATAAGTGCTCCTTTCATACCCCAAAATAAATTCTACTTGCGAAAATATGTTAAGCGGGTGCACTCGACCCCTGGGTCCTTCGTATGTCCGCCCCTAGTCAAAGGGTATAGGTCAAGTTGCCACATGAAAGTCACGACCATGTGGTTTTGACGAGCACGTGTATGAATAGCGACAAAACAAGCTTTTAAGGCACAAAACAACAATTTTTGTAGATAACTGTTTTATATGAAGTTTGAAGATCAATTAGACAAAATCGAGTAAATGAACCCAAGTAGAATGAAATTCAAAATAAAACATAATGGTCGATATTTGACGATTGATAAGAGTTGATCAAACTAAAACAGAGGATGGTAACAAAAGAACTCTGCAATAAAAATTGACCCAAAATAGCAAGATAATAACTCACCACCAAAGACACAAGTGGTCCAAAAGAAGTAATGACCTAAAAAGACAATATGAACAAACCCACACGGCAAAATGGTTTGTAACCGGCTCCGAAGACAAGCCAACTTGGGGAAACAAATTGGATATCATCATCATTCAAAACACGTCTATTATAAAAATGTTGTGTATTTGTTCAAAGAAAAGAACCATAAGTTTGCATTATTTTTGTACGATTCAAGGCCATTTCCGCTACTATTTATCTTTACTTGTTTATGCCAAAAAATCTCCCAAGGAAAATTTAAGGTAAATGTGGAGCTTAATCCAAACAAAGAAAGTAACCTTAATAATCGTACGACAATAATAGAATTAAAGAAAACAAGACGAGAGAATTGGTGACGCGGAAAACCCCTAAAATGGGTAAAAACCGCGGACGAGGGTGAGTCGTCGTGCACTATGGACGTCAATCAGGGACGTCGTCCTTGATAACAAGTGTTACAAGTGTAGTACAATGTAAAACAATACAATAAAATAAAGTCGGTCGTGCGTCGTGTGTAATTAGACTTCGATCGTGCGTCGCACGAAACGGCAGTGGATCTTATGAACTTCGAGAGAGACTGAGCGAGCTTGAGAGCGTAATTCGTGAGCTTCTAAGGTCTGAGCATCAGATGTCCAAATGTGGAGTTTAATCTTCATATTTATACTCCAATTGTCTATTAACAAGTCTTGAATGTATATCTTCAATAAAGTAGCCGTTTTAACATTGATGATAGCGTCCGTTATGTCTGTTGCTAATGATGATGACTTCCGTTATAATCTTTAGTCATGAATGTCTTTGAATCCTGCATTAAACATGATATAAAGTATGTTGTAGTTTTAATAACTGAAATCTTGTCGCACGACTATCTTCGTCGAACGAATATCTGTTCATTTAATCAAGGTCGCCTTAAGGGAAGGGCGTCAATTGTCTCTGGTCGTACGTCAATAGTTTATTGGGATTTTTACCTAAACAGTTTGCCCCCAAATTTAAAATTCAAGCGGCAACTTTTTGAAATTTAAATTTTAAAATCATAACACGTGTTATAAAAAAAATGCGGGAAATTCGACTAGAACCAAATCGGTTCGTTTCCAACTAGATACTGATGTCATCCATAACAGAATACGAAATTTGACAGCTAATAAAGGACAGATGTCACGCTCTCGTTGAGTGTACTCAAGAGTTGGTCTAACACGAACGACACGTGTCGATTGGCGATTCGATTTACTGGTGATTCAGTTTCCAAATTTCAGTATAAATAAAGATTACCCTTAATCTTTTTCTTTTTTATGCTTACCTTTTTAAAGAACACATACCTTCCGGCGAGATTTACTTTCCGAACGACCAGAATCTTTCCATTCTAAATTCGAGGTTTAGAGCATTATTTAAGGTACGATTTTCGTTTTTCCCTCTGTGTCGATTTATGCATAAGAAATCCATAGCTAGAAAACCTAGGAAAGCTTGGGATATTCTTAGCTTTTGGCGTGCAACCCTAAATATCCCGGACTTCCAAATGTCGAGTGAACCTGTGAGTTTATTTAGAGAGGAATAACATATAGATTACTTTAAAAGTTTAGCTAAGCTTCCAGACGAGATAAATTTAGTGTAGATGGAGGATTTAAAGTCGGATGAAGTTCCAAAGGGATATTGCGTTCTATATGAATATCCCTTTACGATAGGTTTTTCTTGGCCCTTTAGCCCATTGGTCAGGGTGTTTTTAGATGCTTTTGACCTGACGCCTGGACAATTAATGCCTCAATTCTGGCGGATTGTTCAGGTGATCGATCGACTTACGGCTGAATGGGAGGTATCGTTCAATGTGAACGACCTCTTGACAGCTTATAGTGTACGACCGGATAATTATCACCGGTATAGTTTGTTTCCTCGTTCGAAGGGGGACAATGTACTGATACTTAACACCGCGGTGAACGATCGTGGGTGGAAACGTCAGTATGTTTTCCTCCAGGTGGCGTCTGTAAATGATGAAGACAGCCAATGATTGTCGTCAGGCTGGAACGAATCGGGTAGGTTTATTGTTTTTGTCATGTGTTTTTATCGTGTATTTATGTCGTGCGTTTTTTCTGACGTCTTTCTTTGTTTTGACAGTGATTGACTTCAGCAGAGTGAAGCCAAGGAGAGATTCTCTCGACAAGGTTCAGAGAATCTTAAATAGAAGTATTATTGATCGTTCGTTTTCCCCTCGATCGAACGACGAAGGAGACGAAGTCGTTTTTATAGCTGAAGCGACGTCTGTCGAGGGTTCTCCTAGAGAAGGAGATAATATAGAAGAGAAGGAGAGGGAAGAATAGAAAGAAGAAGAGAGAGAAGAAATGACTGGTAAGTCGCTCGACAGTTCCTTTCTCTTATATATCGTACGTCATTTTATTTTTAACTTACTCTCTTTTTTCAGAAGACACAGCTATAAAGTCGGCTGCCGCTAAGCGAGCCGAACAACTGGAGCTTGCCCGTCAGGGAAGAGAAAAAGCAAGGAAAAGATCTGCCCCCTCTACGGGGGTAGATCTGAGACGTGTTCGAGGCAAGCAGCCTAGGTATTCACCTAAGAAGTCGGACGACGTCACTCTGTCGTCCCTTTCAGGAGCGACACCGGTGAAGGGAACCGCTGCTGGGGTCGAGTTGGAAGGCTCGACCAAGGTGACGAAGGTTGCCCCATCAACGGGGGTGTCGGGCGTTGAGAAGCCCTCTGTCGCACCTTCTTCCTCTTCTAAAGGTGAGGGGAAGAATAAGGAAAAAGTGGGAGAGATGATTTTCAAAGCCACTCTCCCGGCTGACTTTATGGAGAATGACGTTCTCGAAAGAGACGTTATTTTCCCCATTTGGCAAAATTCCTTCTCCCGACTTTCTACGATCGATACAAGGAATCTCGGGTTGAGGACACGGGAGCCCATGCTGCTGGACTCTCTTTCATGGTAAGTGTTACTTATTTTCCTTCTTTGTTGCTCGTTTTTTATTACTAACAATTTGTCGTGTAGGCTTTCCAAGCTTTTTTGAGCTTCTATGCTCAAACAGAAGGTCTTAGGGTATCTTTTCCGGAAGTCAAGAAAAGGGCTGACGAGGCTCTTGAAAAGGAGAAGGTGGCCCTAGAGGCGGTCGAAGCTGAGAAGACAAAGGTCGAGAGTCTCAAGGTTAAGCTCTCTGAAGCCCAAAATGAGAATATCATGTATAGGGATCGCGTCCTTGAACTGGAGGCTTTGTCGACCAAGTTAGAAGTCGAAAAGATTAAGGCTACTACAACTGCTGCTTCTGCTGACGAGATTGCGATTCTGAAGAAGAGGGTCGAAGATCTGGAAGGTGATGTGAGGGACTTAGAGATGGAGAATAAGAAAATAGAGGCTTTCTCCCGCTTCACGGCCCGAGCTGCCTTAATGCGGCGTCATCTGAAGGGGAAGGATCCTATGGCGTTGGCCTCTGAAGAACTCCAAGCTTACCTCGACAATGTCGGGACTGAGAAGGACTTGGACAAAGACGACGATTTAGAGGAAGGTGATGTCGTAGGAGAGGTGGCAGCAGAGGATACCGTCGTTGTTCAGGAACAACCTGACGTTCCTCCTAGTTAGCTTCTTTTGAACTTTTCACTTGTAGGTCGGCCGTATGTGGTCGTTCTTTACATTTGTAATTTTGTCATCCAATGAAAGAAGTCTTTTTTGCGTATAGACGCTTATTCTTTGTTTTTATGATTAATCGTACGTCGAATAATGGACAACTACATTATATCAAACACTTAACCATACCATTTTTATAAAGAAATCAACCTCAATTGAAACTTTCGATCGATTTGGTTAATTTGTAATAACGGTTCTTGGTTCTAAGTACTGAATATCCAGTGCAGAATTTAACCTTTATCACCCATTAAGATCAAACATATACGTGTGATCACATGAGTTTTACTCGACATAAAGATAAGTCGTGCGTCCCTGCGAAAAACAACATTAATGGGGTGGTCGTTGGTTTGACCAACGACCCTTCGATGCTTAAGTCAGTAATCTTCCTTAACAAGTAATCGAAGGAAATAAGTATGAAATTTAAAAGAAATACCTCTTTAAATGAACTGCATTCCAGCTTCGTGGGATATCTCGACCGTCAAGGGTTTGGATTCTATAAGCTCCTTTACCCATGACACTGGAGATTTGATAAGGGCCTTCCCACTTAGTGGAAAGTTTACCTGCATTGAGCTATTGAGTATTTTGAAACACTCGACGTAGGACATAGTCGCCTTCTTGAAAAACTTTGGTTTGGACATTTTTGTTGAAATGTCACTCGACCGCTTGTTTTTGTGACGCCATGCGAATGTGAGCAGCTTCTCGAAGTTCCTCTAGGGCGTCAAGGTCATAACTTAGGTCGACCAAGTTATGCTCAACAGACGTATGCCTTGAAGTCGGTAGTCGTACCTCAATAGGTAACACAACTTCACATCCATAGACTAAGGAAAAGGGAGTTTGTCCTGTGGACGTACGAGGTATCGTACGATTAGCCCATAGGACGGAAGGCAATTCTTCCACCCACTTCCCTTTGGCAGCTTTAAGTCTTTTCTTGATGGAATTGATAATAGTTTTATTACTTGACTTAGCGAGACCATTCGACTGTGGATATCGAGGCATCGATGTTACCAACTTGATGTTCCTTTCTTCACAAAATCTTCGTGTTCGATCACTGATGAACTGTGTCCCGTTATCGCATGTTATTTCAGATGGAATTCCAAACCTACAAATGATGTTAGTTTGGATAAAAGAAACGACTTCTTTGTCCCGAACCTGGGAGAAAGCCGCTGCTTCGACCCATTTAGAGAAATAATCTGTTAAAACTAAAAGGAATACCTTTTGCCCAGGGGCAGGTGGTAATTTCCCAACGATGTCCATTCCCCATTTCATAAAGGGCCATGGGATCAAAGTTGAGTGCAATGGTTCAGAGGGTTTATGAGACATACTTGCGTGTCTTTGACATGCGTCGCACGACTGTACATACCTGATAGCATCTTGCCTTAATGTCGTCCAATAGTAACCTTGTCGTGATACCCGGTTGGCTAAACTGCGACTTCCTGAGTGATTTCCACATTCACCGTCGTGCATATCTTGTAGAATTTTCTGGACTTGCGTCTTGTTGGTGATACATTGCAGATTCAGACCAGTTGAAGATCTTCGATATAATTGTCCTCTGATAATAACGTACCTTGATGCTTTAAATCTAACCTTTCTTGCTTCCATTCTGTCATCAGGCAGTTGATCGTTCTCCAGATAATTTTTAATGTCGTCCAACCAAGAGTTTTCTTCCTCAATCAGTGCGACCAAAATATTACCATCGTCTTTGATGGATGGTATTGTAAGATGGACTATTGGAATATTGTTGAATGTCGTTCGACTAAGTGTTGATCCCAAGTTGGCTAATGCGTCAGCTTGAGTGTTCTGATCTCTTGGTACCTGTTCGATTATGAAGCGACTGAACTTCTTTGCCTCTTCCTTTACTATTTTATGATAAGCAATCATCCTTGAATCTTTTGCTGCAAATTCTCCATTAACTTGGTTAACAACTAGGGATGAGTCACTTCGGACATGTAGACATGTTGCCCCCAAGTCATAAGCAATTTTCATTCCTGCAATCAGTGCTTCATATTCTGCCTCATTATTTGTTGCCTTGAAATCGCACCGTATGGAATACACTATTTTGCCCCCTTGTGGAGACTGTAGGACGACACCCAGGCCTGTTCCGCGTATGTTCGACGAACCATCAACGTCGAGTGTCCAATTGGTGTCGTGCAAAGTCGCCACAATTAATTCATCGGACGGAATTGTATTTTCCAGTTCTGGACTGAAATCTGAGACAAAATCTGCTAAGACCTGCGATTTGATCGCCGTCTTGGGCTTGAAATCCAGATCAAAATTGTTGAGGTAAATGCTCCACTTAGCTAGTAGTCCTGTTAATTCAGGTTTTCTTAACACAAACTTTAATGGAAAGTTAGTTACCACAATTATAGGATGTGATTCAAAATAATGTCGTAGCTTCTTAGCGGCCATGACTAACGAAAGTAAAAGTTTTTCTATAGACGAATACCTGGTTTCTGCGTTTAGTAGAGTTTTACTTACATAATAGATTGGCAATTGTCGTCCGTCGGTTTCTCGTATAAGAACTGCACTTACCGAATTAGTGCTGACGGCTAGGTAGAGTTGAAGAGCTTCACCTTTCTCAGGTTTAGAGAGGAAAGGAGGCGACATCATGTATTTCTTGAGTTGTTGTAACGCCTCTTCGTGCTTATCAGTCCACTCGAACCCTTTATTTTTTCGCAGGACATTATAGAATAAGTGACATCTGTCAGACGACCGAGAGATGAATCGGTTCAATGCTGCTACACGTCTTGTTAGACGTTGGACTTCTTTAAAATTTCTGGGCGATTTTAGCTCGACAATTGCTTTGATTTGATCTGGGTTAGCTTCGATTCCTCGTCGTGTGACCATATAACCGAGAAATTTACCAGCTCTAACTCCAAAAGAACATTTTGTCGGATTCAACTTCATCTTGTATTTTCGCAAAATGTCGAACGACTGCTTCAAATGTCCTATATGATCGTTCGTATGCTTTGATTTGACAAGCATGTCGTCAATGTATACCTCCATAGTGTCGCCCAAATGCTCTTTGAACATCATATTCACCAATCGTTGATACGTTGAACCTGCATTCTTAAGACCAAAAGGCATTACCTTGTAACAATAAATACCTTTATCCGTCATGAAAGCCGTTTTTTCTTGATCGTCGGAATGCATCAATATCTGGTTATATCCAGAATATGCGTCCATGAAAGTGAGTAATTCATGTCCAGCTGTAGCGTCGACCATAGAATCGATATGCGGCAACGGAAATGGATCTTTTGGACAGGCCTTATTAAGGTCCGTAAAGTCTATACACACTCTCCATTTACCATTTTTCTTTTGGACGACAACAACATTGGCAAGCCAATCTGGATACTTGACTTCTCTTATTTTTCCCGTTTTAAGCAAATTATCAACTTCGTCGTTAATAACTTTATTTCTCTCAGGAGCAAATTTCCGTCTTTTCTGTTGAACGGGTTTGAATGATGGATCGACGTGAAGTTTATGAGAAATAATACTCGGATCGATGCCTATCATGTCCTCGTGCGTCCATGCAAAGCAATCATAGTGATCCTGCAAAAAAGATATTAGTCTCTTTTTAAAAGAAGGGTCGAGTGTCGCACCTATATAAACCATCTGATCAGGCTTATCCTGGTTTAAGACGACAACTTCCAAGCGATAGTCGTCGTTCGTCCTAGGAACGTCCTGTTTCTGTAATTGCTATACTGTCTGCTTTGGAGGCTTCAAGGAAACTTTGTAACATTCCCTAGCAACTTTTCTTTCGCCCTTGATCTCCTGTACTCCCCATTGCGTGGGAAATTTCAATGTCTGATGGTACGTCGAGGGTACAACTTTCATGTCGTGGATCCATGGTCTCCCAAGGATGACATTATAAGCTGATGAACAGTCGATGATGTTAAATTTCGTCTGTCTGTTGATTCCTTTAGCATATACTGGTAGTGTAATTTCCCCCATGGTGCTTGTCGTTTCTCCGTTGAATCCAACGAGTGTAGTCGAACGTCGTGTAATCTCGGATTTGTCGATTCCCATTGCTTTTACTGCATCAAAAAAGATAATGTTAGCTGAACTACATCCGTCGATGAGTATCCTCTTAGTCAGACAATTCCCAATGCTCAATTGGATAATTAGTCCGTCATGATGTTTCTGATGTATGTCATCGAGGTCTGCTTGGTCGAACGTCAAGGTCATAGCTTCCAATTCTGCGTCCTCCTTGGGTCTTGCCTCCTTTGGAATTGGTCGGTCGTCGAGACCGCGACTAGCATGCCTCTTGGCAGCTGAATAGGTGGTCCCACAAACATCAGAACCTCCGGTGATACAATTAATCACCTTGGAATGCTCTGAAGATGTGGGACGTGCGTCCTTCTTTTCCGTCAATTCTTGCAAATAACCTTTAGAGTTAAGCCAGGACAGCTCTTTCTTTAAGGCGATGCAATCATCCGTTATATGACCGAAGTCATTATGGAAATCACACCATTTGGTTTTATCTTTTTTGTCACTGTCTGTACTGCTTTTCTTCGGCCATCGAACGTTTTGTTGAAGCTGTTTCAGGGACTCGACGATGTCCTTGGCTGATCCAGGAAAGCCATAAGATGACACCTTAGGATACTGGACATATTTGGAAGTCGTCGGCCCTTTCTTTTCAAATCTGACATTTGAAATTTGTCTGGTAGGTTCTGACCGATTGGTCGACTTTGGTTTAAAGTCTGGTTTTTTAACACCTAGGATTTTTCGGTCGCCTGAGTGTTTATTTCTGAAAGCGAGGTCATCCTCGACCCTTATGTGAGCAAGCGTCCTTGCTCGTACGTCTTCAAAGGTTTCTGGAGGATACTTCGTAAGGTCGAGATACAACCCTGAACTATCGTCCAGACCCCGTTTGTACGCTTCAATTGCTGTTTTCACATCACAATTTCGGATACTAATCATTTCTGGGTTGAACCGGTTAAAGTAGTCTCGGATGGACTCTCCATTCTTCTGCACGACATAGTAAAGGTCGCTCGTCTGCTTTTCCATTTTTCGGCTGCTAGCGAATTGTTGAGTGAATTGATTCACCAACTCTGCAAAAGACCCAATAGTTTTAGGTTTAAGATTAATCAACCATTGTAAAGCTGCTCCGGTCAAGGTCGCTCCAAAACTTTTGCACATGCAGACTTCTTGAAATTGGTACGGTATCGAGACGGTCCACATAAGTTGTTTGTATTGGGCGACATGTTCTGTTGGATCAGTGACGCCTGAATATTTTGGAGTGAAGGTCGGGATGCTGTACTTCTTTGGGACGTCTACCAAGGCAATTTCATCAACAAACGGCGACGCCTGAAATCCTGTACGTGGTTCAACATCAACTGGAACTGCTGCCCCTGGTAATTTGGCCAACATCGACAAGACACGCTCATTCTGCTCTTCCAAAAGCTTTAGTCTTTGTGCAACGGGATCTAACGGAACACCATTTGGAGTACCCAATGGAACATAACCAGACCCATGCGAGGCATCAGAGGCATATCTATTGAATGGAATAGAAGCCATAGGCATGGTTGGAATTACGAAAGTCGCAGGATTAATTGATGGTGGACGAGGATAATTTGGCAATGGAGGGAGCATATTCCAGGCACCAACATAAGCATTCGTAGTCCCTGTCACATTGTTTCCATTATGATTTCTTAGATGCTCAATGGTTTCAGTCGCTTGTCGAGCCTGAGCTGTTAGGGCGTCGATACGAGCACGGGCAGCAGTCAGCTCCAAGTTCATTTGAGCCACGATATGATCTTGAGTTCCTTGGAATGCCATTATCCTGAATAACTGAAAAGAGATAACACTAGAAGGAAAACGTTAGTCCGTCGTATGATTATTGAAGATTTTCTTTGGATGGGGCCCCACGGTGGGCGCCAAACTGTTTATGCCAAAAAATCTCCCAAGGAAAATTTAAGGTAAATGTGGAGCTTAATCCAACCAAAGAAAGTAACCTTAATAATCGTACGACAATAATAGAATTAAAGAAAACAAGACGAGAGAATTGGTGACGCGGAAAACCCCTAAAATGGGTAAAAACCGCGGACGAGGGTAAGTCGTCGTGCACTATGGACATCAATCAGGGACGTCGTCCTTGATAACAAGTGTTACAAGTGTAGTACAATGTAAAACAATACAATAAAATAAAGTCGGTCGTGCGTCGTGTGTAATTAGACTTCGATCGTGCGTCGCACGAAACGACAGTGGATCTTATGAACTTCGAGAGAGACTGAGCGAGCTTGAGAGCGTAATTCGTGAGCTTCTAAGGTCTAAGCATCAGATGTCCAAATGTGGAGTTTAATCTTCATATTTATACTCCAATTGTCTATTAACAAGTCTTGAATGCATATCTTCAATAAAATAGCCGTTTTAACATTGATGATAGCGTCCGTTATGTCTGTTGCTAATGATGATGACTTCCGTTATAATCTTTAGTCATGAATGTCTTTGAATCCTGCATTAAACATGATATAAAGTATGTTGTAGTTTTAATAACTGAAATCTTGTCGCACGACTATCTTCGTCGAACGAATATATGTTCATTTAATCAAGGTCGCCTTAAGGGAAGGGCGTCAATTGTCTTTGGTCGTACGTCAATAGTCTATTGAGATTTTTACCTAAACAACAACCGTGGTTATTACTCGGTAAGTGAGATATATGACTTAGGGGTCGTTTACCTAAACGCTTAACCGGTAAGTGCTTACCGGTAAAATTCAACAAACTCGTTTGCCTTATCAAGTAAAACTCTATTCTTTCAAAATGGTGTCAAATGCAATAATTTACCCGGTAAATGCTAACCGGATAAGAGTTTTTGCGCTCGCTTACCGGGTAAGACTTTCGGTCCTTGACATCGCTCTTACCGGATAAGATTCATGTTACTTTCCATGTTGATATGCAAGGTAAGTGACTTGGTAAGGTGTCCTTTACTAAATGCTTACCCGGTAAGCGCCTACCGGCAGGAGATTCGCCTTCACTTACCATATCGTGTAACATCCTTGACCATAAAAATAAATTGTTGGTAAGCATTTAAAACCCGGTAAGTGCTTACCGGGTAAGATTTGTTTCCTATACTTACCGGGTAAGAGTCTTGGTCCTTGCCTTATATCTTATCGGGTAAGATTCTTGGTCCCTTCCATGCTCAATTAATAAGGTAAATGATATTGGTAAGCGCTTACCTGGTAAGCGTCGAGTAAACGACCTCTTACTATAAGATCTCAGACCAACCATACCAAATATTGTCCCTTTTTTTGCGGGGGAATGGTATCCTAGGCTATGCCTAGACTAATCCTTTGGCAAATTATGACCGTAAGACATCAGCCCTGATTAAACCTCAATGACCCACAATTGTTGTGTACGCCTGGATTCGAACCCTGGGCCGATGAGATATTCCACCACATCCCCCAGGACCTTAACCAGTACGCCACAACCCTTGTGATTGATATTATCCCATTTGTTTACACCTGGACTCACGGTTTTAAAATGTGCCAAGTAAAGGAGTTGTTCAGTCCTTTATAAGGCCACCATCCTCGCTAACAGACCAATCCAGGTATCCATATCAGATATTTTCCGTTTTGTCCACACATAGACTCATAATTTTAAAATGCATTTGGTAGATAAGGTATTTAGTCTCTTATAAAGCAACCTTAGTTGAGTTAGTTGCCCTCCCAATCGATGTGGGATCTTACACTTACCCAGTAAATGCACAGATAAGTGTTTACTGCGTAAAAGAGGCTTAGAAAAAACCCTTTTCGATAACCAAAAATCTTTTATCAGTAACACTTATCCGGTAAACATTTAGTACCGTAACGTCGATTTCACATATACCAGAATTAGAATTTGGATCCATTTCATAAAGTGTTATTCCCCCAAACCAAATAAAGCTTTTTACAGAAGCAGAAATGACCTGCTTTGGCCACAACAAAACAAAAGAATACTAGTACCATACCACTTGTGGAGGCTGGATTTCAGTTTCCACTAACACTTGCTTCCCTCAAAAGCTGTGAATCACATTGGAAACTATGAAAATTAAATCACAATTTTTCATATTTATATACTATAAAACAATAATAATAATAATAATTAAAACACGTCAGCTACTCTTGGTGATGGTGGTGGTGCCGATGGGTTCGACCCTTTCGAGCCTCCACAATCGTCGGCTCATGCGAGTCGCACACCTGGGTCTTAAATTTGCACCCAAGTTTCTTAGTCAGTGAGCCTCTCCACCCAGATGGTCCCGGTCCCGGTCCCACCTTGTGGATTTTCTCGATCGCTTTTTTCATCGTTGAACACTCGCGTTCCAAATGGTTTACGCGCGTCCTCATGCTATCCATGTCTAGTCGCAGCACCTGATTATCTCTCACCGCCGCCGTCCACGTGACTCCGATGCCTCTCTCCACCTCACCTTCAACAATTGATTCGTCTTCTTGTGCGATCATCTCCGGTAGCCTCTCCGTATACGACGGCCGGATGTCGGTGGATGTCAGTGTACCGGCGATTGCGTGACGGAGCTGTAACTGCTCGAAAAAGAGAACCTGCACCACCGCTCGGAGTGGAAGACGTTCGTTTTGTGCTGCGTGAGTACATGCTTCTAATGTCAGTTTCCGGCAATCCATAACTCCACAAATTCGCTCACGATCTGCCTCCTTTATCCATGGATGCGCCTGCAAACATTTTTCCGGTGAGAATCTTAGATTCAAATGTCGAAATGATCGATTTGAATCACCGCAAATTCCGGTGGAAATACAGATTTTATCATTTTTATGATACCTTGAGATAAACGTCGACAGATCTGTAAAGTCCGTCGTCGTAGAGGCGCGATTGTTCCGGCAAGGCGAAGGCAAGTTCCAAGAACTTATCCGGTTTCAGATTAGTATCGGATGCGATTTCCGATAAGTAACCGTCGATTAGTTTTCCGACGAGCATTAACGTGACAGATCTGACGCGATTCTCGTCGGCGCCACCGTTGTCGTCTTGGATTACGTCAGTCGTTGATGTCTGTTCTACGCTATGAAGAAAGTGAGATAGGATCCGTTGGACGCAATCAACGTCGTATAACGTCTCGGTTAAGTAGGAATAACTAGGAATTAGAAGATCATCTATGGTCGCTTGTTCGAGTTGCAATCCGATTTTTTTCTCTAAAGTTGTTCGACAAGTATTGGAAGCATTCAGAATGTTTGTTGCTCTCAACATTCCGAAGAACACCGTCACCGCCGGTGAGGATCTCAGGCCGTTTTCTTCTGGAAGATTCGTGACTATTGTTTCCAATAGCTCCTTCTGTTCAATCTCTGAAAGTACAGATGAGGAAGACGACCTCCGACCACCGCGATTGACGCCGGGAATGTGTTTTTTGGCGTAGGAAATTAGACAATTCTCGATGATTTCAGGATTCAGATCTCGAGCTTTAATAGCGATTATTAAACGCTTAAACAATGGCGGAGTGAGGTAAACAAGTTCATCGAACCACCTATCTCCGCCGCGTGCGCCTCCGGCGGTGGCTCTCTTTCTTCTCGAACTAGTTTCATGTGAAGATACAGCACCGGCACCGGAATTTGTGAATTCGTTCACCGGCCAACCGAACAGCGACGGATCCGATGCCGAAGCCTTGGAAACGATGGAATCGATACATCTTTGAACAATGCCAAGAGATTCTGCCAAAGGAAGCAAATCCTCGCATGATTTTAGCGTTCTGATTGAATCTCGCAAACTTCTAAGCACCGTTTGCGAGAGAAACCTCTCGGTTTTGGAAATGAGATTATCTTCACAGTATTCTTCAGTCATCTCCAAAACTTCTCCGGCGCAACGGAGTGGAGCGACGTTGGACGACGAGAGCTCAATCTTCACGGCGTAACAGAACTTCGCCGCCGTCTCAAACGTCTCCGAACCTCCCGGAAAATCCGGAAGCGTGACGTGACAGAACTCGTCGGCATCCTCCGCCATCGCCGTCTCGATCACCGCCTTCTTTTCTTCTTGTATCTCATCGTGTTCCTCTTCTTGTTCAGACTCCAATCGAGCAGTAGCTCTACCAGTAGGATTCGTTTCATGTTCCGTTATCACCTCGTGAAGCTTTTTACTTCTAGCCATTAGAGGAAACTGAAGATATCATTTCATCAAACAGTTAACATACAACCTACATGATCAAACTCACACAAATCAACATCAATGGCGAAACATTTAAAATCGAACCTTATGGAGATGGAAAGTCATGTCGCCGACATCAACCACGACATCGCTCGGTAGTCCGGTGGTACAAAACCTGCAACAAAAAAATCAGAATCAGGTAAACAAATTCCTAGAGAAATTAAAGAGGAAAAAACAGAAGAATTAACACAGTTTCACACTTCACTTACCATGCTTGCCGTTTGGAACTTTCCGCCATATCGGTGGCCATAACCGCCGGAAAAACAAAAAGTGAATCGAAAGAGAAAGATCAAATGAGATCCATGATTGAATTTTGACTTGTGTAGAAGAGGATTATGATTGAAATTGTGGAAAAATGGTGGAGAAAAGAAAAAGCAAGTTTGGAATGAGGGGGAAGTTACAGATGGAAGATTTTATTAATAAAAAAAAAGGAAGTGGATTAATGATTCAATATAATCATGAGGATTGAAGTTTAATGAATAAACGCTCGAAGACAACAATAAAGATTAGAGCGAGAAAAAGCATGTATCCCTTTGCTTTTTCCATTATTCCCGTAAACATGTGACTATGTGAGACATTGATATCTAAATTAATCCAAATAAAATTAGAGAAAATTGTTACTTTATCAATATTTCTTTCGAAAATTAATTAAAATATTCTTTTTTTATTGATGGTTTTATTTTTTGGAGATAAAAAATAAATAAAATGACAACCATATTAATCAAAATTGTAATTAGTTTAAAAGAAAAATCAAACTTAATAGTGAGTAACAACCACAAAGATCAAAAATATAATTTACTCTATTTTTTATTAGTCCTTCCCTTCAAGTTTTACCAAAATAGTCCTAGGTTTGTAATTGCGGACCTAACTAAAAAAAACATTAAAAAAATACGAATTTCATCGATTTTCCCTTTTAAAAAAAATGACTCAGATCCTCAATTTTGACCCAGGTCCGCAATATACAAAAAATATTAAGGAAAATCGATCAGAGTTGTATTTTTGGTGTTTTTGAGCTAGGTCCATAATTTTTGCAAACCTAGGGTTATTTTGGTAAAACTCGAAGAGAAATAACTAAAAGGTAAAACCACCAATGCAAAATGACTATTTTAATTAATTTCTCTAATATTTTTATGTATTTTTATAATTAAAAATTTTGATTTTTAAAATAATCCAAATAAAAACTATTGTACTTTGTTAAAATGAGTAGTCTATGAGTTATAAAATGTTTATGGTTCGGCTGAAAGCAAATGAACTGATCAAATTTGAGTAATTTAACAGTTATGTTAGATAGTTATTCAGTTAATATGTTTATAACTAACTGGTTTGGAAATTTTTAGATTGAGGAAAATTATTATCAAGTGACGGTTTGCGTTAGTCATTTTAGCTAACATATAATCTATAATATATCGATCAGATTTCGGTTATATAATAAATTTAAAAGTTTAAACCCTTGTCTTCTTAAAACAAATCATACTTTCTTAAATTTATTATATAACTTTTTTACTTTAAAATAACAACACTCAATTTGATAAATGTAAATCTAACTACATTTTTATATTTTGCACATAGTCATATATCACGTGCTACTCGAAGTTATACCATTCTTTTTATAATGAATTACACTATTGATCTTTGTGATTTACTCAAATTTGAATCGCCAGTATTATCAGTATAGATAATTTGTTTTATAGACCAAATCCAAAATTTAAGCAAATCATATGGACCACCAAGGTAATTCACTCTTAACTTTAATTATTATCATCATGTGTCACGTTTTACATGAGCACAAGAAAATTAAATAGATCCAATCAAACTGGTTCCAGATCGTTTGGATGTTTTGATCAGATGAATTCTATTCATACTCTCCTTATAGTGAGTGTGTGAATAACGTAGGGTGAGAAATAATATGGTATGTTAGTGAGCAGAGAGTATAAATAGCAACCCCTTTGCTTAAACTAACAAATTTAACACGTTTAATTTGAAATTTTGATAAACCGATCTTACTAGTTTATGAATGATTTTTCCTTTCTACATCGTAAAATATATACGATAAAAAAACATTTTGTACGAATTACATAATTTTATTAAACAAAAAAAAAACTATATTGAACAAGGGTTGGAAATAAATATGGGGAAATTAACTCTTTTAGCCATTTTTTATTGTGGTTTCACTTCCTAGCCACTTTCTTTCTATTTTTACTGAAATAGCAGGTCCGCAATTGTGGACCTAGCTGAAAAACACCAAAAAAATTCAAATTTGATCGGTTTTCCATTAAAAAAAATGGCCCAGGTCCGTAATTACGGACTCGGGTCTACAATATGCAAAAAAAATGGAAAATCGATTAGATTCGTTTTTTTAAGGTAGGTCCGCAATTATGGACCTATTTACGAACCTATTTTTGCGGACGTGGTGTTATTTTGGTATTTTAGGGATAATGTGGCTAAGAGGTTACACCACAATCAAAAAATGGTTAAAACAATTAATTTTCCGTAAATTTGAAATGGTACAACATTGGTATGATTGTTACTTTTGCAGGCAACAAAAGAAAAAGAAACCTTTGCTTTAACAACTCTTTTCATTCAAAGTAGTTCAAATTTAGAGCCTACAAATTGGTAGATAATGACATAGACTTTACATTAAGCCCCCAATTTCACAAATGGAATGTTCCCCTTTCCTTGCTTTTTTCCCCACTTTTTCCATACATATAAATACTCATCAAGTGTAAAATCTTTGACCATATTATAACTAATGCAAAACATATGAACAATTGTTTAGTAAAAAAGTAACATTTATGAAACACTAAGAATTTCATAAATGTGAGAGAAAATGTAAGAATTTCAACCACGATTACTTTTAATTTGGAAGGAGTTACAAAGCCCACATAGAGGTTTGAAAGGGCTCGTCACAAGGGCAAACGACATCTGCCAATTTCGCTTAGCCGCCGAATCCAAATTATTTCATTGCGCGTTTGGTTTGCGGGATTGGAATGGAATGGATTGGATTTCAAGGAGGGATTTGGATTTGGAGGGATTTGGATTTGGGGGGATTTGAAATCTCTTCATGTGTTTGGTTTGTAGGATTTGGAATGGATTTCAAATCCATTCCTTTACAAGTCTTGTTTGGTTTGTAGGATTTGGATTTTGATTGAGTTTTTTATTATTTTTTTTATTTTTATAATATGTTTGTTTTATAAAGAATTTATTTTTATTGGTAAACGTCGGATTTGGATCGATACAATTTGAAGTCTGGATCACGTTTTAGAATCCATCGGATTTGGATTTCAAATCCAGGCCCAATGTCAAGGATTTCCAAATCCATCATATGAGGGCTTTTAAAATGGTCAACGGATTTGAAATCCGGTCAACGAAATCATTCCCTGCAAACCAAACGTAGGATTGGAATGGATTTGAAATCCAAATTCATTCCAATCCCACAAACCAAACGCGCCCTTAGGGTTCTGATTTTGATTTATTTGAGGTTTTGATTTATTTTGTTTTGTTTCTAATGTAAATTGTGTGAAACTATAAATTTTCTTTAACCACAGGTATCTTATGTTTAGCTTTGTATTTCAAAAACATAGTCGAACTTGTTAAAGATACCATTGTTTTATATAATATACAATTTTCTTAAGAATTGTAATTGAATATTGTATTTTTCTCTAACTCACATGTTTCAGTTTTGTGTGCTTCTGTAATCATTCTGTAACTTTACACGACAATATTGATTTATGAAAATTGATGTACAAGGAGAATTTATCGAACAAACCAAATCCATATGGTTGTAAACTTATGATGAATGATGATTTACTGGTACAAAGAAAGTGACCTTGTATACACATACACAAGTGATCCAAAAAACAATCCGTAAACGATAAAACATGGTACTTAATTATACAAGAATAATAAATTATGTTTTCTTTTTAACAACTTGAATTGTTGTGTAATCAGATTTCAGAGTTTAAAAATGAATCAAAAAAATGAACATCTATATACATATTATGTATTTAATAGTTTAATTACAAAACGAATATAATTAAATGATGATAATAACTTTCATCTCTTTTTCTAAATTTAATTCATGAAGTATGATCATATTGGGGCCAAAAGTATCATTCAAATTAAATAATACAGGATAATTAGAATTTTTAAATCATTGAAAAATAATTAAATTATAAAAAAGGTTGGTGGAATTATTAATTGGACCCTATATGGTTAACATTAAATAGAGCATACATCCAACTAGGCAAGCATTATATAATAAATAATAATAAAAGTGCCCCATTTCTAACGGTTTTTGTCGGATTTTTAAATCAATTAAATTACAAAAAGAAAAAGTATAATCAATTTATATTTTCTTCATTTTTTATATTTCTTGACTTTAGAACATCTTCAACAGTTCTTCTAAGATAGAGTATGTAAAATCAAAAAATTTAAATCTAAGTCCAACAATTATTATATTTTAAATATTACAATATTTATTATCTATACTATTTATACTATATTATAAAAACGGTATAAAAAACTCTTAATTACAACATTTTAAGCACAAGTTACAACTAATTAAAGCCAATTACTTAATTTACAATTTCTTAATGCTTTGGTACAACCTTTCCAAGCACAGTATCTCACATAATCATCTATTTGTGGAATGGATACTCATTTATTAATATAACTATTTGTTTTTTTGGTGGAGGATTTTATAAAATAGATTTTATATTAGCATAATCTATTTTAAATGTAAATTTTACATTTAAATCTATATTAATGAGATGTAATATAAAATCTTTTTTCTTTCGTATTTTTTTTATATTACATCTCATAATGATTTTTCCATATTTTATTTTATAAAATCTTTTTACTAGATGTAATATAAACTCTTTTTTCTTCCATATTTTTTTGCTAATATAAAATCTATTTTATTTTATAAAATCTACACGTATTTTATATTAGCATAATATAAAATCTACACGTATTTTTTTCACGAGCATTAAAAGAAGAAAAAAAAGAAGGTTGATATGAACTAAAAATAAAAAATAACGAGATACACTAATAAATTATCGTATTCTTTAAAATAAAAATATTCCACAATACTTTCCAAATTAACCAAGTGTAAAGAAAATAAAATAGAAACAATGTAGTTATAAAAATATTCTTCCATATTTTTAATATATTTACATTTAAATGTAAAATCGAAAATGAAAATAAAAGATTTTAAAATATTCTCTACATTCACTATAAATATATATAATTTCTCTATGTATCATCCGAGTACAAGAAGAAGACGAACGGTCGGGTGTCAATGACGGAACCTGCAACTGAACAAAAGGTATTCCATTATATTTTTGTTTCTTTGAAAAACTATTTTTTTATATTTTATTTTATTTACTGATGATTTGTTTATATTTTTCAAAACCCACAATCATATTTTTCGAAGTAGGGGAATAAGATATATATACATATCTTTATTTTTATCGATTAATACTATGAGGTCTTGAAGTCAATAGTCAAATAAATATGTTGTAATACATGTCGTTTGAGTTTTAAATAATATAATACAAAACTATTACCAATATTATTGCACAAACTCATAACAACAAACGATTAAGAATATATGCAAGTTAACCACTTATGAAAATACATTCGTTTTTCACATTGTATTTCATTAATTGTTAACAGTCAGATAAATATCTTTATTTTTATCGATTAATACTATGAGGTCTTGAAGTCAATAGTCAGATAAATATGTTGTGATACATGTCGTTTGAGTTTTAAATAATATAATACAAAACTATTACCAATATTATTGCACAAACTCATAACAACAAACGATTAAGAATATATGCAAGTTAACCACTTATGAAAATACATTCGTTTTTCACATTGTATTTCATTAATTGTTAACAGAGAAATTACGTTTCATTTTAACTCGGTTCAATATTCCAACAAAAAAATTATCCTCCCGTGTAATGCACGGGCCCAACACTAGTATTATAAAACATGAATAAAAAACTCCTAAAAATGACTCACTAAGTTATATGTAATGTTATTTAAAAGTAACTATTTAAAATCTCTTAAAAACAATTAATAAAGCTCAATGTACTAATTTTAATGCTATTTATTAACTTTCACTCATCATTCAACTTCCCTAAAATCACTCACCACATAACTAAATACAGGATAAAAAAATCAAATTTAAAAATAAAATATCTTAAGAAAATCTAACAGAATATTTAATGTTTATTTTATAAAAAAATATTATATTATTAAACCTAAAATAAATTTTACATTATTATTAAACTATCAAAGAAAACTCTTAAAAACAAGTTTTTATACATTAAGTACTGTTTATTGATACACATTACTTAAAATTCAAGATTACAAATCATGATGCATAAGTATAAATTTCTAAAACTATATGTTTGAATTAATAACTAACTGATGAACATAATCAAACAACAGATAAACATCTCAATTTAAATATAAAGAATTTAAACAAAATACTTAATTTTTTTTATAAAAAACATTATATTATTAAGTCTAAATAAAAATCATTATCATTATCTCAAAATCATCCAAAATCATACTGTAAATCAACAAAAAAACAAAAAATAAAATGAAACATTAAAATCGTGATATATCTCGTTGCATTGCGCGAGTACGCTTCTAGTAACATAATTATTGGGACAAAAAAAATCTCTTAATTGTTTTTAAATCTCCATTTTAACACATATTATACATAATTGTTGGGACAAAACAATCTATAAAATCTTTATTTTGGAGAAACATTAAAATCGTGATGTATCTTGATGCATTGGGCGAGTACGTTTCTAGTATTATTAAAATATTAAATACATTTAATAAGATATTATTTCTCTTTCCAAATATTTAATTTCAATACCTTCTATTCTTGGGAAAAATTAAATATTATCTCTCTCTCTCTCTCTCAAAATATTGACTTCTAAATATTTCTTCTAATTTGAAGATTTTTATCACCTTTCTCTATTTTAGTGTATATTATCTATATCTATACTATATTATAAAAACGGTATAAAAAACTCTTAATTACAACATTTTAAGTACAAGTTACAACTAATTAAATCCAATTACTTAATTTACAATTTCTTAATGCTTTGGTACAACCTTTCCAAGCACAGTATCTCACATAATCATCTATTTGTGGAATGGATACTCATTTATTAATATAACTATTTGTTTTTTTTTGTGGAGGATTTTATAAAATAGATTTTATATTAGCATAATCTATTTTAAATGTAGATTTTACATTTAAATCTATATTAATTGGATGTAATATAAAATCTTTTTTCTTCCGTATTTTTTTATATTACATCTCATAATGATTTTTCCATATTTTATTTTATAAAATCTTTTTCCATATTTTATTTTATAAAATCTTTTTACATGATGAGATGTAATATAAACTCTTTTTTCTTCCATATTTTTTTTGCTAATATAAAATCTATTTTAATTTATAAAATCTACATGTATTTTATATTAGCATAATATAAAATCTACACATATTTTTTTTTGATAATATAAAATCTACACGCATTTTTTTTCACGAGCATTAAAAGAAGAAAAAAGAAGGTTGATATGAATAAAAAATAAAAAATAACGAGATACACTAATAAATTATCGTATTCTTTAAAATAAAAATATTCCGCAATACTTTCCAAATTAACCAAGTGTAAAGAAAATAAAATAGAAACGATGTAGATATAAAAATATTCTTCCATATTTTTAATATATTTACATTTAAATGTAAAATCGAAAATGAAAATAAAAGATTTTAAAATATTCTCTACATTCACTATAAATATATATAATTTCTCTATGTATCTTCCGAGTACAAGAAGAAGACGAACGGTCGGGTGTCAATGACGGAACCTGCAACTGAACAAAAGGTATTCCACTATATTTTTGTTTCTTTGAAAAACTACTTTTTTATATTTTATTTTATTTACTGAAGATTTGTTTATATTTTTCAAAACCCACAATCATATTTTTCGAAGTAGGGGAATAAGATATATATATACATATCTTTATTTTTATCGATTAATACTATGAGGTCTTGAAGTCAATAGTCAGATAAATATGTTGAGACATGTCATTTGAGTTTTAAATAATATAATACAAAACTATTACCAATATTATTGCACAAACTCATAACAACAAACGATTAAGAATATATGCAAGTTAACCACTTATGAAAATACATTCGTTTTTCACATTGTATTTCATTAACTGTTAACAAAGAAATTACGTTTCATTTTAACTCGGTTCAATATTCCAACAAAAAAATTATTCTCCCGTGCAATGCACGGGCCCAACACTAGTAACATAATTATTGGGACAAAAAAATCTCTTAATTGTTGTTAAATCTCCATTTTAACACATATTATACATAATTTTTTTTTGGAAGGGTATCCTAGGTCTTTGGCCCAAACTAATCCCTGGCAATTTGGGCCTTCGGCCCAGCTGTTAAAGCGTGCAGCCCTGAGATTATTCTCAGTGGCCACAAGTGTTGCGAGTGGGGCTCGAACTTGGGACAAAACAATCTATAAAATCTTTATTTTGGCATAGTTGTTGAAGATGTTCTAAGATTAGAATAAATGGCCAGCTATGTATAAATTGAACAGGTCTTTTTTGAGATAACACCAATAAATGAATCTCCACCTACTTTCACATTTCATAATATTTTTGCATTCACATGAAATATATTAAATTAATGAAATTTAAAGACTTGAAAAACCATGATAAAAACTTATTATCCTTTCATCCCAAAATACGTGTCCAAATTTTTATTTATATTTGTCTTAAAATAAATATTCAATTTCAAATATAGATAATTAAATTTCCAATTCTACCTTCATGTCTCACATAACTTGTGCAAGTGCAACAATGTAATAACGGTGACCAAAGTAATAAAGTTGGGAGTATGGGTGAGTGATTGCTCAAAGCCAAAAGTGAGGGGGCTAGTTTGTAAATATGGATAAAGGGGGGTTAACCCTAATACTCATTCTCTAATTCATTCATTCTTGGAGGCATCTAAGGAGGCGTTTGGGTCGCAGAATGGAATTTGATGGAATTGGAATCCATCGAAGGAATTTGACTTTGAAGAAATTGGAATGGAATTTGACCACGCCTTTGGTTGGTAGGAATTCAAATCCTTCACTTAAGCCAAGGAATGATGAATTCCTTGAATTATGGAATTCAATGGAATTGGAAGGATTCCATCGCTTTCATTCCATGAACCAAACATGGGCTTGGAATTTGGTCAATGAAATTTGTCATTCCAATTCCTTCCAATTCCATGAACCAAACGACCCGTAAGAGATATCAGAGAGAATAGTGGGTGACAATTAAGATTGGAAGAAATTGAAGAAAAGGTCTGCACTAATCCTCTTCAAGGTAAGAACTAACTCTTCTATTGCCAACCATTGTTTGAGAAATGGAAGTCTTGTTTAAGCAAAATTTTAGTTTTAATGGAAGATTTATTCGATTGTCTACCCTATTTAGAAAGTGTTTTTTTTTTGTTGTTATTGTTGTTGTTATTGCTCCTTGAGTGGGTTAGAACCTTAAACCTTATTGTGTTGGACTCTAATCGATTAGTCTAAGGTTGGGGAGAAATCAGGGTTGTGAGTGGTTGTGTGTCATAACTCGTCGCTGGGGATCGCCACCCGATCGACGTCGAACCCAGATCTCGGCTAAGCCGGGACTTAGCAAGCGCTTAACCTCGATTGAAGCCAGGAACCCGACACCTACCGGGGAGCCCGGTGGTGTGTAGTACAGGGGAGGGCGGGTGTGTATAGTCCCGGGAGGCGGGGGTCCCGAGAGTAAGTGTACCGAGGAGACCGGTAGTGGGGTGGAGACCCGGGTGCAAACCCGGGAGTCGAGGGGACCCGGGGGGAGTGGCCCCAAGTATATGGTCGATTCATAGGAAGGGGCTTTGAGAAAGGTTTTAAGTTGTTGGGGGAGAAGTCAGAAGTGTTATATTTTGGAGTTTGGGTATCTTACCACCCTAACTTCCGTGTTCATAGGTTTTCTGTCTAAGGACTCAAGTGCGGGTTCGAAAAGCTAAGTAGAAACGACAGGTGAGTTTTCTAACCAAAATCCCTATCGACAATTATACTATTTTATGCATGCGAGATTTATTAAATGTGTGTTATGCTTTATCGTGTTACGTGTGATTTATTATGTATGCATACATTGTTTACGGCAAGTTATGGCCCAAGTCGGGGGGAGGGGGGTGTCCCACCTGTGCTCATACCGGGGGGTGTGTCCCATGATGAAGCAGTGTGAGTCAAACACGTTGTCACCTTTGCGTGACTTCAGTGTATGCCAGAAGCGTGATTTGCGAGTACGATGTTTTAATAAAACTGAACTGGTTTTTATTTAATTATAAATCTTTTTTTATAAGTTGCTTTTGGCGTGTAATCGTTGTTAGAGGGAACTCACTAGACCTTTCGACCTAACCCTCGCTCTTTCAAAACTAAAAACATTTTCAGCGAGACGTGAAGTAGATGGTGTGGGTAAGGGGAAAGAGAAGCTTTGAGCAACTAGATGATTGATGCCATAGTTTTCCAGTTTTAATTTGTTTTCCCTTTTAATCATTCTCAGTTGTGTAATAGGTTGTATTCCGCAAACCTTGGATATTTGACTTCTGTCATGGGTCATTTTGGTAATATTTTATATTATGTCGTTTATGCTTTATTTCTCTAAGTTGGGTTGTTACAAACAAATTACGGAGTGGGCGATTGGGCATCAATGATGTAAAAGTAGTCCAACGGTTTTAAGGCTCACAATCAAATGCACTTTAAGTATTTTTTTTTTCTTTCCTTTTTTATCGGGTTATAGAGTATAGAAAAGTGAGCTAAATATTTGAAAATTTTGGGTGTTATTGGGGTGACTTCAGATACTAGTATGCGTGATAATTTTTCACATTGTCGTTTTTTTTTCCTGAAAGTCTGTATTCCCAAAAAAAAATATAAAATATTTAGCTATTTATGAACAGATAAGTATGATTATAGATAATTGCAATTTTTATTTGTTCAAATATCAATTTTATATTTGGTTTTTATTGAGAAATCGCATTAATTTTCATTATTTGTTTACAATAACATGTTACATATAAGTGTATCGTACAAGTACACAACTAACAAGAACTTGAGTAGAAGTCTTTCAAAAACGAATATTAAACATCCATGTATCGCTTACTAGTTCATAATCTTTTTAAGTTCTCAGTTTACAAATAACTATGCTCAATTTTATATATTTCTTAAATTACATAAAACTAATTAATAATCAACCGATCAATATTTCTTACAATGACATCAAAATACTTTATCATTATTATTATTGATATAAAAAAAGGGAATTTAATTAAAATGCCCTAAGTTGAAAAATCAGTACCCAATATGCCCAAAATCTTGTTATTTTTGCCAAAATACCCCATATGTCCGCGTTTTTTGTCCTCGTTTTTGAAAAAACGCGGACATATACTATTTGGGTCCGCGTATGGCTTGAAACGCGGACATACCCCTCGTCCAACCCAAAAAACGCGGAGACAAGCCGTTCCACACAAAAACGTGGACATACCCATTATTGAATTGTTGATTTTATTATAAATTTACAGTTTATACCCCTATAATTATTTAGTTAGTTTACTTTATACCTTCTACTTTTCTATTTTTCATTTTCTATTTTTATTATATTAACACATATAATCGTATATTAACTAAAATGCATTAAAAAAATACGTTTTAATTTTAACAAGTTATATCATTATAATCGTCTCTTCGATACCTTCGAAATAAGTCCAATATTGAATATTTTTGGATTTAATTATTTTATTATATCATATATATTAAAAATACGTTTTTATATATCATAAAATTATTTAACGTATTTTAGTTAATATACGATTATATGTGTTAATATGATGAAAGTGTAAAATAAAAAATAGAAAAATATAAAGTATAAAGTAAACTAACTAAATAATTATAGGTGTATAAAATTTTAATATATATGATGTATAATAAAATAATTAAATCCAAAAATACTCAATATTGGACTTATTTCGAAGGTATCGAAGAGACGATTATAATGGTATAACTTGTTAAAATTAAAACGTATTTTTTTAATGCATTTTAGTTAATATACGATTATATGTGTTAATATAATAAAAATATAAAATGAAAAATAGAAAAGTAGAAGGTATAAAGTAAACTAACTAAATAATTATAGGGGTATAAACTGTAAATTTATAATAAAATCAACAATTCAATAATGGGTATGTCCACGTTTTTGTGTGGAACGCGGCTTGTGTCCGCGTTTTTTGGGTTGGACGAGGGGTATGTCCGCGTTTCAAGCCATACGCGGACCCAAATAGTATATATCCGCGTTTTTTCAAAAACGAGGACAAAAAACGCGGACATATGGGGTATTTTGGCAAAAATAACAAGATTTGGGACATATTGGGTACTGATTTTTCAACTTAGGGCATTTTAATTAAATTCTATCATTAAAACTAAAATAAATTGTACATTTATTTTTAAATCTAAAATAGTTAAATAAAATTTTAAACTAAACAAACTGTACCAAAACAATTATAATATTTAATTTAACATCTAGTACTGATATTTTTTTTTGAGTTCTATTTATCGAATTTTCAATTTAGCAAACCATTTTAAATTATAATTTTTATTTTAATCAAACATAAATAGTATTGCGATGTTTGAATTCGTTTTTGGTAAATAAAAAAAAAATCATTATTTTCATTTCCGACAAATTTTACATTCCCTTACATCACATAAATACAGATGTTTGAAATTTGGGACCAAATTTAAATAATTTGAACAAAATTAAATACTATCAATAAATTCCAACATCAATAAATTATATTACGATGTTTGAACTCTAAAACCATGAAAACATTAAATTTGGTAGGCTACTACCATATCTACCTCTCATTCTCTCGCATTTATAAATCATTAACCAATTATCTTCAACATATTCTTTAAAATTAAATTTTGAGGATTTTTGTTTTAATAAATTATCTAAAACATTATTTAAAATGAAGAAAAGTATGAAAGAGACAATGAAATTCTCTAAATTTGGAAAACTTTCCAAAAATAATTACTTAGGAAAATAAAATGATTTTTTATGAGAAACCTTGAAATTAAATGTTTATAAAAGAAAATATTAATTTATAAATTGTACTTAATATTTTAATAATATAATTAATATTGTAATCTTTAAAATTGAAAAATTGTGAAGATAGACACAATTTTTTTTGAAGTTTTTAACTTTTAATTCTCTATTTTGAAGCTTATTATCTGATGTAACACAATCAGTAAATCTTTATAGTTTTTTAGAATTAAGTTTTTCTTTTAAATAAAAATCAAACCAAACAAACTCTCATAGATCTCACACAGACTGTATGAAGAATTAACTTATTTAAGAAAAAAAAATAAAAAAAAACTCTCATTATATCTCACGCACAGTGTCTGAATATACATAAATAATTAAATATTTATCTCAAAAGGTTTTTATAAAGATATTAAAACCATAAAACATTAAATTCTGCATGAGATATATGAATTTGCTTCATTTGATTTTGGTAGGATCCCTTTTTTATAATTTTGAAGGTTTTTTAATAAATGTTGTTGCCTTTAAAAAGAATAATTTTATTAACACAAGTATTTGCTCCAAACGTGTCTACAAACTAAACACAAAATGAGGTATCGACATGAAAAAACTGTCAAATATTTTATGGCTTTAATTTAACAGGGACTAAAAAACACAACTTTAGTACCACGCTCAATCCTGCCATACCCGAGCCTAATGGTCATACCAAACACGTGTCGACAAGCTTTTGTTCTCTCATGTCTTGTCTGTGTATTAAAGACGCTCTAAAAGGGTTTACACACCAACATAAACCTCCCAAACCCCAACGAGTTTCAAGAACAAACAAAAAACCAAACAAACTCGGTAAATCTCACACAGAAATAAGTAACAAACATGAACACCAACAAACCCAGTAAATCCCGAACAGAGATGGGGTTCAAAGGTAAGATCTACTTCTACATAAACAATCCAAGAGGCGAAAGAAGTTGTTTCATTAATTCAAAAAGTAGAACAGTTATTTCCATGATTCAAGAACAGAATTTTGCCTGATCGTCAAACCTTCATCGATATTAATCATGCATCTCATATAATATTCAATGAGCAAAGGGAGAGTAAATGTTTCATAGTTAACAAACAGGAATCTCATAGGAGAGATGAAGTTACCTAACCCTATAAAGCCGAAACCTTCAAGCAGCGTTGCTACTGCCACCGTTATCCGCAGATGGATCCGTGGCGGGCTTTTTTGCCGGATTAGACTCTGTTGCGGATGAACTCATCGACACCCGCTTGACTCCCCTTCCCACCACTCCGAGATGCGTTACCCCACCACCACCGCCATTTGTGTGAGCTGTAGAAACAGTAGGAGACTCGAATCCAGAGCTGTTAGCGGTCCCAAGTCGTGAAGAACTCAATCCGGCAGCAGCGGAAGTCTGACTTCCGCCTTTCCCTTTGGCCGCCATCATTCCCAGTATATCAGATAGTATAGATGATGGGTTTGAAACAATCTGCTGGAGATCTTCAAGCTGCAAATTTGACAACTACATTTGTAAGCTTTTTAATCATGGATAAATCTAAAAGGGAAGAATGCATCAAAGTTTGGCTTTGATTCCTATTTAGATTAACAAATAATTTCTTTTCTCAACCAATGTAACAAAGTTGCAAAATTTCTTATTTTGTACTCATAATCTTGTATCGTTTGATGATGTGAATACCCATTTACGAAAGGTTTACGTCAAAGTGGACAATGAACTTGATATCCACGTCATCAATTGTTACAAGATCAGCAGGTTATGGGAAAGAGAACACCTAAAGAACTAACAAATGATAACATCCAAGACTTGCCTTCTTTTCGAGTTCAATAGAAAGACCGGTGAGAATCTCAATCTCTTTTTCTTTCTCAGCAACATGATCGGTGGTTTGTGAAGCGTTAGATGCTTGTCGGCCAAGGAGTGCTGATTCAGAATTGGCAGACACCATAGAGGAACTCTCTATTTCGCTTGCGAGTCGCTGCAAACGAGATTTGCAAACTGAAATAGCCTTTTCGCAATAAGGGATCGCTTCCTGACCCTTTGAACCAATTTCTAGACATAAACATATCCTGAAATTTCTGATATTGTCCATTAAGTCCATCAGACATGACAAAAACTTGTTGTCCCACGTTTTGTGCGACATATAGACCGGGACAGGATAGAACTGAGTGGGGCAAAAAACATTTTTTCCTTCAGCCAAAACAGGTGAAACAAAAAAGAGAGATGGGAGAAGATTGGTAAATTACTAAACTACCCATGTCAAATAAAAACCCTAAAACCTTGCACAATTCTTTCACCCGCCTACATCACTATAGCCCGTGTAGTCCTGTCCAGTCACATCTGCATACCAAAGCTATCAGATAAAGACCACTTAAATTTTATAAACCATTGATCTTAAAAAGGATACAGTTCAGCTATATGACGACTGTCTGGTTCAGCCAAGCGCTCCAACATTGATAGTGCTTTCAGATAATCGCTGAGGGAAGTTTCAACATCCTCTATAAGAAGAACACAAACACCAAATGGGGACTTCATAAATAGTAATTTTAATATATTGAGTGAAGTCAAAGGTCAAAAAATTCTGCTCGGTTGTTATTTGTAAGGCCATGTTTGAAAGCCATAAGCTAACTTACTTTTTGGAGCTTATTGAAAAAGCCTTTTTTGGTTACCCATTAACTAGCTTTTTGAAAAGCTAATTCAAGTAGCATTTCAATAAGCTCGAGGGACATTTTTTACAATTATCACTATATATTTTTCAAATTAATTTACATAGTCATCTAGCTTATTAGCTAGTTTTTTACCGAACACGACTAGTTTATCAGCTAGCTTATCAAAGCATCTCCCAACAGTTTCTCCAAAATGGAGGTATTGGAGTTTGTATTATGTTTTTTGTTTGGCTCCAACGGATTCTCTAAAAGTCTCTCCAAACCGGACAGAAATGAAAGAGAGTCTAAAAATCTTCAAATTTGAAGAACTCTAGAAAATTTATTGTTAAGAGAGAGAAATGTAGTTGAATGTATTATCATTTTATATAAAACTTATTTGAAAATTTCTTGAGATATTAAATGTAACGAATATTTTAGTAATATAAATAATGTTGAAATCTCCAAAACAAAGACACAGTGGGAGTTGAATGTAATTCTTTTTGGAGATTTTAACTTTTGCATATCCATTTTGGAGAAATTATGAAGAATCTCTTGAAGATGCTAATACCTAGCTGATTCGCTAGTTTGCCAAACATAAGTACCAAGTTAAATGCGTTAGCAAAATGTGTATACATACCTCTCTCCAAAGCTACCTCTGCCAAAGCTGAAAGAATGTCTACTTTCTCCATCGTGTCACCTGCTTGTTTTTCAGCAATTGCCCTTGCAACATCAAGCATTTTCCATGCTAAATCCAGGTCGGATTCATCCTCATCCGCTCCAGCATCATCGGCATCACTTCCATCATCATCTTCTTCCTGATCTTCCTCGCCACCACCTATCATCCCCAGAAAACGAAGCACACAATATCATCCAGGTTGTGCACTATTTGGAAAATACAAAAGTATGATATTCATCCTTATCCAGAACCTCAAAATCCAATTCAATATTACTACTCATCAAAACATCTCTGCTTATTATTGCATTGATTTTAATTAACTTAGACCCTCTAGAATGCATTGGAGATGCATACAAACACACATTTGAACTATACTAATTCATAAATAATTATCCTTTTCTCTTATATGTATGCTTGTGCATGTACTGATGTTTGCATGATTAAGATCTAAAGACACCATAGACCACATCGGACCGACATTTATACCTTGACAAACTATTACATCTGCATATATTTATAGAAGTATCGAACATATGATGACTATCATGTCCACTCATCAGCAACAACAAACATCCCAGAATAAAAATCTCATGTCCCTAATCACGTAAAGACAAATCATAAGTTTATTTAAATCATCTTTTTATTCCCTCTTTGGTAAAATTACTATGTGTCTTCACGTGCATGGTTACAGGAATGGGACATGAGATTTGGGCCAGGGAGATTTTTATTCCACGTCCCATGAGTAAGACACTGAACACTGCTGTAAAATCTTACCCTCATGCATGTTATACTTTTATTAGGACACTGACCATGAATGAAAGGAAATATGCATTTTATTACGGCTGCTACTAACCATCTTCTGACACTTCTTGAATATTTGAAGTCCCTTCTTTAGCATTACTTGTCACAGAAGTTCCCACACTTTCAGCACCCTTAGCAGATCCTTTTTCAGTATCATGTTCTGAACCAACCTCTTTCTTGGTCACAGCACCTGAGACCAATGGGTCAGCCTCCTCTTGAGCTTTGTACAGGAGTGCACATCCATATTTATAATAAGATCTCACACATTCAGGTGCAAGCTCGCCATAATGTGCAACCCTGGTCAGGATATTAGTATAATACCAAAAAAAGTCATCAGTAACTCGAAACTACTATAACCTCCTGATTTCTGGTTGATAGAAGGAAAAGCCAAGAGAAAAATAGAGATGTTAAACATCTAAATTTCTAATTTCCCTTGAACCGATAGTTTATCGTGTTTGTGCACTGAATTTTACATTTTATACTGAAATATAAAATGTGGTGTCTCCCTGATTGTAAATCACAGCAATTTGGTGCAGTTGACACTGCCATTTCCTTATAGTTTAAACTTAATATACATTAATTTTCTAATATTTGAAAGAACTAATGCGTATATGATCATTTCATGTCAACCACATAGATACGCTTGACATTTGCTCCTATATTTCTTTAATATATCTTTATGTTGCATATATTAAATGAGAGATGACAACTGTTTTGATGAAATTGTGGGATTACATGAAAGAATTGTAGAAACGAGTTAAAAAACAAAAAAAGTGGACGCCAAAAAGAAGCATGATCCAAAAAAAGGAAGCAAGTGTATGCCTATGCCCTTGAAGCAAAGCCTCACACTCAAGAGTCTTGCTTCTTCTTTGCAACTTCAAGAGAGTGATAAGGTACTTGACTGGATCAAGAGAGCTGAAAATTTGGTACAAAAGATCTCATTCCTTCTATTAAAAGGAAGTAGCGACTACGACTAGCGAATGGGATGCAAAGTACCTCCGGAAATTGCTTTATTCCAGAGTCAAATATTATTTCATGGAGCTCAAAAAAGCAAGCCTGGGGTGGCACAGTTGATGGGATGCAAAGTACCTCCGGAAATTGCTTTATTTAGCGGTCAAGATATTATTTTGTATAGCTCAAAAAAGCAAGCCACAGTTGCTCTATCATTCAAAGAGGCAAAATATGTGGCTCTGGTTGCTGCTAGTCAGGCAATTTGGTTAAGAGTTAAGACAGATTTTAGAATTTAGATGACTTGGGTGAAGATCAACACGGAGCTACAACTCAATAATGTGCAGTGATGTTGACTAAAAAACCAGTTTTTTTACAACAGGTCTAAGCATATAGTTACTAAGCAAAAAATAAGTTCAGCTGGAAGAATGCAGGACTGATCAACAGGTACAGATCTGTTCACCAAAAGTCCGACGAGGAAGAAACATGAAGAATTCTCTGAAGAACTTAGGCCTTCCAAATTTGAATGCAGGGAAAGTGTTACAAGGGTAATTCAATTTGGTAGAACTTTTTCTTAGTTTATTCATACTAAATAAGAAGAAGAGGTTCTCCCCGTTTTGATTTTTCCATTTTTCTAGCTAACTTTGGTCATCGATAAGACAAACACTGCAGTATTTTTCATTGCCTATTGTTCACCTTCAATTCTCCAACGCCTACCAGCTTATTCAGTACTAAAATCAAACATTACGTCGATTAAAAACCCTAAACTAATTTCTAGGGCACAACCAAACCACAGAGAAGAAGCAACATAGAACAACAAACTAATAAAAACTACATTATTCCAACTTTTTAAGTAAATCAAGTAATACAATGCATAATACAAAATTCTTCAAGTAAATCAACATAATCCCGTAGATTAACAAAATCCTACCAGTTTATTCGAATCAAAACACTTTACGCATTAAAAAGCCCTAACCTGATTTCTAGGGCACGACTGAAGCAATCAGTAGCTTCATTGTAGTCTTGTTCCTTGTTCGCCTTCGATCCTCTCTCCATCAACTCCTCTGCATACTCGAGTGACTTATCCATTTCTCCGTCAGACGTCAAACCAGATGTTTCGGCGACATTGTTGTTGTTGCAGGAAGACACTGTACCACCGTCACCGGTCGAATCGATGGTGGCATCAACTGAAGCTGGCGCTTGATCGACGTTTGGTGCAAGGTTTTGTGAAGTCGGAGCTTCATCCGCCATTGAAATTGAACGGAAAATTGGAAACGAAAACCCTTCGAATTGGAAGTGAAATGGCTTTCAAAATATTTCACTTCGTACTTGAAATGTGAAAACCCTTGGCGGAAAAGTGTTGATATTTATATTGTCTGGATTGGAACAGTTGAGTTATGTATAGTTTCCATTTGGTCCCTCTACTTTAACTTTTACAACTTTTGCTCTAGATTTTAAAAAAGTTATGTGATTTCAATCCAAATTTTTGATAGACCGATTATCTCAATCCAACCGGTTCTATATAATTTCTCTAGAACAGATAACTAAAAGTTAAAATCTTTAAAAAAAAATTACATTTATTTTTAATAGATTTTTTGTTTTAGAGATTTTAACTAAAACTATATTATTATAATATTTTTTAATTTATCATCCGAATACATTTAAAAAAAACGTAATATAAAATGATAAAAATTAAATCTCATTACGGGGATTGAATAAAATAATAATTTCTCTCTCCCTTCATCAAGTTTTAGAAAAATCTTTAAACTTAGACCATCCACATCCCTACAATTCATTTACACTTTCAATTGTGTCACATCAGTTTTTGCAATTACCCTCTACACACATGCAATTCACCTACACTTTCAAAAGTGGTCCCCACTACAACATTTATTAATTACTTTATAAATTATTGTATACATTTATATTCTTTTAGTTAATAACATGATATATAATTCTTTATTTTAATTTAATGATAATTAAAATATAAATTTTAATTTGAAACAATCGATTAATATATAATATAATAATATACAGAATCTATAAAAGAATGAGAGAAAGAAAAAAAAAAGTACGAGAAAGAAAGAAAGAGGAACGGGAGAAAATGAAAGATCAACTTACAAAAGAAGAATTATCAATCAGGTTGATGGAAATGGATCCATCTACTATGACAAAGCAGCAACGAAAATTGTACGATAAAAAAATTTGACAACTTTTAGACGAATAAAGATGTAATTTTATTTGTGTTATTTTATTAATTGTGTGTATTATTATATTATATGTAATTTTATAAATTACATTATATGTAGTTTTATCAGTATTGTATGTTGTAATATGTGTTATATGTAATTTCATTAATGTTTAAATTATTTTAATTATATTGTATTTGTATTTTATTTAAAAAATAACATATATACATATATAGAATGTTTTTTTAAACAAGAATGATTAATTTAATTAAAAATAAATTAATATTATTAATTTATAGAATATATATAGTGGAAGTTTACCTAAATTTAAAAATTAAAAAAAATTGAAAATGAAGGTGATGGAGGCTCTGTGGCTTTCAAATGAAATTGTAATACTTATAAGCGAAGATCCTACATAGCATCAATATTCCATTTGCAATTCATTTGTCATCCCTTTTGTGGAGGGTCTTAGAAAATTTTTAGACTTTCTTTGTTATAGAGAACAAGATAACAAAAATGTTGGAAAAGTTTAAAGAACAAAAACTTGTCTTTTTTTTTTGATAAGAGGGGGTGGCCCCTCCGATCAAGAATATCTTTTTATATTTTAAAGAAGTTGTTGGAGATACTCTAAATTCTAACATGTAGGTAGAGATGTTCTCATTCTCCCTCTTTACGCAAATTGGCCTCCGAACTTGTAACACCCCGATTTTCGAAAGATATCATTTCAAGTTTATACAAAAATCGGTATATTAAGGAAAAGTAAGGTATTTGATTTTGGACTTAAATCCTTGATTTTATAGTCTTGATAGATGAATGATTCAATTACGAGTCCAACGGTTCTTTCCGGAGCGAAAACGGAGCTATAACGAAGAAGTTACGGCCAAAGCAGTGAACGAGAAGAAAACTGGAAGAAGTTGCGACTATGACCAACGACATTGCATTGGGCAATGTCGCATGGGCAATGTCGCCCAAAATGGCCAGGGGCTGTTAAGTTCGGGATTTCAACCATTTTTCTCATTTCTCCTCTTCCAAACTTCTTCTACTCTCTCCCAAACCGATTCCCTTCTTTTCCCTTCAAACCCTAACTTATTTTGGCTCAAACCCTTAGATTTTGTGGAGGAAAAGCATCATCAAGTGGTAGGATTGAAAGCTATGGTCAAGAATTCACCATCTCCATCTTCACCTTCATCTTCAACTTCAAGCTTATTTTGGGTTTTCTAGGTTTTCATCAAAGCCTAAGTGGTAAGTGTATCCCTTCAATTTCTAAACCATGAAGTAAGTTATAAATGACCCATTGATGGTTTCCTAGTGTTTGATTTCTATAAATTTCGGTTTGGTTAATTTTGGGAGTTTTGGGTCAAATTTAGGGTTTTGCCCAAAATAGAGATATTGATGTTAAGTGTTTGGGGAAAAATTATTTATGGTGGAAAAATGTATATTTATGGTTGGAGCCTTGTAGATCTAGGTTTTGGAAGATTTGGTTTGAAGAATCAAGTTCTTCAAGGAAAGTTCTAAATGGGTAAAATCTAGATTTAGTCTAAATCTAGCAAGGTGAGTTACTAAACTTTTGTCAAAACTGGATACGCATCATATTTGATTAATTGTTGTTATTATCACATCTTTGCTCAAAATGGTCATTTTTACGGGTTCAAGTATTTGATGGTATTTACATGAGATTATGTGAAAAATGTGATATAGAAGTATCATCCCATGATTTATTCTATTTTGGGAATTATTTGGGGGTTTCCATGATGTGTACTCTCTATGGGTCTTTTGACATGTTTAATGAATACATGTTTGGTATAATATGATGATTTCCATTTGGAATACTCTCTTGGTGATATCGTATCTACAACGTGGCTATGTGAATATTTAAGTCTTATGTTGGACTCATGCTATTAGGAGGGTGATATTGTACCCACGGTTGGTATTGAATTATATTTGGTTGAAATATACCTAAGGACCTCCTATATGCATTATGTTGGACGAACCAAGTCAAGTTCACTAGGATGATGTAGTCTTGGGGCGCCACCGTGATGGTATGTGCCTAGACCTTCGCCACTCGGAAAGTTTCCTTTTTGGTCTGATCTTCGGGTGTGTCGGGCCTTTGGGGTGTTCCTTGTTAAGGGCATCAAGGTACATCGACTCTTTGGAGTGGAATTGATTGGTGCTATGGGTCTCCCCCGTTGACTCCATACATGTTGAAAATTGGTTAATTGCTGATAAGAGTTATCTATGTTCTACCATGCTATTTCTTGTTCAACTCACTAGGCTTTTTGGCCTAACACTTGTTTGGTGTCGATGTGTATCTCAGGTTTTAGCGGCATCGGTTCTAGGCTGGCTTGATGCTTGGGTGAGAGACTTGGGAATATTACATTTGGACTTACTTTTGGTAGGAGAACCTTTGGGTTTATAAATGACACCCTTAATTGTAATCTCTTTTCTGGTTATAGAAATTAGATTAGTTGGTTGTTATTTATT
Source organism: Arctium minus (assembly GCA_954870635.1). Taxonomy (NCBI): domain Eukaryota; kingdom Viridiplantae; phylum Streptophyta; class Magnoliopsida; order Asterales; family Asteraceae; genus Arctium; species Arctium minus. Next base: position 9,718,880 of record OX941092.1, read on the forward strand.
GTCCGTTTATTTACGATTGTATTTAAACAGGTTTGTATAATTTTTTTTCCATTTTTGGGAGGCTCTTGCTTTGGCATATTTAAATACCGCATGTCCGTTTTTCGGATTTTGTTATCCCTATTTTTAGGGTGTTACAGAACTCCAACCTCCTTCCCACACCAAAATTACCACCTTTACCAATTTAACCCACACAATTAACACTACCATTAACGAATTACCTTCTTCCTTTTTACATTTAATTCTCCAGATTCAACGACATTTTCTCTCTAGAGTTTTTCTGGATCAAATCCTTATACGATCAACCACAGGTAAATCTTCACTTTATTTCTTCTATGATGATTAATTAGGGTTTTCAATTGTTTGTGTGATCAATCTTCTTCTCGATTAGATTGAATCGATGTTGATTATTTTTTTTTCTCATACTGGAAGATTCGGGGCTTTTAGTATTTGAAGTTAGATAGATGCAGAAGCCTTACCTCTGTTTTTGTGGACGATCTTGAACTTTGCTATGTGTTATTTGAACAAGAAAATGTAGGTGGTTTTGTAGATTAACTAATTGTTGTAATTTTCTTCTATCACAAAAATATTGGCCTGGTTATGCACATTTATATATATCAAATCGTATTTTGAAAATGTAAAAAAAACTTTTTGATTCTGTAACACCCTAAAAATAGGGGTCAATTTAAACCTGAATATATGCGGAAATGGCATTCTAAAATCAAAGTGTGTCACCCTAAAATAGGGGAAATAAAGTATAGCGTTTACAATTCCAAATGAAATGAAGAATATGAATCAACAACCTAATAATCAAAGTTAGTCTAAATTACATTATAGTCAGGTGTCGCTATTCTTCCAAAATGATATACCACCAAAACAATTTACGTCGGTCTATAATTCTCCAAAAAGACCACTCTCGACCATTCAGTCGTCCACTCAATTCCAACGAGTCCCGCCGCTAAGATGACATGTCATACATGACAACCAAAGAGCAAGTGTTAGGCTAACGCCTTAGTGAGAACAAATAATTTAAAAATAGTATTTATAAAACCACTGGAAGTTGTACGGTTGGATATAGCCGTGAGCTAAATCAATACAAACAAGTAAACCATTAGTGATCACACCATATTACAAACAATATTAATCACCTTAGTGAGTTCAACTCCTCTAAGTATATTGCTCAAAAACATCAAGTCAACCCCTCTAGGTCTATCCTTGAGAAGTTCCAAAACGAGAACTTACGCACAATGGAATTACATCTTACTGCCCATGGGACGTTGCCCGACCATATAGGTTCACACCTTACTTACCATGGTGACCCAATGTCTATTTCGTGCTAAAGTAGTGAACTCAATGTCAAAAACCAAGACATTAAGAACATTGTGCCTATGGATCCATTGCACTAAAACCAAGACTAAGGGGTCGTTTACAAAATGCTTACCTGGTAAGTGCTTACCAGGAAATTTACCATAGCGGATGAACATGACAAGAAGACAGGATCTTATCCGGTAAGAGCGAGGATAAGGATGAAGAGTCTTACCCGGTAAGAGAGAGTGACAACTCTTACCCGAGTAAGCGCTTACCGGGTAAATTGTTGTATAAGATACCACCGTGATGATTAAAATCTTACCCGGTAACGCAAGTTAGTGTGTCGAGTTTTATTGGTAAGCGCTTACTGGGTAAGCATTTGGGTAAACGACCCCTAAAACACATTCTAATACAACAACATTGGTTCATGTATTCCAATTTCATACTAATAAACATCCATAAACACTTTTCCAAATTAATGGATGGAGACTCACATATGAACCAAATACACCATATGTCGACATAAAGCTTGTCTCAATAATCAACCATAACCCATATCTTTAAATCAAAATCCAATCCTTCTCAAAACCCTAATTGTTCATCAAAATTCCATAAAAACAAGGATGATGATAAAAGAGTATGTAAATACAATAAACATTCTTAAATCATAGGTCAATACATTTCCAAACATTTTTATCCACACGCAAAACCCTAAAATTTTTTAAAATTAATTTTAGGTCAAAAGTTTACCAAAATCCAAAACCTCATAGTTTGGGAGTATGTAAGAGTTTAAATACAAGAAGGTTACCATGTATGGAGTTGAAAATGTGAATGTACTCACCTTGTTAGGATATATGAACAAACCCTAGATAATGAGAACTTGAAGATGTGTCTAAGTGATTAATACTGCCAGGTTTTCATGATTACTACTGCTGAGAGAAGTTACTACTGCTAAGCCAGATTAATACTGCTTGAAGAAAATAATACTGTTGAGCATAGTTAGTGCTGCTGGTGAAGATTAATACTGCTCAGAGTGTTAATGCTGCTGTGACTTAATACTGCTTATTTGATAGTCAAGATATGCGCAGATCAAGATTTAAAGATAATCATGGAAGGTTGAAGATAACTATGGAAGAATATACTGAAGATCTTTTAAGATTTGTAATTATCTTTTATTTTCAGTATATGTATAGATGTAGTCAGAATAGTTTCAATATACGAGATTTCTAAGTTTTTGTTTTAGAGAGAGAATTAACCTCAAGGTTTACAATCCTAATTATAGAGAAGTTGAATTCGTTTTGGTGAGCCTGTTCATCAAGATTGAGGTTTTGTTTGAAAGCTTGTAACTTTAATCATTCAATAAAGTTTACAAGTTGTGATTCATATTTTACTGTTACATTGATAGTTTGAATATTAAAGTGTTTTTCCGCAACTTCTTTAATATTGTTTCTGAGTTTTATTATTCTTGTTAAGAATCAGATCCTGTCAAGTGGTATCAGAGCCTAGTATTCTCAGAAACCTTCATTCATCATGGACAACACAGTTGAATCAAACAGTACTCTTGTTTCAAAGGTTCCCATGCTTAAACCCAATGAGTTTGACATGTGGAAAATTAGGATCAAGTAGTACATCCTCCTTACAGACTTTTCTATGTGGGACATTGTTGAGAATGGTCCCTCTGCTGAAGGTAAAATTGGACAAGATGGAAGAAGACCACCTCCAAAAACTGATGCTGAGAAGAAAGTGAGACAATTGGAGATGAAAGCCTTAAGCACCCTGCTTTTGGCCATCCCTAATGAGTATCAACATCAGTTTCATCACTGCACTGATGCTCAGATTCTATGGAATGCTTTAGAGAAGAGATTTGCTGGCACCAAGAGCACTAAGAGGAATCAAAGGGATATTCTCAAGCAACAATATGAGAATTTTACATCTTCAAAGAATGAGTCTATGACTCAAACTTTTGATAGATTCAATAAGCTAATTGGTGAGTTGGCTACTGTTGGAGTTCATATGGAACAAGATGATGTCAACCGAAAGTTTCTCAAATCTCTTGGAGATGAGTGGACCAAGTACACTGTCTCATTCAGACAGAATGACATGTTGGAAGAAAAGGAACTGGATGATCTGTACAATGATCTGAGAGTGTTTGAATCTGAAGTAGAAGCAAAGAAGAAGCCTACTGGATATGTTCATAATGCTGCACTCCTATCAGCATCAACTGATTCTACTGCTAACCTTGAATCAGTTAATGCTGCCAGTGGAGTAAATCAAGAAAAAGGCAATGAATATGTTTTTGAAGCCTTTCTTTCCAGCCATGGTAACTCTTCTTTAATCAATGATGACTTAGAACAGCTTCATCCTGATGATTTGGAAGAGATGGATATTAAATGGCAAATGGCCATGCTTTCCATGAGGGTGAAGAAATTCATCAAGAGGACTGGGAGGAACAACTTCTCCCAAAGAAGAGAAGATGGAACAGGCTTTGATAAGTCAAAGGTAGAGTGCTACAAGTGTCACATGAAGGGACACTTTGCCAGGGAATGCAAAAGTGGAATGTCTCAAAACAACCACCAACAAGCTCAGACTGGAAGCTTCAACCAGAACAGAAACTCTGCTCAAGCTCTTGTTTCTCAATAAGGAATGGGGTTTGACTGGAGTGATCAAGCAGAAGATGCCATTCAAAATCAAGCTCTCATGGCAGAGGTATCTGATCTCCTAACTGAGGTACTTTATAATCTCTGTTCTCAAACTTGCATAGACACTGTGAAAAGGTACAGGGATCACAACCAGAGTATGAGTGATGACCTTAAGAGGTTAGAAAAGGATAGAAAAGACTATGTGATAATTGTTGAAAGGTTTGAGGAACAAATTAAAGGTTTCCAAGCCAATGAACTTCAACACACATATGATACCAATTACTGGAAGTGGGAGAAAAATGATCTTGAAATCCAACTGACAAAGTCTAAAGAGGAGAATGAAAAGTTGAGAGGAGAGCTAGCCAAGGTTAAGCTGGATGTGGAAAAGTTTTCATATGCTTCTAAAGCCATGGATTCTATGCTAAAGGTCCAAATCCATGATAAGCTTAAACCAGGAATTGGGTACAATACCACACCACCACCATACAATAACAACTACATCCCTCATAAATCAGACTTGTTGGAGACTAAGGATAGGAAGGACTTGCATGAGGGAGCCACTAAGGTAGATCCTTTAGATGAAGTAGTTGTTAAGGACAAGACTGAGAAAGAAGCTGGTAAGAGTAAGTATAACACTGTGAGTGGTGAGATTCCCTTAGAAAATAACATTCTTACCAATGAGGGTGGTGGAAGGGATTGGGTTAAATCTGAGGGTGTTGAGAAGACTGAGGGAAAGTCTAAAACGGTTCATTACAAGCAGACCACAGTTGTGAATCCTGTTCCTTGCAAACAGTGTGCAGGTAAGAAATATGAGCCCCTAAAACATGATAAAAGGAGGGGAAATCAAAGAAATTGGAATAATCAGTGGGCTCAGAAACAAGGAGTTGATCTGAGTAGAATCATCAGACCAAAACCTTGTTTCATATGTGGAAAATTGAACCATCTTGCCAAGCACTGTTATTTTAATCCTATGAACCAAAGGATAAATTTTCAAAGATCTGTGCAAAAACCCTTTGGTTATAGGAAGAATGAAAGGAACCATGTGGCTAAGAAACCAGTGAAATCTAAAAGCCACATGAAGAAAAAGACTGTAAAAGAGAGTGTCAAGATGTGGGTTCCCAAAAGCACTAAAACTGTTAGTACTGCTACCACAAATAGTGCTGCTGACAAAGATAGTGCTGCCAGAAGCAATACTACTGCTATCAATGTTAGTGCTGCTGAGAGTATTAGTACTTCTAAAACTAACATTGTTAGTACTTCTTCAAATGTTAATACTGCTAATCTTGTTAGTGCTTCTAACAAAGTTAGTACTGCTAAACCTGTTAGTGCTGCTAACTCTGTTAGTACTTCTAAAATTAGTACTGCTTCTAGTATTTGTGCTTCTAGACCAATCATCTTGACAAAGTACTCCAGTAAAGAGTTTTCTGAATTTAAAAATCTCATCAAAAAGGAGTGCAAGTACTTTGATGAGAAAGGGAGGCCCAAGACCACTTTGGCTTGGGTTCCCAGTCAATACTAATTGATTCATCTTATGTGCAGGGCAACCAACAGCTCAAGGGAAAGAGCATTTGGCATGTTGATAGTGGTTGCTCTAGGCACATGACAGGGAACATGGCTTGCCTCAAGAATTTCAAGAAAATTGATGGAGGGCATGTTGCCTTTGGTAATACTCCAGATGGAGGTAAGATTAGTGGTACGGGTGATGTAACAAAAGGTAAGATGACCTTTGAAGATGTTTTCTATGTTGAACAGTTAAGATACAACCTGTTAAGTGTATCACAGGTTTGTGACAAAAAGCATAGTATATTATTCACTGATTCAGAATGCATTATTCTTGCTCCTGGATTCAAGGTAGTTGATGAAAAGATGATACTACTAAGAACTCCTAGAAAGGATAATGTCTATTGTTTGGACATGGAAAATTTTTCAAATGATTCATCCCTAAACTGTCTTGTTTCAAAAGCTTCTTTGGATGAATCATCACTTTGGCACAGAAGGATGTGCCACATGAACTTTAAAACAATGAATAAACTTGTTAAAAACAACCTTGTAAGAGGTTTGTCTTCAAAAGTATTTTCATGTGATGATCATTGTGTTGCTTGTCTCAAAGGCAAACAACACAAAACTTCTCATAAGTCCAAAGAGTTGAACACAATTTCTTCTTCTCTTCAGTTGTTGCATATGGATCTGTTTGGTCCTACAAATGTCATGAGTATAGGTAAGAAATCATACTGCTTAGTTATTGTTGATGATTACTCTAGATTTACTTGGGTATATTTTCTAAGGACTAAGGATGAGACAAGTGGACTGATCAAATCCTTTATTCTAAGAATTGAAAACCAAACAAATCAAAAGGTAAAAGTCATTAGGTCAGATAATGGTACTGAATTTAAAAATCTTGATCTAAATACCTTTTATGAGGAAAAATGAATTGAGAGGCAATACAGTGATCCTGGGACTCCACAACAAAATGGTGTTGCTGAGAGAAGGAATAGGACACTGATTGAAGCTGCTATATCTCTGTTAGCTGATTCAAAACTTCCAATTACTTTCTGGGCTGAAGCAGTTAATACTGCTTGCTATGTCCAAAATAGAGTTCTAGTAGTCAAGCCTAAAAACAAAACACCATATGAGCTTTTAAATAAAAGAAAACCATTTATTGGATTTTTCAAACCTTTTGGGTGTCCTTGTACCATTCTCAATACCAAAACTCACTTAGGAAAGTTTGATAGCAAAGCAGATGATTTTTTTCTTGTTGGTTACTCATCTCAGAGTAAGGCCTACAGAGTATTTAATTCTTCTTCTAGAATAATTGAGGAAAGTGACAATGTCAAATGCAATGAGAACACACTAAATCCTATTGGTTCAGGTCCTCAGTGGTTATTTGACATTGATTCACTAACTAACTCTTTGGGTTTCAGTAGTGATGATCATGCAGGATCAGGAAGTAGAAGATCAGGGGATGAACAAGTACAAGATTTTATTCCTCAGTCTGTGATCTTTCCTATACCTACAATGACCCCTGTTGAAATCTATGAAAGGGAGACTGTTACTGAATCAAGTCAGAGTGAAGTAGACCTGGCAAACGTGTCGTGTCGTGTCGGGTTCGTGTCGGGTTCACGGGTTAAACGGTTTGAAAACGCCTAACCCGAACACGACCCGTTTAATAAACGGGTCAGAAAAGCTCAACCTGAACACGACCTGATTTAACCCGCCTAACCCGACACGACACGATTAACCCGTTTATCCCCAGATCACCCGTTTGACCCGCTAACCCGCTAACCCGTTTAACCCGTCTAACCCGTCTAATTTTTATAAAATTAAACTAAAAAAATCGAAAAATGAAAGCATTAGAAATATAGTTCAAAGTTCAAAGTTCAAAGTTCAAAGTTCATACTTATAAAAATCCAAATCCAAGGCATTGAAAATCCAAAAGCATAAAAATATTACAACCCGAAAAATATTTTAAAAATTCCAACTTCAAAATTCTAACCAAATTCAAAAATCAAAACATAGCTCCTCTAGTCCTCTTCATCCAGATTGTTGAGTTTGAAGACCTTGATTCTTTGATTCTTCTCGATCATCGTCATCCTTTAATCCTAAAAGCCAATTGCATAGCTCCTCTTCATCCGGATGCATTGATGCTAAAATTGAGTAAAACAATGTTAAAATTGAGTAAATTAATGAATGCATAAAATTAAAAAGTAAATGTATACCTTCATTAAAAACCCAATCTCTAAGACAAACCAATGACTCAACAGTTTCTGGTTTCAACGAACTCCTATAGGCATCAATAACTCGTCCTCCAATACTGAAAACCGATTCATAAGCAACGGTAGATATTGGGATGGCTAAAATATCTCTAGCCATTTGAGACACAATGGGATACCGTCCTTGAAGAGGTTTCCAATACTCCAACACATCAAAATCATCTATGCGAGGTAATTTTGGCTCCTCTAAGTAAGATTGCAACTCAGATTTACCACCGGTGGTGAACTCACAACTAGAGAACTCATCAAACTCCTGATAAAAAAACAAAACTTAACCAAGGTACAAACAAAAAATCATATTCACAAAAGTAATTAAGGAAAATTTATTACCGTCATATATGTGTCAGTGTCGGGCATAGTATCAATGGCAGCACGAGATGAGCTTTGATTGCCCGTGGATGTGGTACGAGATGCATACTCATCAAACAAGGAAAATAATTTTTCCTTAAACAAATCCAACTCAATATTGGAAGGCCCATATATTTTTTTGAAAGCCCAATCAATAACTTGAAACTTGTAACGGGGATCAAAAACAACGGCAATACCCATGATGGTACTAAACTCACGCCAATATTTGTCAAACTTCAAGTTCATCTTATTAGCCATGTCCTTCAAAAATCTATCACTACTTTCCATCTCATCTTTCAAAAGCAATCTTATTTTGAAAACATTAGGAAAGTAAAGATTTGAGGATGGATATTTAGAGCCCGAAAACTTTACTGTCACTTCATGGAAAACTTGCAAAAACTTACAAATTTTTTCAATCTTCATCCACTCGTCAGAAGTTGGGCAATGAACAAAATTAGCATCAGTCTTTGCTAAATGGAGAAGCGCTTTTTTGTAAAATAATGCACTATCTAACATGTGAAATGTAGAATTCCAACGAGTGGGCACATCTTGCTTTAACCCTCTAGTGGACTCAATACCAACATGTTGAACACAATGCCTAAATATTTGCTTCCGACTCTGAGAACCTTTGCAATACTTGACACACTCTCTCACCTTCAAAACAGCTCCATCTAATTCTTTTAAACCATCTTGCACTATCAAGTTAAGAATGTGGGCACAACAACGAACATGAAAATAATCACCGTGAGACATCAAATCCAAATCAAATTTCAGTCCATCAACCATAGAATCATTATTAGATGCATTGTCTAAGGTTATAGACACGATTTTTTTATCAATTCCCCATTCTTTCAACAAACCACAAACTTTTTCAGCCAAGGCAGCACCAGTATGGGGAGGAGGCATGCAAGTAAAAGCTAAAATTCTTTTTTGCAAACACCAATTTTTATCAACAAAGTGAGCCGTCAATGAAATATATCCATCGGTGGTCAAAGAAGTCCAACAATCAGATGTTAATGCTATTCTACCAGGAACAGATTGCAACAAATTATAAAGCTTAGATTTCTCCATTGAATACATTTTGAGTATGTCATTTTTTGTGGTTTGTCTTGAAAAAAACTTCACTTCGGGATTCAAGTAAGCAAAACATCTTCTAATACCTTCATATTCAACTAATTGAAGAGGGAGATTGTGTCTAGCAATAGCAATTGCAACCAATTCCCGAAAGTCATCTTGGTTAAACTTAAGGGATTTACTTTCCAATGAACCATTCAAATTAGATTGTAATAAAAGTTGCCCAATATCTCTATAATTTTTCCCCTTGCAAGACTTAAGATGCCTACGCATATTCCCCGTCCCATGACTACTTTCAGCAATATATTTAGCCCCACATCTCTTGCATTTGCATTGTATATTTCCATTAAGATCTAATTCATCAATCATTTCAAAATCATCCCAAACAGTAGAAGTAAGCTTACGTTGGCGTTTAATAGGCTTACCAGAGTATATGGGTTTAAGCTTACTTGCTTCTTTGCCCTTCTTAGAAGTTGCTGCTATAACTTCTGGCCTATCTGCACTCTCACTACCGACCTCTTCTTCCACTTCATCACCAGACAAGTGAATAGGATCCATAACCAACTTAGAAGTTGTACCATACATATTAGAAAGCATACATTAGCTTATAAGTTAATACAAACAAACAATATAAGCAGACAAGTTATAAGCAGACAAGTTGTCCGGTGATTAACAAATACAGATTTGGAAGCATACATTAGCTTAAACACACAAGAATCTGCACAAACATATATATATATATATATATGTATGTATATATCGACTCATTAAGCTACTATGCTAACAAACAGACCCTCGAATAAGATGCGACTCATAAAGCTCCCCCTATAATCTTACAGATTCTTACTGAATATGTTATTTTCTATATACCAAACAGTAATATATAGCTCCTCGAATAAGATGCGACTCATTAAGCTACTATGCTAACAAACAGACCCTAACGCCACAAGAAACCAAATATCCATTATAATGGAAACAGAAAAGCTAAATGGCAAAGTACCTTGCTCATTTTTCCCAAGACATAATACAAAGAAGAAACAGAAATAAAAATAGATCCAGACCCCTGGAATATACAAGTAAAATCAGAATGAAATGGAAAAGTTAAATGAAATAAAATAATGGGATCTAAGCAATTGCTTTGAGAGTTGAGACTGTTGAAATAACTCAAAAGTCAAAATACAAACCTTGGGTGCACTACTCAAATCATTTAACATATTAATAAGTTCGTGACAAACAACACTCAAACGACACCAGCACAACAACTTTAAGAAGGATAGAAAAACAGGCAGCATAAGAGTTTACGAAAATATACACACTTTAAAGCACTAGACTCACACCTAAGATGCTTAAACACACAAGAATCTGCACATTATGCTCACAAGAATCAGACTGCATAACTATGAATATTTGAAACCAAAAAGTGAAAAGAGAAGAGAAGAGTAGAGAGCATACCTGGAGAAATCTGAGAAATGAACCAAGAATTTCGATCATCACTACTTGAATATTAGCGTTGGGGATTTCAATCGTCGAATTAAACATCGAAACGACTCTTTGAAATCCCGTTGTCGGCGTCTGCCTCGCTCGGTTCTATCCCGTTCCAGTGATCGCTTTGCAATTACACGTATGTGAGAATGTGAGATACTGAGATATGCGGCTAAGCCCTAAAAAAGACATATTACATATAAGATCAATATTAAACAGCCCAATGTGAGCCCAGATAAGTAATGAAGCCCATACTTGATTTTATAGTTCAAAACTTCAAATAAATAGTCTAATATAAAATATATAATTATTTTAAAAAAATATATAAATTATATAATAATAATAATAAACGGGTTATTCGGGTCATTTTCGAGTTGAAAATTTTGACCCTGACCTTACCCGTTTAATTTTTGTGTCGAGTCGTGTCAACCCGTTTACTTAAACGGGTTGAAATGTGTTACCCAAACCCGTTTATTTCGTGTCGAGTTCGTGTCGGGTTAGCGGGTCGTGTCAGTTTTTGCCAGGTCTAGAGTGAAGTAGAAAGAAGAGATGATGAGAATTTAGAGCATGAAGAGTCAGAAGCGGCTGATGAGATTCCCTCAGCTGACTTAAATGATTCCAATTTAGATGTGGGAATGAATGAAGAACCTAGTCTTCAGACAAGAACTCAGAAAAATCATCCTCCTGAGATGGTAATAGGAGACATAACTTCTCCTATGATGACTAGGAATCAAAGCAGACTTCAAGATTTGCAGGATCAGCAGCATACAGTACTCTCTTGCTTTCTATCCCAGATTGAGCCTAAGAAGGCTTATGAAGCAATGAAAGATTCAAGTTGAATAGAATCCATGCAAGAAGAGTTGCTACAGTTCAAATTGCAAGATGTTTGGGACTTGGTGGACCTTCCAAAAGGTCATAGAGCAATTGGCACCAAGTGGATTTTCAGAAATAAAAAGGATGAGAGAGGAATAGTAATGAGGAACAAAGCAAGGCTAGTGGCACAAGGGTACACTCAGGAAGAAGGCATAGACTATGAGGAAGTTTTTGCTCCAGTTGCAAGGGTAGAGGCAATTAGGCTGTTTCTAGCCTATGCTTCATTTATGAAGTTCAAGGTATACCAGATGGATGTGAAGAGTGCCTTTCTGTATGGAACAATTGATGAGGAAGTATATGTCTGTCAACCCCCTGGATTTGAGAATCCATCATACCCTGATAGAGTATACAAACTGAAGAAATCTCTCTATGGTCTACATCAAGCCCCAAGAGCATGGTATGATACTCTGTCTACCTATATCTTGGAAAATGGGTTTGAAAGAGGAATAATTGACAAGACCCTTTTCATTAAAAGAAGTAAGAAGGACATCCTACTTGTTCAGATCTATGTGGATGACATCATCTTTGGATCCACAAAAGATCAGATGTGTAGAGACTTTGAAGAGTTGATGCACAAGAGCTTCAAAATGAGTTCAATGGGTGAACTTACTTTCTTCCTTGGGCTTCAAGTGAAACAGGAGAAAGATGGGATTTTCATAAGTCAATCAAAGTATGTGAAAGACATCCTAGATAAGTATGGTCTATCAGACTAAAAGCCAGCAAGCACACCAATGGAAACACACAAACATATCACTGCTGATCTTGAGGGGGAGGATGTTGATGTCCATCTTTATAGATCAATGATTGTATCTCTCATGTATCTCACAGCCTCAAGACCATATATCATGTTTCCAGTGTGTGTGTGTGCCAGATTCCAAGTCAAGCCAAAGCAGTCACATCTTCAAGTTGTTAAGAGGATTTTCAAATACTTAAGAGGGCAACCTAGATTAGGTATTTGGTATCCTTATGAATCTTCTTTTGACTTGATTGCATATTCAGACAGTGACTTGGGTGGTGCTAATATGGATAGAAAGTCTACTTCAGGAGGATGTCAACTTTTGGGTGCAAGACTAGTATCTTGGCAGTGTAAGAAGCAAACCACAGTGTCCTTATCCACAACAGAAGCTGAGTACATTGTTGTTGCAAGTTGTTGTTCACAGGTTCTATGGATTCAGAATCAAATGCTGGACTATGGAGTAACCTTTCTTCACACTCCAATCTTCATTGACAATAGCAGTGCTATTAGCATTGTTAACAATCCAGTCAAGCACTCCAAAACAAAGCATATTGAAATCAGGTATCACTTTATTAGAGACTGCAATGAAAAGAAGCTTATTCAAGTTGCTAAAGTTCATACTGATAACCAGTTTGCTGATCTATTCACTAAAGCTTTTGATGTGGGTAGATTCACTTTCTTGGTCACAAGTGTGGGCATGATCAACTCTGAATGAGATCATGTTTAAAAAGTGTTTGTATACCTGTTATTTGTTTATTTTGTTTGGTGTTACTAATCATCTGTCTCAGGAAGTTTATTGCCCTGCTCAGACTAACACAAGCTTCAACAGTGTAAGTATAGTTAATGCTGCCAGTGCAGTTTTAATGCTGCCAGTGCAAAGTTACTATTGCAGATTCACTATTACTACTGCTAGTCTGAGTGACTACTTCAGGTATGTGTTAATACTGCTAGTCGTTAATACTGCTAGTCGTTAATACTGCTAGTTAGTTAATACTGCTCGTAGTTAATACTGCTAGTTTGTTAATACTGCTAGTTAGTTACTACTGCTCTCAGTTAATACTGCGAGTGGTTAGTACTGCTTTAACGGAAAATAGGGTTAATACTGCTTCTTTCCCGAATCATATAAATACCCTCTTTGCCCGCCTAAAAGCTCACAACGACTCTTTGCATATTGTTCATCTTCTCTCTCACTCTTTTCTCTCAAGCAACAAGTGTGTTTCAGTCCAGTATCCTCAAGAACGATGGCATCCATGGCGTTTATTGATGAACACAATGAGATCGTAATGCTTCAAAAGCCGAAGCAGGCTGATGGATTCCATCAAATAGTCGATTTTCTCAAGACCAGTCACATAGCATATGCTCTTACTGTGTCACCACCAATTTTCATCGAGCACCAGAAGCAATTTTGGGCCAATGCCACCGTTGTTACTGAAAACGGTGTGCAGATCATCAAGACAAGGGTGTGTGAAAAACCCTTGATAGTCACTGAAGAGGTCATTCGCATCAGTCTATGACTAGACGATGCCTCAGGTATTACTTCTATCCCTAATGAGGACTTGTTTTCTAATCTAACAAGAATGGGGTATGAAGGCCAACAGGGTGTTTTCAAATTTTACAAAGCAAACTTTTCTTCCCAATGGCGGTTCTTTGTTCATACCCTTATGCACTGTATCTCTAGAAAAACTACTGGATGGAGTCAGTTCAGCAGTACCGTTGCTTATTCTTTGGTCTGCTTGTCTACTGCCAGAAAGTATAATTTCTCAAAAATGATTTTCAATGACCTTGTGTCAAACTTGGGAAATAAAAAGAGTTTCTATATGTACCCAAGATTTGTCCAGGCAGTTATAACCTCTGAATTGACGGATTACCTTAGTTTAATGAGGTATATGTACCTAAAATCCCTAAGGGCAAGGTCTTTTCAAATATGAAAATATCTGCCAAGGACTCGGAAGGAGTTGACACCCCATTGTTCTCTACAATGATGGTGGTGTCCCACAATCAAGAAGGTATGGCATCAGGGTCAAGGCCCTCACTAGACCATCCCACTGAGAGCCAAACCCAACCTTCAACCACTATATCACTTCCTCAGTCCCTTGTTCATAAGCCAACTCCTGTTTTAACCAAAACTTATACTAAGATAAAGGTACACAAGGCTCCTTCCCTTGTTGTACCTCCTACAATCCCAGAACCTCAAATCCCTCTAATGGAGCATTCTCCATTAGAGAATATCAATAGGGAAACCACTGGGGTGTCTCCCAATCCCAAGGAGGTGCTCACTGAGGAGATGTATGAGCATATGGGTGAGAAGGCTGCCACTACTCCTGCTAGCACAGAGGAGGTCAGTGGTAACATCACTAAGACCTTCCCTATGGCAACTTTGGGTGAGCAATCATCCAAAGGTCCCAGGTGCCAAGAAACCAAGGGGGTGGATGGTGCTTCTGCTAGGCAGAAGACCTCCACTACTAAATGTTCCAATGATCCATCAAAAGGGGTTAACACTCCTGGAGAAGGTGAGGATAGATATGACTATCATGAATTGATTTCTGCCATGTCCAAAATGGCAACTGAACTGGATTCTCAGAAGCAGGTTGTAAATGAGCTCAAGAAAGTCATCATCAACCAACAAGCACAGATCAGCAACTTAAAGAAGTTGGTTCAGAAGGTGGTCCAAAAGAAGAAGAAACAAAGGTTTGTGCTCAGAAGAAGGAATCCAGTGACTGATGCTCCCAAAAAGGGGGAGTCAGAAGCTGAGGTCAACTTGGAGAGGGAGATACTTGGAGTTGAGGGGGAGTTTGATGTACAAACAGAAACATGGTTTGTGTTTGAAGAAGCAGCAGTAACAGATAGAGCAGCAGAAACAGTTAATGCTGCTGAAATAAGTGAAGCAGTAGAAATTATTAAAGAGGTATTATCTGACCTCATTAGCAGAAATCTGGAAGAATTTGAGATAGCTGAAGCTCTAATCAAGGCTAAACATGATACTCCCAAGGTCACTTCAAAGGCCAAAGGAGTTGTCATCAAAGAAAAGGGTGAGGTTATCAAGAAAGCAAGTGTTGAGAAGGCAGTAAGCAAGGATAAAGGCAAAGCCAAGATAGTGGAATCTGACCAACCACTTAAAAAGCAAAAGTTGATTGAGTCAGATGAAGCTTTGGCTAAGAAGATTCAAGCAGAACTTGAGCAAGCAGAACCAGTTCAAGTGGAGAAAGATAGAGAGATGGCAAGAGCTCTAGCTACAGAGCTTAATGAAGTATATCAATAGAGCTTGGCAACAGAGATAGCACAGAAGAAAGTTGCAACTCTAAAGAAGCCTGTGATGATCAAAATGGCTGCTAAGAAGAGGCAACCTTCAAATACCTACCTTGGCACTCAAGAGAGAAAGAAGATGATCACTTTCCTCAAAGGTGCTGTGGGAGTCAAAAAGGAGATTTTCTCAAAGATGTCATTTGAACAGATCAAAGGGTTGTATGATGCAGAGATGACTAAGCTTCAAGGGAATGACAAAGCCAGAGTTGAAATGGAAAAGAGAATGAAAGAGAGTAATGACTTTCTAATAGAAAAACCTTTTCCTGATGATCAAGAAACTCCAAAGAAGGAAGCTACTCTAGGTGAAAGTTTGAAAACTCTGAAAAGAACTAAAATGATGGCAAGAAGAAAATTTGTTAAGAAACCTAGAGTGGATGAGGAAGTAGCTGAACAAAAGGTAGCTGAAGAAGAAGGGGCACCTAAGTCTGAAGAAAAGAAAGCTCAATCTCAGGAAGAACCATCAAGTACTTATGATGTAAATATGTACATGGTGGTGATGGAGAAAGTGCCTGAGTCTATAACTGCTGAACCAGTTGGTGTCAAGCCTCCTGAGATTATTCACTGGGATACCATGGAAGTAGATGGTAAGGAATATATCAGGCTGAAAAGGAAGGATGAAAAGTTTGAAGTGTATCCTACTTGGGCCAAGATAGTAAGAGTATGCTCCAGATCTGACTTAGAGGAAATGTTTGAAGTGGGGATGAAACTATATGCTGACAAGCTGAAAGCTCCAGGGATACCAGTTACAAAACTTGTGATGAAATATCTTTGTATGTTATTCAAGCCAGAGGAAGTTCAGCATGTCATCAGAAATGTGTTCAAAACCATCAACAACTGGACTCTGTATGAAAGAAGTGAAGTATATGCACCGGTTGTGGATACAAGTCATTTTGAATACTTCTTGGTGGATAGAGTTTACAACCATAGCAGATTAAAGCTGCATGCTATGTTAAAGAAAAAGCTAGGTTGTGCACCAAATTCTGAAATGGCAAGGTACTTGATCCAGAGAATTATCAATCAAAGTTTGGGACTGAATCCTGATATAGGTGTATGAAAATAGAGTTTTGGGAGCATCTGAAGAACTTGACTTCTCTTCTCTAAAAGTCAAGTTAGGGGGAGATTGTTGGGAACTGAAGATGTGTCTAAGTGATTAATACTGCCAGGTTTTCATGATTACTACTGCTGAGAGAAGTTACTACTGCTAAGCCAGATTAATACTGCTTGAAGAAAATAATACTGCTGAGCATAGTTAGTGCTGTTGGTGAAGATTAATACTGCTCAGAGTGTTAATGCTGCTGTGACTTAATACTGCTTATTTGATAGTCAAGATATGCGCAGATCAATTTTTAAAGATAATCATGGAAGGTTGAAGATAACTATGGAAGAATATACTGAAGATCTTTTAAGATTTGTAATTATCTTTTATTTTCAGTATATGTATAGATGTAGTCAGAATAGTTTCAATATACGAGATTTCTAAGTTTTTGTTTTAGAGAGAGAATTAACCTCAAGGTTTACAATCCTAATTCTAGAGAAGTAGAATTCGCCTTGGTGAGCCTGTTCATCAAGATTGAGGTTTTGTTTGAAAGCTTGTAACTTTAATCATTCAATAAAGTTTACAAGTTGTGATTCATATTTTACTGTTACATTGATAGTTTGAATATTAAAGTGTTTTTCCGCAACTTCTTTAATATTGTTTCTGAGTTTTATTATTCTTTAATATTAAAGTTGATTAAGATACAAATTAATAAAGGTAGAAAGGGTGTAAGACTTCTAGGTGAGACTCAAACACAAATTCCAGCAGACTATGCTGCAGGTATGCTGCAGCATGAGTTCAGCATAAACAGATCCACCATCTATTTTGAGGATATTCCTCTCGGACTTCAATACTCCCACTACTGTTTAGATTAAACTGAACATATCTCTATGCAGTTTCCAACTATTGATAATGAAGAGTAGAGTCCTCAAAATATATGGATTTACAAATCTCTTTGTATAAAATCTACTCTCTCGAGTTAATTCCCATATCATTCAAGTTGGAGTGTTCGAAGGGGTTCATCTCTGAATCCTCTACACTTTAACACTTTTAACAAGCGACCAACCCGTCAAGAATAAATCAAGATGAAAAATAGAGGCGATAAATCTCTTTATCAGTCACTCTCTCAAGTCGGCCTCTCATATCATTCAAGTTGACGTGCATATTATGGCTTATCTCTAGGCCATAGCACTTTTACACTTTTAAAGCGATCAACTCGTCAAGAAGTGTCGTTGGATTTTATAAAACTTGAATGAAATGATGGATCATTGTTATTGCGAAACAATGTCCACTTTTCTTTGGTTTGAAATCTCACCTATCTATCTTACACCCAAGCTAATGGATTTAGCTACTCATACTTAAATGTAAAGACATAAAGCAATAAATTACATAAATTAAAGACATTAATTTAAATGACGGAAAGATAAATTACAAGAAATAAAATGACGGAAATGTAAATTACAACAAATATAAACGACTTAAATATAAACTGCAAAGAAAGTAAATAATTAAGTAATGAACACTAGGAATAATAAAGCATAAATAAAAGGACAAGAGATGATGATTTCAAAAGATTACTTGGAATTAAAAAGTAAACTAAAATCACAAGGTTATTGGTTCCAACCTTTGATTTTCACTAAGATGAGATAACAATTAGGTGGTTAAAACTAAACCCCAAGCTCCCTTTTTATAGCAAAAGGGAGTGGCACAAAAGAGTAATTATCCAAACAAAGTACCTAAAAGTACTTACAAGTACAAAAAGCCTAATGTCCAAAGGTTAATACCCAAGGGTTACAAAATAACAAAAAGAGGATGTCAATTCTCCAAATACTGCAGTGGAGGCTTCTACTGTCAACGAAAATCCAGTCCAATGTCATCAATCATCCAACTTCCTAATCGATCTCCCAAAAGCTTGTTAACAGCAGCCGATGCTTCAGAAATGCTGCAGCATTAGGTCTGTTATACTCAAAAGTTGCCAAAACACACAAAATTAGCCATTCAAAGAAATAAAACAGATTATCCACTAGGTCTAGCTCCAATAAACAGATAAATGATAAAACAAGTAATAAAAAGACTCAAATGTAGGGATATGGAAGAAAAAGGACTATAAAAAACTACTAAAAAGGCCTAGATGGCACTACTAATGAGTGCACATCAAAGAACTATTGAATACTCTGTATGCCTTGCTCTGAGAGGAGTATCCAACAAGAAATCCATCCTCAGCTTTGCTTTCAAACTTGCCTAAATGAGATTTGGTGTTGAGGATTGTGCAAGGACACCCAAAAGGTTTGAAAAATCCAATAAAAGGTTTCTTCTTTTTGAAAAGTTCATAAGGTGTATTTCCTTTGGATTTGACTACTAGAACTCTATTTTGGACATAACAAGCAGTATTAACTGCTTCTGCCCAGAAAGTAATGGGTAGCTTTGAATCTGCCAACAGAGATCTAGAAGCCTCAATCAATGTCCTATTTCTCCTCTCAGCAACACCATTCTGTTGAGGAGTCCTAGGAGCACTGTATTGTCTCTCAATACCTTTAATCTCACAAAAGCTGTTTAAATCACTGTTTTTAAACTCAGTTCCATTATCAGATCTGATGACTTTAACTCTTAGATTTGTTTGGTTTTCAATCCTAAGGACAAAAGATTTGATCAGTCCACTTGTCTCATCCTTAGTCCTCAGAAAATATACCCAAGTAAATCTACAGAAGTCATCAACAATGACTAAGCAATAGGATTTCTTACCAATACTCATCACATTTGTAGGACCAAAAAGATCCATATGCAATAACTGAAGGGGTGAAGAGATTGTATTTATTTCTTTGGACTTATGAGAGGTTTTGTGCTGCTTGCCTTTAAGACATGCAACACAATGACCATCACATGAAAACACTTTATGAGGCAAACCTCTCACAAGGTTGTTTTTCACAAGTTTGTTCATAGTTTTAAAATTCACGTGACACATCCTTCTGTGCCAAAGAGATGATTCATCTAAAGAAGATTTTGAAAACAGACAGTTTAGTGATGAATCAGATGAAACACTCTCTAAGTCCAAACAATAAACATTATCCTTTCTAGGAGTTCTAAGTAGTATCATATTTTCATCAACTACCTTGAATCCTGGAGCAAGGATAATACATTCAGTATCACTAAATAATATACTATGTTTCTTGTCACAAACCTGTGATACACTTAACAGGTTGTATCTCAATTGCTCAACATAGTAAACATCTTCAAAAGTCATCTTACCTTTTGAAACCATACCTTTACCACTTATCTTACCTCCTGCTGGATTGTCACCAAAAGCAACATGTCCTCCATCAAACCTTTTGAAAATTTGAAGGCAGGATATGTTACCTGTCATGTGTCTAGAGCAACCACTATCTACATGCCAAATGCTCTTCCCCTTGAGCTGTTGGTTGCCCTGCATATAAGATAAAACAGTTAGTGTCTTGAGGGAACCCAAGCCAAAGTGGTCTTGGGTTGCCCTTTCTCATCAACATACTCATATTCATTAAGCTTAGTCTTGATGGGATTATCAGAGTTAAGAATCTCATGGCTGGAATACTTTGTCTTAATTATAGGCTTGTCAGTATTAATACTGATAACAGTACTATCCTCGTTAGCAGTATTAACTTGGTCAGCAGTACTAACTTTGTTAGCAGTACTAACCTCATTAGCAGTACTAACTTGGTCAGCAGTACTAACTCTGTTAGCAGTACTAACTTTATTAACAGTACTAACTTGGTCAGCAGTAGTATTGCTATCAGAAACACTATTTCTGTTAGCAGTACTATTTAAGGTAGCAATACTAACAGGTTTAGTTTCTTTTGGAACCCAAATTTTGACAAAGTTGTTTGCTTTCTTATTCTTTGAGTTACTCCTTGATTTGCTTGGAGTATTTTCTTTTGCTTCAACAAACTTATTCTGAATATGAGATTTTGCAGTACCAATTTTCATTGGTGATGTTCTCACATTATCAGCCATGTAGTTCCTTGATTGTTTTGATTTCTTCCTATAACCAACATAATTTTGTGTTTGTCTTTGAAAAGTAATTCTTTGGTTAATAGGATTGAAATAACAATGTTTGATTAAATGATTCAACTTGCCACAAATAAAACAAGGTTTTGGTCTATTGATTTTGCTAAGATTAATTCCTTGTTTTTGAGCCCACTGGTTATTTCTGTTTCTCTGATTTCCCCTAATTTTATCATGTTGATGGGGCTTGTTCTGTTGACAAGTACATGGATTTACAACAATAGTTTGCATATAGTAAACTCCCTGTACCTTTTTCTTCTCTGTCTTAGAGGTCTCAACTTTCTCACTCTTGACAAATGGTTTACCCCCCTTCTCATTTTAAGAATATGGTTTTCTAAAGGAATTTATTTCTGGTCTTCCTTATTTTTATCCTTAGTGTTCTCTTCTTCAGACTCTACTTCAACCACTACAGTGTCTAGTGGATCTACTATTGTGGCTCCTGCAGGTAAGTCATTCTTATCTTGTCTTTCTAATAGGTCTGAGGTGGGTGGAATATAGTTGTTATTGTAAGGTGGAGGGGTGTTGTTGTAGCCTATACCTCTCTTCAGTTTGTCATGAACTTGAGCTTTGAGTAAAGTGTCCATTGCTTTAGAAGCATTGGAAAATTTCTCAATGTCTAATTTGGACTTCTCAAATTCACTCCTAACTTTCTCACATTCTTCTCTAGCCTTCTCTAGCTTAATCTCTAACTCCTTCTTCTCCCACTTCCAATAGTTGTGATCATATGAATGTTGAAGTTCATTGGCCTGATATGCCTTAATTTGTTCTTCAAATTTCACAATGATCAAATTAGACTCTCTCCTATGTTTCTCCAACCTTTTAAGATCATCACACATGCTCTGATTGTGATCCCTGTACTTTCTAACAGTTTCAAGACAGGCTTTAGAGCAAAGTTTAGATTTTACCTCTGTGGGGATTGCTGTGCTTGAAGACTCTGAATTCTCAGCCATCAATGCTTGATTCTGGATTGCCTCATCAGCTTGATCACTCCAATCAAATCCCATTCCATCTTGTGAGACAAGTGCTTGAGATGAGTTCCTGTTGTTGTTGTAGTTTGTGGACTTTGATTGTTGATTGTTGCTCCCATGCTGTTGAGAGATTCCTCCTCTGCATTCTCTTGCAAAGTGCCCCAGTTTATGACACTTGTAGCATTCCACCTTGGATTTGTCAAATCCAGCACCATCTTCTCTTCTCATGGCAAAGTTGTTTCTTCCTGTTCTTTTAATGAATCTTTTGATTCTCATTGTGAGCATTGCCATTTGATGTCCATCTCTTCAAGATCATCAACATTAATCTGCTCTAGATCTTCATTGATAAGAGAATATTTAGCATGACTAGCTAGGAAGGCTTCCAAAACATAATCATTGGGTCCATCATGTTTTGAGCCATAAGCAGCACTAACTGATTCTGTATTAGCAGAAGAATCAGTAGTAGATGATAGGAGAGCAACATTGTGAGAATATCCAGATGGCTTCTTCTTTGATTCAACCTCTGCTTCAAACACCCTGAGATCATTGGAGAGGTCATCAAGTTCCTTATCCTCCAGATTATCATTCTGCCTGAAGGATACTGTATACATTATCCATTCTTCACCAAGAGATCTTAGAAACTTTCTGTTGACATCATCCTGGTCCATCTTGACACCAACAGTGGCCAATTCTCCAATCAACTTGTTGAACCTATCAAAGGTTTGAGTCATAGACTCATTCTTTGTAGACATAAAATTTTCATATTGTTGCTTGAGAATTGCTTTCTGATTTCTCTTGGTGCTTTTGGTACCTGAAAACCTCTTCTCCAAAGCATTCCACAAGATTTTGGCATCAGCACAGTTGCAAAACTTATGTTGATATTCATTAGGAATTGCCAAGAGCAGAGTGCTCAAGGCTTTCATCTCAGTCTGCCTCATCTTTCTTTCTCCATCAGTCTTTGGTGGAGGTCTCTTGCCATCTGCTCCAATCTCTCCTACATTAGAGGGACCATTCTCAATGATGTCCCACATTGAGTAGTTTGTAAGAAGTATATACTGCTTGATCCTGATTTTCCACATGTCAAACTCATTAGGTTTGAGCATGGGAACCTTTGAAACAAGAACACTATCGTGTGATCCGTCCATAATGATTATTAATTTCTGAGTTCCTTTGCTCTGATACCACTTGTCAGGATCGAGATTCAAAACAAGAATTTAAATAAACACTCAGAAACTTTATTAAAGAAGTTGCGGAATAACACTTTAACAATAAATCAATGAAACATTATATAAAATCAAATCACAAGTTATATTGAATTAACTTAATGATAACAACCAAAGCCTCAATCTGTTGAACAGGCTCAACAGATGTTCAATACTTCTCTAATGAAAGGATCACTAATAATCTTGAGGCTACTTCTCTCTTGGAAAACAAAAGACATCTATGCTATAATCTAATACATCTAGACTATATATATAAAACAAATTACAAGATAATTATAAAAGTATTGTTGATCTTCAGCATCCATTCCATAATTATCTTCAGCTCCTTGTCTTCCGCTTTAAGTAACCAACCATCCTTATCAATATAAACAACATTAATTTCTCTAGCAACATCTTCTTATCATCAACAATACTAACATACTAGCAGTAGTAACTCTGTTGGCAGTACTAACTCTCCAAGTAGTACTAATACTACTAGCAGTAGTAATCTCTTTAAGTAGCAGTACAAATGTCTTCAGCAGTAGTAATCTTTCAGACTTAACAGCACTATCCAGACTTAGTATATTTCAGACCCAACAAAGTTGTTGGTGAGACTTTTGGCTTAGGTTACTAGAAAGAGGATGTTGTGTGTACTCCTTCTGAAAACGTTCCTTCTCCTACTCATAATCTTCCTTTATCTTCAAAATTACCATCATATACTTCTGATTGGAATGATTCTAACTCAGAAGATTCTAACTTAGTATATTCCATGGATCTTCGTGATTCAAGGAAATTTGGCATCTTTGTGTCCGCCAAATCATCCAAGCCTTTTCTAAAAGAAGATCAAGACTCAAATGAGTTTGTCAAGCCTGTAAATGATCTTCTTATGTCTTTAAAACTAAAAGAGGTTTCTTCTTCTTCTCATTCTTCTAAAAAGGCTCATCTCCTCTCTAAAGGAAAATCTGTTGTTATTGACCTTCCTAACAAAAGAAAGATTACACCTTCTTCAAAAGGTAAATCTCCCATGAACACAACGAAATTCATCCCTAGAGCCTTAAAAATAAAGGAATCTCAATCAACCCTTCTTATTCTTCTGAAAAGGGAATCCTTGGACCGGTACCCCATATCCCTCACGTTCCGTTCATCTATTCTGTTTCTCCTTATTCCTCTAAATCCCTAAAATCCTAACCTCAAGGAAAGCCTGAAAGGTAAAAGTTGCCTCTCTTGAACCAAAGAAAAGATTCATCTACAGAAAGTGTTACAACTGTGGTGATACTTTTCATTTGGCCAAAGACTGTCCAAAGGACCGTATCGAAAGATATAGTCAGATCAATACTTCTTCTAACCCTAAAGGACCCATGTAACACCCTAGAAATTTGCGGAAATAAAATTTTCGAAAAGGAAATCAGCATAAGACTAACTTGCGGAATAGGGTGTAACAATTTAAAAATACATATTAATCCAACGGGGTACAGAGTAGACATTAATGTGGTATATAAATGAAGCATAAAACGACAACCTATTAATATACAATTATATCTAGATTAGGGACGGGTGTCGCTATACTTCCAAAATAAATCTTCAAAAGAATCTCTCACGACACCAAGGTCGCTCCCTCAGCCCCGACGAGCCCCACCGCTAAGATAACTTGCCAACATGACAACCAAGAGCAAGCGTTAGGCTAAATGCTAGTGAGAACAAGCCAAATAAAAGAGAGTACTAACCCAATTGGTGCCACGCGGTAGTATAGCCATGAGCTAAGTCAAGAAATCCAATAAACCATTAGTGATTAAACATGGTATAAGTAATACCCAAAATCACATAACGAGCTCAACCCCTCTAGATCTGTTGCTCAAAACATTCAAGTCAACCCCTCTGGATCTATCCTTGAGAGTTCCCAAAACAGGGGGAACCCAAGCACATAATGGGATTACACCTTACTGCACCATGAGACGCTGCCCAACCGTATAGGCCCACACCTTACTTATCATGGCAACCTGATGCCTATCCCGTGCTAAAACGTGAACCAATTGCCCAAAACAGGGGACATAGGAACACAGTGCCTATGGATCCATTGTACTAAGACTCAAAGCCAAAGCATGTCATTTCAGAGCTTACTCATATTAAATCAGATATACAGGCAATTCATATGAACAACGGTTCAATTCTATAAATCTTGATTCTTGAAAATATGGGATTTTTAGAAGGTATTTCCCAACGACAATCAGTCACTTTGAAACCAGGTTTTCCACATTTAAATAATACATCTATCACATAACATTCGAAGTACAAACCGATTTAGCTTAAAAGGACTCACCTCAGATTTCTTCTTGCTTAAAGACTGCTCCTCACGAATGCTACCTATGACAACACCGATACATCGGTAAGCCAATTATAAAGACAACTCACTGACCTACAACTCTGGAATACGAATACCACACTGCCAAAACACTGATCCGGTCGAGTACCAAATCCGGTCTAACCCAACACCGGTCGAACACAGTACCGGTCGAACAACGGTCCGGTCGAACAACGGTCCGGTCGAATGACCATCCGGTCGAACAACAGTCCGATCGAACAACGGTCCGGTCGAACAACAGTCCGATCGAACAACGGTCCGGTCGAAGGACCATCGGTCGAACACGACCCCGGTCTAAGGACCATCGTCTTGTTCATCAAGAACATCAAGAACAGATCGAATACAGAACCCAGATCCAAAATGAGAAAATACTCAGATCTCACAATGGAACGGTTTAAAACCTTCACAACGAGATTCTACGCGGCTAAAAGCATTCAGATCAAAGCATTAAGCTAGATTCGTACCTGGATTTGGAGAAAACCGAACGACCTCTTTCTCCTGCTTCTCTTCTCTCTCTCTCTCTGATTCTCAAAAACTGATATTTGTGATATTTTCAAAATATCTAAAATCTGATTTATATTATATAACCCAAGTTACATTTTACCCCCTTGAACTTCGGGTAAAAGTCAACTTTTCACCCAACCCTAAAATAGCGGGTGTTACAACCCACCTCAAAACGGGTTTCAAAGGACTAATTTGTTCATGTCTGCAGGTCTATGGGCATCATCAAACATGGTATCTTGATAGTGGATGCTCACGACATATGACTGGGAACAAATCTCTTATTCTAGACTTTGTGAAAGAAAAGGGACCAACCGTAACTTTTGGTGACAACTCTCGTGGTTCCACTAAAGGTTATGGAACTCTTTCTAACGGTTCCATTACTTTTAACAAAGTTGCCTATGTGGAGGGTCTAATGCATAATCTTTTGAGCATTAGTCAACTATGTGATTTAGGTTACTATGTGATTTTCAGAGAAAATGATTGTCTCATCACTGATAAACGTTTTCACACTGTCCTATCTGGCTTTAGAAAGGACAATGTGTATGTCATCAATATGAGTGTCAAGTCAACTGAAGATGAAAGCATCTACTTCATTTCTGAAGACTCAGAAAAGAAGAACTGGCTCTGGCATAAACGTCTTTCTCATCTTAACTTCAAGACGTTGAATGCTCTCTCTAACAAAGAACTTGTTGTCGGCTTACCGAAAATCTATTTCTGAAAAGAAAAGCTATGTGCTGCTTGTGAGAAAGGCAAACTGACAAAATATTTTTTCAAGTCAAAACAGTGTTTCTCAATCTCTACGCCTCTCCAGATGCTGCATATGGATCTTTGTGGGCCTGTCAGCACACCCAACCTAGGTGGTAAAAAGGTATATTCTTGTCATTATTGATGAATACACTCGTTACTCTTGAGTATTCTTTCTCAGGTACAAAAGTGATACACCTGAAGAAATCATCAATTTTATCAAGAAATCTGAAGTTCTCAACGGTCAACTAGTCAGATCTATCATAAGTGACAATGAGACCGAATTTAGAAATGCTACCTTGGATGCCTTTCTTTGTGCCAAAGGTATCTCTCAAAACTTTGCAGTAGTAAGAACTCCACAACAAAATGGTGTTGTGGAAAGGAAGAATCGTACACTATGTGAAGCTGCAAGGTCCATGCTAAGTGAATCAAATCTACCAACCTATTTTTGGGTTGGGGTTGTCAATACAACTTGTTTTACTCAAAATCGATCTATTATTGTGAAAAGACACAAGAAAACTTCCTATGAAGTCTTTTATGGCCGAAAACCAAACATTGGTTTTCTTCATGTTTTCGGTTGCTTGTGTTTTATCTTGAATGATCTAGATCAACTTGGGAAATTTGATCCCAAGGCTGATGAAGGTATATTTGTGGGTTATTCTCTCTCTATCTTCTAAAGCCTATAGAATATACAATCTAAGGAGAAAATGTATTGATGAATCAATACATGTGAAGTTCGATGATTACAAGACGTCTTCCTTATCTTGTGATGATACTGAGCTTCTTGAATGGATCATTTCGTGTGTTGGAAAAGATTCTCCAAATCTTCTGTCTTTAGGACCTCCATATGTTCCATTCTCGGTACCCTCTACTTCCCTCCATCATGGTTCGGCAGAACCCTTACCAACTGCCGAACCCACAGATCCTAACGAATCCATAGCTCCTACTGAACCCACCTTTCATACTTCTCCTCTTCCTCTTAATCATCCTATACCTACCGACCCTTCACCTTCATACTCTCCAAACACATTTCCTGCACCTCTTCCCCCAGCTCTCAAATGGACCAAATGTAACACCCTAAAAATAGGGATAACAAAAATCCGCAAAACGAACACGAGGTATACAAAATAGCCATAGCAAGAGCCTCCCAAAAATGGGGAAATGTATAAACAACCTGTTTAATTACAATTGTAATTTAACGGACAATAAATAACAACCAACTAATCTAATTTCTACTACTAGAAAAGAGATTACAAAAGGGTTGTCATTTAAGAACCCAAACGGTTCACTTTCAAAAGTATAATATGTCCATGTGCAAAAATCCCCAAGCTCTCACCCCAAAGCAACTAAGCCTGCTTAAGACCGGCGCCGCTAGAACCTGAGATACACATCGACACCAAACAAGTGTTAGGCCAAAAAGCCTAGTGAGTTGAACAATAATAAGCATGCATGAACAATTACAATTCTTATCAGCAGTTAACCAATGTTCAATATATGTGGAGTCATTAGGGGAGACCCAAAGCACCAATCAAGTCCCACCCAAGAGTCGATATACCTTGATGCTCTTAACAAGGAATACCCGAAAGGCCCGGCACACCCGAAGACTATCGCTAAGAAAATTCCCCGAATGGCGGAGGTCTAGGCACATACCATCACAGTGGCGCCCAAGACTACATCCTCTTAGTGTACTGACTTGGTTCGTCCACATAACGCATACAGGAGGTCCTTTAGGTGTATTTCAACCCAACATATTTTAATACCAACTACGGGTACAATATTTCCATCCTATCATCATGAAGTCTAACAAAAGACCCAAATGACAATCATGCTCATCTTGCATATAAATACGTCACCAAAATGGTGTTCCAACTAGAATCATCAGAATACCCATATATGCATACATTTAACATATCAAGGTACCTACATTATGTATCTATGAGAAAAGCCCAAAATAATGATACATATAACATAAATCATGGCATATCCCCCATATTTACATTTCTAGCTATTTTCATAAAGAAATCCCAATCACTTAAACATATAGAGATAAAGTAACAAATAGAAGAATATGATGTGTATCTAGTTTTAACAAAGGTTTAGTAAACTCACAATCTAGGTTTTATACCAAAACCTAGAAAATGGAAAACCCTAGAAGTTGGATGGAGAAGATGGAGACTTGGACTCTTGAGATCTTGATCTTGAAGTAGAAGGAGGCTCAATAAATGAAGCTTTACCTCCCCAAAGGCTTGCAATAAATGCTCTAGCTAGCAAGAGGAAGAAATGGCTCTCAAAACCCTAGAAATCGCTCCCCAAACCAGTGTGTGTGTGTTGTGATTTTGAACCGAGAAATGAAGGGTTTTAGGAAGCTGCAGGATGATCGCGACTTGTGCCGCGACTTGCACCCGCGGCATAAGTCGCCCGTGTGCTCAAAGGTGAGGGATCCAGTGGGTTACGCGGCTTGTGCCGCGACTTCCACCCACGACGTAAGTCGCGAGGTTCCTCAAACCCAAACCACTCCAGTGGACTACGCGACTTATGCCGCGACTTGAACTCGCGCCTAAGTCGCGAAACTCCCTGCTCAACAATTGCTAGTCTAAAACTTCCAATCCAACACCAAGCAAGTAACATAGACGGAAATGACTATTAAGCATATAATTTCTACTTTGGTAAGCACATAAACATAAGATCAACAAGGCCACAAACTTACCTGAATTTACGGATGTTACACCAAAGATCATCCAATTAATCAAATTATAGGTGATTAGCAAGCAGGTGTCCAAACTAGAAGAGGTATTGGAAATATTTGTCTCTATGTGAATTTTCTCTCCATTATTGAACCCAAGAAAATTGAGGAAGCTCTAGCAGATTCTTGTTGGGTCACTATCATGCAAGAAAAGTTGTCTCAATTCGAAAGAAACAAAGTCTGGAGACTTGTGCCTCGACCTTTCGGTAAAACCATTATTGGTACTAAGTGGGTTTTCCGAAATAAGATGGATGAAGTCGGTACTGTTATCCGAAACAAAGACAGACTTGTTGCTTAAGGATATAGGCAGGAGGAAGATATCAATTATGATGAAACCTTTGCTCCTGTTGCTAGACTTGAAGCAATAAGAATCTTTCTCGCTCATGTTGCTCACAAAAACTTCCGGGTCTTTCAAATGGATGTAAAGAGTGCTTTTCTCAATGGAGAATTTGCTGAAGAAGTCTATGTGAAACAACCTCCTAGTTTTGAAGATCCAGCTCATCCTTATCATGTGTTCAGACTTGATAAGGCTCTCTATGGTCTGAAACAAGCTCCTCGTGCTTGGTATGACACTTTATCTGACTTCCTCCTCTCCAACCGATATACTAGAGGTAAAATTGATAATACTCTTTTTCTGAAGAAAACTAAAGGTAATATCATTCTTGTTCAAATCTATGTGGATGATATCATTTTCGGTTCCACTGATGAAACTCTTTGTCAGGAATTTGTTTCTCTCATGAAAAGTAAATATGAGATGAGTATGATGGGTGAGCTTACTTTCTTTATTAGTCTTCAAATTAAACAATCTTCTAAAGGTATTTTCATAAATCAAAGTAAATGTATTCGTGATCTTTTGAAAAAGTTTGATTTTGAAAATTGCTCTCCCATGAAAACTCCAATGGAAACTCCTCTTAAGATTCATGTTGATTCAGCTGGCAAGTCAGTTGATATCAAAAATTATAGAGGAATGATAAGGTCTCTTATTTATCTAACTGCTAGTAGACCTGACATCATGTATGCTACGTGTCTGTGTGCACGTTATCAAGCTAATCCCAAGGAATCTCACTTGGCGGATGTGAAACGTATTTTTTAGGTACCTAAAAGGTAATATGAATCTGGGTCTTTGGTATCCCAAGGACTCAGGTTTTGATCTAATTGGCTATTCAGATTCTGACTTTGCAGGGTCTAAAGTCGATAGAAAGAGTACAACTGGCAGCTGTCAATTACTAGGTGGAAACTTGGTCAGCTGGTCCAGTAAGAAGCAGAATTCGGTATCTACCTCTACTGCCGAAGCTGAATATGTTGCAGCTGGAAGTTGTTGTGCTCAGATCTTGTGGATGAAAAATCAACTACAAGATTATGACAAGTTCTATTCTCATATACCGATTCTATGTTACAATTCTAGTGCTATAGCCATTGCCAACAATCCAGTGATGCACTCCAGATCTAAACATATTTATATTCGATATCACTTTATAAGAGATCATATCTCTAAGGGTGATATTGAACTTCACTTCATTCCCACAGATCTTCAACTTGCAGCCTCTTTATAAAACCACTGGATGAGGCACACTTCAACTTCCTTGTGGGATCCTTAGGTATGTTAAAATTTTGTTAAAAAAAAATCTCTATCTCTCTTTTACCGAAATTCTTTCGATATTCATCTTGCCGAAGTATCTCTCATACTTCGGTACTTCATGCCTTCGGTATTTCTCTTTTTCGGTATCTCTTGATTACCAACACTTCTCTCAAATCGGTAAATATCTTCTTTCAGTATATCGATTACCGAAGTATCTCTCATACTTCGGTACTTCATATCTTCAGTATTCCTCTTACGTACCGAATTGTTTCCCTAACACTTTCCCTATTCGGTATCTTTAATACACTTCTTACCGAAATATATCTCATATGAGGCACATTGATTTCGCATTGGTAATTTTCGACTCTTTGATCACTGCCATCTCGCCACCACGAACTCACAATGTGGCTCTTCCCCGTTTTATCTCTCTGATCATCAACCACAAGCTCTCTGCTCAACTACGTGCCGATGCAGAACTACCTGAGCCGACGATTACGTTTGACTTGCCTAATTCTCAAATAAGCAAGCAAACAATTTTTAAGACGATCAAGCCTACCGACGCTCCCCTCACCCCAGGTATGATCTCTTTCATCTTCTATCCCAATCTGATTTGGGGAACACTTTTTGAAAGTGGTACCGAAGGGGCCTCACTTTCTCAAGGTGCTTCCAAATTGGTGGACCCTTCTGCCCCCAAAACTTCCCTAGCCAAATCGGTGGCCACTAAAAAGAAAAAGGCCACCGGTAACGTCGCACTTGCTTCAATGACTTTGCCATCG
Source organism: Arctium minus (assembly GCA_954870635.1). NCBI lineage: Eukaryota > Viridiplantae > Streptophyta > Magnoliopsida > Asterales > Asteraceae > Arctium > Arctium minus. The sequence goes on from OX941092.1 coordinate 9,750,356, forward strand.
ACCAATGATGAATCTGCTTTTCCTGAAAGCAAGTTCGGAGGATCCCAAAAATCTTTCTAACTTCTTACTTTCCGACACCGTGAATTAGTTGAGGGGAGTATGAGTTGAGGGGGAGTATGAATTAAGGGAGAGCAACCACCCACTCAAGTTCAAACAATTCCCGACAATTGTCTTTTGAATATATGTATATATTTTTTTCTTCTCATTCTTTATTCTTTGTATTTATTTATTCGTTTGTATATCTATACTCATTCTTTTATTCTTTTGTAAATGTCGTTTATACTTAAAAAAAATACAAAAAGAATGGTCTATGTGAAAAAGAACCCAAAAGAGTATGAACAAGAGTCAAAATGCATTATTCATTTACTTTATGTTGTATGAGATGTTATCATCAAATAGGGGGAGATTGTTGGGTCATCTAAGATTTAAAGATAACCTCTTCTTAGTCTTTATTGATGTTTGAACTTTGTACTTTGAATCATGGTTCTTTGTAATAGCTTAGTTATGCTTAAACAGATCGGTGAGTCGAAGACAAACCGAATTCAACATGAAGAAAGTCTACTATGCAGATTGAAGATGAACTTCAAAGTGAACTAAGCTTAGTCTGCCGATTTCCTATTCGGCAGATCATCCCTTGTACCGATTCCCTATTCGGCATACCTTTCCCTTGCCGATTCCCATTGTTCGGCAGATCTCTCATCTGCTGAACCATCCTTGTTCGGCATCCCTTGCCGTTCTTCGGCAGTTTCCCCTTCTACCGATTACTCCTTTATCGGTAAGATCATTTATGTCAAACCCTCTTGATTTGACATACTTCATCATTCCCAATGTACTTTTGACAATGGGAATGGAAGCTTCATTCTATGAGAAGATATACACCTGGTTCTAAATGTGATTGAGACATTTATTTTCTAATAAATCTCAAAAAGATTTTCCCATGAATATTTTATACATATATTGTACTTTCATAGTACAAAAGTTACCTTTTGTATTGTGATAAGTCACATCAAATATCTTATAACTTGTTGACAATATCTCAACCACCCATGCCTTTACTGCTCTATGTCCTTTGCACTCATTACATTGGATAGTATATAAAGGATGGATGTAGCACCTTGCTACTAACGCTTTCAGCTCAAGTCTTCTCATTTGCAAGATTTCAAGCAGGTTGATAGTTTTCCTTTTCTCTCTAAGATTTAGTCTTTGTGTTCTTTAAAAGTCTTCTAAGTGTTAGATTGTTTTGAGTAGTTCTTAACTATTCTTATTCCGCAACAATCTTTATTATCTTTGTGTAATTCTTGATATGGTATATCAATAAAAGAATTAAAATTAAGTAAATTTTGTGTATTGTATTCAACCCCCCCTCTACAATACTTGTTTTGCTATCTCGGGACTAAATCACATAAATGATCTTAATGATTTCCTCCTAGAAGAATTCCATGAAGAGGGAGAAAAATCTACCTTTTTGCATCCAGAAAATCGCACCCAGAGAAGCTCTAAGTTGAGAAATGGAGCAAAAAGTCGGATATGTGTTGGGAACTGAAGAATTCATCAAGTATGGTTAATGCTGCTAGTTCAGAGTTAATACTGCTAGAAGACATAAAAGTTAATACTGCTGAGTGTTACTACTGCTAGTGTTAATTAATACTGCTAGTCAAAGTTAGTACTGCTTGAACAAAGTTAGTACTGCTTAGCTAGTTAGTACTGCTAGTGGTTAGTACTGCTTAGTAGTTAATGCTGCTAGAAGAAAGTTAATGCTGCTGAAGATTAATACTGCTTATATGATGAAGATTCGTATGAAAGGATATACATGGAAGCTTAGAGATATACATGGAAGATATACTGAAGATATTTTATTTATTGTAATTATCTTTGTATTCAGTATATATTGTATAGTTTAGAATAATGAAATTAATTTTTAATTTTCATTCTAGAGAGAAAATCAACCTCAAGGCATAGATCCTAATTCTAGAGAAGTAGAATTCGTATTGGTGAGCCTGTTCATCAATATTGAGGTTGAGTGAGTAATCTTGTAACTTCAAAGCATTAAATACAAGTTTACAGTTTGTTCTTCATATTTTCTGTATTGATTTACTATTTGATTGAATGTCAAAGTGTTATTCCGCAAACTTCTTTGATATTGTTTCTGAGAATTAATTCTTGTTAAGAATTCGATCCTGACAAGTGGTATCAGAGCAAAACTCTCTCAAAAACAGTTATTCATCATGGAAAATCTTACAGAATCAAGCAGTACTTTGGTCTCAAAAGTTCCAATGCTCAGATCCAATGAATTTGACATGTGGAAGATCAGAATCAAGCAATATATTCTCCTCACAGATTACTCTATGTGGGACATCATTGAGAATGGCCCATCTGATGCAGGAAAGATTGGTGAAGATGGCAAAAGAACCCCTCCAAAGACAGATGCAGACAGGAAGACAAGGCAGATAGAGATGAAAGCCTTGAGCACACTGCTCTTGGCCATTCCAAATGAGTATCAACACCAATTCTGCAATTGTACTGATGCACAGATGCTCTGGAATTCTCTAGAGAAGAGATTCTCAGGTACCAAAAGTACCAAGAGAAATCAAAAGGCAATCTTAAAGCAACAGTATGAAAACTTCATCTCAACTAAGAATGAGTCCATGACTCAAACTTTTGACAGGTTTAATAAACTAATTGGTGAACTAGCTACTATGGGAGTACAAATTGATCAAGATGATGTGAACAGAAAGTTCCTAAGGTCCCTTGGAGATGAATGGACCATGTACACTGTGTCATTCAGACAGAATGATCAGTTGGAAGAAAAAGAACTTGATGATCTGTACAATGATCTTAGAGTATTTGAAGCTGAGGTGGAGGCAAAGAAGAAGCCTTCTGGATATATTCATAATGATGCACTCTTATCAGCATCAATTGATTCTACTGCTAACCCTGAATCAGTTAATGCTGCTAATGGAACAAATCAAGATAGAGGCACTGATTTTGTGTTTGAAGCTTTTCTTTCCAATCATGGATCTACCTCTTTGATTAATGATGACTTAGAACAACTTCATCCAGATGATCTGGAAGAGATGGATATTAAATGGCAGATGGCCATGCTCTCCATGAGGGTTAAGAAGTTTATAAAAAGGACTGGGAGAAACAATTTCTCTCAAAGAAGAGAAGATGGAGCAGGGTTTGATAAATCAAAGGTGGAATGCTACAAATGCCATCTGAAGGGACATTTTGCTAGAGAATGCAGAAGTGGAGTGTCTCACAACAATCACCAACAAACTCAATCTGGAAGCTTCAATAACAACAGAAACTCTGCTCAAGCCCTTGTCTCTCAACAAGGAATGGGGTTTGATTGGAGTGATCAAGCAGAAGAAGCTATTCAGAATCAAGCTCTTATGGCTAAAGTATCTGATCTCCCATCTGAGGTAAGTTCTAATCTCTGTTCTAAAACTTGCATAGACACTGTTAAAAGGTACAGGGATCACAATCAGAAGATGAGTGATGACCTTAAGAGATTAGAAAAAGATATCAAAGACTATGTAAGGATTGTAGAGAGATTTGAAGAATAGATCAAAGGTTTTCAAGCCAATGAACTCCAACACTCATATGACACCAATTACTGGCAGTGGGAGAAAAAGGATTTAGAACTTAAATTGACCAAATCTAAAGAGGAGAGTGAAAAACTGAAAGAGGAGTTTACCAAGGTTAAGCTTGATGTAGAAAAGTTTTCCAATGCTTCTAAAGCAATGGACTCCTTACTGCAAAATCAGATTCATGATAAGTTGAGAAGAGGAATTGGGTATAATGCCACTCCTCCACCATATAACAACAATTACATTCCTCCTACTTCAGACCTGTTAGACACCAAAGATAGGAAGGACTTGCCTGAGGGAGCCACTGAAATAGATCCCTTAGATGAGGTAGTTGTTGAGGATAAGACTGAGAAAGAGATTGGCAAGAGTAAGGAGAACAAGGTGAGTGGTGAGATTTCTATAGAAAACAACATTATCACCAATGAGGATTGTGGAAGGACTTGGATTAAATCCAAGGACATAGAGAAGACAGAGGGAAAGTCTGGTAAGGTCCATTACAAACAGACCACAGTTGTGAATCCAGGTCCTTGCAAACAGTGTGCATGTAAGAAAATTGAGCACCAAAAACAGGACAAAAAGAGGGGAAATCAAAGAAACTGGAATAATCAGTGGGCACAAAAACAAGGGGTTGATCTGAATAAAATCAATAGACCAAAACCTTGTTTTATCTGTGGCAAATTGAATCATCTGGCAAAATTCTGTTATTTCAATCCTATAAAACAAAGGATGAATTTCCAAAGATCCATGCAAAAACCCTTTGGTTATAAGAAAATTGAAAAGAACCATGTGGCTAAGAAAACTGTTAAAACTAAAAGCCACATGAAGAAAAAGTCTGTTAAAGAAAGTGTCAATATGTGGATTCCTAAAAGCACTAAAACTGTGAGTACTACTACCACAAATAGTGTTGCTAACAATGATAGTGCTGCTAGAAGAAATACTACTGCTAACAATGTTAATGTTGCTAACAAGGTTAGTACTGCTAAACCTGTTAGTACTGTTAACTATGTTAGTACTTCTAAGGTTAGTACTGCTTCTAGTGTTGGTTCTACTAAGCCAATAATATTGACAAAGTACTCTAATAAAGAGTGTTCTGAGTTTAAAAACCTCATTAAAAAGGAATGTAAATACTTTGATGAGAAAGGGAGACCCAAGATCACGTTGGCTTGGGTCCCCAATCATACTAATTGATTTATTTAATGTGCAGGGCAACCAACAGCTCAAGGGAAAGAGCATATGGCATGTTGATAGTGGTTGCTCTAGGCACATGACTGGAAACATGTCATGCCTTCAGGATTTCAAGCAAATTAATGGAGGACATGTTGCATTTGGAGACAATCTTACTGGTGGTAAGATAAGTGGAAAAGGTAATGTCACCAAAGGTAAGATGACATTTGAGGATGTCTACTATGTTGATCAATTAAAGTACAACCTGTTAAGTGTATCACAGGTTTGTGACAAACAACATAGTATATTATTTACTAACACTGAGTGTATGATTCTTGCTCCAGGGTTCAAGGTAGTTGATGAAAGCATGATACTACTTAGAACTCCAAGAAAGGACAATGTTTACTGTCTTGATTTGGACAATGTTGATAGTGATTCATCTTTAAATTGTCTTTTTTCAAAAGCTTCTGTAGATGAATCCTCCCTTTGGCACAGAAGGATGTGTCACATGAATTTCAAGACTATGAACAATCTTGTTAAAAATAACCTTGTAAGAGGTTTACCTTCAAAAGTCTTTTCATGTGATGATCATTGTGTTGCTTGTCTTAAAGGCAAACAACACAAAACTTCTCATAAGACCAAAGAGTTAAATTCTGTTTCTTCTTGTCTCCAGTTATTGCATATGGATCTGTTTGGTCCTACAAATGTTATGAGTATAGGCAAGAAATCTTACTGCTTGGTTATTGTTGATGATTACTCCAGATTTACTTGGGTATATTTTCTAAGGACTAAGGATGAGACAAGTGGTCTTATCAAATCCTTTATTCTAAAAATTGAAAACCAAACTAATCAAAGAGTAAAAGTCATTAGATCAGATAATGGAACTGAGTTTAAAAATCATGATCTAAACACCTTTTGTGAAGAAAAAGGTATTGAGAGGCAATTTAGTGCTCCTAGGACTCCTCAACAGAATGGTGTTGCTGAAAGGAGAAATAGAACACTAATAGAGGCTGCTAGATCTCTGTTGGCTGATTCAAAATTGCCAATTACCTTCTGGGCTGAAGCAATTAATACTGCTTGTTATGTCCAAAACAGAGTTCTAGTGGTTAAGCAAAAGAACAAGACCCCATATGAGCTTTTAAATCAAAGAAAACCTTTTATTGGTTTCTTCAAACCTTTTGGGTGTCCTTGTACAATTCTAAATACCAAATCTCACTTAGGTAAGTTTGATAGCAAAGCAGATGATGGATTTCTTGTTGGATATTCATCTCAGAGTAAGGCCTACAGAGTTTTTAACTCTTCTTCTAGAATAATTGAAGAAAGTGACAATGTCAGGTGCAATGAGAACACACCAAATCCTGTTGGGTCTGGACCTCAGTGGCTATTTGACATTGATTCACTAACTAACTCTTTTGGTTTCAGTAATGAGTATACAGGAACAGGTAGTGGAGAATCAGAGATCACACAAGTTCAAGAAAGTATATCTAAATCTGTGATTTTTCCCATACCCACAGTAAATTCAGTTGAAGACTGTGAAAAGGAATCATTTTCTGAATCAAGTCAGAGTGAAGAAGACACTAGAGATGAGGAGACTCAAGAAAACAATGAAGTAGCATCTGAAAATACTTCAGTTGAGTTGCATGAATCTAATCTTGAGGCTGGATTAAATGAAGAACCTAGTCACAACACCAGAGTTCAGAAGAATCATCCTCCACAGTTGATAATAGGAGATATCTCTTCTCCTATGATGACTAGACATCAAAGCAGACTTCAGGAAATGCAAGATCAACAGCATACAGTGCTTTTTTGTTTTCTATCACAGCTTGAGCCTAAAAAGGCTCATGATGCTATGAAAGAATCCAGCTGGATAGAAGCAATGCAAGAGGAACTGTTACAGTTCAAGCTATAAGATGTGTGGGATCTAGTAGACCTTCCTAAAGGTCACAGAGCAATTGGCACAAAATGGATCTTCAGAAACAAGAGAGATGAAAGAGGTATTGTTATAAGAAACAAAGCAAGGCTGGTAGCTCAAGGCTACACTCAAGAAGAGGGTATAGATTATGAAGAAGTTTTTGCACCTGTAGCTAGGATAGAAGCAATCAGACTATTCCTAGCCTATGCTTCTTACATGAACTTCAAAGTCTATCAAATGGATGTAAAAAGTGCTTTTCTCTATGGCTCAATTGAAGAAGAAGTATATGTCTGTCAACCACCAGGGTTTGAAAACCCAAGCTATCCAGACAGGGTATACAAATTAAAGAAAGCACTTTATGGACTACATCAAGCTCCAAGAGCATGGTATGACACTCTGTCATCCTATCTCTTGGAAAATGACTTTGAAAGAGAAGTCATTGATAAGACTCTTTTTATCAAAATAAAGAAGAAAGATATCTTGTTGGTCCAAATCTATGTTGATGACATTATTTTTGGTTCTACAAGAAACAACATGTGCAAGGAGTTTGAGGATTTAATGCATCAAAGGTTCAAAATGAGTTCCATGGGGGAACTTACTTTCTTCCTTGGCCTCCAAGTTCAACAGAAGTCAGATGGTATTTTCATCTGTCAATCCAAGTATGTGCAGGATATTCTAACCAAGTTTGGTTTCTCAGAATCAAAACCTGCCAGCACACCTATGGAAACACACAAGCAGATCACAACAGATCTTGAGGGGGAGGATATGGATGTGCATCATTATAGATCCATGATTGGCTCTCTCATGTATCTCACAGCTTCAAGGCCAGATATTATGTTTCCAGTCTGTGTATGTGCAAGATTTCAAGTTAGGCCAAAGCAATCTCACTTTCAAGCTGTTAAGAGGATATTCAGATATCTCAAAGGGCAACCCAGATTGGGACTTTGGTATCCTCATGACTCACCTTTTGACCTAATAGCATACTCAGACAGTGATCTAGGTGGGGCAAACTTGGACAGAAAATCTACTTCTGGAGGATGTCAGTTTTTGGGTGCAAGACTAGTCTCATGGCAGTGCAAGAAACAAACCACAGTATCCACATCTACAACAGAGGCAGAGTACATAGCAGCTGCAAGTTGTTGTTCTCAAGTCCTATGGATTCAGAATCAAATGTTGGATTATGGGGTAACCTTTCTACACACTCCAATTTTTATTGACAACAGCAGTGCTATTAGCATTGTGAATAATCCAGTCAAGCACTCAAAAACAAAGCACATTGAAATCAGGTATCACTTTATCAGAGATTGTAATGAAAAGAAACTTATTCAAGTTGACAAAGTTCACACTGACAATCAGTTTGCTGATCTATTCACTAAAGCATTTGATGTGGGTAGATTCACTTTCTTGGTAACAAGTGTGGGAATGATCAACTATGAATAATCCTCTTCTCAAAAAGTGGTTTTATACCTGTATATTATTCTTGGAGTTCCTAATCTTCTTTTTCAGGATATGCATAACAGTACTCAGTGATTAGCATGTTTAAAAGGAGTAAGTAGTTAATACTGCTAGTAGTTAATACTGCTTTCAGTTAATACTGCTAGTAGTTAATACTGCTTTCAGTTAATACTGCTAGTAGTTAATACTGCTTTCAGTTAATACTGCTAGTAGTTAATACTGCTTTCAGTTAATACTGCTTTTAGTTAATACTGCTCGCAGATACTACTGCTAGTAGTTAATACTACTAGTTAGTAAATACTGCTCGCAGTTAATACTGCTAGTTAGTTAATACTGCTCGCAGTTAATACTGCTAGTAGTTAATACTGCTAGTTAGTTACTACTGCTCGCAGTTAATACTGCTAGTAGTTAATACTGCTATAGGTTAATACTGCTTCTATTCCGAATACTATAAATACTCTTTGCCCGCCTAAAATCTTATAACGACTCTTTGCATACTATTCACCTGCGCTCTAAACCCTTTCTCTCTCAAAGTTCAAAGTTTTCAGGCAAGAATCTTCAAGGTCAATGGCATCAATGGCGTTCATTGACGAGCACAATGAAATCGCAATGCTCCAAAAGCCAAAACAAGCAGATGGCTTTCATCAGATAGTCGACTTTCTGAAGACTAGTCACATTGCCCATGCTCTCACTATGTCTCCAACTATCTTTATAGAGCATCAAAGCCAATTCTGGGCACATGCCACCATTGTTAATGAGAATGGTGTGCGAATGATCAAGACGACAGTATGTGGCAATCCATTGACAGTTACTGAAGAGATAGTTCGCATCAGTCTACGTCTAGACGATGCCTCTGGTATAACTTCTATCCCTAACGATGAACTGTTTTCTACTCTGACAAGAATGGGGTATGGAGGCCCATTGGGTATTTTTAAGTTCTCAAAAGCTAAATTTTCACCCCAATGGCGTTTTCTTGTTCATACCTTGATGCACTGCATTTCTAAAAAGACTACTGGATGGAGTGAGTTCAGCAGTACCATTGCTTATGCTTTGGTCTGTTTGGCCACTGCCAGAAGGTACAATTTTTCACAAATGATTTTCAATGATCTTGTCTCAAACATGGGAAACAAAAAGAGCTTTTATATGTATCCCAGGTTTGTTCAAGCAGTTATCAACCATGAATTGACGGATATTCCTCATTCTGATGGAATTTATGTACCAAAACCCCCCAAAGGCAAGGTTTTCTCAAATATGAGAAGATCTGCTGGGGACTCTGAAGGAGTTGACACCCCATTGTTCTCTACAATGATGGTGGTGTCCCAACCCAATGAAGGTATGGCAGCAGGGTCAAGGCCCTCACTAGATCAATCCACTGCTAGCCAAGCCCAACCTTCCCACTCTATATCTATCCCACAGTCCCTACTAAATAAGCCCACTTCTCCAATTACCCAAACTTATCAAAGAAAACAGGTAAAGAAGGCTCCTTCCCTTCTTGTACCATCACCCACTAAGCCTTTAAGCCCTCTAAGGGAGAATTCTCCCCTAGAGAATATCCAAAGGGAAACCACAAGGGTGTCTCCCAACCCAAAGGAGGTGCTCTCTGAGGAGGAGGTAGAGCATATGGGTGATGAGGCTGCCACTACTCCTGCTAGCACAGAGGAGGAAAGTGGTAACATCAATAAGACCTCCCCCATGGCAACTTTGAATGAGCAATCATTTGAAGGTCCCTGGTGCCAAGAAACCACAGGGGTGGATAGTGCTTCTGCTAGGCAGAGGACTTCCACTACTAAAAGATCCAATGATCCTTCAATAGGGGGTAACACTCCTGGAGAAGGTGAGGACAGATATAACTATGATGAATTGATGGAGGCAATGGGCAACATCAACATGGATGTACTCAAACAGGGCAAAGATATAGAAGAGCTTAAACTCATAGTTCTGTCACAACAAGAACAAATCATCAAGTTGAAGCAAATGGTAAGGAAACTGATTCTGCAAAGGAAGAAGAAACAGTTTGTACTCAAAAAGAGGGACAAAGTTCAAGATTCTTTCAACAAGGGGGAGAAGCATGAAGGGGAAACTGTTGAAAAGAAAGCTGAAGTTGAGGGGGAGACAGAGAAAGAGATGGAAACAGAAACTAAAGAAGCAGAAACAGGGCTCTCTGTGGAAGAAATGGAGATAGCAGAGACCTTAGTAAAAGCAAAGAATGACACTCCTAAGGCTACTCAAAAGGCCAAAGGAGTGGTCATCAATGAAGAAGAACCTCAAAAGAAGAAAATGAAGGAGGATATAAAAGGAAAAGGAAAGATGATTGAACCTGAACAACCTTCAAAGAAGAGGAGTCAAATGGAAATGGATGAGGAGATGGCAAAGCAGCTTCAAGAGCAAATGGAAAAAGAGGAGCAATGTCAAACAGAAACTGATAGAGAACTTGCAAGGATAATGGCCAAGAAGATAAATGCAGAATACCAAAAGAGTTTGAAAGAAGCAGCTCAAACAGCAACTCAGGTCAAGAAACTCCAAGTTAAGAAGATGCCAATTCAGAAACAAAAGCAGAAAAGACAACCCTCCAAGACATTTTTGGCCAATCAGGAAAGAAGAAAGATGATAAACTTCCTGAAAGGTGCAATTGGTGTTAAGGGGGAGATGTTTACCAATATGGCATACAGTCAGGTTGAGGAATTGTACAAGAAAGAAATGGCTAAACTCCAAGGGGACTCATCTCAAAGGGAAGAGGCTGAAAGAAGAATGAAGGAGAGGTATGACCTAAATATTCAACAACCATTCCCTGAGGAGACCACACCTTCAAAGGATAATGCTGAAGAAATGAAGGAAAAACAAGAGAATGCTGGTATAGAAATCAAATCTGCAAAGAGGGTGAAGACAATTGCTTCCAAAAAGCAGTCTAAAAGGCCAAGAATGGAAGAAAGAGCAGAAACTAAAGCAGAATCTTCAGTCACACCTTCAGCAGAACCTGTGCAGAACTCAGAACAGTCCAAAGAGCAATCAGATGAGCATGTGGGGCTGTATATGACTATAGTAAAACCTGTACAGGCTGTTCCAATCTCCATGAAGGCTCCAGAGATTATCTTTTGGGACATTCTAAGAGATAATGGAAAGGATTTCTTCAGACTTAAAAGAGTTGGTGGTGCATTTGAAGCATATTCAACCTGGGGGAGAGTAATCAGAGGTTGTTCAAGAGCAGACATAGAGGAAATGTACAAAGTGGGAATGAAACTCTATGAGCCTGTGTTGAAAGGTACTGAAGAAAATCTTCTCAAAGTGGCAATGGAATACTTATGTATGATGTTTGATCCAGAGAAGGTGGTGCATAGGATTAAAGATCTTCATCATGAGTATGTGTTCAAAAAGATTGATCATTGGATACTCTTTGAAAACTGTGGTGTGTACATGATTACAATTGATAAATGTTATCATGAGTACTACCTAGTTGACAAAATATATGATCATAGCAAGCAGAAACTTGAAGGGATGCTGAAAGCTAAGTTAGTATGTACTAAGGATTCAGAAATGGCCAGAATTGTGGTAAGAAGAACTATCAATCAAAGTCTGGGCCTAGATCCAAATTTGGGCAACTAAATGTAAGGTGTTGAAAGCATCTTGAAGAAGATCTGAAGAACTTGACTTCTTTTCCTAAAAGTCAAGTTAGGGGGAGATTGTTGGGAACTGAAGAATTCATCAAGTATGGTTAATGCTGCTAGTTCAGAGTTAATACTGCTAGAAGACATAAAAGTTAATACTGCTGAGTGTTACTACTGCTAGTGTTAATTAATACTGCTAGTCAAAGTTAGTACTGCTTGAACAAAGTTAGTACTGCTTAGCTAGTTAGTACTGCTAGTGGTTAGTACTGCTTAGTAGTTAATGCTGCTAGAAGAAAGTTAATGCTGCTAGAAGAAAGTTAATGCTGCTGAAGATTAATACTGCTTATATGATGAAGATTCGTATGAAAGGATATACATGGAAGCTTAGAGATATACATGGAAGATATACTGAAGATATTTTATTTATTGTAATTATCTTTGTATTCAGTATATATTGTATAGTTTAGAATAATGAAATTAATTTTTAATTTTCATTCTAGAGAGAAAATCAACCTCAAGGCATAGATCCTAATTCTAGAGAAGTAGAATTCGTATTGGTGAGCCTGTTCATCAATATTGAGGTTGAGTGAGTAATCTTGTAACTTCAAAGCATTAAATACAAGTTTACAGTTTGTTCTTCATATTTTCTGTATTGATTTACTATTTGATTGAATGTCAAAGTGTTATTCCACAAACTTCTTTGATATTGTTTCTGAGAATTAATTCTTGTTAAGAATTCGATCCTGACAATATGGGGTATTAAATGACCTGGGCCTGACCGCTACAGTGCTCGACGATTGTGACAATTGTCACAATCACTGGCAAGGTCGCGAGCCCCACTCCACCCGCGGTACAACTCTTGCGAGAGTGTTACGCTATAGTGACATGGTGTCATAGTCGCGGACACAATCATCGCCCAACCTGAGCTCTCGGTACATTTCAAACGGGAGTGGCCGCCGATAGTGACAAGGTGTCACAATCGCGGGCACTATCGCCGACCCTGTACCGGGGTTTGACTTTTGATGTGATCAACCTCTCGAAGACTTGTGATGCCAAGGAAAACTACTTCATGTCCAACAATTACTCTAGGAGATTGAAACTAATCTGAATACTCTTAAATTAAAACGTGAAGAAATAAAACACAACATAAGGACATACCGAAAAATTCGAGTGTTACAGATTCATCTAGGCCTAGAGATATATAAGAGCATATTCAACATGTTCTCTAAAATATAGAAAATGGAGAATTTTTTAAGATTTTTGGGTAAATTTTTGCCAAACGGAGATATAAAGTTTGAAGTTTTTCCAAATTTAGAGAACTTCTAGAAAATGATTACATGAGAAAAAAATTTCTTTTTTGTTAAAATCCTAATATTAGATGTTTAGTTGAGAGAAATAATCTCTCTCTTTCTCTCTCTCTCTCTCTCTCTATATATATATATATATTGGAAAAAGGTTTGCATGATCCATTGGAGATGTTATTAACTCTAGTTCTCAACCATATTTTTCAAAAAAATTCAAAATAAAGAATCAACATTCAGATTTTCAAAATAAATTACATTTAACTCTAGCAACTTCTCCATCTTGGAGATTGTAATACTTATGTTATACAATTTTTCATTTTGAAAACTACAACTTTAATTATATTAAAATATTTTATACATTTAATAAAATATTATTTTAATTTCATAAACATTTAATTTCAAGTTTTTTATTGATGGAAATATAATAAAGTTTTATTTTTCTCTCATAGTAATAATTTTCTAGGTTCTACAAATTGAAAGAATTACTCTCTCTCTCTCTCTCTCTATATATATATATATATATATATATATATATATATATATGTGTGTGTGTGTTGGAAAAAGTTTTGCATGATTTATTGGAGATGTTTTTATCTCTACCAAAATTTTCAAAAAAAATCAAAATAGAGAATCAAAATTCAAAATTTCAAAATAAATTACATTTTTGAAAAATCTGGTAGAGATACGAGCATCTCCAACAGTTTTGCTAAAATAGAAAAAAATGGGTTTTTATTTTCTATACTTCTCAAACAACTTTGCTATCGTGTTTTCTATAATAAAGAAAACTTGAAAATTTTCCATGTTTAAAAATTCTCTAAAACTTGATGCTAGAAAAGAGAAATGATTATTTTATTCAATCCATCAATGAGATTTAACTTTTTATCATTTTATATTAAAAAGGTTTTAGAAGTGTATTGAGAAGATAAAAACTCTATATAATAATATTGACTTATAAGAACTACACTTTTTGTTTATAAGAATATACCATTAAAGATGTTATAATGATTCAACAATAAGTATAATTTACATCAAATATTATGAAATAAACCAAATCAAAGTTTCATACCTTTTGTTGCCCCAACTAATGTTGACTTCCATCAAGTTGTTGAACCATGAGATTATCAACACTAGTCTGAGCAGTTGGGTCCTGTAAAACATTAAGAGTAAACTACACTGGTGGTTCCTGTGGTATGCTCAAATTTTGGATTTGGTCCTTGAAATAAACTATCTACACTGACGGTCCCTAACATTTCATTTTAATAACACCCATACACCATTAACAACGTGTGCATTGCACATTGAGGGAACAAATGTCCTTTTGTTTCCTTCTTCCCCACCTTAGGGACCAAATCCGAAATTTGAGCAAACCACAAGGACCATCAGTGTGATTCACTCATATATGTATGTATAAGCATTGTGTCGGTCCACACAATAATGTTTATATCAAGTTCTTAGATTAACAACACAATAAGATTACCAACCTGTATTGATTATAACAAATGGTTACAAGGTTGATTGATTCAAGCTATTTGTGTTCTCTGTGTTTTCTCTCTTTTACACCTTTTAGTGTGTGTTTGTATGTGTTCTAATCTTGTCTAATCTGAGAGAGATTGAGAGATATCACAATATCTCAAGTGTGTCTAACACACTACCTAAACAACTTGCAACAACAAGTTGCAATATAAAACTATTATATCTAAATAATATCTAACAAATAGATATTATATCTAACTAATATCTAACTATAATAAACTAGCCAAAATAATAACTAACTAACTAGATATTAACTTAACTATTACAATAACAAACAATTACATTGACATTTATTACAAACGACATAGACTTTAATATCGAGAGTCGACGTTTCGGCTTTAGCTTCAGATTGTGATCTTCAGTTTGGATGATCTTGAATCCAATGAGACTGTGTCTTAACAATCTCCCCCTTTGGATCAAGATCACTACGAAAATGATTTTAGCAATTCAGTCTTCTTGTTCAGCTCAGAAGATACAACTCTGAAATCAGCATGTCTTCAGAATACTTGCTTTTGAGGATTTCAATATTGGACGTGATTCTTGAAACATGTGATCTTTGCCATTTCTTGTGTAGTCATTCTCCCCCTTTTTGATGATAAGTGTAACGACTTCATCAAAACTTTTTGTAAGAAATGTCAAACACTTGGAGCCACTGATCCGTCAATTTAAAAGATATTCATCCAGATCTTTTCAAATCCAAACAAAATAGTCGTGTAACACCTGAATCAACTAATGAATCAGTTAACATGCCTGTCAGTAACACTAAGTCACTGTGTGTAACGAATACACTTTGGAAAGGAGCTGTTTGATGTTGACTCCCCCAGGGCTTCCATTTAATCATCGAAACACCACAAAGGTAAATTTCTATAAACGTTATGACAACGAAACAAATTCCTTGTGTGTTTGTGCTTGTGATAGAAAGAATTAAGCACTTGATGATCGCTTATAGGCTCAAAATTGTGTAAACCACTGAGACAACAGTAAGTTAAACACAAACTCAATGTGCATGATTGAAGTGCGAAGGTGGGGCAGACTTCCTTCTTTTCAATATCCAGATTTTCCAAATGAAAATCAGATAGCAAATGTGCTGCATCCCCTTTGAAAATGTGAAACACTTTCTTGTGAAGAAGAAAATGAGTAGTTGGTGAGGTTTGATCAAGAGTTGGCATGGGTTAGTTGCCTGTTTCAATAATGTTCACCAAAGAATTGTGAAACACGAGTAAGGTGGCTACCCGGCTCAGAAAAAGTTGGTGCAGAGTTGTGATATTCTTTTAACTCTGTTCTCACACGCTCTTTCTTTTAAACGTTTTGCTTTCTCTAATCACACTCATTTCTTTTCGCTTTGCACACTCAAACACTAAGGATTTAACTTCATGGGTAGAAATCACTGGTTAATGTGATTCCATAGAAGTTGTGTTAATTCCTAGCACAATGATTCCTTGTTTTCCTAAGATGCACGTGATGCTCAGATTGATTTAACTATTGCAGTTAAAGCACAATTTAGATTATTGAAAACATTTAAATTCCACTCCCAAAATATAAAATCTGTTGAAAAAAATCGGGAAGTGGTTTGAACATTAAAAAACAATGTTTTCCAATGATTGAAAGTTGTCCTTCTTTCAACCATATATGAGATGAAGATTTAGAATTATACCTTTACGTACGATCTTTCAACTCATGAAGCTAAGCTTTAAGTCATAAACATATGAACTTGTAAGCTTCTCTCAAAAATTCTGCAAAAGTCTTAAGTCAAAGTCAAAGTAAAATTAATTCACTTAAATTGAAAAGACAAAAAGCAGTAAAACTTTTTAAAGTACGAGTTCTGATCAGAGATAATAAGAAGTCATATCCTTTTATACTCCCCCTGAAATTATGCATCTAAAATATGTCTGTTCTAAAGCACATGATAGAGATCCACAACTTCTTTTTTGAAGTGTAGGTCATCATATCTATCGGATGCAAAACATTTCAGACAAATATGTACTCCCCCTTGAAGGTTGATTTCCTCATTCGAGTATCGTAGTACAATCTCTTATCAGCATTGGAGTAAGGTCTTTTGATCATTGAAGTGTGAGTCTTGAACTGATGTATTCAAGAGCCATACTCTGTTGAAGTACGGGTTCTAAGCTGATTTACTTAGAAGCCTCCGTTCTCCTACTCCCCCTTGACAGTAGGTGCTTGCAACACAGGTTTAGTTTTCTTTGGTACCCACTGGTATTTGGGTCCATATGTGTTAGTTGCAGTTCGTATGGGGGTTACTGAGTAAGAACCATACCAGTAATGGTCACTTGTCTTGTGAACAGGATCATGTGTACGACAATAAGAACAATAGAATTTGTTACCTGACAAACTGATTAATTTATTTCTTGAGTAAACAAAATCAGGTTTACCTTTCAGCGCATTGTTCTTCTTGGCAATCGGCGTATGTACACATGAGTTTTTACATTTCAGCTCTTCTTTAACTGGTTTCCTGTTCCAGACCAGTTCAGCTTCTTCCTGGAAGCTTCTTCTCCTTCTTTGATGTGTACCTGAAAAATCTTTATTCCTGTCATAGAAAAGATTAGTAGAATGAATCTGATTAGAAGATTTAACTGACCTTTTGAAAAGAGCAGTTTTCTGATGTGAGTTTGCGGCTGGTTTGTTAGAACCAACTGAATTATTTCTAGGTGAGTGGATTTTTGACTCTGGAGTCGTTCGCTCAGTCACCACCACCGTCTTTGAAATAATATCTTGAAGCTCTTTTACCTTTGAAGAATAACTGTCTCGTTCTTTGATAATGAGCTCAATCTTCTTCTCAAATGCAGACTTATTTTTCTTCTCTGTCAGGGCAAATTTAGACAATTCAGATAGCTTTGCATTAAGCTTCCTAATAGCAGCTTCAAGGATGCTTCTTTCTTCTTCGAATCCCTTCTTAGCACCCTTCTGATCATTTGCCTTCCTCTCTTTGGCAAACTGATCTCTTTCCAATATGATTACTTTCTCAAAGTCTTCAACTTTTTGAGAAAGCATTAAACATTTAAGTTCGAGAGTCTTCTTCTCTTCACCACTTTTCTTTGACAGATCTGAGAACTTCTTTTCAAAATCTGATATTTTCTTTTGAAGCTCAGAGTTCTCAGCTTCCAAAACCTTAAGTCTTGATGACACTGTTGATCCTCTCATCAGCTTCTCAATATGTTCCCATAACAGCTTTCCTTTAGTCTCTTTGCTTTCTAATATAAAAAAGATCTCTTTTGAAATCTCCTCAAACATTCCATTCAGTAGGAAAGATAAAGCTAAGTTGTCAGCGTCATATCTCTTTCTTTTCTCGTCTGAGTACATACGAAGTGGTAATGGACAATCTAGATCTACTCTTTCTCCATTCTTCTTTGTAGTATAACACATTGTCCTTGGAGCTTTCATACTCCCTTCACTCAGAGATTTTCTAATGAATATACCCAGATCATGTCTTTTAATGAAGTCCATGAACCGATCTTTCCACTGTTCGTATTCTCCTTTAAAGAGAACTAGTGGCTTGGTGTCAGTTCCTATTGCAAGGGCTTCTCTGGATGTCATTTTGAAGAAAATTCTAAGTCTGGATAGGAGCAAAGAGGTTTGCGTTTAAGGTTTGCGTGCGCAAATTGAGGTTTGCATGTCAAGAACAGTGCGCAAAGTGAGGTTTGCGTTTCACGTGGGATGCGCAAAGTAGGGTTTGCGTTTCTAACGGGATGAGCAAAGTAGGGTTTACGGTTCACGTGGGATGCGCAAAGTTGAGTTTGCGTTTCACGTGGGATGCGCAAAGTTGAGTTTGCGTTTCACGTGGGATGCGCAAAGTAGGGTTTGCGGTTCTAACGGGATGCGCAAAGTAAGGTTTGCGGTTCTAACGGGATGTGCAAAGTAAGGTTTGCGTTTCTAACGGGATGCACAAATTGAGGTTTGCGTTTCAGGTTGGACGCGCAAAGTTGGGCTTTGCGTATGTTCGTCTTCTGGTTTGCGCAAGTTCGTCTTGTACTTCGAAAATTGTCTAAAAACTTGTTCCTGAAACGATTAGCAATACCAAACTCTACCCTTATGTCTAGAAACACTTCTAGAACTGAATGTGAGCACTCGGTCTCAATAAAACACACTTTTTGAAGAAAAATTTGATCGTACAATACCTTTTTCCACTCGACTGTTTTCTCACTTAAATCACAAAATGGAACTCGATTAAAGCTTAAAAGTGAAATCAAACAACAACAACTCGATCTAGCATGCTAATCGATCACAACCTGATCGATTTTAACACCTAAAACACTTTAACACTCGAAATCAAATTTTCAAATAGAACACATAGTCGTTTTTCAAAAACTTGATTTTGATCTCTTATCAGGCTCTGACACCAATTGTCGGTCCACACAATAATGTTTATATCAAGTTCTTAGATTAACAACACAATAAGATTACCAACCTGTATTGATTATAACAAATGGTTACAAGGTTGATCGATTCAAGCTATTTGTGTTCTCTGTGTTTTCTCTCTTTTACACCTTTTAGTGTGTGTTTGTATGTGTTCTAATCTTGTCTAATCTGATAGAGATTGAGAGATATCACAATATCTCAAGTGTGTCTAACACACTACCTAAACAACTTGCAACAACAAGTTGCAATATAAAACTATTATATCTAAATAATATCTAACAAATAGATATTATATCTAACTAATAACTAAGTATAATAAACTAACCAAACTAATAACTAACTAACTAGATATTAACTTAACTATTACAATAACAAACAATTACATTGGCATTTATTACAAACGACATAGACTTTAATATCGAGAGTTGACGTTTCGGCTTTAGCTTCAGATTGCGATCTTCAGTTTGGATGATCTTGAATCCAATGAGACTGTGTCTTAACACATTGAGAGAGCAAACTACAGGGCCACAAGAAACTGATGAACTCCCTTCCCCAACAAACTCCCAACCCCACGTGACCTCCCCTCCCCCAGTTAACGCTACCCACGACAAACTCCCTCTCCCAATGAACCTTCTCCTTTCTTGAACGCTACCTTTGATCCATTTCTGACGAATCTCAAGAAGATCAACCCAGATCCATACGCTTTTCGAACAACTAGATCCAGAAGAGCAACCCATATTCGTCGGAGATGGATCAAAGGTAGCATCGAGGGTAGCGTTTGCGAAAGGAGGGGGAGGGGTTCACTTAGAGAGAAGGGTTCGTCGAGGGTTAGCCTTCGCTGGGGGAGGGGAGGTCGCATGGGGTGGTGAGTTTTATGGGGAAGAGAGTTCATCGGTTTCTTATGGCCCTGTGTAACACACTAAAATTTATGTAAATAAAAACTTAAAATTTTGGCAATATGACGGCTAAAAGTAAAGATTTAGGACCTGTAAATATAAACAACTAAAACCCAACGACATGGTTTAGTTTGTAACAAGTATAGTAGCGACAAAATGAAACATAATACATAACAACCTAATTAACCTAGCATAACAAAATTCGACTAGATTAAACTTGGGTGTTGCTATGTTTCTCAAAACGCTCTTCTCTCAAGTTCCCAAAAATGCTCGGTCCATGGAAGATCCTAGGCGCGCTTCCGGCGAATCAAGGTGCCCTATGCACACCACTAGCAGAACCTGCGATCCAAATAAACACGAACACAAGTGTTAGGCCATAGTCTAGAGGGTAACAGACCTTTAACAGTTATAATGTAAGCATGAACAGTATAATTAATTGTTACCGGAAGACCCATGGATTAAATCAACGCCTGTACCCCCAAATCGGGACAATATTTTTTTCCTGTATAAATATAACAGAGATAACTCTTGAAAGACGGGGGAGACCCGTTACCATCTTGGGTGACGAGAACACATGAATGGGGTCACCCGTGATGTTATTGAATTTCACCACAAATCCCGGTTCTAGTTCCATGCCATACCAGACATCACAATCCTCAAACCGTTTATGCCTCTAGCGCTTACTCCGTTGAGTTACACCTTAAGGACTTACAGACAATAGTGCCTATCCAATCTAGCCGAGTTCCAACTCAGGGACTTTCGCCCCCTATTGTCTACCCGCTAGTGCCCAACGTCCAACAATTATACCAACTATAAGCATGTTATCCAAAATCCTCGTGCACAAGGAAATAGATACAAAGCCCCCCATTTAGATCATGATCAAGTAGGGTTATCAATTTTCATGCAAAACACCTTTCTTACAAATAATATAATCATGCTCATTACATATTCATCATCATGCCACAACGCTCATTAGACCACATATTAACCTAAACCAATGTAATGACCCCCAACTGCTGATAAGAATACTTGTAATTGATTCTAACATTTAAGGGAGTGGTCTTTCATCATAAATTAACTTTCTTCCATATTGCATGCATAAAGGAACCCCTCAAGGTATTTAAATACTCCTACAACCCCAAAGTTCTTATACAAGAAGGATATGCAAAACCCTAGTTTTAGGTTAACATTCAACAAATCATAAGTTTCACATAAGCAAGTAATAGTGCAAGTATGGATAAATAAGGGTTAGGAAAACTTACCTAGAGATTCAATAGACAGACCCTAGAAGTGGTATAGATGACTTGAAGTTTCCTTAAAGATGGTAGCTAAAACCCTAGAACCCTAAAGATCGTTAGTGACCATTAATGTCAAGAATCTTGTAGTTGGATTTGCAATAAATGATGGAAGATGATGGATAAAGGATGAGAACTTACCAAAACCTAGAGGGAAAATCGTTCTTCAAAGTCTTGGTTGGAAATAAATGAAACTTCACAAAGAATTCTCTCATTAAATGAACCTGCCCCCGACGACGAGTTTGCCATGCGAGAGTGACATAGGAATAATCGTCGGTCACTCTCGCCGAAATTGTACCGAAGTCCCCATTTTTAGATTTCGCGATTGTGGCACGCGAGAGTTCAACTGACAATCTTGCCAGGTACTCTCGCCGAAATTGTACCGCGAATATTGAGTGTTGGTCCCGGAGGTGCTTAACAAGTTTGTATAAGGGGGGGGGGTTGAATACAAACACATAAATTAAAGTTTAATAAATTGTTTATTGATAAATCAAACACAATTTACAAGTTTGTTGCGAAATAAGATTAAGACAGACTCAATCTAAACAAACTTAAGAAACACAAAGATGGTTGCACAAGAATATAGAGAAAGGGGGGTTTTAGAAGTATAGAAAACAAAGGTTTCTATCTTGGTTCAAGAATAGAGCACACTCTCAGATGGAGAGGTGATCTTTCTATTTATACCCTATGCATTAAATGCATGTCAGGGTACTTTACACGTGTCATTCAGTGATTGGCTTTGGTAGTTTGACTTTTGGGAGACATGCTTTTGGCCGTATCATGAACACTGTAGTTGACAGAGTTGTTGTACGATTTGTGGCAGAGATATGTCCGTTCTGACACATCGTACTGGTTGTGCAAGATAAGACAAAAGGAAACTTGAGGCATAAGCTTTGTGATCGATTGATCGCTGAATATTTCTTTCTTCAGAGATATAAAGAGGTTCAGCTATCGCTGAAGCTTTTCCTCATGTTCCTTCGCGTATAAGTAGAGTTGTCTTTGCTTCACTGATATCCGCATGAGGTCACTAGTAGACTTCTCTTTGTTCAGTGGCTTCGTCTTCGATTCAGCTATGAACATATGTTGACGCGAGACTTGTCTTCAGGGATTACGTTACTGTTTACATCAGAACTATCAGCGATAGCTGAACAAACTCAGTTTGATCACTGATAGTGAAACACTAATACATATTAAATGTTTATAAGAAAGACTATCAGCGATAACTGAACAAACTCAGTCTGATCGCTGATGGTGAAACACTAATACATATTAAAACGTAATTTTCACTAAGTATAGAAAAGGGTCGTTATCAAATCACTGAGAGAGCTTGGATCAACAATCTCCCCCTATTTGATAATGACAAAGTAATTGAAGAAAATTACTTTTAAAGTTCAAAATAAGGAATAATCAGGACTCATAACATACATGTCCCAATTACTATTTTGAGGGATCTTTTACAGTACTGATGGAGTTAAGTACATCACTGAAATTTTCATTAATTCAGAGAAAGAATTACAAGATATGAAAATTATAAGTACAAGTGAAGAACTAACTATTGTAAGTTTAACTAATAGATTACAAGAAATAGGAAACCAATCTATCAGCTATCTAAAGAAGACTTAGGAGGATTTATCATATACTCAGGTATTTCTTCTCCTTTTTGCCTTCGATCAGAAGATTCTTGAGATATGATTGCCTTGATCGGTTCAGCAGAGGGAGAGAAGTCACATCATAAGCACAAGAGATCCTTGAGATGACTGAGGGGACAGATAGGAATTTCAGAGACTCTCTGAAATCTGAGTTCTTCCTCATCATCTCTGAAGAAGATTCCAAAAGGTTCTTTAAGTACTTGTCCTGCAACATATGGTCCACCAGGGGGCAGAGATAGATCGAGAACTGAAAGATCAGGAGGAGGACCGAACAGAGCTTCTCTTGAGAACTTGATGGAGGTTTCATTTCTTATCACTGCGACATTTTCAGAGGAGGAGGAGACAGGCTTCATTTTGAATTGCCTTGGTTTGGAAGGAAGAGCAGATGGTACTTTCAACACAGTGGAGACTTTGTTGATGAGGTCTTATAAGATGCCTTCGACATAGCCTCTGCTGGTTGATTTGGATTTCTTCAGCGCTTCTTTGAACTCTAGCCATTCCATGTAACCAAAGGTTTCCAGCTTTGACACGAACATGTCCTTGCAACTTCCATCCTCTCTGGTAATCTCCATAGTGACAGAAACTCGATCCTTATTCTTTTTCCCGGAGATAGTAACAGTTATGATCTTCATTTGGTCAGAGTGATAGTCGATTTTGCTTTTACACCATTCGACTGAGCTATCATTGACCCTTTGTTCTTTTGAGCGCTCTTCTTCAATCTCTTTCAAAAGAGCATCCTGTACTTCAACTGGTTTCTTCTTCAACTTCTTGTCTTTGACTTGAGAGGACTGAATCTTGAGAGCAAGAGTGGAATCTCTTTGACAATCAGCTATCAGCTTCTCAGCCCTGACAGATTCTTCG
The DNA here is from genome assembly GCA_954870635.1 of Arctium minus. Classification (NCBI taxonomy): domain Eukaryota; kingdom Viridiplantae; phylum Streptophyta; class Magnoliopsida; order Asterales; family Asteraceae; genus Arctium; species Arctium minus. The sequence goes on from OX941092.1 coordinate 9,773,991, forward strand.
ATTTCAGCTTCAGTCAGGAACTCTAGATCTATTGATTGAGAGGGGATCTTTAGTCGTTGATTCTCTAGATGATAAATCATCTATGTTCATCTCTTCATCTCTTCCTCTGACCAGTGAGATGGTCTAGAGGGCCTCCCTGAATGTTGCAGGGACTCTTCTTCCTCATCTTCTTCATCAATCTCTCTTACAGAGATTGGGATTATTTGTTCATCAGCTACAGCGGCTGGGATTATTTGAAGTTCTTTACCCTTAAGCAGGGGAGAGAATTATATGGTCAGAAATTGAAAAGAAGGTTAGTTTATTTTTGGGGAAGAAGAGAGATAAAGGTTAGAAAGAGACAGGGGTGGGGTTTTATAGAAGGATATAGGAACAAGAGAAAGGCATACCTGAGAAGGAGTCTCCTCAGATAGTGAAATCGTCTTCAGGATTCCCTCAGCAACTGCACCCTTGGTTTTGCTTTGGGAAGGGGTTCCTGATGGTGTTTCATGACTCCCCCCCTGCTTAGACAACTTCTTTCGAAGTTATCGCTAATGATGTGACGGCTGAAGAACGCCATAAAGACTGATCTTCTTCATCGTCATCATCATCATCCTGATGAGATTGCTTTTCCTCTTGCTTCATCTTCATCGTCCTCCTCTTCTTCATCATCGATTATATCTTCGAGAGAAGGAGGGGCTTTATCAGCAACCATCTCCCCCTCAACATGAGAGAGAGTTTCTTTCTGTTGGACCTCAACAGCAGCTTCTATCTCCGTATTTTCTTCAGCTGCTTTCTCCCCCTTTTTGTCATTATCATGGAGGGAGAGATCTTTGGAAGGAGATGAAGTGTTTGAAACGGCCAACTTCTGAACTTCAGCCTCCAAACTTTCCAGACGGCCTTCAAACGTAGGAAGATCTGACGTAGCCTGATGAATGAACTCAACAGCAACGTTCAGAGAGTTGCGATCGTTCTCTGTGAAGGAAGGCGTATGAGTCGGAGCTGGTGCCTTCAGCTGGTTCAGGACTTGCTGAAGAAGAGCAGTACAGGCATCCACCTTTGCAGATAAGGCATCAAACTGTTGCTTAGAATCCTCCTTGACTTTGTCAATCGCATCTTGAAGAGTAGCGATTTGAGAGGCTTCAGCTTTCGTTGAACACGTAGCTGTCAATGTCTTCAACTCTTCACCAGCTGAATTGACAGCGCTAGTGGTATTGTTGAGGGAGGTAGTGAGAGAATCCACCTTTATGCCCAAACTGTTGACATTTGTGTCAACAGTCGCCAAACTAGGACCTGAAAGAAATGTTAGCTGCTGAGAAACAGGAGTAGCAGGCTTAGATGGATAGGTGGGAGGTGTATTTGGGGGGTTTGGTATACCTGGACGTTCAAACAGATTGAAAAATTGCATGTCTCTTTCAAACGTTTGAGCATCAGGTCCTATAAATGCAACATGAGGTTGTTGCATAATAGAGGAAGGGTTAGAGACCAAAGAAATAGAAGGATTAGAGATGGGTATAGAAGTAGGAATATGGGTAGTTACCTCAGTAGTTACCTCAGGTTGTTGATGAGCTGAGATGATGGGGGACGTCACTGTTGATGTGACAGCGATCGTAGTCGCTGGCACGGTTGAAGTGGGTAATGCTGAGGATGTGGAGGGCAGACCCACGAATGCATCCAAGGAGGTTTGTTGAGAAACGTCCTTACGCCTTGAGCTAGAGGTGCTTGTCTCCTTAGTCACTTTGGACTTCTTCGAAGGACCAAAGGAACTAGCTGAGGGTCGTTTGGAAGGGGTAGCGACAGGGATAGCAGAAGAAGGAACCCCCTGCATGGCCGCTAAAGAAGAAGAAGTGTGGAGAGAGAGTCGAGAGTGAAGATCAGAAATACTTACCTCGTTGGGGAGCGGCTTGACCTCTAAGGAGCGCTGGCCCACTTTGGCAAAAGTGCCATCAGAATTAGTGGGGTAAGTAGCAGGGTAGAGGAACTTCAGGTACGCACAGATGAAGCGTACATAGGGGATCTTGGGATCCCTCTCCGTCTTCTCTATCTTTGACCTCAGATCGTCAAAGATAGCTGTGGCGTAGTCGAAATTTCTTCCAGCGATCACGGAGTAGGCCATCTGGACCTGAATCTTGCTGGCCTGGTCCAGTGACCCACTCTTCCCACTCATACACTGAATGAAGTGAGAAAAGATGTAGTTAAGCTGAGAAGGCATGTTCGCCTTCTTTATGAGAGTCAACTTCTTGTTGGGGATTGTCGTCCGCGGCTTTGGCTCCCAACAGTATTCCATTGCATCCAGAAAGTGGACGAGTTCAGCGTCAGTAGGCAAGGCATCAAACCCATTCCTAGGTTTGTCAGGAAATCGCAGAGCTTTCCTTAATCCCAAGGCAGTCATCATCCCTAGTCTGAGATTAGTGCTGAAAGAAATAGCAGGAACCGGATCACCCTTTTTGTTGGTGACGGAGGTTTCTTCAGCGGTGAACCAGAATTGTTGGATAAGAGTTTTGGAAGGCGTGGGATCCACAGTGATGACGTAGGCAATGCATTATTGCTTTACTTGCAACGTCCACCAGATGTGGGTATTTGACACCATCAAATTCCAGTCGTGCGAGATGGTTGTTTTTCGGAATCTCAGAGTCAGTTATGGCGAACTTGACGTTCTTGGAAGCGATGAGAGCAGATTGAGCCATATGGAATATGAAAAGAAAAAAAACAGAAGAGTAGAAGAAAAGGATTTAGTCTAAAAATAAAGAAGGTTTTACCAGTTTCTATGTGACGTTCTTAGAGGAAGATATAAGAACAGTAAGAAAAACCAAAAGATTTTGAATGAAGAAAATCAAAAACAGTGGTTTTGAAGGAATAAAATCAAAATAAAAATGATTTTATATGATAAAAATCTTATAAAACCCATAATGGCAGTCCATAAATGGAGTTTTAAATTAAAAAGATTTAGAATGAGAGTAAGAAGAAGAAAATAAAAAATAACCTGTTGATCTTGAAAGATGAGGAGATGCAGATGCTTGAGAATGCGAGAATGCTTCGAGAGTTTTCTTGCTTTGAAAGTATTTCCAGAAAGCGTAAAACGATAAGAATGGAAAAACACTCTTTTTATACGTAGAGAGTAAGAGAGAGAAAGAGGCGGGAATACAAATGTTCATCATGACATGGACACGTCCCACGAAGTTGATTGGATAGAAGGGCAACAGACGAACGTGTCAGAAAAAAGGCATGTCGTGGACTGTCGGTTCAAATGACGTCATAGGAGAGAGAAAAAAAAAACGTTTCATTTGTCCATTTTGAAATGATCGCTGAAGAAAAGTCAGCGATAGATTTTCTTTTTGAAAGTATCCCTGATGGTAAAGTTAGGGATGGATTTTCTTTGAAGAAGGATCACTGACTAGAAATATCAGTGATGAATTTTTTTCAAAAAGCTTTTAATCATTTGAAGAAAGTTCAGTGATTAAAGTTTATATTTTGAAAAACATCTTAACTGAATGAAGATTCAGTTGTAGGGATGGAGAGAACATACCTGAGAGTCAGAATGTTTATCAGAGATGGAATGATAAAGGGGAACTTATGATCACTGACATAATGCATGAACGCTGAAGAATTATTCTTCGAGATTCAGCATTCCAAGCTCACTGATGAGAAAGTTGAACCTTGTCTCATTAAGAGGTTTGGTGAATAAATCAGCAAGCTGATAGTCAGTAGGGATGAAATGAAGTTCAATATCACCATTCATCACATGATCTCTGATAAAATGATATCTGATCTCTATGTGTTTTGTCTTTGAATGTAGTACTGGATTGTTTGCTATAGCGATAGCACTAGTGCTGTCGCAATAGATTAGAATCTTTGATAGCTGAAGGTCATAGTCTAATAGTTGATTTCTCATCCATAAGACCTGAGCACAACAACTTCCAGCGGCTACATATTCAGCTTCAGCTGTGGAAGTGGACACTGAATTTTGCTTTTTGCTTGTCCAGCTTACCATCTTTCCTCCTAGGAGTTGACATCCACCAGTGGTGCTCTTTCTATCGAGTTTACAACCTATTAAATCACTATCAGAATAACCAGTTAGATCGAACCCTGAGTCTTTGGGATACCAAAGACCGAGATTAGGAGTTCATTTCAGATATCTGAAAATTCGCTTAACAACAATCAGATGGGATTCCTTGGGTTCAGATTGATAGCGTGCACATAAACAAGTATAGTACATAATGTCAGGTCGGCTCGCTGTAAGATACAGCAGGGAGCCTATCATTCCTCTATAGGCAGTGACATTAACAGGTTTTCCAGATGGATCTTTGTTAAGTGTCAGGGGAGGTGCCATAGGAGTTTTCATCGCTGAAGTTTGTGTAAGATCAAACTTCTTCAGCATATCTTTAACATACTTACCTTGGCTGATAAAAGTACCTCTATCAGATTGTTTGATCTGAAGACCAAGAAAATATGTCAGCTCACCCATCATACTCATTTTGTATTCTTTCTTCATTCTTTCAGCGAAGCGAGTACACAGAGATGGGTTAGTAGAACCAAATATGATGTCATCGACATATATTTGTACAAGAATAATATGACCTTTTATCTTTCTGAAAAACAATGTATTATCAATTTTACCACGTTCAAATTTTTCAGAGATAAGAAAAGATGAGAGAGTGTCATACCAAACACGAGAGGCTTGTTTTAGACCATAGAGAGCCTTATCCAATTTATAAACATAATTTGGATACTTAGGGTAATAGAACCCTGGAGGTTGTTCTACATAGACTTCTTCATTCAACTTTCCATTTAGGAACGCTGATTTTACATCCATTTGATAAACAATGAAGTCTTTATAGACTGCCTAGGCTAAGAATAGTCGAATTGCTTCGAGCCTAGACACAGGGGCAAAGGTTTCATCATAGTCTATGCCTTCCTCTTGTCTGTATCCCTGAGCAACAAGTCGAGTCTTGTTGCGGGGTACAGTTCCATGTTCATCTAACTTGTTTCTAAACACCCATTTGGTGCCTATAACAGTTTTGTCAGACGGTCTAGGAACGAGATTCCAAACTTTGTTACGAGTAAACTCAGTTAGCTCTTCTTGCATAGCGCTGACCCAGTATGGATCTCTGAGGGCATCATCATCCTTCTTTGGCTCTATTAAAGAAATAAAGTTAACAAAGAGATAGATACTACCTGAACTTCATCGTGTCTGAATACCTGCATCGGAATCACCAATAATTTGATCTATGGGGTGATATCTGAACCATCGCTGAGCAGGAGCATGATCGCTTACTTCGGAGATTGGATCAACAATTGTAATGTTCACTGATGATGAAGCTTGAGGTTCATCAGCTATCAAGTGTTGAGTGTCAGACATACCATTGTTTTCTGAGAGGTGTTCAGACGAAGATGGTTCTGATGGAAGAAGTGTGTTTAGAGGCTCTGCTGAGATCCATGAGTTGGATTCAACATTAGGGGATATGATGTTTGGATCATCATCAGCAGCCGGAGGATTTGAATGCTGATGGTTTGAGAAGAAAGGTTATGTTTCTCTGTAATGAGAGAACATCCAAGCATTTAATTCTTCATTGTCAGCGATTGGTTTAGAGTTCGCTGAGCGAGTTTCATCAAAAGTGACATGAATTGTTTCTTCCACAGATTGTCTTCGCTTGTTGAAAACTCTGTAGGCTTTGGAGATGGAGGAATATCCTAGAAATATTCCATCATCAGCTTTTGGGTCGAACTTTCCAAGCTGATATTTGTTGTTTAAGATAAAGCACTGACAACCAAAGATATGAAGAAAGCTGATAGAAGGCTTCCTTCCATGAAAGAGTTCGTAAGCTGTCTTTCCAAATCGCTTTACTATCAGCGATCTGTTTTGAGTAAAACATGCAGTGTTTACAGCTTCCGCCCAAAATTGAGTAGGGAGGTGAGAATCGCTGAACATTGATCTAGCAGCTTCAATGATCATTCTGTTTCTTCTTTCAGCGACTCCGTTTTGCTGAGGTGTTCTTACTGAGGAGAAGTTATGAGAAATTCCCTTGTTCTCAAAGAAAATTTTCAGATAACTGTTTTTGAATTCAGTTCCATGATCACTTCTTATAGAGCGAACAATAATTTTATTCAGCACTTCCATCTTTTTAACAAAAGATATTAGTTCTTCTGGAGTATCACTCTTGCGGCGAAGAAAGATAACCCAGGTGTAGCGAGAGTATTCATCTACAATGACAAGCGTGTATTTCTTTCCAGCTATTGATTGGATGTTGACAGGGCCAAACAGATCCATATGTAAGAGCTGAAGAGGGTTTGTCACTGAGGAAACTTGTTTAGATTTGAAACTAGCTTTTGTCTGTTTTCCTTTTTCACATGCCGAGCAGAGATATTCTTTAGCATATGAGTGCTGAGGAAGACCAGAAACCAGTTCCTTAGAAGAGAGAGAATTCAGGGTTTTGAAATTTAGATGAGAGAGCCTTTTGTGCCATAGCCAGTTGACATCAGAAGAGGCTTTAGAGAGAAAACATAAGTTTTCAGTGGTAGTAGAGTCCATATCTATTACATACACATTTTCTCTGCGATAACCACTAAGATCAAGTTTTCCTTTCTCATTCACCACTGAACATGCTTTCTTAGAAAAGCGAACTTCGTAGTCTTTATCACATAGCTGGCTGATGCTTAGAAGATTATGCTTCAGTCCATCTACATAAGCGACTCTTCTGAAGGTAGTTGTCCCATTGCTGAGGACACCAAACCCTCGGGTATAGCCTTTTCCATTTCCACCAAAGATCACAGAGGGACCTTTCTCTTCCTTGTATTCAGTGAGCATGTCTTTTTGTCCAGTCATATGACGAGAACATCTGCTATCGAGATACCATATGCCCTTTGATCCCTGCACACATAAGGAAGATTAAGCGTTGTTTGGTACCCACTTTTCAATGGGTCCTTTGGGGTTAGTGGAGATGGAAGGTTCAGCAATCTTCACAGCAGATGAATATTCAGCTTTAGTGGTAATCTTCACTTTGGTTAATTTCTTAACCTTAGTGGTAGTTTTCACCTTGGTTGATTTTTCAGCTTTGGTGACCTTCTCAGCCTTAGAGGCATTTATCTTCACTTTAGCTGTTTTATCAGCTTTAGTGGCAGTTAGACATTTGTTTGCAATATGGTTAGTAAAACCACAGTGATAGCACTTTCTATATTTGAAAGTGGTTTTAGGACCGGGAGTAAAAGGTTTTGAGAATTTAAGATGAGCAGGGCCAGGTCCAAGAATGCTTTTAGCATGAGATCTGGGAGGAATTTTGATTTCTTCAGATCTCTTAGGCTTGAGATCAATCTTTATCTTCGGAGGACAGAGATCGAAGATTTCTATCACAGAGCTAGAGGATTGATTCGCTGAAGGTTTAGAGGGAACTTTCAGCTTTGCTTTCTTGGTAGCCTTCTGAGGACGAAGAATGGATTTTCCTTTATCCGCAGACTTAGAGCCTTTGGATTTTTCCTCAGGGATAGAATTAGAAGAAGAAGGATAAAACTGATTATAAGAAGTGTCAGAGATAGAAGTGACAAATGTTCCAAACTTAAGCGTGGAACAGTCTTCTTTAGGCTCATCCTGTGGTTTCCAAAAACCAAGACCGGTTTTATCACCACCAGTAGTTTGAGCATTTATTATCTCAGTGATCTTTGTTGAAGAATTACACCATTTTTCAACAGTATCCTTTTCTGCTTTTAGAGCAGCGATGGCTTATTCGCGTTCTATGCTGATGATTTTATTTACAACAACTTGATCTTTCAAACTTTCCTCTAAAAGAGTTAGTTCTTTGATCTTTTCATGGCATTTTTCCAGCTGTTCAGTTAAGTCATTGTTTTTGCTCTCAGCTAGAGTTTTGTCGTTTAAAGCATTGTAAAGATCAATCGTCAGCACATCAACTGCGCGACTTCTCTCTGATTCAGGTAGAGAGGGATTAGTAGAGATAGATACATGAGATGATATATAGCTCATAGAAGTTTCAGCTGGTTCTTCCACTTCTTCCACTTCTTCTTTAATCTCAGCCATGAGGCAAATATTAGCGACTTCTTCATCAGAACTTGATTCTTCTGATTCAGCCCAGTCATGTTCTTCAGCAATGAGACCTTTACCTTTTCGCTTGTAGCTTTTCAGCTTTTGATATTTGTCTTTCAGCTTTAGGTATTTGTCATCGCTGGATCTTCTTGATGTAGAAGGTTTGAAGACTTTCTTTGACCTGCACTCACTTGCAAAGTGTCCAATCTTTTCACAGTTATAGCAAGTAGCAGAAGCCTTATCAACAGGGGTTGATTTTGGCTTGTCAGTGATAGAGAGAGGCTTATTTCTTTTGAAATTGCTCTTTCTTGCAAATCTCTTAAAATATTTTGTCAAGAGTGCTAAGGATTCATCAAACTCTGAAAGATCAATGTCTGATACATCCTCAGATTCAGAATCTAACTCAGTGATAGTGAGAGTAGATCGCTGAGATGGAATTATCTCTGAAGAGATTAAAGCAACAGGAGTGCTTTTGGAGTCTTTAGAATCTTTTATAAGATTCTTCTTCAACAGGTTTGATTGCTCATAGTTAAGCAATATTCCATACAAGGTGCTGAGAGAAAGAGAATTTAAGTCTTTTGTCAGCTTGAGACAGATTGAATAACTGTCCCAGCATTCAGGAAGACATTCTAAGAATTTTGTTAGGACCTCAGAATTAGAATAGGTCCTACCAACGGTTCTTAGGTCAATGATTAAGCAGTTAAACCGCTGATGAACGTCAGAGAGAGATTCATTCTTACCAGCGATGAAACTTTCATACTGTCTTACCAAGTTAATCTTTCGAGTCTCTTGGATTTCAGTGGTGCCTTCATATTGAACACATATGGTTTCCCACATTTCTTTAGAAGTTTTAAGATGCATGATGGAATGGAAAACTTCATCAGGCAGAGCCATAGAGATAATGGTCTTTGCCCTTGCATCGATACCAACCTTCTTTTTGTCCCCATCACTCCATTGTCTGATTTCCTTAGCAATATAGCGTTCAGGAATAAATGGAGTGGTGGCAGTAGCTGGAATGGCATCTATGATTTGGATAGGTTCATAGGGTCCGTTTGCTACGTACTCAGGTATAGTGGGATATGCACCTTCTAGAAATAGCATCATTCGATTTTTCCAGAGAGAGAAGTTATCTCTGCTAAATCGAGGAGGTTTAGATAGTGAACCATTATCAAAATAACTTGTGTTTGTGTTTAGTGCCATATTAGAATAGCAAAGAAGAGAATAAAGAAAGATCTTGTTTATCAGATTAAACAGTCTGCTCTGATACCACTTGTTGGTCCCGGAGGTGCTTAACAAGTTTGTAGAAGGGGGGTTGAATACAAACACATAAATTAAAGTTTAATAAATTTTTTATTGATAAATCAAACACAATTTACAAGTTTGTTGCGGAATAAGATTAAGACTGACTCAATCTAAACAAACTTAAGAAACACAAAGATGGTTGCACAAGAATATAGAGAAAGGGGGTTTTAGAAGTATAGAAAACAAAGGTTTCTATCTTGGTTCAAGAATAGAGCACACTCTCATATGGAGAGGTGATCTTTCTATTTATACCCTATGCATTAAATGCATGGCAGGGTACTTTACACGTGTCATTCAGTGATTGGCTTTGGTAGTTTGACTTTTGGGAGACATGCTTTCGGTCGTATCATGAACACTGTAGTTGACAGAGTTGTTGTACGATTTGTGGCAGAGATATGTCCGTTCTGACACATCGTACTGGTTGTGCAAGGTAAGACAAAAGGAAACTTGAGGCATAAGCTTTGTGATCGATTGATCGCTGAATATCTCTTTCTTCAGAGATATAAAGAGGTTCAGCTATCGCTGAAGCTTTTCCTCATGTTTCTTCGCGTATAAGTAGAGTTGTCTTTGCTTCACTGATATCCGCATGAGGTCACTAGTAGACTTCTCTTTGTTCAGTGGCTTCGTCTTCGATTCAATTATGAACATATGTTGACGCGAGACTTGTCTTCAGGGACTACGTTACTGTTTACATCAGAACTATCAGCGATAACTGAACAGACTCAGTTTGATCACTGATAGTGAAACACTAATACATATTAAATGTTTATAAGAAAGACTATCAACGATAACTGAACAGACTCAGTCTGATCGCTGATGGTGAAACACTAATACATATTAAAACGTAATTTTCACTAAGTATAGAAAAGGGTCGTTATCAAATCACTGAGAGAGCTTGGATCAACATTGAGGTTGCGGGGGGAATATGACACGCGATAGTGCCCAATGGCACTATCGTCGGGCACTCTCACTGAGTGTCATTCTCTTCCCAAAATTTGACAGATTCCGAATCCGAATTCACGACTGATCTATGACGACTTCAGATGAGCGAATAATATGAAATTATAAATATGAAATAAAAAATAGTCCAAAATTCGGGGTGTCTATGACACAAGGAGGTGGTTATGGTGAAGGTTCTATGGAAACACCACCGGGGAGCCAACGTGACTTGGGAGTCGGATGAGGATATGAAGAGGCGATATCCACGCTTATTTGACTAGTTAAGATTTGGAGGACGAAATCTAATCTAAGGGGTGGAGCATTGTAACACCCCGAATTTTGGACTATTGTTTATTTCATATTTATAATTTTATATTATTCCCTCATCTGAAGTCGTCATAGATCAGTCGTGAATTATGATTCGGAATCTGTCAAATTTTGGGAAGGGGAGGACACTCAGCGAGAGTGCCCGACGATAGTGCCATTGGGAACTATCGCGTGTCATAATCGCCCCGCAACCTCAATATTCGCGGTACAATTTCGGCGAGAGTGCTTGGCGAGATTGCCAGTGGCACTCTCGCATGTCACAATCGCGAAAGCTAAAAATGGGACTTCAGTACAATTTCGGCGAGAGTGACCGGCGATTATGCCCATGTCACTCTCGCATGGCAAACTCGCCGTCGGGGGTAAGTTCATTTAATGAGAGAATTCTTTGTGAAGTTTCATTTATTTTCAACCAAGACTTTGAAGAACGATTTTCCCTCTAGGTTTTGGTAAGTTCTCATCCTTTATCCATCATCTTCCATCATTTATTGCAAATCCAACTACAAGATCCTTGACATTAATGGTCACTAATGATCTCTAGGGTTCTAGGGTTTTAGCTACCATCTTTGAGGAAACTTCAAGTCATCTTCTCTACTTCTAGGGTTTGTTTATTGAATCTCTAGGTAAGTTTTCCTAACCCTTATTTATCCATACTTGCACTATTACTTGCTTATGTGAAACTTATGATCTGTTGAATGTTAACCTAAAACTAGGGTTTCACATATCCTTCATGTATAAGAACTTTGGGGTTGTAGGAGTATTTAAATACCTTGAGGGGTTCCTTTATGCATTGTAACACCCGTAATTTTCGATAAGTATAGAGCCGCTAGGCGTTTCTGTACCTTGTGTGTGGTGGATTTCAGGTTGGGAAAACACTTCTAAAAGTCCCAAAGAGTGTCGAGGGCCTTAATGTCGAAAAATATCGAATTTTCGGGCTTTGGGGAGTCTGGGAAAAAGTGACAGCGAAAGTGACATGTGTCACAATCGCTTGTCACTCTCGCGGAGTGCATCATTGCCCATGGTACACTCTCAGCGAGAGTGCCAAGCGAAAGTGACATATGTCACTTTCGCGGGGCATACTCGCGGTCAGCCCCTAGTCGATTTAAAATAAGATTTTAACCCCATTTCTCATTTGTTACTTCCTCAATTCAGTTCCTTTCTCTCCCAAATCGTTTCCTCTCCCTTCCTCATGAACCCAGACCCATTTTGAGGGTTTTTCCCTCTTGAACCACAAAACCTCCATCTTCATCTTCATCATCAAGTTCAACGTGTGGGAGCTCTGGTTGAAGAGTTGGAATGGGTGTCCTCGGAAAGTCTCATCACCTAAAATGGTAAGCTTCCTTGATTTAATGTTATAAATGCTCAAATGATGTTTCCCTAGTGGTTGGTTTACCAAATCTCGGATTTGATAGTTTTGGAGAAACTAGGGTTTTGATCTCGTTGGGGATTTTTAATAAATAAGGTTTGGGGTGTAACACCCCGGATTTCCGTCGTGTAACCTCTTTATTCTTATGTTAAGCTTTTGTCGTTAGCACCGTGTTTGGTTGGTTGTCGTTTTGGATTTTGTGAAGTTTGGGGAGAAACAGTGAACTACGCGAGTTACACCACGACTAGAGGTCGCGGCACAACCCGCGTAACCCTCTGTTGGGTATGGGATTTTGGAACTACGCGAGTTGTACCGCGACTAGAGGTCGCGGCACAACCCGCGAAACCCACTGGATGATTAGGGTTTTTGGAACACGGGCGAGTTATGCCGCGAGTGGAAGTCGCGGCATAACCCGCGTAGTTGCTTGGACCGTCTTAAGGGTTCAGTTTCCAAAGATCTCATTATCTTAAAATCTCAAATATCTTCTCTCTCTCTAAACTATTTTCTCTCTCTCTCTCTCTAGAGTTGGTACTTATATCAAGTATTTGATCCGAGGTTTCGGTGTAGAAAGCTTCGGTTTGTCAAGAGGGTCGATATCTGGTTCTTCGGGTTTTCGTATAAACCTATTTGGGTGAGTTCCTACTACCATTTTACAAACTTTATACATGTCAAAACTCTTATTTGCGAAATCCGAAGTATTTCTACGGTATGATTTCATGTTCTCTACATTCTGATATAAATGAAGTTTTTGGTGATTTTCGGGGTTCCCGATCAGTTTTGACTAAAATGACGGGTCCCACCTTATCAGAAGTAAAATGATGTTTTACTCGCCCATGTTTGTGGCTTATTGAAAGAATGTATATAAACTGGTTTTATGATTATCTTTCTTACCAGCAGTTGGTCTGGAAAATAGCATTTTGAAATATAAATGTGTTGATAGCTATATATCTAGCTTTATTGGTCACATGAAATATTGTGACAAGTTCTGACTGTACTAGTGGATCCCTAGGTATCGAGTCGACTTATGGCTGGGAAGGATATGCCCCTTCCGTTGTAATGGCTGGGAAGGATATGCCCCTTCCGTTGTAGTTAGCTACATTTGATCCTCGGGGGCAACTTAGGTACGGTTATGTGAGACCCGATCCTAGCCATGGTTCAGATGTAGTCTAATGAACGGGTATGACATGGTTCCTTGGGGGCCCTCCCTCACATCGTAGTACGGACTGAAGAGTTTGTGGCCATGGTTCCATGTATTTAGCTCATAACTCGGATTTGGTGGTCTACTTTGTGTTGCACCACAATCCTTGGTAAAATGGTCCTTTTTGTCATCGTTTAATGAGTTTTGGACCGAAAAGGCCCGGTTGTGGCGAAATGTTATCTTTATAAACTAAACCTTTATGAAAAGATTTCTTTATGACACTGATGTTTATATCTTTCGAGCTTTATAAACTGTATGTTCTCACCAGGCTTTAAGTCTGACACTTTTTCTCAAATGATGTGTATAACAGGTTTCCCTTAGCGGTGGGTTGCCGGGGTTTTGAGAGACGGGTTTGGTCTCGAGGCATTTTGAGATGATTAGTATTGTTTCAGGGCATTTGTTAAGTCCCATTCTTTTGGTACATTTATGGATCGTCAACTGATGTAATCTTGATATAGGTGTCTAGATTAGTTTGTTGACAAACTCTTTCGATACAGGTTTTTGTAAAGTCTTAAGGACTGATCCCCTTCTTGGGAGTTTATGATCAATACGAATGTCATGTTGCCAAGCTTTGCAGGTTTTAATTTACTCTGATTTTTAGGGTGTTACATGGGTAATGTTTCTAAATGGTTAAATATGGTTATTTATGGTTTGAAATGTCTGGATCTAGGATTTGGAAGTTTTTGGCTTGAAGATTCAAGTGCCCTTCAAAGGAGCTCGCATGGGGGGGGGGGGTAAAATCTAGATTTAGCCTAAATCTAGCAAGGTGAGTTCAAGTTGATTTGCGAAAACGGTGTAAATGCCAAAGTGTTTATTTTAAGGTGTTTTGTGTCTTACATGAAATTGTTAACTGCTGATAAGTTTGGTCATTTTGAAAATGTTTAACTTTATAAACTTATATAGCACACATCCTTGGGATTTTGGGCATTATGATAAAAAAAATCATATGTTTTGATATTTTAATGATTCATTTTATGGAAGTAGATTTTGAGTATATACGTATTTCATTTTGTGTTTTGGAATAATGCATGGTTTTGTGTTATGGACGTTTTGAAAGGATATATGTTATAAACTCACTTGGAAAACGATTTGTCCCAAATCGAAACTACGTTGGAATTTATTATATGTTTTGGAGCATGGGTGTACATGAGTACGGGTTGTTTATGTTTGATTTCACTTTTATGAATTTCAACGTTGGGTCTTTGGATTTGTTGAGCTTATGGCACGGTTTGGATTTTGTTGTGTTTTGAGGACACTTGTCCGCTTTTAATAGCTCAATGTTGAGCGGGTTGGTTATGATTTGCATTTACTGCATCTTAGTTGAGAATTACATGTTTTGAATGCATTAGTTCATTCATTGTGAGTCATGTAATGGTTTAGTTAGTGCAATGGATCCATAGGCACGGTGTTCCTATGTCCCCGCTTTGGACATTAGGTTCCCCTGTAACATCCGTAATTTCAGGTAAGTATGAGGCTTTGTTAATCTTATGTATATGTGTTTATCAAAGCAGAAATTATATGCTTAATTTCCATTGCCGTCTATGATAGTTGCTTGGTGTCGGATTGGAAGTTTTGACTAGCAATTGTCGGTTCAAAATCATAAAACACACACACACACACTGATTTGAGGAGCGATTTTCTAGGGTTTGGGATCCATTTTCTTCCTCTTGCTAGCTAGGGAATTTATTGCAAGTCTTTGGGAGGTAGAGCATCATTTATTGAGTCTCCTTCTACATCAAGATCTCAAGAGTCCAAGTCTCCATCATCTCCATCCAACTTCTAGGGTTTTCCATTTTCTAGGTTTTGGTATAAAACCTAGATTGTGAGTTTACTAAACCATTGTTAAAACTAGATACACATCATAATCTTCTATTTGTTACTTTATCTCTATATGTTCAAGTGTTTGGGATTTCTTTATGAAAACAGCTAGAGATGTAAATATGGGTGATATGCCATGATTTATGTTATATAAATCATTATTTGGGGCTTTTCACATAGATACATAATGTGGGTACCTTGATATGTTAAATGTATGCATATATGGGTATTCTGATGATTCTAGTTGGAACACCATTTTGGTGACATATTTATATGCAAGATGAGCATGATTGTCATTTGGGTCTTTTGTTAGACTTCATGAGGATAAGATGGTAATATTGTACCCGTAGTTGGTATTGAAATATGTAACACCCCGAGTTTCGAGAGGTATCAATGCAAGTTAATACAGAAACCGATATATTAAGAAAAAATAAGATATTTGATTTTGGACTTGAATCATAGATTTTATAGTCTTGATGGATAAAGGATTCAATTACGAGTCCAACGGTTCTTTCCGGAGCGAAAACGGAGCTATAACGAAGAAGTTATGACCAAAACAATGTTTCGGGCAATATTCGCGGTCTGTGGGGGGCGCACGGGTCGTTCGTTTTCCCTTCACAAAGTGCGCACGGGTCGTGCGCACGGCAGAAGGCTCCAGCTCGGGTTAAAACCTGATTTCATCCTCATTTCACCTAAAACTTCATAACTTTTGATCCACAATTCCGATTTGGGTGATTCAAGTTGCTACGGTTTCGTTTTTGAGATCTCTTCAAGGATATAACAAGATATTGGAAGTCTATTGGAGTATACTAGAGTATTTTGTGGTTGTAAGCTTCTCATCTCTCACTATTCATCTTCTTCACCAAAGTTTTCTAGGGTTTCATCCACCCTTTGTTTTCCCTTTCATAGATTGGAGGTTTGTAACCATTTTGGTGAACTAGAGGTTTTTTGGTTGGTGGATTCAAGCTTGGGTCAAGGTAATCTTCTATTCTCTTCATTTATGGAAGTTAGGGTTTCGGTATCAGTTGAGGTATTCATGTATAAGGCTGGGGATCGATTATTTGTGGTTGTTTATGTTTTGATGGTTGGAAACTTATGGATCTAGGTTTTTGGAAGTTTTGCTTGAAGATTCAAGTTTCTTCAAAGGAGCTCAATGTGGGGCAAAATCTAGATTTAGCCTAAATCTAGCAAGGTGAGTTCAAGTTGATTTGTGAAAACGGTGTACATGCCAAAATGGTTATTTTAAAGTATTTTACATCTTACATGAAATTGTTAACTGCTGATCAGTTTGGTTATTTTGAAAGTGTTTAACTTTATAAACTTGTATAACACACATTCTTGTGATTTTTGGGCATTTTGATAAATGAGTCATAAATGGGTGGGTTTGGTAACTTATTGCAAAAATGAGATTATTTGGTTAAAAGGCATTTTAGTGTTGTTTGGGGTAAAAGGTTCAATTTTGTGTTATGTGACGTTTTGAAAGGATAAGGAGCATAAATCTATTTGGAAAACCTTTTAACCCGACTTAAACTGTGTTGGAGTCCATTCGAGTATTTTGGAGCATGTAATTTCATGTTATGGGTTGAGTGAGTTTATTACTTGCAAAACGTAATCTTTGGTCAAAAGAGGTTCTGAGCATTTTGGCTCGATGTCGTATTAAAGGAGTCTCGAGGACACTTGTCCGGTTTTATATGGCTCAATGTAGAGTCCAGTTATGACGTACGTATTAATGCGTTGTGATGCGTATTGAGGTTGGTTACGGACTTGAGTGCTTTGGTCATTCATGTTTAGTCCGGGAAGGTTAAACTGTGTTGCAATGGATCCATAGGCACGTAAGTCTGTCTGTCGGTCTTATAAGGCTTGAGGTTTTGGGTTACTTTTAGTGACCGCTCAGGTTGCTAGCAAGTAAACAATAGGTGGCATGAACCGCTGGGTTGGAACTCGTCTAGATTGGATAGGTGCTCACGCCTGTAAGCCCTCGAAAGTGGAACTCCAATGGAGTAAGGGCAGAGGCGTTAAACGGTTCATGGTATGATGTCGGTAGAGGCATGAGAACCAGGATGTCAGGGTGTTCGGGTAGAATCCAATAACATCGCGGGTGGCTCCATTCACGTGTTCTCGCCACCCAAGGTGGAAACGTTTAGATGATATGCAAGGAAGTCGCGTGAACGGCCTACTTGCGTGTTTTCTATTCTCGGTGTATACAGATCTCTTCATCTTTGATTCGTGGTATTTTATATGGTAATGTGGTATTTTACCGATTTGGGTCTTTAAGTGGTTGACGGTAAATGATGGCTTTAATATTGGGTTCTTCCCACGTATATTAAGGTTTGAATGGAATGCATCATTTCCACGCTTCGATACTTGAATTAGTCCATATCTTGGTCGGGTGAGTTTTGGGTCTAATGTCGTGTTCATGGCATGATTTAATTATAAATTTACACCTGCGATTTATGGGTTGTGTATCATGTTCCACCCGTGTTGGGTATTTCGAGTTGTAACGTGATGTCCGCATTTTATAAAATGGATGTCCACGTTCCCTCTTTCTTTTTAGCAAATTTTGGGTTACATTACAAAAGTACGTCCCATATCAAGAGCCTCGCCTTTAATACAGTTTGCCTTGGTCATCGATTAATTCGGTGTCTCTCTCGTACAAAATGCATACTTATTGTTAAACGAGTCATTTTCATAAGTGAAGCATATCATCTTGAAATATTATGATTTTATCCGCATTCTTCCTTTCTAAATGATTACATTGTGTATGTTGAAAACTCTTGAGCTCACTAGGCGTTAAGCCTAACGTTTTTATTTGTCGGCATGTGCATCAGGTTCCTGTTGGGGGTTCGGTTCTAGCAGTGCTTCGAGAGGTCAAGCCTTAGCCTTGTGCAAGTGTATGTAGTGAGAGAAGTCTTCCGCAGGTTGGAGATAGTATCATGTTTGGGTTTGGTAGCACTCGTCCTTACCATAGATTATGGTATAGAATGTGTATATGTATTGAGGTTAATTCTTAATTTGTGTTTGTAGACGAATCGATTATTGATGTGTTTAGAAAATTTTAATAAGTTGCTATCTTCAGACTTGAGGGTGTTACAAGTTGGTAAAAGAGCTTAAGTTTGAGAGAATTAGGTATTGATCTTTGGATGCCTAGACTCAAACTAGAGTTCTTATAAGTGATTGAAAGTGAAGTTGCATATTAGGTGCCTTAAGATAAGACATTTTGATGATTGATCGAGTCGCTAGAAACGGAAAACTTGTCGAGGGTCGTAAGGATGATCGTGTACGGTACATTCATAATGGCACCTGGCCAGTGTCATGGTGAATCTACATGCTACATGTGTATACTTGAACTACCTTGGTAGGATTACCGTTGGGGTAGTGAGAAAGTTTCTAAGCGAGTAAGCTAAGGGATGATTGATGTTTATAACAATATCAATTTGGGGTGATAGTAAGTGCGGTGAACGCATTAAGTTGATCACCTTAAGTCAGATTTATTGGTTGGATTAGAACTATAAGTCTGTTATACCGTTTCTATTTCGAGGAGAAATTGTGAGATGAACCTATGTGATCCTTGATTTGGTCTTAAGATATGCGAGTATCCGGCTGACAATAGTCTGCCAGGAGGTTGAGGACCTTTGGTCTGGGGAAATTGAGGAGTGTAGCCCTGTGATGTCGAGTGCCGGCCAAATTCATGCACTAAATTTATTTCTAAAGTGAGTTGCATAAATTGTTTTCATGTTCGCTAAGTATAAAGTGATTTTCACTATAAAGTCTTAGTAAAGCATTTAACATTCATCAGATTTTGAACTGTGAGCTTAAGCATGCACGAAATTGTTTGTTGCACGTAATTGTAAAGTGTTATCTAAATTCTCTTCTTTCACGCCTCATGTTTAATGCTATTTTCGGATATTGTAAATGTCCATGTTTTAATGTCGTTTGGGTATTGGGCAAGCAACTATGAGATTTTAACCTAGACATTGGATCTCCTCCACGTATGTCAATGGTTTAAAGGAAAAGTTAATCCCATGTGTGGCGTCGGAATTTCTTGAGAATTTTAGTTTGTACGATTTTTGTTAAATTTCATGGAGTATTGTTTTGCATGTCTATTTCGATGCGTGAATTTTAATTTATGTTTCGTACTTGCGAGTTTATTCGGCGTCGTGTCCCATGTAAATTTTGTCAAAAGTGTCACTTACCTTTCATTGCATTCAAAAGAGGAAACTCTTAAAAGTTTAAAATTCTAGCCATATTGCCGTCTTGCACACACTGTTGAGAAATGGAAATTTTGACACCACTTGATTTTAGCATTTATGAGTTTTGCGAAAATTCAGTTGAGTTTATGATGGCTCATCTTACGTCTTTTGTTTCGCGTAAATAATCTTGGGATCGTGTACTTATGCATCATGGTGTGCGTTATTTTATGAATATTGTTAATTGACGTCATCCTACATGTTGTTTTGGGGGTTTCATTATCATGTAAATTATCTTTGGCTTTATGCAAACGTCAATCGTCGCATGCCATGTGCATTGGATTTAAGTGTAACGTTGGTGTGAGTGATTGCATAAATGACTTACGTTATTTTAAAACATGGTTTTGTTCTGATCGTATTTCAATCATCAACTTTTACTGCTAAGTAATTTCCGCAATGCTTGTAACGAGTTAGTGGCATCCATGTCGTTGTAATTTTTGTTATGGTCAAATTTGTTCATCTTTACGACCTAAAACTTTAAAATCTAATTGAAATTTTATTTGTATTTCCACCATTTTACCGAACTTTGGAGATTAAACTGTTGCTTATGGGATTGTTGAGAATTCTTTTGCCGCAACGTCTTTTGGTTAAAGAGAAAGAATTTTTAAGGTTAAAATTGTGAACTTCTCTTTTAGAATGTACAAACAGTTATTGCATGTGTTGTGGTGCAAGAACCTATCTTCATGTATATAGTGTAAATTGTGCGCATGTTTTATTATTGACTTTATAAACGTAAGCATTGAACAATTCAAATTTTGGAAATGGTTTCTTATGCGCTGTGTTGTTGATCAATTTTAAACTCTATCAAATGAACGGTAGTGTATCTTTACCGCACGCTGATCGTTAAAAGGCTTACGTATGGGAAAGTTTTATAAAATTAAATTGGCATAATATTTGGAAAACCTTGAACTCATTAGGCCTGTAGATTTAAACCCTGTCATGAGAGCAGTTATGTTTAGGGACTAAGGGAGTCCTTGGGATTTGAAGCGTCGGATGATCCGACTCGCGGTCAGTCTTTGATTTTGGGTTTCAGTTTTGAATCTGGGTACGCATGGTTAATGGAGTTGGTATGTTTAAGCTTTTCCAGTTAGTTAAGAGGTGATTTTATAATTCGGTAACCATGCGGGATAAGGTCTTGTGTGATTACCTGCGCTTAAATGGAGTTCGATTTGGTGGGATTGCTCGTCGGTGTTACATCATGATATAGGTCTATAGTGTATCGTCTTAGTAGGCTCCGCGATCAAAGGAAGTTCTTATGGTTCGTTTGATAAATTTTAGTAAATGGAAATTTTAGCACTCTGTTAGGTGTCAACCTCAGTGCGACAATCCGTCTGGAATGGAATTTTGAGCGGGATGTCCACGCTTTCGAGGTCACCGTTTAGCCCTAGGCGTCGACTTGTTTTCTTGAGGTCAATGGATATTGGATGGATGTAACCCGGTTGGATTATGGAAAATATTGACATTTCGGTGATGGAATTTAAAAGAAGGATAGATGGTGATGATTTTTGGAGATATTTGGTGGGAATGTCGAGGTAGACTTTAAGTACCAATCGTTTATTGAGGAGACCTTGACGCGTCGCATTTAGAGGTATCTAAGAGAAAGGTTTGCTTTGAGGTATTCTTGGTGGAAATTACTAGATAAGGTCCTAGGTTGCTTTCGGTGTGATATGAGAAATCTAAGGTTGGGAGGCAACCGAGATTTATCGATTAAGAAAATGATTAATCAATGACTCAACGTTCATCCTGACGTCGGTGAATTATATTGAACGTTGAGATTTAGTTTGTAACGGCACGTTATGAGAACGCAGCAACAACCTCAACCGGAATGTAATTGGGTCCGTATATGAGGTGAGGTTCATGAAGGTATCCCTTTGGGATAGGGAATCAATCGATCTTTCCAAGTGTGATGTTGGGTGCTTGGTGGTTCCAGATTTCGAGGACGAAATCTCTTTTAAGGTTGGGAGGATTGTAACACCCCGAGTTTCGAGAGGTATCAATGCAAATTAATACAGAAACCGATATATTAAGGAAAAATAAGATATTTGATTTTGGACTTGAATCCTAGATTTTATAGTCTTGATGGATAAAGGATTCAATTACGAGTCCAACGGTTCTTTCCGGAGCGAAAACGGAGCTATAACGAAGAAGTTATGACCAAAACAATGTTTCAGGCAATATTCGCGGTCTGAGGGGGGCGCACGGGTCGTTCGTTTTCCCTTCACAAAGTGCGCACGGGTCGTGCGCACGGCAGAAGGCTCCAGCTCGGGTTAAAACCTGATTTCAGCCTCATTTCACCCAAAACTTCATATCTTTTGATCCACAACTCCGATTTGGGTGATACAAGTTGCTACGGTTTCGTTTTTGAGAGATCTTCAAGGATCTAACAAGATATTGGAAGTCTATTGGAGTATACTAGAGTTTTTTGTTGTGGTAAGCTTCTCATCTCTCACTATTCATCTTCTTCACCAAAGTATTCTAGGGTTTCATCCACCCTTTGTTTTTCCTTTCATAGATTGGAGGTTTGTAACCATTTTGGTGAACTAGTGGTGTTTTGGTTGGTGGATTCAATCTTGGGTCAAGGTAATCTTCTATTCTCTTCATTTATGGAAGTTAGGGTTTCGGTATCAGTTGAGGTATTCATGTATAAGGCTGGGGATCGATTATTTGTGGTTGTTTCTGTTTTGATGGTCGGAAACTTATGGATCTAGGTTTTTGGAAGTTTTTCTTGAAGATTCAAGTTTCTTCAAAGGAGCTCAATGTGGGGCAAAATCTAGATTTAGCCTAAATCTAGCAAGGTGAGTTCAAGTTGATTTGTGAAAACGGTGTACATGCCAAAATGGTTATTTTAAAGTATTTTACATCTTACATGAAATTGTTAACTGCTGATCAGTTTGGTTATTTTGAAAGTGTTTAACAAGGAGATTCGACTGGTGAAAGTACAGTGGAAGTTTCATAAGGGGCAGGAGTCAACGTGGGAAGTAGAGGCTGATATGAGATCTCGGTATCCCCATCTTTTCGACAATGCAATTCCGGGGACGGAATTCTCTTGAGGGGGAGGGGGATATTGTAATATCCGGATCCAAAATTTATTTAATTTTGGAGTTGGGGGAAAAGTTGACCTTTACCCAAAGTTTAAGGGGGTCAAATGTAACTTAGGTTATATAAATATAAATCAACTTTAGATATTTTTAAAATATCTTAGTACTGATATTATTTAGATCTGGGAAGGAGAGAGAGAAAGAAGCAGGGAGAAGAAGGAGGTCGATCGTTTCGTACAAATCAAGGTACGAATCTAGCTTAATGCTTTGATCTGAGTGTTATCTACCGTATAGAATCTCGTTGTTAAGGTTTTTAACCGTTTCATTTCGAGATTTACGTATTTTGAGTTTGGATCTGGGTTCTGAGAATGTCTCCGGCGTGTTCTTGGTAGCCATCGTATAGGACCGGGAAGAAGGTCTCGACCGGTAGTGGTCTCGACCGGTACGCTGTACTCGACCGGTACGCTGTCTCTGTGTCGACCGGTACGTTGCGTCGACCGTTATAACGTCCAGGGCAGTCTCGACCGGAGTGTGCCGTGTGTTGTGTTTTGTATTCAAATTAGTAAGTCAGTGAGTTATCTATGTCTTGGCTTACCGATTTATCGGTGTTGTCGTAGGTAGGAATCGTAGAAAGCGGACTTTAAACAGGAAGAATCTGAGGTGAGTCTTTTAAGCTAAATTCGTCTGTATTACGAAAGCTATGTGATAAATGTATTTGTTTAAATGTGGAAAATCACGATTTTAATATGGCATATTGTATGTTGGGATTGTAATACTTTATTCCGCAAGATTAGTCTATTGCAGAATTTCGAATTTTATTTCCGCTAATTTTTAGGGTGTTACAGGAACCACCTAAGAGTCCTACGGAAATTCGGAGCTTCTTAGGCCTAGACGGTTACTATCGAAGATTCATCCAAAAATTCTCCAAAATCGTCTCTCCATTGACGTCTTTGACGAGAAAGAATGTGAAGTTCCTTTGGACCGAAAGTCAAGAGCGGGCAACGGCGCCAAAAACTTGATACGGATGTTTACACACCTCTAGACATGTGATAATTGAACCTCAAAGCAAGTATACAATGGGATCCAATATCGTCTTCTCAAGTAATACAATGGTAAAATACCGAATATCGTCCCACAGAGATTGGTGTAAAAGTGTAGTAAAAGAAGAGATTTCAGATGGCGAATTTGAAGACTTTGTTTGAGTTGGTTAACAGTGATATGATTAACAGGATCTATAAAGATAGAATGGGTGCAAGACTTAAAGTGAGGAGTAAACACAAATTCTGGAGGCCAATGCTATAGGAATGCTATAGCATTAGTTCATCAACAACAAGTTCCACCATGTACTTTAAAGAGTATCATTCCGGATATCTATCATTGCACTTTTGTTTAGCCTTCAATCAACATATGCCTATGCAAATGTCCGGACCAGTGTAAGTGTCAAATGGTTTCTTTAAGGTATATGGAAAAACAAATGCCTTTGTTTAAAAATCACTCTTCCGAGTCGATTCCCATATCATTCAAGTTGACGTGTTCTTAGTGGCTCATTCCTGAGTCCACTACACTTTAACACTTTGACTAGTGATCAACCCGTCAAGAATCAATCGGTTTGAAAAACAAAGATAGCAAGTTCCCTTGCTAGTAACTCTTCCAAGTATACTTCCCGTATCATTCAAACTGACGTGCTTTTTCATGGCTTATTCCTAAGTCCATGGCACTTTCACACTTTAAGAAGTGATCAATTCGTCAAGAAGTGCTTTTGGATTTATAAAACTTAAAATGACATAGTGGAACAATGTTATTGAAGAACAAAGTCCACTAGTTTTTGGTTTACAACCTCCTTTTTCGTCTCACACTCAAACTATAAAATTAGCTACTCATTACGTAATATAAATTTCAATAAAAGTAAATGACATAAATTAAAGACATAATGTAAATGACGGTATATAAATGATAGAAATTAAATGACGGAAATGTAAAACGCATAAAGTAAATACAATAAGTAACGTAATATAAAGACAAGCAATGCTGCAGTGATGCTGCAACAACTAATAATGAAGAACACAAATTATAAAACTATGAAGACTTAATATTAAACTTTGTAGAGAGAATTTCTATAGAGCAATTTCTCCCTACTGCTGGATTACCAAAGATGATAAAAAAGATATCTCAAACAAGAGAACACAACCCCTTATTTATACCAAACCATGATGGCAAAATGGTAAAATAAGGAAACTTTAAAAAAATATTAAAAAGGACAAACAACTAAAGTTATTACTAAGCTTTTGTCCAACCCATTGTGTATACTTCCAGCCAAAACAAATGGATTAAAATAATACAAAGATTTGGAAAGAACAAAAGTCAAAGATTTCCTTTGTTTCCAAAAATTGCTCTTTAATCTTCATATTCCAAACAGCCCAATGCTCCAGCATTCAACCTGACATTACAATAAACAAAGGATTTTAGGCCGTTTTACGCAAAATAGCAACAATTAGTTAAATACTATACTTAGTTCCATGCATGAGAGAAAATATAAAATAAGATAAGAAAATGACTCAATTGTTTGGTATAAAGAAAATTTAAATCCTAAAATAAAAGAAAATTACGCAATATGTATTGAAAACTCAATACATATCAGGGTGTTACAGGAACCACCTAAGAGTCCTAGGATATTCGGAGCTTCTTGGGCCTAGCCGGTTACTATCGAAGATTCATCCAAAAATTCTCCAAAATCGTCTCTCCATTGACGTGTTTGACGAGAAAGAATGTGAAGTTCCTTTGGACCGAAAGTCAAGAGCGGGCCTTTCGGACGTTACAAAAGAAGTTGTGCGAGGCGCCAAATTTGTCCCTACCAGAGGGAACGGAAGATTTTGTGGTTTATAGCGACGTGTCTAAAATGGGTTTAGGGTTTGTCTTGATGCAAAGGGGCAAAGTAATATCCTATGCATCAAGGCAATTAAAGGATCATGAGAAAAAAAATACCAAACCCACGATCTCGAGCTAGCGGCGGTAGTGTTCGCTTTGAAGTTATGGCAACACTATCTTTTTGGTACCAAGTGCACTCTCTTTACCGACCATAAAAGTCTCAAATATGTCTTTGACCAAAAGGAGTTGAATATGCGGCAACGAAGATGGCTCGAGTTACTCAAAGACTACGACTGTGAGCTTCTTTATCACCCCGGAAAGGCCAATGTCGTGGCGGACGCTTTGAGCTGAAAGGAGTATGGTAGTAGCGTTCAAGTCACCTTTGCAAGGGTGGAAATCGTCTCAAGCTTAATTGACCGAATCAAGAAGTCCCAAGCGGAAGCACTTCATGACGCAAATCTCAAAGGTGAAACTATGGTGAAGCAACACTTCCAATTGATCGAAGATGGGAAAGGTTTAAAACTATTCCAAGGTCGAATCTGGGTGCCGAAGATCGGAGGATGTAAAGAACTATTGTTGGAAGACACGCACAAATCCAAATACTCTATTCACCCGGGGAGTACAAAGATGTATCGGGATTTGAAGCTTAACTATTGGTGGTCGGTAATGAAGTTGGATGTAGCTAATTATGTGGAGCGATGCATAACTTGCCTACAAGTGAAGGCGAAACATCAATGACCGTACGGTAGTCTACAATCCTTGGAGATACCGGAATGGAAATGAGAACACATCACTATGGACTTTGTAACCAAGCTACCGAAGACCTTGAGAAGCCACGACACCATTTGGGTGATAGTGGACCGATTGACGAAGAGCGCACACTTCTTGCCTATGCGATAGACCCTACCAATGGACAAGATGGCGAAACTTTATATAGATGAAGTGATCTCGAGGCACGGAGTGCCACTTTCTATAGTATCTGATCGGGATGGGCGCTTTACTTCTCATTTTTGGGATAGTTTGCAAAAGGAGTTGGGTACTAGGATTAAACTGAGTACCGCTTACCACCCGAAGACGGACGGACAAAGCAAGAGGACTATTCAAACTCTCGAGGATATGTTGAGATAGTGCGTCGTTGATTTCGGGGGAAGTTGGGATTCACATCTCCCGTTGGTGGAGTTCGCCTACAACAACAGTTATCATTCGAGTACTGGTATGGCGCCGTTCGAGGCATTGTACGGAAGAAAGTGTAGGACTCCCGTGTGTTGGCTAGAAGCGGGAGAAAAACAGTTTGTCGGACTGAAGATTGTGCAAGAAACGAACGACAAGGTGAAATTCATTAGAGAACATTTGAAGGCGGCCCGAGACCGTCAAAATAGCTACGCAGACAAGAAGAGAAGATCGGTCGAGTTTCAGGTAGGGGAAAGAGTTATGTTGAAAGTTTCACCATGGAAGGGGATAATTAGGTTCGGAAAGTGTGGGAAGCTTAGTCCCCATTTCCTTGGACCTTTCACCATCATCGAGCGCATTGGGCTTCAAGCTAACTAGTTGGACCTTCCGCCCGAAATGGATGGGATTCACCCTACCTTTCACGTATGTTGTAACATCCCAGGCCAACCGTACCAGATATTGTCCGCTTTGTCTACACATTTGGACTCACGGTTTTAAAACACGTATGGTATAGGAGGTATCCAGTCACTTATAAGGCAACTTTCGTTCCCCTCCCCAACCAATGTGGGATATTACAATCCACCCCCCTTGGGAGCCCAGCGTCCTCGCTGGCACACTAGTCCGGATCCCGACTCTGATACCATCTGTAACATCCCAGGACAACCGTACCAGATATTGTCCGTTTTGTCCACACATCTGGACTCATGGTTTTAAAACGCGTCAGGTAGAGAAGGTATCCAGTATAAGGCAACTTTTGTTCCCCTCCCCATGTAACACCCTCAATTCTGGAAATAACAACTAATTTAAAATTTTCTAAATACATCAATAAATGATTCACAATCACAATTTAAGATTTAACCTCCATGCACTCATTCATTCTATACATGCAATCTATAATAAGGACAGGCGTTACTAAAACCCAATAAATGCCGCTATCTTCAAACTGCGGAAGAATTCACCAAACACTTACACTTGCGGACACTAAGGCACATCTTTTCAATACTGCTAGAACCATACCCCCAACTGGAACCTGATGCACATGCCGACAAATAAAAAGGTTAGGGTAACGCCTAGTGAGTTCAAGAGTTTTTCATGAGAGGATACTTTTAAAAATGATGCACATCTCTTAAATCATAACCTTTCAAATGATGTACTTTACAACGGGGAAACAACTCTTTTTCCAATATCATGCACTTTCAAATATAGACACATTA
Source organism: Arctium minus (assembly GCA_954870635.1). NCBI lineage: Eukaryota > Viridiplantae > Streptophyta > Magnoliopsida > Asterales > Asteraceae > Arctium > Arctium minus. The sequence goes on from OX941092.1 coordinate 9,801,480, forward strand.
TTTCAAACATGTTTTATAATTTGATTGCAACTTAAATTAACTCGAAACATGCATGTGAACCGACTCCCATTTAAGAAATGTGGATAAAACATTATATTCCAAAACACCCAAAAATCAACTTCAAAACCATATATACCGTACGTCTGAAAACACCAACACTAGGCCCAAAACTCACGCGACCATATTAAAAGGAATCTAAATACCAAAACACGGGGATGACATATTTCATTCAAACCTTAATATACGAGGAGGAAGATCCAATATTAAGGTCCTCATTCATTGTCGACCATATAAAAACAAATGACATTAAAGTAAAACATCTTTCTAATTAAAATACTGAGCCGACAACGGGGGAGACCCGTATCCGTTGTGAGTGGAGGAAACACATAAGTATACCACCTATGCAACGTTAATCGCATGACACCTCCCGATATCCCAACCAGGTGTCCCTACGACTTCTTTACAAGCACACCACAAGTAAAGTTGACCTTGATGAACATCCCGAAGGAATCCACCTTAAAAGGCCCGACACACTTATAGACTACCTATCCCAGGAATCAAGCGGCGGAGGTCCTAGCGCCTACTTTGCCTGTAGCGCTACCAGACTCAACCCCTCCCAATGCTCACTTGTAAAGTTTCCGGTCATAAAACATGGGTACTGAAGGTCACCCGCAATACCCAATCGACCATCCAAAACAAACTGACTTACGTGCCTATGGATCCAATGCAACACAGTCTAACCTTACCGGACTAAACATGAATGACCAAAGCACTCGAGCCCGAAATCAACCTCAATACGCAACACGGCGCATTTGTACGTACGTCATAACTGGACCCTACATTGAGCCATATAAAACCGGACAAGTGTCCTCAATACTCCTTTAAACGACATCGAGCCAAAATACTCAAAACATCTTTTTGACCAATGATTAACACTTTTCAAATCATAAACATACTCGACCCATACTATGAAATCACACACTCCAAAATACTTGAATGGACTCCAACACAGTTTAAGTAGGGACAAAAGGTTTTCCAAATAGATTTATACTCTTTATCCTTTCAAAACGTCGCATGACATAAAATTAAACCTTTTAAACAAACACTAAAAATGTCTTTTAACCAAATAATATCATTTATGAAATAGATTACCAAACACACCCATTTATGACTCATTTATCAAAATGCCTAAAAATCCCCAATAGGGTGTTTTACAAAGTTTATAAAACTAAACTTCTCATTTAACCAAAACTCGTCAAGTAACTTCACAAATGATAATTTCATGTTCAACACATAAATACTTTAAAAATAAACATTTTGGCATGTACAACGTTTTCACAAATCAACTTGAACTCGCCTTGCTAGATTTAGGCTAAATCTAGATTTTACCCCAAAAACTTGAATCTCCAAGGATGAAGGCTTGAATCTCCAAGAAACTTCTCTAGATCTTATATCCCACACATCTACAAGGTTTCCTTCAACATACAAGTCACCAAAATCACACCCAAGTTGAAAAAATGAAAGGAAAAAAGTTGAAACCATCAAACCCTAGCTTAATATTGAGAGAGATGAGGAACTTACCACCATAAAATACACTTAGATCTTCCAATATACTTCAAATATCTTTCTATATCCTTGAATAGCCCTCAAAAATGAAACTATGGCAACTTGAATCACCAAAAACGGAGTTGGGATGAAGAAGATATGAAGAAATGAAGTTCTATGGCTGAAAATTCGGGTTTTAAGCTCGAACAGGTCTCCGCGCGGGTTACCGGGAGGCCTAGGTCACGCCACAAGTCGCCCGAATGGGTTTTATGCTTGAACAGGGCTCCGGGCGGGTTACCACGCGGCTTAGGTCGCGCCACAACTCGCCCCGTGCACTGTTCGTCTGGTTTATTCTCGTTCACTGCTTTGGCCATAACTTCTTCGTTATAGCTCCGATTTTGCTCCGAAAAGAACCGTTGGACTCGTAATTGAATCATTCATCTATCTAGACTATAAAATCCAGGATTCAAGTCCAAACACTTTTATCTTATTTTTCCCTAATGTATCGGTTTCGGTATTAACTCAAAATGATACCTTTCGAAAATCAACCAATGTGGGATCTTACACCCTGTAGTTTGCTCTCTCAATGCTTATACATACATTTATGGGTGAATTATACCGATGGTCCCTGTGGTTTACTCAAATTTTAGATATGGTCCGTAAGGCGGGGAAGAAAGGGAAAAGGGAACCTCGTGTGGCATATGATGTTACTTAACGGTAGTCAAACTAACGATGTTAAGTGGAGGGACCATGGGTGTTATTAAAATGAAATGTTAGGGACCGCCAGTGTAGATAGTTTATTTCAGGGACCAAATCCAAAATTTAAACAAATCCAAAATTTGAACAAACCACAAGGACCACCAGTGTAATTCTCTCTTTATGTTTTACAGGGCCGAACTGCCAAGACTAGTGTTAATCATCTCATGGTTCAACAACTTGATGGACGTCAACATTAGTTGGGGCAACAAAAGGTATAAAACCTTCATAATCTTTGATGTAAATTATACTTGTTGAACTATTGCAACATCTTTAATAGTATATTTTTATAAATAAAAAGTGTAGTTCTTATAAGTCAATATTATTATGTAGAATTTTTATGTCATTTATATTTTTTGGAGTTTTTGTACAATAACCTTGGTTCTTAGCATTAAATTTGTGTGGAAAGCTCTTTTATTATTATATATATATATATATATAATAACATTAATAGTGAAGAAAGTTAAGGGTATCCACAGGAAAATGTTCTTGTAAATCAATTCACTGTAGGGTTTTATGAAAGTTATTAATTCGGTGAGTTAGGATATGACTAGAAAAAAACAACAAAAAATAGGTTCTCTACAAGTCATCCCATTGGAGGGCCCAAACATCTCCAACAGATTCCTTAAAACAAAAAAAGTAAAGGTTTTATAATTTATTTTGCTTCAAAAGATTTTTTATATTAATTATTTAAAATATAGAAAATAATAAAAACTTTAAGTTTGGGGAATTTCTTTAAAACTTGATAGAAGTAAAGAAAAATGATTTTTCTATTCATTTCAACCAATGAAAAATGAACTATTATCATTTTATATATTAAAAAAATTATTTGGATAATAAATTATATAATATTTTAATAATATAATTAAGAATAAATTACATTTTTCGTCCATGTGGCTTGTTCAAAATTTCTATTTTCAACCCTGTGATTTGAAATTACGATTTTCATCCCCATGGTTTATAATTCATTATTATTTTCATCCATATGATTTAAACTTGATTGCTTTTTTCGTCCATATGGTTTACAATTTATTTCTATTTTAATCTCTCACGCTTAAAAGTGGTACTTGGCGTCAGGGACAAAAATAGAAATGAATTGCAAATCATATAAACGAAAATTGAATTTCAAAATCATAGGAATGAAATCCGCAATTTTTAAGAAACCACACGAACGAAAAATGCAATTTTACCCTATAATTAATGTTGAAATCTCTAAAACAAAGAATTGTTAGAGTTGAATTTACTTTCTTTTAGAAAATTTTGACTTTTGATTATTTATTTTAGAAAAAAATTATAGAGATTATATTAGAGATGCTATTTGGGTGGGGCTAGTGTCCTCAATATCCCCCGTTACAAGATAGTGTCAAATTCCATGCATAACCTCTTAAGGTAGTGTCCTTGTTTCGAGATTACAATTATCGTTTTGATGGTTTACAATTCGTTACTGATTTCGTTCCTCTCACTAACTTCGTTACCAAAAGAAGAAGTCTGTTAAATGAGGGATATCTTGTTTTTCTTTACCATTTTTGAATTTTCTTTATTTTTTATTAAACTAGAAGCGTACTCGCGCAATGCAGCGAGATACATCACAATTTTAATGTTTCATTTTATTTTTTGTTTTTTTGTCGATTTACAGTATGGTTTTGGATAGTTTTGAGAAAGTGATTGTTGGGTCTGAATGTGCTAAGGATGGATACTACTGCTAATTGAAAGATTACTACTGCTAGTAGAATTAATACTGCTTGAAGAGTTAGTGCTGCTACTTGAATAGTTAGTACTGCTTGGAGAGTTAGTACTGCTAGTAGTTAGTACTGCTGAAGATTACTACTGCAAGTGAGGAGTTAATACTGCAAAGCATGGTTAGTACTGCCAGAGACAAAGTTAATACTTCTATTGAGTTAATGTTGCTTCTGAAGATAAAGATGGATTGATGCGAAAGCATAGGAGATGAAGATAATTATGGACTGGATTCTAAAGAATAATATTTCTTTTGTAATTATCTTGTAATCTGTTTTGTATATATATAGTCTAGATAATTGATAGTCTTAGATAGACGAATGAGTTGTTTTAGAGAATTAACCTCAAGACTAGTATTGATCCTTTCTATAGAGAAGTATAAAACGTCTGTTGAGTCTTGTTCAACAGATTGAGGTTGTGTTTGTAATCATTAAGTTTTATGCAATATAAACTTATGATTTGAGTTCATATTATGTGTTTTGATTAAATTGTTAAAGTGTTATTCCGCGACTTCTTTAACATTGTTTCTGAGTTTGTATTAAATTCTTGTTTAGAATTTTCGATCTTGACAAGTGGTATCAGAGCTAGAAAACTCAGAAACCTATAATCATGGACAGTTCAAGCGATAGCATTTTGGTATCAAAGGTTCCCATGCTCAAACCTAATGAGTTTGACATGTGGAAGATCAGAATCAAGCAATACATTCTTCTCACAGACTTCTCAATGTGGGACATCATTGAGAATGGTCCCTCTGATGGAGGAAAGATGGATGCAGATGGCAAGAGACCTCCACCAAAGACTGATGGAGAGAGGAAGATGAGGCAGACAGAGATGAAAGCCTTGAGCACTCTGCTCTTGGCAATTCCTAATGAGTATCAACATCAATTCTGCAACTGTTCTGATGCACAACTTCTATGGAATGCACTGGAGAAAAGATTTTCTGGTACCAAAAGTACCATGAGAAATCAGAAGGCCATCCTGAAGCAGCAATATGAAAACTTTATGTCTACAAAGAATGAGTCCATGACTCAAACTTTTGATAGATTTAATAAGTTAATTGGTGAATTGGCTACTGTTGGTGTCCAGATAGATCAAGATGATGTCAACAGAAAATTTTTAAGATCTTTTGGTGATGAATGGACTATGTACACTGTATCCTTCAGACAGAATGACCAACTGGATGACAAGGAACTGGATGACCTCTATAATGACTTTAGGGTGTTTGAAGCAGAGGTAGAAGCAAAGAAAAGGCCCTCTGGATACTCATACAATGCTGCTCTTTTATCATCTTCTACTGATTCTGCTGCTAATACAGAATCAGTTAGTGCTGCCCATGGATCAAAGCAAGATGGATCTAATGACTCAGTTTTAGAAGCTTTTCTAGCCAGTCATGCTAATTCCACTCTAATTAATGATGACTTAGAACAAATAAATGCTGATGATCTGGAAGAGATGGATATCAAGTGGCAGATGGCTATGCTCATAATGAGGGTAAAAAGATTCATCAAAAGGACTGGAAGGAACAACTTTGCTCAAAAAAGAGAAGATGGGGTTGGATTTGATAAATCCAAGGTTGAATGTTACAAGTGTCACAAGTTGGGGCACTTTGCAAGAGAATGCAGAAGTGGAATGCCTCAACAGCATACTAGAAACCATCAACCATCATAGTCCACTAGCTTCAACAATAGGAACTCTTCTCAAGCTCTTGTTTCTCAAGAAGGAATGGGATTTGATTGGAGTGACCAAGCAGAAGAAGCAGTTCAGAATCAAGCTTTAATGGCTAAAGTTTCAGAGTTAGCAAGCACTGATATTCCCACAGAGGTAACATCTAACCTTTGCTCTAAAACCTGTATTGAAACTGTTAAAAAGTACAGGGATCACAATCAGAGCATGTGTGATGACCTTAAAAGGTTAGAGAAAGATAGAAGAGAGTATGTTTTGATTGTTGAGAGGTTTGAAGAACAAATTAAGTCTTACCAGGCTAATGAACTTCAACACTCTTATGATACCAACTACTGGAAGTGGGAGAAGAATCAGTTAGAGACTGAACTAGAGAAGACCAAAACAGAATGTGAGAAAATTAAGAGTGAGTTTGAGAAAGAAAAATTAGATATTGAGAAATTTTCCAATGCCTCTAAAGCAATGGACTCACTTCTAAAATCTCAAGTCCATGACAACCTGAAAAGAGGTTTAGGATACAATAGTACCCCTCCACCCTACAACAATAACTATATCCCTCCCACCTCAGATCTCTTAGAAAGACAGGACAAGAAGGAATTACCTGAAGGAGCCACTGAAGTAGATCCTTTAGACAAAGTAGTGGTTGAAGCAGATTCTGAAGAAGAGGACTCTGAGAGTAAGAATGAGAAAGACCACAAAGATATTCCCTTAGAAAACCACATACTGAAAAATGAAAAGGGGGGTAAACCTTTTGTCAAGAGTGAGAAAGTGAAGTTTGGGGAAGAGACTGTTAAGAATGAAAAAGTTGAGACCTCTAAGAGAGGAAAGGGAAAGGTACAGGGAGTCCATTACATGCAAACCACTGTTGTTAATCCCTGTACTTGTAAACAGAATCAGCCCCAACAACATGATAAAACAAGGGGAAATCAAAGAAACAGGAATAATCAGTGGGCTTTAAAACAAGGAATTGATCTGAGAAAAAATTAACAGACCAAAGCCTTGTTTTATCTGTGGCAAGTTAAATCATCTAGCCAAACACTGTTATTTCAATCCTATTAACCAGAGGATCACTTTTCAAAGAAATATACAAAATCCTGTTGGTTATAGGAAGCAAATAAGGAATCATATGGCTGGGAATGTGAGGAGGGCACCTATACAATCTCATGCTCAGAATAAGTTTGCTAATTCAAAGAAAAATACTCCAAATAAGCCAAGGAGTAACTTAAAGAAAAAGAAAGCAAACAACTTTGTCCAGGTTTGGGTTCCAAAAGTAAAGAAATCTGTTAGTACTGCTATTTCAAATAGTACTGCTGACAAAAATAGTACTGTTGCAAGCAATACTACTGCTAACCCAGTTAGTACTGCTAACAAAATTAGTACTGCTAACCCAATTAGTACTGCTAATGATGTTAGTACTGTTAACAAATTTAGTACTGCAAATCAAGTTAGTACTGCTTCCAGTGACAGGCCCATTCTACTGACAAAGTATTCAAGCAATAAGATTCCTCAGTTTGATAATCTCATCAAGTCTGAATATGAATATGTTGATGAGAATGGGAAATCCAAGACCACTTTGGCTTGGGTTCCTATTAAAAAATAACTGCTTTATTTTATGTGCAGGGCAACCAACAACTCAAAGGAAGGAGCATTTGGCATGTTGATAGTGGTTGTTCCAAGCACATGACAGGTAACATGGCCTGCCTTCAAAACTTCAAAATAATTGATGGAGGACATGTTGATTTTGGTGATAATCCAGCAGGTGGAAAGATAAGTGGAAAAGGTAATGTATCAAAAGGTAAGATGATCTTTGAGGATATATACTATGTTGAGCAATTGAGATACAACATGTTAAGTGTATCACAGGTCTGTGACAAGAAACATAGCATATTATTCAATGATACTGAATGTATTATCCTTGCTCCAGGGTTCAAGGTAGTTGATGAAAGTATGATACTACTTAGAACTCCTAGAAAGGACAATGTTTATTGCTTAGACTTGGAGAGTGTAGTTTCTGATTCATCACTAAATTGTTTATTTTCAAAAGCTTCATTGGATGAATCATCTCTTTGGCACAGAAGGATGTGTCACATGAACTTTAAAACAATGAACAAACTTGTGAAAAACAACCTTGTAAGAGGTCTGCCACAAAAGTTATTTTCATGTGATGATCATTGTGTTGCATGTCTTAAAAGCAAACAACACAAAACTTCTCATAAGTCCAAAGAGATAAATACAATCTTTTCACCTCTTAATTTACCGCATATGGATCTGTTTGGTCCTACAAATGTGATGAGTATTGGCAAGAAAGCTTATTGCTTAGTTATTGTTGATGACTTCTCTAGATTCACTTGGGTCTATTTTCTGAGAACTAAGGATGAGACAAGTGGACTGATCAAATCCTTTGTTCTTAGAGTTGAAAACCAAACAAATCTAAGAGTTAAAGTCATCAGGTCTGATAATGGAACTGAATTTAAAAACAATGACCTAAACAGCTTCTGTGAGGAAAAAGGCATTGAGAGACAATACAGTGTTCCTAGGACTCCTCAACATAATGGTGTTGCTGAAAGGAGAAATAGGACTCTGATAGAAGCTGTTAGATCTCTGTTGGCAGATTCAAAACTTCCAATCACTTTTTGGGCAGAAGCAGTTAATACTGCCTGCTATGTTCAAAACAGAGTTCTAGTAGTGAAATCTCAAGACAAGACACCTTATGAGCTTTTTAAAAAGAAGAAACCTTTTATTGGATTTTTCAAACCATTTGGGTGTCCTTGCACAATTCTCAATACCAAAACTCACCTAGGCAAGTTTGATAGCAAAGTTGAGGATGGGTTTCTTGTTGGATATTCATCTCAAAGTAAGGCCTACAGAGTTTTCAACACCTTTTCTAGGATTATTAAGGAAAGTGACAATGTCAAATGCAATGAGAACACACCAAATCAACTTGGTTCAGGTCCTGATTGGCTATTTGACATTGATTCACTGACTAATTCTTTAGGTTTCAGTAATGAGCATAATGCAGGAACAGGGACAGAAAATGTACAAGTACAAAGACAAGAGTTTGTGTTGTTCCCAACACCTACTGCTGATCCTGTTGAATTCTGTGGCCAAGATAAGAAAGATACTTCAGATTCAAAGGATACTGAACCAGCTCAGAATGAAGAGGACAAAGGTGAAAAGGAATCAAAGGTCCTAAGATGCCATGTTTGGAAGAAGATGACACAGATGATGATAACTCTTCAGTTTTTGGTGGCAGCACTCCTGAAAAGAATGACTCTAATCTGGAAATAGATATTAATGAAGAGGTTGTTCATCAAACAAGAGTTCAGAAAAATCATCCTCCTCAATTGGTGATCGGTGACATCAATTCACCTATAATCACAAGGAATCAAAGTAAGTTGGGAGGATTGAAAGATATACAATCAGGTTTACTTTCTTGCTTTCTATCTCAGGTTGAACCCAAAAAGGCATATGATGCAATGAAGGATCCAAGCTGGATAGAAGCAATACAAGAGGAGCTATTGCAGTTTGTGCTGCAGGATGTATGGGATTTGGTTGACCTTCCTAAAGGACACAGCTATAGGCACTAAATGGATCTTCAGGAACAAGAAAGATGAGAGAGGAATAGTAATAAAGAACAAGGCCAGATTAGTGGCACAAGGGTATACTCAAGAAGAGGGAATTAATTATGAAGAGGTATTTGCACCAGTGGCCAGGATTGAGGCAATCAGGCTATTCTTAGCCTATGCTTCTTTCATGAAGTTCAGGGTCTACCAGATGGATGTAAAGAGTGCTTTCCTGTATGGTAGAATTGAAGAAGAAGTGTATGCCTGTCAGCCTCCAGGGTTTGAGAATCCAAATTATCCTGAAAGAGTATACAAATTGAAGAAGGCACTCTATGGGCTACATCAAGCACCAAGGGCATGGTATGACACTTTGTCTACCTATCTCTTGGAAAATGGTTTTCAAAGAGGAATCATAGACAAGACTCTGTTCATTCAGAGGAAAAAGAAGGACATCATTATAGTGCAAATCTATGTAGATGATATTATCTTTGGATCCACAAAAGATCAAATGTGCAGAGATTTTGAAGAATTGATGCACAAGAGATTCAAGATGAGTTCTATGGGTGAACTTACCTTCTTCCTTGGGCTACAAGTTAAGCAGAAGAAAGATGGGATATTTATAAGCCAATCCAAGTATGTGCAGGACATTCTTACTAAGTTTGGATTCTCATATTCAAAGCCTGCAAGCACACCCATGGAGACACACAAATAGATCACTGCAGATCTTGAGGGGGAGGATGTGGATGTTCATCACTATAGATTCATGATTGGCTCCTTCATGTATCTCACTGCTTCAAGACCAGATATCATGTTTCCTGTTTGTGTGTGTGCAAGATTTCAAGTAAGGCCTAAGCAGTCACACTTTCAAGCAGGCAAGAGGATATTCAGATATCTCAAAGGCCAACCTATATTAAGTCTTTGGTATCCTCATGACTCACCATTTGACCTACTTGCTTATTCAGACAGTGACTTGGGTGGTGCAAATTTGGATAGAAAGTCAACTTCAGGGGGATGTCAGTTTTTGGGTGCAAACTAGTGTCATGGCAGTGCAAGAAACAAACCACAGTGTCCACCTCTACAACAGAAGCAGAGTATATAGCTGCTGCAAGCTGCTGTTCATAAGTACTCTAGATTCAAAATCAAATGTTGGACTATGGTATGACTTTTATTCACACTCCAATCTTCATAGACAATAACAGTGTTATTAGCATTGTTAATAATCCAGTCAAGCACTCCAAAACAAAGCATATAGAAATCAGGTAGCACTTTATCAGAGACTGTAATGAAAAGAAGCTCATTCAGGTTGTGAAAGTCCATACAAGTAACCAATTTGCTGATCTATTCACCAAAGCTTTTGATGTGGGTAGATTCACATTCTTGGTCACAAGTGTGGGCATGATAAATACTGAATAAGCCTCCTTTGATCTGCTTTATGTACCATTTCTGCATAAATTCCTTTCTATCTACTTTCTCATATTGTTTTGTGCATGGTGCTGCTAACCTTGTGTGTTTAAGTGTTTCAGATTGCTTAAATTGAATACTTGGTACTTCTAGTTACGTTAATACTGCTCTCTATAGTACTCATGTTGACAGTTCAAATATGGTTAAGTATGGTTACTACTGCTACGGAGTTTATACTGCCAGTGCAAAGTTACTACTGCTTACCTTGTTTCTACTGCTAATCAGTGTTACTACTGCTGCCATGTGTTAATACCGCTAGTCTGAGTTAATACTGCTAGTCTGTGTTAGTACTTCCAGTATGTGTTACTACTACTAATATGAGTTAATACTGCGAGTTGGTTAATACTGCTAGGGTACTTAGTACTGCTTCTAACTGAAACCCTCCACCTATAAATACCCTCTGTGACCGCCAAAATACAAACGGCTCTTTGAACTTCCATTGCTTCTCTTTCTCTCTCTCTCTCTCTCTCTCGATTTCTTGCTCACCAGTGTAAACCACTAGTTGCAATTCGAACCCTAGAATCAATCAGAACGATGGCAGGACTAGAATTCTTTGATGAACACAATGAGGTTGCTATGTTGCACAAACCCAAACAGACTGAAGGCTTTCATCAGATTGTGGATTTCCTAAAATCCTCACACATCGCCCACGCATTAACTGTCAATCCCACAATCTATGTGGAACATCAAAGACAGTTCTGGGCAAATGCTTCAATTCAGCCTGTGGAAGGAGGGCAGGTCATCCAATCAAGGGTTTGTGATAAACCCATTACCATATCAGAGGACAACATACGTGCACATCTACGCTTAGATGATGCCTCAGGTATTACCTCTCTTCCTAAGGAAGATCTCTTCCATTCTCTTAGTCAAATGGGGTATGAAGGTCCCACTGATGTCTATAAGTTTTTCAAGAACAGATTTTCACCTCAGTGGAGATTTTTTGTTCATACCCTACAACATTGCATTTCACGAAAAACAACTGGATGGAGTGAGTTTAGTAGTACCTTAGCTTATGCTCTAGTCTGCTTAACTACCTCCAGAAAGTTTAATTTTGCTCAAATGATTTTCAATGATTTAATGTCAAACCTGGATACCAAATCAAAAAGATTTTTTATGTATCCAAGGTTTGTACAATAAGTACTTGATAAAGAATTGACGGATTTACCTACCTTCATGGAGGTATATGTACCAAAACTCCCAAAGGGGAAGGTGTTCTCAAATATGAAGAGGCCTAGTAAGGACTTCTCAGGTAGAGACACTCCATTGTTCTCTACAATGATGGGTGTGTCTCATTCCCATGGTGAGGCATCAGGGTCACAGCCCACATCTGACCACCCAACTGATGACCTACCCACACCACTTATTTCTATCAATATCCCTCATATTCCTATTGACAAGCCACAATCCCCCATCACCAAAACTTACACAAGGAAAAAGGTACAGAAGGTTCCTTCCCTTCTAGTATCTTCACCCCCAAAGCCTTCAAGCCCTCTAATGGAGCATTCTCCATTAGAGAATATCGATAGGGAAACCACAGGGGTGTCTCCCAACCCCAAGAAGGTGCTCACTAAGGAGCAGGTTGAGCATGTGGGCAGTGAGGCTCACACTACTAACTTTGCACAAAGTGCAGGGCAGGACAGTGTGAACATCTTTAAGACCTTCCCCACGGCAACTTTGGGTGAGCAATCATCCAAAGGTCCCAGGTGCCAAGAAACCAAGGGGGTAGCAGGTGCTTCTGCTAGGCAGAAGACCTCTACTAAAAGATCCAAGGATCCTTCAAAGGTGGTAAAAACACCTAAAGGAGGTGAGGACAGATATACGTACAATGAATTGATGGAAACCATTGGAAATGTCAACCTGGATGTCATCAAGCAGGGCTCAGAAATAGAGGAGATGAAGAAGGTTATTATATCTCAACAAACTCAGATAGTAAAGCTTAAGAAAATGGTGTTGAAACTTATGCACCAAAAGAGAAGGAAGCAATTCATTCTAAAGAAAAGGAGAAGTGTCCATGCTGCTTTCAAAAAGGGGGAGAGTCAGGAAAAACAGGATGAAAAGGAGAGCACAAGTGAGATGGAATTCCAGTTTGAGGGGAGACTGGTGCTGATAAAGAAGAGAAAGTTGGTTCAGAAGCAGAAACTTTTGAGAATGTAGCAGATATTGCAAAAGCAACAGTAACTGAGGCTGCAACAGTAACAAATGAACCTGAAGCAGAAACAGAATTGTCCAGAGAGGAAATTGAAATTGCAGAAACCCTTGTGAAAGCTAAGAATGACACTCCCAAAGCCACTCAAAAGGCTAAGGGAGTGATGATCAAAGAAGGAGGATTAGAGAAGAAAACAAAAGAGGTCAGTGTGGAGGATGCAAAGAAGAATGGAAAGGAGAAGATGGTTGAGTCTGAGCAACCATTAAAGAAGAAGAAACAGATTGAGTTGGATGAAGAAGTGGCCAAAAAGCTTCAAGAAGAGTTGGAAAAGGAGGAAGAAATTCAATCTGCCAAAGACAGAGAGCTTGCATTGGATATGGCTAAGAAGATAAAAGAAGAATATCAAAAGAGTCTGAAGTCTGCAGCTGCTGCTAAGAAAGTCACAAAGAAGGCTTCAAGGCAAAGGCTACCACTGAAGACTAGACAAAGACAGCCTTCCAAGACATTTTTGGCTAATCAAGAGAGAAGGAAAATGATAAACTTCCTGAAAGGAGCTCTTGGAGTTCCTGAAGGAATGTTTACCAACATGCCTTATGGTAGGATATAGGAGTTGTATAAGAAGGAGATGGCCAATCTGAAAGGGGACTTCACTCACAGGGTAGAGGTTGAAAGGAAGATGAAGGAGAGGCATGACCTCAACATACAACAGCCCTTCCCTGACAGTGAAGAAGACACTCCTAGCAAAGACAAGGAAGAGGTGAAGCAAGAAGAGACATTAGCTCAAAAGATTGGTGCTATTAAAAGAAAGAAGTCCATTGCTACCAAACCAAAAGCAAAGAGGCTTAGAACTGAAGAAGCAGAGAAGGAAAGTGAAAGAAGGGAAGATGAACCTACAGCAGAACAAGAGCAGAATCAAGATCAACCTAGCCAACAAACTCAAGAGCAAACAAAGATGCAGTTTGACTTGTACATGACAGTGACAGATGATGAACCAATAAAAGTTGACCCTATCTCAGTGAATGCTCCAGAAATCATTCATTGGGATATGATGATAGATCAGAGAAAATAATACTTCAGGATAAAGATAATGGGAGACAAATATGAGGTCTACTCAACCTGGGCAAAGATAATTTGAAGTTGTTCCAGATCTGATTTAGAAGAAATGTACAAGGTTGGAATGAATTTATATGGTGAAGTGCTGAAAGGAACTGAGATGAGCCTACTAAGGATAACCATGGAATACTTGTGTATGATGTTTGATCCAAAGAGAGTGAAGCAAAGGATAAAAGACTTGCATCATGAGTATGGGTTTAAAAGGATTGATTACTGGATGCTGTATGAAAACTGTGGAGTGTATATGATAACTATTGATAAGAGTTATCATGAATACTATCTAGTGGATAAGATCTATGACCACAGCAAGGCTAAACTGCAAGCAATGTTGAAAACAAAGTTGGTATGTCCAAAAAACTCAGAAATGGCAAGGATAGTAGTCAAGAGAACCATCAATCAAAGTCTAGGTCTGAATCCTGATTTGGGAATCTAAGCTGAAGTTTTGAAAGCATCATGAAGACTCTATGTTGAAGAACTTAACTTCTCTTTTTGAAAAGTTAAGTTAGGGGGAGATTGTTGGGTCTGAATGTGCTAAGGATGGATACTACTGCTAATTGAAAGATTACTACTGCTAGTAGAATTAATACTGCTTGAAGAGTTAGTGCTGCTACTTGAATAGTTAGTACTGCTTGGAGAGTTAGTACTGCTAGTAGTTAGTATTGCTGAAGATTACTACTGCAAGTGAGGAGTTAATACTGCAAAGCATGGTTAGTACTGCCAGAGACAAAGTTAATACTTCTATTGAGTTAATGCTGCTTCTGAAGATAAATATGGATTGATGCGAAAGCATAGGAGATGAAGATAATTATGGACTGGATTCTAAAGAATAATATTTCTTTTGTAATTATCTTGTAATCTGTTTTTTATATATAGTCTAGATAATTGATAGTCTTAGATAGACGAATGAGTTGTTTTAGAGAATTAACCTCAAGACTAGTATTGATCCTTTCTATAGAGAAGTATAGAACGTCTGTTAAGTCTTGTTCAACATATTGAGGTTGTGTTTGTAATCATTAAGTTTTATGCAATATAAACTTGTGATTTGAGTTCATATTCTGTGTTTTGATTAAATTGTTAAAGTGTTATTCCGCGACTTCTTTAACATTGTTTCTGAGTTTGTATTAAATTCTTGTTTAGAATTTTCGATCTTGACAGTGATAATGTTTTTTTTATAAATTTGTTTAATTTAGGATTAATAATATAATGTTTTTTATATAAAAAAATAAGTATTTTGTTATAATTCAATGATTATCTTATATATTTTAATGATATACAGAAAAAATAACCAATTACATATTTAATAATATAATTAAAACAAATTGATAGTAATATAATATATTAATTAATGGTGATACATGGAAATGTCTGCACATACAAAATTGGTGGGTGTTAGAAGCCTGCAGTAGTAATATGTATCTTGTGCTTTGATACTTGTAAATTAAGAGATTTTTAAAATCTTGCATAAAATGATGGTACCGTATGCCTAATAATTTGTATTTAAGAGTTTTTTATCCGTGCTTTATAATATAGTATAGATATAGATAAGTATCATATAGTTATTTTTTACACAACCCCTCCCTCCCACAAATTGCTACCCTTTGCGTCTTCTTTTCCCTCCTAGGTTCTCATTCCATTTCGATGGCACCATAGCCGATGAGTCCGTTCTTCTTTGGACCCTCCCCATTTTCTCAGGTGACCCCCTTCTCACTCGGTGAAACCCCATATAAACCCAAAACCACAACCCTTAAAAATCCAAAAAGCATATATTTTCTGACATTTCACTTTTTGTATTTTTCTCGAGTTTCCTTTATAGTAATTTTGTGTCCCAGTTCTCTTTATTTCCGCGGAATTTCCATTTCAGCACCTTCAAGCTTTGATCGACCTAAATCTGTATCATGATTCTCTGGTGATAAGCACCGCTGATGTTGCCGGCGGTAACATCCGAGAAGCTAATGGCGCCTTAACCCTAACTATTCCTAAACTTAAACCTAAAGAAGAACCTTCGATGAGCCATCACAGTCCCACCACTACTAACTAATTCATCAATTCACAAATGAACTCATTGGATCTTGTCAGCAACCCATCCCTGATAAAAATTAAAAAGTAAAGATGTTAGAAAATCTGTTGCTTTTTTGGATTGTTGAAGGTTGTGGTTATGGGTTTATGTAGGGTTTTACCGAAGAAGAAGGGATGACCGGAGAAAAATGGAACGGGTCTCATTGGAGAAAAAGGAGGCTCATCGGCGATGAAGTGGGAACCTCGGAGGAGAAAGACGATGCAAAACGGGGGGTTGGGTTTTTTCCGGGAGATGGGATTGTGTGTGTGTGTATATGGAGTAATCAAATGAGAACTCCATATATTGTGATCAAGTTCTAAATGGCGTGAGGTGTGTCGTGGCGGCGAGGTCAAGGGGCCATGACGTTTAACAAGGCGTGGCTTAAGGCGGCGAATTTGTATATAATATATATGTATATGTGTGTGTTCATGTCACTGTCTTGAACAATAATGATTAATTTATTAACAATTTAAATTCATATAAAACGACAAACAAAAAAATTTCTAAATTCTAATTGATACTAATGGGTAAATTCTCATCGATAGTAATGAATTTCTCTCTCATTTAAGGCTAGTTTTGGATAGTAGACACTTTCTTTTGAAAGTGGACACTTATTTTGGGACAAACTAAAATAAAAATATGAACATTTATTTAGGGACGGAGGGAGTATTCTTTTGACTTTTAGGGTTTTTTTTTAAACTCTTAATGACTCTTAAGTCTCAATCGATCAGACCTTTTTACATTCAGACTTTTTTTTTCATAACCTCTTAACTCTTAAATACATCTGAAATAAGAAGTGGTGACCTAACTTTTTAGAACCTCTTATCGTCGCCTCATTTCATATATTATTCTTTCTCTCAAGACACATCCAGACGTTACAAAAACAAAAGGTCTTATTGATTCAGATTTAAGACTTCAACACCACCTCTTATTAATCAGAAGTGAAATAAGACTTCAGACTTCAGATCTCTTAAAAAACAAACGCCACCTTAGGGTAACGGGCCTTTCACATATATGTTCCCCGTTACAGGAAAATTTTCTCCTCAGACTCGAAGGAAGAGAAATTAGAGAAAAATCAAGAAAGAAGAAATCCTAACACTTGGGGTAATTTATTGATCAAATGATTTGTGTATATATAAATGAATACTTGATTTTGTAAATATCTCGATTATTTTCTAATCTAAGGGAATGATCATATATATATATATATATGCACTAAGGATCGTGTGAGAAATTGAGGTTAACGTGAGAAGCGTTAGAAGTGGATACGAACGGTTGGTCACTTTTAATCCCATGTTCTCCCATGAATTGCGTCTTAAAAGAGAATTAATCCGGTTCATCTCGGTGCATCTCATCCTATTGTGTATCAATTTCTCATCCAACGGTTGATAACCACTTTTCATGCTTCTCACATTAACCTCAACTTCTCACTGGAACCCAACCTTATATATATATATATATATATATATATATGTGTGTGTGTGTGTGTGTGTGTGTGTGTGTGTGTGTGTGTGTAGGATGGAAACAATTGTTGTGAAGGAAATACCACCTCCTTCTTGCTTACGGAATTCGTTGGACTTTCTGAAGAAGAGGAAAATGGCGGTTCCAAAATCATCCACGATTTTCGACAACTCGAACCAAGCATTGCGCTTTCTTTCAGCATCAGGTTTGTTAAGTAAGAAATAACAGTGATTTGTTTAGGTAATGAACCTTGCTGCTCATTTTACTTATCTTAGATCATCCTATCCTATGGTGGATTATATTCTAAGTGAGTGAGCAATTATGTTTCCTTTCTCCCTTTGTAAGAATGCACACATTATAATCTTTTAGATTTAAACAAAATGTAACTGAGTTTGGTTTAGTTCAGGGGCGGATTTGCTGCAAGCTGGTAGGGGTCCTGGGGCCCAAACCAGCCCAGTCCAGGAAGACTTTAATTTTTTTTTACTTCTATTTTGTATTGTTTAAGTGACTGGGCAACAAAAATTAGAGAAGGCCCCTTTTCAGTTTCTTACAGCCCAAAATATTATACGACTCCATTCTCGCTTGCCTAATTCAATCGATCGCTGCTGACTTCAATCGTTTAAGATAGGAGTGTTCATCGGTTGACATCCAATGGATGTGAGCCCAACCGAACCGATCCAATCATCTAGTGGATGTTGGATTTTTCCAACCGAACCGATCCAATCATCCATTGGATGTAGGAATTTTCAATCCAATGGATGATTGGATCGGTTCGGTTCGGATCCATACAGTGGATATTTTTATTGGATGTCCATTGGATCGAATTGGATCCAACCAATAGATGATCGGATTGGATCCATCCAACATCCAATGGATGATCGGATTGGATCCATCCGACATCCAATGGATAATCGGATGAGATCCATCCAATGTTTTAAATCCAATCTACAACATAACAATAATTCATATAATATTCCATAATTTTTATCTTCATCTTTTCAACAACTAGTACTAAAATCTAAAAACATACAATAACCAAGTTTCACCCATACATATTGGAAAGTGGAAACATTAAGCAAGCAAGAAGAAAAAATAAACGTTGTCCGCAACCGCAACCACAAGACTGCAACATCTCAATCCATTCTTATTTCTCCATCTCCAACCAACATTTCTACAAAATTAAAAAGTATAAAACAAAATTATTATATTAATATCGCATGACTAAACACTTATAAAATAAATGGATATATATATACGCACACATATTTACTTACCGGCTTCCAACGCCTCAATTTCTTCATTTGTAATTGTGGTATCAAAATCAAAGGATATTTTATGCAGGATCCAATTTTGGGTACAAATTAATGCTTGTACCGTTTTAGGATTCAAACAACTCCTATATGGATCGATAACACGGCCACCGGTAGAAAAGGCTGACTCTGATGCAACTGTCGATATGGGAATAGCAAATACATCTTGAGCAATCATGGAAAGAACCTTAAACCTACTCGCGTTCTTTTTCCACCACTTCAACACATCAAAATCATGCTACATATAAGTATACAAAACAAAGTTAAAACAAAAAATAAAACACTGTGTCAGGATCGGATTTTCAACAAGAATTAATTCTCAGAAACAATATCAAAGAAGTTTGCGGAATAACACTTTGATATTCAATGAAATCAACACAGTAAATATGAAGAACAAAACTGTAAACTTGTATTGAATGCTTTGAAGTTACAAGATTACACACTCAACCTCAATATTGATGAACAGGCTCACCAATACGAATTCTACTTCTCTAGAATTAGGATCTATGCCTTGAGGTTGTTTTTCTCTCTAGAACTTAGAATTTAAAAAATCACTTCTAAAACTATTCTGTATCTTCTATACATATACTAAACAAAAAGATAATTACAAAAAAAAATAAACATATCTTCAGTATATCTTCCATGTATATCTCTAAGCTTCCATGTATATCCTTTCATGCGAATCTTCATCATATAAGCAGTATTAATCTTCAGCAGCATTAAATTTCTTCTAGCAGCATTAACTACCAAGCAGCACTAACCACTAGCAGTACTAACTAGCTAAGCAGTACTAACTTTGTTCAAGCAGTACTAACTTTGACTAGCAGTATTAATAGTACTAGCAGTAGTAACACTCAGCTTTATTAACTTTTAAGTCTTCTAGCAGTAGTAACTTTGAACTAGCAGCATTAACCATACTTGATGAATTCTTCAGTTCCCAACACACTGCTAAAAACATATTAGAAATGCAAGAAATGAAAACAAATATGCAAACCTGGTCGGTATTTTCACAGGCTTCAATGAAATATTTGTCAATTTCGGTTTTGTTTTCCGAGGAATCAACAACCTTCAACTTTTTTTTTGCGAAGTTGGTCAAATAAGGCATACTCATCTTCAACATCTCTACCATCATCGTCAACATTAATGGAAGTCGTACACATGCCATCACCCGATTCCAATTGACTATACTCTTTGTACATGGCATCCAAAGTCATTCTAACATTTTTACATTGATTTGTAGCATCATCTTTGTTACCACACATCAACTCAAAACACACATTCAAAAAAGGTTCTTTATATCTAGAATCAAGCAAAATCGCCACAAGTAGAAATGGGTTCAAATCTTCAAATTTTCCCCAATACTTGTCATATTTTTTCTTCATTGAATTGGCCATTTCCCTCAACTTATTATCAAGTCTATTCCCGCTCCAAAATTCCAAACTACTATGAATAAAAGAAACCCGGTCTAAAAATTGATTAGATGTGACGAACTTGGACCCGGAAAATCTTAAAGTGCAATCATAGAAAATCTTCAAAAACTTCACAAATAACCTAGCAATTTCCCAATCATTTTCATTCGGACATTTTTTCACCTCGCCCGTGCAAAACTCTTTGGCATAGCCTACGTCATGCATCTCCATTCTCTCAAATGCCTTTTGATATTTTTCGGCAACCTCCAACATCAAATACATTGAATTTCAACGAGTAACAACATCTAAGCAAATTGTTTTCTTACTTGTTATTTTTTCTTGCTCGACACACTCTTTCAATTTTTGCAATCTAGTGGATGAACCTCTCACATATCTCACCACATCTCTAATTTTACCAATACTTGCATCATAATCATTCAACCCATCTTGTACAATCAAGTTAAGAATGTGTGCAGAACATCTTAAGTGCATGTGCTTACCTCCCAAAATTGCACCACCCCATTCATTAACAGTATTCATGACATATTGAACCGATACATTATTCGACGATGCATTATCTACAGTAATGGTAAACACCCTTTCAAATCCCCATTCTAGTAAACATTGCTCAATAGCCTTACCAAGTGTATCCCTCTTACTATTAGGAACAACACAATAATTCAATATCTTTTTATGCAAAACCCAAGAATCATCAACAAAATGAGCAGTTAAACACATATAATGCAAATTTTGGCAAGACTTCCATGTATCGGTTGTAAGACAAACTCTTTGTTTTTTCTTTACAAACATGTCTCTTAAACTCTTTTTCTCTCTAAGATAAAGGTTCATGATATCCCTTGTAATTGTAGTGCGAGAAGGGATGTGAAACCTAGGCTCTACTTGGCCCAACAATTCTCTAAACCCTTCATTCTCTACAAAAGAAAATGGGAGTTCATCTTTCACGATCATCCTAGCAACATATTCTCTAATTGTTTTGGGATCATACTTATGTGTTACCAAGTTAGCCCCCTACCTTTCAACTTTTCAAAACACACTTTTGCTTGGTTCTTGTCACCTCTTCCGGGAAATTTTTTACATTGGATATTGATGTGATTTAACAAATTACTTGTACCATTTTTTTTACTACCACATGTGTATTGACTACCGCAATAGTTGCATTTAGCTCTTTCGGTACCTTTAGTATCACATACCTTTGTGAAGTGGTTCCAAACCATAGATGTTGTCTGAGTCGACTTTGGCTTTTGAGTTCCTTGGGTGTTATCGGTCGGCATATTGGACGATGGTGTTGCACTTTCATCACCATGAATGGGCACATTTTCTTGGTTATGTGCATGCTCAATGCCGGGATCTTCTTCATCGATGAGGGATATAGGTTTAATGATGTTCGCCGTGGAAGCCATATGTTAATACAATAAACATAAACTCCAATTACAAAGAATATCAAGTAAGTAAATAAGTAAATAACCATATATGAATATGAACCATAAATGCAAGTAAAACACATTTAAATGTTAGATTTTTTTGCAAGTAAATGTTAGTTTACAAATATAAACTTTACTGTTAGAAATGTTAGTTTATAATTAAATGTTAGTTTACAATTATAAACTTTACTTTGCAAGTTAATTGTTGGTTTTACATTATTCTTTTATTAAAAATCAATCAAACTAGTTGGTCTATTTTGCAACACATCACATAGGTTTCCAGAAATTAAAGCCTAGCTTACAAACATTAGAAAAAACAAAGTTAATATTCATTAAGAAGTTCCATCAGTGAATCAAGTAACAGTGTCGTTTTTTTAACATAGTACATTCAACCAACATTGATCAAGTAAATAATAACAGTTTCGTTTTTTAACATAGTACATCCACCCAACATTGATCAAGTAAATAAAACCTAAAAGTCATGAGATCTAATGATTTCTAAACAAGTAAACATCACAGCAGCTGAGTAGCATACTTTCTAAACAATAAAAGTAGCACACTTACTGAGCTTGAAGTAGAAGCCGTTTTAAAAAGTTGCTACACGAAAGGAAAGAGTATAAATCTTCTAATCGGAAAAAGGAGCTGTTGACGGGTGCTAATCGATACGAGAGAGGAGAGATGGTGCTCCGGCGGTGTTGCTGGCTTGCTACGGTGGCGGTGGCAGTGTTGCTGCGGTGCTGCTGCAACGGTGGTGGTGGCGGTGCTGCTACGGTGTTGCTTTGACGAAGAAGATAGAGACGTGAGAAGGTGAGAGTTTAATTATTAGGGTTTCAACTTTTCTATTTGCTTTCTTCTTACTTACTGCCACCGTACAAAAGATGAAAAGAAGTTGTCATTGTCAATTTAGTTTTTTAATTTTTAAATTTCAATTTTGACTTAAATTTGAAATTTGAATTGTTTTAGATGTGGTCACGTGCAAGTCAAGATACTTTCTACTTTTTACTTTTATAAATTTATATTGAATATAATTTTATAAATATATTATATTATTAATTATTAATTCAATTAGATGAATTGTTGGATGGTTCGGTTGGATGATAATCGGTTCAGTTCAGTTCGGTTCCGGTCGGTTTTGGATTGTCATCCAAGAACCGACCGATCCAAATTGGATGTTGAATTTTTCCATCCGATCCGATCCAATTACAATTGGATATCTGATCATTGTCGGTCGGTTGTAATTGGATCGGTTGACTTTCTACACACCCCTAGTTCAAGACTGAATCAATCTGTTCGAGGCTCAATCGCTCCAGACTCTGACTTAATCGTTCAAAATCAGAACTCATCGCTGCTGCCTTCTGTTCCGTCAAACAAAATCAACCACATCGTTCAACAGTGGCCCCTGTCGTTCAATCGTTGCTGGAACTGATTTGGGTAAAGTTAAAAACCTAATCTTTTGATTTCTTAGTATTACTATTTGGTATTTTGGATTGATTTTGTTGAAATGTTTGTTTTGGTTTCTTAGTATTTGGTATTTTGGATTGATTTTGTTGAAATGTTTGTTTTGGTTTCTTAGTATTTGGTATTTTGGAGTGATTTTGTTGAAATGTTTGTTTTGGTTTCTTAGTATTTGGTATTTTGGAGTGATTTTGTTGAAATGTTTGTTTTGGTTTCTTAGTATTTGGTATTTTGGATTGATTTTGTTGAAATGTTTGTTTTGGTTTCTTAGTATTTGGTATTTTGGAGTGATTTTGTTGAAATGTTTGTTTTGGTTTCTTAGTATTTGGTATTTTGGATTGATTTTGTTGAAATGTTTGTTTTGGTTTCTTAGTATTTGGTATTTTGGAGTGATTTTGTTGAAATGTTTGTTTTGGTTTCTTAGTATTTGGTATTTTGGATTGATTTTGTTAGTATTTGGTATTTTAGATTGATTTTATTGAAATGTTTGTTAGGTACCGGATGTAGTTACTAGTTAGGTTACTTTTGCTAATTAGCTATTATTGATATTTGCTAGAAAAAAATGGAAAGATTTTTTAAAAGGAAAGCACTTCTCGATGTTACAAGTGATGATGTAATTAGCCGATTCCAAAAGATGAAGATTCGCAGGACTCAATTGTAACTTCTTACCATTTTTAATGAAATCGTATCTTTTGGTTAATTTTTTTTATATGGGCCCCCATCAATTATTTTTTCTGGATCCGTCACTGATTTAGTTCCTATTTAATGTAACATTTTTTTATGTACGTTTTAAATTGTCTTATTTTGTACCATTTTGATGAGTTATTTGTAAAATCGGGGATCATCAATTTTATGAAATGTTTTGTCTTATTAGTATTGGTTCTATATTTATCTTGTATTTGAAATCTTTTTCAGTTGGAATTTGAGGATAAAGAGCATGCTTGTTCTGCGAGAAAGAATGAAACACACGTCAATAAAGGAAATGAATATGATATAGGAGCAACTATTTGGAAAAAGTTGTACAATTTTGAAACTTCGATATAAGTGATTGAGAAAAAAAAAAATCTTTATAACGACAAATATAACCTTAGAACAAACTTTGTTGCATTTTAATACGTTTTGTTCTTTAATTTTTTTTATCTATTTAAGGCTTTTTAAATAGTCAAAATACACGCACTATCGTTTAAATTAAAACAATTGAACGAGTGTCAAAAGGTCGAACCCGAAACCACGAGTTAGAGCTCAAGAAAATCCGTTACACTCAACATAGCCCGTATTAGCCCATATTAAAACAATGAACGTCACTTTATTTACTTTATGTTTTCATTTTATCCGATATGTTTTTATGCAATTGATAAACAAATAATGAAGTCCTTATAGTCATAAAGTTTCACCTACGACCACTTCTAATATTCGTAGTTATCCAGAGATCAATCAGTGCATAATTCGACTCGGCTCGTTCGAAAACTCGATTCAGTTTTTCGAGTCAAGTCGAGCCAAGTCATTCGAGCATACCTTTTTTCGAGCAAAACATGCCCATATATTCATTAAACATAAAATAAAAATTATCGAGTTCATAAACGAGTTAATCGATTGCGATTTCGAACCATAAACGAGCATTGAGCTCGATAACTCACAAGATATTCGAGCTCGAGCCCTACATTGAAAAAGTTAATCTAGCTCGAGCCTAATATTAATTTTTTGAGCTTGACTCGTTTACTATTGTTGATATAAACTGGTACGCGTGAACTTAAATTTGGGAGATGAGATTTTGATTAATTGTAACACATGTAGTTGACCATGTTCAAATAAACAAATTCAACCCGAATTAATTCTAATTCAAATAGCTATTTTTTCCGTTTACTTACTCGGCGGTGTGATAACCTATTCTGACACTCCGCCCTGCTCCGACGTAACCCGTCGATCCGTTGCGGCGACGGTGGTGGCAACGAGTGGTTCTCCGGTGGCAACCTCTGTTGACACATCCTCCATATTTTCACAGACTTATCCAAACTACCACTATACAATATACACACCGCATCGCCACCACCACCACCGTCACCGTGAGTTTTCACTCGCCGCCGCTCCTCCTCCACCGCCAAACACTTCACCGGTCCGGTATGTCCGTGTAATATATACACACACGTATGACCTCCTCCATCATCTCGCTGCCAAACACAAATATTTCTATCTGCCGAACCGGTGAACACCATCGTTCCCGACGCCGCTAGGCACAGAACCGCCAGTTTATGGCCTCTGAGAACGCCGCCGTGGATCAGCTTCTCGTGTTGCCAAAAATGCACAATTCCGTCTGAACAACCACCGTAAACCACCCCTGCCGGACTAATTGCTAACGACGTTACTGCGAATTCCTGTCGAAGTAACGTGTGCGAAAAGTAATGTCTCGTTCGTTTCGGTTGAGATTCCCTCCGCCATACTTTTAACGTTCCGTCCGCCGAGCCGGAGAATACGAAACCGCCGGATCCGGCAACGACGGTGTTGATCACATCGTCATGAGCTGAAATCGATTCCAAACATTTGAAATCGGAAACTCTCCAAACTTTCATCGTTTTGTCCCAGGATCCTGAATACAGAAGCGAATGATCTTCGTTTAAGCTGAGACTAGAGATTGCATCGAAATGTTTGATCCAAATTCCGCTATAATTTCTCTTCACCTCTGTGTAATTCTTCAGTTTGATCGATTTCTTCACGATCGATTTGAAATTCGGTAGCGTTCCGATCTTCTTATGGACTTCCGGATCCTTACGCGACGCTTTCCAAACCCTAATTTTCCCGTCCTGGTGTCCGGTGAATATTTTCTCGCCGGAAATCACAATCGCTTTGACTAATCCACTACGCGATTTGAATCCAGAATATTCCTGACGATTCTTCCAAACGCGAATGTTTTTGCTAGAAGATCCGGTGTACAACAGATTCCCCGACGCCGCTAACGAATATATATTTCCTTCTTCTCGAACAAGAGACGCCATTAATCCGATGTAATTACCGTAATCATGATCCACAGAAGCCGGATCTGTTTGTTCCGTGTACGACGACCACGGAGATTTCGCTAATGGCGACGTCTGATCGGAATTGGAGCTCGGTTGGTGATGAAACGCATCTGGATCGTAAGAATCGCATTGACTCCGATCTTCAAACAACGAATCATTATCAGACGACAGAGGCGGTGATCGATCAGTGTTGTGAGACGAATTACCGTCATTGTTGACAGATGGTTCATCCAAAGCATCATAAAAACAATCTTCATCTTCCTCATCATCATCCTTCTTCTTCTTCGGTAATTTCAGTGAATTTCTCCAGTTAATGTGCATGATTCTTCGCCATGATGTCTTCATGAATTGGATTTGGATTTGGATTTTTTAGATTTGGTTATTTTTTCTTCCTCTCATACAAGATGAATTGATCAAATTCAGGGAATATATGATCCAAAATTGTGATTACAGAACTCACATGGTGATATGGGTTCTTGTAATTGGAGAGGAAGACTGGATTTTTGAAGAATCTAGAGAGAGAGAGAGAGAGAGAATATGAAAACCAGAAAGTTGAAGAAGACGATGAAACTTGGATTTTTTTGGTTTAAAGTTGAATAATGCGATTGCATGCATCCATGTATTTTATTAAAATTTAAATTATTTAAAAAATTAAATTCATAAAAGGATTGTGTGTGAATTTAATTTGTTTGTATAAAAAATATATCTATCTATACTATATTATTAAATTTCTTAAACGGTTGGATAGTTTTTGAAAAGTACAGATAGTTTTTGGAAAAGTCATTTTTCCTCCCTACGCTCCCTTATTCAATTACATTAAAATTAAAATTCAATGTTACATTTACCATCCTTACAATTAATTATCTAATTTACTTTATATCTCTTGTTTTTTCATTTTTTATTTTACACCTATATCATATTAACACAAATAATGGTATATGAACAAAATGCAATGAAAAAATACGATTCTTTTTTTTACAAATTATATCATTATAATCGTCTCGTCAATACCTTCAAAACGAGTCCAATATTGAATATTTTTTAATTTAACCATACTATAAAATATAATGAATATCTACGAATTAATTTGTTTTCTATCCATACGTTTTATTTTTTTTTCACCGTTAGCATATTAAAAATACATAATCGTAGATTAACTAAAATATATTAAAAATACGTTTCATTATTATTAGTAACTATATTGTTATAATTTTTTCGTCAATAATTTTAATTTAAACTAATTATTTAATATTTTTATGCGTAGCATAAATGTGTAACATTATATATATACTATTTATATCTATATCTATACTATTATATTAAAATTGTAAAACGGTTATTTTCAAGATTCAATATTACATTTAAGACTCTTACAATTAGTTATTTAATTACTTTATATCTCTTTCTTTTTCATTTTCCATTTTACACATTTATCATGTAAACACAAATAATCATATATGAACAAAATGTAATGAAAAAATATGTTTCTTTTTTTACAAATTATATCATTATAATCGTCTCGTCAATACCTTCAAAACGAGCCAAATATTGAATATTTTTTAATTTAACCGTACTATTAAATATCTTGAATATCTACGAATTAATTTGTTTTCTATTCATACGTTTTATTTTTTTTCACCGTTAGCATATTAAAAATACATAATTGTAGATCAACTAAAATATATTAAAAATACGTTTCATTATTTTTATAAATTATATAATTATACTTTTTTCGTCAGTAATTTTAATATAACCTAATTATTGAATATTTTTTGGGTTTATCTCTACTATATTATTAAAATTCTAATACCGTTAATTAGTTTTTTTTTTGAAAGTTTTAAAGCCAAATTTTTAGCTCCACTTTTCTTCCATTTTACTGATTCAAAGTTACATTTAGCATCCTTATAATTAGTTATTTAATTTACTTTATATCCTTGTTTTTTCATTTTTCATTTACACCTTTATCATGCTAACACAAATAATCGTATATGAACAAAAAAAATTCCAAGTTATACCATTATAATCGTCTCGTCAATATCTTCAAAACGAGCTCAATGTTGAATACTTTTTAATTCAACCGTACTATTAAATATCATGAATATCTACGAATTAATTTGTTTTCTATCCATACGCTTTATTTTTATTTTTATTTTCATTTTTAGCATATTAAAAACTCATAATCATAGACCCACTAAAATATTTTAAAAAACACGTTTCATTTTTTTTAGAGTGAATTGTGGATTTGGTCCCTGTGGTTTTATGATTTCTTTGATCATGATCCCCATTCTATGTTTATTGTGGATATGGTCCCTGTGGTATGCAATATATTGTGGCTAGGGTCCCTAAACACTAACATCATTAACTTTAAAGGGTTAAAGGCATCATGTGTCTTGCACACTATGGGTATAATAGTCATTTTACTTTTCCCTTTCAATTTATTTTATACACCTTTAAAACAAACAATACTAAATTGTGGATTTGGTCCCTATGCATCACTCATCATCTTTAAAACACATTTATCATCTCTCTTAATTTTTTTTATCCAATATTCATTGTCAAAGTACAAGAAAAACTAACTTGTTAAAGTGCAAAAAAAAAAATTATTTGCCTTTAAAAATAACAATTGTTTGAACTCAACGCTACATCCTAAAAAAGACAACCTATCAAGATAACAATTGTTTGAAACCAATATTACATCCCCAAAAAGACAACCCATCAAAATGACAATTGTTTTATATCAACATTTATGTAGTAGTTGTTGGCAACGATTTTGTTTATTTTCTTGATGACATATAAATGACTTTAGTATGAAGTACATTAATTCTTCTCATAAAATACATAGACCATTTGGAAATGTGATATAATCATCTTCATTTGGGAGATCCAAACTTCATTATATTGTGCATTATATATTAAAATGTTAATTGAAAGGGTATGGATCCCCACCAAGTGTCAAGTGACGTGGTGTGTAATTCAAGTATGACTATCTAGAGCATCTCAAACCATAACAACAAATTTAACACAAAAATACCAAATTTGGTGGGGCCATCAACAACAAAAAAAAAAACCCAGCTCCAATCACACTCTAAAAAAACATCAAATATATATTAAATGTATATATAATTTACTTAATATAAATATGTTAATTTTAAAAACAAATTATTAATGTTAAAATGTTAATTTTGGTATAAATAAATTTTGATATGCGATTTAACGGTCGGTTGGAGATGCTCTTATGACACTATTGTCTTCCCTTCAACCTCCTATGTCATAATATATTTGTGTTTACAGATGTCAACTGACATGCATACAAGCCTTTTCCCACATCATGGTTTCTAAATGGTCTATGCATTTTATGAAAATGATTAATGTACTTCCTACTCAAGTCACTTAGATGTCGTCAAGAAAATAAACAAAACCGTTGTCAACAATTACTACATAAATGTTGATATAAACAATTGTCATTTTGATGGGTTGTCTTTTTGGGGATGTAATATTGGTTTTAAACAATTGTTATTTTGATAGGTTGTCTTTTTTAGGATAGAGTGTTGTGTTCAAACAATTGTTATTTTTAAAGGCAAATAATTTTTTTTTTTTTTGCACTTTAACAAGTTAGTTTTTCTTGTACTTTGACAATGAATATTGGATAAAAAAAATTAAGAGAGATGATAAATGTGTTTTAAAGATGATGAGTGATGCATAGGGACCAAATCCACAATTTAGTATTGTTTGTTTTAAAGGTGTATAAAATAAATTGAAAGGGAAAAGTAAAATGACTATTATACCCATAGTGTGCAAGGCACATGATGCCTTTAACCCTTTAAAGTTAATGATGTTAGTGTTTAGAGACCCTAGCCACAATATATTGCATACCATAGGGACTATATCCACAATAAACATAGAATGGGGACCATGGTCAAAGAAATCATAAAACCACAGGGACCAAATCCACAATTCACTCTTTTTTTATAAATTACACCACTATTATTTGTTCATCAATATTTTCAAATTAAGTTTATTTTTGAATATTTTTTGATTTAGTATTATTACAAAATAGAATAAATACGTATCAATTTTACTATATATATATATATACATAGACATAGAAGATAACGTACCGATAAATATTTGTAACGGTTATTATTAAAAAAAAACGAGGTATACAAATCTATGCATATCTATATTAGGTTTTTTTTTATTGAATTAATTAAAAGTTTAAAATCAGGTAAATTATAAAGGTATACAACTAACATCAATATGGACCAAAAAAAACAAAAATGAAATATGATTGAAAATGCATAACAAAGTACTTCAGAGTCGATGCATGATTCACATATAAGTGCACCAAACAACTCAAGCACCGTGTTTTCATAGACTAAAGTATCGATAAGGACGAATAATACAAACTTAAAATGAAACGTTGTTGTCATTTTGATTTTGAGATGTTTCGCGAGCGGATACATACATTTGTTAATTGTTACTTCGATTTCACTATTTTTTGTGCCGCATCGTGCGCATGTATATGACTAGTAGTTTAATAATCAGTTTTTGATATTTAAATAAAGTGATTTTGATTATATAAAATACAACAATTGGTTAGAGTTTTGATTATTAGTTAATTGTCGAAAATGTTTCTCATTTAAAACAAAATAAATGAGTATTATATATACAATAACTGATCGATATTATTAGTATATCGAAATAATTTTAAAAGACAGTGTTGGAAAAACTAATGGGTCGTTTAACAAACGCTTACCCGGTAAACTCTTATCAAGTCACTTACCTTATCGGATGAATAATACAACTACCGAGAATCTTACCTGGTAAGAACGATGGCAATGGCCAAAAGTCTTACCCGGTAAGTGTGGACGGCAAGTCTTACCGAGTAAGCACTTACAAGGTATATTGTTGCATACGATGCCGTTTAAATGAACTAGAATCTTACGCGAGAAGACAAGTGAAAGTGTTAATTTTTACCGGTAAGCACTTACCGGGTAAGTATTCGGGTAAACGGCCCCTAAATGTTGTTTATGTTATGCATGATGTTTGTCAAGTGTGTAGCTGACAATTCGATTCTATTTGATTCGATCCGATTCTATTTTGTTTGGGTCGAAACTGCAAACCATTTTAACATTCGATTCCATTTGACTCAGTCCGATTCATTTTTGTTTAGGTCGAAACTGCAAACCACTTGAGGTCAAACGGTTTGCTTTCTCGAAACCGAACCAGCCTGATAGGCTTAGAGATTTTTGTAACTACTACCAAAACAACCAAATTTGATAGAATAATTTCTTCACATCTAACATTTTGTAACACATTCTAAGGGAGATTTGTATTATGTTAGTACAAGATGATCAAAAAAGCCCAGGCCGGCCAGAGTTTGACGCGGAAAATTAACTTGGGCCTAATGAGCCCAAAGTCCAATTCCGGCCCACGCCTCAAAGCCCAATCAGACCGAAATTTTGGGGGACAAGCCCAAGCCAATAAACCTAGCCTGAAAAATTCCGATTAAACCAAAAAAGTATGATCAAGCCCCTTTTCAACCCCAAAGTCTGGCCCGGAGCCTAAAACCCCCGGGGCTTTTTATTTAGTCACTGAAACGGTATTGAAAGGCTCGGGCCTAGATCCAAAAAAGCCTATTTCTTATACATCTCTAATCATAAGAGATTTTTTAAGAAAAACAAAGTACGGGTGATGCTTTGGGATCAATTTTGAAGAAATTAAAGAATTTGACTTGAGGATCTTAAATGAGATTTCAAATGGTAGCATAACATTTAGAAAAATTAACTCAATAATCTTCAAATAATTGTCTCCGATGTTAAATACATAGTCTTTGGTGCAAAACGGATTTGTTTAAGACCGAGTAATCTTTTCACAAATTTTAAAACATTCTTTTGTTAAACAAAAAATTCTTAAACCTATCAAAAAATCATCAGAATGTTACTCTCCAAATAACCCCTAAGGCTATTCACATTCCAAAAATTGAAATCATGATCAAAACCTATCCCCTGAAGAAGCAGAGGTTTCATCAACAACCAAAGAAAAAATACATCTTTTAAAACCAAGACCAACAAGTAAGGCAATCAAACTTCTGCAGCATTCTCCAATGCCACTTGAGATTTTCCTGGTTGTTCTCAGGGCCCTATGAAATCAGTCGAGGTGCGTGCAAACTGACCCAATCATCCACAATTATCAGAGAAAATGAAAGAAAAAGAAAAAACTTGTGCAGCATTCAACAACTCTATATTTCCCTAGAAAAAGACACATCCAGCAAATAGAACTTTGGCTTAATGTCAATCATCTTAAAACAACAAACATCTTCGATTGCCACGCAGTTCTCCGTCACAAACAACTTCCAGCCTTGTGTAAACTTATATCTTTCACCGTCGTGAACCACCTTCACATCCCATGTCCGTCCCGAGTGTTGAAGCTTAGCAATCGGTCTATACTTTTTCACACGATCGGAAAACGCCTTTGGCATGTGCTACATGGACCACAACTTATTACATTATCAACCACCTCAAAATTAACAGTTTTTTTCCTCAAACAAAATTCAAAATTTGCATCTAGAAATTGTCTTAAAAGGTAGTGTTCAAGTCTCATCTCGGCTAGACTTAGGGGTCGTTTACCAAATGATTACCGAGTAAGTGCTTAGTGGGTCACTTACCTTACCAGGTGAGCATGGAAAAGACTAAGAATCTTACCCTGTAAGAGGCAGTGCTTTAGCACTAGCAGCACTTGTGGCCACTGAGGATAATCTCAGGGTTGCACGCTTTAGCAGCTGGGCCATAGGCCCTAATTGCCGGGGATTAGTCTGGGCCATAGGCCCAGGATACCCTTTCCAAAAAAAAAAGAGGCAGTGCCAACAACTAAGGTTCGTACAAGGTAAGTGATTGGGAAAACTGTTACTAAGTTAGCGCTTACCGGGTAAGAAACGATTACTAACCATTTATTTTGATGGCTGTGAATGTTACCTGACAAAGTAACTGAGGGTGACGATTCTTAACGGTAAACGCTTGTCTGATAAGTATTTGGTAAACAACCTCTTATACTATTTCCCCTCAATATATGTTAGAACCTGCTTTCTCTCCTGTTTTAAGGAGCAATTTGGTTAGGTTTTACATATTCTTAAGGTAGATGGCAGAATCAACTTTTTGTTTGTGGAGTTACAAACTTTCAATAAGCTTGTTCTTTGCTTGTGGGTCCCATTAAAAATAAAGATTTTGAAAAGTGTGTAATGTATAGTAATTTTGTCTGATCTTTCAATTCCTTTCCATCTTCACACCACCCTGAATAACTGAATCAGCATCATATTTATAGAACCTTTGTTGCATTTCTACCATTATGATTCTCACTAGAATCCCAATCATCTTCCACATTATAAGATTTACATTCTGTAATAGGAACTTTCTATTGGACAACAGAAAGAGGGACCATTATGTAGAATAGATGGTGTATGATATATAGAAGTTGACAAAATTTGGAAAAACCATGATGAAAACTATAATTATAAAGAGAAATTACTTACGATATATCCCCGTGTGATATAACTTTGCTGCAGCGTTATTTCAAACGACAAATCAATATCTTCAACAGAAATTCTCTTCGTTTCACCTGCACAACAACAATCCCAACACATTAAGCAACAACATTCAAACAAATGACCAAAAATACTTATGCGTATTTAAGAAAATGACGAGCTTTTCATGTATTTGCTCCAATGGACTCTACTTTTGCCAAACCATTCCTCTAATGTTGGCTAAATGCTGACGTCGGGTCCACATGTCATTAAAAATTAGGTACTTGTCCATGCATTCCTCCAAAATTTCATGCATTTCGCCAACTTAAGAGGTTATTGGCGAAAATGCTGAAAAATGGGTCCCACCTCTAAAAAAAAGCTATAATTTACTTGAAGGTTGCTAACGTATATGTGTCATTTTCTTATTGGTCCTCTATATCCAGTGGGTCAGATGATTTAACCACATGGATCCCACCTCCATTCCGCCAACGTTGGAGGAATACTTTAGCAGAAGTACAGTCCATTTTGAGCAAATACATGAAAAGTTGGTTATTTTCTTAAACACACTTATGTATTTTGGTCATTTATGCTATTTTCCCAACAAATTGTATTATGATATCTTAGAAACTTGTACTTGAAAGTTTACCGGTTCTGTTTGTTTCATTCCCTAATTGGATGAGAGTCGGTTGCTTTCCGCTTTGGTTATTTGCAGCCTCAATCTCTTTTAAACAGTTATTATTTCCATATACACTAACATAGAATTTCGATCCGCCGTTATAGTAAAAGATAAGGAAATCACCAAACTCCAGTGAATTATCTTGCACAAATTCCTCCCATCCTCTTTTGAAATACACATCATCATCAACCTTGTTCATGTCCACCTCCCATGACTTTTTTGCAGAAGTCACAAGAACAAACTTCAAGGGTAAATAGTCCTTAAAGTACTTGACAAATGCAGGTGGTATACGCTGTAACGAAACAAAAATAAAACATAATTCAGCGGAAGGTAGTAAATACAGTAACAAATATGATCAACTGCTACCCTATATGAGGTGATTATATGTGTCTATGATTTACATGGAGGGCCATCAAATTAGAACCTACATTCTTCTTCTTCTTCTTTTTTTGGAAAGGGTATCCTGGCCCAGACTAATCCCTAGCAATTAGAACCTACATTCTTCTTCTTATTCATAATATTAAATAAGAACTTAAACGAAATTAAGCATTCTCCAACATGTCACAATTTCAGAATAAGAGCCCTGAATCGTTTGTATATGTATTTATAATCTATGAAGATAGTCATCAAATTAAACTCTACATTCTTGAATCTTGATTTACATTTCATAGTAAGAAGTAGAAATTGAAACTAAATATGCCCAATTCAATCACAATATTAATTTAAATTGACCAATCATCCTTGGGTTTACCCACACACAATAACATATATTGTTATACACTTATACTTAACAAATTATTGTAAAGGGTTGGGTTCCGGTGAGAAGTTGAGGTTAACGTGAGAAGTGGTTATCAATCGTTGGATGAAAAATTGATGCACATTATGATGAGATGCACCAAGATAAGATGCACCAAATCAATTCCCTCCTAAGACGCAATTCATGAGAGGGCATGAGATCCACTTCTCACACAGCCTTCGCATTATTGTAAAATGGGCTTAAATTTGTGGAATGGAAGGATTACAGATTCTTAATCTCAAAATGTCATCAGTTAAATTTTGAGAATTAGATGAACACCGAAAGATCGAAAACTACTAAAAGAGGTGAAGTTCATCTTAATTTCAAACATCAAGCAATACTACGTTTCCAATTGAATTTGTTTATCAATATTTAAGTTTCTCTGTCAATTGCTTTTCAATAATCAAGTGAACTACGAATCAAAATATAATCTAAGGACATTCAAACACGGAATTATGGATGGATCGAGTAATAAAAACAAATAGAACAAAAGATGAAGCAATAACCAGTTGCGTAGAGCAATGCGCAGGCATATAGAACTTGAAGAACTGAGGTAATTGTTCAGAATTAGAGCCTCCTATCTGATTTTCTGCCATTGCTTTTTCGT
Organism: Arctium minus; assembly: GCA_954870635.1. Taxonomy (NCBI): domain Eukaryota; kingdom Viridiplantae; phylum Streptophyta; class Magnoliopsida; order Asterales; family Asteraceae; genus Arctium; species Arctium minus. Next base: position 9,837,223 of record OX941092.1, read on the forward strand.
TCATCTGAATTTTCGCATGCAAAACCCTACAAAAACCTCAATGGAAAAGGTTTTGACACTGAATTGTAAAATAACGCTACCGTACTTAATCAATTACAACATAAAAAGAAGAAATCAGAAGCAATCAATTCCATGAGTAATGGTTTGCGATCGAAATTGTAAAAAGGTTTACGACTGCCTAATACGTTATACGTCTGGATTCAAACTCCAGATCTCTCAATCTGGTGGCAGTGAAGCGTTGTGGTGCAGAATCCGGCAACGGCGACGGCGACGGCGCAAGCAACCGGAAGGTGGATTGCTGCGGGCAGTGTGGGGGTTTGGAAAAGAAGGTAGAGTAGATGGAAACGATGGAATTTGGTCATGGATTTTATAATTTCTGGTTTTCCCATACTTTTCATTTACGCCCCTACACTTTTAAAAAATATTTATTCACCCCTATATTTTTAACAGTTGATAGAGTCAGTAAACTACGTTTTTAGTCCCTGTGGTTTGTCAAAGTTTGCTATTTCTGTCGCTCTACTTTCAAAATATAATTGATCATCCCTGTAATTTGCAATTTGTTGTTATTTTTATCCTTTTGATTTATGGACTGTTTGGTAGTTGTTGAATGATTAAGTGGTCATGATGATTAAGACGTTATTATGATATAGTGCAATGAAATATGGTTGTTTGGTAATTATTCAGGATGAAATTAGGGCGTTTAATGGTTAATGGAGACCCAAGATACAAAATTATTTAGAAGGTTTTAGAACCATTAAGAAGCAAAAAAAAAAATGTTGCTAAACAAGATTCATCTCTTAATGGAACTATTAAGAGATAAACAAACCCCCCTAACTCCGTTAAAAAAAATCATTAAAATTATCTCCTTCACATACCGGGTAAGATCTTTTGTCCTTCTTATGCCTCTTACCAAGTAAGATTAAACGTTTACCCTGTACACATTTAGTAAACCGCCTCTAAAAAACATATCACAACTAATCTTCTTTAAAATCAACGGCTTGTATGGCCTTTACGTCATTTTTGTATATCAACTCCTAACAAAATGTCACAATTTTTCTGAAACACAAATCGAAATAAACAAAACATAAAAACAATTTGCGAAAACAATATTTATTTACATAACTCCAATTGTACCTAAAATATTCATCAACCAGTTTCTAACAAAATACTAAAAGAAAACTAAATCAAGATCTTAAAATGGAAACTTTAAGCAAGTTTTGATTGCGATTGATCAACTCAAAAACACAAATATCATCAACAGAAACACCATTATCCTTCATGAATTTCTTCCAACCACCCATCCTTATAACACGACCACATAAATCTACTTCCCATTGTTTATATCTTTTATCCGTTCCGAGCGTAAGAGCACATCTTTTAACCTTCATTAAACCACTCCACTTTTCCTTCATTAACCACAACGGTATACGCTGCAAAAAACATCATGATACGAGCCTTTCAGATAACAACATATATTGCAGATAAAGTGTCCAAGTCTAAGTAGAAACATAATAATATCGACAACAGAAGCACAAGGGTTGTGGCGTAGTGGTTGAGGTCCAGTGGGATGTGGAATATCCCATTTGCCTCTGGGTTTGATTACAGGCGTCCACAACAATTGTGGCCACTCAGTTTATCAGGGTTGTGGCCTATTGGTCGAGGTCTAGTGGGAGGTGGTGGGATATCCCATTTGCCTCTGGGTTTAATTACAGACGTCCACAACAATTGTGGCCAGTGAGTTTATCAGGGCTGGTGTTTTACGGTAGAACTTTACAGGGATTAGTCTAGACAATGCCTGGGATACCCTTCCAAACATCTCCAAAAATCAAAATGTCTAAACGGAATTACATCAAACTCCAACAATATTCAATACAATGAAACCCATAACAAATTTCTAGCATTTAATTGGTGGGAGGAAACCGGAAACAATTAAAAAAGATCTTCCCACTACCAACGTTTATTTTTGGAGTTCTCCAAATTTGCAGATTTTTACCCTCCTCTTACTTTCTCCATTTTGAAAAATCTGTTGGAGATGCTCTAGAAGGTCTTTTTGTGTGAACATTTGTAATCAAAATTATTATATTTACTTATGTAACAATAAGAAGAACATCGAATATCAACAAACTATGTTTCATTCTAGTTAACTTTTCAACAATTTAAGAAAATACCATATAAATGGTGAGCAGTCGAGTTGGGCTATGTTCAGCATGAATGTGGGATTTACTGGGTTCGTTTGTTTGATTTAGTCGAATTGAGGTATAGTAAGTTAGAGATGAGTTTACATTACCACATTGGCTCTTCCAACAATGTGATATGGAGTCATATAACTCATGAAGAAAGGCATGTCAGATGTAAACCTAGCTTTTGCTGCTTCAAGTGCTTTCCTTCTTCCATTTTCTTTTACCCTCATATTTGAACATTCACCTTCACCTTCATCAAAAAAAAAATCAAATTAAACCAAGAAATCGTCGTATTCTGGTTCGTTGTATAAAAATAATCATCCTTCTTGCCAAAAAGTTAGAAGGGAATAGACGAATAGTATAAGTTATATATATATATACCTAAAATTGATTAGAAACCCAGGAACCGCCCACAACATAACAGGTGGCATAATCAAAAGGAGTATCCATTGTGAGGAGGGCCATTTGACGAGCTTTGGGCGTTTCCAAGATTCCTAATCAATTTTGGGTTCCTAACGGAACTTTTCTATAGGGGTGAGTTCAAATAAGAAGGCTAAATATCATTAGAAGGTAAGAAGGAAAACTGAAAGGGAAGGTTTATATGTGAATCATTGAAAATTTTTATTCGAAGATGCGTATGTGAACCGAGATTACAGATTATTCATATGGGTTCGCATACCCTTTAATGGATTTTTTCAACTATTCTCATAATAACTTTCCCTACCTTCTCACGATATTTAGGGTTCTTATTTGAGCCTCCCACTATATATCTATATATGTATGCATATATATATATATATATATATATATATATATATAGAGAGAGAGAGAGAGAGAGAGACTTGGGATCATGTGAGACAATGTTGTTTTCGTGAGACCCGTGAGACCACGTAAATAACACTGAACCTTCACAGTGTTTTTCCTGTGAAGTTTCGGTGTTTTTGTACCTTCACAATGTTTTACTGTCATGTTTCAATGTTATTTTGGGCCTCACGAGTCTACGAATAGAGGATGGTCTCACGTGAACCCAACCCTATATATATATATATATATATATATTATGATTCTATCAAATTATGAAAACACCATTGGTGCAAATCTATCTTTTTTTTACTTGTTTTGTGCCACATACATCCCAAAAACACAGTAATTTGAATCATTATAGTTTATATTCAAGACTTCACTTTTCATCAACAAATTTAAAGGAATCAAACAAGAATCTAAAATGGAAACAAACCATTAATCTTGATTTCAGTTTCTTGATCTTGTCCCCCTGAAGAACAAGCCTCCTGTTCTGATTTTTCAATCTCCAAATCATCCAAGTTGACTTTTACACAAGAATCCAAACTACTTCTAGCCTTCATTTGTGTAGAATCATGAACCAAATGACACCTTTTCTTCGGATAAACCATCTCGCAAGCACTTGGATCGAATATAAACACCATGAAAATCGAAAACCCTTCATACTTGAACATCAAAAGATGCCCAAATCTTAAACCGTAATGCTCTGCAAATTCCACCCATCCATTATCGAACCAAATTGCACCATTTGAAATTATGAGGTCGACTTGCCAAGCATCGCCATTTGGTACCTTCAGTGTCACTGTTTCTGGCAAATTACCTCCATGTCCGTCTGTAAATTTCTCAGGTATCTTCTGTATTTTTTTTTTTTCAATTTTACGAATGGGTTAGGGAATGCAAGTGAAATTGAAGACACATTCTTAAAAGCAATTTAGAACCAAAAAAAAAAACATGAATGGTAAAGTAAAGAGGATGAAACTTACGATTCTTGCAGATTTAATATCGTTGGAGACAATGATTCTGATGAAGTTAAAAGGATCCTCCGGAAAACTCAGACAACGGAGGGAGTTCATGGTTGTGACGTAAATTCGCCAGCAGAAAGGTTTTTTTTTTTTTTGCAGTTGCTGAATGGTTTGATGCAGAATGGTTAAGTGGTCAGAATGATTGACAAGCTCAGTATGACATAGTGCATAGTGAAATATGGTTGTTTGGTATCTCTTCTGTATGAATATAGTTGTTTGGTAAATCTGAATATAACAATTACTTCACAAATATTACTACATTCCTCACTCAAAATTGTATCATCAACTAACCTATAAAAAGAACACTTACAAGTTACATGAACAAAAATAACTTGGAACCAAATTTGGAGGTTATGAACTAGTCTGATCGTAATGTGAAAACCCTATTTGAATCACCAAATTCCAGTCTGAAAGTTACAGGTTGTAATCCAAACCAAAACTAAAATTGACCCAAATTAAAACCCTAATTTATGATTTAACAAAACAGTAGCAAACCAAAAATAGGAATCAACAATTTTTTTTATTTTCTTTTATGGTTTCTTGTATATTTAATGGAGAAGTGAATGATCAAAAGAATGAAGATACCTGTGTGAGATGGAAGGAGACCGCCGCAGACGGAGGAAGACGGTCGCCGGAGTGTTGATCGATTGGCTTTGAGTGGAATTTATATTTTAAGAGTAAATTACGTTTTTAGTCCCTGTAGTTTGTTGAATTTTTCGAATTTCGTTCCTGTGGTTTTGAAATTTCGGTTTTGGTCCCTATATTTGCAATACATATCTATTTTCGTCTCTGAGGCAAAAATGCTACTTTTTAGTAAGAAAAAATAAAATAGAAATGAATTGTAGACCACATGAATGAAAAAATAATAAAATTTAAATCATAAGGACAGAGGTAATGAGCTATAAACTATAGGGATAAAAATTGTAGTTTCAAAACCATGAGGACAAAAATATAAATTTTCAACAAACCACAGGGACTAAAAACGTAATTTACTCTATACTTAATTACCCGAAGGGGGCGTTTGGTTCGCAGATTCTGATGGAATCTGATGGAATTGGATCCAAACCCTTTGACCAAATTCAATTCCCTTGTTTGGTTCATCCTTTTCTAGGGAAGGAATGTGTGAATTCCACCAAATTCCACAAATGAAGGATTTGAACATTCCATCCTAAAACCCAAGGATTTCAATGGAATTGAATCTTATATTTTGATAATTTCAAAGTTACCCTTTACTCCAAACTAAACCCTACTAATATTGATTATCAGCAAACACCAACTCTCTCTCTCATCTCTCTCTCCCCCCTCTCTCTCCTCTCTCTGCTCTCGCTATCTCTCTCTCCTCCCCCTCTCTCCCCTCTCTTTATCTCTCCTCTCTCTCCTCTCTCTATCTCTCCTCCACTCTCTCCTCCCTCTCTCTCCTCTCTCTCTTCCCTCTCTCTTTATCTCTCCTCTCTCTCTTTCTCTCTCCTCTCTCTCCTCTCTCTCTCCCTCTCTCCTCTCTCTTTCTCTCTCCTCTCTCTCTCCTCTCTCTCTCTCTTCCCTCTCTCTTTATCTCTCCTCTCTCTCTTTCTATCTCCTCTCTCTATCTCTCTCTCCTCCACTCTCTCCTCCCTCTCTCCTCCCTCTCTCTTTCTCTCTCCTTTCTCCTCTACTCTCCTCCACTCTCTCCACTCTCTCCCTCTATCCTCTCTATCCTCTATCTCTCCTCTCTCTCCTCCTCTCTCTCCTCTCTCTCCTCATTCTCTCGACATCATTCATGTGCTAAAATAATCAAAATAATTTTTGTTAAAAATTAAACTATTTAATGACTATTTTATTAAAGTAATTTTTGTCTAAAAAATTAAAATAATCAAAAAGGGTATTTTGGTCATTTACCAAAATTCCATTCCAATTCCGAAGCTACAATCTGTGAACCAAACAGAAAAATTCCAATTCATTTAACAGATTTCATTCCAATTCTGTCAACCAAACAGGTGGTCAAACCTGACAACATTCAATTCCAATTCCATCAAAGTCAAATTCCTTTAACAAATTCCATTACATCCAAAAACATTCTGCGAACCAAACGCCCCCCAAGTGTACTCGCAATGCATCTCAGTTTTAATATCTCAATTTATTTCCTGTTTTTGTCCATTTAATAATATGGTTTTGTGTGATTTTAAGAAGATGATAATGTATTTTTCTATAAATTTGTTTAATTTAGTTTTTGTTATAAGAGTAAACTCCAATTTTAGTCTCTGACATTTAGTGATTTCTTTGAAAGAGGTCCCTATGGTTTCATAATTTAAGTTTACATCCCCAGGGTATGGATTTTGCTTTGAAAGAGGTCCCTGGACACTAACAACGTCTATTTGGTCTGTTAGAGGCAGAGGCATTTTCGTCCAATCATATTTTTATCCCTGTTTTGCAACTTTTCTATGTGTTTTCTTGTTTTTTAAAAACCATAAAAATTTTAGGGACCAACTCTGTAAATTTAATAGAATCACCCCCTTCCCCATTTTTCCGGCGATAACTCCATTTTTTCCGACGACATCTCCGGCAACATCACCGGCCAAAATCAAACTCAAACACAAGTGTTTCTTATTTTTATTGTTATATCAATTTGACCATATGGTTTTCCCTTCATATTCAAACAAAAGCTCACAAACTAAAAACCCAAATAACCCAAAAAAGCAAAGAAACAGAGTAAAAGTCACCGGCAGAACCCGAAAGAACATCCAAAATGGTTAATGTGAACCGGTGGTTTGGCCAACAATGATCTCCATCAACGATTGTCCCTGTCGTGAACGACCATCTTCACCGTGAAAACTCCACCGTGACCCACCATCTTCACCATAACCAATCTCCACCGTGAAACTCCACCTTAACCCACCATCTTCCCTCTTGTTTTGTCCTCTGTGGTTTAGCCGTTGTGGTTTCGATGATTCCGTTAACCCATCACCACCGTTGTATGTTGTATGTGTGTGTGTGTGTGTATATATATATATATATATATATCAGTGTGTGTGTATGGTGAGATGGTTGAGGTGGTTGTCGGATGGTGGAGGTGGAGATCGTCGACGAGAAAGTGGCCGGAGAAAAAGTTTGGCCTCTTTGGTTCTTGCAACCTGTAACAATGGATATATATATATATATATATATATATATATATATAGGGGTGGTTTAATATAGAATCCTAGTAAAGGTTGCAACCCTTGCAACCTTCTTTTTTACCATTGATGGATTTTTGAACGGCCAAGATCAATTGAATGAAGGATTATTTTTTTAAAAAAAATTAATTTTTTTTCACCAAATTACTCCCGCTAAAGGGTAAAGTCGGTATAACACAATATTCAAAAATATCAAAATTTCAGAGAGACGTGGGTTAAAAAAAAGAAATCGTTGAATCATCGGGTCGATTGATTCAGTTTCTTTCAACTGCTATCGGATAATCTACAAGAAAACTGAAACAAAATATCATACAATGGCGGAAATGAATCGAGGTACTCATATAATGTATATTTTTTGTTCACTCAACATTCATCTTCCACAAAGTAACTAGGGTTTTGATATTTCATTTTCAGTTAGAAAAAGCCAGAGAATCATGCTGAAGAATTCATTTTCTCGGTTCAAAATTACTGCTTCAACACCCATATTGCTAGATGAAAGCGACGATGATGAACATGCACCAACTGCTAATGGACCTCCTCCACGAATTGATGTGATACCAGAAGAATCAGAGGCCATGATTATCGATAAACCTGAAAAAGATGAAGGTATCAACAATGACAACAACCCTAATGAAGGTAATCCCTTTTCCAACATATGAAGTCAGTGATTTTGAGTTCAAAACATCTTTTCTTGGACGAAATGGGTTTTCAAGGAGCGATTTACAAAAAAAACTGAATACAATCATAAAATCATCGAAATTTTTTTAAGGGATCCACAATTTTACACGATTCTACCAATTTACCCTTTGCATTTTAGGCCAAAAAAAATGGGGAATGTTGGGGTTTATATATAGAATTCAAATAACTCGAAAAAACCATCCATTCAAGATTTAACTAACATGAATTAAATTGCAGTAAATCGGAAGCTCTTCAACATGATTCACCAGAAGTGCAACAAGGTTTAAGGAGATCAAGGAGGAAAGGCAAAGGAACCACGCACAAATAGAGAAGGACATGCTTTCATGTGGAAAGAGCAAAGATACTCTCGAAGGTTCGTAATAAAACCAGATTAAAGGGACAGGGCATTCACATTGAACAATAGCTATATTATGCATATTTACATTGTTTTACCAGAGGAAGTTCACACCAAGGATTACATTCTGGAAAAAAGGTAAAGGGAGAGGAATCTGATGAAATTGAAAGGAAGCGGAAACCAAACATGAGTGATGTAACACCCCGAATTTCGTTTGGTTTTGTGTTGATGAAAGAAGGAAAAAGGGCTGCCTACGCTGGTCTACAGAAAGAACGCACGGGTCGTGCGCAAGGTCAGAGGCGACGGCAGTGGGCTACGCACGGGTCGTGCGTTGTCCTTCAGCATGAACGCACGGGTCGTGCGTCGTGCCAGGGGCTACGTCAGCGTGGGTTTAAAGAGACTTCCTCCCCCCCAAAAAAAACTCATTCATTTCTCATTTCATCTTTCAAGCCTCTCTCTCTCAAACCTCCTCCCTCCTCATTTACTCCTCTAGGGTTTCTCCAACCACCAATCATCCCATTTATTGCTTGAATCAAGTGTTCCATTCAAGGTTTCGGGTTTGAAGCTTCACCTCCATTGTCAGCTTCTCCAAGAGGTCCAACCTAGCATTTTGGGTTTTCTTCTAAAACCTACTTGGTAAGTTCCTACTATCATTTTACAAACTTTATACATATCAAAGGTTACATTTTGAACTCCTATATATCTCCATGGTTTTGGATCTAAGTTTATGGCATTTTGACCTAACTTGAGTTTTTGGAATATTTTAGGGTTCCTAATCATTTTCTTGAAATGTAAAGGGTTTGATCTTATTGAAAGTAAAATGGAGATTTACTTGCACATTTATGTGATTTACCGGTATGAATGTATATAAACTCATTTTATGATTTTCGTTCTTATCAGCAGTTAAACTTGATAAAGGCATTTTGGTCATAAATGTTTTTGGAAGTTATATGTTTAGCTTTGTTTAGTCACACATGTTATTGTGAAAAGTTTAGACTATTACTAGTGGATCCCTAGGTTTTGAGTCGACTTATATTATTGGGATGTCTTTTCCCCATTTTGTAGCTATGGATGCATTTGATCCTCGGGGGTCTTTATGGTACGGTTATGTGAGACCGGTTACTAGTCATGAATCAAATGTAGTCTTAGTGAACGAGTATGACTTGGTTTCCTCGGGGGCCCTCCCTCACATCTTAGTACGTTCCGAAGTGTTCGTGGCCATGGATTCCAAGTATTTAGCTCACAACTCGGGTCGTGGCCTACTTTTGTGTTCCGTCACCACCCTTGGTAAATCGGGTATCCCCCGTCATCGCGAGATGAACTTTTGGACCGATTGTCCTTTCTTGATACAGATCTTCTTTTGTGAACTAAAATTCTTGAAAAGATTTACTTATGTTACAATTGTTTATATCTCTTGAAATCTATAAACTGTATGTTCTCACTAGGCTTTAAGCCTAACACTTTTTTCTCAAATGATATGTATAACAGGTTCCCTTAGCGGTGGGGTGTCATGGTCGTGAGTGACGAGCATGTCTTAGAGGCATTTTTGAGATGATTTGTAGTCGTTGTTGGGCATTGTTTAAGTCCCATCTTTTGGTGATTTTGGATCGACAACCGATGTAATCTAGATAGATGTATTTAGATTAGTTTGTTGTTGATTTCCATATCCGTTCTCAAGTTTTGTAAAGGTTTAGTACTATACCCCTTTTTGGGAGTTTTATACCAAGTGCGAAGCCATATTGCCTATATTTTCGAAGTTTTATTTCACTCTGATTTTTAGGGTGTTACAAGTTGGTATCAGAGCTCTAGTTTAAGTAAACTAGGCATGAATGTAAGATGTCTAGACTTAGACTGAGTATTGTAGGCAATGATTGTGAGTTGGGTAGAACTTCTAAGATGGGTCAGTCTTAGAGTCGACGGAAGTTATGTTCATCAAGCGTTGTGATGATGGTAACGAGAACTCTTATGTGTTATATGTTCATAATCTCAATTAGCTAATGTTATTATGAGGATATTTTACGTGAGCGTGCTCAGTTTACTATTAGTATGACAATTGGTAGATGTAGTTGTACGTTCCTTTCGTGTTTAATTCTATTAACCTATTTCTCGTGCTTGTGTGACAGCCATTTCTCAGTTATGGTGAACACACGTAGTCGTCAGTTAGACGTCGAAGACCTTCGCGATGATAGTTCGCCCGAGCGGAACCAGGTGGTCAGAGTATCGGCGGTTGTTCCTCCCGGTATGCCACCAATATTTACTGGGGAGGTGGAGCAGGTACCTCGGGTGGAGTTGGCATCCACCAACCCAGTTGTGCAAGTGGCGAACCCGCAAACCGACATGATGGCCAACATCATGCAGATGGTATCGACGGCTATGGAGAAGCAGCAAGAGGCGTTCATGAAGGTGTTAGAGGACCGCGATGCTAGTCTCAAGAGAAATGAGACGGTCGCGGAGAATGTTGTCGTTCTTGGTTCGGGCGGCGCAGACAATGGGGTTAGAACTGAAGAACACAGAGTGGTTGGTGCTCTAAGGGGTGGGAAGAGTTGCTCGTATAAATCCTTTATGGGGTGCGGGCCGCCAGAATTCTCCGGTTCTGACGACCCCGTTATGTGCGTGAAGTGGATTAGAGCCGTCGAGCAAGCTTTCGGCTCCGCCGAATGTGGTGACGATCAGAGGGTGCGGTTTGGCACTCAGTTGTTGAGAGATGCAACACTCACTTGGTGGGATGTTACTCAATCCACTCTCTCTCCTACCGTTTTGGCTCAATTGTCTTGGGCCGAGTTCAAAAGAAAGCTTATGGAGGAATTCTGCAGCGAAAGATCGATGGACCGCATCGAAAAAGAGTTTCGATCCCTAGTGAAGGGGAACTTGACGGTGAGGGAGTACACCCGTCAGTTCATGGAGAAGCTGAGGTTGGTGGGGCATGTGGCCCCAACGGAGAAAGATAAGATGAAGGCTTATCTTAATGGCCTGCCAGCGGACTTGTTGTCTATGGTCCACAGTTCTAAGGCCTCCAATCTTCGTGAAATGGTTGAAGAAACTGAATTCATGAAGGAACTATTCGCGAGAAGCAAAGCTGAGAAAGCTGTGGTGGTGCCTGAGAAGTGAAAATGGGAGAGCAATTCCGCTCCCCCTAAGTGGACTCGATCTTTTGTCGGGAACCGAAACTTCAGCAACAGCAACCAAGAGGCTAAGTGGTGCCAGAGGTGCCGGTTCAAGCATCATGGTAACTGTAACTCCACTCCGCGATTTTGCGGCAAGTGTGGTAAGAATGATCACATCGCCTGCGACTGCTCTGTCACGGGGATGGTCTGCTTCGAGTGCAAGGCACCGGGGCACATGAAGAGAGATTGCCCGAAGCTCAAGTCGGGTAGCGTACCGGAAAAGAGAGAGAACCCATCTAGGGTTCCAGGTCGAGCATTTCAGATGACGGCCGAAGAGGCCAAGGCATCCGTCGATGTGGTATCGGGTACGTTTCTTCTAAACTCCGTACCTGCTCGTGTGTTGTTTGATTCTGGTGCCAGTCTCTCATTTATATCTGAATTATTTCGTCAAAAGATTGCCATGCTCACTACTAGTTGATATGCATTGAGAATTCAATGCATAAGAACACCTTTTCTTTCTTTTTAGATAGATCATTTTGTTTAATCCCAACTTTGAGTCCATTTTTCTTATCTTATTTTCCCTTTTCTGTTATATGGAGCTAAGTTTGTGATTTTCCTGTCTTTTACTACTAATGGAAGCTAACATATGTTTTACGCTGATTTCATTACTGCCAGTCAATGCTACAGCATCCCGGTCTGCTTGTTGGAAGAGCCATGGACGAATTTGATGAAGATGGCCAACGAAATTAATCCAAATCCAACTCTTTGTTACAATGGAACCAGATATTTTTTGGCAATAATAGAAGTAGTAGTTGGCTAGAGTTGGAGTGTTGACATCACTTGGAGTGTAACTTTGAAAAAACCTTTAGTTGGTGTACTTTTTATATTATTTTAAGTTTTCTATTTACATCTTTGCCATCCTTGTTTGGTATAAATAGGGGTGATGGCTTTGTGTTTCTAAGATGTAATAATAAATCAGTTTTAGAACTAATATTGTGACTCTCTCTCTAGAACTTTTAATATCAAGTCTTTAATCTTTTAGAATTTTTGTTCTTACACATGGGTTGCTATAGCATTGCATGACAGATTCTTCTATTTTAATTTATTGTTTTATGTCATTTACTTTATGCTCTTTACTTTCAGTCATTTATATTTAGTAATTTATATTCTGTCATTTATTTTCCGTCATTTACATTCTGTCATTTAATTACCGTCATTTACATTATGTCTTTACTCTATGTTATTTACATTTCTTGCAATTTAATTTACGTAATGAGTAGCTAATTTTATTAGCTTGGGTGTGAGGCAAATGGTGAGTTTTTAAACCAAAAGAAAATGGACATCGTTTCTCAATAATGATGTTCCACCATTTCATTCTAAGTTTTATAAATCCAAACGCACTTCTTGACGAATTGATCACTTTGAAAGTGGTAAAGTGTAGTGGACTCAGGCATGAGCCACATGAATACACGTCAATTTGAATGATATGGGAAGTATACTTGGAAGAGTTGCTAACAAGGGAACTTGTTGTCTATGTTTTTCAAACTGATTGATTCTTGACGGGTTGATCACTAGTCAAAGTGTTAAAGTGTGGTGGACTCAGGAATGAGCCACTTGGAACACGTCAACTTGGATGATATGGGAATCGACTCGGAAGAGTGATTTTTAACAAAGGAATTTGTTTATCCATATACTTTGAAGACACCGTTGGCATTATTACTTGTTCTGATGCTGCACAGGAATGTGTCTAGTAGAAGCTAAATACAAGTGTCACGGTGAGAATTCGGAAGGATCACTTTCAAAGTAGATGTTGGAACTAGTTGTTGAAAAACACAATGTTGTAGCATTCCTACAACATTGGTCCATAGAAACTTGTGTTTAATACTCACCAAAAGTCTTACACCCTTGCTTTCTTTATTATCTGTTATTTTAATTAACTGTTTGCTCAACTCAAACAAAGTCTTCAAACTCGCCATCTGAAGTTAGTTTTTCATCTCGAGATCTAGCCACATAAGATACCTATCCCTGTGGAATACGATACTTGGCTCTTACCATTTTATTACTTGAAAAGACGATATTGGATCCCGTTGTATACTTGCTATGAGATTCAATTATCACATGTCTTAGAGGTGTGCAAACATCCGTATCACTAGTCTAGAGGATGCGTTAGTGGTAGAAATAGCAAATGGTAGTCAAGTTTTGATCCGCGATGTTCTGAAGATGTGTACCCTCGGTATTGAGGGGAGAGAATTCCCGATTGATTTGATGTTGATGACTATCGGAGGTTTTGATGTGGTGGTCGGCATGGATTGGTTAGCGAACAATCATGCCGAGATCGTATGTTCCAAGAAGTTAATTCGACTTCCCAATCGATGTGGCGATGTCGTTGTCATCTATGGTGAGAAGAGGAAAGGTGAAGTGGCGTTAATCACGATGGCAAAGGCACGCAAGTGCTTGGTAAAAGGATGCTCGTCTTTCCTAGCCTACGTGATCGACGCCAAGTTTGAGAAGTCAAAGCTTGAAGATGTGAAGATAGTGCGGGAGTATCCCGATGTCTTTCCGGACGACTTGCCCGGGCTAGCACCCGATCGGCAAGTGGAGTTTCGGATTGATCTCGTACCGGGAGCGGATCCTATTGCGAGAGCTCCTTACCGTTTGGCGCTATCGGAGATGCAAGAGATGATGGCACAACTCCAAGAGCTTTTGGAGAAGGGTTTCATAAGACTGAGCTCGTCGCCTTGGGGAGCTCCGGTCTTGTTTGTCAAGAAGAAGGATGGCACGATGAGGATGTGCATCGATTACCGTGAGTTGAACAAAGCAACGGTGAAGAACAAGTACCCGCTTCCAAGGATAGACGACTTGTTCGATCAACTCCAAGGAGCGGGGTGTTTTTCCAAAATCGACTTACGTTTGGGTTATCATCAGGTGAAGGTGAGAGAAGAAGACGTTCTGAAGACAACTTTTAGAACGCGTTATGGCCATTACGAGTTTCTCGTGATGCCTTTCGGCCTAACTAACGCACCGGCGGTGTTTATGGACTTAATGAACAGGGTGTGCCGACCTTTTCTCGACAAGTTGGTCATCGTATTCATTGATGACATACTCGTATACTCTAAGAGCGAGTTAGAGCACGAGCAGCACCTTCGCGAAGTTCTAGAAGTGTTGAGGGAAGAGAGATTGTACGCCAAGTTCTCCAAATGCGACTTTTGGCTTGATGAGGTACAATTCTTGGGTCACATTGTCACTCGAGACGGGGTGAAAGTGGACCCCTCCAAGATTGAAGCCATGATGAATTGGGAGCCTCCCAAGAGTCCGTCCGAAATCCGAAGTTTCTTGGGTTTGGCGGGTTACTACCGAAGATTTATTCAAGACTTCTCGAAAATCGCTTCTTCATTGACGGCCTTAACTCGGAAGAATGTGAAGTTCGAGTGGAGCGAAACGCAAGAGAAGGCGTTCCGGATTCTGCAAAAGAAGTTGTGCGAAGCTCCAATCTTGTCGTTGCCCGAAGGGTCAGAAGACTTCGTGGTTTACAGCGACGCTTCAAAGATGGGGTTGGGTTGTGTGTTGATGCAAAGGGACAAGGTGATTGCTTACGCATCGAGACAACTCAAGATTCATGAGAAGAATTACCCTACCCATGATCTGGAGTTAGCAGCAGTGGTTTTCGCCTTGAAGCTTTGGCGACACTACCTCTATGGCACGAAATGTACTCTTCACAGATCACAAGAGCCTAAAGTATGTCTTTGATCAAAAAGAGTTGAATATGAGGCAAAGGCGGTGGCTCGAGTTGCTCAAAGATTATGATTGTGAATTGCTTTACCATCCCGGTAAGGCGAACGTGGTGGCCGATGCGCTAAGTCGGAAGGGCTATAGCGGAAGTATTCGGGTTACCCATTCGAGAATCGGGTTAGTGTCTAGTCTTGTTGATAAGATCAAGACGTCGCAGGTTGAAGCATTTTTGGAAGAGAACCTCAAGGATGAAGTCATGACAAAGCAACGGTTGCTCCTAACGGAAGATAGCCGTGGAGTCAAACTGTTCAATGGTCGTGTGTGGGTGCCCAAGATTGGGGGAAATCGGGAGTTACTTCTTGAAGATGCCCACAAGTCCAAGTATTCCATTCATCCGGGAAGTACAAAGATGTACCGGGACTTGAAATTGCATTATTGGTGGTCGGTGATGAAGTTCAATGTGGCACGTTACGTAGAGCGATGTGTGACGTGTTTACAAGTGAAGGTCGAACACCAACGACCGTATGGGAGTCTTCAGTCCTTAGAGATTCCTGAATGGAAGTGGGAGCATATTACCATGGATTTCATGACAAAGTTTCCTAAAACTCTTCGAAGTCACAATACCATTTGGGTAATAGTCGATAGATTGACAAAGAGCGCTCACTTTCTAGCCATGCGCGAGACCTTACCGATGGACAAGTTAGCAAAATTGTACGTTGATGAAGTGGTCTCGAGGCATGGTGTACCATTTTCGATCGTATCGGATCGCGATAGTCGGTTCACTTCGAATTTTTGGGATGGTTTTCAGAAAGAGCTAGGTACGCGAGTGAAGTTGAGTACGGCTTACCATCCACAAACCGACGGGCAAAGCGAGAGAACGATTCAAACGTTAGAAGACATGTTGAGGTCTTGTGTCATCGATTTCGGGGGTAGTTAGGACTCTCACCTACCTTTGGTGGAATTTGCTTACAACAATAGCTACCACTCGAGTATTGGGATGACACCTTTTGAAGCATTGTACGGACGGAAGTGCCGAACTCCCGTGTGTTGGCTCGAAGCGGGAGAGAAGCAATTCGCCGGACCTGAAATTGTGCAAGAGACGGCCGATAAGGTCAAGTGCATTCGTGAAAGATTGAAAGCGGCTCAGGATCGGCAAAAGAGCTATGCCGATAAGAAGAGGTGACCGATGGAGTTCCAAGTGGGCGACTGGGTAATGCTCAAGGTATCACCATGGAAGGGCATTATCAAGTTCGGAAAACGTGGGAAGTTGAGTCCCCGTTCCCTTGGACCTTTTAAAGTACTTAAACGAGTGGGGATGCAAGCCTACCAATTGGAACTGCCGCCGGAGTTGTGTAGAATCCACAACACGTTCCATATCTGTTACCTTCGAAAGTGCTTGGCAGATGAAGAGAGTGTCATAACTCTCTCCGAATTAAGAGTGGATGAAGGTAACCGTTGTGTAGAAGAACCCGACGCCATCTTAGAGAGAAATTCTAAGAAATTGCGTCACAAGGAAGTCACTATGGTCAAGGTGCAGTGGAAGCATCATCGGGGAGCCAATGTGACATGGGAAGCCGAGGAGGATATGAAGCGAAGATATCCTCATCTCTTCGAGTAGTTGAGATTTCGGGGACGAAATCATTCCCAAGTTGGGGAGGATTGTAACACCCCGAATTTCGTTTGGTTTTGTGTTGATGAAAGAAGGAAAAAGGGCTGCAAGGTCAGGGCGACAGGGCGCACGGGTCGTGCGTCCTCCTTCAGAAAGAACGCACGGGTCGTGCGCAAGGTCAGGGGCGACGGCAGTGGGCTACGCACGGGTCGTGCGTTGTCCTTCAGCATGAACGCACGGGTCGTGCGTCGTGCCAGGGGCTACGTCAGCGTGGGTTTAATGAGACTTTCCCCCCCCCCCCAAAAAAAAAAAAAAAACTCATTCATTTCTCATTTCATCTTTCAATTCTCTCTCTCTCAAACCTCCTCCCTCCTCATTTACTCCTCTAGGGTTTCTCCAACCACCAATCATCCCATTTATTGCTTGAATCAAGTGTTCCATTCAAGGTTTCGGGTTTGAAGCTTCACCTCCATTGTCATCTTCTCCAAGAGGTCTAACCTAGCATTTTGGGTTTTCTTCTAAAACCTACTTGGTGAGTTCCTACTATCATTTTACAAACTTTATACATATCAAAGGTTACATTTTGAACTCCTATATATCTCCATGGTTTTGGATCTAAGTTTATGGCATTTTGACCTAACTTGAGTTTTTAGGATATTTTAGGGTTCCTAATCATTTTCTTGAAATGTAAAGGGTTTAATCTTATTGAAATTAAAATGGAGATTTACTTGCACATTTATGTGATTTACCGGAATGAATGTATATAAACTCGTTTTATGATTTTCGTTCTTATCAGCAGTTAAACTTGATAAAGGCATTTTGGTCATAAATGTTTTTGGAAGTTATATGTTTAGCTTTGTTTAGTCACACATGTTATTGTGACAAGTTTAGACTATTACTAGTGTATCCCTAGGTTTTGAGTCGACTTATATTATTGGGATGTTTTTTCCCCATTTTGTAGCTATGGATGCATTTGATCCTCGGGGGCCTTTATGGTACGGTTATGTGAGACCGGTTACTAGTCATGGATCAAATGTAGTCCTAGTGAACGAGTATGACTTGGTTTCCTCGGGGGCCCTCCCTCACATCTTAGTACGTTCCGAAGTGTTCGTGGCCATGGATTCCAAGTATTTAGCTCACAACTCGGGTCGTGGCCTACTTTTGTGTTCCGTTACCACCCTTGGTAAATCGGGTATCCCCCGTCATCCCGAGATGAACTTTTGGACCGATTGTCCTTTCTTGATACAGATCTTCTTTTGTGAACTAAAATTCTTGAAAAGATTTACTTATGTTACAATTGTTTATATCTCTTGAAATCTATAAACTGTATGTACTCACTAGGCTTTAAGCCTAATACTTTTTCTCAAATGATATGTATAACAGGTTCCCTTAGCGGTGGGGTGTCATGGTCGTGAGTGACGAGCATGTCTTAGAGGCATTTTTTAGATGACTTGTAGTCGTTGTTGGGCATTGTTTAAGTCCCATCTTTTGGTGATTTTGGATCGACAACCGATGTAATCTAGATAGATGTATTTAGATTAGTTTGTTGTTGATTTCCGTATCCGTTCTCAAGTTTTGTAAAGGTTTAGTACTATACCCCTTTTTGGGAGTTTTATACCAAGTGCGAAGTCATATTGCCTATATTTCCGAAGTTTTATTTCACTCTGATTTTTAGGGTGTTACAAGTGATTCAACAGGCTCAGTGAGAAAGAGGCCGAAGTTTGGGAACCTTAGAACCCGCACATCACCCTGAACTCTAAAAGAAACCATTGTTGCGTTGAATGTTGATAAAAAAAAAAGCAATCACCGCTATGGGTTTAGGACCACTCTTAAAGATGTCTATCGATGGGGTTCAATCAAAATTAGCTTTTTTCGTAGTGGATAAGCTTAATACCCATAAAATGCAACTAGATATCAAAACAGGCGCTATTGCAATCACCGTAGAGTCCGTCCATGACCTTTTAGGCCTCCCGATAGGTGGAATATGAAGCCCAAAAACGATTGGGAGAGCTCTGTCGTATGAAACCCAAAAACGCATTAGTATGGACCGGCAAACACGTCACAATTACCAAGACAATGGGGTATTCGCAATGCGGGTTATGGAGACTTTCATGGGGGATACGAAAGCATGGCGAACAGGTTTCGATCAATCCGAAAAGAAGCAGAAACAACAAATAACTGACCTGAAGGCAAAGTACGTTTCAAAGATACTTCTAAGCAACTGTAACAAAAAGAGAGGATACGTTCAAGCCGAGGTTGGAAAGTTCTTAACAATTCCAGCAAATGTTCGCGCAGACATGCTTAAGTATGCAAAGGTTGATCGATGGAACCGAGTTATGGGATAAAGATCAAAACTCGTATATGGGGATAAGTTGGCATTTTGAATTTCATCTTTGGATTTTTAAATAGTTTTGCTTTAGACCATAGGGAACTTTTAGACTTGATTGCACATTGGCTTTTGGTATTTTTGCATCTGGTTTCCAATATTCAAAAACAATGATGTGGGTGTTTAGGACATTCCATTTTTAATGAAAGCATTAGGCAACAACTTTAAACATATCATTTTCACATAGTTACGCTTGATGAGAATTAATGACAAACATAAAATACAATAAACAAAACCTTTAATCGATAAATCCAAGTTGAATTCCCTTCCATGATTGATTATTCAGACCCAACTATGATTCCAAATTGAATGTCCTTTCATGGTTGAGTATTCAAACCCCATGCCAATAAGAACAACTTGGAAAAAAAATTGATACTAAAGGAAAACACATTCATGATTTTTTGCAAATACTGAAAACACTCGATTATTAAAGATACATCTGCGAACATCATCAACCTTGAATTATTTATCTTGCTTGAATATTCACCATAGCTCACCATGAAAACACAAAATGCAAAAAAATCATCAAATTGCTGAGTGAAACAAGAATGGTGAAACATGATTTAGAATTCACACCCTAGATAAAAAGAATGATTTTTCTGGATGAAAGCCCCAAATTTTTTAAAACATCTGAAATTAGGAAAAACATCTGGAATAGCACTTAACATCTTCATAAGCATTAGAACCATCTACGTAAGTAGCTAATACCAATACTAAACATTATAAACACCCAAAACCCCACGAGTCTAGAAGGAATTTATACACCTTTATAAAATAAAATTAAATGGGGATAACAATGGCTCCTGGGAACATCAAAAATAGGACATAAATGATGAAAACTTTTCATGCAATCAAACTCATTGACTATATTCTTGTACAAAGGATAACTTAAAATCTAACAGCTAAAGCTAATGACTATAATTTTAATTCAAACATCCATATTCATTGAATTTATACTATAACCAAGACCAACTACTTAACTCAACAAAAATTCTAATAAATGATAATGAATTCTTGCCATTTTATTAGATATCCAAAAGCAAAACCAAAGATTTACAACCCGTGGGAAATAATTAAATCAAAACCACAACAAATAATAAACCAATTCGTCGTACAATTACAATATCGTGAAACCTTAATCATAATCCAAGTACATTATGGCACAAGAAAAACATATCAAAAAAACCCACCTTCATGATCAACGTACTCATCTGTAACACCCTAAATTCTGGAAATAGCAACTTGATTAAAATTTTCTAAATACATCAATAACCGGATCATCTACAACCACAATTTAGATTCAATCCTCAATACACGTACACAATCTATACATACAGACTAAAAAGGACGGGTGCTACTAATACCCAATAACAATCGCTATCTCCAACTTGCGGAAGACTTCACCAATTACTTACTTGTACGTCTAGCTAAGACTCTCCATCTTCAAAGCATTGCTAGAACCCAACCCCCAACTGGAATCCTGATGCACATGCCGACAAATAAAAAGGTTTGGCTTAATGCCTAGTGAGCTCAAGAGTTTTCAACATATATAAATAAAACGTTTAAAATGTAAGAATGTAATTAAAGTCATAATCTTTCAAAATGATATGCTTTGCTTATGAAACAACTCATTTACCAATAAGTATATATTTTAAACGAAAGAGACACCACGTTGATCGCTAACCAAACCAAGATGTTTTACAGAAAGATTCCAATATAAAACATCTTTCGTAAACTTATATTTAACTTAAAACTCACGCAACCATAAAATGAAAGGAAACCAAATACTGAAAACGTAGGAATGACGCATTCCATTCAAGCCTTAATATACGTGGGGGAAACCCAATATTAAAGCCATCATTTATCGTCGACCACATAAAAACCCAATTTGGTAAAATACGACATTACCATATAAAATACCACGAATCAACGATGAAGAGACCCGTATACACTGAGAATAAAGTAACACGCAAGTAGGTCGTTCATGCGACTTCCTTGTATGTCATCTAAACGTTTCCATCTTGGGTGGCGAGAACACGTGAATGGGGCCACCCGCGATGTTATTGGATTTCACCAACGTGCCCCGGTTCTAGCTCCCATGCCATAACAGACATCACAATCCTCGAACCTGTTGTTGCCCCTTGCCATAATCCGTCGAGTTCCGCCCCACGGTCTTACGAGCAACCGGGTGCCTAATCCAATCTAGACGAGTTCCAACTCTGCGGCTCAAACCACATATTCCTACTCGCTAGCAAACCCGAGCGGTCACTAAAAGTAACCCAAAACCTCAGGCCTTACACAACCGACAGACTTACGTGCCTATGGATCCATTACGACACTATCTAACATTACATGACTCCAAAAGAATGACCAAAGCACCCAAAGCATGTAACTCACCAATGACACGAATTAATCGTCAACACTTAAAACCCACGGCGGTTATAAATCCGGACAAATGTCCATGCGACTCATTTAGTCAAAACTGAGCCAATGGCCCAACACTTTACGTAAATCACCAACGAAGCCTTTGTAAACATTAAAAACACGTTTAACCGACTAACGAAGACACAACGATCCAAAAGTGTAAAATAACACAAACTCAACATTGTTTGAGGCAAACCATTTTCCCAAATAAACTCTTTACTCTTATTTCCCAAAATATTTCGTGACACAGTTATGCACATTTTCCAATTAGACGTAAGAACAAAATCATGTAAATGACGTTTACATCAAATGAACTCCATTTATATAAAATACGTCAAAGAAACATGTCAATATGCCTAAAATCCCCAAGATGCATGTTTCATGAGTTTATAAAGATAAATATAACCAAATACTCAAACTTATCAGCAGTTAACAATTTGGTGTAAAACATAAACATTTTAAAAATAACCATTTTGACATGTACACCGTTTTCACAAATCAACTTGAACTCACATTGCTAGGTTACGTTAAACCTAGTTTTCAATCCACAACCATGGGCTTCCAAAAGCCTAAATTCCACCAAAGCTTTCCGAAGACACCCAATCCAACTCTTTAAATCAAGCTTCCAGAAACCTAGATCCACAAGGGTCCAACCATAAAATCCATATTTAACCATTTAAAATCATTCCCCAAACATTATACATAAAGATCTAAACTTATGTAAAAACCCTAATTTCCATAAATGAAGAGAACAAGAAGTTACCTTAACTACAACTCTGAACCACCAACCAAAACTCATGCAAGTCACCAAAACGAACCATAAGCTTCCAACTTTTCAATGATGCAAAGGTTGGATGAAACCCCAAAGAGCTTGGCGAGGAAGATGGAGATGAAGATATTTTGGGGTTCTTGATTCCAACTAGCTAAATGATTAAGAATCATGGGGTATTAAGAAGAAAAGCCTCCAAAATAGGTTAGGGTTCGGTTTTAGGGTTTGGGAGAGAAAAGGGGAGGAGATAGAAATGAGAAATGAGGGAAATGGGTGAAAATCGCACATTTAACCCACTGGTACACGCAGGCTATAGTGCCTGGCGATTATGCCAGTGGCACAATCGCTTGGCACAATCGCCAAGCATGTACCGTGAACTCCTTAGCTTCGGCGATAGTGCCAGGCTATTGTGCCCTCTGGCACAATCGCTGGCATGGTCGCCCGGGTGCCCCCGAACTCCAAAAATCCGACTTTTTCAATGCCCGAACTCCCGATACTCCGAGGGACTTTAAACAATACATTTCCCAACAAAACCCCATTGTTTACAAGTCACAGAAATGTTCGGGTGACATTTACTTACCGAAATTTACGGGTGTTACAGTCCTCCCAACCTTAGAATGATTTCGTCCTCGAAATCTAGATTCCCATAAAACTTTGCCCGCTGAAGGATTTCCGTTAACCCACTATCAGGACCTTTGTACTGATACACTCATATGCTGCCCCCTTCTGGGCACATTATACTCATAACCGAGCGAACACTTAACTCTCCAAAGTAACCTTTTACCCACAAGGTTACGGTCGTCTCCCAACCTTAGAATGACAATTACTACCTCTAGGGTAGTTCGTGACCTTAACATTTCACCAATCAATTCCCTTCGGAGCATCACGGCTCCGAACCCAACGTCAAGGATGGCAACCAAACTCCCACGAATCCTCAGATTCCTACTGATCCACTCCTAATATTCAATAAGACATCCTTCCAAGGCGCACCAAAACGCCCTTCATGCAATCCAATTAACACAGATTCGGCTGTCACTCAACTCCGACCCAACACCAACCTCACAACATTCCTAAAGTAACATCCTTATCACCACAGGAATGCTTAGGCACATCGATACTCAATCCTCAATACCCAAACTTCTTTCAAAATCCATCACCGAAAGGTCACTATTTTCCATAATCCAACCGTGTTACATACATCCATTCCAAGATCCATTGACTTCAAGAAAATAAGTCGACGCCTAGGACTAAACGGTGACCTCGAAACGTGGACCTCTCGCCCAAAATTCTATTCCAGACGTATTGTCGCACCAAGGTTGACACCTAACAGAGAGCTAAAATTTCAAATCTTACATCTCTAGCAGACAGATCACCAAAACTTCCTTTGATCGCGGACTCGCTAAGACGGTACACCAACCACATAAGCCATGGTGTCACACCGACGAGCAAACCACCAAAACGAAACCCAATCTAATCGCAGGTAATCACCCAAGACTTCATCCCGTATGATTACCGAGGTATGAAAATTACCTCTTAAATATTTGGGAAGACTTAATTTTACTATTTCCATTATACATGCACACAGATTAAAAAACTGAAGTCCCAAAAGTCCAAGACTGACTGTAAGTCGGATCATCCGACGCTTCGAATCCCAAGGACTCCCTTAGTTCCTAATTACAACTCCTCTCACGACAGGGGTTTAAATCTATAGGCCTAATGAGTTCAAGGTTTTCAATTTCTATACCACTTAACTTTTATAAAACCTTCAAACACACAAGTTTTATAACAATTAAACGTGCGGTAAAATAATACACTACCGTTTATTCGGTAGGTTTCAAAATTGATCGCCAACAATACACATATAAAACCATTTCCAAAACTCATTTGATTAGTACACACTTTAATATGGGTAGAAATAAAAGATGTGTAGTAAAATTTTAAATGGACTACCATGGTCCTAACGTACATCAAATTATACCATAAATATGAAAGTAATTTTCTGTACCAAGGCACGTGCAACAAAAGTTTGTACAACTCCCCAAGGGAAATTTCACGACTTCAATTTTAAAATCTTTTCCTTAAAAGAACGCAAGACATCGGGAGATAAAATTTCCAATAAGGTCTATATACGTCCGTTTATTTTCCCCAAAATTAATCGACACGATAGGAACATAAATAAATTTTAAATCGAGTCCCAATTTTTTGGGTCGCACATATGAAACACACTTACCCAACGTGGTAACAACAACGACATGCAAACCGAAAACTCATTTCATGCATTGCGGAAACTTATCACAACAAAGTTTACAATTGAAACACATTTAAATAAACAGTTATATCTGAAACAACATAGAGTTTTTTTTATACAATTACTCACACCAACGGAATAATTTAATCCAATTGAAATTAGTATGCGACGAGTGACACTTGAATATAGCCCAAAGATAAATCACGTGAAAATGAAATTTTCCCAAAACAACGCGTGGGATGACGTCTATTACCAAAATTTATAAATCAATGTGTTTATGCCAAAAATCTCCCAAGGAAAATTTAAGGTAAACGTGAAGCTTAATACAACCAAAGAAAGTAACGACAATAATCGTACGACTATAACAAAAATAAAGTAAATAAGACAAGAGAATTGGTAACGCGGAAAACCCCTAAAATGGGAAAAAATCGCGGACGAGTGAGAGTCGTCGTGCACTATGGACGTCAATCAGGGACGTCGTCCTTTAGAACAAGTGTTACAAATGAAATGTAATGTAAAATAGTACAATAAAGTAAAGTCGGTCGTGCGTGCGTCGTGTGTAATTAGTCTTTGGTCGTGCGTCGTACGACAAACGACAATAGATCTTATGAATTTCGAGAGAAACTGAACGAGCTTGAGAACGTAATTTGTGAGCTTGTAAGGTCTGAGAATCAGATGTCCCAATGTGAATTTCCAGCCTTGTATTTATACTCCATCTTTCCGTTTCCCAAGTATTGAATGCGTATGACCGTTTCTGATATTAATGATAGCGTCTATTACGCTAATTGCTATTGATGATGTCTTCCGCTACAATCTCTTGTCATGAATGCCTTCGAATTCTGCATTTAAATATAATACAACGTATGCTGCCAATTAGTAACTGAAATTAGGTCGTACGAAGGTATTTGATCATTTTAGTCGAAGTCGCCTAAAGGAAAGGCGTCATCCACCGTCTGTCGCACGACCACGGACTGTTGGATTTTTTACCTAAACAGTTTGCCCCCAAATTTAAAATTCAAGCGGCAACTTTTTGAAATTTAAATTTTAAAAACATGACATGTGCTGAAAGGAGAAACGCGGGTAACCTAAATATAACCAAATAAGTTCATTTCTAGCTAGATAATGATGTCATTCCCTGCAGAAATAACCATTTAGACAGCTAATTGGGGACAGGTGTCACGTATTGGAGGAACGTACTCGAGCGCTTCGCCTGACACGGGTGACACGTGTCGTTTGGCGATTGGTTATCTGACTTTTCGGCGATTCAGTTTCCAATTTTACAGTATAAATAAGGATTGTTTTCAATTCTTTCCTTCTTTACGCTTCGATATACCCTCAGCGAGATTTCCGAGCGACGAAAATCATTTCCATTCTAAATTCGAGGTTTTTAGAACATTATTTAAGGTACGATTTCTGGTTCTTTTCTGTGTCGATTTATGTATAAGAAATCCTTAGTTAAGAAGCCTAGAAAAGCTTGGGATTGTCTTAGTTACTGGAAGGCGACTGTGAGTGTTCCTGATTTCAATATGTCGAGCGAACCTATTAGTGTTTACAAGGAAGAGGAAAATCTAGAGTACCTTAAAAAATTAGCTAGGATTCTAGAGGGTGTCAATCTAGTGACGCCGGAAGATTTACGACCAGATGAAGTTCCGAAGGG